>JAPTHN010000011.1:16167500-18982500 GCA_026936325.1 Platynereis dumerilii
GAATCACGGATGGACGGATGATTGGGACTTTACCTCCTGTATTTATGCACTTGGTAGGCTAATTAGGCCGGGAGGAGGACATAGCAATGAGGTGACCCTTTTATTTCATTGCAACATCTCTTTTCAGTACCTTGAATCTGTTGAATGCCAGGGCTGGGAATTTGTCAAAATTAAATAGGCCCTACAATAAAACATCATATAAAATAGAGAAATTGACATTTCATTCATCTAAAAACACTTTCCTTCAGCCAGAAAGAGTAAGGAAGCTTGAGAGACCATTATGATTATACAAACATTCTTGATACATTGATTGCATCTAGAAATAGTTAAGAATATATCTGTAGGGGGGCATTGATATATATGTTCATGAACATATGAGCTAAAACCATATGAAAATTGTAAAAATTTTGGCCCAGCTCTCCCCATCAAGTTGGCAAAGGGACAAAGGGAGACTGGGCCATCTAAATATGACTGGGTTGGTAAAACTGTACTTGAGGGTCATAATTTATCGCCGATATGTCAATTGATTTCACCGGCTTCAGAATAGCCTGCTGAATAGCCGAGGGTATGCTGCTGCGCAGCCTATGTTTTTCATATATATACAGTGTAGGCCTATATGTGTGCAGGCCTACAGGGCCTAAGTCTCACACCTCCTTACACTGGTTTGTTTTCGTTTATTTCCTCTACTCTTTTCCAGGTCAGGTCCTGGAATCTCAATACAATGTAATGCACCAGACAATTTGTTATATTGTGTCTTTTCCCATGTAATTTTTTATGCACTGTGCTATAACAGTACATCACACTATCTGATAGAAGGTCATTTTTATGACTTCATGGTATTCAGGATCTCAAATAAGAGTTGGCCTATCTGAAAATTAGGTTTTATAAAAAAAACTAAATTCGGTTACGATTGTTACTTACTTCCCATAGCTGACTTGATGGTCACAGTTGGACTCATTGGGCCGAAGTTCTCATCGTTGTTCCAGCGATTGAATGCTTGAATTGAAATGTCGTAATCTATGTACGGGTTCCCTGCTCCCACAAGAATGGTAAGCATCCCTATATTGCTCTCAACCATCACTGTCTGTGAAATAAATTAGAATAAAATTGGAAAACATTTCTAGTGAGACAAGGATTGTATCATTTTTGTGTTTTATATATATATGTATTACTCAAAATCATTGAAATTTTTCAAACAGTGAATGATATTATACACAATTCCGTTTGGTCGGCAGCCAAGCTAATCTAATTGGATTGATTTAGTGACTATGAAAGATATATACCCACCACCGCTGGCCAGCAATTTTTGTTTTTCAGTCAGTAGGTTGCTGTAAGCCACTTTGTTTCATAATTTATTATGTCTTCTTTAGTATAGAACTGAATATCCTACTGTCGTCTAGTCGTTAAATTACTTCTTAATCATTACACTTGATTAGCTATTTGAAGGTCCTGAAAGCACTTAGGGCTCTATCAAGAGGCCAGACTCAAGACTAATATAAACACTGTGTACCAACCAAGTGACCTAATTAAGTATTTTTTTGTTTACATTTTGCTAGTTCTCATATATAGAGCAAACAACAAACTTTGCATTATAGCCAGTATGCTGTCTTATAGTACAAGTAATACACACAAAAAAATGAAATCAATCAGTTTTAAAAGTTTTCTGGGAGATAAGGCAGTTTTATTACATTTAAGTGCATTTTTTACTAGAATCTCCAAATCTTTTGATTGTTGAATATTTTATGCTTGTAATTTCACATCAGGATGTCTAATACACCAATACAGCATACTGGCTATGTTACGTTGTAATTGAATCGGATTCTTGTCTAAAATTTAAGATTTTATGATTAACTAGGTCGCTTCGCATAGAGCAAACAGTACATCTGTACACCTCTATGCAAAATGGTGGAGAATCCGGACTCTACAAGAATGAATATTCTTTAGTACGTAGGTTAACAAGTGTGTGTTTGAGTTACTGATTAGTATTATTGACAATTTGAAGATCCTAAAAGGCACAGAAACAAGAGAAACAAACCTGATCTTCATTGAATTCTTCATCAGATGAAACTTTCCAGAAAACCCTGTAGCCAAAGTCAGGACCGTTTTCCTCCCAAGGATCCAGGGGTTGCCAAGTTATGACAAGGGTTCCAACTTTGCCACCTCCCCCACCCACGTATTCAGGGTAGAGGTCTGGTTTCACTGGCAAAGTTGTGAATCTGTCTGAAGATAATGAGTGTATTGATAAGAGACAAGGAAAATCATGACAAGTCACATCACTTTAGTGACTTTACACACGTTCTTTGCATATATACAATGCAAATATAAGCATAGATATGTGCAGAATGGGCAATTGGGGCTGACTGACCTAAGTGGCGAAGTGGCAGCTGCCATGGGCCCATCCGCTCAGGGGGCACATGCAAGATGCCAAAAAATATACATTTCAAGAAAAAGCTAAATTTGGTGGCAAGGTTCATGATTGCACACCAACAGAGGCTAACCTCCTTTCTATCATTAAAAGTTGTATAATATTTGCAGATACTAAAATAAACCTTGGCTTACCTGTTGGAATACTGGGTATGCTTGTGCCAAATCTATTTTCAGCCCTCACCCTCAGTTGGTATTCGCTGTAAGGTCGGAGGTTTGTCACATTAAATGTCAGTGTGCCTGTGATATCCTCCACAAGACGTACATCTATAGAAAAGGGATAAGTGAATGATTATGAAGTCCTATCATTAATTTTTACAGGTCAATCACTTTATACAGACTCATTGATTTGATATTAACAGATTGAGATGGAATGATTTCCTTTCAAGAGAAAGCGCATTGCTGAACAAAGCACTATTTCAGCAAATTCCCAACAATCAGAGGTGGCAGAACGCTTCGAAAAGTGGTGGGGCACCGGGCCCCGGGCCCCGGGACAGCTTGTCTATGGTAATTTCAAGGAGAAAAATGGGCATTTTATGTATTTTTGGGCCCAAAGTGGGGGGGGGGGTACATGCCCCCGGTGCCCCCACCAGCTCCGCCGCCTCTGCCAACAATGTCACTGTTGTGTCAGATTGCCGATTACTACACCTCTCAATCAAGGATTCAAAGTTGCTTTTACTGATGGCAGGAATATCTTGTTCCTGTTTCAAGACATACGGTATCAGATATACAAAAGGGTCTTGACTGGTTGTATTCTTCTTATTGACATTATATGGCCTTTATTCGGTTTTGTATTTAAGATCCTCTACTCACTGGTGTACAAAATCCTCCAGAATCCTTCCCAATAGTTCACCGCTTCGATTACATAAGTTGAAATATCACCTCCATTATTTCCGCCTTTTTTCCAACTGATTCTCACAGAAGTCGTTGTGACAGTTTGGATGTCATGATTGACACCAGCAACTTCAGAAGGGGGTCCTGAAATGCAAAGTGTTAGGTAAGTGTTAGGTAAAATGCTGAACGCAGGCCGACAGCCTCTATGTTCAGATCGAAAAGTTATATAGTTCTGCATGTCACGGTGTGCAGGTGCTCCATGTTACTTTAAAGAAATATGTACAAATATACAAGTATATACAGACTGTACAGAAGCAGGGCCAGGAGTAGCTACTTATGCTGCCACAGACCTCGGCCAAGCTGGATGGGAGGAATGATGATTAACATAGAGATCCTTGACTGGTAACAAATAACGTGATGATTGTAACAAATTCATGTAAAATAAGTCACAATACTCCTTGAGACGAAAACATCCCACAGAGAATAATACTGGTATGTTATATCCAAGAAATAATACTGGTTGGCAAGAGTTAATATACATTATAGATATCCCAAGGTTATCGATGGACGGCAAAAATAGTATCCTGAGATGTCCAGTGGCGGGTAGGCGAGAATAATGATGGCAATCGTGGAGAACGCAGCTGACATTTGCATCCGGGGACTGAAGATGATATGCACCGCGAGACATTGGCTACTTATGCTGCCATCGTCTCTACCATGCAAGTTGTGGATCCAAAGGACGGCAATCTTAGATAGTAGTGACATTCATGGCTTACGCAGATGACATTTAACATCCAGGTACTGGTGATGTAGAGCACCGTGAGACCTTGGCTACTTATGCTGCCATAGTCTCTACGAAGCAAGTTGTGGGTCGAACTTCAATTGGTGCTTTTCCCAATGTACGTCCAGCCGATTCTTGAAGCAGTTGACACTGGGTGCTGATATCACAGATTCCGGGAGACTGTTCCAGTCACTCACAACTCTGATTCTGAAGGAGAACTTGCGTATATATCTAACCTGGCCCTTTCTTGAAATAATTTCTTTGAATGCCCTCTGGAGGTACGTGGAGCTCTCTTGAAGTTGAGTGGTACTGCAGCATCATAGTGGCCATTCATAATTTTGTATAGCTCGATCATATCGCCCCTCAGCCTACGAAAGCGTAGAGTTGGTAGATTCAGTCTACGGAGCCGTTCGGGGTAGGGGAGATCTTTGAAGCCATTGATTTGACGAGTCGCATGGCGCTGGACGCTCTCAATTTTTTTGATGTCACATATCAGATGGGGACTCCAGACGCTTTGACCATATTCAATTGTTGACCTCACACGGGCTTTATATAAGGGGAGAAAAGTGAGATGTCGAGGTATTGGAAAGTTCTTCTGATGATTCCCATATTTCGATTTGCCCTGTTTACGATGTTGTCAATGTGGGTGTCAAACTTCAATTTGGTGTCGATGGTGATCCCTAAATCTTTTTCATTGGTGGAGCTTGCTAGTGGGGATGGATCCTCACCCAAGGGTGTTAATCTCAGCGGTGCTTGTCTTGTGTCCGGATGATGGCGGGTCACAAAGAGGCGTTTACATTTGTCCGGATGAAATTTGAGGAGCCACGTGTTTGACCAAGATTGGAGGTAATTGAGATCTAGTTGGAGGTGGTCGTCTTGTGCGCCAATAGGAGGAGTGCCAGTTCTGAAGATTTTTGTGTCATCAGAGAATAGATAGACGTTGGTTGAGATATTATCAGGCAGGTCGTTGATATATAGGACGAAAAGAACTGGCCCCAGGACGGACCCTCGGGGGATTCCGCTTTTGACCTGGGCTTCGGTAGATAGCTTCCCATTTACGCGGACTTTCTGGGTTCTGCCATTTAAGAAGTCTTCAATCCAGTTTAGTAGGGGTCCTCCTATACCATATCTAGAGAGCTTGTGAAGAAGTCTTCGGTGGGGAACGCTATCAAAGGCTTTTTGAAAGTCCATATACACTGCCTCGATAGGAAGGCCTTGGTCCTTCCCTTCGGTCCATTCATCAAGTACGTGTAGTAGTTGGAGAACAGTGGATCTTCCTTGAATGAAACCAAACTGTTTGTTCGAGAGCAGGTCGTGTTTGGTGAGGTGGTCCATGATGTCATCCCGGACTAGTTTCTCAAGAAGTTTGCAAGCGACGCTGGTTAGGCTGACTGGCCTATAGTTGTTTGGACTATTCTTAGCCCCCTTTTTGAAGATTGCACGGACTTCAGCTTTTTTCCACTCCTTGGGGATCTTTCCCTTGGTGATGGATGAATTGAAGAGAATACTTAGTGGCTTCGAGATGGTCTTCCGTGCCTCCCTGAGAACTCTTGGATGAATCCTGTCCGGTCCTGGGGATGAACTGATTTGTAGATCTTGCAGTTTCTTTGATACTTTTTCATCACTGATATAGATGGAGTTGAGTTCATAGACGCATCGAGGGTTGAAGTTGGGTAGAGTCCCAGTAGGCTCATCCACAAAGACTTATTCAAAGCCTCGGCCTTGTCCGTGTCTGATCGAGCAATACCATTAGTAGTTTTTAGGTCGGGGATGGATGACTTGACCTTAGTGCGGGAATTAACATAGCGCCAGCACCTCTTCGGGTTAGTCTTGACTGCGTTGGCTATGTCCTGCTCAAGCCCCACCCAGCTGACAATGCACGTGAAGTTCACGTGATAAACACGGGGGGAAACTGGTGAACATGACATAACTGAGAGTTATCACGTGTTTGTGTTCACGTGAGAAAAACTCCCACGTTTTCACGGGATAACCACGTGATGAATGTCACCAGATTAACGCTTGACCATCTTCATGACATAACTGAGAGTTATCACGTGTTTTTCTTCACGTGAAAAAACTCCCCAGCATTTTCACAGGATAACCACGTGATGAACTTCACCAGATTATCACTTGACTATCTTCATGACATAACTGAGAGTTATCACACGTTTTTCTTCACGTGGTTAACTGGTGAAGATTGCCCCCCTGAAATATAGATGGAGCCACATGTACTAGAAACACAGCTGTTTACCGAGTTCCGCACTAAGTTTACTTTAACTGAGTTTAAACTAATTAAACAAATGATTATGATTTATAAATCTGAATTAATGTACAGTGTATGGCGGAATGAAACTTATTAGCTCAAAAAGGAGCACATATTGGACATTATTACAAAAGACTAGCTATCCGAAATGTGAATCATGTAAGACTGCAATCTTTGATTCTGGTAACCCATTAAGAAGACTGAAAAGAGACTCACTGCATCACACTGGTTGTGACAAATCTTCAGCAAGTTCTTGTGGCTTTACTTCAGCCCCACAGCTATTGAAAGCCCAAGATATTGCTTGAAACAGTCCAAGTTGACTGGCTTGATGAAGAGCCAAGTTAACCAGTTGGAGATTTTGCCTCTTCTCAAATAATTTTAACTGGTGAAGATTGCCCCCCAGAAAGTCACGTGGTTGACTGGTGAAGATATTTACCAGAAAATCATGTGGTTAACTAGTGAAGATTTCCCCCTAGAAAATCACGTGGTTAACTGTTGAAGATTGCCCCCCAGAAAATCACGTGGTTAACTGGTGAAGATATTCACCAGAAAATCACATGGTTAACTGGTGAAGATTGCCCCCAGAAAATCACGTGGTTAACTGGTGACCAAATCACGTGGTTAGCATTTGCAATAACCTATCAGTTTTCCACGTGATAACTGAGGGGCAATTTCACGTGATAACTCTCAGTTAACCACCAGTTTTTGTCAGCTGGGCATCTTGGCTTTCCTCATGGAGTTCTTGACTTGGTTCCGGAGTTTGACATATTCCAGCCGTTTGTCTTCTTCTCTAGTTTCCATATACCTGCGCCATGCCCGATGCTTGTGTTTGATTTTCTTTATCAGATCTTGGTTTATGGGGGTCGGCCAGTGTTTCCCAGAAAGGTTGCACCTTGAACATATATATGTTAAAATTTGATAATGGTTGTATGGCGCAAATCAGTTTGGTCAATTTAAACTTATACGATGCACCTACCATTGACAGTGACATCTGCCCATCTTTCAAAATGGTCGCCAAGAGGGGACTCAACAACGCAGGTGTATCTACCAGCATGTTCATATTGGGCGTTCATAATGTAAAGCCCACCATTGTAGAGACCGCTGCCCTATATTATCAAATAAAAAAGAAAAATTGAAAATATGGATACAATTTATATTGTCTAACTGCTCAAAAATTTAAAGAAGCAATAGTTTTTCAAGTACAACAACCTCGTGAGGCTGTGCCTGTGCAGGACGGTCGATTTGCACAAAATATGCCTTGGGACTGCTCAACATTTGCTTAAACCCCAGCACATGCCTAAGTATATGCATGTCAAATGCCAAACTCACATACCCTTCTCCAATGTGGGTCAGTCCATATTTGAAAACGGTTCTCTCCCAGTCTGTAAACCTTTTCAAATTCAATGAGACGGTCCTGATGGAACCACGTGTAGGTAACATCCAGACCCGGATGGTAAGAGGCATAGCAGTGCATGAAATTAGTTTTGTTAACTTCTATAGTTGTAGGTACCGGTGGGTTGGGAATAGTAATAGTATCTGCAAAAAAAACAAATTATAGCCAAATTCAATATTGTAAAAATTTAGTTGGCATAATCATTATAAATCATAGCTGATGAGCTGTTGTTTAAATTTTAAATACGACGAACCTAACACAAGAAGCTGGCTTGAACTGCGGTCGTCCCCAAGTGAGTTTTCCGCAACACATGTATAATTGCCGACATCACCAGTCTGCAATGGGCTGATGATAAGGTTGCCGTTCGGAAGCTGTCTTATCCGCGAACCTTCATCTTCTCCCGGGTTCAGTGGAGACCCGTTCTTTAACCATGTGATTGTTGCAACTGGGGCGGCTTCAGGGCGACACACTATTGTGGTGTTTCCAGCGTTGGTGCCGTACACCTTGTTTTGAAGAGGGTACTTGGTGAAGGACGGTGGAAAGCCTGAAATGAAAACCTTCTGTTGATAAGATGTGAGGGGACATAGAGCATAGCTGAACACATAATAGCTACTACAAGTTGATGACTCACTCAACACTCGGAGTTCTGCATTGCTGTATCTGACGCCATGTAGATTTCCAGCTTCGCATTGATACATTCCGTTGTGCAGCTCAGCATCCAGGCCTGTGAACTGTACAGTATTCGTCTGGACAATAACCCCGTCCCCATCTGTGAGAATCTGCAACATATTTTAATATTGGTCCAATATGTTGAAGTCTAGAGGAACGTTTTATTTGCTGATTGACCACTAAAAATTTTAACTGTACGTGTAAACTGAACGCAGATGACAATGTCCAACCTACCTCACCATTTTTGTACCATTTATAAGCGACCGCTTGACCATTTCCGTCCTCACCACTTGCATCACAGCGCCATGTCAAATCAGCGCCTTCGTCCACATACTGATTAGCCAACTCAGTGATGAAATATGGCTTGGCTGTTGCAAAACACAAATTTAGCAGATGACATTCAAATACAGATTATAGGCTACTGCAGCATATAGCCTACTAGCATTCTATCAACCTCAAAATACTCATAAGTTTCAAGAGGGGTCTATTGAACTTACACTGCAGCGAGAGCCGGTCTACTCTGCAAGATTGTCCACCATTTGGGCGAACAACTGAACATCTGTAGGTTCCTGCGTCGTACAAGAAGATGTTAGATATCTCCAAGACTCTGTTGTGGTCCAGCATTCTCGCTTGGACTGGCATGGCCAACACTTGATCTATGTTGTTATCATCACACAAGTTGTCGTTAACTGGAGAGTCTTTCAAAACAACTCTGTCCCAGGAGTACTGCAGTGGATAAACACTATAGCTGTAAGGAAAATTGAAGAATATTAAGGTCACAGACACCTTTTTATTTTTAGTTAGCTTCACAAGAAGGGTTTTAATAAAAGGATAAAATATTTAATTATTTTAAAATATGTCAAGACATCGGATAAAATGTCATTTGAGATGAGAATATAGTGCGGTCTCGAAGAGTAAACTGAGGAGACGTATACTGCACCAGACCAATGTTATAAGGATAAAACATGTACTACTCCATGCTATTACAGTATTACCAAGGGTGAAAAAGGCACAATTCATACCTCCCAGAGGCCCAGCATTCAATGCGGACTGTCTGGCCCACAAAAGGGGTTCCTGGGGAATGATCCGGAAATCCCTCACCAATCTGAGGATCAAAGACACCCGGACCTGAAATTCAAAATTTTCATCATGAAGCACTACTGCACAAGCTATTTTTCAATTACCCATAGATTGTTCATAATCAAAATGCAATGCAAATTACTCACTTCCTTCAGTTATGACCAGCTCAGTTGGCATGCTTGTGATAGATACATCTGCAGCGGGGTGGCGCACAATACATACGTAATTGCCAACATCATCTTTTGTGGCCTCAGAGAAGTATAGAACACCCTCCTTTTTTTCTAAGTTTGATATGAAGATATAGGGCTTTACTTCCGGCCGGACGAAGTCGCTAATGCTGTTCCGGTACCATTGGTAATTCACATCTAAAATCATGATACAATTTGCATTATTACTCCTATCCATCAACTCCTGCATAATGGACTTCATCATTCTTGGGGAATTATGAAAAGATTTCCCCTCAGAAATTCCAACAATCTCAAATATTTTTAAAAATTTTAAGCATAATCAATATTGAAGCATATCTATTCTTTTCTTGGGTACATCACTTAATAAGTTAATGGAGCCACAATTCGAGTAGCTGGATTTTGTGTCAGGTTATAAATTAGAGAACGATGCTCCTTCTACATATCATCATCCCTGATGGCTATCAGAGACTCTGCTAAAAACAACTTATAACAAATGATGAATTGCTTTTTATTTGAATAAGTCAATTACTTGGGGGCAACCCGGAGGGAGGATTGCACTCTATTGCACCGTAAGAGTAGGCTCGGATGGGCACTGGATTCCGGGGAGACTTTGGAAAGTCAGTAATAGCTGCAAAGAAAAACAATTTCAATTGTTAGGACAACAATGATCACACAAACTTACATTAAACTGACTAATTACTACAGGGACGACCAAATTTCGCTAGCAGTGCCGAGCCCAAGAGCCCGCACTAGCCAGCCTCTCTTGAGTCCCTATCCAAATTTATGTGTCCAAACACCTGACCAGCAAACAGAACTGTGTGTTATGAAAATGTAAAAAAAATAAACTTACAGCTGAAGCTCAGGGAAATGATTTCAGACATGATGATCCCCAACTCATTTTCTGCCGTGCAGTGGTAAGAGGCATCATCGTTATTAGGACTGGCGCTCGGGTTCGTTATCGTCAATCGGCCACTCACAAAGGTGTAACGTGGGTCTGAGTCAGGATCCAGTTTATCGGTATTGCCCGATTTAGTCTTGTACCACGCATATTCGGGTGCTGGGTTTCCGTCTGCGCGGCATTCCATTGTGACGCTGTCCTCCTGATCTGTGGGCAAATAAAGGAGTATTAAATAAAGTTCACAATTTCATGTGGTGCCGATAACACAGTGTATTGTTTGCACTATGTGAACCGACCTGATTAATCATAAAATCTTACATTTTGGACTAGAAACCAATCCAATTACAATATATATGTAGCATAACCAGTATGCTGTATTGGCATGGGGTACTGCAATGCTTGGCCGCCTGGGAGTTTTTTTAGCTGTCTGAGATCAATAAAGTATATCATATCTTATCTTATAAATATTTTTTTATGTATTAGACACCCTGATGTGAAATTACAAGCATTTTAAAAGTCTTCAGCAATCAAAAGATTTGGTGATTCTAGTAAAAAATACTTTTCCTCTTTTATCATGTGTATGACTTGTAATAGAAGACAGTGTACTGGCTATATGGCAAAGTTTGTTGTTTGCTCTATAAGAGAACTAGCAAAATGTAAACAAAAAATCCTTAATTAGGTCACTTGGTGAGTACATGTGTCTTCAAAACTAACCCGAAGGGACGTGGACGATATCCTGGGGCTGCTCAACAAAGTATGGTCCCATAAGAACAGCCCCAGGGTCAGGATCAGTAACTCCGTAATCCGGTCCTCTGTTCTCGTCCTGGATCTTGTAGATGTCCTCTTTGGAAATTTTGCAAATGACTGCTCCACTGTCTTGGCCTGTTACAAGGATCCAGGCCCACTGTACACCTGTAGTCAAAAGTGAGTAAAACTGTGGCATAAATGCAGATCTATGCGTTTTCGATAGATGCACTCCACTGAACTGAGGTTTGAAACAGGTGATTAAAACAAATAGTCAATGCCAAACAATGCTAAACAAGATAATCCAGCTTGCTATTTTGTAACAGGGCCCCTTAAAACACTGTCAGAGCGTAAGAATATGACAGAGCCAGGGACTTATTGCCAAAGAATTTATAATTGGAACATTGGAGCATCCATTTATCCTCATTGAATTTTTCATGGACTATATCTTTTATTGCATGGGATATATCTATTATTTGGAATAACTAACAGGACAAATCGTGAGATACTAATTTACAAGAAAAGGTAAGACTTATAATTATTCTCCTATGGCCATGTCACAGAATTTTTTGCAAACTCACGTTGAAGCTTTGGAGGCTGTTAATCAAATATCAAAGATGTTTCAAGGTTATACTTTGCGTAGGTTTTGTTCGCAGTGTCAACATACACAGTTCTAAGTGGTTTTCTATAGCTGACAGCAATTCGATTTGATGTGAATTGACTTTTTCTGACACCTGCTTTCTGCAAGCCAATGTTTTGATCTAACAGGAAGTCATGTACAGCATGTACAGTGCTGCCACATTGTTGCGCCATGAGGGTAGAGGCGTGATTGCCCAGCTGAGTGAGTCTCTAAAGGTACGTAAGTAATTGAATGCAGAAGGAGAAGTCGAGAAATCAAAAGATGAAATAAGATTGCAATGGGCCATGACTATTGTTACTCCAGTGACAATTTCATCAGGCAGAAGAATCATGTGCAGGTGTCATAGGCTTGCCCTGGTAGGATGTAAGAATTTAGACCCAGGAGTCAGTTGGAAACCAAATCATGACTGACCAAACAGGAATTCAACTGATTAATTCAACTAGTTGGAAGAATTCAACTCCAACTAGACAAGATTCACATTCTCATATGTAATTACAATTATCTAAAAAAATTGTTCTAAAAAATCAATAAAGACAATGATGCACTTTGATAAAGAAAAAATGAGGATGAGTTCACTGTGAAAAATGGACTTCGTGATTCATGATAGCTGATGAAGTGTCATCTTCTATACTTTCCACATGGGAAACATAGAGGCAGTTTGATTAGTCATGATAAAGAGAAGGCCATTTGACTTGTCATAACTGATTTTGGATTGAAAATCAGATGCATGATCCTTTTGTTTGGGTGTCACCAACAAGAGGGATAAGTCTCCTTAAATCAAATTAACATTGAAAGTATGGGTATGATCATGACAAATCATCTGTATGATGACACACGAAGTGCCATTTTCACAGTGCAACAGTAGGGTAAGGTGGGGGAAATCCGCCCCCCTTTTCACATATTATATTCCTTGCTCAGTCCCTCACCTTTATGAAAAACGTAGCTTCTATTTCAGGGAATGATGGAATATATACATCTGAACATATCTGGAAACTTACATGCTTTAATTCGACAGCTTTGAGCCAACATCACCATATGAATGTTCAATCTCATGGGTCGGATTTGCCCCAGAAGTGTGGGGCAAATCCGCCCCCCTTGAGTTTTGGCTACAAATGACAAGAAACATTTGGCTTCTGAAGTAAATTCTATTCTTAAATTAAGCCCTGGTTCTTCTGGGTGTAATTACCATCATGTAAGGATCCTTTCATCAATTTATTGTGTGAGAATAAAAGAGTTTGCATTTGGCATATTAAACACACTAAATTAAGATCACAATCACCATTAGTGGAGCTTTATGACAAAATGGAGTGACTTACAAGGCATATCTCGTGTTTATATGTTTTTAACATGAGAATCAGAGGGGGCGGATTTGCCCCATGGACAAGGGGCGGAATTGCCCCGACCACTAGAAATTATATGGGTGTTATTTTCTAAATATGCATTTTATTGATTGGTGAAATCTCTTGCACATGTAAAGTCGTTGAATAAACATTGCTATTAATGACAATAAGTAATGTGTTTATACAACATGTACCTATAAAACACATCAGTTTTGAAAGTTTCAATTGCACATTGAAATTGCTAAGTGATGAGATGTATGTCTTCTTTCTCAGTTGTAGTCCAAAGAAAACTATGTAGCAGCCTAATCTCTGCGTTTCAGTAGTCTCTAGACACAGTAGCACTAATCTGCATGAAAATTATTTATTGTCAATTATATCTTGGGTCATGAGGGAACTTTTTCTCCTCAAGGGGGCGGATTTGCCCCGGGGGCGGATTTCCCCCACCTTACCCCATTTTTGCAAAAGCCTCTTTCTAACATGTATGCGATGCAAGCTTACCATCGAAGCTGTACATGATGTCCGACTTGCTCATGTCTTCTGGAATTGAAGTGTTATGCCAAAAGTATGCGGAGTCTATGTCCATCCCGTCTCCCTCCCAGAAAAACTGATTTGGGTTATCTGATTTTCTTCTGCCACTTGTCCACCAGAACCGTCTGAAAAGGTAAATATTAATTTTAAAAAGGGTACTGCGATGATACAACGACACTTCAACTACCCTATTAGATTACCTTGTATTTTTTTCACCCTCTATGTATGTATGTATGTATGTACCGTACTGTCATGGCCATCAATGGCTACCAGAGGCTAACGACAGGCTCTAGGTTATTGAGCAGTGGAACAGGCTAGGCCTGATATTTATTTGAAACCAGAAATTTCCACGTAATGACTAATAACACAAAATTGTACACTTAAATATCTGTGTTTGTTTTTCGTTGGTCCCGACCCGTGACATAGGATTTCAGCAGATGAAATTTACCTTCTTTGGCCTCCATCGTATTCTTCGAGCATTTGGGCTAAGAAGAAATGTTCCGCCTCCGTCTTCACCGTGGTCACGTGTGCCCCATCTCTCTGTGGAAAATGAAAGTAGATCAGTCAACAAACATCTGAGGCAGAGTCCGCCGAGACCGAGGCATGAGCCTCAGAGACTGAGACCGAAGCCGAAGCCATCAAAATGTCCCGAGGCCCAACACAGGCCCGAAGACACCCTAGACTGAGGCAAAGCCAACACTGCAACAAACTATAACTGTAATTCCCAGCAATTACAATGATATATATTCACGGGTGTATCCAGATATTACCTGAGAGGACATAACATGCAACAAATATGCAGAGCTTCATTTTAATTTTGGCCCTGAGGGGGCCACCTCCTCAATATGCCACTGGATTTATACCCCCTCTGTCATTTCTGCTCCATTAGTATCAGGGTTGTACAAACATGACATACTTCAAACGTAAAGTATACCGAAAGGTGTTTTTTTACATATATCTTTGAAAGAATTGAATCAATTTTATTTTAGTTTCCAAAAATGGCGGTCAGCTTCTCAATTACGTCTTATCATTCATGTGTGCTTATTGCAATTTTAAACATGGTAGCATAGTAAAAAGGATAACATGACATTTTAAAAACAAAATATTCACAGCGCACAATTACTGTAAATCGCATTGAAGTAACCAAGTCGATTTCCTTGCCTGTTTACTTTACTCAAACCTTTTTTGCCATGTGGTATTCATACTTACATCGCATTCTGTTTTGGCTTCCGCTGAGGTCATAGACACATCTCGAAAATTGTAACAGTAGCTTCCAAAATCCTCCCAAGTGGTCGGACAATCTGTAGAAAAAAGTGATTTATTAATATTTCAAAATTTCATCAAACTCAATCGGTCGACTGTTAATTTTGCCAAAAAAGGCTTTTGCAAAAATATGATTTATTTTAATTCATGTGCATCTATCCTAATTGAATCCCCCCCCCCCAAAAAAGAAGAGAAATAGAGGCTATAAATATCAACAAATGAATTGTGTGCACTGTTAGAAATTTCAGTATAATCAACGGTTTTATTCCGTAATTTATACGGTCAAACGGCCGTGATCATGAAACTGTAGAAATTACAGCTTTCTTGTTGTTATTATAACATGTTTTATGAATTCACGGTTTAAAAACTGTAACTGAAGACTTAGCCTTGTTTTTGTTTTCTGTGCCCTTAAAGAAGCTTTATTGGCAATGCCTTAAGGTGTTTAAACTTAAGAGCAGTCATTTAATCTCTGGAAGCAGGACTGATGAGACTCATAAGCAAGGTAAGATTACTATTATTTATTCATTTAGCATGCATGATAATGCTAAATTATATTTAATTGCCTATTATTTGATAACTACTGTAATGGTTGTATTGAGGTAATAAAAAGGTATGGTTCCATAGCCGTACCGGAGGGGGGGGGGCAGGGGGGCGATTGCCCCCCAAAAGTTTGGGAAACAGTAAGATTCGGGTATAAGGGCTAAACAATTTGGGCAGATGATTTAATTAAAAATATTGAAAATTAAAAGTTTCCTGGTAATTTCATTTGAAATTGCATTAAATTTATATCTTTAAATTCGGGCAGATGTCGCTCGCCCCGCCCCCCAAAAAAATGCGCGCCCGGTACGTCTATGTATGGTTCCACAACCCACAATATTTTTTGTGAGTGATATTCCTTGATGAGGATGAATGGGGCTTTACGTCCTCTATTTATGCACTAGTCTTGATAGGTTAATTAGCACAGGAGTAGGACAAGTGGCTCTGCAGGAGCTGAAGTGGAACCCTGGACCCATTGATTGCCAGCCCAACACTCTACCACTGAGCTAATCCTCCCCCTCCTTAACGAGGGGGAGGGTTGGTCTAGTGGTAACGTGCTGAGCTGCCAATCACTTGGTCCAGGGTTCGAATCCAGCTCTTGCTGGGTCACCCTGGCCTATGTTGGACGGCTGTTTCAATTATCCTTCGCCTCATTGCCGTGGCCTCCCCTGTCCTTATTAGCCTACCAAGTGCATAAATACATGTCGTAAATCCCCAATCATCCATCCACCCTCTCCTTAACAAACTCATTTATTAATCAGTATGAATAAATTATCATCACCCTGTAGACCAGAATAACCCAAATGTTACATTCTAATTTGTCTACAATGTTTAAATATTAATAGGCCTACTATGTTAAATATTTTAATTTTATTGTTTTTCTCGCACCATTTGTTATTTATTTAAATAATTTATTTTTCATTATTTTACGTTTTACATGTGATTATATTTTACACAACTATCAATATGATTTTAAAATAGCTTTGCAGTGAAAGTGTCACTTAAGGACTGTGGTCTGGGTTTCTTTGGTCATGTTTGCAGACTTAAGACTTAAGCACCGAAGGCAATCAACTCAATAGCAAACTATCAACAACAAACTTCTAAGTCTATACAAGTTAAAGAGTGTTGTCTAATTTTCAGATTCAAGACAGAGGCTGATTGTGTGAAGTACATGTGTGTGTTAATTGTGCAATGCTAGTTCATGGAGAGGCCTTTCATGATTGTGTTTCTTCAGGTCTTTGAAGCTGTCAACTCTTGCAAGGTTAGTGACACAACAATATTTTTATGTCTGCTCTCCTTTCCTCCAAATAATTAATGCTCAAAAACTCACTCATAGTTATATACTATGTCTGCCCTCAACTAGTGAAATATAGCAAAGTAATTTGTTAGTAATCACTGGGGTTTGCAATATTTCACATAATCATGATATTTGCATTAATTTCCAAATGTAGTAGCATGTTTTGCAACAGTTTAACTTCTAAATTCTCTTGGCTTATTTTGCAAAGCTATAATTATGAATATCCAATGGTTTTTAGCTCATCTATTTTCTTTGAAAATGAAGAGCTATTGTGGTCACTCGATCTTCGGCGTCGTCGGCGTTGTCCTGGTTAAGGTTTGTGTGAGTGTCCATTTGTGACCTTAGTTTTCCGCTTATGGCATGAATATGAAATTTGGTGAAGGTATGGGGCTATAGGTATGGATTGGGAACATGTAGAGAAATCCAAGATGGCTGCCATTTTGTGGCGGCCATTTTGGCAGCCATCTTTCTTCATTCTTAACTGCCCATTGTTACCTTATGATTTCACATGCAGTTATGAAATTTGGTACAGGTATGGGCCTGTGGGTATGGATCGGGAGCATGTTGAGAAATCCAAGATGGCAGCCATTTTGTGGTGGCCATTATGGCAGCCATCTTCATTCTTTAACTGCTCATTCTGACCTTAATATTTCACTAACAATTATGAAATTTGGTACAGGTATTGGCCTGTGGGTATGGATCAGGAACATGTTGAGAAATATAATCGGGGGGCCATTTTGGCAGCCATCTTACTTCATTTCTTGAACTGCCCATTGTGACCGTAATATTTCGCTATGAGTTATGAAATTTGTTACAGGTATTTGCCTGTGGGTATCGATC
Source organism: Platynereis dumerilii (assembly GCA_026936325.1). Taxonomy (NCBI): domain Eukaryota; kingdom Metazoa; phylum Annelida; class Polychaeta; order Phyllodocida; family Nereididae; genus Platynereis; species Platynereis dumerilii. The sequence goes on from JAPTHN010000011.1 coordinate 16,185,220, forward strand.
AGGAGTATGTTGAGAAATCCAAGATGGTGGCCATTTTGACAGCCATCTTTCTTCATTCTTGAACTGCACATTGTGACCACAATATTTCGCTTAGAGTTATGAAATTTGGTACAGGTATTGGCCTGCGGGCATTGATCGGGAACATGTTGAGAAATCCAAGATGGCAGATGTTTTATGGTGGCCGTTTTGGCAACCATCGTTCTTCATTCTTAACTGCCCATTGTGACCTTATGATTTCACATGCAGTTATGAAATTTGGTACAGGTATTGGCCTGCGGGCATTGATCGGGAACATGTTGAGAAATCCAAGATGGCAGATGTTTTATGGTGGCCGTTTTGGCAACCATCGTTCTTCATTCTTAACTGCCCATTGTGACCTTATGATTTCACATGCAGTTATGAAATTTGGTACAGGTATGGGCCTGTGGGTATGGATCGGGAGCATGTTGAGAAATCCAAGATGGCAGCCATTTTGTGGTGGCCATTATGGCAGCCATCTTCATTCTTTAACTGCTCATTCTGACCTTAATATTTCACTTACAGTTATGAAATTTGGTACAGGTATTGGCCTGTGGGTATGGATCAGGAACATGTTGAGAAATACAAGTGGGGGGGCCATTTTGGCAGCCATCTTTCTTCATTTCTTGAACTGCCCATTGTGACCGTAATATTTCGCATAGAGTTATGAAATTTGTTACAGGTATTTGCCTGTGGGTATTGATCGGGAGTATGTTGAGAAATCCAAGATGGTGGCCATTTTGTGGCAGCCATTTTGGCAGCCATCTTTCTTCATTCTTGAACTGCACATTGTGACCACAATATTTCGCTTAGAGTTATGAAATTTGGTACAGGTATTGGCCTGTGGGTATTGATCGGGAACATGTTGAGAAATCCGAGATGGCTGACGTTTTGTGGTGGCCATTTTGGCAGTCATCTTTCTTCATTCTTGAACTGACCATTGTGACCTTAGTATTTCATTTACAGTTATGAAAGTTGGTGCAGGTATTGGCCTCTGGGTATTGATCAGGAACATGCTGAAAAATCTAAGATGGTGGCAAATTTTTCAGCCATCTTTCATTTCTTGAATTGCTGATTGTGACCTTAATATTTCACTTGGAGTTATAAAATTTGGTACATGTATTGGCCTGTGGGTATTGATCGGGAACATCCAAGATGGCAGCCATTTTGGCAGCAGTCTTTCTTCATTTCTTGAACTGCCCATTGTGATCTCAATATTTCGCTTAGAGTTATGAAATTTGGTACAGGTATTGGCCTGTGGGTATGAATCAGGAACATGTTGAGAAATTCAAGATGGCCACCAAAATAGTCTCTTTAAAATGGCTGATATCCTTGAACTGCCCATTGTGACCTTGCTACTTTGCTTAGAGTTTTGAAAGTAGATATAGTTATTGGCCTGTGGGCATGGATCGGGAACATGTCAATAAATCCAAGATTGTGGTAATTTTGGCAGCCATATTTCTTCATTCTTTAACTGCCCATTGTAGCCGTAATATATCGCTTAGACTTATAAAATTAGCTACAGGTATTGGCCTGTGGGTGATAATCTGGCACACATTGATAGATTTCACATTGACAGACAAGCGTTTAAACCGCTTGCGGTTCTGGTTAAAAAATAACCTTGATTGCTGGAAGTCAATCTCCCCACAAGCATCGCACCCTCCCTCCTACTGTCCGTCACTCTCACTGGTCAATCTTGCCTCCTCTCCATTGCCCTCTGCCTTCACCCTATCCTATGTGCCCTCTGCCTTCATTCTATCCTATGTGCCCTATGCTATCTCCCCTGTCCTCCCCTCATTTTCCATCTTTCCCTCTCCTCTCAATCCCCTTTCCCTTCTTCCTCTTTTCCTTCTTTAAATAATCTTGGTTGCTCGCTGGTGAATCTCAATCTTTCTCTTTCTCCTTCATCCCCCTCTTCTCTCCTTTTCCCTTCCTTCTTTCTCTTTTCCTTCTTTTATTCTCCCACCTCCTTCACTTCCAAACTTCTCCCTCTTTTCTATCACAGTCTGACGTACCTAAATCCTCTTTCTGTTTTCCTTCAATCTCCTCTTTCCTGCCTTCATATGGGGTGGGGAGAGGGTTATGTTTTAAGCATAAGCAATTAAAGAGTGTTGTAAATTTTCAGATTCAAGACAGAGGCTGATGAAGTACATGCGTCTTGTGCAACACCAGTTCATGAATAAGTCGTGAAATTCATGGATAGGTCTTCCATGATTGTGTCTTCAGGTCTTTCAAGCTGTCAACTCTTCCAAGGTCAGTGGCAAATTGATCCCAACGGTAGATTCATGCCAATTTAATGAAATATAGCGTATGACTCTCCAACTAATCGCTGAGGTTTGCATTATTTCACATATATTTGTATTAATTTTAAAATGTAGTTTTGTGACGGTGTAACTTCCAAATTTTCCTCGCGTAATTCACGAAGTTATAAATATGGACATGCAATGTTTTTAAATACAGTCTTGAATGCTGCCTCATCAATATCCCCTCTGGCATCTGTCTACCTCTCCATCCGCAACCCCCTCCCCTTCAACCACTCCCAATCCTATCCCCTCTCCCCTTTGCCACCTGTCCCTCCTTATTCCCTTTCCCCCCAGCCCCCACCCTCTCCTCTCCTTTCCTTCTTTATTTCTCCTGCCTTTCTGTTGCCGTATAGCCATTTCAAAATAGGTAAAGGTTATTAACCACAAGAGAGGAAATATGTTATTTATCACCCGGGTGCTTTAGATGTAATAAACACATTCCTGATACCATATTGAATAACCCACTTAAGCCGCGAGACAATCATTCAGTCGAACTTGAGATAAGTGGACAACAAAGAATATGAATGGGATAAGATTTTGTTGCTGGCTGGTCTACCTCTCTTCTCTCCTCTCTCCATCTCCTCAATCCCTCTCCTCTCTCCCTCTCCTCTCCTCTCTTCCTTTCCTCTCCTCTCTTCCTTTCCTCTCCTCTCCCTCTCCTCTCCCTCTCCCTCTCCTCTCCCTCTCCTCTCCCTCTCCTCTCCTCTCCCTCTCCTCTCTCCCTCTCTCCTCTCTCCCTCTCTCCTCTCTCTCCTCTCTCCCTCTCGTCTCTCCTCTCTCCCTCTCATCTCTCCACTCTCCCTCTCGTCTCTCACTCTCGACTCTCCCTCTCGCCTCTCCCTCTCGCCTCTCCCTCTCACCTCTCCCTCTTGCCTCTGCCTCTCGTCTCTGCCTCTCGTCTCTGCCTCTCGTCTCTGCCTCTCGTCTCTGCCTCTCGTCTGTCCCTCTCGTCTCTGCCTCTCGTCTGTCCCTCTTGTCTCTGCCTCTCGTCTCTGTCTCTCGTCTTTGTCTCTCGTCTTTGTCTCTCGTCTTTGTCTCTCGTCTTTGTCTCTCGTCTTTGTCTCTCGTCTGTCCCTCTCGTCTCTCCAAAAGATATTCTTAAGCAATGGTTAAGACGTCACCCGCATTGCACTGCCATTGCAGCTGCCTGATGTCAAAATCGAACAAGAGCCCAAACAATGTCAATGTGTTGTCGTGGTTGCTTCATGATGACTTCACATTTTTGTAATGGCAGGAAAAACTCTTTTAAAGTGACACTTTTGACTTAAACCAGGGGGTGGGGGGCAGGGAGAGGGTTGGGTAGTGGAAAGGGAGGATTTAAATATTATTGGAAAGATTTTTTTCCACAAGACCATTTAAATACAGAACCATGATGTACCCATGGAGCAACAATGGTCATGACATCACAATTGCATTATTTGGGCCGCTGTTTTGTGACGTCATCAGGCATCTCATTCTGCAATGCTGGTGATGTCATAACTATGTTTGACAGTGATTCTAAAAACATCATAGGTCCTGATATTTAGGCTGTAGGCCTAAACAATTTGATGATATTCATAGCCAACCAGCTGGAAATGCTTCAATTATGCCTTCTCTTGTATCAAGTGAAAAAATATTTGTCTCTCTGTTTACAGGAACATTTGAGCAGACTAGAGGTGGCAGAAGAACGAGGAGTGCCAGTATCACCAATGATAGTTTGATATGGTAAATATGCCTTTTTTAGATGTCATCGAAAAAGCCTGGCTTCTTTGAAATAATGCCTAAACACTAAACAGGTATCATTTGTACATGTACACTCAACAAAAAAACAAACACCCCCCTTCATTTTTTCTAATAATTTGTATGATTTTTTGGGCCAAAACCAATTAAACAGTAGTGATCCTATTAAGAAAATGTATCTATGTGAAAATAATTGAAGTGCGACCATTTCCTCTTTACCTTTGACCTCGTTTATCATATTTGGGTTTTTTTTTTAAATGCCCGTAACCACATCTCACTAAATGAATTCATCTGGAAAGTGATCTGTAGCTATCAAAAATAAAGCATAATGTCACCATTTTTTCATTTTTTATGGCTCTTTGATGCACAATGCAAAATGACACTTAGATTTTTTTGGTGAGATGTGGGTAATCTGGTTATGGGGCCATTTAAAAAAAAAAATCCAACTTTGATAAACAAGGTAAATGTTCCGGAAATGGTCCCACAAGGTAAAAGGTAAATGTTAGGGAAAAACGGTCGCACTTGAATGATTTTCGGCACATTTTTATAATAGGATCAACACTATTTAATTGGTTTTGGCCAAAAAAAAATTATCTCACAAATTATAAGCAAAAATGAAGTGGTACGTTTATTTGTTGAGTGTACAGTAGCAAGATTTTATTCCTACCCTGAAATGTGGCTGAGTGGTTTAGGTGCCCGCCAGAAGATCTTTGCCTGCCTGGGTTCAAAATTTTGAGCTGGATGTCATTCAGTGCCACATTGTATCAATGCTTAACACGGGTTATCCTAAAGTGGTTAACTCCCATAACTTTACTTTTAACAGGGTTACTGTGAAAATAACTTAGCAATGTTTTATGCTGACCTCATTATAATGACTAAATCATTTTCCCAGTAACCCGTTAAAAGGTAAGTTATGAGACGTTAAGTTGCTGGCCCCTTGTATCAGTGTCTGTGCTGGGCAAGTAAAAGATGCCTCACATGGGTTAAATGTATAACATGTTGAGGGCATTTGCTCTCTCTCCTATCTCATCAATCAACCCTCGTGAGTGTCCAGAACTGGGCTTAGAGGGCTGCACTTACCATACCTATCTATCTATCATAATGCTTTATCCCACTGCGACCATGACTACCTTATGATTTCTACCCAACCAATTTTGACTTGATCAACCATTTCTTGAACACCTTAAATATTTGTGAATCAGTGCAGACATTGTATTGTTGTTTGTGTGAACCTCCTCCCTCTCCCCAGCTATTGGTTATCTAACCATTTACCTTTTGTTCCAGGTGTCATGTCTGCAACTGATTTCTCACTGCTGGTAGACAATAGAGTTGTGATAGAAAAAATGAAGACTTTCTACGATGCTATGGCACGACTTTTTGCCTCTTACTACAATGCTACGTCGTGAATATCGCATTTCCTCCAGAAGTGCAAACAAGCATCGAATTTATCGTGCAGAGGTAACATTATTCTATCTATCTGATGGTTGGACTGTAAAAGGTACAGTGCTTGATAGGCCTGTAACTGAAGGCAATCAAGTATCAATGCATTTTTCATTAGCAAAACCATAAGAGGGGAAATATGTTATAGTAACTGACAGTAATACTGACTTCTCTGAATTAATAAATTGAGGCTAAGAGGTCACTGCTTGGCTATTTTTTGCAAACTTGAAAATGTGGAAGATATAACAATAATAAATAAACCCAACAGAATATCAAACAAAATGGGTAATTTTTGTAAAGCTTTTACATTTTGAATTTTTGTGTTTCAGTGTTTCTTCAAGATAAACCTGGAGCGAGTGAAAGGAAAGAAACACACGACGATTAATCGGAAAGTTTTGAACTTTGTCAATGAAATGGCAACTTTTTTTATAACCTCTGTCATTTTGGCAAATACAATAATGTATGCTGGCATTATTTTGAGTGAACATACAAAGATAAATTTAAAAATAATTCTTTAGATATTGCATTCTTGTCCTCTGGAGTCATGTTCATGAAAAAAGTGACATTAGATGGAATTGTTTGAAATATTTACTATGAAAAATTGTGTAGGCCTATCAAGCTAATGAGGAAACGATACTGTTTATATAGTCTACATGTATGAACAACATGTATGGACCTTGGACAGCATATGGTATACAGTGTGTTCTCAAAAATATAGAATGCTGACTTTAATATTAAGACACATTTATTTAATATTAAGACAAATTTATTTAATTAAATTCATCAGAAGAATCGATGTTCTGTGGAGATGTTCACAACTATTTACTGAAATAATGTTATTGTGTAAAGCAGCCAATAAGTATCCTTTGATGTTGTTTATAGTCTACAAATTCAATATATTGGAAACAATGTGTTTTTACAGATATAATGCAGATTTCAATATTTAAGACACACTATCGAATTTGGTTCATCAAAAGAATTGATGTTGTATGGAAATGTTGTCACCTATTTTGTGAAATAATGCTATTGTGTGAAGCAGCTAATCAGTATCCTTTAATGTTGATTATAGTCTACATATTCAATATATTGGAGGCAATTTGTTCTTACATATATAATGTAGACTTTAATATTTTCATCAAAAGAATTTATTTTGTGTAGGAATGCTGCCGTCTTTAGTGAAATAATGTTATTGCATGAAGCAGCAAATCGGTTAATAGACTATATAAATTGTAAGATGAACATTATGTTAATACACTCTGGATACAGTTTGTTATTGAAGCTTGTAAATTAATAGTAAGACATCTTTCATGATCCTGTCTTTTATTTGATATATTTGTGATTCTACCATAATAAAGAAGTCTGATTTATACAGGTTTATTTGTTTTGATGAGCACACAAACCGTAACAACCGCATACAGCTTTCATTATTTGACGCCTGTCCCTGCAATTGGGAGCAGGCTTTTTCAATGCACTCCTGGTAAAAGCCGCAGACTCTCTTGGTTCCTTACAGTACATACATACATGCTATGTGCCTTTTATATAACCAATTGAATGGGCAATTATTTCCAGCCTCACGTACTGTTGGGATGGTTTGCACCTCTGCTACTGTTAAATCTTTGAATGATTATAAAATAATGAGGAATGTGAAATTTCCATACTTCATGGAAGTATTTTCCACATGAAATCTGCTGTGGATATTACATCATGTTGGCCGTAATATATCAAAATTATACGGACACATACATTTGATGTTACCTTAAAAGGTCCGTAAAATGCAGTGCTGTGCAGAAAAATTTACAATAATAATGGCTGTGAATTTTACGATCAAATTGCTGTAAATTTCACAAAACCCAGGTGGTTTACTACAAAGACATCCATTTTTCTTGTACAATTCACGGCACAAAGCCTGTTAATTTTACGGTTTTTATCTTTGAACTTAACATGTGTGTGTAAACCATCTACAGGTCCCCGTATATTTTACGGTTTTCTTTTGGCAGGAAAAACTGCCGGTCATTTGACCGTAAAATCTACGGAAATTTCTAACAGTGTGATTTCAGAAAGTGCTGGTCAAGTTAAAGTTGGATTAAGTGGGACGTTTCAATAGAAGTACAAAATGGCATGCCGGAGGAAGTGGTTTTTACTCCGTAAAAATTAAAACAAAAATATTCTTAGAACTTTTATTATAGCAGGAAAACACTACTTTAAAAGAGTTTGACCCATTTGTAGAAATATATATTTATTATCTGAAAAATCATAATACGTATATATGGCCTACTTAAATGCAGATATACATCAATGGAAAATCCCTAAAACTATATTCATGAGTATCACCTGTTATAAATTAAGGCAGCAAATCATAATAATTTCAGCATTTATTTATTATTTGTTATGTAAGCCAAATAATTCTTACTTTTAATGGTTATAAGACAAGAAAATGTCACCTGCTATGGGCTTCAAGTTATGATATGGTAGATAGAGTCTAGATATAAATACATTCTACCTCTGGGTCATATTATGTAAATGTTCAAGTGATTGTTGCGTGAAAGTCACTTACCAAAAAGTGAAAAATCTTGTCCAGCAGTTTGAGATATTCCAATTGAGATTATTGCTGTCCACAAAAAGAAATTCATTTTGCAAGTTTTCTTCAGGTCATGTTCATAAAATCATTTGGAAGACATAACCCAGTTCTTTCTTATCTACGGGGTTTACCAGAATAGTTTTATCTGATATCTTTCTTATCTTTAAACTAGGTCATTGTGGAGTTTGATCAAGCAGTTCCTTATCTCTTCACCACAGAGCCACAGCACATGCAGAACTTTGTAAACCAGCCATGCAGCCTGTGCCATTTATTTACAAAGTCTGTGAATTCATGTTTAATATTAATAGATCTATCATTCACAATGGAGCTGGTTAATTCCTTTAGTCTCTGATTTAACCCAAGTATCGTACCTTTACTACCGGGTACCCTAAACTGTCCACTACAACTCCTTTTATTGAGAGTTTTAGGTCTGCGTCAGTTACATTAACAATTTTAAGCACACTTTGAAGGGGAGACTCCGAGTCTGAAGATTTCATTTTTGAAGGGTGGCATGCAAGCTCACACCAATCACATAAAGTCAGAACGGGAAGGTGAACGTGAAGGCCTCTGTTTTTTTAGCAGAAACAACGAAAATGTCATAAAATTTACCTGTTTTGATATAATTATAGTTTTCATCAGAATTTCACAAAATTTGGTACTCAATCTGGATTTAGCACAAATTTATAGCCCAATTACGGTATTTGGCGAGATATTGGTAATAAAAGATGCATTAAAATTTTTTTTGAATTTTTGATCTGTTTGAGATGACAACATTTGTTCTGATCTTGTCTAAAAATTGTTTTTTCCTATCTCACAAAAGTGTTTTTTTCGCATGAAGTTTATTAGTTGTGTAGCGAACTCATTTTTGGGTGATTTGCAGAAAACTGAAAATGCGATTTTTTTCCTTTTATTTCATGAGTCCCCATGTGGTGACGTTACGTTAAGCCTATAATAGATGCGATTGGTGCAAACTTGCCAACCATCAAAAAATGGAATCTTCAGACTCATTCCTTCGAAATGAGCCTAAAATTACAGTCTGTCACTTTGATATATAATAGAACAAATGAGGAACAGTTCACAGTGAAAAATGCAGTTCTTGACTCATGATAGCCGATGAAGTGCCATCTTCTCTACTTTCAACATGGGAAACATACTAGAGGCTGTTTGATTAGTCATGATCAAGAGAAGGCCATTTGACTTGTCATAACTTATTTTAGAGTCAGATGCATAAGCCTTTTGTTTGGCTGTCACCAACAAGCGGGATTAGTTTACTAAAATCAAATTAACATTGAAGGTATTGGTTACGATCATGACAAATCATCAGCATGATGACACACTATGTGCCATTTTCACAGTGCAACAGTCCACTCTTTTTCCATATTAAAGTGACAGACTGTAACATAACAGAAAGGGGGCAAAAAAACTTGTTAAACAAGCACCTTTTTGGGGAGTTGGCTCTTGGAGTCCAGGACTTGGATTACCAACTCAATTTCTGGTGTTTTTGTGAACAGAGTCTTCAGTGTTGACCTGAACTGGGGTTGTGCAGGCAATGCTTTTCATACAATCCCCTTCTGTCCTGTGATACTTGTAACACATTTTGATTATATTGTTTTCGGACAATGGGCACTTAAGAGGGAGCAGGGGTGTCCTGGTTGGCTAAAAATAGGATAATTGGTTATGTTTAGAAACCAAAACACCACTTTAAACTGCCCAACTTGCTACTGGCCTCACAGCTGCTATGTCATCAAACTAGAGGTCGCTGCTCTGAAGTGATGAATGATCGCCACCTTGAGGGAAAATAACTGGTTTACTGTTAGTTTTGAACACTGGGCAATTGTATAACGTGCCTGGGCACCATAGAGGCAATATGGAAAAAAAGAGTTCATGAAAGTGATTTGGAACATGCAAAAACATTGTCATATAAATGGAGAAAAATTGGGAAGTACATAATTGAGCTTTGTAGGCCTACTAGTCATTTTAAAGAAGCGCAACAACTTTGTTAATGTAGAATGTTCTTTTTTATGCTGGCTTCTTGAACTTTAGGACAAGATTTGTTATAGTACAGTATTACCTATACAGCCAGCATACTATACTGGCTGCCCCATAGGGAAAAGTGTCAACCGGTTGGGTCCCCACCATTTTGTAATATCAGCTGGAGCGTAACAAAATATCTTATGATCACAAATACTTCATATTTTAGCTTTGATGTAAAAGTACACCTGCCACTCATTAATTGACCAATTGGTGCAGATGCAATTGTTGCAGGGCCTGAAACAATTGGGGGTGAGTTGTAACAATTGGGGGTGAGTAGTAATGAGAGCAATTTTTCTATTTATAGGTCCTATTTATAGGTGGCACATCCTTGGGGTAAGAGTTAGTGACTTACTAAGAGTTAGAGACTTACAGTTAGTGACTAACTGGCAGCTAGAGACTAACTAACATTTAGTGATTAAACAACAGTCAGTGACTAACTAACAGAAAGTGACTGACTAACTAATGGTAGTGACTAACTGATGAACAACAGTTGGGAAAAACTGACTGAGTTAGTGACTAACCAACAGTTAGTGACTAACCAACAGTTAGTGACTAACCAACAGTAAGTTACTAACCAACAGTTAGTGACTAACCAACAGTTAGTGACTAACCAACAGTTAGTGACTAACCAACAGTAAGTGACTAACCAACAGTTAGTGACTAACTGACAGTTAGTGACTTACTGACAGTTAGTGACTAACCAACAGTTAGTGACTAACCAACAGTTAGTGACTAACTGACAGTTAGTGACTAACTAACATTTAGTGATTAAACAACAGTCAGAGACTAACTAACAGAAAGTGACTGACTAACTAATGGTAGTGACTAACTGATGAACAACAGTTGGGAAAAACTGACTGAGTTAGTGACTAACCAACAGTTAGTGACTAACCAACAGTTAGTGACTAACCAACAGTTAGTGACTAACCAACAGTTAGTGACTAACCAACAGTTAGTGACTAACCAACAGTTAGTGACTAACCGACAGTAAGTGACTAACTAACAGTTAGTGACTAACAGTTAGTGACTAACTAACAGTTAGTGACTAACTAACAGTTAGTGACTAACTAACAGTTAGTGACTAACTAACAGTTAGTGACTAACTAACAGTTAGTGACTAACTAACAGTTAGTGACTAACTAACAGTTAGTGACTAACTAACAGTTAGTAACTAACTAACAGTTAGTGACTAACTAACAGTTAGTGACTAACTAACAGTTACCGACTAACAAACGGTTATTGACTAACAAATGGTTATTGACTAACAAATGGTCATTGACTAACAAATGGTTATTGACTAACAAACGGTTAGTCACTGATTAACAGTTAGTCACTAATTAACACTTTGTGACTTATTAACACTGTGACTTATTAACACTTTGTGACTTATTAGCACTTTGGGACTAACAGTTGGTGACTAACTAACAGTTAGTGACTAACTAACAGTTAGTGACTAACTAACAGTTTTGTGACTAATTAACAGTTTTGTGACTAACAGTTTGTGACTCATTAACAGTTTGTGACTTATTAACAGTTTGTGACTAACATTTAGTCACTAACTAACATTTAGTTACTAACTTACATTTAGTTACTAACTAACAATTAGTTATTTACTAACATTTAGTAACTAACAGTTTGTGACTACCAACAACAAGTGACTAAATGAACTAACTAACAGGTAGTGACTAACAAGTGCATAGCTAACAGTCAGTGACTTACTAACAGTTAGTGACTTACTTACAGTTAGGGACCAACTAATAGTTAAGAAGTGACATTTAGTGACTGACAGCTAGTAACTAACCGCAAGTTAGTCACTAATTTTTATGAGATGTCTAAGTTCAAAGAAGATAGATTGAGGGATAGAGCAGTGGCGTCCATACCGGGGGGGGGGGGCATATTGGACCTGAGCTCCACCATATGAACTTGGAAACTGTAAATAAACTATATAATTATTTTATGATTATATAGAAATAGTACAGTTTGTCTCCCCCCTGGGATAAAGAGATAGAGAGGATGAGAGATAGAGAGATAGACAGACAGATAGATAGATAGATAGATAGATCACGAGTTCATCTATAATTTCTCTTACACAATATCATGGGTTCATCTATAATTTTTCTTACACCATTTAAGAAAAATTCTTATGGCACACACACTTATTTTAAATTTTTTAATTTTAATCACTGCAGCCAGCATATCTTTTTTTCAAAAAGATTTTCTTGTTAAAGGTATTTTTACTATTAATGCTCAAACTGACACCTTTTGTCACTTCCCATTTTTAAGAAAACAAGGCTGAGAAAGCTGTGTCAGAAGTTAGCAGTGTCAAAAGACAACATGGCAATCGACTCTTTTTTGAGAGCATCATATCCACACTTTTCTTTTTCGGTAAAATGACCATAACTGACCCAATGTGGCTCGACCCCGGGGCACATTTGGACACCAATTAAAAATAATCTCAACACTCTATGTGCACCAGAATGAGATATAAGAAGTGCCAAAGAGTGTATATATTGTACACAGTGCAAAAACACATTGTATAGTGCCAATGGGTATATCTTAAACAGTTCAAAACATTTGATCTATATGATTACTGTTCTGGGTGCGGTCATCGATGTAAGTAACACACAGTGCTTTGCTATGAAATTGTTCACAATACAAAGCATGGTAATGAAACAGTCTCGATGAGACTGCTTTATTTTTAGGCAGTGCAAGCATTGCAGTGCAAGCATTGCAGTGCAAGCATTGCAGTGCAAGCATTGCAGTGCAAGCATTGCAGTGCAAGCATTGCACTGCAAGCATTGCACTGCAAGCATTGCACTGCAAGCATTGCACCTGCTGAAAGTTTTCCAGTGGCAATACAATGAGAAAACAGGACAAAACACATTATAACAAATTTAGGAAATTAGTTACCATAATATGGGGTGAATCGGGACACTGGGGTGAATCGGGACAGAACAGGAAAACGTTGTATTTGCTAAAAAAGAGCTACTTCTAATTGCCTCAGGAATTTGATTTTTGGCACATGTATAGTACACATATCAGCGCATATTGTGATGGAATTTTATATTTCTAACTGCAGGCACTGAGGAGCTGCAGCACCTGAGAGTCGGCCCGCCGAAATGACATTTTTACATGCTAGTCAAAACTTTGCCTGTACCATAAAAAGTACTAATACTACAGCAACCAAACTTGCAGTAAACTTTAAAATCAGTTTAAAATGGTTGTCGGGGACCATAATTACAGACTGGATGTGGGATAACGTAGGTTTGGTCCTGGGTTCAGATGCAGGTCAATGGCAAAGTTTCAAGATTTACCCAAAAAACCCTACTAATTTTCATTTGGTGTACTAGCGTGGCTTTTTAATTAATATTATTGAACCTGGCATCATTTACAGTGGATTTAGTCCAGAATTACCAATTACTAGAATTTTTTTTTATAAAACCGATTTTTTAATTAGTTTTCTGCAATTTATTGTATTTTTAAAATATGCATATTATCAATGAAATTAATTTCAAATTTTCCTCAAACAATTTTTTTGGCTTCCAGAATATGTTTTCTAATATTTATTCACAACTAGCAGTCACTCAAAGAAGGTAGAGAGTATTGATTGTGGAGATAATGGACTGTCCCGATTCACCCCAAAGTAAGGGGTGAATTGGGACAGTGGTTTTTCGGGCCTTGATCATTGGAAATTTAAGATATCACTTGTAGCTCCAGGGGTTAGTTAGACCTTTTGCTTGGACACAATTTGACACCATATTTCGACTTCTGGGTTGATTTGTGGCCATTCTATCACAGAAAAAAGGCCAAAACTGTCCCGATTCACCCCATATTACGGTACTGAATATGAAAATATTATGTCACCAATGTCGACATTCTTTGGAAAGACCAATTTCTGGAATCCCTCTGTCAACATTTTATGCATAGGCAGGTGATAAAACTTTATTAAAGCTCTAACCCAGTAAAACGCATCCAAACCTATTAAATGTCACCTCTAACCCATTACATGTGATTAGGCCTAAATGCAGGCCTATCCTCATAGACAGAGAAAAAGCTGTCTACAAGTGGAGTGCTCATGCATTGCCACAGATCAGAACATATGCTGTCTTGTGTTGCCACCTAGTGACTAGTGTGCTATTCCGTGAGCTCCTGCAAGCGTCCACATACTTTCAACCAGAGAAACACACACAATTTTGTCTGGAAGACACCGGGCTGTTTCTGAGTGTGCTGATGGCCTTGTCTACTTCCTTAGAGAATGTGATTGCTAAGTCTGACTCTGGTATACATCAATTTTGAATAGAAATTTTGTGAATGTGCAATGAAATTGGAACTATTTCTTGGGACAGCAATGCTGTAGTATAGAAAATCAACTTTTGTGCCAGGTGGCAGCAGCATGCAGTTCTCATTTTCACCAGACTGGAGAAAAAGAGGAATGAGAAGGAGTGTAGAAGAAGACTTATAGCTGTTTGCCATTTAGCATTCCAAACAGTTTCAAAATTAACTTTCAACTTGGTCGTGTGATGTCACTGGCTTAAAAATGTTTTGTTTGAGTAAGTTATGGTTAATCAGTTGATTTAGTGCTTATAATATCTAGTAGCATAGGTGACAATAAACAGACTAATCGATGACTTAATACTTCATCAAATAAGAAGATTAGGAGACCAACGGCAAGCGTCAATGACGTGGCAAAGCCAGTTTGCGAATTGAAATTAAGAAAATTAATTTGTGGACCATCAATATGCAATGAGCTCTAAGTCTAAACGAGTCAATGACGAACTTGTACGAAACAGTGAATGGATAAGGTTGTTTACAATTTACCAGTAAGTTAACGGTAACTTTTTTCAAACTATACCATGCACAAATAAATACAGGCCTGTATTTCGTGACAAACATAATTCTGCTGCTTCAGTGGTGTCATTGTTGCCACAAATCACTTCTTCTCACTTTTTTTATCCCCAAGAAAATTGTCAAATTACGTAAAGCAGCTGTAATACAGTGAGAGGCCCAGAGAGAGTAACAGAGGCAGCAGAGAGGAACCTGACTTGCTGGGAGACCATTAATCATGCTCATAACTGGCCCCGTGTCATGCAATCGCAGCTGAACCACTTCTGCTACATGATGCATCCGTACATATACCTCTAGGAGAATGTGACGAGAAATTGTTTTCAAAAAAGAAAAAGAAATATAGTTTGCTTTGTATTACAGATGATTTCATAATTGTAGGCATTCAGCCCGAATGTGATGTTTTAGGACATGAAATTGTTTTCTAGGAATAGTGACATCAAAACACTTGTGATATCACTCTGCCAATGAAATGTGCAAGCAAAAAAAATCACATTCATGTTCAGTGTCTACAATTATGAAGTTGGCTGTAACAGAACAAAGCGGACTGCCCTGCCTTCAGCACATTATAAATGACTATCTATAATCTATCTACAGATCTTTCTGTATCAATCCATGATTTACCCATATAGCATCTAACTAGTTATCTAGATCTGTACATCTTTAAATTACTCATCTTCAAATTACGTTAACTTTATCTTATTTGAAGTGAAAATAGAATATGACCTTTGTCGAAAATAGGTTGTGACCTTTGTTGAAAGTTTACAGCCAAACACTTTGATATAGAATTAGAGTGAACTGTGGCACTGTGAAAATGGCACTTTGTGCGTCATCATGCTGATGATTTGCCATGATCAAACCCAACACTTTCAATGTTAATTTGATTGAAGGAGACTTATCCCACTTGTTGGTGACAGCCAAACGAAAGGATTATGCATCTGATTTTCACTATAAAATCTGCTATGAGAAGACAAATGGCTTTCTCTTGATCATGACTAATCAAACAGCATCTGTGTTTCCCATGTTGAAAGTAGAGAAGATGATACTTCAGTGGCTATCATGAGTCACAAAGTGCCATTTTCACAGTGCCACGGTCAACCTCAAATCTATATCGAAGTGTTTGGCTGTAATGAAACTTGTTTCTAAAGGCCCACATATCTACTGCATTTGTTCCATTGAGGATGGTAGTGGCAGAAAACTTATACGATCAAATATGTACCTGTGTATACTTTTGCATATAATGATAGTTACAAAAAATTTGTCAGCACAGGCTAGCTAATATTACTGAATTAGATAGGCCTAATATGAAACGTTATAAAATTTTTATCCTAAAGTAACTTATAAACGTTTGATTCTAAATTATTATCCAATCTGAGCCGACACTTTTAAAAAGTGTGAGACATTGTGTCATGATGTGGTAATTATGTTCAGTTTTGGTAACTGGGAATCAGAACACCACGAAATTAAGTCTATTGTCTGCAGCTCCACTGTCTGATCCAATCTTGTAATTGCTTGTCAAATTGACGGCCCAAAAATTCACAACTTACTTTTGTCCCTCACAACAAAGAAAACATTCCTCAGCAATTTTACAATTGCAAGAAAACTGATGAGTTTGTAATTGCCAATACAAGTACGTTCAGGTCACACTCTAAACAATTTCGGGACAAAATTGGTTTTTTAGATTCATGTTGGTTTTTGCATTGAAATTTGGTTTTTCAAAAAACCATTTTGAATCTAAGAAGCCAATTTTGTCCTGAAATGTTTTAGAGTGCACTTGCACATTAATTTTTTTATATGAACAATACTGTCGAAATAAAGGTTAACAAATAATGGATAGATTATTATCTATTGGTCATTCTGTTGGTATTTTTGTCTATGATGAGGCTTAAAAGATCTGGATTCTCTCTGCATTCTGCATCAGTAATTTCAAAAGCATTTGCAAAGGAAGATACATTCTGTCATCACCACTTTACAGCAGTTTTGTTATTTATGGGGAAAGGAGAATGCTTTACTTTGTTAGTAGCATTTTCGGAGTCATGTTGATGATGGTGTGTCTTGATATTTAAATATCAGTTGTTCCAATTTTACTTTAATCTAAGGAGCCAGGCCGAGTCAGACTGTGGTGACAGACGATATTGCAAGCAAATAAGTTATGGCGGAGCAGGGTTACTCCTCAAGTGGAAGGAGATATTGGGTGTGCCAAACATAATTGTTGGGGGGGGGGCAAGAAAAATACTTTTAAAAAGGGTTTTTGTCTTTTTGAGAGCAGAACAATGGACAGCAGGCACAAGAGGGTATTGTCACAGGTGCTGGTTCGTGGGCACAGCTCCCCTCCCTCGGAGCCCCTCCTCCCTCTTGGGATCAATATTAAAACGCCAGGCAGACCGTGAACTTGGGGGGAGGGAGGGGGTGGCAGCCTCAGTGTGTCGGAAAGTTGTGCAGCTTGCAGACCGTTATTCCCTGTTACCGAGCCCTCCTGCAGCCAAGACACTGTTGCCCGCAAGTGTTGCATGCTGCTGTAGATCACACCTACTTTTCCTGGACCTATAACCCCTGCTTGAACAACAGTTACTCTTGGACACAACCTGGACTACCAAAAACCAAGAGGATTACCATGTTACCAGTAAGTAAATCTTATTCCTTCTATAATATAATTATATGTAATAGCTCAGACATCATATTAGTAGTTTAGTATAAATTGCTCTTTACATCATGCATATGTTTTGATCACTCTTGGTTAAATTTTTATAACTTAATATAAGACACCTCTTCTGAGGCTCTTCATGACAACTGTAAGTCTGTAACCATGGGAGTTCAGTACCAGTTAAATGTCACCATTCAGTGGCATTCACCGCAACAATATGATCTAACAGAATGTGAGGTTGATTGTGAGGAATGCAGAACACAATGCAATCGGTGAAGCAAGACCCAGCAATGGCAGGATGCACTGAAGGTGTTGCAGAGAGAATGCAGTCCTGCAGGTCAGTTATGGCTAACTATGGCCAGTTAGGGGTCCAGTTATGGGTCCAGTTACCTCAGCATGTCTTCAATGGAACTGTTGTGTTAGGTGGAGAACCTGTGCACTTGCAGCCCATGGCAGTAGGCCTAATGAGGGAGGGCAATGCAAGTGCAGAGATTAAATTTCTATTGTACATTCATAGCTGTGAGTTCTTGCCAATTTGTTGTGCCAATCTTGAAGTGTATGATTACCTTGTCGTTTGTGCTGCAAAATGTGCTCCTGCATCAGGTGTCAACCTTTTTCATTGCATGGTTTCAACTGCATGGCATTCCTCAGAGGTCCAACCATGCAAGGCCAAGCCCCTTAACCATATTAACCTGCTGACTGTGCTGATCTCTGCCTCTCTGAACCGTGCAACAATAGACACTCACGAACCATGCAACAATGGCCCTCTTTACACACTACAAAACATTCCTTGGAAGCATTTAGGACACACCCCGATCAGGCTCAGCTCAGTAACTCCATGCAACTGTACACTCTGCCACCACATGCACGACCATTCAAGTCCCCCATCATTGCTACACAGTTGAACAGTGAAAAGGCATCGTTATTCACACTCTTAGTATTATAGACCGATGACATATTTAATGATCATTTAGATGAATACAAAAACAAATGTTGTGATACACGACAAACAATTTGTCAAAGTTGTAAATTCCCAAGAAGTTGGTGCATTATGTTGCTGCTGTAGAGCTCTGTAGTTCCTGCGGAAAGTTGATGGATGTACAGGCTTCTTCTCTTTCAACAAATTGTTGCATATATCGTCATATTTATGTGGAATCTCAAGTTGTTTTCTTTGCTGTCGAAGTTTGATGTCAGAGCTGACTCCATTCTCTAGCATTGTAATATATGTAGAATAATTACAAGCTGTGATGTCATTTTCAACCGGGCCTGATTCCCCAGCTTCTAGCCAAAACTGAGCATCACAGTTTCACCACAATGTCAGAGTAAGAATTTAATCAGGGATAACCCTGGAACCACATCATCACAGCTTGATACCCCAACGGGTTGACAGTAAATTCATACATCAAAGTTTCAACATTGATATATTGAAGGAAGCATTATATTTTATCACATGATCGCAACATAACTGTTGATGTTATCCAAATGATCTGTCATCGGCAATCACCAGTCTAATCCTACTATATGGCAGCTTCCTCAGCATTTACAGTAGACAACTGTTATAATCACCACAGAGTTGTTTGATTAATCTGCAAACTTTTGACTTTACAACTTTAACCTTCAATGGACCTTGCTATAAACAAAAGGCTTTGACATTTTTTTCAAACATGTGGAATTGTGGATTATGTAATGTTTAGTAGTTCTGGCAGCCCATTGGCTGACAGGCTGTGATGTGGAACTTGCATGGGATTTCCAGACCCGATTTTCACCCTGACGTAGTGCAGAAACTGTGATGCTCCGTTTAGGGGGGGGGGGGGTTCACATTGGCTGAAATCAGTGAATCTGACCCAGTTTAAACATCTGACATCTGAGCTTGAAATTATTTTACCGATTATTGCAATGCTGGAGAATAGAGTCGTCTCTGACATCACATTTCAACAGCATAGAAAGAACTTGAGATAATGAGATTCATGTAAATATGATAAGGACTGTAATAAGGTTTGTTTCTGCTTCAGATGATAATGCCAAGGTGCTGTTATATGTGCCATGAAGTCTTGGTAGGTAGGCCTTTTGTTGAATGCAGATCTGATTTGTGAAACACTTATGAGAAACACATGAACACAGTTTTGGTGTCTTCATCATATGCATAGTCGCTTTACATGCCAGTAGAACTTGTGATTGGTGTTTTTACAGTGGAGGAATTCGCTGACATAGTCAACCTGACAACTGTAGAAGTGCATGACAATGGGTCATCAGCTCCAAGCAGGTTGCATGAGGCAGCAGGACCCTTGCCTATTATTACAGTTCAAAATCTGTCAAAAGTGTTTTTTTGCTTTCCATTTTACAACACGTTACCACAGGTTCAGAGAATTATCAAATGATATTAGTTTATTTTTTTGCTGTGTCAAACTAAAATATTTCTTGATGACATCACAATCTCACCAATTAACCATTCTCATTCAGCTGTTCCATCACTTCAGTGAGGATTATCTGGGTGTTGTAGAGGCAGTGTTGACCATTTGCAATGCTGGCCTATAATTATAAGGCTCATGTTTTGATCATGACACATCAGCGGCATCATGACACACAAAAGTCTTCTTTTATAAATTATGAAACCGTTGTGTATAAAGTTTCTTGAGCTGTTTGGTTGCACACTACTTTTTGGTTGATCTGCATAAAATTAGTTCAATTACATGTGGACTATATATGTAACTTCTTTCAATTGACTTCCAAAATAGGAAAACGTTTATTCACACGCACACATTAATAGGACAAATATTGACTAAACCTACTGTATGTTCTTTGCTTTAATGTTTCAAATCATTCATTTGATAAAACATACACTCTACAAGTGTCTATACTTAGCTTTATTTCCATACATGTATATTTGTTGTTGTTGTAGTTTTTTATGCAGGAGCAATAATCACAGTTGCCCACTACTTGCCCTCTTGCCTTCTTAACAGCCATTTGCCCAATTTCTGGCCAATTTCCTGCAAGATTTCTGCTGCCTTGAAGCAGGGTCTTTAATTGGTTCTGATCAAACCAGGTCTTGGAGCAGAACATGATTCACCCCCAACACTTGCATTTCTACACTTCTGCTACTTTATTTTGACGCTGCTTGGTAAATTTCTGCCTTAAATCTTACATTATATATATAATGATGATGCATCAACCTGGCCGCTCAAAAGTAACTTTTAATCTGTTATGCCCTTGTGCCAGAATGAAGTTGTGGAAACCCTTACCAGCCCTCACCGAGCTTGTTTATCTGCTTGACCATCAGTTGCTTTTATTTTACATCATGCAAAGTAGAAAAGGTAAACCTTTCAAGATTGGTGGTCCATTGGAAAATTATTATTTTCTTTTTAATTTGCAAACTGGCTTTGCCACGCCGCGACGTCATTTACAGTTACCTGTTGGTTTCCCAATTCGTCTTATTAGGCGCATACCTTAAATTAGTTAATTAGTTTGTTTATTGACATATATGCGGCTAAATGTGATGTTTGTGAATCAACTGAAAGAATAATAATTCAATTAATTGACATAAACAAATCATATACGTTTAAGCCAGTGACGTCTCTTGTAAGACAAATTGAATGTTCAATCTGTTTGGATGCTTTTTCGCAAAGAGCTATAAAATGAAAAACTTTTTTAAAAATTATGAATGCCGATGAGTTTGTGACTCTGTCGGTTCCATGACCAGTGTTACTCAAGAGCATACTTGTATTTGTCAGAAATTTCATAAATGTCCAACTTTTTGTCTTCAATGTATGTACACTTCAGAAACATAAACTAACCTTCAGAGAGAGGAAGTTGTTTTTTTTAGACCTGAAGTAAGGCCGGACATATTTATCTTTTAGCTTCTCGGACCGACCTACCCTACAGTTTTTCTGCTTATATGACGAAAGAAAAAAATTACTCACCCACAATTTTTGATGATTTGATATTGCATGTAAAAAAATGAATTTTCAGGGTGTTTTTTTTTGTCCTACTGCGACCGACCCTAGAAAAATTGCCTCAAGAAGATCCAAGAATCTAAAGATCAATTATGTCTGGCCTAATCTCTGAGTGACCTCTGAGGAAAGAGTATGGTTGGCTGGAGAATGAGGCACTGACTGGAGTAGAGAGTAATGATGATGGGCATGCCAGGAGCAAGGGTCACACACTGTTTCTGTGAATAGAAGGACTTTTGGAGACCAGCTCGCAATCATTGACAATGTCATGTCTTTATCACAGCTTCACATGGAAAGGCCAGTTCCACTCCACTCCCCATCCCCATCTCATGAATTAGGGAGAAAGACGGAGAGGGGGGGGCTATAATACCATAATTGTCATAAGCTATATATATATTTAACTCATGCAACTCATACTGTTATGGCAAATCTGTTTTAGACTGCAAATTCAGAAAATAATGTTACACAAACAACAATGGTTTTAGAGATGGTCATTCACTTCTAAAAAAAAAAAGAGTGAAAACAGCCATATTTGGCTAGAACAAATTTTAAAAAATAAGCTGTTTGGTGTCCTTAACAAGTCAACATGGACTATTATTGTTTTGTTTTGTTTTGGTTTTTTTTTTCATCAACTGAATTGTGCAGAACTTTGTACAAAACCAATTATGATTTGTGAGCCCACTGTGTGTAACCTGCAATCCTGCATGCACATTGTCCAGAGAATATCTGACATCCGATCACAGGACTACATCTTTGCTTATGGTTTCCTTATAGCTCTTTGCAGATTAGCAGTCCAAACAGTTTCAATATGAACATTCAACTCCATCTCGTGATATCACTGGCTGAAAAATGTTTTATGATTCAGTTGGTGTCAGTTATCGTTTGATCAGATCATTATATATGTGGCAGCATAGGTGTGATATGAATAAACAAACTAATTAACTAATTTAGTTTATGTTCCTAATAAGAAGATTAGGAAACCAACAGGTAACTGTTGATGACGTGGCAAAGCCAGTTTGCAAATTAAAAATAAGAAAATACATTTTTCCAGTGGACCGCCAATCTGCAAAGAGCTCTAAGTATGAATATAAAAAAATTCAAGCCACAAATCAAATGGTTTGGATTGTCATGTGAAATGAATAAACAGGAGATGGCTCAGATGGGTAATCAAGAAGGAAATTGCAGATCAGCCAAAACGGTCCTCCTCATAGAATTTGAGGGTGAAAATAAATTTTACTAATGGAGTTGCTGACAGGAGATTATGTTCCTTGTCAGAGGATGAGGGTCTGGAATTCTAATTGTTTTCATCTTTTTGCAGCTTGTAGAAATGAAAGGATGCTTCCTGTTGACAGTGGTGCCCTCTGTGCTCATCCTACTTGTTCAGTCTTGTTTGGGTGAGTATGAAAGCTCAGCACTGGACATTCCACAGCAGAATTATTCAGGAACTTCCAGGACTGCATAATTCAAGCAGCAATACAGGATAACCCCCAAAACCCCCTCATACACCAGTCCTAGTCTGAATTCTGGTGATCTATGCTCTGCAGCACAAGTGTAGAATACCTGCAGAAATACAGAATACCTGAAGAAAATGTCATAACTGCAAAATCATGCATAATTGCTGCAAAACTACAGAATTCAGGACTACGTATTCCTGCAGAAAATTTCAGAATTGCAAACTTTCTGTAACCACTTCATTCAGGATCCCACAAACAAAGTTCTTAAGACCGGACAGACGGTGACCGCAATTTTTTCATTGCAATTAATTTTACTAAACGTTGTTCGCAGGGCCAGAAAAAAATGTGAATTTCCAGGAAATTTCATAAAGTACGACAAAATTTCACACCAATTGTCGCGAAATGGGCAATTACGTCTGACAAAAAATTCTGACCTTTCTTCAAAAACTTTCAGTGAGATTTCGAAATTTCCAGGCAGTGACATGCTCGAACTCCCTTCTTTTTCCTGCCATGGTTGTACCTGTCTCTTAAAAATCAATGACTAAAAGGACAAAATATGTGGAAATGGCGAATGACTTGTGCTTTTCACAAAAATGTTGAGGACTCAACAGGAGTTAACATAGTTGGAAAAATAATTGCTCACTTATAAATACAATTTATGTTAACTGATAAGTACAATTTATTTCAGCCATCGTGCAGTGCCCTCCTCTTCCCCCAGGCAACAGACACTGCAACCACAGCTGTTCAGACGACTCCTCTTGCCCTCCCCACAAGATGTGCTGCTACTCAGGCTCCTGCAGACTATGTGTGGACCCTATAGGTCAGTATAATCATTGATTAGAGCTAAGCTTCATGGTTCATTAATTTGCTTTAGTAAATATTATAATAATTTCTTCAATTATTTTGCTGTTTTATTGAAACATCGCCTTAGGCTATATAAAAGTTCCAACAATAAATCAAAATGTTTCTTAACTTCATTTCAGACATGCCACCAACTTGTGAAGTAAGTTGATGTTTTCCAATATACAAGTTATTCAAAACAAGCTGACCTTTTGGTAATACACGCTTGATGATATACATGTAGTTTTAAAGTATGTAATCAGTACAGAGCAGGAAATACTACTTAATTTGATAAAATGTGTTTTTAGTGAACAAATCTGAAACGTTTTTCGAGGTATTCCTCTTTCGCATTTTAATCGGCCAAGCTATCTTTCCTTTTCAGAACACTAAGTTGGCATGCAGTGGAAATCAAAAATGTTTCCTTCAAATCGAGGAGTGTGCAGAAGGGCCTTGTTTTCCTAAGCCAGTCTGTGCAGGTCAGTGGTTGTGGTTTTTACAACAAACCATTTCATAGCCCAATATGTAGTCAAAAACACTGGCAGTATAATTTCACTTCATGGAAACACGTAATGTATACTTTCAGGCTAGAATTATTCCAATGATTTGTCTTGTTACTTTTAAAACATTATCATTGTCAGTTGCGGCTGATTGCATAGTTATTTGTCTATATCGCGTGGTATATTAAAGGTAACTAACAAGGCATATTTACTCAGCTAAGGATTATTGTTTCAGGCCTCTTGGCCTTGTCAATTTATGGCTCACATAATTATGTCATTGAATTATTGACCTGAACATGACCTTTAGTTCTAGACATTGATTACAGATGAGGACCAAGTGTCCTGCCAACCTGTGCCCTTGCTGGTGGAGGGCTTCCCCATGGACCTCTGCACCGATGACTCCATGTGCCCTCTCGGGAGGAAGTGCTGCTCCAATGGAAATGGCCATGACTGCCAGGCAGTGTGGGGTCAGTAAAGTACCATCTATGTCTGAGCTATTTGTGATATCCATATCAATTAACAGCTCTGACTGCTGATAGGGGAAATTGATTGTGACTTTGTGAACTTATCTTGGCATTTATCCCATTTTCAGTTGAACTACCCCCACGCCAAAGCCCGCACCCAATAACTGCTGACTTCACAGATTGTGAGGTAAATATAACACGTTTTTTCTTTAATTCAAGAAATTTTTCATTGTGGTCAGTTGGTCACATTCTAGAGATTTACTTACAGGTCTATAAATGTATATTCTTAATGATTCTCACAAAGTTATTTAATTAAGAGCATGCCTATTATACTTGAGGACATACATGTAAGTCAGTTTAGAATGATTTTACCTTTCCAGACAATAAATTGTGAATATGGAAAAATATGTGTCATGATCCAGAAGAACTGTGAAGACCACCCCTGTGCCCCTCCACTGCCTCAATGCCTAGGTGAGCACCAATTACTTCTAATTGCTGTTTTTGGCAAAACTAACGAATTCTTTATTCCGTTCTTGTTTGTCTCCTCTTTGGTCAAATTCGATTGTGGATTGTGTTCGGGGTAATGTGACCACAGTTCGAACACAACACAAGTTCTATGACGTCAGAAATGAAGAAAACAAGTGGGCTGAGCAGACATAGGGCTGGCTGGTAAGTAAACATATCGATGAAGGGAGCAAGCAAGCAGGCCTCACTGCGGCCTCATGTCCATGTATATGCTAGTTGGGCGACCAAATGCATTGAGTGAGGTCAGAAATAGAACATTGAACGCAAAAAATCAATATAGACGTTTTCCAATTTAGAAAACAGACTCCAAAAATAGAACGATTGAATAGGCATCAATAGATTGCGATAGGTTGTGATGAGGATAATGACAAAAACGTCCCAGGTGTAATTGGCAGAAAAAAAGTTGCCATGATTCAAATTGAGCCCAGGCACCTGCAAGGCGCCAAGCTGCAAATCCATGATGGCCCTGCAGGCCTAGATGGTCCATTCACAGCATGTAATGGAGCCAGACAAGATGGGACATGAATGGGACAACCTGGATGCCACAATACCCTCACTATCATCACACTTGTCACTCAGTGTACCATTAACTGACAAAGCAGACTCACTGATGCCACTGATTCAGCATTTTCAAGCTGTTTTTAGCTTTCTCTCTTTTTATGTTGACCTTGGAATGTTTTGATGGGTAGTTTTATCTCATTGAGAAGTCTGACATGGTCAGTTTACACGAGACATCAATCTGATGCAAATACATGTGCAGGGAAGAGAAGTAAAAATTAACATTGTTCTTTGCAACATGCCCCTAAAAAGCATCACGTCTAACCAGATTTTTATTCTGACATGTCAGAAGTTTGAATGGCAGTGCTTGTAACTGTCACAAAAATGACCCTTTTAAAATGTCCCAACATATGGCCACATCAAGTCTTTTATTTGAACTAAATGTGATCATTATGATTAACTCCTGAATGTCAGATCTTCCCAATTTCCTACCATCCCAAGTGGAACTACCACTATCATACTTAACCATCATCCCAAATAGAACAAGCACTATCGTCCCACTACCATCCTAAGTGGAACTTTAACTGTCATCCCAAATGAAACAAGCACTACCATCCAAAATAAAACATCTACTATCATCCTAAATTGAATGTTATTAAAGAACTATCATCCCAAATGGAACTAATGGTATCATCCCAAATGACACACAAACTCCCAAATGGAACATCTACTATCATCCCAAATGAAACATCTTCCATCATCATCCAAAATGCAACATCTTCTATCATCCCAAATGAGACATCTACTATCATCCCAAATGAAACATCTACTATCATCCCAAATGGAACATCTACTATCATCCCAAATGGAACATCTTCTATCATCCCAAATGCAACATCTTCTATCATCCCAAATGCAACATCTACTATCATCCCAAATGGAACATCTACTATCATCCCAAATGGAACATCTTCCATCATCCAAAATGCAACATCTTCTATCATCCCAAATGCAACATCTTCTATCATCCCAAATGCAACATCTACTATCATCCCTAATGGAACATCTACTATCGTCCCAAATGAAACATCTTCAATCATCCCAAATGAGACTTTCTACTTTCATCCCAAATGAGACATCTGCTATCATCCCAAATGGAACATCTACTATCATCCCAAATGAAACATCTTCCATCATCATCCAAAATGCAACATCTTCTATCATCCCAAATGAGACATCTACTATCATCCCAAATGAAACATCTACTATCATCCCAAATGGAACATCTACTATCATCCCAAATGGAACATCTTCTATCATCCCAAATGCAACATCTTCTATCATCCCAAATGCAACATCTACTATCATCCCAAATGGAACATCTACTATCATCCCAAATGGAACATCTTCCATCATCCAAAATGCAATATCTTCTATCATCCCAAATGCAACATCTTCTATCATCCCAAATGCAACATCTACTATCATCCCAAATGGAACATCTACTATCGTCCCAAATGAAACATCTTCAATCATCTCAAATGAAACTTTCTACTTTCATCCCAAATGAGACATCTGCTATCATCCCAAATGGAACATCTACTATCATCCCAAATGGAACATCTTCCATCATCCCAAATGCAGACATCTACTATCATCCCAAATGAAACATCTACTATCATCCCAAATGGAACATCTTCTATCATCCCAAATGCAGCATCTTCTATCATCCCAAATGGAACAAGCACTATGATCCCAAATGGAACATCTACTATCATCCCAAATGAAACATTTTCTGTCATCCGAAATGAAACATCTACTATCATCCCAAATGGAATATCTACTATCATCCCAAATGTAACATCTTCTATCATCCCAAATGAAACATCTACTATCATCCCAAATGAAACATCTACTATCATCCCAAAACATCTACTATCATCCCAAATGAAACATCTACTATCATCCCAAATGAAACATGTACTATCATCCCAAATGAAACATCTACTATCATCCCAAATGGAACATCTACTATCATCCCAAATGAAACATCTTCTATCATCCCAAATGGAACATCTACTATCATCCCAAATTGAACATCTACTATCATCCTAAATGAAACATCTATTATCATCTCAAATGGAACATCTACTATCATCCCAAATGAAACATCTACTATCATCCCAAATGGAATATCTACTATCATCCCAAATGGAACATCTATTACCATCCCAAATGAAACATCTACTATCATCCCAAATGGAACATCTACTATCATCCCAAATGGAACATTTTCTGTCATCCGAAATGAAACATCTACTATCATCCCAAATGGAATATCTACTATCATCCCAAATGAAACATCTTCTATCATCCCAAATGGAACATCTACTATCATCCCAAATTGAACATCTACTATCATCCTAAATGAAACATCTATTATCATCTCAAATGGAACATCTACTATCATCCCAAATTGAACATCTACTATCATCCCAAATGGAATATCTACTATCATCCCAAATGGAACATCTATTACCATCCCAAATGAAACATCTACTATCATCCCAAATGGAACATCTACTATCATCCCAAATGGAACATCTATTACCATCCCAAATGAAACATCTACTATCATCCCAAATGGAACATCTACTATCATAACAAATGGAACATCTTCTGTCATCCGAAATGGAAGATCTACTATCATCCGAAATGGAACATCTTCTAATATCCAAAATGAAACATCTACCCAAATGGAACATCTATTACCATCCCAAATGAAACATGTACTATCATCCCAAATGGAACATCTACTATCATAACAAATGGAACATCTTCTGTCATCCCAAATGCAATATCTACTCTCATCCCAAATGAAACATCTTCTTTTATCCCAAATTGAACATCTACTATCATCCCAAATGAAACATCTACTATCATCCCAAATGAAACATCTATTACCATCCCTAATGAAACATCTGCTATCAAACCAAATGAAAGATCTTCTTTTATTCCAAATGGAACATCTTCTATCATCCGAAATATAACATCTACTATCATCCCAAATGAAAAACTTCCATCATCCCAAATGGAACATCTATTACCATCCAAAATGAAACATCTACTGTCATCCCAAATGGAACATCTACTATCATCCCAAATAAAACGTCTTCTATCATCCCAAATTGAACATCTATTACCATCCCAAATGAAACATCTACTATCATCCCAAATGGAACGTCTACTATCATCACAAATGGAGCATCTGCTATCATCCCAAATGGAACATCTTCTATCATCCCCCGAAATGGAACATCTACTATCATCCCAAATAAAACGTCTTCTATCATCCCAAATGGAACATCTTCTATCATCCGAAATGGAACATCTACTATCATCACAAATGAAAAACTTCCATCATCCCAAATGGAACAAGCACTACCATCCCAAATGGAACATCTGCTATCATCCCAAATGAAACATCTTCTTTTATCCCAAATGGAACATCTTTTTTTATCCCAAATGGAACATCTTCTATCATTTGAAATGGAACATCTACTATCATCCCAAATGAAACATCTTCTATCATCCCAAATGGAACATCTACTATCATCCCAAATAAGACATCTACTATCATCCCAAATGAGAAATCTACTATCTTCCCAAATGGAAAATCTTCTATCATCCCAAATGAAACATCTACTATCATCCCAAATGAAACATCTTCTATCATCCCAAATGAAACATCTACTATCATCCCTAATGAAAAATCTTCTATCATCCCGAGTGGAACATCTTCTATCATCCCAAATGAAACATCTTCTATCATCCAAAATGAAACATCTTCTATCATCCCAAATGAAACATCTACTATCATCCCAAATGGAACATCTTCCATAATCCAAAATGCAACATCTTCTATCATCCCAAATGAGACATCTACTCTCATCCCAAATGAAACATCTACTATCATCCCAAATGGAACATCTACTATCATCCCAAATGGAACATCTACTATCATCCCAAATGGAACATCTACTATCATCCCAAATGCAACATCTTCTATCATCCCAAATGCAACATCTACTATCATCCCAAATGGAACATCTACTATCATCCCAAAAGAAACATCTACAATCATCCAAAATGAAACATCTTCTATCATCCCAAATGGAACATCTTCTATCATCCCAAATGAAACATCTACTATCATCCAAAATGGAACATCTTCTATCATCCAAAATGCAACATCTTCTATCATCCCAAATGAGACATCTACTATCATCCCAAATGAAACATCTACTATCATCCCAAATGGAACATCTACTATCATCCCAAATGGAACATCTACTATCATCCCAAATGCAACATCTTCTATCATCCGAAATGCAACATCTACTATCATCCCAAATGGAACATCTACTATCATCCCAAATGAAACATCTTCCATCATCATCCAAAATGCAACATCTTCTATCATCCCAAATGAGACATCTACTATCATCCCAAATGCAACATCTTCTATCATCCCAAATGAAATATCTACTATCGTCTCAAATGAAACATCTTCAATCATCCCAAATGAGACATCTACTATCATCGCAAATGAGACATCTGCTATCATCCCAAATGGAACATCTACTATCATCCCAAATGGAACATCTACTATCATCCCAAATGGAACATCTTCTATCATCCCAAATGCAGACATCTACTATCATCCCAAATGAAACATCTACTATCATCCCAAATGAAACATCTTTTAACATCCCAAATGAAAATTCCACTATCATCCCTAATGAGTGTGTGAGTTTGTGTTTTACACCCCATCAGCACAACTTTGGGCTATTTAGAGGCAAAAATCCCTAATGAAACATCTACTATCATTCCAAATGGAATATCTACTATCATCCCAAATGAGACATCTACTATCATCCCAAATGCAACATCTTCTATCATCCCAAATAAGACATCTACTATCATTCCAAATGAAACATCTACTATCATCCCACATGCAACATCTACTATCATCCCACATGAACATCTACTATCATCCCAAATGAAACATCTATTAACATCCCAAATGAAAATTCTACTATCATCCCTAATGAGTGCTCGAGTTTGTGTTTTACACCCCATCAGCACCGCTTTGGGCTATTTAGAGGCAAACATCCCTAATGAAACATCTTCTATCATCCCAAATGAAAAACTTCCATCATCCCAAATGGAACATCTATTACCATCCCAAATGAAACATCTACTGTCATCCCAAATGGAACATCTACTATCATCCCAAATAAAATGTCTTCTATCATCCCAAATTGAACATCTATTACCATCCCAAATGAAACATCTACTATCATCCCAAATGGAACGTCTACCATCATCACAAATGGAGCATCTGCTATCATCCCAAATGGAACATCTTCTATCATCCCCCGAAATGGAACATCTACTATCATCCCAAATAAAACGTCTTCTATCATCCCAAATGAAACATCTATTACCATCCCAAATGAAACATCTTCAATCATCCAAAATGAAACATCTACTATCATCCCAAAAGAAACATCTTCTATCATCCAAAATGAAACATCTGCTATCAAACCAAATTAAACATCTTCTTTTATCCCAAATGGAACATCTTCTATCATCCGAAATGGAACATCTACTATCATCACAAATGAAAAACTTCCATCATCCCAAATGGAACAAGCACTACCATCCCAAATGGAACATCTGCTATCATCCCAAATGAAACATCTTCTTTTATCCCAAATGGAACATCTTTTTTATCCCAAATGGAACATCTTCTATCATTTGAAATGGAACATCTACTATCATCCCAAATGAAACATCTTCTATCATCCCAAATGGAACATCTACTATCATCCCAAATGAGACATCTACTATCATCCCAAATGAGAAATCTACTATCTTCCCAAATGGAAAATCTTCTATCATCCCAAATGAAACATCTACTATCATCCCAAATGAAACATCTTCTATCATCCCAAATGAAACATCTACTATCATACCTAATGAAAAATCTTCTATCATCCCGAATGGAACATCTTCTATCATCCCAAATGAAACATCTTCTATCATCCAAAATGAAACATCTTCTATCATCCCAAATGAAACATCAACTATCATCCAAAAAGAAACATCTTCTATCATCCCAAATGGAACATCTTCTATCATCCCAAATGAAACATCTACTATCATCCCAAATGGAACATCTTCCATCATCCAAAATGCAACATCTTCTATCATCCCAAATGAGACATCTACTATCATCCCAAATGGAACATCTACTATCATCCCAAATGAAACATCTTCCATCATCATCCAAAATGCAACATCTTCTATCATCCCAAATGAGACATCTGCTATCATCCAAAATGCAA
The DNA here is from genome assembly GCA_026936325.1 of Platynereis dumerilii. NCBI lineage: Eukaryota > Metazoa > Annelida > Polychaeta > Phyllodocida > Nereididae > Platynereis > Platynereis dumerilii. Next base: position 16,217,436 of record JAPTHN010000011.1, read on the forward strand.
CATCTTCTATCATCCCAAATGAAACATCTACTATCGTCCCAAATGAAACATCTTCAATCATCCCAAATGAGACATCTACTATCATCCCAAATGAGACATCTGCTATCATCCCAAATGGAACATCTACTATCATCCCAAATGGAACATCTACTATCATCCCAAATGGAACATCTTCCATCATCCCAAATGCAGACATCTACTATCATCCCAAATGAAACATCTACTATCATCCCAAATGAAACATCTTCTATCATCCCAAATGCAACATCTTCTATCATCCCAAATGAGACATCTACTATCATCCCAAATGAAACGTCTTTTAACATCCCAAATGAAAATTCTACTATCATCCCTAATGAGCGTGTGAGTTTGTGTTTTACGCCCCATCATAAACAGATGATACACAATCGTGCCAAAGGTAATTCCACCTTTAAATTCAACCTGTTGGCTGATGGGTGTCACCCTAACCCTGTTCTAAAACACAATATTGTAAAATGTTTTGCTCAGGCAATTAGCAAAAACCGTACTTAGACTATTTACGTTAGCAAAGTTAGGGTATATAGCGAGATAGTTGATAGGTATCATCTACTTATGGGTGCTAGTCAGGTATGGCCCGACATGGCAAGGTGCGAGTAATGGTCGCCTTGGACCTTACGTCAACCCTATGCCATGTCGGTACATACCACCCATGTTTACATCAGGTTAATGGTCGCCTTGGACCTTAACCTAGAGAGTAAACTTGTCTGTGATTGGGTTCAATCAATTGATTGTATAGGATTGATATTTATTTATTTAGTTATTTACTTATTTATTTATTTATTGTTGGAAAGTCTGGATAGTCTCTTTCAACGGAATTTTGACCTTGTATATATGTTCACTGATATTCACTGAAATCGGAAATTGATTAAATTATTGATGTATTTTCTATGGCACATTCTCATATGGAAAGATAAACCATAATCCGCTCAAGTCAGGCGCATGCGCACAATAATTACATCGAAGATATGCTGTATATCCAAGGAACTGTACCAAAGAGTCCATCATTAAGCCCAGAAGACCACCACACAAGACATCAAGGAGAGGCCAACAAACCTGCACAGTTCCGGCCTATCACCTTCTACAGTTCTACAGTTCTACAGCACCGCTTTGGGCTATTTAGAGGCAAACATCCCTAATGAAACACCTACTATCATCCCAAATGGAATATCTACTATCATCCCAAATGAGACATCTACTATCATCCCGAATGCAACATCTTCTATCATCCCAAATAAGACATCTACTATCATTCCAAATGAAACATCTACTATCATCCCACATGCAACATCTACTATCATCCCACATGAACATCTACTATCATCCCAAATGAAACATCTATTAACATCCCAAATGAAAATTCTACTATCATCCCTAATGAGTGCTCGAGTTTGTGTTTTACACCCCATCAGCACCGCTTTGGGCTATTTAGAGGCAAACATCCCTAATGAAACATCTTCTATCATTCCAAATGCAACATCTTCTATCATCCCAAATGAGACATCTACTATCATCCCAAATGAAACATCTTCTATCATCCAAAATGAGACATCTACTATCATCCCAAATGAAACATCTACTATCATCCCACATGCAACATCTACTATCATCCCACATGAACATCTACTATCATCCCAAATGAGACATCTTCCATCATCCCAAATGCGACATCTTCTATCATCCCAAATGAAACATCTACTTTCATCCCAAATAGAACATCTTCTATTATCCAAAATTGAACATCTACTATCATCCAAAATGCAACATCTTCTATCATCCCAAATGAAACATCCACTATCATCCCAGATTAAACATCTACTATCATCCCAAATGAAACGTCTACCATTATCCAAAATGGAACATCTACTATCATCCCAAATGGAAAGAAGACTACCATCTCAAATAGAAATATTATTGTCATCCTGGATGGAACAAGCACTATCATCCCTAATGGAAAGGATGGTATCAACCCAAACGACACACAAACTACCATCTCAGATGGAACATCTATTACCATCACAAATGGAACTTTTACTACCATCCTGAATGAAACAAGCAGTGCCATCTCAGATGGAACATATACTACCATCCCAAATGGAACAAGTACAACCACCTCAAATGAAACATCTACTATCATCCTAAATAAAATGTTCGCGCACTATCATCTCAATTTGAACAAGCACTACCAAACCAAATGGAACAAGCACTACCATCTGAAATGGAAAATCTACTGCCATCCCAAATGGAACAAGCACTACCATCTCAAATGTAACATCTACTCTCATCCTAAGTAGAATGTTCAAGTAGTATCATCCCAAACGACACAAAAACTACCATCTCAAATGAAACTTTTACCATCATTCTGAACGGAGCAAGCCCTTCCATCTCAAATTAAACATCTACTATCACCATAAATGAAACAAGCAGTACCATCTCAAATACAAATTTTACTATCATCGTGAATGGATCAGCCCTAACATCTCAATTGAAATATGTACTATCATCCCAAATGGAACAAGCACTACCATCTCAAACGTAACATATATAGGCTATCTTCCCAAATGGTACAAGGGCAACCAACTCATATAGAAATTTTACTATCTTCCTGGATGGAACAAGCACTATCATCCCAAATGGAATTGATGGTATCATCTAAAATGAAACATCTACTATATCTGTCATCCCAAATGATGCAACGACTGCCATTTCAAATGAAACATCTACTATCATCCCAAATGGAACAAGGAGTCGACCATCTCAATTTGAAATTTGTCTATCCTTGGAACAAGCAATACTATCTCAATAAAGCTTTTACTACCATCTCAAACAGAACAAGCACTACTATCTTAAATGGAAAATCTGCTGTCATCCCGAATGGAAAAAGCAATACTATCTCAAATTAAACATCTATTATCACCCTAAATGGAACAAGCACTACCATCCCAAATGAAACATCTGCTATCATTCCAAATGGAACAACCCACACATGAAACTTTTACTACCATCTCAAATGGAACATCACTGCTATCCAAGCAATGCCATCTCAAATTGAAACATAGATCTAAAATTATCTGAAAAGGAACTTACGGTATTATCCCAAATGGAACTTTTGACATCATCCCAAATGAAAAAAAAAAAACCATCTCAAATCAAACATCTTCTGTCATCCAAAATGGAATAATCACTACCATCTCAAATGGAAATTTCACTATTATCCCAAATGGAGCAAACACTACCAAACCAGATGTAACAAGCACTACCAAATCAAATGGAATTCTGACTGCAATCCCAAACTGAATATCTACCATCATCCTAAATGGAACAAACACTACCACACAACCATCTCAAATGGAACCCCTGTTATCATGCCAAAAGGAACAATTACTACCATCTCAAATTGCACTTTTACTATCATCTTAAATGGGACTAGCACTACCATCCCAGATGGAATAACTGTTATCATCCCAAATGTAACAAGTACTACCTAATCAAATGAAAAGAACAATCATCCAAATGAAATCACTATCATCCCAAATGAAAATGGCTATACCATTCCCAATATCACTTTTATAACCATCGCAACTGAAACAATCCACTACCAATACCATCTCAAATCGAACCTGTGGTATCTACCCAATTTGCGCAATTACTGCCGGTCCAAATGAAACAATCATATATGTGCCGTAAAACAGTGTGCGTTTCTTACAGCCCCCTGGTCCTCAAGCTGCCCTTCTGAAATACTGCAAGGAGCATGTGACATGATGACGGACCAGTGCTCCATGACTGCTGATGACACCTCATGCAGAAGAGGGACAAACTGCTGTAATATTGGCTGTGGAAATGTCTGCATGAAGCCTGTTTGTAAGTAAAGAATGCAAAGTTAGCTAGTTGGTGCAGATGTGATTCAGTCCAAACACAGCTCATTGTGCATCTCACAGATCATTATCACATGCAACATTGAGGTTTTTTTTTTACAAGATCTATCTAGATATTTTAATTCATAATTTTTTGAGATGTAAAGTTTGTTCTCTGGGTAGCCAACTTAACCGAACTGGATAGTTTTCAGGACTAGCTTAAGCAGCAGCTATATCATACAGCACGACTGATAGATACGATGATGGCAATAGTTGGACCAAATTTGTAGACAGGTCGAAACAATTTCAACCCATAGGCATGTGCCATGACCATAAGACAGTCTTTCATATTAAGACTGCCTTTGAAAAAATGTAATAATGCAATAATGGAAGAACTTGTCATTTTCAGTGGAACTGCCCGGTTATTGTCCAGAAAGTTCATCAACTGACGACGAGCATGGCCATTGCATGCAGGACACAGATTGCAGAAAAGGATACAAGTGCTGCAGGAACAGATGCAGTGCTATGTTGGCAGGTGAGACAAAGGGAAAAAAGATCATAAAAAAGTTTCCATAATGGACCTCCAGAGCTCTGTATAGTATTAGGCCTGGCCATTTGCCCAGAGATTAGAGACAGATTTAAGAGGCTTATGAATGGTATGTGATGATATAATAAGGCTGGTAGACAATATTGAGTTCACCACAAGATATTCTTTTTGTCATAATTATAAAGCCTCTTTCAAACAAGTTGAAACAACATCTACCAGAGACCAGGGTAACTGGTTCCTAACTCCAGAACGCCATTGCTAACAACAAAATACTATAACTCAATGACTTTATAATTTATTCTCTTCCAGTAATGCCTGGCACGTCAAAAATGAACAATAGAAAAACCAACAGAACAACCACAACAGTCGTCATGACAACAGACACAAGCACCATGGCAACCACAAGTGCTCTGCAAGAAAGTCACAAAATCCTGTTGCCCCCATGTCCGAACGGACCAGCGAAGATAGACTCCAATGGAAAAGTTCTGTCTTGCGGCCCAAATGATTTGTGTCCCTTTGGTTCATATTGTCAGAACAATGGAGGCCAAACTGTATGTTGTCCTCATCCATTGAGTAAGTTAATTTCATCATTAATTTTTATCTTTGAGAATAAGAAACACATGTTGATATTATCGGATTATCAAGAACTTTCTGTCAACAAAATGTTTCATTTCTTTTCAGAACCAGTTGACGAAGCAGTGAATGGCATCAATAAAAACATTTCATCATTTAGCATCATATGTTTAATATTACTCATATTTGCTGTAGGTTGAATTAATATCATTCCATTCATTCATGTTTTTGGGCTTCAAAAATACATTATTTATCCTGTTTCTCATCCTCATTGTTGTGCCATGTTATAATTACTTTTATTTTTATTGTTTACCGTTTTGTTATGTGATGCGAATCTGTGGTATTTACCTCAATGCTAGATTTATTTTTTAATACCCCGCCATTTTACCATGGCTCCCTCTAGAGTTTTGTATGACCTCATATTCATTCCAACCTCATTTATCATTGCATGACCAAAGGTTTATTTTTCTACTTTCTTTATAAGACTTCCATTTATGTTACACTAATTTCATAGATGTCACAATCATCATTTTTAAATGTGTTTATGAAATAGACTATTGTACAAAATGCCGGACAAAAACACCTTCTAATAAATCACATCAATTTTTGACATGCCATTATGTCTTCAAAATGTTGATCATCAATTGTTGCAAAGGACCATTTTTTCACTCAGGTTTGAGATCTCTGCTTACTGTAATGAAATTGTGTAATGTATGTGAATTACTTGATATAATTGAGCATTGTATACATTTTAATGTATTTTTAATGTAAATAGTTCCAAATTATGTGTTTTACCATACCTAAAGAAAACTCAAATGTCAGAAGTAGAAACAAAACAATTTATTGTGTCTCATACGCACATCTTTCTGTAGCTTGTACAGGATTCACAGTAATAAATGCAATTGTTGATACCATATTGTGCTAAATATGAACAAACAGTTGGGTCTCATTTCCTTTTTATCACCTTCAACTTAACAATAGGTCTGCTTCTAGTATAGAATTTGACCAAGGTTTTGAAAATTTAAAGCAATTACAAGTGTCAGACATAACTTATGAATCATAGGCTAAATACCTAATAATAAAGAAAACATCTATGCATCGTTCAATTTTGCAAAATGCACAAAATTTCAACACAACCATTTGAATTTGTTCTTTGCCATTGTTATTACTTCAACTGGCATGACTGGCATTGAAGTCTATTTGAAACATTATTGACAAGATAAATGCCTACGATTTAACTACAACGATATATATTGAATTCTTTTGCATAAACACATACACAAAACATTAGTATGTGAATAGGACACACACCCACAAAACCAATATAAAATCACAGACAACAACACTCACACTCTCCGAGTCAGACCTCACTGGAGGTTTAAATCCCCAAGTGAAATAATTAATCAAAGACAGCACATGAAATTGTAACTCACATTCAGTAATAAAGACTTGTTAAGACACAACAAATAATTGACAGATAACTTATAGTGAGACAGACAAGAAAATAAAGTAAGTTCGCATTTATACAATTTACACTTAACCTACCATTTTACTTTCACAATTACTATTATTTCACAATATAAAAAATTAACACCTTAGCAATTTTTAGCATTTTATCAATTCCAAAATGACTATACTTCAACATTTTCATTCCGTACTGGCACTCATACTCGGCAGTACTCACATATTATTGTGTCCATACTGGCACCAATTATTCTAAATGTACCGTCACACCGTTCTTATTAATTACTGGTCATTGAAATCATGGGAGCCACGTTGCTTACATTAAGACACATTGACAACATAATCATCTTAAAACTGAGGCTTTTAAAGCAACGACTATACTTGTACTATACAGTGGCCAACTAACCAGTTTGTTACTGGAACTTTCATTTAGTCTTTCAATAATCTATACTTGCATGATATACAAAACAGTCAAAACTTCTAACAGCTGGCATTCCCAACAGAGGGCATACATTACTAAATTATCTACACCAGTGCCACCTGTTGCATAAATGTGCAGTATAGCACACAACTTGCACATCATTTGCACTTTAATGCACATCATTTGCACTTTAATGCACGTTAAAGATAATCCCAGAGGTGCAACGTTTGCTAAAAATCCTGCAGGATAAATGAAGCAAAGCACGCGGTGAAGGAATGCAAGGTGATACCAACACGGAGCGCCTTAAACTTAAGCCTCGGGTAATTGCGAACTTTCCTCAGACCTAGGTGAGATAGAGAGAAAGAAAGCACACAAGTGAATCACACCAAAACAACCACAGAACAAGAAAACACAGACAGAATTATTTCAACTCAGACCTTCTCCCCCTCCACCTTCTTTGGGTATATTTAGCATGCATCTGCCACAGCCAAGAAACCAAAACTGTGCTCCAAACTCCGCATATAATATCATTTAATTAATGCGCAATCACCATAAATGTATAAGCTAAAACATGGTCATGCTATTGAGATAATGGAATATAGTAGCATAATTATTGATAAACACATTCAATAACTATTTGATATTATTATAAATCATGATTTTACTGTTACAATGGGAATCCTGCCTGCACTTTTGACTGAGCAGAACACATTGCGAATGCAAATTCTGAAATATCTTCATGAAAATACAGTTGGTCCCAGCATCCATATTCAAATATGAACAAATCTATTAGGTGCAAGTATTTGTGACCCAACAGTGAGTTTCCTTGTGTTTGTGTGTACTTAATTGTTTACATTCCGATTTACAAAGAAGGTGACATACAAGTGAAAATGGACACATACTCCTTAGTAATTATAAATATATTTAGTGTATCTTGTGCATTTGTCCATTTTAAATAGAATCCCTAGTCGAAAATATCAACAGAATTATAAATAATTTAATAGTAACATATAACATTTGCTTACTCCCAAGACTCTTACTTGGCTTGCTAACTTCTTCTGGATAGAAAATAGGTCACTTTTGAACTTGGCCAATCAGAGAAGTTCTTACAAATGTGAGCTTTACAAGAACTATTCTCCTTGGCTGATTGAAAAAATGACCTATTTTCTGTCCAGGTGAAGTTAGCGGGCCCAGTAAAATCATGGCACTTAAGACAAGTAAAAGGAACACTATAATATTAGCCAAGGGCATGTGGCCAAGGACAAGGGAGGAAATAGTGACAGGATAATTCTAATATAAATTTTAAGATATTTTACAATCACACTAAGCTTGAGACTCGTCTTTTTCTGGCTCCGCAATTTCTTTTTCCTCTGTATTATCTGACTTTTCAGCTGACTCATCAAGGACCACAAACCTGCCATCCTCAGAAATCTTAGGTTCCTCCTTCTCGCCATCTTGGCCGCCATCTTTGACGTCTATGTCCTCCATTTTGGAAATGTTCTCCATTAAAAGTTGCTGCTGAAAAATTAAGAAACACCTCACTGTGAGTATGACGTTCACACTGTCAACTGAGTGTGAATTGACACTAGCAGGCTATCTGTGATTGTTGTTACAGAAAAGGGAAGAGGCTACTTCATCTAGAGCATACATGTATTTCTTAATGGCTGTTGTGACAAATTGGGTGACAACTGATAAAGTTTGTGGTTCATGCTGCCAAAATTGAGAGACAGCTTGGATGATATATTTGTGATTACAGATGACAAGAACAAATATTTCAACAATGAAGAACATTTTGTGAAAAAAAAACCCATCAGATTTAACACTCACCTGTTCCTTTACATGTTTTTCTAAAGCTTTGCGTTCCTGTAATTGTAATTGTAATTGTAATTGTAATTGTAAATACTCTCAGTCATGAGATAATATGTAAGATAATAGAAAAGCATTTGGATACATTATCTGATAATAATAAGTTTACTGACATTTGTCCTCTTTATACAATTAGTCTGTAAGCATCTGTTCATATATGTATTGAAATATCTACATACCATCAGTGCTTGAAAGGCTATTCGTGTTACTGCTCCCAATGCTGCACATATCTGAAAATTTTACATATAGGTGTAAGCCAAAACAACCATCATTTCTTATTTTTACATATATCAAAACAAAGGGCAGTGTTTGATGGAACATCAACTGTGGTTCCTCTGCACTGAAAATAATGTATACATTCATATTGAACTTGGTCCAGTAGCCCCTCTGCCTCCAAAGAAGACACCAGACAGTTGAAAGTAAAGAGAGATCACCTTCCATTTATGCAAACCAACAATTAACTAAGCAAACAACATGAAAGGGAGGTCACACTGTGATAAAAATCACTTCATAATCAAAGAATTACCATGAATTAAGCACCTTATGTACTGAAGATAAAATCATTAACCAACCTCCTCTCCTGTTGTGTTGCATTCAAAGACATGACAAGTAAAGTGAGGCCTTCTTTCCGAAGATGCCAACCTAGACCGTGATATCAAACCAAATAGCCTGAAAAAAAAAAGAAATTAGTCATTTTTAAGGGCAATGCCAAAACCTCCTATCAGTAATTATATTTTGGCTTATTAATAGAACACTCAAAATACCTTTTGTTTTCCTGATGCACAGTCCAGTATGATATGTCCTCTAAAGGATAGCCAACTCGCATTGTATTTGTTGAAGGGTCTACCAATCTGAGGAAATAATATCAAATTAAGACACATTAGATTTGGTTGAGGAGAATGACTGAGTTCCATTAGTAATCCAGACCTTTCCAAAGTAGTGAAAGAGAGAATAAAATTTACATCAACTTACTTTACACGATCACAAGAAACAACAAGAAGAGATTCTGTAGTCCTAAAGATGTTGTGCATAGCTCTGGCAGCCATTATCTGCCTCATCGTTTCCCATATCAGTTTTTCTCCTGAAGGTAAAGCGTTTTCAAAAGGTTACCTTAAGCTATATTATTGGCAAACAGTTTAAAAATCAGTGATCTTGACAGCCATACTGAATTAAATCTCAGATGTTGACATTACAATATTTCACACAAGACACAGCAGCCTTTTCATTCAGACCATGCATCTATTTCAAATTATCTTGCGACTTTGTAAGAATTCATGCTGATGGTGCCAGCCCATTAAGCATTTTGGTTTTTCTGGTACTATTTTTAAATTTAACAAAGAAACAAACATCTATTCACTCTCATCTCCTTATCTTCATCATCAAATAAGAAAGATTAGTCTTGCCAATAATTCACATTTAGCTAATCACGACTGGTTGAACAATTGTTTTTGTGAAACAAGAGCTCTATGCCTTTTGGATTCAAACTTTACATCTTAATTGGCCGAGTTGATTAACAACAATATACAGAACTTAGTACTTACCTTTGTCATATCTGACTTGCATGGAGCCGAGGAAGCGTACTTCGAAGGTCTCGTAGAAGGCGGAATTGTCTTCGTGGTTGCCCTGGACTATTTCAACTCTGGAGTTGTGATCAAAGGGATTGACTCTTCTGCAATCACATGGCACGAGCGCAAAACAACTAAGGATAAGGTGCAGGTCGAAACAAGCTTAGTGGGAACGAACCAAACCAATAGTGTTAGACAGGAGAGATACACAGCCATAGGTGAGTGAACATTAGTGAAAAGATATACATAAAGATATAGTGGAACTAAACAAAACTAATAACTGTGAAATAACAATATAAACAACAACAAAAAAGTGCAGTAAAATATAGTAAGTAAAGTCAGATATATATACCAATATTAGATTTAGTCATCATGCCAGCATGAAGGTAAATTTAATATTCAAACCGTGGTTAATAGGTTATAATGTTATGCCGTGATATGCATGTAAGACTTTATAAATAACGGAAGCCAAGTATAAATAAATCTGTGTAATCCAAAAAATAAATCAGAGTAAATCATATCTAAATGTACCTTGGGGGACCCTCCTTAGCTGCTGCAGGGGTTTCCTGGCCCTCTTCGCTCGGGGTGATGATGTCGAACTGGATAGGCGCATCTGGGATCATGCCAATATCAGAAGGGGTAGAGGGAGGGGTTGCCGGGCCACCTGATTTGGCTACCACATCACTAAAATTACATGAGAAGAAACATAATGATAAACATTTATGTTAAAGAATATTTAACAGAAACATGCACGTTTCAGTTTGATGTAACTGTTTGTGAAAAATCTTTCAGTTAAAACTTAAAAATATGACTCAAACAATTTGGACCAGCAAGAATACGTCCAGACCAGTAGGTCATCATAGCTACTGGTCCGTTTGGACCACTAGCAAATTCAACGAAGCGCAGACACTGGTTTGATGTAAGTTACAAACTAGGCCTATGTCATATCCAATCTTTCAGTTAAATGTGACTCTTTGTAATATGTCACATTATATGCATGAATATATAGATGACACCATCCTAAACCTACATAATAAAGAGAGACAAATTAATAACACATCAGACATTGTTATTCTCACCTTGGTGCGCTCTTGAGTATGGGGATAGGCACTGTCACTGATTTCGCTGGAGATGACTTACTCTCTTGTTTCTAACAAGAAAAGAACAAATTGCAACATTTATCAGTAAACACTTTCTTGAAATATTCTGTATCAAGAAATCTATACTCTTCATAACAAAGGTAAATTTATACCTACCATATCTTTGACATATCCACTGTCTCTGGCAATGTTTCCTATTGTTAAGACCCACTGCAAACATAATTGCATGATTTGAAGAAGAACAGAACAACCAAAAATGTGACTCAAAATAGACTGAAAGTACATTAAAGGCAGAAAATATGCGAAGTCTTCAAAGATTGTCATATTCACCTCATCCCTCTCATTCACATTTTCAGCTTGCAGTATCACAGTTCTGAAAATAAAATACATTATTTACTAAGAAATCTAAATTTTTTAAAAATTCTTTATTCTTATTAAAACACAGCCTTCATACCCCATCTCTTATGATATGAAGCAATAGACTTAATTACATTTTTCAGTGGCAGATCCAGGGGGGGGCCTAGGTGGCCCGGGCGCCCCCCCCTAGACCCTTGAGATGGAAATAACATTTTGAAGGAAATATGGAGCAACGCGGGCTCGCAAATGCCGAAACGATGCGAACGCAAGCCCGCAAAGTTTGAAACGATGCTCGGGCCCCCACTAGACTACCCTGTCTGGATCCTCCACAGCATTTTTTGGTGGGTGATCAAGTAATGCCACTGAGATGGATTAACACCACAAAATTGATATCATTGTATACTTGTAGCTTTTCTAAAATATAGATTAAGTCCTTTATTTTTGTTGAATAGATATCAAATTATAGTTTTCAATCTTGATACAAAAAAATGAAACAAAACAAGGCACCCTGAAGGTTGAAATTATTCAACATTATAGAACATCTTCAATCATTCTTCATTGCTCAAGACACTCACTGTTTGGTAGCTGGGGAGACAACCTGAAAGACATTCCTGCGATCGTCGCATTCTATCAGTTCAGCATAGACGCCCTTTTCATTCAAATCTAGAGTCAGACTTCCAGCCACCTGAAAGAACAACAAAACAAATGTAGATCAGAATTTCAGAAGATTAAATTATATGAGTGGCAATAAATGAGTGGTAATGAAATAGTACAAATGACAAGGAGCAGGGACTATCATTCTCACCTGATCTTTGGCTTGGCACATCAGATTTCCTGCTTGGGTAAAGAAATAACAACGGTCCCATCGAGTGGTCAACATGGATTTGCTGAAGAAAAAACAGATGAACAAATTAGTCTGCTGTTATCCTGGACTTCAATCGATTTTATGAAACAGAAAATAATTTTGATTTTATATGCAGCATCAATAATCATTCCTTTATAATTTTACTGATATCATGTAATGCTTGCAACTATTTAAATACGGGCCATTCTCAAATTTCGGGACAACGGGTATAGGAAAATTGTCCTGTAACGGATGTAACGGAGGGGACAATGTGGTAACGGAGGGGAATTTTGATGTAAAAAACCAACTGTTGGAACAGCAACAAAAGGAAAAATGACAAAAGATTGATGTAACTATTATTTTCAGAAGTACTTCATCTCGTATCAGTAGATTTTTTGGTCCAAATGTCGATTTCTCTCTCATGATCTGGTAACGGAGTGGACGGTAACGGAGGGGAACAATTTTTTGCTTTTCGCTCATTACTGCTTTTTATTTTGGAGATTAGCCAAAATAATTGCAGAATATTAAAACCTGCCACCCTCGGCAACATATACATGAAATCGCTCTGTAAAATTATCATTGGTAAGCTTGGAAATGAAGGAAACGGAGGGGACATTTTTGTGGGACCAAAAACATTTTTTATGAACATTATGTCATAATTTATTGAATACATGTTTTATGAAGTCTGCAAGGCTGTGGTACTATGGCGCACATGCATCCAATGATATTCAGTGAAAATAGCTCATAAAAAACAATAACGAACAGAGCTATGGCAAGTAACGGAGGGGACAAAAAAATTGACATAAATTAGTGACACGACTATTGTATCAATTTAATCAATGAAATTATACACACAAAAAATTGAATATGAACTAAATATAAATTCAAGTCTATATTCCCATGAATCGTGCGAAGAAACTTTGAAAATAATGGTATATTAGGAGGAAAACGAACACTTGATTTTGTCATGTCAGGTCCAGTGACAGGGAAAAACCATTGATTTTGCACGGATTTCTGGACATAATGCATTATAAAAAGTCTAATGAATGACTTTTTGCTCCAAATGCAGTGGTTCTAAGTAGAAATATGAATAACAGATGCAGAGTGACGCTTCAGATATTTATCGCATTCATATTAATGTCAGGAAGCTAGAGTGACGCAAATTGTCCCGAAATTTGAGAATGACCCATACAAGATTAATTTTCCGATCTTCCTGAAGAACACACCTGCATTTCACCTTTAAAATGTTTGAATAAAGCTCAAAGTAGATTCAAATCTCACTCACGTCCGGTAATAGAGGTACCCTCCTTTCTGAGAGAGGGAAGTGACAGGAGCGAAACCTGTCATCTCTGGGGGTCGTTCCACATGGTACAGAGGCTCGCTGGATGTCTCCAGAAGCTCCATCAACTCCACCGCTTTCTGGTTATTATCCATCATATCTTTCTTAACTCTGAAAAGTTAAGAGATTTTTATTTGAAGAATGGACAATACCCATCCAAATTCTTTGCTTTCAAACAACAAGAATGTAATGGAAAGTTAGAAAAGAAATACATAGTATGGGAGGTTATTGCAAAAAACAGAGAAGCAGACAGATTAAGGCAGAAAGACAGATAAAATATCTTTTTTACTTACTCATTGACATTAGTAGTGACACTTCCCAGGAATTCGTCCACCTCTGGCCGCACAGCAGTCTCTTTGAGGAGGTCGGAGAAAGACTTGAATGCCCGGAGGTAGCCAACCATCGGTTCCAAGATGGCCGACCTCCTCTTGTACTGCATGGCGTTCAGGGCAGAGTAATAATGAAGAGATGTCTGGAGAAAGAAAAGAATCAAACTCAAAGGTGAATTTTGGAAAGCAGCTTCTTGAAAAATGGATTTGAGCTTGCAAATAGCATCCTCGAGTCTACTCTGAAATGAGTAAGCTCAGACATGCATTAATGTTGAAGTTCTCTGAAGTCTTCCATGATGTTCCACAAATTCTATCAGTCACAAATTATTGCTGAAACACCTAATTAGGTGTGCATCATGAACCTCTTCGGGTAGCATAATCATGCCATATAACGCAGCTGGGTGGCTAAGTGGCTTAGGTGCCCGCCTGCTTCGCTGAAGGCTTTTGCCTGCATGGGTTCGAACCCCGGTTGGGGGACCCAAAATTTTCAGTGGACCTTCATGAGCAAAATCCCAGCTGGATGTCATTTGGATGAGATGTTAAATTGGCGATCTCTTGTATCAGTGTCTGTGCTGGACAAGTAAAAGATATACAACATGGGGTAAATGTGTAACATGTTGAGGACTCCCACTCTCTCTCCCATCTCATCAACCAACCCTAGTGAGCATGCAGAACTGGGCTTAGAAGCCTGCACTTACCGTATCTGTCTATTTATCTGTCTAATGGCAGCTAGTGACTATAGTGAGACACTTTACTTATAATACAAAGGACAAATTGCAGTGAGTAACAATCTGAGGCAACAGTATGCAACATAGTTTACAAGCAGATTTTTAAAAGGTATTCTGCCAGTTTAATTTCTAGAATAGCAGGCTTGGAGATCTTAAACAGTATTTTCACTACGTTTCCGAACATGCAGAACCTTTTCAGCAAAGAAACTACAAAAACGGTCTCTATTTAGCTCTATTTCTGGCACATGGTTGGGAGTTGCTTACAGAGGTCTGTAAGAGTTCTCAAATTAGCTGTGTTGACATTTGTGCGGCAAAATTTTCAGCACAAAGCTTGAGAAATAAATCTATAAAGAATTTGAATCACTCCCGGTGGAAGCATGTCTGCAAAATTGGTAGAACAGCGGGGTCCAGCCTACATGGGTTGCAACTTATTGCAGGTGATATAGATCTATCCTATTCACTGATCCCCTTAATTGTTTGAGTAGCTGTAATATACATCCTTGGAAACATTCACAAACGCTCAGGAAATAGCACAACATAAGCTCAGGGGGTGACCACTTTTAAAATCTCAAAGGGGGGGGGAGAGGCTTGGAGTTTTTTTTTAAAATAAATAATTTCTTGCTCATTTTTGATGAAATAATTTCTTGCTCATTTTTGATGAAATAATTTCTTGCTCATTTTTGATGAAATAAATTCTTTTTGGGCAGACTTGAAATAAATAATTTCTGGTGGGGGTATTTATTAATATAGGTCTTGCTTGATTAAGGAATGAATATTTAATTGGGGGACTTAGCGCACTCAAAATAAATAATTCATGTCGCCGTCACACCGTGAAATAAATAACTTCCCACTGAGGATAACTCCAAGCCCCCCCCCCCCCGGATTATTAAGTGGTAGCCCCCTTAGACTGTAAAGTTAAATAAACATAACTTTAATACCAATTGCACTTGAGACTGATTTATACCCTTAATCCCATATATTTGCTAATCCATATCAGTCAACTTGGTTCATAGTTGTCGTGTTACATAATTGATTGTTGTTTGTCAGCACTTCAAGCCATGTTAAATCAGTAGCTATCGGATTTAGAACAGTAGGTTTACATCTTTACATTTTTTATGCTGGCTTCTTGAACTTTAGGACAAGATTTGTTATAGTACAGTATTGGCTCTGCAGCCAGCATACTATACTGGTTGCCCCATACGGAAAAGTGTCACCCGGTTTGGTCCCCACCATTTAGTAATATCAGCTAGAGCATTACAAAATATCTAATGATCACAAATACTTTATATTGTTGCATTGATGTAAAAGTACACCTGCCACTCATTAATCGACCAATTGGTGCAGATACAATTGTTGCAGGACCTGATATAATTGGGGGTGAGTTGTAACAATTGGGGGTGAATAGTAATGAGAGCAGTTTGTTCTATTTATACGTCCAATTTCTGGGTGGCAAATCCTTGGGGTGATTTACAGACTGTTAGTGACTTACAGTTAGTGACTAACTTGCAGTTAAAGACCAACAAACAGTTAGTGAATCAACAACAGTTAGTGCTCACTAACAGTGACTAACAACAGTGACTTACTAACAGTAGTGACCAACTGATGAACAACAGTTAGGGACAAAATGACTAACAGTCAGGGACTAGCAGTAAGTAACTTACTAACAGTTACTTGCTAACAGTTAAGGACTAGCTGACTTACATGACTAACAGTTAGTGACTGACTAACAGTTAGTGACTGACTAACAGTTAGTGACTGACTAACAGTTAGTGACTGACTAACAGTTAGTGACTGACTAACAGTTAGTGACTGACTAACAGTTAGTGATTGGTGACTGACTAACAGTTAGTGACTGACAGTTAGTGACTGATTAACTGTTAGTGACTGACTAACAGATAGTGGCTGACTAATAGTTTGTGACTGACTAACAGTTAGTGACTGACTAACAGTTTTTGACAAACTAACAGTTTTTGACTAACTAACAGTTTTTGACTAACTAACCATTTTTGACTTAGTTTTCGACTACCAACAGTTTTGACTACAAATAGTTTTGACTAACTAACAGTCTTTTGGACTAAATAACAGTTTTTGACTGACAAACAGTTTTTGACTAACTAACCATTTTGGCTTACAGATTTTGACTAACAGTTTTTGACTACAAATAGTTTGACTAACTAACAGTTTTTGACTAACCAACAGTTTTTGATTAATAACAGTTTTTGACTACTAACAGTTTTGACTAACTAACAGTTTTTGACTACTAACAGTTTTTGACTACAAACAGTTTTAGACCAACTAACAGTTTTTGACTGACTAGCTGTCTTTGACTGAACAGTTTTTGACTAATTAACAGTTTTGACTAACAGTTTTGACTAAATAACACTTTCTCACTAACTAACAGTTTTTGACTAACTAACTGTTTTTGGCTAACTAACAGTTTTTGACTAACTAACAGTTTGTGACTAAATAACATATTTAGTGACTAACAAATAGTAACTGCCACAACAACATACTTAATGACTAACAGGTAGTGACTAACTGATGAACAACAGTAAGGGATGCCTGATTAACAGTTAGGGATTGACAGTCATATATAGTGACTTACTAATTAATAGTGAGTCATATTGAACCTATGCTCCTCCATATGAACTTGCCAACTCCAGCTAAACTGTCATAGGAATAAAAATAACAGTCAATACAATACACAAGTTAGTGTAGATCAGCAGAGCAGGTGTGAGAAGCTATAAGAGGATTTATAGATGAACCCATGATATATGTTTGTTCCAGACCTAGTTAGTGAGAGATACAGAAAAAGTATAGTTGGTGTCTCCGGAGTATTGCATGCCCCCTTGGGATGAAGAGATAGAGAGGGTGAGAGATAGACAGATAGATAGATAGATCTATCATGGGTTCATCTATAATTCCTCTTATAGCTTCTTATACCATATCATGGGTTCATCTGTAGTTTCTCTTATACCATATTTTAAAATTCTTTTGGCAAAACATACTTTTACTGTAAATTTTGAAATCGTAATCACTACAGCCAGCATATATCTTTTTTTTCAAAAAGATTTTCTTGTTACCCTTCTTGGTATCATGTTGCCTTCAAAATGGTCACATGATACACCTGGATATCACACTCAAAAAGACAAGACATTTTTAAAATCATTCACTTTTCTTTCTTGATTTTATTTTTTTATGGAATGCTTATCATAATCTCTTCCAACAGGTAGCTGGGTGACTAACTCAGGTGTGTCAAGACTTATCTGGGACAACCACGTGACCCTGATCACATGGAGTGTCACATGGTACATTGAGCAAAGACCGGGAAGCATTGTGGTTCAATGATTGTGCAATCTCATATTGAATGCACAGCTTGGCAGAGAGAGAGACTGGTGAAAATGTCTAAAGGAATATGTTTGGTGCTATTGGCAGTGACATTGGCCACCAATTGTGTGAATGCTGAAATTGAAAGGCCAGAAGAAAGGACTAAATATGCAGGTAGGCAATGAGGTGTAACATGCATGTTCTACCCATGCAGTCTTCAAATAACTGTTGTAATAAGACTTCACTTTCTTGGACACACAATGTCAAGTTAAAATGTGTAATTGCTAAAAGAGTTCGAGTTTTCAGGTCACAGTGATCTGTAAACATTGTATGCATGATGAAGCAATGCCAGGTAGCCAGTAAATGCTAGGGCCTGCATCTTACATGCCCAGATTTCGTCTATTTTAAGATTCTATCACTATCAAGATGAATCATATGACACCGCCATCATTGTATTTCCGAGAAAATTACATATATATATATATAAATACATCTATATTTTTGCATATTGAACAATGCAAATGATAATATAACCAGAAGGCTACATAATTAGATATTCTCGGTTACATTTTGTAGCTAACATATCAACAACTGTAAATTTAATCCATCCACCCTTTGATATAAATGTAAAACATTTTAATCAATGCCATGATTATCGGTGTTCCAAGTTGAACATTGTCAAATAAATTAATGATCCGTATATGTTCAAATTTGCTAAATCTACTATTTCCAGGATGTCATGAGAGATGGTTGGCAGGAGAAACCAAACCAGGAGTGTACAGAACGTATCCCAACACAACCCACCCTGTCCAGGTATTTGATCACTTCAAAAACAAGGAGTTGTCACGTTATTTTGTGTCATCTTGTCAATTCATATAATAAATTTATTTATGAATTGTTAAAATACATGCGCAGGAGTGTGGTCAAGACAAGCAAAACATATAATTGTAACCTCAGGACCAAGCAGACTAGACCAGTTTCTAAGAGGAACTTCCTCTTGAGTATGCTTAGTGTGACACCTGGGTGCAGGGTATATACATGATTACATGGTATAAGCATCATGATGGCTTGAGGAAGTTCTTGTGCAAATTTGAGATACCAAGCAATGAGCACATTTAAAAGTACCAACGAATATTTTTAACCAGGAAGAGTTTCATTGTAGTAAGTTAGTATAAGGTGTTTTTGATATAAACTGAATACAGTTGATCCTTTGGATCTAATATTAAAATCCACTGAAAAACAACAGGAAACCCTTTTGTTGCCCGAAAAAAGTTCCCTACCCAGAAAGACACTTCTACTCAACATTTTATCGTTGCTACACATTTAATGCTATTTGTCAATTAAATGCTCCCTTAAATCACAGCAGGAGGTGCCTTGTAGGTTTACAACAATTAATTCAAATTAATTTTCTGGAAGAACTTCCTCAATTTATTTATTTTTTTAATTTCTGCTGGTTTTCTGCAACTTCACAAAGCAAGCCGCCTCTGTAGTTATCCAGAGAAGAGTTGACCACACAGTGAGCTTCTACCGAGGATGGCAGGACTACAAGAGGGGCTTCGGAAGTCCCCAGGGATCCTATTGGGCTGGCCTGGATATGATACATTACCTAACCAACACTGGTAAGTCTATCTTATCAAATATACCTGCCAATGTATTCCTACAGTTTTCATCACAAACCTTTCAAAAAAGAACCTTCAAAAGTAACTTCTTCAGGACATTTCGACTAACTTACTTTAACTAAGTCATGGGATAATATAGGCCTACACTTAAACTATCATTTTGTATTAATACATACATATTAGAAGGAACCAGATAAACTGGTGCAATACACTGTGTAAAGACAGGAACTTCTCTTATACTTGAACCCAATACCTTTAGAAAGTTTTGCAAGCTTGTTCACCTAGCTGTACTTTCACAATATGATTTTAATTTCTTGCGGATCAAACATATCTGCATTCAATGTACTGACTGAATTATGATTCATAGCAGACCATTTCAACTATCGTAGAGAAACACATTTTTTAATTTCAGGTTACACGACTCTGCGCATAGACATGAGCGACTGGAGTGGAAATAACCGCTACATCATCTTCAACCACTTCTCAGTTCAAGACGAGTCTCGTTTCTACCAAATGACTGTGTCCCCTGCATCCCAGGGCAACGTGAATGATGACATCGGGTTTAGCAACGGCATGCGATTTGCCACATTTGACTACTATGATCCAAACCAGTGCGCAATCCACCAGAAAGCTGGTTGGTGGTACAACTACTGTTCTTATGCTCTTCCTAATGGCATCTATTACCACGGAGGCCCTTATTCTCCCTCAGGCAGCTTCTATGACGGCATTTTCTGGAAGGACTGGCTAGGATATGGCTACTCCTTAAGATTCATTTCCATGACTCTCTTCAAGTATTGACAACAGCAAGCTTAAACTTACACATTGACATGTATGTGCACTTAAATAAGTAGCAAACCTGGTGATGTTACTCTAATTTTGTTCTCTAAGAAATAAACTCCATTGAATGGCCTGTTATGACTTATGAAAATAAAAATTTTCAGGAAAAAATTTGTTTTGAACTTCAAAGCTCTTGAAATGTAAAATACTGTGACAACCGGCATCTAAAATTGTTTTAAAAAAAAGAAAGACAAGCAAGCACAGACCTGATGAAGCTTCTTCTTCATGGCATAGATGTCCTCTGCAGCTTCCGTTCTCTGTTTGTCACTGCTTTTCTTTTTCGACATTTTCATGTATCGTTCCAAGGCAGCCTCATGTTCTACAATGAAAAGCAATAGGTGAAAATTTTAGATTTGCTGCTTGGGGGGAAATCTTGTGAGAATTCAGGACTGAATTTTCTGAGATCGCACCTACCTGTATTTGACATTTTCATAACTTCTCCCATGCTGTAAACCTCTGAAATTGTAATCCACACAATGATCTAAATGATAATTATATCATTTAATATAACATTTATTATATATAAATATTTGCGAAGATATGCTTTCTACGTATCAAACATCTTCCATCATCCAATAAGATGTTGGGTATGTATGATCTGCGAAGTGCACAACAGTAGAAAAAGAGACTGATATCAAAACTTTGGGAAAAAAAAAATTCATCTTTTCTTACCATCTAGATCAGCTTGGAGGAATCTGCCAATGGGATACATCATGCCATCAGATAGCTGGGTTGCCAGGATCTGATGCAGGGAACTCAGCTGGAAATGAGCCAAAATCAAAAAACAATTAATGTCTATTAAATCCTCCTACACCTATGTATAATATTAATATTAATAGGGAGTGGCCAGCCATAAGATGATTAAAAAA
The DNA here is from genome assembly GCA_026936325.1 of Platynereis dumerilii. Classification (NCBI taxonomy): domain Eukaryota; kingdom Metazoa; phylum Annelida; class Polychaeta; order Phyllodocida; family Nereididae; genus Platynereis; species Platynereis dumerilii. Next base: position 16,239,111 of record JAPTHN010000011.1, read on the forward strand.
AATATATAATTTCTTGCCCAGTTTCAGCGAAAGAAATAAAATCTTCTTGGGCAGTCATGAAATAATTTCTGGTTGCAGTGGCGGGGGTCTTACTTGACTGAGTGTTGTATGATTTAGTAATGAATATTTTAGGACACCGCATGCGTCACGTAATAAATAATTTCCCACTGAGGAAAACTCTTAAGGCCTTTCCCTTAACATCTAATCGTTGCCCCGTTAAAATTGTGTTGTATTTTCCAACAAACCCACCTCGTCCACATACACAGCAAATTGCTGCAGAGTTGGAGCCGTCACATCTCCTTCAGATTCCAGAGGAGACTTCTGAAATCAGAATAAGATACATTTTTGGTTGCCAGGGGTGCCCCTTGTCATACAGTGTGACATTCAGCATTACTTAAAAACATTTTAAATAAAAAATTCTCTCACCTCTAGATCATAAGTCTTCAACTGTTGTGACAGACTCTGTGTGGCCTTAACCATTTCAGTCTGAATTGAAGAATTGGAGAAAACTATTAACAGATGAAGTGACAAACAAGCCGGACACACAAGAGGAGAAAGAAATGGAGGTGAAAGAGGGGGAGAGGATAAAAGGGGAAAAATTATGGCAGGATTACAAGCTAATAGAGCAGATGACAGGAACAAAGAGTTCTTTATCGGCATGGGAGGAAGAAGAGTGAAGAGGAGGAATATGGGGAGAGGAAAAAAGGCAAAGATGACAGGATCGGCACTTGGATTGAAGTAGTTGAATGGAAATAGATAAAGAGCCACTAGGAGGAGGAAGAAGAGGAGAGGGGAAGAGGACGAGGGGGGAGGAAGGAAAAGGTGATAGGATTAGCAGTTTGATAACTTTGATTGCGGGATGAAAGAGGGGGTAAGAGGAGGAGCAAGAGGAGGAGCAAGATGAGGAGCATGAGGAGGAGCAAGATGAGGAGCATGAGGAGAGCAAGATGAGGAGCACGAAAAGGGGCAAGAGGAGGGGCAAGAGGAGAAGCAAGAGGAGGGGCAAGAGGAGAAGCAAGAGGAGGAGCAAGAGGAGGGGCACGAAAAGGGGCAAGAGGAGGGGCAAGAGAAGGGGCAAGATGAGGAGCAAGATGAGGAGCAAGAGGTGAAACAAGATGAGGAGCAAGAGAAGGTGCAAGAGGAGGGGCACGAGGAGGGGTAAGTATAGGAGCAAAATGAGGGGCAAGAGGAGGGGCTAGAGGGGGAGCAAGAGGAGGGGCTAGAGGAAGAGCAAGAAGAGGAGGAGCAAGATGAGGAGCGAGATGAGGAGCAAGAAGAGGAGCAAGATTAGGAGCAAGAGGAGAAGCAAGATGAGGAGCAAGATGAGGAGCATGAGGAGGAGCATGAGGAGGAGCAAGGGGAGGAGCAAGAGGAGGGGTAGGAGGACAAGCAAAACGAGGAGCAAGAGGAGGGGCAAGAGGAGGAGCAAGATTAGGAGCAAGAGGAGAAGCAAGATGAGGAACAAGATGAGGAGCATGAGGAGGAGCATGAGGAGGAGCAAGAGGAGGAGCAAGAGGAGGGGCTAGAGGAGGAGCAAGATAAGGAGCAAGATGAGGAGCGAGATGAGGAGCGAGATGAGGAGCAAGACGAGGAGCAAGAGCAGGGGCTAGAGGAGGAGCATGAGGAGGGGCAGGAGGAGGAGCAAAATGAGGACAAAGAGGAGGGGCAAGAGGAGGAGCAAGATGAGGAGCATGAAGAGGAGCAAGATGAGGAGCACGAGGAGGGGCAAGAGGAGGAGCAAGAGAAGGGGCTAGAGGAGGAGTGAGAGAAGGGGCAAGATGAGGGGCAAGAGAAGGGGCAAGATGAGGAGTAAGAGGAGGAGCAAGAGGTGAAACAAGATGAGGAGCAAGAGGAGGGGCAAGATGAAGGGCTAGAGGAAGAGCAAGATGAGGAGCTAGAGGAGGAGCAAGATGAGGAGCTAGAGGAGGAGCAAGAGGAGGAGCAAGATGAGGAGCAGGAGGAGGGGCTAGAGGGCGAGCAAGGTAAGGAGCACGAGGAGGGGCAAGAGGAGGCAAAAGATGAGGAGCAAGAGGAGAAGCAAGAGGAGAAGCAAGAGGAGAAGCAAAAGGAGAAGCAAGATGAGGAGCAGGAGGAGGGGCAAGATGAGGAGCTAGAGGAGGAGCAAGATGAGGAGCTAGAGGAGGGGCAGGAGGAGGAGCAAAATGAGGAGCAAGAGGAGGGGCAAGAGGAGGAGCAAGATGAGGAGCATGAAGAGGAGCAAGATGAGGAGCACGAGGAGGGGCAAGAGGAGGAGCAAGAGAAGGGGCTAGAGGAGGAGTGAGAGAAGGGGCAAGATGAGGGGCAAGAGAAGGGGCAAGATGAGGAGTAAGAGGACGAGCAAGAGGTGAAACAAGACGAGGAGCAAGAGGAGGGGCAAGATGAAGGGCTAGAGGAGGAGCAAGATGAGGAGCTAGAGGAGGAGCAAGATGAGGAGCTAGAGGAGGAGCAAGATGAGGAGCTAGAGGAGGAGCAAGAGGAGGAGCGAGATGAGGAGCGGGAGGAGGGGCTAGAGGGCGAGCAAGATAAGGAGCACGAGGAGGGGCAAGAGGAGGCAAAAGATGAGGAGCAAGAGGAGAAGCAAGAGGAGAAGCAAAAGGAGAAGCAAGGTGAGGAGCAGGAGGAGGGGCAAGATGAGGAGCTAGAGGAGGAGCAAGATGAGGAGCTAGAGGAGGAGCAAGAGGAGGAGCAAGAGGAGGAGCAAGATGAGGAGCAAGAGGAGGGGCTAGAGGAAGAGCAAGATAAGGAGCACGAGGAGGGGCAAGAGGAGGCAAAAGATGAGGAGCAAGAGGAGAAGCAAGAGGAGAAGCAAAAGGAGAAGCAAGATGAGGAGCAGGAGGAGGGGCAAGAGGAGGAACAAGAGGAGCAGGAGGAGGGCTAGAGGACGAGCAAGTGGAGGGGCTAGAGGAAGAGCAAGATGAGGAGCAAGAGGAGGGGCAAGAGGAGGAACAAGATGAGGAGCAAGAGAAGAAGCAAGATGAGGAGCAAGAGCAGAAGCAAGAGGAGGAGCAAGAGGAGGAGCAAGAGGAGGAGCAATAGGAGGAGCAATAGGAGAAGAGGAGGAGCAAGAGGAGAAGAGGAGGAGCAAGAGGAGAAGAGGAGGAGCAAAAGGAGAAGAGGAGGAGCAAGAGGAGAAGCAAGAGGAGGAGCAAGAGGAGGAGCAAGAGGAGGGGTAAGAGGAGAAGCAAGAGGAGGGGCAAGAGGTGGGGCAAGATGAGGAGCAAGAGGAAGAGCAAGATGAGGAGCAAGAGGAGGAGCAAGAAGACAGAAGGCGAAGGTGGCACAATTGGCACTCCAAATGGAGATGACAAGAGGAAGAAGTCATTCGGAGATGCAGGAGGAGGAGGCAGAAGGTGAGGCAGAGGAAGAAAGGAAAGGGGCGGAAGATTGGTAGAATGAGGATAAAGATGGCCAGAATAAGGAGAAGGGATGGGCAGAATAAGGGGAGTGGCAGAAGATGACAGGAAGGAACGAAGAGTTGTTAATGGGAGGTGGAGGAGGGGTAGGAGCAAAGGAAAGAGGAGAAACAAGATGAGGAGCAAGACAAGGAGAGAGGAAAGTTCTAAGGCAGAGATGACATGATTGAGAGAAAGAGTTATTATGGATGGATGGTTAGGGCTTTATGCCATGAATTTATGTACTTGGCAGGCCAATTAAGACAGGAGGACATGGCAATGAGGTGTAGGATAGTGAAATTGCCATCCAACATAGGCCACGGTGCTCCCCCTATCATAGGTGGAGGAGGTAGATGAAGATCATGAAGAGCAGGAACAAGATGAGGAGGAGTAGGGTAGGAGGAGTGGTAGAATAAGGGGGGCCGGGGGGGGTGGGAGGATGGGTAGAATAAGGGGGGGTGGGGTGAGTAGGAAGAAAGAAAGAGTTTTGGAAGAGGTGGATGAGGAAGTGAAAGACTTCGAGGAGGAAGGAAGGAAGGAGGAAAAGATGACAGATCAGCACTTCGACTGTAGGAGAAGACAGGTTGAAAGAGTTACTCTGTGGAGGAGGAGGAGGCACCTTGATCCTTTGATCGGGAGGAGGAGGAGGAGGAGGAGGAGGAGGAGGAGGAGGAGGAGGAGGAGGAGGAGGAGGAGGAGGAGGAGGAGGAGGAGGAGGAGGAGGAGGAGGAGGAAGGAGAAAAGACGGATGAGGGGGGGGGGTGGGTAGAATGAAGAGGGAGATGGGGTAAATGAGGGGGGTGGGTAGAATTAGGGTGTAGGAAGAGAGGCAGAGAGGGATGGATGGATGGATGAACCGCAAGAGCTGGATTCGAAACCAGAAATTGGCATCCCAGCATGCTACCACTATACCAACCCTCCCCAAAATGAATAGGAGGAGGAAGAGAAGGAGGAGGAGAGAAATGGGAAATGATAGGGGAGGAGATATGCACAGGAAACAGGAGACAGAGACTGGCAGTAAAATCGAATTCATAGATATAAGCCTACAAGTCAATTCTGAAGCTAGTCAATTTCTGTCACAAGATAATATCAACATACATCACATGAAAGTACCATGAATGAGGAAACTTTAACCCCTTGGCTTGTGACCAGACTTATATCAAAATCAACGCGACAAAATTTCATCAGATCCATGTTGTTTTTAATGGTAATTCGCAATTCAATGCGCCTCATAGTATTCAAACACATAGTTGGTATTCTGCATATTTCTGCTGTGACTCATGGGCAGCTGCTTCTCAATCACATCTCATGGATTTGCTGTCAATATCTCTCACAGCAATTTCCACCTTTAGTGAATTAGTGAAAGCAAATACTTTTCTTTTCACTGTTTTTATTTTTTGGTGTTGGGGTGTTGTAACAGACTCATATGACAGTCACAGAAAATACTATTTATTGGCTGCTGCACAATAATTATTGTGGCACACCCAAACTATTGATTGAACAGTGAACACTACCATCCACAATGACACCTAGATATGGAACCTGGTTCAACACAAGGAAGTTATGGTTGACATTCGATGCCATTAAAGTCAAGAAAACAAGATAGATTACATCAGTGTTCGGAAACTGAGGCTCAGGGTGACAAATCCCATCCAGTGCATGTTGTGAGCACATGACAGTGAATGAGTCACATCACTCACCGGTGAGATCACATGTCTCTCTCTCACAAATTGACCATCAATTAAAATGTTAAAGATAGGTTATGCAGTGGCAGCAAAACATTCTAAAACAGTGTAAAAGGACAAAATTAATCTTTTAGACGAAAATAAGAGAGACACAGGCCTCAGTGCCTGTTCAAAGAATGGATCAATTGACTATATATATATATAATAACTGATTCTGATTCTGATGGCAAAACCAGGTTTGAGAAATACATGAATCCTTGTAACATAATACTTTCAGTGGTTTCAGGGTAGGTGGGGCTGGTGTCACTTTTGGGCAATACAGAGAATAATTATACATAAAGAAAAATTGTGAATAACAGCAAACACCTTTCTGTTAAAGTGTTAGCCCGATTTGCCCCTTTTATTTAAATTAAACTAATGCCCCTGAAGATTTTTAATGGTTCAAAGTGATTCTGTGTCAGGAAAAAGTTGACTACATGTTTATCATTCTCAATGACTGCTACCGCATGTACCCATATGATGAGCCAAATAACATGTTGCAAATCACTCAAGCTGAAAGCTCATATCTCCACTTTATTGAGTACACATTGGTGTTTTCAGCCTAATGCATAATAAAGTATTGTCCCACTTTCATCTGGGTCACAACTACTGATGTTATGCCTTGCTCTGTTTTAGTCAGGGCAAAAGTGCCAATAACAGTGCACCAGAACTCCTACAAAACTTTAATATAAAAGGAAGAAAAATTTAATTTTCATAGACAGCCACAAATTATGTATCCACATAAACTGACAATATTGCACATCAATTGGTTGATTTTACAACAGTCAACATTTTTATTCAGACCTTCAGAAAAAATAAGCCGTAAATTATAGCCTATTTTTGTTTGTCAAAAAAATTTATTACAGCCTGCCCTGTTATAAATTCATAATGCCTTTACAATGCCACTATATTTTACTGTGTTTACTGTAAAAATAATAAAAGAAGCTAAATTGTGTGAAAAGATTAAAAACCTGAGCTTGAAGAACTCTGTGACAACATGCGTGCAGTCCCCTGGTGTACTCTCTGAGGGAGGAGGCATCCTCTTCGAACACTCCAAGCAGACTTCTTGCCTGTAATTCAAATACATTAAACGCGTTGAATGAAAAAACTCCTGTGAGCAGCCAAATTAATATCAAGTTGCCTTTAACATGTTTAAAGGCTAGGTTTTCATTTGTCCATTTAATGATTTATTGACCATTTTTGTGTCCATGTCCAAGATTTCTAGAGCTAATTCAAATCTGATTCGCAGACACAAAAAAGGACAAAAGAATAGCTGGCTAGTGGCTATAATGCTTAAATTATCATTTCATTTAAATCAAAAATTATCTTCGTTTTGATACCATATTGAAAATAGTTTATAAATAATTATGCAATACTATGCAATACTATGGAATATTATGATATACTATGAAACTCTAAAATATAATCAATTACTGTCAAATACTATGCTTTCACTTTCACTGATTTGTTTGTAAAGTGTACTGATATTATTGATTAAGAGTAAATACAGAGTTATCAATACTATTCATGTTTTTCATAATACATTGATAAAAAATTAAATGATACCAGCTACCTGGTACGTAAGCAAGGAATCTATAGCGATATAGATTTTAATAAATCTAGAACATTATGCATGCTATGAACAATATGTATACACGTAAACGATAACTGCATTGGATCAAATTTTAATGATATATAAGAAGAGTGATAAGAAAGAGACTTAAAATATGGAAGCATTGGTTCATCCAAAGGTCAGCATTCAGCAATACCAACATTTTATTGATGCAGCCCGCTGACCATAAATCAAACAGACTACCAGAACATATTGAAAGAAATGACAATTATCTAATTTATGTTTTCCTCAACCTGACTTTATCGATCCAGCAAAATATAAAATCTGAGCAATTTACACACAGCTCAATATTGTCTCGTACACACTCTCCTCTTGATCCCCACAGATCTGAGTAGCTTAGAAATGGGTAATGCTCTATATGCAGGATCTACTTAAAAATCAAGACTGATATGCAATATTCCCTGCACCGCATGCATTCACAACAAATTAAGTATGTCTACTATGTCCAAATGTGCCAGCCTTGCATGTGTGTGAGTCATTACTTCAGACTGATTTATACATACATGTATATTATATAAAAGAAAATTAACCTGAGGACCAGGGTCTGCCATATACTGCATAGAATATTGAAATGCAATACAGTGCAGGACACTTACACTATTTTTCCTCCACATTTCATGGTAATCTAGGTCTATATCTAGGTCTATATTATTAGTATATGAATGAGAACAGAGAAGGTAATAGCTGGTAATGCCAACTGAGAAAGATATTCGAATCTTTGGTGTTTGCTGGTAGCTAAATGTGATGACACAGTTTATTAAAATAATATGTAAAAGACAAAATCATATTGCAAATTGCACTGAAATGTAATTTGCCAAGCCAAGCCCCTCCCACCGAAATTCCTCAGCTTCCATTTTATCAACATAAAGGCAAAATATAGCCCAGCCTATTCAGTATGCAACACACAGACCAACTTGTGCATGCACAATAATGCACTGGTCAGAGCCGCTTCCCTTTGACAACATTTTGACAGGTCAAAACAATTCTGACATTTCTGCAGCTGTCATGTCAGCTGTCAAAAGCTGAGCTGTCAAAACTATATCTATGTTTTTGACAGCAAAATAAAAAGATGATCACCTGTGGACTGTCATCCAACGCATCTTCCAAGTGTAGCTTTTGTATTCCACTCATTGTCACTGTTTCGAATGCTCAGAGGAAAGTAATTTCGAGGAAATTAAATCATTTCTCATAAAACACCAGGCCAAGTGTCATTTGACATTTCACTCGCTTCCGGTCTGACTGTTTATGCGCAAAGACAATGCGCAGTCGAAAATATCTCCGCATCAACGAAAATACTTTCTTTGAACGGCTATGAAAAAATATATTTTACCTGCAATAATAAACAAATTTAATTTATAGCTCTATGCATTGCAGTATACAAAAATCAAAGTTTTCGCTATTTATTTTCAATTAAGCACTAGCCCCGCAGTCAACCAAAAAGCGCTGTTGTCATCGTGCCGGTGAAAATGCCTCTTGAAAATTTGGAAGAACAAGGCTTGGAGAAGAACCCAAACCTTGAATTGGCACAATGGAAGTTTCTTCTGGGTACCGAGAAATTCAAGAAAGATGCCAAATTGAAGAACGACTTGATGAAAACCGTAGAAAAAGAGAGTAAGTTGAGGCCTGTCCATCCTCGTTGACATTTTGTCATTTCATCTTGATGAAGATGTCAAAATTATATTTCATTGACCAATTTCACGCGCAGTGTGTATAAAAACCGTGATGGAATGCAATTTTATCGTGGAGTTGTGTTTGGTCACACGACTGAACCACCACCCAAGTGTTGTGGCTGCATAATTTATTGTCAGCAAGCTTGACAATTATTTGTGGGCGATAATGTGAACGTGGCCATTGGATGGCTTTTGATATGTATATTTATTGTCTAACTAAAATTTCACAAATACCCAATCTCGCTCTGTAATTGGAGTACCAGGATTCGCTCACTGTGCTTCACCTGTGAAGTTCATCATTCTTTGTTTGCTGCCGTCAAAAACGAAAAACTTGTTAGGGCCTAATTGTGGACCAACACAATCATATTCATTCACTGATTCAGTGTGACAATAGCCCATTAGTCTAGATAGACCAACACAGTCATGACAATGACCCACAATAATTGGAATGAATGGACATCCAATCATTGGCTATTGTGTTGTCATCATGCACAATTGCAATCCACTAAATTGATTTCTAAGAATTGCAATTAACCTGTCTTGACGGTGGAAGCTCAGATTCTGACCTCTCAAACATTTGTAATACTTCATGCATTTATGTTATTTTTCAGACATGGCACCATTTTATGAAGAAGTATGCAAAGACCTGGGATGGAAGTTAGATCAGAACCTGTTACAGAAGATGAAAGCAGAAAATGAAGCTGAACTGAAAAGACTTGAAGAGGCTGTGGAAGATGCAGAGAAAAACCTGGGAGAAACTGAAGTCAGAGAATCCTTGTTGACCAAGGCAGAATATTTATGCAGAATAGGAGATAAGGTATATTAAATGTTATCAAAAGACCCTTCATGGAGTTATAGTAATTTTCCAAAAAAGGGATTTAGGCATTGGCTGAATTGCCTGCCCGTAATTGTGTTACTGACATTTATGATGGCACAAACTTTAATTAATTTCCACTCTACTAATGGCCCAAGATTTTAAAGTGAAAGGCATCACAAAATGTTTAATATTATGAAGTTCTTCAAATAATAGTTTACTGAATTTTCTGAACAATGAAATATTTTACTTAAAATGTGTACTCATGTTTTTCATATCTATTTCTTCAATTTCAGGAAGGTGCCCTTTCACAGTTCAGGAAAACTGGGGAGAAAACTGTTACCCTTGGTTACAGACTTGACATTGTATTCCATCTAATTCGTATAGGACTGTTTTATATGGATCACGATCTCATCAAAAGAAACTTGGAAAAAGCTCAAAGGTGAGCCTTGGTTAATTATGCATTTTCCCTGTGAATTTTAATTTGTGAAATGAGGTTTATAATGTTCTAATTGTCCTGCTAATACGTGAAAATTAATACTCCTTTTTAATACAGTTTGATAGAAGAAGGTGGTGACTGGGACCGCAGAAATCGTTTAAAAGTCTACAAAGGCGCGTACTGCATGGCTATCCGGGATTTCAAGTCAGCTGCCAATTTGTTCTTGGACACAGTTGCCACTTTCACATCTTATGAAGTTATGGGCTACAAGGAGTTTGTGTCATACACTGTTATTTCCAGTATGATCGCTCTGGAGAGGCCTGAATTGAGAAAGAAGGTGGGTAGCCAATGTTGTTTTCTTGCAATTAGTTTGCTTAAAGTGAAAAAGCCCGGCATGTTTATTTTTGAAATCACTAGAGATGAGTGATATGTTTAAATAGAATCTTTTGTTGTTAAAGTGGTAACTGCTTCTTCTGTGAAGTAAAAAATTATATTATAACCTGTGAGTTCAAAGGTAGAATAGGTCTATAAAATTGGATTTTTTGGTAATTTTAACATGAATTTATTGCTAATTATTTCTATGATTTAATTAATTTTCAGGTTGTGAAGGGGTCAGAAATTCTTGAGGTGCTCCATGGTTTGCCTGATGTGAGGGAATACTTGTTTTCACTGTATAACTGCCAATATGGAGATTTCTTCAAATCATTGGGTAAGTACTAAGTACCCCCCCCCCCCCATTACCTGCTTTTCGATGTCAAAATGAAGTGTATAAAGGCCTTACTCTGCTGTTCAATGCCTTTAGATGTATGAAGAACTTTTGTTTGCCCAGTTTGATGATATTTTTATTTAGCCATTAATGAATTGTTTGCAGCCCGAGTTGAGCAGTTCATGAAGTACGACAGACTTCTCTCCTCCCACGGCACATACTACACAAGAGAAATGAGAATCAAAGCTTACTCCCAGTTGCTCGAGTCATACAGGAGCCTCACTCTCGACTACATGGCCAGGTCATTTGGCGTCACCATTGAATTCATTGATAAGTAAGTATTAATTCGGACAAGTAAAAAAAAAAAAAAAAAAAAGCAGTTTAATTTGTTATGCATGCAAGTTAAAGTAACTTATGTTTTGTGTCTCATTTCTAAGTTTGAACTGGCTTGGTGGGCTTTTGTCTGAATATGTTACTGTTCCGAGAGAGTTCAGTTTTTTCCCACTGTTGGATAAGTGATTGTTATGTATGATTTAAACTCAATATTTTATTCAAGAAACTTCAATATTATTTATCAGACTTATAACTTTGAAATTCCCTCTTTACCCTCAGCCTATTTGTATTGTAAGCTATTACAGTTGTAACATGGTTTCATTTGTAAAGCTAAATTCGGATTACTTCCTTTTCTCAGGGAATTGTCCAGATTTATTGCCGCTGGAAGATTGCATTGTAAGATAGACAAAGTTGGAGGAGTCGTAGAAACAAACAGACCTGACAGCAAGAACTGGCAATACCAGGTAAGCTGAATGATATGAATCACCACCAGGTGGGGCTTTATCATGTGTATTTGAACACCAGGTGGCTCTGTTGGTTGTGTATGTGCCTTCCTTGTGATAGTGAAAGATACCTTCTACTTTGTGAAGGTTGCATTTTACTTGCTCTTTTGTTCTTCGATGATTTAATTTGTTCTTTTCTTTCCAGGCCACAATCAAACAAGGAGACATCTTGCTTAACCGAGTGCAGAAGTTGAGTCGAGTCATCAATATATAGTTTCTGCTTCTTTCTGTTTATAAATATCCGTAAATTTGTGATCATTTAATTGATGATAGATTTGTATCAAATTATATGAGACATTCTTGTATTTATTTGTTTGTATTGGTTGACATTGCAATATATGAATAGTTCTTACTGTACCGTTGTGTTTTCTTCTTCAAATATTATTGATTATTCAGAGTTTGCTGGTTGTTCTTGTAGAAATGGAAATGAGTTTCTTAACTTTATTCTGGGGCCATTTGGTTAAGGCTGAGACAATGTTGGATTGGTTTAGCTTGATTTTCTAAATATAGACCTATTAAACACTGGAGGCTTCGTCTGGTTGGTGATTCTCATCAAATTTCCAGTTTGGCTATTTCTTGCGGAGCCAAAATGTTGAGGTTCAAGAATAACTAAATTTTCAGCCAAAGGAAAACATTTTCAAAGCTACAGGATATGAATTTCATCTACTTATTTTGGACCCTGGGGTCAAGTTCTAATTGCTCTTCCGATTACTAGAGGTTTAGTTGGTCTAAAAATGTTTAGTTGTGGCATTTAATTCGTGAGCCGTTCATGATGCAAGTCTTCTTGCTGGCTTCTTAGGGCTTCCAAATCGTACCTTAAAAAAGGTTGGAAGAGTTGGTTATCACCAAGCAAAAATTGGTATATTTGTAAAGAAAAACTTGAAAGTTTGAAGTAAATGCAGCTTGCATTTAATGCATACAACTTTGGGCGACTTTTGAGCTATTTGGTGTTTGTCTGCATATTGCAGAACAATTATGTTACTGCTGAAGTGGAAATTTTGTTAGTTTGTTGAAGCTTTACCAATTTTTTTCCCACATCTTGGTATCCTCGAGACTCCATTTTCAGTGATCTGACCTAAGTGTCCTTTGTAAGGGACACCCATTGGACCTGGGGTCATGTTGGACCATCTGATATTTTTTTTATAAAACATGCCTAGTCATCCACATCCTGTATGTAGCGTTTGCTTTATTCTACTTTGCTGGACTTACATTCTGTGGTCCAACATGCCCCAACTCCAGGGCACGTTGGTCCATTAAAAAACATATTTTTAGCCTTATTTTCTTTGACTGCTATGCTATGTAGCCAAGTAGACCAACTTGGTTTGGCGTAATGGTGGGGTAAATGTTAAGAGGTCGGTCAATAAATTTCATATATTTAGAGAATTCTTTGATTGAGAGCCAAAAAATAAAAAAGTGGACCAACGTGCCCCAGTCTCCCATACAGTTAACACATAAAATGCTCCTTCAACCATAGCATTGTGAATCTCGTCAAGCTAACTGGATTGTCCCAACAAAATGTCCTCAAAATGCTTCTCCCAGCCATACTATGTGAATTTCTTCCAGCTAACTTTGGACTTCTCAAATAAAATGTTACTTTGTCTGTAGCATATCTCACCTGCTGACTGCAAATTGTTCTAAAAAAAATTCTTCAACTGTAGCATGTGAATCTCATCCAACTCACTATGGATTGTCCCAATAAAATGTTCTTCCGTCTGTTCCATGCAAATCTCGTGCTCACTGTGAATCATTCCAAAAATGCTTCTAAAAATGTGGCATGTGAATCTCATCCAATTCACTATGAATTGTTCTGAAAAATGCTCCAACTGTAGCATGTGAGTCTCATCCAACTCTAAAGGTTGTTCTAAAAAAATTATCCTCCATCTATAGCATGCACATCTCATCCAGCTCACTATGAATCGTTAAAAAAATGCTGCTTAAAATGATAGATGTGAATCTCGTGCAGCTCACTACGAACTGTTCTAAAAAAATTCTCCAACTGTAGCTTGTGTATCTCATGCAACTCACAATGGATTGTCCAAATAAAATGCTCCTCCATCTAAAGCATGCAAATCACATTCAGCTCACTGTGAATCATTCCAAAAAAATCTACTTGAAGTGTAGCATGTGAATCTCTTCCAATTCACTACAAATTGTTCTGAAAATTCTCAAACAGTAAAAAGGGAATCTCATCCAACTCATTATGAATTGTTCTGAAAATGCTTCTCCAACTGTAGCAAGGGAATCTCATCCATCTCACTACAAATTGTTCTGAAAATTCTCCTCCAACTGTAGCAAGGGAATCTCATCCAACTCACTATAAATTGTTCTGAAAATGCTCCTCCAACTGTAGCAAGGGAATCTCATCCACCTCACTACAAATTGTTCTGTAAATGCTCCTCCAACTATAGCAATACTCATCCAACTCACTACAAATTGTTCTGAAAATGCTCAACCAGCTGTAGCAAGGGAATCTCATCCACTTCACTATGAATTGTTTTGAAAATGCTCCTCCAACTGTAGCAAGGGAATCTCATCCACCTCACTACAAATTGTTCTGAAAATGCTCCTCAAAATGTGGCATGTGAATCTCATCCAACTCACTACAAATTATTCTGAAAATTCTCCAACTGTAGCAAGGGAATCTCATCCATCTCCCTACAAAATGTTGTGAAAATGCTCCTCCAACTGTAGCAAGGGAATCTCATCCCACTCTCTACAAATTTTTCTGTAAATGCTCCTCCTACTATAGCATGTGAATCTCATCCAACTCACAATGGATTGTTCTGAAAATGCTCCTCAAATTGTGGCATGTGAATCTCATCCAACTCACTATATATTATTCTGAAAATGCTCATTCAACTGTAGCAAGGGAATCTCATCCAACTAACTACACATTTTTCTGAAAATTTTCCATCAACTGTAGCAAGGGAATCTCATCCACCTCACTGTAAAATATTCTGTAAATGCTCCTTCAACTATTGCATGTGAATCTCGTCCAACTCGTTACAAATTGTTCTGAAAAATGCTCCTCCAATTGTGGCAAGGGAATCTCATCCACCTCACTACAAATTGTTCTGAAAATTCTCCTCCAACTGTAGCAAGGGAATCTCATCCAACCCCCTACAAATTGTTGTGAAAATGCTCCTCCAACTGTAGCAAGGGAATCTCATCCCACTCACTACAAATTGTTCTGTAAATGCTTCTCCAACTATGGCATGTGAATCTCATCCAACTCACAATGGATTGTTATGAAAATGCTCCTCAAAATGTGGCATGTGAATCTCATCCACCTCACTACAAATTGTTCTGAAAATGCTCAACCAGCTGTAGCAAGGGATCTCATCCAACTCACTATGAATTGTTCTGAAAATTTTCCTACAACTGTAGCACGGGAATCTCATCCAACTCACTGTAAAATATTCTGTAAATGCTCCTTCAACTGTAGCATGTGAATCTCGTCCAACTCGTTACAAATTGTTCTGAAAATGCTCCTCCAATTGTGGCAGGGGAATCTCATCCACCTCACTACAAATTGTTCTGAAAATTCTCCTCCAACTGTAGCAAGGGAATCTCATCCACCTCACTACAAAATGTTCTGTAAATGCTCCTCCAACTATAACATGTGAATCTCCTCCGGCTCGCTACAAATTGTTCTGAAAATGCTCCTCCAACTGTAGTGTGGTGATCGTGGTATTGCTTACCTAACCACCGTAATGAGATGATACCAGCGGGAGCGGAGGAGCGTCCTATCGCTTCAGCATCAGTGTATCGTCTGCCAAACCTCGCCAGATCTCGCCGCACCGCGAGAGGACCCGAGATGACGTACAGCGGCACCAAGCGGTGGTACGGGCCACCACACTCCTCCCCGTCATATTTTCAGCTTCCTGAGGGGGCCCATTGAACAGCTTCTTGAGTGGGCCTATTGAAATATGTCCACTGCAAGAGCTGAATGTGTAGCACCCCTCTCCCTCCTCAAAAAAAAAAATTAAAATATCCATAGGCCGATGTTTCAGAAACACTTAGGGCCTTATGGATACTGTTAAGGAGCATGCAGCTAGAGTGTGCCCCTTAACCAAAATTGGTGGCATTAAAATACTGAGGAATTCCAAAAATAATGGAGAGTCCCTCAAAAAGTTAAAAATTTAAAAATAGCGAAGGACATGCTGAGTTGCCATTGCCCTTGGGCTTCATAAAAGCCATAGCTATAATGCTGCCAAGGATTCCCTGGGGGTAGGCCTTGTCAACACATGCTAGTAAAAACATTTGTTAAAAACACTCTACAAATGACAAACAGTGGGTCTGTACGGTGCTCCAAATGGATACATCCGAACAGGTTGGCCCCTGATTGCCAATCTATGCAGATTTGTCCAGGAAGGGCTTTTTGTCTTCAAAGTCCTTCCGGGATGTCCTTCTGTCCCCTTGTAATTGGCCTGACGTAGCTCTCCAATCGGGAGAATCACTGCCCCTATCATTGGGCGAGGGAGACCTGTTTGATCTCCCTCGGCTAAATTGGGGAGAGCCATATGAGGTGTTTCTAGGTGGGGAATCGCTGCCAACACATTCTCTAGCAATGTGTCCGATACCACCACAAGTGTAGCACCTCAATGGTGATGGTGAACGCATGCGTCCATTAGGGCACTCTTCTGTATAGTAGTGGTCGCCCTCGCACGTGAAACAAGTCTCAGCCCTGATGGACCTCACTGTAGACTCACAGCTGTCTTTGTTGTCGAAGCTAACCCGACGCCCATCAGATTTCATGCCCAGTCTTTGCTTGTTGGCCTGGATCAAGCGCATATGTTCAACAGCTTCAAACATTGTCCCAGGCATGGCCACAGTTGAAGACAGCAGAGCAGAAGCCTTATCCTTGCAACCCTTGGTGAATTTATCAATAGCCAGCGTCTCCAGAACTGGCTTTGGTGTTTCTATAGGATAGGCTGTCGTAACCATAGTCATAACTTTATCAGCAAATTCCTCCAAATCTTGACCTTCCTCCTGCACGAGGTTCTCCAGTTGAGCGCGAAGATTGGCTTTCGTACTTCTCCGACTTTTCCCATATCTTTTCTGCATAAAGTCACACAGGGTTTCAAAGCGTGCCCTAGTTTCCTGTGGCAAACTCATGTGGGCATTAAGAGCAGACCCCGTGAGAGCAGTTGTTAAGCGAAACAACTTCTCTCTCGGGGTCCACTTGCACGCCCTGGCAATAAATTTGAACTGGTGGAACCAGGGGTCCCACTCACCCAATACTTTGCCAGAAAATTTTTCAATCCGGATATTCCTGGCATCCATTGAGTAACCCTGGGGGCCCCGCTCATCCTCCTCCTCATCGGCGGAGAAATCGCTGAAGTCCCCAACAGGCGCCTCCTCATCATAGTATCTTTCGGGATCAGCAGATGCAGAGTAGCCCATGGAGCTATGCGACTCCCTATACTGGCTCTTCATGGAGTCCTTGGAGGATTTTCTTTTTTCGTCCCCCAAGGGCCCCTTGTTGAGGGAATTTGACAAGATAGATGCAATAGAAGGTGGTCTGTCAGGTTTCACTGTGTGTCCACGGCCTATACCACAAAACTTAGGAGCAGATTGGGAGTAAGCGGCATTTCCTTTCGGACACCCCTTAGATCCCAATTCAGTAGGAACTTCGATGGTGGTCCCTCTGCCCCCACTTGTGCTTGCAGCGTCTACTCTGTCGTCCTTGCGTTGTTCAGAGTAGGACACAGTGTGGGTCTTTGTCACCTCCATTTTATGCGGTTCATGGGGAGTTTCTGTCGGTGACCCCCGATGAAGCTTTGGTCCAGTCTCAGAGATACCTGGAAATTGGGGATGCGTGGGACTTCCTGGGTCCCTCCCTTTTCCCCGTTCAAGCATAAGGGTATCAACTTTAGTGTTAAGTTGCACTAAGGTGTCTGACAATATTGTATCCACCTTAGTGGTAAGTTTATCCAAGCCATCTGACAAACCACTGATGCTCACTTGTAACCTCTCATGATTCTTCAACATCTTCTCTTCTAAACCGATGAACCTCTCAGTTGTTGACACTTCGAGGCGGTCAATGTTTTCTTTGACACTGGTTATTGCACATCGGATGGTCTCATATCGTTGGTCTTCATGATGTTCAAAATCTTTCAACTTGGCCATCCTTACTTCCAATGGATTATTGGCATCCCAGTCTATGTTTTCGAAGATCTTGATGCTCGAGGCGATGGTCTTTTCAACATGCATCTGCTGGGTGGTCTCGAAGTCGATGTTGGTGATGGAATGGAACAACTTCCAAGAAGTGATAACATGAGCCATCCTTTGCTCCAACAATTTGTCAGCTATGACAGGTCCAATGCCTGGTATTTTCATCAAGTCTTCCTTTCCCGCAATATTGATGTTAATTGTTGCCATTGTAGATATCTCCTGCAGTGCCCACAGACAGATGTTAGCACTACCGGAAGATAAATAAATAGCTAGCTCTTTTCAAATGACAGAAAATTAATTAGCAAATGTAGAATTGGCTTCAAGGTGAATTAAACCCAAGACTAATTCACTATATGAAATCACAAACTAATGTGTAGAAAGTGGGCTACTAATTTCTGCAATTTAGCCCAATTTGCTACACCACTAGTAGGCCGTGCCGTAAAATTTCTATGGCTGGTTATGTAAATGTCTATAGCTTGTAGGCCTTAATTTTTTAATTAGGCCTGCTAAGGCTAATATACATTTATTTGCAGGATTTTTTCTGTAACACAGATAAATTGCACAGATATAGGCCTATAGAGTATATTGTGTGCTTAGACAGTGGATTACAGGATGTTTTTGACAGCTAGTGCTGGAGCTGTCAAAATTTGACAGGTGATATCAAAAGGGATTTCCCCTGCTATTTTGATACTGAAAAGATGACAACTCAATCCAAAACGTCCAAAAGGCACACAAATATCTGCTAAATGTACTGCAATATCTGCTATTCGACTATATTATATGCTTTGACACTCGATTATGTGGATATAGGATGTTGTTGACAGTTTGGTTGGAGCTGTCAAAATTTGACAGGTGAAGGTCCAGGAATGCTTACCCAGCCAGTGTCAAACAGAAGCGGTGACAACTCACCCCAAAATATCCAAAATACAGTCTGGTATATGCTTTATCGTCTGCAATGTCAAATAACCAGCGTATATTAGCAGAACAGCAGTTACAGCTCACTTTTTGGTGATTTGAAGCTGGCGCCTCTCGGCGAAATCCAAGATGGCGGCCGACCGGCGTCCTTCCCAACCGGCAGAAAAAGGTCCAATTTCGTCAAGAAAATCACTTGATGAGTCAAATCTTCTGCCCGATTAGGTTCTGAGGTCAACTGCGCCAATGTGGTGATCGTGGTATTGCTTACCTAACCACCGTAATGAGATGATACCAGCGGGAGCGGAGGAGCACCCTATCGCTTCAGCATCAGTGTATCGTCTGCCAAACCTCGCCAGATCTCGCCGCACCGCGAGAGGACCCGAGATGACGTACAGCGGCACCAAGCGGTGGTACGGGCCACCACAGTAGCAAGGGGATCTTATCCACCTCACTACAAATTGTTCTGAAAATTCTCCTCCAACTGTAGAAAGGGAATCTCATCCAACTCACTACAAATTGTTCTGTAAATGCTCCTCCAACTGTAGCAAGGGAATCTCATCCAACTCACTACAAAATTGTTCTGAAAATTCTCCAACTACAGTGCCGCCTGTAAGTAAGTGAAACGCATGACATTGTGCCATTGCATCAATGCTAAACATCCTCAGTCAAACTGCTCATGGAGGCATGAATTCTCATCGGATGAAAGGGAAACAAAGTGGGTCATAAAGGCCGATGTGTGAGGCAAGTGGGATAAAAATAGCAGCCCATTTTCTTCGCTGTAGTCGGAGTTAGGTATGGGTCAAAGTCTTTGATAAGTAAGTGAACCACCCTTCCCTATGTTTTAACATTGGGCCTGCGTTTCACTTACTTATCAAAGACTTTGACCCATACCTAACACCAACTACAGCAAAGAAAATTGGCTGCTATTTTTATTCCACATGCCTCACATATTGGCCTTTATGACCCAAAATGTTTTCCTCTCATCGGATGAGAATTCGTCCTTCCAGAAGCATTTTGGTTAGGGATGTTTAACATTGATGCAATGGCACAATATCATGCGTTTCACATACTTACAGGCGGCACTGTATAGCATGTGAAACTCATCCAACTCACAATGGATTGTTCTGAAAATGCTCCCCAAAATGTGGCATGTGAATCTCATCCACCTCACTACAAATTGTTCTGAAAATGCTCAACCAGCTGTAGCAAGGGAATCTCATCCAACTCACTATGAATTGTTCTGAAAATGCTCCTCCAACTGCAGCAAGGGAATCTCATCCACCTTACTACAAATTGTTCTGAAAATTCTCCTCAAAATGTGGCATGTGAATCTCATCCAACTCACTACAAATTGTTCTGAAAATGCTCCTCCAACTTTAGCAAGGGAATCTCATCCAACTCCCTACAAATAGTTGTAAAAATGCTCCTCCAACTGTAGCAATTGAATCTCATCCCACTCACTACAAATTGTTCTGTAAATGCTCCTCCAACTATAGCATGTGAATCTCATCCAACTCACAATGGATTGTTCTGAAAATGCTCCTCAAAATGTGGCATTTGAATCTCATCCACCTCACTACGAATTGTTCTGAAAATGCTCCTCCAACTGTAGCAAGGGAATCTCATTCAACTCACTATGAATTGTTCTGAAAATGCTCCTCCAACTACAGCAAGGGAATCTCATCCACCTCACTACAAATTGTTCTGAAAATTCTCCTCAAAATGTGGCATGTGAATCTCATCTAACTCACTACAAATTATTCTGAAAATGCTCCTCCAACTGTAGCAAGGGAATCTCATCCAGCTCCCTACAAATTGTTGTGAAAATGCTCCTCCAACTGTAGCAATTGAATCTCATCCCACTCACTACAAATTGTTCTGTAAATGCTCCTCCAACTATAGCATGTGAATCTCATCCAACTCACAATGGATTGTTCTGAAAATGCTCCTCAAAATGTGGCATGTGAATCTCATCCACCTCACTACGAATTGTTCTGAAAATGCTCCTCCGACTGTAGCAAGGGAATCTCATCCACCACACTACAAATTGTTCTGAAAATGCTCAACCAACTGTAGCTAGGGAATCTCATCCACCACGCTACAAATTGTTCTGAAAATGCTCAACCAACTGTAGAAAGGGAATTTCATCCCACTCACTACAAATTGTTCTGTAAATGTTCCTCCAACTATAGCATGTGAATCTCACCCAACTCACAATGCATTGTTCTGAAAATGCTCAACCAACTGTAGCAAGGGAATCTCATCCAACTCACTATGAATTGTTCTGAAAATTCTCCAACTATAGCAAGGGAATCTCACCCACCTCACTACAAATTGTTCTGAAAATGCTCCTCCAACTTAAGCATGTGAATCTCATCAACCTCACTACAAATTGTTCTGAAAATGCTCAAGCAACTGTGGCAAGGGAATTTCACCCCACTCACTACAAAATGTTCTTAAAATTCTCCTCAAAATGTGGCATGTGAATCTCATCCAACTCACTACAAATTGTTCTGAAAATGCTCAGCCAAATGTAGCAAGGGAATCTCATCCACCTCACTACAAATTGTTCTGAAAATGCTCCTCCAACTTAAGCATGTGAATCCAGCTCGCTACAAATTGTTCTGAAAATGCTCCTCCAACTGTAGCAAGGGAATCTCATCCACTTCACTACAAAATGTTCTGTAAATGCTCCTCCGACTATAGCATGTGAATCTCATCCAACTCCCTATGAATTGTTCTGAAAATGCTCCTCAAAATGTGGCATGTGATTCTTCCTCCCTACAAATTGTTCTGAAAATGCTCCTCCAACTGTAGCAAGGAAATCTCATCCAACTCACTACTGTTCTGAAAATTATCCAACTATAGCATGTGAATCTCATCCAGGTCACTACGAGTTGTTTCAAAAATGCTCCTTCAACTGTTGCATGTGTATCTCATCCAACTCTTTATGGATTGTCCTCATAGAATTTTGCTCGATCTATAGCATTTCAAATTTTCATACAGCAGCTCACTATAAATTGTTTTCAAAATAATTTCTTCCAATTGTAGCATGTGTCTCTCATCATAATCTGTGGATAAAATAAAATAAAAATAATAATGATTTATATAGCGCCGGTTCTAAAATGACTTTGCTCACTGGCGCTAAAACAAGAAAAAGAAAACAACAGCTGTTATCTGTTATAAGTTCTGAATAAATGAGTTTTAAGATTTTTCTTGAACGATTCTAATGTTAGTTGTTTGATTTCATACGGTAAATTTCCATAGTAGGGCTTCAGACACCGAAAGCTTTGTTTCAGATTGATTAGAATTGCGTTTCTTGCCTCTAAATAGCCCACACCGGTACTGATGGGGCGCAAAACACAAACTCGCTCACTCACTAGAATGACATTTTGATCAGAAATCAGATCGTCAACATTGCACGATGGACACAACGATTGATCAATTGCATGCTTGACATCAGGCGCTTGTCCTTTAATAAGCACAGCAGAAAAAGACGCCGGCTCTCCATCCCTAGTTTCATTTGCCCTTTTGTTCCATTTGCCAAATGACATGCTGACATTGCATTCGAAGTTATGCTTCTAATCAGGGATGCTCCTCTGCCTATTATTCAGCCAACCAGATCCTGATTGATTTGCAAAATGTTTGTTTTGCTGAAGTCGAGCTGTTTGTTGTCTGTCAGGTTGATCTTCTTAATGGTCATCGGTGCTTGAATTTCTCGGATAGCTTCCTCGTACTGTAACAGACATATGGCACTGGGGTTGCAACCATCGAGACCAACCAGGTCGAACCTGGATCCTGAAAATTTAATGTCGATAAGGAGGAACTTGCCATTTTTACCTTCCTTTTTCAGAGCATTAATTTACGATTGTACAGATCAGCATTTACCCTGCAATTGTTACTGGGTGGAAGCCCGACAACATAGACAATGGCGTGATTACACATGACAGACAGAAGACGTTTCAATTTCTGGCAAAGGTGAAAGCGATCGGAAGTGCCAGCTTAGGGATTGGCAGTATATGTAAAGTTCTTCCATCTATAGCGTTGGGGGGAGGGTTGGTCGATAGTGGTAGAGTGCTGGACTGCCAATCGCTGGGTCCAGGGTTCGAATCCAGCTCTTGCCGGGTCACCTGGGCCTATGTTGGATGGCTGTTTCAATAATCCATCACCTCATTGCCATGTTCTCCTCCTGTCCTAATTAGCCTACCAAGTGCATAAAAACAGGACGTAAAGCCCCAATCATCCATCCATCTATAGCATAACAAATCTCATCAAGCTCACTAAAAAATTGTTCTTAAAATCTCCCCAAAGAGTCAAGGAGTCAAACTGTGTCATATGAATCTCATCAAACTCACTATGGATTGTCCTTATAAAATGCTCCTCCATCTATAGCATTGAAATATCCAGCTCACCGAATCATTCCAAAAAATGCTGCTTAAAATGTAGCATTGCGAATCTCATCCAACTCACTATGAATTGATCTGAAAATGCTCCTCAAACTGTAGCATGTGAAACTCATCCAACTCCCTATGGATTGTCCCAATAGAATGTTCTTCCATCCATAAAATACGAATCTCAACTGTCTCACTACACTTTTTTTCTTAGAAATGCTTCTCCAACTGCAGCATATATAAACTTGTGAATTTTATCCAACTCACTAGAAATAGAATAGAATTTATTCAAGTAAAGTTATATACGGTACAATTTGTTTTGCTGCAGAGCTCATTGTTAAAACAAATACCCAGTTTATAAAAATGAAGTAAATGATGATGTATAATAAGAATACAAGCGAATTAATACATATGGCCTAGTTCAAAAATAATGAAGCCGAAGTGTGACATGACCATCAAAATTTTAAAATGTTTATATCTATCAAATGACCACATAATATTATAACAAACATGTCTCAGTTCTAGAAACTGTATTTACCATTTTTCTGCGGTTTGTGGAAATAACTGATTAAAGCGGAATGTTACCAAATTTTATTTATTTTTATTTCCATGGCAGTGAAAGAATAGTAGACTAAATGGTAACTTATCTTCAAAATAAATCTAATTTTTTTGATGGATGTCAAAACTCATGTACTCTTAAGTCCCCATGGCGGTTTTCGTCCAAATTCACCAAATATTTATGAGGAAAACATTATTTTTCGAGTATTGTTGAAATATTTTTAAAAAAAGTACATATTTTCTCCTCAGATGTACACATTCTCCTCTAAAATGATTTCACCTGTCCACTGTTATGTGTTTGTATGTGGGCTTCGAATTGGTACCAAATAAGTGCCACCAAAGTGAATACGAATGGAGCAAATGATGATAGAAACGTGTTTTTTAGCCTATTTTTCCAGATAAAAAGCCAATTTTGGGTAATGCTTTGACACAAAAGTCAAAAAAGTATTCTGGTTTTGACCCAAATCGATTTTATATGCATTATCAATAATAACTGGATGAAGCGTAAGAGTAATTGCAAAATTAAAGTGAAATTTGTGTTAGTTATTACCCTTTTCAACAAATTGGCCCCAAATTTTGAGGAAAGCTTCACAAATAGCAAAATTTTGATAATGAAATATTGAAACAAACTCCAACTACTGAAATATTGTGTTGATTATCACTACGAGTAATACTAGAATGATTGCATTACGCCTTACAAGAAAACCATGAAAATATGATCAATATTTTCCATAGCGTTACGCTTGCGACGAAACCCCATTTAAGAAATCTCTGTATTTTACCACCAGAAACCAGCTGCAGACCTGGATTACTTGATTGTTTCTCAAACCTACACAGATTTTGCAACATTGCAAGCCAAACCAGATTTAAAACGGAGCTTTTATTGCTCTGTGGCACTACAAAGTATTCTGGGCGTTACGCTTGCGACGGATTCACCTACCCTGCTTTTCATTGGAATTTTTTAGTGAACTAAATTTTCCACAATCATAAGAAGCTCCAAAACCGATGAGCAGATATAAGACTAGGTCTCAAGGGCCAAAAGATTCAACTGACACATGTCAAAAGGACACTAGAGCATCCCAGATCAGTAAGCGTCAAATTTGACTTAATTTTTGGAAGTCAACCTTTGAATCCAAATAACTCAATAACGTAAACACAGGCAAATATAAATACTTGATTTGATGGATTTATGAAGCCTGAGGATGTAGAGATTCCAAAACGTGTTGAGAAATTGCCTTAGAATATGTCCAAATTTGTAAAACTGAAAGAATTCAAGTGGTCAAAAATTTTATGTCACGTTTTATTTGTGAAAAAATGCTTGTTTTTCAATGTAATTCAACTCTATCTCAATAACTATCAGACAGAATGTCGTGAAATTTTCAGGAAAGTTGCACAAGAATGTAATTAAAGCAATGGTGTACCATGAAGTTGTCACATACAGCCATTCTCATATTTTGAAACCCCTACAGAAAATATGCTGCGTGGCTTCATTATTTTTGAGCTAGGCCATATGTAAATGCAAATACCAAGATTACTTATTGTTAAAAACACAAACAGCTGAGGGATAAAAACTATTGTTAAAACGCTTATTGCCATAAAATGATCTGAGTCTTTTGCCTGAAGGTAAACACATAAAAGAGATGACTACTGGATGACACTCTTCCTTCATTATGGCACAAGTTCTTTTCTTCATTATCTCATTGTATATACTGTGTAATGATGGCAGCCCAGTTCCAATGATCTTCTTGGCTGTGCGTATCACAGAATTAAGTCTCATCACATCCTTTTTCGAAGCAGACCCAAACCAGACAATGATCGATCTTCTTAATATACTTTCGATTATGGCACGATAAAAATTGACTAGAATAGCTTGCTGTTCATGAAATGTCTTGAGTGTTCGCAAAAAATATAACCTTTGGCGTGCTTTCTTCGCAATGTCAGTGCAGTTTGTATTCCATCTGATATCATTTGTAATGTACGCCCCCAGAAACTTAAAGTTATCTACCACTTCTACCATCTGACCATTAATAACCAGGGGATGTTTGTCGCTCTTGTTTTTGCGAAAGTCGATAACAATTTCTTTTGTCTTTGCCACATTGAGAGTCAGACTATTCTCTTCGCACCATTTCACGGTTGACTCAACTTGAGACCTGTAGTTTGACTCATCATTTTTGCTAATCATTCCACAGATGGTAGTGTCATCAGCAAATTTTACAACAGCAGTGTTTTCAAAAAGAGCAGCGCAGTCATACGTAAATATGGAATGTAACATTGGCAACAAAACACACCCTTGCGGAGCACCAGTTGATAAAAACCTGAGATCAGAGAAAATATTTTGTAAACGAACTCTTTGTTGCCTCTCAATAAGAAAATGTAAAATCCAGTCGCACAATGGTGCTGGAAGTTTAAGATCTGATAAAAGT
The DNA here is from genome assembly GCA_026936325.1 of Platynereis dumerilii. Classification (NCBI taxonomy): domain Eukaryota; kingdom Metazoa; phylum Annelida; class Polychaeta; order Phyllodocida; family Nereididae; genus Platynereis; species Platynereis dumerilii. The sequence goes on from JAPTHN010000011.1 coordinate 16,264,789, forward strand.
TTTTTGTGCAGTTTTGATGGTATAATTGTATTAAAAGCGCAGCTGTAATCAATAACAAGCATCCTCGGATACAATGGCTGGTTAATCCTATGGGAAAGTAGAAGGTGTGATTTGCAGCATGCGAGAGCGTCTGAGGCAAAAAATATGAGTGTAGGAACAGTGGAACTGGAGGTTGAGGTATAGTAGGGTGATGTCTGCGTGAACTAGATTCTCTTGACGTGAGGGTATAGCAATGAAGTATAGGTGCAACTTGCTGCAGTGAGCATTGCGCAAGTGTTTGAGTAGAGCGTGACAGCAGACACTAGTGTCTAACAGAGTCACTGCCCATATAGAGCTACAGGCCGACAAATTCATAATGTGGAATACTTGTACCAAATTTCATAACTCTAAAATAAGCGGAATATTAAGGTCACAAATGGACAGTTCAAGAATGACAAAAGATGGCTGCCAGAAAGGCCTACATCTTGAATTTATCGTCATGTTCCCAATCAATACCCACAGGCGTACACCTGAACCAAATTTTATAACTCTTAAGTGAAATATTAAGGTCACATTTGGCATTCCAGGAATGAAGAATGATGGCTGCTAAAATGCACGCTATCTCAGTTGTCTCGACAGGTAAGCTACTCATTCTTCTGCTTTCACCCCTAGCATATAACTACCAAACTAGCAAAAAAATTTTTTTTTGCGAGGACACCCCCCGACGTGACCCTCTCCCGGACTTGTAAAATATAGAATTTTAAAATTACCTCCTTCCGAGGAGAGCCCCAGCCTAGAAATATAACTAGCAAAAATAAAAATTTCTGCAAGTACCCCCCCCCCGGATGTGACTCCCCCCCTGGCCTTGTATAGAATATAAAATTTAATACCTCCCGAGGTGACCCCAGCCTATCTAGCAGAAATAAACTTTTTTTTTTTTTGCGAGTACTCCCCCCCCGAGGTGACCCCCTCGGGACTTGTAAAATCCTAAATTTTTTAATTACCTCCCTCCGAGGTGACCAACCTAGAAACATAACTAGCAAAAAAAAAATTTCTGCAAGCTCCCACCGGATGTGACCCCCCCCCGGGCCTTGTATAGAATATAAAATTTAATACCTCCCCCGAGGTGACCCCAGCCGAGCAATATATCTAGCAGAAAAAAAAAATTTTTTTTGCAAGTATCCCCCCCCCGAGGTGACCCAAAATTTTTTAATTACCACCCTCCGAGGTGACCCCTAGCCTAGAAATATAACCAGCAAAAAAAATTATTTCTGCAAGTACCCCCCTGGAAATGTCCTCCCCCCCTCGGGCCTTGCACAGAATATAAAATTTAATACCTCCCCCGAGGTGACCCCAGCCTGGCAATATAACAGGCAGAAATTTTTTTTTTTTGCGAGTACCCCCCCCCCCCCGAGGTGACCCCCCTCAGGACTTGTAAAATCTAAAATTACCTCCCTCCGAGGTGACCCCCAGCCTAGAAGTATAACTAGCAAAAAAATAATTTCTGCAAGTACCCCCCTGGATGTGTCCTCCCCCCCCGGGGCCTTGCACAGAATATAGAATTTAATACCTCCCCCGAGGTGACCCCAGCCTGGCAATATAACAGGCAGAAAATTTTTTTTTTTTGCGAGTAACCCCCCCCCCCCGAGGTGACCCCCCCCTCGTGACTTGTAAAATCTAAAAATTTTTAAATTACCTCCCTCAGAGGTGACCCCAAGCCTAGAGATATCACTAGCAAAAAAAAAAATTTCTGCGAGTACCCCCCCGGATGTGACCCCCCCCCCCCGGGGCCTTGTATAGAATATAAAATTTAATACCTCCCCCGAGGTGACCCAAGTCTGGCAATATAACAGGCAGAAAATTTTTTTTTTGCGAGTACCCCCCCCCCCGAGGTGACCCCCCTCGGGACTTTTAAAATCTAAAATTTTTAAAATTACCTCCCTCCGAGGTGACCCCCAGCCTAGAAGTATAATTAGCAAAAAAAATAATTTTTGCAAGTACCCCCCGGGATGTGTCCTCCCCCCCCCCAGGCCTTGCATTCTACATGTCTCCCTATTGGCTGAAATGGCAAATCCCACCAAGTCCCTCATTCTCATTGGCTCTAAATGGCCACACCCCCAAAAATTAAAAATTTTTAAGTACTGCCACAGTTTCAACCGAACAACTGTCAACCCATTACACCTTGCCTAATGCTGTCAAATTAGCCAACTAAGATTGCTTCTAACCAGCAATTACCACAAACACAAACTCAACGCATGATGGCCAAAAATGCATACCTGTCATTATGCGCCACACCTCCAAATATCGACCACACCCCCAAAACCCATTATTAAAAAGGCTAGAGAATTCTCCAGAATTCTCCAGCCAAAAAGTATCCGTGTATATGTAGATGGTGACTCAAGGTGCTGTAAAATCCCATGCAGGCATAGAGAAATGGCATCTTCTGTACAACGATTTGATCTGTAAGCAAATTGGAACTGAACACTATATGGATTGTCCAAATAGATATTCCTCTGTCTTTAGCATATTAATCTCGTCCAGCTCACTACGAACTGTTCTTGAAAATGCTCCTCCAGCAGTAGCATGTGAATCTCATCCAACTCACCATGGACTGTCGTCTTAATAAAATGTGATAAAAGGGCATTTTTTGGAACATTCCATGATGATATTTGTATGTTGTAGATGGAGCAACATTTTATTGGGACAATGCATAGTGAGTGCTACGAGATTCACTTGCTACAGTTGGAGCATCATTTGTTAGTACAATGCATACTATTGCATAGTAAACTGGATAAGATTTGTGTACTATAGATGGAGGAACGTTTTATTAGGACAATCCATAGTGATTAGGAGGAGATTTACATGCATATTTCGAACAATTCATAGTGAGCTGAATAAGAGTTGTATGCTATAGATGGAGGAATATTTTTCATTGCTCTGCTTTACATAAACCTTTCGCAACTCCCCACATGTTTTCTGACTACTTCCATTCGCCAAACTGTTTCGAAGAAAGGGTGACTCACTGCTGCTAGTTCGGCATTGCTGTCTTCGGATATCACTGCAAATCTTTTCTCCACTGATTTTGTTTTCAAGAAGACTACTTTTAACAGAAGAATTTGATAATTCTACTTTTCCATCTTGCAGACTAATGTTGTGAGGAGCACCATTAGCCCGGGACCATTAGTAACTAACAGTGTTCCTCTACTTGTCAAATATCTTTTGTGTCAGTTAAAGTTTGGTTACTTCACTGTAGTCTCGTAAGTAAATGAACACTGTGTCAGTGAAAATATTGGTATTTTAAAATTTTGTGACAAGCAGCATTAATGTCTGCCCCTGTTTTGAAGCCTGGGCTTTTTCAATGTCCTTACCCAAGGGGCACACAACGTAAATCACGACATTGCTAATTGGTGGAGGGCTGGTCTGTTGGTCATGTAGTTATGCGTGTTAGAAATAATGATGCCACAAACCAGCTCTGTAACAGTATTTGTTTCCGTCTGCATGTCAACAGGGATCGTGAATGGAACAATATTCTTATGGACCAAAAATACGCCTAATCCTAGGTGGTTACTCGACTGAAACGGGTGGATATCAAATACCAGAACCAGAACCAGCCACAACGTGAACACAACGTCGGGTTTTGTGCAACATTGCCACAACGTCTTATGCTAACGTCGAACCATTGACATTGCCTCACAATGTTGTGAAAACGTCGCCACAACAGCGCTTGCTAACTGCATATCTTTGATTTTGCTTCACAACGTTGTGACAACATAATTTCTACCATACAATTCTACATCATTTGATGAACGGTGTGACGTTGTTTTGCAACGTTGCTACGACGTAAATGTGCCCATAGGTTACTCACTTTGTTCGTAGTTGGTGATGTGCAGCTTTTATGAGGAGACAGACTGTAGCTTGGTTTCATCCAAATTTACAAAAGTCTCAACTTCGTTCAAATCAAAATGGAGCTAATCCAACCGATTCACTTCTGATTCATCAGTTGGTGGTGTCGCCTCAAAAACCTTGAATGCCTCAACAAAATTTGAGGCATCGTCTGCTCTGTTGCAGTAATCTATCCATGTTGAGTTTGAATTTGACATGAGCCTCTTCTAGTGCTGCATCAATGGCATCGTATGTGTGTCTGCTTTTGAACGTCTTACACGCGAGGTCACACTTTCTGCGTTCTAATGCGATTTTATTAATCCAATAAGCTGCCATGCCTAAAAAGCTCCTGTTGCTTGCTCTCCATATGTCATCTGTTATACAGATGTAACTGGCTTCATTTTGGGCATTCTGTAATTTGGTTTGCATTTTTGCGTACAGGTCATTCAAGAAACGTTTCCATGTCATTGGAGTCTTTCCGATGAGACCAAAAGTGATTTTGTTTAAACCAGTCTTTTCTACCGCAGAAATTAGCGCTAGATGCGTTGGCCGATCTCTGAAGTGCCAATCTACAAATAGTCAGAAAGACAAAAAGACTTGATTTAGACATTGGCAAAGAAATTTCCATGCCCACCTCTGTAATTATCGCTCATTACATGTCTTTCCGGACCGCTTAGAACATTAAGAAATAGTTAAATCCTCCTCATGTCCTAATTAGCTTTCCAAGTGCATAAACACAGGATGTAAAGCCCCAATTATCCATGCATCCATCTGTCATGAATTCGTGAACAAAGTCGTTGTATTGTTTTTTTTACAAGACACTGGTTTCCACAGTTTCAAATCACTTTTGTAAATTTGTTGTTCACTGTTTTCGGTCATTGTGACGCAGGTCTACTCCTTTGAAGATAACTACTAGGGGAAAGTTGCTGTCTACAAGTGGACTGCTCTTGCATTGCCACAGATCAGAACATATGCTGTCTTGTGTTGCCACCTAGTGACTAGTGTGCTATTCAGCGAGCTCCTGCGAGCATCCACCTACTTTCGACCAGAGGAAGACACACAATTTTGTCTGGAAGACACCGGGGCTGTTTCTGAGTGTGCTGATGGCCTTGTCTACTTCCTTAGAGAATGTGATTGCCGAGTCTGACTCTGGTATACATCAAAGTTAAATAGAAATTTTGTGAATGTGCAATGAAATTGGAACTATTTCTTGGGACAACAATGCTGTAGCATAGGAAATCAACTTTTGTGCCAGGTGGCAGCAGCATGCAGTTCTCAGTTTCACCAGATTGGGAAAGTTGGGTAATATGGGCAGTAGTTTAATATGAGCACCCTTTGCCATATGAAAACTAATGCTGGTAGGTGCTGACCTAGTAAGTCTTTTGAACCTGATCATCTTCTCAGCAGACAGTGTCTTGATTGCTGCCATGATATTCAAGGTATTGTCACTGGAACATTTGGTTGTAATTTCTTTCATCGTTTTTGCTTCGGGAAATTGCCTCTAGTATGTTGTAGACAGTAGACGATGCCTCGAAGTGATGTAAATTTGGTTAGAGATAGGCCTACTCTTCCCTTGACTATGAAGTGTGGAAAGTGGCTGCCCATAATATCAGATATTTATGACGCACTAAAATACAGCATGATGTGTCGTAGGTTAATATGAGCATATTGTCTGTCTGATTTTATGAGCATATGGGTGCGTATGTATTTATTGTGCAAAATGTTTGTCTGCTTATATGGGCATGTCCAGCAGGGGTGTTCACTCACGAGTGAAGTCACTGATAGAAATTGGCCTGTAATGGTACATAATTAGAAGAGTGTGAAACTAGGAATGTAAACAAAAGGCCTTGGGGGATTGACCACTATATTTAACAGTGATTTAACCAATTTTTCCACAATACCTGCAGTGTTTCATGATCCTTGCAGTCATCTCTCACCATCTAGCACACTTGTTGGAGCTGACACATCAGTAGTTCCATAAAATCCATGAATTTGTACAGGTATTGCATTATCTCTATAGTGATGGGCCTCAGAACTCAGACTCACTGGGTTGGAACAGGGTCAAGGCCCTAGACTGGACATGTGAAATTGCCAAAGAGGGCAGCACTGCCTAGTACTCTCCAGTTCATTGGTAATCTCAATGGCATGAGTCCTATGATTTTCTTGTCAGGCAGCTGACAGGCGCTGCCCTCTCTGGTAATTTCACATGTCCAGTCTAAGGCCTTGACCCTGTTCCAACCCAGTGAGTCTGAGTTCTGAGGCCCATCACTATAGAGATAATGCAATACCTGTACAAATTCATGGATTTTATGGAACTACTGATGTGTCAGCTCCAACCAGTGTGCTAGATGGTGAGAGATGACTGCAAGGATCATGAAACACTGCAGGTAGTGTGCAAAACATGGTTAAAACATCATGTTGAGTCCCCAGAAGTTCTTTTGTTTACTTTTTTGAATGAACTTGTTTCAGACTCTGTTCTATTAGGTATGATAGCCCATATATATACAGGCGAATCCACCCGTGTGTTCACTGCTCATATTATCCTACAGAATACTTAGTTTTCAACTTCTTGTATGACCCTCTTGTTGAGGACTAGCTGCAGTGCCTAATATGTAGGTAATAGTATCCCACAAAATTTGGCAAATTCTAAATATGTTGTTGTGGACTCCTTGTGTGCTATTATCTATTGCAACATAAGCTGTCATCTTCAAAAATAGCTGTTATTCGAGTGCTCATATTATACCACTTAGGTGCCCGTAAAATGCCCTATCAGTTTAATATGGGCAATTTAAAAAAAATTTATAGCGATATTACTCAAAAACAAATTGACCAAATGTCCTAAAATTACCTTCACGTTTTAGCCATATTCCAACTTTGTCTTACAAAGCATTAATAATGCTTTTTTCACATTTATGCTGATGGCTAGAGCCACGAGACAAAAGTATGCCCATATTACCTATGTTTGAGTCAGTTATGATTAATTGAAAGCATCAACACTGTATTAACCATGGCAGCTATCAAAGCCAAACAAGCTGAATGTAATCCGCGTGTCAATGCATTTAGCAGTTTCTTAAAATCTGTGTCTGCAATACATGCAGTTATACGCCGAAATATGTGACATCAGTCTCAGGATAGCCCTGCTGGGCAGGAGGTAGGTATTTCGGAGGTATCGTTAAGTAAGTTTTTTGGTTTAAATTGAACGTTTGGCCAAAATACGTATGACAAAGGTAGGTCAAAGGTAATCTTCAAACTTTGCACTGAGATGTAAAACTATACGTTGGTGGGAGGTTTCATTATTACGTAATAATACGTAGGTTGTACAAACCTCTCAAATACAGGTTTGACAAATGTATGAATCAAAGGTATACGTCATGTGCATTATTCAAACATTCTTCAAACCTCTCAACCAAAGTTAGGCTTACGTAAACTTGGGCCAAATATTACAACCAAATGTTGGTCATACCTCTCAATCATACATAGGGGAATGAGGGGCAAAACGGGCCGCCTAACTTCGAAGGCTCGCTGCACGAGGGTGGTATATCATGCGAATGCCAAATAAGGTCTGATCCATGAAGAAGTACCAATACCACTTGCTCAAACAAAGAAAAGTGCTTTTTTAATAGTTCCAATTCAAATTTTTCCCTATTCTCAAAAATGCAATAATGACCTACTTACAAACGACGAAGCACCAGACCATTTTTTCGCTTAATGAGCAAGCTTAGTAGTCCTCTTTTAACACTGACTATGAATTTTCCAGGGAAAATTTCCGGGAATTTATTCTTGCGGGAATATTGGGAATTTTCAATTAAACCTTTATATATTTGTCATTGGTCCTGTTAATAGTGATCATTTGAATGTCTGCCATTATCTTTTGATAGCCAGTAGGCCTATGGCAGTGTTAGGTCTTTAGGTCTTCCTGGATATCAAGGTTGCATAATTATATCTATTGGTCTGGCAACAAGGGTCAAGTCCGTTGCCATTTGTTCTCGAGTTGGTAATTTCGAAATCTTTAAGGCATAATTTTGGGATTTTTTTTTTTTTGCTTTGTAAAAATCTAAATTATTCTGTATTTGCCAAAGGAAACCTTGTCGAACAAGATATTTTTTTGCGCTAGCCTATTCAGTGAAGGACAGTGCTTAGGAAAAGTCAACCATAATAAACGGGCAGTCACACGTTTTGGGCCCAGTTTTCAGATCGAAATATTTTTTTCGAAGAAGAGACCTGTGTAAAATTATTGGAAATTAAATTTCTGAAATTTAGATGCTGTCCAAAATACGGAGGACTTCTCCAGAGTAACTATTCGGTGCAGCAAAATTTTCGCCTTATAGTTTATTACTTCATACCTAAATGAATATTCTGATTGCAGTATGAGGATTATGAAATTTTTTATTCTGCAGGAGGAAAACCTTGAAATTTGCGAACCTGTTTGATTCCAAGGGTAATATTTGTGATTGGTTGAATTTCCAATTAAATGATGTTTGATTAACACTTTTCCATCAGAAGTCTAAAGCACAGACCTAGAAGTGTTTGACTTTGTCACTATGCTATAGTGCATGGCCTTATAGTCTATAGTCCAGCACTTCTACGCTTTGACCTCTGCTGCAAATTTAATCAAAATTGCACAGAATCAGTGGCATAGCTACAGGGGGGGCAGGGGAGGCAGTCGCCCCCCTGGCTCCTTCCTGACCAGGAAAGAAATGATTACATTGTCATCAAACGTTGCATTTTGACGATGGCGTGCCTCTGCCGCGACAGCGACAATAGATCCCCGACAAAAATGTTCCATTTCCATTGCTGACTTGAATATTTTGCCCCCCCTGGAAAATTTCCTAGCTACGCCACTGCACAGAATTTAGGTATCTCGTGCAATATCGGCGATTGCAAATGTCATCTTCTTAATCCCAATCACATCAGCAGAAAGCAACTGGTCTCAATTTGGATTTTCTTGATATTATTGAAAGTCTCAGAGTCAAGTTTGCTGTTGCACAAATATGAATTTATCACTTTATAATACACCAGGCAATACATATTGGCAACATGACGAAGGACACAGACCTCAATTGTGAAAATTTTGTAAATTTGTTCAATATCTTGCTTTGTGTATGTCCTTTAGTTCAAAAGTGCAATTCTTCTTTGTCCTTATAGTTAGAAAATTATTTTGCATCTCAAAATGAGTTGCAAATAGCCTCCATAATTTGCTGCATACATTTCAGACTTTGATGAAATAAGGTGTTGAGTGCAAACTCGCAGCTTCAACAAGCTGACTTGTTATCTTATCCAGTTATATTCCCAGAAATTTCAAAGTAATCGGATACATTTTTTAATATTTCCAATGTTTCCGAAATTCCCATAAATTTCTGAAAATTTCCATGGAAAATTTCCCTATGACAATTCCCGGGGATTTTGCATCCCTAATTTCAACCATACGTAAGACCAGACTTTCGTCTCGAATCCAGATGAATCCATGAGTTCCAATTTGGCTCAGCCGGGTCCACTTCTGCGGCTTAACAGTCCAAGAATATCGCTCCTACAGTCCGTAACACTGTTCAAATATGTTCACAAGATATAAATCCTCGCAATGTGTCAGTGCCTGTAGCCACCCAAACCTTGTGCACAAAGTGCATGGTGTTGAAAACTTCAATTACATAATAATACAGCATATATAGCAAGCTTCAAAGTTGAGGGTTTTTAGAAATTTCCACGAAACAAAATATGCATATATTCAACATTTTTTTAGGGAAAAAAAAAACGATTACACATATAGATATGGCTGTCTACTTGAGATATATGTTCACCACAGTGATGGACCTTCCCACGTCATTCTGAGATGTCACTCATTAATCAGGTTGCCTCTAAATAGCCCACACCGGTGCTGATAGGGCATAAAACACAAACTCACTCACTCACTCATTGATCATGCAGTTGGGAAGATTTCCAGAAATCTGTTGAAGTGAGGTGGAAGGACCCCAATATTTCTTATGGGATAGTTGGCATATTTTGAATTTTTGTTGTAGCTCAGATAATTCTGAAGGCTTGTAATTCTCAAAAATATTGTGTACGTCCAAAAGTTTGGCATGGAAAGATAATACATATATATATAATTATTGTTTACTATGGGACATAACAGCCTATCAAACTCAAATCAATCATTCCACTCCTTTCCCTAGTACTGATATACAATGGAGTTTTTCACATGGTCCAATTAAATATTTTCATGAGATAGGCCCATACATCATCTACCCAAATGTTTACTTTGAGACACCGGTTTGTCAAAATTTGTATTTTTTTGCATGTATTGGACTTGAGCCTTACTATTAATTGACTTTTACCTTTCCTATATTGGAATTTAAACAAATTTTTGGGAACAAAAAAATATTAATTTATTTGATATTTACAATATCCCTAAATATGTTCTGCATACATCTTGTGTGGATGTTCCCTATTCTTGTGATGCATGATCAATAACTATTACAGGTGTTTTCATATTTGTTGACACAAGGACTGAAAGTGATTTTTTCCAGGGCATGTATTCTATAGGTAAAAGTGACATAAATAAAAAAATATGACATCACTTTTGTGTTTAGATTTTAAATTTTTGATTGATCACACCCCCTTAATTTACATCATTACAACTCAGTATCACCCAATAAATCACTCAACAATTCAATAATGCAGTAAATTTTTTGCTTTACATGTGTAATATGACATTTCATCGCAATCAAATTGAAGAAATCATTTAAATGGCACTTATGTGATAAATATAGAACGGAGTGTGTTGCAAACTCCTATGATCATGTTTTTCGGTAAAAGCGAATCTTACTGCCTGCTAACTTACTTTTATGACAGCCTGTATGTGATATGAATTGAAATGCATGATGGTACTGCAGAGATTGTTCAATAATTTGGATGATTGATGTTCTTGATTTGGTAGTTGTTGAAGAGTTTTTTAAGTTTTGAGTGACAACTCTCGACAACCTGCTCAGAAAAGAGGCTCAGTGCCTTCATCATCTGTCCTATGAACACTGGCACATAACGGAGAGGGTATGAACATAGTAGTGAAAGAAATCCCCAATTCTTGGTATGCTCTTTCAAGTTTTGCAATGTTACCTTGGTAAGCATCATCAATTGTAAAGCCAAATGAGGCTTGAGGGGCACCACAAAGTGTGACTAAAGCAGTGTGAAACTTCATTCAGTGTTGAGGTAAAATGTTGCTCAGCACTGCAAAAAATTCCCGTTAAATTTTACAGTTAAATTAACTGGCAACTTTGTTCCAGGTCTAAGAACTGTAAAAGTACTAATAAACCTGAACAGGACAATGAACCGTAAAATGCAGATTGGTACATTGAACTGTAATTTTGCAGATTCAACAAAGTGATATTACGGTATAATGTACATATATAAAAGAGTTTATTTAAAGTATATTTTACAGTTATATCAACTGTCAATCATAGAATGTAAAGAATGCAAGGAGCTGTATAATTTACTGTAAAAATACGGATAGTATGTGCTATTCTTACTTATTGCACAAGTGTGAAACAACAGACTAAGCATGTGATTTAACTGTCGCATAGCTGTAGGGATGTACCGAAGCTGAAATCAGCTGAGAGAGTGAGAGAGCCACTGACTCCAGGCTCGGCCTTGCTCATCTCTTGCTTGACAGCAGGGAAGTAAGTCCATCAATTATACCCAGCAATTAATTCGCACACATTTGCTCACAAACCATAAAATTGATGGATATTTCCAAGAGAACCAGGTGTCAAGTTTATCGAAGTATGTAGTATTGATGCCGGCTGCGCCTGGGTTATTTTGGTTTTAATAGTGTCATTCTTTAGATCACATCATAAGACTCACAGAAATGTCAATGTCATATATAAATATAACAACTTTTGCATTATAACAGTATCTTTAAGATCATATGAATGAGGATGTTCCCTTACCTTCAGATAAGTTATAAATTAAGTTTGATTAACAGCTGTGTAAAGCATATGTTATAGATGGCACCACATGTTCCGTGGTTGAAGTCCGTGCAATCTCTTGTTTATAGTTCCTAATCTGACCAGGTGTATTGATTGTTTGGCCAATTCAAGTGTTTTGTCTGCAAATTACAAGTTGCCAGTAAATTAACGGTTGAAGTAATTGTTCATTAACTTGAACTGAATGTTAAATGACATGTTGCAGTAAATTTATCTTGGAGCTATTTTGTAACTGACAAAGAACTGTAAATTCACAGAAAAAGTCTGTTTTAAAAAAATACTGATAAAATAACAATAAATTTACGGTTCTTTTAGCCAGAAAAACACGGTCATTTCTTACAGTGAGCATTTCAAGGTTTATAAGGACCTTGTTGCCCTAGTTACCCTCAAATGTACATCCATGGAGCTGCTCCTTTTGGATGTAAAGAGCCTCAAGCCAGTGATCAAGATCTGGGAAGAGTTTCTTCAATTCAGAATAAATTTTATTCCCAATCCCCAACTTAATATGCAGTGCAGGAGCAGGTACTACAGCAATAACAGGGTTTATGGCTCAAAATTTGCCCTTCGGCAGCTAGTGGTTAATTTGAAGCAGCTGTAATACTGCTTTAATGTGGTTTTGCTACCACTTTCATTTTTCAATTTCTGGTAGTTTTTTGGCGTGAAACTGCTTAATACGAAGGTAAGAATCACTTTTATGTCAGTGGAAGTTAGTCTCGTACCTTCCTATAGATAACAAAAATCATAAACTTTTTTCCGAGCATTGGAATGATCCATCTCAACACCAAAACCAAGTAAGTCCTTAAAATTAGATGAAACTGAGAAGCTCAATGAAAACGCAGCCCAGAGCACAGACGAATGCAAACTTGAGCTCTCAAACAGATGAAATACTTAATAAACTGTGTCGTGCATCAAGTAATGCAAGAGAGAAATGGAAACAGTGCTGGCTGCTTCAAAGCTCAAAGCACTAGGAAAATACATGGATATGACTTATTCATGTAAATTTTGGCCAACAGAAAAAGTATGACATCAAGAATAGATAAACAGTTCTGGTTGGTTTTTCATGTGTACAATTGACTAAACTACACATACTTTTAATCTCAAAATGCCAGAAAACCTAAAATGTGATAAACAAATGTAATGATGTTCATTTTCGTTCAAAATAAGTTTTCTGTTTGATGTAAATGATTTATACGATACAGTATGCTATCTACAGTTATTTCTTTTGAAGAAATTGTTTGTTACTTGCAAAAAACCTGTGATAATGGTCTGAAATGGCATGTGATAAACAACAAATAAAAAAACTCAAATATCTCCAAATTTTCCCAACAGAATATTTTTATTTTTTCATCGATACGAAGCTGAGACTTTCACACTACATTCGTAACTTTTTCGAATATTTTGAAAATCTTGCATTTTATTCAGGAGCGCTTTGGACTGAATACCACAAAATGACAATTCATGGATGCCATTGGTATTTCATTATGTTGTTCCACAGGTTTTTACCTTTTTTATCAGAAGCGAAATATTTCCAATGGGTAATTATTTAACAAATTTATGCACCCAACTGCTGTTTCTGGTTGCACGTTGTGAGTTTTGAATTAATAAAATATTTTGGTTATTGACACGACATAAAAACCTGCAGTGTGAATAAGTAACACATCGATTAGCATAAATTAAAGTACAAAATATTGACTGTCTTTGCTACAAATTTAGTGAAACATGGACTTGTAGAAGTTATCATTCCCTATACCCTATATATTTATATATAAATATATCCAGGTATGGACTGAAATAACTGCTCTAACTTTAAAATGCGCACTTTTTAAAAGTGACAGAACTAGAAGATTTCTCAAGAGAAAGTTCGAAGAAAATCCACAGCTACGTTTAACAAAGAGCCAGACACAATTATTATAAGTAAGATCGTGGCAAATTTGGGATTCACAGAGTTAATTTATCCCCCATGCTATGCTATGGGGGATTTTACTTTTAGTCTCCATGTCATGGCGTCCATCAAATATCTCAAACACCACACCATGCACAATGCTCATCCTTTCCCAACATTCAAAGACCCCCCTAAACTTGTCAAATCTGACCATAAATCAATAAATATCATAACCATTTCCACATCCCGAGTACTTTTTGCTGTGCTTTTGGCCTGCAGCCATTTTATTTTTAAAAGCGAACTCCACCCCCAGGTGTCTCCACATCCTTACATGTATGCACAATTGTGCCCCTGGTGGAAATATTTGGCATAACTAAAATTGGAATTCTGGTGGGTATTGGTAGATGTGTAGGGCATGGGGGATATGGAGGCAGTAAACCTGCTCTTGTTGAGGCTTGTAATGATAAGATTAGGCACTGTATCCACATGTTAATAATTTCAAATTTACTTGTCAACAATGTATCCACTAAGATGGACGAGCTTGTGACACAACTGTATTGAAAACTATGTGACAAACAAAATGTGAAAACACCAACTTGGCCAAAAGAATGTCATCCAAAACCAAGGAAATGCTGCAAAAGTGATCAAGGGGACCACTTCATTATGGCAAACTCCAGACACTGGACTCTGATGGACTTAATTCTAAAATTTATTGTGGCTCAATTTGCATTGGTTGTGACTCTTTTTTGTAAGTGGCTCTGCTTACAGCGAATCACTTCGATATAGAATTAAAGTGGACTGTGGCACTGTGAAAATGGCACTTCATGTGTCATCATGCTGATGATTTGTCATGATCAAACCCAATACTTTCCATATTAATTTGATTGAAGGAGACTTATCCCACTTGTTGGACGTTGGTGACAGCCAAACGAAAGGATTATGCATCTGATTTCACTCTAAAATTTGTTATGAGAATTCAAATGGCTTACTCTTGATCATGACTAATCAAACAGCCTCTATGTTTCCCATGTTGAAAGTAGAGAGGATGACACTTCATCGGCTATCATGACTCACGAAGACTTAGTGCCATTTTCACAGTGCCATTGTCCACTTTTATTCTATATAAAAGTGTTTCGCTGTAATATGGCCTGATATTTTCAGATTCGGTATCTTTGTTATCGACAGCTTTACGTACATAGCATTTTCACCATCCGTCTGGATATGAGAGAGTTTGGACAAGTTCAACAAACTGTGACCACTCAAGACAAAAATGAGGTAATATACAATCCTCAGCATCCTCAACCAACTGAAACCTGTCTCACTGTGCAGAAATACACACACCCATGGAACAGTCTTCAATTTATTTCCTGTTATATCTTCCTTCCGAAATGCATCATCAATCCCATACTGCTATATGCTCATACTAACCTCTCTTGCACATAAAGATTAGAAAACATTTAGTCAGTGAAAATGAGAGTCGTAAAAGTACACACACAACATACAAGGAGGGTGTGTACTTTTGCAACACTCATTTTCACTTCTTGAATTTTTTTCTGCTCCTCCATGACTGTACATCCAGCATTTTATGCAGTATATAGGTTGCGAGAGAGCTCAGTATGAGCATGTAGAAGTATGAGATTGATGATGCATTTCTTAAGGAAGATATGACAGGAAATTGAAGATCACTCCAAGGGGTGTATACTTCTACAACCCACTGCATCATACTACACTGCTCACACCTAAAAATTAACACCTTGAGATGAAGCTTACAAACTAACTTTGTAATTTAGATATGCGGCCACGAAAATTTGCACCTGTGCCACTGAATGTGTAGTAGGGCGTACCAAAAAACAACAATGTTCTTTGATTTTTGCACCTGTCGGAGGAATTGTGCCTTTTGGTGAGTGAATCAGTCGGAAAAAAAAATTTTTTGAAATCGGTCAACTCCTTACGCCGGTTTACCCCCTTTGAATAATAAGGGGTCCGAAAACACCAAAAATCGCCGTTTTTATGCAGTTTTTGTCACTAAAGAGAGTCATAGATGAAATATTTCACCCAAAATGCTGTGCATACCCATCAGGCAAGGTTATGACATCTATATAAAACAAACTTGACAATTTTGTTTATGAAATTTATCTGTTTTGCCCTTTTTTTAAGCAAAAATGCAAAAAATCACATTTTTCGCTTCGTTTTAGCATGTTTTTCTTAGATACAGTGCCACTACAGATACTTTTCTTGACAGATGAATATGTTTTTCTTATTTATGAAGCCATTTTATCCCATTGGTGACCTCTCTGTTAACCCTGAAGTTTTTAAAAATAAGCCATATATTGCAAATAATTATTTTTTTACTTAAGTTGATGCTATGAAATTATTAATCTTGTCGTTTGTCTTGTTGCCTATGACTAAAGTACCTATGAAATGTAAAGTTTACACTGCAGTTCGTGCTTCAATTCCATCATGGTTTTTTATTTTTATGTATTATTTTGTAGCTAGTATTATCACTTACTATATTTGTTTACAGTTGAGAGGCCTATATTCTCAATTGCAATGATCCTACAATGGAAATGGATTATAAAGACTGATTTATGCGTACTTTGCTAATCATTATGATGTTGGAACCCTAGACATATTCAATTCTACAAAATTGATAAATTGTTCTACTGGTCAACCTCTCACAGCAGATCTTTATCAACCATCAGTCATTAGAAACAATTCTGCCTATCATTGTCTTAGCTTGGTAAAGCAATTGATACTGACTCTATGCCAGCTTGAGATGCAGATTGGGTTTTAAACTCCCCACGATAAGTCAATTTTATGCAGACTTGTTACTACTTAGATAACAATTATTTCTGAATGAGTTAGACATCATGAAATTAGATCATTCCCACAATGCAAACACAACACTGATTCAGTAAAAGTATAAAAGGCGGAAAGGGCTATCACAATTCAAATCAAATAAGAAAAATAAATAAAATTTACAACTTGAAATATTCATTTACTTGTGCTATTAAGAACCTTTTACCAGTCATTCTCAACACTGACTGGCATTCTCATGCTCAACCCTCACATGTAGGCATTCCAAGTGTGGGCAAATTTCTGCTGCATGTAATTTCCTGTTTCCAACTTCTTGCTCAGTACAGCAGCACTTTCCTGTTTCCAACTTCTTGCTCAGTACAACAGCACTAAGGCAGGGATGGTGTAAAAGTGCTCACTTTCATAAATGACATTATTATTATTATTATTATTATTATTTATTGTTCTTGTATAGCGCTACATATATTTTAATAAAACAATCTAGTGCGCTTCACAAATGAAAAATCATGTACATATAAATGAGATAAAATTCAAAAGGCAATTAAAATAAGAATATATAATAAAATCAACAGTTAAAAGCTTCTTTGAATAAAATTGTCTTGACAGTCTTTTTGAAAGTTAAATAATTGTCTATGGCACGAATTTCAGGTGACAGTCCATTCCAAAGTTTTGGGCCATATACACTAAACGCTCTGTCTGCAAATGTTTTCTTCTTAGTGAATGGCACATGCAATGATATCACAGACTCCGAATGAGATCTTGTACTTCGACTGGGAGTTATCGCAGAGAGCAGACTTGACAAATAGGAAGGAGCAGAACCATGTAAAGATTTGTGGACTAAGCAGAGTATTTCAAAGTCTATTCGATATCTGATTGGCAGCCAATGTAAGGACTTCAAAGCGTCAGTAGAACTATCATATTTTCCTTTACGTAAGACAACTTTTGCTGCCCAGTTTTGACATCTCTGAAGTTTTGATAAAGTTGACTTGGGCAATCCACAGAACACACTATTTGCATAGTCCAGATGTGACAGGACAAGAGATGACGCCAATGTTTTCGCTGTCGCAATGTCAATGAAGGCTCTTATGCTGTTGATGCGCCTGATGTTCATGGCTGCTACTTTAACTTTAGCATCGACCTGTAGTTTCATGTTCAGATTACAGTCCAGCCACACGCCCAGATATTTTAAACTGCCAGACACTCCAACATTTTCCCCATCTACGATCACAAATTGGGAGTTGGTTTTAGCAAGCATGGGCTTACTGCCAAAGAAGGTTATCTCGGTCTTTTTTGCGTTCATTTTCAGAGTGTTGGCAGACATCCATACTTGTATCTTCTCTAGGGTCTCTTCAAGTTGATCAACGCAGTGTCTTTCAGCTTCTGTGTTTGCAGGATTAAACACTCCTTTTACAAAGTGATCATCAGCATAACCACCTATCTGTTGGTCAGGGTGAACACAGTCTACGATGGTACTGGCATAAAGGTTGAACAGCAAAGGCCCCAAACAGCTTCCTTGGGGAACTGAGAAATTAAATGTTCTCACAGATGATGTGCACTTATTCAACCTTACTACCATTTTACGATCTTTCAAATATGACCTTATCCAGTTTAGAGATACACCACAGACACCGAAATTATGCTCCAAGACTTTTGACAAAGTTTCATGTTCCACAGTATCAAACGCTGCGCTTAAATCTAAGGCAACCATAACTGAAACTTCTCCACATTCCATGGCCCACAACAGATCATTCATTAAGCGACAGAGCGCAGTCTCTGTGCCAAAATTTTCTTTGTAAGCACTTTGATGTGCTGAGTGCAAATTGTGCTGAGTCAAATAATCATTTAATTGCTTGATGCCACTTTTTTCGATGACTTTGGACACATATGACAGGTTGCTGACAGGTCTGTATTGTGACAGAACCAGCTCCGAGGATGCTGACTTGAGGAGAGGTTGCACAATAGCCAATTTCCAGTGATCAAAAAAGCAACCTTCTGCAAGAGAGCTGTTAATTAGCTTTGTGATGACAGGACCAAGAATATCACTGTTTTGCTTTATCAAAGAAGATGGCACGGGATCACTGTCACATGTTGTTGCTTTCATTCGTTTCAATAATAATTTGACATCTTCACACAATAGAGGATTAAATCCCGAGAGTTCACAAGGTGCAGAACCTGTTGGAGCATACTTCTGAACATGACTCAGTTCACTTCGAATTTTCTCAATTTTATTGAGGAAAAAGTCTGCGAAGTCCTCAGCGAGCTTAAGGTCAGATTCTGATTCTGGTAGTGGATTTGTTCGCTGTTTACCCATTAAACCATCAGTAATAGCAAACAACTGTCTACTATTTCCTTTGGCACTCAGTATAGCTTCATGGAAGTGAGTTCGTTTCTTTTTGTTCAAATATTGTCTGTACTCCTTGCGAGCCGCTTTGACCTTCTCAAGGTCATCCCTGCTGTTTGTTTTCTTCCAGATCTTCTCACACTTTCTGGCCTTTCTCCTCAGATCTTTTGCAGGAGCATCAAACCAAGCTACTTTCTTCCGGTCTTGAACAGTCTTAGAAATTATTGGCGCATGTCTATCCAACAGGGCTCTCATTTCAGTGTCATAGCTTTTTGCTAGATCTTCACTATCCAATTTCAAGATTTCATCACAAACTGTTTGTAAATCTGATCTGAACATTTCCAAGTTAATTGATGAAAGTCTTCTGAACGACACAGGGATCATGCTTGCTTGTGGTTTGGGAATGTTAATACAAAACGACACAAAGCAGTGATCCGAAATGTAATAGTCTGATGTTAGTTGACTAAGGTTGAGACTTGTGGCAGATGGTAATATACAAAGATCAAGAGTGTGTCCCGAGGTGTGTGTTTGTAAATCAACATGTTGTATGCACTCATATGAAGCCAAGATTTCAGAAAAAGCCACGGCATCTGAGTTGCTGCAGTCGTCAACGTGGATGTTGAAGTCACCAAGCAACATCAACCTGCTGGTTTTATAGGATGACATGACGCTAGACCACACTTCATTAAACTCAGACAAGAACATAGGCACAGTTTTTCGGTGCTTCGTTGAGTAGGGGGGCCTGTACACACAAACTATGACAAGGTTAATGTCTTTGCAGGCAACGCTCCAGATGGCTAACTCAAATGTGGAGTAGGTACGTTGCTCCATTACACTGACTTTGATGGAATTTTTAAAAACGATCGCGAGTCCTCCACCCCTGTTGGCACTATCACGAGGAGAGTGAAGGAGATTGAACCCAGCACTTCTAAGCTGAGCAATTACAGCATCATCACTTGCATCATTCTTGCGAAGCCAGGTTTCCGTCACACAGCATAGGTCATATCCGGACAATGTAACATGATGAGTGAAGTCTTCAACTTTATTTCTCAAAGATTGTACATTAACAATGGCACAGCGCAGAACTTCATGTCGATGTACAGATAACTGATCTAAGGAATGCACAATAGGAACTTATGGTTCTTTCTCTATGTTGACAGTGTGGTGTCTTCTTTCTGGACCTAACTTTTTTAGAAACAGTGTAGATTAATGTTGATTTAATATTTGGTATTCATGTGTGGCAGTGGTACCAATTGCATAGTGGCATGCAATGTGGTCTGCATGTATACATCTACCCTGTGTGCAGTGGATGTTCTAAGTGCCAACCCTACTCTGGCTATGTCCAGAGGTCATCAGTAACTTATCATTGTAGTGATTGGAAAGATTGTCAGTCAGTATAGTGATCAGCACTTGGTGAGCAGATATATTTTGGAATGGATACCATTTGAAATAAATCATACTACAATGTATATATTGTTACATTACAGGTTATATATTGTTATCATGAATGATTGCAGTCTTTACACAATATAGGAACTTTGAGATTCTATTTCCTTTTAGGTTCCTTATGTGGGTATTGTCATCTACATGACATACAAAAATTCATATTGCAGTTTATTGGCACAGTTCAACACAAGCAAGGTAAGCCGAAAGAAGATTGATATTATTCATATTATTTGGTATTCAGCATTGCAAAATCAAGATCTGCAATGATCTAGGGCACAAGGGTTGACAAAGATAATACCTTTAGGGTAAAAAGGCCTCATCAATGAACAAAAACCACTTGCCAGATAAGAAATGTATCTGCAATGGACTGCATTTAGGAAAAAACATGCTGAAAATCAGGGGGAAATTGCGATTTTTGGCATTTTGGCCTTGAAAAACGTCCATTTTGATAAATTTCATCACCAAAATTGTCAAGTTTGTTTTATATAGATGTCATAACCTTGCCTGATGGGTATGCACAGCATTTTGGGTGAAATATTTCATCTGTGACTCTCTTTAGTGACAAAAACTGCATAAAAAAGGCTATTTTTGGTGTTTTCGGACCCCTTATTATTCAAAAGGGGTAAACCGGCGTAAGGAGTTGACTGATTTCAAAATTTTTTTTTCCCAATTGATTTACTCACCAAAAGGCACAATTCCTCCAACAGGTGCAAAAATCAAAGAACATTGTTGTTTTTTGGTACGCCCTAATGTGTAGTCTCCAGATCTGCAAGATTTCAGTGAGACAAATTTTGAAATGAAAATATCAGGCCGTATTACTGCGAAACACTTTTATATAGAATAAAAGTGGACAATGGCACTTTGAAAATGGCACTTCGTGACTCATGATAGCCGATGAAGTGTCATCTTCTCTACTTTAAACATGGGAAACATAGAGGCTGTTTGATTAGTCATGATCAAGAGTAAGCCATTTGACTTCTCATAACAAATTTTAGTGAAATCAGATGCATAATCCTTTTGTTTGGCTGTCACCAACGTCCAACAAGTGGGATAAGTCTCCTTCAATCAAATTTACATGGAAAGTATTGGGTTTGATCATGACAAATCATCAGCATGATGACACACGGAGTGCCATATTCACAGTTCCACTGTCCACTCTAATTCTATATCAATGTGTTTGGCTGTAGATCAGAATAACACCTGCTCCAAAATCATGTATTCAAGTAAATTTATAAATAATATAAGGGTAGTTTCCCTGACATGGTGTGCAAACATTTTTGGTTTTTAGCAATATTAATTTGATCATTACATTCACATTTTCATCTCATTTCAGGCAAGTCAGATAACCAAGGCATATATGCATACTAGAAGGGAAGACAGTTTTGGTTTCTGTGCATTATGCCAATTTAGTAATAACTGTTGTATGATATTTATCTCAACTACATGGTCTGGTTTTTTCACTCGGCATTTGTATGCATAATAACATCAGCTGTATACATGTATCATTGATTGACCTTTTGCTTTCACAAAATTAATAATGATTTGAATGCATGGGTTGCAATTATATGCTTTTGTGCAATTAATTTGGAGGACCAACTTTTTTGGAAATTAGTGAAAAATCGAATATGCATCTGTATGTTGTTATTATCGTTTTCATAGCTACATGTTTTTTGAAAAGTTCGTTTTGCAGTTAAACTGTGACATCATTAGGGTATCTGTGAATGTGATTGGTCAAATCTTCAATCTGTGACATATCAGTTCAGAGTTTGACATCACGGTTAATGACAAAGGAAATTAAAACTGCCAGGCAATGTATGTTTTGTATACAACCACAATAAACAATTTCTGTCTAAGCTGATTGTTACACCTTGCAAGAAGAGTTTCTGTTTCAAACTTTCCCAAATAAAGCCTGTTTTATTGTTTTTCACAAGATACTAGTCATCGCAATTTCAAATCACTTTGTAATATTTGTTGTCAGTTATTGTACACTGCAGGCCAAAAGTTTTTAAACAGAATTTCGCTTGCCATCGGATCAGTGTTATATAAAATTGCCTGTGGGTGCATGGATTCTTTTCTGATCAGAAAAAAAATGTCATAATTGGAAGTGTATGAGTAGCTTCCACAGTGTACATAAAAAGCATTCAGTTGCTTTCAAAATACCGATTGCCCCAAATAAGTGGCCAGGCATATCAATGAAATGACAATTTAGCCAATGCTTACTCACTTTGACACATCCCCATTTTTGTGAGCAACCTTGGAAATTTAATGCTATTTTCACAAATTTAGCTTTAATAATCCACTTCAATTTTTTTAGGTCTATTTTGACTTGATCAAGCAACAATCTGAACAACCAGATACCATTTTCTGCAACACTAAGGCAATGGTGAACAGCTTATCATTTCCAAACTTTTAGCCAGCAGTGTAACTTTCCTTTGAGGATAAGAGGCTGTCTACAAGTTGACCGCTTTTGCTGCCACCTAGGGTGCAAAATTCGCGAGCTCCTGTGAGCGGTCAACAGAATTTCGATCCCTGGAAGAAACCAGGACAGTGTGGAAGAAACCAGGACAGTTCCATCATTTAGTGATGGTCTAGTTTATTTCCAAAAACTCTGCAAGTGTCTAATCTGACTTTGGTTGGCTTCAATTTTAAGCAGACAGCTTGTAAATACCAAAATAAGTTGGAACTATTTTTTATCATGGAGGATGTATACATTGTAGCTCACATATATTGCCAGTATAGAGGGGGCCACTTGTGGCATGGACAAGACATTTTGCTGAGTGTAACACAGCTTTTGTGAAATTGTGAATTATATTGTTGTCCTAGTTCATAAATCTCCATAAAGTAACTGAATGAATACAATTGAGCATTTTTGATATCACAAAGCAAAAACATCGGCTGTGTATGGACACATGAATAAGTGAGAATGCATTCTTTTTGGACTTTTTTCTGACCACAATTTAACATGCACTAAATGGCATAAGTAGATTGAATACCATCAAATTCTGATGAGTAAAATCATCCCTTTCACAGGCAAAGTGCACTAAAGTTTCAAAACTTTCTTTTTGTCTCATGATTTCCCAACATTTTCATTCAAAGCAGTGGACTGGATATTTGCCAGCAACCATGCTCTGTGAAAGTAGTTTGGCGTAGTAATATGGACGGCTGTTGTTCGCCCTGATCTGGTGATCTGTCCAAAACAGATCAAATTATTGTTGACCCAATTCGATTTTCCAGGGACTGTCAGCATTCTGCTGCCACTTCACTGTGGCAAAACAAGACGAGGGTAACTGAGTTACCCTCGTCCCTAAATTAGCCTTAGATATTATGTAATGTTGAATTTGAGCTTATTACTTCTCAGAAAACTTATCAAGGAGACGTACAGTCATCATTAGAGGCCGAAAATATGATTTCAAAGGAAAGTAACCCAATATGTGAGCTGTTTGAGTCTAAAATTGACTTAAAGCACACCTCAATTGACGAGGGTAACTGCAACTCGAGACGAGGGTAACTGCAACTCGAGACGAGGGTAACTGTGATCCTGATATTGATATGACGAAGGTAACTGCCCTTCCTTTGCATTAAGTAGATGGACTGCAGACAGTCCCTATATGATAGTGATCATCTCAGATTTTCTAGATTTACTTTTCTACACCAAAGGTTGAAGTCCTTAAATATTTACACTACCTGTGTATTTTATTACCACTGAAAATTTGAAATTCCAAAAACATATGGGCCCATGTAGCTTAAAGCACATCCATTATGTCTTTTACATTATCTTTTTCAGAATTTACCAAAAAGTATGATAAAATCAAAAATTCTTGTTTCACTATTTATGAAAATAGAGAGGACAATGTCACCACGAAAAAGTTCACTTATAGGACTCCTGATAGCTAATGATTTATCATGATTATACTTTTGAAATGAAACCATAGAGGCTGTTTGATTCTAAAGTTATAAGTGCACTGTAAAATCTGCTGCATCACTTAAATGACAGCTAACGTAATGAATATTTAAGAATTGCCATTTTACGATTGAAAACCATTGTTTATACGGCAAGTACTGCTGTTTTAGTGGTCGATGCCGCAAGGTAATGTTTTACAGTGTAATTTTAGAATCAGATGCATAGTCTTTTCACGTTTTTAGCAACCACAAAGCAGAATTAGTCTCCTAAAAGTACTACTGAAAGTAATGGTACGATCATGACACATCATCAGCATCACAAATTGTAAAAAGTTGGATCTGCTCTTACACAGGACAATGTGAGAAATTAGAGTTCTGACAATATTGAATGTGTGAAAAAATATGTTGCATTGCAAACAAACGAAAGCTCCATGACCCATACATCTTCTCCATACTTGACTCAATGATGTCAGCTATATATGTTGGGGACCACATACCACAAATGTGTTTAAATGTTGTGTATATATAGCATGGGCGGCCATACTAATCATTGAGAGACAAAAGGTATCAGGGCATGCAAATGGCTTCAGTCCACCTATATACAAGCATATGACAAATCAAAGAAATGCCCAAGACATGTGTGTTTTGATATATTTGTCACAGATTTCGTCCAATTTTACAGTTAATTATGAAAAACATTTTCTCGAAATTCACAGTGATTGTTGGGTGTTGTTGGTTCTATAAGTTGTAGATTCTTATCTACTTCTATCTTATGTCTAACTTCTAAAAGCACAAATAGTATATATAAACTTTTAATGACAACAGAAATATCAAATACAGATACATGTGTCAATCAAGAATTGAAAATCGAAAAATCAAAAAATTCAAATCTACATCTACAGTATTCTACGTTACCAAACATAATCTAGTGTCATATCATAATAAATGACAGGTTTCACAGTTCATGTAGAATTGTCTTTCATAGTTCATGAAATATGCACATTGGTCCCAGTTTCATATGTGTTATTGCCCAAAAGTCAATAAAAGCAAAGTTAGGATACATATCTCGACATAGACAGCAGCACCGGTGAAAGTAAAGTGCAAGGAGGCACAGAAGTTTTAGATTTTATTCACATTATTTTATTGAGAAAAGAACCCACAGCAAGTATTACGTCAGGGCTTTTATTTGACATGAGTATTTTAAACTGTTGTATGCTATCAAGATCACAGAAATTAGGGATTAAGCTGCTTGCTTTATTTACAAGTTCTATTCTCTGAGCAGTGTTATTGTTGCACACTAAAAGGCAATGTATTTCATCTTCAATGTCACCTGTGTCACATTTGTCACATTTTCTAAGCTCTACCGGGGTCTTGGGTATATTATGTCTTCCTGTCTCAATTTTAAGATTGTGAGAACTTAATCTGAATCTTGCAATATTAGTGTATGTTTTCTTTGGGAGATTCAAATTTAGATATGGTTCCAGGCAGTAGCTTGTCTTAAAGAGTTTATATGTGCGAAGTTTAGGAAGCTTTTCAGAGTCAGTGAGTTCATTAAGAATTCTGTTCTGTTCTTTTGCGTATAGTTTTAGTTTCACTTCCTTTAATACTGAAGTGGGATCAGCTGTAAGCCAATTTGAGATGTCAGCTTCTGTCGTAGTTTTCTCTACCTTACTGTACCAGTTATTCTGACCTGTGTTATGTAAATCTTCCTGAATTTTAAGACATTTACTTAGGACATCATGATTTGGGAGATCTTTTAATTTGGCCCAATAGGTTATTGTGCTAAGTTGTTGCCTCAATCGAAGGGGGAATCTACCTGTTTCTGCATACACTGCTAATGTCGGCGTTTGTCGTCTAACATTAAGTATATGTTTTAGGTAACCAATCTGAACTTTCTCAATTTTAGAAATCTCCGAAGTACCTGACCAAAAGGTGCTATTGTATTCCAGTATAGGGAGGACATAGCTATCAAACATTTTAATAGCAAGTGATGGGGGTATATGACCAAGAGACGGTTTCATCCGTCCATGCAGAGCAAAAAGAGCCTTTTGGGCCTGGGTTGCTATGTAATCTGGCATCTCTTTATGTAATAGTAACAAACAATGTATAACAGTTTGTGATCACTACTGTTGATGTATGTTAATTAGAATTTGTCGTGTGATTTTGGAATAGGCTCCCACTAGTTATGCATTTCTTCAAAATATGCAAATACTATAAAGGAAAAAATGATTTTCATGCCACAACATTAATATCAAAATAAGTGAGATGTACAAGGTTGACTATTGCATTTCTACCGTATCTGTATGTTATTTGCAAAATGACCCTGCTTCTGCAATCTCCAAATTCGAATTGCATACGCTTGTATTGTCTTATAGGGTATTATTGGTATGCATGTGTGTGATATATAGGCCTATGTGATACATGATTGATGTATTTCTATTCAAAAGTTTCTTATTCTTGATCATTGAAACCCTTTACTTGTAAGGCCATTCAGAGTGTCTTTTTACACAGGCCAGTAAAAACATTCTGAACCGTGATCAGGGGCATAGCCAGAAACCAGGCAAGGGGGGGGGGGGGGTTGGTCCAGATGGCCTTGGCGAGGCCCGTAGTATAGGGCTGAAGCCTATTTGGCAGGTCTGCCACCTTAGGCCCCCAAAAGCCAACGGATTTTATGTTCCTGGATATTGATTCTTAGCAATTATAAGGCTATTATACTTTCAAGGAAGGTCTGGTATTAAAAGCTAAAAATGCTGGTTTTTTTAAAAATCTTTTCTGTTATTTTATCATTATACAATACAAGCTATTTGAAAATCCCCCCTTACTGTGCGCCATGACCAGGACCCGGCAAAAGAGTCCAATAATTTTTTTTTTTAATTTGTGCTTTGGATTGGATTGGAATATTTGTGAAGTTGCAAGGGAGTGTGTAAATATAAACTCACATCCTTGGGTGGTTGGCTTAATCAGAGACTGCACTGGAGATTCCTATATGAATAACATATTAAATGTATGTCCATCATACATCAGCCCCTATTCTAAATACATGTACAATATGTGAGTGAGTGATTTTCTGGAATCTAAATCCATTGATTTTAAAACTTAATCAGACTTCTGGGTTTAAATGACCAACATTCTCCAATTGGCAAACATGCTACCTGTTATAAATTACGGACTTACGGTTAGTCTTTTGGTAAAATGAAGGGATGCAAAAAGTCTTTCAGAAAAAAAAAAACACCATAAATTTAAAAGACAATTTTTTAAAAATAAAAGTGGCTTTTCAGAAGAACAATATACAGGCCCTGCAAGTCTTGATTTTCCATATATTAACATCAAAGCCGACCAGCAGAAACTGGGGATATCAAGAATTAGAATACCAAGACCATGACAATACTTCAAATAATTGAGATGGATTTTAGATGATCTCTGTACACGTTTTTAATGTGGTTGTTGTTTAATAATGCAATTAACTATAACATCAAGAGAGGATTAGCATGCAACTGTCCATATTATCATACTTCTCATCTCTCCCTATACTGTCCCACTGCCCCCTCCCATCACTTCCTATTCTCTCCATGATCCCTATATCTTGTAAAGTTGTAATGTATCTTTTCATATTCATGACAATTTTTCAAGATAATGATCTACCTGCGAACCTCCATCCTGCCTGCAAAACTTCTATAACATGCATGTAGACAAGGTGTAGGCAGTGTTTAATGCACAATTTACAAGCAAATACCCTCGTCATCAATCACAGTTACCTTCGTCATCTCAAAACTGGAATGGCAGTTACCCTCGTCATCATTTAACATGGAATCCAATGGGATGACCTAGTTTTTTCACGAAATTTTAACAAATTGAGACGAGGGTAACTCAGTTACCCTCGTCTTGTTTTGCCACAGTGCACTTGACAGTCCCGAACAGAGACAGGATAAGAGGTCTGTTTGTTTCAGTTACATTTCATTGAAGCATCTATCAACCAGTGCAGGTATTAAGGCCTAACAAGCTAAACATACATAATCCATGTGTCAATGCATTTAGTCAGTTTCTTGAAATGTGTACTCGTAATATACGAAGTTATGCAACTAAACCTGTGACATCAGAGTTTGGAGAAAAAGCGAAGTGCAAACTAGAAAAACACATATCTATGAAAACGATAATAAGTTGCATACCTTTATAATTGAATTCGTTTTATATCCACAACTTGTATTTCCCTAATCCCTTTTCCAATGGCAAACATTTAAACTGACAATCGTGCATGAAGTTGGGCTAAACCTACAGGCCTATGCTAATAATTCTAACTGCCAATGCAGATTTATCAGGGATATTGCCCGCGAGGGTATACCATGCTATTGTATATTTTAGTTCTCTCTGTTGAGTGTTGAGCTGTGACGTCACAAATGTTGAATATCCATCCCTTATCCATCCATCCATCCAGGCCCCCCTGCCCCTCTTGAGCTGTAATAGGCTGCAATGTACACCTGGGCTTGGTGGCAACAGCTTGCAGGCGATGACATGGCTTTCTGACAGCTCAGATGCAACTCTCGATTTATTCGCAGTCTGTTTGCCTTTTCAATAAATCGCATTGGCAGTCAGCTACATCCACTGGTGTCCACGCAGGTTGCCTCATGGGTGAGCCACAGGCCAAGCCACAGGCCAGTCATTTGAGCACATGAGCACAGCCCTTGCAGGATTACGACCAGGCCCTGGCTGTTAGATATTGACGGACTGCTTGTGCAACATTTAGGCGAGCCCTTGCAGTAAACTGAGTAATTAGAAAACTGCGTCGTCAGTTGCAGCTCACATGCTGTCATGATGCTGATGTCATTAGGGATGGAGCGTGGAGGGACACAAAGGAGTCCGGGCTATTTATGAGGCATTTTGCAGTGTTCTACAGATGCGTTGTGCACATGCTATGCCTCAGACCACAGCTTCAGACTACCTCTACCATGAGCTACCATGCAGGTGCTTTTTTAGCCACAACATCAAGGCCAGAGTAACGGAGCAAAAATGCAGAGCTTTGACACCAGCATTCAGTTTAAGGGCTGGCAGGACATGAGAGCCAGTCAGGCTGACAGCTCCTCAATGGGCTTTTCTGTCTCACTGCTTTCTTTCACAACGTTTCTATTAAGGCGCAGGGGGCTGGCTTGGCTGACAGGGTGCTGGCCACGACGCTCTCTTTCCCACGTTCTTAAGGGCCAGGACGTCGCAGGGAGCGCACCTAGCAGCGTCACCGTCGGTTACAAGTGGCATTGAGGTCTCCCAGGAGGAGAAGGCTGGACGTGCTGCTTGGAAGGTGAGATATTGGTCTTACATCTATATATCTCTGCTATTAGGATATTAGATCCTTTGCCTACATGTGTATCATGTCTCTTTTAGCTTCTCCTGTCATGGCTTCATGCTCTCATGGGTAACTTGTCAGGGGGGAATTTATTGCGGCAATCTTGCTGAAATTACCAGCCACTGTCATCCACAGTGAAACGCAATTCAAAGAAATCTACTTTTTTCCTCTCTCGGTTTCTCGATCCAAGTGCCTAACTCTCAATTTCCTATCACGAAAAACTCTTAACGGTTCATACTACTGTTTGCTACATGTTTTTTGTCACTTTTCCGATCTCTAGTTTAGTGAAATTTTGAAGTGCAACCAGAGCATGAACTGTTGAACATTGCAGTTTCGCCATCCATCAAACAAGCAGCTCAGCCTCTTGCCTACCTCTCGGAATAATGGATTTGGGGGCAGACAGCTGTTAAATTTGCAGCATTTCGTATTCACCAGTCGTGAGCTTCTGGTTTGATGAATCATGTGTTTATTGTGCATTGAGCAGTGTTGAAGCAGTACTGGTTGTATTCAGTTGTATGCAGAAGTGACATGCATAATTTGTGGTATGTACAAGTTCCCCTCTGCTAATTTTAATATCGCTACTTATTCATTTCTCGTGGCATAGCCTGTACACGTTGCAGTGTATGTATGTGCTATAGCAGTTTACTGAAGCTGAACCAATAAGGAGTGGGGCTGCATTCCACTGGGCAATTGATTAGATGGAAGGAATTGCCCTCCTCACAGCACTTGTCCGGCCAAGCATCCAGCCAAGCAGTGACACAGGGCAGCCAGCAAATTGCAGACCAGCAAAAGCCTTTGACACCTGCATTATCTATGCCTCAATGGTGACATTAATGTCCTGAATAGCAGGTTTCTTTCAAGAAACTTACATAAAATATATCCCCAGTCTAGATATGTGTGCCCAGCCTATACAGTGTAGAATATCGTGATTTTGTGGCCTTAAATTTCGCGTGTTGGTTTACAAAAAGAGAATGGAGGGGAGCGCAGGTTGCATGTTGTCTCAAAATGCAGAAAATGATTTGATATTCCGTCCACGGAATCTGGAGTACTTGCCCCAGCTCAAGACATGAAGCTGACTGGCTGCCTTGCTGACTGCCTTTCTGGCCCCTGGCTGCCCTGCCTGTTTGATATTCTGCAACCCTAATGGCATTGCGTCTTCAAATATTTAGCAGATTCAGAGAGGATTGAATTGGGGGCAGGGAGGGGGGTGGCTGAAAAGAACCCCTGGACTGAGAATGAAGGGTCATTGAATGAGGGTGCAGGGCGAAGGGTTGCTCTGGCCTGGTATTTCTGGTCTTTGTTGGGGAGAGCAGCCCTTGCCTCTTCTGTGCTCCACTTCTTATACCTTCAGCTGTTTTATGCAATGGAAAGTCTGCTAGCCCCAAAATCCCCTGGGCAATTGACAGTGTTGTGGAGGTGAGGGTTTGGCTGACCCGTGAGGCTCGTGGTTTTGCTGCAGTAGAGGTCAGAATGGTCAGCTGTAGGTTGCCTGGGAGCAGCATTGTGTTTCTGAGCCAGTGAGCACCTCTTCCACTAGCCCCTTGCTGCAATGGCCCGTGCATGCCCTGCTTGCTTAATGGCTGGTGACCTATCAAGGCATTCCATCAATTACGCCTCTATAACCTCAGCCCAGGTATGGTTGTTTTTGCAGTTTGATTGACGGCCAGTCAGGCCTGGCTCCTTGAAGCAAGGTCCCTTTGCCTTGAAGTAGCTGCACTTTGAGCCAGAATTGAGGCAGGTATTGAGGTTGCCATGAAAGGCCTCTTCATTGGCCCATTCACGGATTGAAATCGCCACAAAGGCCAGGTCTCTAATATGCGCTGTATCCTATTGCCTTGAATGCAGGGTGCACTACAGGCAGGACCAAGTTAGGACCAGGGTATAGAGCCAAGGTAGGACCTAGGTAGGACCAAGGTAGGACCAAGGTAGGAGCGAGGCAGTTGTAAAGAAGGAGGGAGGCATGCGGGGTCAAAGGAGGGGTAAAGGTCCTTGGAGGAGGGCCCTCATTTGTAGGGGTTGTATCCAGGGGAGGACCTGGCAGGGAAACCAATGGCACAGATGGGTCCCTGTAATTAGGAGGGTCCATGGTTGTGGAAACCTTATAGTTGGGCAACGGCATATTACTTTGGACCATGCAGAGGAATGCATTCCAAGGCATAGCACCTGCAGACAGAAACCTGACACCAAGGGGCCAGGAGCTATACTCCTCCAACTGATCGTTTTCTCAAGAAGGGCACTGGGTGTTCCATCTAACATTTCCATTAGCCTCTGCTCAATGAGAGCTCATATTGGACATTTGCAATTTGCTAACTCGTACCTGTATGCATTACATATGGACATATACCATGCAGCTCGATATATGCGTATTTATGATCGACTCAGCTGTGTCAAGCACTAAACATAAGCTGCTTATTTTAGTGCATGCATTTGGATCAATAACAGCATGGATGAAAGCGGCTAAAGATGAGTTGTGTATGTATGCTTTGCCTATTATGCTATCAATGGCAGAAAATGTGTGACAAAAACGACCCATGTATGTGTATGTTGCATCCATGTGTGTACAACAGGTTGGCCATGTGTTGTTAGTTTTTAACCTTGCTGGATTGCCAACTTTACTGCTTAACTTGTGTTTTGTGTCCATCTATTTTTAAGCGGCCTTCAACCCTGGGAGCTGGTGTAGCAATGGCTCTGTATTTGTGGTAGGACTTTCCTCAACAGGATTCCGATGAAAGCAAAGATTCATTGGAGCAAATGAACCTTAACTTATATTTGGAGAAAAGGGACATTTGAAGCTGAACTTTCTTCTTGGTTTGTGCGGAGCAACTGAAGGGTGATTAATGATCCAAAAATAATTTGACAAATCAATGGATTTCCAGTTGAAAGAGCGCAGCCTTTATGCCCATGTTATGCAGCACCTGAGGTTGGATACTTTATACTTTGAGGAAGTAGGGTCTCAGTTTTCAAGCTTTGTTAAGGACACGACTCGGAGCATATATAAGAAAGGATTAGACGAGCAGATACTTGCCCAGGTTCACTGGCAATTAGTGACAATTCTCTTCAGCCCTCGAGGGTTGTTGGCCAGAGATATTTCAATGGAATTCGTGGTGTGAGCAAACAGCTGAGGGGCCTCCCGAATGTCTAAGACTCTGATGACTGCTTCACAGAAGCCAACAGGTCAGTGTGCAAACTCTTCTCGATGGTCTACAAACATATGAATTCACATGAGGTGGATAGGGACAGAGGTTTGTTTGCTCAGATATTTAGGGGAGAAAAGACAGCATTGGTGGCTGAGTGTGGCTGGTGTCTTGGCAACGTCGTTGGAGCGAGCACACAGGTGTCGGTTGTGTCAGTCAGTGTAGACTCTAAAGGTGCTGAGCAGGAATTACGAGTGCAACTGTCAAATTCTCTGTGAAGGTCCAAAGTGTTAAAAGCTCCCTAGTGTAATTGCACATGTCCATGCAGTGAGGCCATCTGGTGGTTGAGGGCATAAAGAACATGTTGGGAGTGAAAGCACTTGAGGCCCTCATGGGCCTACCTCTCTCGGCAGCTCTTCTTTGCCTGTCAATTCCGCATTTTTTGTCAGTTCAGTATTGAAGGCCCAAGATGCGAGGACAAAAGAACAGACGGCAGAGGACGCTAATGGGAACAGCGCCGCCAAATGGAAGGAAGGGCTTACGTTTCCAGAAGCAGACGACAATCAGACGACGTCAGGCTGCAGCAGACGACAGTAGAGAGAGCAGACGACAGCAGGAACTCCAAGAAACGTTCGTTCAGATTTTGATTGTTGCTCAGAAAGCCGTTGTGACTGACTGGCTATCGGGTAGTAATCAAAAAATGATGAGGGCGTTGTTTCGTCTCAAACTTCATTATCAAACTCAGAGTGTCGTTCAACACAAGGACATACCGAAGACCTGTAACTTGTGACGTCAGTTCTTTATCAAGAAGTTGGTTCCATCAATCGACCTGGATACCATTAAGGAAAACCCAGCCTATTGGTTTGTAGAACTGAAACTGTTCAGTTTTCTTTTAAGCATTTTTACTGCCTTTTGACAGAGCCACTTCCTTGGCCCTGCATGGATTTCCTTTCACAAAGAAGACTGCATATAATTTCACCTGTAGTACTTTCTAGAAGCATGGCTTATTGGAGCTTATCAGTGGCATTTCCTTTCTTGCTATTCTTTCCCTTATTTCCTCTATTTTGTCTCAATTTGACTGGGGCCTCCCATGATTTCTATTCATGGGCACTTTTTGGCGTTCATGCTTTGTCAACCTTTCACTCACTGCAGGGAATTGCAGATTGCACTTTCGATAGTCTACAGCACATTAGCTTAGCTTAACTCTGATGGACCCTATGTGCCCCCTCCCCCCTTGCCTCAAT
The DNA here is from genome assembly GCA_026936325.1 of Platynereis dumerilii. Taxonomy (NCBI): domain Eukaryota; kingdom Metazoa; phylum Annelida; class Polychaeta; order Phyllodocida; family Nereididae; genus Platynereis; species Platynereis dumerilii. The sequence continues at coordinate 16,298,722 of JAPTHN010000011.1, forward strand.
GCCCTTGCATCCGCCCCGGGGGCACTTCCCCCATTATCGCCTATTTGTTCCGTTATCTGCAGTTCAGGGGAGGGTCAGAAACGCAACAAGGTAGCCTGACCTTTGCCCCACAAAAACATCTTCTTTTCATTGGTGGATTTCATTCAGCAGGAGCACCCCCCCCTCTCAATCTACAATGGCCCCCCAGGTTGAGGAACTCTTGAATAACTTTTAAGGAGGGGCAGTTACCAGTTAAATTTCCAGTCTTGCAGGACAATTCACTTTAGACCAATCTAAAACACCCAGACTAACAAAAAAGAAACAATGGTATTCAGTTATAATGGGCATAATATTAAAATGAATGAATTGTAGTCCTCACATTTTATATTCTGTGTATGCATGCAACTTTGTTTGAATTAATCATACACATGACATCTTACTTCCTCTCCAGGTATCTCAATCGTTGCAGCCTTGTAAAGTTTTTTCAGGGAGAATGCTTGACCAGTTCCCTTCAAAATATGACCTTGTTGCATGCAATTTTCAAATCAACTTTAAATGTAGCCATTGCATTAAATGCGGTATTGATTATTTGGGCTGATCATCTGTTTTTGATCATTGTGAGCAATGTGTGAGGCTTGTTCACATTTAACAAAATGCTTTTTGCTTCTAAGTCCAGTGTGTGACACCTCAAAGAACTCACATAAGTTATTTTATAGAGATGTGTTGCTACTTTGCTTGCTATATATTGTCCTAAAAAGAAGTTAGAAGTTTCTCCAAAATTGCAAAAACTTGCTCTTGAAGCTTAAAAGTGCATATTATGGACAGAATGGGAGGCAGTGATTAATGTTCTGTTAGAGCCTATAATAGGAGGAACCCTTTGTAAGCCAATGATGTGTAAGGCCTGTAGTTCCTTGCTAAGCCTTTGTCCCTTTAGTGAGACAATGTAGCGTTACGTAATGGCGTCAAACAAAGAGCTCTCAACGTCATCTCTTGATTATGCAAATGAGGCAGCCAGACAGCCAGTATTCATTTGGAAAAAGCTCCACTTTTTTCACCGTTTTTGAAAAAGTAGAAAAAAAAACTGAGTCATTACTTCCAAATCAGTCACCCCAGGAGGGCCGAGGCAGGAGCAGCAGTGGGGCAAGGGCATTGCCTCAGCAGAGCCCAGAGGGTGGGGGCTTTTGTTGCCTCTGACAAGCTCTGGGTCTTACCCCGCCTTCAAATTAAAATGCAAAAAAGTGCAATATTACTAATCTGATAGGCTGCAAATTGATAATATTAAGCAGCTCAAATGACAGAAATTAGAGAATGCTCTTGTTAAATAAGGTGCTGTGTTCAAATAGTACAGCTTGCAATGTTTGGCCTCTGAAGAGTGCTCTATGAAATTAGTCTTCATTATGTTGTGTGGTTAAGGCATATTAATATACTTTATTTTCACCAGTGAGACATTTCTAGTTGGAACTTCCGGCTGAGTGGGCAATTTTCGTGTCTGTGACTGTCCGAGATTTGAACCCAGGTCCGAAGATCAGAAGAGAGAATTGCGTGGGGCTGACCACTCGTTTGACCTCTGGGCTAATTGGCCTGGGTCACGTGACAAGGAATCATTTTGCAGCACATTCCTGCAATAATGGAATGTGTCGGACAGGCCTTCAACGTGCAATTAAAATGTATTCACTTAGGTTTCCCTCTATTGCTGAGAAAACAGGTGTATGTCAGAATGGCCTTGGATGGGCCTTGCTGGGTGCAGGTTATCCAATATGATCCAAACAATAAAAGCATGTTTATATTTGAATGAATCATCTTCTATCCCTGGATGTAGAGAGGAGCAATGGCCTTGTACTACAATGTAATGCTTAATATACATATTCACAAAATTTGACAGTATTCTATGTGGTTATGCGAATATTTGTGTCCATAGTGAACTTTTCCCTCCTGCTCCTTATTTGGAAGTTGAGAGGTCACGACGCTGCTTTTGACGCTCAAGACGTAACAGCACAAAGGGTGTGCTCTGAGCCCCCGCTGATCCAAATAAAGGCTTGCTGCCCCTGGAGTGGCCCCTACTCTTGCCCTTCTCAACCTGCCCCCTGCCCCCTGAATGCCCAGCTCCCCAGCCGTGAAAACGATGTTCCTTGGGGGAAAAGAACTAGTTTTAGAAGCAGAATAGGAAAAGCTAAGAGAGGATAGCCTGGTTGACTGGAGGGGTTTAATCACTTGAAAAGCCTCTCTTTATACCATCTATAATGGGCCTCACCTCCGTCTACTCCAAAGCACTATGCCCAGCAATACAGCAAGTCCATGAAGTAAGTCTTAAGGTGCTATTTCTGAGTCCTGATCTTCCCAGGAATGCAGGTTATTCTTAGAGTCAATTCAATTCTCAGTCATCAAAATACTAAGAGATGATTATGATCTGGGCTTTTCTGTAAATGCAATATTTAAATTCTATATTTACTCAATTTGTAGACTGTATTGAGGCGAACAAGAGGTGGACAATGGTACACACTGTATCTTGATACCTTCTAAGAATATAATTTCAACACAAAAGAGAAACAAAGTTCCAGAATATCTGGTTCCTCCTTTCCTGGCAATTATTCAAGCCATGCATTGTCCGCACCTCTGCTTTTGGCAATTAGGAATATCATGAACAAGTCTTCGGGTATACAATGCCAATATGGCGACATATATATATAGCGTGTCTTTGATAAAACCTTTTTTTGATTGTTGCATTATATAATTGAAAAGTGTACACCGGTGCAAATTGAAAAGAAAAAAAACCCCTACACAAAACAGTGATTTTGGTGAACATGACACAATTTACCATTGACCATCGCATGTTTTTCAAAGTTGATTGCCCTGAACAGTTCTATTTCTTGCTTTGACAAAAACTACCTTTTATTACAAAATTGAGATTCATCAGGACATTTCTGTTAATTTCAGAACACCATGCAGTACTGCAGAACATGCCCATTCCAAAGGCACATTCCTTTACCATGTAATAGTCTAAATTATATTATGATTAGTTTCATCACAAGTTCAAAAAAATTAATTCAAAAAGATCATAATTTACAATTTCGCACTAATCGTATACTCTATTTGTCACAAACATTTAACATATACCTGTATCCTCCCTCATGTTCTAATATCACCCGATGAACACTGCAAAAAATTCCCGTTAAATTTTACAGTTAAATTAACTGGCAACTTCGTTCCAGGTCTAAGAACTGTAAAAGTACTAATACAGATCAGAATTTAGACTATCTGAAAATTAACCTGCATGCCAGAACGATGGAATTTTTTGATCTCAATCTTGGTAACAACATTATTCCTACCATTTACAAACCAACACGAGTTACCCATAGTAGTGCTACATTAATTGACAATATTTATTTGGATTCAGCTTTATGTCAAAATGTTAAAGCACATATTTTGACTACTGATATCTCAGACCATTTCCCTTGCTTGACTGTTATAGAAGAAGATATTACTGATTTGAGAAGTATGGAATATTATAATGTTCGTAAAATAACAGACTCGACCCTTCGAAATATGAATGCAAGCCTGAATAACAGGAACTGGACTGTATTGGAGGATATGAACCCAAATGAAGCAAGCGAATTTTTGGTAAAAGAAATAGAAGCTGTGTTAGACTTATATGCTCCTGAAAAGGTATTCAAACCAGATTCTAGAAAGAAATACACAGAGCCATGGATGACCCAGGCACTCAAGGTTTCATCACAAAAATGTCAGTCATTATATAAAAAGGCGATTAAGAAATCAAAGGAAAGTGTGGAGTTTCAAGCCTACAAAAAGTATAGGAATCTGTACAACACTCTACGAAGAAAGGCCAAATTTGCCTATAATAATGAATTAGTAGCAAAACACAAAAGTGATGCTAAAAAACTGTGGGCTGTCCTGAACAAAATAACAGGGAAAATTAGGAATAAAAAGGATATAAGTGACGAAATAATTGTAAATGGGATTAAAGAGAACGATCAAGACCTAATAAGCAATGCATTTGGGAGACACTACAGCAAACTAGGTGAGAATCTGGCCAAAGCAATCAAAGAGAAAGGCCACACAGAAGATCCAATGCTGTTTATGACCAACAAAGTTGAGCAGAATTGTTTCTTCTTTCCAACGACACAAGCTGAAATTGAGAAACTTATCAAGAGCCTGAAAACAAAAGACAGTTCTGGTTATGACAATATTTCCAACAAAATGTTGAAGAAAATCTACCCAAGTATTATTCCAGCGCTTGACATTATCTTTAATAAATCTCTGCAATGTGGTATCTTCCCAAACAACATGAAACTAGCAGTGGTAAAACCACTTTATAAAGGTAAAAGCAAAACAGAAATATTGAATTATCGTCCTGTATCCTTACTTCCAGTCCTATCAAAAATACTGGAGAAAATAGTGCATAGCAGATTGGTGAAATTTTTTTCAAAGCACAAAGTAATCTATGAAGGGCAGTACGGTTTTCAGAAAAATCGGAGTACTACTGATGCAATTCTTGACTTAACAGGCAATATCTTAGAGAGTTTCAATAGAGGTCATTACACTTTAAGCCTTTTCCTTGATATGTCTAAGGCGTTTGATAGCATTGACCATGCTACACTTTTGAAAAAAATGGAATTTTATGGCATCAGAGGCACTGTTTTATCATGGTTTAGAAGTTATTTGAAAGAGCGTCAAATCAAAGTTAGATATAAGAATTCAATTTCTTCGTGTTATCTCATGCATTATGGAACACCTCAGGGTTCTGTATTGGGTCCATTGTTATACCTAATTTTGGCCAATGATTTAGTTAAAAGTCTGAAATTTTGTAATTGTATTGTTTTTGCAGATGATACGACAGTATTTGCCAGCGGTAATAACTTGAAATTTTTATTTAAAAAAGTAAATAATGATCTCACTCGTTTGAGTAAATGGTTTGACTGCAACTCTCTAACAATTAATGTTGAAAAATCAAAATGTATTTTGTTTAGGCAAAAGCAAAAGCCATTAGGTCAGTGTGGATCTTTGAAAATGAGCGGAATGGAAATAAGTCGAGTAAATAGTATAAAATTCCTAGGTGTAACGATTGATGAACATTTAGAATGGACCCTGCATGTGAAAAACGTGTTGACAAAGATGATAGCAGGAAATTACAGCCTCAAAATGGTGAAAAATATGCTACCAACGAGATCAAAACTCATGATCTATCATGCCAATGTGCAAAGCCACATAAATTATGCCTTGAGTGTCTGGGGGCCAATGGTCAGAGCGAATGACATGAAAAAACTGGTAGTTCAACAAAACAACTCGATACGCATTATCTTTAATGTGGGAAGACGATTAAACTTAAGTAAATTTTATCAAAAGTCACGGATTATTAAACTGAAGGATCAAGTTAAGCTATCATTACTGAAAATTTCCTTTAGATATTCCCAAGACAAACTACCTATACGCATTACCAATTTATTTAACCTGAGTAACCATAACTACTTCACTAGAAATAGAAATAGTCTGAGAACACCACAGCATACCACTTTCCAATACAACCGAAGTTTCCTGGGACAGGCACCTGGTTATTGGATAACTTTGTCTGAAGGGTTAAAAAATAAAACTAGAGTTGGTACTTTTGCAAAAGGGGTTATAAAAACTACATTGAGTAACTACTAACATGATTAATATTTGACATCTGGCAGCGTATAATGTTTGTATGTGCAACTATATTATAATGTGTCTTTATATAATAGGCCAATTTATGTAATATAGATATATAAACTTATGTTAATATAACATCAGACTATCAGCATGGAAATTTACAGAATTATGAATAATTATTATGTTATGTTTATTATGTTATTTAGTAACAAATGTGTGTGCATGCCAGGCTACGCCTGTTACAGTTTTTCTTAACTTGCGTGCATTCACCTCAAACACAGTCTTTACTTTTTACTTATTTTTGTTGTATACATGTACTACGATGTGTTTGGGAAAAAATAAATAATCTAATCTAAAATAAACCTGAACAGGACAATGAACCATAAAATGCAGATTGGTTCATTGAACTGTAATTTTGCGGATTCATCAAAGTGATATTACGGTATAATGTACATATATAAAACAGTTTATTTAAAGTATATTTTACAGTTATATTATCCGTCAAACGTAGAATGTAAAGAATGCAAGGGGCTGTAGAATCTACTGTAAAAATACGGATAGTATTTGATTTAACTGTCGCATAGCTCTACGGATGTATCGACGCTGGAATCAGCTGAGTGAGAGAGCTAGTGACTCCAGGCTCGGCCTTGCTCATCTCTTGCTTGACAGCAGGGAAGTAAGTCCGTCAATTAGTTTGCTCACAAACCATAAAATGGATGGATATTTTCCAAGAGAACCAGGTGTCAAGTTAATCGAAGTATGTTCTATTGATGCAGACTGCGCTTGGGTTATTTTGGTTTTAATAGTGTCATTCTTTAGACCACATCATAAGACTCACACAAATGTCAATGTCACATATAGACATTACAACCTTTGCGTAGTGACAGCATCTTTAAGATCATATGAATGAGGATGTTCCCTTACCTTCAGATAAGTTATAAATTAAGTTTGATTAACAGCTGTGTAAAGCATATGTTATAGATGGCACCACATGTATTGTGGTTGAAGTCCATGCAATCTCTTGTTTATAGTTCCTAATCTGACCAGGTGTATTGATTGTTTGGCCAATTCAAATGTTTTGTCTGCATATTACAAGTTGCCAGTAAATTAACGGTTGAAGTAATTGTTCATTAACGTGAACTGAATGTTGAATGACATGTCGCAGTAAATTTATCTTGTAGCCATTTTGTAACTGACAAAGAACTGTAAATTCCTGGACAAAGTCTGTATTAAAAAAATACTGGTAAAATAACAATAAATTTACGGTCCTTTTAGCCAGAAAAACACGGTCATTTCTTACAGTGAAAATCCATGCTACCACAAGCTGTTTGGTTTGACCCAATAACAAAAAATCGCCTGTCTCACTTACTTTCTGGTGACATGTCTGCGGCAATTTTCTTGGAACATATGTTCTATCGGAAAAAAGGTTTTGTACAAAAGCTGTATTTTTGTCTGAACAGGAATGTTTGTATTTCAACTATTGTCCAATTTTGTTCACGACTAAGCTCAAATAGGAATATTGATTGAAGTATTTTCTTTGCTAATTGAATTCCTTCTATTTTGATAAGGAAATTTCTGTCTGGGCATAATTTCTGCAATATTGGTGCAAGCATTTCTGTTCCAAAATAATTAATTTTATTTGAGGCATTTCTGTTACTGTAAAATTAATTACTTCTATATTTTTTTTTCAGGTAGGCTAGTCCTAAGTTATGTTCCAATATACTCCACATTCCTAATTATTGTACAACCATTCTTTTTCACAATGTCTCCAAAAGAGATAAACACTATTGCGATATATCTTTTACATATGGGTCATTCTCAAATTTCGGGACAATTTGCGTCACTCCAGTTCCCTGACATTAATTTGAATGCAATTGATATCTGAAGCGTCACTGCACATCTGTTATTCATATTTCTATTTAGAACCACTGCATTTAGAACAAAAAGTCATTTATTAGACTTTTTTTTGGCGCATTGTGTCCAGTAATCCGTGCCAAATCAGTGGTTTTCCCTGTCACTGGACCTGACATGACAAAATCAAGTGTTAATTTTCCTCCTAAAGTACCATCATTTCCAAAGTTTCTATGCACGATTCATGAGAACATAGACTTGAATTGATATATATACATCATAATTAACTTTTTTCTTGTTTCATTTTTGCCTCTAAATAGCCCACACTGGTGCTGATGGGGCGTAAAACACAAACTCACTCACTCGCTTCTTGTTTCATTTCATTGAATTAATTGATGTAAAAGACTTGTCACTAGTTTATGTTAATTTTTTTGTCCCCTCCGTTACCAGGCATAGCTCGGCTCGCTATTTTTTTTAATGAGCAATTTCCACTCAAATGTTGTAAGATGCACATGCGCCAAACTACCACAGCTTTGCAGATTTTCATTAAACAGGTATTCAACAAGTTAAGGCATAATTCTCATTGGAACATTTTTTGGTCCCACTGAAATGTCCACTCCGTTACCTCCAATTCCAAGCTTACCAGTTATACCTTTTCAAAGAAATTTTATGTATATATTGCTGAGGGTGACAGGATTCAATAGAATGCAATCAAAACTTTTTATCTCCCAAATAGAATGCACTATTAAGAGAAAACCAAACTGTTCCTGTCCACTCCGTTATAATTCCTTTCCACTCCGTTACCACAAAAAATCGATATTTAATTAAAAATACGATTGATGTGAGATGAAGTACTTCTGAAAATAAGACTTGCATATTTTATAACATAATCAGCACACCTTCAGGTTATATATAGCAGCATAGTTAATAGCAAACCAGCACACATTCAGGTTAAATAGCACATCATGTAATATAAAGAATTAGAAACAGAGTTCAGTGTTTGGATTCAGAGCACCAAGTATTAATACTGTAAACTATCATATCATAAAAGACAATGACAACCAAACATAGCAAAGATATTTACAGAATTATACAATATATATACACATTAGCATAGACCACAGGTCACGCGAGGGAAGTGTCAGTGCCATTAGTCATCCATCTTGAAGGGAGCTAAATTTATTTAAATTTATATTGTCAGTTTTTAATACAGTATTTAAGAATCTACCTAGAGCAAATAAAACATCTTCATTTTTATGCGATACAAGCCTAAGGAACTGTTCATGATCACTAAGCACTGAAAAGTTGTCTATGCATTTATTTGCAACTTCAAATAGTTCTACCCTTATGTCTTTCCAATGGTTACACAACATTAAACAGTGGAATTCATCTTCGACACTATTAGAATCACATCTCTTACATATCCTATTCTCCGCAGGGATATAAGGGCGCTTATGTCGACCCAGTTCGATATGTAAATTATGGGAACTCAGTCTAAATCTGGCTATACTTTGGAAGATTGATTTTGGCAGGTTGAAATTAAGATAGGGTTCTAATCATAAATCATTTTTGAATTGTTTGTAAGTTCGAAGTTTAGGATTTGAGTCACTGTCTTTTATTTCATGCATTATTTTTGTTTGAGCTTTCTTAAATAGAGATTCATTCATAGAAGCAACTGTAACACCTGCACTGTTTAGACCATTTGAGATTTTACAGAGTTTGGATAACCAGCATTGGTGGTTTCTTTCATGTAGATCAACCTGGATATCGAAGCATGTTTTAAGAAGTTTAGGAGCATCATTACTTTTAAGCCTGTGCCAATATTTTAGAGCTGAAGCCTGCTGTCTGTATATCAGAGAGAATCTTCCTGTATCAGCTAAAATAGCAATTGTGGATGTTTGATTTCTTACACCTAGGAGGTTTTTAAGAAATTTAAGTTGTATTCTTTCTAAAATGTCAATCTCTTTAGTTTGGAACCAAATTTCACTGTTATATTCTAAAATGGGTAATATGTGAGTGTCAAACATTTTTAAGCTCAGGCTTGGTGGAAGGTACCCAACTGTAGATTTAATTTTCTCTTTAAGAGCATGCATTGCCTTTTGAGCCTGAGATGCTAGATGGTCATACATAAGTTTGTGGATATTAGATGAGTTACTTATTATGTGTCCAAGATATTTGTAGGAGTCAACTATTTCAAGTTTCTAATCCCCAATTTGGAATTCATAATCTGACATATTGCTTCTGTGTTTTGCATTAATAACCATAACTTTTCTTTTCTGAGAGTTAATCAGTAAATGCCACTTTTTGCAATATGCCTCAAGGTTACTTAATAGCACTTGCATGTCGCTAGCATTTTCAGACATTAGAACAAGATCATCCGCATACAATAAGTGTGTGAATGTGGTACCATTTACAGTCACTCCACATTTGTGGTCAAGGTATTCCTCCATATCAGCCAGGAATACATTAAAAAGTTTTGGACTAATGATTCCAATCTGGAGGACACCAAATGTACTATCAATTTTGGATCCCAGCTGGCCCTCCCATCTGACTCGGGCGCTAGATTTAGAGAATAGGCTACGAATTATTTTAAGCAATCTGCCACCATATCCCTGTTTAATAAGTTTGTAATACAGAAAAGTTCGATTGACAAAGTCGAAAGCCTTTGAGAAATCTATGAATGTAATGTACAGAGGTCTCTTTTTAGATTTGGAATAAGAAACCAAGGTGTCAATAATAAAGACATTGTCGCTAGTTCTACAGCCTTTTGTAAAGCCAAACTGATTGTGATCTACCAAATTATCTGCATCACATTGAAAGGCTAATCTCTTGTTAACTATTGATTCAAATATCTTTCCCATACAAGCCATAAGAGTCAATTTACGATAGTTATCAGGTTCATTTCTGTCGCCCTTTTTATGCAGGGGCTGAATTATTCCTTCTGACCATTTATCTGGAAAATTTCCTTTTTCCCAGATGTAATTGAACAGGACAGTCAGAGGGTGTGTCATGTGTTTTGACAAATATTTATAAAATTCATTACTAATACCATCAATACCAGGGGCCTTGCCTAGTTTCAGACTCTTAAGTTCCAATTCTACCTCATGAACTGTGATAGGAGCATCAGTCATACATGTTTCATTGGAGTATTTATCAAAATTCTCCATAAACACTTCAATTTCCTCTAAAAATTTCATATCAAAATTCAGTTTGGCTTTCTCTGGTGGGGATTTGATACCATTAAAATAGTCATCAAATGATTGAAGCGATATAGTACCACTTACAGTACTGGAGCTGTTTTTCTTTAGTTTATCCCAATACTTCCGATACTCCTGTGGGTTACTAAGCTCCATACTTCTTAGATCATCTCTAACTTTATTCTGATAACTTCTCTTTTTCCTTTGTGTTATTGCTCTGTATTCCCTTTTTAGTTTATGGTAGTAGTTAAAGTTAATTGTTAGATTTAGATCATGGGTTTTAGAATAATCATTTAATTGTCTTTTCATCTCTTTACATTCCGAATCAAACCATTCATTCCTAGGGAAGGTGTCACCAAGAGATTTTTGAAATTTTTTCGGAAAGTTTGCTGAAATGGCTTCCTCAAGGAAAGTGTATACATCTCTAACCGCACAGTTAACACCTTTGTCTGAGATAATAGAATCAATGAATTTGTCATGCATGGTAATACACACCTCACTCTCTATCATTTCTATAAGTCCTGTTGCCTTATTTGGATCAAAAATATACTTATAAAACTGACTGTTACTGCTTTTCACTATCTGATTGGCAGGTTTATCAGTCTTACAAGAAGATATAGCAAGTGAGAAAGTAAGTGGTCTGTGATCAGAATCAGACATCAGTGGATCAATTACAAAATCATTTAGTATCGTGTACGTATACGCATCACAAATTAGATAATCAATTAGGCTTTTTCCATTCGCAGTATAGCATGTGAATGTTCCTGTTGCACGATCACTGCTAAAGTAGCCATTCATTATTCTCATTTCACAAGATTTACAAAGCTCTAATAGCTCTTTACCATATCGGTTAGATTTTGTGTCATCAGAATGACGAGAACTATCATGAAAATTATATTTTACTTTGTTGAGTTGTGGAACAAACACATCATGAACATCCTTTCCAGATGTTGTTACAAAATCTACGAGCGTACCTGTTCTAGCATTGAAGTCGCCACATAAACTAACATGTCCTATTTGACTGAAATGAGTGACATCATCTTGTAAGAGATGATAAGCATTAATGTCTTGAAAACTAGATATAGTCGAAGTTGAATCAAGAGGTGGTATATAAACTGCTCCTAGATATAAGTCTAGATCATCATATTGTTTAATCTTTAGCCATACACTGAAATCAGAATTCTTTGCAATGGTTACAATTTTGCTATTTGCTAAATATGAACGTGTCATAACACCTATACCTCCCGCAGGTCTACGTGCACGATGATGTTGATATCTTCGCTGGTAGTGCATAAATTCAAAGTCACGTATTACTGGCTTAAATGAGTCACTTTTCATTGATTCAAGAAAAACCACCACATCAAACTTACTCACATAATCTACAAAATCTTTAGAGTCTAACTTATTGGCTAATCCATGTATATTCCACACAATAAATTTTAGTTTCTTGGGCTTCTGTTCATAGCAGTTTACACTAGGTTCAGCATGAATAGTTTTTATCACATTTACATCTTCGCCATTTATTGCAGAGTTAGAGTCAGAAGAGGCTTGCTTAGATACACATGACAATTCATGGAGTTCAATATTTTGATCATTCAAAATGTCAGTATTACTTGTATTAACATTCAAACTGTTATTACCATTTGATTTAGCATTCAGACTGTTACTTGCATTAAAAATGTGATCACTGTTAGAATTATCACTTCCTTATACATGTGTAAAGCATATCCAAATAGTTTTATGTAGTTTGGAGATACCATGACAAAGAATGGTTGCATATTAAATTTGATAACACAATGTATGTAAGTGCAAGTGGTTCTGGGTGTAGGACAGGTCCTCTGTGTACTTACTGTTTTGAAAAAGAGTATTTTTGTTCCAAATAAAAGTGCTGCAATATTTGAAAAATTATATTCTCACAGAGTTCTGTTGGCTGTTTCAATAAAATTGCTGCTGTATTGATATGGGTATTTATTAGGGTTGGGACGATAGCCGGTATTCATACCATACCGTGGTATTTTTCGGGCCAAATATCGTACCGTCAGGGTCCACAGTACTTACGGTGTTACCGGTTTTGCTTCATACCGTGATTTAAAACCAGCAAAAATAAGAAGAAATAGCAAGAAATCCACTCGAATCCACGTTGTTTTGGTCCCTGCAATGGTACAGCATGCGAACCTTGGGCAATGTTCCTGTATCCTCTGCCCATAGGCGCTGCTTTGTGGCTGCCCTGAGCTGTATTCAGTGGAAGGCCCACCACAAATTTCCCCACACCAGGGGACCAATAATATATACAAATACACATGATGTTATGCTTAATCTTAGCAACGGTGAGGTGACAATGCTAGTATTGTTAGACTAATATTGTTAGACAGGTATGGTGTGCAAAGTGCAGCTCTAAGATGGTTCAAATCATCAAATCTGAAAGATCACAGTTTGTGATAATAAATGACAAAAGTTTCAGACAAAGGTTCCAAACTTGGACCAATCTTATTTAACTCCAATGTTGCCCCAGTCAGTGAAGTGGCACAAAGAAATCAAGTTCATGATTAGAAGTACTCTGATGATTAGCAACTTATTCTGTCATTTAAACCAACCTTTTTGCGTCAAGAACATGCAATACAGAAAACGGAAATTTTATTGCTGAAATCTGTAATTTCTTGCATGACAACAAGCTCTGCAACAATGGAGATAAAACTGATCTTCGTCTAATCGGAGCGCTAAACCAATTGAAGAAACTTCAAATAACATCTATCAATGTAGACAATGTTGAAATCAAAACCACCAAACACGTCCGCAGCTTATGTGTGCTCTTCGACAAAAAAATGACAATGGAGAAGCAGATCAACAAAATGTGTCGAACGTAGCGCATATTTCAATTTGAGGAACTTTTCAAAACTGAAAAAACCTTGATAAAGAAACAGTTAAAACTGCAATAAATGCTCTTGTCACCCCTCATTTGGACTGTGGAAGTGGACTGTTGTATGGCACTGCCTGCAGATTGATAAATAAACTTCAGGTTGCTCAAGACTCGGCAGTTTGATTAATTAAGAGATTGAAATAGCATGACAGTGTTAGCCACAACAGGAAACAGCTGCACTGGTTACCAATGACAGCAAGAATTCGGTTCAAACTGATTACGACTGCATGGAAAGTAATTGTGATTAAAGATAAATCTTTTATTTTGTAATTGGACTTCCAGGAGGAACATAGCGTGAACTTGATGCTGCCAATTTAAATGGTGCAGGGCTCGTCTTTTGTGACATAGAAATGTATGCGGGTCATTCCACAGTAACTGAGTTTTTTTTTGTGTCACTCAAGCTGGTTACAGCAAAATCATAATATTAGGATTTCTAATCACATGCCTTTCCCCATAAGAAGTTATTTTCACTGTTAAATGGAAACTATCAGCTACTGCTTATATTGTGCACCCTTAACAATATCTGAAATATATCCAAAATGTGATGTCACAGAAAATTCTTCTTTCAATTAAAATATGTTTTTAACCATGTCAAATCAATATAAATATTTGTTGTGGGTCTAAATCTCAGGACAACTACTCAATATACTTATATTCAAAGACCGACTGAATTGTTCCTCTCCTGTGTAGGTATATTGCGGAAAACAAAATGACCTCGTCACCAGAAAACATGTCACTGGTGTTACTCATTAAATAAAGCACGCATGGTTGTGAAAGGTATGCTCCCTTCTATCTGTGGTTTAATGTACCAGAGGGCTTCTTCTGATGGACATGCATCCATGATATTATAACTGCAAATTTTGGCATTTATATGTTTTTAGCATGCAGGATGGCTCTACAGTGAGTATTCTTTTTCGATGTCACTGGTGTTACCCTCAAAAATGGTCTATAATTCTAGAATTTTCAAAAACTGCCTCAGACACAGGATATGTCCTGTTTACAGGGATCAATCTTTGGCAAACCCGTTGAAATTATTGCATCACTGTGTGAGCAATTGGTATTTCAGTTCAAATTGTCACTGGTGTTACTGTCACTGGTGTTACTCAAAAATTGTTAACACTGGTGGCCAACGGTAACACCAGTGATAAGAAAATCCAATGAAATTCTTATTTTAATAGGAAATATTTCAAACGATTATTAATCTGGTCACTGGTTTTACTTTGAGTCAATGGTGTTTCTTAACTTGTACTGTAACATGCAGTGACAGTTTTGTCTTAGTTATTGTGGAATGACCCATCCATGGTGGAAATTATATTGCCACAAGGTGAACACAACGTTGAGATTTTCACAACGTTGTGACAATGTTGCCACAATGTTGAATGCTATTGTCATATTTTGTCATTGCTTCACAACGTTGTGACAACGTCATTCAACAAATTTTTAACCAAGATTGCAACGTCATGACACTGACAACTTTGCTGCAACATAGATGTGCCAGTTACATGGGATTAGTACTACATGTTGGACTGTTGGTGAATGTGAACTTTCAAGCACAACTGCGTAACCGTCATTTTTTTCCTCAGTCATGTTTGAAAATGACCATGTTGCATAGAGTAGTGCGGGGCATGCAGCCCCCCTTAACTTCGGGGTGTGATTTGACCTACTTTTTATGGTCGATTATTTGAATGCTTATGCTGTCAGGAAGGGATCACTTGACTCTACTTATAACTAGTGAAAAAAATGTTTACAAATTTTAATAAAGGAGTTACAGCAATTTTTGTGAAAAATTGCAAATGGTCTTCTTACCCCACCCATCAGGCAAGAAGCCCCCCTATTATAATCCTATGGCAATTTTTTTTGCGAGTGCATTCAGCTTGCAAGTTATTTCTTGGGGTTCTTCTATCATTTTAAAGTCATTATATTTACTTTTTCTGAATTTCTGAATTTTTCTGCAATGCAGATATCCATTATACTTTTAAATATTTCCTAAGTTATTTCTGACAACCCCTTTCAAAGAATTACTCAAAGTTACATAAACCATGCATATTTTTTGTTTCTTTAATTTCTACTATGGTTTGATGCTGTTTGCCCTGAAAATTTGTGACATCACCTAAAAAGCGTCTAGCTTCAATCCTATCAATAAGAAAACGCACCAAAAATGTAAGTTTAGATATAAGCCTTGGGGGCCTCTCACCTAACCAGGGCTTCTTGCCCGGACCTTCTCTATCATATTTTTAAAATACCTACACATAAATATATATTTACTCCCATGAAATCGGTCAGAATACTTCCTGACTTCAATTCTGCTCGTCTAATGAAGCTGTCATTAAAAGAAAATCTATTATTTTTTCTATTATATAAATTATTGGGAAATCCTGATGCTAAAAACTATTAGCCAGAAAAAATTAATTTTGACACAGGTGGTGGCAATTGCATATGCTAAAATGAATCTGTCAATAACTTTACTATTACACGTTCATCAGTTCACCGTCCAACATAATGAGTTGAATTTTAATCGGAAAATTGTTTTAATGTTGTAAAAGTGCTATGACTAGTTTGCATGCCAAATGGCAAGGTTTGATGTCACTTGCCGATTGTTTTTTTAACCACGATTACAGTGTTTCTGGTTTCAATAACTGTGGCTGTGTAATTATCAACATTTATTGATGATAATGTCTTGACAGGAAAGGTTTGACCTGAAGATGGCAGTTTAAACTGAAAATAAAGTTCATCTAAAAACCCTTATTGGTTTTTTGACTGGTCTTTCATATTATGAGCGTAGCTCATGGCTGCCGAAGGCAGCCATGAGCGAAGCTCACTTAGCACAAGGACAGCTCATTCTGTGTGGTGCTCATGTCTACAGTGACTGCCTGAACAGGAAGTGCCTGTAGTTGCCATAAAACTGGAGCTAGTAGTTTAGTCACAGTTTAGTTTGGTACATAATTAAAATGCCTTAAATATCTTCAAAAATAGCTTTAAAATTTGAGTCTTGTCCTATAAATCCTCCAATGACTTATTTCATGGATTTAAATCAACAATCAACAACATGTGTATCTACATTGGAAATAATTATTTCCATACCCCCTGATTGTGAGAAGTGACTGAAAATTAAAAGTCAATACAAAAGTTGATGACTTAAATGGCTCACCAAGTAAGAAATCATAACAACACTTAAGGTTACATAATCTTCATTAACTATCAACAAATTATGTAACAGTCTAATAGTAAACAATCACCTCTGAATAGCTGGTTTTATTGATCTCAGTAATGTAACATCAACAAATTTAACATAGATTTGAATTACGCCTGTCTATCTATCTATCTTTCTATCTTTCTATCAATTATCTATCTATCTATCTATAGATCTGATCTTAACTATCTAATCTTATCTATCTGCCCATTTGCCCAGTCCTTTAAAAAGATAAATTGGCCTTCTGCATGCTAAGTGTAAGATAATGCAGTAGTTATATGACAATGCTGCGCGAATTTCATGGCAGTGCCATTTACATATTATATCTTATCAATTTAATTAGCATTTGTGGAAATGGAGTGCAGCTGTATCCCAAGGGGCACACAGCATAAACACGGCGTTGCTAATTGGTGGAGGGCTGGTCTGTTGGTCACGTAGAGATGTATGGTAGAAATTATGTTGCCACACCGTGAACACGACGTTGAGATTTTTTTCAAACATTGCCACGTCACAAGCTAACGTCGAACCCTTGACATTGCTTCACAATGTTTTGAATATGTCGCCACAACGCTGCATCCTAACATCATATCTTTGATGTTGCTTCACAACATTGTGACAACATAATTTCTACCATACAATTTTACATCATTTGATGAACAGGGTGACGTTGTCGCAACGTTGTCGCAATGTTGTCGCAATGTTGTCGCAATGTTACTACTACGTAGATGTGCCCATAGGGATTTTCATGAATGTTGTAGGTTTTTTGAAAAACCAAATGTCTAGAAAACCCCACCATGGTTGTTTAAAAAAACTGTTTTGTGTTGAAAAAAAAAATTTACAGTGCAGGTTAGTGTTTTACCTTAATGCCAGATGTTAATTATTCTCCGTGGTAATTGTTTAGAATGAAATAGTTCGTTCACTCATTATCATTCAATGCCTCTTAACTTAAAACTTTTATTTTTCTTTGTTTCAGATTTATGGCCACACCTGTTAAGGACATTCCAAGTACAAAGATTCTCCCTTTCCCCATTTTGTCATTTTTCTTTTTCTGATTTTTTCTTTTGCTAGAAGGGCCAGACGTGTCATGGTATTGTGGTCTGGTCAGTGGTCTGCCAGTCATTAAAAGCCATCAAAAGAGATAAAGAATGGCAAAAAAAGAAGTTGAAAAATAAGCCAATTATTTCCTTCAGACCTCTTCAGAGTATTAGTCATCAAAATACACGAATGGCAAATTGCTGCATGGACTTCTAGAACTTCATGTGTACTCAGATAGGATTCTGTGTAAATTTAATATGTCTAAAAAATAAAAAAACATTTTTTCTTTCTTCTGTGGTAGCCTTTATTAGCAAATATGAATTGAATATGAGGAAGTTGTTTGTGTAATGTTAATGTTAATAATTATTATTGGCAAATTACTACCAGAAACCTAGCAACATTATTGAGTCACAAAAAAGTCAAACATATCCTCTATCCCTGTTGCAATGAATAATTATGTGATAGTGACAATTTGGCACATGTTTACTATTGATTGGTGAGTCATTTAGCAACACCTGTACAAGTTTACTGGTCCACAACATTAAAAGTTATATCATATTTATTACCACATCAATTGTGGAGTCAATATTATAAAGTAGCAACGTTACAGCTCCAGTAAAGTCAATGGAGTTGAATGGACTTAGGGGCCCATCAAAGTTATAAGGTTTAAAAGTTCATGGCTCATATTTATAAATGGATCAATTGCTTTAACGTTAATTCATGCAAATATTTTCACGCAAATGGAAATTAAAGTCAGGACTGCAGACTGCCCAACAATATCATGGACTGGCAAAAAAAATGAAGATATCTGGATGATGACTCTATCAATGTTTCTATTCAATAAATATTAATCCACTTTCTTGAAAGCCTCCAACTCCATAATACACTGTGGACTTGTTTGAAGTAAAGCGTGTGGAGGGACTTCCAGGAGAGGACACCTGTTCACCCAGAAGAGTTTCCAAGGAAGGTTTATTGGCTGACAAAGGCACCCAAGTTGCTTTCAATGCCCTGGCTTTGTAAAATAAATAAATGCATTTTGATGCAAATTTATTCCTTCATAGGTTATGGAAGCATGTCCCTAAGATGCACTTTCAATAAGAAGCATGTTAAGGAGCTCTACCAGGGGTCCTTCTCTCCTTGAATGGCTCTCCTGTAGATTGGTAACCTGGTGACCCTGGCCCTCTAAGGCCCTTCTTGAACAATGTGGAGTATTGGGGGAAATTGATGGTTGCTTGGGACACCTTGCTCTTTGATGGCACAATGTACAGGTGCAGTAGGCCTCTGTAGGCTTGTATGGATGAAGTACTGCATTAGGCCTAGCTTGCATATTATACATAATGCCAATTATGACATCCTCCCCCCTGTATCAAAATTCAAGGTGGTCTTCCACTGTCTCCAACCATCTCTCTCTACTGTCTGTGGTCACGTGAGCAGAACAATGGGATGGATGAAAAGGAGGCTGAATATATATACAACACAATGGGTCACTCAGCATAGTCAGTTGGGATGCAAACCTGTCTTTCTCACATACATCACTTGGAGACATGCATTGGCCTTGCAAACCTTCACCCAACAAAGCCTAACAACGCCCAACCATGCAGTGGAGCAACTGGGGAGGTCAGGGAGGAACGTGGGGTACCAAGACAGGCTGACCTTTGACCCAAGGTCAAATATGCCATGATTGAAGGAGGTTCAAGAGGATAGATA
The DNA here is from genome assembly GCA_026936325.1 of Platynereis dumerilii. Classification (NCBI taxonomy): domain Eukaryota; kingdom Metazoa; phylum Annelida; class Polychaeta; order Phyllodocida; family Nereididae; genus Platynereis; species Platynereis dumerilii. The sequence continues at coordinate 16,318,244 of JAPTHN010000011.1, forward strand.
GATGGATAGATAGATAGATAGATAGATAGATAGATAGATAGATAGATAGATAGATAGATAGATAGATAGGTAGATAGATAGATAGATAGGTAGATAGATAGATTTGATCGATTGATTGATTGATTGATCTCAAGATTGATTGATCTCAAGATTGTGTGATTCATTTTTCAGACTTGCAGTGGATAGTATTAGATAGGTGGGATGAAGGGATCAGGAAAGTATAAATAAACATAACATTTTCTGTTGGTGTTCTGTGATTCTATGTACATTAATATGGGAGATGGCCAACTGGGCAGAACGTGTTTTTAAAATAATTCAAAGGCCCAACCTGCAGCATGGACTGCTACTCTCTTCTTACTTTACACATCTGATAAGGTCTGTAACGGGGCAAAATATGCTCACTAATTACATGCTGTTGGCTGTACAAAAGTATTGCCTCATATAGACTGGCTGATCTATTCAGTTTGGTCATTTAAGCATTAAAGCAGATCACCATGCAAAGGCCCACTTTGTAGCTGCTACAGGCCTCACTAATGCTGTAATACTATAGGCCTGTGATAACTATATCTACAGGCATACGGAATGTGGATACAACTAGATACCTAGCTCTTTCTCTATATATGCATTTGCTGTACTATAGCTGTGGCCATATCATTTGATATTTCAAGTCGACATATGGCGAGCAAATACTTCATAGAGTTTTTTTTCTCCTTGAATTTAATTGAGGAACACCTGGCGACTTCACGCTCCCTACCAGATTATCACTTGTGACAATAGATCGAAGTGGCCTCACCTGGTTACTTTGCTAATAAATGCCTATAGTTTATAAAGGAGATTACCCATTAAAGCCCTTTACTTTTTAAAACGGCTATCATGATACACTTTTCAATTAGGTTTAACTCTCATGAGAGTAGATGATTAAATGAGTATTGAAATTATTGATAGGACCCATGCCCAGATGCAACTGTACATTGTAAACTTTTAGATCTTTAACAGATGTTTATGTTGGATGACTGGGACTTTGCATCCAGTATTTCTGCTCTTGGTACAGGCTAATTAGCACAGCGGGAGGAAACAGCAGTGAGGCGAAGGATGAAATTGAAATCCAACATTGGCCCAGGCAACCCGGAAAGAGCAGGATTCGAACCTGGACTCAGCAGTTTATGTAAAAAGTTAGATAATATATATTATAATTATTTTTAGTTTCTTCCAACTAAAACACCCTACTTGGATTCAGTTAGAGCCCATTTTAAAATTGCCTGAATTAGGCCTTCTGTTGAAGTTATCAGCTATTTGTTGCATTACCATCACCATCAGTGACATGCAATAGGTGCTGACTGCTGAGTTATCTTTCAATATTTCAAAAAGTATAAAATATCCGTCAATCAGACCATCAGCAGGCACAACTAAACCATATAGGCTATATTTGTACCAAATTTCATCCATGTGCATGCAATAGGGGCCGAGCTATGGCCTAGAAATGAAAAAAAAAGACAGTTATTTTTTCGTTTTTCATCAATATTTCAAAAAGTATAGAATATCCATGTACATGCAATAGGGGCTGAGTTACTGCTGGGAATCAATCTGTCCACCCGACCCCCTACTGCCCTCTGGCTGATGGACAACATTTTAGCAAAGTGATAACAACTTTGTTCGCTGAAAGTAAAAATTTTGAAGGGAAATTTAAAGAATAAGAAATGGATAAATGGATTGAAAGAAAGGGGGATTTCTACTGAGAGTCTTTCTGGTGACATGTTTCTGTGGATATTTTTTTTTTTTCAATTCCGTAACGTTGCTTGTGACAAAGTCGCTCATTCCATAGTGTCTAATAACAAAAATCATACTTTTCCATCGACCAAATACTGGTAAATAGGCTATTTGGATATTCCAAATAGCACAAAGTACCACTATTTGCATGGATATTTAGAAAAAGGTCAAATGTCCCCAACATGCTATTTGGACTATTTCGTCGGAAACTACTTGGTCAGATAATATTTCATCAGAAGCTTTGTCCATCTTATAAGCTTGTCCATCTTATAAGCTTGTCCATCTTATAAGCTTGTCCATCTTATAAGCTTGTCCGCCTGCCACAAGTTCTACTGTCTACAGGCAATATTTTTGATTTCAAAATATCCAGGAGAGGGCACTTCCTGTTGGGGTGTTCCTGTGCTGCTCTACAACTTACATGGAGTGCCCTCTTGCATAGTAGACAAACGGGCATAATTATCTTAAAAGTGATTTTGTGTAACCAAATAGCTTCCAAAGGAAATAGTTGTTACGAAGTATGACAAAGTTTCTAACATAGCACATTTGAACGAAAAAGTATCGAGTAGATGATGTGGCAAAGTTGCACTTCTTGGATAAGTTGTAAGGGATATTGGCAAAGCATGGTTAGGGGAGTAGATATTCTGACAAAGACCTATTTGAATGTCTGCAATCCAAAAGGCATGCCCGATTAGCTAATCTGGCATGCAGAACTTTTGGTCGTAACAATTTTGGTAGAATGCAATGACAAAAATTCATTCGGATTGTTTTTTCGAAAATTTTACCTGCATGTTTCCTGAATATCCCCAAAAGTTCTCCACTATCCTCCTTAACTCACAAAAAACTTATCTTTAAAATCAAATGTTCTCTATTATTTTTGCTGTGATATTTCTGTAACTTGGGGGGGGGGATTCCCAAGAGTTTTTATATTCATCATTAATCATCATGTTTATATTTCGATAGAACATTTCTTTCATTGAATACAATTTTCCAACATCAGTCACTTTTTTGCTGAATTTATTTCCCTTGATTTATGATCATCTTAGATCTTCCAAATTTTGTAAGAAATTCTTCCTGATCCCTGGACCAGGAATTTAGTCTTTCCCCTTATTTTTGAAACACAATCCAACATTTTTACAAACTTTTTATGATGCCAGGAATTAAACCTCCCTAAAACTAGTTTTCGACGAGGCAGTATTTTCCTGGTAAATAGCAGGGGGGGATCCAGAAAATTCCGGTGGGGGGGTCTATCGGGCTATCGCGTCGCGGAATGCATATTTCGCGACATAACACGACTGCGCGCGAATAAAATTAACATGTAAAAATATATAAATTTTGGTCTGGTGGGGGGGGGATGCATCCCCCCCATCCCCCCCCCCTGCGTCCGTCCCTGGTAAATAGGCCTATGTAGATCCACTTGCCAACATCTGGACAGGAAAACTGCTCAGTCTGCTCAGTCAAACCACTTGGTGGCACCAGCTGTCAGTTTAGCAACATAGGCACCCTGGTGGAGTTTTCAGGGTTTCTACTGGCCTGCAGTGAGAGTGATCTTGACCTTTTCAGACACTACACTCCCTTAAAATGATGGAGTTGTATGGGAGCAATGTAAGGTAGGCCTACAACCTTTCACCCAACCCAAGACGCTGTTGCTAATGACAACATTTCGGTCACCTGAGTTTGTGGACACTGTGGATCACAGGACCACATCCAATAAAGAGATCAACCTTGCTCATCCCCTCCTGCAATGAAGATCATCTGTCTTACAGCAACATTTGTAGACAATTTCACCAAGGAAAAAGAAATCCTCACATTGAAGGCAACCTTTGCGATATCTTTCCCGCAGACGAGAAGGATCGTAGACCAGCAGACCTTTGATTACAATGTTTGTAGTTCTTGCAACCAAAAACAATCAATATTTCACTAGAGTCTTTCAGGTAAATGGTTAGCAAATAAAATAAAATCAAATCAAGGTATTTTTAAACTTTAAATCATAATATATTGGTGTATGATGTCAGTCACAAAATGCTCATATTTCTCATGAGAATTAGATATTCTACTCCAAAGGCAATGTTTTCCACTGCTTTGTGACTCCTGGTTGACCAATGCTTGTCTTAGAACTTTTTGTTGTAGCCTAATATCATAATTAATATTAGCCTAATTATTCTACCGGTACCATAATTTACACTGTAGATTGAGTGGTTGTAGGCCTATACCTTGTTGTAATAGACTTATTGGCAGTTAATACACCTTCATTTCTTTCAACATTTCAGGTCAAGAACTTCCTACCCTCATTCCAAATCGCTGAACACGAAGATCGTCTGCCACATTGGCTTACTCTGTGTCGTCTGCTACGACCATGCACCCCCTCTGGTGGAATCGGCCAAGGGAATCCCCTTCAACGTCATAGCAAGGTCGGGATTGCCCATGTAAACACGAGTGAAACATGACATTTTGTTGACCCTCGTTGAATTTTCGTTGCCATGTTCATATTTAGGATGTAATTAAGGTTCATATAGACCATGGACGTCCCCTGGCCCTTCCCAAAACTGCCCAATGAAGCCTGGAGCAGAAAAAGTCGGGTGGCCATCATTTCTGTGGCTCTGGCCAGCAAGCTGTGGTCTGGTGAGTTGGCAATACACACATTTCATTAGGACTAATTCATTTATTCAGCTAATTAGCTTTTTCATTATGAGACCTTAGTCACCGTAATATTGGATAAATACGTTAGGCCTATGATAGGCTATAGATCTGTCTTCAGTTTTCCCTAGCCTTTAATTCTGGTAGATTAGATAGGTCTAACAGTGGCATCCCTATGGGGGGGGGGGGGGCAAGGGGCACGTGACCCCCATATTAGACCTGTGCCCCCCCATATATGAACTCCTTGACGTTGGGTAAAATTGCATGCCCCCCCCCCCCTGCTCCCAGCTGGATGTCGTTCGGATGAGACATCAAATTGGCGGCCCCTTGTTACAAGGCTTGTATCAGTGTTTGTGCTGGGCAAGTAAAAGATCCCTCACATGGGGTAAATGTGTAACATGTTGAGGACTCCTGCTCTCCCTCCCATCTCATCATTCATCAATCAACCCTTTGTGAGTGCCCAGAACTGGGATTAGAGGTCTGCACTTACCATATCTATCTATCTATCTATCGAGACCCCGTAGCTATGCCACTGAGATCTAATCCCCCTCCCCCAACTCTGCACAGGTCTGTTCAGGATACCTATCTTAAATATTTATCCAAGAATTTCTAGAAATAAATCATTGTAACTATCATGGACAATTTGGCCCTAACTATTAACTTGCTATTTTTTGAAAGGCGAGGCTAATTATTGTTATCTATATAAGATTCTAGATCGGATTGGAGCTACTCAGATTGGTACTGTACTACTGGGATCGGATCGTTAGGGCTACTAAGATTGTATCGGAATTTAAATTGCTGTACTTGGATCGGATCCGCAGTTAAAAAAGTGGTATTGGACTATTGGTGCGTCGCTACAGACAACATAAAATATCATGCAAATGGTATAGCCCCCGCAGGTCTCGGGCCTCCTTGTGGCGGAGGGTGGTAACACTAAGGTGAAGACCTCTATCCTTCAGTGGCCAACATGAGACAGTGCGCTTGCATGGTGTGTCCCCTACCTTACAGGGGAATATCAATGATAATGTCAAAAAACATGTTTCAAGACCGGATCGTACGTCAACCGGGTAACCAAGGTGCGCGTCCCTCAGCGGGAAACCAGGCTGAGATCGAAAAATTAGCGACTGGACTACCAAGATTTCAACGGACAAGGTCATCCTCGGATGACTTGATGGACCCTGACCACCTCCCACACATCTTGAAAGACGAAAATTGCCTTGTGATGAAAGGTGAAACAAAATCCCTTGACGACCTGTCAGCTATCGATGTTTATGAAGTTATTGCAGACACTTGTGACAACACTGTAGCTGGAGAAATAAGACGTCAAACTAATGGAACCTTCCTGATTCATCCTCAGAACGATCAACAAAAAGAGAAACTGACATCAGTCAACAAAATTGCCGGAACAAAAATCTCCTTTGAACCTTTCAGAAGACCAGGCAAAGGCCTCATCTTCTCAAAAGAGAGCAGGACATGTACTGATGCTCAGCTAAACAAGTGGTTCAAGAAACATGGCATTGAACACTTCAAACGTCTTTCCCAACAAAATGGATATGAATTACTACACTTGACATTCAAAGACGATAAAGTTCCAAAGAAAGTACCTGTGGCTTTTGAAAAGTGCAGAGTTCGCCCTATCTTTCCTCGCCCAAAACGTTGTTTCAATTGCCAAATCTACGGACATTTCAGCAGTATGTGTAGAAGGTCGACAGTTTGTGCCAACTGCGGAGAACTGGATCACACTCACACAAGAGAGCAACCATGCTCCAAGCCCTCGTATTGTGTTAATTGTGCAGGGGATCACCCTGCATTTAGCCACGACTGCAGAATCTTCAAGAAAGAAAGGGAAATCATACAACTACAGATAGACACAGGAATATCATTCCCTGAAGCCAGACGCCGTGTAGAAGAGGATACGGACAGCATGGACCAAGGATCAGACTACCCCAGACCAGTTTTACACTTATCTCCAAAGAGACGGATTCAACTGAAGACGAACCTCTTCATGGATGTCATGCAGAAGAAATCTTCACCAGAACGATCAAAGAAGAAAGAAACCATGCACTCTCCTGAACCAGTTTCATGTATATCACCCAGGAAACAAAGTCATACTTCCTTTACTGATATCCCTCAAACAAAGATGTCACCTGAACAAGGCAAGACGAAAGAAGCATTGGCTTCTGAGAACAAGCATCCTAAAAAATGCAATGAAGTGATGACTGCATCCAACAAAGACATCTACCTCAAGTTGGTACACAAAGATCTATCACTGACCACGTATGACCGCCTAGCTTTGATTGAGAAGCATCTAGAAAATTCTAAAAGTACTCTGACAACTGCAGGCCTTGAAAATGGCTATGGACTTCTCTTACAGAGAACAAAACAAAGTGCAGGCTGCTGGCCAAAAGAAAAGTATTGTACTGTTGCCGAGATCCGGGAAGCCACAGCATCACATCTATTCACAGAGATTGAATACGGAACTATGATTCTTCTTCTTATCCACGATCTACTCTTTCTTATCCTGAAATTGGTAGAACATCGCCAGAACAGTTCATGTCAAAAAGAACAGTCAGGACACCTAACTAAGTCAGCTGCAGCAGTTGTCTGCTTGGTGTTAAACAACAAATGGCAAACTAGTAGAAGGAAGCTCACAGAAGACTACCTTGAGTACACAAAAACACTTCTTGCATCATTGAGACTTTACCAAGCACGCACACAACTTGTACAACGTACACAACAAACAAAGGGGCCGTTCAACAAAGACGGTTTCAATACAAAGTCGGACCTCATCAAAGCTATTAAAAATTACAAATTTACAGAAGAAGGAGCCGGTGCTCTGATCCTTCTTATACGCCACAACCTGTTTACAACTGCGCTAAAAGTAGCCCAGAAAATCCGTAAATAATTTCTTGACCAACCTACAAAGTTAGTTCTTCCAACACGGACATGCTATGTGGACAATAAACAAAGACAAATAACACCTGAGCAAGCCTCGATATAGCCCAATAAGGTGCTGCAGAGGCGTAAAACACAAACACACACACACACACACACACATGCAAATGGTATATTCCTTATCCCAGCAAGAAAGGCTGCACAAGCAGCAAAGTTGAAAAGCGTCCACTCCATCGCTGATAAAAAGGTCATTGTAGAAACCCCGAAGGATCCTAACTGCAACAAACGTCTCATCTGCTAAAGAGAAAGAAAAACTTAATTGCTGTGGTTTCGAGGTCAAAGGATGGTTCTGAAAATGTATGGCATCACGACTGCTATGACCCTCTGCTGAGCCCAGCTGTCAGATGTGACATTTGCTTGATTTTAACCACAAAACTACAATCGCAAACAAAACTCCGCCTTGAGGTCAGGAATTATCTGAAACTGAACTTAAAATATCACAACGACCCAACGCTGATGTTTTTCACTTTCAGAGTGGTTGAACAAAGTGAAGATCCACAATGAAGAGATCATGCACAATGCCCTGGACAGCAGGCCCAAGGACACCCCTTTGATAACTGTCTCCAACCACTATAGCTGCGTCGATGACCCAGTGTTGTGGGGTAAGTTTTGCTTCTTGAAAACTCTTCTATTCTCCACAGGACTAAATGCTGGGCTTTGGAGCTGGGTAACAAATGAACCGACAGCAACTCCTGACTCCTTTGGCCTGAATTTCAACTCTGACTCCGTTTCCTTTGATCTCCTGAATTTCAAACGCTAGTCTCCGACTCCAAATCCCAATTCCTCTTTTCAGCATTTTTTTTGCACACAAGTTTCATGTGGCTGGCACAAGTTTTTTCAGAAGCTATGATTGGTCTTTAAAAAGTTAATGCTGTTCACATTGCTTGTTTTTCAATATGAAAGTAATTAGGAGTCATGAAGGAGTCACGGACACCGAATTGATTTTCGACTCCCAAACTTTGTTCGACTCCGACTCTGACTTTACCAAAAAACATCTTACTCCATGACTCTTGAGTCCGACTCCAAAGCCCTGAATAAACAGTGATAAATCAGAATAATATTGCTTCTGATCACCCAGAGAAGGTCAATAGATCTTTTTCCATTGCAGTTCCAAGAGTGTGTATCCGACATAGGGATGCACGGATATCCGGCACAGTATCCGGTATCTGGCCGGATAGTGGAATTTGCGGGATATCCGGTATCCGGCAAAATGAGGGTATGAGAACCAGATATCAGAAGCGGATATCTGGCATGTTCAAAACTTAATGAAAGGCCAAAATTTTGATAATAACCAAAGGAACGTTACCATGACAGAGTCAACAACATTATTTCACCATCTTCAAAATCAGAATTCGGTTACAGAATAAACAAAAAACATTCCATCAGAGGAACAGTCCTCCTGTCGGAACGATATGTCTCAGCTCTAATAAAAAATATTCATAATCAACCACAAATGCCGAAAAACTTCCTTTTTCGCATGTTTACTATCCGGTTCCAACTATCCGGTTGCTATCCGGTATCCGGCAGTTGGTGTTGCCGGATTATCCGGTATCCGGCTATTTTCACTATCCGTGCATCACTAATCCGACAAAACTTTAAATCACAGGCTTCTGATAACATTGCATTTGTGAAGTATGCAAGGTTGATTACTGAAGCACCATCTGGTGTATTACATTAATTACCGTTAACTTGAGAAGGTATAGACTCAACATTAGAAGCTATTAGAGGGATTCCCCTCAACATTGTCACAATTGGCCGGATTTGGGATTAGGATAGGCCCCATCTGCAGAGACCAAAATAATTGTGCAACCAGTTATCAGCATCATAATGCCATAATTATGGATGGAGAAAGATCTATTGTCCTTCTCTAAAATTGTATTGTGTCGGAACTGTCATACATGTATTCCTTTTGTCAATATTGTAATGCGTGTAGATATATTTTCATTACGTATACATTTATTATTTTGTTTATAATATCTCATCAAAATTTTCTTTTTTTTATTGGTGTTGTTCGTAAGTAAATTAAGTAAAATATTGAAGAACGTTTCTCAATGAAATTTGCACTTCATGAGTCATGATACCTGATGATGTGTTATCCTTTTATACCTCTAAATTGGGTATCAAGAAAGTGTTTTGATGAGTCACGATCAAAAGGAGACTTTATTATGTGTCATAACTGATGAGTTTAAGTCAGAATCAGACACATAATCCCTCCAGAATTAATTTATATGTTTTTATTAAGGCACTAATGGGCCTACCTTTTAAAACAAAGCCGATTGGTTCGGTTATGACACATCATCAGCATCATGACACAAAATGGTGACAAAATACAAATTTCTTTGCTGAATTTTCTTCTCTTTCAGTAAAACTGTATGAGAAAAAACAAAACCCATTGCATTTAGGTACACTGAGGTGGAGGCATGGCAACAACCTGCGCTGGTGTCCGACGGCGGCTGACGTTTGCTTCACCAAACCCTGGCACGCGACATTTTTCTCCCTCGGCAGGTGTGTGCCTGTCATCCGAGGGGAAGGCGTCTACCAGAAGGGCATGGACTTCCTGTTGGAGAGGTTGAACGAGGGAGCGTGGGTCCACGTTTTCCCGGAAGGTTAGTCGGAGAGTGTGAGAAATTATGGGACCTTGTATCGTAATGAAGCGTTTTTCAATTGTTGTATACTATAAATACAGTAGAATATTAATTTCTTCCCGACAGGTTGGACGAAAATATTTAAGAAAGTTGACGGTCTCTTCTCCCACTTATTTTATTTTGTGAAATTGTGAAGGTCACTGGTGTTTTTCATGATGCCAGACTGACTGACAATGTCTCAAAATATGGATTTTTTTTAATAGAGTATTTAGACGTCTTGACCCTCAGCAGTTACTGCTGGTCAGCACATATTAGACGTAAGCAAACTGGCAAACTCATGTAAGTATACGTCTCTTATTCTGGCCAGATGTGCTAAATCGTGGCATCTTATTTTCCAGGCAAAGTGAATGCTGCCCATGATGTCATGAGGCTCAAATGGGGTAAGTTATTCCAAAAATTTACAACATTAAAAACTCTTTTTTTTTTTTGCGCACAATTAATTTTTCTACATAAATATTTCTGGTTTTAAAAAACACATGCTTGTCTTGTGCATCCAAATATTTCCCTTTTGTTTCCTCTTTTCTAGGAGTTGGGCGGTTAATAGCCGAGTGCAAAAAAGTTCCCATGGTCATTCCAATGTTCCATTTGGGTGAGCTCATTCTACTTCAAAGATATTCAGTGGAAATATTTTACCAGTGTGTTAATTTGCTCAATTCATTCTATTTTTACTGATTGACCTATTTTCCTTCAGGAATGGACAGCGTGTTGCCAAATAAAACTCCATATATTCCAAGAGTTGGGCAGGTAGGTTTTAAACATTTGATGGGTTTATCACTCTATCAAATCTTTCTTGATTGTACAAATGCCGAAATGCGACTTGTTCCATCTACTAGAAAAATGTGAGGTTTTTAGTCTTGAGCCTGACCGTATGTAGGCCTTTTATTATTACTTTGCTAAATTTTTTATATAATGTATTGGTTTCATCACCTTACCATACACTTGAATTGTAATATTGATTTTACTTTACTGATGGAATGTGTGAATATGTGAAAGTGCATCGTTGTATATGAGTGGTATGTGTTGTAAAAACAAATGAACAAATCAATCAATCAATCATCATATTCCAGAATGTTACTGTAGTTTATGGAACACCTTTGGATCTCACAGAGCTGGTTGCCAAAATAAAAGCCTTGAAGTTCAATCCTGTAAGTTTACTTCAAGTTTGATTATATTTCAATTAATTAATGCGATTGGTCCTACTATATTTTTTTTAAATGACATTTTTTCTTCAGATGGAACAACGAAAAGCCATAACGGACCGAATACAAGATGAGTTTGCAGTCATGAGAATTTTAGCCGAAAAACTACATTATGGGACCTCAGAGACATAGCACAGGCTTGCATTGTAGATATTGTATTATACTTTTCAATGTTTGAAATCAAAAAAGTTTTTATCTCAGATGGATATGTGATGCTCTGAATCGTAATCATGACATATGTTCATCCTGCTGATCTGTGTTGAAGTTGTATGAATTTTAATTCAGATTTTCATTAAATCATTTAAAAAATCTCTTGTGTTTGACGTTTTTTGAATTTCACAGATGTTGCCTAGTTTCTGGGAAACTTCACATACAAAAAGGCAGATTATTTATCAGAAGTATCCCTTCCTATTCACTTTACTTTTATGGGAGAGAAAATGCAAAACATTGTTCAAAACCAAATAATCCTGTACAGCAATCGAGTGGCAATTACGTACGGTGTGACAATTTGCCAATCCCACTGTGATTTTCTTCTGATCTTTTGTCATTTTGACATTTTGCACAATAAAAGTGTTTTTTAGACAACGTATACTCTTTTTTGAAGCTGACGTTTTCCGCACATGTGTGAGAGAGGCCCGGGGGGGGGGGGGTACTCACTCTATAAGGGTGTATATAGAGGCGCCGCTGGATGGTTTAGGTTTTTTGGCCTTTTTGGATTAAAATGGTTTTGGTTTTTTGACAATTCTGATTAATTTGGTTCTGGTTTTCACAACCCCAACATGTTTGGTACCGTTAGAATCGGCTTCAAAAGAGGATTAAAATGGTTTAAAAACCATGAAGATTAAATTGGTTTGCAAAAAATTTTACTGAAGGATTAAAATGGTTTGTGGTTTTGATGCAGTTTCCGGATTAAAATGGTTCTGGTTTTCAAAATTGCCGTGGCACATCCGTATGCAAAAGTCCGCGAAGTACCCCCCCCCCCCGGGGAGAGAGGGCTGCATGTTTGCAGCTCCGTATGTCCATGAAAGTTAATGCAAATCAGAAGGTCAAGTCAGACTGATTCCTGCTTGGTCTCACAACCAATGTCAACCATTCGCATGAGAATCTAAGGCTAATCACATAAATTCGCATTTAACCCTTGTAGCCACAATGGGGGCCTCGGAGGCCCTCCTGGGACTTGTGACCTCAATATCTCGCACAATTTTGGTCAATTGCATTCAGATTTCATGTAATCCTTGTCCATCTAGGCCTAATCTAAAACAACATCCAAAAAATGTGAATTTATTGATATTGAAAATGGTCCCTAGCAATAGCTGAGCGTTTTTCTGTCACGAAGTCGCAATATGGTACCTCGTATCCCCCCCCCCCCTTGTCCACGAGTTAATTGTAGAAAAATACTGCAACTGTTGATCAGATTATGGTCAATACAGCCAATTTTTTATGTTTGGAGAGCTTATATAGTGATATTTGCCTGTCAGTCCATTCCAACACAAATAAAATTACATATAAATTTACATTTAGAGTAAAATTCAGATCGATTAATTTACCTGAAATTATGCCTCAAAGACCTTTTGGTAATTTGAAACCTTCCAAAATGTTTTCAGCATCATCAAAAACTCCTACACAAATGTGTCAGGTGTGACATTTCCATTGTCGTAATAAAAAAAAGTAATGATTTTGTGAATGTAACTGTGACATGCAGAAGTAGGCTACAGGACCTTTATTTTCATGCAGGAAAAAAACTGGCCTAAAATGGACCCTTGAAGGAATGGATCATGTAAGGCAAGGGCCAAAATGACATTTTCAGTGCTCCTTTTCTCTTCTCTTGCAATTCTGTTGGCAATTTTAGGGCACAAAATGGTTCGTAATGAAATCTGAAGACAATCACAATAGGATATAGTTTGGTTTAAAAAAAAAACTTGAAATCTTATTTCATATTCTAAACAATAACATATCTTTTTTCCCAATTTCACTGCTACTATCCTCCATTTTGATATAATTACTTTTGAAGTAAAATGTTTAAACCATTGTAATGAAATTGTATATTTGAGGGTTGAGAAAGGGAGGGGGCCATTACTGTTTGGTGTACCCAAATCGGTTGCGGCTACAAGACATGGGATTATAGCCAGCAATCCGTGTAAAACAACACAACAAGATTAAAATAAAGTCACCTCTTTCTTGAGAGAGCCTCATGAACACAGTCAATGCAGGAGATGTTAGAGAGCATTGGACCATTGCCTGAGATTTCTTTATTGGGATATTCTAACATATATATATATATTTATTCACGTGGGGCTGTCTATGTACGGTACTACATCTTCATCATATGGAACAAATCTGGAGAGGGAAAATTAAAGGTAGTGCCCTGTGGATGACAAAATGTAAGGTAAGAGATTAAAATTCTCCTAAAGCCATGTCAACACAGAAACAAATTGCCAACTCATCTGGTAACGTCATAGCCATTTAGTTCAGTATCAAAGAAGTGTAAAAATTAATACATGTACTTTTGCATAGATATGACAGGGTATTAAGATCCCAAAATGTGCAGTGATCAATCTGAAATGTGCAGTGATCAATCTGAATTTGTGCAGTGATCAAATCCATGCACCCTTTTGTGCTAAATTATGGTGAATTGTAGAATCTTCACAATATACTTAGTATATCAACCAATTTGATACTTTTATCTGCCTGATGATTGTCAATTGATCATCTTTTGGAAATGTGTAATGCTTGATATCACAATGCCAACCCTAAAGAACACTGATTGGTTATCCATATTAATGACGATAGTTCGCACAAGACAATATGCGCAGTGATCAAATTTTCTTATTTTATACCCTGAGATATGATCAAGTTGAATGTAACCAGTTCAGATCAACAACGCATGACTACATCACATAGAAAGTTCTGTTCAAATGGTTATATGCTGCAGACAATAATTAAATGTATAGTAATTTGGTTTTTTTTTTAACATGTGCTATTCACAGGCATGCAGACATCATTAATTATTCACTATGATCAAACAGGGTACAGAAAAACAGTGCCACGTACCTTATACCAAACAATGTGCAGATCTATGGGTGACACTGGCATTTTGGCCTATGGCCGTGTTATAAGCAATGCTTTCAATGAGAGGCAAAACCCTAGGGATAAAACTTAGTCATTTGACTCATTTAACCTAGCTCATGAAGCTCATTCAGGTCAAGATATGTTACTCACAGCTTCTTATGTGGTGAACAACTGTGTATATAAGACAATGACGAGGATACACTGTAACAGGCAGTTCGGGTGTGATATACATTTAAAGCTATTTAATTGGATGCACATGTATGTGTCATAGGGTGGTTCATTTTTAGATGGGAAAAAATTATTTTGTGAATTTCACATCGCATACCCTCTTATTTGATGAGGTTAGGTATAAAACTGATGCATGAGAAATTTTATGAAAATCCAACATGAGGAAGGGGTCCCCCAAAGGCCTTAAAGTTGCAATGTTTTTTTAATTTTCGACCATTTTCGCCAATCCGCGGTTCTCCATAACTTCGTCAGTATTAGTCATACAGCATTCTAATTGCTATGGTTGGAAGGCTCTCAAAAAGACCTATATTTTGAATACCAATCCTATTAAAAAAAGGCTTTTGATGTTTTTTTCACTGATAATTGCTGTGATTCACATTTCCAGTTCCAGAATAAGCAAACAAAATATTTTTTTAATTTTTGGTCATGGAAAACCCAGATTTATAAGCTTGGAAGTTTTAATGGAAAATTTCGTCGGAATTATTGAAACAATTCATGGAGGGGCTGTTATATTTCATATTTTAACTTCACAAGAATTAAATATAGGACTACATCATTGGTACCAGGAGAATGCTAAGAGTATTTCCTTTCATTTGGTACCACTCATGTTGCCCTGCAATAAATTCTGATGAAGATATTATATGAAATGCAACAGGCCCCATCTCACATTTTACGAGTTTTCAAGTGACATTAACATTAAAACTTCATCACCAGGCACTCCCATGGTAAAAATCAAAAAGTTTTTTGTATTTGGTCATTCTGGAACTATGAGAATGCGAAACACTGTAATTATCATTGAAAAAAATTCCAAAGCCATTTTTTTAACAGGATTAGACAATCTGCTTCATTTTAATTCTAAAGAGTGCAGGCTGAAGGGCTAATGGGAATCAAGATATCGTCCTAGACCATTGATGTTGGTGTGCAAATTGAAGGTCTTTTTGAGAGCTTTCCAACCATGGCAATTAGAATGTTGTATGACTAATACTGACGAAGTTATAGAGAACCGCGAATCGGCGAAAATGGTCGAAAATTAAAAAAACATTGCAACTTAAAGGCCTTTGGGGGACCCCTTCCTCTTGTTGGATTTTCATAAAATTTAAGCTGCATTGTTTTTGCACCATTTCTCACAAAATAGGAGGGTATGCGAATTGATATTGACAAAAAAAGTTTTTTGGACCACCCTAATGTGTCACTTGATAAAGGTACACTAAATCCAAAGAAACTTATATGTGATGCACAATGTTTACCTCTTTCCATGCAGTTTTTAAGCTTTTTTACATATTTTCCTTTCAACTGAAATGAAAAATTCGAGCCTAGACTAATTAAACCATGCAATAAAGACATCTCGAATTGTTATGTTCATAAATATCTATGATTTCAAGTTTTTGAACAACTGTTTGATATTTGACAGAATGAAAAAGGACTGATCATCATAGTACAGGCCTTAATGGCATTTACAATTTGTGTATTCCGTCCGTTCTGGAATGGAGCACACGTGTTTTGGCAGCCATGACGGACAACTTGGCGCCAAAAGTGATATCGCTGATTGGCCCAGTGGCCTGAGTCATGTGACTGGAGCGGAGTGAGCCAGAGGGCGTCCTGGTCGTCTTGCATAATTATTGATTTACATAAGGCTGCTTATACAAGCCAGGGCCGTGCGTGGAACTGCCTGCATTTATAAGGGAGCTGCAGTGGATGCATGTAAGACTTTCCTTGATTAGAATTTGATTGTCAGCCAGTGTCATAGTCAGTAGAGCAAGGTATGTAACAGTCTGTTTTGCTTTTAATGTTTTGTCTGTATTTTATTGAGTGGCATTTCTTGGCATAAGTATGCTCAGCTTGTAAACATCAGCATCATGACAGCGTTCAGGCTGTGTATGTGCTGCCTCTAATACACAGTATCTGTCATCAAAGCTACAGCACTCGAATGATCAAAGGCACGCCTTGTTGTGCCTGCTCAATGGCATCAAGTGCCTGAGGCTGTTTGTAGTACATTAATGTTACATAACGTTATTGCCTTTTTATGCCAGGAGAGCCAATTAATGTCATGGGATTTTGAACCTAATTACACAGAAAGCCTTCAAGAGGGACCTGGATAGATCTGTTTCAAAATAATCGAAAATAGCTGAGCATGCAAGATGCTGTTTGGCATTGGTGATAACACCTACATGATGATGCTTGTTGATGCAGATGCTGCAGAGCTGTCTCCGGCTGCAGAATCTCTTGATGGTCCGGTTGGGCCTGCTGTCCCTGGCAGTCATCCGCGTGGGCTGGACCTCCCAAGCATCAACAGGCGCCATGTTCCAAAGCATTGGGGAACGCGTCTTGGCGGGAACCAACACCAGACAGAAGAATTATGGAATCGCGGTTGCTGATGTTGACAACGATGGCGAGATGGAGTGGATTGTTGCTGGGTAAGATAATGCTAAGATTATTTTTATTTTTGTTATTTTTATTTGGTAGTTGTACGGGCATAGTATAAACCCATGAAGCAGTATATGCCTCCACAATCATATTTTAAACAAATGGACAATATGCTAGGCCTACATCAGTCTCATTATTTGAGGGAGACTTATTCACTAGGATTCCTCAACTGGCTGTGAAGACCGCACTTTGTGAATCATGAAGTGGATGTGTCACCATCCCACCTTTAGCGGCTATGACAAGTAGACTACTGATTAATTAGCCGCTGTGGTGTAGGCAAATTTTATTGAAAGAGACCAATTAGAAGTATTATACTTCTTGTTGGTGACTGAGCATTGAAGGATGGATGGGCTTTATGTCCTGTATTTATGCACTTTATAGACTAACTAGGACAGGATGAGGCAGGATGAGGACACCGCAATGAGGCAAAGGATGATTGAAACCGCCGTCCAACATCGGCCCAGACCTGTGATACTACACCATGTTAAGAAAGAAATATCACCACCTGTCACCAGGACTTATTTATTCAAGACTGCCCAGAAATAATTTATTTATTTCACAAATGAGCAGGAAATTGTTTATCTGAAAAAAATTCCTAGACTTGGCAAAAATAATTATCATTTTTCATCATCAGCTTCCATGAGTCACAAGGTGCTAATTTCACAGTCAAGTGGTCCTCTCCTTCCTCATAAATATGGCTGGTCACACTCCCTTCTCTCTGAGAGCCATTGCAGGGCATTATGGCTTTGGGGGTATAATAGGCAAGCTCAGGCTGTAAAGCCTCCATTGAACTCATGTAAGCTTTCTGTTGGCAAATTGCAGCCCTTTGGGTGTATTGACTGCATTGTGCAACACGCTTTGCTGTATTTCAACAAATAAAGCAATCATGCAACCCATCAATATGCCATCATTTAATTACTTAGGTGCCCTCAGAGTCAAATCATTGCATTATTGCAAAAAGATCAATGCATTACATACCCCTGCACCTGTGTCATAATACAGTAGGCAGAGTGCACCCTTCCCAAATTAGTATGGAGCTTTCAGGTCCTTATGTGACAGCTGACTAGGTGCTGCAATTGAGTCTTCAATGGTGAATTCTATGGTTATCAGTATTTTGTCTTAATTAAATAAACTAAAATGATAAGCCATCATGCAGTGGCGAATTCTAAATGGGAATTATATACAGGGGTGCACTCATATATGGTACTCGCTAAGTCAACTTCTGTTTGAAACCTCTTACAGCAATTGGCTTCCATATGAATCATTGATAATTCAGAAGGGATGGGGGATGCATAGGTCCATATTACTATAAATAAAACCTTTTTGCTGCAGTGAAAACTGAATCAAATCTAAACCCAAGTAAGCTGCTTGAATGGATATATATGTGGTGCTTGAAACAAACAAGAACTCAAGGGTTGCAGAATGTGGGAATTTGGAACTTCAACTTCAGAACTTGTAATTATCAATTATGTAGTTGAAAGAGCTACCGAAAGGATGTGAAAGACAAATTTGCTCAGTTGTAATTATGTTGTTGAGAAGAAGCACACATATTGACATATAATTTATACATTCTTCAGCAATATTTAAGTCACAGGCAAATTCTCCCACAATATTAATGGTATACTATTATTTTAGATCTCCCAAATTAATTTCCATACTGTGCCAAGTATAATTTGCGTATAGATTAATCTAATGTTGATAAATTATGTAATAGCACTTTCCTCTAGCATCTCTTATATTAAAATGATAACGTACGGGATTTATCTCAAGTTATACTCAATGCCTGATCTTCTCATTTACACTCAACCTTCCTCGACCTTCTACGGCAAAACTCTCCCCTTTTCAATGCCATTGCATGCCTCTGAATGTCCTAATTAATGATAATTACTATTAAGCTGATTCATGTACAATACACGAGAGGGCAGCAGCTGCAAGGTATCTACCAGTTGTCCCTTTTCTTCTGCTCTGTTCTCTTCTATTCCAATCAGCATCTATGGGTAAACTGCAACTAATTCATCCATGCGGTACATTTTTATCCCAGACAACATAAAAATGCATCTATCTATCTTTTTATATGTTCTTTCCATCCAATCTACGGGTAACTTACTTTTCTCTTATTATCTCATTGGCCTATACTATTAAATCATGGACTCCTCAATCTACCCCTTCCAAACTACTCATTGATCAGTTTTGAAAACATGCATGCAACTTGCCTATATACATTGCCTACAAGGCCCTTAGCCAGGTTTGGTGTGTGTAATTACAGTCTAAGAAACTGAAGTTATTTTTTTGCTATAAATATTCGTCCCTCTCCTCACATGCCTTCACGGGTGTTATGCTAGTAAATATGAAAACTATGAGATGTTGAATATGTCAGTAAAGATTACATTTTGATGAAAATTGTACTGGTTGTTCATCTTAACCCTAGAACAATAGAGCTTACACTTTGATTTTAGTATCATTCTCTGTATATCAAAATCATCTATATGCCCCTAAATAGTAAATATGTGGTAAGAAAACATAAAGATTAAGAATTGTGCACATAGAGTACTGTGGCTTGGAATAGACTTGCCTCCCTGACATGCAAGCCAAAGCCTAATTGCAATTGCCGAGTAGCATTGGTCATGTCACTTATTAGCCCTGATTGGGTTAGTTAGGGACTTCCTGTCCAAATGGAGCCTTCCTGTCAGGCACTAAGTTCTTTCTTATTAGTCTGATTGGCTTTCTCTCTCTCTCTCAGTTTCAGCAAAGGGAGCCAAGGAGCCCCTAATCTCGTCCTCAAGTACGACAAGAACTCCGGCAAACTACGAAACATCGCCCAGCCCAATTCTCCTTATGCGGCTCTCAGGGATGAAGATGGTAATTGCCCTCATCTTGCATTTATAAAAGAGCAAAATTTTATCTGCGGATGAGTAGTGCAGAGTCAAGTATGACTCAATGTCTATTGATTGATTCCTCTTAGAGCTTTTGCTCAGGATTGGCTCTATAAGATTTTCTTTGTTAAAAAGTTTTGGCAATACGTCAGAAAAAACACAAAACAGAGCAGCTGTAATCTCAATTTTTGACTAGGGCTGATCGGCATGCAATAATTAGTGTTTTACGGCTGTGCCCAATATCTTATAAAGATTCTAATGAAGCCTCAGGGCCAATCCTGGGTCACAAGCAATTAGTTATTGCAATTTTTGTCTTGCAACATCTTTGACTGTTCTCCCGTTACGTTTTTAGAAAGTAATCAAATCTAAGTATAAAGCAACTCTCCTATCATTGTGATCCCCAATCTCGATATATTTGCTAACCCCAGGAGCTGCCATTGGAGTGTGTGCCTGTGACATCGATGGAGATGGGCGAGAAGAAATCTACTTCCTCAACACAAACGGAGCGTACTGGGGCGAATCGTCTTACGGCGACAAACTCTTCAAGTGGCGAAACGGACGCTATGTTGACCTGCTGAGTGACTCTGTAAACTCCAAAATCAGTGGCATCAACTTCGCTGGACGCTCCGTGGCCTGCGTTGACAGGAAGGGCACAGGGAAATATGCTTTCGCTCTGGCCACTTATTCCAATGGTCAGTAAAATTGAATTTTATTAAGCAGAATGATGATTAGTTTCTTCTAGAGATAAACTTGGTGCAGCTCTAAAATATTTCTGCTGATAGTGAGTCACTTGGTGTGACTCAAGTCTCTCCACTCTTGTTGACTCAATCGAATTTGCAGATTTCACCAGTGGGTGTGCACAAGTCTTGTATAAGTGCAGAGCAATATCTGTCTCCTCAAATTCTACTGAGTCGCTATACATTTTAAGTGATCACTGATCAATGAATGCTTTCGAATATGTTTATGACTGATTCACTTTGTAAATAAATGAGCTGATCTTGGGTTGTTTAAGCATTCATCTTTTTAAATTGCCGATGTCCATTAAATGTTTTTTCTACAGGTCGCACAGGACAATTTGGCTTGATTGAAATGGATGAGCGCCACCGTGACAATGATGTGGAGAGAGGTCACATTGTTCTGCGTAATGTTGCCGAGGAAGCTGGAATCAACCTTCCCACTGGTGAGCTTCCTTTCCATTCTTACATATTCTAACAATGAGGAAAACTCTTTCTTGTTTCTTCTTCCTCCATGTTGTGTTTTTAGCACTCTGTGAGGACTTGAGAAGACATTGCTCAACGTGGCATCTAGCATCCACCCAACACTGTAAAATATTAAATTCTGAATCAGCTTAATTGGTTGAGTGAGATGGTTGCACAATTATGCAACCAACAAGGAATAATGCAGCCATCTCACTCAAACAAAAAGCTTGCAAGCTCAAAGGAATTGTGCAACCATCTCACTCAAAAAACAAGCCATGTTAGCTCAACGGAATTGTGCAACCATCTAACTCAATCATTTAAGCTGCCTGAAAATTTCAAATTTTACAGTGCACATTTTCTGTGTTGAATAAGCATGTGAAGGGGTTAATTGCATCGAATTTTAGTCGGTTCAAGAGTGATCTTCTCATTCACCTCCATTATGTATGCCGGCGGTCGGTGGCAGCTGCATGATCAATATTTCAGCGACTAGTTCTGCGAAGATCAAGTGACCTCAGCTTCTCCACCTCCATTACATACATTTATAACCTGCATATTGACACCACGGTGGCCAGTTGTGGGCCAGAAAATTGGTTATATCAAGATTGGCAAACAAGCCCTGATAAAAGTGGCAATGTCTTCTAATGGATATGTACACACACCGAACAGGAACACTTACCTTGATAATTCAATAGAAACTTAAACTTGTAATTGTCCTTTTGTTATTGAGCTGTAACACACAAAAAGAATTTGGAAAAACAAGTTAGGGGGCAACCATTTGATATTCTAGAGAGGAGGATTGGAGTTTTCCTCTTGACGGTTAAATATATTGTTAACACGGTATGTAAGTACTAGAATTACCCAGCGATAAATAAATAAAGGAGGAGGACTGTTGTAAATAAATATTTTGTTTGGGGGGGAGGGAGTCGGTAATGTGGCTCAGACACAGTGATGGGGTATTGGGGCCAGGACATGCCAAATGGTAGCCCTGTGACAGAGAGCCGATAAAATGTGTCGTCTGTCTATCTATCCGTCTATCTGTCTATCTATCTATCTATGTATCTATCGATCTATCTATCCATCTATCTGTCTGGGTATCTGTTTATCTATCTGTTTATCTATCTGTGTGACTGTAGCTGTGACGATGTGTCTATGGCTATCTATCTATGTGGCTATCTATATCTATCCCACAGGCCACACAATCATTCTGACACCAACTCACATTCCCAAAGCCAATATTATATTAAACACACAGGGGTGTATATAAGACTGGTGGGTGTCAGAATGATTGTGTTTTTAAAAATATATATATATTCTTTAACAGTTTATTTCTGTTAGATCATTACAACATCATTTACAAAACTGAAGTTTTGTCAGAATGATTGTGTGGCCTGTGATCTATCCATGACTCTCTGGCTATGGCTATGGCTAAGGAATAAAAGTAAGTAGTGTAACAGTAAACTCATAGATAAGCACAGGAAAGAGTATTAAATCAGAGGAATGTAATGTAAAACATCAAAAAGATTTTCCATAAATTGACTTTAAAAATTTGGACAATTTAAAAAGAAATCCCAATGACAAAGACATTTTAATTTGTAAGAATGGTGCTTTTATCAAAGTGCAAATTGCCATCAATATGTAATAGATTAAGTGCACTTCAAGTGTCACCAATCAAAACTTGTGCGCTGCACACTGCGTACAATTCAATCCAATTGAGCAAAGCAGCAATTGAAGCCAGAAAATATATCATAGAGAAACGGCCATTGATTGACACATCTATAGGCCTAATTAGACAGAGAATGACAATTGTGTTTTGGGAAGTTTGGTCGTCATGAATTAAACTCACAAAACGGCGCGAAATGCTGGATCCCCTGGATCACAACAGAGCAGACAGTTGACAGATGACAGCTATCGAGGTGTGAAAGTGAATTGCACTTGAAAGTGTCAGTGTTACCTTTGACAGGATTCAAAGGAATCAATTAAGTTAATTTTGAATGTAATTGAACTTTAAAGGCAAGTGCATACAGCCATACATGTATAGAAGGCTCAAAAATGCAGCCTGGTCTGCGTGGATCACAACAAACTGCTGGGACCGGAAGTCTAATCACGAAGGTAATGGTATGGTTGCTGTAGCATTGCTTCTTATATCAATTCATGGACATTTGAATCGAAGGGAAAGGGCCATCAGGAATTGATTTGCATGTTGATTCATCAGAAGGGCATGTTTGGAAAAAGAGGAAATGTGCACATTAGATGGTGTGTGGAGTGGCAGGGCTCTTGAAAGTCATGGACAAAAGTGGACTGTGAAGGCAGGCAGAGGCTGATCTAGATACTGGGGGAGGGGGGTAAAAAGAGCTGTGTTTGAAATGATAAATTTGGGTGGTTTGGGTGAGTAGGTTCTTTTGGTATGGCAAGTAAAAAATGTTTTGATTGATATTGGGGGTGGTGAATGCGAAAGAGGTGAAAATGGGGTGATTTTGATGACGTCAGAGGTGGGAGCCCAAGTGTCGAATGTGCAACTGGCGTTACACTTTTATTTAAATAGATAGTACTCAGTCATAAAAAACGGTTACCTGAATCTGATGCATGGTCATTTTCTACATATTTTATATCACCAGTAGCTCTCAGCGAAGGTGTTAGCAAACAAAATCGATATGATTAATTTTGGGTATTGTGTAACATAAAGAGTGTAGCTGCAACCCAATCATTGTAATGGTATCCACATAACATCACATTGCATTACAAGGGAGCCTTGATGGGAGTTCTCACAAAGCTGTGCCATTTAGATTGAAAATCGACCATTGGTGGTCCATAACAGGTCCTAATGGGAAATGGACATGCACAGCTCCCATACAGCAATGAAAGGACGAAGGTTGTAAATTGCACACATTCTGGTTACATGGGTTGTGATGGCAATTTAGATACCCATGGCCTACTTGTACTGAAACGTCCTTGAAACCCAAAAGCCTATTGATCAATGTAAACATGTCCTGTTTTGCTTATTAATGCTCAAGGCCACTGAGAGACAGCCCTTTATATATACATGCTATAGCAGCTGTTGTGGTCAACTATTTCAATATGAATTTATAATGAATGATAAATCATGCGACTGGTCAAACGTTTTGTGTGTCAAATTGAAGGTCAATCAGATTGCTCAGCTCATGTATAATCAATTTCGGTGTTGGTTGCATAGTCTCTTACATGTTGACATATTTGACACCCTTGATAAAGTTAATCTCACATCAAATATTTTTCAATCAAATTATAAAGCTACGTGATAGTGGTAATTTATTTGTCCAATGAAAAAAGGAGGTTAAGTAACTTAGCAAAATGTATCCATCTTGATTGATGTGCAATTTTCAAACATTTTTTTATCCAGGAGGAAGAGGCATTACAACTGGACCAATCGTCAGCGATGACCGCTCAGATCTGTTCTTCGACAACGAAGGAGGCCCCAACTTCCTGTTCAAGAATCTTGGAGATGGAACATTCCGTAACGTTGCCAGGGAAACAAGTTAGTTTCTAATTTACTCTCTTACAGAGAAATAAGCGACCAAGCCACAATAATAGCCACAGACACAACATATTGGGAATTATGGATCAGTAGGCGAATTGGATTATAGGATTTGTCCATACTCAAATATTATGATTGCTTGGTTCACTGGTTATCCAAAGAGCTTTACTGAACATGTGTTTCTCTTTTATCCGTGGTGTTATGACCAATTGAACAACTATGGACTTCGGTTGAGGTCAATCAGTTGACATGAGGTATCATATTTTCCAAACGCAATCAATTTCACAACTCGCCCATTTCAGTACTTAGTTGCTTTGAATTATTTATTCGTTGGAAGGCCCAGAGAAGTCTTGGGCTAATGATGGCAAGTAGAAGCAGGGCATTAAAATTCATAGAGCAATTGAAAGTAATTTTGCACAGAAACAAGCCATTGTGTTGTCCATCATCCTGGCATTTTGCTTAAAATGTCTCTTCATTGGCCGTCATTATGTGAGTCTGAATATGATAAATGGCACTCTATAAGTGGCTTACTCAAAGTTGAAGAAATAAATCAATATGTTAAATCACGAAACCACAGTAGTAATTATTTATCTTTTCCACAGACATAGAGGACAGATATGGAAATGGCCGAGGAGTGGCCCTTGCTGACTTCAATGGCGATGGTCTTCTAGACATCGTTTATGGAAATTGGAACGGACCTCATCGCTTGTATTTGCAGTCGCGAGATTCCACTGGGAAAGCAACATTCAGAGTTAGTATTTTACAAAACAGAAAGGTACATTGATTCCTCAGAAAAAAAGGATTCTACAAGGTTCTTTACTTGAACTGGAAATGTTGACCTGGAAAATAGGAGTCATGGATACTATCCTGAATGGCGGAATGGCATTTGGGTTTCACTTGTAAAGAGGTTTTGATTTAAGATTATTAGCACTATTCCATTCACCATTCTAGGTATCCACTGATAAGTCATAGGACATTGGCCTGAGAAACCATATCTCTCATGGTGCATACGTTCACCCTTTAATGTCACAGTGATATTGAAGTAAATTCCATTTTATTCTTAATTTTTTGTTTACAGGATAGAGCAAGCAGTGACTTTGCCCGACCATCACCAATTCGCACAGTTATCGCTGCTGATTTTGACAATGACGGCAACCTGGAAGTCATGTTCAACAACATTTACTACAGAGGGGAGCAGCCCAACCGACTTTTCAGGGTCACTCCAGCGGGTGAAGATGTCAACATTCAGCGCTTGGACGTTGGGGATGCTGAGGAGGCCGATGGCTATGGCACTGGTTAGATGAGTTTCAACAATATCTATTTCCAAATGAAAAGAATGTGTACCGGACTTTAAAATTATAAGTGGTTATATAAAGTCTAAAGCTTTTAAAAGTGCTGTTTAGATGTATAGACAAGCATGCATTAGAATGCAGCCATCCAGCTGGAAAAGTCAGAAACTTTTGAAGAATCTCAGCCTCTTAAGGATTATGCTAAAGCTCTTGTCCAAGACCATCTCTATCACCAGAGAGACATAAACTGTATCACCTCGGATGATTGTGTTGGCAGTTAGGCAACTAAGTTTGAGAATGTTGTAGTAATAAACAGAATGGTCACAAGATCTAGGGCTGTGGCAGCTGTGTTGCTGTGTTGCATGCCAATTTCACAACCACCCCCATACTCCACCCTATTATCTCTGAAGTGGGAATAGGACATGGTGTCATCGATTGGTCCTGTTCATCATCTTCTTGTCAAATTCAATCTATTCTGTTCATCTGATCAATGATTGAGTCGTCTTTTTTTGTGTTTCAGGAGGAGCTGTCTTTGACATGGATAACGATGGAGTCCTGGAAATGATTTTGTCCCATGGCGAATCGAGCGAACAATCTCTTAGTGTTTACAAAGTCCGAAAGGGAACAGGATCATATTTACGTGTCCTTTCCAGGACCCAGTTTAAGGCACCAGCAAGAGGGGCACTTGTTACCATTACCATGAACAACGGTCGACGACAGACCAGAGTCATTGATGCTGGTTCAGGCTACCTCTGTCAGATGGAACCTGTAGCTCATTTTGGACTTGGAAATGCAAGTCCCACTTATGTTCATGTAACATGGCCTGATGGCACTCATGCCGGCCGTGCCCTGACCAGTGAAGATATGAACAAAATGATGGAAATAGAATATCCCATGAAGCCCAGCAGTACGTCAAAAGATGGAGGCAGCGAGTCATTACCCGTCTACTCCCATGACGGCAAAACAGTCTATCTTGGCCAGAAGGGCAGCAACAACGCAGGTAAAGAGTGAATGTGGCTGATCATCTTCGCTGCTTGCCTGCATAATTTGCGCATTACGTTGAAATGAGATTCCTTTTACTCAGTTGATTCTAATTTATTGTCATCCCGTTCCTTTTGTTCAGTGTAGCAGTTGTGAGTAACCTAATTCTTGCATGAACTAAGGTGTTGGTCGTTATCGCTTTCCTTTGCTCTGTTGACATTCTGTGTCGTAAATCAATAAAACAATTGAATTTCAAGCGCAAAATTTACCAGTCTGGGTTTTTCTTGCTGCTCCAGCTTACCCATCCTCCTCTCCTGGGATCCACAATTCTCTCAAATCTATGGTAGTCTCCGTAGTTACCATGGCAACCGTTTTCAAGCCATTCATCTTGCGATGAAGGAACTGTCAGTGCTTGAAATGACGAGAAGTGAACGTGACTTCCGGGTGTCGCTGAACAGAAGTGCACTTGGGGTCAACAACAGGATATTGTGAGAATGGATGTTCTCAAGAGGACGCCGACCGAGTTAACCCAGCGTCAAAAGAGACAGTTCACTATTATGAAGCTCCATGCCATTATTCCCACTTGTTTGCCAAACATTTTTATTAAGCTCAATTTTCATGTGGTTGCTACCAAAACATTTTTGCTCTTGTAAATGTAGAATTGAACCAATATTTACACTTCTGATCATCGAGTGAGTTTACTGCAAGCTGTCACCCATTGTACACCAAACATACATACGCCTTGAAGTAGTGGTAGGTATATGTGATTGCGGTTAGTTTGTTAAATAACAATTATTACCTTATCAAATAGATATTAGTATGTGTAATTGTATATTTCCCTTACAATGTTGTGATGGATGGATGCGTAAAATTCAACTCGGCCCATTTGGTCATTGACTGACTGAACCGCAAAAGGGTATTCCAAACAGATCTTTGCATTTACTATCTTTACATGTACATATATATTATTATATATTGAAAGAATGAAATATTTTGGAAAATTAGGCCTAGATCATACTATTAGAGTAGAGCTACAGTTTGGAGTAACTGGTTACTCCAATGGCATTGTAGTTGGTACCCAGAGAATATGCTGACCATGATTTGATATGTATTTATTTGGCAAAATTTAAGAAAGGTGCATGCAAAGAAGAGATGCCTCTTTACAATTTTGTGTAAAAAGATCATTAAAGATCACTTGCTACTATTTCTTGAAATTCACTTTATTGTTATATATTTGTTGATATATGAAACACAGAATGTTCTATTTCCCTTTAATAAAACTACTAAAACAAAATCTTTGCATTTTAGTATTGCTTATTGCTTACTAATTGTACTGGCAATTGATAAATATATTTGATAAATATATATATGTTTATATATACAAGCATTCTCCCAGGTAAAATTAAAGAAACGAAACGCAGCTTCAAAATACATGTCTGTACACCGTCACATTGCTGATTGCGTTCGCGAGGAAGCTTGCATAACATTAACACATTAGGCCGATTATGAATTCCAATTCTCTAAAGGCTGTCCAGACTCCTCAATTTTGGTGTCTGACAAATTCTGATTGCGGTTAAAACCAGGCCTATAATGGAAGTCAGTAATAAGAATTGTTTGACACCACCAGGGGGCCTAAACACCACAGCAGTGCCTCCTGGTTGTCAGGTGAAGATTTCGGAGTGGTCTCCATGTTCCACTACTTGCTCTCTGGGGATATCCTTCCGAACATCAAACGACAACATCCGCTGCGAGACAGCGCGAGAGACACGTCTCTGTAGATTGAGACCAACCTGTGAAAATGATCGCTCAATTGGAATTCGTAAGGTATGTCATTCACCGTACATGCACCAATATTGAGTTAAAGTGACAAGCAAATTAACCTACCAGAATTGATTTCATTTCCAATCTCAAAATGTTCAAACCTCAAGAGCTGAGAGAGCTATGATATGGGTTGTCTTTACTCAAGGTATAGGCCTACTGTATAGGCCAACTTCATAGGTTTTAATATATGGGCAAGAGCACAGAGCTGGCACCCTTTTGTGGAAATACATGTCACACTTTTGCCAGGGCCTATAACCTACCCTTGTATGAATGAAATTTTTTTCTTTTATTCACAAGTTATCAAATATATTCATGGGTATCAGTAACTGTGAGCTTTTGAAAATTCCGTTGAATACTAGTGAAATACTGGCATTTTACGCTCAGAAAACAGGCAAATTTCTAGGAAATTTGACTCATTTTTCCAACATTTAAACTTCTACCCTTCGTTTAATTTTATAAGCAAATAATGACAAATGTAACTTTTATATTATGTTTTAAGAACCTTTGAGGCATTTAAAATATCAGTATTTCAAAGTTCTGTTACATTTAGTAAAGTGCCCAGAACACCGCTAAGACCGTGTAACATTTCACCTTCAAAATGTTACACGTACATCAACAACATTTCAGCACCTTAAAATTTTGAATATTCTTCACAAAAAACGTTTTTTTGTTGCATCTTTATGAATGAAATTGTGTGGTATGCCTCATGATAGCAAGGTTTACATTTTAGTTTTTAAAAAAACTGAGTTACATGACTCGGTCACACTTTTGCCCGTTACACGGTAAATTTTCAACCCCATGTCACACATAGGTTATATTTCATTAAATTTAATGATATTTCACTAAGCATTAATCTCGGTTACCAACTTCAAATATTCAAAAATTCGTCAGCTTTGCATGAATACAATAGGAACCGGAGGCCCTTAAATGTAAAAAGTCACAGTGAGTCACACCGTTACACTTAGCAATTATTATAAACCATACCAAATGTTACTATTTCTACATGAATGCATTTGTATCCACAATAAACTAAGAAATAATAAAGCATCAGACCAAAATTAAATTGTTAACCTGAATATTTGGCCTATTTGAAAGCCTGAGGTGTAACATGTTACACAACCAACTTCTGTATTTAAGTTTAATAACTTTGATAGTCTGCTTAATTGCCTTACATTTGTTTCAAGATGAAAGTTAAGCATAATCCAATGTTACTTTTTATTCAGGGCATAAGAATAATGCTGCTGTGGCTATCCTGGCCAGCGTGTATGTCACTGTTACAAAGAAAGTAACAAATTGAATGAGTAATATGTTTATGAATTCCTGCACAGGTGATTTATATTTGCTCCAAAATAAACTAAAAGAGTAATATTTCCAAAATTCATGACCATTGATGCAGAAATAATCTATTATGGCAGGAAAAGATCATGTGTAACCGTGACATGTAACAGTGACATTTTTGCTACTTTGAACTAGAAAAAGTTTGACTTTCCATTCATTTTGGAAAATAACTGCAAATTTGGCCAGCTATTGGTTTTTAAAACTACAAACTTTAGATTTACTGTCCTTGAAGATATTGCATATGAGTTAAATAGGCTTCTTTGTTCCTCATTTGGTCACTGTTACACGAAAAAAATTAAAATAGTCACACTGAATACACAGAGAAAAAAATTAATAACTGCAATCATCATAAATTGCAGTTTATGTAACATGTGAATAATTGTTTTTAACTTTTGTATTGAAAGAAGGCTTTTTAACTTGCAGAAAATCTTTTGAACAGACGTCACAAACAAGCTCAACATGTAACGTGACATACTTCGGTCACAGTTACCAAGAAAAATTTTCAAAACTTAAATCAACTCACAAATTTTTACAAAAAGTGATACACCATGGCTTATGCTTCCTTGTAACCTGTTTTTGAACCATGAGAAAGTTAAGGGTACTTTCCAGTTGTTCAGATTGCTGCACTCTAGTCACAGTTACTCACAAAATATCTGAAATTCCATTTTGTGACTGCATATTTTCGTTTCTTTTGAATTGTATTAACAGTACCTTATATAAATTACAATAAAAATCAGACTGAACCATAATCCAGAAAAAAAAAAATTTCATGGAGTTCAAAATGCACCTTTAAAGTCTAATAGATCATAACATGTCACTGTTACACGTTGAGAAAGTGCCATAGAACAAGCAAATATTATTGGAAATGTTTGAAAACCTCAAAAAATCTTCTTTGTACTCAAAGGAAACCACCAGCTTGTTGAAAAATATAATTTAAAAAAAATTTATAGCAGACTTTTTAACGTAAATGCCTTTCGGTCACAGTTACACGTCAATTTCCACATTCTCCTCTGGAAAGGAAAATTTTTAGACACAAATGCTAATTATTCAAAAACCTGGATTTTAATGTCAAAATATCTAAATATCGCCAAAAAAAAGTTTCATTAACTGAAAAAGAAACAAGGAAACTTCACTTTTAAGAATCTGTTACACTTCGGGGGTAAAATGTTTAATGACCATTCTTATACACAAATCCTTAAGAAAAAAAAATTCTTTCACTGTGCAAGGGCCCCAGGGACTCACTTTTCAAAATTCATTGAAAAGAACAATTTTCAATCAACTTGAAATTTTAGTCCTCCTGGATCAAAACTGGTGCGAGCTCTGTGCTCATGCCCATATATGTGTAGTACATGCATGTTACTGTATAAAACTAGGTAAATTTATTAGTTATAAATTTAATTATAACTCGTTCAGCCGCTCCAAAATCTTTTTCAGAATGGTAGATGTCATTCGACACATAAAGACACCGTTAGAAGTCACATGACCTATGGAAGTTGTAGGTCCAGGAAGAAGTACAGATGGCGCTACTGCAGCACATGCCGGACAGGAAGTTGCTGCGTCCCTGAAAAGGAAGCCACGAAGGCCATGCAGTTCATTTGCAAGGGTGGAATGGAGACTGTGTTTAATGTCATGGTCATCCGGAAATGCCGCTGTGCACCTTGTTGACATTTGAAATTCAAAGAGAAAGAATTAGGATGGTCAACGAAGCTTTTTCGACAATGCAATTTAATATCTATACACTATCAAAATGCTGGAATAATTTGGACATTCAAGGTTTTAGGACATCAATATTCCAAAGTTAGTGATTGAATGTGTGGAATTGCAAAGATTTTTTATCGTATGTTAGATTTATGTATAAAATATATTATAAACCATTTTAATGGCTAAGAATTTTTTTAAACCTCTCTTTGGGTAGGCCTAGCCCAGAAAAATTGACAATTTTTATTGAAAAGTCTCTTGGCTCAACAAGATAGACATAAAATTTCAACATTATTATGCAAAAAAGTCAACTCTATCTTGATGCGTACAACCAAAAAACATTATAATATCATGTTGAATCATGCACATGCATACCAATAATAATACCCTATAAGAAAATACAAGCGTACGCAATTCGAATTTGGAGTTTGCAGAAGCAGGGGGGTCATTCCGTGTCAAATCATCAGATTTTCCAGAAATTTTCCACCAACCCGTCTGGGAATTGGCTGAAAAAAATTATAGACTGCTTGCGGTCTAAAAGGATGAACTTCCTGAAAATTTCAGCCTATTCCGTCAATTTTCAAGGATTTGGCAGAAATTTGAAAATTGCTGATTTTACCAGTTTTTCAGATATCGATTTGACCACAATTACACTTTTTGCTCAATAAATCTCTTAATACTCCACCTAGGACATTGAAATTTGGGATCTACACTAACTGGACAATGGCAATGGTCCATGGGTTGACACCTAGTGCCTTGTTAAAACGGCAATGCAGCTATTGCCTTCTTAAATTCACCCCTCGAAAATCAATGTTCAGCACAATAAAATTCATATCTCCAGGGGTAGGGGAGGCGGGGGTCAGAAGTCACAAAATTCAGAAAAAGCCCCAGAACAGAGCAGGTGTTTGTTAGATCTGAATGACTTTTGGCACAATTATGCAGTATTTAGTTGACTATAGTTGTATCACATGATAGCTGCAGTGCTGTAAATAGGCTTTAGTCAGTTCACAATTATTTAAGGCAAAGTCCGCTGTGACTTTTTACCCCATGTCAGGGTCAAGAAGTCACAACCATGGGGTAACAAGTCACATGCAATTGTTGTGAACTATATGAGGTAATATGCAGACCTAGACTTGATAGTCATCCTTGTGCATGAAATTTATAGTGAGCCTTCAAAAGCTATCTGCATGCAATGACAATGCACCATCAGCAAAGCCAGCATCAGAAATTTCCCAAAGTTTGTGAAATGAAATTTTGCTACAATGCACTCTCATCAGTATTATTGGTGATGGGTGATGATAAGATTGTAAGCTAAAAGCTTCTAATGTGGAATATTTTACTTTCCTTAGCTCAGAATACTGACTTCCCGGTATCCCATGGTAAAATATCACAGTGCTGGGGTGAAATGTCACAGTGTGACATTTCACCCCTCAGCTGTTTTTTTAATTCAACACATGATCATGGCAACTTGGGGATCAAATAGCCAAAAATGGGTTCAGTGCATGAACGACAATTATCCAAAAGATCTTGAAACACTAGCACAACTTCCTATTTCACTATGACCAGACATTAATAGAGAAAGTTCAGAATCAATAAAACCAGTTTGGGACACCAAAAATGCATGAGGTGGGTAAAAACCCACTTTGCACAATGAGTATAATTTTCATATTCCCTGCAGACCTTCTTCTCATAAAAGTGTCCCAAATTATAATTTAAGCTTAAGAATTAGGTCACTGCAAGTTGGTCTAAAAGGCCTGTGACTTTTTACCCCTGTGACTTTTCACCCCCTCTTCCCCTATATCGGGTATAAATCTGAAACTCCTAGGATATATTCTACATATGTATGGTCAAATAATACTTGAAAATTGGAGATGTGTTCAGCCTCGTTTTTTTATTATAAATTTTTGAAAAATATTCTATGTCTTTGGCCAAGTCAAAAGCAAAACTAGCTAAATCTCAAGGGGTATAGGTGCCCCTGAAACTTTTTTATTATATTTCATGTCTGCGGGGTATAATACAGAAAAGAATTAAAGTTACCCCGAATGATAGGTCAGGTTTCGAATGAAAAAAATTCTAATTTTTACACTGTCTTGTGTAAATATTGTGGTCTCTACAATCAGTGTGTAAAATTTTTTTGCTCTAGGACCTTTTTTTCTTACTGAAATGATGCCTTACATGCACCAAATGACCCCTGGATTTATTTCGGGTACGCACGGAAAAAATCAACAGTGTTGCTTGCTATCATCTTTGTGACGTCATCACCATTGTATGAATTTGTTAACTTGTAGCTATATATTTTGAAAAATGGTCATTGTGACGTCATCTATAATTGACAGCCTGGAGGAGGCAGACAGTATCTAGAAAAAAATAACGAAATAATTAAATAATTAATGTAATCAACAAAGTACTCTAAACAACAAGTTAGAAATATTAAAGATCACAAGTTCATATTATAACACACACAAAATCACCCATATGTAGCTAAAGATTTTATGGTTCAGGGTAACTTTAAGGAACGTGGTTAGCTTACTTTCGGTTCTGCGGAATTTTGAATATTTTTATATCCGTAACAGTAGTCAGTAGTGCAACTGGCAAAATTCTGCAAAACCAAAAGTAAGCTGAATATCTTCCTGAATTCTTTCCTGTATTATGCCCTACAGATATGAAGATAATAAGAAAGTTTTGGGGATTTGCCACCGATACCCCTTGAGATTTAGCTATAGTTTGCTTTTGGCCTAG
This sequence comes from Platynereis dumerilii, assembly GCA_026936325.1. Taxonomy (NCBI): domain Eukaryota; kingdom Metazoa; phylum Annelida; class Polychaeta; order Phyllodocida; family Nereididae; genus Platynereis; species Platynereis dumerilii. Next base: position 16,352,614 of record JAPTHN010000011.1, read on the forward strand.
CCTAAGACATAGGATATTAATTTTTTCAAAAATGTATCTTTAACATCAAGGCTGAACACAACTCAAATTTTCAAGTAATATTTGACCATACATATGACGAATATATCTGAGAAGTTTAAGGCTGTCTCTGTAATACACTTTGCAGAAAGGCTACTCACCAGTAACACTACTGTTACAGATATAAAAATATTCAAAATTCCAAAGAACCCAAAGTAAGCTGTACATGATCCTGAATTCTTCCCTGTATTATACTCCACAGACATGAAAGATAATTAGAAAATTTTAGGGATTTTCTACCTATACCCCTTCAGATTTAGCTAGATTTGCTTTTGACTTAGAATATTTTTCAAAAATTTACATTAAAAAAATGAGGCTGAACACATCTCCAGTTTTTGATTTTCGAGGGGTGAATTTAAGAAGGCCATAGCTGCATTTCCGTTTTAACAAGCCTCTAGGTGTCAACCCATGGACCTTTGCCATTGTCCAGTTAGTGTACATCCCGAATTTCATTGTTCTAGGTGGAGTATTAAGAGATTTACTGAGCAAAAAGTGTAATTGTGGTCAAACCGATGTCTAAAAAACTGGAAAAATCAGCAATTTTCAATCCTCTGTCAAGTCATGAAAAATAGACTGATTAAGCTGAAATTTTCAGGAAGTTCATCCTTTGAGACATAAAACATTATATAATTTTTTTGGCTATTTCGCAGAGGGTTGGTGGAAACCACTTGTTGATCTGACGGGGAATGTCCCAGGGTCATTTTGCAAACTACATAAAGATACGGTGCAAATGCAATAGTTGACCTTGTACATCTCACTTATTTTGATAACGTTGTGGCATGCAGTATTTGCATATTTTGAAGAAATGCATAACTGGTGGGAGCCTATTCCAAAATAACATGCCAAATTCCAATTAATATACATCAACATGAGTGATCACAAACTATTATACATTGTTTGTTACTGCTTTTAGCAGTTAGACACAAGATAGAAGTAGATAAGAATCTACAACTTAGGGAACCAACAACACCCAACGATAACTGTGAATTTTGAGGAAATGTTTGTTATAATCAACTGTCAAATTGGATGGAATCTGACAAATATATCAAAACACACATGTCTTGGGCATTTCTTTGATTTGTCATATAGGTTCACTAAAGTCACTTGCTAGCCCTGATACCCTTTTGTCTCTCAATGATTAGTATGGCCGCCCATGCTCACTTCACTTGTTTTGACATAGAATCCGCCAACTTGGTTTTTTTATTACCTTCAGCGAACTTGTTCGCAGAAGGTATTGTTATCACTAGGGCAAAATATTGTCCGTCCGCCGGGCAGGCGGGCGGCGGGCGGTGGGCGGATAGATCGTTTCCGGGCCAGTACTCGGCCCCTATTCAATGAACATGGATGAAATTTGGTACACATATAGCCTGTATGGTCTAGTTGTGCCTTTTGATGGTCTGATGGATAGATATTCCATACTTTTTGCAATAATAAAAAAAACATAAAAATAATTTTTGTTCATTTCCGGGCCAAGGCTCAGTCACTATTGCTTGTGCATGGATGAACTTTGGTACAGGTGTGGCCTATATGGTTTAGTTGTGCCTTTTGATGGTCTCATTGATAGACATTCTATACGTTTTGAACAAACTACAAAAAAATATAAAAATGATTTTTTTTTGTTTTCAGGCTAAGACTTGGTCACTATTGCATGTACATGGATAAAGTTTCATACACATTTGCCTTATATGGTCTAGTAGTGCCTTTTGAAAGGTCTGATGGAACATACTATACACTTTTTGAAATATTGAAAACCAAAAGAAATTTTTTTTTGTTTCTGGCCCAGGACTCAGTCACAATTGCATGTACAATTGTACATGGATTAAGTTTGGTACACATATGGCTTACATGGTCTAGGTGTGCCATTTCATAGTGTATACTTTTTGTGTAATATTGAGAAAAAATATTTAAAATACTTTTTTTTCGCATCGGACCCAAAACTTGCCCACTTGCATATAAATCAACGAAATGTTCAACACACATCACCTGTACAATATAGCAGAGCCTTTTGATGTGTATTTAACACTTTTTGAACCATTGGAAAATATTTAGAAAACTATAACAGCATCATATTTTTTGGTTTCCAACTTAGAGCTCATAACCTATACTTTGTATATGCATGAAACTGTACCATATGCATAAATTAGCCTAATAAGGCATTTTCCTCATTTAAAAACTCTGGCAAGCAGACGGCAGATGGCAGGGCTTCGGGCAAATAGACGTTATTGAAGGCCATGACTTGACCACTATTGCTTACCAATATGCAATTTGGTAAACACATCAATTTTTGTGGTGTAATTGTAATCTTCCGAATGTGTTATTCGCTGAAGGTTTGCTGCTGCGCAGCCTATGTTTCTATCGACCGATATAGCCTTTCTTCAGTAAAAGTCACATACATGCACCTGGTTCAGGTTTATTGGCAATGGCTGAACCGGCCCCTTTTTGGTTTAAACGAAAATGTTTTTGGATTAAACCAAAAAGAAAAAAAATCTTCGGCAGTAATACGCTTGCGTAGTGTAGGCTGTCTGAAGTTCTGAAGAAAAGTGATGACTCCAAGTCATAAAAGACATTATGTTGTCAATTTGTGATTGAGTGCTGACACATAATTTAGAACAGTACCCCGAAACGTCTACTAAGTCAGCGTTTCATTGTAAAGTATAAACACAGAAGAGACTGAAGAGAAAATAGTGTAGATTCTTAGTGTGCATTTGCATGGAGAGGTTTAGATTAGCACCCCTGGGTCTCGTGACCTACTTAGCTGCTCAGCAGGCTGGTGCCTGTGCAGTTCTGGGCTAGCAGGAGCTGGGGAGGGCCACGTTGGAGCACCAGTTGCTATATATTCTGCTGGTAGTGTGCTATTGTGCTATCCTGATACATGCATTTTCTTCTTTGGATGTACCTATGATTTGATATTAACTTTTCTCCTCTTTTAAAGTGGATGGTCACCCACAACAGCGATGTTGACACCTTGGGCATCCCTCCTCCTTGTGTATTCCTGGCTCTGTTTTGAATGGACACAAGCTAGACAAATCCTAGTTTTCGGGGGAAATGGCTTCATGGGAGCAGACACAGTTGAGAGGTTCCTCAAACATGAAGACCGGGTGACCATTGTCAACAGAGGAAACTGGTACTGGGATTCCAAGTCTCGAATTTTACCCAACGTCAAACACATATCATGTGACAGGAAGAAGAAACTGAGGTCATCTTGTGAACCCCTTTTGACCTACATAGAGGAAGTAGGTCAGATAGATGTCGTTCTGGACTTCAGTGCTTATGGAGCCCATGAGGTCAATGAATCAACTGAGGCCCTCAGAGGACATGTCAGAGGGCTCTACATCCAGGTCAGCACAGATTCAGTCTATGACGTCAGCAGCAAGCAGCATGATGGACCCTCCAAAGAGACAGATGCAGTCAGACCTGCCTCAGAGGAGGAAAGGGCCCGTTTGGCTGAGTTCGACTCTTATGGCCACCACAAGATGAATGCAGAGGAAGCATTGATGGAGCAGAGGATGGAAGGGGGGCTCCCCTTTGTGCTGCTCAGGCTGCCTGATGTATTTGGTCCAAGGGATTCGACAAACAGGTTCTGGATCTACATCCTGTGGACCAAGCTGACCTCAGAGATGGCCAATTTCCCTGTGTTGATCCCTCACTTCTTGGACGATTACCCAATCAGCTTCGTGTTTTCTCCTGATGTTGCTCAGATCATTTTCCAGCTTACCCAAATGGGCCCTCAGGTCAATGACCAGGTCGTCAACCTGGCTTATGAAGAGACAGTCACTCTGCAGCAATTGCTTGATGACATCAAAGATGCCCTTGGGGTCTCTGGCACGCCTTACATCTCCCAGGACTCCACCGCATCCCACCACATGTACTTCTACCCCTCGGTTCGCCGAGGTCCCGTGTCGGTTGCCAAGGCTCAGAACCTCCTCAACTGGAAGCCCACTCCTTGGCAAGAAGCTGTCAAAAACACTGTGAGCTTTTACGAGGATGCCATGACATCACAGACATTTTCTAAGCAGAGAGACGATGTCATTAGAGTCCTAGCCAATTACGTTTATGCTAGTGACAAACAAAACTATTATACAGCTCTGGAAAGTATTTACAACATTGATCTCAGTCATCTGAAGAATACCAAAGATGAACTATAGCATCAGCTTCTTGTATAGACGATATTCAATAAGTAAATGGTATTTATTATTAACGATGTTTGAGAATATTGAGTGTTTTCTCTGTTGCTAGTGACTATTTATTATCAATACACTGTCATGACATAAGGAATTTTAAGAACATTGAAAAACCAATTTTTCTAAAAATGTTTGTAATATGCTTCATTGCTATTGCTTGTGAATCAAAAACCTCATTTCATTTGATGTATAGGTGTTATTGGTATTATTAAATGTTTGTGTTCTTAATTGCCAATATGATAGTTCTTTTTTTTATACTGATTTAAATCTATCTATATCTATCTATATAAAAGCGTAGTCGGGGGGGGGGGGGGTTCCTGGCTTGGTTTGTCAAAGGTCTTTGTCCCCCCTGTCTCTCCTGCCCTTGCGACATGTAAAACACCCATCCTCCCATCCTCTGCCCTGTCTTCATCAAATGCAGCCACTTTCAAACCTCTTCCCAGTTTTTCTTCTTCTGTTCACCTCTTTTTCTTCCCTAATTCTTCCTCTAAGTTGCCACCAGGGCACGACACGTATACACGGCCCTTCAAATACATCTCATAAGTTGATACAGATCTATTGTTTGCCTCCACCACTGATAGATCTATGATATATAATAACGAGTTGGGGAGGCTAGTTTACCTTAGTTCCTACACCACTCACCCACCAATCATTGAATTCACAGTTTCCTTCCACCACCTCCACAAAATACAATTTCTTTGACAAGCACTTTAATTTTCAACTATCCTTCACCTCAAACATGTTTCTGCCTGTCTCAATTAGTCTTCAAGTGCATAAATACACAACATAAATCGAGCTTATCCATTCATTCCTGTCATAATGGGAATTTCTAGTAGGAGACCAGTTGGAGTATTCTTGTTTCAGTTGTTTATGACATTTCTAAACTGATTTCTTACCTGTAAACTTATATGTACTGAAGTACACAAAAGGTCTATGGAATAATGGCAGCTAATGGCATTATGGAAGTGTAGTCTGCTCTTCCCAACAGCCAAAACTATGTAGAAATATTCAGGCCAGTGCGTGATCACAAGTCAGGTGCTGCTTCAAATTAATGAAATTACAAATTTCACAAACACCTGCCTCAGAAAAACGAGCAGCATATTATGGAGCAATTAGGGGCCGACCAGATGATCTTTGGGAGGCGGGGGGCTATGGATATTTGGTGAAAAAAAAGATTGTTTCCCACTTGACGCTGAAAAAAAAAGTTTGTTCAGCACATGGAAATAAAAAAAAAGTTTGTTTCTACCTGTAGCTAGGGTGCTGTAATGTTAAAATTCCGATAAAAAAGTTTGTTGCGAGAGCGCATGCGAAAAAATTGTTCGTCAACACGTCGCGAACGAAAAAAAAAGTTCGTCCCGGGGGTAAAGTCCATAGCCCCCCGCAACTATCGTCTGATCGGCCCGTTATATAATATTCCTGGTGACTGGTGTATTATGGTGGTGTTCTCAAGTCAGATTTAAAAACTGATTAATAAATCTAATTTATTAACTGGAATTTTATTTAATTGTCAGCATCAAGCTGCAGGGAGGTACTTTAGGTGTGCACAGTTTGGTCAAATTAGGTTGAGACCAGTTGCTGCTCAGCAGCAGGCCAACAGAGATCAGTGATCAAGTATTGGATTGCAACACCAGACCCAGCTGTAATTTCATTGACCGAGTTGGGAGCAAGTGTGCTATTAGCCAATCAGTTTGGATCATTGTAATTATTGGTCCCTGTCGGTGAATGGGCCATGGCTGGCTCTTGGTGACATTTGAGACCAGCTGGGGGAGGGGAGGGGGAGGTTTGTTTATGGTAACCAAGGACAAGAAGGCAAGTGGACGAGGCCGATCCTTGCTGAAACCACTCGAAATAGTTTTAAGTGCATCATTTCAGTTTCATTTGGGGAGTTGTAGAATAAACCTGGATGGTAGATGGCTGGTCATCTTTAGTCAGACAGGTAAGAGGTCTTCTTGTCAGTTCACTTATTTTATTCATTCAGGCCTGTATTATAGGCATATAGTTTGAAATATGTGTATGAACTAATAAATAGCCTATGCTCATACATTTCTTTACTTTTACCTGTTAATGACGTTATATGTCACAGAATTGCCAAAAAAAGTGTTAAATTCAGTTTTACCCACATTGCATAACTGTGGGAGAAATAATGTAAATGTCTGACCACAACTTGCATAACTAGTATTATAAATCTGTAAAACTCATAGAATGATACCAGAATTGAAATTTCATTTGTGAAGCAAAAGGCATGTATACTCTAAAATATTTTTTTAAGGAATATTGATTTTTAAGGATAATAGCCTACTAATAAATTAAAAGCCACGGTAAGAACAAATAAATTGGAAGTTGGTTATAACTCAATATTTGTTTAGGCTATCAAGATGAGAAAGACAAAAATCCCTCCTTATATAAGTTTACAGTTGCAGAATGGCTTTGTCATCCCTTAATTACAGACTTAGTTACAGTTACAGATAAATTAGGCCTATTATAATGAAAATGAAAATATCAATAGTTTTCTTAATTTGAATTGTTCTGCCCTGGTCTACATTTGCCGGTAGGCTACGGGTATAAATGTCAATATAGGGCCTAATGTTGACAAATAGTAATATGTATATATTATTACATGGATTGTTTTGTATTGACCCGAGTATTCTCCCTGCCAGCCCATATTTTCCCGAGGGCCGCTAGGCCCGAGGGAAAATATGGGCTGGCAGGGAGAATACGAGGGTCAATTCAAAACAATCCATGTTATAATGTTTTTATTCCATGACCTCTTCTAAATTTTTATTAACCAGTAAAACTATCAGGACTTTATAATAATTATGATAGTGTTAGAAAAATCATCCTCCATGGTTGATATTTTTAGCTTTTTAGCAACCGTATTGTGACGTCACCAGCAGTGCTGATGATGTCACAATCCAAACAATGGGACTATGACGTCATGGCCATTGTAACAGGATTGTTATGGCAGAAGCTGGTGATCTTTTGTAACTGATTTTGTAACTGATTTTTTGGTGAGTCAGATGATAAAACAAAACCACTCCTTTGACATTATCGCTTGCTGAGCATTGTGTGAATAATATTGGTGTCATTCTCACCATTTTGGCCAAAAAATTTTGGGCTAACATGTAGTTTGTAGATTAACACAAGAGGGCTCTGGTGGTAACGTCATCTGAGGGAAATAACAACGTCTTTTGAGGGACAATAACTCGTATTTCCCTCAAATGACGTTGTTATTTCCCTGGTCGTGTTTAGTGTTATTGGGGTCAATACACTGCTAGTCATGGAATAAGACAACTTTATTCACAAATGCATTTGGGGCTTGTTATGTCGACACAGCCATCAAGTCTTGATGTTGATCTATAGTTTGTCACGTCAAGCAGAGGACAGACGTTTGGCCAGATATCTCAGCAACCACAAGTCCCACAGAAGAAATGAACATACCTGTGTATAGCCTAGCTCATTTGTAATATGAATGTCACATTTTCACGATGTTTTGGTGCAGTTTGTGTCCGATATTTGACAATTTATAGAAATGACAGTCAAATTTTGCAAAATGTTGACATTGGTGATGTGTTCAATCTGACACACAATGGGTGGTGACGTCACAAAAGTGCACTGCAGCACCACCCCAGACTTAGTTCTAGTCAAGTTGGTATTAAATATACCTCCAATTTAATTCAATAATTGTGGTGATTTTTATGGGCTGTACAAAAGATGCTAAATTTCTGTCTCAATGCTTGATGTGACAAACTGTAGTAACTACTAAGAAAGAAGAAGAGAAGAAGACAATTGTTTGGATTTAAATTAGAACTGCGGAACTTGTAATTTTTTGGAGAAATATTGCTGGAAATCCCCTTTTGGCTATAAATAACTCTGATTGTGACGTCAGGTCTCTCCTTGCCTTGATTGTGACGTCACGACTTCACAAAATGAAGGACGAAGTCGTCAGTCGGACAAGATTTTATTTGTATGGCCTTTTGTCAGTAAGTACAAGGACTTTTCAATCTTTTTTCTCAGCACAACAGAGACATGGTGCTACTCTCAACTGTTGTGTAGTGGAGTCCAATCAACCGTGTCACCTTTTGAAGTTCCTGTCAAAAGACACGCGTGAGTGAGCTGAAAAGCTCATCAAGACAACAATCAATCGGTGGCAGAGATTGATAATCGATAGAGCTCAAACTTTCAGGCATAAATCTTGTGGGTTGAGGTTGAGTTTGGTGTAGTTTATTTACGAGGTTCATACAGGCCACAAACCCCATACTTATCTTGGCAATTACAGGCAATAAAGACAGCCTGGGCTGGCCCCCGGGCTGGCCTCTTTTGCTGCCCTCACCTGCTCACTGGCCTCAGTTCTCAACTTTTCAAGTGACACTTCAATAAAGTTTCAAGACAAGACTATTAATGTGGTCATGCTGCACCTCCAATTTTATCAAATTCCTTAACTCAAATATATATATATAAAGTTTACTTTATTTATACGGAACACAGCTGTTAAATAGTTGTGACGTTATAACAAAACAACCCAAGTCAGGGTCACTGAGTAACAATATCACGAGCTGTTGTGTGAATTAATATCACTCGAGCCCGCAGGGCGAGAGTGATATTAATTCACACAACAGCGAGTGATATTGTACGAAGTGCCCTGACGCGTGGTTGTTTTGTTTTTATCACCTGGTTTTACCTCAAATTTTCGATTATTAAGAGGGACTATTTTCTGCCATTACAAAAATGTGACGTCACCATGGAGCAACAATGGAGGTGATGTCACAATCCTATTGTTTTGGCCATTGCTTGGTTTGTGACGTCATCAGGCATCTGAAATGCCGGTGATGTCATAACCATTGTTAAGAAATATCACCCTTGAAGGGTGGTATTTTTTACAATATCATAGGCCCTGATATTTTGACTGTAAACAGTGATATTCACAGCCAACCAGGTGATAATATAAGTATTTACAGTCCTCGTCATATTTACAAGTATTTACAATCCTTGTCATATTTACGTGGAATCTCAAGTTCTTTTTCTGTTGCTGAAGTAGGCCTATGATGTCAGAGATGACTATATTTTCTAGCATTGCAATATATATATGTAATGTAAAGTAGCTACAAGCTGTGATGTCATTTTAAACTGGGTCAGATTCCCCGGCTTCTAGCCGATGTGGATCCAAAGAAACTGAGCATCACAGTTTCAACACAGTGTCGGAGTAAGCACCGATTATGCTTGAAAAACTAGGTCAGTGACCGCATTTTTTAGTATCATTATGGAAAGCTGTCTTCATAAAGAGATTCAACTTCAAGAACTGTCTGACCGCAAGTTTCCTGTGAATTTAATAATAATTTTTATAGACGGTACATGGTTTATTGTCGACGAGGCATTTAATTGTATACCTCAGGAAGCTATAATGTTACGTATGTTTACATAACCCCGCTGCAGGTCTACTCTCATTTATAATTAATTAAGCCAATGTTTAATTGAATTATCATTTGACGTTCATTTTGCAATATTAAATCACCAGGCTATTTAGAGTGTGCATAAATAATGCAAGATGTATATAGCCATAGAGATATTGATCCACTTTAAAGGAAGAATATGATACCTACATTGCCGCTTGGTGCTATTATGCATCTATATAGGCCAAATCATTTATGTGCAATTTCAATGTGCATGCGTTACAATAATTGTCGAACAGTGTTCTACCCTCAGGTGATTCAATTCTGTTGAGTGAATTGCAGGTATAGATCCGATTACACATTTGTACAACAATCTATCAGTTTAGATCACTTCGATCATGTATAAATATTTGTCGTAATGTTTTTGGGAGAATTTAGTACAGACCAAGGGCATTTTTCATTTCAGGTCCGCATGAAGTGAGAAGTGCCAGGATCCAAGATGAGTCGTAAAGGAGGCAGAGGCAAGAAGGATGACAAACCTCCCCCTCCGATGGGACCTGGGAGCAAAATCTCCGCCCTACCAAGCCAGATCAAAAGGCATCTCATTCCAAGACAGACGGGCAGCAAGGGAATGGATTTGCAGTGGTCAACGACATCAATCAAGGCTCTACCACCTGAGGTATACAAGAATGAAGAGGTTTCTCAAGTAGCAAAGTCTCTGGATGCTTCAAATAATCGCATCAAGAAATTGCCGAAGGTCGTGTCAACTCTCGCAGAACTCCAGACCATTAACTTGAAGAACAATCAAATAAACAAATTACCGGGATCATTGACTAAGATGAAGCAGTTGAATTACTTGGATGTGTCAGACAACAACCTTCGGTCTCTACCAGCCTCCATGCATAAAGCTTCGGGTCTTACTGAAATCAGAGCTTCAGGTAATCGCTTGAAATCTATCCCAGCAAAATTAGGATCAACCGGGAATCTTAACACTTTAGACGTTTCTAAAAACATGATAAAAACCCTGAAGAAGAATATCTACAAACTGCCGCTCCAGCTGAATGTGTCGCACAATCTTCTTACGGAAATGCCCAAGATTGATGTGAAGAACCCAATGATCCATATCATCGATGCTTCCCACAACAATTTGGAGCAACTTCCAGAAGGCATTGAAAACCTGGCCTGTCTCACGCGTCTGGATTTATCTCATAATGAATTAGAAGAATTACCGTTGCATCTCGGCTTGTTACGGTACCTTTCCTTTCTTGACGTGTCCAATAATCATCTGAGATTTCTGCCCGAGGAAGTTTGCAATTTGGAAACTGCCCTAAAGACACTTAACCTCTCAGCTAACAGTTTAGACAATCTTCCTGAAGACCTGCAAAAATTAAAGAAGTTAGCTTTTCTTGATGCCAGTCAGAATTGCATCAAGACTTTACCGGTTATGATAGATCTACATTGTTTGCTAATTGTGAATCTGACCAGCAATCAGCTGACGAGCATTGACCCTCTTGTGGATCTATCTGCTTGCGAGGAATTGCATCTCAGCAAAAACTCTCTTGAAGAGTTGCCCAAAAACATTGACAGGATGAAATCTTTGAAATTGTTAGATGTATCGGACAATAAGATCAAGGTTATTCCCAAGAGGGTAGGTTTGTTGAGATCTTTGAAAATATTCAAGTTTGCAAACAACAAAGTCACAGAAATCCCTGATACCTTAGGTGCAGAGCAATTACTTTTGACTCTGGATGGCAGCGGAAATGAACTGACCAGATTACCGAGCGACATGAGTAGAATGCGAAACCTCGAGATATTGATAGTGTCTAAGAACGCTATCGCTGCACTACCGAAGTCCATGGATGCCTTGTATACTTTGCAATGGTTAGATGTGTCTCAAAATGAATTAAATTCTTTCATAATTCCAAAGACAGTCAAGAGACTGTTCATTGCAGATAATCCTCTAAGCCTCCCCCAGGATGATCCTAAGAACTCTGTGTTCACCCAGTTGGCTAATCAGGATTATTCTCGCTCCCTTACAAGTCTTAATTTGTCCGGTTTGCAATTAGAAGAAGTTCCAGTCTGCATTTCTAAGATGCTTCTTTTGACGAGCCTTGATCTGCAGAACAATGCCATCAGCACTCTGCCGGAGTTTGTACTCAAGCTTCGATTGTTGGTTGATCTGGATGTCTCCAACAACAAGCTCACAAGTATCAGCGATAAACAAGAAGTCGTAACCGGTCTCAAACGACCAGTTGCGTTCCCTGAGAAGATTGAAGTGTGGACAAGCCTGAAGCGCTTCGTTGCAAAGAACAACGCCTTGACCGAGTTCCCTCCCTTTCTTACGAAATTAGCATGCTTGCAAATTCTTGATCTGTCCCACAACCAGTTAGCCACCCTGCCTGACCGATTTGGGATGTTGAATCAGTTGACATCGATGGATCTTTCGTACAATGAACTGTTGATATTCCCCAATGATGACATTGATGTCCTGGCATCACTTATGACTCTTGATGTTTCTCACAACCATATTGATGCTTTCCCCATCACATTCCCGTACTTGTACAGGATCAGTGTGGTCCAGGCCTCATCAAACGATCTGGAGTCGTTGCCGAATGACATATTTAAGATGAAAGGACTGACTGTGCTCAACGTCTCTGATAACATTATTTCTAGTCTGCCTGAGAGTTTAGCGAAGCTACCTAACCTCAAGGACTTGGATGTTTCTGACAATAGGATCCAGCCATTTCCCACTAGCTGGGATGTCGTTCGTGGAAAGGTCAATGTTTCGTATCAGCAACAAAATCCTCGAAAGACACGAGAACCCCGCGAAAGACCTCGACCCCCTAGCCCTCCTAAGTCTGCCAAGTCGCCCAAGAAGGGGAAGAAAGGCAAAAAGGCGAGGTCGATATCTGCTTCACCAAAGACTTGAAATGAGACTGACAATGTGAGAAAGTCTGTATGATTATATTAATATGCATTTCGTAGATTCATAAAAGTCATGAAAGACTCAAGGTTATTTCATGCGGAGTAAATCGGCATGTATTTGTATCATGAAATTGGATGGTTTTATCCTTGGTGATTGGTATGATTGGACAAGAAAATTTAATTTTTTTTATGGCTTCATTGGTTTGTGAATGGCAATTGCACAGACTGGGTATTTTATTGTCATGAGAATTGTTCTTTGTCAATTGAATCATGTAATTTTTACCAATTTTGTAAATAAATAAAAATGTACCTGGTAAACCATTGTGGTGAGTTTGATTTACTGTCTTGCATTGAAAAAGTTCCTTCTGCATAACTTGTGATTTCATCCAACAAACAAGGGGTGAAAATGGTTTATCTCTAGTTCTCTGCCAAATAAATATAAAATTTAAATTCCACTTTACAAGGCCTGTGCTTTAATGTCTAGTTGAGGTTCACTTATTCATAGTTATTCTTAGCTCTATACTAGCTATGATTAAAGAGAGAAGAATTGACCACAAGGAGTGGAAAAGTGATAGAATGTTCTTTCTTGATTATTATGTGAATTTCATACAACAAAACTACATAAGTTCTGTGACTTAGAAATGTCAAAGAAACAGATCAGAGGCAGTCAATGACACGAAGCATTATTTCATATTTCTAAAACAGGATGTGCATCAGATGGTCCACGGGAAAAGTGATAAAATGGTCTTTACAAGTGCAATCCAATTCTACCACCTGCTATTTCAATGGCATTTGCAAAATAATTTCATTGGCAACAACAACTTCCATCAGCCTTGCTGGTCTTTGTTGTGACAAACGTTGCAGCTTTTGCAACACCTTGACTCCATTCTCAAGTCGCTTCCAAAAATTACAAAGAAATTGGTCTAAAATCAATGTCAATTTAATTCCTATGCAGAACAAAGCAACGAGATTCTGCCACCTGTGATTTCTGGAAATCAATGAGAGAGAAACAAAGAGATCTCCGTCATTGTCTTGCATGAATTGTTTTTCAAAGTCGGTGGTATTGCATTCACATCGGTCACAGCTGGCATCTTTTTCTCATTGAAAGTTGGAAGAATTTCTCTATGACATATATGCTATAAAACTTTAAACTATATACTCAGGTTGTTAGCCCTTAAAGCTGCAAGTAATTTGAAAGCGTTAATAATTTGTTTCTATAACTTAATTTATTTTAGAATTCCTTAAACTAAAACTTTCTTTTCTGATACTGTCTATTGAAAACATAGTCGAACAATTCAAATATTTGAGCACTGTTCTCTTCGGTGAAGTTGTAGCCCACTGCCCTTGCCTTTTCCACAGCCCATTCCTTGTCTTTCTTCAGAGCTTGGCCAACCGTCAGGACTGTTGATATGACTGCAAGAAATGAGACATGTGATGTGCATTTTTCTAAGGTGTTTCACAACATATCATCCTTAGGAAGAACAAATATGCACGCCATTTGACAAACCATGATGTCTTATGCTTGACAACAAGCAGTTCGCCAGTTTCACTTTAGACATCACCTTACAGCGATGCACTTTGATACCGAAAAAGAGTGCACACTGTTGCACTGTGAAAATGGCACTTTGTGTGTCATCATACAGATGACTTGTAATCATCATACCCAATACTTTCAATGTAAATTTGATTTAAGTTGACTTATCCCTCTTGTTGGTGACAGCCAAACAAAAGGATCATGCATCTAATTTTCAATCCAAAATCAGTTATGACAAGTCAAATGGCCTTCTCTTGATCATGACTAATCAAACTGCCTCTATGTTTCCCATGTTGAAAGTATAGAAGATGACACTTCAGCTATCTTGAATCACAAAGTGCATTTTTCACAGTGAACTTATCCTCATTTTTTCTTTATCAAAGTGCATCGCTGTAATACTTTGTACATGATCGATTACTCTGGATGATTGGGGATTTATATAATGTATTTTAGCACTCCAGATGTCTAATGGAGGTGTCCCAAGGAAATGGGAAAATGATCAAGGATGATTGAAAATGCTGCCCAGTAAACTCCAATAAAGGTTCAGCTGCTGGGAACTTGGCCTGAAATCAAACAAACTATGCTGATCCCTTCCCACACAATAGATTGTCATTATTGAATGACTGACTGCATAGAGTGCATGCGCGGAAGTACCAGTCATTGATAGACAATGTATATCAGGGTTTGTAGATCGATTTAATCCATCCATATACTAGCATATGACCAGTCCAAGAAATGCCCTGGACATGCATGTTTTGATATATTTGTCACAGATTCTATCAAATTTGACAGTTGACTATGAAAAACATTTTCTCAAAATTCACAGTTATTGTTGGGTGTTGTTGTTTCGATAAGTTGCAGATTCTTATACATTTTTATCTCATGTCTAACTGCTGAATGCACAAACAGTAACAAACAATGTATACCAGTTTGTGATTACTGCTATGGTTGTTTTCTCGGAGAAAACACTCCTTGAAATGTGACTTTGACATAGGCTCCCACCAGTTTTGTATTTCTTTAAAATATATGCAAATACTATAAAAGAAAAAATACTTTGCATGCCAGAACATTATCAAAATAAGTGTGATGTACAAGGTCAACTATTGCATTTGCACCATATCTGTGTGTTATTTGCAAAATGGCTCTGCTCCTGCAATCTCAGAGTTCGAATTGCATACGCTTGTATTGTCTATAGAGTATTATTGGTACACATGCGCGTGATAGAGTGACAGGCATCCAATTAATGATATTGATATCTACGATCCAGATAAAGGGTAAATTAGATAAGTACTTACTTCCTCTATAGCCAGTCAGGCAGTGAGCCAGGACATCTCCTCTCAAATGAGCCTCAAAGAATTCTCCTTTGTAAAGTTCATACATCTCCTTGTCATATCCTATTGGTCCTCCTGAAAGACAGTTACAGATTTTTTTTAAAAGTTGAATTACTTTTCTCTTTCTAATATAAAAAAATCTGAATTAGGCAATTCTAGAGAGATCCTCACCAATCGGTGTGTGGATGTATTCAAGTGGAGTTTCCCGCAAGGCAATTTCCTCGATGGATTCGTTGTAGCCAATGTCATCACCGTACTCAAGGCCATTCCTAGCTTGGAAGTTCACCGGACTGTTCGCATCGATGTATTCATTTGGTTTTTCTGAATCAATTCGATTCTTCAATAGGTTCTCCAATGATTGTCTGCCTCCTTCGCAGTATGTGGAGCAACTCTCATCAACATTCAGTAAAGTTACCTGAAAGAATGTTAAATGACTTCAAGGAATTGATATAAACCATACAAAATATTGGCCAAGTAAGTATTGTATGATTTAAGTATTGTATGATTTCATAACACAACTATCTCATACAAATTACAATGCACGATAATCTGCATTTTGCAAAATATAAATTAATAATAACTAATACTTTGGCTTCACTGATGTCTTGAGATGACTTGTTTGATTGCATACATGTATCCCAAATGGGAATTTGAATAAATGTTGCTTTTATGATCACATTATATTATGTAGGCTCTCTGGGAGGAAAAATGATATTTGTCAGAACAAAATTTGGAACATAACTGCCAGTCTGCCACGTATTAGTTTATACAAGTGACAACTTTATAAAACACTGACCTCTTCCTGAGATGGTTCAATAACGCCGGTATTGGGGTCCTGCCAAGATGGTCCCCGTCTGTCATTCAGAACGACTTCTATCCCAAAATCCTGGATGAGACCCAGATGGTCCGACTGAATCTGGCCTGCAACGAACCAGTTCTTTTCCACAGGTTTGGCCCACCAGTATTTGTTGTACCAGTCAGGGATGGTCAGGTCTGGTGTAGTTGGGCATCTGACTTCTTGTCCTCCGCTGATGTTATAGACAACATTGTCAAGGTCATCCACCTGGCTGAAGTCGTACCCGAGGTCAGATGCTCTTTTGTAGAACCATTCAGCGTCAAGTAATTCTTGGTGGATCATGGCAGCACGGGAAGATGCCTTTGCGTTTGAAATCAAAGAAGAGATAGCCACAAACGCTGCACTGTAGCCGGTGTTGGAATAAACCAAAACCGGTTTAAGTAGACTGTCGTACAAAGATCTGAATTCTTGGATGGCCTGAGCGTTTCTCCAGCACCCTGGACCTTCATCGTTACCATGGTTGTCGTTATCTGAACATAAAACGGCGAACTGCAACCCGCTCAATTCTTCCGCCACATACTTGGCCCTTTCTGTTGTTGGTATGACCTCTGTACCAAATTGCCCTTGCTCTGGATGGTTGAAGATGGATATGACTGAATTGAAACCATCTTCAGATGCGTATTTGATCTGGGTCTCTGACAATCTCCCAGCAACAAACAAGGTGTCTGTCACTCTCTTCGCCCACCATGTTCTCCGACCAGGAAAATCAGGGTTGAACGTCTGTGCCTCGATGGTCAGGATGAAAACGCAAATAATTCCAAGAACAAAATTCCACCGGGCCATCTTGCACAAGGATTGAAAATACCTGTACAACAAATGGCAGGTATTTTTAAAGATTAATAATATAAATATTAAATTTACATAAGTCTTTTTAAACAAAATTTAATTGGCATTATATTTTTAAAAAGCAAACCTTTTGAAATATCTTGGGTTGGCTCCATGCAGAATCCAGGAAACGTCACCTTTTATACACTTGTGCTGTATTCCTGTTATTATCTTATCAATGGAAATTTTGTGTCTTTTATCTCATCTTTGCTGAATCATTGGCATATTTCATTAAATTATCAGTTTATCATACATCTGTCAAGATTGGTGAACAGAAATTGTGGCAAAATAACAACATGCAGCCAAGACAGTTATCCAACTTCTCCCTATTTTATTGATGGAACCAACATAGTATCTGTAAGTATTTAAATTTAATACAATAAAATTTTTGTTATTCCAATTTGCTTTTAAAAAAGGATACCATTTAGATCTAGGGGGTCAGGGGGGTATACCAGGTACATAGAAGTATTTCTGTAAAAACACTCCCTCAATTTAAAAATTCTGTCCTATGTCATTGAAACATGTACGAGGGGAATTCAGAAAGTTCTGACCAATTTTTTTGGCAGACCTTTCTCTTTGAAGCAGCTAAACGAAATTTTCTCAGAACTATTTTCAGCTTTTCGCCATCTATTTTGACAATATCATATCTGTAGGAAATGTTCAAATTACTTTTCGGTTTCCATGGAAATGCAAACTCATGCAGTGCACCCCGCGCAGCTCAATTTTTTAAGACCAAATCCAACACTGGCTGTGTTTTGATCGTAGAATTTATTGTAAATAAACATCTGATCATGAGAAAAAATATTTCTAGACAGGCTTTTAGTCGTTCTAGGTATATTCCATTTCATACCAGACAATATTGATATTTCAAGCGGTTTTGCTGAAATAATTACGAAATATATTTTCCAAAAGCCCTCCCAAAGCACTTTGAGGCATTTCGGCTGAAACAATCAACTTTTAACGGGCTTAAAACTTTAGGACACATGAAGCAGCTCATCTGCCTTATTTTCTAGAAGTGCCCTCATTAATTTTTGTAGTTTCAAAATCTTAATATGAGCTCAGAAATTGAAGATTTGCCAATCATGAGAAATAAGGGGCAAGAAACATCCTTTAAAACTACCAATTTTAGGAACCACTCAGTTTGAAGGATCTTAGTTCAATTGTCTCAGCAAATGGATTTGCATACTTGTTTGGAATGCAATGAAAAAACTTTGAAATGAAGTTAGGCTGTTAAGCAATATTTTTGGTTATAATCAATTCCACTTTCAAATGAACTTCTATGATTATTTACGATGCTGGATTTGATCTAAAGTTGAGCTGCTTGGGGTGCACTGAGTTTTCGTTTCCATGGCAACTGAAAAGTAATTTAAACATTTCCTTCAAGTGTGATATTTTCAAAATAGATAGTGGCGTATCTGAAAATAGTTTTGTAAATATTACGTTCAGCTGCTTCAGAGAGAAAGATCTCCCAAAAAATTGGTCAGAGCTTTCTGAAAGCTCCTCGTACTTTAGCAGGCTTTCAGCTCTTCTGTTATTTTCTGTAGATTTCTACTATGTATCTACACTGCTTACACCTTTTAACACAGCTTATAAACTAACTTCTAATTGACATGTGGTCATGAAATTTTGCAATAATGTGGCTGCATATCCAGTCATATCATCTGAAAAGTTTCATCGAAAACAATGGAGAATCGGCTGTATCGGTTCACATTAAGTGAGACTACTTCAAAAACCAAAATCACAACCAATGCAAATCGAGTCAAAAATCAATTTTGCATTAAGTTCATCAGAACCAAATTTCTGGAGTTCAGGGATAGTGAAAGTTGTTCCATTGGCCCCTTCAAGCATTTTTACTGCATTTTGCTGGTTTTAGGTTGGACTTTGGTCCAAGTTGGTGTTTTTCACATTTTGTTTGTCACACTCTCTTCCAAAAGTTTGGCGACAAGCTTGGACAACTATGCCAACGTGACAATTTTTACCCTCGGCAATGTATACATTGCCGACGGGTATTGTAGTTACTTTGGGAAAATTTGTCCGTCCGGCAGGCGGGCGGGCGGACGGGCGGGCGGGCGTCCGGATAACGGGCGTCCCACTTGTGTATTGGGAGTAATGCCAAAACTATGGAATGTATACTTTTTATTTTTCGGACATTATTATATCTTTTATCCTAGTTGTGCCTTTTAGGGGTTTAATCCACATGAGATTAATACTTTTCTCACAATTATTGAAAAATGTGAAAAAAAATTTTTTTGTGTATTGGGTGTCAAGCCAAAACTATGGCATGCATATTCATCATTTTTGGGTAAATATGGTATCTTTTATCCCAGATGAGCCTTTCATAGGTCTAATCCCCATGATATTAATACTTTACTCACAATCATTGAAAAATGTGAAAAATTGTTTTTTGTTTGTTTCTGGGACAGAACTAAAAAACTGCAGTACTTTTGACACTGAAATTTGCATATTGTATGTATTAAATACCCAAGATGTGTTTTTTGTGGGTCTAAATGCTCTGAGAAACTTGAACGGACAACAATTTACCAAAGATATGAAAAAATACTATTATTTTAAACTATTATGATTCAGTCAATTTTGAAGTTAAATCTATGAAATTTTCCAATTAGGTGTCTAACTTATGCCTCTTTAAACGTCTCTAATCAGTTGGAATGTTGGTCCTATGAATTTTTATAAAAACCCAAAAATTGGAAAAAATCCCAATTTTCCAACATTTCTGCGTGAAAAGCCAAATGGTAATGGTTAAGTTAGTTAACTTTAGGTCTTATTGTAGTTAGACACACTATTGACTAATATTCACAGCCATTGCATGAGTTGTTGCAATTTTTTCTGTTGAAATGTATGATTGAAAAAATGCAAAAAATCATTAAAATGTCTATTTACTCTCCATTTCCTTCTGATATCATACCAGTTCATGACCTTTTTTTGTCAAAATAAACCTGACATGTTTCACATCATCATCATGCAGATTTTGAACAATATGAAAATTTTTATTCGCAGCAGAGGTCAATATTAACAAAATGAGATAAATATTAAGGATTATCAGATAATCATATATCAGTAAATATTGGCCCTGGTCAATCAAATTTGCCACAATAATGTCAAAATTTGACTTTCTACCTCTTCTCATGAAATATTATCAATAGGAAATATATAAATTTTTTATATAATTATGTCGACTTTCAAAGCATTAATTAAGTATATTCAAAAACATGCATTTGTGTGTTAATATTTAAAAATGATGACACTAAATCTTTAACTCCCAATTATTATAACTTTATGGTTAATATCTGAACTCAGTGATGTAAATTTTTGAAGATAAATTAATGTCAGCCCCTTTTATTTAGTTGTTTGCATGAAAATTAAATGTGAATGAATCAGACAGATTGGCTTTTGTTGAATGGAGCACTGGAGAAGTCTTGATTATGAAATGTTATGTCACAGGGTAATTGTCTTCCCTGCTAATCCTTTGACAAGAAATATTAAACTCTCAATTCTAACTTAATGGTTTAAATCTAACCTGAGTTATGTACATTTTAACATATGGAGTACTGTCAGCTTACTTTTATTGTGGTCTTTAATGAAAATTAAATATGAACATATAAGGCAGACTGGCAATAAGACCACTATGTATATATAGAGGATTATTAAAGAAAATTACTTGGCATGCAAACCCCATTTCTGCAAATTTCAGTGTGTAATTTTGCATTTTAAGACATTATTGGATAAATCTGTCTTTTAATTCATTTTTGAAACTCACACCAATTGTATTTCTAGCATTTTAAAGAAATATTGTTTATGGGGTAAAAGTGTCATCATTGGAAGGGGTCCAGTTTTTGTTGAATGGGCCTGGAGGCACTGTGTCTGTGCTTCATTGTACCCCTCCCCTCCAGCCATTCATGTTATGTAACATTGTGTCACTAATCCTCTCCAGTGACCAAAGCTAGGAACAAAGGAGCACAAAAGCAATGCACAGCACCCTCAACTTTTTAACAAATTTTCTTTTTTCTTAGAAATATCCAAACTGCATTGACACCAACTTTGTAGTTTTATATTGAACAAATAAAGAAATTTCCAATTTGAATAAAAAATTTAGGCCAAGTAGAAGCTGAGATATTACTTTTTGTAGCCCATGAAGACTGTACACAGAGTTGGGACATGTTTCTTTTGTTTTTTTCTTTACAGCTATTGTTATTCTTCAAAGTTTGACCAGCATTTAAACTTTGTTTTAACTAGCAACTTGCTTAAGCCCCTTTCCCACAGGATGCATATAGTCACATTTCATTGCATAGTAGTAAAATTCGGAAAATGAGTAGATATGCAGAGGGGTATGCGTTTCTTTTGGGTCTGAATTTTCATGCTAATTGGTGCAATGCATAGCAGTTGCAGAACAATACATATCTTGGCAATTGGTGTACATAACCTTGCAATAACTCTGCAAATGTACTGCGCACAGATACATACATCTGCGTTTTGCAGTCTTTTTTCCACCCAAACAGCTTCTAAACTCAACAAATTAGTATCAAAATTGCAGTTTACTTGCGTATCAATACATACTGCTGCCTATTGATGCTTACCTCTGCATAGGCAACACACATGCCTGCAATGACTGTGCATAAGACTGCTTTTCATGGCATAGGCTTGCAAAGTGCTTTGCATTGCATTGCATATAGGAATAAAACGCAGCCCTGATGCGTTCAAATTAAACAAGTTTAATTTTTATGCACTTCCAATGCCTTTACACACGTTTCATTGCATTGCATTGCCTTGTGTTGCATTGTATTGCATAGCATTGCATAGCTTTGCATAACTGTCTGCGTATCCATGAAATATCCAGCCTTTGTGTACAAACGCAGGCATATGTGCTCAGTGGGAAAGGGGCTTAAATTAGTCTTAAAAGATATATATACACTGGCATAAACCTTGTTTTAGTCTTACTATTTACAATGGTTTTGGTTGGAGACATCTTTTCTATAATTTATGTTTTTAGACCCATATTCCCTATTTGTAATTTATGATAAGAATAGATAGATAGGTAGATAGATAGATAGATAGATAGATAGATAGATAGATAGATAGATAGATAGATAGATAGATAGATAGATAGATAGATAGATAGATAGATAGAAAGATAGATAGAAAGATAGACAGAGAGATAGATAGATAGATAGATAGATAGATAGATAGATAGATAGATAGATAGATAGATAGACAAGCAGACAGCAATACAGACAGACAGATAGATAGATAGATGGATAGATAGATAGATAGATAGATAGATAGATAGACACATGTAGATAAATAGATAGTTATATAGATAGATAGGTTGATAGATGCATGTATGCATAGATGGATAGATAATAGATAAAATTTGCATACAGAAGTTAATTTTAAAAATGGACTTCTGTATGCAATAGATAGATAGATAGATAGATAGATAGATAGATAGATAGATAGATAGATCAACATGTCATCCAAGAGATCCAGACATATTGTCTTAGTGTCAAAAACACCTAAATTCAGCAAATTGGACTGAATGTGCCACTTTACGGAGCTTTTGATCGTTTTTATTGTTATTCGTACCTATAATCTGACTGTCGCCTTGCCCTGGTTGTTTGTATTATCTATTTGTAAATGTGGTCAGCAAGGTTGTTCCAGCATTTGATTGGAAGATGCTTTATTAGAATTACTAGCATAGTACCCGTGAGAATTTGCATGGTGAGAGTAAGAATGGCAGGAGGGAGACCTTGAGATAAAACAGTGCTGAAGATGAAATAGGAAACATTTTACAGAACTTTAAAACCAAGTTATTGAGTATTTATTAAGTACAGACAAGGGTCAGCGTTTGAAGACAGTGGCCTCCCTCCCTCGATTGGAGTCCAGGGAAAACAGAACAACTACTACTATATTTGAGAAGATTGATAGCTGTTGATAGTCGTGCATAAATGATGATTAGGTGCAGTGGTATAATATGAATAGTTTGAGAGACCACACCCACTTATGGTTGTTGTAAGAGGTGAAATAGTGATGTTTGCTAAATTTTAGGTGTGGGCATTGAGTAGTTTGGGAGGAGTAGCGTAAAGCATCCATGAATTAAGGGTATGATTCTTCTAGTTGACATGTACGCTTATTGGAGCTAATATTTGAAATGAAACTAAATAAAGATAGCTAAAATTAAATAATTTAGTGCACAGTAAGCTTTGGAGCAAATTCTCTGTGTTTTTCTGTGATTGTTCCTGCTTCACCAGACATATTTTCCCCGACATCAATTGCATTTATTGCTGCGTTAATGGAATCCTTAAACTGACTTTAACATATTTTTTATAATAAGGAAAGGTCTCTTTCCATGTGTCATCACTTATCACAGATTCAACCAAATTTCTGGTTTTTATCCGAAGTTAAAGGGTGGCAACCTGGTATAAAACCAGGGTGGTTTGATTGACTGATCTGCTGATTGAGTGATTGCTTAATTAATTGTTTGACTGACTGATCAACTAATTAATTTCCTTGTGCAACTGAATCTTAATATTGCATTAATGACATACAGTATTTGTGTATTACAATTAGATCTGTAGATCTCATAGAATGGGTGTAGACAAATTTCAGTCATATCCAATAAATTCTAATTTTAAAGTTAATAAAATTTTTAAAATGAACTTCTGTATGCAATAAAAGAACAGTATTTCTTAAGATGGATGGATGTTTGGGGCTTTACATCCTGTATTTACGCACTTGGTAGGCTCATTAATTTGGACAGGAAGAGGACATGGCAATGAGGCAAAGGATGATTGAAACAGCCATCCAACATAGGCCCCGGTGACCTGGCAAGAGCTGGATTCGAACCCTGGACCCAGCGATTGGCAGTCCAGCACGCTACCACTAGACCAACCCTCTCCCCTCAAAACCCTGTCTTTGTTTACAAATCAAGTATTGCTTAAGTTTTTTTTAACTGTATTTAAGTGTCTGCTCTGCAGTTACAGAAAGTCAGGGAAACTCATGAAAAACATTGTGGTGAATGGAAATTCAACAAATTGCCAAAACAAATTTTGGCCTTGATTCTCGCTTAAATTTTTACAGATTTTCATTATGGCACTTGCTGTGACCTGGTGGAAACGGACATCAATTTAAAGTTTTTAGGGACCTTGTCACCTTGCCCCCTCAAAGCCCGCGCCTCCTGAGGGCCACTTGATTTCACTGCCTCCAGAATACCCACTGATTAGCCGAGGGTATGCTGCCGCGCAGCCTATGTTTTGTAATGTAATCTTTTCGACTCCTTTGTTGACAATTTGAAATCTTTAGAATGTGGATAGGGCGCATATTCTTTGCATAACAGCCTCATTTGACTTTGCTAATCCTAAATTTGAAATAACTTTACAAAATTGTATCTGGCTCTTTGAAAAAGCAACAGATTTTCTTCAAACCTTCAAGATCTTTGGTCAGTCAGTTAACCAGACTTGGAAGGTTACAAAGAATTCTCTTGAGTAGCTTGCAAGTTCTGTCCCTTTCAAGAGGTGTGCATTTTTAAGTGTGAGCAGATGGGTCATTCCATGTCAACCTATTGTCGGAAAAATTTCCCACCTGACCATCACAGATTTTTTTCATATTACTGTTGCGACAAGACTACATGGAAATACGGTATTGTGCAAAATTTCAAGGGTCTGGGTTGAAAACTCAGAAAATGAAAGGGCACCAAAATTCACAAAATGCTTAAAATTTCTGATATTGACAGATTTTGAATAATATTATAATAGAGAATTTCTCTTAGGTGGTTTGAAACAGAGCAATAAAACCAGCTCTGTAATTTCATATTGAGTAAAAGTACCAATATAAATAGCTTATACATGTATAGTCAATACAGCTACAGCCACAAAAATTTTTGAAAATCAAAAAAATATAAGGCTGAAAGCTGATTTTTGACATTCTAAAACACCTTCTCAAAATGACATACGACATTCTAGAATTCTGCGTGGCCATCTTGTGTGGCAGTTTTTACACTCACTCATAAGGCTTTCTCATTTTTCGACTTAGAGTTATGAAATTTGGTACAGGTATGGGGCTATGGGTATAATTTTGCAAGTTGTCGAGAAATCCAAGATGGCGGCCGTTTTGTGGCGGCCATTTTGGCAGCCATCTTTCTTCATTCTTGAACTGCCCATTGTGACCTTAATATTTCACTTACAGTTAAAAAATTTCGTACAGGCATTGGCTTGTGGGTATCGATCAGGAACATGTTGAGAAATCCAAGATGGCGGCCATTTTGGAAATCCAAGATGGCGGCCATTTTGGTAGCCATCTTTCTTCATTGTTCAACTGCCCATTGTGACCTTAATATTTCACTTACACTTATGACATTTGGCACAGGTATTGGCCTGTGGGTATGGATCAGCAACATGTTGAGAAATCCAAGATGGCAGCCATTTCGGCAGCCATCTTTCTTCACTTTTTTAACTGCCCATTGTGACCTTAATATTTTGCATAGAGTTATAAAATTTGGTACAGGTATTGGCCTGTGGGTATTGATCTGGAACATGTTGAGAAATCCAAGATGGCGGCCATTTTGTGGTGGCCATTTTGGCCGCCATCTTTCTTCATTTCTTGAACTGCCCATTGTTACCTTAATATTTCACTTACACTGATGACATTTGGCACAGGTGCCTTTGCCTGTGGGTATGGATCAGGAACATGTTGAGAAATCCAAGATGACAGCCATTTTGGCAGCCATTTTTCTTCCTTTTTTTAACTGCCCATTGTCACCTTAATATTTCGCTTACAGTTATAAAATTTGGTGCAGGTATTGGCCTGTGGGTATTGATCTGGAATATATTGAGAAATGCTACATGGCGGCCATTCTGTGGCGGCCCTTTTGGCAGCCATCTTTCTTCATTCTTGAACTGCCCATTGTGATCTCAATATTTCACTTACAGTTATGAAATTTGGTACAGGTATTGGCCTGTGGGTATCGATCAGGAACATGTTGAGAAATCCAAGCTGGTGGCCATTACGTGGTGGCCATTTTGGCAGCAATCTCTCCTCATTTCTTGAACTGCCCATTGTGACCTTAATATTTCACTTATGGTTTTGACATTTGCCATTGGTATTTTTGCCTGTGGGTATGGACCAGGAACATGTTGAGAAATCCAAGATGGCGGCCATTTTGGAAGCTATCTTTCTTCATTTCTTGAACTGCCCAATGTGACCTTAATAGTTCACTTAAGAGTTATAAAATTTGGTACAGCTATTGACCTGTGGGTATCGATCAAGAAAATGTTGAGAAATCCAAGATGGCGGCCATTTTGCCAGCCATCTTTCTTCATTTCTTGAACTGCCCATTGTGATCTCAATATTTCGCTTAGAGTTATGAAATTTGGTAAAGATATTGGCCTGTGGGTATGAATCGGGAACGCATTGAGGCATCCAAGCTGGCCACAAATGCCCACTTCAGAATGGCTGACATCCTTGAACTGCCCATTGTGCCCTTGCTATTTCACTGTCAGTTATGAAATTAGGTAAAGTTATTGGCCTGTGGGCATGGATCAGGAAAATGTCGATAAATTCACATACATTGATAGATTGATAGATAGATATATACATAGATACATAGATCTATACCCACATTGCTTCATTCATTCACTCATTCTCCACACTGCCAAAGTATATCCTTTATCACGGGTGAATGCTAGTTCAATATAATACACATTCATTATTTTGATTAAGAAAAAGACATTTTAGCAGTTTTATTATTGTGGCCTAATTAATATTGAATAGAGAGGCTCCAAAATTTTCGATAATAATGAAATTGTGGTATTTTGGGGATGCAAAAATAGTGTGTGGGATAGCATGTAGCAAAATGAAGATTGCAAATCCTGAAAGTACCTGATTAATCTTTCATTTCATATCAAAACTGTTTTGCTCATTGGATTTCTTCATACCAAAAAGCTGAACCTAATCTTCCATACACGATAATTTAGGGGAGAGGTTGGTGCCCAAATATTTTATGCCAAGCCTTACATTCAGTTGGTACTTTGTTTTTGGCCAGAAGAGGCACCTGAAAAAGATTTTTTGGATAAAAAATGATTACATTTGAATATAATTCAATTCAATTTCACTGATGTGCCATAAAATACAGAAATTGCGGTTTTCTTTAATTTTGTCAATTTGAATCACACAACATTTAGACCTTCATTTTGATTACCAACTTCGATGGTATCTGAAAAACTAAGGGTACCTCGAATCTTCAATCTGATGCATGTATTCAGCGCTCAAGTGAGCAATGTCCAAATATTTTTTTTGTAATGAAGGAATCCGAGGAGCAAGTTCATTCTACCATCAAATGAAAGGTAAAAAGCTGTAATTTAGCACAAAATGCAAGTTATGGCTGTCCTACTTATCCCACAAAGTGATTTTGGGCTCTGAAATACTTGAAAAAATTCTGTTTTCATAACTTAAAGTGTAAGTTACTTGTAAAAAATAAAACAATTATTTTTTATACTACATATAAGGGAACTAGAGACTGAGATGAAGTGCTAGAGTAAGCATGAAAAGATTTCGACAATTAATAGTTGAGTCAATGAACCCTGAAATATGGAATTTAGCTCTAAAAACTGTACTCTTTCTATCCTTTTTTCCCCAAAGCTGACAATTAGCACAGATATGCAACTTTCACACATTCACAGACTGATACAACATTAGTCCACTTGCTTAGTATGGTTTGTATATCCAACATCATTGAAATTGTACACCATTTTCAAAATACCGTATTTCCTCAAATAGAAGCCTGTCTCGTTTAGAGGCCGGGGTAGGGGCCACGAGTGAAGTCACTGATAGAAATTGGCCTGTAATGGTACATAACTAGAATTTGTGTCGCAAGCGGAACACATGCGAGTTCACCATGCTTATGTTGTTTTGCTTTGATGTGTTGATTCTTGGGAAAATGGTGTCGAATTTGGGGCCTAGATTTCCATACATGATCGGAGAAATATAACAGACGATAAACTTAGCAGTGGTATGACCAGGGGGGGCAGTGCCCGTTCCCCCCGAACTTCAGATACTGATGGTTGCAAAAAGTGGAAAAATGGAATAAACAACTTAATGAAGTAAAGAAGAAAGTACAAGCGGCTTACAACACAATTATGGCTATAGCAGGAAGCCCAGACCTTAAAGGTATTAAGATGAGAATGGTGTGGCAGGTGGTAAAGGCCTGCATAATACCAATTGCCACATATGCATGGGAAGCAGTAACCACTACGAAGAAGGAACGCGAAAACCTAAAAAGGACCATTGACAGCGTCATAAAAAGATTAATCTGCACACCCTGATTCTTTTCGAGTTTCGGAGCGGCTACGCGATCGTGTGGAAACATTAGACTTTTTGGGGTCGGTGCTCATATTGAGAACTAGTGATGATGAGGTGAGAAATGATGAAAGATATATGTTATGTGGGGAAGGTGACGGGGGTAAGTGGGGGTAAATGGGGGTAAGTGAGGTAATTTAGGTAAAGGAAGTGAGTAGGTAAGAAGAGAGAAGTTAAGAGTGAAAAAGGTGGTGGGGGTAAATGGGGTAATTGGGGGTAAGTGGGGTAATTGAGGTAATTTAGGTAAAGGAAGTGAGTAGGTAAGAAGAGAGAAGTTTAGAGTGAAAAAGGTGGTGGGGGTAAATGGGGGTAAGTGGGGGTAATTGAGGTAATTTAGGTAAGGGAAGTGTGTAGGTAAGAAAAAAGATGTTTAGAGTCAAAAAGGTGGTGGGGGTAAATGGGGGTAAGTGGGGGTAAGTGGGGGTAATTGAGGTAGTTTAAGTAGAGGAAGTGAGTAGAGAAGAAAAAAGGAGTTTTGGGTGGAAAAAGTGGTGGGGGTAAATGGGGGTAAGTGGGGCTAAGTGAGGGTAAGTGGAGTGATTTAAGTGTTGGAGGTGTAGAGGGAGAAAGAGTTGGATTTGGGTGGAAAAAGTGGTGGGGGTAAGTGGGGGTAAGTGAGGGTAAAATGAGGGTAAATGAGAAATTTAAGTATGGGATGTAAGGGGAGAAAGAGAGAGAGGTTGAGAGAGTAAAGGTGGTGGGGGTAAATGGGGGTAAGTGGGGGTAAGTGAGGGTGAATGAAGTAATTTAAGTACAGGGAGAAAAGTGAAAAAGTGAAGTTTTGGGTGAAAGTGAAGGTGGGGGTAAGTGGGGGTAGGAGGGGGTAAAGTAGAGATGGGTGGGGTTATGTATAGGAAGGGAGGGGTAAGTGAGGGGAAAGGGGTGATGAGAGAGAAGTGGAAGTGAGGGATTTATACGAAAAAGGGAGTTGTGATGTAGATGGTGAAAATGCTATACACTGTTTACAAAATAGAGTTTGGTTCTAGATGGTGAAAACCATATACAATGTTTACGTTTGGGTCCTAGATGGTGAAAATGGCATACAATGTTTACAAATGAAGATGTGATGCTGGATGGTGAAAATGAGATACAATGTTTACAAAAGGCTAGATTATGAAAATGGGATACACTGTTTATATTGACAGCCAATGGGCTGACAGTATGAGAAGGAAGTGAAAAATTGAAGTATATAGTAATTCTAGGAAGAAAGGGAAGAACTGGGGAAGAGAGGAAGGATAGAGGGATGTTATGAGGGGATAGATGAGGTCGTGAGAGGAATAGGTTGATGAGTAAAGGGGAATTAGAAATTGAGAGATCTGATTGGTTGTTGGAATGTAGGCCTATACTACACTAAGTATAGCGGTGAAACAACGTTGTGAAACGGACGTTTTATAGAAGTTATTATGGATTGTTTTGAAAAATAAAAAACACCAGCTTGTAGACAGGGGCACCCCATGATCTGTTATAAAAAATATCTGTTATAAAGGCCTTGTCCAGCTGGCTGGGAGATTCCCAGCTGGCAATGCAATTCTCTCATGAGCTGGGAGTCCTGCCAGCTGGGAGAATTAATCGCCCAGCTGGCAAAATGCTGCCAGCTGGGAGAATTTTACATTTAGCCAAAATGCTTTGCGACTGTATATAAGTGTGTTATTTATTATACATATTCATGCCATGTAATAACTTGGTAATGTATAAAAAGACAGGAACAACTGCAGCTTGGTAATTCTTTCCCATAGATGGCAGCACTGTACAATGGTAGTCCTGTTTGGCTGGAGGGGGTGATGTGGTGTTTCAAAACCAAGAAGATGATTTATGAGACAGGACAATTCATTAGGCATAAACTTTCTGGTAAGATTGTAACATAATTATCAGCACCTAATAATTCTTCCTTACCATGTATAATTGTATATACCATAATGACTGTGACTGACACTGACTGTACAGAAAGAGACTCTATTGAGAAAGTCTGGCTGCTGGAACTGTTAGCAGCCAGTGTCTAGGCATATTCACACTGAGATCTTTTCTGCATTAGCAAGTTTGCTGGGGAAATTACACCTTTGAAGAACCTTATTCAGAACTTGCCACAATAACTCAAGGTGGCAGCACCAGTCTTTTTTTAACAACTTAAATTGGAGACCTTCAAATTGTTTGCCACCCGAACAGGGATACAGATCTGCTTATACATCCGTAGTGAATATGAATCTGATAAATCTTATTGCATTACCAATAAAAAATCCATATTGGAACCACCAACATCTATCTATAGACCAAGCAGAACCCAAACAAATGAAAGCTGGACACACAAAAATATGGCTTCGAAGAGAATGTAGAGAATTAAATTGCGAAGACAATGAGCCTACTTAGAGATTTCTACGATGATTACAAGTGGTTTAAAAATTGAAGAGAAGTTGAGAGTGAAAAATCTGAAATTTTGATAAAAGAAGGAAGTGATTTGCGGTAAAAAGACGCTATCGTACGAGCGAAAATAAGGGGTTTTAATGAATAGTCGGACAGGAAATGATGATTTTGTTTCTTCAGGGAGGTTCTAAACTGCGTTGTGTGAAAATTTGGTGAAAATCTGATGATTCTAAGCGGCTGAAATGAGCCTATAAAGATTCACACCTGCATCAACACTGTGCATATTTTTTAATTTTTTTTCAACAAATTCTCGGCAATGAATAAAGATATCTCCATAAAAAAACGAATTCATATGGTTCAAGGATTTGGGATTCTAAAGAGCCTAAAATTATAATTTTAGCCCCATTAGAAGTGTCCAAAAAACGATCGCAACTGTTTCGGCCAATCAGAGGGCAGTTAAACAATAACAACAGTATTTCTATTTCCTGTTTTGCCGTGATTTTGTTGAAACTAAAAACTTAAATTGTAATTAAACAAGACACCAAAGACACAAATGTGAGCAAGGCGCCTCAAGTTAGCCAATTCTTCATTAATTTCATGAAAAAGAAACTTTAAAAAGTGCTCCCTTGTCTCTCACAAACGATCCAAAATTTCTGACTACCCTTATTTAACCCTGTTTGCTCACAAATGCGAGTGAACTCGCAAATTAGAAGAGTGTGAAACTAGGAATGTAAACAAAAGGCCTTGGGGGATTGACCACTATATTTAACAGTGATTTAACCAATTTTTCCACAATACCTGCAGTGTTTCATGATCCTTGCAGTCATCTCTCACCATCTATTAATTTATTAATTTATAAATGTATACATGGTTTAGCACCGAATTACTTAACTAACAATGTATTGTTTGATTTTGAGATATCAGCCAAGACTACACGAAAACATGAAATGAATTTATACTTAAATGTACCAGACAATGAATTTCACAAAAATATGCTTTTTTATAATGGAGCCAGGGAGTGGAATAAGTTACCATCTAATTTGAAAGACTGTTGCAATATTATAACATTCAAGACTATGTTAAAACGTCATATCAGGAGGAAAAGATGAAAATGGATATTTTGTTGTAATTTGATATTATATGTTATACAAATGTTATGGGATGGTTAGATAATTTATATGTTTTTATGTTACAGTTGTATTGTATTTACACTTTGTTATGATTGTTTTTAAACGTATTATCTTTTATTGTTTACATCTGTTTTAACCATAATTGTAAAGGGCCCGGTTTTAAAACAGCCTTGCTGACCCGGTTTTACCCTTTTAAAATATATTTGAAATAAAAAAATAAAAAAAATCTAGCACACTTGTTGGAGCTGACACATCAGTAGTTCCATAAAATCCATGAATTTGTACAGGTATTGCATTATCTCTATAGTGATGGGCCTCAGAACTCAGACTCACTGGGTTGGAACAGGGTCAATGTCCTAGACTGGACATGTGAAATTGCCAAAGAGGGCAGCACTGCCTAGTACTCTCCAGTTCATTGGTAATCTCAATGGCATGAGTCCTATGATTTTCTTGTCAGGCAGCTGACAGGCGCTGCCCTCTCTGGTAATTTCACATGTCCAGTCTAATGCCTAGATCACACGAGCGTGGTTAAGTGACGGCGAAGTTGTAGAGGTGCCAGGAAGTCAAGTTTCGCCCAATTTCGGCGTTTCAAGCCATTTTTGGACAATTATATAATCAATTAAAGATTATTCATCGTCGTAGATTGATCCTAGGACGACGAGGCACTCGTTTTTTACGCCGAATCGCTCGTAATTACGGACGAGGCAAGAAGAGACTTGTGTCGGCGAGTTGTCAGGAGCCTCGACGCAGTTCCATTGCTTCAATGTTAAACTAGATTCGCCCAAGGAGTCTCTTTCTTCGCCCTAGCATGCTCTTTCTTCGCCCTAGCATCCTCTTACTTCGTCCTAATGTTCAATTACGCCCAAGCAAGTACCTGTTACGGCCAAGCAAGTAGCTGTTTCGGCGTTTCAACAGCCTGTTTGTGTCGGCGAGTTGTTGTCTTTTTTCGCCGAAGTTCCATTGACTCAATGATAAGTAGCCTCGCCCAACCTGTCTCTAACTTCGCCCAACCTGTCTCTAACTTCGCCCAAGCTGTCTCTAACTTCGCCCAATCATTTTGGGGGGCTTTCTGGTCTCTTGCATCGTGGTTTCTTCCTTCGCAAAGATTCAACCGGTTGAATCTTTCGTGAAGCAACTTCTTGCCTCACCATAAGGTCATGTGACTTCTAGGAACTTTTGGCGAGGAAGTTTAAGAAGCGCCGTAGACGAAAATATCGTCGCCGAATTGTTGAATGTAGTTTAAAAACCTCCCTCTTTCCTGGAAAAGCAAGAAGCGACGCGACAAGAACCCTCTGTTACGTCTCCGTGAGAACTAGCCATAAGGCCTTGACCCTGTTCCAACCCAGTGAGTTTGAGTTCTGAGGCCCATCACTATAGAGATAATGCAATACCTGTACAAATTCGTGGATTTTATGGAACTACTGATGTGTCAGCTCCAACCAGTGTGCTAGATGGTGAGAGATGACTGCAAGGATCATGAAACACTGCAGGTAGTGTGCAAAACATGGTTAAAACATCATGTTGAGTCCCCAGAAGTTCTTTTGTTTACTTTTTTGAATGGACTTGTTTCAGACTCTGTTCTATTAGGTATGATAGCCCATATATATACAGGCGAATCCACCCGTGGTAGGGGCCCACGCTAAAATAATAGAAGCCTGGCTCAATTACACGCCGGGTCACCTACTATAATAAGCTCTAATTGCCTTGCATGCTTCCCAGGTGTTTCCATGCACGGTTTACTTGCGTGCGTATCAGTGCCTACCCTTGCATACCCAGATGTTACTTGATTGTTATCTTATTTAAAACAATAAACGCCGGTCTCAAATAGACGCCTGGCTCATATAAACGCCGGGCCAATTAGGCCCTGTAAAACAATAAACGCCCGGGCTTGTAATCGAGGAAATACGGTATGTTGAATTTGAAAATTTTCCAATATTCCCCGATTTTCAAAAATTCACAGCTCAGTCAATTTTGAAGATAGCCATTTGAAATTTTGGATATGTTACTTTCTCTGAGTAAACTAAATGTGCATAAAGTTTCGTTAGAATCGGCCATGGTGAGGTGGGGACCACTGGTTGATTTGATGTGGAATGACCCAGATAACATTTTGCTGCAAGACATTGGTAGTTAGGCCTATGTATGCAGAAATGCTGTAGCCCTGCATGGTCCTGAAGGAATTATGCATTATTGTAAAGATCAGCACAATTCTGCAGTTTTGAAGAAGTCCTGTGGCAATTCTGAAGCAATGCTGCAATTCTGCAACAATTCTTCATTTTTATGCTGTTCTGCAGCAATTCTGTGACTGTGCAGCAATGTTTCCCGGTACTGCAGCAATTCTCAAGCTATTCAAACTTAAGCAGTTTTGCAGCAAATCTGTAATTCCGCAGCAATGCTTCAACTCTTTCAGAATATTACCACAGGACTGCAGAATTCTTGCATAATTACTTCAGAATTTTAGCAAAATTGCTTCAGAACGGATGCAGAACTGCAGAATTGCTGCAGCAATAGTGCAGAATAGCTACAGAGTTGCTGTAAAACTGCAGAATAGCCACATGATTGCTGAAAAACACACAGCTTTACAGAATTTCTATAGTGCTGAAGAAATTAAAAATTGCTGTAGAGCTACTGCAGTATATACAATGTAGGCCTAAGTATGATGTAACTTGTGCAACATCTGTTCTGATGCTTGAGTGCCAGGAACGATACAAAAAAATCTAGAACAAAATGTTGTTGTTTTTTGTTGTAGTAAAAGACTTAGGCCCAGAACACAACTGATACTGAAGGATTCAGCCATCAATTTCAAGAGGTGTCCTCCTTGTCTCAATTTTAAGCACTCAGTGGCATGCACAACCAGCCCATAATTTGTATATGAAAATTTTTGCAAGTCATGCTCACTGTTAAAAATTTAATGAGTTTTGTCCTAATAAGATGATCAGCAAATAAATAATTTCTGGTTCAACAAGAAAAATTTAAAACTAATTAATGAAATTAAACAATATAAAACAGAACCCGAAAGGAATTTCAGAAGTTCTGTTGTGGTTTTAAGAAGGTTTTAAGAAGGTTAATGAATGAATGTGAAGTGTGAAGAAGAGGCGTGAAATGTTCCAGGTCTGACATTTTCGTTTGCAACTTCATTTATAATTGTTGCTGCTTCATTCCTTGAATCTTGACCCATGTCATCAGGGGATATGATTGGTGCAAAGTTGCACTCTACTGACCTGAGGATCGCGACAGATGGCTATGATTTTGTTGTTTTACGTCCCATATTCAGACTCAACTGAACTCTGCAGACATGAGGAATGATGAGGTGAGTGACACAGAGGATTCGCAGCCATTTCAGGTGCAGAGATTCACCCTGTCGTATAGTGCCAGGAGCGGGATTCGAAGCTGGTCCCTGTCAGAGATCTGGTTTCAAGCGCGAGCGCTATACCAATGAGGCCACGGAGGCACTACTTTATTACCGGTATAACAAACTGTCAATGCCAAACAGTGCTAAACAAGATAATCCAGTGTGCTATTTTGTAAAGACTAAAGGGGGTGCCTTAAATCCTGTCAGGACATAAGAAAATGGCAAATGACTATTTGCCAAGATTTATTTTTCAGCACGTTTGAGCATTCATTTATCCATATGGAACTCTATACCTATCTTATAAATTGCACATGCATCACATCTAATATGTAAATGGCACTGCCATGAAATTCACGCAGCACTTTAAAAAGTTTGTGTAGGACTTATAGTGTTACCATAACTTTCATGTTTATTTCATATTCAATGTATGACAGGCAGTTATGTAACTGTTTCAGAAAATTAGAAAGACAGATATATGGAAAGACAGAGAAAAATGTAGAATAGCAAAGATAAACTAGACAAAACATATAATAGATAAATAGATAAATATATCGATAAATAGAGAGATAAATAGATAGACAGATAGATAGATAGATATATTGACAGACAGATAGATAGATAAATAGATAGATACTTATATATATTAAATAGATAAATAAGATTGATAGATAAGCAGCTAGATGGTAAAAAGGCAGACAGCCCTGAAAGCTACCAAAGTCAAGGCTATGTTAGATTGTTGATATTACATAATAGTATCAATATATAGGCCTAGTATTAAATACAAAAACAATAACATTGCATGTAGATTAACTGTTCATTGTTACATAATCATCAGTTTATAAGATTATGTAACTTTAATTTTGTTATGTTTTCTCGTTGTCTGATTGAAATTAAATGAATCACATGTTAATAATTTGATTTAGCTTGTCAATGCTAATAATTAACTATTCCATAAAAATTATTGGTACAGGATATATTACTAGAGAAAATTGAATTTTTAAGACACTTTTGAAGATGAATATGTTATGTTTTGTTAAATACGAAACTAAATCCTTGATAAGAAGCTGGACCTACTTGACCTAATTCCCAACTGTGGACTGTTGATGTTGAGACCATCACTGCACAGATTTTTTAGTCTACTCTTGCACTCAATTCGCTTTGCTCAATGGCCTTCGGCCGTTTTGCAGCGCGAATATGAATGGAATACTAATTGTGACTCCCTGTGGACAGCAAATTAAAAGGTGAGAGTAAATTTACAAGTTCTCCTCTTATCATTCATGGACTCTACTTTTGAATTCCCTGTCGCTTCGCCCTTTTACTAATAGTACTTTTGAATTCCCTGTCCCTCAACTCTGGAGGTGATTTTATGTACCTCCTGGTCCTTTGGCCATTTTACTTTTGAATTCCATGCCCACCATCTAGAGCCTCAAAACACGAAATAGTACAAAACACCAATATTTTAATTTTGACAAGGTTTTCAAGGGAAATTTCTAAAAAAGAGATGGACAACTTTGAATTTTGAGGATTTCCAAAATAAATAAATGTATAGTACATCAATTCCAAACGAGCATGGTTTTAGGCCTAAAATGGTATGAAGAAAATAATTTTACGCCAAACATATATGCATTGTGGCTTATGAATTCACCGACTTTCAGCGAGAAACAGATGCCAGCTGTGACCGATGTGAATGCAATACTACCGGCTTTGAAAAACAATTCATGCAAGACAATGACGGAGATCTCTTTGTTCCTCTCTCATTGATTTCCAGAAATCACAGGTGGGAGAATGTTGTTGCTTTGTTCTGTGTATGAATTAAATTGACATTGATTGCGGGCAAAATTCCTTGCAATGGTTGAAGGCAATTGAGAATGAAGTCAAAGTGCACGAAAGCTGCAAGGTTTGTCACTACAAAGACCAGCAAGGCTGATGGAGGTTGTTGTTGCAAAAGGAATTTAGGGAATACCATTGAAACAGGTGACAGAATAGAATCACACTTAAAAGATAGAACATGTAAAGTCCCATTGTAAAAAGCGAATTCCAGAATTCTTACTCCTTGAACCAGAAAAGACATTGCAATACAGATGCAACAGGTAAAATGTCTTTTAAGCAACACCAACTTCTTTAACAACATCATTAAAACAACATCATTAAAATAACATCTCCAGGAATGGACCAAGGGCCCAGGACCCCCAATCAAGATTGATACATCAATTAATTTGAAGGACGGATTGATGATCACAACAAGAACCCAGGGGTTCAAAATGGAGATGGTGTAGTGTCTTACTTCATATCCCCTGAAAAAGACTTTCCTGGAGTGGCCAGAACAAGGTGTTGTTTAAATGGTGTGCTAAATTTCAGGATTTTAAAAATAATCCATTTCAAGCCGCAAAATGTGGCACAGGTGGTATGGAAAAACAATTCATTTTCATTAATGAACTTTGAAAGAGCTTTAAAATGATGCATGGAAACAGGTGTGATCTGCCAGGTCGCTCAACATTCTTTTAGTGGAAGTAGCTGCACATTCATTTTGGTGATTATCATATGAAAATTAGATGAGAAGACTGGGAATCTTAGGCATAGTCTAATCCACTAATATAACTAGTTGTCTCAGTATTAGCCAGAACTGACTGCTTTTGCCCAGGAGGCCTACCCAAGGCAGGCCAGTTTCTTGGAGTTATCTCCATATGAAACACTACTGACAACCATCAAAATCCAATGGGCTCTGACAAAACACGAGCTCCAACACAAAATTTTACAGTAAACTATATAGATATACGGCTACAAGAAAACTTCCTAATATGATTAAGTAAATATTTGTTGAAGTTTACCAATTTATTGTTTACCATTAATTTTTGAGAAACCAAAATTTGAGAAAAATATCAGAAATCCTAATTTTTTCCCAGTTTTTTTGTTTTTATGAAAATTTCACAAGATTGGCCCTCCAAATGCATTTAGTCATTTAAAGAGGTATAATTTAGACATCTAAATGAATAATTTCCGCAGTGCAACTCCAAAATTCACAGAATCATGGAGCATCGAAAAAATAACATTTTTTCACAATTTTCGTTGAATTTACCGTTATTAATTTTTGTAAGAGCATAAATTTAGACCCCCAAAAGGAACATTAAGTGTATTTAATGCATATCATGCCCATAGGTAAAACTGTTTCAGAGTTTTGCTTTGGAAATGAATTTTTTTTTTTTAATTTTCAATATTTTATAAAAACTCTACCAATTTCTTAGATATGAAAGTCAAAATGCACATATATTCTGTAAGACCCATTCATGTGCCAAATATCATGTATACAAGTGCAATGGTTTAGGCACAGTGGCCATAACACAATGTGTGCAGCCGCCCCCAGTGGATCCAAGCAAGATATAAAAGGAAAACACGTCATAATTACAACATGCCTGGTATTCATTCCTATGCCAGATGCATGCTCTATAGTCAAGTTATCCACATCTTTTGACCCAAACATCTCCAAACAAAATAGCCGAGACAGGGCCCAAAAGACATTCTGAAAATGCTCAAATTTCAAATTTCCCGCCAAAACTGTCCATTTTGTCAGTGCGACTGCATAAATGGAGATGTGTACACATCTCCATTAAAAACTCATGGCACTGGAAGCATAGCATGGAACTCTTCCAGATCAAGAAACAAAAGAGAAAGATTTCAAACCCATCACAAGACAGCATGAAGCAGAAAGGAATGGGGTCCTAGCCTTTTGGCCACTTTTGTTAGTCACCATGCAGTGCTGGATTGCATGAACCCTTAGCAGGTTATCCTAAAGTGGTTTCAAAAGTCATTTCACTGATATTGTGTCAATGCTGAACGTGAGTTTGATAACTTGTCTTAATTAACTAAACTCATGTTTCAACATGACAAAACATTTTTCCTGTAACCCGGATGGAAGATAAGTTATAGGAATTAACCACTTCAGGATAACCTGTGTTTTAAAAGCATTCATACAATCTGGCACAGGTCACTAATGACTCACTACGCTAGAAAATATAGGAGATTGAATTTTGAAACATTTATTTACTATCAATAATCAATAAGTGTCCACACTCATGAAAATAAGTTTAAATATAGTTTATTGTGTTTTTCTTAATGTATTATTTGCAATTGTAGTTTAAAAATATAACAAGAGAGTTGGAACATTCATAATTTTGACAAAATTTGGCAATATCAGTATCATTCAAACAACAGATTCCTCTACATTGATATATTAGTAATTTATCATAACTTCATAAGACACATTTTGATTTTGGAACACAGTCATTGTCGCTCCACTGGCCTCCAGTTCTAGTACCAGCACTTAATACAATTTTATGCAAACACCATAGATCACCTGGAGTGCTTGGAACAGTGATTTTGCCTTCTGCAAACACCAATAATCGTGATTGGTAGCAATCTCTAAATTACAAGAAAAAGGTAACACTTGATGAAAATGACAGGCAAGTGTTGATTAACAAAACACCTAACAAAAGCAGTGATCCCTCAAAAAGTGCAGCACTGAGCACTCTGCAGAAAATTTAAGCCATGATGTTAAGTCATGGGTGTTATTATATAAATATGAAATTTGAATTACAAATCAATTATTTGGCATAGTTTCCAATGAGAGGACCCATCAAATCGAAATGCTTCATTAATTTAAAGTCATTTTTACAATACAATGAGAAACAATAAAGTTGGAAACAATAAATTGGAATGCAATAGTTGGAAAACATGAAATGTAATTATAATATGAAAAATATAAAACACGAACAAAAGCCATCGAACTTGGAATGCAATAGCATTAATGTAAAAACTTGCATAATCAAGACAATATGAACAAATTAATGTGCATGCAAATAAGAATAAACAGCCTACACACACACTTGTAAATCTGAACATAGCATATATATCTTGCAGGGATAACAGTGAAAATTCTACAATATTTATTGTGATTTTTACAATTGCTAAAGTTATAGTTATATATGTCACATACATTTTGAGATTTATCCATTGCACAAAGGTCTTTTTTTTTCACTCACCAGACGTTTTCTTGCAAAATGACCTTCCAGTGGTCAGGATTAATATAAGCTTACATAGGTCAATGTCATAAAAATATCAAAAGCTGTAACGTCAATATGAAATGCATCAAGACATACATGAAACAGTCTGCTGAATGAATTTGCAGTTGTAAATTTGTTAGTAGAAAATTGTAAATGTGTAAAAATCTGAATAACACTATACATTGTAAACATGTACAGAAAATATAAACATTACATTGCATGTGGAAAACAAAACTGCATGTGAAAACACATTGAGTATTAAAAATTGAGGTAATAAACACACAGAACTTGAGTATTCAGCATTATTGGTTACAGTGCCGCCTGTAAGTAAGTGAAACGCATGATATTGTGCCATTGCATCCATGTTAAATATCCTTAACCAAAATGCTTCTGGAAGGACAAATTCTCATCCGATGAGAGGAAAATATTTTGGATCATAAAGGCCGATATGTGAGGCATGTGGGATAAAAATAGCAGCCAATTTTCTTTGCTGCAGTTGGAGTTAGGTATGGGCCAAAGACTTTGATAAGTAAGTGAAACGCAGGCCCAATGTTAAAAGATAGGGAAGGGTGGTTCACTTACTTATCAAAGACTTTGACCCATACCTAACTCCGACTACAGCGAAGAAAATGGGCTGCTATTTTTATCCCACTTGCCTCACACATCGGCCTTTATGACCCACTTTGTTTCCCTTTCATCCGATGAGAATTCATGCCTCCACAAGCAGTTTGGCTGAAGATGTTTAGCATTGATGCAATGGCACAATGTCATGCGTTTCACTTACTTACAGGCGGCACTGTATAAACATGTAGAGAAAATTGTCGGTGTTCAATAATACATCAGACAGAGTAGAACATGAGTCAATCTAACTCAAAAAAGTTTCTGGAAAAAAAATCATCAAATGTAAAATAAATCCAAAAACAACCCAGTGCCATCAAATTGAAAGATATTCTCTTGACCTCAGCGCCATTATTGACATCAGTATCTTTTTCAATTGTGTCGTTTTCCGGACAGTTAGTACTCGGTGGTGGAGCTGCAAAAAAGTATATCAGAATGATTAGTTTCTTTCAAAATTAGGGATGCACCGAAAAGATACAAATACAAAGTATCTGTATCGGTGCTGGCCAGCACCAAATAGCAGCATTAGTATCAGATCGAAGGTGCTGCTACATATGTTTAACCATTTGTATCAGTATCTGAATGGTATCAGTATCAGTGGTATCGGCAATAAAATACTGGCATCGGTATCGGATCAAGAGTGAAAAGTGGCATCAGTGCATCCCTTTTTAAAATCTTCAAAGCAAGAATCTATTTGAGATGGATTTGGTGTCTGTAGTTCTTTTAAAAGGTCTCATACAACAGTAAGGTGTGGTCCTAACTTCGATTGGAACTTGTTTGATTTGGTCAAATTTTGAAAAGTGAAATGACCCACCAGAACATGCTGAGGACAAAAGTTCAACTGCCATACAGACCGCTTGCCAATATCAAATTTCTTGCATAATGGCCCTACTTAGGTACCACTTACAGTTTGAATAACTAAATTGTGGAAAGTAAACAGTTCAATACTGCAAATCAAACATGCAGATGTTTTTTCACACTCCACTGAACAACTTGAAATCATATTCTGGCAAAGGTCCTCTCTTCCTCCTATTACACAGCAACTGGTGTCATTATGATAGTCAACAAATCGTTCTTAAAGTTGACAACATTAGAAAAAAAACTGCATTTTCGAATCTATGACTCATTCATCATAAATGCCATCATACATCATAAATGGCATTTTTAAAAAGAACAACTTCTACATGTCTATTGATGAAAACCTACATGCAATTCTGCAGCTTATATGCAAAAATTGGAAAATTTTAGGGGCCCAAATCCTCTAAAGATGAGGCCAGATCTTTTAATGAAGATAATTCAGAGGATTTATCTCCAAGCATGTTAAGAATAAATGTATAGGTAATTCACCTGTAGGATGAATATGTGATTTTTCCATGGAGGGCTTTAGCCCGAGCTGTAATAAACAGATATTCCTGATCCCATAGTGAATAACCAGCTTATAGTTATACGATGAGAAAAACACTCAAAAATTT
This sequence comes from Platynereis dumerilii, assembly GCA_026936325.1. Lineage (NCBI taxonomy): Eukaryota > Metazoa > Annelida > Polychaeta > Phyllodocida > Nereididae > Platynereis > Platynereis dumerilii. The sequence continues at coordinate 16,395,058 of JAPTHN010000011.1, forward strand.
TAACATTGTAGAATAAAGGGGAAAAAAAAGGGATTTAAAATTGCAGTGAAATACTGGCTTGTGATTGAAAAAGAGGTGGCAAATGGTATAAGAAAAATAAACTCACAGCTTGACTTTGTGTTATTGAAGACAATCCTGAAGAGGCTGAGGACGCTTGCATCAGTTGACTCCTTAAAAGTGTAGCCGATCAGTTTTGCTTTTTCAACAGCCCAGTCCATGTCATAGTCCATCACGGTGCCAATGGTCATCAGGACGGGAATAACTGGAGATAAGAAAACAGGCACATTAGGAGATGAAGAAAGACAGCAGGGACTGTAGGGCTGTTGGATTACCTCATGGATGGTACTCGGTACAAGTAAGGCTTACCAGCTCGGTAACCAGTCCGGCAGTGCAAAAGTACATTTCCTCTTTTATGGGCCTCAGTCCAAGTGCCAATGTATGTGTTGAACATTCCCTCATGATAGCCTAACGGACCACCTGAAAAATAAACAAATATCTACCCTGTGAGGAGTTACATAACAAACATAATACATTTGAGCAACCTGAAGTGTGCTGTGGAAAGTCAGCTAAGGATTAACCCTCTTAGCTCGATTTAAAATGTCATGGAAAATGGCAAAGGGGTATAATAGCTGGTAGCAAAATAATGGTAAGAAGAGGAGCACATACAGATCTGGGAAAATGAAATACTTGAACAAGTCATTCTGAAATATAATTTTCAGTCTGAAACTTTGGAAAATTTCGCTTTGGCCTGTTGGGTCAGACTATTATGTTATAATATGATGATTGATGAGACCCTACAATAATAATTATAAATGTGTGGGCAAACAAATATAATTAAACCAAATTACCAAGTGGAGTGTGAACGTAGTCGAAAATGTCTGCCACAATTCCTCTTTCAACCGTCTCATTGTAGCCGATGTGATCACCAAACTCAAGCGGATTTCTCGCCATGTAGTTGAGGCCGCTTGTGTTGTTCGAACTGATGTATTCTGCAGTTTTAGTTGGATCAATTCGATTTGCTTCAAGTTGAGCTTGAGACTGACGTCCACCTAAACATTGGTAAGTTCTGCAGTTTTCATTGACGTTCAACAAAGTCACCTGGAAAGTTCAACAAGAAATTCTCATGATACGACATTGCAAACACTAACCAATACATTTTTCACTTAATAGGAAGCTGAAGAGATTAGAGCAACACTTTTATGGAAAACATACATTTATATATATATATACATACAGTAACATTGAACTTTATATTTAAACCATCTTTAAACAAAAGACACATTAATTTTGCCCAAATATGTTTCTTCATCTGCAAGTATATGCACAGGGCCAAACTCACATTTGGCCCTGCTATACTTAATGAAGATACCAAGGTGTATGACTCAAGTGCCCTCTGGTGGATTTCAAATAGAAAAACCTGATTAAAATTGCTAAAGGAGCAGTTTTTGAGAACATTCTTTATGGTCCTTTGCAAGTAAAGTCTTTCAGCAATATTTGGAGAAGATTAGCATCAATCACACTGCATTTGGGTTTAAATTAAACCTTATTTTGCCAATCCTACCTGTGTGTGCACTCATCTCAGCATACATCACAAGGGAATTCCCTTTCACAGCCAATCAGAATTCAGGACTACAGAGCCACCTCCTGGGATCATGGGATACCTCACGGGACTACTTTGATCCAATTTCAGAGTTCTCTCTATCCTGGATCACTATTTCTGGGACCGGGAAACCCATTATATTGGTGGAGAATTATTTTGGAGGCAATTTTAGGTTTGTTCTTAATCCATCTGCTTTTAGTCGAATATAGGATTTACTTCCAGATTTTTTATTGAGATTTTTCTTGTGGTAAGTTTAATAGGCCTTTTCTTCACACGCTAATGAACATAAGGCAATAAATGGATTGCCTTATTATTACAGATATGCTTGTAAACATATATATGTATATACTTCAATCAATTTGGTAAACTAGATTTTAAAAAATTCCATTTAACTGCATGAAGACTTTGTCCTGAGTAATTCAGGTCAACCATGAACTATTGAGATTAGACCTAAGACATTTGCAACATTGACATTACAATGAGGATATATTTTAATTTCAAACATGCCATAACTAGCATGCATTATGCGCATGTTGTATGTTTCTTGTCTCTTACAAGGTTGTTTTTTTTTTTGGGGAGTTTTTTTAGTTTTTTTTTCAGGGTAACTAATGTCAGCTGGAATGCAAGCAAAACAACAAAAAGGAATAAAATATATATTCAGCTGGAAAACTTTATTTTCATCACTTCAAAGGTATTTAATAATATTGTGACCATCAATATGCACAGTGTAATACTAATAGATATCACATCAAATCAACTGCAGTGCAAGAATACATGTTATTGCAATTTATTTGGTAATCAACAGAGCTAGGTAATTCAAACAAAGGCATTCCCAGTTGAAATATAAACTTTGTAATTTCAAGTAATTCTTAACAATTGAGGTTGTTAAAATATAATATATATAAATATATAGCCCCTATATATAATATCAGTTTGCAATAAACGAATGGGTATGGTAGTCTGTGTAATAAATATGATTTTTCAGTCTTTATTTTTGACTTTTGATTCAGCCAATCTAGGCCAGTGGATAGGCCCATCTGTTTAAATTCTAAAAATCTTATTCTGTAGCAATTGCCATGGAAGAATAGAAGAATCTGGACGAGTAGTCTGTTTAATGGGATGCTTTGCTGCCAATAATCTTTTCTGTGAAGGGAAGTTTGCAATAACCATGACAGAGACTGGAAAATAAAAACAGTAGCAGTAATGATTACAATTAGCGATTTGTTTCAGAAAGGAATTATGAAATCTCCACTTATAAAATCAACAATAACATATTACCTGAATGACAGCCAGATGAGATGTTAGGCCTGTGTTGAATGTGTTCTGCATTCAGAAATCCAATTCAGGACCTTCAACTGGGAAGGCTTTGTTGGGGGTGCTTGAATTTTCCACAATCGTAGAATATTCCCTTTTTTCCAGAATATGGAGACTGCAGAAAAAGAAGAGAATTAGCAAGATTTCATAGTTGTCTGAAAATATTATTAGACCTATCAAGTGATAACAAATGGTGAATTTTTACAAAATTCTTCATTCAATTTTTTGGTGTCATTAGATTGGCCCTGATACAATTATAAAATAATAGGCTGATTGGAACCTTATCTTATAAATCCTACACCACAATATATATTAGGTATTTGTTCTTTTTAAAATTGAATTTTGCAAACTAGTAATGCTGGGCACTCTTAAAATACACTGTGAAGATCACAGGGACTCCTAAACCAATGTACGTGACGTCAACTTATTATGTAATGAAAAGGGAAATCACCAGAAAACGACTTGCCCTCAAGCAAACGACTGCTGGGCAAAGAGTTCTACATGTATTAGTTTCATATTCATACAAAGTAAATAACAGAGGCTATGACACAAGCGTGTGAAATTTTATCAATATCTGATGACGACATCACTAGTTCTGTGAGTTCAAAGTTCAAGAAGGTGCTTCTCAACTGGACTACGATTATGCTTGGGAATTGACAGTTGTGAAGATGCCAACGTTTTGCCATCATTTCTCCATAATATCAGGATATAAACCAACAAAAATACACCACAGTCTTAGAATATGATTGATGTTGTAATTTACCTGAAGGATGGTCTCCAAAAATAGTTAAACCATTGTTTTTCTGTCTTTATTTGTTCCACGAGCGAGCTGTTTGTCCCCCCGATCGCCATTACTTTGGCTATGACGTCATCAACATTAAAACACGGGCCAGCGCGCACAGAACAGGACGGGGTGCCCGGGAATGACGTTACCTTGAAAAATGCATAACTTGAGCCAGAAAAAAAAGCTCCAGCTCGCTCAATTCTTAATGTATTTTTATGAATGATGGCTTGTTGCAAAGCTCTCTTCCTGGTGCGCAACATATCCAAGCGGCATAAACAAGAAAAAAGTATAAAGCCTTGACAATAGCAGTCAAATTCAAGCAATGCAATGACAGATAATCTAGACAGATGTATACCTTCATGAGGCTCAATCAGAGCTTTCAAAATGTCCCAGCATACAGAAAATTATGCCTTCATTGCTGGATTGGTATAATAATTCAATTTTCAGTCAAATATAGACTCATACACGGTTTTATTCATTTATAGGAAAATTGGGAAATTATGCAGGATTTGTTTTTAATGCTATTTCTAGGATCGTAGATCTAGGTTTGGGCCCATGGATCTGAGAGTAAAAACTGGGCTAATCAGAAAACTAACAGTGGCCTAGGGGGTGCATCAGTCAGTATTGACACTTAAAATGTATTAACTAGCATTTAACACCTGTGAAAATATGAGAGGATCTATGGAGGAATAAAATAAGGGGAGTATTCCAAAGAAAACATCACTTGCATGTCTGTGACTGTTATTACAAACACCAAACCTGGCTAACAACCTTGTGGACAGTGTAGAAAAGCTGCTTGCAAATGTTGATAATTTAATTACGCGACAGACCCACCAAGATAGCAGTCTGAATCTGACCCTCCAAGAGAAAACATCTCTCCAATTCTCTCACTTTTCCCAATTCCTCAAGCCTATGAATTTTATGTGCAAATAGATTATTTAATACAGAAAGCGAAAATCCAAACACAAACGCTCCTAAATATTTGCTAAATTAGGCCTATGGAAAATATCAGAATTTTCTTGAAAGCTTGATTGACAGCTCCTATAATGGCATTTCTGCAATTAGTCTCCATGACTAATAATTGAAACTGTGTAGGCTACTGAGTACTGCACTCATTTTATAATTGTGGCTAGGTCAAATTATCCCTTTTCCCAAACCATCAGGCAAGTAAAATTGTAAACTTTCCTGGCTAATCAAAATATATTGCCAAAAGAACTGCTATGATTTGTTGAAATTAATGATAATAGAATCTTGATATTTTGTGACTTTCATTTTCAACAGTACTTTGCTAAGACAATTTTTAAAAAATTGACACAAAAGTATTAAACTTAGGGATGTGTAAATTACCAAGAATATATATATCTGATGGCAACTCCTATAGGTGTGTAAACTTTCATCTTGATACTTATAGAGGAAGTACCTTTTTTAGCCATTCTGCAATGTTGCATTTTAAAAAGTACCCAGTGTACATATGGCTAAGAATTTGAAACTGCTACCATGGACATATAAATTTCGACTTCAGCTGACATATTTTAAGTTAATGCCATTTCATACATCCCATTTTTGCCTTATATTTCCCAAAATATGGATCTCAAAAACTTAATCTGTGACTTTATTTTTCCTAATTTTAAGTGTTCAAAAAAGCGTAACAGAGTTGTCCACTTTCACCGTTTGACCGCCTGTATCTGGAACACTATGGCAACCAGCAGCACAATTTTTTTTTTGCATGAATAGTATCCACAGCTTAGTGACCTGGAAAAAATATTACCCACAATGCATCAGTGGATAATTTTTTACGGTTCGTCGATATAACAGGGTGTTACCGGACAATTTTGGCTGTTCAAACAGCTTTAGTTGGGGTCCGAGTTATGCCAGCACCAAACCGATGGTTTTATACATTTTTCCACAATGGGAGGCAATTTTCTGAAGCATTACATAGCTTCCATGACCTTTTTTTAATCTCTCAGGATACATGGAGATTTTAGTTGTCCACACAGTTGTCCGCAAAATGTTACATGAGGACTGTGAGGACAACTCAAGGGACAATGCGGACTACTAGAGGACAATGCGAAAAATTTCGAGGACAATGCGGACAATTTAGAGGACAATGCGGACAATTAAGAGGACAATGCAGACAATTTAGGGACGATGCAGACTATTTAGAGGAAAATGTAGACAACTCAATGGACATTGCAGAAAATTTAACAGATATTTCAAGGGGTAGGCTGACAGCCTAATCTGAGCTATCTCTTTGAACAAAAACCAAGGCTGATCAGTGATCATTTTCATGATATTTATTAGATTCTAATTATTGAGATCTAGTACCATCCATATTGAATGATGTGGCTACCCATGGCACCGTAGCCTGTAGGGCAGTGTAGGCAGCAGGGGGGTTCGAGTCGGGAAACATAGATACTCCCCAGTGTTCAAAATAAGCGGGGTCAAAGGGGTTTTGACCCCCCCAATGCTCATGGGACCCCTCAAATACATTTTTCAAAAGAATCAAGCAGTGTTGGAGTCGAGGCCAGGACATCCGAGACCGAGACCGAGGCATGAGCATCCGAGACCGAGACCGAGGCATTGACCGTCCGAGACCGAGGCATCAGCTATCGAGACCGAGACCGAGGCCAGCTGTACATAAATTATGGTTGACTGCCAAACTATTTTAGCTTGATATATTATCGACATATCACTTACAATAAGGCTATAACATGTGATGACAACTCAAGGGACAATGCGGACAACTAGAGGACAATGCGAAAAATTTCGAGGACAATGCGGACAATTTAGAGGACAATGCGGACAATTTAGGGGACAATGCGGACAATTTAGAGGACAATGCGGACAATTTAGAGGACAATGCGGACAATTTAGGGGACGATGCAGACTATTTAGAGGACAATGTAGACAACCCAATGGACATTTGTTAAAGAGTATTGTAGGGCGGCTGAAATTATACTATCAATTCCAATTCATGTATCAATTCCAATTCATGTGCAGGACTCAATATAAAAAAAATTATCTAATGAATTATTCAAATTAAATAATACTGTGCTAAATATTTGGGTTTGGTCAATTTATTTGCATAATGGTTATATTATATGAAATTTAGCCAATGAACAGGCTTGTATTATCAAACTTAGGATGACCCCATGCATCAAACTTCTAAGTAATGGCCTTTTCACTCTTCTTGAAGTCAAAGTTGTGAATTGCAATCAGATTGCCAACTCTAATTGCCATTATGAGAAATAAAAGCAGGGAACTTCTCATCTTCTTTAATTGCAATTACGAATGTCCTATTGATTCTCCTGTAAATTAAACCTCAATTGCCATAGAGCTAAGGGCTTTAATTGACTTCAAGCTGGCTTTTCATCTCGGCTGACTTGAAGCAAAGTCTGCTGCTAGACTGACCAACTTCAGCTCACTGCAGCTGAGAGAAAAATCAGCTCGCGGCGGCGCAAAATGTCGGCGGTTCCGAGCTCTACCAGTGTTCGAAGTAAGGGGGGGTCAAGGGGGTTTTGACCCCCCCCCCAAATGCTCATAGGACCCCCTCATATACATTTTTCAAAAGAACCAAGCAGTGTTGGAGTCAAGGCCAGGACATCCGAGACCGAGGCATGAGCATCTGAGACCGAGACCGAGGCATTGACCCTCCGAGACCGAGGCATCAGCTGTCGAGACCGAGACCGAGGCCGGCTAACCATAAATTATGGTTGACTGCCAAACTATTTTAGCTTGATATATTATTGACATATCACTTACAATAAGGGCTTATAAGGCTATAACATTGCAATTGAAGATTCGCTCAATCACTCAAGTAAAAACACTGACCTGAAGACAATAAGGGGGGCAATCATTGCATTTTTAAAGGACAGGGCGTGTAAATCGTCTCGCTGGGAATAAATTTATTTCTTACGGAAAAAGCGACAGATTAAATTTGTTTTGAGTGTCTGAAAACCTTTATTACTTCTCAATCAAACATTGCAGACTGAGACTGAGATAGGCCATCCACCGGAAATTTATTTCAACACAGCTGGGTAAGAATATTTATACTAAGCTTTCTCGGCTTGGATGGAACAACAAATGGCATCGTTTTTTCTAAATACTGAATTGCTTGTCTGTTTCCTTACACTTTCTAGATAGATACATACTCTGAGCTTCTCTGTTCCCATCTATTAGGCAGTAGCATATTTGTGTTATATCAAAGTTATTCTGAATATTTTTGAGGCATGGATGCATGTTAGGAGATTCTGTCAAAAATGTTGTCCCATTTCGTTTTGTCAAGTTATATGTCAAACACTCTGGTGTGTAAAGTTAAGGATAAGGTGTCTTTCATTAAACATGTTAAATGTAAACAAAAATGATAAACCTGCATCATTATGGCTGAAATTTACATGAAACAATGTTCAATGTCAAGGTACCTCAATAAGTGAAGTAAAATTAAAAATATTTAATACTCGAGGACTCCCAACACTGGAACCAAGAGGTGGTCCTCAAAAACCCCCCCCAAATACTGAATCTGTTCCGCGGAATAAGCATGAAGCCCCAGTAATGCCTTATCAGCTTACAACAACTTCTTGTGATTTATATTCACCAGCAATAGGGTTATAAAACTAATTTTATGAAATGAAACATGCCTTTAAAACTAATTTTTAGAGCATCAAGAAAAGCTATTTGGCTTCTGGTGGCCCACTGACGGCCCTCCGTCTCAAGGGCTTCTATCCTTCTGGCCTTGCAACTGAGAGACACCTCCAAATGACATGGCCTGTTTCAACCACTGATACTGGAATGTAGATACATCTTCAGCTATTTCTTTAGTAGAACAATTAACCATTTAGCAAGTACACTTTTCCATTAAAAATAACAGATGATGACGACAGGTGCATATATACTTGCTAAAATATATGGGCCTATTACATTGATCAGCTTCCTTCTCCTCATTTGGTAACAACCAGGGAGGGACGCATTTGGGGGGATGGGGGGGGGTGCACCAAATGAAATTTATGATATTTTTACATGCCAATTATAATGGCACGGCGTCACATTATGTTCGGCTATGAGTTCCGAAACGCAATAACCCAATAGACCCCCCACCAGAATTTTCTGAATCCCGCCCCCTAATAATCTCTGGACATGGCCAGAGCAGGGTTTGAATGCCTAACCAAACAGGGCAGACATGCCAACAACTGTAGGCCTATACTATGGACCATGTGTTGTAAGAGTTGTACCAATAAGACTTCAAGCATTTCAAGGTAGTTTTGCTGAGGGTTACATTAGAATCTATCAAATGTTAATTATAATGATGGTGCCAAGCGTTTGAAATTCTTTATGATCATAATATATCCAAAGTTGTGCGATTGTGGGCTGACCAGATGATCCTTGGATGGGGACAGCGGATTAAAAAAAAAATTGTTTGATATATGTATGACACCAAAAGTAGCTTGATCAGCACAGGAGAAAAACCTTTGTTTCCACATTTAGGGTGTTCATCTATCATACCATTAGGTTTAATGTCAAAATTGCAATAAAAAGGTTTGTCGCTCCTTTGCATGTGAAAAATAGTTAGCGTTGCTTCTCCTGTCGAAAAGTTGTTCCCGAGGGTAAAATCCATAGCCCCCTCCTCCAAACTATCATCTTGCAGCTACTTCTCTTGAACTGAGTCCAATTTTCACTTTTTTGCCTCAACGACAAGCCAGCAGGACAATTCGTACAGGCCATAATATTATGCCCAAAAAACAGTGATGTCCAAATGAGAGTTCATTACTGCAATATTCTCATATGTAGGTTAACTAGTTTTGATGAAATATATTCTTTAGAACATGCCAAAATATTACACAGCTTTTATTTTTCAAAAAAATATCTCACAGTTGTCGTATGAAAAAGAATAAGTGTGGACAACTGATCATCTGAGTTGTCCAACTTAAAAATTATTACTTGACATGAATGAAACATCATGAAGATGCGCACATCAGGCAACAACTTATTAAAATATTCATGAGATTTTAAAACTATACCTACAAATATTGAATTCTTGGAAATATAAAATAGTCTTGTCCCAGAGTTGACCAGAGTCAGCATTTGTCTGAAGACTTCTAAAAGCTACATTGTCCATTATCCAAGGACAACATGATTTTGGTTGTCCACAAAACATGTCTCAGGGTGCTCTTGTGGACAATTTTCGGACAACAAATACAAAAATCCACTGCCATTTCCTTTCCTTTGACATTTCATTCACTTTCAGATGTTTTATTCAGTCTCAGAGGCAGCACCAATCACCCCAATTGACGGTTTGTGGATCCGTCCAACGGTTTTAGATTTATAGCTGTTTAAAAAATGTAACCATTGTGGACAACTCTCAAAATTAAAATTCATTATCTGATCTGTAAAAAAAATACTGTATATTGGTCAAAAAAAGTATAGGAAAATGAAATAGATTGGCAAGCTGAAGTTAAAAAAAGAAAGAGCATCTGAAAATTCACATTCTTTGTTTCATTTTGAGGTCATTGAAAAACTGGAAATTTTGTCAAAATGTGTAACGCTTATGTAGGCCTCTTTGCGACCTGAATTTTTCAATAACTATGAGGGCTACAAAAAACAGCAAACAGATATAGAATATTCAGATGGTGCTCTTTCAAATGACACCAAGTTTTGGAGGTCCAAACCTATTACTTTTTCGCCAAGGAGCTCTGAAATCTTGCTTTACGGTGAAAGATAGTTTGTCGCGCTAAAATAGGGGTGTTACACAACGTTTAGCTCATCATTGCCAAATACTTTATATTGATAATGTCATTGTTCTTATTTGGCACAAAGGGGATTTTCTGCTTATTCCTCTGGTGTTTAAATCATAAAGATTGGCCAAATAGAAGTGTAGTTACACCTTGTCGTGTACCTAAAAGTCAGTAGAGTTGTCCGCGATAGCAGTTTCAAATTCTTAGCCATATAAGATTCACTATTATGGCAGTGGTGGATCCAGGGGGGACCTAGGGGGTCCGGACCCCATTGTCACCCCAAATAAAATTGCTACAAAATATTAACAAAACACGAGACCGTGACAATCAAAAATACATAGGCTTACATACATGTAGTAATGGACAGGAAAATTCCCCCAGGTAATATACTCTGCTGAAGTGGAAAATTGCAGACTCCAGCCCTGCTGCAGGTCTACTATATTCCAAAACGAGCCTGAAGATACTTTTTGCTTGAACACACTGTTTTCCTTTTACAGTATTCTGGAATCTGGATAGACCCTGGAGTAAGTCGAATAAGTTGAAAAAGTCAGTTGAATTTCATTTCCAACTCAGTCACATTTAGATCAAGTAGTCACTGGTGTGTTTTGTCAAAGTCAGTTGGAATTTTTCAGCTAAATATGACTGAGAAAGCATATCCAAGGATGAAAACCATGCACTTTTATTTTATCATTTCGAAAGTGGATAAGAGTTTGATCCGTTGTCTTTGTTTTTTTTTAAACAAGTTTTTAGATAATTGTAATTTTTTAAATGAGAATCTAATTGCTCATGAATTTTGCCTTTCACACTTTTTTGGAAATAATTTTTCGAAAAGTTGGATTTAGTCAGTCGTACGTGCAATTTATTTATTTTACTAAACTGCTCATACTTAAAAACGCATACTTTGAAAAAGGTTAAAAATAGTACTTTCTCTTAAAGTATCGAGATGAAATTTGAACACTTCTAGTAGTTGCCATCAGGTAGACTCATGAAAATTTACAAATCTCTAAGTGCAGTACTTTTGTGTTAAATTAAATCGTCATGGTCAGGGTCGAAAATGCAAGTCACAAACTGCACTTCAATACAAAATGCACCAATGGAAATATTTGTTTGCGACATACTGCATAGGATTAATCTTATGAAATTTTCACATGACAGGCACAGGAAATCCAAAAACTGCCTCACGGATGTTTTTGAAAAAAAAAGTTGATGATAAAGCAGATTTTGAATTGAAAACTAAAAATGTACGATTCAGCATCTGGAAATGAAGCATGTGAACCAAAACTGTTAAATTGTGGGGCTTTTTGCTTGCCCATGGTAGAAACACATATATATATAGACAATCATTCCATATCAATACTCTCAAAAATCTGAATAAAACATCTTTTTTTGAAGATTTTGACAAAAGTCTCCTGTAGGGGGCGGGTCAGCATCGACACTTAAATTTTATTAATTTCATCCTCTTTAATTGTGGTTTGGTCAAATATACCTTTTACCCAACCAATCAAGCAAGTAAAAATGTCAACTTTCCTGGCATATCAAAAAATATTGTGGAAGAAACAGCTTAGTTGTTGAAATTGATGATCAGGGGATATTGAAATTTTGTGACTTGCATTTTCGACAGTAGCCACGACGATTTAATTTGACACAGAAGTACTGTACTTGGAGATTTGAAAATTTTTGTGAATATACCTGATGGCAGCTCCTAGAAAGATGTGTGCAAACTTTCATCTTGATACTTTAAGAGGAAGTTCTCTTTTTAACCTTTTTGGAAGTGTGCGTTTTTAACTGTGAGCAGTTTAGTTGGAGTTGAATTCAACACAACTGCCAACTAGTTGAATAAATCAGTTGAATTCCTGTTTGGTCAGTTATGATTTGATTTTCAAATGACTCCTGGTTCTATAATTCAGGAGCAGGAAATTTTGGTTTGCAAATTGCAATTCCTCCCGGTCTTCACTACAGACAATCAACATAAATGGTAACCATTGACCTTGGAGATGAAGTGCATGCCAGGACCTTTGTACCAGGACTAGTCACATCTCCCAGCTGTGCAAACACTGGTAGGCCTAATCAGACGGCCTGGTGGTGCAAGTAAAGTTAGTAAACCCATCAAGAGCTGTCCCGGAAGATAGTCCCGTCCCGCACACTGTTTCTGACTTTTAACAGCAGCTACCATGACGACAGGACATGACGTCATCAGTAGGAAGAGGCCCTGTGCCCGATCATAATCGGAGTCCTCTTTTGCTAATGATTCCAGCTGTTCAGGGTCTTCCTCTGAAGCCAGTTTCCACTGCCCAGATATGAAATTCACACCGTAGATGCTGAACACCCTTATGGTTTATGTTATGAAATATGGGCTGCCAATTCTTGACTGAATTGGCCCAATTGCAGCTTGTTCTGAATGGTCTCAGAAATCCGTGATTTCCCTTTATTGTATTATATAATGTGTACACAAACTTGGTTCAGAAGCCCCTGTGGTGAAGATAAGACCCAAGTGCTGTCATTGAACTGAGTTAAAAAAGGTCAACTTGCCCTTTGCCTGCTCACTTAAGTCAATGCCACTTCAATCGATAGTGGAGTGCAATTAAGCTCAAATGATCTTTCAACATGTACACAATTAGCTCTGACAACTACAGACATTACCAAATTGCAATTACAGCTGTGGAATCGATTGCAATTCAACATAATCTTGGAAAACAATGCTCACCTTCATCTTGCTCATTTCTGACTGCTGTGGGTTTCCCCAGTCTATTGCAGGTGTTGGGATTCCCCAGAATGACATCATTCATATTTGCGTGATTCGGCCGGCGGATGAATATGTCCATTTCAGGGATAGCCCAAGGGAAGCCCCCAAAGTATTCTATTTATAACAACTTCCGCAAATATAACCACACACAAGGCCTATGTTTTATCCAAAGGGGGCGCTTGAGTCATACACCTTGGTATCTTCATTAAGTATAGCAGGGCCAAATGTGAGTTTGGCCCTGTGGTATATGTAATGATTTTATAACTTATATCAGTAAAATAGCCACCATTTTGGACAAAAGCAATTTTTCAACTTACTTCTTCCTGAGTTGATGAAACTTGTTTGGTGGTGGGATCAGTGTAAGTCGCCCCTCTGCGAGAATTCAACAGGACATCTGGGTTGAACCTCTTTATCAGTTCTAGGTGGTCGGACCAAATCTGTCCGGCTATGTACCAGTTCTTTTCCACAGGTTTCGCCCACCAGTAGATCTTATGCCAATCTGGTTTGGTCAAGTTTGGTTTCGCAGGACACTTGACCCACTGACCGTTACTGATTTGTTCGATGACTTTCTTCAGGCCATCCTCTCGAGAGAAGTCATAGCCAAGACCAGAAGCTCGGACGTAGAAGTTTTCCGCAGAGGTCTGGTAGTCAGCGTCATTGATTTTTCCAAGTTCCGTCTGCCAGACAAGCCAAGCAAGAGCGATGAAAGTAGCACTATAGCCAGTGTTGGAGTAGAGGATGACTGGCTTCTTCACCTTACTGAATATCTCACCAAATTTGACGATTGTCTCTTTCTTTCGCCAACAGGCGACTTTCACATCATCTTCATTATGATCATCATTGGGACAAAGAATGTCAAAATCAAGTCCGCTCAATCTGACTGCAACATCTCTTGCCTCCTTAGTGGTAACCAACTGCTTGGACCCAAAATATCCTATTTTGGAATGGTTATAGACTGAAATGACTGACTGAAATCCATCTTCTGAAGCGTATTTGATTTGAATGTCCGATAATCGTCCAGCAACATAAAGAGATTCGCTTATCCTCTTCGCCCACCAAGTTTTTCTGAGAGGCTTCCTCGACACAAAATCAGCATTCGTAAAGATGGACGCAGTCGCTATTAAGAGCCCAACCAAGTATATCCGTAATGCCATTACTTCAGCCACAATAGAATGCCCTGGAACTAATCAAAACCATAAAATTTACTCAACCAGAAATTATAAGTTCTCTCTAAATAGTTTTGGACCCCTTCTCTCTCAAACCAGTTTTGGGTATCTTCCCTCTTGAGACAGTTTTAATAATTGGTATTTGGTTCCTTCTCTCTCTGGATAGTTTTGGGTCCCTTCTCTCTCAAGACAGGTTTGGGTCCTTCCTCTCTCGTAACAGTTTATGGTCCTCCTCTCTCGAAACAATTTATGGTCCATCTCTCTCAAAACAATTTTGGGTCCCTTTTTTGTCAAAACAGTTTTGGTCCATTCTCTCTCAAGACAGTTTTAGGCCCCCTCTCAAGACAGTTTTTGGTCACTTCTTTCTCAAAACAGTTTATGGTCCGTCTCTCTCAAAACAGATTTGGGTCGCTTCTCTCTAAAACAGTTTTGGGTCCCTTCTTTCTCAAAACAGTTATTGGTCCCTTCTCGCTCAAGAAAGTTTTGGGTCCTTCTCTCTCAAGACAGTTTTGGGTCCCTTAGCTCTCAGTTTTGGGTCCCTTCTCTCTCAAGACAGTTTTGGGTCCCTTCTCTCTCAAGACAGTTTTGGGTCCCTTCTCTCTCAAGACAGTTTTGGGACCATCCTCTCTCAAAACAGTTTTGGGTCCCTTCCCTCTCAAGCAGGGGCGTCAGTTTCATTTTAAAGTGGTCGGGCAAATAGTGGTCAGACCTTTGTGGAAAATCATGTCAGGGGAAATTTTTATTCAGAAACATGTATACTTTGGCCGAAAAGTGGTGGGGCAAATGCCACTGCTCTCAAGACAGTTTTGGGTATAGTCAGGGTGATGGGTGTAAGAATCGCTCGCAGGGTGATAAAAGCCTGAAACTTGGCACAAGTGTTCAGAAGGACCTACTCTACCATTTTAGGCCGGGAGCCATCTTGAGATTATCGTTGTTCCCTCCGCCATCTTGGATTTCAAAATGGCCGCCATTCCGAACCTATTTTAATCAATATCTCAGGAACTATGATAGATAGAGAGTTGATTTCAGTGGCTATGCCCTTTATATCATCTTCCCAATTCACAAAGAGTACTTTGGAACTATTTTGATGGCAGCCATATTGTTTTTCAAGATGGCCACCATTAAAAACCTATTTTCTACTGTATCTCGGAAACTAATTGAGTTCGAGACTTCGTTTCAGTGGCTATTTCCCCATTTTTAGGGTCAAGGAGTCAGATGCACTTATTTCAAAGGAGACTGAGTAGCATCCATATTGAATATTATGATTACGATTACCAAGATGACCCATTTCTCACTATATTTTGGAGTTAAAAAGCGAGAAAGACCATTTCACTGTACTATTTCATCATTTTCTGAGTGTCAGTCACTTACACCAGCAGTAAAAAGATTTACAACTCTTGTTATAGATACCTTTTAAAAATCAAGGTATCAGATTTGAAAATTTACTCAAAGAAATGTTTATTTTAACCCATGCCAGTAGAGGTCACTTTCATACAGTATTTTAATTTCTCCCCCTTAGTTGCTCCATTTCACTACTATTTAAATATTTTTCATTATATTTTTGGAGTTAAAAAGCCTGAAAGATGATATCAGTGCATTGGAAGACTACAAATCATGAATACAAAGAATTAAAAAATAAAAACAATACATAAATATACCCAGCAAGCATTATTAACATGCAAAAAACGTATAAAAACATTGTTTTGGTTTTATTCATAAGACTAATTCAATATTAGCGCTTGGTGTGTAGACACCAATTAGTTTTTATCTAAACACAAACATCTTTTCATGCTACGAAATAAAAAAAATGCTTTTGTTGCTGCGTTTAACTTCCTTTGCAAAAACTTTCCATCATCTAGAATTGACTTGTACTTCTTTCGGATCTGTTCCAACTTCCCGGTTTGAACTTTGCTGGACAGACTTTCACTTATTGGCCTTATCAAGCATGTCAACAACCGATACATTCTTGAGTCATTCTGTAATAGCTGACCTGTTATTGGGCTTACTTATTCTGTGCTAACTGCTAAGTGTGCTGAGACCCTTGACTTGAAGCTCACTTGATTGGAAAATGTCATCTGAAAAAGCCTCGTACACTCTAAAAAATGTGGGGACAAAATTGGTTTTTTAGATTCAAAATGGTTTTTTGAAAAACCAAATTTCAATGCAAAACCAACATGGATTTTTAAAAAAATCCATGCTGGTTTTTTGCATTGAAATTTGGTTTTTCAAAAACCATTTTGAATCTAAAAAACCAATTTTGCCCCGACATTTTTTAGAGTGTAGCACAAGCAAGACTCTGTTCATATGTGTCAGTATTTACATCTAAAACATATTACACAGTATTTGTAAAAATTTAGTACACTACAAATATGTAAAGAAAAGTAGGTAATGTCTAAAACCCGTTAACACTCTCTCATAATTGTTCATAAGGATGACATTCAATCATAAATTCCCGATGAGCTACTGTAGCTGATTTGATCATGGATACAAAAACTCAAGAAATTGCTTCTTTGAATGCTACTTCACAAAAAATCTATTAACATTCACAAATAGTGCCTAGCTGTGGAAGTATATACTTATGTGCACACTAACCCGAAAAAAGTACTTGGTTTCGGGCTGTGACATTGTGACAATATGACATTGATCAAGCAGTCGTCAAGTCCAGCCCACGAACCCACATCCTCTATACTCCTCTCCTACAACTTATTACATTCTTACAATGTTGTATCAGTGTAGTTTTTAACAAAATTTATGCCCTATATGCTGATTTATTACAATGTCAAAGCTGCTATGCTTGTAACCAATATCTATATTTATAAACGATGGTGACTCCTAATGTTTGTTGTCGTAAGAGCTTATTTACAAAATAAGAAGGCCAATAATTGGTGGCAATGGGCCACATACATGAAGATTGGAATAGACCAGGGAAAAGGTGGAGTCAATTTTGGAGGATAGACAGCATTAGCAAAAATAATGACTTCAACAACCTCAATTTGAGGAATTGGCTCTGAAGGATTGAGAATCACCTCTGCTGGTTTCTAGCTTCTATAATCATTGGAAACTCATGTATTTTATCACAAACAATAAATGCAATGATTGGTACATCGCCTTGGTTAACTTTTTCTCATGCTATACACCTTCACAGACTGGCTGACCATGTTTTTTAACATCTAAAATATTGTAACGGCAAAAGAAATATTTAATGGTCTCCCATTCGTCAGATTTAGTTCCCAGTCTAAGTTGCTGTTGTGTTGAGACAATTTTACCAAGTTTTAACAGCGTACTCGGTTGGCATAAAACAAAATGAAGTTCTTGGTTACATTTGAAATAACTTCTTTCTGACAATCAAGTCAAAGTTATTTGACCCTCAGTATCTTAGATATTACTTCTAAGTTACACTGTAACAATCAGCTCGACAATTCAAACACCTTTTTTTGAAAACACATCAGAGGATAAGTGTGCCTCATGGGTTTTCAACTGATTCATACCAATATTGTGGTCTAATTGAATAATCGTCAAAGTTGTTCCATTGTCTCCTTTGTTTCTTAAATTCTTTTTAATAGTCATCCTCATAGAATGTTTACCAATTCATTTCTACTGGACAGCAACTTATATTTGCAGTCAAATATCTGGCACTTGTTAAATATTTCAGGAAAAAGGTTATCTCTTGCTTAATATTCGGTAATTCTTGGTATTTCACACTGTGTAACTGAATCTTCTCCTCGAGATCCTGTAAATTATCATTCGCTGGATCTGAATCTCGTAAGTAGCATGCGAGACTAAATGCTTTTCCACAATCAAGGAGCCAGTCAGGATAAGAAATGCAAATGCAGTATGAAAGATATCTCCACTAATACAAGCTTTGAACGGGTCAGACTTCTTTCATATTGTTGAAAAAAAATGTTTAAGGCTGCAGCATTGGCATTTCTTAGAATAAAATTTCTATTTCTGAAACCTTGACATTGAAGGTTTTTTATATCAAGAGCTGAAAATCGTTTTACTGCTATTGTAAGTGACTGACAGTCCCTGTAAATGATTGAATAGTACAATGAAATGGTATTTCCCGCTTTTTAACACCAAAGATAGAGTGAGAATGTTTCATCCTGGTAATTACAATCAATAAATTCAATATGGATGCCACTCAATCTATTTTAAAATGAGTGCTACTGATTCCTTGACCCCAAAAATGGGTAATAGACGCTGAAACGAAGTCTCTAACTCAATTAGTTTCCGAGACACAGTAGAAAATGGGTTTTTAATGGCGGCCATCTTGAAAAAAAATATGGCTGTCTTCAAAATAGTTCCAAAGTACCCCTTATGAATTGGGAAGGTGATATAAAGGGCATAGCCACTGAAATCAACTCTCTATCTGTCAAAGTTCCTGAGATATTGATTAAAATAGGTTCAGAATGGTGGCCATTTTGAAATCCAAGATGGCGGAGGGAACAACACTAATCTCAAAATGGCTCCCGGCCTAAAATGGTAGAGTAGGTCCTTCTGAACGTTTGTGCCAAGTTTCATGCTTTTATCACCTTGCGAGCGATTTTTCTACTATTTAACACCCACCGCCTTGACTAGTAGGCCTATTTCTCTCTCAAGACAGTTTTGGGTCCCTCCTCTTTCAAAAAAGCTTTGGGTCCCTTCTCTCTCAAAACTGTTTTGTGTCCCTTCTCTCTCAACAGTTTTGGGTCCCTCCTCTCTCAAAATTGTTGGGTCCATCTCTCTCAAAGACAGTATTGGGTCCCTTCTCTCTCAAGATAGTTTTGGGCCCCTTCTCTCTCAAAACAGTTTTGGGTCCCTTCTCTCTCAAAACAGTTTGTGGTCCCTTCTCTCTCGAGACAGTTTTGGGTCCCTTCTCTCTCAAGACAGTTGTGGGTCCCTTCTCTCTCAAAGACAGTAGTGGGTCCCTTCTCTCTCAAGATAGTTTTGGGCCCCTTCTCTCTCAAAACAGTTTTGGGTCCTTTCTCTCTCAAAACAGTTTTTGGTCCCTTCTCTCTCAAGACAGTTTTGGGTCCCTTCTCTCTTAAGACAGTTTTGGGTCCCTTCTCTCTCAAAACAGTTTTGGGTCCCTTCTCTCTCAAGACAATTTTGGGTCCCTTCTCTCTCAAAATAGTTTATGTTCTGTCTTTCTCAAAACAGTTTTGGGTCCCTTCTCTCCAAAGATAGTTATGGAACCATGCTCTCTTAAAGAAGTTTGGGGATTGTTTCTCAAGACACTTCATCTCCAATTTTCACAACATGTGCATGTTCCTTCTCTCACCCATCAGTTTCGGACTGTTAATTTGTTTCGAGTCTTCTATCCTGCAGTTCTGGGTCTCCTGTCCCTGGAGATTTTTCATCCCTTTTCTCTTAATGCAGTCCCTCAAAACAGTTCTGGGTCCCTTCTCCATCAAGAGAATTCGGGTCTCTTCAAAATCAATCAGCAAGAGACTGATCAATCAGAGACAAATGTTTTATCCAACTAAACTGAATGTGACTGACATCAGAAAACTAAAATAACTTCACGATAACAATCACAAAAAAGATGCAGACTTACAGCGCAGATGAGAGTCCTGACCAATGGACTACCCAGCATTATCAAAATGCCTGTACGACAAAAATCAGAGTAATTATTCAGCAAGTTTACCAAAGGTATTCTTAAATAGATCATTAGAAAATATTTTAATAATTCTGCTTCAGCTGAGGCTCACCTTGACAGCCTTTTTAGAATCATATAAAGACAAAACAGGCAATTTTATAATAAATACATTTATTACATCAATGAAGTTCACTTGGTATGAGTATTTACAAAATGACAAATGGATGAAAAGGTAATCTTCTATTTCCTCTTATATTTACAATAGACTTTTATTAATTTGAGCATTGTAGTGATGACATGGAAAATATTTGATAAGTTTCAAAATAATAAAGTCAGTCTCTTTTTCT
This sequence comes from Platynereis dumerilii, assembly GCA_026936325.1. Lineage (NCBI taxonomy): Eukaryota > Metazoa > Annelida > Polychaeta > Phyllodocida > Nereididae > Platynereis > Platynereis dumerilii. The sequence goes on from JAPTHN010000011.1 coordinate 16,415,318, forward strand.
TCAACCTGAGTGTATTTTGCTAATGTCTTCATACTGCACTTTGTCAATCACCCTTCCTTTTAAAGGACCCTGAAACAAAGAGATGTAATATTAAATCAATCTATTAAAGAACAATCAGACCAGATTTGGATGCAGACTTCAAACTTTAAAGCCTACAAAAGAATAACCAATCCTTCATGCAAGGTAGATCGAACCAAAAACTAGTTCAAATGCCGTTACTGTTTATTTTGTGGAAAATTTAACTGACTGAAAACATTGTTTTCCTGAATGATACATTACATATTTAAATTTAACAAATAGCATATCAATAAACTTATGTGCAAGTACAGTAGCACATCTCCAAGCCACATATATCCAAATATTCTTACCGATTTAATTTCTACAGAACAGCAGAATTTCTTCTCATTTATGTCCCGTAACACAGCCTCACTTCCTCTATATGCGCCATTGATGACCATCACTAATTTTCCTGCAACAACAGAAGTTGAAATTTAGTGTTGTCAGACAATCTGTTTTACAACTTACATGAAGAATAGATGACATTTACATATCTCTTAAAAGCCAAGAAGTAAACAAGTAAACAAAGTCATTTTAAAAATTAAGAAATTGCATCCTTACCAATAGCAGGAATGACTGTTTCTAAATGTGCTTGGTCCACTTTAATTTTATCTCCACTTTCTAGCACTTTCACAATTCCTAAGTAGTTGTCTTTCACCTCCTGCAAAATAAGTTGTTTAAATAAATTGAATAGTTTATCTTTACAAGAAGTATTCAGACATCTACCAAAGAATTATCAAAAGCAGACCACTCTATTCTGACTCACCCGAACAACGCCCTTCTTCTTGTAATATTTATCTCCAAGTTTCTTGGTGACTATTTTGACAACAATACCAGGATGCAACCAGTAGTCTTTTCTGTTCATCTTCTCTTTCTTTTCTTCCTCCATCTAAAATGTAAATTTTATAATCACATACATATTGGGGCACTTTAAATTAATAAAAAAATTTAAGTATTGTCAGAGAGTAAAGGTAAAGGTAAAAAGGTAAAGGGACTTTTATTTAATGTGGGTAGTAAAGCTAAGTCAGTGACTTGTTTCCAGTTGGGCCCACGGCCCAGAGTGCGTTTGTTTTTTTTACGCCACATCAGCACCAGTACGGGCTATTTATAGGCACAAGGAAATGTTGTCAACATAATTCTTTAATTCCCAGACATAGCATCGTATGGAAAACGCAGAATTTTTTTTTTCCAATTCTTTCAAAAATTAAGGAGCTGCCATTGATTTAATTTATTAAAGACAAACAAAAAAAGTGAAATACTCCAAGCATTACCTTCATGATTTCATCCAAGGCATGCCCTGCTTTTCTCTTCTCTCCAGCTTGGGGAGTGTCTTTCTTCGGTTTCACTTCTTTTGGCTTGGTATCCGTTTCTTTTTCCTCCAAAGGATTTGAGCTGAAACAAAGTAATAATTTTGCCAGATGAGTCGTGAGAACAGTGTCAATAAGTGAATTAGGTGTTAGTTCTGTTCGATCTAACAAAGCAGTTTCTTGTTTCTCATGCAAAAGTAGGCTTATTCATCAAATTACAAGATGGAAAGAAAGGTCATTCAAAAAGAAGTTTTGGTTTCCCAATTTCCGAGTCAAATTATTTCATATTTTGAAAGACATCGCAAATAAGATCAATTGCATCAAATAATTAAAACAATCCACAAAGAACGACAAAACAACTAGAGTACTAGATTCTTGTAGTGACAACAAGAATCCGCGGATTCAAAGCCTGGCTCAAGTGGCAGTGATGACGGCAAAATATGTAGCAATGCTGGTGAAATAGTTAAGTCTACTTTTTTGGAAATGGCAGAGAAAGGTGGGTCTGAATTGCGGCAAGTGAATTGCTGTTATCGTGGTTGTTCCACGAACAAAATAATATCCAAATAACCACGAAAAGAATGTGTACGACTTTGTTAAATCTTGAAATCGCCCAATTTCCTCCTTTGAAAAAATTGGCGAAATTGAAACAAATTTGGAACAAAAAAATTTTTTTTTTTAAATCTAGGAAAACCTTGGAGCAAAAAATGTTTAAATTTTGAAAACCAGAAGTTGCCCGATTTCCTGTTATTAAAGAAAAAAAAAATTAAGTGTAATTGAAAAAAAGTTGAAATTCTTTTTTCTTTTTTTCAAATCTTGGAAAAAAAAATTTTGGGAAAAAAAAAATTTTTGAAATTGAAAAAAAAAAGGAATTTCCATACATCTAGCTACCCTAACAAACCAATAAAACACAAAAACAGATATATTGAACCGGTAGTTATTGAACAGTAGAGTTGACAGACAATATTTTCAGACCATTACTCCTGAATTAGCCTGGTGAGCCAGGCTAAAAATGCAGGGCATAACTCAATCTCACAGATTTTTTTTGAAAATCAAAATTCAAATCAAAAGCTGAAGTACCTTGTTGATGGTTTGACGACCTCTTCCGTTTTCTTAGCGCCTAACCCTAAACTGAACGTCACCTTCTCCTCTTCGTTCTCCCTCTGCAGCTCCGTGGCTTCTGTGAGTGGCTTGTCTATGGCATTAGCATTCGCTCTTTCAATTTGCTGCTGTAGGAATCTCTCAGCTCTTTCTTGGTCGTCCAGATCCATCTTCTCTTTCTTCTCCACGGCCGCTTGTCTCTTAAGAGCCTCTGGATCTCGGTCGATGTACTGCACATACCAGCCTTTCTCCGTCTCATCCACTTTGGCAATACCTAATCACAAATTCAATTGTCAGTTGATTATTCTAATTGCTTTTAAAAGTATTTTCTTCCTTATGAATTGTCAGATAATGCAGTTCTATGAAGCACTACTAAAGCTCGAGAGAAATTAGATTTATTATTATTTTTAAATTGCAAATAAACAATACCAATGCAAAGGTCCAAGTGAGGATAAAATGATGTGCATTGCTCGTGATGAAAAAATGGGCAAAAATTCACAATTTTTAAAATCACGATTCAATTTTATAAGCAGATAAAAATATTCACTTCAGCTACACCCTCTAGAGGCTCAATGACCATGATTAATTTTCATTCTGCAAATTAGTGAGTCAATAGTGACACAGATCTATGAAGTATGCACTATTTAAAGATCACTCGCCTTCTCTGCCCAGCCATTTGACAAAGTCTGTCAGAGTTTCCCACTGAGTGGAGTTCATATGAACGTGATCTCTGTCGTTGATGTATTCCTGGTAAACGATGTTACACTGAACTCTTTTTGTGCCAAATCTCCTCTTAAGCAGTTCTGTGTAGCCCTCTTTGAACTCTCTGTAAATCAAACACAAACAATTTAATGAATTTATCATCAGTATTACGCCTTGCATATATTTTTCTAGCATTGTGAATTCTCAGTGGGTAACATTTGGCATGTTAAATATGCATCATATTTAATTTTGGCAAAAATAATAATTATTAAAGTGTTCAAGGGCTGGGAACAGAACAAATCTACAGAAAGTGAGGTCATGAGATCATTCAAACAAAAAAATTAATCTGTTCAAATTGCACAATTCACATATATACAGACAATGCCAGACATCTAATAACATCTCTTGCAAAATTTCTCACACTTTGATTTTTCATAACTTTGAAAAATTTCACTCACTCAGAAAAGGAGTCGATGTATTTGTCAGGGTTGTCAGCAAATAACAGCAACTGCCTCTGATGGGACTCAGAAGTGAGATGGCACTTGAATCCATTCTGCAAAAATTTTTTTTTTAAAAACATTATTTAATTGAAATACTCTGATGAACTTCTTTTAATTTAAGTAATTGCCCAGGAACAAACCCACAAAGCAAAATTAACTTTGCAAAAGATTTTAACAGTTGTCATACTCAATAGGAAAATTTAAACAACCAAATTTTGATTGGATATCCTGTTACATGAAAGAGAGGCCTCACCTTTAAACAATATAACTAATCGGTTAGTTCCACAAAAATTGACTAGTTGCATGTTCACAATAGTCTTCACTCTACTAAGAAGCTAAGTTGCAAGAATGGCACATGAGTATATGACTAAGTTTATTCTGGTGATGATTTAGAGTATCAAAACCTATTTAGAAAGTGTCACTGTAGACATCTAATGAGATGTTTGTCATACAAATTGTAATCATTAGTTACTAAATACAATGTGTCATCAATGCAAGATATACAGCGAGACAAAATAATTACACGTATTGAGAAGTCATTCATCAAAGAACACGGTCTCCTTCAAAGCAATTATTTTCATGAATAATTAATGATTTATATATTTATTAACTTTTTCGAAGCATGACTGTCATTTTAAAGAATCAAAAATTCACAGTACAATGTCTATTGCCTTTAAAATCTGGACACTAATTCTATTTGTGTCATCAAGCAGCACAGTTAATGAATTAGGGATATGGGGATATTTTATTTTCCCCATTCTAAGCTTTGGCTCTTAGAATTTATCTTTCTTTAAAATAAGGTTATAATGCGTCCAGTCTACTTCATATAAAAAATACACACTTGTTTAGCTATGCTGCTTGCAAAACTGATTTGTTAAGGCATACCGTATGTTAGTATAAATTGCACAAACCAAGAATAAGCAATTATTACAAAGATTGGTGTAAATCAATTATCAGCTTTCTTGAAATTAAACTCTGATTGCAAACAAATTTATAAAAGCGGAATTATGTTCAAATTTATTGACCAATTTCTTTTGTATTTTAATTACATGTACTGTTAAAGCTAACTTTCAACAAGGAAGAAAAGTCCATTGACTGCTCTGATTAACAGTAGGCTACACACCAGTAACCATACTCATTTGAACTTGGGTTAACTTATATATACAGTGCAACCTCTCTATTTCGCGGTGCTTGGGGGACATGAAATGACTTCCGCGATATATCAGAGGTCCTCTCTACTTCGCGGTTGACTGCAGCGCCCCCTATAATACATGAGGGCCGTATACATTCAACCATGACGACGGCCGTGACTGCTAGATTAGATAGTTGTACTCTACATTGAAGTGGAAGCAGTATCAATGATCAGAAGTGCAATGGTTGTAATTAAAGTTTAATTCAATGAGTTACTTGTGCACTTTGTAATCAATGCAATCAACACACAGGCCAATCAAGCAGCAGGGTATTCATTGACACCTGTCATCTCATCAAGTGCAATTAAGACAGAAAAGATAAGATACAGCCTATAACCTGTCAATATTCTGCTATTATCTAGACTGCATGAACTTAGTGGCATTCAGTGACTTTCATTTAAGAGGCCAATTGTGTTTTTGGTTGTTCAGTTAATTAAATCCAATAAGTGAACCAACAAAAGATTTTTGGATTCCCTGGTTTTGTGTAGGCCTAATATCAAAAGCAAGTGTTGCAGACTGCAGACTGCAGCTAATAGCAATCAGCTTTATTGGACTTCACACCTCTGTGTCTACCAATTAAGTTTGGTCTACAACTGAACAATGTCAGGACAACCAAGCTTGATTACAATCATCTATTATCAATGCTAAAAGCACAAGAGAAACTGCTAGCTTCTGCTGGTACCTGCAACTATACTTCAGGCAGTCAAGCGCGACGCATGCACGCGATGACGCAACTTCAAAGCCCTTTGAAGTCACAACATATGGGCTATGCAGTTGGGGGACATGAGGGCATCGCGAATAAGGGAGGTTCGCAATATAGAGAATAGCGATATAGGGAGGCTTCACTGTATATGCATACTAAATGGAGGATCATTGCTTCAAGTAGGTAAAAAGATCTCTATTTCATTCTATTAAAGTTACTTTTTACATATTTTTGTGAAATTTCAGCTTTGACAAGCAGGTGCATAAACAAACTTTTGGTTATTTGGTATTATTTGTTTAAAGCGTGCTTAATTTCGAGCGAGTATGGTACTTAGTAAAAAATGTCGAGTCATTCTCTGCAACCATAAACTAACCAGAGCAATACATAATAAATAAAGCAGAAGTCTGAAGACCTTTAAAACAAAAATTGCATTCTATTCATTCACTAGTATAAGTGCTTGTAGATAAAAGGCTATTATGCACAGTATCTTGACCATTTTCTTTTAATTATTTATCTAAATTGCTGACAGCCAAGCAAAGGTCCACAATCATTGTAGCATAGTATAAGCATACGTATATGACTTTTAAAATTATTAATTGGCAAACTAATTAAGAATAAATTAAGATAGTACTCACCTCATCCCTGCACTGCTTCTGACACATCTGACAGTACCATCGCAATTTCTGGAGACCTTTCGCTTTGATTCTATTTGCGATAGCTTTCGGTCCTAAAAATCCGCCTTTATCTTTACCCATACTGAATGAATGCTGTGAATCACAATCCTAAGGTTAGAGCTCTAAGAGTGTTGATGAATAGAATAATACTAATATTAGATCGGATATCAGCTGGATATCGCCACAATATTATTGTTAATTGAACTTTATCGGAATTTGAAATAGAATTCTTCAATTTGCAATTTTCTTGTACTGGGTAATGCATAGGAGTGGGTTAAAATCAAATCATTAGGAGCTAACAGGTACGGTAACTGCTGGATTGAACTCGAAACAGCGAAAGCAAATTACTTCCAGGTTAAATTTACATGAATTACAAGATTTTAGTTGAAACACATGTCAAGTTGAGAGAGTTCTCAGCACACACACTGACTGACATACATGTACACAGTCCCAGAGAAACAGAGCTCCATGAATTGTGCATTTGTGAGCTTTTTATATGACAATCAACTTGTCTTCACAGCTCAAAACAACCACAATGTTGTCAATTACCTAAACACGACGGGAAATGTTTAAAAGATGTCTATAACTTGATAAATTCACCTTAGTTTAACTGAGATGTGTATTGTTGTCTTCACAGATCGCCATTCAGCATGTGGGTGTTCCCCAATCGTCAGCCTCAATCCGAGCGAGTCAGGGAATCCCCGAGTATATACGACTTTGGAGAATGACGTCACGAAGAACATTACATTTCCTTGTAGGGGTGGCAAGTTGAAAATGCGAAGTTATCATGATGCTCGGCCTCAGTTTACAATAACCAAGAACGTGAATTCCCATAAAAACTCTTATAAATTTTTCAAAAAAGCTATCGGAATACTGACTGGCATAATGTTATGACAAGGGCTTCTAAGGATCATTACAGCTGCTCACCCCCAACTCTGTAGAAAATGAAATGACCCGAAGGCGCTATTATAGACGGCGCCACATGTATGAGAGTTGAAGTAGCGCGACTCCAGGCTTTGATGCACTAGCATTGGTGGCAAATAGTAATGCAATGAAATGGGAGAAATCAATATTGGAAGGAAAAAAAACGAAATGCACAATTGTTCAACGTAAAAACAAATAAAAGCCCCCAGATTAAGTTAAGGGGCGACTATTAGATAATCAGGGGGCTTGGAGGGTTCCTGGACGGGAAATTATTTATTTCGCAGAAATAGCGAGAGAATTTTTTTTTTCAGCGTGGCCTACTCCTAAAACATTCGCAAAATCAAGAAACACCCCTTCAAGAAATACCCGGACCAGATATTATTTTTTTAACTACTTTCCAGAAAGAATTTATTTTATTTTACTATTAACACTTTTTTTTTAAACTTCAAGATAATGGTGGCCCTCTAACACCTTTTTTCAATTTTTTTTTTTTTAAGTACCGGGTAATCGGCACAGCCAATATACATATTTCATTCATTAAACTATTTTTAAATGCTTCAGCTGGTTCGAGAATTTATAAAAATGTATACTAATAATGATGAAATTAAGATTAATGCATGAAGAGCCTTTTGTTCACTTCAAATAATTACAGGCAGCATGAAATGAAACAACTGATGAGACATTGCAGATAGATTATGTTTGTGGAAATTTAATTTCTGTGCAAGAGTAAATCTTGGTCCCTGTGAACTCAACACTATTGCCTATGAAAAGTATATATAGGCCAACATCATCCACTGTTGAGTCCACAATTGAATTCAAAATGATATCATTATAGGTCAGGGTCTCAGGTTCACTGACTTTAGGCATATATACATCTATTCTGCTCACAATCATATGTCACAAATAATAAATTCGACTGCATCCTGAGTCAATATGGATTCCGGGGTGTCTCAGAAAGCCTCTGGTGGGGTAGGTAATCCTTAACAAGTGTCAAGCATGTACAGATAATGTCAGATTTATGCAAGGAAATTGTATATCTGCAGGTTGCTTCTATTTTTTAAAAACAAGTTCCTAATATTAAATGATGCAACGTGTATGCTGCATGTTGGAAAATGGAAATTAATGGCAGGTGGCAGGTATGCATGTTGTTCTGTTTTAATGATACCTGGTCGCAACTGTAACCAGTGAGGTCATTATTGAAGTGTTTGAAGAAAATTAGAAGAAAATTGTTAGACTGCGTCATAACTGGCAGAACTATATAATGTGTTATTGAGCAATGCGAAATATTTACAATTATATGTGACTTTATATGTGATTTTAATAGGCCTAAATATATTACAAATTCCTGCATTATCCTAAATATATTACAAATCCCTGCATTACAGAGCAATGTATTTCTCATGGGCAGTCCAGGATCTGGCAAAACCACAATTGGCAGGTTGCTGGGACCAAGGCTGGGAATGGCAGTATTGGATGTTGACAATGACTTTCTGGAAAAAGTTTGGAAGATGCCTGTTGCAGATAAGGTGATGAAACTGTCAAACTCATGATCACTATCATATTTGATTTATATAAATTTGTGAAATGAAAAAGCATTAAAATTTACCTCAAACCATTGTTGCAGTTGGCACAAGTGGGTGCAGATGGTTTCCTGGAGGCAGAAGGAGAGGCCATCTTGCAACTGGATGTTTCCAACACCATAGTGTCATTATCTGGATCGAACCCCATGCACAAAGAAGCCATGGACCATATCAGTTCTCTGGGGACAAAAGTCTTCCTGGATGTTCAGAGCAAAGACATCTTGGAAAGACTGGAGAGGATGAAAGTCAGCAGGATTGTTGGACAGGCAGAATCTTCCATGGACAGCATCCTTCAGTACAGACAGCAGTTTTACGAAGGCAACTATGACATCCGTGTGATCGCTGAAGCTGGCGAAGGCATTGAAAGTTTCTCAGACAAAATAGAAAAGGCGGTAAAGCGCCATCAAAGAAAAGCGGGCTATGTTTCGACACGAGGTGCTCATGTCAATGATGACGTCAAACCAACCTTCAATGATGTTGTTCTGAAAGGTCTTGCACCAGATGGAGGACTCTATGTACCAGATATTGAATTTCCTCAGATGACCTTGAAACAGTTAAACAGACTGGTTGACCTGACCTATGCAGAAAGGGCTTTGAGAATTCTAGAACAGTGGATCCATCCTGATGACCTTCATCCCTCCCTCATCCAGGCTATGACAGAAGCAGCATATTCCAAGCAGAACTTCTGTCACCCTGAGGTCATTCCTGTTGTGCAGCTCCAAGAGGACACTTTCCTGACAGAGTTGTTCCATGGACCTACAGCTTCTTTCAAGGATGCTGCCCTCCAGTTGATGCCAAGGTTCTTCCAGAATGCCAAGAATTCTTCAGACACAAAAGACAGGTATACACCTGAACCCTCCAGACTGTACCATATTATCTAACTTGAATAACATTGTGTTTGAATGATACTGTTTGACAATGATATAGCCATGCATCTTTTCTTTATTTCAAGGTACTTGATCTTAGTGGCTACATCTGGAGATACAGGAGGTGCAGTACTAGATGGTTTTGGAAAAGTTGGAGGTAAAACTGATTATTTAGTCTCTTCTGTAAGTGAATCACTAAAAACATCTTTATTTGTGTAAAAATGAACTTGACTAACATGTACTTTAAACTAACTTAAAAACTTGATTTAATTGTTATAATCCAGATGAACAAGGAATCCAAGTGCTGGTGCTCTACCCTGAAGATGGAATCAGTGACATCCAAAAAGCCCAGATGACATCAGCCTCGGGAAGAAATGTTCGAGTCATCGGTAATTAATGTCTCAAAGGAAGGAACATTATCATTGTCTGTACAAAAACACGCTTTTGATAATGCAATCCGTAGAAGATCCTATGCATTTCACAGTTGACCTTCCAATTTAAAAATGTAGTCTTTAGAAGAGCTTAGAAGGTTCTCCTTATGGAGCTGCACAGACATTAAGACACGTCATGATTAGAGATGATTTCTAATTTACTTTTGAAAATTATCAATGTATCCTGCATGCATTAATTAATCCAATCCATTTAATGTTAATATCATCTTTTCAGGAGTGAGATCTGATTTTGACTTCTGTCAATCAAGTATAAAGGCAATATTTAACAGCAGTGAAATATCTGAGGAGCTTTTCCAGAAGCATGGAATCATCTTAAGGTAAGTCAACCTGATAAAACTCCCTGACAACCCCAATTGCAGTTTTTTAAAGATACACAAGATATCAATTGGTTTCAATAATTTTTTTAACTCTTTCATTTCAGTGCAGCTAATTCCCTGAACTGGGGTCGTCTTATTCCTCAAGTTGTCTACCATGTGTCCAGTTATCTGGACTTGGTCAAGAAAGGTGTCGTCTCTTTGGGAGAAAAGGTTGACCTGTGTGTCCCAACTGGAAATTTTGGAAATGTTCTTGCTGCTTTTTATGCCATGGTAAATCATCTAAGTTATTGTGTGATTGAAATTTTCATTTGGTAAAAATGAAGAATTGAGTGAATTGTTGCTTTGGCACCATTTGTCGACTTTTGGACGTTCAAAGAAATCTTTGAATAATTAATTGAATATTTGTGAGAAATGGCAGATCAGTTATAAGAACTTACACATATTATACATATGAAAGTTATTTTCTGTTTTTAATTTCTTCAAAAGAAAATGGGAATTCCATATGGAAATATGACCTTTGCTTCCAACAAGAACAACATCCTGACTGACTTCTTGACCACAGGGATCTATGACCTCAGGGCAAGGAAATTGCACCAGACATCATCTCCTGCTATTGACATTCTCAAGTCATCTAATCTGGAAAGGTTGTTGTATCACCTCACTGGTGGTGATTCTGACACTGTTGCAAACCTCTACAAGGACCTTGATAGAAAGGGCTACTTTCAAGTTTCTGATGAGGTGAAGCAAATACGTCATGATGGATTTTCTACATAAATCAAAATTGAGTTGCAATTACTCGGATTTGTCCTTTTTTCTCTGCAGACTACAATCCCTTAATTTTTTTTTTCAGATTCATCAACTGCTGAAAAGGCACTTTTCAGCAGATTGGTGTAATGAAGAACAATGTTCCAGAACAATAAAGGAAACCTTCAAAGAAACTGGTTTGTAATTTATTTTCCTGTCTGTGCAAGGACTCTGAAAAATAAAGAAAATAATAAAATCCCTAAAATTATTATCCTGCGCGGACCAGCTACTTTCAATATTTAAAAAAAAAATCTCTTAGTATTATCATGTTGTGGGTAAAGTTAGTGAATAAATAAATGGTCCTTTTCAGGGTATTTGTTGGATCCTCATACCAGTGTCGCAGTGGCTGTTGCGAAGCGATTTAAAACTCAAGATCGTCCCATGCTGATTGCCAGTACCGCTCACCATGGAAAATTTGCCAATGACGTTCTTCAAGCAATTGAATATTCGCCCAATTCCTCAGAATTAAGGGGGCTTTTTCAAGAACTTGATGGAATTGCTAAAAAACCTGCCAAACATCTGGACCTGATTACATCTGTGTTACAGCCAAGGAGACATAGTATCATTTGTGAGGCCAGCATTGCAAGTATAGTCAAGGAAATTGGTGATTTTGTTGCTAAAACCTGAATTTATGATCAACTGCATTTGCACATGGTACACCTTTGTTTTAATAAAGCATTATAATTATTAATTGGTAGGTTTATTTATTCATTATTCTCATTTTATACCTAGGCCTATCCGTCATATAAAAAAGTGGAGGGCATTAAAAAAAGTGGAGGGCAGGCCAGGCGGTTTCTAACCAGTGTGGAAGTTTGTGACCTCTCCCAAGATTAATCACTTCAGCAGATTATCTGGGTGAGATTAATTAGCAATTGCTATTAATTACCTCATTTAGATCCTGAACTGAAGAAGAACCTTCAACATCAAGTATTCCTTTTCTTACATTCTTTAAATATTAGCTAAATATCTTTTGGTTGCATTGTTGCCGAGGGTTTGCGGCCGAACACTTTTGGTTTTTGAGGTTTTTTTCTTTAAACACGAGAGGCTCACAAGTCTTGTTTCTGCAATGGCCACCTGGTGGAAAACTTAGGTGGGCGAATGATGGAAGAGCTTCTTGGCTATTCCAACCACAAGGAATCCCCCCTGAAAACATAGTCGGTTCTCTGAACCTGTGTTTTATCTCGACGATTCTGAAATCTCTGGGGTCCTTTGGTCGTTGAGAGCTGAATCAAAACGATCTTCAAGTTCGTAAGTATTTCATTGTATTCTTTGATTGGTGTTCAGGTCAAGATCAAATGTAGGAGCTCGGAAATGAAATTTGACCTGAACATTTTTGTTGTGACAGACTGCCAAGATGGCGGTCTTCTTCCATGTCTTCCAGTCCAGTTCAGTCATTTGGTGTTTCTTCTCAATTCTCAGCAGAGTTGAAAAAATTTAAAGGTGGTCTGGCTGTGTAAGGAATTTAATGGGTGACATGCACTCACTCAGTGGCAGTGAAGTGCTGTGAGGAGAGTCCTGACTCATGAGTTGGCACTGTCACTGTGCTGAGTGCCAAACCTGCAGCTCTGCCTCTGCCCTGGCTCTGGTAGATTTTGCTTTCCAACTTGACTTGTGTATTGAGTATTTCATATTTTCAGTGAGAGTGAGAGGACCAAGAACAAGACACAATGTACTTACTAGTGAAGGTAGCCCTAGAATCCATCCCACTGTAAGGCTTGATGATAGATATTGCCAATGTCATATTGGGTCAGTTGAACTTAAATATACAAATTATGGGGGCAGTAAAAAACACCAAATAAAAATGAATTTGACTATGAATATTCTGTGGTAATGTCTTTTACCATGTTCACCTGTTCCCTGAAGAAGTTTCATACAATTGTTACTTTACAAATTTATTGTCGTAGGCGTGGCTGTTTCGCGGGGGGGGGGGCTGTCACTGTTTTGCTCTGAAAATTTAACGTGTTACGGATGTTACCAGTGCAGTCTGGCCAGTGGATCTGCCCTGATATTAGTCAGGATTTGCCCTGATGCCAGAACCCCCTGACCCCCCATAAAATACGTTAAAAATTTCAAAGTCCCGACTCTAATGTTGTCCTTGGTATTGTGTGCCGCCCCTGCCCCTTTGTAAAATTGAGGATGTAGTTGTCCGATCTACCCGTTACACAGTTGAGAACTCGAGACATCTAATTGCATAGATAACATAGATAATGATAAAGTCATGTGTGCATGCAGCAGCATTATGCTGTACTGGCAAAGTAACTTTTATGTACTTCCCACTTTTTGTGGATGAGCATACAGCCCCACAAATGTCACTATTTGTCTTGTGCAAAAAATTTCATCTGTATATATATTAATACGGGACCTGGGATATATGACATCACAGCGCCGTTTTCCTTAATATATGGATAGAAAGCTACATGGATAGACAGACACGTAGATAGATAGATACCTAGATCATCACAAACAGAAGGAATTTACGGAAAACAGATTGCAGTGTGAAAATGGATGTGTGGAACAGTGTTCTCATTAACGCCGTCCCTGTCGCAAATTTACGCACTATTTTCAAAAAGGACACATATTTACAGGTGTCTATGCGTCTCCAGGACGCACTGAAATAAGCCCAAATGTACTAGAAATATGCTGGAGAGTGTCAGGTAATCCTGTTAATGCATAATTGCTATAACATATCATGTAATTGTTCAGCTTGACTTGACACCTCAGTCAGTCTCTGAAAATATTATGAGACAGCCTAAGAAGTTAGAACAGTCTTTCCCCTTGAAATCAGGAGATTTTGTTTAAACTTCTTTTAAAGGACTTATCATCTGAAATGAAATATTGTGGTATTTTGGAATCTATTCATACTGCTACCAGAAATGAAGATATACATTGTACAGTACACTTAGAATATGTGGCTTTAAAATTTCTTGATAAATCTGATGAAACAACTTAAGCTCACACCAATGGACAATTGCAAGGATAACTACAATTTGCAATTGAGAACTTCTCATTTAATGAATACTTTGACTTGATGAAAGATTTAGTTAAAGTATCTCAGTGTGGCATCAAAATGTCTATACATTGTTGTATATATGTACTTTGCCAGAAACTATGATCTCATAGTACAAATTTAACCAATTAAGTATTTTTAAATCCAAATTCTACACACAATATGTTATTAAGGAAAGTGTAACTCTGTAAGTGCAGAGGACCTACTCAGTTAAGCTGCCCATTGCAATGAAGCATACAGAAGTGCATACTTTTCTTTTATCAGGTAAAGTTCAAATGTTGAGTCCTACAATAGGCCATCTAAAGTATTTTTTCCTCAACAGTGACTTTCTTGAAATTTGAAAACAGGTGATTTATCAAATTTTAAAAATAAGATTATAAACATCATAGTTTTGAAATGTTTAATACTCATTCATAATAATCATTTGTAAAATCCATCACTATATATATATATATTTCATCTATTTAAATCCCGAGTTTTGAGGGACACACTGCATTAAAGGAGGGACGGATTTTCTTGGACCTCAATGCGTCCCAGGGACTCTTTTCTCCTGAACCCTAATGAGAGCACTGGTGTGGAAAGATGACATCTTTATCACGGGTAAATGCTAGTATAAAAAAAGTTCATTGCCATATTACAGACAAGGCCAATTCAAGGAGTCTGCCTAATCAAAGAGCTGTAAAATGCTTGTGTTGCAACAACCAAAATAGAACCCGAAAGCGGTCATTGATCATTCCATGTTCCTTGCACTTACAATTTGTTTTGCAGGCGGAGATGTATTAAAAAAGTTTACAGCCCTGGCCGCTGAAAAAAAAAGTTTGAAGCTCTTAATGAGCTAATTACATTGTTGCAAGTTCATCATTATTCTTCAGTTCTCTGTCGAATATTATAGTTGGATATTGAAATTGCTTACAAGAGTCAGTTGAATGACAATATTTGTGATATTATTATTTGTAGCCTCCACATGATCTGTCCATCTCCAAAGTAGCTCCTGCGTCATTCTGCACTTTATTCAACACTTGACATCAGAACTGCTGAATAATACATGGCTAGGTCACCAGTTCCTTTCAATTTTTGGGCACAGGAAGGTTTGAATATATATATATAGAATTTTATTGACATAAAAAAGCATCAAACAGATACATATGTCTTGAATAAGGATATGTCCACTTTGAGGCGCACTTTCTGAGGGAGTGGGTTGTTGCATGCAAAGATTGAGTTTTTCCTGTGCAAGTTCCTGAAATTTTTATCTGTTGACGGATGAGGGGTTATGCTCCGGTTTGGCTTAATTAGATGTGAGGTTTGGTCTCTCTGGCTCTGTGGAAGATGATGTCTTGTCCAATGGAGTTTAAAAAATAATATTTTTGCAGACTTGTAGAATGACTCATATTTTATGTTGATGTTTGGATATTATTTGTAGATTATGCCCAATAGTTAATTTCATAAAAGTATCAGGGATGATTAATTTCAATGATTTGTTTCCTCTAAGGCCTGTGTGAGGACACTGGGTAACAGTATGATATTTGAAATGTTGTAGTTTGCCTCCGGACTGGTAGTCCGAAAAACATTGCACAGAGCTCTATTGTAGCCTTCGAATCCCCGGGTCAAGATATATGATGGCGGGACACAACAGACACATTGACCATGATTGCGGCTGCTGGTTTTACAATGCATCTAGATAAGCAGGCGTCCCTCTGGGGCCCATTCGTTACCCGCCCATTCCTCTCAACTATAACATGGTTTCTATGCCAAGGTCGGTTATTGAATGGTGTAATCAGCAGATCAGTAGGTTATTAGGGAGGCAGGCTAGTCAGCAGGCGGTGTGAACAGACTGCATTACTTCTCCTGAGGGCTGGGACTCCCACATCACCGGCCAGTCAAGCAGTTGTGATGCAATTAGGACCCAAACAATGCAGTCAGGTGGACCAATGGAGCCTGCAAGTTTTAGCACTGGCCATTGTGACTGCCTTTGTGTGCTTGATTGTGTATGGAGGAGACGCCTGGCTATTTGGCGTGTTTGCTGTTTAGTACATGTGTTATGAATCCCATATTTCATAAGTGTAATGGTATGAAACGGTCCAGTGTCATAAATTCATGAATCATCACCAAATATGAAATAACGGGGCAGTAAACACTGATCATTTGTTAAGCATGTTAAGCCCTGGAATGGGTTCATCAATTGTCACAAGATGAATGATGTGGCCGTAATCAGGTTACCACATGCTGACGGTAGGCGGTTTCATCAATTTTAGGTGTTCGGGGGCCGATATTGCAAACAAGTTGGATGGTAAAACTTGGTGGCATGAGCTTATCGCATGCAAATGGCATGCAGTGTTGGCCCTTGGGCAAGTACAGGCTGCTTTCCTGCTGCTTGGCAATGCCTGCTGCTGCAAGACATGTGAGGATGCTGATGCTTTGTGGCCTTTCTCAGCCTTGTGGCGAACCTTTGGATAATGCAAGGCCAAGTGGGCTCCTTGGGGGACACCCTGAATGTTCAACTGATGTCCAGATAATCACTGGGCCCTGAGTGGCCTCGGACCTATGGCCCTGTGTGCAGGATACAGCTGGGTGGCCAATGGTCAGCCAATGGTCAGTCTTGGCTGGAGGTCGATACCTAATGGGCCCTTGTTAGGATGATCAGTTTGTGAAAGTCAATAAAGTGGACTAAGGCGTCAGACTCAGTGGGGGTCACCTACATAGTCAAGGTACTTCAGTTTAAACAACAGCTGCATTTGAAGCAGCAATTCAATACTCTCAATTGAGCTGTCTTCTACTTGGCACTTGACCTTGTTTTTATGTGGCTGTTGAAATCATTTGATGATAAATACAGTGTAGATGGAAAATTTTGTGAATTAATAAGTGCTCAGCTCATATATCATAGTTTCATACGATACAAACTTTTATAAAATTATTTAATCAGTATTACATTGTTGTTGCCATATCTGCTATTCGAGAGTGTAGAGGTCGATAAATTAGTAATGAATGCAACATTTGCCATTTTGTAGCATCAGAGATCTTATTAATGCAACATTTGCCATTGAGGGGCATTATGGATCAGCCTTTGATCAAATGCCGAATTTCTCATCTATCTAATATGTCAATCTACATGATCTAGAAGATGATGAAATTGTTTAGAATCTTTTCATCTGCTCTGAAATAAAGAGGGGGTCCTAAACTCCTAATGAAGAGGAGACCAATTTAAAGTTGAGTTCCCCTTAACATTCCCTTGCTCAGGCTTGCTGTCATTTGGGGATCAGTGTTTCAATGGCTGGCTTCCCATTAATTCATGAAAATGTTTTTGAAGAGAGATGCTGATCTCTTTCATGTTGAATCGATGCTGATGTACCTTGTGTTGAGAGTATGTGTCGCAGCTCCTTGGGATGGCGGAGGGAAAGCTCTTGGCAATTGCCGAGCAGAATCTGCAGACATTCAGCAGCCTGATTCTCTGATAGTTCCTCATATAGTTCTGTGCGGATCTGATCAAAGGGCCCTCTGAAAGAGACTGGGTGCGCTCTAATATCCGCTTGCCTAATTGTGTCTCTGTTGGTTTCCTCGATTCCTCCCTGCTGCAGTTATTGCTTGGGAACCCTCTCCTAAAGCCAGAGGCCTTAGAAGTACTTGCTAGCAGCTACATATATATCAGCTGTGTTAGAAGTACTTGCTGGTAGCTACATATATCAGCTGTGTATGTTAAGATGTGTGTTTGTGGTATTTGTACTCTGTTCCGTGCCAGGGTGGTCTGGTAGTAATTAAAGCCATGGACCTCTTTCATCTTTGTTGGACCATCACTTGGTGTGTATTTTTGGCTCGGCTGCCGTTTTGTTTCCAAGTCATTTCAAATATTTCTTCGATATCTCATTAACCTTGGCATTTCCCTGTTGTCAAGATTGACCCTTCCTGGCCTTGTGTTGTGGTGTTGCACATGCTGATATTATTTCGTAGCCGCCCAAGAAAAATCAATCTGAACTTGGTCGACTGCGCACAGGTGCAAATTGAGATTGTCAGCTGTGGACAGTGCTTGATTGATTGATTGTGTGAACACAAAACCACCTGCATATACATGTGCTGAGGGTTTGCTCAGTGGAGTCTGAATGGAGAATGTTAGCATGATGCATATATATGTATTATGTATATTTATTGGCATGAGTGTTCTTTTGACACATGGTGTGATGAATCACAATCATGGATTCATGATAATGGCAAAAATAAGAATTGATATATATTTTTATTGGCAGCTGGTTGGCAGAGTTCCCGCCTGCTCCACTGAAGGTCTTAACCTGCATTTGTTCGAACCGTGGTTGGGGAATCCAAAATTTTCAGTGGACCTTGATGAGCAAAGTTCCAGCTGGATGGCGTTCATATGAGATGTTAAATTGGCAGCTCCTTGTATCAGTGTCAGTGCTGGGCCTGTAAAATATCCTTCACATGAGGTAAATATGTAACATGTGGAGGACTCCCGCTCTCTCTCTACCAACCTTCGCGTCAGTTCGTAAGCACTGACCATGTCTATCTGTCTTCAAGTTCATGACTTGCTCTGATGATGTAATTATATTGATGTCTTTCAATGCTGTTTACATCACTCCGATGGCAGGTAAAACTCCGCTAAGAAATCTCTTTTTAAATTCTTTGGAATGGCAGAGAACAAAAACAACGCTTTGAAGACACAAGATCGAGAATAGATTCTCGTGTCTCACGATTCTTGGTACGAAGTTGTTTCCCTTTCAATTATTGTGACCAAAACTGCAGAACTGGATGTCATTGTGTCCTGATAATTGTGTGGTTACTGTGGTAAATCCTTGCATTTCTCACGGTACTTGGTGTTGATGACTGATGTACTTTGATTTAGGTTAAAGTTAAATTCTGAAGAAGTCTTAAGCAACCCCTGATGAGCAACATCAAGCTTGACTCCTTTCTTCATGACCATTTTGAAAATTTGAATGGCCACTTGACTCAAATCAAGCTTATCTTGATCCTTGAAGGGTTAGGGTTCCACTTTCTCGGATTCAGTCCCTTTTGATCAATGGTCGACCTGACTCTTCAGTGATGAAGTGAATGAATTTAATGAAAATTCAGTGGGAGCTTTAACTTGATTCGTGACACTGCTAGGGCTTTATATTGAATTCTTTATTCTGCTTATTCACTGCTTAATGACTTGTGAGACCCTGGGCTGCTTGACCATTGGTCAGTGTGAAGTGATACAAAGAGACGTGTCTCTGCAAATGCCATGAGGCGATGAGGAGACTTGACCGGGAGGATGGAGGTCACCCCAAAATGTCAGGGCCCACTTAACCATATGTCCAGGACACTGAGGGCTGTCCTTCTTTTTAAGGCAGCGCGAGGCTCTCAACCTCTTCCCATTTGCATGATGTCCTCTTATAATGTCCTCTATTACTCTTGCACACAGCTTCCATATAGTACAATGTCCCAGGTACATGTACTCCATGTTCTAGAACTTTGCCATTCACAACTCCTGTACCCATTTCATGACTCGTACTTCATGGATGGTATTTACATAGCCCTCAACAAGAAATTTCCTGTACATATTTCTTTTTTGAGAAATCTAGAATTATTCCCTTCTGTACCGTGAAACGTCATTCCCTTTGCGGACATGATTCTTCATGTATCGATTAGAATTGTTCTCACATATACTTTAGTCACAACTGCTGACAATAATTAAGAGAACAAATATTAACGCAGGAGCTGTGTAAATGAACATATCTATCTTGGTAGATTGAGAGGTGAGTTTCTCTTTTGATTTCCATGTTATCGATTGGCAGAATTTTCAAAGATTTAATGAATTTTCTTTCATCTTGAGCTATTTTAAGGGTCTTTCAATACGGATAAATGTGCTTTATATTAATGGTCACTCAGTGCCACTGTTATGATCTGTCAACTCCCCTTTCTGTACCCCTCTATGATCTGCTATGGAGTCTGTCCCTCCCCCTGAATCTTCTGGCTCGTGGTGATAAACATAATGGCTCTTACTGTCCATGCACCTCTCAACATGCTCAATACCCCAGACCCCACCCTCCTCTCTTCCAGACTGGCTTAGAGATCCAAGGGGGTGCTGCATGCTGGAGTGTGGGGATCCAAACCCCTTGGTCAAACCCCTACCACTCCCACCCTACATTGCCTTGTCTACTGTGTTCATGGTGTTCAGTCAGTGTGCTGATGTGCTTGCTTATATTAGAGCTGAGGGCCAGCCTGCTGTAGCGCATAGGTCTGCAGCTTCAGGGTTACTCACAGGGTTAGTCATGAACTTCTTGGGTTGCTGTTCATGCTGTTAGCCCAGTTAGATACTTGAGTTACACAAACTTTACTTTAGCATCTGGCTCAACACTGGCTCAACACAGTTCAGCAAAGGGTATATCAATCTCTATGGGGTGGCAGCCTGGTGGTTATGTTTTCTGTAGAGTCCTCAAGTGACCTGGATTTAGGGTTTCATTGATTCTTGATACCTCTTGTGATTCTCTTGGCATACTCTCAGTCTCAGCAAATCCTAAGCTGATGTTCTGTGTGTAGCAACTTGTAGAATTGCTAACCCAACACAGCTCAAGAGATTCCTCAGCAATTTCATAGTGGCCTCTGGGGCAGCTTTTTCGGAATTATCAACATAGGCTGAATATCTTCTTGTGATAATCCTCCATGTCTGATCCACATGTGGTCTGAAAAGAGAAAAAGGGGTAACAACTAACTAGGGTGATAAATGGGCTGTTTGTACGGATTTACAAGAGATAAACTTCCCTGTTTTTATAACGTGTTTACTTATAAGATCTAAGTGCTAAGTATATTCTTGGAAATATCATGAATATGTTAGCAGGGTGCTAATAACATGCAGGGACACTGATTTATAAGTAATAAGAATTTATATCATTAAACTGTAAAATAATATCCTCTTCAATACATTAAGAATAATTTTAATAATATTTTTACCACATGGTGGCCCTCCGATAGCTACAAGAATTTTGTCTTTGGAGGTCTCCTGGCTCCTTAATTATCAATTTTTCTGTAAAACTATATCCTGTACACTGTAAGATCTAAATGAAATATGTTTCATTGTCATTGTCATTTATTTGGACCATTGATCTATAACTTATTCCTCTTCGATTGAACATAGTGTGACTGTGCGGTGGTGATTACAATTCAATGATGTTAATAGATTCATCAATAATTAGTGTTCTATTGTCCCCATGTGCCTTTATATAGCCCATGCTTGTGCTAATGGGGCATAAAACACAAACTCCCTCACTCCAGTGCTGCCATTTCAAAACAATATATCTGAATATTCATGGAAATATTATAACTTGCAACAATGTATTTTGAAGTGCCTCTGACATACATCACTCTAAACAACTAAAAAATGTCACCATGAGCTTATTTGTTTGTTTTTGTTGCTTAATTGACAAGGTTGTAGTTTGCTTTGTGTGAAGTAATTAAAAATGTGTTATCTCATGAATATTTTGTAATGGTCATGACCAAATCAGACCGATCCAAACCTTTCTCATAATAGGTCGTAATTCAGTTGCCTCATAGCCCCAAATGGACCAGCAACCTTTGAGTATTGAGTATTTCCCACACCTTGGTGCAGTTATTCACTCAGACTGCTGGCAGCCTCTTGATAGGCTAAATGAATAATGCATCGGTTGGACCTTGTCAGCTAAGGGGTGGATGTGGTAATTGATTCATTGCATTAATATTTATCGTCTTTGTTTGGCCGAATTTGGGTGAGTGACATGCGAGTCGAGAGTCATGGACATCAACCTGGATTCCGTATTTATATCTCTGCCATTTTCTGGCGATTCTCCTCAACTCGCTGCAACAACACGATTAACCAGCGACAAATAAAAAGTGACAGAAATCTGGGACGGAATGGTGTCGCAACTCATGTCAAATTGATGTCAATTTACATTGTTATGGCTGTGACATAATGTGTCGTTTCGAGGTCCTTTTACCCAATTTACATTGATTACCTTAAATAATAGGAATGGAAACGTGTTTAAGATAATTTACTGGAAATCAGCTTGTCTGGAATGATTTATTGTTGTAGAATTGACAAATCTTAATGCCGTCTTTAGAAACTTTGATGACATTTTGAATCTCATATTAATTTTCTTTGTTTCAGAGATTTGGAGATTGCTAATCCTGCTGCTGCATAGGGAATAAGGTGAGCTTGAATTACATTGATAATGTTCAGGGAATCTTTCTCATGTTTATTGATAAATGAATAAATGAGTTCAACAAACTTTTAAAGTTGCCTCATGCTAGGTACCGTATTCGCTCATTTTGAGTGAAATTTGGGAGTTTTAATGTTCGGATGATTAAGAATATTAGGAGTGCATTGCAATGATTGCGCAAATGGATTTCTCTTGACTTCTGTTTGTCAATTAGTGTTGTGGTTGTGTTTCAGCTTCATAACGACAAAATATGGTATCAAAATCCAATAATTATTGTGGTTATAAATGGGGATAAAATGTCAAAAGCGTAATATTTCAATGGTTTGCTGCACAAATACCAGATGTCATATTGAATTTTCTCTGATGATGAATTATCTCTTTACATTGTTTGTGTACGTTTTGCTCTGATGAAGTTGAATTTTTTGCGACATTTATGTTGTCTCTTGCGACGCTTTCATTCGAGGTCCTTCGGATGACCCGTCAATCATTTTAGATGGTAATTACAAACCTGTGTAGCTCCGCGTCCCGGGTGTGACATAAAACACAATGGCAGAATTTGGGATAGTCATAAAAACTGCGGCAGTGTTGCGCTGGGATTTGCAAGGCTTGATTTAGGTTGTCTGAATTTGGGAATATATGAGGCATTCAGATGGAGGAGGGTGACAAGCATTGTATTGAACCAGTCAATTTATGGTGTTTAATATTGGACATAGTCTGGTATTCAGTGGTATATATACTGTGTTGTGTGTGTACATAGTGACACAATGGTACAATGAGAGCTGATTCTGAGTCAAAAAGTATTTTATTTTACCAGGATGGCCCATTCAGTTTACACTGGTTTCCAATGATGTCCTGAGGTTTGTAGGGTTAAAACAACTTGTATTCATTTTGGATATTCATTTGAATCACTTGTGCCTGTTGTGATGTCATTTAAAAGCATCAATAATGATTTTCCAATTATGAAATTTAATGCTGACAAGGCGTGGCACATGGCAATGTGTTATAGACAAGGCATCAATTTATCTGTCACATTATTGTCTGTGTAACAAAGATAAAATTCAAAGTACTGCTATTGATTTCCTGCCAGTTTGAGTCTGTGGTATCAAGCCACACACCATTCACAAATGTTGACATTTCATTCTTATTGAAAATACAATTTATTGCAACGCCAGACAGTGCTTGATTCAATCTTGATTGTGTTGCTTTTCTGTGTAACAAAGAGAATCCACCACTTCACATTGCTCAATTCAGGAGCTACTATTTGAATGTCATGTTCATGTGTTGATATATGAGAGTTATGTCTTGACATGACCTTCCGTCGCTCTGCAGAGGGGAGGAGGGTTGGTCTAGTGGTAGCGTGCTATGCTACCAACCGCTTGGTCCAAGGTTTGAATCCAGCTCTTGCCGAGTCGCTTGGGCCTATGTTGGATAGCTGTGTCAATCATCCTTCCGGGACCTTCGGCTCATTGCCATGTCCTCCTGTCCTAATTAGCCTACCAAGTGCGTAAATACAGGACGTAAACCCCCAATCATCTGTCCATTTCTGTGTGACAAAGAGAATCCACCACTTCATATGGCTCAATCCAGCTATTATGTGAATGTCATGTTCATGTGTTGATATATGAGGCTTACGTCTGGACATGACCTTCCCTCCCTCCCCATGCTCAAGGGCATCCATTGCCCTCCAAGGGCGTCCAAGGGCATCCAAGGGCACAGGAAGCAGAAGGACATGTTGGGGCCCTTTAATCGCTCCTGAATTTGTTTGGAGGGAGTTAACCTTGGGCAGCTCAAAAATGTTTCTTCCGTGTCGTGCCGTCTAGACTTATCATGCAACGTTTTCGCTTGTCAAAACCAAACTCAGAAATTTTATGAGGTGAAATTTCAATGATAATCCACATTGAACATGTCTTGGTTTCAAGTTCAGCTGATTTTGATAAGAAGGAAACATTTTGCCACGGGCCCACAGTATGGCCTTCACATAGTGCCCACAATGCCAGAATATTCACTATTCTGATATGGTAAATAAATCTGTTGTGCACTGTAGTCATTCTAATGTGTATGCACTGGGCAAATACTGAGCAAATATTTGCATGGTCAACCTGAATAAATCTGTCATGTAGGACAGACAATATGTTCCAGTTCCTTGACTTGGAAGACTTCCCATTTACTGGAAATTGGAGTTAATTGGTGGAAGATTATATAAAGGGATGACTTCAGCTAATAAATTCAGTTTCTTCCTTTTGTAGAATGTTGCCAACTTGGTTATGGTATTACTACTATTACCTAGCTATAAATATTTCTATGGTATAATCAGGGCCAGTCCTAGCTTTATGAAGGCTTTAGCCAAACCATTAGCCAAATCCAAACACCTTTAGCCAAATTCCGGTATTTTTAGCCAGATATTTTGACTTAAAAAAAAGGTGGATGGGTGATTCGGGGGCATGGGGGCTTTACGTCAAAAGGTCATAAAGGCTACCAGAAGAGTCAGGGTGCAGAGGGGTAATAGCGGGGGTAATTGGTAAGAGATGTGTTGAAAAATTTATCAGCGGAAAAAAAATGTTAAAATAGAATTTCTTTCAACAATGTTCAAGGTCACTTGTTAGCCAAAGTTTTAGCCAAACTGAATTTTTTTTAGCCATTTGATGTGTGGATTAGCCATTGGCTAATTGGCTAATGGGTAGGACAGGCCCTGTATAATAGTTAGAAACCTCAATCTTTCCTTTGAGTCACTTCCTTTGAGTTAGATAATATGTGCAAGGAAGTGTGCTCAATTGGCATTAATTAGTGCTTTCGCAGCTTCGCCTTTGACCACACGATCTCATGCAGCAAGCTATCCTTTGAAATTTCTCCCAAAAAGGAATCTGTTGGAATAATGCTTTGGTTGGAAACACCTTGCAGTTGTCTGCAACATCAAAGTCAAAATTTATTGCATTCAAATTGTCCATTATGAATTGATTTTACTTTTATGTTTCCAGAGGTAATGAAGCAGTTATGAATTGAACCGTCGAGGCAAACGGTGATTTGTTGCCATGGAAATTAAACTTCAAAGCGAGGCAGTGTTCTTTCGCTGTCAATCGTTCCATTTCCCGGCTTCTTTTGCTCGCGTTTGTTGTTGCCCGCTTGTTTACTTTTCATCTTCTTTCACAGGTAATTTCACTTCAAAAAAACTATTTTCTGCAACAGATTTTCATCCTACTCTGTTGGAATTTGAATTCTGAATTGCTAATGCAGTAGATATCATGTGTATTATGCCTTTTAAGACTCCTCCTACGGAGCAAGATCTGATTATTGGAGTCTCCATGCATACAACTACGAGATGGATGACGGAAAGTAGCGAATAAGTCCCCGGCAAGATTGGTGAAACGTAATATTGGATTCTGAGATTCATGCTCTAAATTTAATAAGCAGACTGGCGTAGAAAGTTGTTCTTATTGGGTTAGCCTACTTACAAGACCACAGCCTACGCAGATTATTGCCTCTGCCCAAAGCTTTCCTTAGCTAACCTGGGCTGTTTATTGGATGCCACATCAACCATCCATTTCTATCTTGTCGTCAAACTTTCCGGTTAGCTCAGTTATGTATTCCGTTTGAATCTTGTCTTGCTTGTTAAGATAGTGCTTGATCGAATTTCCAATCTTGATTTAATAGTAGAATTTCAAAGTTGTCTCAAGTTTTTTTTCAAGGAGCTAAATCTAATGATTTTCATCTTCCGATAAATATCATTTTAGCCTGAAGTAATTCCAAGTCTCAAGCGCAGCCGTACAGTACTACAGAGTGTGTTTGAAAGGTATTAGCCGTTGTTAATTTGGTCGGTAATTAGTTTTCACAGTCTTCGGAAACTTTGCTTCTCAATATCGAAGGTCTTGTTGAAAAATTAGAACGCTCATTAGAGATGCTGGAAGATCCTTCGTGTATTAGAATCAATTGTGTGCGTCATTAGTTGGAAACTATTGTGTTATCTAGATTGACAGGGAGGAATTCCTGGAGTTGTGAGAGGCGCGGCATTGAGAGTCATACCTGTTGAAGTTTATTTTTGTCTGAGCATTTAATGACTTTCTGTGTCTGTTAAATAGCGGTTTAGTCATTGAATTAATTTGATTTTACAACTTGCAGAATGTCATCTGATGATGAGGAGGCTCCTCAAGTGGTCTCGGCTGCAGAGCTCGGCAGTTGATTAAGAGTTGCGTCGTGCTTGTGCTGCATTGTCGCATTAATCTTGTAATCACTGTAATTGTTTGCCGGCTCACTTTGCATGAGAATCTGAAACTCAATTAAGCACTTAAGAGGTTGCTTTTCAGAAGAGCTGCCAGACTGCTATCTATCATGTACACCATGTAGGTTTCTGCTTAAGTCTCAAAAGGAGAAGGATTCTATAGACTGGCTGTGTTTACGCCCAGAATGGTCATTGTGTCCTTTGAATAGATGGTCTCTTGCCCGACCGTGTTTACATTGGTTGCGGACGATGTTGTTGGATGCTAAAAAGAAGGAATTTGCTCTTCGTTCCTTCCTATTTCTTTCTGTCTTCTTAGGTTCTTGGCCGTTCCAGAAATGCTGCAATGAATATCTTTGCAATACTGACTCAGTTATACTGATCAGGGGATGGTAATCAATGGTTAAACAGCTTTTTTGGGTTTAAATTTTCAGGGGTTACATGAGCTTTGAACCTCAGATTAGATGAGTTCCAGTTGGCAGGGTGTTTTGATTTGTAATTTTGGAATTCATGCTTTTTGATCCGTGGAGTCTGAACTCGGATGTTAGTTCACTTTGTTGACATGCTGCTGTTTTGGAAGTTTGTTGGTATCGATTTTGGAAGGGCTGCCAGCCAGTATCGGTGGATTGCATCCAGGGAGGGCGTGCGGCAGTGTTGGCTTTTAGTGTTGCCATTTGCCACGGATGGATGATCTGATGCAGGGGGCTGGAAGTGTCTGAGAAGGAGCATCGGTCGATTAGGCAGCCAGTGATGTATGAAAAGGAGAAAATCAAATGAAGACCTCCAGTTGGGCAGTCCCTAGAATCAGAGCGAATCTCGGCTAATGAGGCAACAAGCTTGCGGCAAAATGTGGTTGGCCATGTAGATGGTTGGCTCCTAATGGGGGTAACAATGTTGGGAGCAGTGGGGGACCCTGCTGAACCCTGAGTAGCCAGAGTGCCATGGAGCTTGGATGCAGACTTAAAGGATGCCAGAGCATCTGCAGTTTGCATCGGCCGCAGCAGCAGCATGAGCCGGCCTATTGATTCCTGCAGGCGATTGTGCAGTTTGCTTGCAACCTGCAGTCCCTGCCTTACAAAGCTACTTGTCGTGCGGAGGAACCTACGTACTAAGTGCATCCTTACTTACCGCGACTGGTCTGGCTTTAGATCTTGAGTCAAGAGCTTGTTCGCAGCTAAGTCACATTCTTGTACATCTGAAGGATTTGCCAAAAGACGAGATCTGAGGACTGAGAAGGACCCTGGGTGCGCTTTGTTGCCCCTCTCCTGTAAGGTACGTCTCAAGCTTGGAAGCCCTGTGTCTTGCGAATAGTACTTTAAGAATCTTGCAAGATGCTACAGAAGTCTTGATGTATGATATACCCTTACAAAAGTTGTTGTTTATTGCGCAGGTGTTGTCATTGTTCCTCTTCTTTTGTTTGCTTTTCATTCAGATCCACTGCGCTGGGGATTTCCGAGTGCCAATTAGAGAGCCTCAAATGAGGAAATTCTAGTAGCCGGTTTTTGTGGCATGTGTCTCAATTACCCATTCTGAAGGCTGACGTTGCTCGAAGTTTGTGATGTGATCTGAAATGGTGATTATGGAAATCACATGTTAAAACAGGAATCTACTGTGTTTCATTTATAACTTTATCTTGCCAACGTATTGATTAAGTTCCTCCTGCTGCCTATGGCTTTAGATTCATAACATTTCTCTTTTTGTATCATTCGATTGCCTGTTTTATTTTTGCCTTTAGGGTAATGGTGCAGAATCTTTTTGGCAGCCACATATGGTGAACAAAGGAACATTCAACACTTATATGTAGAAGGCTTAAGGTGAATGCCTGTGTAGCTTTCCATGAAGCACAAAAGCCTTTTTTGCACCTTGTGGGGTCCCTGCCAGCATGGCTTTTTTGATTTATCATCCTGTTTTTGCCGAATGAAACAGGACTTGATTGATACCAGCCAGGCGACACCCATTGTTAGATTGGTAGTGTTGTTGGCTGCATTTATAAGTGAGAGGAGAAAAAAGGCTGACCTTCGGCATTAATGTTTTATGGCATCATGTGTGCTTCACAGTTATATGCTTCAGTGGTTAGCCCTAAACTGTGGCTATTCCAGGCTATTGTTGTATAAGGACCTCTGGACGCCCGGCCCTCCATCACTTAGTGGCCGGCCCTTGTCACCGTGTCCTCCACCTCCTGCGGAGACCTGCAGTGGTCCAACAGCGGTCCAACAGCGGTCCACTGCTGCGGAGACTTGAGGACATAACACTGGTACGTATGTGGAGTTGCAGCGCAGTGGGTCCCTGATGTGATGTACATATTCTCCTACTCCTTGCCTCAATGCTTGTGTCGTGTCCCAAAGGAGTTGTCTTCTTGATGCAAGGTTGCCGTTGTTCGACCGTCTGTCATCGGTCCTACCCTGGAGCCTTTCGCATTCCCCAAGGCCAGGCAGAATTATTACCAAGGCTCGTCAGATTCCATAAAGGAAGCTAAAGGATGCGAATGGTGCAGAAGATGCCTGTAGTGCTAGCGAGTGCCCTCTGAAGTGGCGCACAGACAAGCAGTCGAGAGGCTGCCGGGGATGTCCCCTCGTCCTTGTGCGGCTATGGTTTGATTTGTGCAGCTGCATTTGCCTCTCACTGCCTCCCATTCTTGAGAACACACATTATGAATTATGGAACACCAGTAAACATAGCTGGCTATATTTTCCCCTTTTACAAGGACTTTCCTGGAAACTTTTAAATATGAATTCCTTGGATGGTGAGGATGCCCGTGATCTTGCAAATTTCTGTTGGAAAGTTTTTCGAATAAGCGAAGAAAGTTTGCACGAGTCGAATGATAAACATCTGCCCTTTGTAAAAGTGTTGTTGGGTGGAATCTGTGCACATGTGAATGGGAAGTAGCTACCCCTGAGCGTCATTAACTGGCAGGGGCCTTGAGACTAATTGTGTGTGGATTGCACTTAGAGAGGGAGCCACCAACTGCTCATGTGGTGCCATTGAGGGACAGGGTTCCCAGCCGAGAGGTTTTCGCGAAATTCATGGAAATTCCACTCGTTGCAGTGTGTGTCATTAGAGCAGCTGCCGGGTGACACATGCTTTTGTGCATAATGGAAAGAAACCCTTAGACGTTGTTCTCAACTTTGTATTGGTATTCAGAACGAAGCCGCTGGCGGGTAGGCTCGGCGTCAATTGAACAAACAGCGCCCTCCAGTCTTTCCATAATGTCCGATCAATGAATATGTGTTCCCAGCCACTTTATGAATGTCGTGGACTGATGGTCTTACTTGGCGGAGAAGTGATTTCTGGCTGCGTAGTATTGCCTTTTGTGGATTTTGGTTGAGTGGGTGGATTGGGATGAAGTAGATCTGTGGGCAACTAGTTTGGCGAAAGGAAATATATTGATAAATAAAACGTCTCCTGTCTCAAATTCTCTGTATAATGTTCATGGTTTATGTAAGTACTAGTGTCTTGGTAACACCCTTTGTCTCTGCATTAAACGCCTCCTTGTTATATTCTCATTTCACACTGTGTGACCTCGGTCAAATTTTGTTTCATCTATTTATTAGACGCTTCTCGAATCTTTCATTTCTTTGGATTACGTTACACTATTATTGTTACTGTCTCCATTGGTTCCTCCTTTTCTTTCAGAGGAGATTGATTGACAACGCTGTCTCCTGTCTCAAATTCTCTGTATAATTTTCTTGGTTTATGCAAGCACAAATGTCTTGGTAACACCGTTTGTCTCGGTATTAAACGCCTTCTGTATCTGGTTGATGTTCTCATTTCATACTCTCTGACCTCGGTCAAGCTTTTGTTTCATCTATTTATAAAGGCTTTGTCTGATACATATCTCAGCTTCTGAAGTATTTCATTTCTTTGGGTTAAGTTACAGTATTATTGTTTCTGTCTCCATTAGTTCTCCTTTTCTTTCTGAGGAAATTTTCCCCAAAAGGTTTGATTGACAACACTGCTCTTCTTGATTAATCTGTTTCCTATTGGTGTAGTGTGGCATAGTTCCTTTCTTACATAAATTATAAGCACTTCATCTAGGATTGTGGCTCTTATCCGCCCACTATTGCGAAAGATGTTTAGGTATTTTGGTATTTGTTATTAATTGATGAGCTCAGTGTTGTGGCTTAGGGCCCCAAGTGGAGGCTTGTCTTCAATGTCTTGTCATTGTGGTGGTTGATATTACCACTCCCTCTTGCAGGGCTCCTAGTTGCTTGCAAGTTGCCGCTAATCCTGCTTTTGTTGCCTGTGGTTTGCTCGGTCTCGGTCACCTGCTCGCCTTTGTTGCAATTTATTACAGAGACGTGATTGATTGGGACGGACCCCTCAGGTCACCACCTCCTTATCTTACCTCCTGAGATGAGGCTTCGGAGGCGGGTGATGGCGAGGAGCAGCGAGATGCTATTGTGATTGGCGTTGCGCTGGATGACAAATGTCCCAGCTGATCCAGTTACATCAATTAGTGTCCAGATGAGCCACATATCTCAGCTATCCCGAGGTATCGCATTACTCGGCAGGCTAAGAACATAGTCTGGCTTTCCTGCTCACCCATATGATTACCTTGCTGCATGATCTGCAACAGAAGAAGAAATGGAAGTCAGTCTGATGCTTTCGCCTAACTTCGGTGTGGCTGACTGTAAGTTCGCCGATGTCTAGCTCGTTTCAGTGATGTCAGCATAGCCTCTAATACGGTGATTGATGAGGTCATGCACTTCTTTAAGAAGATTCCCTCCAAAAATACTTCTGACTTTGAATAGTAAAGCAGACTGATGTATTTGCCTTTGGCTAAACCCATATGAAGTGGCTTTGGCTTGCCTTGTTTTCACTCGTCCAGTCAGGGGCAGTCAGAAGCAGCCTGAATCAGTCTTGTTGTAGTCTTGTTGCATGTACTTGTACTTACTAAATCATGTGTTCTTGTGGCCTGAGTTATCCCAGCACAATCTCTGAGGCTGGGCCCAACATCAGTCTCGTGGTTGTGTGGGCCGTGTTGGCTGATTGGGAACAGGGAGGTCGTTGCTTTTGGCCCTCGGATATATCAGGCCGTCCCTGCTCGCGGGGAAATATGGCCGGGTCCATGGCTTCCAGTCATGAGAACACATTTGCTGGCCGGACTGCAATCTAAGGCAGAACTCATGCAGAACCCATGAGCCGCTCGTTCTATGAGGCCGGGATATTGGAGGCAAGAGAGATTGGCCTCAGGCGGCACTGGCCAAAGGAGGTTGGGAGACTACATCACATGGTGCACCTTTAGCCTTGTCCTAGTGGCACCCTGGGGTGCATGCCGAGGACCAGATGGGCCAGTCTAAAGCAGTAAGTCAGTTTGACCGCTGGTCAGTTGGAGAGTTTGACCAGCAGTTGACCACTGGTTTGCCCCAATTATGGCAATTTATGAGGCAGCTCAGAGGAAATGTCGAGCCAAGCGGTTGGTAGAGCGATTCTTAATGATACTTCCAGTCGCAAATTCCAGTCGTTTTCAGTTTACGCAAAGGCTCAGGACTTCCAAGAATTAATTTTCCATCCAGAGAACCAACCCAGAGGCAGGTTGGTTTCAAAGGCGGGCAAAAAAAGTGGAGCGAAATTCAGTGAAAGGTACTTATGCTTTGCCATAACATACTGAAAGTAGACATGCTGCTAGTTTCAGTTACGGAAAAGAAACTGGTCTAATCTGAGTAATCTCCTTTAGCAGAGCTTCCAGGCATGTACTCGAGAGCACATAGGATGAAAGAGGTATGTTCTGGAGTGCTTTAATGCTGATGCAATTATGGTGTAGTGTGACATGAAAGTAAAAGTTTTATTAGGAACTTTTTGTGTCTCAGGACATGATCTACATACTGTAATAAGACAGCCAGCTGCGGTACTTGCCTGGCTCTCCCTCTGAGTCCGTCCCATAAGTCGGAAGGGCCATTGAATAGCTCAGAGCTTGACGACACCGCTTCCCCTATTCAAATCACGTCCAGGCAACGCTTGTCATTTTCTGTTATGAATATGCAGCAGAAAAAATGTATTCAGTGATCACTTACCAAGCTGAAGCATGATGGGCCAGGCCGCTTAGGCTAAGCCCCTTCCATCTTGTGTGTGTGCTGTCGATCCACTGGGCTCCACCCGCTGGAACCCATGGGGATCTGCTGACTTTCTGGTCCCCATGCTGTGATTGCCTCTGCGTTTGCCTCAGCGTTTGCTTCTGCGTTTGTTAGCTTAAGACGGTGACATTTTTACGAAGCAGGAAAGTCTGCCGTTTTCTGTGCAGCTTATCGAGAACTCCTGCCTTGGCTGCTTCCACCTGTCTTTCTCCTTTAAGGTCACCGTTTCTAAATATGGTCGTTCTAATATAGATCCTTGCTTAATCTCGTTCACTTCTTGACTTGCTTTCCTGTCGCTTTCGCCTTTAATACGCGAAAGTGCGTGCAGTTTTGGTTTTTCTTTTCTTGTGGATTTTGCTAAATTACCTGTAATAATGTTTCCCACCTTTTTGTCTGTCTTTTAAACATTGTTTAAAGATACTGGAAAGTGCAATCTGTCCTGAGGATGGGAATTAATAAATTCTGAAATATACTATGCTATTTTGTTCAAACAGTATTCATCGTTATCAATGGAAGTTACTTTGAAAAAACCTGAACTGAGTCATTTTGTTTGCAACAATATATTATTGATATGTACAAAAGAAATTCTTGTATGTTATGTGAAACTGTTTGATTTGGCAACTGTGGAACTCTAGATGACATTGACTTTGGGAAGAACTGCTTTTAATGTTACTAAATATTGATGCACGGTTGTGGATTTGGCATCTGATGGCCTTTTAGGTGTATTTGGAAGACAATACAAATATGGAAGAAGATTAGGAACGGAAAGGCGCTTTTGCATTGTTCTGAATAAAACACAAAATGCCGACGTGTTTTTGTTCTGTCTGCTGTGATACACTTTTTTCTCTGCGGAAATACTGGTCGGATATATATGTCAGAGATGCGAGTAATGAGATACGCCGTGTGCTGTGTTGTTTATCCGTCTCTCTGCGCGCCTCTGAACTGCCGGTATTATCTAGGAATACCATATAATGCTCGTTCTGTGGGCTGCATATAAAAGATGGCCTACCTACAACCGTATCTCACTTCTAATATATCACAAGTATCTGGTTGCGGATCGGGACATACATCAGCAGATTCTGAATCTTTGCATTGCAGAGCGGGCCGGGCATCGACTTCGTCATGTTGCTTGTTTCCTCTTTTGTCATTGTCTGCCTCAAGCATGAATGTGTATGTCTCATCATGCGTATAATTGAGAGGACTCATGTGTTGTCGTGTCGCACCATCCCCGTATTGATTACATTCTCCGTGACGAATAACTCGGAATGAGGCCGTTCTGGTTAATTAGGGACAACAAAAGACGACCGCAAACATACAGACAGGCCGAGACAGAGATGAATGCGTCAGAGAAGACCAGCTGCCTTTGATTAGTATGGGGAGCTGGAGCATCAAGAGACTTCAGGCTAGCAGGAGTCAACTGAAACAGTCTGAAACTGTGAAAGCGGCTTATATATATCTTGGCTTCATGTCTGACGTCCGTATTGATCATACGAAGGGGAGAGTGCGCAGTGCTGTCCCCAGCTCCGCCTTTCTGCAAATATTGATTGCTTTGAATCTAGACATAGACAGGCCAATGATAAGCCTGCTCTCTGTCCATATTGAAGTTTGTAACATCCTCCGAGTATTGCATCCCTCAGGGACAACGAGCTGCGCTGATCATCGGCCTCCAGAGGAACATTGCCCGGCCAAGGCGCTATGTTTGTGTCTGGGCCATGGTCAAGACCGCAAGGGATCGATAGTGCTTCCAACTGAGTTCCAAGGTTGTGCAGGAGTTGCCGAAGAAGAGCTATTGACCAAGAAAGCCCTCCACATAAATAAAATGGTACATGGGGGACATATAATGGCTTGTGTATAACCATACAATCGCATGTTTCTGTCCTCTCCGCGCAGTGGTCTGCATGCTTATGGCCATGTGTGTTATACTGTTATATGTAACCGCGGATGTCCAACCTTGCTCCTGCTTGTTGGTTGATGTTTTATAAATGAGTTAGTTTGTTGGCTTAGTGTCCCCTTTTCTTGTGAAGAGAAAAAATCTGAGAGCTGGCAGTTGCTGCCTCAGTTGTGACCAACTATAGGTTAGGTTCTGCTACATATTGAAATGTGCCCGGGCCTGAGGTTGAGGTTGAGCCAGGAATAAGGCTCGATTGCTGGCAGCTAAGCTGTGATCGACATAGGTCATTAAGGGAAGCAATCTGGCCAGTAAGCCGTTTAAAGTGACCGGTATGATAGAGATCACATGGAACGCTTTGGTCCCCCAGGGATGAGGCATTTGCTTCCTGGGCGTTGGATCCTGGCTCTGAATTGGAGGCCGTGAACATGGTGGATGTGTTTGCCGGCTGCATGTTTGGAGGTCGTAAGTCTTGCAACTTAGGACGGATTCCACATCATCTCTTCCTAATGCAGGCAAATTATGTTCCGTGCAACCTGCAGCAAAGCAATGTGATTGCATGGGGCCGCCGACCAAACTGCGATTGTGTTTGCACATTAGGATCAGAAGAGCTTGAAAAAAAATGCTAATTGGGATTCTTGCATTCTGTGTTTGGAAATATGGCGGACTGGGAGTCTGGGACTGATCGATGAATGTTGGAAATACACGCGGAAGCAATGGACCGTATGCAAATAGTCTCTTCATGTTATGTTCCTCAGTCATGAAATTCTGTTCTTATTTTCCGCCTTGCTTCTCTCCAAGGACTGTCTGTTCGCTGAAGAAAATGAAGCAAGTGAATTGAACTTCTAAGTGAATGTGGGAAGAACAGCTGGGGCCACATCTAGGCATGTCCATCAGTCCATCTGCATTTTTGCTTTAAGACCTTTAACAAGATGGAGGAATTTCCCTGCATAATTCAGATGGCAGTACATTATTGATTTCTCTACAAGTTCTGTGGTAATTTCCTGCCAAAACCTGTTCTTGCTCAACGGTATCAAAGAAATATCCAAAATAATATTATTCACGCTAGTGATGTTACATTTCTGCTGGTTGCATGACGCAGTTTCATAGAAGCCATGAACCGACGTGTTATGAATTTCTGATTTGTGAAATCCCGGCTTGGTTTAATAAGATTTCCTTTCACCTTGCCCCTGCTCCTGCTGCTTATCGAAGCAACTTGTTCATTTATTAATTGTTTCAATCTGTTGCCATTTCGCATTATCCATTATTCCGTTTCTTGGAGTGTCTTGCCTCTGCGCCACTGTTGGAGGTTGTTGTTCATTCAATATTAGCCGTTTCTGATTGATATTTTTATTTTGGCGATGTTTGGCAGGCGTGTCAGCAGAAATGAGAAGGGATGTCGTTTGAATATTCCTTAATGAAATGGCAAATGACGTTGGTGGAATGAAACGCTAGCACGCGAGCCGTTATGCAGCCAGACTACCATCTCAGATGGATCTCCAAATTCTGTATTCAACGGCATTTGTAGTTTGTTATTCCTGTTGTGTAATTCAACCTCTTGCTCTTTCTGCTATCTGACCTCATCTCATTAATTTCCAATTGTAATAAGAACTCTTCTCCAACCTTATGCAGCAAGTTTTGCCTCTGTGGTAATGATGTATGTCTGCATCCTTCGGTTGCTGCTGCTGCTGAACAACTGATGGTGTTGGTGCTGTCTCCACAAGGCTGAGCATTTGCACTAACGAGCAACATTGCTGGGTCTCCAGGAATTGGGCGATGCACTCGCTAACAACAGACCAATGCACTCAACAACAAGAGGCCATGCACTTTTTGTTGACATTAACAATAATTTGTGACCTTGTTTGTTGTATTTTGTTGTAATATAATATATATATTCTTTTATTGACATTAATAAATATCACAATTGATACATATGTCATTTGTATATACATGTTATAAGAAAGTTAAAATAAAGTGAGCATATTGATACAAACATAAAAACGAGTAATAGTATGCAAGATTAAAAGAAATACAAACTAGGTTCCAGCCACCCAAATAGTTAAAAAAATACTGTAGGTATAAAACAACAATTAATATAGATCATAGACAATAAAATACAAACATCAATGATACTGGCTTACATATAGCCATTTTAGCTTATCTAAGAAAATTATGATTGATTAAGACCTAAGCGACAGACATGCAAGTCAACAAATTATACATTAATTAACAATGCTTGATATTTCATATTTCAACATTATATACTAAACATTCATTCAATTACATACATTGTTGCTTTAATATTGATAGTACTAATGAAGGTAATCATTATTTTCATAATTATCATGATTGTGAATTATGACCATGTGGATGTAGGAGATATGTTGCTTTAAATTTAAACATCAGCCTGAAGTAAAAATTTCCCTAGAGCATTTAGTAGGTCAGATTCCTTACTTTTCATTATTGATGTAAACTTGTCAGTGTCATTCAAAGATAGAAAATTGTTGATAAGTTTAGCAGCTGTTGCGAAGAGGTTTTCACGGAACAATTCATTAGCAGGGCATACTACAAGGCAATGGATTTCATCCTCCACCACATTTAATGAACACTTTTCACATATTCTGTTTGCTGCGGGAATCACTGGTTTTTGATGTCGGCCTGTTTCAATTCGTAAACTGTGTGAACTTGTCCTGAATCTGGCAATTTTAGTTAACACCTTGCGGTTTTGTTGCAGCCTGAGATATGGCTCTAATCTACAATCAGTCTTAAAAAGCTGATCATGATTACATAAACCTTCAAAGTCTTGAGAATCAAAACTGCCACTGTCCTTGTAAGTTGTAATGTTTTGATATGCTGATTTATGCTTTTGAAGTCTTCTTTATCAACAAAACTATGTAATTCAACCTTATTAAGTTTATGAAACATTATTTTCTAGTCCTCTCTGAGTCTAATCCCACCAGTTTCCTTGAGTCCTGCTGGCACTATGTGTCGTAACATATTCGAAAAGAGGACTCTCAGAGTCTGGTGTTCATGTATGAGATGCTGCTCTGGCAGATGCTATTATTTTGCTCTTTCATCATGTTGAACATGTTGAATAATATTTTCTCTTTCTTTTCTTTTTCTTAACTGATATTTCCTTTCTTTCTTTCTCCCTGCAGTCTCGAGCAACCAGAGTAACTGGAGTAACCTGTTTACCAAATGCAATTTGTGGCAATCTAATTAGCTGAGTCTCATAATTCTCAGTCTCGTAATTCAGCCTGCGAGTCATTTGCTCCACATGTTTTTACTTGCCATAATTTGACTGACATGAAGATTAGGCTGGAATTAATGTCTAAGGAGTCCGCAACATGAGGACTGACAAGTTTACCAGACTTGAAAGCTTATTCCGAGTCGCTCCAATTACCGCTTGAGTCTCTGAATACATGCCAACAGCCAGCAAATTAATTTAATGTGTCAGTAAATGACAGTAATAGAATGCCTTATGGCTTTTTACATTACCTAGTCATGATGTTACTGCTGACTTTTTAATTTTAAGTGTCCTAGTTCGAAATGACTCAAATGAGTTATTATTGCTTTTAACCTGTTTGAGGATGTAGTTATGTTTCAATTGGGTGAGCTTTATTTTGGCTCCGTGTTCAGATGTTTCAGAGTTGGAATATCCAAAGTTCATACCATTAGGGATGCTCCGATACCACTTTTCCTCTTTTGATCCAACACCGATGCCAGTATTCTGTTGCCAATACTACCGATACCACTCCGATACCGATACCATTGGTTATATAAGTTGGCCTACCAGTGTCTCCGATCTGAAACCAGTACCGCTATTTGGTGCTGGATCGGTACCGATACTGTTACTTGGTATCGGATCGGTGCATTCAAACTTACCATGAATGCGCAATGCATTTGTACATGATGTGGAATATTGCGAATGCGCATGATGCTTTTTGTCCAATTTATGCATTTCTTTCTTTCGCAGTATGTTTTGTGGATTGTGCCTGTGTGAGTGACGTGCTCAGAATACAGAGGGGTCAGTTATGAAACTGAATCTATTGTGTGGCATGGTGTAAGCATGGTGTAGGCATAACAGCAGATCAATGGCAATCTGTTTAGTTGTGCACCACACTCCAGACACTGTGTACACCACTGTACACCAGGATAGATAGAATATTGTCTGCTGGCAATGTGGCACATTTACATTCTGCTGGGGCCACTACAGAATCAGGCTTAGCATCTGCTTTGCATGTGCTGGACATAGGATTGATGGGCAATCAGGGGCGTAGATCCTGGGGGGGATGGGGGGGATGCATCCCCCCCTAGGATGAACCTGGGGGGGATGATCATATGATTATCCCCCCCTAGAATTTCAAATTATTACTACTGGGTACTGACAGTTATCCTTATATTTAGTAAATTTTTTTCCATGATACCAATGGCATGTTAAGTGGAAAATACAAGTCTCGGAACTAACCTTTGATAATCTAAAATATTTTGGCATTTGGGCCGTAAATTGGCCCCCAAGATCCACCGACGTGCGACTTTTGGGCCATTGCGTCTCCCGTGAAGTTTTCGTTCGTTGAAATTATCCCCCCCTACAAAAATGAAAAATCTACGCCCCTGTGGGCAATGGCAATGGAGGATGGTCTGGGTTTGTTTGCCTTGTTTGTCACACCCTGCCTTGATGTTTAACGACAAAGCTCGAACAAATGATTACCTTTCGGTTAGTGTTCTAAATTGGTTTCTGTGCTGGACTATGAGGTTAATGGCCGCTTGCACGTTTCGGACTCCTTCCTCGTCCGGTAATGATAATAACGTATGACAAGATGTTTCTCTGTGAGGCTGCGTTTTCCATGTATATTTACCTTCGGATATGATGTGGACTGTAAACTGCTGTCGATATTGTGCTAATATACCAACGGGTCATGTGTATTGAAAAAAACAGTCAATTACCTGGCCTTTTAGCATAAGCTGATTTAGTAGATGGTTATTTAGGCAAATAAGGCAGCAAGTGTGGTTATCCAGGCTGACACTCACCAACCAAGTGGCTTTTTCATGCATCTAGTCTATTAGCATTGATTTTGGCCTGCAGATCTCCTGCCCTGGTTCCTTGCAAGCCATGGGTCCATACCTATAATGCTAATAGCTGCTATCACTAATCATAATTTATTGGTCACTGCCCAGGAGGGTAATTGGCTATACGGTAACCCTGTTAGCATCGTGCCAGGAAATCTTAAGAGATCAAGGAAAGGGTCCTTTAGATTAACCTGCTCACACCGCAGCGGACTGAGATAATGCACTGTTCCACCCCCTGGACCTATTTACCTCCCTGTCTGAGCTGGGAGGCTGATGCTTTGCAGGTGATTGATGGCTTTCACTCTCCTCATGTTTTTCAAAAATATCTTTAAGCTCTCTAGGTCTAAAAGGCCCAAGAGCTCCACCGGGCTCCGCTGGTGTTATCCGGCCAGCTTTGTTGTGAAATGGTAATCCCTAAATGTTGCATGGTGTATTTAAGCTTTGTGAAATATTAGCATTGCTGCTCCCTTTCAGACGCCTAAGCTGGTACCTCCAGTGGCAAAATACAATGCCAATTTACAGAGCTGATTGCATGGCTGTGCATTGCTTCGGTGGGATTAGGCGGCTGTATCACAATAGCCTCCATTAGCCGATATCGGAAGGAGTAATTGAACGAGAATCTCCCAAAAGTATGTTACGTTTATCATTATCTAAGTTGATTTAATCTCATCAGTGGGATTAAAGTTTGTCATAATTTAGTTTCCAGTCATATGAAAATGCATGAGGCAGTAATGAGGCTGAGGAGAAGTTTAAAGTGGAAAAACAGCTAATTAGGGAGTAGATCCCTTTTCAAAATCCTCCTAACTGAAGGTCTTGAAGTTGAAATCTTTAGCCAACCCACAACATCTGAAATGATGTTTGAAAGGTCGAGATGTGTGCCATTAGCTGCAGAAGCTGCACACGTGTGTCTTGTGAGATGTTGAAGAGATCTTGCAGCGAGATGCAGTGGGTTGTGTATTTGTGTGCTATTATGCACTCCACCAAGCTGCTCCTAGCCACCAATACAACTGGAGGCTGCTGGGCAGAGCTGGGCAGAGCAAAGAGGCAGGGGAGCAAGGGTATGCCTTGTGGAACCCCAGACCATCTGGACTGCTGCATTGTGCTGCAAGGAGCTACAGTAGCTCCTGTAATATTCTCTGTGCTACATCACTGAGCCTCAAGTGCTCTGTGTGAGCCACTAATAGTTTTTTGCACCAGATCTCTCTTCTTTCTGTGCACCACTTAGTAAGGTTTACCAGCTGTCAGGATTCTCCTTCAAGTCTCTTTGGCAGTGTGATTTGGTGAGATGGTGGTTGTTATCCTCATCTGTACCTTAAATATAATGGGGGTAATGGTAGCCACAGTGAGGACTGTGTGTCAGGATTGAGTGAGGATTGAGTGAGGACTGAGACTGCTTGGTGTTTACTCTGTGATATTGCTTTTACTCACAAGGAACACATGATACAGCCAGCCCACTGCCTGGAGCTGCTCATTGACATGGCATTTTGTTGATTTTTGCCTCACGAGAGAAGAATTCTCCCTTAAAAGATACAATCTCCTCTTTGGCGTCCCTGTTGGGTCCCTCCCTCCTGTCTGAGACTGCCGGAGTCTCTCTCTCTGAGTCTCTCTGAGTCCTTCTCTGAGACGTTTGAGTGATCGACAGATTTGACACCACTGTTAGCAGTTGCTCTAGTGTGTAACACTGCAGCTGAGTTGAGATAAGAATTGGTTTCAGAGTCAGGCTTTGGATCCAGTTGTAGGCTGCTGATAAGGAGGCATTGTGCAGTCACAAAGAGAGGCCTAATGCCAGCTTAATGCCAGCATAATGCCAACTTAATGCCTGGCTGTTTCCCCTTGCTGTGTCATGCAATATGAGTGATGAAGGGTTTCTTCTGCCTCCTTCTCGTGCGAGTGTGCCTGGTTTCTGTAAAGACTCCTCGATTAATATGACAGTTTGTGAGGTGGGTTCAACTGTTTTCCATTTCAAGCATTTTGTTGTCATGAATGTCGTGTGGCTGTTTCGTGCGGAGAGGATGGAGGATTTATAAGGCCTGCATTGATTTTTCGTTAACTGCGATAAGTACAACTTTAATATAATGTGAGATGTTCAACTTAGAACTGTTTTCCTTATCCTATTGATGAGCCTGATGAGGAGAGTGAGAGTGTACGACTCCGCGTCTGAATAGTATTTGTTGCCTTCATACTGTAATACTGTTTGGCACTATATCTATTTGGTTGCTGCAGCTGATTGTTGCGAAGCTCTGCATGGAGCGAACCTAGGACGGCGAAGAGGGGAATATTTATATTTCCACTTTGTCGCTTGGGCGAACATTGCATATTTACATATGGAGAACAGTTGGAACTTAGAAATACAATGTGCCATACTGCCATACGGAGGATTCTTTTTTGCTGGACTGCAATGTTGTTTGTTTGAAGCGGTGTGTCCAGCCTGACAAAAGCCATCAAGGAAGTAATTATTGCTTTTCAGCAACATATTGTCTGCCGGCAGGCTCCGTACCCTGTATTCCATTGCACTTAGTAACCCGGTTTGGGAAAAGCACCCAGTGTTTGTGCTGCTTGTTGTGGGGTGTGCCTAGTCATTAGCTTTCAATTACAGCCTGTGGGACCTGTGCTTGGCTTCAGGCATTAGTTTCTGCGCCAGGACAGCCACAGACAACCACAGACAGCCACTCAGCACAGCCTCTCCTCCAACAATGCCCCAACAATGCCCATGACAGCCACACACAATGGTGTCCGCCAAGGATCAGTAATTGGCCCCACAGTCCTCTCACTGCTGTGCAGGAAAAACTCCTAGGAAATTCCTTAAATGCCTGAGTGGTTACAGTGATTGTGTTTGTTATCTGGGGCATAGTTATGCGGCTCCCACATCACAAAGAAGTACAACAAACTTGGAACAAAGACTTAGCTACACAGTCTGTGCAATGTTTAGTCACAGACTTATATTGAGTCTACTCAGTCTAGTCTTGTGTTATCGTATAATCCAGGATAATCTGCAACATTTGGTTTTGATGTAAGAACTTCTGGATAGTTCAGTGTAAACATTTGGGTGGATCTTCTATTTGTCATGTATGTATCACTCTGAATTAAGCCGGTGAACTGTCTCTATTAAAGTTGCTTTCAGTTCAGTCAGTTGGTATTGTTGTGGTTTGGTTGAAAATTGGTCGCAAACAGACATATCAAATATTATAGTATGTTGCAATGCTTTCAGGCTTGCATATACTGGCATAATTTTCATCAACCTAACCTACATATTTTTTAAATGCTGAATGTCGATCAGTAACTTTGTAAATGTCAACGACATATTGAAATGACAAGGTAGGCTTCCTGGACAGGTAAATGGCAGTTTCGACATAACAAGTCTGAGAAGGAGAAGTCATACAGGTTTCTCTTATAAGGCAGTTGTTTCCTTAAGGGCAGGATTACCACTGGGCAGACCTGGGCGGACCCAGTGCTAGTTAGAGACTGGTGACTTGTGAGTTGTGTTAGAGGAAACCAATGAAGTAAACAGAGCAGGCTGCTGAAATGTAATCAATAGGAGGAAAGCAGTCCTGGTAGTGGAGGCCTGGTACTAGAGACCTGGTTGCTGAGACCTGGTGGTGGAGACCTGGTTGCTGAGACCTGGTAAATGATGCCTTGTAAAAAAGTAAATGATGCCTGGTGGTTTGGTGCATTGCTTAGGTTGCTAGTAATCACCGGCTGCATTATCCTTAAATATCCTCCAGATATAATGAAGTATTACATGGACTAGTGCACCAGACATGTGGCACCCAGGCAATTGAGACTCGGAGAGACGGCTAGAACTTGTATTTGCTAGAAATATTAGATGTTGAGTAGGTTGGTTGTTGGCTACAGATAATTGACCTCCCTGTGATCTGTACTGTCAGTGCCAGACACTGCCAGTCTGCCTTCGAGGACAGCAGTGGATTTCTTGGCCATCTGACTCCTCGGGGGACTGTATTACTTTGCTTATATGGTAGGTTTTCATTACGCTTTGTCCGAATGCAGT
Organism: Platynereis dumerilii; assembly: GCA_026936325.1. Lineage (NCBI taxonomy): Eukaryota > Metazoa > Annelida > Polychaeta > Phyllodocida > Nereididae > Platynereis > Platynereis dumerilii. Next base: position 16,458,921 of record JAPTHN010000011.1, read on the forward strand.
CACATAATATGTCTTTGTTGTGTATTTCATATTTTCATTAGCAGCAGAGGTTTCAATTTAATAATTCATCGATTGTCTGTAAAAAATTGTTTCCACCTACTTTTCTTGATTGCCATCTCAGCAATATGTGAATATATGTCCTTTCAGACTTGCAATGAAATGGCTCACATTCTGATTTCCATAATCAGCAATACGTGGCTCAGGTGTAACCTCATATTCTAAGAATGTGATACCTGGGTGGAGCTCTTAATTGAGTCGTGATTTATTCTGTACTTTAGATTATTCGGTCCGTTCCAGAAATGATCGCGTTTCTATTTTTGTCCGAAATGTATTGTCGTCTCATCAAAGACGGTCGCCGGGTTCATCGTCTTGTGGAAAATTGATGCGATTCAATGAATTGGATGCTTTTACAGTTCTTAATAGCAACTTGAAACATATGAATGGCTCAAATGAACTGCAGGTAATTCATAGCTGTGTAGTGAATGGTATTGGATTGTCTGTTACTGCAATGCACCAAGATTTAGTCAATTAAGGTTGCAATTCTGCTGAATTTAGTGCAGTACTGTCTGCTTCTTATTATGCCATCAAATACTAAAATAGCCTTCCTCAGGTAGTTGACTGGGGTACAGTAGAGAGGAGATGAAAAGGTTAAGGGACCTTCAGAAAGACAGAAACAAATGACTAGGTCTTTTCCTAACCAAATCCTTCAGGGCTCCTGGTGCTTAAAGGAAATCAAATGTCACATGAAATCAAAGGGACACAAGTCTTTGACCGGCTGATTTGTTTGGTCTTGCTCAGATTCCGACTGAAGTTCCTGTGCTGTGGCTTACACAGTGCGGTTGCTTAGAATTCAGCCAAGAGAAAACCGACTTTTAAAGAAGAGGAAGAAAAAAGGTATTGCTAATCTGCTGCCCAGTGGTCTCCTTAGCGGTACATGGCTTGTTTGGGAGGCTGAGGCAATAGTGAGGCATTGGTGGTGAAGAGGAAAGTGGATGAAGAAGACGGAGCAGGAAGACTGAGCAAAAAGACTGAGCATAGCTGAGCGACTGAGCACGGAGTCATCCCTGGCAGTCTACTGAGTCTAGTCCTTCAGGGACCTTGCATCAATCACGCGCCAACAGCCTCGCCTGATCAAAATGGCAAGACAAGTTAATGGAGGGCCTTGGAAACCAAATGATCTTGATTACATAAAAGGCAGAGTTTATAAAAAAGTAGCTGCCTTGGCGCTGTGCGCTGCCCTTTGGCAATGGTCCTACATGGCGACGTAGCAGCCAATTTCAAGCAATCGATGCTGTGCTGACAGTGTTGACTGTGTGTTGACTGTGTGTTACTGTTTTTGTTTGCTAACAAAGACTTGCCTCGGTCGTTAGACCACCAGCTCATTACCATGATAATTGTATTAGATAATTCACCTTCATGGCCTCAGGAACTGACTGCCGAGTCTGACTGGCTAGCTGAGTTGCTGACGGGGGTTATTACCCTTGAGGAGAAAAACCTTGCCTAAAACATAAAACGGGAATGGCGTCTGAAATAGACACCTTGCATGTGATCCTCCAATCCTCTGCGAACGACTTTTTCGACTTTCCCACATACTCCGCCATCCACATGATCCGTTAATACTTTTATTCTCCACAATCTCTGAATGTGCAACATGTCCTTGGTTCCTGTTGGATCCTACTGGTATGTTTAGAAAATGACAACTTGTCCGAAATGCCTGTTTTGGTAAACAATGGATTGTACTGATTCAGCTTTTAAAGTTGTCATCAATGCATTTATGCCGAATGATGTATCATAAAAGAGTGATCTGTGTGCACTGCAGTTGCATATTCCGGTGTGTCTATGCTATTATTTGTGGGTGCAGTCTTTATGAATACTCTGAAAGAAGCCTTTGTGGTATGCATACCTAATTGTTAAGCAGTAATCGCATTGTTGCTGTATAATTAGAAATTTGAGGACAGCGATTGCTATTTTAGTTCTTTTATCGGGTTAACCTTCCGGATTTGACGTCATTGATGTGGCAACAAAGTTGCTGTTTCGGCATAAAAATATGTATTTAAGGTTCATCGCTAATGAGGACTTATGCCCCATAAAGTTCTTTAGGGTATAAATAGTTATGCTCTTTCGGCCAACGGTAATGATTTTTGATCACGTGTTCACATATAGCTACTCATGCCAGGTTCTATTTTTGCCTCTCTATGTCACTCATGGCCCACAGACTTATTGTCATTCTATAAGAGAATGACAACGTTAACATACGCACATTACTTCTAGAACAAGCGTTCATGCTTGTTCCGGCTGAGAAAATCAAATTTGGCACCACACCAGACCACATGACCATGACATCATCCATCCCACAATGCATTGCAACTTCCTCTTTTCTTCTCAGCTCCAAAGGCATCAGACATGTTTTTTGGAGCTGCTTGTTTCGGTTGATTGAGGCATTGACAATGGATTGGGAACCTTGTTTAATGTTTCTTTGTAGGTATGTACCATGTTTACTGAGCTAAACATGACCAGGTAAGTTGCTTTTGTTCCTTTTTCCTTGCCTCAAGTTCATGGGTGTGGCCGCTCCCCCTTTGTCAGGGCTGCCAGCGTTCCACTCATGGACTTTTTCGAGTGATTTTGGTTATTTAGACGCTCTGGCAAGCTCTAATACTAATTTCTTTCGTATCTTGGTGCCCTTGCTGAACGATTCTCTTTAATTTTGTGTCATTTTGGTCATTTTGCTTGTCGAACTTGACCGTGCAAGTCCCCGGACTTGTTCAATACACATAGCTGTCCAAATGTGCTTGGCGGCGGTCTGACCATGCCGACATTTCAGCTTCTTCACGGGCGAAATTCTCATTTCCACCGTCGTGTTGGGTTCTCCGGAACCCAGAACACCCTGTCAACTGCTGTGGTCTCCGGACTACGTTGGGATGATGAAAATGTTGTATTTTTTGGCCTGCAATGACGACGCTTCCTGGCTCGTCTTGCGTCCACTCTACTACTGTATTTCAATGACTGTCATGGCGCTGGCCTGACCACGCCGACTTGTCCGCTTGGTTTGCGGGCGAAATTCTCCAATTTCCACCGTCATGTTGGGTTCCCCGGATCCCGGACTACCATTCCATCGACTACAGTCTCCGGACTGCTCTGGAAAGAGACTACATTGTAGTTCTTGACCTGCAAAGACGCCGTTTCCTCGCTCGTCTTGTGTCCACTCTACTTTATTTCTCTGACTGTCATGGCCGCCCGGCCTTCGTCTTCCCGCTCCGGCGGGCTAAATGGCTGGTTTTCGGCTGCTTGGACAAGCTTTCTGGACCTTCTGGAGTGGTTCCTTGCTTCAATCCTTTCTGGACTGGCTTCTCCACTGGTATTTCGTCGTTTTTGGCCCGCCAATTCGACGTTTTCGACCTGGAAAGACGACGGTATTTCGTTCGTCTGCTTTCTCAGTCAGGCCGCCCGGCCTGCCATGTGCTTTTCCCGCTCTGGCGGGACGTTTTGGTCATTGTACAGGCTGTGGATGGTCTTCCTGGACCCCCTTTCATCATTCCTGGATCCATTCCTGTCTGGTATGTCGTACGGACTTCTATTTCGTCGTTTTTGGTCCGCCAAATCGACGAACTTGGCCTGCAAAGACGACGTTTCTTCGTCGTCAACATTGTGGCCGCCCGGTTTGACTTGCTCTACCCGCTCCGGTCGGGCTGAGATCGTCACATTGTGATGCTTTTCTGGGGTGTCCGGACCCGGTTTCACCCTTTCCTGCTTCCCTGGGGTCCGGATTCGTTCTGGACTACTTGGTTCTACTTGATGTCGGCCCCAAACCTCCGGTTTTGGCCTTCACAGACGTTGTTTCCCCTCCCCGGCTCGTCCGGGTCAACTCGCCCACTGTCAGGATTGACCAGGCCTGCTTCAAGTTCCCTTCAACCTGCCTCGCACTGCTACTTTTCAGCGCTTTTCCGGTTTGCAGGGGCTCTCCGGAGTCCTCTTCCCCACCGGGCTTTCCCTCCTCTCCGGCGGCTGTTGGGAGCACCTGGTCTTGCTGTTTTTGGTCATCCCCCATGACCATTCGTTTGGTGACTTGTTTTTGTTGACTTGCCAACAAGAATCCCTGGATTCCACACTGCTCTTCGTATCACCTTTTGTCTCCTTTGGACCTCCGGGGTCCAGCTTTTTTGCCTCCGGTCTACCTTTTGGCAGCTGCCGTTAGGCTTCCTGCCCCTACCCGTTACCTGCTCTACATGCTCCGGCATGGTTGCTGTGATATGCGAGCCTGTTGGCCCTCTCCGCTGTTCCGTCCTCCAGGCTCGTTGTGGTGCTCTGCAGTTGCGACCTCCGGGTCTGTTTTGACACTGGGGGGGGGGGGGGGTTGTCTCCCTCTGCCAGTGCCGCTGTGCGCTGCCTCCTTCTGCCTCCTCTCTCCATCTGTAGTCTTCATGCCGGCTTAGTCTCCAGTCTCCTGGTGGCCTCTTGGGATGGTCATCCTCTCAGCGTCCATCTGCTGGCTGGCCTTGTCTGGTCCCTGGCCTCCGGCCTGGACGCCTTTGGTTTGTGTCTCCGGACCCTTCCACTTCTCTTTCCCTCCAGGTGGTCCTGTGGTTGTTACCTCTCCTCCACACTGGGTGCTGGGCGCGTTGTGTCTCTTGGCTTTGGGCCTTGGGTTGCCCCCTTTTGGGACACATCCAGGGCCCTTCGCTTGGCCCGTCTGGGTCTCCGGACCTTACCTGGCACTCCTGGGTCGCTGGAGTTGGTGCGTTGTCGTGGGCTGGGTCTCCGGACCTGGTACGCTGTTCCTGGGTCTCTGGACCTGGTTGCCTCTCGTGCCGCTTCCTCCGCCGGAAGCGGCGCTTCTCGTTGACTTTTCCTGGGTCTCCGGACCGTGTGGAGTTTCCTGGGTCTCCGGACCGTGTGGAGTTTCCTGGGTCTCCGGACTGTGTGGAGTTCCCTTGGTATCTGGACCATACCAAGTTTTTCCTGGGTCTCCGGACCCCGTGCAGTTGTCCTGGGTCTCCGGACCGTGTGTGGTTTTCCTTGGTCTCCCGCCTGTGTGTGGCTTTCCTGGGTCTCCGGACCATGTGTGGCTCTCGTGGGTCTCCGACTGAGGCACCCATTTTCTGGACCTCTGGACCCTGTGCATCGGCTTGCGGGTCCTGCATTGCCCTTCCTTCACCTTGGGCCCTTGGCAGCTCAGGCTGCTCCTTCCCTGGTCCTTCATCAACACTCTGGGCCTCTTCCGCTGGACCGGCTGCCATTCGCCCCTTGATGAGCCATGTCTCTGGGCCATGTTCGTCATCTTCGTCGGCTGGCCTGTGGGCCCTGGCCTTGCCAGTCTTGGGCCCTTGGGGCCTTGATGAATCTCCCGATGCGACTTCACCTTGTGGTGTCGCGGGCTTCGGCCCTTGCGTCATCCTGGCTTGGCTCTTCTCTTGAGCTTTGGCCTGCACCATTTTCTGGTCCGATTGGTCCTTCCGGTGTGTCCGCACCCCGGTGGTCCTCTTCCCGCTTGCGGGTTTGTGATCCCTTGGCCGCCTCTGGCTCCTCGGCGCTCATCTTTTTAGGGCTGCTCCGGCACCCACTCTCCGGCTGGCCCTGGTACATTTTCAGCCTACATCTCCTCCGGGGGTCTGTGTTGGCTGAGCATTGATTCTACTTTGGACCGTCCTTGTGCCGGGCTGCTGCTGCTGCCTGGTGGTGGGCTCTTCTCCGCTTTTCACAGCGTCCCTCTGCACCTTCACTGGGTGGACATCGCTCTCCTCCGGGGTTGCTTGCTGTGTCCGGTCCTTCTGTAGCTGCTGCCTGGCCTGCCGTCTTCTGTCTGGCCTCCTTTATCCTGCCTTCCAGCGTCAGATTCACCTTGGCGGCTGCCTGGCCGACTCAACTGTCGGACCTGGCTGGTTGGCCTCATCCTGTTCCTCCCTGGGTGTTTGTGGACTCCATTGGCCTGCCCTCGTCCTTGTCTGGGCTTCTCCTGGCTGTCCGGCGGACCTGTGTGCCGTGGTCTCTGCTCCTGCGGCTGTGCTGGCTGTCTGCAGTCAGCGCCTTCGCCTGGTTCCTGGTGGACGTCCTGCCTTTCACCTTTGGCTCTTCGTCTCTGTCTGAGGTCTGGCTCTGGCCGACCTCTGCCTTTCCTGGGTAGTGTTCTGGGTCCCGGGACCTTGCACCCCTCATCTACGCCCTTCTGGGGTTGCCTTCTCGGCCGTGGCAGTCTCTGGTGGTCTGCCTTGGCCTCGCTTCTGCCGGGGTGACCTGTTGGCTTTCCCAGGTTGTGTTTTCGTCGGGACTCGGGCTACTCCGGTGGCTTGCGAGTCCCTTGGGGTGTGCGGTGTGGGCTCCGGCTTTCTCCTTTGCCTCCCCTGTTCTGGGTTTCTGTCTCCAGGGTTCCTTCCCGGGACATGCATCTGCCCCTGTCGGTCCTGGCTCTTGCCTCGTACGCATGGCCTGCCTGCTCTCCTTCGGCCGTTTCCTTGTGTGTGGTCCTCCGCTCCTGCTTGTGGCGCCTTGGCCAGGCCCTCCTATGTACCTGTGCGCCTTGGATGGACCCGTCCGTCCTCCTGCGTGCGCTGGTTGGTCTCCTGCTCTGCCATCGCCTCCTCCTGGCTCCGGGGCTTCTTCATTGCTGTTTGGGTGGACCCTGGCTCCTAGCCATGTCCCCCAAGCTTGTGCGGACCTCCTTTGTCTCTCGTCGTTTCCTGCCTGTCTGGTCTCTGAAAGGGGGGGGGAGCACCCTTGCCTCGCGGCCTGGACTGGACTGCGGTAGTGGGATTTCTACCAGCCATCTGCTGGGAGTTGGTACAACATCGCTTCCTCACGGCGTCACTTCGGCCTCGTTCGCTGCTCGTCGTACAGTTTTGCCCTTGGTTGGGCCACAGGACATCTGTCTTCCATCTGGCCCTAGCCTGCTTCTTGAGCGGGTGTCTCTCCTTGAGCAGACTTCCCTCGCTCTTCCACTGGTGGTGGTCTCCCATCCGTGGGGACACCCCCTGCTTCTTACATCTCTGGATCGGTCGGGTGCCCTGGTCGGCCCTTCCCTTCACATGTTTGGATCATCTGTTGGATCTCCTTCTTGGACTGCGGCGATCCTGGTGTTTTGGGACTGCAGTGGGTCTCTTCCGCTTGCACTGGCTGTCTTCGGTTTGCCTGCCCCTTGGATTCGCAGCGGGGCCCTCCAACGACTGGTGGGATCACCGCTGGCCTTTTGGGGCATCTCCTGATCCACTTTCCGTCTCCTGCCGGCTGACCCTCTGTAGCCTGCCTTCGTTTGCCTCGTCGTCTCCGACTCTTGGTCCCACAGCCTCTGGGCTCTTGGGTGCCTGGGCTCTGGCCCTGTGTCCTGTCCTGTCCAAGCTTCCCTTGGGCCTTCTTCTGCATCTGCTGCCTTTCTGCCTGTTCTGGCTGGGTTAGGCCCTTCGGTACCCGTCTCCCTCGGTTGTACCTCCTCTTGCCGATGCCTTGTCCGCCCCGCAGCTCCGGCTCGGGCGCCCTGCTCTGGTCCTAGTTTCCAGTCCCGGCCGTGGTACTGAAATGGGTCCTTCCTGTTGCCCCTTCCTCTCACCCCTTCTGGTGCTCTGAGATGGGAGTTTTGTCAGGTAGCAGTCATTAGTTCAGCACAAGCCAGACCACTATGAGGCTTCCCTAACCAGCAGCGCTTCGCTCTGTATGGGGTGACAATGCCTCTTTGGCAGCCGGGGTCCACCCCCGCCTACCGCTTTTCTACATCTGCGTATGTTAACGTTGTCATTCTCTTATAGAATGACAATAAGTCTGTGGGCCATGAGTGACATAGAGTTGTGGTCCTCCCCTATCGGGATAGGACCTGTCTCTATGAGCTCATGGCCCACAGACTTATAACATAGTATCCCACCCGCCTCCCCGCGGTGGACCTTGTCGATGCTTCTCGCTTCGTCGAAAAGAGGAAGTTGCAATGCATTGTGGGATGGATGATGTCATGGTCATGTGGTCTGGTGTGGTGCCAAATTTGATTTTCTCAGCCGGAACAAGCATGAACGCTTGTTCTAGAAGTAATGTGCGTATGTTAACGTTGTCATTCTCTTATAGAATGACAATAAGTCTGTGGGCCATGAGCTCATAGAGACAGGTCCTATCCCGATAGGGGAGGACCACAACTTACATGGATTTTTTCTCTTAGATGAACTCCGTTCTGTGCTTTCATTGCTTACAGAATAGCACTTAATTAATTTACTGTAGATGTTCATTGTTGCCAATTGTCCCCGAGGTTTTGGTTGTTCACGTTTGAGCAAATCTGTATTCTCCGGATGAAGAGTCCTAACTGCCACAAAAGAAAACCTTCAGAAAATTGATGAAATCTTTTGGATACGCCTTGTTTGAAAGAAGCAATAATCTAGAGCTATCGCTTTGTGCTTCGTTGAAATGACTGTCACTCTGGGGTGTATACTTGTCTTCTTATCTTGAGAGAACTTCATTACTTCATAACATCTATTTTGCTGCAGACAGACAATTTGTCTTTTGTCTGTCTCCAGCCTGTTATGTTCTCCCTCGAACTTGTTGAAATGCCATTGTAGAAGAACTTGTGTGGTATGATTAAGACAGCATCAGTTTCAGGCTACTAGCACCCGACTACAGCTCTTTTGACGAAAATGTTTTAAAAAGCAATATAGTGCTTTTCCAGATTGAAATATCACTCTGAAGAGTTATTTTACATACAAATTTCTAGGCCGCAATGCTGAGAGCAGAGTTAGTCATGAGTTCATGTGATCTACGGTGGCTAATTGGTAATCACCAGAAGTGTGGTGGACCAACGCTCGGAGAGGAATGTAATGAAATTCCAATCATCCGTTAATTATCTCTTGAGATTTATTTGTAACAGGGCCAAGCACTTGCATGGCTGGGACCTAGTCGGGTTCTACCACGGCCAACAGCCAAATGAGGCGTAACAAATTAGGAAAGCCGTGGGGCTTTTGTAGGCAATTCCAGCGCGGGGATAGATTTTGTCTGCTGCAGTCTGGAATTGCTAATCAATCAGGGATGTCTGTTGGCTCTATTGTGTGTGGTGGACGGACTGAGCCCTGCTCTTGTGCGCTACCATCCTGCATTGCTCCAGGATTGCTCGGGGACTTGATGATCCACAACATGCTATAGAGCGCCCCTGCGTACTTTAGAGCCAAATCATCCAGTGACCGATTGCGACCAAAAAGCCCAATTTTGCAGCCCAATTTTGCAGGCGTGCGTTAGACACGAATCAGAAGGGATGTGGGGCAATTACCCGCAGTGGAGCAGAGTTTGTTTTCGGCTAATGATCTTTGTATGAGCAAATGAAAGACAATAGAGGGCCCTGGTTTCCTCGTCTACTTTGGTTTGTCATGGATTCATCCTCAGTCATCCATCATCCTCCGATTCATCTTTCCCGTGATCAAACAATGCCAGCATCACTTATCCTCATTTCTTTTATTCCCATTTAATTGCTGTTTCTTTGCTTTTCTGATTATATGACATTTTAAAAAAACTCCCCTTTGTGTGGATGCAACAGATTATTTCTCATGAAATATTCCTCTGTCAAAGCTGCTGTATGTTTTCATTAATGCTCCTGGGCATTCTAGGCTGGGCTTGGGTTATTGGAGCTTGAATGTGGTTGTGGTTTGCCAATATTACTGAGCTGAAAGCATTGATTTGTGTTAGGACAATCAAAACTATTTAGGACTTGGGAAGTTCAACTGTTGGGAGCTAGTAATTCTGTTTTTGCTAGACGGTTCATGGGTATTGCTTCAGCCTCTGGAATGAGCCTGAAGAGGCTAAACAGAAAAAGAGACTAAACAGGACATTCTGGCTGCGTTTCTTGTTGTTGGAATTGGCGGTACTATTTTGAGATATCCTGAATAGTCAATAGACATTTGCTCCTTAGTGGGGTATTATCGCACTGCAATCTTGTCGATCAGTTTGGATTTGGCCTGGAGCACAGATTAATCCGGCTGTTGTTGCATGCGACGCTCGAGTGCTGCTTCAGCTGCTTGTGTCTGAGGGTCCTTTGTGTCAACAACATTCGCATAGACTGGGAGGGAGTCATGGAGGGAGTCGTGTACCTATCTTTGGAACTCCTTATCGATTTAACAAACTTAGGACTTCATCTCTCAACGTGTTTGAATTTTTTGCAGGGTATATAGATTGTTTGTTGGAGTGCAAACTACAAATCAATGTACAGATTGTATGGATGTATAAAAGGCTTAAAAGCTTTCAAAAGGTGCAGACTGCGGAGGTGTTGATTTGGATTGTTGTCTCGTTGCGAGGAGCTTACCCTTCGCAAGTGAAACATACAGATAAATCTTAAAATTGTAATGTTTTATGAATATATGTGATGATGGTCTGTAGAAATGCTAATGTGAGTTGTCTTGTGTGTTGCAGGGAGGACAATAGAATGACGGAAGGGCGGTAGTGCTGAGCATCCTTGTCACCCCTCTCCTCAGCAGCCGCAGCAGCAGCGGGAGGATGGCTCGGTGGTCCAGTCTTGTTCCTCTCCTGGTCGTGGCGACCTCCTGTCTGGCTACAGGAGCCCTTGCCCTCCAGGAACCGGGGGAAGGAGGCATCCAGAACTTCTTGACTGTCATCGTTGATGAGGATGGAGATGCAGCAAGCTCCGCAGCCTCGGCCAAACAGCCCGTCTCGGTTCTCTGGGGTCTGCACGACGCCTCTGCTATGCTCGGAAAACTCTTCAAATATGCCTTGCCCAAAGAAGCCTTCCAGGGAGACATCAGTCAATATAAGGTGAGCATCAAATCTGAGCGTCAAATCAGAGCATCGGGGCTAGGCTACTTATCCTGCACCTGACTCCAGGCAAGTTTGTCCCAGTTGTCGGTATTAAGGTGGTCCCTGGGTTATGCAGGCCTCTATTGTAAGACCGGTATATGCATTATGCAACTGGCTTTCTTTGGGGCTAAATAAGTCTTGGTAGAGTAAAAGAGAACGTCCAAATGCATGATGTAAAGCCCTGATCATTTGCCTATGAATGACAACTTCATGGCTACAGAGGGGCGGCCTCACAACGCATGCACCACTGTAGGTAGGAATAATAGTTCTTAAGTACTTCGGCAGTACAGTGGCGCTGCTGTCATGCAGTAGATTAAGTGAAGAAGTCCGCTCATCAGGCATATGTCATCAGGAATGTTCAGTAATGACTCAGACTGTTAGACTAGAGTCTTCAGATTTATAGAAGAAGGTCAAAATGTATGGCAATCAATCTGGCTTGGCAGATTTGTCAGCGGGCCATAAATTATGTCCATGAATGGTACTCCATTTCCAGGACAAAGCAATCAGTCGCCTCATGACACACAGCTTCTTAAATCTTTGTTTGGCAGTTGCATGACTCAAGGTATTCCTCATTGTGTTTTCCTGTCACATTGCCGTTCTGAGGAATAATTGGACTTCTCCATGCCAGGGAATATGATCTTTAAATATCCCAGAGTTCTTTGAAGTCTTCTTTGCTCCCTGCCGGTCCCTGGTCTAGGTCTGGATCTTAATGTCAATTGATTTTTCCGCTGAAACATGATACAAGAATTATTGCCGTAAAATTCAGACTCAGCATATCTCCGGCTTTGATGTTACATTTGCACTTAAATAACTCTTTCTAGACTTTTGTGAATTCAATTTAGTTCTTCGCTTTGAAACTAAATTTTTTTCAAAAAGTTATGAAACTAAGTTATTAGGAAAATGGAGGCAGATTCATGGAGTTATCAATACTTTTCAGAAGCTCTTTCTAGACTCCTATGATACACAGGAGTGGCAGGACAGTGAATGCCATTTTCAATGTAATATTTGGGCTTCATTTCTTATGCATTCGCGACTGAACTTCTGGATGGCGTCGCCTGACCTGTTTGAAAAGCTTTGAAAAGAGAGTGAATTGAAGTCCTTGCCTCTCCGTTGTGGCTCGGCTCACTGTGTTGTGATGGGGGAGATGTACTGGTTGAGAATATAAATTGACTTTGACACTGGCATTACAAAGAGGTGCAGTGAACGGCCCAAGTGACATTTACACCTGCCTAGTAGGTCTAGTAAATGGGTTGGCACAAAGCGGAGCGCTGGGCTGTGATGGATTAAGCTCGGAAGAAGGATGACTGGCCTCCTCATCCCGCTGGCCGTCTGGCCGAGAATTGCGGCAGAAAAAGAGACTGGGGAGGCCTAGTATCTGCTCAAGTATTATCATTAACACCCACAGTGGCCTGTGCTCAAGCTTATACTGCTACTTATGCTGCTACTTTACAAAGGTCACTTTTCAAACTGCTCCAACTAATGTTTATCTTGAATACATCTAGTTGTGAGACAGGGCAGTAGGCCTGTGCAATGTAATATTCACTTACCCACGTCTTTGAAGTTCCTGAGTGCACCTCCATTGATAATATCCAGATAGTGCACCCCAGTGGGGTGTTCAGTTGCTAATGTGGTGATAACAGAGTGCTTGTTGCTGATATTATAGTTTTAATTACCACCAGTCGGCACATTTTTGCACTTCAGTTTACATGCAATAGCATGAGATATGCGAGTCAGAATAGAATAGATTTTATTCAGGTAAAGTATATAAATATATAACAATGCAATTTGTCTTGCTGCTGCAGAGCTCAATCAGCTCATCATAAAATTATATGCAGGTCAATACAATGATAAATAAAATAATAATATAAGGATGAATATAGAAATGTAAAAAATGTAGAAATGCAATAAAACTATAAAATGTTACATGTTATTAAAAATGTGAACAGCGGAGGGATAAAAACTATTGATAAAGCGTTTGTTGCCACTTTTATTTTTAATCTATGTTAATGATATGGCCTCCGTGAGTAAATTATTCTACCCGATAATGTATGCTGATGACTCAACATTAACATCAACATTAAATATATTTCAAAAACCAACTTCTGTATCAAATATTAATGATGAACTACAAAAATTTAATGTGTGGCTTTGTGCGAATAAGTTATCACTAAATTGTAAGAAGAGTAAGGCCATGGTTTTTCATGCTCCTCAGAAACGTATTAGTTATCCTGAAATATATATTAATAATACTTTGATTGGCTACGTGGAGACTTTTAATTTCTTGGGAATTTTTATTGATAAAAATTTGAAATGGAAGACACATACTGATTATATTGCTGGTAAGATATCTAAAGTTGTTGGGATAATGAATAAATTAAAATATTTTCTTCCTAGAAAAATTCTACTTTCAATATATAATGCATTAATTGTGCCACATCTCAATTATGGCAATATTATATGGGGTTATAATAGTATGAAACTTTTTGGCCTTCAGAAAAAGGCAATACGTGTGGTAACTTTGAGTAAATTTAAGGCTCATACTAGTAGATTATTCAAAGACTTGGGTATTTTAAAATTTGGGGATATATGTGCGCTGCATGACTACAAATTTTGCTTCAAGTTGGAGAATGGACAGTTGCCGATATACTTCTATTCAGTTTTTCACAAAAATTCTGAGACTCATGCTTATGATGTTAGAAATTCAAGTAACTATGTTATTCCCTTAGTAAAACATGATTTTATCAAAAAGTCAATACGTTTTAGGATACCCAAATTTTTCAATTCCATGAATTTAAATATCAAATCAAAGATTTATTCACACAGTATGGTTGGCTATAAGCTCTTTATTAAAAGAACAATTATTCTTTCTTACTCAGAAATTTGTCATATCCCAAATTGTTATATATGTAATAATGATTCATAATTAATTTTATGTATTATAATTTCTCTGTGTATTCTCTACTACTTAATTGTGTTATAATCTAATAAGTTTGATGATATCTTACTTTCTTCTTGCAATACCGTCCTAGTTGCCATCCACATACAGGTGCTCATTAATACATGTTATTATAATTGTAAGGTGTGTAGCTAATTTCTAATAAATTGTAGTAGTCTTTTTTTCCCCAGGGCCCACTCGATAACGACAAAGACTTGTCCTAGAGTGGGTCCTGGTCTTGAATAATTGTTGCCTTTACATTGTAATTATTTCTATAGAATTCAATTCAAGACCAAATAAAGTTATTCTGATTCTGATTCTGAAAGTTCTTAAACATTTCCCCGATGGTAAAAACGTAAAGAGATGACTAGTCAGTAGATTTACTAGTATAAATTTCATTAGACTGGTGTGTAGAATTGTCATCTGTATGACCACAGTTTCTTCAGACAGGTTGTGTTAGCACGTGAAACTTGCATTCTTTTTATGATATTGATTATTGAATAAAATATTAGGTATTGAATAGTGAATAAAATAATGAATGTTCCGTTTCTTTTGCAGGTCCGAGGTGTGGACACAAGTGATTTACCTGGATGGCTGACGTACCACGAAGAGACGCAGACGCTTCAAGGTGTCCCAGGACACGACGAACTTGGCCAAGAGTTCAAAATAGAGGTCACCGCCTCCGCCCAGTTCTCCAATGACACGATATCCCAAGCCAAGGACACTTTTGCCATCAACGTAAATGAGGAGAGTCCGTCTTTGGGCAGCATGGCCACTCCGCTCAAGGAAGCAGAGTCCGCCGATGAAACCATGCGTCCTATCCACTGCCAGGACGGCTCACCTGTCACCATGGTAACCATCATTATTGATGCCGATTTAAGCAGCATGCACCCGGCAAAAAAGATAGGCATGATGCAGGGCATGTGCGACCACCTTAAGCTTCCGGTGGATCTGCTTAAGTTGCTGCCGGTCGGCAACCGGCCAATGTTCGATACCTCGGCGTTAGTCGCTGGTCCCGGCAACGTGAAGAAGCCCCAGAATGCAGTTGCCATGATGCAATGGGAAGTGGGGTGCGGAAATGTTAATGCTAATCACATGCCGATCTTACAGCAGGTTGAAGCTACGTCCCATGATGGCAGCATGAGTCAAGCTGTGGGACACGGTATCATTGGTTGGCATGTGACTAATAACAGACCCCATGCTCCCCACAGGATGAAGCGCCAAGCTGATGTGATGGCCACTCCGACACTCCTTCCAAGCCTTGCCCCACCTACCCGCCAGCAAGGCCCCACTTACATTGTTGACGAGACGGACCAACCTGCCACCAGAGTGGTCCCCGTAATGCAGTCTCCTAGTTTTCCAGGAGAAATCCAACCCACCAAGACACGACATCACCACCGCACAAAGACGAGGGGCCGACACCACCACCACAAGAGCAAGCACCACAAACCCAAACACTCGCCCACCCGCAAACCCACCAGAACGAAACACACCCGCACCCCCATGCCCACACCCACCGTCATGCCCATTCAACCCACGCGGGTCGTTGGAATCATGCCCACTGTCCTGGATACTGCCATGCAGCGTCCTAGGCCAACATACGGACCCGCCAGTCCGGGAGTATCTCGTACAGACGTTTTACTCGAGCCTTCAATGACCCCTGTCTTCCCAGGCCGGGGCACTGAGGCCACTGAAATATTACCCACTCGCACCTACATTGTACCAGACATTGTCACCACCGAACCTGTCCATCCCACAAAAACGGACGGCGTGTCACCCACCGATGCACCCGGCAGACCCACCAGGAGACCACCAAAGAAAGAAACGCCTCCTCCGGGCCCAACAGATAACGACTTCAACTATGCTCCTGTCCTGAGCAACGACATAGACAAGCTGGTGGTGCAAGTTGGAGATATTCTCAATTATAAAATCCCATTCGACACCTTCTATGACTACGAAGATGGCAATGCGGACAATCTTAAACTTGTCTTCCTGGCCGTTGATGGCCTCACTGTGCCAAGGACCTCGTGGGTCAAGTTTGACCAGACCAGGAGGATTCTGTTTGGTTTGCCAATGGCTGAGAATGTTGGAAGACATGAATACGTCTTGGCTGCGATTGACGCAAACGGCAAGATTGCAAGAGACACGTTCCTCATCATTGTGCAGAAGAGGCCGTTCGCAGAGCAGGTCAATCATGAGTTCAGTCTCACGCTCGATGCCGACTATAACAAGTTCCGCATGGATGTAGACAAGAGACTGGAGATCGCTAGGAAACTGGCGAGACTGTATGGAGATAATGACCTGAGCAAGATCACCGTCACTAACATCGCTGAAGGATCGGTCGTGTACTCCTGGGTGAATAACTCAATCCCGTACGAGCCTTGTCCAACGAGAACCATCTCGTACCTGCGGAGGTATCTGATCACTGAAGATATGCTCCTCAACCCAGCCCTTGTTGAGGTCATGAAGCCCTACAAAGTGACCAAGGCGGAAGTCGTTCCCAAGGAGGTTTGTCAAAAGGGTGAGAAACCAGAGGGCAGTGAAGGAAAATCTCCCGACTATGGCATCATCGAGGGTATAGACAAGGATAATGGTAAAGACAAGGATCATGACTATAATGGTGGTGTAATCATTGAACCAGCTACAGGCGAGAGCCTCCCCACCCACAAGCCAGTGGACACAGGCGTGGATTCATCCCCGAGGGAGACGAGCGACGAGGATGTGTTGGTGGCCATTTTGGTTCCTGCGGTCGTCGTGGCGGCTGTCCTCCTCCTCATCGGATGTATCGTTTGTCTCTTGTATCGCAGGAAACGCAAGGGCAAGTTGTCTGACGAAGACCAACACACGTTCGTCAATAAAGGTGTTCCCATCATCTTTGCTGATGAGCTGGAGGAAAAACCAAGCCCGCCGACCAAACCACTGATCCTCCAAGACGAGAAACCACCCATGCCTCCCCCTGGATACAACAGAGGGGGGTCAACGCCCTCCACGCCTCGCTCCGATCACAAGGACCCCATGGATTTTGAGGACGACCGAGAGGATCTGACGTCACCTCTTTATCAACCGCCCCCTCCCTTTACCCCCACCAACCGAGACCCCCACCGAAATAACCGCCCGAGGCAGGCCAGCAACCGTCGCCCTCCCCCCTATGTGCCCCCTTAAGGAATTCCACGCACCTTTCCAATAGAAGTTGTGGCTTTTGCAGGACTACTGAGAAGCCTATGCAAGTTCCTGGTTGTTGACCAATACTCTCATTAACACAAAGACAGGGTTTTTGACTGACTCACTGTTAAGCGCCTAGTTGCTGGTTGTTGAACAACCGCTCATGGATGTTGGTCGACAGACGCAATATTTTGTCACGGAGTTTGTTGCTGTCCAATAGTTATTATATGACATTACGCATTACACAACAGCCAGGAATAGTTGTTCAGAACGCAAAGTGTCACACTCATCCTCCTCATTACGATCATCTCATCTTTCCGCCAAGACTTTGTGACTGATGCTCTCGCTTTCTCTAAGGATATCCTAGGAATAGACATCAGCCGACATTTTAGCCTTGTATAGACGCGTTATACACTTGTAGTTAAGTACCAGTTTAATGAATACAACTGTATTCACAGTGTATTGTAAAGTTAATGATGTTATTGTATTATATTAAATGACCTACTCAATATTGTCCCTTGTATAATAGTTATTGGGAGCGAATGAAGGCCAGCGATTCACAAGGTCATGTATCTATGGTTATCTCTGTTCTCGTTGAGGTCAGTAAATGATTTTGGTGCTCTTTGTTGTTGAATACCGAGTTTAAAGATGTTTTAAGATGTGTGCTATTTTATACGTGATAATGTATTTGTTATATTCTTTATTGTAATGGAAACGCCAAGGAAGATAATGCACGATGGTCGCAGTTACTACTGGCACGAGATCAGTAGATTTAAGGGAATGAATCAAATATTTTATGTGGTATACATTTGTATTTTAGTCTTGACGCTGGTTGCATTTTTGTCCGAGTTATGTACCAAGAGTATGTTTACCATGTTTACAAGGATCTGAGTTGGTAGTCGACTGTGTATCATTTACTATCAATGCATATTTTATTACCATGTTCAATTGTTGAATGACAGTTAAATAGGTATTCAAAGAGTTTATGAATGAATGTCTTTCACTGTTAAGGAAATCTCATCATGTTCTGCACATGTAATTTCATTCTGAATCTTTATTTTATCATGTGCCTTGGTTTATTCGTTTATGAATCCTTTTGGAAATAACTTGTTAATGAGCTGTCTCTGAGAAAACCAGGCGGGTGGTGGAGGATGGTCCGAGCCGGATCCGGATGAAATTTTCACCATGTGCCCTTCAAATACATTAATGAAGCACGGTGAAGTCCGTTTTTCCATAAATTAAAATTTTCCTTAATTTTAACCCCTTTTAAAAAAGCATGTCAAAAATGACTGAAATTCATTTAACATGGGCTTCAATGGGAAAACAGCCCAACTTCAGCTCACTAAAAACCCATTTGCCAGCGGGTGGCTAGAAAAGCTGTCGATTGGTGATGCTTATATATGACTTGAATGTCCGAAATCCACTTTCCGTTCGCTGGGCATTTTCCTTATGTGCCTGATATGAGCATTTTAAGATATTTAAGGGTGGCAGATTTCATGGATTTTGTAGGAAAATGCAAAAATATGAAAAGTGCCATATCTCGGCTTAAAATGGACTTACTTTAACAATTTTGGTGTCCAAATATACATTTTTGCCAATTCCGCACTCATCTGAGTGGTTACTTTTATGATTTAAGGTCAAGGTCATTGTGAATTTTCAAGGTCAAATTCATTTTTTCTGTATTTTCTGTCTGATTTTGTAATACATGCTATGTTTACAAGCACAAAAGGCAAATTTAGACACAACTTGATGGTACAGGGGGATGGGGAATTTTCTAAGCTAAATTTTGGTACTTTATGCAGTTCAAAAACTTGCAAATATGACCTCAATATGGGAATTTTTGTATTTACGGAAATGTATACATTTTGAAAATAAGAGTCAACATATTTTGTGCTGTTGTGTACTGATGAGAGGCACACATTCTGAAACTGAACTTGATTTGTTAATGTGTCTTTGACAACAATAAGACAACTTTTGTGAAAAAAATTTGCCATATCAGGAAATATTGTATTTTCGGCTGCCATTATTGAAAATTTGATTTTTTGGAATATCTTTGGAACTAAGGCTGATAATGGAGAAATTATTTCACCAATACCCACATTTTCAGGGTCAAGAACTCTAATGAAGCCATTTTTTACATCATAGGTCTTGTGACAATACTCTAGTTGAGGGTTTGAAAGATGCCGGTTACGGAAATTCAAGCTTTTTTGGAATATCTCTGAAACCGACACAGATAATGGAAAAAGTTGTTCACCCTTCACCATATTTTCAGAGTCAAGGACTATTGTAATACATTTTAGACATCACATATGAAGTAACTATGCTATAACAGGTTTGACAAGCAGCATAAAGAACATCTTGTTCAGTCCTTCAAAAATACCAGAATTGTTTTTATTTTTTGTTTGCAAATCGTTTACTTAGCTAAGCCACTTTTGTTATGATGTAGCCATGCATTTGCTATGCATGATGTCACATCAATCAACTGCAGCGAAACTTGTAGGTTTACGCAGGACAAACTATCAATATTCAAAACAAGGTTTGGCCTGAAATTCAGAAGAATCAGGATGGTGTTTTCTGTCTGATTTCTTTTGAAATAATGTCTTATGTTTTTAATTGCCTCTCAATAGCCGAAGCTGGTGCTAATGGGGATGTAAAGAATAACTCACATTGTCTTTTAGAGATTATGCTGTGCAATTTTTCGTTACGATACAACGCTGTTTTCTTTGGCCGTTTCGCTGAATCTGTCATTGTGTTTTAAGGGAAACTATCATTTGAATGACAAGTTTTGTGTCAAAACACAGGTTATTCATAAAGTTTTGCTCCTCCAAAGGTCATTCCAAATTCTGCCATGCACACATATTTTATTAGAGGATTGGCCAGTGTCACCCTAAAATTGAGTGGAGGGTAAGTTGTGCTACTTTTTTTGCTTCAGGGCAATTGGCCTAAAAAATCATAGCTTTGTCACTCAATCTGACTATGATAGATATCAAAATACAATATATAGACTAGAATCGAAGTTTCAATGCAATCTGAACTATTAGAAACATGGTAGCATATATTTTTGATAAAGTAGGTCAATTATATTAAAGTTGTTCCACTTAGTTTATTGCAAGAAAAACCTTGTATTTTACCTTGTTTTTCAGATAGGTCTTGTGTTCCTGTTTTTGGTTTATGATAGATACTTTACATGGGACTTACTGAACGCTAATGACATAACTAAGGAAGAAAATAAAAATTCCACAAAACTTGAATTATTTCTTTTTGGATGGTTGCATAAAACATATGTTCTTTACATCTAATTAATTTCTTCTTATATTCAGGAATGGCCTAAAATACTTACAAGCAGGGGCGTAGTTCCTGGTGGGATGGGGGGATGATCAATCATATGATTATTCCTCCCCTCCCAAGAATTTCAAATTATTACTACTTGGTGCTGACAATTATCAGTTATGTTTAGCTATTTTTTCCATGATACCACTTGTATGTCATGTGGAATACATACAAGTCTCAGAACATACTTTTGGTTATCTAAAATAAATTGGCTTTTGGCCTCTAAACTAAAGTGGCCCCCAAATCTACTGCAGAGACATTTGGCATGCTAGGCTTCGCGCAAAGTTTCGCGATCGCGTTTGCCGAAATCACTCCCCCCCCCTACAAAAATGAAAAATCACCACCCCTGCTGACAAGAATGTATAATCCCCCACAACATTGAACTTTAAAATGCTAATGATATGCAAATGAGGTCACCCCAGGTCACAGGATAGTTGTCAGCTAAAAACTCCCTACACAGTCTTACCCTTTCCCTACAGTCTTCACCTACCCTTCTTTCACCCTTTTCTTCCTCGATGACATCACAAATTGATGTTTCCCTTGAGCACCGTTTATTGCCTCTGTCTCCACCAGACCTCTATTTATGCAAATGACCTGCTGGCTGAGAACTGTTTCTCATTTATTGTCTGCCATTTCCCAGTTCTAGTTGTATAATTATTATTTATTCTAAATGAAAAATAAAATCCTGTATCACACCCTTGCCACAACTGACCCCAATCCAAATGGCACAGCCACAAAATGATTTTGCCAAAGAAAATTGGTCGTAAAAATCAATTAACTATGCTAAATTAAATCTAACACCACAAGTATTAGATATCCCTGCCAACCACTGTGAGCCAAAGGGAAATTATCTTACGGTCAACATGATGGAGGCAATAATATCAGGGGGGGGGGGGGAGTTTTTTAAGTAGTTTCGCGCAAAGTTTTGGTGAAATAAATAAATTGTGCTTTAGCAGTCTTGCAACAAATAATTTATGGTGTTGCTTGAATATTTGGGGGAACAGCAAACTGAAAACAAATAACTATGTTTGCTTTTAAAGTGAAATAGATAATTTCTCCCTGAGGGCAACTCCAAGAATAGCGTGGTCACTCAATAAAAGATTGAGAAATACGTACTAATGTCAGTCCATAATGCATCATTTTTTCAATAATAATATTGAATATCTCAGTGCAGCTTTTCTCAGCATTATATCTGGTCATGGTGCATATAATAATGATGTTGGCACAATTTGTACACATGGGTGACATTACCTTCTTTACATCATTCTTCATTTCACCCCAACACTAAGGCACAATTTAACACATGACACAACCCACCACAGTCTCTCCATATGTATGTATACAGTGAATTCAATTCGTTGAATGTTTCTTTCTTTTCTTTTTATATTCAGTGTAATAATATATCTCTGCTTTTGGGCTGCATGAAACGAAGATGTTATCCTATCTCAAAATCTGGAATTTGCATCACCTTACAAGTTTCAATTTTGATCACAGTATTTTAAAGTCTTATTCTATTCTGGCCTTTATGTTAAAATGAATTTTAATTAAGGCTAAATCATAAAGTAGTTAAGGCGCCTTAATTAACTTTTGATATTAATTATAAACATGACAAAATGTAGAGAAAAGTATGTGTCGACAATGGTCTGCAGCCTCCTCAGTAGACCAAATATCATCATTGAATTTCTGCTTGTAAAAGACAAAGGACTACACCACAACACTGCCACCTTGGTGTTAATTATACTCAATGATAATGACATCACTAGTATTGTAGCTTACTGACGATTTAATTTATAAAAAAAGGAGTAAAATATTCCTTATGCAATAATGGCTTCATAATGCACATGTATGTCTCCTTGCTGCTGATTACATCACAATTATTAGGGGGCTACATTGTTCAGTCTCATTCTGGTGAACAAATTGAATTGGATTAGGCCTATAGCAGTGGTCATACTTCCAAAATGATCATTATGCAACCTGTTGATTAAAAAATTTCATTACCCTATAGTGGGGTCCCAAATAGTTATCCTGAGACATCCAGATTTTTGGAAGGTAAATCAACATTTGTAAGACCATTCAATTTATTTTCACAATGAAACAATTCACTAGCCATCCTGGTTGAAGTGAAGAATGCTAAATTCTGCCTACGAATCTGGAACGCCCCCCTTCAGTGTATAGAGGGTCAGTCAAGAGGTTAAAATATTAACTGGAAATTATCGCATATTCTAAAATTTAAAGATATATAAAAAGTCATTGCAAATACTCCAGTGCCTAGACTAATCAAAGGTACAGGTGGAAGTTTATCCTCCAATAGGAATGTTTTTACCCCACACTGAATTTTTCAGGATGCACTTTTCGCAGAAATTAACAGATTGTGTGTTAGCACATAATTTTTACGTCAGTGTATTGCATTGTACAGGCTCCATAAGCTCTAGAAGACAGTTTAAGCTTTCAATACAAAAACAAATATGTTGTGATTTGAATGCAGTTAAGATAGTCCCAATTTGGTTTCTTATATGCCCTGAGCTGGACCTGAGAATAATTCATGGACTCATTGAGCATTTTTGAACAGTCAATCACAGCCCGATTCACATTGTTTTCAAAGCCCAATTCACATCGTTTGAAGAAATATTGGTCTCTCAAGGCTTTTCCATGTATCAGTTGTCAAGTGGTTGTCTCAATAGTAACCATCACAGTACAGTAACTGCAGAGTTGCACTGCAGTTCATCGATGTGACATCATGCACAGCAAATGCTTACATCATAAAAAAGTGGCTTTGCTTTGCTAAATACACGATTTGTAAAGAAAATCTGTCTTGCATTTTGGAAATGCCACATTTCAAGCCTGTTATAGCATATTATTTTTACTTGAGATGTGATGTCTAAAATGGTATCACAATAGACTTGATTCTGAAAATAAGGCAATCGGTGAAATATTTTTTCCATTATCAGCTATTATCCGTGTCAGTTCCAGAGATGTTCCAAAAAGCGTTGAATTCCTATAACGGGCGCCTTTCAAACCATCTAATAGAGTATTGTCACATGACCTATGATGTCACAAATGGCTTCATGAGAGTCCTTGACCCTGAAAATGTGGGTATTGGTGAAATAATTTTTCCATTATCAGCCTTAGTTCCAAAGATATTCCAAAAAATCATTTTTTCAATAATGGCAGCCGAAAATACAATATTTCTTGAAATGACAAATTTTTTTCACAAAAGATGTCTTATTATTGTCAAAGACACATTAAAAAATCAAGTTCAGTTTCAAAATGTGTGCCTCTCATCAGTACACAACAGCACAAAATATGTTGACTCTTATTTTCAAAATGTATAAATTTCCGTAAATACAAAAATTCCCATAATGAGGTCATATTTGCAAGTTTTTGAACTGTATAAAGTACCAAAATTTAGCTTAGAAAATTCCCTATCCCCCTGTACCATCAAGTTGAGTCTAAATTTGCCTTTTGTGCTTGTAAACATAGCATGTATCACAAAATCAGACAAAAAATACGGAAAAAATGAATTTGACCTTGAAATTTCACAATGACCTTGACCTTTAATCATAAAAGTAACCACTCAGATGAGTGCGGAATTGGCAAAAATGTATATCTGGACACCAAAATTGTTAAAGTAAGTCCATTTTAAGCCGAGATATGGCACTTTTCATATTTTTGCATTTTCCTACAAAATCCATGAAATCTGCCACCCTTAAATATCTTAAAATGCTCATATCAGGCACATAAGGAAAATGCCCAGCGAACGGAAAGTGGATTTCGGACATTCAAGTCATATATAAGCATCACCAATCGACAGCTTTTCTAGCCACCCGCTGGCAAATGGGTTTTTAGTGAGCTGAAGTTGGGCTGTTTTCCCATTGAAGCCCATGTTAAATGAATTTCAGTCATTTTTGACATGCTTTTTTAAAAGGGGTTAAAATTAAGGAAAATTTTAATTTATGGAAAAACGGACTTCACCGTGCTTCATTAATGTATTTGAAGGGCACATGGTGAAAATTTCATCCGGATCCGGCTCGGACCATCCTCCACTTACACAGCCATCCTGCCTGGTTTTCTCAGAGACAGCTCATTAACTGATGAGCAAGTACAGTAGCAAAATTGGTTTCTTTTTGTTGAATCATGTTGCATTACTTCAAGTTACTTTAGCTATTAAGCCATGTAGGATTTAATTTTGGATTTGTATGATCTATTACGATTGTCATATATGATCTTATGCGCATAGTTTTGTGGTGAATTACGAGCGTAGATAGCCGTAATGTTAAGCACTAGATTCTTGTTGAATTCATTATGCATGTATGAGGTGCATGATTTGTTTGATAGCCGATAGCCAATATGATTAATTACAAATGTAGTATTTTTGTACTTTACTGCAATTGCCCTTTGCCTCTATGTTATTTTGCTGGATATACTGCCTTTACCTTACTTACAAAATTTAACTAGTCATCCTCCTGGATAGATACTTATGTACACTATATAATCATTGCATATACAATTAACAGTCTCTTTCTCTGAAGTCCCCTATGTATTGAATTGCCAATTAACTAATATTTAATTGCCTTTGAATATATTTTAATTTTTAAAGAGATTTTTGACAAGGAGGGATTGCCCCTTAAAACTCAGCCAAGAAACAATCATTCATGAATATTGCTATTTAGTACGTTTTCCAAATCATGTCGACAGGAAATTTATGCAGTATTAACTATTAATCTACACAGCACCTGGTTAGCATTTAACTAATGGTTTTTGTCAATCCAAAAGTGTGTTTTAAATTATTTCTTATACATGATTTTTAGTGAATATTGTTTTGCCACCATGTTATGTGCATAAAAATAGACCAAATTGATTTTTGCGTGAAATTTTATTGTTTACTGATAATAAATCTGAGAAATAAATTATGAAACATTTAATTGTGTGTGTTGTGGTGGTCTGATTTTAAATGGGAAACTTGCAGAATATTTAAGCAAATATAGTTATAGACCCAACAGATGAAATTGGTCTTCGAAGTTTCTTTAGTGTAGCTAGCAAGTAAACTATCACTTGGCCTTGAGCATATTAACTTAGGCTGTAGGCAGTCTGCCGTTGTCTTGGTTAACAACAATGTCATCTGCTGTTATTTGTAGAATCAAAGGCGAAACATATAAGCTTCCTTATGAAATACAATTTAAAGAAGGTTTCACTTTTGTAAGTTAAAAAGACTTCATTATAAACCAAAATTAAACCTCAGACTTATTCATGGATTGTTTTATTGGCTAAAAACTTACTGCCAAAATAATATGTCTTGACTTTAAGCACATACAGTGGTAAAATGTTGAACATTGACATGGCATTTTCGTGCATAGGCCCATGATAGAACCCTCTGCCAAACGAATAAATTGTGGATCATTTAGAAGGACCATGATTTGGCCTTATCAGTTTGAGTGCCAACTGCAGGCTTTCATAGATCCTGTAGGCTCCACAGTTGACTGCAACGCAAGTAATCAAATTTTTGCCTATTTTTCGCATGTTAAGGAGTAGCTGCGCCACTGCGATAGGTGTATACATATATTGTGATCTAAGCTGATAAAGATCCAAACCGTTTCTGCGAGTCATTATGTCACAGTGACTTATTAAATTAAGTTGGCTCCCAGTGACTTGACTGAAGCATAATTATGAGGTTCTTTTAAATTTCACTATATTCAAGTCTCACGACTTGAGGTGGGCTGAGAAAGGTAACCCTGACTTCACCAGTCGACTTCCAAGTAGTTGACTTGAGGGTATAAGCCTTCACCATGAGGCAGCACATTCTTCTAGCATTGATTTACCGAACTGGTGCTCCAGACAAACAATACTAACTGCAAAACCATTGAATTTCCTGTTAGGCCTAAGTCCAGGGGCGTATCTAGAAATGGCCTGAGGGGGGGGGGGCATTACATGGGGTGAATACAAGGCGCTCCGCGGGGTTTCCTATCTCTTCCATGTTAATTTTGGGCCTGGGGGGGGGGGCATGGCACCATGCCCCCCCTAAATACGCCACTGCCTAAGTCAAAATAAGGCAAATAACACCGATGGCATTGATCACATTTCTGTCACCCTCACAGATGAACACAACAAACTCATTTAACGGCTTGTGTGCCACCTGGTGGAAACGTAAACGATTAAGGAATATCAGCAATAGATAAGTAAACTTCACATTGAGAGAAAAGAAACGTTTAAATGGTTAATAGAAAAGTTTTATTTACACTGAACAATGCTGAAGGTATGTAAAATCATACAATCACAACCATGGTTTTCATTATTTACATTCAACACATTCAACACAAACTTCACATTGAACACATAATTTTGCCATTAGATGGCAATTGCAAAGCACATTTATATGCAGCCAAATTACCTGGAATGCGGCAATCTAATTACACTGAAGCAGAACTAAATTCACTAGTATCACAAATTATGCAAAAGCTACAACATCATTACAACAAAACCGGCAATGGCATCTCTTAAAACTTTTCATGTCATGATTTATTGGTCGTCTTGTTCGACGTCAAAAAAATCCCACAGATCTTGAAGGGCAGCAACTGCAAAGAAAATAGGACAAGTTTTCTTAGCACTATTATTTAGAGTAATCTTATAATATATATTGTAATTTATCGGAAACGAAAGCCCAGAATAACTAGCGCAAATCTGGATAATGTAACTACGATATCAGGTTAAAATATGATTTTGGGTTGAAATGCAAAGACAACATCTGAAGCTAGAAAGCATCACATTATACACAATTAATCTCCCCCAGTAGGATTATAAAATGTTACTTACTCTCCAACTCAGACACGGATTTATCGTCCTTCATGAGGCGTTCCATGGAGTAGACCAGTTGGGCGATTTCTGCATCATCGCTCCCTCCCACAGCTCCCCTCCTGTCCACCATGCTGAGTGTCTGTAGACAGGAGATCCCTTGCCGTAACGTCACCTTCTGTTCTTGTTTACCGGTCCGCTGATACCTGACCAGCTCAGCATGCAAGATGGTCACCACACATCGAGCAACCTGAAAAATTAGTAGGGTGTTAAATTTCATGAAGCATATTGAGACAGAATGGAGGACCTAGAATTCACCTAACTAGTCGGCGAAGTGATACAACAGAGAACATGATAACGGAAAGGTTCAAGAATAACATTTCTCTTTCTCCTTCAGCCAAAATACATCAAAGTAGTTCTTTTCAACTAAGTTGCCCAGATATTGAAGTGTACACAAAAATTATTTGTCATCAAACTTTAGAATTACTTCTCTTACATACCAAGTCAGTGAAACATGGGAATTGTATAAAACAAGAACCCGCGGGTTGCATAATGCAGGTGGAATTTTCTACTGTTGGGTTGCGTTTGACACAATATTTTCAAAAGTTGGATTTTCATATGCATATGAGTTCTGAAACTTCAGGCCTTGGTAAAAAACAACTGTTTCTGGTCTTATTTTTCAGCTGTCAGAAGGGCATCATTTTGTTAATATCAATAAATGAGAAAATCCTGTCTCTTAATACCTTATACACATCTCATAATGCTCATACACGCCATTTGTGAAAATCTGAAAATGACATTCAAATGGCAAGATCAAGGTGCTCCGTCTAATCCACAAACTCATCTACGAAAACAATCTGTAACCAGATATGGAGCACTGAACACGTTTGTAAGCAAAAACAGGTATATAGAATGTCTGAAGTACGTCTCAAATGTATTTCTTTTATTTATTATACATAAGGAAAACAGGAAAAAAGAAATCTTACTTTTTCCGCACCATCATAAAAACACTTTTGTAATTTTGGCTATAAATGAGAACATCTGTCTCTTAATACCCTATTTATAATCCAAAATGCTCCTAAACACCACTGTAGATGTTCTCCATATGTGAAAATGTGACTTTCCAATAAGAAAATGCTATTTAGATGGCAAGATCATGGAGTTCGTCCCAATCCACAAAACCCATTTTTCTACAGAAACAATCTGTCAACAGGCCTAGAGTAATAACCACAGGATTTTTTAAAGCAAAAATTAGTATATAGATTGCCTGATATATATTCCACAAATACGTTTTTCTTGATTCTTAGATTTGGGGATTAGAAAAAATGATATATATATATAAATTTTTGATCGGCAGAAATGCATCATTTTACCCCATATTGTCACAAATATGATTTTCATTATAAAAATAACCCATACATAATCCAAAATGCTTCTGCGCACAAAACTAGGGGTTCTCCACTAACGGAAAATCTGATTTTCGAACACGAAAATTCTCTATTTGATAGCAATATCGGGGTGCATGTTCTAATCCACAAAACCCATTATATGGTAAGTGACTGGTATAATGCAGTTGCGCATGCGCACCTGCATTAAAAAAGAGCACCCAAAGTTTGAAATGCTGCACATCATAAATGGTACACCCAGGATTATTTGTGGCCTTGGGTTATGTATTTTCCATATCACATATACTGACCTGATGAGAACACTGACAATCTCTTTCCAAGATGATTCGGTTGCCGTTCTCATGATGGCACAGGATCTCATTGATACACTGCATGATCTGGAATCAAAGTATGAACAATTTTTTTAAAAACACATGTACGAAAGATACCTTGGCACCATGTATTAATTACTGGCTTTCACTGCTCATTGAAATAGGGATGTAATTAGCAGAAATTTTCATGAACTTTCCCCAAGTAAATTATTCATACTAATGTTCAGACTAGTGTTGGGTATCGTGAGGATTTTGCGATACAATAGTTTAAACGATACTTCGTTAGCGATACAATACCTGAACGATACATACTATCGGGTGAGGAAGCGATTCAATATATTGCCAACAATTGTGGTGCACGATACAATACTATTGCGATACGTAAATATCCAGAAAAAGCTTGAAAAAAACATTTTTTATGGTGTCAATTCAACATCATTGCTGTATGAAGTTAGCATTGGGAAAGTTGGGCAAAAAATAATTCTCTAGTTCACAAAACTGAAGTAAAATTATTGCGATTTTCATGGATTTCTCACAAGATTGAGGTGTAATGCGCATTTCAGCGCCTGTCAGATATTAGCGGAACTATGCTTTTGAGCAGACAATACGTATCGCGATAATCATGATACTTGCTGCCTTTGGCGATAGTGTATCGTGATATATCATGAGTAATTTTTCCTCACGATAGTTGTATTGTGACTGCACTGGCGATGAAGTATCGCGATAGCGACAGTATTGTCCAAACACTAGTTCAGACATTACTTTAAAGAGTGTTGGAGGATATCTACTTATATCTGTGATGAAGAAATTACCATAAAATCACCTTATATTGTGTTAAATCTTTACATCACAAATTGTCTTGCAAAAGACATTACCTTTTGTGTCATCAACGTTCTACTGCAACTCTGGACTTGAAGAGAATGACCAGCAGCAGTGTAGATGGCATTGAACAAACAATCACCTGGAATGAAGAAAACAGCAATTAATAAAATGTGGCAACAAGGAGTTTGTACTTGTTATAATCTTGTGGTAAAGCAATGTCAAAAGTTTAGGAAAAGCAGAAAAGCAGACATGCACAATTTTCTAAATTGGTACTTTCTGAACAATACATAACACAAGCAACAAGAAGCCGTTCATTAGCAACATTAATACCACAAGAGGCTTCTTAATTTCCTTGAGAGGTCAACGCTTACGTACATTTCGAGCAATCATAGCTCAGTTCCTAAATAGCCCAATTTGGTGCTGATGGGGCGTAAAACACAAACCCACTCACCCACTTGAGCAATCCTAGTAAGTACAGCCCTGTGATGGGTAGTATAAGTACGCTTTTTTAGCTTGAAACTTTAAAAAAATTTCAAGTCAAAATTAGTTTGTTTTAAGTTTCCAACTGAAAACTACATTACGCAGAATTACAGAAATAGATCCATACCACTTTTGGCACACATGCGGTCGACCACACTGGAATACTTTATAAGGGGACAAAGGATGTCCAAGACAGTCACATACAAGGAAACTCTTTCTTCGTCATTTTCCCGCACATCAGGAGAAAGGCAATGGAGTAAGATTTCGTCTGTGAATAACTTGCTGAATCTGAAAGACAAGAGAAAAAGAATGAAATTGAAACACAGACAATTAAATTAAATGAACCTCGTTCAGGTAAAACTAAAGGGATTTCGATCCCCAAACTAATTCTTCTTTCAAAAATTTCATGAAAAGATATTATTTAAGGGGAGGTATGGGTGAGAAATTCCCCAAAAATATGTAAGCTTCACATATTCAGTTTATGGCACATCTTTGACCAACACCAACCCAGGCAGCCAGTCCAAGCTTCAATTATTAGCCTGGCTCACCAGGCTAATTCAGGAGTAATGGTCTGAAAATATTGTCCGTCAACTCTACTGTTCAATTACTACAGGTTCAATATATCTGTTTTTGTGTTTTATTGGTTTGTTAGGGTAGCTAGATGTATGGAAATTCCTTTTTTTTTTCAATTTCAAAAATTTTTTTTTTTCTGAAATTAAAAAAAAAAAAAAATCAACTTTTTTTCAATTACGCTAATTTTTTTTTTTTCAAAAAGAGGAAATCGGGCAACTTCTGTTTTTCAAAATTTAAACATTTTTTGCTCCAAGATTTAAAATTTTTTTTCCTAAGTTAAAAAAAAGAAAAAAATTGTTTTCCTAAAAAAACAATTTTTAGGTGGCCACAGAGTGGCCACCTCTTCTAAATGACAGAAATTCGGGTGTCACAAGGTCAATTTTCGCAACAATGATCAATTTAAACAGCGTTTTCTGGCATTCAATCAATCAGTTTAGTCAGCAACTATGTTGTTCTCGTTGCATAGAAGTTAATCTTGCCTGGTTTTGTAGGTAGAACAACTTTATTTTTCTCCATTGGAGTCTATGCTTTTCACCTCAAGCAGGACGACATTGTGATTGCCTACTAGTATTGCGACAGATGCTCTTTTTGATTATTTCTCTCTCCGCAAATTACAATGATAAAAAATTGCAAACAAATTTAAATCAATCCATTTATTATATACTGCCAGATTAAAACTAGTTTAACGTTAATGTATGCTTCTATATTTAATTATGGTGGCCTCCTAAAACAAATGCCCTTTTCTTCTTCTTCTTCTTCTTCTTCTTGGGCTTCCCTCCTGTGTATGGAGCTCCCACAATGAGGTGTATGACCAGACCCAGCTTGGTTTCAACTTAGTTCCACTAATTGCCATTCAATAATAGTCGATCTGATCGAACTTTATAGTGCTTAACAACACTTGTAGGCCTAATTTTCAGGTGATGTGATCTATCTATAGATTTATAATTTAATTAAATGGATAAACTAAAATATCACTCTTGTATGATTTTTGAAGACTTTTTTGTAGTGTATTTTAGTTGTCAAATTTAATTCAAATCATAGGGTAGTGATAGGCCATTCTTTGAATGTGTTGTATTTTCAGCATTATGATAGGCAACCTCACCGGACTGTATGGCAGTAACTAATGTCTTCATTTGTTTGATCTGAGAAATTCCATATGATGACATGTTTTTTTTCTTTCTTCTTTCTTTCTTCTCATATCTTTTTCTTCTTTTTCTGTCATTTATTTTTCTTTTTTTTTCTACTTTATCCTTCTTTCTGTTTCTCTAAATTTAACTCAGATGATGACTGCTTCATTTTAAATCATTAGAGAAAGCAAACAGATCAGTAGGTAACAAGAGCTACCATAGTGTAATTATGGTTCCTCTTCCTCTGCTAATAAACACTCATCTGTTTAAGTTTTATGTCAAGTGGGTTATATATATTAATTTTGTTAATATCATTTTTTAAAATTTGAGCAGGATAATTACATATCAAATAAATAGGTATAGCAAGTCAATTATGCTTTAATATGAAGGTACAGAGCTCTTGTGGACATGGCCTATAACTCGAGGCAAATGGTGCATTTACAGGGCTCGAATCCAGCTCTTGTCGGGTCTCAGGGGCCTATGTTGGACGGCGGTTTAATCATCCTTTGCCTCCTCCTGTCTAAATTAGCCTACCAAGTGCACTTAGTGCATAAATTCATTACGTGCTGAAAAATGAGGTGACTTTAAACAGTTTTCACCTCAATTTTCTTATCTTTACAATGTATAGGATAGACAAAGTATTTCACAGGACAAAATGTTGGCCACTGGCTTGTACTTAAACTGTGAATCAGCATTTTGAGATATATAGGTAGCCTACATAATGTATAGGCCTATATATATGGCAATTTTAGTGGATAAGAGGGCGTTCAAACTCACCCCAAGATCGAGGATGACTTTGAACAGAGTGAATTCCAGTGCAAGAAAACGATCAATTCCAAGAAAACAAATGTTTTATATATGTGACCTGCTCTACCAAAATGAGTTCAAAGTAGGCAATTTCTATTTCTCAGAAGTTAGCAAAATGTGTCTGTCAAAAGGTCACATTTTGATGTTTTTTAGCTGTTGGTACCATGTTTTAGCAAAATTTATTTTCTTTGAATAATCAAGGCCGTCTTTATCAGCTTCTCTGCTTACTGAATTGGCTCATTGGGTCACATGACTGCCCAGGGTCAAGTCACAGGGACGGATGCAGGGGGGGGGGATGGGGGGGATGCATTTATATATTTTTACATGTTAATTTTATCTGCGCGCAGTCGCATTATGTCGCGAATTATGCGTTCCGCAGTGCGGCAGCCCGATAGACCCCCCCACCAGAATTTTCTGGATCCTCCCCTGTCAAGTCGTGCGACAGGAGGCTGCAGAAAATTGGGGGAAGGTCCTAGCCTTGGTCTGGTCCTTAGACCAATTCTTACCATGGTCTGGTCAGTAAGCTGAAGAAGCCCATGAGAGAGGGGCGAATGCAGCTTATCATTTATCAGCTTTTTGGAAGATAACTCAAGCTGGGCATGGCCACCTTTGAATCCCCGGATTCTTGTTTTGTTTCAAAGGAGGAAATTGGGTGACTTCAAGATTTAAAAAAATCTTACACATTCTTTTTGTGGTTATTTGGATATTATTTTGTTCATGGAACAGCCACAATAACAGCACTTCCCTTGCCGCAATTCAGAACCACCTTTCTCTGCCATTTCCAAAAAGGTAGACTTAACTATTTCACCAGCATTGCTACATATTTTGCCGTCATCACTGCCACTTGAGCCAGGCTTTGAATCCGCGGATTCTTGTATTAAAATATGTCTCTGTCATCACTTAAAGCCATGTCAAATACCAAATCATCGCCAAATTTTCGTGAGTAAATAGTGGCGTTGTGTTAATTCAAAGATGTCCACACAAAAAAGTAGTTACCATGGCAACATGGAATTTACTGTGGTGAAACATAACAATGATAACTAAGTCGTTGCAAAATTTTGTTCCTGTAGCTTCATTAGATTTGGAGAAATAGCCACAAATATTTTATCTAGTGGTCAATTGCCTGAAATGACATTAACGTCACGTTTTTGCCATTTTCCGCAACATGTGAAAATCAACTTTTACCCTGTACGGGATGTGAAAAATCTTGACAACCATTTGTCGTAGGAACCTGTGGGATACATCATCGGAATCCTCGAAAAATAGACCAGATTTTTAAAATTTTTTTTCTTTGCAAAATTATATGACATCGTAGTGATAGAAACGAGAAATTATTCAATAAAAATGACTTTGGACTACTTTACCCTAATTTCTGACACTATGAAAAGAAATATCGAAAATCCGCTCTGTAATTCCCTGCGTCTTGCCGGTCTTCATTTGTAAATTTTTTCAAAATTTTTCTATCATGTCTGTAACTTCAGAAATTTCACATCCCGTGAGCAGTAAAAATCAGCCTTTTTTCGCCTTTTAAACTGGTTACCATGGCAACCATTCATCATAACAATGCAAAATCACCTGAAATCATCTAACTAAAACCTAACTTTTTATACCAAACTTTGTTCATTAAACTTAAAATTGCAGAAAAGTGCCCTTCTCACCCATACCTCCCCTTAAACTTTAAAAGATGTTGTGACTAACTACAGAATCCATTGAAAGAATCAACAGGGCTATAAAAACAATATTTTATACTCTGTCTTAGATCTTCGGTGCCAGGGAAGATCCTATGACGGAGGAAGCTAGCATCGAATCTCCTGACTTAAATGAGAGCTTACCTTCTCTGTGCTACGTCAGTCCAGCTTGAAGAGGATCAAAACAACATTTTCATTAAATAATTAAAGAGAATCATTTACCTGTCCACAGATTCAGCAGATATGTGAAGAGCAATTTGGACCAAAATCTTCAGAGAAAGATGCAACACTTGCATCTTCTGAGGAGCACCCTGAAATACAATGGACAAGGAGTTAAGTGCAAATATTCAAAGATGGATGATTAGGGCTTTACATCATGGTAGGCTAATTGGTACAGGAGGAAGACAGTAATGATCGAGGCAAAGGATTCATGAGTAAAACTGCCATCCAAGTTCTCTATGACCCGGCATGAGCTAGATTAGAACCCAGGACCAAGGACTGCCTTAAGTTATAAATATATTTACAATACCCTCTCCTAAGCCTCCTTTGAAGTCCTTTCTAAATTAATTAACACAAAAGCAAAATATCATACTAGGCTCCGCAATGGGAGTAATTGGCAAGTTTTTAGTATTTTACATCAATACAATTTCAAACAAGGAAAGTCAGTTCCTTACATTGGGTAAATGGGGACGAGACAGCTGGATAACTTGATCGAGGATTTTGTTCTTCTTGGCGACATTTTGAATGGAAAGTGAGTCTTGTGCCGGCATTATTTGTAAGTCTGTAGATTCCGATTCAGCATAATCATTTGACTGAAATTAAAAATATCTTAATATTATATATGCCTGGTTTCAGTTGATCTTCATTCAAATTAGTATGTTTCAAGAGCATACTGTTAACAAAAATAATGAATAATTTCCAAAAGCAGTGCTTTTCCCAGGACAAAAATTCAATTAGCGACAGAGGCCAATTTTGACTAAAATGTGTACATGTGTGGCTAATTTGCATGCAAGAATATGCAATTTTCATTAGCCAAATTGAGGATGGATTAGCCAATGTTGATGTGGCTAATGGCTAGGAAAAGCAATGAAGCATTGCCAAAAGTATTTTCCAAGTGCTTCTCCAACAATATAAATATCTGTCTTGGAGACAGAAAATTTATATTCATCTGCAATTATATATTTTTTCAAACCAAAGAGAAAATCAAGTTTAATATAGTAGTAAATAAAGTTTTAAGTAGTGTAAGGATGATTGGGGCTTTACGTCCATTAAGTAGTGTAATAAAAGAAGCGTTTGTTTACAGGATCAATTGGTGGCATGGAGTTAAGCATAACTTCTTGGATGTACTTCATACAAACAATTCAGAGAGCAAATAACTTCAGCTATTTATTGAAATGCTTACCTGAGAATTGCTAGGAGTGCCCCGCACCCCAATAAGCGAACATGAGTAACTACTAGCGGCTGAGTTTTTGTTGAGCAGAGCCTCTCTGCAGTGTCCACACCAGGTGGCGATCTTCAACAAGAGAGTAAGAGATTTGCAAACAGGCTCCACGTATTTAGTAAACAGTTCATTTTCTGCAGGTTTTTGGTCATCGCAGTTAGACCCGGTGACAACAGGCAACCTATTCCTGTCCACCATCAGTTCATTACAACAATCGATAAAAGTGGCCAACTGGTCCTCGATAGCAGGAAGCAGGAGGACGGCGGAACTGCAGTCGTAGTCAGAGAGAAGCAGTCCGTTTAAACCCTGACTTATCAAAAGGGCGTCCTTGACCTTCACTGAAGTCTTTGCGGAGGTTTCTTCCACCGGAGATGCACCAGTCACAATCCTGAAAAGATGCAAGTTTACGTCATTCAAAATATTCATAGAAAATATTCAAATGGCCATAAAAAAGGCCAAGTTCCATTTGTTGATAACTTACCAAACCATCAATATCTATTCACACAACAACAGTGAAAATCAGATGTTTTAGAGACAAAACATAATTTTACCCCTGGTACTCACATCACTTCCCTAATTAATGTTTCAAGAACCAGAACCAACAGAAGGAATACACTAACAGTGCTTTTCCTCGGAATCAAAATGCAGTTAGCCACAAAGGCCTTTTTTCAGTGAAATACATGGATGTGTGGCAAATTTGCATGCAAATATGAACAATTTTCGTAAGCCACATGGAGGATGCATTAGCCAATGCTAACGTGGCTAATGGCTAGGAAAAGCACGGTTAACTAATGTTGTACACTTACCTTTTAGGGAGGACAGGTGACAAGGAAGCCTCCTTTTGAACTTCAGGAGACGATGCCATCAAAGAGACCAATCCTGTGCAACTATTTTGGTCGGTAACTTTCGGCTGAGACAGAAGTTTGGATACCAACATTCCTCCAGTTATAGCACCTGGAATAATAATTAAATATTTATGAAGACATGTCAGTCAAAAGGGCAAACCTTTTTTTGGTTTAAAACTCTGATAACACTGATAAGTTTTGAATGAAATTTTAATTATGCCAACCTTTGTTATTGGAGATGTCCAACTTAAGTAGGTTTTCGCGGATCTCTTTGGTAGAACTAGAAGCTGAAGTAAAAGAAGATTATCAAATTCCTTTATGTCAGATTGATCAAATTGATTAATTGAATGCAACTGAAACTCAAAATTTTCAATTTCTTGGCTTACTTTTGCTGGTTGTGGGGACATCTTCAAAGAGTATTTTGGCACGCTTGGTGATTGGCCTTTCGGCAGACCTGGCTTCTTCCATGAATGTCCTGCGGTTGGGAAAGGGCGATCCTTGTGTGCCCCTCGGAGATGACATCCTGGGACTCCTCCGTGGACTGACGGGTCCGTTTTTCCGGGGGGAACCCCCTCCATCGCTACTGCTGGTGGAAGCCTTGGCCTCTAGTCTTTTGCATGAGTTTTGCAGTTCTGTTATTTCGTGCTCCTTGAACTGCATTTGAGTGCTCAGTTTTTCAAGTTCAGCCTCGAGACTTTTTTCCCTTTCCGATTTCTCTTTCGTCTGCGCCTCAATTTGTTGAATCTTCTCCTGATGCAGCTGGCCCAAAAGTCGATCCTTCTCCATCAAACTCTTCTTGAGCATTGTGATCTGGCCATCCTTACCATACTGGGATTGCTTCAAGCTTTGGATCTGGAAATAAAATTTAAATTTGGCAAATCATATTACTTAAATTTTTTTAGTGAGACATATGGTTCTTCTCTTCCATCTCTTAGATCAGAATTATCTCATCAACAAGGGTCCAAGATCATATAACTTCCATCCGTCAGAAACAACCGTATTTAGGTGAGGATAGGATAAATAAATAATTATTATTAATTATGCCCAGATTTTGTCATATTTACAGGATATTCATGAAGCACTTCAAAATGCAGCAAACTTCCAAGACAGTTGTTAAAATTTAATGATGAGGTAAAAGAAGTAAAGGTTTTAAAAGATAGGCCTAAATTACCTGTTGTTTGTAATGGTCCATTTCTTTCCTGAGTTTTTCCGTGGGGTCGGGCATATTGATCTTGGCTTGTGTAGGTAAAGCGGGAGAAACAGTCGCTGAGCCAGCCTGAGGAGTGAGCATCCTGCTACTTGAGGACATGCCATGATTCTGCTGCAATGTTCTACTCGGAGGCAATCCTGCGGACCCTGCTACCCCGGTTGGAGTTTTGACAAATGAACTGTTTGGCGTCGTACGCCCATAGTTGCCTGCTGAATGGCTCTTAGGCATACCCCGACCGAGACTGCGAGGAGACTTCCCGAGGTTGCCCACTTTAGGTGCACCGGGCACATTGTTGTTATTGTGATTCTGAGGGTGCTGAGAGAGAAACTGCGTGACATTATTGTCGAGATTTTGCCACTGGTCCTGAGTCAACATTAAGTCATCATCATCATCGTCCCAAAATCCTCCTTGGTTTTCACAATCGTCATCTTCCAATTTGCGTTTCTTGCCTGGAGGTTCGTCGACCTTACCTGCCCCCGCCATTTGCATACTGGAGTCTGACTCATCAAATTCCTGCTGCCATCAGCCCATCACCTGCTCAGATGAGGCTCTTGATATAGAAAGAGACCAGCTACGCAATATGGTCTCCTTTGACTTAGATGACTTCTGAAAAATATTGAGATATATAACAAGGTAAAAATCAATCTGTTCCATCATATCACACAATTATTTCAGTTCTCAATGGACCGAACACAAATGCCCGGCGGCAGCCTTGCATAAAACGCACATGACACCAGTACCTCCCCCCAGCCCGCCGCCTCTGTTAGAATGAAACAGTTACAAGAGCGGCTCAGAGTGATCAAAGTACTCGTACAATTCAGACACTTTTCATTTGAGAATTTTTGGAAAATACCTATTTATAGCGTCAGCAAAAAAGGCGAGGAAAACACGAGTAGAAGATCATGTTAAGAGGCGAGTAATTCTAGCATACCTACATTTTTATGGTTTAATATTAACGCTGCCACCGGAATTAACAACAGGAATTGCAAGACCATGATTCACTGATTATTTGTTGTAACCGTATAAATGTAACAGCACAATGAGTGACAGCCAAGATGACACATATTTGACAGTTTCACTTTCAATACTTCATTTTCACAAGCAAGGAGGCCAATATGCTTGGCACAGCAATGCATAGTATTAAAGCCTATCAAACACTCAGGTTTGTTGACAGTGACCCTGACAGCTGAAATTACCAAGGTTAAGGAACACAAGTGACAAACTGAAAACAAACTGATCTGTCACTGACTGACAGTGAAGAGGCAACAGGGGCAGTAGCAATGCTAGAACCCGCTAGGGGCGCTGTTGTCGTTTTTCTCTGAGCCTGACCAAAAGTTGATCCTGCAGTCAAATCACGGCTGTTTTTTTACAGAAAAACCTCATAATTTGTCCAGGAAAGATATGGAATGGATAGCTGAGGTTGTTAGGTCGTGGTATAGCACATTTTAGTGAGTGAACGTTGGTGCATGTTGCCATTGGATCAATGCATTTACACACCCCCGACCCCCCATAATAAAATATGCCACTGACCTTGCAGTATACTAAATCATTGAGAATGGGACACTCAAGGGTCTAAACATGCTAAATGGGTTTAAGTATCATGATTGGATGCTTTTGAAAGTGAATTGTAATTCCTGCTGTGAATTATGTCAATTTTCAACCTCAATTTCTGAACTTCAAAAATTTATATCTCGAGTTATATTAACATTATAGACTAAAAACGACTGGGTTCGAGCGCAAACTATTAGAAGAATATTCCTATACCTTTATTTCAGTGATATGTCTCATATTAAGGCAGTACAAAGCTGGATCACTTTTTGTCCATTTTTGGCCAAATCGGGACTCCAGCTTTTTGGTAGAGATCCCCATATGGAGACAAACCTGCACAAGAAAGGTCACTTTTACCACTTGTTTTGTCAATGAGGGACCTGAAGGAAGATATCTACGAAAAGAAAAATTCATTTATAATCTTTATTCAAAAAGTGCTATCATTGCTAGGGGCAGGCAAATCAAATGCAGCGAAGATCAAATGCCACATCGAGAGAGGTCACAACCGTAAGGTTAAAGACCTAAAACGTCTACAAGTCTACAAGACAGAAATGGTGGTGATGGGTAGCCTGGTAGGGAAGGACTGGAATCTCGCGTTTTCAAAGCTGGACAGCAGCTGGAACGCCTTGAACATGTGCACAAGACTTTCATTGTCAACCAACACCTTGTATTTACACCAGAATGCACATTAAAATTCAATACTTGCCATAAAAACAAAAGCCCACTGAAAACAACAAACACGTTTTCTGGGGAAGGCGCGTTTCGTTGGCCAAACTTCTATGCGAGGGGGCGCTGTGGAGCCAGACGCTGCTGCCATCTGGTGCTAATTGCGTCAGTTGAAAAAAAAAAAGTTGTTGAAGTTCACACCAAACTTGTTTCTATCTCTTCAAAAGTGTCTGGTGAAGTTATTGAAGATGATTACGTGATCCAGGTGATATCAATTAGTAGCATAAGTGCCCAGGTACTAAATCAGTGTCCACTTATGGCATGTACTGAGATTTGGGCCTACAATTTTATCAATTTAGAATTTTGAAATTTTTGCTTTGAGTCTGTAAATGTGTATCACTTTCACTGTATCAGTGCAGTGGCATATTTGGTGAGGGGCAGGGGGGACATTGGGCCATGCCTGGACCCCAAACCACCCCAGAATTAACATTGGAAGGTATTAAAATAGGGTAGAGACCAGCATGGGCACTAAAATCCTGCCCGCCCCGCGTCCGCAGATTGTGACCGTGCCCCAACCACACTCGCAGGCACTTTAGTGCGGGCGCCCTCGGGCTGCCCACCTTGCAAAATCTAATGCCCGCCCATGCCGACAGTGCAATGCCCACGGGCAGTTGTGCTCCCAAACTTTATGCCTGCATATGCCCGTGCCCGCATCTTCTGTCTTTTTCCAGCAGACCGGCTCAATAAGCAGACTCACACCCTTACCGTCACTCTTCCATCATACGGCTGTCGCCACGCTCGAAAATGCACCAACATGGTTGTCTGAGCGTTAAAGGGAAACAAACAACAAATACAAGTTGGTATAGTAATAGTACTGAACTCGTGGTTTAATTACTGTAGAAAAAGGGTGACTGGTGAACTTCGGTTCTGGTGTACTGTCAGCTACACCAAGCACTATCTCAGACTTCCCCCCGAGACAACCAGACAACAGAAAATTTGGAAATCTTGGCATGTAGACTGTATGGTGACAAAGCAACTAATTGGGCAACAGTCCTGATTGCTTTTAGCACTTTTTAATAGCCAATAAGAGTCTTTTAGCCTAATTCGCATTTGTGGGTTTATAGTTGTAAACCTGTCTGATAAGCCTGAGTTAGTCTGATAAGCCTGAGTTGGTTTGGCAGTAATTTATCGTACATTGGCTGCACTGAAAACCTGTATTTGCAATACTTATCTATGCGATTTTCAGTGTGCGAAATGACAGGGGTCTGATATTCCTGAGTACTTGCAGAAGGCTTTGGAATGGTGAAATTTGACACGCTTTTCAAGTTCCAACTATAGTCATGTCATTTTTTTCTGGCAGTAAGTTTTTGGCTGATAATTAAAAACATACCTTACTCTTGACAAAAATAACTGTCTCCGTCTGTTCCTGACACCTTGACCAAACAGTTTCATAAACATTAGGAAGTATTGGCATGTTGCAGCTATAGTTTTGAGGTAATCCCATGGAAATAACATTGCTGTCAACACAGCTCAAGAAGCCATTTTCTTCTATTGCTGCTGTGTGACGTCACCATTGTTTCAGTGATGTCATAGAGCCAACAATGCTGATGACGTCACAACAGAAGGCTAAAAATAGCTCAAAATGTGCTGAAGAGCCGCAGCAATTTAGCATTGTAAGTGCCTGCATGATGGAGCTGGGGGATCATAGGACATCAATTTAGTCCAAATCATGCTTGGTCATGGTGTGCTCACCCTAATAAGCCAAAAATTAAATCTCAGACTTAATCATGGATTGTTTCACAGGCTAAAAACTTACTGCCAAAATAAAATATCTTGACTTTAGGGCTTTTTTGAAGCCCTTTCATACACTGGAGATTTTGCAGTTTCACTAAAGAAACGATGGTGCAGACATTGATTCGCCAGTTTGACATTTTCGGTGCTATTCGCATGGTTAAAAATTGCAAACTTGATTTAATTTAATTTCTTTGATGTTTCTTGCAGAAAAGTGATTGCTTAGTGGCATGCAGAAGGCTGCAAAGATGGGCAACGGTTATTGCAGTTTTCGTGGAAACTGGTTGAGAACTGTGTATGCTCTACTATTCTATAACACCTAGGAGAGAGGCCTAGCCATGTGTGGGACTCATGGGGCGCACATTTTCCTGTGGATGATGCTGTTATGCGTCTCAAATTATGTTCAACCGATGTGCGTCCATGACAGTGTTCAATCTAAGGTTGTGAACAAAGCGAATATCAACTACCGACAAACGTGGGATAGACGGAAAAGAGCCGCTTCCGAGTCATACTTTCCCATAAGAATCCACACTGACTTCCACAATATAGAAACATTTTTTTCACCTGATCAAGCAAGAACTTTGAAGAGTACAGTTCGCTACACCACTGGGACCATTGCCAACATTTTATCTGGTAAATATAAGTTGTGCTACTGCTTTATCATAGTTCACTAATGTAGATACGGTGGAATGTTAACTCAGTGGTAGCATGCTGGGATGCCAATCACTGGGTCCAGGGTTCGAATCCAGCTCTTGCCGGGTCACCTGGGCCTATGTTGAACAGTAGTTTCGGTCATCCTTAGCCTCATTGCTATGTCCTCCTCTTATCCTAATTAGCCTACCAGGTGCATAAATAAGGATGTAAAAACTCTACTCATCATTCGTCTGATGTAGAAAACTGTACAGCTCTGCTTAGAAATACTAGTGTTCAATGTTTTATCATGAACCCGATACCAACATAAAGAAAATTGTGTGTTCTGCAAATTTAGTAAAAATAATTCATAATATAAAAATATATTTCTAATTGATAAAATGTTATTGTGGTCTGACATTGGTCATGGCTTGTTCTCCAAATTTAGTAAAGAAATCATTCATAATATAAAAATGTTGTTCTAATTGATCAATGTCATTGTGATCATTGGTCATGGCTAGTTATATTTCAAGTGATTGTTTTGTAGTGATTCCTGTGCTTGGAAATTTGACATTGAAGAGATCGGATGATGCTTGTGCTTTTTCATGGCGAGATGGGAAAAATAAGGACAGGTATTTGTCATGTTAATTGCTCATTGCTTGACATTTATTCTTGTGTTTCATGGTCTATTAGAGGTAAATATAAGTGCAATGTATTTGTATTTCTTAGATGTGGAGATCTCGATACTACATATCGTGGAGAAACTTGTATGGACCAATTTAAGGTAAGTTTTGTGGTCTAGTTTAATAATATTTTTCT
This sequence comes from Platynereis dumerilii, assembly GCA_026936325.1. Classification (NCBI taxonomy): domain Eukaryota; kingdom Metazoa; phylum Annelida; class Polychaeta; order Phyllodocida; family Nereididae; genus Platynereis; species Platynereis dumerilii. The sequence continues at coordinate 16,502,056 of JAPTHN010000011.1, forward strand.
CTGAGGATAATGTCCCATACCTGACCTGTCACTCGGTTTTGTAATCCGCAGATTCTTGTTTTTTATTCAGATTCCAGATGAGCATTTGGAGGGACTGCCTGTCTGGAACCACTCCCATCCGGAGCCCTCAGCCTACCCCATCAAGGCAGGCCCTGGCATTCCCGACACTGATTATATCCTTTATGTGACAGCTACTTCGTCATCCCAGTGTCACCAAAAGGTAATTATTAAAATTTTTGGTAACTGGTTTATTAGTTCATTGTGTAGTAAATTTTGCACCTTCAGATGGTGTAAAATTATTTATTGTTCCCTGTGTAAAGAATGAATCAGTACTGTAGATATATATAGAATATTGGATTTCAATTTCAATGAATTAATTTAACCAGTGTAACAATTAAAACCCTTTTAAATCTAATCTCTTGAATTAATCTGATATGTTGATGATCCAATGATTGATGTTTTACTTTTCCAGTATGGAACTCTCATTGCTCATGCCGCTTTTTGCCAAGTGGAGCAAAATTCAAGACCCATTGCCGGACACATCAATTTTTGTCCCGTCTGGTTGGAAGGCCATATAGAGGAAGCTGACCGTTTGCAGCTGGTAACATACAACTTATGCATCTGAATTGCATTCTTTTCACTTTGTGTCGGCACTTTTTAATTGCAATATGTATTTGTTATGGTAAATTAGTTTTTCCTGAATTTTTTGCAGGCCACATTACATGAACTATTCCATGCCCTTGGGTTTTCCAGTAAGCTGTTCGAAGAATTCCGGGATTGCTCAAAATCAAGTAAGCAGAATAAAGAAAGAATTCCTGTGATAAATATATTCAGACAGGGTCCCCACAGGACAGGGAAAACGGGGGAAATGGTGAAAAAAAATTCCCTGCAGGGAAAAATCAGGGAATTCGAAATTGACTTAAAATTCTGGGAAATCACAGAGAATTTGGTTTTACATGCGTTAATGCATTTAAAAAAAAATTCCTTAAAAGTCATAGTTTTTGGCTTCTAATTAGCGACGATATTGCCGCGAATGTCTGCGATAACACAACACTAAGCCCGAATAAGGTCAGGGAAAATGTCCGATAAAGCAGGGAAAAATCAGGGAAAATACAGGGAATTTGCTCGCCAAGTTTCAGTGGGTACCCTGTCAGAGTTTCCTGTGCAATTTAATTTCTGTACATTTGATAGAATCTCCTTCTGATTGGCAATAACATTGTGTAATATCAATATTTTCAGCCACAGGACTTGATTGTCCAAAAAGGTACAAGCCAATAAGGACAGTTTACGGGGTGAAGAGACTGGTGACGCCCTCTTTAATCAACCTGGCGTCTAATCATTTCAACTGCGTCACCAACCAGTTGGACAATGAATTCAGTCCCATGTTGCAAGAAAAGGTTGGTCGTACTCTCATTGCTTCTTTGAATGTGTTATGTTAACAATCTTGTGAAGAGTAATGATCTAAGATATATTTTATGTCAACAGTTATTTTGTCATTATCCCCTGTAATACTTCTGTTCATCATTTTGAGGCTTCATGATTGTTTAATGGCAATTGTTTTCATTTTTCAGAATGGAGAAATAACGTCTCACTGGGATGAAGCATTCCTCTATGGTTCATTCATGTCTCCATCTATTGGGCTTGTAAGTTACTCATGAATGATTATACAAGTTCAATTCAATTTAATTAAAATGAGGATTTAGTCAAAATTGATGTTAATAGTAATGCGTTATTTGGTATTTGTATAGCAGATAGGTAATTCTTCTGCCAGGAAGTTAGTATGCAACTGTTGTGATTCTGAGTTCTTCACAACTGGTTTCCTGGCTTAGTCACCTGGACCTATATTGACAGCAGTATCAGTTATCCTTCACCTCCATGTTCTCCTCCTATCCAAATTAGTCTACATGCATAAATAAAGGACATAAGGCCCTATTCATCCATCAATCAACCTAAGTTCTTCCTCTTGTTCATGTATCATTGCAATTACAGCCTTCGGCCACCCTTGTTGACCCCTTCACGTTGGCCGCAATGCAGGACTCGGGATGGTACCAAGTGAAGACCAAGCAGGCAGACTTCTATGTGTGGGGAAAAGGTAAGAATAGGCTGTTTCATTGGTTTTGCATGCTTACTATTTTTAACCGACTTAATGTCGGTTATTAGAGGGGGGTGGGTAGTGAAAGGGGACTCATGTAAACCATGTCCATGTGTCCATGTCAACATTTCTTGTCAACATGTGTGTAAAAGTCCATTTGTGACCTTAGTTTTCAACTTAGAGTAATGAAATTTGGTACAGGTATGGTACTATGGGCATGGATCTGCTAAATGTTGAGAAATCCAAGATGGCTGCCATTTTGGCGGCCATTTTGGCAGCATGTAAACGATGTCCATGTGTCCATGTAAACATTTCTTGTCAACATGTGTGTAAAAGTCCATTTGTGACCTTAGTTTTCAACTTAGAGTAATGAAATTTGGTACAGGTGTGGTACCATGGGCATGAATCTGGGACATGTCGAGAAATCCAAGATGGCTGCCATTTTGGCGGCCATTTTGGCAGCCATCTTTCTTCATTCTTGAACTGCCCATTGTGACCTTAATATTTCACTTACAGTTATGAAATTTGGTACAGGTATGAGACTCTGGGCATGGATTGGGAACATGTTGAGAAATCCAAGATGGCGGCCATTTTGTGGCGGCCATTTTGTGGCGGCCATTTTGGCAGCCATCTTTCTTCATTCTTGAACTACCCATTGTGACCTTAATATTTCACTTACACAGTTATGAAATTTGGTACAGGTATGGAACTCTGGGTATGGATTGGGAACATGTCAAGATTCCAAGATGGCGGCCATTTTGTGGTGGCCATTTTGGCAGCCATCTTTTTTTATTTATTGAACTGCTAATAGTGACCTCAATATTAGTGACCTCAATATTTCGCTCTGAGTTATGAAATTTGGTACAGGTATGGACCCGTGGGTATTTATTGTGAACATGTTGAGAAATCCAAGATGGCGGCCATTTTGGCAGCCATCCTTCTTCATTTCGTGAACTGCCCATTGTGACCTCGATATTTTGCTTAGAGTTATGAAATTTGGAACTGGTATGGGGCTTTGGGTATCAGTCGGGAACATGTTGAGAAATCCAAGATGGCAGCCACTTTTTGGCAGCCATCTTTTGTCATTCTTGAACTGACCATTGTGACCTTAATATTTCACTTACAGATATGAAATTTGGTACAGGTATTGGCCTGTGGGTATGGATGAGGACCATGTCGAGAAATCCAAGATGGCGGCCATTTTGGCAGCCATATTTCCTTTTTTTTAGAAATCTGTTCAAACTGCATGATTCTATACTAATAGTCTAACGTCTCCCAATCAACTATTTCTCCTATCTTCCAATATCAGTTGCTCAGTGGTTTAAGCAATGGCACCTTCAATTTCATTGCGCTAGGTCGGTTTTGAATCCGCGGATTCTTGTTTAGCAAACAGGTCAGTCACTTTGTGGGTGTCTTTGGTTGTTTGTTGTAGGCACAATGTGCGCATGCTAGAATTAAGCGGCAAGCTTAATCGCATTTATCGAGATATCAAGTAGTGCAATAAATTTTTGGCAGTATGTGCAATAAATTAATTTCAATCTTTTTCATTTATTTTCTCTGAAATCAAATTTTTAATGGCAAATTGTAGATTTTTAGGTCAATCTCTTGTTTGAGTTTGTTGTAGAATTTTTTTTCAACATCGCAATATCACACTAAATTATAATTATTGCATCCCACTCAATTATTGCATCAGCCTATTATTGTGCAGCGCTATTTTGTATCATTAACTGGTTACAACTTGTGTCAATATTGGTCTTTCCTCTCGAGTAATGTTTCGCAAGTTTTGTCATAGCATTCACTAATTTTAACGTGACTCTCATCTTCGTCTTTATTCTGTCATTTACAGGAGAGGGATGTCGTTTTGCATTGCATGAACAGTGCTCAAGAGGCTCCAAATATTTCTGTACTGGAAGGTAGGCCTTTGTAATTGTTATTCTATTAAAGGCGTATGTTTAAGACACATGCATGTACCGGTATACACTATGTAGTAAATGGCCCTCGCTTACTTCTCTTCATCTAACTTTCAGCGGTACGGGCTGCCATTTCTTGCATAGACATAAGGCTGACTGTGATACCAATACGTTCCTACGACATTGCAGATTATATGTTGCTCAAGAAAAGGTCAGTATTTTGATGCCAAACAGTAACTTTTGGACTAAAAATGTACATGTTCTTGCATTGTCAAAAATGTCAAATTATTCCTCCATAGCCCAGCGGGCTATGGAGGATTGGACCGCTACGCCAGCTGATCCGTCAGCGTTAATTTCCGACATTCAGTAAACATGACATACAGTGATTTACGCAACACACCTCAAATTTCCCCCTCCACCTCTGCACACATGGCATCCTAAGGGGTCAGAGTGATGTGGCATATAGATCAGGGATAGATCTATCTGTTGCGACTGTAAAACGATGTCGTCAATGCCGAGAATAGTCAGAAATCGGGCATTTTCTGATGCGTTTTTACGCTGCGTCGTACCATAATCATGGCCAATTCAATATGTCTGCCCCAGCCTGTCTCTAAATGGGAATGCGACACTTTTTGGCTGATGTCATGGTCGGCGTTGTCTTGGCGGGTCCCCGTCGCAGTGAAGCGATCTGATTGGTTAGTCTGGCTGGTCCCCAAACTGCTTGCAGCGCCTCCAAGCGAGCCCCCCTCCAGGAAGGACCCCTGGCGACCTCTGGCGAGTCTTGACTTCGGCAATCGTCGTGAACCTTCCGGATATTTCCGAAGGATCGCACATTACGGGGGATGAGAGCGATATCCGGGGCAAAATCAAACTTGTTTGATTTCTCTCCAGGCAGCCACGGTAATGGAGGGAATTATCAGAGATGCCATTATGGACTACATGAAAAAACACAGTTACTTCTCCAAAAAACAATTCGGATTTTTGCCATCAAGATCAACCGTACTACAACTACTCAAACTGATTGATGAATGGACTGAAGCTCTAGACAATGGAAAGAACATTGAATCCATCTACATGGACATACAAAAGGCTTTCGACACCGTGCCTCATAAAAGGCTTATCCACAAGCTCACCATGTATGGCCTCAAAGGCAACCTACTCAAGTGGATAGAAGACTTCCTAGAGAACAGATATCAGTTTGTCGGTATAAATGGAGAAACTTCTTCGCTGAAGCCAGTAACCAGCGGTGTCCCACAAGGGTCAGTTTTGGGCCCACTACTCTTCATTTTGTATATGAATGACCTGCCAGATAACCTGCAGTCAGGAGTTTATATGTTTGCGGATGATACAAAGATTTACCATATCCACAGCAATCATTCTGGATCCGTATCCAATGTAATACAGAACGACCTAGATGCACTGCAACAATGGTCAGAAAATTGGCTCCTAAAGTTCCATCCCGAAAAGTGCAAGCAACTTCACGTCAAGAAGCCCAGCGTCACGACAAGCCTGCCCACTCGCCATCTGTACTCATATGTGGATAACACAAGGTGTGAGGTCAATTTGCCCTCAGTTCAACAAGAAAAAGATGTAGGTGTGATCTTTGACTCCCACCTTAATTTCAAACATCACATAAACGAAATCACAAAGAAAGCATCTCAAATGATGGGCATCATACGAAGATCATTCATAGAGCTATCCCCACAAATTTTCAGGCCACTCTACATCAGCCTAGTCAGATCAAGGCTAGAGTATGCCCAATCAGTATGGAGCCCGCATCTAAAATCGGAGATAAACCGCCTAGAAAGAGTACAAAGAAATGCGACAAAGCAGGTCAATGGATTTAAAAACCTGAGCTACACTGAGAGACTCCAGAAACTGAAGCTACCAACATTGGCACACCGGCGCAAAAGGGGTGACATGATCGAAGTGTACAAACTAACCCACAACCTGTACGACGAGGAAGCAAAACTAGATCTCCCCTTGGCCCAAGATGCAAGGAGAGGACACTGCTACAAGCTCTATAAGAAACGTACTCTCAGCCTTGACCTTCGAAAATATAGCTTCACAAATAGAATAGTAGACACATGGAACTCTCTACCATCTGAGGTTGTGGAGGCAAAAACCTTAAATTCCTTCAAAAATCGTATTGACAGATTCTGGCATGAGGAAATGTATAAATTTGAAGAATAAAATCATATAAAGCCAAATAACACACATACAACATACAGGCAGCTATGCGGCCAGTGTATCGTATGGAAAATTCCAACCAAACTACGCACGGCAGCAAGGCGGCCCGTAGACAACTAATTAGCCATATTCATAACGATATACACCACAACCCATGCTGGGCAGCAAGGCGGCCCGTATAACTAAGAAATATCCAACAAACTGGATACCAGACTGTTATAACTGTAAAAAAACCCTGTCATTGTCTACTGCTAACTAACTTGTGAACAAAAGGAGCTGTGTAAATATGTAAATATGTACATACAGACTGTAAATATTGTAGATACTATCATCACCCACTCCATTGTAAATAATCATCACACCACTCCGGGACACACAAAACTATATTTTGATCTGGATATAGAGGACCCTCGGGACCTGCATCCAGAAACTACTTGTTACTTGTTGTTACTTGTTACTAATGAATTAGCCGTAGAAATATGATGTAATTACGACGCATGTCTTGATTGAAAGGATTAACCGTAAGTAAAGCCCTCAATACCGTCGGATTTCCTTATTTCCAAAGGCTAACCTTGTCAAGCAGCCGACATTACTGCGTGTCTCCGTCCATGAAAATCCGTGAACAGGCAGATACTCGGGGGGGGGGGGGCATCCTTCAGTCCTCAGGGCTAGTGATTCCATACACCCTTCACCCAAGCCCCACTGTTATCTCTATTTCACCCCCTCCTCAGTTGGCCACTGCGACCAGTTTTGCTCGGAACTTTCTGCTGCAGCAGACCACAGAGGCCAAGATGTGTGTCACAGGATGGGGTGTCAATGGGTGCTTTAGGCCAGCTGTCAACTTTCTTGTGGCTTTGAATGTAAATCCTCTCACTTAAGCCTACTTTAATAGCTTTTATAGTGTGTCTTGTTTTCAATGTAGGGCCTACTAAATAGCAAAACAGTTGATCATATTTATAAACTTTCTTGTTAAATTTTGTCACAGCAACAGCTTCAGCTATTTGAGCTCAGCAATGTCACCCAAATAGAGATAAACCTGGGGCTTGTCTGGAGGGGGAGGTCCTACCACCCCCGACAGCATGGAGGATGGGGGGGGGTAAATCCAATTGCTTTTGCGACGTCACTCACTAGTAGTCACTACTACGCCTGCCTGCTGTAGGACAGAACAGGATACCCGTACCGTAAAGGGGGGGTCTGGGGGCCCTCCCCCAGGAAAATTTTGAAATATTAAATGCTCTGTGATGCATTCTGGGGCATTTGAAGCCCAAATAACCTTGTCATCTACAGTGTCTTTTTTAGGTTGAAAATACCACACTTTTTCTTACCACTAGTTAGCACTCATAATGATGTGTGATATATCTTTATCTAATGAGTTTTTCCCCCCTTTCCTTGTGGTTCTGGAGGTATCGGACTGCATATTATTCTACAATTTATTTTTCTTACAATATGTCTCTTGGACATTGGATTGGCTCCCAGAATTTTTACCATAAGCTTTTCTGACAATATTCAGGTACTGGTAGTCAACTGTCTCACCCTACCTGTTGCCCTGTCCTATTGACTGTCCTATACACAACCCACTGCCCCTGTATTTGATAGCTGAAGTAAAAAAAACTATCACCAGATCATACATAGTCTATAGGATGTGTTATTGCTTCACTTGATTCCAATAAAGGTTTAGCCCTCACAGACATTTACTTGGTGTGAAAACATAAGAAGTTGGATGCTATGTGCTGTTCATAGGCTATTCCTATATAAAATAAAACCATGCATTGAAATGGATATTCCTTAATAAACCTAGGCCGGTGCCAAACTTAAAAAAAAGTCATCTACCTTAGCATGAGATGTCCATAGCCATGATGTCTACTCTGTCTGCTCTGCTGGAAGTGACTGATGAAGTCAAATGCCTCCAGTTATACTATGCAAATAGTTCAACTAGTGTCATCATGATTGCAATTTGTCTGAGCTGCTGTCAACTTTTCAAGAAAAGCTCACTTGATTGCAATTAACTTGAGCTGCTGCCAAATTTACAAGAAAAGCTCAGCTGATTACAATTAGCTTGAGCTCCTGTCAACTGTCATGGCAAAGCTCACCTGATTGCAATTTCATTAGTGTGACACCCAATTAGGTTGATTACAAAAATTGGTGAAATAAGCTACAATTAACCTTATATAATATAATGATTAATTCTCCATAATACAATTAACCTGTATACATCTTACAGGTAAATTGAATGATTGCCCTTCAGCTGCTGCCAAATCTAAATGTCATCAATGGTACTTCCAAGTAAGTGCCTGATGAAGTGCAATATCTGTTTGCTTTGATATTAGCCTTGTTTTGTCAATAATAGACATTCATGTGCCATTGAAAAAAAAAAGCATCATAATATTAAGTTACTCTGCATAATTCACTTTTTTACATGGCTTGTCAACCCCTACAAACTGTAATTTCTCTCAATTTTACATACACAAGAGAAGGTCAGTGCAGTGCATGACTGATAGTATAAAAATTTACAATTACAATTACAATTACAAGGTGCTGACTTTATCCTCCAAGGTCCATTTTGTCCTTTTCTTGTCATGCTTGGAAAGGAAGTTAAGGAAGCTGGCATACAAATGCCTTTTCAAAGTTGTTGACTTGTTGTTCTTTTAAATCTTCATGAGTTTCTTGAATTTAAATTAGTACTCCCAAATCATATTTTAAAACATGGATGCTGTTGGGAGCTTCAGACTGACCAGCTGAGTACATAATTGCCATGGCTATCAATAGGCTATCATTATCATTGTTTTTGAACTCTCTTTTCATGCATCAAATTGTCCTTATTTCTTATGAAAAGTATGCACATGTATGCAAGCTCTTTCTACAAATTTGTTATGGTTCTTTGAAGCTGGTTCTATTAATAAGAGTTTATTATTCCTCCTAAAGTTATGTTTCCCATTGGGCTTCAGCTGCACAACTGTCTGAATGTACTTTGCTGCTTTGTCGTTCAATGCCTTTGAGGTTGTACTCATCAGCTTCAATTGTATTCTAGTAGGAACAGGTAGCCAATGAAATTGCTTTCTGTGTTGCCCTACACAGTCTTCCTGTCTCTATGAGACATATTCATTCAGGGATGTCCAGGATCTTTCAGTTGCCCCAACACAACATTGGCCTAAGGGGACAGGGGGCAACCCAACTATCCAGCTATGGAGGTGCGGATTCCATCCGCTGTCTAGTATAATCTGGTGCTGAAATTCATTGCTTGACGGTAACACATCAATATTAAATTAATCATATTTTGAACATGACAGACATCACAGATTGGAGGAGGTGAGCCCGCAGTTCTCTTATGATTCTTTTTAAAAGTCTTTCCTGTTCTGAGATGTTGACCTTTACTTTAACGTTGTTGAGGTGTGTTTGGAAATGTTAACTTTTGATTTGCTTCCTAAATTTATGAATCTGGTGTCTGGGTATTAATGTGTTTTTTCATGCACAGTTTCTCTTTGATGTTGTTGATTTCACCTCCTATATTTGGTGTTAATTTAGTTGTCTTGTTTTAATTTCATTAATAAAATATCTGTATGAATGCTTATGACTTTATTATGGTTTCTTTCCAGGGCTATTGTGATTCTAACAACAGTAAGAACAAGGTTTACCAGGATAAATTTAATCCACACATTGACAAGAGATGCTTCGTTTCTAATATTACTGAGGTAAGCTAACAACTGAATTGATTGGATACCTCTATAGATCTTTTGTGTGATCTTCATACTTTGTGAGTTCTCAACTGGTATTAAATGTAGAAATTTGACTTTGCAGACGAGTACTCCTGGATTCCTGGACGGTCGGTGTTATGACGTGCAATGTATCGAAGGAGAGATCCACGTGAGAATTTCCCAGGAGACTCCTTGGCTCAAATGTCCTTCAAACTCAGCTGTTCAGGTATTGTTTTAAAGAAAAATTCCAATTCCAGTGTACTGAGATACGTAATAAAAAGGAAGGACTAACTAATTCTTTATTGGAAGGAGGTTGAAACATCCCCGACATTTCGTTATCTTTAAGATTTGTCTGGAGTTATTTTTGGCCAAATTTTGATCCGAGATTGTGCCGCCTAAAGTTTGGTTGATAATGACCTTGATCTGAATGACCTTGATCTGAATGACCTTGATCTGAATGACCTTGATCTGAATGACCTTGATCTGAATGACCTTGATCTGAATGACCTTGACCTTCTTTCAGGTGCCTGGATATGATGGGGTCATCCAGTGCCCAGAAGCAGACGTCATCTGCAACCAAATCAAACTCATTGTCAGTGACACTTTCACAACTTCTACCAAGTCCACTGCTGCTACCATTGCTTCCACTCCGCCACTCCCTACGCTTCAAGGTAGTCGTCTAATCTGTTTCATTACCAGTTGTTAGAAATCTTGTTTATTTTATTCAGTCATCTGATCTTTGAAATTGGATAAATTGATTACATAATATATGGGTCGCGAGATTAACCATAATTGTGATGATCTTATATTCTGTTTTTCAGAAACAGACATTCCAGACATTCTTCGAATTCAGATTGTGTTTGCAAATGCGCATTACTCGAAACTCGCAGAGAACGGCCAGGTGGAGACGTTCATCACAGAACTGACTTTTGCCGTGATGAAGAAAACAAGGGTCGACCGTAGCAGGATGAACGACATCACTCTGAGGAGTGGATCTGTCATTTATCAGTTCTTGCTGTTGCCCATCGTTCCCAGAGAGTCACCTCAAGGTAGATAGATGACTTCTAAATGAATTATCCCAAGCTAAATTTAAAATATCTTAATATAGTCTCTCAATGTATTATACATTTCTTATGACTCGGAAAAAAACAATTGTAAGTTTTGAATGAATATTTAAAATATGGAGTCTTTGTACTACAGATTTAAAATTTTGTATCATAAAGCCCAAGTCATTCATCTATCCATCTTTAGTTATGGGTGAAGAGAGGCTTGAAAGGGAGATGTTACATTATCAAAGAATTGCTTAACTTAAAATGTCTGGTTTGTGTATGATCATCTAACGTTTCTAAATATCTATCGACATTTTATCTTTCATTTTTAGCAGGCCCGCGTTCTGAACAAGTGTTCCAAATACTTAAATCTGCTATAGAGAGTCGGAAATTTAACATAAGCTTGCCAGATGGCAGCACATTCATTGCCACAAATGTTAGGTAAGAATTTATCTTTCTTTTGCTTGACTTGTTCGCTGTTCATTGATCGGAAAATCACTTTGCTTGGATGTTTAATTCCCCTCACATTCTTGGCTAACTTGACAGAAAAATTCAATATTATGCTTCTATTTATGGAATCATAAAATTAATTTAGTGCAAGTTAATGTCTATTTTGCAAGGGTTTCTTGTTGTTTGGGACTAGAGATGTTGTTCCTATACATGTTAATTGTTAAAAGCATAAATTGGTAGCTGCAAGTATATTTCTAAGGTAGAAATAGAACTGTTGTTCATTCTGTCTGAATAACATTGCACTGAAATAATTGTGTAATGTTTCATAACATACATAAAATGAACTTGATATTAATTTCAGTTGGACAATAGCTGGGCCTCGGGTGCTGCCTCGGAGTATGTCCACTGGTACGATTGTGGGAATCGTGATCGGTTGCATCTTAATTGTGATCACTGTGAGTTTGGCATTGTTCGTAATCCAGTGTCTGTGCTGTGTCCAACAAAACAGACGAAGAAATCCGAGGAACCCTGCCCAATTGCCCCCCGCTTGGCGCCCCAGTCAGGACCAGCTTGTGATGAATCCAACTGCAAGCACTTCGTTCACTGTGGGAGAGAGCAACCAGGAATTCAGAGCTTGATTTTGTTCTACGTTCGAGTGCCCTTTGTCTCCTTACTATTCGATGCCCATGGTCATTAAGTTATTTTGTTGCCCTGCCAATCAAGCCAGACCAGCAATTGTAGTTGACAGTCACTTTTTTGCTGCTAATTGTTGGAAAATATCAACTGAATCGTGGCAAAAAACATTTTATACACCAATTCTCATAGAATCCTGACATTCCTGCCACTATTGAGCCCATTTTAAAAAGATGCGATGCTGATGGAGAAGACTTTATAAACATTCAAGCTTGTGTCGACTTCCATACGGACGCAATAAAGTCCATATGTGCTCATTGATCGAAGAATGGTCAAGAATGACTATGACAAAGACTTTGACAAGGCTCTAACAAGACTTTGACAAGACTCTAACAAGGCCAAGTTTTGTGAAAAGTGCAACAAAGGTCAGATCTGTGATTTTGTATATCTCGTTCAGTAACATATCAAATAAGACTGTTTCTACTAAAAAATACTCCAAGAGTAGATCTGTTTTTGTAGTTCGTATTTTTTACTAACACTGTTTATGTTAGTTGTTTTGTAACCATTTACTTGTTGTTGGGTTAATTGTATTGACTTTGAAGAGATGTAATTGAAGCTTACGCTAAATTCTGGTATGATACTCATACAATGCCAGACTGTACATGGTGCTTACTTGATATACGTACCTATTTTTGTATTACTGAAAGATGCTTTATTTAGATATACTTGGTTTTATATCCTGCATATTATATAGATAGTGGATGGTGAGGAGACCAATATTGAGTTTTATTGGCCGAAGCAGTAATATTGGTCGAGGCCGTAGGCCGAGACCAATATTACCTGCTAAGGCCAATAAAACTCAATATTGGTCGACTCAACATCCACTATTTGTTATATTCTGCACAAAAATTTTCAGACTTATACATATCTGTAAAATACTGGTTTTTCTAAAGATATTTAATATTTTTATATGGCATATACTTAATTTTTCCCATTTTTTTACAATGGGCATATTTCTAAAATGATATGCCATTTCAAGAAGTTAGATTTCCTCCTACCATGGCCTTCCCTTAAGTAATAAGCAATTAAGTGCATTGTTGCTTCTAATTGCATAGGGGCACGCCAATATCACTCTCCACACACCAATAACACTTTTAAGACACCAATATCATTATTTATTGGCTTGTCATGTGACTCATCTCCTGGTACATGATTGGCCTTAAATTTTTGATGCAGAATATATATGTATATAGTCCTTATCACTGCTCATCGCTGATGAAAAGAGTTATATAGATCTGCCACTTAATATAATATTACATAAAAGTATTTTAAATACATTTTATTGCATGCAAATAAACTGAGCTTTCACCTATTTTTCTCTCACATGTTGTTGATAATAGCTTGTGCTATTGACTGAGTTGTAGGCCTTCAACTTTACGGGATTATTAATTATGACTATGAGCTACAGATGTATGACCACATGTATAATCTAAAATTATATAAAGTTCTTGCATCAGCTATCAGCGGGTAGATGGGCTTCTATGTTGAAATAGTTTGCAAATGAAACTCGGAACGCATCATGTAAGCAGTTCATTAGCATAGATTTGTATTTCAAACAAGTCATTTTTGACAACAACATTAAAAGATGTAAATAATATTTTACAAATATAATACAGAATTTTGAAAGAGATTTCATTCAACCCTGATAGATAATTGTATTATACACATGAATTATCATTTCAACATCTCTACTGCAGAACGCAGGCGCTTAAATATCAAGCAGACATAATTATGATTTATCTATACAGTTAGACACATTTATAAATAACACAATTAACAACCAGTGATATTCATATCACAGATCATAGAGGAAATAACAATATATTAAAAATCTGAGATCATTAGTATGTTCTCATGGCGTCAACATTCACATGACATGTATTACTAATTAGTCATTTAAAACTCATTATCAACTAGGCCTTGAAGTGGTCTTAAAGTTAGTCATAATTCAACCATACCACTTAATTCAGACCTTGGGCTTCAATTACCACCCATTGCAAATGCATGGAATCATAGAACAGCAATTATTTTAACACCAGGATTAAAACAAAACAATTTGTGTTCTTTATAACTTGTTTACAGGTCTTTTATACTGATGCCTAATTAGTATGCTAAAATACAACAGATTAAATAGAGTGTAAGCTGACCAATAACGTCATGTCCGGTCAATGTAACTCAAGATATATATTTTTTAAATGGCTGAAATGCATGCAAATAAATATTTATATTTTAAAATATATATTCAATTCTGCTTGGACATTGTTTAACAAAACAATTTTGAGCAATGTATAATTTGCAAGTGAAATATATTCTTAATAAATTGTTCATATTATCATTTTTGTGGCGTTTTTTTAGTCATGGATCTATGGAGGTAGCCTGTGTGCATTATGTTTTAAAAATAATATGAGTACTGGGTGCCCCTTGTTAAGTTATACAGCTGTACTGTGCACCAGAAATTATTGTACAAATAATTCACAAAGTGCAACACTGTTCAGCATCATTGCATGGTAATTAGATGGAAAATTATGTTTTTAAGTCTATTATTGCATTGCAGGATATCATTATGTGCCGTAATGCAACATTATCTATAATTCATTATATGTTATTCATAGATTGTGAATCAATATATATAATTTCAATGTCACCACAGCTATCTAATCATAATTGATTTATTTTTTACCATAACAATTGCTTCATATATAATAAAATTTTCAAGAAATTAAGAAATTACATTCGCAGCATTTTATCACATATCCAATGAGAGATTAAAATCGCATCATTCTTACTTTATTAGCACATAGTCATTCTGCAAAGCGTCACTCATCCATTATGCATTACAAGCTATTTAAGCTACAAATTGACACTTTGTATAATATTATATATACACATTTATATAAAGCAAAAGACATAATCATTGTAGATATTATAACAAAATTAACCTGGCCCAGAATTAAAAGCCACAAAATGTAAAGTGGCCATATGCCACTGTACACTCAAGTATTACATTACAATAAAACTACATATTATTCATGATTTCAAGACGTACATAAAAACAATGCCCATAACAAACACATAACAAGTTCAGTGGAGGACTTCACATTCCACAAGTGGCAAAAATAAATCTAAATGGTGCTCCTGTGAGATTTAACATGTTCAATAACTATAGTGTTCTTTTGAGAGAAGTAATTTGCTTAACAATTTTAGACAAATTTTGTGCATATGAATAACATAAACAAAAAAATAAATTCACTAAATGCAAACCTGTCTAGTTAGGTCAATAACATCAAAGTGTGAGTCAACATCTAAACTGTGGAGGCCCAAACTGTGATATGCAAGAAATATTTTCATGCAACACTGCTTGGTCTTGGAACCCTTTCATGCTAACCGTCTTGAAGTATCAGAAGCAAAACTTAACATAGAGAATAAGCAAAAACAAACAAACTAGCTTGTCATGGGCTAAGTCCTGTAATTCCCTGGCATCATGATATAAACCTCTACAAACTTATGGAAAATAGGAGAAATGGGGTGGTTACTTGTCGAGACAAAAGGAAAGACCAGCTTCTTAGGCCTGACATTATTAATTTTTAGCTTCCCGGATTGATTGACTCTACAGATTTTCTGCCCGCAAATAATGAAATACCAGGATTTTTCAATTGACATAATAAAATATTAGAAAATTCTTTGTTTGCCCTAACAAATGACTTTAGAAATGCCCTAGAGAAGATCCGAGAAGCTAAAGATCAGTTATGTCTTCCCTTATTAAGCAGCTGAAAATAACAAGGGTTAAACTCTTTTCAGTGGCTGGAGATTTTGTATTGAAGCCACAAGTCGCGGGATACAAGTACCCAAATTACATTGTATATCATCATAATGACTTTGTATATCATGACATAGTTTGGATGGAATTTGAGTCTCAAGACTGGTGACAAGCCAAATGTGTATGTAAATACAAGTCGGATGAGTCAGCTGATCTTCCTATTTGACTCTTACGACAAGTCAGCAACCCTAAGATGAAGCAACTAATCTAACATTGATATCACAACAAGAAAAGTTGCAAGTGCAACTGACTGTACAAGCAATTCATAAGCAGTTGTTAACTACAGTGATTAATTGTGTTGCCGATGAACTTCGGAAGAAGATTCATTTGTGTTGCCATGCAACAGCATGGTTGCTAAGCAAAGAGTTGTTGCTGAGCAACCTTGTCCCATTATTATTAAGAGAAGCGTGTTGTGCTGCCTTCTTCTGCATGCTTAAAATGCACCTCATTACTTTTAATATAAATATGCAGTGATTAGTTCTCGTCTGTCGCTTTTCCAGTACTCATTATCTTGTGATGACCGATTTTGTCTCTTTAGAAACCATTCAACCGATTTGCTGCTCTGGTAAATGGTTATTAATTGCAATCATTCAACGAACTTTCAATGAAAAGAATGGAATGCTGCCATTCTGAGATTTAACCATGTTAACAGTTTGTATAAATGATAGCGACATGTATACAATACATGTATCTATACATATGAGATGGATGGTAGAATCATGAAAATTAATTGATGACCTGATTTGCTCACTTCAAGCAGGGTGCTTCTCAAATGATAATTACATGCCTCTTCTGTGTCACATGTTTGAAGTGCAGAGAAAGAAGAGAAAGAATTGTTCAGCGATTCTTGTCACGGCGACGTGATGATGCCAAATGACGATTACATCTGCAAAAGAGTTAAGTTTGCTGGAACTATGTCTTGGAATGGGACCAGCACTTGTGTGTGACAGGTGCGTGTTGCACGTTGTGTTTTAGCTGTAGAGATTTGCATCTTGGCCATTCTTGGGCCTCCAGGATTCTCGTGATAAGTCAATGTCGAATGTCTGACAGGCTCTGGTCAGCACGATAAACCCCTTGGCCTTGCAGTCAGATGTTGGGCAGGTGTGTCTCGTGGTACGTTTTGCCTTTTACTGGTTTTGGGCCCTGCAATCAAATAATCAAATAGACAATTCTTAAAAGATTTGCACAGATCTATTATTTCAAGTGAGTTATGTTTCTCACTCATGTCTTCTCCACTGCCTTCTTCCAAATGGCCTCTTTTTAAGTTTCAATATAAATGGCTCAGCGGCCAGACTGTCCAGATTCTATGAGTTGAATTGATTGAGCCTTAAAACAGCTAGCTTATATTTGGCTGCGTCAAATTGAAAAGATTCTCCATTGTCATACATTTTGCAATTCTTAAATTTGTTCTAAAGGTCTCACCATGATACTTTTGCCATATGAAACCCAGGATCTTATTGACAAAAATGCATGTTAGAACCCTTAAAATCGGTGTCTAACTTAAGTATAGTCATATATACGTTCATCTTGTAATCATAATCTCTTCATGTATGTACTTACTTGCATATGTTTGTTGGAATTGTGCACCTGAGGAATGGGTGACGTGGTATTAACTGACGGTGCATGGTTGCCTGTTAGCACGGGCAGTGAGTGATAATTCTGCAAGAGAATGGTTCAATTAATACAAAATCTAGGGCTAGGTTTGGTCTTCGGCTCTCCATGTATGTCTTGTAATATAGAATTCGGTGATTCAGATCGAGATGAGACACTCTTGTCATTTGGTTGTCTCAATTAATTTCAGAATGGTTCTTTAGGCCAGTCGTAATTAATTTTTAGTTTAGAGTGAGCTCGCCCACAATTTTTCACAATATTAAAGATTGAAATTACAGCTTCTTTTTTATCTGTCCTACCGAATTACCTTACAAAAATGGGCCTCAAGAAGATCTGAGAAGCTAAAGTTCAATATGTCTAGCCTGATGAAAACGGAACATACCATAGTTCTAGAATGGTTCTTCTGTCTCATGTCTTTGGCACGTTCTCTGTGTTCTCTCCGTTTCTGTTCATCCTTGTAGTTGTCAAGGGTGTCCGAGTACTTCTTGGGAAAATATTCGTGTTCCAGTAATTGTTCACATGTGAGTCTACACTGCGGGTCCATGTGGAAACAACCCTGAAGAATAACAATAGACTCATTAGTGACATGAGATGCTGAAGAATAACAATAGACTTATTAATAACATTAGACCCTGAAGAATAATAAAAGACTCATTAATGACATTAGACCCTGAAGAATAACATTAGACCTTAAGAATAACATTAGACCTTGAGAATAACATTAGACCCCGATGAATAACATTAGACTCATCAATTACATTAGACGCATTAATAACATTAGACCCTAAAGAATAACAACAAACTTGTTAATATAATTAGACCCTGATGAATAACAAGAGATTCATTAATAACATTAGACCCTGAAGTTAACATTAGACCCTAAAAAATAATATCAAACTCATTAATAACATTAGACCCTGAAGAATCATATTAGACTTGTTAATAACATTAGAACCTGAAGAATAACAACAGACTCATTAATAACATTAGACCCTGAAGAATCAAATTAGACTTGTTAATCACTTTAGAACTGAAAAATAACAACAGACTCATTAATAACATCAGACCCTGAAGAAAAACATTAGACCCGGAAGAAAAACATTAGACCTTAAAGAATAACATTAGATTCATCAAAAATGTTAGACTCTGAAGAATAACAATAGACTCGTCAATAATGTTAGACCCGGAAGAGACTCATCAATAACATTTGACCCTGAAGAATAACATTAGACTCAATAATATCATTAGATCGGATCCTGATGAAAAACTGTAGATTCTAAAGAACAACATTAGACCTTGAAGAGTAACGGTAGACTCGTCAACAGGGTCCAAGATAAGTACTCGTCCGCTCGTCTGAGACGAGTATAAATTAAGGAGGACCAGTAAGTTTGCTTGTCTACTTGTCCGTCAGACTAGTAACTGCAAAATGAAAATATTTGCTTTTATTGAGGGATCAGTTTAACCAGCAACCAGGATCCATATAAGCATAACATTCACTAACCAGTTGTTTACTAAATAAACATGCTCTCCCTTGTGATGTCTGTGCATTGAGTTATTGTTTGCATTTCCCTGGCCTTTTAATGTTATGGATGTTTATGTAAGTGATAAGGGCCATTTGTTTCCAGACCCATCTCTGACTTTTTGTTGCTCTAAAATTTATTTGGACTTATATCTGTGTTTTTCTAATCACACCACTTTCTTAAGGATGTCAAGACTTTCTTAAACTCTCTGACCTTTTAATTAATTTTTACCTGTTTAATAAGAAAATCAGGATTTATGAGAACTCTGCTTGTATCGCTCTGATTTGAATGGGATTTTTTTCTAACTGCATTAAATTTAATCAGCTAATATACTCAATAATTCCTTGACTATCACACCAAAATAAAATACTTTTCTTTCAGAGTATAATAAAACTGTAGTCTAAAAAGGCAGCCATTAACGAAAATATCAATTTTGCTATTGATTTGGCTTTAACCAATATGAACACTGGCAATAAAAAAATAACGCGATTTTCAGGACGAGTAAATGTTTGGGAGGACGAGTAACTTCTGGAGGACACTCGTCCGTTGGACTAGCAACATTTTTGGCTTATATTTGACCCTGCTCGTCAATAACGTTAGATCCTGAAGAATAACATTAGACCCTGAACAAAATTAGACCCTGCAGATTAACAATAGACTAGTCAATGACGTTAGACCCTAAAGAATAACATTAGACTCATCAATAGCGTTACAAGAACAACATTAGAGATTTTAGCCACTGTTACTTTCGTTCTAATCATTTTTCTGATAATTATTGGTCCATGTTGAGCCAAGTGTTTGATCACAATGACAAAAGAATAATAGCTCTTTTAGCGCCTGATTAGTCAAAGAGACTCAAGTTGTTTGCGACAAATTAACATACTTACTTTCAAGAAATTCATGGCTTGAGGACTGATGTGGGGAAGTCTAACTTCCAGTGGTACCTGAATGAATTAATTGAGCATATTAATGTAAAATTACATCTTCAAACAGTCCTTCACAAAAAGTATGACAAGATTATAGCACAAGATATTTAATGACTCACCAGGGCTTCCGGCTCAGGTATTTTCATACCATGGAAGAATGAATTATTTTTAAAAATATCCATGTGCCGGGGTAATAATTCACCTGGAAGAAAAATAATCCAATTTAAAGTTTTTGAACATAAAATAAGTCAACTTTCCATAGTTTACTATTGACTATTCTTGCAGTTAACAACTGTTTTTTAATACGGTGATTAATACTGATTATTAAAAACATTTGGGCTTGGTCTTTCTTGTTTTCGGATTAGTACCAGTTCCAGTGAACCCTGCTCAGGGAGTTGTGAACTGGTTGGTCTAAACTTTCAAGAAAAAATATGGGATATTTTTCATCATGACCTTGCTTAATTGCCTTGACCTCTTACAGGGGTATTTCAAATGAATAATTCTCCACTGATGGGTTGCCATTAAATTTTTTCAGGTCAACTTTCATCAAGCTCTTAAATTTGTGGTGCGCACAGACTGGCAATGCCGCATGTTGGTCAGGAATGACAATTATTTTCCTTATAAGCTCTCCCAGCTCTTGAAGGTTTATAGTGATTCATTACTAACCCAACGTTCTCCTGATGAGATAAAGCTGGTCCACGTCCGACCTCCCTGGCCATAAGGCTTCCCCCGTGAGAAGTTCAGCAAAGACACAGCCAATGGCCCAGGTGTCCACTGGCGAACCATATTGAGTGTCACCTACTAGTAGTTCTGGGGACCTATACCAGCGTGTGGCCACGTAGTCTGTATACTCCGCTTCTGGACCAGCTGAAACAAAAAAAAGAGTAATCAGATGAAATAGACATTCCCTTGAAAATCACAAGCAAGCAATAATTTATCCTGTAATTCTGAAGCAAGTTGACTATGTGAAGACAACAGAAATGTGTTGCCCAAAAGGTTAAAGCTCTTAGGATTAAGACAAACATTTAGCTTGGCTTCCTAGATAACTACTTCTGTTTTACACATGTTTTTTGGTCAATACTTCAGTACTAATAATGTAAATTGCCTAGTTTCGAAAGAACTATACTTACTTATCGTTCTGGCAAATCCAAAGTCACATACTTTGACAATACCAGTTTTTGAGATCAGGATATTTTCTGGTTTGACATCTCTGTGAATGCACTGAAAATGGAAATCACAGATTTAAAGTTAACGATTCCTTGCAGATACAGTTATTTATGTGTGCATTGTAATGAAGTTAATAAACCAGTTATTGACTTACACCATGTTTGTGACAGAAATTGATGGCCTGTAACGTCTGATAGATAATTCTTTTTGTTAGAGGTTCCGGAACGCTGAAATGGAAGGAATGGGATTAGAATTCTTTCAATAAATAATTTGATTATTGTTGCTACACTCTACCATAAAACTAATAAGTTGTACTGTTTAGAAAATTTCATCAATCTTACCCATTAGGATGGCGTTCCAATTCTGTGAGGACCGTTTGGTCCACATATTCAAAAACCAAGTGCAAACGCTTCTTGCGCCGGAACACTTCAATTAAGTTCACCAAATTTTGATGTTTTAAGTGCTGGAAAAGATGGGAGAACAAGAAGGTTATTCAATGGATAGGCAATTGATATTAACATATATATATGAAAGCGAAAGTCCTCAAAATTTTGTGGAGTTTTAAATCGGATCATATTTTCATAGTTTTCTATGAATGTAATGTAATAAACTACCTTAATCAACTTTAAAAGGAATTTACTTTTAGAGGTCTTGACAAATTTTTTAGAAAGTATAAAAAAGAAATTAAAACAAAACAATGAAACGCTCATCATTGTTTTGAAATGGAGCAATGTATCGATTACTCCTTGCTCAGTAGTAAATTTATCCAGTCAGATATTTGCTCCATTATTTTATTGCATTAACCGTGAAGTTAAAATTTGTGCTTGGTAATTTAGTGGGAGTGGAAATTGTCCCTTGGGCCGGTTTAGCATTAAATTAAAAAAATCAATAAGTAGCATTACAAATCTAGCCGTTCCATTCTGACTTTTCTAAATGATGGTGTTGACACAGTCAATTCTGAGCAACAACAGATGTTAGTAAATTATTCATCAAAATACTCTCGCTTGAATGCTGAGTGGTCAGATCAATTTACTCCCTGTCCACTCTGGATTCCATCAATTGCCCTCACAATGGAAAGGTGGCAAGATTTGTATCTAGGCTCTTTGTGTATTGATTTGCAGTGATCATAAACAGCTGGTCATCTCTGGCAACAAAGTGGTCCCTTAATTGGTGCATAGGTAGATATGTTAAAATGTATGCAGCCCTGCAACTAAAGTTCAAGGATGGAATGATGAGGTAATAGAGGGTGGGAGTCCTCAACATGTTACACATGCACAACATTGCACATACAGCACCCCATGTGAGGGATCTTTTACTTCCCCGTCACAGACACTGATACTTGTAATGGTTTGCCTATTAACATCTCATCTAATTGATATCTATCTGGGGTTTTGCTCTTGAAGGTCGCCTGAAATATTTTGGGTTCACCAGACAGGTTTAGAATCCATGCAGGCAAAAAGACCTTCTGTTGAACAGGCTTGGACCTTAACCACTTGGCTACTGAGCTGCCTTGAGGTACCACAACATTGTCATTTTGGTTTCCAAGTTTGACACCTGGTCAAATTTTAAAATGCATCACGGGCAGATTTCTGCCACAGACAAGATTAGCATCTGGCGATTTAGCCCAAGAATTGAAAGAAAATGTCACACAAAGCCTACAACTCCGGTACCACTCTTGGGCTTAGTCTTGGCATCTTTGGAGACCTATGTGACAGTGCGTAGGTACAGGGTGTGTGGTGCTGAGGTTTTACGTTCTGTATTTATGCACTAACTAGGCTTGACAGAACAGACAGGGACCACAATACAGAGGCTAGGTGCACTATCGGCACAGGATGAAACATCAGTCTAGCATTGGTTGCCTGGACCGGGTATTGCACTTAGTTAGGCCCCAGGCCAGTACATAAGGCGACACATAATTGATTCTTAGCTTCTCGGACCCGCCGACACAATAGATTTTCTGCCTACAAAAATAAAATGGAGCATACCCACAATTTTTATCAAATTGGCATTATAAAAATATGAGATTTCACCTTTTTTTTTTTTCGTCCTACCGAGCGACCCTAAAAAAAGAGCCTTGAGAGTATCCGAGAAGTTAAAGATCAATTATGTGTGGCCTAAGGTTGAAAGGGGCAATAGTAATTGCGAATGGATAAAAGAAACAGTTCAAAATGCTTTATCATGAAACTGTCATGAATGTTTTGTGCCCAGGTTTTGTGTTGCGCTCCAGGGGAATGGCGTCTGGAAAAATTTCTGGATATTGCACATAGAAGACCTAACAAGGAGACCTCCATGGAGGACTCTATGATAACTTTGATCGTGATGGGTTTTCCCAGCACCTTTTTAAACAATACAATTTCTATATTTGACCTGGGTTTGTAGAGAGTGTCATTGATCCAATTTACAGTGTTATACCACAATTGTCCCTACCACAATTGTCTCCATTGTTTGCGCGTCTTTGTTTTGCTTAATGGCAGATGAATTTGATTATTGCCCCTGGTATACTGCCATTAATGGATTTAGCTTATTTGACTTGTGCATTTTTAAAGTGTTTTCCAATTTCAGAAATAGAAACTATATAGCATCTGAATGTGACTATGTTTTGAAAAAGTGCAGGGTCGATCGATGTTTCCAATATACAAAATCATTTGTGTATATATTGCCCGGGTGTCATGTTACTGTCGTTCAAAGGAAGGTGCGGTTCCCTGTGTTGTGTAAAAAAAAAATCAATTCCGTTTACGGTGAATTAGTTGCCAACTGCTATGAACCTTACGCTGTCCTCGGATGGTTTTATCTTGCTGCAGAATATCGACAAAGATGTTGCAGTCTTTCCAGATGCTATTTGCTGCCACACTGGTCTTTATTAATACAGATTAGCCATAAATTATTCATCTCAAGATTGTCTACTGGACCCCGGTGGACGTTTTAACCAATTAACCTCTCAATAATTCATCCAGAAGAATGTATGGCTGGCTTTCTTTTATACATGCATGCCATCATTCACCATGTCCACATGGAGCCTGACAATCTTTGACTTCTAGTAGAAACTAAGCTTCAGGCAGGCTCCATGTGGACATGATGGGAACATTATGGAGACCATCCTAGTTACTGGCACTGATGTCTTTATTAATACAAATGAGGCATTAATTATTCATCCCAAACAATGTATACTAGGCTGTTCATAATGAGGTTGACTATGTGCATTGTGCAACACTTATAACATGATGTAGAGGCTGGTTGATTAGCAAAAGCTTTCACCAGGCACCATGTGGTGACCATGCTATAATGCAGTCTGGAAAGTCACCAATTAACTGGCATGTATAGTCTGCAGTGCTGTCTGCACTACAAATGGTCAGTTGTTGGTGTCTTCAAGTGGCTAATTGGCAGAAAGATTTTCTTGAGAGAATGCAAAAGTTGTCTTCCACTTCTTTGTGATTCTTCCCACAGAAAAACTTTTTGTTACCTCAATTTGTTAAAAGGGGAACATATTTTTGGTCATTCTCCTGTCACAACAATCGCTGACTTTATTGGATGACAGTCTGACCTAAATTTATCCCCAGTTCAGCATTTGCAGGGATTGACTGCAGATTGACTGCCAGACTGACGGCCTATTAACTGCCATGTCTGGCCTGCCAAGCTCACTCCTTGGTCTGTGACTGATCATGCTCAGCAATAGCGAATAGCGCATGATCTCAAACTATTCAGATGGAATTGCATGAGAAAAAAGTTATTGTGCCGAATTAACTTGTGATGCGTTGCTTTAGAGCACCGTCAGCTGAATGATCTTCCCGCATGACAGGATGTCATTCGAAGATGAAGATCTGTTTTCTTCCAAAAATTGTTGTGACCAACTAGCATTAAGGAAAGTTGGGCCATTGTTCTGGTATGTTCAGTTAGAATTTAAAAGTTATAAGTGGCCACAAACTATCATGTGATTTGTGGCAATTAATGACTTTTCTTCTGCTGAATTATTTAATGGACACCGTTCACCAGTGGATGCACTTCCATGGGACAGTCTGCGCATCCCGGACTGCCTTGAATTAAGTAAACAAATGGTGCCTAACTACATCACATGATCAATACCGCTTCACAGGCTGCTGCCTCAGCTGTTACTGCTGCTGCTGTGTACATCACAGTTATCATCTTGTTATGATGCTGTCTCTATGGCAACAGCTGTACACCTGCGAAAGCCTGCTGTGCATTCCAATGAAAAGGAACAAAATGGTTCCAAAGAGCTGCTTATGACACGCAGCCCTAAATTTAGCCTCAGTTAAGTGATTGCAGGCACTGACTGCCAGACTGATGGCCTATTAATTGCCATACCTGGCCCTGCCAAGCTCACTCCTTGGTCAGTGACTGATTACTGCTCACCAATAGCTCACCAGTGGCCACAATCAGGGTTGGCTCTCCCATAAATCACATGACTCCACAAACCATATTGGCATCAATAAAAGCAGTTAAGAAAGTGTTTTATTATTGCAGAGACAAAGCAAGCAATTATATGATTCAAAGGAAATTTTTGTCACTGATAAGTGATTGATTATAGTGACCAGCTATTCAAAATAATTCTTTTCTTCATTGTAAAACAGAGTCAGTGTGGTTGTAAGTTCTCAAATTCAGCAAAAAATATTTCTTTGGATTTGGCAGGGGCTTAACTAGACCTTGACTTTCAATATCCACTCCCAAGTTTCACATATCTTTGAATTTGCCTAAGTGGTGGTTTTACGTATTTACTCTGGACTCCGGTTTTCCCTGCTGAGTGCAGTAAGTTTGGGTTCGCCCGTAATCCTGTTGGCATAACCACTGATAAACAAGGCGTTAATATGTTTCATATTAGTTGATTTTCCAAATCAAGAGACTTTACTTTAGGGTTCACCTCTCCCAATCATTGTTTGTCCCATTGCTGTCTGTTGTTCTCACACTTCCTTGGTGACAGTAGTGAAGGGAGACAGCTTAATTGATTTGAATGATACTGTTCAGTGAATTTTAATTTTTTGCCTAACCAACTAGAGGCAGAAAATTTGGAAAAGAACATCAGAACAAGAAGACCCTTCATAGGTGTACCAGATCCCCCTCCCTGCCCCCCGCCCAAGAAATTGTAAACACTACAAATTGGACCAAATGAGACTGAAATTGGGCAGATGATCATATATTTTATCTAAATATATTATTGAATATCTATGGTTCCACAGATACACCATGTGATGTTGCTCGCCCTCCCAAAAAGTTCGCTCGGGTTTGTCTGGGCAACCCTTCTTTATAACAGTTTAATTAAAAAGTACTTTTTTGAAAGCTCTGTTTTGAAATTGCTTCGGTTGTTATATTTGTTGAAACATTGACGGCTGGTCGATGGTTTGCATTTGTTATCTTCGGTTGCCCAGCGAAAAACTGATAAACAGAAACAGGCCCCGCAGTGTGTTGAGTGATTTGCATTGCTCTGTTTAGTGCTGCAGTTTGCTGTATCCATAGGACTAGCCTGATATTTCCCTACTCAAATATATCAATCACAAGATGCTATTGTTACAAAATGTTGAATGTCGTCTCAGCTGAATAATGCATTGATCTGGTCCATCTACATGTCTATCTATTTGTCTTTCCTTTTTCGGAGGAACCTATATATGGAAATGGTTGGTGGGATAATGTGACATTTTCCTGCCACAATTAAAAGTCACACCTCCTTTCCTCATCTCATCCTGAGTTCTGGCCTAGCTTAACTGGCCAGTTCTAATTTGCCCATTCAATTCCAAACTCAAGAGTCCAAGTAGCGACAAAATGTTAAATCAAACTCGCTAAACCCATCTTTTAAATTAGGTCTGTGGCATTTTTGGCTCCAGATGTTTTTTTAATTTTTTTTTTGGTGGCTGTGTCATGGAATTTGCCTTCCAAAATATCCGGATCTAACACCCTTGCTCTGGTGGAGAGTCTGGATACATGTTGATATTAGATATAAATCTTGTTGCCCCGCCGGATACAGGACACCATACATATCGTTGTGCTACCTCTAAATATAATTTGCCTGAAAGTTTGACACATTAAGTTTTGTCAAATTATACATCTCTAGTATCCACCCAGATAATCTACTTTTGCTGAAGTGCTAGTATCATGAACTTTCAGAAATATTTTCGGATTCTTAAACTGAGAAACTGTTTATGGATGAATTTCTAAGGGATTGCTGCAACCGTTCGAACTTCGAAGCTAACTATATATATATATAAATATATATATACTAGCTGTTCACCCGTTAGGGTTTCTTGCTATTTAAAAATGCACCGAGACCCAGGTTCTTCCCAGCTTCCAGTAATGTGAAGGCAGGTGTTATTTGCAGGTTGCAGTCAGCTTTAAATTATAACTATGTAGACTTAATCCTGACCTTTGGAGATCCATTTTGGTTAGTTTTCATGTCACAAAGGTCTGTATAATTGACTCACCAGGAGCTTTCGCCCTACTCTCAAGGGCTTCCTCAGCTGTCTGAAGTGGCTCAGTTGGTCACATGACTGCTCAGAGTCAAGTCATGTGACAGGAGGTTGCTTGGAGATCCATTTTGGTTAGTTTTTCATGTCACAAAGGTCTGTATAATTGACTCACCAGGAGGTTTCGCCGTACTCTCAAGGGCTTCCTAGCTGTCTGAAGTGGCTCAGTTGGTCACATGACTGCTCAGAGTCAAGTCATGTGACAGGAGGTTGCAACAAAGGATCCAGAACGGAATATTGTGGATAAAAACCGTTGGGTCATCAACAAATCTTCACACGCAATCACCGACGCAGAGATGTCCATACTTTCCAGGGGACTCAACTTCGCCGTGACACCATCCAAACTTCCGGTGGAGGATTTCATCACCGCGACCGAGCTGGCGTGTCAACAGATTAATGATACATCAAAATCAGCAGCATTACGAAGCGATGTCACCCGAATTCTATCAAAGAAGAAAACACATGGACACAACATCACCATCGAGGAGCGGAAAGCCCTACAATCCCTCGCTCGACTGAAGGATGTGAAGATACTTCCAGCCGATAAAGGTAGGGTCACTGTTCTGATGAATGCAAATGACTACCATAGTAAGTTAAGGACACTGTTAGAGGATAAGAACACTTACTCTAAGTTAAGAACTGACCCTACTAACAAGTTTAAAGCTAAGTTAACTAAATTGCTGAAACAATGGAAGGACAACAACAAGATCTCACACAGTATATGGCAACAACTGTACCCGACCGCAGCTGAGGTACCCAAATTTTACGGGCTACCTAAAATTCACAAAAAAGACACTCCTTTAAGACCTAGGCAGTATCACATACGCAGCTGCCAAGTATCTTGCCAAGATCCTTGGCCCTTTGGTTGGGAAGACACCACACCATGTCAAGAACAGCATGGATTTTGTAAATAAAATCAAGGATCTCTCAGTACCACCACCCTGGAAGCTCATCTCCTTTGATGTCACCGCCCTGTTCACCAGTATACTGATCAAGGAAGCCATTGAAGTGGTGAAGGAATGCCTAGCCAAAGACATCAGCTGGAGACAAAAGACCAGTCTTCAAGCTGAGGATGTTATTAAACTCTTAGATCTATGTTTAAATACTACATACTTTGTATACCAAGAGGAACTGTATCAACAACAACAAGGGGCAGCCATGGGATCACCGATTTCACCGATCATCGCCAATCTCTTTATGGAGAAGTTCGAGAGACACGCCATCAGCACCGCGAAGACCCCGCCGAAGATCTGGTACCGCTACGTAGACGATACCTTCACTATGTTACATAATGTATGATGTAGAGTGCTTCACAGATCATCTGAACTCCATCAACCCGTACATCAAGTTCACCCATGAGGAGGAAATTGACGGCAAGTTAGCCTTTCTGGACATCCTAGTTCACGTCCTAGAAGACGGCGGCATCAAAACCACGGTGTTCAGGAAGAGTACGCACACTGACCAGTACCTTAACTTCAAGTCCAACCACCACCTGGAACACAAACGGTCAGTGGTGCGTACTCTCCTGAACAGGGCAGACAACCTGGTAACTTTGGAGGAGGACAAGAGGACGGAATGCCACCACGTAAAAACAGCTTTAAGGTCCAATGATTATGAACCATGGATGATGGAGATACCAGCAAAACGGCAACAAAAAGAACAGCAGGAGAAGTCCGAACTTGAAAGAAAGAAACACCCCCCAATTGGTCTTCCTTATGTGAAAGGGACATCGGAATCCTTAGAAAGAATCTTCAGGAAACATGGGATCAACATCTTCCATAAACCCATAAACACACTGTGCCAGCAACTAGTCCGCCCAAAAGATCTGACACCAAAGGAAAAGAAAACGGGAGTAATATACGAGGTGAAGTGCAAGACTTGCAGCAGACTGTACATCGGGGAGACGGCCAGAACCCTAGAGAAAAGACTAGAGGAACACCGAAAAACCACATCGTCAGCGATACATTAACACTGTGAGAACACCGGCCACCACATAGATTGGGACAATGTCAAGGTATTAGGAAGAAAGGACAACTGGATGAAGAGGAAGATAAAGGAAGCAATTTCAATAAGGCGCCACAAACCATCACTCAACCAGGACCAAGGCTGGGACCTCCCCCCCATATACTGCAACCTCCTGTCACATGACTTGACTCTGAGCAGTCATGTGACCAACTGAGCCACTTCAGACAGCTGAGGAAGCCCTTGAGAGTAGGGCGAAAGCTCCTGGTGAGTCAATTATACAGACCTTTGTGACATGAAAACTAACCAAAAAAAAAAGCTTTAAATTAGATGAAGTAATGTGGATTGTTTGGAACTACTACAACGGGTTGTAGAGCACTACAGACACAGAGAGTGGAGTTGTTGGAAAACAAAATGTTTTCGAAATGCATGACGCAACTGAATTTGTTGGAGCTGGGTAGTTATATTGGACATAGAAGTTGAATGAGTGTGGCAAAAGATGCGGAATTTAGTGGCCTGTAATATGATATGCATTACTGGCCTTGATGTGGCAGAGAAATATATAGGTTGCAGATTTGTATGTGGAAAATGTGGTTTTAGTGAAACTCCCAATAGGAATATGTGGTAACTGGGTAGTTACATTTGCCATAGAAGGTCAGTCAGCATATTGAAAGATGGGGAATTGAATGGCCTGTAATATTAAATGCATTACAGCCGTTGCTGTGGCTGATAAATATACAGGTGGGATATATTCAAGTGAAAAAACGTGTTTTTTGGCCAAATTCCCAAGATAAATTTGAGTATTATGGAAATAATGAATGTTGATAGGTAAAAGTTGCCCTATCGTGAACTTCAGATGAATTGACAGGCTGAGGAGTGTAATTGAAGGTCTTATGGGTTGAGAGAAAAAAGCCTTATTAGTGAGATGAGATTCCTGCTATGAGTATATTATTATGATGATTAGATGGTAAGGCAACCGGCATCATTTTGCCCAATTACATATATATATATATATATATATATATATATATATATATATATCATCAATTAAGTGAAACGGGTGATTTTTGCCTTTGAGTCAATGCTAAACATCATCAACTAAACTGAATGCAGAAGCATGATTTGTCTTCCAATAAGATGAAAACATGCCATGTCATAAATGACTATATTTGAGGCTTGCGGAATAACAATGGCTGCCAATTTATTTGCTGTACTCAGAGTGAGGTATGCGTTAAAGTCTTTTAAAAGTAAGTGAAACACAAGGCCCATGTTATTTCAATGGGAAAGCGGGGTTCCCTTACTAACCAAAGATTTTGACCCATATGGAACTGTAGAGCAAACAAAATTGGTCACAGTTTTTGTCCAACATGTCTCAAATGTCATCCTTTATGACCCTGTATTAGGGTGGACTGGTGCCTCAATGATTGCGGATAAAACCTATCTTTTTTTTTGTAGGTGAGGTTGGTATGTGAGAGTATGTGTTAAAAAAGTTCAGCTCATTGTCATTCTATTAATATTTAGAGGTGGCACATTTCACTTGAAGTTTATAAGTATAATGTAAATCCCCATTTACGAGAAGTGAAAAACGCATGATTTTCCAAAAATTAAATGCCACAAAACAAAATGCTATGACCCCATAAAAGAGTAATCAGCATTGTGACAACTTGAACCTGTGACTTGTAGCCCTGGTCTGCCCTAATCATAATTATTGCTATTGCAAACAAATGACAAAAAGACAAACTGGATGACCATGATCCAATTACTGTTTTGACTTTTTGCATCTATCTATATAAAAGTGTAACCTGAGAGGGTCCATGGCTTGCTTTGTCCAAGGTATTTGCCCTCCCTGTTCGTCCCCGGTCCCTCACAAAATTGATGTTCAGTACCCATCTTCTGTCATATATCCTCATCAAATGCAGCCACTTTCAAACCTCTCCCTGTCCTTTCTTCTATAGAGCTTTTTTTCTTCCCTAATTCTTCTCCTGACCTACTGTATCATGAATGTCTCTTGCTGAAGTACTGTCCTGCTTATCACTGGGTCCACTGTTTGATTCCCGCACATCGACAAAATATAAGATGCCTATCATAATGTTGTACAAGCCCCGTCAATCATACTCCAATCTTCGTGTCACCTCCTGTCCAAATTACCTCCCAAGATGTAAATACATAATGCAAATCCCATCCATTCATCCTGTCATAATGGGAATTTCTAGTGAATGTATATATGATAGGAGAAGTTAACAGGAAGATAAATTAATCATAATTCTTGGGGTGGGCCCCATTGGTCCTGTCTAATCAATTATCATTCATCTGCATTAAGTAATAACATTTACCTTTTCAGCAGAAAACGAAGTCTTAGTAATAATGACTGAACATTTATCACATGTGTACATGTAATGGTGACGTTTGTCCAACCACTTCTGGATCTATGCTCATGATTTCTGCTGTAATGTAGGGAGTTATTTGCAAGCACTTCTTTTTTGGCCTGCCATATTACATAGTTGCATTCACTTGTCGGTCGTTGCTCCCACAATGTTCCACATGTTGGCAAAGCCAATTTCTTCACTGTCATTGCCAGCCATGCCTATTAGGACTATTTTAGTCTATTTAGGAGGCTGTTTCATCCCAAGCCAAAATGAGTCTCATAATATGCTGTGATTTATATCAAATTCTTGACCTTCACACTTATTCGGAGACATAAGTGCACTGCGCAATGTTCAGCAATGGCATTGGAATTGAATGGCTAATTTATTGCAGTTACTGTTTTAGTGATATAAATGGGCAGCTCAATTGCTGTCAACATCTTTGGTTGTCATGTTGATAGATTTATGGCTTACATGAAGTTCTGTGCTGTGACATGACTCCGTATGCATGCATACCAGCTGGAAATCTCCAAATGCAAAAGGCTCAGATAGAACTTTTGATGTCGCCATTGAATGTCTTTCAAATTACTCATATTTAAAATACCATCAAGTTCGAACTCTATGATCTAAGTGTCCTGTCTTAGCATCTTTCATCTCTTTAATTGGTCTATCATGAGGCGATTTGGTGCTGAAAAGATTCTTCATCCATCTATGGATCAATAACCTTGGGTGGTACACTGGTTTACCAATTAACCATAATTGATATGAAGGACACCATATTATATCTGAAGGTTTGTGTCAGGTCTGGGAATGCTCCGATACCACTTTTTCTCTTCCGATCCGATACCAGTATTCTGCTTTTCTCTTCCGATCCGATACCAGTATTCTCCTGTCAGTACGGCCAATACGGATATCATTTCAAAACCGATGGTTTAAATCGTGGTTATATATAGAGCAGTGCTTCCGATCCGATACCAATATTTACTGCTTTTTGGTCCTGGATTGGCATACCGATACTTGGTATTGGAATCGGATTGGTACATAGGATACCACATCCCTAGTCGGGCCTTGCATTTTACTACCAATACCCAAGAAGGACAGTGATGGATACCATATGCAGTTATATTTCTTGACTGATGATGTGGTCATAAATAAGGAACTACAGATATTCCTGCGACATTTCTGATAGATGGTTATTTTTATGCTGACATCTGCATCAATACTCTTGTCTGGGTATCTTTAAATTAATCAATTGCCTGCTGCCCTTTGTTTTACTGTCCAACACTTTTGGTAATGGCATATGTTATTGTGAGGTTTTTGTTGTGATCAGACTATATCTTCCAATTTGTGAAGTAATACTTATTCTTGGCATTTTCGTGTTCATTGTTGGTCAGTGAGTAATAGCATTTTATATTTCCTTATGAGACTTAGATTTGGCTCATTCATAAAAGGTGTAGCACAAGGGTGTGTTGTCTCTCTTGTTATTTTTGCTGTATGAATGAGGGACTTAAGGCTCCTGTGATTGTTGATGAGAAATATTTCTTTGTTCAATATATGGGGAGTTATGTGATGTCCTGAGGGTACATTCTAATTGCATCTAGATAAGATGCTAGAACTTTGCAATTTGCATAGTTTCAATGGATGCTGATGCAACATTCAGTCAGAAGTCTTCAAATTTCACCAAACAAATTTATGCTTTGGAGGAAGTTTGATACCATGCCAAACTGATATTATAGCAAAGTTCCTTGACAAGATTAAAAAATAATTTATAAAGACCTTTCTTTTCTGAAGGGAAGAATCTCTGGCAGAGCCTTTGCTCTTCAGTGGTTACTGTTGCATTTTAAAGGAACACATTTCCCGGTTCAGTTCAAAAAGGGGGAAAAACTTACAGATGGGGGCACATTCATTTTCCAATGAACAAGATAACACTTTGAAATAAACTGAATTCACAATTTACCCCAAGAGCAATATGCAAGGAAGCAAAAATAAAGAGATCTTACCTTCAACATGCGTATTTCGCGCATGGCTATTTTCTTGATGAGAACATCATCCTCTGGCTCCACAAACTTCTTAATGGCCACCAGGGCCCCGGTCTCTTTGTTTCGACATTTGAAGACCACTCCGTACGACCCTTCCCCGATCTTCCCTATTTTCTCATATTTGTCCATAATTTGAAGTTAATTCAGGGTTCTTTTAGACCCTGTTGGAATAAATTGTCTCTAACTTTTTTTCTGCCGGGGTATAGAGCAAGAAGTTTCAGCCATTCTCACCAAACCTGCAAGAAACGAAGTTCATATTCAGATTCGATTTGAAAAAAAATTTAGAAATTATATATTATGTAGGCTTCCACACTGTTTTGACATTTTTATAATCAACTTTCATTCTACATCTATTTGCATCAATCCAATTCGTATACAGAGGGATAAAAATATATAATACTCCATGGTTCCATATATTGTATGCCCATATTAAATTTCCAAAATAGACCCCAGCTTATTTTTAAAAGCAACATAACATGAAGACTACAGTTCACAAAAATGATTTGAAACATCAGATATTATACCAGACAACATCTTGGATAAATTCCAGAACACATGAAGTTGGTATGAATTTCTATTTTAAAAGTAAACTGGGTGATTAAAAATATTTGAAAAATTTTTGACAACTTTTAAAATACCAAAATTGAATATAATGTCAAAGTGGTTGTTATGTGGACATAAACTGATTAAACTCTTTACAAGTATATGCAGTAACTTTTTGCATTTTAAAATCCCAGTAGGCCCATAGGGCATAGGCTTGGTATTCTGAATCTCAGGAAAATTATGATTTGTCAAATTATTTTATGAAGTGGGCATAACAAACCTTAAAGTCCTTGGTTCATAACCTTTTGATTGTTGTATACTTGTACACTTCAAGCAGGACTTTGCTCTTCAATGTATGAGCTCAAGTTATCAGAAAAGCTTCCAAGATATTTTCAACAAAGATCAGGCCTAACTTTTTCAGTCAACGAACTTCATTGTTCATTTGTCTGCAGTGCAACAAAGGCAGGTAGTTTTGTAGCCTTTAAGTCATTGTACTCAAAACAAACATTAGGCCTAAACACAATCTCATTTTGTGGATCTGCAAAATCAATGTAGTCATACCAAACAAACTATGTAATGGTAATAATCAAGGTGTGATAAACCCCAATTTACAGTTGAGGTGTGATAAATCAGGTAGACTGGGTTAACCTTCACAGATTGTCATTAATTGCTGTTTTCACCAATTAGCGACACCTGTCATGTCAGCCAGCACACCTGCTTTGATCAGGATCCATCAAATTCTATTGGAGTGGATTGACACTCAAGTCACACCATAAAAGAATTGCTTACCTGTTCCAGGCAAAATTCCGCTTGGTCAGTTGTATTTCCAATTGGTAGACATTATCATAAAAGTCTAATAAACTGAAACAATTTAATGATCACTTAGCCAAACGTAATTGTTACAAAATGGCCGCGGTGCTTGTGGATTATTGCGCCAGATCCAATCAAAAATATTTTTGATGGGCAGGTCAGCCCTCTCCTCTTCATTCGTTTGGCATTTCTTCAATTGCTTATTGCATCCATAATGAGTGTCATAGTTGCGGCGATTGTTTAGAGCAATTCTTGCTTCATTTTAGCAGCTCTACTTGCTGCAGCGGAGGAGTGCACCTGCGTTTGTGTTGTCATACTAGTCGTGTCCATGGCAACAAGGCTACATACTGTAAACATTCCATGATCGAAGGCTTGTGTGATCTCCCGCGCCCATTACAGCGAGCACCAGACGACGCTGCGTTAATCCCTGACTATAGGCCTAATTGGCTGTAGAGTCTAGCTTGCTCATTCCTTGGACAATGCTCTGCCATGTGGCCCCACTTACACTTGACACTGGTGTGGCACAATGATACTTTAGCTTGATCAATTAACCTTCCCTAAGTTTTAGATTAGAACACAGCCTACTTGTGTATAGATCTGTAGGTCTATGGTTACCTTATAAATCAATAAAAATACACTAGGCCTGAATTCACTCGAGCTTACTGAAGATATAGGCCTAAGCACGTGCCTGTGTGCCCAGCAATGAAATTTCAGAGAGGTGTAACAAGTGCATAAAGTGTTTTCATATATATATAATCCACCAGATGAGATAAACTGCTGCTTTTGTAGATTCATAGATCTCTGGTCATAGGCCCAATTTCTGAAAACTTTGTATGCATATTGTCAATGCATCACTTCCCAGGCCTTTAGCTACGCTTATAGCATAAACTGTGTTTATGCTCATAGCCAGGTGAATTACGTCTATGTTGTGGACCTCAGC
Organism: Platynereis dumerilii; assembly: GCA_026936325.1. Taxonomy (NCBI): domain Eukaryota; kingdom Metazoa; phylum Annelida; class Polychaeta; order Phyllodocida; family Nereididae; genus Platynereis; species Platynereis dumerilii. Next base: position 16,538,297 of record JAPTHN010000011.1, read on the forward strand.
AAAGACATTTAAAGGAGCTGTTCTTGCTCTGCTTTTCTTACTCCTGACTGTCTTGGCTCAGTTAGAGATTGTCAGATTGCAGTGAATTAATGGAACTGCCACAGTGTGCATCATTTTATAAGCTGGAAGTTAAGTTTGTTGAGATCACTGACTAGGTTATTTAAATGGATTATGTCTTGGTGGCGCCAGTTGCTGGATTATTGTCATTTTGAGACGGTGCTGCCACCTGGGGTGCGTCAATTGAGTCTTTGGATTAACTAAAGTGCTTGTGCGTCCACAGTCAACAAGTGTAAACAAACAGAACTTCACAAGTTTCCTCACTGCACTGATCACATTGTTAACAATCTGTGAGCACTGTGGAACGAAAATGTCCAAAGACACCTTTTTGAAAGATATCAATCTGCAGAGCAGCAGCTCCAGTGACGAACCAGAGGAGGCAGAGGCAGGGGAGCAGCTGGATAATGGAGCTTCAGACTCTGATCAGTCAGGGGAGAAAGTTGTGACCAACATTGAAGACCCCTACATCAAAGGACACAAATACTTGGCCAACAACAACATCATCTCCGTATTTCAGGTTTGCATTCAGGCTTAAGCTACCATACTGCAGTTGTAATTTTTTAAAAAGATTTTAGTTTTATACTGGTGTCACAAGTGAGTAGGGGAGACCGGGGCTAGTTGTCACAATTTTTTTAACTTCAAGTTTGACTGTATCTGAGAGGTCTCTAGGTTCAGGTTTTCTGGAAACTTCCAGCCCTGTAACATTTTTGTAAGTCTTGAGAAAGTTTTTATTCAGCTTTCGTCCTCATTTATCAACCATGTGTTTCCCTGTAGGTCATGTTGTAACTCAAAGTCATTTTTGTGAAAATGTGACAACTTGCCCCGAGCCCGGGGCAAGTTGTCACACTCATATGGCCTATCTAACATCTCTAGACAGATTTTCTATAATCCAAGCTTGTAATACATCGGATTCCTTTTGAAATTAAAAATGCACATCTTTCGAAGACTTTGGATGAATGCCATCATAAATCAGGGCTTATTTCTACCAGATCATTGCTTCTCAAATTGGAGGACAATGAAATGATTGAAAAATTTCTGTTGAAAATGTCATTTTTAAGAAGTCCACATATCACATGACAGATTATACTTTCTTTCAACCACATCATACAAAAAGCTTAGCAAACAAACAGATCTTGAAATTTATTTAATAACGACAGAACTGCTGCCACCTCTTGCCAAGTTATAAGCATTGTGACAACTTGCCCCTGTGACAACTAGCCCCGGCCTATCCTCGTCACGATCATGAAGTCAATCCGATATCTCGGTAATCAAAAGAGAATATATTCTGTTTCCACTTAGAAAACACAGACAGATTGTTCATGGAGACTATGGATTAATGCCATCATGAATCAACGCCTTAATCTCCCAACAATTGTCTCAAATTGGAAGACAATGAAAAATTTGAAAATGGAGAAAAAAATTGAGTTTGAACTGTCATTTTCAGACATCTTCACATAGCACATGACACACTACACATTTTTGTGATATCATCACAAAAATATTCCCCATGTCAAAAAATATCAAAATCGATTTAATTGCCATGCAGCTACTATCCATAGCTGAGTGATAAGCATTGTGACAACTTGCCCCTGTGACAACTAGCCCCGGTCTCCCCTAGTCCTGAAGTTGTCATTACAACAACGTTTCATTTCATTGCCATTGATATGTATATGTAGGCCTATATAAGCGACCATTATCTTCAGGGGGTAACAAGGTGTTTTTTTTATCAGAAACAAAATATTTGTAGATGTCATGCGCTCAAAATGAAAAATTAGGCCTACTGCTGCTGTTAAATATAGTTTCCCTTCTTCCCTTCAAGGACTCCAAGCCCCCATGAATATCTAATGGTCGCCTCCTAATGAGTTAGCAATATAACTTAGTTTATATGCAGATTCCGGGGGGGGGGGGTACCCGTGCACAGGAGCATTTGACCCCCTTTTGCTAAATGCTATTTGAAGTTTTGGCTCCACACTGAGCACATTGTGCCACACACTCCACAATGTTTTTAATGCCCCAAGACCCCCCCCCCCCCCTCCCCCTTAGAAAATGTCTCAAGTGGACCCATCCCTGGTTTGTAAATTTTAAAATTGCTAGACTAAGCCTATATCATATGAAAGAAAGTGAGTCTAACTATCACTGATAGGCTCAATTTCACTCAAAATACCTTTAAGAGTGCCTACAGTTAACTACGCAGGTCTATGATAATCTTTAAACCTCCTTATATCAGTAACTGTTGTCAACTATCTTACAATAATGAAAATATAACAGCGTCGTATTTGCGAATGATACAATCTTGTCATTTGAAATGATTAGTACATAAATTCATCACTTTTCCTTTCAGGGATTTACAGCTCAACTGGCACAACAGAGACCTGACGACCCCTTGCAGTTCATAATCGACCACGTGAAGAATCTCAAGAACGAAAAATACTTGAAAAATGGCCAACAACAACCTTTGCAGTCATGAAGATTTGAAATATAAACAACAAACTGTTATATGCTTTAGTAATTTTTAACCGGCCAAAGGCAGGTTATTAGAGGAGGGCTTAAACGGATTTTTGGTGAAATGGGACTCTTGTCCACTTGTCCATGTGTAAATGTGTCCTGTCCATGTCCATGTCCATGTCCACACTTGGCTTGCCCCTCTGAACACAGTGCTGCAACCCAGTGAGCAATGGGGGCCAATGTCAAATATGGACCTGCCCATTATGAATGGGGGATTCAGGTAGCTGTAAGGGGTTACCATGGTTACAGGTGCAATGAACAGCTGCAGCCAGCAGTGGGCCTGTGAGCCTCATTGGAGAAGGTGCCCCTGTGTCAGGATTGCTTATAATTCCAAAGCACTGTGAGAGTCAAACCATTTCAGTACTTGTGTTTTAAAATAATCGTTCATGCCTAGATGAGGCATGTTTGTTCAGTGGATCAGTATGTTTGTATAACACTTGGCATTGTCTACTTCTTCACCAGCTTTCTGTACAGTGCTATGATGATACAGCCTGTAAATTTGATATGCATAAAATGAGTGTTTGCTTCCCACAGATTTTGGCACTCTTTGACTGTGAGTCATAATAACTGATGAAGTGTCATCTCCCCAAATTTATGTTCATGCCTAGATGAGGCATGTTTGCTCAGTGGATCATTATGTTGTATAACACTTGGCATTGTCTACTTCTTCAGCTTTCTGTACAGTGCTATGATGAAGTTATGTACCATTGCCAAATTATTCCTGCAAGCAATGTCTATACTATCAACACCCATCCACTAAACTCCACCAAGAGACCAGAGCCTTTCTCAGTGCATTTCTCATTCTGACATAATATTTTGACGAACTTTATCATTACAGCCTGTAAATTTGATATGCATAAAATGAGTGTTTGCTTCCCACAGATTTTGGCACTCTGTGACTGTGAGTCATAATAACTGATGAAGTGTCATCTCCCCAAATTTAACATCCATGGGAAACATAGAGGCTGTTTGATTAGTCATGATGAAGAGAAGGCTGTTTGATTTGTCATGTAACTAATAGAGTAAAACTATCGTGACAAATCATCAATATAATGATACATGAAGTGCCATTTTCACAGTGCAACAGCCCACTCTGTTTGGATATCAGTTTTACAGATTGTAAACTAAAGTGGTGTTTTAATTGCAGTCTGCAGAACTGGTTGCAAAAAGACGCTTGCCACCACACATAAACGGACCTGTAAAAATTCTGGCCCACTGTGACTTTAGTATTTCACTTAGATTTATGCAATTTGGTATACGGATTCACTTAGGGGACCCCTCAGAAATGTTTGGAAAAATCCAAGAAGGCTGCCAAAATGGCCACCATATTTTGAATTGTCCACTGTGACTTTAGTATTTCACTTAGATTTATGCAATTTGGTATACAGTCAGACCAAGAATTATTCAGACGCTTGCTGTTTTGTTATTATTTTGAAGGAATTACAGAGGAAGTAATGAAACATGCAGTCAAAATCATCTTTGGTATTAAGTGAAACCTGTCCAATACAAATTTAGTGCAAACTGTCACAAAATTGGATGAAAATAGTTACTTTTGTTGATATCAGGAACCACAAATTATTCAGACACTTTTACAAAAATGTAGAAAGTTAACTATTTACTAATATTTATCCCAAATATTGCAAATAAACTACCATGTGATCATTGTGGCCACATTGGATGACAGGTGTGATCATCAGTTAAGAAAATGTTGATGAATATGTGAGATAAACATCTGATTCAGTATATCACATTTTCTTGACTAATGTGCCTGAAATCTGTTAGATCAATTGGAAATATTTAAGAATATCATAAAATGACAATTATTAACTGTTCTATCAAAATAAAATTGTAATACAGGCATACTTGAAAATTTTTATGCACTTAGGTATTTTCCTTTTGTTTTAGGCTCCAACTGCTTTCTGAATCCTTGTCCACTGAGCCACTGCAACTCATCAGATCACTTAAAATTAAGTTGCATGGCCTTCCTAAGGTTGTCCACTCTATTGGAAGGGGTTTTGGTTATCGGGAAATCAACAAATGTGACCCAAGCTGCCCACGAGATACGCGGAATAGTTGCCAGAAGTAACCAAGTTGATAAGATGTGAAAATTAGCGCCACAGAGACTGATGCCGAACAGACCTGACAAGAGTACCAGATGCCATATTTGTTGTCAATTAAATGTGAAAAATTCTGTAAATAAAACAAACTCGCACACTATGAACAAATCTAGTTGTTTCAAGTTGATCAAATCTAGTTGTTTCAAGTTGATCAAAAGAGCTCAACTAAGTAAATCGGTCTCTGTGGCAAATGCTCCAACTCTGGCTAATGGTAAAGCCTCTAGAAAATCAGCTAATGCCTCTGTCTCCTGCAAGAATCTTAAACTCTGTTTCTGGAACGCACAAAGTCTGGGCAATAAGATCTCCATGGTGAGGGATTATATGGCTGAGCATGATCTTGATATATATCTCTTCGTAGAAAGCTGGCTAAAAGAAGACGATATGACAGCAATTGGTCAACTCTGCGAAGGTGGCAAACACAGATTCTTAACCAATCCCAGACTTAACAGAAAGGGAGGTGGTGTTGCATGTCTTTTCAAAGCCAACCTCGACATTTCGAGAGTTGAGAACTTGCGAAGTAAAACCTATGAGTCCATGGAACTCTGTCTGAAAATAGATGGACACAAATTTACATTTGTTGTGATTTATAGACCGGAACCATCCAAGAAAAATCCCTATAAAATGACAGACTTTTATGAAGAATTGGCCACGACACTTGCTAAATATCACACATATAACAATGAAGTTATTATAGTAGGAGACTTCAATTTTCATGTCAACAAAGATGACAATGATAAAGCCTCGAAATTTCTAGAAATCCTGAAGATGTTCAACCTCTCACAACACATAACGCAACCCACTCATAAAAATGGAAATACCCTCGATCTAATTATCACTAATGGCCAAACCAAAGAACTTAAGTGGCAAGTGGATGAACTAAGTTCAGATCACAGTAACATCCTGTTCTGGATTGATGCAAGGAAACCACCACCAGAAAGAAGAAAAGTAACTTTCAGGAAACTACGAAATATAAACGTAAATAAATTCAAAATGGATATCAGTAACATGCTTAAAAATAAAGCATCAGATGAAACATCTGGAGATAAACTAAATAAGTTGGTTGATATATATGAATCCACAAAATCTATTCTAGACAGACATGCACCTGAGCAGGAAAAGAATATAACAATAAGAGGACCGACACCCTGGACAAACGAGGATATTAAAACCTTAAAGAAAGAGAGACGGAAGGCTGAGAAGAAATGGCGCAAGTCACGAAACCAAACAGACTTTGACATCTACAAAGAAAAACGCAACACACTGAACAAGAAGCTAAATAGCCTCAGAGCAAATGAACTGGCAAAGACAATTAATGAGAATCGGGGCAATACTCGTAACATGTTCAGAGCAATTAACCGTGCGTTAAATAGAAAAGCTGAGTCCCCGTTACCCCCTCGTGATAGTGATAAGGAATTGGCGGAGGAATTCTGCAAGTTCTTTGATGACAAAATCAGAAATCTGAGGAACAAATTTGACAATAACCCAGCCAACCACACAGACAAACTGGGTAAAGCAACGAGTAAAACTTTCAATGGTCAAATGATGAAAAAATTTCGTGAAATGACAGAGGCGGAAATAAGAGATATAGTAACGAAAATGCCAAGTAAACAATGCAGTTTGGACCCCCTACCATTCTGGCTGATGAAAGAATGCCTCGATGAGCTGCTACCCATCATCACCAGTATTGTCAACACCTCTCTGAATACAGGAACAATGCCTAAAAACTTAAAACATGCAATTATAAGACCTCTGTTGAAACAATCAAACTTAAAAACGGAACTGAAAAATTATAGGCCGGTTTCCAACATGCAATTCCTCGGTAAAATTATCGAGAGTGCCGTAATCAAACAGTACTCTGAGCATATATCAAAAAACAGCTTGGAAGATGAAAAACAGTCCGCCTATAGGAAATTTCACAGTACAGAAACCCTCCTTACAAAAATACATAGTGACATTATGTCAAGCATCAGCGAAGGAGAGATTGTAATGCTTGTGCTGTTGGACTTGTCTGCAGCATTTGATACTATTGACCACGATATCCTACTTGAAAGACTACACCTACAGTATGGGGTTGATGGAATAGCCCTAAAATGGTTTAAATCATACTTATCTCAGAGAACTCAGGCTGTAAAGATAAATAGCAGTGAATCGGACTCAAAACCGCTGCAGTCTGGGGTCCCACAAGGCTCCAAACTCGGACCAATTCTCTTCAACTCTTATATTGCACCAGTGAGCAAAATCGCGCATGAAAATGGTGTAAGAGATGAGAAATATGCTGATGACCATCAACTGATATTGTCTTTCAAACCTCGTCACAAAGCAAACCATGAAAATGCTAGGCTCCAAATGGAGAACTGCATTTCACAAATACGGTCCTTCCTCCGGGATAACAAACTATTCAACAATGCGGACAAAACAGAATTCATTCTCTTGAGCTCCCCAAAACAACTGCAGGAAGGATATAGCAGCTCTATTAATGTCAATGGAGTAGAGATTGAAGCAGCCACTTTTGTCAAAAATCTGGGAGTCTTACTAGACAAACATATGGTCATGGAAAAACAGGTTAATTTTATGTGCAAAAAAGTATACTGCAACATCAAGAATATTGCCAATATTCGCAGCAGTCTAAATCTGGACGACACAAAGACTGTGGTGAATGCTCTCGTGACACCTCATCTGGACTATGGTAACAGCCTCCTGAAAGGTATCAAAAAGTCGATATTAAATAAGCTTCAGATTGCTCAGAACTCGGCCGCCAGACTAATATACAAGGTAAATCGGCGTGAACACATTACCAAAATAAGAAAAGATCTACATTGGCTGCCTATACCTGCTAGAATCGACTTCAAAATTCTGACACTAACTTGGAAGGCTCTAAATAGTCAAGCTCCTGTGCATCTATGCAACCTAATTAAACTGAGAAACAGTGGACTAAACCTGAGGGATAACCTTCTACTAGACATGCCAAATAGTCGAAATTGCATAGGTGACCGTGCCTTTGTGAGATGTGCACCATCCTTGTGGAATAAGATTCCTTACCAAGTAAGAAATGCAAACACTTTGCAAACCTTCAAACAAAGACTGAAAACGCATCTTTTTAAAATATACTATGATGCAATCCAGTAGCCTTCAGCTACTGAAATAGCGCTGATGAGCAATGTTATCATTGGAATCGGCGCTATATAAATGTCTAATTATTATTATTATTATTGCGTATACAGAATAGCCCATTTCCACCAGTTGTTTACAAATGATATGCCATACTGAAACTATAGTGTGCTTTCATGGAGCAATGTCGATTGGAATAGCATTGGAATAGCATTGAGGCAGAAGAACCTCATTTTTTCCCCCTTCCCAAATGAAGTTCAAAGTGCCCCACTGAGTTGCTGTTCGGACCCTGCATGGAATATAGCTTGAAATAGATAATGAATCTTGCATTCCGAAAATTTGTTAGATTTTGGTGCCACATGGACATGTTTTTGTTTTGGTAAAGTTGGACAAATAGATACAAAAGCGACTGAACTTAGTACACAGCCTCCAGTGTTTCATATTGTGACTCAAAGTTTTTAAGAATACAACTCTAAGGTAAACTAAAGCAATTTGAATCCATACAAGGCATGTTTGAGGCTAAAGAGTGCATGAAAATGTGAGAAACTGGATGTAATGTTTATCTCCAATATTTATCCCAATTTTCTCAATTGACGGTCACACCTGTCATTCTATGCAGTCGTAATGGTCCCTAGGTAGTTTATGAACCTTATTCTGATATAAACACTTACAAATAATAGTAAATAGTTCACTTTCTACAACATTGCTAAAGTGTCTGAATAATTTTTGGTACATTGAGTTAACAAAAGAAGCTTTTTTCACCACATTTCTTGCCAATTTGCAATAAATTTGTTTTGTACAGGTTATATTCAATGCCAAGGATGTTTTCGATTGCATGTTTCATTGGTTTACTCTGTAATACCTTAAGATAATAACATAACAGCAAGCGTCTGAATAATTCTTGGTCTGACTGTAGGGGTTCGTTCCCTAAGAATTTTTTTTAGAAAAATCCAAGATAGCTGCCAAAATATCCACCATATTTTGAATTGCCCACGGCGACTTTATTATTTGGTTTGGCCCAATATGACTTACAGTTCTGAAATATGGTATAGGCATTTGCTAAGAGGTTCCCCACAAAATTTTTATGGCCTGCAGCAAACACTATCAGTCTGGCAATCACTGCTCAATACAAAACAGTCCATGTAATAATATGTAAATCACCCTCTTCATGATTTCAATCTCGAATATACAATCGCCAAAGGCCGGTTTTGAATCCATGGATTCTTGTTATTCATTCAAGTAAATTACAATTAACACAAAAATGGACGTATTTCTGATTATTTTCTCTATAGTTTTATCTTTGTTTTTCTTCCCAGTAGCTGTCATGATTTACACAATTTTCTTTATCTTCTTCACACAAAGCTACACTTTAAAATAGCATGTATAGAGTGCTAACACAATTTATAATATCATCTTCATGTATAGTCTTTCAAACAATATAAATTCAGTCTTTTTCTCTTTGGACGGACAATTTGTAAACAATATTCTGAGGTTCACAACAAGGACGGAATGTACCACAAATAATTCTTACAATATTAACAACAGTACACATGTGTATTTCACGATTCTTGTAAATGTACCAGTGTATAATAAATAAAACAGTATTTCATATAAAAATCAACAATAAAAATTGTATAAAACAATAATTATTCACAAAAACAACATCATTCAACTGTCAATAATGACATTACCACAAATAACTTCATTCCAGTCACATAATCACAAAAACAAATTTGCTCACAACGAACTATTAGAACAAACGTCAATATGTAGCAAATAATTCTTAATTTCAGCCTATCTGTTATCTTCAGGTATATATACAAGTAAAACGGCTTAAAGTCGAAAAGTTCAAAAATTATAACTGATCAGCTTTAATATTAGGTGTTTGGCCCGGGGGGGTACTTCGCGGACTTTTGCATACGGATGCGCCACGGCAATTTTGAAAACCAGAACCATTTTAATCCGGAAACTGCGCCAAAACCACAAACCATTTTAATCCTTCACTAAGATTTTTTGCAAACCAATTTAATCTTCATGGTTTTTAAACCATTTTAATCCTCTTTTGAAGCCGATTCTAACGGTACCAAACATGTTGGGGTTGCGAAAACCAGAACCAAATTAATCAGAATTGTCAAAAAACCAAAACCATTTTAATCCAAGAAGGCCAAAAAACCATTACCATCCAGCGGCACCTCTATATACACCCTTATAGAGTGAGTACCCCCCCCCCCCCTGGGGTGTTTGGGTTATTAGAACTTTTCTTAGTGTGGTAATTTCTGCTACACATCAATTTCTTTTTTTGAAGAAAGGTCTTTCATGAAGTAACTTTGCATCTCTGAATTCACTTGCACTTCCAGACAAAAACACTGTAATTAAAAAAATGAGAAGTTTAAATTAACTGAGTAATTCAGTAAAAGCCAGAGTAAAAATGTACTTTTTTTGGAAAATCAACCTTCACCAATCAACATCTAAAACTTTTTTTTATGTTGGTTGAGAGCTTAACATTTTTATGTCAGTCTTTTTAATATCAGTCTAGGCCTATTACTCACCAACAGTCATCGCCTCCAGCACTTAACAAGTATCGGTCATCCCATGTAAATGCAACATTTGTAACATGGGCAGAGTGTCCAACATAAGTCTTATGAGCAGCCTGGAACATAGGAAAAATATGTGATTTTAAAATATAGTGTAAAAGCTCTGACTTAAAATCGGAAGAGTATATTTGAGAAAATGCTATCTTTAATGAATAAATATGAAATAGATTAAGCATAGAATTGTTCGCTTTAAATAGAAAATATATTTCAAAGACATCTCCAATCTAGCTAGCAGGTATATGTACAGGTATACATATTTATAAAAAAGCTGAGGTTACCAATCCTCTCTCAAGGCTTAAAGCTGATACAATGTGATGGATATAAATGTTCTACATAACTAGGCCTACGATATATTTAAAATATTTCAATTACTAATGAAGAGAAACACTAATAAACAGAATATACAGAAAGAGAGTGAGACTTGTTCTCCTCATGCAAGAGACATGCAACACTATGACAAACAAGTAACACTAAAATCTTTGCATTACTCTGAGTGAAGCAATTAGGAGATTTTCTTCTAAACAGCTTTAAAAAAATGTGTGTGCCATAAAGTCAGTCTACGCTGTAGAAAAACTGAAAAGTAGGAGATAGTCCCACCCTGTGAAAAATTCTCATGCATGTGAAATTAAATTTTCAATTCCACTCTTTTAACTTACCTGAGCCTATTAAGTTGCATATTAGAAGTTAATGAGTTAAGAAAATAGGTCACAATACATACACAGACATGCCCATTAACATTCCAACTGGTGGTATGTTGAAAAACATTATTTGACTGTTAAAGGTCTGAACAGATACCGCAAGCAATAAATTGCAGTGGTATCTTCAGTACATCAGAACGGAAAATTAGACAAAAGTTAAAAATATTAGTCAGATTCTTATGAACTACAGACATGCTTCAGGCTATGACAGGTTCCAGTACATTGTATATCAATTGAAGATATTGTAGTAACCAATTCAGTCGATGAAATCATGCATAAATAATAATTACATGCAATTATAATATTATGTTTTGACAAAACATTAAATTGCTGACAAAACATGGACTTAACTTACTTTAAGCTGTCACAAACAGAACAGATATCGATGTTAGTTGATTGGTCTGACATGTAACATAAATTATGTAAATTAGAGTAGCCTGTATTGTTGGCTTGATTATGTAACATAATCAAGCCAACAATACAGGCTACTCTTAAAGATTGGAAGATTACTGACAACTTAAATATGTCAGGATGAGGAAAGCACAACTTACGTATTTATCAGGACATGGAAAACTGAAAAGTTTGACGAGGCCATAGTCATCCCCAGTAACAATAGTATTGCCAGTGTGAGTGACATCTGCGGCATTCACATCTGCTTTTTCGGCATCCATCGGCCATATCCCTATAACCTCAGATCCTAGCACACTGAAATAATAACAATAAAATTGTTAATATCAGTGCCTAGTAGTGCCTACAAGGTAGAATACAAGAAAAGGAAGAAAACATGGCTTCATACATGTAGATGTGTGATAATAGATGTATGATAAACTTACCTCGTCCAACTGTGGTATGTGATTCCTTTTAGAATGTTCTTCTTTGTCACTTCTACACCAGAGGGCACCTCAAAAACTTGGTGAGCATATGCTCCGTTTGAAACCTAGAAATAGTTCCAATTGGTTAAAATTCCAGGACTCTTGTGTTTGTATGATTTTAGGCATACATGTATTATTACCATTAGTGGTCCAAACGTTTTAGAATAGTTTGTGGTACTTACTCTGATATATTTGCTGTCAGATGAGAAGTCCATTTGAGTGACAAAACTTGGAAGCCCTTTGCAGAAGCCTTTTCTTGGCATGGATGGTCCTTTGGAGATGTCGTAGAAGTCAACAGAGCCCTCTTGTGATCCCACAGCGAGGTAGCGGTTGTCGGGGCTGAACCTGAAAAATGTTTGAAGCAAGAATTTTTCAATTTTCAATATTCAAAAGATACAGCATATGACTGTATCTGTTATACAGTTATAGTATGTTTGGTTGAGCCGTGGACATTTAAAGGAAAAGATTGGTGGTGTGGCAACAAGTCTTTTAGCAAATCTGGTAATTTAGCAAGGTTCATCCACACTCAATAGAAATCTGAGGTTGTTCTTTTGTGGCATACAAACCTTATTTCATTGATCATCTGCCCCCTGTCTCTGTGTTGGGCAAGCATCTTGAAATTGGTTGAGTTGAGGATTTGGAATCCTCCGTTCTTCAGACCTACGGCAACCAGTTCTCCATCTGGGCTGATGTCAGCTGATCTGGCAGGTCCCACTGGCAGGTTCATGAGTAGTTTCTGAATAGAAAAGTAATATTATTAAATAATGCCTATTACCTCTTGGATGTTAATGAAAGTAAACTTTTTCTACTGACTGCACACTAACCTTGCTGACAATGTCCCACAGTCTCACTGTTCCATCATCGCTAGCACTAACAAAGCGATCAGTCGAAGGATGAGTTGCCAAGCCCCACATTTCTCCCTCCCCATGACCATTCATCAGGGTGGTACTGGCTCCAGTCTTCTCATTTATTTCTATGAGGTCACTGTTCTTTGTACCAACAAGAACTTTTCCCTGAAATATAAATGGATGGTAGTTGAGAAAAAAATAACAAAATGAATATTCTTTGTTGGAATAATTAGGGCAGGGAATGATCAAGTGCTGGTCTTCTTTTTGAGGTTTAAAAACTAACCTTGCAGCGTGAAACAGATTTGACAACATCAACATTTCTCTTGGTGTCTAGTTGGAAAGCTCGGCATCTCCTCATTTCTTGGTCCCACAATTTGATAGGTCCTCCTTCTTTGTTCCTGTACAGGTAGATAAAAGGATGATAGGCTAAGCATTTGAAAAACCCCAAACCTATGACGTGGATGATGGACAGAAAAAATTGCTAAAAAGCTATTTTCAGAACTTACTGTTTCTCTTTGGCTCCCGTGACAATCAAACCATCTCGCAAAGTAGTGAACATGGAGAATACTGGTCCACTGTGGGCCTTCTGGACGATTCTTGTTAGGGTGTTCCCTGTCCAAACATACACATCTCCACTCATGGCCCCTGTGTATGTTGTGTTATTCTGGAAGTATAATATTTATCAAATTCAGACCACAAAATGATGGGAATCATTCTGAAATATTGTAAATATTTGATCGAGGAGTATTTTGCTGTATAATTGATGTGGCTGAAAAAGTATTCTTGTACTTACAGCACCAAAAGCAATAGAGAGCATAGTCTGCATCTTGGGGTCAGAAGCCATGTCGTCTACAGGGGCTAGAATTCCCTTTTTGCGAGTCATGGTGCTTCCCGCAATGTGCCAGAAAGAAACATGCTTCACTCCAACTGTCACAAAATGGCTGTCTGAATCTGGTCGGAATTCTCCGTGAAATATTCTTTCTCTGCTTCCCTCTACACTTGCCGCTTTGGATCCTGTGAAAAGTAATAACAAGTTTAGTAATTAAATTTAGTCTTCATACATACGAGTATCTGTGGTTGAGGTCCTTACTGTTGTAGGACACTCAATAATAACTTTTTGAAATTAAGGTGGCTCGATACTCGTGAACTTTCTAAGATAGGATTTCTCAAAAATAGTTTAGAATGATCCAAAATATAGTTTATAGCGAGGATATGTAAAAAAAAGTGGTCGCAACCAGCCTTTTTTTCGAAATATTTGAGGTTATATACAAGAAAGTCAGTCCACGCAAACCTGAAAAACTCAATTTTTTTCTTATCTTTCTTTCTGTGAAGTTTGTCCTGCCATTCAGTGGTCATGCATCCCATATTATGAAATGAAGCATGGAATTGAAGAAAAAACTTCAATGGAACTGCTGATTACAATTTCAAAGAGATATATTTAGTTTAAAGGACTTTCCAAGGGGCTCGGAATAAAAGTTTTGATTTTGACAATTTTAATTTTTTTTATAAACCATGGCGCTAAAAAAAATTGACGGGATAGGATTTCTCATTTTTTTGTCATTAATTTCCAAATATTGTTAGGAACAATAAAATGTATAAGAGAAGGTTTGCTACCGCGATAGAAATTGAGATAAAAATTTATTTATATCTCGAAAGTCAATTTTTAGAAATTAGACCTGCTTGCTGAAAATCGTGTGTAAAAAGTTTCTATTCGGACCATAAAGCTGAATTTCTGGCGTGTCATAGTGATGTTCATAGCGCATCTAATGCTGTAAACCAGAAGTCTCTAACCCTAATAGAAGTGGCACAAATGGCAAACGAAACGGCAGTCGCACAGAATTGTAAAAATCCAAAAAACCAGTCCACAGAGCTCAGCAGGCTGTTGTTGCTATGGTGACGCCGCCATTGCTGCTCCATGAGTAGCGAGCCACCTTAATATACTTGCCTTCTTGCCATCTCCACACAGCTACAGAATGGTCATCATCCAATCCAACTGTCAGTAGAAGTTTACCACTGCAGGAAAAGTCCACACTGCATACCCCTTTCTTGTGGAAACCCTGCAAAAAAATTCAACTGTTTGATCAGTTTTCATGCAAGTAAAAGCTTCTGTATCATTCTACTGTAAATGTGTGTGTAACTGTCGGGAGAGAAGTTCTGGAATTGCAATTGTCATTTGTGTTTTTGATGGCATTCTCTCTCCATTACTTAATGATGCTTTAAGGAAATCATCTTATATGAAGTTGTTACTTACCTTTATAACAGATAAAGTCTCCCTGGTACTGGCATTCCAGATGTTCACCTCAGGCACGGCTCCAATCTGCCCTGTTGCCACAATGTTCTTGAACTTGGGGTGCTCATTAACAGCTAGGCAGATGATGTCGTCTGAGTGTTCCAGGTAGAAATTCTGGTGATCTGTGATAGACAGGAAAACAATTTTTAAAATGCAGACATCATGATGACTGAATATTTCGTTCACATTTGACTGAATTAATAAGCAAGAACATTAACTCAATAATATTGCAATGCAATAGGTGGTGATTGAAATGTCTTACTTGATGCCACATTTAGCACAATTGCTGCTCCAGCTGCATGATACACTATATCAGATCCATCGTTGAGATAATGCAAGTTACTGCGGCAGTCAAACCCTCTGTATCCAAATATGAAGTCGAGTTCTAAGTCTGATACTTTGCTGATCTTCTTGCTTCTTTTTCCTCCTGTGCTTGATAAGGAGACTGGATCTGCCTTCTTCACTTTCGAGGTGTTTCTTGTGTGTCTACTGACTGGTTTTCTAGAAAACACATTGATAGATTTTGTCTTCAAATGGATGATTGCATGAGAAAATACTAAAAATGTGATGATGATTCTCTTAAATTTCAACTTACTCGTCTTCGTCATCACTGTCCTCCAGCTGCTCTCTTGGTTTCATCCCTGTTCGAGCTCTGATCGGGTTGGCATAAGTCTTGGCTGAGTAGTCTATTCCTTTTTCATGGGCTACATCACTGTCATAACCTGAAATGGTCAAAAGTAAAGTAGAAAGTCTTTGATGTCTAAGAAAACTTATTTTTAGAAACGTAGTTTCTTAGGGAATTTTTCATCTTTGCCAAGACTGATTCTT
This sequence comes from Platynereis dumerilii, assembly GCA_026936325.1. NCBI lineage: Eukaryota > Metazoa > Annelida > Polychaeta > Phyllodocida > Nereididae > Platynereis > Platynereis dumerilii. Next base: position 16,554,214 of record JAPTHN010000011.1, read on the forward strand.
AAAATTGCAGTGTCTTCTGAAATTTGTTTTTTAAAACTTGGCGAAAGGCAAAGGAAATATATTAGATGGAACCAAAACAGTTTGACTTATCTGACCTCCTTCTTCCTCAGAATCAGTATCGGAGTCCTCGCTGTCTCCCTGTTGGCCAGGTCTCCTTGTTGATTCATGTTCCCACACCATAACAGCAGTGTCTGCTCCTCCAACAGAAACCAAATGGCTGTCTGCTTTCGTCCACCTGACGTTAGTAACATGAGCACTGTGTCCTCGGTACTTCTTGTATTTGGCTAGTTTACCCTGTTATGAACATGAAAAAGTTGTTTGGAGAATAGGGTGCTCGGTGTTGATGCTTGTGCAATGAAGCGATACGTGTCAAGAATGCTTTTGCATGTTCTCGTGTAAATTTGACTCGAGATATCTAAATTTCCACTTCAGACAAAATGAAACACATTGTACAGAAAGCTTTTAGAAACGTTGAGTCATACATTCATCATATTTCATTCAGTATTGGAAGAATCTGTTAATTCCTGAGAAAAAGTAAAACTTTCTGACAAACCTTTGCCGGGTAGTTAAAAAGCTTGACATATCCAAAGTCATCACCAGTTGCAATAACTCTGTTGTCACTTGAGACGCACGATGCATTGACATCTGTCACGTCACTTCCTGCTGGCCAGATTCCATCGCAGGTTTTCCCAAGAACTCCTGTCCAAGTTGCCCAGTCCAATTTCTCAATCTCTTCATTTCGAAGTGTTTGTCTTTTGCCTCTTGGTGCCTCAAAGAAAAGCTGTTCCTTGGCACCTGAGTTGGTCATCAGCAATTTGCCTGAAGAAACAAATTAGATTTATAAATTATATTATGAATTCGGACTAAATATTATTGTTTTTTGAGTAAGATAAATTGACATCAACGAACTTATTCAAGTTACCTTTGGTATCCCAGTCAATGTGGGTGATGTAACTTGAACTTCCCTTGCAAGTTCCAACCCTTTTGCTGCTGAAGACATTGTAAATGTCCACAAGGTTGTCATGCGAACTTACAGCCAGGTATTTGCCCGGTTCTGAAAGAAATGCGACACATTGATAAAATGCCCTCAGTTATTACTGTGACTAGTTAGATGTGAGATCTGGATCATATTTGCAAGGAGCCAAAGAACTAAGGATCATCTTTACTTACCAGGAGAGAACCGAATGTCAGAAATTTCCTCCTTTCTGTGATGGAACTGGACAATGTCATCCAGAGTGTCAGAGTTGACAACCATGAAGCTACCTATATGAAAAGATGGGAAAGGCTGATGAGTGATTTTGCTCCAGCTTATCCATATTATATCAGAGGCATTGAAATTATGATTGTGCTGAAAAACTTCCACATCACTTACCATCTTTAAAGCCAACTGCAAGGGCCTTGCCATCAGGAGAAAAGTCCACACTCCTAGCAGGTTTCTTGAAGATCTTGCAGTTCAGCAAGCAATGTTGGTCTCCAAGGTCCCAAATCCTTAAAGTTTTGTCATCACTGACTGTGGCACAAACTTGCTTGTTAGGGTGTGTTGTCAACCCCCATACTTCTCCTTCTCTGTGTCCCTGAAAGAATGGAGAGGAAAAAGTTCTCATGCATTAGTGCCATTTGATTACAATGGAAAATATACTGTAAAATGTTTAAGGAAACATGTCAGTGCTCCCTCGGTGAAGTTTCCATGACCAAATTATACAAATTGCTCACCTGAACAAGGATGTCAATTGGACCATCTTTGCCAATCTCTAAAATTTCTCCATTGCTTGTGCCAACTAGGATGTGACCATGTCCAAGAATAATGGCTCTGACAGGAGGCTGGTCTTGCAATAACATGCCTTTAGTCCCTGGCACTAGAGAACTTCTTTTGATTGTGTAAGATTTGAGACAACGCTCGAAGGACTCATCCCAGAGTGAGACCATACCATCTTTGCCTCCTGTGACGAATCCCTGGATGAAATAGTTACAAATAGTTAATGGACAATTAAAGAAATACCTCAGAACTTTATGAATATCTACATCTTTCAATTGCCAAATAATTATCATTCTTGTATGATGTTTTACCTTATCCAACAAGTGCATGGAGAAACATGGACCCTCATGAGCCTTGACTGTCTTGGCCAGCGTGAGACCGTTCCAGATAAAGATGGAGCCATTGCTGCCCCCTGTGAAACACACATCCGCTGCCTTGCCAAATGTCACACACAGCATTGTGTCAAGTTTTCCTATGTTGCCAAAGGTTCCTCTCTTTGATGTCAAACCACCACCTGAAAAGTTAAAGAGAAAGCTCTTATTATCTTAGCCTGACTTTCTCAATAATATCATATGATGACAGCACACATGTCAAGAGAATCCAGCTTACCAGCTTGCGTCCAAAACTTGATGTGCTTCACTCCAACAGTAATCAGTTGATTGGCATCGTGAGGATTCCATTTGATCATGAAAATCTTGTCTTTATGACCTCTGGAAAAGGTTGTGTTAAATAGTGAAATACACTGCCAAGATAATATCAATGAAAGCTTTATTGAAAATTGCAAGACTCTATAGAGATGAAGTCAAACTTAAGGACTACCTTGCATTTGCGAGCTTCTCTCCTTTTCTCCAGTCCCAAATGACGATCATGTGATCGTTGTCCAGACCAACTGTGGCCAACCGTTTACCATCAGGTGAGAAATCGGCCGCACACACTCCTCTTTGGTGCTGGCCTTTGAGGATTGACAGGGTCTTCAGGTTGTCGGCATCCCAGACATGTGTTGCAGCATCTCTGCCAACCTAAATTCCAAAAGGAATGAGATGGCTTCACTTGGCATATTTGAAATTTTCAAGCAGATCTATCCATTTCAGTGGGATACGTTGTATGACTTACCTGTCCGGTAGCAATGATGTCTTTCAGGGGATGGATGGCCAAACAGAGAATATCATCATCATGCTCTGTGTAGAATCTTTGTGTACGTTTCTCTTTGTCATACAGAATTCCCACGGCTGCCACGTGGTAGGCCACTTCGCCGTTTTGCATGTAAAACACATTGTTGCGACAGTCATAACCACGATACCCATGGACAAACTTCAATTTCAAACTGTCCTCTGGTGCTCTGTTTCTCTTCTCTCCAGGGGCTAGCTGGTTCTTTGCCTTTGACTTCAGCACCTTCATGTCTTCCTTGTAAACAGCTCGGCTGTAAGATTTTTGCTTCTCTGCCTCCAAGTCAGAGTCTATTTCATCAACATCTGACAAATCAGAGTCACTATCTTCACTATTTGAGTCGCCCATACCTAAAATCATAAAGAAACCTACTTAAACCTGTGATGCTTCTTTGGATCTCTACAAACCTTAACTTTGTTCTAAGTATCAACATTTGGGCCCTTTCAAAATGTTATGGTTTCTTACCGTATTGGCCAGCCATATCATTGTCATCATTTTCAAAACCATCTGCTTGGAAGCGCCATTGGAATATAGCATGGTCAGCACCACCTGTTGTCAAAACTCTGTTTTTGTCAGTAGAAAATCTGCAGTTGGTCACATGGGCTGAATGTCCACTGTATTTTCTGAACTTGGCACCTGAATGAAACAAATTTATCATTGAAAAGTTTGTACATGTTCACGAGCTGTTTTATGGCAACACATCACTTCTTAGAAATACACACAAAAAAGGTCCAGAATATTGAAACTAACCCTTCTTTGGAGCTGGGTATCTGAATAGCTTGACTAAACCAAAGTCATCTCCAGTGACTGCCACTTCTCCACCAAAGTAAGTGTCCACAGCATTAACGTCATTTGTGTCTGTGTATTTTCCCCAGATGCCATTGACTTCTTGGCCAAGAACACCGGTCCATGATGCCCAGCGGATGGAACGTATTTCTTCCTTGTTTGTGAGTTGCTTTCCCACTGAAATTAGGAGTTCAATATGTATTGCATTGAGTATAAAAGCTGATGGTTACATGTCTTACTTCTTTGTGATGTGGTATCAAATTAGAGCAATGAATGATTGTCAAGTTTACCTGGCATTTTGTAAAATAAACGCTCGGCTGCTCCGCTGTTGGTCTGCATATACTTTCCATCCTCAGACCAATCAATGTGAGTGATGAAACTAGAGCTGCCACTGCACTGGCCAACTTTCTTGTATTTCTGGGGAGCGGAGTAGATGTCCACAAAGTTGTCGTTAGATGCCACAGCCAGGTATTGGCCATCAGGAGAGAACTTCATCTCATGGATAACTTCTTTCCTGTCCCTGAGGTGGATTAGGTCTGAAAGGTCTCTGCAATAGGGAGCGTCTGAACACATAATACACAAGGTGGCGCCGCAAATAGGGGCTTCCTGCTACCATGATTGCAGCAGGAAAAGCATGGTCAGAATGGCCAAAATTGCTCTCCTGTCCTTAATATTGGTCCTATTTCCCAAATTAAAAAAGTTTCATTCAGTGGATCACATTCCCTAGCAGATGCATTTATCAGATTGGTTTCTTTTCCATCACCTTTTTCAAGAATTAGCCTCTTTCGCTGAGGATGCCACATTTTGGCAGATTTTGCTGTCTTAAAAATCATTTTCTGAGTGTTGTCTCAACATAGGAAATTCATTTTGTTATTATAAGTTGCAAATATACAAGAGGAAATATCAGTGATAACTTTTATATTTTTTAATTTTTTTTTTTCTTCAAAATACTGGATTGAATGACCCAGAAATAAGGTTTTCGACCATTTTTGGAGGATATTGTGATGTTCCGAGGTCAAAAGTCTGCTACAAAGTTTCAGGAAATAAATGTGAATAAAACTCATCATCGAGTACATTATTTTCCAATTCCAAAAATGTAAAGATAATTATTGTGGATGCAATAGTCACCGATTTATGACAAGATATGTTTTTAAAGTTGTGCGTCAACTTTAGGAATCACAAATGACGTCACAAATCAAAATGCTGCAGATGCACATTTTGCTGTCATAAAAAATATTTTCTCAGTTATGGCTTGACATAAGAAATTAATTCTGATGTTAAAAGATTCATATCCACAAGAAGAAGAAAGAATGGTAAATTATATAAGGTTCAACTAATTTTTGCCCCAAAATACAGGATTAAGCGATCCAAAAATTAGGTTTTCGACCTATTTTTGACAACATTGTGATATTACGAGGTCTAAAATCTGCTTGAAAGTTTGAGACAATGTTTTTTCACAACTTATCATCAAGTGCATTAATTGCAGATTCCAAAAATAATTTTGGGTGCAACAGTAGCTGATTTATGACAAAATGCCTTTTTAACCTTGCGAGTCAAAGGAATCAAACTCACGTGACATACTGCTATTTTCTTTGCTTATTGCAACTTTAGGCCATAGATCTGACCAACACGGGAGTGGACCGAACGATTGTAAAAATACCAAATTATTCTTCATTTTGATGATGGGTACATAAATAGCAATGTTGGATAGTTTTCAACTTTTTAGGGGTGCAATATAGGCCTAATGCCTTAGATTATTTAGGAGCCGACCAGATGATCTTTGGGGGTCGGGGCTATGGATTTTTGGTGAAAATAAAAGTTTGTTTCCCTCCTGACATAGAAAAAAACTGTTTGTCCAGCACATGAAAATAATTTTAATAAAATTTTTGTTTCCACCTGTACCTTGGGTACAGTAATGTCGCTCGTCCGCAAGCGAAAAGAATTTTCGTCCATCCTTTGGCACGAAAAAAAGTTTGTCCCGGGGATAAAATCCAGGGGCATCACTTTCATTTTAAAATGGTGGGGCAAATTGGGCTGAAGCCTTTAGCGAATAGTGTCCCAGAAAATCCTTAAAATTTTTCTCCACAGAACACTCATGCTTTGGTCAAAAAGTGGTGGGCAAATGCCCCACTTACACTGAAACCACTGATAAAATCCGTAGCCCCCCTGCCCCCCCCCCCACTATCCTCTCGTCAGCCCCTAAAATAAACACGACTTTGCATTTTTTGACAGCAGTGTAGTAACAATGCAGTCATAATCATGATGAAAGTTTTGTTTCAGATAGAGGCTCACTAGGTTGCTATGGTGTGTCAGAGCCTCACTCTCATAATGTAAAGCTGTTTCAAAGTAGATTCTGAAAAGTGATATTACCATTATTGGGCCTGAGCTACAACACCGCATGTTTCTAATCTTTTATGAGGTTAAATTTAATACACAATGCAGTTAAAAAAAAAAATGCTTCCTTGCCATTTTGGTGAAATGAATGAATTCTTTCTTGACAGTCTCTAAATAATTTCTAAACGTGTAGTGTATTGTTTGAGTCTGAAATTATATTTCAGGAGATAGATTATGGAAGTATTTCCTCGATATTGTCACCTTCGACCGGTATTTTCACTCGATTATTCAGGTCTCCCGAGTTTCTGGTGACAATATCAGGCAAATACTGCCCAAGCCTTGGGATAACCTAAAACAATATACTATTAGCAGGTGGTGCTGTGCAAGAACTGTTATATGATCATTAATTTTTGTTCTAAAAGTAAAAAATGCCTGGAAATGTGACGTCTCAAGTTTGTGTTACTTTTGGCCCACTTGTTTAAATGTATTTTGTAATAAATCAACAACTATTGCACTCACAAAATTTTTGTTCATACTTTTGGAATCTGCATAATAATAATTATGATATACTTGATGATGGGTTTGGTTAAAAAAAGAAATTTTTCTCTACAGCAGACTTTAAGCCTCTAAACACACAATGTCACTGAAAAATGGACAAAAATAGGTCGAAAACCTGATTTTTGGGTCGCTCAATCCAGTATTTTGAAGCAAACAATCAATTTATCCTAAATAATTTACCATTGATCTTTCTTCTGGTGGATATACAACTTTTAACACCATAATAAATTTCCTATGTTCAGCTGTAACTAAGAAAATATTTTTTATGACAGCAAAATGTGCATCTACAGTATTTTGATTTGTGACGTCATTTGTGATTCCTTTGACACACAAGTTTAAAAACATATCTTGTCATAAATCGGTGACTATTGCATCCACAATAATTATCTTTACATTTTTGGAATCAGAAAATAATGTACTTGATGATGAGTTTTATTCACATTTATTTCCTGAAACTTTGTAGCAGACTTTTGACCTCGGAACATCACAATATCCTCAAAAAATGGTCGAAAACCTTATTTCTGGGTCATTCAATCCAGTATTTTGAAGAAAAAATAATAATTAAAAAATATAAAAGTTATCACTGATCTTTCCTCTTGTATATTTGCAACTTATAATAACAAAATGAATTTCCTATGTTGAGACAACACTCAGAAAATGATTTTTAAGACAGCAAAATCTGCCAAAATGTGGCATCCTCAGCGAAAGAGGCTAATTCTTGAAAAAGGTGATGGAAAAGAAACCAATCTGATAAATGCATCAGCTAGGGAATGTGATCCACTGAATAAAACTTTTTTAATTTGGGAAATAGGACCAATATTAAGGACAGGAGAGCAATTTTGGCCATTCTGACCATGCTATTCCTGCAGCAATCATGGTAGCAGGAAGCCCCTATTTGCGGCGCCACCTGGTGCATTGTAACTTCGGCGAACACTCCCTATTCAACAGTGAGACGATTATAAGATAGAGGAAAAGCTACACATACTCTGATTAAATCTTTTGTTTGATATGTTTTTAGAGATGCTTGCTTTCTTGCAAGCAGCATCTCTATTGTGGGAGGATGGCTCTGAAATTTATGACAACTGCCTTGGTCATGCTGTTTCATCTCTGTCATTAAAACTTTGCATACAGTCTCAATAGAATTTTATCTTGCGTTGATAAGCTTTTGGTGTCTTTCTGAGATGAAGAAATTAATAAAGAAAACAAACAGGCTGAGTTTCTGCAGGTCAAAGGTCAATCACCAAAAGTAGGTCACAGGCCAGATACCCTCCAGCAGGTCTCACATGCCAGATACCCTCTGCAGGTCTCACATGCCAGATATCCTTGTGCAGGTGACAGGCAAAGGGGTACATACTATTATGGGCAGTCTATCTACAAGCATCTCTTAAAGTGCTTGCACGTTATTTTTTAGCTATGCAAGAACATAGTCACTTACTTGGTCTTAAGTATTTTAAAAGATCCATCATTCATGCCAATGGCAAGCTGAGATCCATCCGCATTGAAGGCACAGGATCTCACTGGTTGATCCACGGTGGTTTTGCTCAATAATGATTTATCCTGGATGTTCCACAACCTGCAAAATTATAAGGCATATGAAGTTGAGAATTTCTTGCAAAACGAAGATTGTCCAGACTAATGTGGACTTAGATTGCAATCATTTATGAATTTCAAGACGGTTTTACCTGACTGTGCAGTCATCACTTCCAGTAGCAAAGACATTTTTCTTTGGGTGCACTGCAAGAGCCCACAGTTCGCCCTCAGCGTGACCTTGCATGATGCATCTCGTTTTTTCTTTGTCATTTGTGCTGATCTCAAAGATTTCACTGTCTTGTGTCCCAACTATAATGCGATCGCTCCTCCAGTAGACTGATCGTACCTTGATTCCTGGAGAGGAAGGCAACAATTTAATGTTTTAACCTTGTATGATTGTTTTTTGTTGAAAGGCGAAAGGCAGTACTGGATCAGCACCACCAGTTGTGGGATGTTTTGAGATGCCAGGCAGTTGGTGTTAAGGTGGCTCGATACTCGTGAACTTTCCAAGATAGGATTTCTTAAAAACAGTTAAGAATGATCCAAAATATAGTTTATAGCAAGGATATGTAAACAAAAGTGGTCGCTACCAGCCTTTTAAAAAAAATATTTGGGCTTATGTACCAGAAAGTCAGTCCTTGCAAACCTGAAAAACTAAATGTTTTTCTTATTTTTCTTACTGTGAAGTTTTTTCTGCCATTCAGTGGTCATGCATCCTATATTATGCAATGAAGCATGAAATTAAAGAAGACGCTTTCATGGAAAAGGCGATTACAATTTCAAAGAGATATATTTAGTTAAAAGGACTTTCCAAGGGGCTCGGAATATAAGTTTTGATTTTGACAATTTCAACTTTTTTTATAAACCATGGCGCTAAAAAAAATTGACGAGATAGGATTTTTCATTTCTTTGTCATTTATTTCCAAAAATAGTTGGGAACAATATGATGACATAGACAAGCCTTCCTACCACACTTGAAATTGATATAAACATTTATTTATATCACATAGTCATTTTTGACAAATTAGACCTGCTTGCCGAAAATCGCCTGTAAAAATATTTTGTTTTGAGCATTAAGTTGAATCTCCGGCTGTATATAGTACTCTTCATGGCGCATCTAATGCTTTAAACGAGAAGTCTCTAACCCTAATATAAGTGGCGCGAATTGCAAACGAAGCGGCCGAAGCCTTAAATTCTCGAAATTAAAATAAACATCTTGAACAGTGTCAGCAGAGTGGTGACGTTACCATAGAGAGGGCCTGCCTGGCTGCGCGTGAATGTGCCCTCACTACCACTTGGCACGAGTAGCGAGCCACCTTAAATGATCAACCACAATTACTCACCTTTATAGCCATCTTTGGCTGCGGAGAGATCAATTTTAGCAATGTGCTTGAAGTCGGGATCCCAAATGCGTACAACTCCATCCTTACCTCCAGAGACATAGCCGTCTGGACTGGAGGCAATGGCAAAAACACTACCCTGGAAGTGAAAATGTCATGTGAAACACTGAAACTGTTTATGTAAGAGATGAATAACAGAAACATCATTTGTGTGTTTATTATACTCACTGCATGTGCATTGTCAATGACTTTGCTCAGGTTCTTGCCCTTCCAAATGTAGATGTCTCCATTAAGTGCTCCTGAGTAAGTGATGTCCTCTTGGCCAAAACTCAAGCACAGCATCGTCTGGATTTCTCCGGCTTTTCCAAAGATGCCTTTCGAAGGTTTCAAGGTGTTGCCACTCAACTTCCAGAATTTAATGTGCTTAACTCCACAACTGACAAGTTGGTTGTCAGCGGTTGGCTGGAACTGCATGTCAAACACTCTGTCAGAGTGTCCTCGCACTGTTGCCATGATCTTTCCCTTCCTCCAGTCCCAGATATTCACTGTTGAGTGCTGATCCATTCCAACAGAAACCAGCCTCTGGAAAAAAATAAAGTTTAGAAAATGTTATATTTGAGATCATTTTTAAAACACGAATGTATCTAGATTTCTTCATTTCAGTCTTATTTGAGCCTAAGAATCTAAAAGCCACTTCAGAAGGGTTGATCTTGTTACAGCCTTAGAAATGTGATTTCCAAAATGCAACAAAATGCTCCTTGGCAAATTGCTAATTCATAACTCTATCTTTGCCCCATGTGTCATACTTGATAACATACAGACAGTAAGGGGGCAATCATTTAATAAATGGGGGGGGGATGGTTGGAGTTTTAAATCCAGCAACACCCCAACAGAAATAAACTGTGCAAAAAAATATTTTATTTAAAAAAATAACTCTAAGCCCACTCGCCTCCCCTGGATATTAAATGGCCACCCGTATTGTCCCGTAAGTGAGGTCATATCCTATAACTTATAACTGTGTTTATAACTGTGTTGTTATCAGCACAAAGCAGTGAATGTGTCATGCCACTCACCAGTGAGGTCCCATGTCTCCCAACGACAAATTTGCCACTGATTAAATTAATTAATTACATTTAAAACACCGCACCTGCAGTGACATCATTAATGTCTTAAACAAGTGAATTTAGTCACTTGTTCTTCCTCTGGTGTAGTCATGTGTTGTATTTATGACAAGTGTTGTAGCCATTTGTAGGCCAACCAGGCCAGTTTAATATTTGTCTGTATCAGATTCATTTGATGTAAAATGACAAGATAGACAGATAGATCAGATTCATTTGATGGTAAAATGACAAGATAGACAGATAGATAGATAGATAGATAGATAGATAGATAGATAGATAGATAGATAGATAGATAGATAGATAGATAGATAGATAGATAGATAGATAGACAGATGGATGGATATGGTAAGTGCAGCCCTCTAAGCCCTGTTGTGGTTGTAACCATTGAATCCATGAGTCACATTATATACTTACATTTCCCTCCTTGTCAAACGCCAGTGAAGTGACACCTTGAGTGTGTCCATCCTTCAAGATAGAAATGGTTTTCATGGTCATGGTATCCCAAACACAGATGTATGGTGACTTTCCCACTTGACCAGTGGCAACCAGGGTCTTTTCTCCATGCAGTGAGAGACTGGAATTTGATTAGAAAAAAAACAACATAGATTTGGTATTTATGTTATAAATGTACAGTTTGTGACTGTGTCACTGTATGATAGTAAGTTTATTTATCCTCTTCACATTTAATTTATCTTCTTCAGTGATAATTTTAGTATCTAGGTCATTAAACTTCAGAAGTGCACTATAAATCAACTAAAACATGCATGTATGATATTGTCTCTGCTACTATTTCTATCCTCAATTATATATTTGGCACTTTGTGACACATTCTAAGCAAATAGACTCAACCTCTTTTTTAAAACTGTGTAAGGACATTTTAAAACATCATTAACTTTTTAATTACCAAAATAATAAATGATAGATCATGCATGAAAATAAACACGATATTTATAGTTACAGGTTAAAAAGACCAGAATAGCAGATACGGTTTGTTTCAGGCCTATATTATATGGTGCATACTGCTTAGCCTAATTTGAGTCCAAACAGCAGGTAGCAAGTAATACATGGAAAGGTTTAATTGAGCCACTTTCAAACAGATATTTTCTGCAATTGAATATGCATTTATTTTCCGGGTTGCTTGCATTAAAATCCTGCACAGAATGCTATCGAGTGACCCAGGTAGGATCAGGTGCATTCAATTTAGGATGATTATGGTGTGACAAGTTAGCACAGGTTTGCAGAATTGTTTGCAACACAATTTTCTTATTCTGCAGTTCTTAAGTTTGCTTTGAATGAATTTGTGGACTTGGCAATTTTTTCATAATATTTTACACATGTGTATGAACATACATACCTGATAATATCATCATCATGCCCCAAGAAGAATTTCTGTCGATTTTCACGTTCATTGTATACCACACCCACTGCAGCCACGAAGTAAACAACCTCCTTGGAGGCTGTGTAGAAAAGATTGCACCTGGTTTGGTGGCCCCGATAGCCATAGACCCATTCCAACTTCAGCTGGGCTTTGGGAGCACTTTTGTCTGCCATTTTTCACAAATGAATGTCCAACTTTGGTTTGCGTTTCGCGCTGGCCCTGGTTGCTACTGAAGCGATCCAGGCATGTTTACACATGCGGCCATGTTTCGCCTGAAAGTATGTCATGGTCACGTGAACAGCTCTGGCCAATCATCATTTGCATAACGTCCAACTGGATCAACGTCGCCGACCAATCACCGCATAGTTTAAAGGGAAATACACACCTGTCAAAATGCAGGTAAACAAACCCAGCTGCAGAGCATGATGTGGATTCAGAAGCTGCAGAGATAAGATGGTAAGTCAACTTGCTCAGTTACTAAGTTTACCAGTACATTCTAAAGTACACCAACAGATGATGTCCTCAGAAAAGTGATGATGAGTGTAAACCTGATTCCATGCTCAGCACTGATAATAGCAATGACAGGGCTTTTTGAGGGAGGCACCAGAAACCTCCAAATATGGATTGAATACACTTCTATATATGTCTCATTGATAAAACAAGTGAAAAACATTCACATTTTACCAAAATAAATCTTTTATAAAGGATTTTCTATCTTAAAGTAATGATCGATTTTTATCAAAAAATCAACAAAAATGAGCAAAATATGAACCAGCCGTCCACGGAAAGGATAAAACATCTACCACTAAATAAAATGTATGACCAATGTCTATTTGATGTTAGCTTCCAAACCCTGTTTCAATTTTGATTGTATGATCACCATAACTCAAGATATTTAATATTAAAGGCAAGAAAGTATGGGCGAAAATCAAGAAAATTCACAGAAAAAAGTGCAGTTTGACCCATAAAAAATTGCTACAATATTCAGACTTGATTTTGGCAAGTTTTATAATGTGACTCAAAAGTCAATTACAGTTTGAACTATTTGTTTTAAAACAAAAACATAAGTTCCACACTCCTCTGCTCTTATTAGGCCTAATGTGTTGGGTCATCCCAAGTTAAATGGACTAAAAATAGCAACAAAGTGAACAAACTATAAAAGCACTAGAATATATGCCTATTGAAGACATTACTTTTAAATGAATTTATATTACGTACTATTCGATTGATGACGCAAAGACTTCCATTTAGAACTTTTAATTATTTTGAATCAGAACTTAACTATCAATAGCATAGGACAAGTAAGACACTACCACTGGTTCTATATTGTAAGAGTCTGTAATAGGATTAAAATTAATTTCAACTTGCTGGAGGAGGGAAATAATAGTTGCGACGATACAAACATCCCCACAACCAAGAAATCAGGCTCTATTGCTAGTAATTGGCACTAATTGCTAAATCAGTGCCATTAGAATATCATAGGATAATCAACTTAATCATCCTGGGGAACAAGATGATGATCCCCCATCCAGAATATCAGCTGAATATGGTGCCATTGCCTTGGCCTTACACCTTGGCCTAACCAGCAGCCATGATGCGCCACATGACTTGAGCCATGGGCCACTGCACAAATGTGCAGATTTCTCCGCTGTACGTGGATGGATTTACTTGCAGTAAAAAGTAAATTGTTAATGGGAATATTATACACATGATGATATAAGTTCCAAAGTGGTAATAATCATATTAAATAAGCAAATGTGTCCCAAATCTTTGAAAGTGAATTACAGAAAGCAAAAAATTAATGAAAGTGGCTGAAAGTGCTTATTACCGCTTGATCATAACCTTCTCCTTCAAATACCACCTTTTCCCTCATAATTCCATGCATTTTTCAATGCTAAAACGACCGTAACATGCATCAACTTTGATAAAAAAATTTGGGTCAGCTTTACAGCCAGGTGGCAACTTTTCATGCTGCAGCGCCCCTGGTGGGAGCTGTCATTGCTACTGATAAAGGAATTGAATATATGCTTTTATTGAATGTCTCATGCATATCATGCTTCAGTTTGATCAAACTTTGATGTGTAGGTCTAATTGGTAACATTATACACTAAGTCTTTAGTAAACACGGAATCCTGAAACATTACAAAGGATTTCTTAATTCAAGCTCTTGCAAGAAAGCCTATGTGCTCTCACAAAATTAAGTTTTATTAATTGGGATTGTTGATTGATCTATATCATATTCTACTTTAAAATTTAATAAAATTTAATACTGATTTTCTTAACTTGTTTATCTTCCAGATTTTGAGAAGTTGATGACAGCATCAGCATTCTGAGATGGAGGTGGGAGTGCAGACTGACAAGGAGGAAGTGGAGAAATCCTCTGGCGGTCAGAAGCCAAGGAAATGGTGGCTCCAAGTATATCATGTCCCCGTGCCAAAGGTTCTTGCTTGGGTCTCTCTGGTTGCAATGGTCATCTTGTTGGCCGTGCAGTTGGAGATTATACCAGAGCTCCAAGCTCAAGCCGGGTAAGTGTGGTTTGTCACAATGAATTTGATAATAATGCAGCAAATTTGATCATTTCATGAATGTTGTTGCAGTGCATATTTATGTGATTGTTTGTTTTGACCGTTTTCGTAGATTCTCCATCCCCGGTGACCTCATGGAAGACCTAGGTATGGAAGGAGTTTCCATGTTCATCAAATATGACAGAGATGGAGACGGTATCCTATCTCTCGAGGAATTTGAACCTTTGGCACACAAGTTCCTGGAAATCAATGTGAGATTCTGCTTGCTTGTCAAATACTGAATTGTTTTTATTGTGACTCAGTATTTACCTCATCAATGGCTAAATATAGAACTGTACAGTGTACAGTTCTATGGTCTAATGATCCAATTTGAAGGTTGTCTAATTGATTTGAATTAAAATAAATGTTTTCCTTTTTTTCTGATATTTCTTCCAGGTCACTCAGGATTATGATTTGCCCATCAGCGAGGATGAGGAGGTGGTGACCATTCAAGCATTTCTCCAGCCATTTGTGCAAGAAAGTATGTCAAAGAAACAGGATTCTGTGAGTGGCATTTTTATGTTGTCAAAAATCTTGCAAAAACAGCACCAAAACATCACAAAAATAGAATGAAAATATTACAAAATTGCTAATCTACCAGCGAGTTGGTATATTTTTGCTGTGTGACCGGTAGGTGAGGAGCAATCAGGCCAAACACCAGTTCGCATGTTGTGAGACAGACTATAAGATCTTGTTCATTTATTGGAAACCTCAAAATTTAACATTAATTAGTTCCACAGGGATAGCAACTGATAAATTTGTTAATCTTAAACCCTTCTATTTCAGTTTATTGGGCCATTAGATCCCTTAAGGGGCCTAAAGTCTTGGAAGAAACCTGCTAAAGATTTTGCCAATTTTGGGGCTGGTCAGTTCCGGATGTTCCTGCCCAACTATGAGGAGGAGCTCAAGCTTGGCCAAGTGTTTCCTTTACCGTTCAGTATGTCTGAGGATCTGCCTCCTGGTTCAGCATTATCGTCCAACAGGTAAGAATCCATTCATGTTGTCTGTTCATGAAATACTGCGGCAGTGCAGCGATATTAAGGCCAGACATAATTGATCTTTAGCTTCTCGGATCTTCTAGAGACACTTTCTCTAGGGTCGGTGGATAGGACGGGGAAAAAAGCTGTTACCTCAATTTTTTATTATGTCAATTGAATAAAATTCATGGGTTGAGCTCAATTTTTTTTTTCGCAGGTAGAATATCTGTTGACTTGGTCAATCTGAGAAGCTAAAAATTAAATATGTCTGACCTAATGAATTAGTCATGGTAAAACAGATTTATAGTTGATTAAAATTTCTTATCTCAATAATGTGACATGTATCTTTCACAGATTTTACCCTCCCCTGCTCTTGGACATGGAGGACCGTTTCATCCACAATCTGCTGGCCATGTTCCACCCTCAGGCTTTCATCATTTCTCGTTTTGCTCCTCAAGGTGGTTTTGCCTGCATCAGGGCATACAATGATGATGTCATTGAGATAGCTTTCAGGTGAGTTCTTCAAAACACTCAGGAATATTTGCTACCAATTAATTGACAAAGTTCTTATGCTAGAATGATCGGAGCTTAAAAATTGCTTTACTTTTGCATTGTATTTATGATTTGCTATATTTTGCAGAATTCATGCTGAATTCCAGCTGAATGAACCTCCTTTTACCCCCATGTGGTTCACCCCTGGCCAGTTTGCTGGTCATGTGACAATGAGCAAAGATGCTAAGCACATTTACGATTTTAGTATGTATGTTCCCACTGAGAAGCCGCTGAATGTAGGTGAGTATACTTTAGCGCTTTCAGGTCACTGTTAATATATTTTCTACATTTCTTTGAAGTGTATGAGCAGGCCAGTACTTTTATCGTTTGATAAACTCTGTTCTTCAGATATGGAGTGGCTCACTCATCCCACCCAAGAAGAAAGCATGGAAGTGGAAATTGGCTTCTTGCCCCAGATGGAGCTAGCGTCAGCTGCTCCTTCTCAGCTGCTGCCACCTGATATCAACAAGAAGGAACAATTTGTTTCAGCAACTGGTAAGTGTTTGGAAAAAAAAAACTAGATTCTTGTTAAAATTTGCTTATTTTTCTTTTAAGCTTTTCTCTCAATATACAGAGTGTCAATATATGTCTCAAAATTATTTTTTTCTCTCAGATGAACCAGACCCACCTTTTAAGTGGACAGATCACATTTCTGTGAAACAAGCCAGAAGAGCTCTTGAGAAGAGATTTTATCCTTTTAAAGAGGTATATTGTTAAAAAAATGTATTGCTGCGCAATATCAGACATAAAGCTGCGATTTAGACACTTTCACTTGCAGGTGCATGAACTTTACTTTGGATTCATTTCAGATTCCGTACTATGATCTCAAGAATGCCTTCAAGAGAGCCAATGCTGAGCAGAAGCTGGTCCATTCTGTGGTTCTCTGGGGGGCCCTGGACGACCAGAGCTGCTGAGGTTCCGGGCGAACCTTGAGAGAGACTGCTCTCGAGAGTTCGCCCGTTATGAAGCTCTTGAAGGAGGACTTCATCAGCTCTTGGTCCCTCCTGGTTGATCTTGAGGTAATCATAATAAGGCCAGACTTAATTGATCTTTGGCTTCTTGAATCTTCTCTGGGCACTTTTTCTAGGGTCTGTTGGTAGGATGAAAAAAAGCTGTAAACTCAAATTTTTACAATGTCAATTTTATAAAAATTGTAGGTATGCTCTTTTTTTCGGAAGCAGAAAATCGGTTGGGTCGGTTAGTGCTAGAAGCTAAAAATAAAATTTGCCTGGCCTTGACAACTTAGATTAATGTGTGCACTGTATTGAATTGTAATGGTCATTGTATGATTGCAATTTATACACTTTATGAAATTGAACTTATTACTTTTATTGCTTTGTTTTGTTTGGCACATTGTAGATTATATTTGAATATTTAAATGAGTTGCTTGATCGTAAACATTGAATTTTGTTCATTCATCTTTCCCTGTCATAAAGCTTGCGAGTATTAATTTACAACGACAATATTCCTAGCAAGTGTCATTGAGGTGAAAGATTGTGTCAGATTCTGCATCTTTCATCCTGGATCATCAGTCCTTTCATATCTGTCTCCTCAGGCAATGAAGAAATCCGGCAAGGACCCAAAACTTGCAAGAATAGCGGCTCACCATATAGAGTCGTACGAGTTCCCTGTGATGATGATGGTTGCTCTGCCCAATGGGACGGTCATCGATTCTGTTAATGCCAACGAGTTCCTTGACATGAATGATGGGCCATCTTTAGTTGAAGCTGGGTGAGTGGTTACTTCTATATGGATCAGTTAACTCTGTTTATTGTTGTGTGGCCTCCACCACAATTAGTGGATGCACTTGATAGAAAAATCATCCTGTAGCAGGCCAATCTCATTATTCATCAGTATTGTTTTGCTCTTCTCTTAAATTCTCTTTAAAAAAGGTTTCAAAATCCATTATCAAAACTAATTGGTTTTGTCCGAGGACAGTCGGGTTAAGGATTATATTTCACGCAAATGATTCCAATCTTTTTTGCTTCTTTTTCCTCTTTCTGAGTAAATCTTGTATTGAAAACATTTATTGTGCGAAGATTTTTTTCAGATTTTTTTTTATGTTGAAAGGTAATATCATATCTCAGTCTGTTATCTTATTGACCAATATATGCATGGTTTCTTTCGCAGGTTTCAAGACCCGTCTGGAGTAGCTTATGCCAAATTCTTGAAGGCTGCCCAAGAAAAGGCAGCTCAAGTTTGGACCAAGAAAGCACCGAGAGTTAATCTGAAAACTGAACTGTAGAGCATTCTGTGATTTGAAAAATAAGTTTATAACAAGAGACTGCAAGTCAAAAACAATTAAAACAAATCAGTGGCAAAAAATGATGCGAAGGTCTGTATGTATTTTAAGTTTAGCTGGTTATTTTTTGTAGCCATAACATTTACTTACATTTACTTTTACATTCATACAATGAAGTGAATATACTTGTTTACCTTGTAATAGCAAAAATGTATTTTATATATTTGTATTTAATGTATAGTACCCAAGATTGGTGGACAATACTCCCATTTTCAAGTGCATTTAAATTTAGTTGTTTGTCTATAAGGTCATTTTACTGTTTATCATAATTAGTAGTAATGTGAAGAAAAGTGTCTTACTATATATATGTAATTTAATAATGGTTAGTGTAAGAGTACATAAATTCATTGAACTGTAATTCGCCAAGATTGTCAGCTGTTTTGACTAAATAATCAGCATTTATCTCTTGAAAAGTTGTGATGTACCGTAGAACGGGGTGACTTTGAACAGCCGGGTGACTTTGAACAATTTTCTGAAAAAGATTGAACCTCTATGAATGCAAAGCTAAATGAGATACTGGAAGTATTTGACTTCTGATTATATTCTACTAAAGCCTAGTTTCTTTCTACATAAATTCATTGTGACTGGATTTTTTTTTTTCATGATTTTGATGAATAAACTTAGCATACTTCCTTTTGCAAGATAGCATAGCCTGTGAACTTCTGTGCCCATAACAGTACTGAATGACCCCGGCCTTATAAATACTTACCTTATAACAATGTCACTCAAATACGACCAAAATCCACCAGAAACTTGTTGGAAGCTTTTCAGTTAGACCGACAACAAATAATATAAGTGGATGATGTTGAATTGTAACAAACTTCGGGGTGACTTTGAACATCACATTGTGATGGTGAGCGCAGAGACCATCACTTTTCCCTGAAAACTATATTCACAGATATATCGTATTTCATAATACAATGCATATAATTCAATGTCTGAATGCATATTTCACTATATTAGGCAATCATTTAGCTCCAAAGTCACCAAAGTAGATAAAGAATAAAAAAGTCACAAAACATAAAAAAACCAGTGACACAATTTTAGGGAAAGGCAATCAAGCCCTGCAAAATTCATAAATACAGATAAACATTTGTTTTCTGAGAATTGAAGGTTTTCTCTCATTGAAACTCACTCTGTTCAAAGTCACCCCGGATCTCGGGGTGAGTTAGAACGCCAATTTATCCACTGACACGGGCATATACATGATGTTTATCTCAAAATGCCGATGCACAGGTTAACTAAATGTCAGTGGCCAACATTTTATCCCATGAAATATCACATTGATCTTATATATTTTTAAAGATAAGGGAATTGAGGTGAAAACTGTTCAAAGTCACCCCGTTCTACGGTAACATAAAAAATTAATGCTCTAACACTATTGGCATTTTGCAAAGAATAACTTTATGATGGTTTCATCTGTAATTCACAAGAAGGGATGAAACCTGAGCCGCTGTTATCTCTGTCTAATGCCAGTCAATGTTGGCATTTAATAATTTTGTAAATAGGATTGAAAATGGGATGTAATGTAAATGTAGCGCTTTGATTTGATTAAAATTCATTCATTTGTGAAGTTACATGAATATGTTATTGAACAGTTATTCAGAATTTGTAGTTCAAGCTTCTTCTGATATGTGTCCGTAAAATTATGTTCTCCCTTTCTGATCAAATTCTTGCCCTGTTCCATAAACATGGAATTCTTAATCAACTAGTCCATTGCACTGATATTATTTCCATTTACACTGCTGCTTCGCTTAACAAAAACTATGCAAAAATTGTACAAAAGATGGTGTATGGTGAAGCATCTACTTATGACATTTTGTAATTTTGTATTGATAACTTTTATGACCCGTCTCATGCAAATAAATATTGTAAATAATCTACTTTATCTTTTGTGTTTTACAATGTTCTAAGAATCCTGCATTTGTAGCTGTCTATAACTTTTCACTATTACATTGTATCAATTTACATTTTGCAATTATTTGGTGAACATGATAGTGCCTTTTTCTCCAGAGTTTTGCCAAGTTGAGTTAGTTCCATGTCAGACCGTTGCAAGGATAATCACTGTCCATGGGAGTTGTTAATGGCTGAGTTATTGCTTATTCTCTGCATATTTTCTTTCTTATCATTGTTATGAAGGAAAACATGTGGAAAGATCTGTTGATTTATGGAAGAATGACTTTAATCACTACTTTTCTTTTTCTCATATTAATCAATCATGAGTTCAGGTCGTCTGGAATTACTGCTGTAATCAGCAAACCCATTTAGAAGGGTGTAACTATTGGCAACACAGCCATGTTTTCTGCCCTTGCCGTTATGAGGCGCCACAGGTTATCACACAAGGTTTTCATATTGTGTCCAATTGAGAAATGTGCGAAAACAAGCCACTGTGAGTTTAACACTAAAACAATGTTAATGTGATTCTGTGACCTATTGTATTTCTTTTATCTCAATTTTTGTCTCAAGTTATTTGAAAGAAAGTCATAAATTGGGGAATGAAATGTGCCAATTAATGAGAGGAAAAGTAATGAGAAAAAGGAAAAAAGAATTCTTAAGAAATGGTTTAGTCCATTACCTCAAAACTAATAGTTAAATTAAGTTAATTGGTTTTTTCCTGTATTGAATATATCACCTTAACAATTTAGGAGGTAGCACCTCCCCATGCTCTCATTTGTGAAAACGATACACCCTGTATCCCTGAGGGGATTTGCTTTAACTATGTAAAGTGTTGAATTCACTGCCAGTGAGAGGAGTTGAGCATGGCTTGGAGGTGTCAGAATTCTCCTTGTTTAATCTTGTTCGATGACAGAGCTTAAGCATTGCCCTGCCCCACCACCCCCTTGGGGCCCTGGCCATGCCTCTATCAAGCCTCTATCAAGGTCCTGATAAACTGCATGCCTGACCTCGCCCCCCTAAACCCCTATATTGCATTCTTTCAGGGCTTTTTAAGGACCTTCTAAATTGTACTAGTATTACATTGGCTTGGCGTGCAAGGGCTCAGAGGCATTATAAACCTTTCATTGTTTTTACAACATTCGTGATCTATCTCACTCCGCAGCTTTATGCATGCTCATAATGTCACTTTCCCAAAACAAAGTGGTTTCCTGTAAAACACTTTCTCGTTACTCTCCTCCTCTGGTTTGTGTTTCATGCACCTCTGACTTTTTTGTCAACTTTATTTAGATGCTGATAAGTGGTCAATTTGTCCCTTTCACTTTTCATAACATGTTTCATTACTCCAGTTCACCTCTTTTGTTGAACTCCTTTTTGAATTTTAATCTTCAACATTTGAAGAGGAAAAAAAGTTTAAGATTAAAAAAAATGAAGTGAACATTTATTTTGAATGCATGAAGTTCATCCTTTTCTTTCTAACATACCATTGAGCTTTGGAAGTTATACTTCTTCGTTTTAAAATAATTGATGCCTTGCTTATTAATAGCCTGGGTCCTGGGATACCCCCAGAGAATATAATGGTAGAGTTACTAGAGTATGAAATGCAGGTCTCCTATTCTCTTTTGAAAGCAAAATTGTCGGGGAGTTTTGGAGCAATTGTTCTGATCTGATTCAAGTCCTTTGTGAAATTTATTTCCATGGAACTTCAATGCACTTCCACGACCCATCTGCTTTGTTTGTAAACTTTGTATCTCACTCAATGCGCCAGTCCACTGAAATGACCAGATCAGCTCAGATCTTGGCACGAGGTTAAAGGAGTGTCTCTAAGAGGCAGGGTCTTTTCCAAACTATTTACCTAACCACCCATCCACTTTAAATGCTCCCTGCAAAGTTAGGAGGATCATCTGTCTGTATGTTTAAAGGATCCGGAGGAGCTGAGAAGCTGTGAGGGGCTAAGATGAGTGTAATGGGGCGGGTGGGGGTTGGTGGCTGTTAACTGCTCATCACAGATCCCTTGGATCATTGGAGGTATATTGGTTAGGTGAAGGGGGGGGGGGTAAAGGTGCAAAAAAGGGTGGAGAAAGCAAAGAGGGTGAAACGATTAGGAAATTAGCAGCCACAAGGGGGGCTTCAGCACCCTCGATCCTTTCTGTGGCTTCCTTATCCTTTCAGGGTGGCCCTCCCCACCCCCAATCCCCAAAACATTGCCCAACTCTGGTTTGTGTTTCAAACTCCTGACCATCATCAAAGCATAAACACTGCATACTTGTGCACTATCAAACCCCAATTTAATCATTTATAAGCGTCTTTGTATAAGCTTGCCTCACACAGTATCCAGCAGTCTGCCAAATATTTAGCCCAGGTCAAATTAACTGTTTTTGTGTTAAGTGAACTTGAGAGGAAAGATGCTGTAAATTGTGTACCTTTTTTTCTAACCATGAGGATCTGAGTCGATAAGAGAGCAGCATATTGGACACTCTGCAAATTGATGCTGCTTCATTTAAAACTGCCTTTCTTTTTCTTGGCTTTTTGCAGCTTTTTGTGAGTGTTCTGGCATGGAATGTTACACGTACCAGCCCCCCTTCCTCCAGATGAATTGACTAACAAAATTCCTTTGCTGAACTCATCACCAAGTTTCTCTTAATTGGTCTGACATGATAACCATGTACATTGCACTGAAGGTGACTTTACATGCCATATTTTAGGAGAATTCTTGGACCTTTTCCATCTCTGGCCTTCTGATGAGTGAGTAAAAAGAGCCAATGAAATTCATATAATAATTTGTTAATTGCAGACATGTTAATGTAGTTGGAATGGTTATGTAACTTATGTTCTGATGAGGAATTTAGTTTATAGATAGCTCCGGAAAATGCAGAATCTGATTTTTTTAGGTGTCACTTCCAAAATAAGACATTCTGAATCCAATTGAGTGCATTTGGGGAAGCCTTGGCAACTGTGTAAAGCCTGTAAAGGCTTCAATGTTCAGTGAAGATTTCTTGCTTCTTGTATGTTTAGCACAAGAAATATCTCTCCTTGACAAATTAATTCTAAGCAGTCACAAATATGATTTAATTGCTGTGTTATTAGTCTAGTTATGAAAGGTAACCAATGTTTAAAGTCCATAATTATAAAGCACAATATGGATAAAATCTGTTTAGGCTTGACTATGAGTCCATAATGACATGCTTAAGGCCTTGCCCTGCAGAAGTTGTGGCATTTTTATGGCATGCTTGCTTGGCGAAACTTGACTTATGACTGTGTGACCTGATATCTGTGGTTTAGGGAGAAAAAGCTGAACTAATTGTGCTCTGATTACCTGTAATTAGCAAAGATTAAATAGCTCTTGGCTCAGTATGGGCAACACTCAATTTTCCCATCTAACATTACAGTATAGCTTAACAGAGGTGTCTTCTGCAAGGTTTTCCTCTTTTTGCCTGCTTTTCATGATCACCAGATTGCGTTATAAGTGGCTATCACATTTCCCTAATTCTCTCTATCTTGAAAGTGTTGCCAAGTTTTATGCTCCCCCTGTTTCATTATAATTGGCCGTGTTGAATGACTCCGTTTTTGAGCGAATATTCTTCATGTTTATCCCCATAGATCTCAGTGATAAATGTCTGGCCGGCTCCCAATGATATGTTGCTGGCTTCTGTTCAGGGATATGAAATGTAATGGACATGGCTGTGATGGACATGTGATAAGGCAGCATGTAGCTCTGGTGCTCTATATGTCTCACATTGACCTATATGATTGCAAAATTTCTCCCTACTCTGAATGTCATGCATGGACTCTGACTTCCAATTCCTTTGGCTCTCTGAAAAGCGACTCTGACTCCCGACTCTTTTGATTCTCTGAAAAGCAACTCTGACTCCCGATAACTTTGGCTCTCTGAAAGGTGACTGATTCCCGACTCCTTTGATTCTCTGAAAAGCGACTCTGACTCCCGATAACTTTGGCTCTCTGAAAAGCGACTGACTCATGACTCCTTTGATTCTCTGAAAAGCGACTCTGACTCCCAGTAACTTTGGCTTCCTGATAGGCGACTGACTCCCGACTCCTTTGATTCTCTGAAAAGTAACTCTGACTCCTGATAACTTTTACCCTCTGAAAGGTGACTGACTCCCAACTCCTTTGATTCTCTGAAAAGTGACTCTGACTCCCGACTCCTTTGATTCTCTCAAAAGTGACTCTGACTCCCGACTCCTTTGGCTCTTTGAAAAGTGACTCTTACTCTTTAAGTATCCTGAATTATGGCTCTGACTCCAGACCCTGACTCCGACTCCAGACTCTGACGACTCCTAGCTCTTATCAGAATTGACTACGCTTATCAGCATTGTCGCATACAGAATTGGTATTACTTGATTCAAGTTGGTTGGCAGCATAAATTAACTAATTCCACAAAGTTTCCATAGACCTTTGTGCATGAATACTTGTTTCGGAAGTTTTTTGTTAACTTTTAAATTAGTTCACATTAACTGTTGCACTGTTTTCCTGAATTAAAATACAGTTTTGAGGAGTCTTGAGTCAACAAATTAATAAAAAGTCAACTCTGACCTCTGGAAAACAAAATTTAACTGGACTCCAACCCCCACCTCAATTTCTTGAGTGGGACTCGGATTCCTGTCTCCAACTCAAGACTCCGACTCCAAACTTTTCAAAGACCTGTAGCAGTGCAGAATTAACTGTACATGTGCATACACTGTACTTCCAAATTTTGGTCAGTTTTGGAGAATCCCTATACATGAGTCTCAATTTCGATATACATGTACTTGGTATTTATCCAAGTGGCGATTTCTAGGAAGTAATGAGGTTGGCCTGGATCTGTAATCTTGAGTACATGCGGAGATCAGTGCTCAAAATTCCAAAGCAGGAGAAGTGGAGGGGGGGGGGGCACAGTGGGGTGGCAAATGGTGAGGTGGAGGGCCCTTGAGATTGATGGACCCTTGAAAGACAGGGCCCTGGTGGCTTATCGGAAAAAAATGGGCAAGTGACCATTTAGTCGAGTCCAATATAAACCACTAATGGTGGCATGTTGTAAATGTTTACCTAGAACTGTAACTTATGGAGAAAGAGGACTCAACCTGCTCCCAGCGATGACAAATTGACAGAGAATGCTCTGATAAAATGAAACAATATAAAAGGGCCAAACAACTGCACTTTGGTGGCCCAGCCCCAGAACCCCCCCCCTCCCTTGTTTCTGATTTTAAGTATGTGGACAAGGGATCAACATCTCTGCTCCTTGACAATTGTATACACCCAATATCTGCCTGGTGGGAATGATCTGTTAATTTGAGCATGCCGTGGTATGTTGTGGTATTTGCTACTTGACAGGATGATTCAGACATGTTGCAGGCAAGAACATGGCTCAACATGCACTGCAGGAGCTGATTCCAATCCTCAACTGAAGGCTTCTGGAGCAATTGAAGCAAATAAAGTCCTGCTCTAAAAAAAAAAAAGTTTCAAAGTTAAGACTGAAAAATAAGATGGCAATTTATAAGTGTTAGTGTCAGGAAAAGTAGAAATGAAGCATTTACCATATTTCAGTGACAGGTCCTGATGAAGATAAGGAAAATTGAATTTATAGCAATTAGGTCCATTATGCTGGTAGAGTGGCAGGCCGGGCTATAATGGGGCTGTAATGAACCAATAGAAGGAGAGGGGACTATCCATCAAGATATGGGGCACAATGGCTGAAGGCAGCAGAATGTTTCCTCACCACAGGTAACTTTAATGGATCTGATACTTGAATGGCATGACAAATATCTCTGTAATTACCTGGCTGCAAAGAGACCTAATTGAGGTCACATGCTGTGAAAATGGTGGCCAATGGGAGGCCCCGACTGAGTTGGAAAAAGGGCAAAAAGAAGGAAAAAACCTCTTGCCCTGACATGGACCCTCGTAAGTGCACTAAATCCTTCATTCTTGATGTGCTCGTTGTGGTGATTTATTGGGTGGAAATATTGCACGAGTTAAAGTTACTCTTTCTCAGGAGTTTCTCTGTGTGCTGTATGGGCCTCTGCTGCTCCCCTCTGATGCTGTTAAGCTGGAAACTGTCTCAGATCCATGGCAGTTATAATACCTGCCATGCTCCAACTGAGGTTCAAATGACACAACTTGCTACCTTAATTGACTGGAGTATCCAGTTTTAAAACTAAGAGTTTAATGAAGTTATCTGAGCATCATTGTGCACATTATAACGGTGTTGGGTTTTGTATAATTGTGCTGAAGGAAATAAAATCATATCATGTCCCTGCTGCATGTAGTGAAATTGTGTCTCCAGTTGGCTAGTTCAAAATGCTTGAACATTTCCTGGGGTGAAACACTTGAGAACAGCTTGCAGTCAATATTTCTTATCGAATAAACACATTTTAATATTTTCCAGTTGTGTAAGAAAGTTGTGAAAGTTAATGGATACTACCCAATGGTTGTTATGTTCATTCTTGTAATGACCTGCAATTAAATATATTATGGAATATTTTTGTAAAGACCTGTACAGGAAATAGCAGGGAATCATGAGCTGTAATGATATAATGGGGGAGATCTGATGTTCTGATTAGAAAGTTACTTTGAAAGTGGACAAAAAAGGTCTTGTTATTGATACAGTTCTTGCAAGCAATAGTTGGCAGGAGTTTCTTCGGAATAAATGGAATTCAAACGCTGGAGTTGCCAGCATTCACTCAGTAGTCCGATGCATTCAGCAACATTCAGCACTCAAGGGAGACAGAGTGTGTGGATGGGTCACGTGGGGTGTGCCAAGACGCCCCTAATGTGTGACACTTGACGTAATGGGCTTCATAAAAATGCCTCCTCGAACAGTTTACAGCAGGCTGCCAAGAATTTAACCAAAAAAAAACAAACCTAAAAAAGAGAAGCTATACAAGAAAAAAGTCCTCAGTTAAAGTAAATAAATTTAACCATTTATATCTTGTCTGAAGCTATCCCTCCTGTGACTGCAATGCATGGCACAAACATTTATAATAGAAAGATGAAATTAGAAATTTCGACAATGACCAATTAAGGTGTATGTAACACCTGGGACTACATTATCGTATGATGTAGAATCGCAGTAGTATATTGAAAATTTCATATTACTTGGGACCCGGTGGGTTAACCAAATCATTCAATGTCAAAACACACAGGAAAATTTATGCTGGAAGGTCTATGCACTCTAAAGAGTCAGAGTGCTCCCACCTTGTTCACTCTGTTTTCAGTGGACACAATTATTTTGCTGATCAAGGTCCTATTTTCCTTTATATAAAAAGAAAGACAAATTAAACAAGGAAAACTATCGCTCGGTAAACCTGCTTGTTGCTCTGTCCAAAATTCTTGAAAAGTTGTTATACAGACAGATTTATGACTATGTTAAACCAATGCTCCATAATTACCTGTCTGGATTCAGGAAAGGATTTGGTTGTCAAGATATTCTAATTAAAATGACAGAAGACTGGCGCAGATCACTAGATGAGGGAGAAAATGTAGGTATAATTGCCATTGACCTATCTAAAGCATTTGACTGCATGTCACATGGCTTACTTGTAGCAAAAGTTGATGCATATGGATTTAGTTTGCAAGCATGTAACCTATTAAAATCATACTTAACAGATAGAACACAGCGAGTAAAAATAGGGGATGTCTTCTCAGACTGGGTCAAGAGTAAAAAGGGCGTCCCTCAAGGATCAATTCTTGGTCCTTTGCTCTTCAACATTTTCATTAATGACCTTATGTATCACAAATTTGACTCTAATGTTTATAACTATGCAGATGACAATACACTAAGTTACAGTGATAAAGATATAAGAAAAATTGTGGAAAAAATGCAGAATGACTGTGTTATTGCAATGGACTGGTTCGCTAATAACTTTATGAAAGCTAATGCTGAGAAATTCCAATTGATGTTCCTAAATAGATTTGGAAATGTTAATGAAACCTTAACTTTAAATGATTGTCATATAGAGTCTACCGATGCTATAAATATTCTAGGTATTGAGATTGATAACAAGCTTAACTTTAGTGGTCAAATTGACAACTTATGCAGCAAAACAGGCAAACAAGTTAATGCCTCAAAAAGAATGAAATATCTTTTAGACAAACAATGTAAAGGTATAATCTATAACTCCTTCATAAGTAGCAATTTCAATTACTCCCCAATTGTGTGGATGTTTTCAAATAAGTCAAATCTTGAAAAGCTTAATAAGACAAACAAAAGAGCACTAAGATTTGTTGTTGGTAACGACACAATGCAATATGATGACATGTGCAGACAGGAAAAACAGTTGAATATAGAGAAAAGATGTATAAAAGCCAGTCTCTACAAGACCAGATTCAGGCAGCAATGAGCATGCCATCGCCCAACTCAGAGGACTCGTAGAGTCTGTATAAAAGCTGTTGCCATCCAAATGTATAAGGTAAAGAAACAATTGTCTCCGATATACATAATGTCCCTCTTCACTGAAAGAGAACTAAATTATAATGTTAGGGACAACAACCTATTCAACATTCCCACATTTAATACGATAAGTTATGGAAAAAGGAGTTTAAGATATTATGGTGCGAAACTATGGTCAGTAATTCCAAACCACATCAAAGATAAAGTCTCACTCAAAGATTTCAAATCTGCTGTTACTAACTGGCTTCAGGAAAGCGCTATAGAAACTACAAAATTTTTGTAAAATTAGAGAAGTATTGTACCTTCAGCGTGCTGTAACTGCCATTTGTGTGCTATGAAGTGATATATATGTGCATGACTGTGTATTCATGTGTTGAGAATTTGTTTTTGGACATTTTTATGTTAGGTGCTAAAATGTAGCTGAACCTATTACACTAAGAGTGTAAGTGCTCTCTCAAGATTTTATTGTTTAATTTTGTTGTTTTTACGTAGTTTATTAGTTTTAGTTAAGTCGTACAGAAGCTTAATGCTTGCGTATATAACATGTGATTCATTTGTATGTACATATATTGCAGATTGAATACGACATTAAATAAAATTTCTATCTATCTATCTATCCTTCTTAAGGTCACTAGCCCGGTTCCTTCTTACTATAATATGTAAAGTGATATGACTTTGAAGTAAAAATTTGCTTCATAAAATCAGCTTACTTTATCACAGGTCACTGCATGAATGACATGGGTCCTGGTCAATTAGCCACAATCGCCAAGAACAATTAACCAATTTTCTGTAGGATATATCTAGGCGAAGATAGTCCCTGACAATTAAAATATAAGTTTCAATTGCTAACACCAAAATACGTCCTGCTCAGGCAAATAAAAATACCTGGTAGATATGCAGACAATATTTGTTATAGATAGATAGATAGATAGATAACATATGATTGATAGACAGGTAGATTGATTGACACACTGTAAAATTTGAAATATTGAGTCAGATGAAATGATTGAGTAAGATGGTTGCACAATTAGTTTGAGCTAACATAGCTTGTTGTTTTGAGTTATGATAATCTTTCCGTTGTCATAACTTAAAACGACAAGCTATGTTGTCGCAAATATTGTGCAACCATCTGACTCAATCATTTGAACTGACTGAAATTTCAAATTTTACAGTGCAGATCGATAGATAGAAAATGTTATATTTATTTATTTTATGGACTGGCTGGCTCGCTGGCTGACTGACTGACTGACTGATTGATTGATTGATTGATTGATTGATTGATTGATTTACTGATTGATTTACTGATTGCAGTTGAGGCATAGGCCCTAAGTATTGGTACATCTACACAGATAGACAGATTGAAAGGCAGAATCGATAATTCGCCTATAGGCTACAGTGCCGCCTGTAAGTAAGTGAAACGTATGATATTGTGCCATTCCACAAATGCTAAACATCCTCAAACCATGACAGTCACTGATAACTGTCATGCTCAACCAAACTTCTTGTGGAAGCATGAATTCTCATTCGGTGAGAGGAAAACATATCGGGTCATAAAGGCCGATATGTGAGGCATGTGGGATAACATGACAGACAATTTTCGCTGCTGTAGTCGGAGTTAGGTGTGGGTCAAAGTCTTTGATAAGTAAGTGAACCACCCATCCATATTAAATAACATTGGGCCTGTGTTTCACTTATCAAAGACTTTGATCCATACCTAACTCCAACTTCAGCAAAGAAAATTGGCTGCCATTGTTATCAGACATGCCTCACATATTGGCCTTTTTTACCCAATATGTTTTCCTCTCATCGGATGAGAATTCATTCTTCCACAAGAAGTTTGGTTGAGGATGTTTAGCATTGGTGGAATGGCACAATATCATGTGTTACACTTACTTACGGGCGGCACTGTGTAGTAATTTTTATGATGTGAAAGAGATGATTAATGCAGCATGAGGTTGATGGTTGAACCATGGAAGAATGCACTTTCCATGGTTGAACTTGTATCCAAAGTTTGAAAAGGTTGGATTTAAGATGTCAACTTGAAACCCATGCTGGATATCAATCCTCTGCTTTATGAGTTTTATCGCATTTGAATGGGCAGGCTGCTGATTTGAACTGCTGATTCGGGAGCATGTGATCTATGGCAGGACTCGATACATGCTCCTGCTTTGGTTTTCTTTGCATTTTATTTGTTTATTTTTTGAGGGCAGGGTAGCCATGGGCTGGCTTATCGGCTTCTCTGCTCAGCTTATGTTGACACTGGTTGCTGCTCAATCTTGAAAAACTTGGATCACCTTCCAACCAAAACACAACCCACAGACTCCCTGTCTGTACATTATCCCAAGAGCTGAATTATTCCAAGACTTTTTGTGCAATTTCACTTTTTAATTTACATAAAAAATATGTACAAAATGTCGTTCAAGGCACACTTGTCAATATGAAATAACCGTTTAAATAACGCTGTGTTTTCTCAGGCAACATGGGCTCATTCCTGGTTCCCTAACAAGTGAACAAGTGCATTGGCCTTATGAGGCAGGACAAAGAGGTATCAAGATAAACAATTTCGCTCCTGGATAATGATTAATTAACACATTTTTACCAGAAGTCAACAACATATTATCACATCTTATATTGACTCCATTTTCTATAAGCAGAGTTAAAAGTCTCAGGTTTATAGTCTGTGATTATGCAAATAGTGCTATGACACAGGAGCAGATGATTGGCTAGTCATTGCTACGTCATCAATCTCTCCTGATGAGTCATCATCGATGTCATCAATGCACAGTTCATCTTCATCACTGTCATGACTGGCGTCGACGCTTGATGACGCAACGGTGACGTCACCTGATGACGTTTGATCGGTCGTGACGTCGTCAGTTTCATCCTTTTTACGTTTTGCTTCCTCAGCATGACGCCATTTCATTCTTCTATTTTGGAACCACACTTTAACCTGGAACAAATTATCAAAAATCAAAAATTAGAAAAGGTCAGCTGACAATGGTACCATGTAGACTGTAGAGAGCAAGATCTGAGGCTTTGCACTGTAAAATTTGAAATTTTGAGTCAGCTTAAATGATTGAGTGAGACGGTTGCTCCATTTGTTTGAGCTAACATGGCTTGTTGTTTTAGATGTAAGTTATGATAATCTGTCAGTTGTCATAACTTAAAAAACAAGCTATGTCAGCTCAAAGGAATTGTGCAACCATCTCACTCAATCTTTTTAGCTGACTCAAAATTTCAAAATTTTGATATATATGCAGTTGGAGTCGTATACCTGTCGTAGAGCCGATCTGAGTCTAAAAAGTTTAGGTTTTCAGGTTGAGTCGGGAGTCGAAAAATAATTTAGTGACTCAGGACTCCTATAAAAATAATCCAATAATTTACCAAAACACAGTTGCGCCAAGAAATCATAGAACTGTATACAGTGTAATACGTGAAAACATAGGCTGCGTAGCAGCAAACCTTCAGCGAAAAAACAGCATTTAAAAAGGACACCATTACAGCATAAAAGTGATGTGAACCAAATTGCATGTAGTATTTGCAATAGTGGCCCGATCTTTGGTGTGAAATTATCTATACGCCCCGCCATATGCCCGCCTGCATGCCAAGGTATGTTGAACGATGGAAAGGCCTTACTAGACCAATGTACATATAATATGGACCAGTTTCATGCATAAACAAGGAATAAGTTGTGATATGGGTCAGAATAGTTGAAAAAGCATTAAGAATAATAATCAAGCAGACCAACAAAAGGCACTAAAATATTATAATATAGGTGATGTATATAAAATTTCATCTACATGCAATGATGGCCAAGTTTTGGCCTGGAAACAAAAAATACTAATTTTAATATTTTTGTCAATATTTCAAGATGTATAGAATATCCATGAATCACACCCACAAAAGGCACAAATTAATCATATGGGTGTCATGTGTAACATATTTCATCCATGTACATGCAATTGTGGCCAAGTTTTGCATTTCTCAATATTCCAAAAAGTATGGAATATCAATCAATCAGACCATAAAAAAGCACAACTAGACTGTATAGGCCACATGTGTAAAAAATGTCATCCATGTAGCCCTACATGTGTTAGGGGCTGAGTTCTAGCCCGGAAATGAAAAAAATAATTTTTTAATATTTTTCTCAATATTTGAAAAAGTACAAAATATCCATCCATGAGACCATCAAAAGGCACAATTAGACCATACAGGCTACATGTGTACCAAATTTCATCCATGTGCATGCAATAGGGGCTGAGTACTGGCCCGGAAGCTACCTATCCGCCCGCCGCCCGGACGCCCACCCAGCGGACAGACAACTTTTGACCAAAGTGATAACAATACCTTCTTCGAACTTCGTTCGTTGAAGGTAAAAATCATCCAGAGAATCTTCGCTGCAGTACCAATGTTAAATGAACAAATGTTTCAATATGTACAAAATCCAATGACAACATTATAGATTTATCTTTTTGGCAGACCTCGTAGAGGAGCTGCCTATGAGATTGAAATTCTGCCATATCTTGTGGGTCAAGTTTCTGCTGCCTGCCTTCTTCAATCATAATGCCGTTTACCATGTATCATGTGATGGGCCTCCACGTGAAGTGATCAACTTTTGGTACATGTTAATCTCATAATAAACTCTCCGGCAAGGGAAATCCATTCAACCCAATGCTGTAGCAATGAATGACATCATATGCATCCCCCCTGTATCTCCAAGGGGGTTCCCCAAACAAGGCATCAGTCTGAGCAAGTGTGCAGTCAACTGTGACCTGTGCATTGCTGCTGATTGTTTACCAATTAGGGACCAATAACTTCATCTTTCTGTGTTGTGACTTTCTTATTTGTGAATTACAGTATCACGGATTAATGGTCTGATTATAATAAAGCAAGCTTTGCAGGTATGAACAATGTGCAGAAGACGTTCTCTAGCACTAAATACATAACAGCTATATCATTGTTCTGCAAAGGTGTGACGTTTAATTGGCTGACACATTGTTATTTTAATTGATACAATTCATTACAAAATAAAGAAAACGTTTTCAAATGCAATTGTACAGAAAAAAGGGTATCTCTAGCAAATAGCAATCAACAGATTACAACAAAAAAATCCCGTATGCATTTCCCATTTACATTTTGGGCCATGGGGGAACATATAACTAAGTTTCCCACTATTATCACATATTAAGTAATGGCAAATTCTCTCTGCATGCCACGAGGTCTGCTTTAAAGTGCCTTGTGCATGTTATGTTTTCCTGCTTTATATAATACTGCTTGATGTTAGTGTGCAATAATGCCGATAAAGAGGAGTCATGAGTCGGAGTAGTGAATCTGGGGACTTAGGAGTTAGAGCCAAAGGAGTTGGGATCTTGAGACTTATAGGCCTCCTTTGGCTTCAATATAATGCCTACCTGTCAGATATTGACATGATGGCCGGCAGATTCCATATAATGCACATAATTTAGTTTCATGTCACAGTTTACATAACTTTTCTTCTCTAAACACAACTTTGGCAAATGTCATGCATGTCAGGGCAACCTGGGTTGGTATGCTGGACCTTCAGTGGGGAGGGGGGGGGGGTACGTCTATTTCCTTGGCCCTGGCTGGCTGATGTCTTACTTGATTCCTCCAATAGGACAGGGGCACCTGACCCCACTCTCAGCCCTCCTAATGACCCCTAATTACCCCGAATCACACCACAGACAACGAGCCCTCCCCACCCTACTAATTCAAGAAAGACATGGCTTTATTATTTGGCCCATAAATCACCCAGGGGAGAGGCCACTTCCAAATTGAAATTGATATAGATCACAGTATAATGGCCTATTTTCACGTAACCACAAATTCGTTATTACCCCAATTATTGTTGTTTGGGTGAGCACTACACAATGTCATACTTTCTTGAATTTAATATAATATGATTAGCTAAATCACAACCTAGTTTGGCTAATCCAATGGTAAATTAGATAATCAGCTTTTTTTTTCGTTTAAAATTAAACACCTTACTTCTCTTACTTCTCAGAAAGGCCTATATATACTTCAGAGATGGTCTCTTCATATATATCTATACAGTGACAGAATCCGCATCTTGTGATTAGGTCTCAGCAAACTTTTTTCGTCGGGGGGGGGGGGGGATTTAAAAAAACAACCCTATATAGACCTAAATGCCAGTCCCAGTGCATGCAGACAGCTTGTTATTGCTATAGGCTATAGAGAGTCTATATAGTCGGTAGAAGAAAGTTCAAATTTGAATGTTGAACTTGTTTATTACAGCCTGTCTTTGGATGGGACAATTTAGCTGCCAAGCGCGCCACACTGTTGACGTAGGGTGACGTTATCTTGCCCTGGTGACGTAGCCACGTCGTGTCTCATGCAGCAACGTCACGACGCTGTGAGCGTGGGGTACCTTTCGGCGATTTCTCTCCGGCCTTTATCTGCTATCGGAGCCCGGGGCGAACAGTGGCCGCGATGACTGGGCCAAGATAGCGGCGCCAATAAAGCTTCCCGGCCCCCTAATGGTTGATATCAGCGCAAGAAATCACCTCTGTGGCCCTCGAAGTCACCAATTCATGACAAACCACGATACTTAGGACGAAACAAAATTACTAAATTGGACAATAAGTGTTGCAAAAACCTTCCGTGCCGCCTGAACATTGCTTTCTCAAATGCCATTGTCAACTTAATATGTCCTCAACTCGGCATTTAGAGTGATTTTCAGGCAAGAAGTCAACAAGGACGCCAGTTGCTTTAACCTGAATGCTTCGTATGGCACGAATATTGCCTTTTTTATGCAGTAAAAATATTTTATGAGCCAGCACAGAATGGCCTTGATAATGCCCTCCAGTTACTTACACAGCATGGCACAATGGACCCATATTCCACCCCTATGTGGTGATAATAATAATTGGGGATCCACGGCCATACGGATCTTGCTCTAGCATTTCATGAAAAGGAACTTGAGTCGAGAATATTAGGCTTTCCCATGACCAAATGTTTTGAAGCCATATAATGCCATGCAGCAGGAATTGAGCCATGGATTGGAGTTCTGCACTCCGCTGCATGATTGCTTCATCAGCTTCGTCAGAACATGGATCTATAAGTCCCTTGTAGCTACAGCTCTATGATCAGAATCATCATTTTTTACTTGGTTTTATTCCTATAAAGTCAATCGGCTACCAGTCCCAATCCCTACTCCCTAGGTCCTTTAATGTCAATTTTATAAAGTATATTGCCTCCTCCCCTCAAAGTTGAACCTATAACTCCCTTCGATGACTTTTTGCAACATGTAAGCCCACTCATAAATAAATCCCACCCAACCCCATCCTCCACTTCTTAAAATTTAAAAGTCACCCAAAGATTGTCTGATTGTATTCAGGCTGTTCTCCCCTCAGCCTGACATTCATAATTTCATTGTATGTAGGCCCAGGGCCCAAACTTTTCATTAAATAATCCATAGCCTACCTGAGCATCAGTGAGGCCCAGCATTGCCGCCAACTGCTTCCGGTCGGGCTTGGTGACGTACTTCTGCACCTCGAATCGTTTCTCCAGGCCCTTACGCTGCAGGTGCGAGAACACTGCCCTCGACCACGAGCGCTTCCGTTTGGGCTGGGACGTCGGCGATGACGTCACATGGTGCGTGTGATGCCCTCCGTGGTGCGAGCGCTGTGAGGAAAGGTCCGACGTCATGATGTAGTTGCCTGAAAAGAAAGAAAGAAAGAAATTCACTGTGAGATTCAATATATATATATATATATATATATATATATATATATATATATATATATATATATATATATAATCAGCGATATATAGTCAGCTATAGATGTGGCATTCATCTTGGCACGTGTGCAGTGTACGCCAGTCTCATTAATCCAACATTTTTGACACATCTATCTATCTATCTATCTATCTATCTATCTATCTATCTATCTATCTATCTATCTATCTATCTATCTATCTATCTATTTATCTATCTATCTATCTGTGTCTGTAATACAGATGGTAATCTATTGGATAGAGGCCAGGCCTGCTCTGCTATTTAAAGGTCTTTGCCAGCATGCACTGTAAAATTTGAAATTTTGAGTCAGCTCAAATGATTGAGTGAGATTGTTGCACAATTTGTATGAGCTGTCATAGCTTGTTGTTTTGAGTTATGATAATCTTTCCGTTGTTATAACTTAGGCCTACAAACAACAGCTATGTTAGCTCAAAGAAATTGTGCAACCATCTCACTCAATCATTTGAGCTAACTCAAATTTTACAGTGTGGGTTTGAACCAGGGGTGCGGAATCCAAAATTTTCAGAGGAAGTTCTGGGTGCTCACAAGGGTTATGGATGAAATGGTGGAGAGAGTGGGAGTCCTCCACAAGTTACGTATTTACCCCATGTGAGGGAACTTTCTTGGCCAGCACAGACACTGCATGATGTAAGGCCGCAAATTTAATGTCTCATCCAAAACAACATCCACCAGGGATTTTGCTCATGAAGGGGGCTTAGAGGGCTGCACTTGTCACATCTATCTATCTATTTATCTATCTATCTAACTATCTATCTATCTGTCTATCTGTCTATCGATAGTATCTTAATCTACACAAATATTTCAACAGGTATAGATCTAACAAACACATTTTGATCAACTGGCCCCGCTCTCATCTCCTCAGTCCTCATTTAGGATTGATTAACCTGGTATCAACATTCTATCGCCTTCCTTGCTTTGTAATTTGCAGTTCTTTCGGATGAAGTACAAGTTATTATTAGCGTGATTTTATCAGAGGGGCTTGTCACAAAGTGTTGCAATTTGCTACTGCAGAAAAACTGCAGAAAAAGTGCAGAGAGGTAGAATGAAATAGAAAGAAATGGAGTTAGGCTGATGGATGAATTGGGAGCTGCAGGTCAGGTGTCCAAGGGCCAGATAGTCATCTGCTAAGTGTTACTCGCCAAAGAGACCTTGGAGCCAGTCTTGAGCCAGGCCACTGCTGCAATCTGAGCTGCTTTTTATTGCCCCTCTTTTTCTGTTCGTTACATCAAGTGTGCATGCTTATTACATCAAGTGTGCTTATTACACCATCTCTTCTTATTCATTTCTCGCGTTTGTAATCAGAGAATGCATGCAACACTCAGAAATAGGCTGAAGTTACAGCTAGGCTGCCAGGCATGCATTGCAGAGAGCTGATTCAATTTGGACCATCATATCATGGAGACATGGACCAATTATTAGGTTGTTCCATGATCATATCAACCAGCTAATTATTTTTCAGTCATGTTTATTAGTGTAATTTAGATTTACTGATAAACAAGTAATATGCTATTGGCCAAGGGCTGCATCAACTTTGTTGCTGCCTTTCAGTGGCGTCCCTATGGGGGGGCACGGGGGGGCACGTGCCCCCCCCATATTGGACCTGTGCCCCCCCAGGTGCCCCCCCAACTTTCCAACTCTGGCTAAAATATACAATTAGTATAGTGGGTGCCCCCCCCCAGAGAATCGCGTGCCCCCCCCCAGGTGCCCCCCCCGTTTGAGACCACCCAGTTACGCCACTGCTGCCTTTATGACAAACTTATGATCCTAGAGAGACGTTGAAATGTACACATATTGGAGTCACACAGCCAGTAATTTCATGATGCTTGGAGCCAAGTTGGAGGCATCAAGACCCATGGATACATGCATGTGGTTTGATGAAATTTGAATTAATGCCTTTTAAAGTAAATATAAATTGTTATATGAGACTAAATCTATGGTTCGGCCTATGACTGAAGCAGGCCCCGCACACTGTAAAATTTGAAATTTTGAGTCAGCTTATAGACCTAATAAACAATTTAATGAGAAAGTTGTACAGTTCCTTTGGCTTTGAGCTGACACAGCTTGTTGTTTTGAGCTATGATAATCTCTCCTGTTGTCATAACTTAAACAACAAGCCTGTCTACAAGTTGACTGCTGTTTCATTGCCAGTTTCCATTCCAGCCTTGACAGAACATATGCATGTGTTGCGTCCTAGCGACTAGTGCGCTATTCCTCGAGCTCCTGCTGGCGGTCCACATCATTTGATTGTACATCGGGAACTCACACAATTTTGTCTGGAATAAACCGGGGCTGTTTCTGAGTGTGCTGATGGCCTTGTCTACTTCCTTAGAGAATGTGATTGCCGAGTCTGACTCTGGTATACATCAATGTTGAATAGAAATTGTGTGAATGTGCAATGAAATTGGAACTATTTCTTGGGGACAGCAATGCTGAAGCATACAAAATCAACTTTATGCCAGGTGGCAGCAGCATGCAGTTCTCATTTTCACCAGACTGACAACAAGCTGTGTTGGCTCAAAGGAATTGTGCAACCATCTCACTCAATCATTTTAGCTGACTAAAATTCAAATTTTACAGTGTATAGATCTAGTAATTGCCTTTGGGGCATAACGTATACGGCGAAGACGCCAAGATCCGTGGCTTTTCTGCGGCTTTTCCTATCTGCCCCATGTTGATTTTGGGCCTGAGGGTTGGTCATGTCTGCCCCTCCCCCTAAATACGCCACTGCATGGACTGAAGGTATCATGCATGCAAATCTCTTCTTATCGCAGAGCTCGGACAGAAAAGAGAAGACAAATGTGGATGTTTCCCATGGTGCTATCACTTATGTCATGCTCAAATGAGCTTTTGTGCAAGTTTTCAAAATGTGTTGGAAACATGTTATTCCTATCTGACTCCAGATCATTGACATGGGTTCAAATTTCCCTCCACAAGACTCCATGCTGTGTCAATCGAGTCTTCAGTTGAAACTAGACTTCCTAAAAACTTGAAATGCAGGATCATGTTTGAGTTAGACACAGTCCCAGTCTTTGATCTTAAAAGGGATTTTTAGTTTCTTTTTTGAATTTGAATAAACTGCAGAAAGTATCCGGGCCCGCCCCCTGGTGAGTGGCTTATCTGGCTGCATCAGCGACAGAGGGCGCCGCAGTGCAATAATGCGCTTCCTAGCCAAAGCAATTGACGGTAACTATCTGACATTTCCATCGGTATTTGACACCAATTAGAAAGCTGGCTATCATGACATCGTGTGCTTAACACTGCAAACCATTGGTGCTTTATGAACTAAGGGCCCAAGATCGACATGATACGCTCACAACCACAGAAACTTTGGCTTTTCAGCTTTTTTTCACAAAGCTCATTGCTGGGAGCAAAAAATCGTCAATCTTTTGACTGAGTCAGAAGAACGTTTAACTTGTCTGCTGCACGCAATGACGGGCATTCTTTGGCTCATACTTCTCCCCTTATTACAATTCATAAAACCTCATTTGGTGACAATGTCAGGTAATTCTGACATCTATGGGGTAATAACTACTTTTTTTCTTGAAAATGATCTACTGCTCAACATGCACAACATTTGGTTATTGCATTCTATGACTTTGACTGCATGATAGTCTAAGTGCATTGAATTGAATGCTGGACTGCCTCAGGCTAATTGGATCTATGACCAACTCTTCTTGAGCAACATTTATGATTCCTTCACAGGCTGAAAACCGGGACTTTTTAAAGTTCAGAATCATGCAGATATAGGCTATATGCTCATATTAAAACAAGGTGATGTCATTATCCAGACATAACATTTAGGCTTATTTTATGCAAATATGCCTTCGTCTTTCACCTTTCAATAACAATCAAGTCGTCATTCCTTTTATCTCTGTTGCTGATCACAGATAGCTCAAACTTCCAGTAAGATATCAACCCTGCATGGACTAAAACTGTTGCCCAACAGCACCTCTTCTGAATATAGGCCTATGCACTACCATGGCAAGCAGACTGGAAATGCACATTTTCACAGCCGCAGTGGTACTCCCAGTCTCCATGAGACTGCTTTATGTATTAGGCAGTGCAAGCATTGCATTGCAGTCTCCGGATATTGGCCATGCAAATGAGCACAAGCAGCATGCAAATCAGCAAGATATGGCAGAATGAACTTCAAACAAAATTGTTTTCTTTAGAGTGTGGGAATTTTTAAATTATTAGATAACAAGGTATTTGTTTATAATTTTAGCTATCAATCCCAACTGCAAGTTACAAGGTGACATTAGCAGAAATGAAACAAAGTGACATAACAGGTTTATAGATAATTAATCACACAAGTGTTTTTGGACATAAAAATCCAAAACAAAAGCCAATGTTTATGGAAAGTTATGTAACCAATCAGTAAACGTTTTTGGAAAATAATCATTGTGAATGAAAAGTTATATAACCAATCAGACCACATTTTGTCAACATTTTTGGACAATCCAATATCAGGAGTCCCTCTGACACTTCGTGTCATCGCAAAAATAGGGACTCATGGAGTCTGTGGTACTCCTCTCCCTGCTCTTCTTAGTTAAGTTTTCTGTATGTTCTCCAAGTCAAGTGAAGGGCCCTGCTCCGTTTTTATGCGGGTGATTTTATCAGACAGGGACGAAATGTCCAAGTGTCTTCAATTGGCCGTGAAATGGGCCTTTGTGGGGCAATTGCTGCCCCCGCCCTGTAATCACAACAAATTCTCTGCCTCTGATGGCTTCAAATATGATTTTTATGCCATTTTATGGATTTCCTACAAAAGTGAATGTCATTAATATGCCCTGATGAAAGTCCTGAGTACAATGCAATCACAATGGCCAGTAAAATGCAGGTGCCTCCAAGGCCAGCCGGGGCCAGCCGAACAGGGATCTTGTCACATGGTTTCATATCAGCACTGGTCCATCATTTTTGAAGAATGATTCTGAATGGATGGCAAGAGTGACTGGCTGCTCACTTGACCGATTAATCGACTTTCAACATACACTGGCCATGTTGGCCAACTGGGCGTATACATATATGTAGGCCTGTACCTGTAGGGCATAGGCCAAAAAATGTAACTCTAAATTATTGTGTTCAGTGCAATAATCCATTTGCATGCTTATTCCTTGTTAGCTCTTGTTGTAAAAAAGAGTAATTACAATGTTTGTATGTTCACATTATATAGTTGTACATATATTATATTTGCATTTTTAAATGAAAGATTGACTGCATGGATTTCGCAATATTTTTTTCTGGATTTTCAGGCTAGTCAGTTTCAATCTGTCAATTAACTTAAAGTATAGTATACATGTATAATCATTATTTAAAAGAAAGCCTAGGCCTATGGCTAATTTACAATTTAATAGATGTAATATCAATGTTTTACACAGAGCAGAGCACCTTGGGAGGAAAACTGATGCTTATCTGGGATGTGAAGTTGGGCGTCACAAATTCCCAAATCACACCAGAGCAATTGCTATCGGCAAACCACGGGGTCCCTAAATACCTGTGAAATTGACTTTAAATGAAGTGATATAGAATGACAGGTCGTAACCAATCCAGCTCAGTTACATGGAGGTGAAGTTCTGAGCTTATAAATGCAACTGTATATGACCCCTGAGGGCCCAATGCCTGTACTGTGTGTTGGCCAATCTGCAGGCATTTGTGATCGTTATTGGTGTATTAATTATAACCTATATAAAGTAATGTAAATTTAACCCCCTATAGATTAATATAATGTTTCATGTGATGTGGTGGTCTCATGCAGCTGGCAGCTGATGGCTGGGTGGCTCAGTGGTACAGGGCTGCTTGCTGAAGTTCTTTTCCTGCATGCATGCATGTGTTCAAACTCCAAACACTTGGCGAGCAGTGGATCGAATTTTCAGAAGTCCATGTCTTTTGATGAGACATTGCTGTAGATTGGTGTCCCCTTGACCCAGTGTCTATAGTGACTGCACTGGACAAGTAAAAGATTCCTAGGTAGCATAGGGTTAATATGTGACATGTTGATTGTGGAATGTGGAATGTGGACTCCCACTGTCTATCCCATTCCCATCTCATCAACCAAACCTTATCTATCTATCTATCTATCTATCTATCTATCTATCTATCTATCTATCTATCTATCTATCTATCTATCTATCTATCTATCTATCTATCTTGTGATTGAGTGAAATGGTTGCACAATTCCTTTGAGCTGACATAGCTTGTTGTTTTCCAAGGTAACAGACAGATTATCTTAGCTTAAAACAACAAACTATGTCAGCTCAAAGGTAATGTGCAACCCAATCATTTGGGCTGACTCAGTTCATCCAATTTTACAGTGAATGTTGGTATGCATTGTGTACATATATTTCATTTGTGACAAATTAATTAATGGCCTACCTTCATATTCATGGCGATGTGCTGCAGGAGGGTAGTGCAGGCCAGTCAGGTGGACGGGGTGCAGAGAAGGGTGATAGGGCAGCAGGCCACCCGAGGGGGGAGAGGCGCCAGGGCAGGGGTAGGCGGCGAAGGCCCGGCCTGCCAGCTCCCGACTAACCATTTCCTGGGCCCCCAAGAATTCAGGTCTGCTTCTCAGGTCCTGAGGGGGGTGGCCCAAAGGCCCTTGGGGATGCACTAAGTCGCGACCAGAGTGCAGCACTGCAGGTCTGATGGGCTGATGGAAGCTCAGTTCATGTAAGAAGTCTTGGGGTAACTTTCCCCGGCCAATGTCCACTTGGAGGCCCCCGGGACCTTCTCTGACCAAGAGCCCTTCCTTGACCAGGTGCCCTTCTCCTTTTATGGTCATTGGCGACCGTCGAGACGTTGGTGACGCTGTTCCTGACCTTCTTGGCGACGCTGGTGACCTCCCCGTTGGACGTTCTGGTGACTTGGGTGGCTTCTTGGTTTTGGAACCATCATCTATGAAGAAATTTAGTAAATTTAAGTGATCCATCATATTTTAAGACTTGTATTATACTATAGATATCTAAAGGTGAAAAGGCCTCATCATGTAGGCCTGCATGTGGCTGCAGTTTTCAATATATTTCTGTTAAATCCAAGTTGGCTGAGGTAGGCTATATTAAAAAGAAAATATAAGCTTGGGTGTTTTGAATTTAATTGTATATATATACATATAAGTCTTATTGTATAAGTTATCGATACGACATAGGCCTGTAGCTGCTATTGGATTTCAAATCAATTTGTCGTGCAGCCCATCTTTGTTTTGGTTTTGTATAAATTTATAAATGTGTCACATCTTTGCCATGGTGGTCACATTTATGATCTATGAGCCACAAGCCCTCCAACCTCAAGCTGCAGTGCCATTGCATGGGGCAAATTATTTAGCATTTAGCAATGGGTGTTTTTCTGTTGCTTTGTATAAAGAATGAAATGAATTAATTATTTGCGTTTTTGCAATGTTTTTGGTCTGAACTTTTGGAACTGTAGAATAGGCCTATTTATGTACAGCCTTTTAATGTCACGAATATTTTTTTCTGATATATGAAGGTCCAG
Organism: Platynereis dumerilii; assembly: GCA_026936325.1. Taxonomy (NCBI): domain Eukaryota; kingdom Metazoa; phylum Annelida; class Polychaeta; order Phyllodocida; family Nereididae; genus Platynereis; species Platynereis dumerilii. The sequence goes on from JAPTHN010000011.1 coordinate 16,598,141, forward strand.
TCGTGATATCAGATTTAGTGTTTGCTTTCTACGTGATACATTGCATGTCTGCATGTCGAAATTTGATCTGAAATTGACTGAAATGTGTGTTATGAGCAAGAGATTATCTTGATGACCATCAATACATAGATACACTCAATAAATTTGGGAAAAGCCCGGATGAGGTGGGCACAGTCTCCATGAGACTGCTTTATGTATTAGGCAGTGCAAGCATTGCATTGCAGTCTCCGGATATTGGCCATGCAAATGAGCACAAGCAGCATGCAAATCAGCAAGATATGGCAGAATGAACTTCAAACAAAATTGTTTTCTTTAGAGTGTGGGAATTTTTAAATTATTAGATAACAAGGTATTTGTTTATAATTTTAGCTATCAATCCCAACTGCAAGTTACAAGGTGACATTAGCAGAAATGAAACAAAGTGACATAACAGGTTTATAGATAATTAATCACACAAGTGTTTTTGGACATAAAAATCCAAAACAAAAGCCAATGTTTATGGAAAGTTATGTAACCAATCAGTAAACGTTTTTGGAAAATAATCATTGTGAATGAAAAGTTATATAACCAATCAGACCACATTTTGTCAACATTTTTGGACAATCCAATATCAGGAGTCCCTCTGACACTTCGTGTCATCGCAAAAATAGGGACTCATGGAGTCTGAGGTGGGCACCTTTTTAATGTGAACCATGCAGCACAGGCATTTCCAAGATAATATTGAGATTTTTTTTGGTCATGCTATGCCTGCTCTCAAGTTGTGTCAGTCAAGGGAAAAAATTCTGCCGCCAGAGCATATTTTGGCTGAAAATAATAAAATAACCTGAGGACTGAAAAAGTGAGCATGGCTCAGCTTCCCCAAGACCTCCCCCCTCCCCCATTTCCATAATTTCTGATGAGACTCCTATCTGTTCTTATTTCATCCAATATTGAACAATGAACATAGGCATAATACCACTCCCCCTCCCGCCACCTGAAGCTAATATATCACCTCAGCTTGGGTGCCCATCTCACACCAATTTCCCCTAATCATTCCCCCTAATGCTCTAACCACGATGTCCAACATACAGACAAGCCAGTGTATTTAAAAAATTCGGTGTCAAATATGATCATGATCCAATCAGTGAAAACAAACCTGCTACAAAGATAAACTTTTTTTGCAACCAGTATATTCCATTTTAATTTTCCCAGAAATTTTGAGGAGTATATAATTTCTTCCTGCAGTTCTGCAAAAAACTGCAGAATTCTTCAGTTCTGCAAAAAGCTGCAGAATTCTGCAAAAAACTGCAGAATTCTGTAGGAAACTGCAGAATTCTGCAGGAAACTGCAGAATTCTGCAGTTCTACAAAAAACTGCAGAATTCTGAAAAAAACTGCAGAATTCTGCAGGAAACTGCAGAATTCTGCAGGAAGCTGCAGAATTCTGCAGGAAGCTGCAGAATTCTGCAGGAAGCTGCAGAATTCTGCAGTTCCAAAAAAATCTGCAGAATTCTGCAGTTTCAAAAAAAAGCTCTGCAGGAAGCTGCAGAATTCTGCAGCTAACTGCATGATTTCTGAACCTCTGTTACTTCCTCCAGTGTATTGCATCTGTACAGTTCAGACCTCTTTGACATTGAGCTTGCCGCTACCATGGAAAAATTGATTAGGGGGGTTGGTTTGGGGGGTTGTGGTTTGGGGGGTCGGGGTTTTGGTAGTCCTCTGTCATTGCAGCGTTTCTGAAAAGTTTCTGCAGCAAAATCTGTAATCCTGTAGGAGATATGCAGCCTGGGAGGTTTTATGCAGTTCTGCAAAAAACTGCAGAATTCTGCAGAAAACTGCAGAATTCTGCAGGAAGCTGCAGAATTCTGCAGTTCTACAAAAAACTGCAGAATTCTGAAAAAAACTGCAGAATTCTGCAGGAAACTGCAGAATTCTGCAGGAAGCTGCAGAATTCTGCAGTTCCAAAAAAATCTGCAGAATTCTGCAGTTTCAAAAAAAAGCTCTGCAGGAAGCTGCAGAATTCTGCAGCTAACTGCATGATTTCTGAACCTCTGTTACTTCCTCCAGTGTATTGCATCTGTACAGTTCAGACCTCTTTGACATTGGGCTTGCCGCTACCAAGGAAACATTGATTAGGGGGGTTGGTTTGGGGGGTTGTGGTTTGGGGGGTCGGGGTTTTGGTAGTCCTCTGTCATTGCAGCGTTTCTGATAAGTTTCTGCAGCAAAATCTGTAATCCTGTAGGAGATATGCAGCCTGGGAGGTTTTATGCAGTTCTGCAAAAAACTGCAGAAAACTGCAGAATTCTGCAGGAAGCTGCAGAATTCTGCAGTTCTACAAAAAACTGCAGAATTCTGCAAAAAACTGCAGAATTCTGCAAGAAACTGCAGAATTCTGCAGGAAGCTGCAGAATTCTGCAGGAAGCTGCAGAATTCTGCAGTTCCAAAAAAGTCTGCAGAATTCTGCAGTTTCAAAAAAACTCTGCAGGAAGCTGCAGAATTCTGCAGCTAACTGCATGATTTCTGAACCTCTGTTACTTCCTCCAGTGTATTGCATCTGTACAGTTCAGACCTCTTTGACATTGGGCTTGCCGCTACCAAGGAAACATTTATTTGGGGGGTTGTGGTTTGGGGGTCTGGGTTTTGGTAGTCCTCTGTCATTTCAGCATTTCTGAAAAGTTTCTACAGCAAAATCTGTAATCCTGTAGGAGATATGCAGCCTGGGAGGTTTTATGCAGTTCTGCAAAAAACTGCAGAATTCTGCAGAAAACTGCAGAATTCTGCAGGAAGCTGCAGAATTCTGCAGGAAGCTGCAGAATTCTGCAGTTCCAAAAAAATCTGCAGAATTCTGCAGTTTCAAAAAAAACTCTGCAGGAAGCTGCAGAATTCTGCAGTTCTGTAGCAAATTCTGCAGTTCTACCAGGTAGCAGTTTGTGGAATGACATTTTTGCGAGCACACAGATCGCCGAAAAAAGTGCCGTACGGCAAAAAGAAACAACGACGGACAAAGACTGACTGCTGTATTATATAGACCTGGTTGCAGAGTACCTGAAACTTTTTTCGGAATGAAATTTGGTTGAGAATTGACCGAGCAGAGAGGAAAAATGTCCATGGAAGTTCATTATGATAGAGCACTGTCAGCAGTTTATGAAATGACATTTTTGCGAGCTGACCGATCGCCGAAAAACGGGTCGTACGGCAAAAAGAAACAACGAAGGACAAAGACTGACTATTGTATTAAATAGACCTGGTTGCAGAGTATCTGAAACTTTTTTCGGAATGAAATTTGGTTGAGAATTAACCGAGCAGAGAGGCAAAACGTCTATTGAAGTTTATTTTGATAGAGCACTGTCAGTAGTTTATAAAATGACATTTTTGCGAGCTGACCGATCGCCGAAAAACGGGTCGTACGGCAAAAAAAATACAACGACGGACAAAGACTGACTAGTGTAGTCAATAGACCTGGTTGTTGGGTACCTGAAACATTTTTCTGAATGAAATTTGGTTGAGAATTGACCGAGCAGAGAGGCAAAGCGTCCATTGAAGTTTATTTTGATAGAGCAGTTTGTAAAATGACATTTTTGTGATCCCATTTGTTTCCTCACAGTCCTCATTCTTGTATAGGTATTAATGGAGCTGCAGAACTGCAGAATTCTGCAGTTTCCTACAGAACTGCAGAATTTATTGCAGAACTGCAGAATTCTGCAGCTTCCTGCAGAATTCTGCAGTTTCCTACAGAACTGCAGAATTTATTGCAGAACTGCAGAATTCTGCAGCTTCCTGCAGAATTCTGCAGCTTCCTGCAGAATTCTGCAGTTTCCTTCAGAACTGCAGAATTTTTTGCAGAACTGCAGAATTCTGCAGTTTTCTGCAGAATTCTGCAGTTTTCTGCAGAATTCTGCAGTTTCCTACAGAACTGCAGAATTTTTTTGCAGAACTGCAGAATTCTGCAGTTTTCTGCAGAATTCTGCAGTTTCTATTGCAGAATATGCAGCTGCAGGAAGAAATTTAAGTGTACTGGAAATTTTTCCCCTGTGAATTTCTTTCATATCGTCTGCTCATGCCATGGGCACATGCCACCAGTAATCTTACTCTGGACACAACAAGAGAGGTCTGAATGGATTGGTGAGCAATTGATTGGCAAACAATTAAGTCGTGTCACGGATCATTGATACTATAATTAGACTTTTTATGAGTCAGAAGCAACGTCTAATCTTTTTAATTTTTCAATTAATGAATTATTGGCAATAATACTTGTAAAGAAAACAAGGAATTTTTAAAAATGTGTCTTATAATTGGTTACTTACCTTTAGATTGCTTAGGCGATGATCCCAGGATCCTGTCAATTCCAAACTTGAGGGGGGCAGGGCTGGGTGACTGGGGGTGGCCCGGGGGGCCGGGGGCTTGGGAGGGGGGCAGGGAGCTGGCCAGGGGTATCACTGCCGGGTAGAAGAGATCGGCCATGTAGACTGTCCTTTTGAGGGCCTCGTTGTATAAAATGGCCCCGGAGGATTCAGCATCCAGGGCCCTGGGCCAAGGGGGAGAGGTCCCGGGGTTCATCACACAGCCAAACATGTTTGTCAATCAGCAGAGTTGATGGATTTCTGTGCTTTTAAACTGAAGAACTGTCGCCTTAGAATAACTTCCATGAAAGTGTTGCGTTTCTTGCCTATGTCCAAAAATAAATAGGCCTTAGGCCTACTCACTAAAGTTGAAAAAGTTGAGCTCTGAAAATCTATGAATCCATATTATGTGGCAAACAAGCAGTATCCTCAGTTAATTGGAATTAGGTAGAAAAGTACTCATTGCTCTGCAGTATCCAGATAGCATTTGGACTGGGGTCTTACTGCAAGGTGCCTTACCCTCGGACACCCTTGAGTGGCAGCGCCGAAAGGGGGCGGGGCAGTAACCACCACAAGTTAACCCCCCCCCCCTCCCCCAACACTTTTGGTGGACTAAACACTTGTTACACTTGTTTGCAATTGATGAAGTTGTGGGGACGAATAACATGTGCCCCACGAGCCGTTTAATTTGCCATTAAGAACAACCCCCCCCTCCTAGTTCTGGTGTGTGTCACTGGACCATTGGGGGGAGCGGGGGGGGGGAGGGTTAGCATCCTATGCAGTGGGCCTAATCCCTCGAGTCCATGTATGGTGACTTTGGTCTTGATTGGCAATGATTGGATTACTGGTTTTATCGATTAGGTTTTATTGCTTTGGGTATAGATTGCTATACAAATCATTTTCTTGTGGGAATATAGTAAATATATCTAAAATGGCAGGAATCTATCAAATTATCAAAAGACGAATTGCAAAATTATAGTAAAATCTACTCTATAAGACATCAGCGAAGGAAACTCACTCAAGCTGTCTCATGGAAAAGTACAAAATTCTGAGATTGGGAATACTGCACTCAGTTGAAGTGCTGTCTTTAACAATGAACACACATTTTATTTCATTTTTCAAAATCTAATATTCATTTATATAATCATTATTCGTTATATTTGATGCACGTTTGGAAATCTTAATTGATGTGGATTTGAGAACTATGACCAATAAAATGTGAAAAAGGTTGTAACGGGAGCCTGGGTGCAACTCTGGTGTCAACTGAGCTTTAACAAATCTGGATTGTATATAGATAGGCTGGGTACTAAAGACAGTTGAGCTGATAAAATGCTGGCTATATAGCTACAATATCATTGGCCCCTTGACCCCCTGCCTTAATTGAGTCTTTGCAAAAGCATTTTATTGTAAACAAGACATTTCTCAATTTTTTTTTTCAACTTGATGCAGGAGGGCGGCTGTCATGAGATGAGCTGAGCTGAGCTGTTGTGAGGTTTTATCAGCCCCACTGAGGGCTTTGCTGGTGCTGAGGCTGGGTGGCCCTGATGTGGCCCTGAGGTGGCCCCAGTGCTGCTGGGTGGTATGAGAGTTTCTCAGCTTGAACTTTGTGGCTTTGCTGATATCCTTAGTGTGTAGATTGTTTTAGTTGGTTTATAATTACTGGGATAAGTCAACAATATTTTAATGTTAGACACATCATGCAACTCAAAATTACATAACAGAAAGTTAACTAAAAGAGTTTATGGCCTAAGTGGGAAAAATGATACAGATATATATGTGATATTTAATTGATATTATCACAAAATTCACAAAAAGGCATTTTTCACAAAATATTTCAATATAGACACCACACGATAGACACTAAAAAAGCAGGAAGAATCAAATTTCTGTCCTGTTTAAAGCTTCGCCAAAGTCAGTCAGACATTAAATTTAATACAATATCTGATAAAGACTGATATCTAAGTTAAAGACCTAACTGCATGGTCCTCCTCCTTAGAGGGCCGGGGATCATCTAGCACCCCTTCTGTCACCTCCCCCCCCCCCTCACGGCTCCCGAATCCAGCTTATCTTAAAAATAAGCACACGATGCACCACAGAATGGGCTAATGGCTTCTCTGAAACAATGCAGATGTTTTGGTGTTTATTTCGTCATCAAAACATTTCAGGCAGGCTGATAAAGCACACAAGCCGTCTTCCCTGAGGACAGTTTAAACCCCTCGTTGCTAATTACTCTGTCACAAAAACACCCCCCCCCCCCCCAATACAGCCCAGTGCAACATGGTACCCTGGATATATCACTCATTCACCTCAACAGTGATTGGTTCAATGATTTAGCATTAATTGATTGTTTTGCCCAAATGTATATTAATAGCTATTACCCACTGCGTGATGTTTTAGACCACTCACGTTTCCATCTAGCCTAAACATAGGCTGATATGATGCATTGCAGAAAGCAACGGATGTGCAGAAATCGTGCAGGTCATGAAATCACGCAGGTAGCTGCGGAACTGCAGAAATCCTGCAGGTAGTTGCAGAATTGTGAGGAAGCTGTAGAATTCCACAGTTCTGCAGCTGCCTGTAGGTTTCTGCTGCCCACATAAGTGCATAAAGCCTCCCAAGCTGCATAATTCCTACAGAATTAAAGGATTTTCTGCTGAAACTTTCAGAAATGCTGCAGTGTCAGAGGTCCACCATAACCCCGACCCCCAATCCGCCACATCCCCAAACCAATGTTTCTGGGGTAGAGGCAAGACCTTGGTCAAAGAGGTCTGGACTTAGCAGATGCATTGCAGAGAACTGCAGGTAGTGACAGAGGTGCAGATATCCTGCATGCAGGCAGCTGCAGGAATCCGACAGAATTGCCGAATTCTGCAGAACTGCAGAAGTCCTTGCAGAAATCGAGGAGTATATAATTTCTTTCTGCAGTTCTGCAGTTCTTCAAAAAAAAAAAAGCAGAATTCTGCAAAAAAACTGCAGAATTCTGCAGTTCTGCAAAAAACTGCAGAATCCTGCAGAAAACTGCAGAATTCCAAAAACATCTGCAGAATTTTGCAGTTTCAAAAAAAAATCTGCAGGAAGCTGCAGAATTCTGCAGTTCTCAGCTCCCTGCATGATATCTGAACCTCTGCTACTTCCTGTAGTTTATTGCAATACATCTTCAGAGTTCAGACCTCTCTGATATGGGGCTTGCCACTACCAAGGAAACGTGGTTTGTGAAATTGTTGTTCACGGGGTTTTTGGTCCTCTGTCACTGCAGCGTTTCTGAAAAGTTTCTGCACAAAATCTGTAATTCTGTAGGAGATATGCAGCTTGTGAGGTTTTATGCAGTTCTGCAAAAAACTGCAGAATTCTGCAGAAAAACTGCAGAATTCTGCAGTTTCAAAAAAATCTGCAAAAAAACTGCAGAATTCTGCAGTTCTGCAAAAAACTGCAGAAAACTGCAGAATTCCAAAAACATCTGCAGAATTTTGCAGTTTCAAAAAAAAATCTGCAGGAAGCTGCAGAATTCTGCAGTTCTCAGCTCCCTGCATGATATCTGAACCTCTGCTACTTCCTGTAGTTTATTGCAATACATCTTCAGAGTTCAGACCTCTCTGATATGGGGCTTGCCACTACCAAGGAAACGTGGTTTGTGAAATTGTTGTTCACGGGCTTTTTGGTAGTCCTCTGTCACTGCAGCGTTTCTGAAAAGTTTCTACACAAAATCTGTAATTCTGTAGGAGATATGCAGCTTGGGAGGTTTTATGCAGTTCTGCAAAAAACTGCAGAATTCTGCAGAAAAACTGCAGAATTCTACAGTTTCAAAAAAATCTGCAAAAAACTGCAGAATTCTGCAGTTCTGCAAAAAAACTGCAGAATTCTGCAGTTTCAAAAAAATCTGCAGGAAGCTTCAGAATTCTGCAGTTCTGCAGCTCCCTGCATGATTTCTGAACCTCCGTTACTTCCTCCAGTGTATGGAACCTGTACAGTTCAGACCTCTTTGGCATTGGGCTTGCCGCTACCAAGGAAACATTTATTTTGGGGGTTGGTTTGGGGGGTTGTGATTTGGGGGGTCGGGGTTTTGGTAGTCCTCTGTCATTGCAGCTTTCTGAAAAGTTTCTGCAGCAAAATCTGTAGTTCTGTAGGAGATATGCAGCCTGGGAGGTTTTATGTAGTTCTGCAAAAAACTGCAGAATTCTGCAGAAAACTGCAGAATTCTGTAGTAGAAAACTGCAGTATTCTGCACTTCTGCAAAAAACTGCAGGATTCTGCAAAAAACTGCAGAATTCTGCAGTTTCAAAAAAACCTGCAGGAAGCTTCAGAATTCTGCAGTTCTGTAGCTCCCTGCATGATTTCTGAACCTCTGTTACTTCCTCCAGTATATTGCATCTGTGTTCAGACCTCTTTGACATTGAGCTTGCCGCTACCGAGGAAACATTGATTTGGGGGTTGGTTTGGGGGGTCGGGGTTTTGGTAGTCGTCTGTCACTGCAGCGTTTCTGAAAAGTTTCTGCAGCAAAATCTGTAATTCTGTAGGAGATAATATTTATGCAGCCTGAGAGGTTTTATGCAGTTTTGCAAAAAACTGTAGAATTCTGCAGAATTCTGCAGTTTCAAAAAAATCTGTAAAAAACTGCAGAATTCTGCAGTTCTGCAGGAAGCTGCAGAATTCTGCAGTTCTGTAGTAAATTCTGCAGTTCTACCAGGTAGCAGTTTGTGGAATGACATTTTTGCGAGCTCACTGGTCGCCGAAAAAATTGCCGTATGGCAAAAAGAAACAACGACGGACAAAGACTGACTACTGTATTAAATAGCCCTGGTTGCAGAGTACCTGAAAGTTTTTTCGGAATGAAATTTGGTTGAGAATTACCCGAACAGAGAGGCAAAACGTCCTGATAGAGCATTTTTGCGATCCCACTTGTTTCCTCACAGTCCTAATTCTTGTATAGGTATTCATGAGCTGCAGAACTGCAGAATTCTTCAGTTTCCTACAGAACTGCAGAAGTTATTGCAGAACTGCAGAATTCTGCAGTTTCCTGCAGAACTGCAGAATTTTTTGAAGAACTGCCGAATTCTGCAGTTTCCTGGTAGTCGAAAAAATTGCCGTATGGCAAAAAGAAACAACTACGGACAAAGACTGACCTCCGTATTAAATAACCCTGGTTGCAGAGTACCTGAAAGTTTTTTCGGAATGAAATTTGGTTGAGAATTACCCGAACAGAGAGGCAAAACGTCCTGATAGAGCATTTTTGCGATCCCACTTGTTTCCTCACAGTCCTAATTCTTGTATAGGTATTCATGAGCTGCAGAACCAGTGATGGAAATGGGGGGGAGCTCGGGGGAGCCGAGCTCCCTTGACCAAAAAACAGGGGGAGCTGTACTCTGCTACAGCTCCCTCAATGACCAGTGGTGAAATAACAATTATCATGTTACTTTTTCAGTCCTTATGGTACTTTTAGCCAAACCGATGCTCTGTTGGAAGAATTCTTTCCATTTTAAGAATTTGGAATGGAGAGCTGCTGTCGCACGAGCCGAGAGCTCCCCCGACGAAAATTTTCCATTTCCATCACTGTGCAGAACTGCAGAATTCTTCAGTTTCCTACAGAACTGCAGAATTTATTGCAGAACTGCAGAATTCTGCAGTTTCCTGCAGAACTGCAGAATTTTTTGAAGAACTGCCGAATTCTGCAGTTTCCTGCAGAACTGCAGAATTTTCAGCAGGAAACTGCAGAATTCTGCAGTTTTATGCAGGTGCAGGAAGAAATTTAAGTGTACTGCAGAAATCTGCAAAAATGCTGCAGGCAGCTGCAAAACTGCAGAATTTCTTGCAGAATTATGCAGGTGCAGGAAAGCTCAGGAAGGAAGAAATTTAAATGTACTGAGCAATGCACGGGCGTAGGAAGAAGCAGGGAGGGGTGGGCTGCAGCCCCCTAAAAATTTTTGGAAAATCCATTTTTGGGAGTTTCGGCAGAAAGTTTGCTTCTTTAGATTTATATGGCAATTATTTTTTGGGCAGCCCCCCCCCCTCCCCAATTGTTTTCACCTCCTGGGCTTGTGCCCAAAGGCGTAGGAGGTCAATTAATTTTTTTTGGGAAGGGGCTGCCCGAAAAATGTTGCCCAAATTGCCCCAAAACATATAACTCCCATTTTCTGCCCGAAACTGCATGAAAAATGTACTTTCCCCAAGCCCCCCTTTCTCCTACGCCTATGCTTGTGCCACTCAGTGATTTCAAGGGGTTTGTTTAAAGTATGGCTAGTTGCAGAAATTTTCGCTAGGGGGAGATCATGTCCAGAACCTCTTGCATCTGGCGACATCATGTCCCAAATAACAAAACCACACGAAAATGTGTTTGGAGAATTTGTGTGGTGCCATGGGGGCTATGATAAATATATATAGACACTAAAAAAGCCCAGGAAGAATAAAATTATCCTAGGGCTATGAATTTCAGTGCCTGGAATCTTGATGATTTTTTTTTTAGTGATGCAAACCGGACCGCCTTTTAGAGGGTGGTCCGGTATTTACAAAAGTGGTCCGGTCCTGGTCTGGTCCAGGGTGAGGTGGTCCGATTTTGCTACTGGACCGGTCCAGAAGCGGTCCATCGGCATTTCGAAAATTTTGATAAAAATGAGGGTTTAAACAAGCTGTATGACATAAATTTTATATTTAGATATGACAAAATTTATGCCACACCCTTCATGACATGAAAAATCACTAGACCGGTCCGGACCGGCACTTTACCGGTCTGGTCCAGCACTGGACCGGTTTTTTGTAGGTGGTCCGGTATTTTGGCGGTCCAGGGCTGGACCGCGGACCGGACCGGTCCAAAGCGGTCCGGTCTGCATCACTATTTTTTTTGCAAAACATGGAAAAACAAACTTTTTGTGTGCGAAGGAATGACAAACCTTCTTTATCACTTGTAAGGGGGCAACCATTTAATAATCAGTTCTTTTGGGTTAAGGTAGGGATGCACCGATACCACTTTTTCACTTCCGATCCGATACCGATCCTGGTATTTTGTTGCCGATACAACCGATTTCCGATACCATTCCGATACCCAAGGAAACGAGGGCGGCAGGGGCGGTCGGGGGAGAAAGGGCACATCTTATTCGGATGACAAAATTTTAATATAGCGGCAATAACAATTTTGAATATATATATGCATGCTTATACGTTTCACTAAATTCACTGTAAATTAGGGCATAATAACGTTTCTTCTTTGAAATGAAAAGGGCAACCTTGCCCCCCCCCCTGCCCCTCCCAACCAAGGGCAGGAGGGACAATTGCCCCCCCTGTTCCGGCACCCTTGCCGATACCGATACCAATTTTTTAAATGGAGAGCAGTGAGCTGCCGATCCGATCCGATACTGCTTTTTAGTGCTGGGTCGGCACTGATACCAATCCTGAGTATCGGATCGGTACTCCCTAGGCTAGTTAAGGGGCAGACCACTTTTAAAAGTTTTAATGTTGATTCCAGTATTTTGTGTAGTAGGCCTATAACTTTGCCGGCTCTCACTTTAAAAATATTTGGGAACTACCATTACATATTCCGCTGGGAGAATTGATTTCTTTTTCCCAAAACTTTCGTGATATTATCTTTAATTAATCAGGGCCGGATCCAGGGGGGGGGGGTCCAGGTGATCCGGACCCCCCCCCCTTTCAACTTTCAAGCTAATAGAGATCGGCGGCCTGAATTTGCTCCGGCCCTTCGGTTCTTGCCACTGACCTCCCCCTTTCAAATTGGATCCGCCCCTTTAATATTTAATAATAACGTGCAAGCACTTTAAGAGATGCTTGTAGATACTCCCGCCTATTGGAGACCCTGTGAGAGAGAGTGGACAAAAATGAGATGTCCATCTGTCCAGTTGTGTATTTAGGGGGGGGGGCATTGGGCCATGCCCCCTTCAGGCCAAAAATTAACATTGAAGAGATAGGAAAAGCTGCGGAGCGCCCCGTATTGACCCCATGTAATGCCCCCCCCCTTAGGCCATTTCTAGATACATCCCAGTATCTATCTATCTATCTATCTATCTATCTATCTATCTATCTATCTATCTATCTATCTATGTATGGGACCTCTGTCTATTTTTCTGTTTATCTATCTATCTATTGACCTATTCTATGTAATCTGTCCAGTGGTCTGTTCATTAATCAGTCTAGCTATCTGTCTAGCTATCTATTTACCTACCTTTCCATTTATATACATGCAATATGTATCAACATATTCATCATTCATGTAAAACAGCAATAGTGTATCAAAAGATTTGAGATAGTGAAGATCAAGGACATGTTTGAATAGGTAATTGTCTGATTGAGCTGTGAATATAATTGTGATAGATAGGTGTGAAGGTATATTGCACTTGACACAGTGACACATAAAGTGGCGTTCAGTCAATTTATTTAGCCTTATATCATAGAAGAAAAGAAATGGCCATTAATTGGGTAAGACACACAAATGGACAGAGAATCACAATTGTTTGTTGTAGTTTGGCTGCAGGGAAGTAAATAGGCCTACATGAAACAGATGAAACGGCGCGAAAATACTGGTACAGGTGGATCCTCTGGATCAAAACAATACATGTATACAAAGCGGAAGTGGGCTGACGAAGGAATGCAGTCAGCAGTGGGGGAATAAAGCAAAATAATGCTGAATTGAGAAATTTCAAATGAGAAGAGGATAATGGATGAAGGTTGAGGTCTGCTGTACTTCACTGCTGATACAACAGTCCCCGGCATAAGTAGGTCAGTATGACCTAGTTAGCCGTGATTGACCTTTGACCTGAAGAAAGTCAGCCCTTTTGCTTTCTTTATTATTTTTTTCATCTCAGAAAGGCACCAAAAGTTTTTCAACGCAAGTAAAAATTCTCATGAGGCTGTGTGTAAAGTTTTAATGACAGAGGTTAAACAGGACGATTTTGGCAGTTGTCATAAGTTTTGGGAACCTGCCTTCCACAACAGAGATGCGCTTGCAAAGCAAGCATCTCTAAAAAGTAAAAAAAAAAAAGAGCCCTCCCCCCTCCGTGAGATCACATGGAGTAGACCTATTGATCTATCTTCTGACAGTGTGAGATCTGCCATTTATGAAGGAGTAAATGGATCAAGTGGTTTAAAACCCTTTATTAGTGCAATTTGAATGTAGTGGGTACTATGACACATTGAATGTGAGCTAATGTGTTCAGCCAGCTTCAGCCCAGATTGCCCCAGAATTGAAAGTGACCAAATGTAGCTAAATGTCATGATCATCAATGTGTCAAATTGCCTCAATCAATGTGTAGCTAGCAGGCTATAGCACACAGGTTGTCATTGATCAGCTCCTGGGGAACTCTGTCAGCTTTCACTGTTGCCATTGTTTACAATCAATGAGCACAGATGTTTTGGTCCAGAGAAGGGTTGCCCTTCTCAAAGTGAAAGCTGTTGGGAATTTTGAGACGGAGTTATTTTGGGTCGACGGGAAACCCAGAGCGCTGTCATTCGTGATGACAGCCCCACGTGACCAGTGCGAACCAATCAGCGCGCTCCATTTCTGGGATAGCCCTGTGTGACCTATTTTTGGCGCCGTGAGTAATCTGGGGATTTTCGGGATTCTTGCTGCAGTTTCAACTTCGCTTCTGGTTTGCATCTGAGAAGCATACACCGCTGAGGTCGTCTTTTAACTTGTCTTTGGAGGTAAGGAACTTCAGGGACGCTTTAGGCAGCCAGTTTAAGGTCTGGCGATGGTGTATTTTGGCGTGAGAACTGTTTAACTGCGCCTTGCAATAACCGCCATGTTTTTGATATCCTGGTCGCTGGTGCAACGAGGTTAGTGCTTTATCATTGCGAAGTGCCAGCACGGTGGCTCACTGTGGTTGCTTGTGGTTACTAAAATCTAGCCTGTCCAACTGCCCTGTTCCTAACATCAGTTTTGCAAGGTAAAGTTATGCTGATATTCGTCATGTTGTTGTCAACTCAGTCTGGCTTAGTAATTTGTGTATTTGCCTGCATTTGTTTGTGTATTCAGGTATTGGCCTGCACTGCCCTGCAGGTCTGCAGTCCATGGAGTGATCCTATGATTGCATTGCCAAGTGGGTCAGTCAGCCTGTTCATGGTTGTGTCACTCAAGTAGACTGAGGCTGAAGGAGTTGGGATAAACAGCAACAGGATATGCTTTGTTTTCTTGCAAACATACACAGAGAAAACTTGTTTTGTAAACTGCAAAGCCAAAGAGCTCTATTCAATTTCAGCCTGCAAACTAGGTCATAGGGTCAATGATTGATATCAGCCATAATCTGGTCTATGCATCACTGATTGAGTATCATTACGAATGACTTCCTCCGGTTGTAAAGTTGTATGCTTTAACACTGATTTGTGCAATCAGCAATTAGTGTTGTTTGTGTATGCCAATATTTATATTTTCGATGTCGGGTTATAGTGAGAAGTGAAATTGACTTACAAATTGTGCTTTTTTACTCGTGGGCTCTAGGAAGTTTAATTTACTGCCAGGTTGCTTTTTTATGGCATGATTTGTGAAATAATGAGCTAAAAAAAGTCTTCAATTTACTGATAAGAATTTGGCCCACTATTTATTGACTGGTATTTGTTTTGTTTTCAGACTCTGAAGGATCATCATGGCGTTCCTCGGTTCAATGAATCGAACAGAACCTTTCATAGAAATTGCAGAACAACCTAAAACCAAAGGGTTTCGCTTTAGATATGAGTGTGAGGGCAGGTCAGCTGGGAGCATTCCTGGCGAAAGATCTACGGCAGACAATCGCTCCTTCCCTTCAATAAAGGTGAGATCATAAGATGCTGCTGTTGCATGGTTAATAGCGGTTATTGGGTCCATTGATGGTTGTGTTCTGTTTTCTATCTTAAAGACTTTCATTTTAGATAGTGTGGCTACTATCCTCTTTATTCAGCATATTGTCATCTTGGGCTGGAAGCCTTATGATGTGAATTAAGAACCTATAATAATTTATATCATAATTATAAATAGCATTTAATATAACAAGGATTATTCTTTGATTGAAAAAAAAGGACTATTTTTTCTACAGATGCCATGCTTATTTGCTATTTGGAGGGGTAAAGTTTTACGTTTGTTTTTACATTGGTACATTTACTCTAATTTCAGATCCACAACATAGAAGGGATGGACTGTGTGGTGGTCGTGTCTTGTGTCACCAAAGACGACCCTCCCAAGCCTCACCCTCACAGCCTGGTCGGCAAAGACTGTCAGAAGGGAGTGTGTACTGTGCGCCTCAAGAAGACTAATGTTGCTACGTAAGTTTCATTGCCTCATCTTATCTCAAACTTTTGTATTAAGTGGCTGCACTAAATGCAAGGTTCCCACGGTCAGATAGTCCTAGAAAGGAGTATAGTCGTAAAAAGTAAAGATTGTGAAAGATCGCGGAAATTCTAGTTTTCACCTCAATTTGCACCAAGTTTTAACAGATGCCCGGCTAGTAGGGCTTGGCGATATTAAGAAAATTTGCGATATGCGATACTGCACAAAATTGTGCAATAACGATATATATTGCGATATCGATATTAAATGCGATATCAATATTTATTGCAATATCAATATTGACATGAAACCCATCTCTGCTGACTCTGCAGCTCAACTTGTGTATTGTTTGTCTCTCAGATAAACAGTTTGTCTATTGACAGCAGGCCTAATCACGCATGGCAATCTGCTAGCTCTGAAATTTCAATCATTCTGTAGAAAACAGACCTTAATCTTGAGCCATCAGCATTTGAATACTTCAAATAACTCCTTATGTATCTTCAAAACTTGCTAATGTTGATGAAATAATCGTTTTATTAACATTTTAGTCCTTTTAAAGTGGAGGAAATGTAGAGTTCAGAAGCAGCATGCAGCCATATTTGAAAACATGGCACTTTGGCATGACGTAATTGCGGATCATGCGGACTGCGGGATTCGGATTTTCACTTAAAATGCGGATCATGCGGAACCGAAATCCGCAAATTTCGGCGATATGCATATCGCAAGTTGTGATATCGCGATTTCGGTTTCAAAACGATATATCGCCAAGCCCTACCGGCTAGGGGAGAGGTCAGTAACCTGTGGCGAAGTTGTCCCGGGTGCTTCCGAACCTAAATTTAAAGAATTGATCATGGAAAGTCTAAAAATTGGTTGTGGGAAGTCAAAAAAATCGTCATGGAATTTAGTTCTCGGGTTTTGGTGGAACCCTGTAAATGGTATAAATTTTAATATTAGGCTATATTAGGGTCCAGTGTTCCCTCGCGACGGGAAAAGTTGGAAAGCGGTGAAGAAAAAAAATCCTGCATGGAAAAATCAGGAAAATTGAAATTTGACCTCAAATTCAGGGAAAACACTGGGATAGGTGGATAATTAGAGCTTTCAGAATTTCTGCATAGTTCACTGCCTATTGCATTTCATTCATATTCACGAGCTTGTTAATCTTGCTAAGATAGTCTTTCCTCAGTGGTAGGATGGACTTTTAAAAAAAAAATCCTTGTGTATCTCCCCATGGTAGTAAACTAGTTATAAAATCTACCTCTGGAATTTGCATGGTTCAGACATTTATACGACAAATACATTAGCGTTTAACCATTGGAAATTGCAGTGATTCTTTTCACTTTCAACTCTCATCATTAATGCATATGCAGCAGGCATGAGTGGGTCATTGATGACTCACCTTGTATAATCCAGGCAATTGATCATTTGAAATTGATTTGCAGATTCGCCAACCTCGGAATCCAGTGCGCAAAGAAACGAGAGGTGCAGAAAAACCTGGACGAGAGAAAAGCTATCAGGGTGGACCCCTTTTCAAGTGAGTATTTCTTGTGAATTTTAACATACTTGAATCTATTGAAATTTTATATTTCTATTTATATTATTTAATTGATTTAATTGATTATAAGAGTGACATTTTCATGATTCATTGCAGCTGGCTTCAAGTTTGATTCCAACAACATTGACCTGAGTGTCGTGCGTCTTTGCTTTCAAGCGTTCATACCCGATTCTAACGGAAAGTTTACCAGAGTCATCAAACCTGTGGTGTCTAATGCTATTTATGACAAAAGTAAGTGAAATTCTTTGTATTTTGTAAAGAGACTGCTTCTGTTTGAGGTCAGCTTGAAAGCAACTTGTAGAGGTCTGGATTATGCTTCAAAATGGGATAAATGAGATTTTAGAAGTGTCATTGTGCAGTTTACACGGTAGAGCTCATAATAGATGGATCAGCTCTCTGTCCATCCCTTGGACAATTAGTTGAGTGGGTTGGTTCCATGACTTTTTTGGTTCTGAAATGTCTCATGATCAAGCCACATTGTAATCAGACCATATAGTACTACATAGATGTCATTGAAAGCAAATTATTTTTAAATTGACTTTTAAGTGCTCATTAAGCATGTTGTATCAGTATGGTGCACTTTATTAGTATGTTGTAAATGTGGTTTGCATCAAATTGCATGGGAATTGGGCAAACCCAGTCTGCCAACCTACTCATTCATGAAGACCTTCAAAGAGGAAGTAAAATTCTTGAACCTGTTACAAGTAGTTAAAAATGTTGAATTGCTCATCCGTACAGAGATAAGTATGGGAAATGCAAGTGGGCCACTCAAGTTTACTCAATGAAATGAAGTTGCATGCAAATAGTATTGTGCCAATATTGTTGATCATTTCTGATGGTGAAATACAAGCAATACTCACAGAAGTTTAATTATTGTGAGTGTAAATATAGACCTTGTCAGCTTGCACTCGTATCTTGTTTAAGGTACTTTTATGATATTTATTCATCATACATAAATAAACTTCCTTGCAGAGTCCAAGTCAGACCTAGGCATTTGTCGGATAAGTCTCCAAGCCGGAAGCGTACGAGGAGGGGATGAAGTTTTTTTGCTCTGTGAGAAAGTAAACAAAGGTAAGTGGTAAGAGTCAGACAAGGGCTGTTTATACTTTATACTTCAACTGACAAAATTTAGGACAATAAAATAACTGGAAGGGGGCATTGAGTCTGGCACACAGAGTGCACCGCCATTACACCAGTGAATAATGTAATGATGTAACAAATCCATTGGTTACAATTTATGACATCACATTCACAGCATATTATGTCACCAAAGTTGGGTTACTTTGTGTACATGATAGGGGTCTACACCGGTTCGATAAATACCGGCCGTACCGGTACTGTCTGGCCGGTTCCCGTACCGGTTTTCAAAGCAGCACTTTCGGTTCGGTGTAATAATGCAAAATCCAGCTAAAAAAGTCATTTTATTGCCGAGTTTCAACACAAAATCATGAACTGAACTCGAGATGGCCATCATGTTGACGTCCGCTCTGATGCGAGATCAACTTTCCGGGCCAAAATATCGTTTTCGGTTGCGGATTTCTCTAAAATGTGGATCCGAACCCGGATTTGCGGACGGACGGTACGAATCGTGTATCGATCAAGTGTATCGATGATACGTATCGTATCGAATGTCTGCAACGATATAGAGCCCTAGTACATTAGACTCCCTGTTGAATTGCCTTAACTAAGGCCAGACATAATTGATCTTTAGCTTCTCTGATCTTCAAGAGCCAGGGTTGGTCGGCTGAACGAGAAATGCTGTAATCTCAGTTGTTGTATTATGTGAATTTGATAAAAATTTTGGGCAAACTGTTATTTGTTTTCATGGACAGAAAATCTGTTGGGTCAGTTGGTCTGAGAACCTAAACATCCAATATGTCTGGCCTAAGGGCTATTCCATTTAAAAACCTGGGGGTGGGGTGGTCAGGTTACATTTTTGACCCCCCTCATGCATCTGAAGTGAATTATTTTTGACCCCCCCCATGCATTAAATGCACATTTTTTACCCACCCCACATGCATCAAATAAAAATTTTATTATTACAATGCGTAAGCCTTCACGGAGCGATAATGCACCCCCATACATCTAAAGCGATTTCTTTTGCATCCCACCATACATCTGAAGCGAATTTCCGCCGATCCCTACATCCATCTTATGAAAAATAAATCAACCTGACCACCCCCCTCCCAGGTTTTTAAAAGGAATAGCCCTAACTAGAAATGAGTATAAAGTGCTTAAACATGGTGATATAATAATGTATAGAGCTACGACTGCACAAACCTTGAGTGTGAAGCCCTAAAAGGGAAATACATTTTGAGAAGTTTTATTATGCCTAAACTGAGGTTTAGCGATGTTGCTCTAATTAACGGACATTTAATGTCAAATGTTTGATTTTCCATGATATTCTACAGAGTTGATAGAAATACAGGATGACAGAAACGTTCAATGTGTTTTTATGTGTAATATATAAACAATACATTCATACAGTATTTGTTTAGATGACTCGTGATGGGTCTCTTTGTCTAATAATATTATCATTTCATATTTATTGATCTTTGCAAATTTGCTTTTCAGATGACATTGAAATTCGATTTTACGAAGAAGACGAGCACGGAGAAACGAGATGGGAAGGGCGAGGTGAATTTGGAATACCTGATGTTCACCGACAGGTAAATGTCTTTCCTCTTGAAACTTATGAGAAGTGAAACAACAGGGAAGTTTTAATTTCCTTGGTTGACAAGCTTTAATTGGACTGTGACTAGTGATAGGTACCTTTCTTGGATCAGTCTGATATCGGTACTTATCAAACATTACTGGTCTGGTTTCGATACCAAAATTGACATTCAATCAAGCTTTTGTGAAAAAAGTTTCTTTTATAAAACAGGATTGAAATTGATGAAGAGAGAATATCTCTGACAGGTGAATATTGAATAAGTCAGAATAACAGTACTATCAAATGTTTATCATTTTGGCATTGAAACATAAAAGTTAATTATCATAAACAGTTTCGTGTAGGCCTACCTTTTGATTCTCAATATTCAATATTTTGATCTAGAACACCAGCCAATCGATACTCCTGGTCTGGTACGGTTCGGTACCCAACCCTATCTAGAACAATAAGGATAGAATTGAAATGTTTGCTGCAGGTCTACTATTAATTTAAACTGCCCCTGTACATTTGCCATGTATGTGTATTTTGTCAAGTAGATACAAGATGAAATAGGCCTAGTCCCGCGCACAAAGTATTTGCAGTGAGTATGCAGTGAGTATACTCATCTGTCTCCCAGTAGTTTCATGATATTATGATTGCTGTGGTGTCATGGCATTGTCAACATTGGGCCCTACAGATAATGAAATTGTTACAATTGAGATATAATGGAGATTGTTACAATTAACTTCTGGCAATTTTAATTGTAATGGTCTCTGGTCCGTGCATACAGGGAACCCTTTTTAGATAACATTGTTTTTCAATGAAGGCAATTGTTTTTTTTGCAGTTTGCAATTGTTTTCCGAACACCGCCCTATCACGACAGAAATATTCGGAAGCCAGTGTCTGTGCAAATGCAGCTGAAGAGACCCTCAGACGGAGAACTGAGCGACCCTGTTACCTTCCAATATATTCCAGAGAACAAAGACCCCGACGGAATAGAACTCAAGAGAAAACGTAAAGCCATCCACCTGGAGACAGCCGGGGACGCCTACTTGCACATGTTTGATCAGAGTAAGTGTATTTGGAGTTACAAATAATCTTAACTTTAGTGAGGTCTTTGGGCATTTGCTGTAAATTTTTTGATGTCGTTAACTAATGTGATGCTTTCTATTTTCACAGCTGGTCAGGCAGCAGACACAAAGCAGTTACTACGCCAACAGATTTTCACCAAGAAAAGTGAGTAGACAATGATTATTTCAGATACTTGGTGCAAAAATAATTGCTTGCCTCGGCTAAATAATTAGTTGCTTAAGTAATAGAACTGTGCATTAAATGTTTGCATGATCTCTTTCAGATGGAATGGAGACAGTAGTAGGGCCCCCTCCCATGCAAGTTTACCCCATGGGAGATATGCAGCAGCAACAACAGATTCCGAGTGGAGCAGCTATTAATAGTATGCCTGGGAACAATATCAGTTCAGACCTGGACAACCTGATAAACAACCTTCCAGGGGTTGACCAGTCAATGAATGGCCAGATGGACGGTGCCATGCAATTGGACGTTGATCAGAGCTTGTACCTCAGCAGTTTGGACTCCAATCTGGAGTCGCTGTTAAAGTGTGGTGACCAGGCTGACTCTGGAGAACTGGTCCGGCTTCTTACGGACGCTAACGGCATTCTTGCGGGGCAATCGGACCACGGAGCGAGCTTAGGTGCCGGCTTAGGCATGTCCTTCGACCCCATGCAAGATCCCAACCTGAACCGAAATCAGCAGTGGTCATAAGATCTGATCTTGTCTTTTGTTTTGTATGCACTTACACACTAATCAGTTGTTTTTTGTTTCATCATGTGTAAATATGTAATAAATATGTAATTAGTTTGTTATTTTCTAATTACCCATTAATACAAGGAGTCTCACCAGGCTTGCACAAACATGTAACTTGAGAAATAGTGTGTTGAAGGGAGTGTTGACTTGTGTGGTTGCTGTCTTTTATATTTGTTGGTAATTGTGAGATCACAATAGTTGTAATCTATTTCGGAGGATCCTGCTTCCGATTTACCTCAGATTGATAAATGTCTGTATCATGTTCTCTTCTCCGACAGCTTGGGGCTCTATTTATAGTCTAATTGACTTCTATGTCTTGTGATATTTTTAGTCCAAAAATTGTGAAGTGACTTAATGAATGTAATCTTTGTCAATGAAATACAAGAGCCATTGAATTTGGTTGTTCCTGAATGTGTGATTTTGTTTTGCATCAATTAGTGATCGTGCGTGTACCGTTTCGAATATTATTTTTAATGTGGATTGTTCCTGTACATATTGTTATTATTCTATTGTTTTCTACTTTGTTATTGTTATTCCAGGCGATATGATAGCCTTGTATCTTTTATTTCCTGCTGTACAGAACGCACTATCTAAATGTATTTATGCGCATGTCAATTGCTGAGCAGTTTCGGACATGTATGTAGAATGGTAATTGGTTTTGTGTCGGTGTTAACAGTGTTATGTGCTACACCATTATGTGAAGTTTATAAGTACAAATCTTGGGAGTCTGGAAGTGAGGCACAATGCCCGTTTCCATGGCATCAGTGTCTGTTACATTTTGAGAGGCGAATATTTCGTTTTGCTTCTTCCTGCAGATGATTTTGCATTAAAATGCTGGCCGTCCTAATCTCTACAGAACAATACATGTCTGGTAGGCTGACTTGCCACTTCTGTCTTGTACTTGTTATAATTGTAAATTGTTCCTAGTTACGTGTTATGAATCTTACAATACTTGTAAGTCATGCACTGGCAAAGTGGTGTTCTGTACAATTGTTGAATGTTGATTGCTACTGGAACTTAAAACTGTAAATATGCAAGCATTCCTCAGAATTAAGAAATGAAACCATTTGATTTGAATGTCCAGAATTTTCCTTGTGTAGACAGAACATGATTTAAGTTATAAATAGCCTGTTTCTTCAGACAAGAGGGATGCAGGAGGAATCTTTATAGAAATTGCTTTTGTGTTGTCAGGCTGGTGCATTGGAGTTCAGCCTGGGATTGAAGGTCCTTTATTTTTCGTCTTTTATGGCAGGTTTATGTTCTGTTGCAAGGGAAGTGGTGCTTATTTCAGCTTTTGTTGAACTGTATGAAAGAGCCTTCATTGAAAATACTATTTATGAAGCTTTATGAAATTTCAATTGTATATCAATTATGTTTAAAAAAGATAAAAAGTACAAAATAAAAAGTAATTGAAATCAGAACTTGTCTTTTGTCCCTGTTGTGATAGCGATAAAATGAGGGAAGTATTTGTTTAAATTTATAATTTATGCATAATTATGAAAATATGAAAGTACAATTTATAAGCGCATAACAATGTCCTGTAGGCTGATTGGAAGTGTAAACATGAGAATTTCTCATTGTTAGCTTTCAATTCCAAATTTATCAAAGTTTCTTGTGATAACACCAATGTGAAAGTGGACTTTTCCCATTGCCTCAGTCTTCAGGTGGTATCTTTCAGCTCCGCTGTAAATGAGATCCGGATTTCTAAGCTGAGGTCCACCGCCTATGAAGGTTTGCTGAAATTGTTCTCTTAACGTTCCAATGGGCCGCCATGTGGGGCAAATGACTTCATGAAAACCAGGTGATGTGGGAATGTGGCAAAAACCATAGCCGTACAATTCATTTCGCATGAATGCATCCTGGTG
Organism: Platynereis dumerilii; assembly: GCA_026936325.1. Taxonomy (NCBI): domain Eukaryota; kingdom Metazoa; phylum Annelida; class Polychaeta; order Phyllodocida; family Nereididae; genus Platynereis; species Platynereis dumerilii. The sequence continues at coordinate 16,621,586 of JAPTHN010000011.1, forward strand.
CCAAACTTGAAAGTGCAATTTTGGCCAGCCTAGAAAAAATAATAACAGAATTTGAGCATGGTTATATTGATATGAAAGCCTGCACTGCACAGCAAAGTGCATTTTACAAAGACTTTATAATGTCTTTACAAGGACCTCAGTTGAAAGTAACCCTGTACCTTGGAGTCCTTTAGTGGCAAAATGAATGTCGATGGGGTGTGACCAATAAGCAAAGTCCTGGTTCTGTGGGTTGTCCACTTGTGTTTGTCCTTCTTTCAGACCGGCCAACACTCGCCAGGCTCCCCCTGCGAAAAGAGCAAAGTCATCATAGTGAAAACAACAAAATAAACATTGTGAAAAGAGCAAGGTAAACACTATTTCAAATCTGCATTCACAAGTAAAAAATAAATTGATCATGATTGTATACATGTCACAAGTACCTGTGTGAATTCCCCACTTGCAAAATAGATTGTGTTCTGGGAAATCGCTGCCACCAATGATCTGACCAATGAGATGCACTTCAGCCATTTCGCTTTCAGTTACCGAGGTTTCAGAAGCCTAAACACAGGCAAGTGTTTACTGAAAAAGAAGAAAACAATGAAATCTTACTGTCAGAAACTGTTGGTCACAACTCAAACTGCAGTGCAGATGCACTGACTTTTTTGTCACCTGTCAAACTCAAATCAACTTTGCAGTTTACAACAACACAACGAGACACGTTTTGTGCTAATGATGGGCAATGCATGGTCTCACCTAGTGAAATGTACCCAGTGTGTCTAATTGAAGATTAACAGCAAATTAACCGTATTTTCTGAGTTGTTTTCTTGGGGAGATTGGCTTGGTCCTGTCGCCAATGAAAACATTTCCGCCATTTCATCATTCAGTTTTGACTTTGCTCGCGTAAATATTTGTGGAACAAAGCTGCACCAATAAACCAAATCTTCTCAATAAAAACACATTAAAGGTCTATAAACTTCATTAAAAGGCCAACAATACTTCAATACATGAAAACAAGCATAAACACTGCTAATTTCGCTTTAAGAAAATGGCCCGATAGGTGGCAGGTGCGTCGATTTATTTTGACAGCTGAATTTCGCTCATTTGGACAAACAATGACAAATGTTGGACGTGGATTGTGAAACAAGAAAAGTTCTGTACGTTTTCTGTGTGCATTTTTTAAAGCCAGTAGTAGTCTGGACAGAAAAAATAGTAATGGTCCTGTAGTATTAACAAAAGGTTGAAAAAACAAATTATTGATTCAAAGTGCCCAGGCAGTTTTGATCTGATGTCCAGTGATGAGTACTTGGAAGTTCTGCTGTACTCATTCAAGTTGAAGTTGACAGCTGTTTGTTGTTGTATCAGCAGTTAGGCTACTGTTGTTGATTGTAGGAAATTGAGACTCAAAATAGTTTGCAAAAACTGGGCACACAGAAATGAGAGGTCTCTAACCGAAACGAGAACATCCTATGAACAAAATTGTCCTGTAGAGACAGTGGAGTGCAGTTTAAAATTTTTAATCGGAGCTAACCATTAATTCAACTGATGTAATTTCAGGCGTCAACATGAATAAGCCCAAGAAGAATCACAGTTTCCATGAAATGTCAGATTCTGATTCAGAGGATGAAAAACCTCAAAAACCGAAAGTGCCGTTGGTGAAGAGAAGTTCATTTCATGAATTGTCTGACAGTGACGAGGAATCCAAACCAAGCAGTTCATCAGCTGTAAAACGCAAGTCTTCTGGTTCAATGCCAAATTCAACACCCAAAAAACATAAAACTGAGGACCGACGACCAACCTGTAAATACGGAGACGGGTGTTACAGAAAGAACCCGTCACATTACAAAGACTTCCAACATCCAGGTATTTTTATTTTTACAAAAATCCATCTATGACTATCAGGGTATTATCTATTTTTATTACAAGGGAATAAGAAAGAATTTGAACTAAGAAGGTGAGCGTATAGCTCTGTTAAGACAACTAGTTAAAAATTAATTCCAGATTCATGCAGTTTCTGTGTCATGGTTTTCCATACTTTCATTGTCCAAATTCCTAAGAAAATGTATACTTTTTAAATAAGTTTCATTTAAAAAAGAATTTTGAAATCACAAAAATGTATCATATCATGGCAAGTATTTGTAATTGCAGAGGGCCATGAAGACAAAGTGATGGGGATGATAGCCAAGGCTGCCAAGGTTGCTAAATCTCCAGAGAAGAAAGTGGAGGAATCGCCAAAAAAGAGAGAAAAGCTGAGTCCTGCTGAAGTTGTAAAAAGAAGTGAACCTTACAGAATACTGTTTACAAAAGTGACAGGCATAGAAGAGAAGTACAACAGGAATGCTCTTCACATTCAGGGTGAGAAACTGAGAATGTTGCTGACTTAGCTCTACATTTCGATATTATAAATTAATTTTTATTAATAGTTAAAAGAAATTTTTGGAAACTTGGAATGAAAGTTATATCCAGTATCAAATGATATCGTTAATGCATCATCAAATCGGATTTGAGTGTAACGTAATATATTTATTTTGCCTTCTTTACCAGATATTTTGTCACCAAGTATGGGAACTTTAGAGAAGTCAGTCCAGTTCAATTACTGCATAGACATTCCCTGGCTGGTTGCACAATACCCTGAGGAGTTCAGGTGTTTATACATTTTGTAATCTCTTTTCAAGCATCTTGTATTATATGTGTTGGAAATATTTTTGTCTGCAAGAAATTCATGTATTCTTTAAGATATCTTCTATATTACATTTGCTGTGTGAAATGTGTTATTATTATTACATCAGTCATCCATTCATTATGTGTTGTATCAATTACATGTTAATCATTTTAAAAAGTTATCAATTATCAATTCATTATTTATTGTGTCAACTACAATGAATTTGGGCTGTTTCTCTGTCACAGGTCTTGTCCTCTCCTGGTCGTTCATGGAATGCACAGAGAAGAGAAGAAAGGCCTGGAAAACGATGCCAAGCCCTTCTCTCAGGTCACTCTATGTGCTGTGAGTAATATCTATCCATATAGGTCCTGTAAGCTTCGAACTTTTGGATACATATTTATTTTCAAATTATCTTGTTGTATGAATCAATGATCTGAATTCTCTAAAATGTTGTGAAACAATAATAAATTCATCATAAATTTAGTGATTTACTCCTTCAGGCACCGATGGACATTCCTTTCGGAACACATCACACGTAAGAAAATTTGACTCATTTATCTTTTTAGGGATATGTACTCAGAGTCAGGGGCGTCAGTTTCATTTTATAGTGGTGGGGTGAATAGTGGTTTCACCTCACGGAAGATTGTCAGGGGAAAAATTACAATTTTTTTCATTCAGAAACATGTATACTTCGGCCTATACTGACGCCGCTGGATATACTTGCCTGGACTAGTTGCAAAATATTCAATCTTTTCACTTTAATATTGCTTATAAAACGCTTCAGTAACTTTGGTGTTATATTTCAGGAAGATGATGATCCTCCAGTACAAGGAAGGACTTCGGGTTGTCATAACTACAGCTAATCTCATTGAGAATGACTGGTTTCAGAAATCACAAGGGTAAGACACCTGACATTGATAGGATTGATAAATTTATTTCAAACTAAGTTCAGGAAGCCAGAAAAGCACAACCGCTTATCGAACTGGCGCCTTAAATTCAACAACCACATTCAATTGGACCACTCAATATTTTAAACTTACATAGATCAGCTCAACCACTTTCATTCATTGGATACTAATTGGCAGAAATTGCTTGACTTGAACTTCATAAAAATCAGGTTGGTGAGTTGAGTGATAGGGTTTTACATTCTGTATTAATGCACTGATTGGCTCATAAATATGCAAATTCTGTCAATTTCAGAATGTGGGTTAGTCCCATTTGCAAGAAGATGTCTGGTGCTTCGGCCAGCGGAAGTGGAGACAGCCCAACCAACTTCCGCAGAGATCTGTGCAACTACCTGAAGGCTTACAGGTCGAGGGTGCTGCTGGACTGGGTGAAGGTCATTGAGGAGTATGACATGAGTGCAATCAAGTGAGTAATTTGAGGCAGTAAATTCATTCGGCTACAAATACAAAGTATATTTTATTAGATACCATATTTACTCGAATAGAAGCCTGGTCTCAAATAAAAGCCCGTCCAGATTAGAGGCCGGGGTATGGGCTAACAGTAAAATAATGAAGGTCTGTCTCAAATACACGTTAGATCAGCTACTACATACAGCCCTAATTGAATTCCTGGTATGCTGCCCAAGTGTTTCTATGCGAGATTTACGTGCTTAGCTCTGCCTACCCTTGCATACCCAGATGTCGACTGATGACTGTCTTGTCTAAAACAATACACGCCCGTCTCAAATAGACGCCTGTCTCGTATAAACATGGTGAATGCAAAGCTCCAGGAATCGGACAGTCTAACATTTATGTCATTTTCACGTGTTTATCTAATATTTGTTTTATATTGGCCATCTAACACTGTTAAGAACCACATCGTCTGACAAAAATTAAATTGATAGTTGAATTTTCAGTGCTCATATGATTGCCTCAGTGCCTGGGAGACACACAGGAGATACCAAGTATAAGTGGGGGCACATGAAGATGAGAAATGTGAGTTCAGTTGTATTTAATACATTTTTTTTAAATTCACATTGTATAAATTTGTAATTCCTCTCACTGATGGTGTGACAGATGCACTGGTAATATAGGTATACTCACTACTGGCCCTAGTACTGGGGCTTTGATTTTGTTCCATTAACATTGCTGTACTCATGCAAGTTCAATATTAAAGCGTATGATTCTGATGGTCTCTTTTAAAGTCTCTTCCAACTTGCTACGCAGCTACTAGTCTAATAGCATTTTACTGATTTTTCGCGAAGCAATCGCATCAATCATGAAGATATTTTGAAGGAGTTCTGTAAGGACACAACTCCTGATCAAAATGGCATTTTAAAAATGAATTGTTGATCAGGAGTTGCGTGCTCATGAAACCGCTGTAAGCATAGGCGTATCGGAGGGGGCGGGGGGCAGGGCGGCGATGGCCCCCCAAAAGTTTGGGAAACAGCAAGATTCAGGCAAAAAGGCTAAAAAATTAGGGCAGATGATTAAATAATCACTATTGAAAATTAATGATTTCCAGGCTATTTTATTGAAATGGTATTAAATCTAGTTCTTGTAATTCGGGCAAATGTCCCTCGCCCCCCCCCCCGAAAATCGCGTGCGCCGTACGCCTATGACTGTAAGGACCCTTCATAATGTGACTGTATGCAATTGCCCATTGACCTTGAGTCTTTGACCTTTCAGCTTTTGGTGACACAAGGACCCGACTCCAAAGCTGTTCACAAGTGGCCGGTCGTAGGTCAGTTTTCGAGCGTGGGATCGTTGGGGCCGACCAAACAAGCATGGCTCTGTGGTGAATGGCTGAGTAGCATGACGACCTGCAAGGGACTGGCTGGAGGGATACAGTCACAGGCCAACCCACTGCAACTGGTAAGTTACTGTTTTAATATTATCTTGTTAGTAAATTTATCGCAACAATGAAGGCTTGTCTGTTTTTTTAGATAAATCAAACAAATAGTTGACAATTAAGCAGAATTTGCAACTGGTGATTTTTATTCTTAAAATATAATTTTAATTTTCCAATTCCAGGTATTTCCAAGTAAGGACGATGTCCGACAAAGTCTTGAAGGATACGTGGCAGGAGGGAGTATTCCTTACAGTATTAACACAGCTAAGAAACAACAGTGGTTCCATGAATTCTTGTGGTAAGATATAGCTTCCTATCTAAGCAGTGTTATATTTTCCCAATTTTTTCTATGCATGTTGTGAAATCTCCCAATTTACTCTATACAATTAAATTTGTTTGTTAATTATATTTCAGCCGATGGAAAGCTGATGCGAACGGCAGAACCATTGCCGCACCACATATCAAGACATTTTGCCGACCTTCTCCAGATTCAAATCAGCTTGCTTGGTTTCTGTTGACAAGGTAAGCAAATGGAAATTAGTTTTCTTTAGATTTATGCAATTTTTGGGAAATCTAAGTCAGGATCGACTACATTTTTATCAATTAATCTGAATTTTCGCTTTTTTATCTAGTGCCAATATGTCCAAGGCTGCCTGGGGAGCTCTTGAGAAGGGCGGCACCCAGCTGATGATTCGGTCCTATGAAATGGGGGTCATGTTTTTGCCTGATAAATCTGTAAGTATCGACAAGGTTGTATTAAAAGTTAGGTATTTCAAAATTTAAAGATAAGATTTTCTACATTTCTAATGCTTTTAATTTTCCCTTTGTGAATTTCATTTGTAGGATAGCAAGCCATTCTTTGCTGTCAAAGGAAAGGAGTCTGATGTGAAGAAAGAACTGCAGTTCCCCTCTCTGATTGACCTCCCCCCAGAACCCTATGTCAAAGGAAAAGGTGTGTTGATTGAGTAGTATTTTATAATTCAATCCTTCATCAAAAATATACTGCCAGCTCGCCCACATTTGGGTTGTGGTCAGTTATGTAGCATTTGACATCATTGAGAGCTACCGGATAACATTTCAATTTTTTGCCTCTGATTGGAGATACAGTATATGCTTGGTTTCTGAACACCCGAATGGAATGTAGATGAATTCAACTTGGAAGTAATGTGTAATTCAACTATATACGTATTGATTTCAGATCGACCCTGGATATGGGACATTCCTTGTGTGGATAAACCAGACACCCACGGAAGAAAATGGTGCCCTCCTCTATAGCCAGAAGACCCTCCTATAGCCTGACACTCTATAGCCAGAGACAATTAACTTTCTGTTATCTGAAGTATACCAGTCTGTCTAAACTCTAAAGACAAGTCTGAAGAATCCCTTGCGTTCATTTGACTGAGTGGAATTTCAATAATGGATCTTCAATATTCATGCTGTGATATTAACATTGTCGTTATAGACAAATACATTTTTAGTAACTAAGATGTTGTCTGTCCATCACTTCATCAAGGTCAGTCTTCTCAAACAAGAATCCGAGATTCAAACACTGGGTTTAGCAAGCTTTGCATGACTATTATTATTAGTAAGATTTTTAAAGATGGGATATGGTTATTGCTCAATGACCTGCTTATTAAACTCAATTTTACATGAACCTTTTTTTTTGCACAATAGACACTTTAAAAAGTGGCAATTTGCTGCCAAAAGATTCTGAAAGAGGAAAAGACATGTTTTGGAATTTTGCTAAATTCTGAATAACACCAGCACATACAGCACCAAATTACAAAATGCATTTCAGAAACCAAGTATACTAAGGTCCCCAGTTGGTTTTTAAACCTCTAAAACCTCCCAATTTATCTCCACAAAACTTCAAAGAAAAGCACTTTGACCCATTCTTTCTCTATTATACTGGGGGAACCCAGTGTAAAAATCTTACTGCACTGAAGTTGAATGACCTGGCTCAGAATTAAATCTCCTGAGCCAGTGCTCACTTTCCAGAAAGTCACTTGAGCCTCACCTATGAACATGGGCATTTTCAGAGACAAACATTACATTATAGGCCTACAAAAAGCTTTCAAGCAGTATCCGGTCACTGGAAATATTGAATCTCAAGATTTTGTCAGAACGGAAAGAAACATTCCTTATGAAAAACCAAACAGAGCCGCACCATCAAGAGGAAGAGCATTGAGTTAGCCAAACCTGCACTGACTGATACATGCCCTGACCAATGAGCATCAGCTGGAAATGGAATTTACATATAGCTACAAATACAATGACGAAAGGACAACAAAGAATCAAAGTTATATACGAAATATATTTAATACTGAATCTCCTATAGACATTTTCTCACAACATTCTTAACTTCAGAAATATTAGTATCTTTCATAGCCAATCACTTCCATAAAATTACAGCATTAATATTACATAATTTAGATGATTTCCTGCACTTATTCATGCAGAATTAAAAGCCAGTATATTTAATTGTCACATAAAAACTGCAATATCATGATATTTTATCTTTAACATCAAACATTGAATCTTCTGACAAATCGTCAATCCATGAACAAGTGTCAATCTATGAACAAGTCTCTGACAATCGTAAGATCACGGTAAAACCATTAGGGTTGTGTAACATTGTTCTTGCTCATATGTTGAATTCGTAAGTCAGCGTGAGATGATCTCACTGAGATCTGTCAATAAATATGAAGACGTACAAATGTGATATAGCCAAGTAGGCATAAGACATAAAATTGCAAAATTACAATCAGTGAATTCGGATTATTCCTTGATGTCCCACGAAGTTCACCAGTATGCGATTAGAAAGTCTGAACATGACAACCGGAGTAATAAGTATTTCACATGAACACATAATTTAAACTTCTCCCTTCTTCAAACGTCAGTACAGCACCTGAAAAATTTAGGATTGGTTATAGCGCATTCACAAAACTGATCTCGTGCAGTCCCGACATTTGCAAACTTCAGCCTGATTTAATAGGCTGGCTTACACAACAGTTCACTCAGCTACAGCACGCAGCTGATGCCTGGTAATCTAGCAAGTCTGTAGCACACCAACAAATAATAATGCTTCTGAGTTTGAATGAACATATAAACGAGTCCATAAATTATAAATGCACCTACTCTAATGTAATTGGCATTAACATCAAAAGAAACATTTTTTTATCAAAACAAACAATTAAGAAATTACAAATTAACTTAGTGTAATGACATTATGACAATAACAACACCTTACATACCTTTCACTAGAAGTACTTGGTCTGATTCAGGGCCCTATCAGCATATGAGTCGTCCATCAGACGGTCCCAGTTGGTCTGACCAACAACAAATCCAATCTCGCGACTTCTGATCTGTTGTTTCCTCTCCTCAATGTCAGCCCAACGCACCTGCAACACAAAATTGGCAAAAGATTAGAATAGACTCAGAAGAAATAGATAGGTAACAGTGCCATACACATGAAATTGAGCTTCATGAATTGTAGACTTAGCTCTACCTGAAAATAATGCTCCCCAACTTAAAATACAGTCAATACATTAATCTCATTATTTTAAAGAGAAGAGGAAAACTTGCAGACGTGTGCAATACTGGTATCGTGATAATTATCAGGGAAGAAAAATTGCCTTCAGAATACGAAGCAGGGTTGCAACTTTTTGCGAAAAGAAAATTCCATTGATTAATTCCAATATTAAAGGCCAACCTTCTTTAATATATTTAATCAGGTAATGAAATTATAAGTTCCCAAGTAAAATAATCCCGTAGCTACACAATTGATACTCACTCGTTTCTGTCCAGGGCGAGAGGTCCTCGTGTCGTAATCGTCCGGCAGTTGGAGGTAATCTTCTATTCCTGCTGGGGCGGAATCCCTCTTCTTCTTGTAGTTCGCAAGACCTTCTAGCCGATCTGCAAATACAATGGATAACCTCGTCAGGTTACATTCAAAACACAAATGAAATTCCATCAGGCCAACACATACATGTATAATACAATGTTTTCATTTCTCATTATTTTTACATTCCACATTATAATGATTATTTTTTAAACTTAATTAAAAGCATTGATTAGCCAGTTAACGTAATAAAATAGTAAAAATGTATTACTTTTTAAAATAACTATAATGATAATAGCAATTTAATGTTGTATAGATTTAAGACTTTAAAGATCACATATTGCAATTCGGAAAATATTATCAGTCTCCAAAAGGCACGCCAGCAGAAAAAGCTGCTTGGGAAAAGTCGCAAACACGTCCAAAATGAAAAAGAACAACAAAATGCAATTAGGCCATATCCTTTATTGTCATAGACCCGAGTACATAGAAAAAATTTGCTTTTGCCTGTTATATTAGTAATTTAGGCGATAACTTTAGTTTGGCAATATAAATTTGAGCACACAAATCAGCCTGAACTTTTTTTGTTACTTCATAATAATTTGGCTAAGTATACTTTTGAAGATTTGGTGAATAAATGTCTTTATTCATTTAATTAATTTTACATTTCAAAAAGTTTTTATTTTCAAAAAGCTTTAACCCTTACTGGACTTAAGGGACAATTATGCGCATCCCCAGCCCTGTTGGGCCATTTATGTCCCTAAAGGCTACTATGATGTCACAAGCACACAATTGTTTTTTGGGACTGATCAGTGCAGTAGGGGTTAATTAATCAGACCTAAACTCCAAACAGCAAGACAGTCTTCATTCTCCAGGAAAGGCGGTAAATTGATGATTCCAAATGATAGTCGATCCTTCAAAAGTCAGCAAGAAAATGCGCGAAAAATCCAAAAGAACGAACCAATGTTTGAAGAAGAATAACACAGACTCGATCCCATTTTGAGGTTTATTCACAAATGAAACTATACAGAAATGGCATCTGAAATCTAAAATTTCACATACTTACCAGCCTCATTCCTTTTGTTCAGGTGAAGAAAAAATAAGATGTCCAAAAACAACTTTTCCAAGAGATGCAAACGAAATATCTTCAGTACAATATATTCAGCAGCCGTTAAAATTCCAAATAATACTGCTTACAATTTTGCTCAAACGCCTTTACCAGGGTATAAAATAAGCGTGCAACGATCCCAAAATGTGCAGTGATCAATCTTAGATGTGCAGTGATCAATCTGAATTTGCGCAGTGATCAATTTCACCCTTTAACATGTTTAATGCTAAATTATGGTGAACTGCATAAAGCTCAAAATATATGTATAACAAATGTAATACTTTTGCCCGCCTGTTGATAGTTTTGGAAATTCGTACTGCTTGATAACTTGAAGACAGTCCTGAGTCACTGGTTTGTCGTTCATTAGATTTTCCAGATACATTTTCATGATGTAAGAAGAATATATTCTTGCTCATGGATAGCTAAATACATAAATCTTGAAACACTGCCTAAGAGCACAGGCATTACAATTATTCACAACACTTCTGCATTAGACTCCAGTGACTAGTGCTAATCACCACTACAGACACGTCAAGGTTTGCAAATCCCCTGAATCGATCACCCTGCTGTAATGTTGTACTTATGGGGTACAGACATGCTGGGTTGTTGATTTCCAAGAATTACCCACCTTCCTTTCATTGTTTAAGGCGGTAAGCATCATGCAGGCCATAGAGCGGGAGGGCTGGAAATGATCAGAATGCCTGGGCCTGAGAGACGACAGGAAATTCTCCCCTGATAATTTTATCTGATTCTGGTTCAGTAGTTGCAACTGCTTTGAAACCATACTCCCAAAAACTATGCGTTTGAGAGTAAAACCATCCAGTTTATGAATTTGAAATAGTCATTAGCCAACTGCGTTATTGTTTCTTATTGATCAGCTGAGGGGCAACATGGCAAGCTAAACATATCAAAGGGTTCAGCATAATATCAAAAATTAAGACCCCTCAGCACAACTTTGTGTGGCAAAATTGTGATTTCTCTGAATTTGTCGAAAATTTGTAGCAGATTTTAGTCTCACAAACTAAAGCCGGTGGCCTAGTTGGCCACTTCATTCCAAATCAATTCAAATTGTGACAAAATTTGGCCATGTTGAGACAGACCTCACATTTCCCCTAAAAATGTTTGATCACTTTACATGTTAATTGCAATTTTAAATTGCTACCAGACATGAAATTTTACTGAAACTTTTGGTAGGCATTAAAAATTAATTTCCTGATTAAGAAAGCCTTGAAAATTTACCAGAATCAGGGTTTCTCACAAGAAAGCACAAATACCAAATAATACAATCACAAAAATGTGAATAAACTGAAATTTTCAGATTTTTTCGACAACCTGTGGAATGGATACAAATGCACTCAGGTGGCTGAAGCAATGTGTTATAACACTTGGGCTGCATTAAAACTTGTTTTGCCTAATTGTAAGTCTCTAGGTTTTACACTGATTGAGTAACATGCTTTCAAATATCTGGACTTATAAAAATTCACAAAAATCTCAAATTTTTTTCAGAGAAACTCTTTATGATATCACTGCATAACTTGGGATTTGTGCTTTCTGCTGAGAAACCTTGGTTCTGGTAAATTTTCAAGGCATTCTGAATCAGTAAAGTGGGAAAATTTGATGAAATGACACAGAATCACCAGTAGTCTTCCAATGGCTCCAGTAACATATTTTGTTATTTCTCTGAGTTTCCAAACAGTTTCATAAATAAATGTATCTCCTCAATTTTTACTGTAACAAAGGGTGATCAATAGACTTCCTTTCAAATTATTGAACTAAAGTACTGTCATGTTCAATTTTAGACTGGAATTAATTAACTGCAGAAGAAAGACAGTTTGTTTACTTCAGAAGCATAAAAGTGTAAGCAGTAGAGCTCAATCGGACCGATAAAAAAATAAGATCTGCAAAATCCCATCTACTAGCTGTTTAGACACATGTGCCGATATTTCATTCCACAATTTTAGATGATAATATTTCATTTTTAAATTGAGCCATGCATGAACGCTGGCACTTGAGAACGCCGACTGGTCACCCTAAGTTTGCACGAGACAATATGTGCACTGTGCAGTGATCAAATTTTCTTATTTTATACCCTGGCCTTTACCGAATGTTATATTATGGTCGAATGGTTATCTGTAGGCTTGTTACACACGGTAAGAATAATGCCCCTAAGTTTGGCAAATTCTTGCTACATTTACAGTAGTATGAATCAGACAGAAGTGGTGAAACTAAATGGTTAACCTGCATATATTTATCTAAATAACACATATATCAGTTACTGATACATTGAACAGAAAATGTCAATAAAAAGTTTATATAGCTATACAGTTATCTGGAGTCATGGCACCCAGATTTTGGGAAGGGATCATTTGTTGACCAGTTTTTGGTCAGTGTTTTTGCACATCCATGGACAGGTGTCAACATTGACGGGATTAGCTAAGTCTTTACATAGGCCTAACCCATGCATATTTGAGCACATATCTGAGCCCCTGTGAGTCACCTTGGCATTAACTTCCACACAGTATTAAAAAAGTATTACTTACTCTGTGTAGAGTTCAGCAAAACAAGCTCCAGCAGCAAAGTTTCCTCAGTTAAAACCTAATACATTCGTCATTATTTGACTTTTTCTTCTCAAGTATGCCACTTACACTTTATTTAGCCTATGATTCCCTGAATTAAGGCAGGAATATAGCCTTAGGCCTAATCATTCATAAGCCCTGTTGAATGCAGTAAAGCTTGAGGTGACGGTTTTATATTATGACACCACACCTATCAAAATATATCTCGCTCGAATAAGTTGTTGAGTATGCATAAACAGCGTCACGCATCGTCACAATCCAGTGGAACTCAGCAAAACTTCCAAGTGAAGATCCAGCATCCAGAAGACATAGCCGTACCTATTGCGGTCAAATTCGCAACAATTGTAGATAACACAACAAAGATCTGTAGTGATTTATTTCAAAGAAATCATAAGTTTTACATACAAATATTCAAAATATGAAAATGTCACTCATACATACAGCAGGGCTCCTCTTCGCTCAAAAAGGCCAAAATCTCCAGACACAAAAAAATATCCGCATATTAACAACTCAAAACACTTCAAATTTCTTTGTTTATTCTCCTTAGAAAATTTAAAAGAATACATATTTTTGAAATGGAAAATTGATTCAAAAGTGGTTCTCCTATTCTCACACAATGCTGGCGCCCAAAATGGCGTTAAGCAAACAACAAGTGATGAAACTCCAAAAAGGCCGCAATAATTTCGGAAAAAACGCAAACGTAAACTCCCCCAAAATGCCCCAATCCCTCTAGCCACTACTTACCAAGTCGGTCTTCCGTGGTGTCAATTTCCCAGCGACTTTTCTTGTAGGCCTAGATTGCGATGAAGCAGACGAAATCAGATGAGAAAACATGAACTGGCACATTCAAAACTATCAGAAAAAGACCAAGTTTGATTAGAACAAAAATAACAATTGGTGAAACAGACAGCAGGGAGCGCTGCAAGCCAATGGAAATGTACAGCCAGGATATTCCAATGGAGTTCTGCAAGAAAATAAACTGAAATGATTGAAATGTGATAATTTAAAGACTTCTTTTTCAAACTGTAAGTTCCATGCGGTAAGTTCCAGGCCCCTGTAAAGAATCTTAATAATCATACACATGAAAGAAGAGTAATGAAGCTTAAAACTCAAAATAAAGGCATCATAAAAATACTAGAAACTGTAAAATATGAGACAAACAACAGCAACAATTCAGGCCTGTAGCCAGGAATTTTCATGGGGGGGTGCTTTTAGGGGAAAAGTGGACTCTTCTTCGCGAGCACCTGAGGTGCGATGCCAAGCTAGGGGGGTCTGGGGGCATGCCCCCCCAGGAAAATTTTGGAGAAAGTCATGACAATGGTGCATTCTGAGCCTTTCTGATCATGGTAAGGTTGATCAATTTTATCCTTGGGCCAAACTCCATTTGCACTAATTCACACAAGAAATCCCTCAATGGGATTTATTATTTTCAAGTCACAAAATGAGGTCTACTGTTATGCATGGATTCAGAAATAAAATATGCAGAATCATCATAATATATCCTAACATTATTTAAGGTCGTTACTAATAAGTTATTGGGAGGTAGGCACAATGAGGCATTGGGTCTTGGTAGTACACCCAAAAATAGCAAGCCAATGGCACCCAGATGGCTGGAAAAGAATTCTGAATTCTGAACAATGTGGAGTACTAACACCATAAAATGCAAGACATGATCCGGGACCAACATATAGCATGTTCTGTGTCTATACCTCCTTCTTGCCAGCTCTGTCCTCCTCCTGATAGCTCCTTCTGTTCTTCCTCCCTATCTCTGCAGCCAGCTTATACTTATTTCACTCTTCATTCTCTTAATTGTCTCCTCCCTTGATTCTGCCTCCTCTAGGTGCCATGTCACCTCTTCCCTCTCTGCACTAGCTTATTAGCATTTTCTGCCATGCTCCAGCTCTTGTATCCTTCCGACAATGTATAGTTCTTTGCTGCTTGGATTGCTCTAACCTCCTTAATCTCTTCTGCCTTATCTGCCTCTTTCCACTGAAGCATGCTTCCTCCATCTCTGCCTCCTCCCTCTCTGCTTTCTCCCATTCTCTGACTCCTCCCCCAGCTCATGTCTCCTTTCGACAGTGTAGCTATTGGTTTCTTGGATTGCGCTTGTATTCTCTCTCCTCTCACTGCCTCTTCACTTTATGGTTTCTCCCTCTCTGCCTCCTACTTCTTTGCTTAGTCCCTCTCTGCCTAGTCCCTCTCTGCCTCCTACCTCTCGGCTCAGTCCCTCTCTGCCTCCTACCTCTCTGCTTAGTCCTTCTCTGCCTCCTACCTCTCGGCTCAGTCCCTCTCTCTGCCTCCTACCTCTCTGCTTAGTCCATCTCGGTCTCCTCCCTCTCTGTTATCTGCAATTCTGACTCCTCCCTAGTTCTTTTCGCTTTTTTCAGGGTAGCTCTTGTCTTTTTGGATTGCTCTTGTCTCCTCCCTCTCCTCTGTCTGCCTATTCCCTCTATGCTTTCTCCTTCTCCGCTTTCTCCCTCTGCTCCGTCCTCTCTGTTATCACCCATTCTAACTCCTCCCCAGTTCTTAATTGTCTCCTTCCTACAGTGTGGTTCTTGGCTTCTTGGGTTGCTCTTGCCTCCCCTGCGGTCTTTCTGCCTCTTTTCTCTATGCTTTCTCCCCCTCTGCCTCGTCTGTCCCTGCTTTCTCCCATTCTGACTCTTCGCAGCTCTTGTCTCCTTCCTGAAACATGTACAATGTAGCTCTTTCCTCCTTTGACGGCTCTTGCCTCCCCTCTCTGAGTTTAAATTCAATATAAGTGTCGAATACGTAGTTCCAACAAGCACTTCCTTTGGTCAGTGATTTACAGCCTGTCACTTTCATACCAAAAAAGAGTGTACACTAACTGTTGCACTGCGAAAATGGCACTTCGTGTGTCATCATACTGATGATTTGTCATGATCATGCCCAATACTTTCATTGTTAATTTGATTTAAGGAGACTTATCCCGCTTGTTGGTGACAGCCAAACAAAAGGATTATGCATCTGATTTTCAATCCAAAATCAGTTATGAGTCAAATAGCCTTCTCTAGATCATGACTAATCAAACTGCCTCTATGTTTCCCATGTTGAAAGTAGAGAAGATGACACTTCATCAGCTATCATGAGTCCCGAAGTGCATTTTTCACAGTGAACTGGTCCTCATTGTTTCTTTATCAAAGTGACAGGCTGTAATCCCAACAGCCATTTCAGCCAACAGACAGGTGTTTGGGAGCGGTATAAAGCCTCCTTACATGTGACATTGTGACAATTTTAAAGACACTAGAACTGCACATATCTTTACATTGGACTTGAATTCCTCTATGCTTTCACTCTCTTCTCTTCTCTCTTGTTCACCCTCCTCTCTACCTTCTGCCTCTCTGCCAGTAGTACCAATATTAGATCACTGGTCCAGTATCAGGAAACAGGTGGTCCAATATAAATTCCATGTGCCTTACATTGGACCTTTGGTCAAAACTTTATTTTTGCATTTTATGCAAAATATAGCAAATGTGTTTTTTAACCTCAATCTGGCCTCACACTGAGACCATGGCCTGCCCCATGTAGGTCTACTTGATTTGTCAAATAATTCATCTCTCAGGTATTAACCTTGGAGAAATAGGGCCTTGAGGTAGGTGGTCCAACATATGTACACTCCCCCAGGTCGCCTGTATAGCCCTACACATCTCTTGTAAAATATTCATCTGCAGATCTATTGAAAGTAATCAAAGCAAAAAATGGTCATGCTTATTAATTGTAATTTGGTTAAACTCATTACCCTGCATGGGCCAAAATGGATAAATTGCAATTAGGAGTGGGGGAATTCATCCATAGGTGTGAATTGCAATTCAGAAAAGCTGTGAAGTCTATGAACAACTGGGCAAATCAAACACACTGAATTGCAATTTGGATTACTTTACCTGAAGTCAGGTATATCCTCCTGATTCTGGGACCATTTTGGACCAAAATAGTGGACCTTTTGGGACCATTTTCGGCCGTGGGGGGGTGCGATCGCACCCGTCGCACCCCCCCTGGCTACGGGCCTGCAATTTGTCAGAATAAACAAAGTATAAATCTTTTTCCTTGTATTGTGTCAACATCATTCCCCATCCATCATGACATGGGATTTGGAGGCCAAAATAACAAATGGTATATGACAATCTCTCTTCCAGGGAAGGAGTAATCGGGAAACAATACTATGAACATTTCGCACAAATTAACAATGGCAAATTCAAGAATTAATATATAAATTGATTTTAGAAACAAAGCTTCAATGGAGCAAAATACCACAACATATAATACTTAACTGCCCCCAATTTTTAGACCAGATTGTCCACCATGCTCTATTTCAAGTAGAGACATGGTGTACGTGTATCAAATCAATTAATTGCATATGATCATCCTACTTTACTTTCAAGACCTTATGTGCTGCACGGAGCAAAGGTTGTTGTTTATCGTTCAAATTGTATATTACTTGGGAGGTTTTGCTGTAATGATTTAATGGTTCTATGAAAGGGGGGGGGGGGGTACACCTCTTCCAGATAAATGTGTCTGTTAAGATAAATCAACTTTTTTTTGTAATGGACCCAGCTGTTTGCTACTGGACCATGCTTGGGTATTTGCTAAAATTATCTGAAGACAGCAGTCTTCAAAATTATTTAATCAGCATTGGTCTGCATGTTCAAGACCATCACTCTTGATTGGGGCATAGAACTTTTTGGCTAAGGTGGCCGACCTAAGCCAAGAAGTTCTATAGTATAGTTCAGCAAATTTCAAAGATATGGTTTTTTCTTTAATATTATTCAGTTTTACTTCACTTTGACCTAAAACGTGACAATTGAAAGAACCACATATTATTTCACCAAGAATTATGAATACTTGCCAGATGCTACGTACATTAAATTTGTTATCACAGTCAGTAAGTCTAAGGGAGGGTGAAAAAATTTACATTGGGACAAACAAATTTGGCGGTGAACATAGTCCATGGAAGGTTTGAAAAGAAACAACATTTTTCTGAATCAGTCCACTCGTAAGTAGGCAGTTTCAAAGTTCAATCTAAGGGAACACATTAGAATACTGATAACTGTTTTTGATATGTATCACATACCACATGTCCTTAGTTTCAAGAGATCCTTTTGTGATATTCTACGTAAATAAAAGAGAGAAACTATAAATTCAAATCCATATCTGACATTTTCTGTCACAACATTACTGTCAACATTTGCATTATCACAATCGCATGTACACTCACTACAACAACTTAAATGGAACTGATACAAAGAAACAGCTCTACAAAGGCAAGCCTTAGACAAGCATTTCCAAGCTTTGTTTGAAACTCATTAGTGAAAGCCGAGAGGGAGGGAGAGGGTTTAAGAGAGCCCCCTAGGGTGTTATAAGAAAGGTTGCACGTGTAAATTGTGTGACGCGGGTAACAAAGATTTGTTTCCGAACAACCAGACTTGGTCTCCCTTTTCCCAGAAGGTCCCGAAGTCAATTCTTGTACATAGTATCTCCTACTACTCCCCAATATTGGGGAGCGTGAGGGTGGCGAGTTTCGGTACTGCGTGACAAACTGCTTCATGCTCAAGTGAAGCTCTTTCTCTTCCGGTTATGGGCTACCCTTGTGCATGTTCAGAAACAAACATGTGTCAACCGAGTTACACGTCTGACTTGCGCAAGGCCGCAAGTCTTTCCAAAAATGCCCCTAGCATTAATACCGTTTTTCTTTTGGTTTTTTTTTGGGGGAGGGGGATTTACTTAATTACTTATACCTGGGAGCACCGAACAGATTGAAACCAAGCCAATCCATGCAGAACCAGAGACCCTGGCTTTGCAGATCCAGAGTACACTCGACAACACCTGGTAACAGTTTCGCATTCATACATTTTTTACTTGGTGGACTACCGGCGGAATCTCCTGGAATACTTGACGTGTGTAATGGGTTACTCAAAGGGTCTCAGGGACACTCCAAGGTTTTCTCAGTGTCACTAGGTGTTGCCGAGTGCTCCCTGAGTACCTCCCAAGAGTCACATAGGTACCCCATGTTGCAAATGCTTCATAAATTCAACATTGTTATCAACATTATTATCTATGCAAATCACAAGTGTCAGACTCATTCACACATATTATCAAGTTGAAGGAGAGGTTTCCTCACATACACTGTACTGTCCCCGTTTTTCTTCACAAGTAGTTGACAAGGGAAAAAGATTACAAAGTTGAAATGAACGAGAACAGTGATTTTGTTCAATGAAATGAGGCCAAGTAACTGTTTTATGCAGCTCTGATGGAAGGGGAGCAGTTGTGCTTTATTAAATTCACTTTAAAGGGAATAATCATTGAGGTACAGATAGCTAGCATGGATAATTACCCAAATGACATAATTCTACGCTGTAAGCCTTGTAAGGTTTTCTTTCTTTAAAGATAGGGTTACTAGCGAGCAGTTAGTCTCCTGAGCAAAGAAAAATCAGAAGACAACGATTCATGCAACATTAGTTTTGCTGACACAGGTGGTAATATACTATAAATTTTATCACTTAAGTGTTTCCCCGATTTAGATAATGTCTCTACTTCAGAATATAAGTATTTCTGACTTTACGTGTGGAAACTCGCCTAGGCACTTGCAAAAGGTTTTGGGCAGACCAATAGAACTTGATACAAATTATGAACAAAGGAAGCTGTTATAAAGTAATTGGCGGCCAACAGACCACAACCAAACTCTTGGATTGATTTGTTAAACCATCTTCTAACAATTTTATGTGTGATGCTCTTGAGACTCAATAATGACTCAATAGTTTTGTATAAGTTATTGTGATTTCAATTAGAAATCTTTTGAAATACATAGCTAACTTTCTGGTCAAGTTCAGACATGAATCATTCAACATTTGGCAGACCTGAGAGCGAGTAATACAACAGCAGTCTTCTCTTGTATTACTGGCTCTCTTAATATAGACAGCATATAAAGGTTTGCGGTCATATCCGTGTGAATTGGGGCTTTTTTTCATGACCAAACAACTGAAATTATTTGGGACGCAGTAATTGGCATTGAAAGGGCTTTTAGCCTTGATTCAAAGCTGAACAATTCTAAGACCAGTGTGGCAGGGAATGGAATGTGGTCTCCATAAAATCTGGAATGAGAGGATTTTTCTGCTTTTTCTACATTTTGCAACATACTACAGATTTCAACATAGATGACAACTTCAGCACCAATGCCTAGTTTCAGGAATCGAGTAATGAGTACAGGTCACTGCACAGCAATTTCTCTTACTGTCTTGAAAAACTATTTTTTAAATTATTACAAACCCCAATCAGTCTCAGTGCACCATTATTTCACAACTGTACAATTTGTTTGAATATCGTGTGCAAACCGATGTAACCACATTTCTTCTCCATAGACACATTTTATTTGGCATCTATCATATTAATGGTGTTGGAGGGTGCAGGTGAAGCAGGTTATTGAGACTGAATCAACCAAGCATTTATGAGACCAAAGAGACTACTTTATTAAAGTAGTTGGGATATCAGACAATATATAGTATGATCAAAATATATTGTCTGATATCCAAAGACCAATAACTATTAAAACCAGCCCCTTCATGTTAAGCCATTACTTCTTTTGCTCTGGAACCCAAGTCAGACCTTATATTTTTATAGCATCATTTTTTTTAAAGACCTGTACAGGTAATGACATCACAGTATTCACTAATCAAATACTGTTTACGTTACTACAAAGGCTGTCTTAATTTGTTGCAGTCACTTTGATAGAATGCAACAATTCACTTTATTAGGCTATTAGGGTAAATGCTTCATTTACTGAATACTCTGGATAATGAACAGAACTCGATTACAAGTACATATTTTAATATTGTCTATTTGTGACATACAGTCCACGCATAAGGATTTTGCACTCCAAATGATCTCCCTGGTAACATAATACAAGGAAGGGCCCTTTTGTCTGTTTTCACACAGTTTAAACACAAAATAAAATCACTCATTATGTTAAAGATGATGTCTTTACCAGTATATCATAAACCAGTGACAAAACAGAACTTCTTTGTTTCGTTTGACTATTTTTTAAACACACGAAACACAAATTTATTTAACAGAAAACATGCAGCTTGCACTTGATCTACGGCGGATTTTGGGGACCAGACAGTACCACTGTACCAAGTGGGGGCTTTCAAATTACAATCTTTTTTGTCAGTTCTTAGATATCAATCCAGATATAAATCATGTGCATTCACATTATAAGGGTCACATTTCAATGCATATGGAATCGAACTTACCCTCCTGGGAGAATAATAGCTTACCTGACGCATCTGTGTCACCAACCAGTCCTGGAACGTTGTGGCATCCACAACACAGAGTTCTGACGTTACATCTCCACCAATTTACCATTACACAATTTCACCTTTTTATCATCATCATCTTACCGGTTCAGCCTCGTCATCATCATCGTCATCAGAACTACTGGAACTGCTGCTGCTGCTGCTCTTGCTGTCGTCTGAGGGCTTGATCTCCATCACCTCCATCTCAACGTCCGTGATTGCCGCGTCCTGCAGCAGCGAACGGATGTCCAGGTGGATCATGTGGGCAGGGGTGGGTTCCCAGCCAGAATGCAACTGGAAACAAGGAAAAGTACGGTTACAAAGGCGAAAGTCATTGATGACATTCTTCACATTAAACGTTCTGTTTTTAGTCAGTTGCAATATAATCAACCAAATAGTGATTGAACCATGGATAGACAAGTAGATTAATACGGTAAGTGCAGCTCTCCTAAGCAAAATTCTGGTCATTTATGAGGGTGTCATATTCTTTTTGACACCACTATACCAAACATTGCTCTCAGGGTTGCGATTTTTATTGATTTTTATAAAAAAATCAAAAAAAATCGGATTTTTTAAATTTAAATCGGATTTTTTTGATTTAAATCGGATTTAAATCATTAATGGAAAAAGTTAATTTTCCGTATCAATTTCACCAACTGTTATTAATTTTTATGCATTGACATATTATGAATAACACATATATCAGTCAGGGAAATTACCAGCATATGTGGACAATTGCAATTCCAGCCAAGTCCTGGCCCTGACAGGATGATTGAGTGTGTGGGGTTGATCAGTTGGGTCTCAGAAGAAAGTCTGATCTCTTTGCAGCCATCCTCACCATACAGCAGCATGTCACTAACGGGACTTAATTCTATCCAATTTCACGAAATACTGCAAAGTCATCAGCAGCTGATGACAAATTCCTAATTTCTCTGGAGCCTTCGGGTTCTTTTCCTCATTATGTAATGGATAGGTCTGTCAAAATTCATAAAGTTAGTTGACACTGTGATACAACTTTATACCAAGTTTGGAAGTGATAGATGCAGCAGTTCTTTTTAAATGGCCAGTCAAAGATGATTTTGAGCACTGCCAAAGTCATGGCTAGGCCATGACACTGTGAGTTGTGTAATGGGAGGGGAATGACAGTGCTAGGGTGATTGTCATGTGGGGCTGAGGACATTGATTGTCATCAGCTGGTGATAATTTCCCTGACTGTATATGGATGTCAGTAAGGCATATATATAATAATTTTGTTTAAATTAGAGAAATTATAATGCAAAATTATGAAATCAAGGCAGGTGATGTATTAATTAAATATTATAATCATAATGTAAGCTACGGCAGCAGTTCCACATTTTGATACGGATGTGTTAATAAATGTCTTTTAAACTCTTTTTCACTGAACATCAATCATAACTACCATGGTATACAGCTTACTTGTAATAGAAGTACACCTTCTTAAAGATAAAAAGGGATGTCAAAACGAGTCATCATTTTCCCTACTCTGCAATGAACTGAACTGCTGCGTTATATCACCGGTCTCAGCACTCAGTCTCACGATGCCTGTTACTTTTGTTTTACATGTAGTGTATTTGATATCAGTTTAGCAGTAGGGGCTTTGGGGACAGTGCTGCATTTGCAGAACATGGCTTTGTTTTTCATTGCAGCAATGAAATTGTTTAGAGAATCATGAGAATGCCATGATTGAAATAAAATTGTTTAAATCTTTATTTACATGTATGTAGTCTACTCGGATATATTTATCAGAAATATTTTATCATAGATATATATCTGATATATGTGATATGTCATTAGACATATTTATGAAAGACTATTGCTAAATGGTAGGTTGCAAGCTGTAATATCTCACTGCCAGCTTTATTTGTGCTTTTTTAAGCCTTTTTATCACAACTTTGATTTAAATCATGATTTTTATTGAGTGATTTAAATCATGATTTAAATCAATGATTTAAATCGAATGATTTAAATCCAGCAACCCTGCTTGCTCTTCCAATCATTGGCATTATACTTTAATGTCACCAAGATGGATAAAACTACTACTCAAAATCATGAAGGTTACATGAAAAAATCGGTCCAATATTATGTCAGCTCTTTCATAACAAGTAAAGCTTTGATTCACATCGCTAATGACTTCAAACAGTACAGCTAGACTCAGTTTAAACTTGCCACCTAATTTAATTAATATAATGTGACAAATGACGCACCTTCTTGATTTCCTCCAAGGTCCTGTTGTGAGTGTTCCTCTGGGCACACACTGACACCTCTGCATCAACCACAGCAACGTAAACCTGAAGAGAGACATATCAACACTCTCAGAGAAGTACTTCTCACTCCAACCTTGCATGAATAGGAATATGTTTTACTTTTATAATTCGACTATTGGTCTCACCTGGAATCCCTTGGCTTTGGCATAGCTCCATATCTCCTCAAAGTGGTCCACTTTATTGAAGACGGCATCCACAATGATGAAGTTGAATAGGAGGTTGTCCACCTGTTTCTTGAAGCTCTTAATCAAACTTGTACGGTACGCCACTTCCATGTCCGCATCATACTCATAACCAAGGACCTTTTTGAAAAGTAAGGGTGGCAAGTGAAATCAAAACAATACAAGAATCAGGATAGATATATAAGCATGGTATCCCAGACTTCAATCAACTTGACACAAGCAAGGCATGGTTTCCTCATCAGAAGAACAGATGTTCAACCATTGAAATTTTCTTTGCTTATTGAGTGTTAATATCTTTAATCACAACATGCAAATGTTCTATCCATTCGAAGGGCAATGAACGTGTATCTATTTCATCAATTCTTCTTTCATACACCAGACAATAACAACACTTCCAATTCTTTAGTTCATCATGACAAGAAGTTCAGGAACACATTGCAGGACACTTGCAATGCACGGCCAAATACAAGTGGTATTCCAATTGCGCAGCACTAAAAAAACATAAGAGACAGGTGAACAACTGCCAATAGATTTGAACTTTCAACAGATTAATCAGAATAACAACTCACCACTTTCTCCACCATTTTACCAGATTCTGGGTCCCTTTCTTGGGTGGCTACTTCTGTCACAAAGTAGTCGTCCAAACAGAGCATTCTCGGGGCACTGCCGTGATTGGCTATCTCTTTGTCCTGAAAAATTAATTTAATAGAGAATATTATATTTACACACTTTCAGCATGTTCAATGCTGTCCGCAAACGGATGTTAGAATTATCAATTTGTTCTTTAGGAGACAGTGTGATTAGTTCTTACCTTCAGTAATTTAGACACATAAGTTTTCCCAGCACCTGGAAGACCTCTTAGAATGATGACAAAATGTTGAGGTCGGCCTTTGCGGCCTGGGTTACAAAGCAGGTCATCTACCATACACTTGGAGATGGGCAAACTGCCGTTGGATGAATTTCTGCAATCAAGCATCAAAAGTGAGTGAGTTTGTGTTTTACGCCCCATCAGCACCGGTGTGGGCTACTTAGAGGCAATCAAGCATCAAAAGAATTGAAATATGACAGAGAAAATTCAGTGCCAAGAGCATTTCAAGAAACAATCTGCACCTTTTTCCGTTTTATTTACATGAATGGGTTGCCATCATAAAAAATCGTCAACAATTCGGTAAAAATGATTTGCAATAAGCAAATGATTTTTTCTGCTGTGAGACTTGTAGATGCTACGTAACAAGGCCAAACATCAGTTCGCTTTTGGACGCCACAAAGTGTAGCAATTTCTAGCACAACATCTTTTTCTGAACGGCTTGATCTTTTGTATTTTACTATACTGAAAATTTGACATCACAGAAAATTAAAACTTTCTTTTCTAAATCTTCATAGAAGAACTCAAAATAAAATGTTTAAAATGTACAAACCTAATAGCATGTCTTGGAATATCTCTGCCAAAGGGATCCCTCCGTTCTGAAAATGATGAAGACTGCCATTAGAGAAACGCTTTTGAAAATGTTGCAGTCGATACTGAACTGGTAGTCTGGAACATGTACATCTTCCGAGATAGTTTTATTCAATACCATACCATACGATACACATTTATTGCCATAAATGAAATTTGTCTCAAAAACACAGAAGAAATTGACAATTACAAATAATGTAGATTCATCATGACATGCTATAACAATGTAATAATACAATATACACAACACATCTAAAAATTAAAGGAAAATGACAGATTGTACATACCTCTACTCCTACTCCTAGTCCTAGTCCCGCGTCGTGGGGGTGACCTACTCCTTCTTCTTCTTATGTCCCTTTCAACTCTTTCACCTCTGGCGTAAGCGCCCTGCTCTCTCCCAGGGCTTCTCAGTCTTTCTTTGTGATGAAATCTCACCGGACTTCTACTCTTTCGCCTTGCAGGTACTGGACTTCTGCGTCTTCCAGGACTGCCACGTCTGTCGGGACTACGACGTCTGTCTGGACTTCGTCTGCCTCTGCCTCCAAATCGCTCTCTACTTCTCTCCCTGTCCCTCGACCTGTCCCTCGACCTGTCTCTGTCTCTGCTTGAGCTCCTGACTTCTCTGTACGCAGCCGGCAATTCTTTCTCGGCTCGCCTCCTCGCCTCATACTCTTCCATGGAAGGCCTGTCTGCCTTGACTGCTTCGTCTTTCGTTTGACCGTGGCTGTAGTCAATAACTGTCGGCTTCAGGTCGGGGTCCGTAGCAAGTGGTGGCGGTGTTGGAGCTCTGTAGGGAAGCGGCTCCTCGTAGGAATCTAAACAAAATCAAAATCACAGAAACGTTGAATACCTGGCTGTGAAAAATCTAAGGCATCACTATCCTCCACATCCAATAATCATAACAATAACATTGTTCTTGGATATAATCACATAATAAGCACTAACAACACGTCATATTTTAAGACTGACGATTCATTCTTTCCTGACATAACGAAAAGAAAAACACACAACACTAACATATATGAAGACTCCAAAACCTTTCATTTTCTCATGAAATGCATGAAATATATAATATACCATGTGACGTTTGATGGCCATACAGTATACCGGGTACACAAAATGAAAAGCTGCTAAAAGCATCACAAGAATAGGAAGAACCCTTAGCTTAATCACTTATTCCTCCTATCATCAAGTAGGAACTGATGTTCTATTTATTTATAACTGTCAGACTTACCCCTGTAGTAATAGGGGTCTGCTTGTCTAGGAGGTGGTGGCCTGTAGGGTGGGCGATCTCGATAGAAGTCATCGTAGAAAGGGTCGTGTCCAGGAGGGTAGCGTGGCGGAGGCTCTCTGTAAGGCAATCTGCGTTTTTCGACAAATATTTGAATGATCCATGCATACACAGCACAGCACACAACAGAAAAGCAGGGCTCCAACCAAGGGAGAACAATCGTTAGGGTTACAATGAGATTACCGAAATCATTATCAGAATAAGTTCAAATAACAAACGTAAGTTCAACACTCAAAATTGGGATGAACATGGTTACCTTGTTGAAAAAACTTTCAAGTTAATCAGTTACGATTGTTATTCTTCGCTTCAAGCCCTGGGCAAGGATTATATCGAACACAACACCACGCTAAGGAAAGTTCTACAAGTTACTGTACTATACTTAGTCAGAAAACTTAAATTGAGACGATATGAACAACGGTAATGAATAAGGGTAAAATCCAAGTTCTACAGTAATACTAAATCACAAACCACACACTCCAGTCGAATAATAAATTAATTACAGCATTACAAAGACACTACAAGCATTAACAGCAAAATAATTACCTGAATTTACGACCTTCATAAATGGTATCATTTAGTTCACAAATTCAATTTCAAATCAATTTTACGACCAAATTAAGGAGGCGACCGTACCTGTCAGGAGGCGGGTATCTGTCGTCCCTTGGGTACGGATGTGGGGGATATTCCCGACCGTACTCATCATACGGGTGCTGCCCTCTGGGGAACGGAAGGAGTCTGTCTTCTCCGGGGTATGGCCTCTCCTACAATATATGTAACGCGCTAATTGATTTGACCCATATCAAAGTAGTTCAGAGTTTGTAATCTTGGTGAAAGCTTCTATTCAATGAAATACAAAGTGCAAATAAGTACAAATTTGAACTCGTATGATATCTTAGAACAAACAGCAGATAGCAAGAAAGGCAAAGAACGGACCCTTGGAGGGGGGTAAGGTCTCGGAGGCAGATCACTTCCCTCTCTGGCTGACCCTGGCTCAGAATCGTCATCCTGCAATCAATCGGACATTATGATCAATGCTCAGAGACACTAAAATCAACACACAAAAAGCTTAGGCCTAGAGGCAAATTCATTGACGATTATTGCTTACCAGCAATGTCCAGCATAACAACAGGTAAAATTTACAGCAGCGCGTTTTGTGATACGTATATCTGTTTGTTACTTACTTTTTCCAATTTTTAAACATTTGTAACAAAAGTCAGTTTAAATATTGATTTGCTAACAAAGTGCATGGGCTCAATGATAACTACGGGTAAGTTCAGTTTATAAGTATTATACCAGTTATTAGCCACTTTGCTTTTAAGACCACTGACCTTGTCATCGTCATCTCCATAAGGAACAAGACTTGGGGGTTCAGAAGGAGGCGGGGGTGCCCCTCTTCCTCTGCCGGCTTCACGAGGCGGCAATCCTCTCCTTGGCGGTCGTCTCCCTGGTCCCATTCCTCGGAGTTGAAGAAGCTTCTCCTGTTGAGATTTGATGGCCGCAAATTCATCTGCCATCTGACGAATGAGGAATTCATCCTGAAACTAAATAACAATTTTTATCAATTTGAGTGAGTCTTGAACATTTACATCGTAATGATCAATTTGAGGGAGTCTTGGAAAATGTTCGATATCGATATTTCAGGTTCAATTGTCGATAACGATAATTTCTCAATATTATTAAAAGAACTGATCTCTCCAACCCCTGACTGCTCGCTGCTGACCCAGTGGGGCTGCATCACTCACTGTTCGTTTAGTGAGTCAGTGATGAATAACACACTGTGGAAAGCACAGAGAGTTGACATGATTTTGGCTAATTTTGTCAATTCTAGTCCGATTTTCATGAAATAAAGTTGGAAATGTATCAAATTTGCCCCTCTGGAGACCTATGGTGCCTTCTAGTGACGTTAAACGATCATTGTATGGCAGAAAGAACACTTGGCCAACTAAAAAATTTTCTTGAATGAGAAAAATTGAATTTTTCACAACATCAATACCGTGGCCTGCCATTTCGTGACAACGATATCATTCAGGGATATCGTGCAGCCATATCCATATCAAACCTAAGCTAAATGAAATGCTTCCAATTTAGGTAATTGCAGTTAATTAAGAATTGACCAAAGCACAAAACAGGACTCACCTGAGGGTCAACTTCAGGAGCATCATGGCCTCCTCTTCCGCGTCTGGGAGGTGGTCCTCCCCTCATGCCTCGGCCTCGTGCCCGCATCATATCATCATAATAGTCATCAGGATGCCTTCGATCCGGGCCATAACCCCGCTCATATTCATAATCATTGTACTCAGGAGGCCCATATCCTCTTCCTCGGCCCCTGCCTCTGCCATACATGTCCTCATAGCCTCGGCCACGCCCTCCTCTGCCACGCATAGGCATGTCATCATATCTTCTACGACCGTACTCATCCTCATCTTGGTCATAACCATAATCAAAACCCCTTTCTCCTCTTCCTCGTCCTCGGCCAAATCCTTCCTCTCCACGACCTCTTCCATGACCAAACTCGTGTCCTCCGCCTAGGCCAAATTCTTCTCTTCCACGACCTCTTCCAGGAGCCATCTCTCCTCTACCTCTACCTCTGAAGTGTCCTTCATCTCCTCTCCCTCTGCCAAAGAAACCTTGCTCTCCAGGCTCTCCTCTTCCAACTCCCCACTGTCCTCCTTCATCCATCTCATCCATATCATGATCTTCAGGCCCTCCACGACCTCTGCCTCGACCACCAGGGCCCATCATGCCTCTTCCTCGTCCTCTTCCGGGCCCTCCTCTTCCTTCTCCTCCCCACTGTCCTCCTTCATCCATATCTTCCATATCTTGTCCTTCAGGGCCTCCAAGACCTCTGCCTCGACCACCAGGGCCCATCATGCCTCTTCCACGCCCCCTAATAGGACCTCCTCTTCCTTCTCCCCATTGGCCTCCTTCATCCATATCTTCCATATCTTGTCCTTCAGGGCCCCCAAGACCTCTGCCTCGACCACCAGGGCCCATCATGCCTCTTCCTCGTCCTCTTCCGGGCCCTCCTCTTCCTTCTCCTCCCCACTGGCCTCCTTCATCCATATCTTCCATATCTTGTCCTTCAGGGCCCCCAAGACCTCTACCTCGACCACCAGGGCCCATCATGCCTCTTCCACGCCCCCTACCAGGTCCTCCTCTGCCTTCTCCCCACTGTTCTCCTTCATCCATATCTTCTGTATCCTGTCCTTCCGGGCCTCCACGACCTCTACCTCGACCACCAGGGCCCATCATGCCTCTGCCTCTTCCCCTGCCAGCATCTTTGGCGCCTTGATCTTCTGTTTCTCCTCCTTCACTACCACTACCAGTCCACTCTTTCTCCTCTTCACCTTCTTTTTCACCCTCTTCCTCTTTGGCCACTGGACTATCAAATTTCAAGTCCATAAGGGAAGGCAATCCGGAGCTTCCCATTCCTCCAGGACCACCTCCTCGTCCTCGCCCTCTTCCCCTTCCTCCAGGAAATTGTCCTCGTCCAGCGCCACCTGGTCCTTCCATGCTATTATCTCCATCTTGGCTTCCTCCTGCATCCTTCATTCCTCCTTCCTCTCCTTCATCTTTCTCTTGCATGTCTCCATCCTCTGGTTCGTCCATTCCCATTCCTCTTCCCATGGGTAACATCCTTCCTCTTCCTCTTGGTCCCATGTTTCCTCTTCCCATGGGTCCATCAAAGTCCTCTTCACCCATTCTGTCATCCATTCCTCCTCTGCCCATTCCCATTGGTCCTCCTCGACCCCTCATTCCTCCTCTCTCAAACGTTCCTCCTCCCATGGGTCCTTCCCAATTCCTGCCTCTGAATCCCCCTCTTCCTCTGTCTCCAGGACCTCCTCGCCCCATGGGACCATCCCGCCCCATAGGTCCATCTCGCCCCATGGGACCATCTCGCCCCATAGATCCTTCACGCCCCATGGACCCCTCTCGACCCATAGACCCTTCTCGACCCATGTGGTCATAATCGTCATCGTGATCCATGGGACCTCCTCGCCCCATGTCATCAAAGTGACCTCCTCTTCCTCTGAAGCCACCACGATTCATAGGGCCACCACGGTTCATTGGGCCACCACGACCTCCCCTCCCTCGGAAGTCTCCCCCAAAGCCCCTTTCATCTCCAAAACCCATGTCATCTCGATTGCCTCCAAAGCCTCCCTGGTTTCCTGGACCATCAAATTCATCATCAAAATTTTGGTTTCCGAAACCTCCCCGTTGATTCATATTTTGATTTGGGCCTGGGAAGCGACCTCTTGGGCCATCAAATCTCTGGTTGCCATGGAAATCATTTCCTCCAGGTCCTCCAGGTCCTCCAGGTCCTCCAGGTCCTCCAGGTCCTCCAGGTCCTCCAGGTCCTCCAGGTCCTCCGGGCCCTCCAAATCGATTGCCTGGTCCAGGGAATCTACCACCACGGCCACCAAACTGGTTGTCAGGGCCCGGGAAACGTTGCCCACCTCCTTGGTTGAAGTTATTGGGACCTCTGCCTCTCATGTCATGGAAGTCACCCATGCCACGATTGCCTCCCATACTCTCCTGTGCTCGGCTGTAGACCTGTCGTTTCCTCTCATCAATGTCAGCTTTCTTGTCCTCCATCTGTTGTTCATAGCTCTTCCACTGCTGCTCATACTGGGTAAACTGCTCTCTGTCAGGGTGATCTGTAACAAGAGAGAAAGATTTGCCAACATGTATGCACCAATCGAAGAATAGTGTTTACAACTTAAATTCCAGTAAATGTTAACTAGAAATCCAGTAACCGTTTACTAGAAATCACACCTTTGTTCTGTTCCCTCCAGTCAGCATACTGTTGTTTCCACGTCTCATACTGCTGTTGAAACTCTTTCTCTTCTTGGATAATGGCTTGCACTTCCGGATTATTTGAGAAATCGCCTCCTTGGTTGAACTGCCCTCCTCCCATATTAGGTCTTGGACCACTGCCACCCATGTTAGGACCCCCACCTCCCATATTCGGACCATCACGTCCCATATTCGGACCATTACCTCCCATATTACCTCCCATATTGGGACCACTGTTACCCATATTGGGACCATTGCCTCCCATATTGGGACCATTGCCTCCCATGTTGGGACCATTGCCTCCCATGTTGGGACCACTGCCTCCCATGTTATTGGGGCCTTGCTGATTATTGCGCTGCTGGTTGGGCCCTTGAAAGCCACCCTGCCCCTGGAAGTTGCCCTGTTGCTGCTGCTGCTGCTGCTGACTGTTGTTAGGGGCCTGAGGCTGAGGATAATTGTTGCCAGTTCCTTGCTGCTGTTGTTGCATATTATTCTGACTGTGCCACTGAGCAAGCTGCATCTGGTACTGCTGCCACTGCTGCTGATATTGTTGCCATTGTTGTTGCACTTGCTGTGATTGTTGCCACTCATAGGCTTGGCGCTGCAACGCTGTCATTTTGGCCAACTCATCCTGGCTTTTTGGTTTCAATTCCTGGAAGTAAAATAAACAAATAAACAGTCACACATTCTTTCAGAATTGAAATTAAGAAGATAAATGAATTCCCGCTCTCTCCTGAAATAGGACAATCCCAAATAATCAACAAAGCCAAGGCTATGCTTTTGGACTAATCGATCAATGACTGTTGATTTACTACACTGCAACTGCAAGCTTGTGAAAAATTCACCAGATTTTGATTATTCTTTTACTTTTTGCACATACATTATTTTACAAGTGTAAACATGGAAAAAAAATGTTATTTAAACATTGTTAAACCATAAACTTACAGGTTCATTCTGATCTGGAGGTGGCGGGTCTGGTGGCAACGGGGGTTTCTCCTCCTTTGGTGGTTCGGGGGGTGCCGGTTCCGGGGGAGCTGGTCCTGGTGGCGGCGGGGGAACAGGGTCAGACGGAGGAGCTGGCCCCGGTGGTGGAGCCGGTCCAGGCGGGGGAGCGGGCGCCTCAGACGACGGGGGGAGGGGAGGCTGTTGACCACCTTGTTGTTGCTGCTGGAACCACTGCTGGTACTGCTGCTGGTAGGCCTCGTTGCCCCCAAAAGCCCCCGGTTGATTTTGCCAGGAATACATCGTCAACGACGACTACAAATGCCGTAAATTACTAAAACTTATCAAAGAAACATCAGCCGCACGCTTCGCATCATTTTAATCTTAGACTGGTCAACTGAGTCGCCGACTTCCTTTGTTCTTAAAAATGCCATCATATCACCAGTCCAGTCAATTAAAGGGTTACAAGCGAATCAACGCACCATGATATTTTCACGAGAGGTCGCTAAAGTGCAACCAGCAACACACGTGACACCAACCAGCAGATTGAGAAACGACCCAACTTCCCATCTTGAGCTAACTTGGCCTGGGTTGTGTTCTGAAAGCAGTTTGTGGTTTGGAAATTAATTTTTTTTTACCAATTTCATGTCAAATTTTGGAAAATGAGCAGTGCACTCAGGGGGGATCCCAGTGGCGTAGCTTAATTGGGCCTCGAGTGGGGGGGGGGGGAACCTGGGGGGCACGCGATTCTCGGGGGGGGGGGGGCACCAACTATACTAATTGTATATTTTAGCAAGAGTTGGAGTTCATATGGGGGGGCACAGGTCCAATATGGGGCACGTGCCCGGGAGCCAGTACGTGTTGGGCGTCTCGTTAATCGTTAATCCAAAAATATCGACCAGGTGGATAAGGATAAGGATAAGGATAAATTTTATTT
Organism: Platynereis dumerilii; assembly: GCA_026936325.1. Taxonomy (NCBI): domain Eukaryota; kingdom Metazoa; phylum Annelida; class Polychaeta; order Phyllodocida; family Nereididae; genus Platynereis; species Platynereis dumerilii. The sequence continues at coordinate 16,654,735 of JAPTHN010000011.1, forward strand.
CAATTTGGTTTTATACAATAAAAAACATCAGCCAGAGGCTGGTCACCGAAAGTGCATAAACAAAACAAGTGAACAAGCAATAACAATAGATAAAACAATTAATGGTACATGTAACTCTGACATAACAAACAATTCACAACCTTGCATTTCCAAGATTTCAAATTATTCCTAAAGTATTAATATATATCATTAGTTCTTTTGAAACTAAAAGGTAGTAAATTCCAGAGTTTTGCCCGGGGAGCCCGGTGAGGGGGGTCTATCAAGTTATCATGTTGCGGAACGCATAGCGGATAACAAAACGTGACTCCGCGCTGATATAATTAGCAAGTAAAATTATTTAAAATCTCATCCAGTGGAGGCAACCCTCCCTACCTGCGTCCATCCATGGTAATACTATGTTTTTAACTGGATATGGTCAATGTTATCATCTCCCCCCCAGAAATTTGCCTAAGCTTGAACATTCGCATGGTTTTTTTAACTTCATTAATAATTGTGATATATCTATATTAATTTAGGGATAGAAATTCAGGGTGTGCAGTCCCAATTTTTCCCTATTTTCTAGAGTTTCCAGGAAAACAAACGCCGAAAACTATTTTAGTGTGTAAATTTTACTGCGGTAAAACTGGTAAATATGGAGTTTATGTATGGAAAAGCCTGACTGATTTCTTTAATCTGTTGATGCGGTGGTCGAGTCACTTCATGCCCACCACCTCTCCCCACATTGACCATACAAATTTTGCCCCTGATATGAGCATTGTCACTCTCTCTGTAAGGTGCTACTAAGTTTCACTCTGTTGTGATGTCTTAAAAAGAGCTTCCCAGAGGGCTCAGAATTCACCTCAAACCATCGAAAATCCTTAGGCTTCTGGGCAGTGGGAAATTTTTAATTATAGCTAAAAATCCCATGAGAACTGAAAAAATAACATAATAACATGATAATTGTTTTTTCACCACCGCTCATTTGGGGAGCTGTAGAAGGGTACATATATATATAAGAGTAGTAGGGTTTAATAAGACATTGCTTGATTTAGCAATGAATATTCGGGGACTTCGAACCCTTCAAATAAATACTGCCTCCGTCACTGTGAAATAAACTAGAGTTTCGATCGGGACCGATGCAAAGGGAGAGCTCTCGCATGTCGAGTGGGCGTGGTGTAGTTAGGTTGATGTCACCTTTTCGTCACTGGGAATGAGTATTAAAAGAAATAGTGTGTATCTTTCATTAGATATATTTCAATGTAGCGAACTGTGACTCTGTTGCATATATGCAGCATCAGTAACAAAGCACCCGCGACTAGTTTTTGCACTGTATTTGGCATTTTTCCGAAAGTATGTATATAGAATGGTCTGCATTTGGTCAGCATTTGCTCAGCATTTGGCCTGCATGATGAGAATTTTGGTCTGCATTCTCCTAATCTCCTAGAAAAATTCTTGGTTATTTATGCTCATTACCTTTTTTTTAAACTACCACTTAAAAGACTGGATTTTATTATTTTAAGACAGGGTCTTGTAATCAACTGTGGATTACAGAGAGTGGAAATCATTGATGATGGCTTAAATGCAATTAATAGAAACAACCTCGATTGGATGAAATTCTAGATTATACAGCCTGCAAAACAAAATTTGTATAGCCTTCTTGAAATAAACTTTGTTGATAGGGGTATACATGGGTCTCAAAAACAGATGGGGTGTCAAATGTTGGAATTTAAAGGAAAAATGAATGTCTCATGTCCCATTTTATCGAAGCATAAATGATAAAGAAATGTATCAAATGTTTGTCACTTTTTATTAGTCAATCTGTCAGTGTCTCTCGATTTTTAAGAGGGCCAGTGTCCCTGTGTCACTTTTTAAGAAGGGCAGTGTCCCCATGTCGATTGTTAATTGCCATTGATTATTGAACTTCCTCAACAGCAATGGGTCAGGTGTCATCTTCAAGTGAACTAATCCACTCAATTACAATTAGACAGTTATGTTTTTCCACTTTTCTGAGTTGAATAAAACAAGTTTCCATATTTTTTATTTCGATTTCTTGTAGGCCTATATAGGCCTATAATAAAAAATTCTAATAAATTGTTGTTTTTTTGCAATCTATCATTTTGAAGAAAAATTAAGTCCTGATATTCAGTAATAACTGTCCCCATGTCCCCGGGTGTTACATCCTCATGTCCCCGGGGGTTAAGTCCCCATGTCCCCGGGGTTACGTCCCATGTCCTCGGGGGTTACGTCCCCATGTCCCCGGGGGTAACGTCCCCAAGTCCCCGGGGGTTACGTCCCCAAGTCCCCGGGGGTAACGTCCCCAAGTCCCCGGGGGTTACGTCCCCAAGTCCCCGGGGGTTACGTCCCCAAGTCCCCGGGGGTTACGTCCCCATGTCCCCGGGGTTACGTCCCCATGACCCCGGGGGTTACGTCCCCATGACCCCGGGGGTTACGTCCCCATGACCCCGGGGGTTACGTCCCCATGTCCCCGGGGGTTACGTCCCCATGACCCCAGGGGTTACGTCCCCATGTCCCCGGGGGTTACATCCCCATGTCCCCGGGGGTTACGGCCCCATGTCCCCGGGGGTTACGGCCCCGTGTCCCCGGGGGTTACGGCCCCGTGTCCCCGCAGGTTATGTGCCCGTGTCCCCGAGGGTTACGGCCCCATGTCCCGGGGGTTAAGTCCTATGTCCCCGGGGTTACGTCCCATGTCCCCGGGGGTTAAGTCCCCATGTCCCTGGGTTACGTCCCCGGGGGTTACGTCCCCATGTCCCCGGGGGTTACGTCCCCATGTCCCCGGGGGTTACGTCCCCATGTCCCCCGGGGTTACATCCCCATGTCCCCGGGGTTACATCCCCATGTCCCCGGGGGTTACGTCCCCATGTCCCCGAGGGTTACTGCCCCATGTCCTGGGGGTTACGTCCTATGTCCCCGGGGTTACGTCCCATGTCCCCGGGGGTTACGTCCCCATGTCCCCGGGGGTTACGTCCCCATGTCCTCGAGTGTTACATCCCCATGTCCCCGGGGGTTACGTCCCCATGTCCCCTGGGGTTACGTCCCTGGGGGTTACGTCCCCATGTCCCCGGGGGTTACGTCCTCATGTCCCCGGCGGTTACGTCCCATGCCCCAAGGGGTTACGTCCCCATGTCCCGGGGGTTACGTCCCCATGTCCCCGGGGGTTACGTCCCCATGTCTCCGGGGGTTATGTCTCCATGTCCCCGGGGGTTACGTCCCCGGGGGTTACGTCCCCGGGGGTATGTCCCCGGGGGTATGTCCCCGGGGGTATGTCCCCCGGGGGTATGTTTCCCGGGGGTATGTCCCCGGGGGTATGTCCCCGGGGGTATGTCCCCGGGGGTATGTCCCCGGGGGTATGTCCCCGGGGGTATGTCCCCGGGGGTATGTCCCCGGGGGTATGTCCCCGGGGGTATGTCCCCGGGGGTATGTCCCCGGGGGTATGTCACCATGTCCCCGGGGGTAAATGGTCGCCCCCTCCTTAGTAGATATTAAATGGTCGCCCCCTTATCCTATCTATCTATCTATGTATCTATCTATGTATCTATCTATGTATCTATGTATCTATCTATCTATCTATCTTGTTATCTTAGCACCTTAATAGATATTAAATGGTTGCCCCCTTATTCTTAGGAGATATTAAATGGTCGCCCCATTCAATGGTCGCCCCATTAAATGGTCGCCCCCTTATCTATCTATCTGGCAAAACAACATACACATAGAACTCGCATGTGTTCCGCTTGCGACACAAATTCTAGTTTTGTTTTCAATGTGCAGTCCCCCCCCCTGTCCTAAGCCCACTCTGCCCATTATTTGCAATGTCGGAGAAACTTTTCTTGGACAAGAGGAGTGACCATTGGTCAGGCTGTCATTGCACATGCCACATAAACAACAACCACTTACAAATGCAACCATTGGTTAGGCAAGATCCTTGTGCCTAAATTGACAGCAGTTCAATAATCCAAATAGGCATGTAGTGCGTGTTTACTTGACTAGAAAACAACCTGTCAATTTCAGCTGCAATCCTTAGGGGAAAGCTATCGCTCTCCCAATAATTTCCCACCGAGGAAAACTCCAAGCTTCCCCAAGAAATTAAATGGTCGCCCCTTATTCTGGTGCTTTTACGTGTCGATAAATTCTGTATGTATTTTAACAATTTCTATAGACAAATTCTATTTTTTTAAGCATTTATTTCGTAATGTTTGGCCTTTGCCCGTAACCTCAAAGATAAACTCAGCAACATTAAAAACGCACACTTTTAAAAAGGCTAAAAATAGTACTTGCTCTATAGATATCAAGACGAAAATTTGCCCTCTTCTAGAAATTGCCATCAGATATATCCACGAAAAATTTCAAATCTCAAAGTGCAGTACTTTTCTGTCAAATTAAATCGTCGTGGTCACTGTCGAAAATGGAAGTCACAAAACTTCAATTTCCTCTGATCATTAATTTCAACAACTTAGCTGTTCTTTCTACAAACTTTTTTGATAAGCCAGGAAAGTTTATAATTTTCCTTCCTTGATGAGTTAGGGAAAAGGGATATTTGACCCAACCACAATTAAAGAGGATGAATTTAATAAAAATTAATTGTCAATGCTGACACGCCCCCTACTGGAGCCTTTTGTCAAAACCTTAAAAATTGATGTTTTATTCAGATTTTTGAGACAATTGATATGGAATGATTGTCTGTGTGTGTGTTTCTACCCTGGGCATGCATAAAACCCCCATCATTTAACAGTTCTGGTTCACATGCTTCATTTGAAGTTGCGAACTCGTAAATTTTTAGTTTTTAATTCAAAATCTGCTTTATCATTGACTTTTTTTTTTTTAACTTCCGTGGGACCTCTTTTGGAAGTCTTGTGCCTGTTATGTGAAAATTTCATAAGATTAATCCCATCCAGTATGCCAGAAAACCAATATTTCCAATTGTGCGTTTTTTGTTGAAGTGCAGTTTGTGACTTCCAGTTTTGACAGTGACCACGACAACTTAATTTGACAGAAAAGTACTGCATTTAGAGATTTGAAAATTTTTGTGAATATACATGTAATCTGATGGCAACTACTAGAAGTGTGCAAACTTTCGTCTTGATACGTTAAGAGGAAGTACTATTTTTAGCTTTCTTGAAAGTGTGCGTTTTTAATGTTGCTGAGTTTATATATATATATATATAATATTTGAGGTCCTCAACACTCCCACTTTTTTTGGCGCGAAAGAGACCCGTCAAATGCCATGGCGGGAAACGTTCATTGACCTGTCAAAAATTTAACGTCCGCCATATTGACGGAAACAACCGAACGACGATATGAGCAAAATATGGAACGAAATGTGTGCTTAAAACCCTCTTAAGTAGCTCAAAGTCGAGCTAAACAAAGAGAAGAGTTGATTTCTGGACAATTTAAATGTACAGTGCGGGATATGCAGAGAAAATGGAGTCCCCAGAGGAGGGAGAAGTGTCCGTTATCACGGAGGTCGGCATTGCCGAAGAACTTCCGAATGGCGACGATTCTGCCTTCGCCTCGGGAGCCCAGCACGAAGAGTCACATGGCGAGGAGGACGAGGATGCCACTGACCAAGAACAGGCTGTGGCCCTTGCAGGCAACGCCATTCCTGCCGACAGGGTCTTTGTGGCCACCTCTCATGGCCTACTCACTGCTGAGCAACTACAGGAGGCAGGAATCAAAACCACACACATTGTCATTCATGATGAAACTTTGACTGTGCCTGACCCTGGCTTGAAAACCCCAACAACACCCTTGCCCCCTCCAACTCCATCCACCCCCAACAGCAGGGAAAGAGGGTTCAGGTACCAATGGGAAACCAATGCCTTCAATGATATTTTACCAGTCCGTTGTAAAAACTCTAATGGCCTGTTACACAAAGCCCGGTTTGGTTCGGGGGGACGGGGAAGATGCATTAAAATGGACAATAAATGGTACACGCCGAGTGAATACGAGTCTGCGTGTGGCAGGGCAAGCAGTAAAGACTGGAAACGGAGCATTCGTTACGGTGGTAGAGCACTGCAATGTCTTATAGAAGATGGTTTACTTCAGCCGCATGCAACGTCGTGTACCTGTGGGGCATGTTGCGATGATGAGAGCGTGACGGGACCAGTGCGACTTTTTGTGCCTTACAGGCGTAGGAAAAAAGACAGTGTTAGCAGCATGGCGCCTGCACCAAAGAAGAGAGCGGCCTCAGTGGGAACCTCGCCCAGTTCAGTGGTCTCCACCTCCCCTGGCAAAGACACTATGGTCGTTTCCCTCACTCCTCATGCTACCGCCAAAGGCATTCCTCAACCGCTACGGATGACGACCCAAGATGGTGAAATTTTACAGATCATCCCATCGGATGCAGCAGGGAACATAGTGACAGGGTCCACCCTTGGTACCATTGGCGATCAACCAGTTGTCATGACATCCATCACCCAGCAACCGATGAAGCAGAGCGCTTGCCTGGACGTGCATGAGCAGAAGCAGTGGTGGCAGTTGGAGGAGATGGCCAACAACTTGGCGGCTCAGGTTGAACAATTGAAACGGATGCTAGAGCTGACCAAGCAACAGAGCGTCGCCAGCAAAGAGGCTGCGTTCCAGCAACTAAGAGCACAGATGGAGAAGGAGAAGACTGATGCTGTGAACGCAGTCCGAATCGAGGCTCAGATGAACCTGCAGAGGACCCTGATGGAAGAAAGAGCTGCAAAGGACATAGCAGTGCAACAAGCGCTTGCTCAGGTGCGCTCCGGAATACAAGACAAAGTGGACACGGTCACTCTAGTGCCCGACCCTGACAAGGTGAACACTTACAGTATGACATGGGCACCTAGTGCTGGTCAGGCTGGGCAGAACCACCTGACTATGTCCATGGAGGAGGACTCCGACAAAGAGAAGGAATAGCTCAACTCATTGTGATATCTACGTTTGTCCCGACTCCCCGAGTTCTACTTTCAGACCTGTTCATAATATTTCGTTGAATAACACATTTGACTCTGATTCGAGCAATTAACCAATATTGCATGTGCAAATTATTTCAGAAGTTGCATGTTTGTTATACTCATCTTATAATAATTTATGTACATAAAATCAAAATTTATTCTGCAGCAGCATGTGTATAATGTACATTAGAATTTACCTTTTTCAAAAGTCCCAATTACAGGACTACATTTAAAATTCCACCTTTGTACATATTTTTCTCTGTCTACTTCCAAGTTATTTATAGCTTTGAATTAAAATTTAATTTTTAAATTGTTGGTAATCAACCCATCACAGTAAATTGAATCCTGATTGCATAGTCTTGCATGTTTATATAGCCTTATGGTGCAATTTGCCAGTTTTTTTATACATCAATTATTAACACTGATTAAATGTTGAATATACATCATATTTCAATACTTTGTCTTGTTGCATTTGAAGATCGTTGAATTGGAATTTCCAAATGTTTTATTTAAAGTTTCTGAAGTTCTGCATCAAACTGATAAATTTAAGTTGAAGCTAATGATATGTCTTTGTTTCTTAATTCTACAATAGATAGATTGTGGTTATTGTTGGTAACTTCATTATTATTCATTCTGTGTCTTATGATGTGATGTGATGAATTTCAATTTAGAGAGTTGGCTGATTGGTTAAGGCCTTGTTTGCATTGTGAAACTTTGAACAGCTAACATGATTCCAAGGATTCAAAGCCTGAAATGTTGCTATTGTAAAGGCTTGGGAGAAATGTTTTGTGTCAGTGGCAGTTGTAGAGAAAATATAATATTATGTTATTGTAAATATAAAGTATTGTGATATTGTTATAAAAGCACAAACCTTTTAGCTTTTATTTAAATACACGAGGAGAAACAAATGACCAGTTACGAGGCATTAGTTTGACAACATTATATTGCAGGATAACTTAGAAAACCAACAAAAAAAAAAACAATCAAAATCTCTCAGTTGCTCTGGATGCCACTGTTCGCAAATTTCCATAGACTTTAGATGGTGGACTTCCTGAAAATGAATTTGAGACAGATGTTAGAATGCACTTGTTCCATGATATTATCCCAGGGCATGAAATTCTCACAGGTATAATAACGAGACCTGGCTAGAAATATTCTGATTGAACAGAATTACTTACCTAATATCAAGTTGCAAATAGCGGTTCTGGCAATCTTAATATTATTAAAAGACCCTAGGATGTGGATTTTACTGAAATGAAAATAATAAATCATAAATGCATTGAAATTTGAAAACCTCAAGATAGTCAGGCAATGTTAGCTAAGAAACCGCTAGGCCAAGAAGAGAATGAATTATTAAAGTGAAACTTACGTATCAGCTAAAACAATCCTAGACTTTGTTACATTTTCTATGGTGAACTTGGTTTTTCCTCCTTTGCCTGCTACTCGGCCAATGGCTCTGGATAAATGATCTCCCTTCAAAGGTTTGACTGAAAGAAAGACACAGACATTAATTGACTGCACTATTTGCAAGGGTAGAATACTAGTAAATGAGGTGTGACAATACAGCTAATGAAATGGTTATGACTTTCAGAGGGCATTTTGAACAATTGAGAAATACAGGCTTAATAGATTTATCAATGTTAAATAGCACAAATAAACATCAATAACATAATATGAACTAACCCAATGGGCATTTCTAGTAGAGATATAGCTCATTTCATATGGTCGCCCATGTCAACTGCAATTTTCCTCATGGGTTAACTTTAGGGCTATTTCATTTAAAACTCTGGGGAGGGGGGGTGGTTGGGCTGGTTTATTTTTCGTATGATGTATGTACGGGTGAGCGATAATACGATGTAGATGCTTGGGGTGCACTCGCGGAATTCACTGTAGATGTATGGGGGGGGGGGGACTATCGTTCTATTCAGGCCTACGCAATGTAATAACGAAAATTTTTTGTGATGTATGTACGGGGGGTGAAAAAATCGAAGTTAATGCATGGGGGGGGGGGGGTAAAATCGTAGCCCGACCACCCCCCCCCCCCCCCCAGATTTTTAAATGGAATAGCCCTTATAGTTTTCTCAATATAATAACATCCATACTCACCATCGGTTATATCAAACGTCTCTAGGTATAAATCATCCAAACGAACAAGAGCCAACGCGTCCTAGAATAGATAAAGAAAATTTAATTGCTAGAATTTAACAATATTGTTGTCTCCACATGGTTAATGACTCAAATTTTCATTCAGACAATTAGTTTTCTGATTAGGCTTATACATTATAGACTGTTTTGAAACTTACCTCAACTTCGAAGCCTAATGTAAACGCTGTGACAAAATCTGCTCCTTTCTGTAAGGCTCCGATGTCTGTGGTTTCTTTGCACGTCTGGAAAATAAATTCATCAGAATTTTAAAACTGTAAATGTCCAAAACTTATATATTTTGGTGGAGATGCAGACTGATAAAAATTGCTGATTCTTTTAAATTTTAATCCAAATAATAGTATTACCTTGAGTTCAACATTCCTTGTCTTAAGATTAAACCTAATTGCCAAGTGCAAGTGCTCAACGACAGGTGTGAAGATCTTCATCCAGTTTTCCTTTAGTGGTGTATATCTGTTGTTTGGTACTGGAATTTTTCTCACGCTGGACTTGCTTGTCTGTCAAAAATAAAAAATCAAATTGTTAAATGCAATATTACAAAATAAGAGCCAAAATTTGGTAAAACACCCGGTATGTTGCAATTAATTGTTGGTCTGGTAGTAAAAAAAAATTATGATCAATTTGGTACAACAGATTTACAAATTTCCGCACTGACCATCAACTGGTAGCTATGCAGTAGCAATTTTCAGATGCAGATGGTAGGGGGAGGCTGGCCCAATATCAATTTTTGAGGGGGGCAGTGGTGTAAATGGGCAGGAGCTCACCGGAGCTGAGCCCCAAACCTCTACAAGGCACTGGAGCTCTCAAGGTCCAGAGCTCCAGCAGCTCTTGGCAACACTTTATTGACATTATACACTAACTTACAGAGCTCTGAAGTCCAAAGGACAGATTCAAGAACATTTTGACTGCATTTGGAGCCTGAGTAATCATATTTTCAAAGCATTAAATGGTTATAACAGCCTAACAATCCTCTTAAAATGGATTATCTCATAATATGATTCTCATCTAGTCAAGGCAATGTGTGGAGCAGAAGCTTCAGCAGTTAAGTGACCACCTTTGAATTCAGCTTATCCAATTTTTGCTAACCGCAAATCGATTAACAGAGGGCACTTTGTGAAAAATATGTATATTGAAGTGTTTACTATGTCATGAATCATGATGAATGTAATATACATATTATCACACGGACCTATATTCATGTGATCTGCCTATATACGCGCGCAATTATGCCGTCGCAATAACGGCTATAATTTTCTTTGGGACAGAGCTCCTGCTGTTCTAAATTCCCATTTACACCACTGGAGGGGGGGGGGGCATTTGGGGGGCACCTGCCCCCCAAGGCCTTGCCCTTAGAGTAAAACCACTGCTGCATAAGTATATAACATGACACATTGAAAATATATGCAAATATAGCAAATTGGCTATGCAACACAGTTGAGAACACTTGACAGGCAGGATATAGGCTATAGCACTCAACAAAACTTACAGTGAGTCGACTGGCAGCAATTGGGGGCAATACTGGGGCTTTCACAGGGACAGGAGTGGTCTCCATGGATGTTTCAGTTGCTTCATCTCCTTCTTTTAGTTTCCTCTTCCTTGATTTTGACTTAACTTTCAGGAAACTGTCCGAATGTTCCACTTTTTGGGTCTCCATCTCACTCATGTTGACAAACAAGAAACCACATGGACGAAAAAGGAAGTTGTGTCACACGGCCTTGACCTTTGTTGACTTAAATTTATTATTAAAAATAAAATGAATCATGGTTCATCATTTTGTTATTAAACCGAATAGAAACCTAGCAATAATTTGCTAATTAAAAACAGAAAAAAATGATATTTTAATGTTTCAGTGCGGCGTTTATTTTTGTTGATGTGTCGCACCATTTTCTAGCAGACGACCAAGCTGCCCAAACTAAGCTGCCCAAACTAAGCTGCCCAAACTAAGCTGCCCAAACTAAGTCAGTTGGGTTTTAATCTTGAAAGCGGATATGCCTTGAAAAAACTACTGAACGGTCCGGGTCACGAAGCCACAAACAGTATTGAGGTCAACAGGATCCTGAACGACCTTTGCCACTTGCTGCATCAATATCGGATGGAGGATGCCAATAAACTTTGCTGTAGCCGTAGTAATGCCAGCGATAGCTGAGTAGCAGTAGCAGTAGTTTTTAGTTAAGTCTGGCTCAATGACGTTTTTATGCAGTTTTTATGCAGCTTTTAAGTAGTTTTTATGCAGTTTTTAGAGCATGTACTAAACAAACCTTGACATACAAGGGTGCTCCTGAAAGCAAGAGGAGGAACCTCTAAGAAGAAGAAGAAGACGCGAAATCTGACATTTGTGATTGTTGAAACGTTTTGGCAAAATTTAACAACAAAGAAGAGCTTTTCAATAACCAGTGCCTGTTGAATTTTAGTTCAATGTGTGCTTAAGACTTAGTTGTGGTCAGTAATGGCTGTCAATCTGCAGGAAGCCCATTACTGTGGCTTGTTTTCACAGAGCAATGTGTATGGGCTGTCAGATGTATGTTTACCAGGAGGTAAAAACAAGTTGCTGGTGGCTTCACTGAGGGGAAAGGTCATGTCCATGGAATTCCAAAACACCAGACCTCTTGCCAAGGAGGTGCACTTCACCTACATTCCTGGTAATGCTTCCCAATAATAGCAGTAATTGAGTAATGAGGCTAATGTCCATTCATGAATGACACAGGCATTGCATCTGAGTCCTGACCATTCTTTTCTACATTTTCATAATATTGAACTGTCATAAAGATTTCTAAAAAGAATATTTTACAATTTTCATCTGAATTTTTCAATGTGTTTTTAACATGGCTTATATGTTAGTATTCCGTGATCTGATAATTATACCATATTCCTATTTTTATTAATTAACTCAGGTTAAGGGGTGTGACATTTCATTTCCAGGAGGGGGGGGGGGGCTTGGGGTTTTCCTTGGCTGGAAATTAATTATTTCAAGCGTGTGAAGTCCCCGAATATTCATTCCTTAAATCAGGCACCATCTTGTTAAGAAAAAACCCCGCCAGAAATTATTTATTTCTAGACTGCCGAAAGATAATTTATCTATTTCATCAAAACTGAGCAAGACATTATTTATTGAAAAAAAATTCCAAGCCTCCTACCCCTGTAGGTTGGCCCCCTAAATAGTTTGTTAATGTCAAGGTAATGTTCTTTGTTTTGTACGACCTACACTGCGTTCCCAATTATTATGCAACCATGCTTTTTCAGAATATCTCCACAAGAAATAGCCCTATTCCAATATCCTTCATACACGATGACAAGGGTACCATGAAGCAAATATCCTGTCACTTTTGTCCAATTCTGTTGGTTCAGTTAGGAGTTATGCTATATAATCATGTTTTGGGATGTTCCCAATTATTATGCAATTTCTTGGAAAACCATCCATTGCCACCCAAAATCAACAAAGTTGATTATGAAATACCTTTAACATATACCTCATAACACTGAAGAAAGAATGGAATCATCATTTCAAGCGTGGACACCTTCATGACCAAGATATCCATAAAATACAATTACATTGAAAAACCATTGAAATTGGCTTTTTCCTCAAAATAGAAGTATCCCATGTTCTTAAAAAGATTTATATCACTGAAAATTCAGCTTGGAATACATCTTTAGGACACTCCAGTCCTCCTGTGTAATGGACCACCAAATCTGAGATCCCTACAATACATGACATCAAGTCGAAAACTCACAATTTTGTTTCCCATTGGAATAGCATTGGCAGTCGGAGGCGCTTAATTCATTTCGAGATATTTTGCAAATGCATTGGTGCAATTTTATTTTTATTGGTTTAGATGACAGTGCTAAACCCGAGGAAAGTGGAGAATGAGTTTGGAGATGATTTTGTATTTTGCTTGGCCAACAGAGGCTTCTCATTGCAACAAAACTGCAATTTCAATGTTATTTCAATGCAACACAATAACATGGATTGCTTGGATATGGATTAATCTTTGTTAACAACGATGGTTCTACTTCTCAATTAGAGCTAAGGGGTACATGTTCATGGCAGTTTCGCTTCATTTTGGTTGATTTTGTATGGCAGTGGATGCTTTTCCAAAAAATTGCATAATAATTGGGAACACCTCAAAACCCCATTATATGGCATAACTCCGAACTGGGCCAAAGGAATTGGACGAAATTGACAGGATATTGGCTCAATGGCACATTTGTCATCTTGTTTGAAGCATATCTAAATAGTGTAATTTCTTTTGGAAAAACATGGTTGCATAATAATTGGGAACGCAGTGTAAGTGTGGCTTATCTGATATCAGCTCCAGCTGCTATTTCAGTGATACTTTAAAATTGTTATAATTTCCTTTTCAGCTGATGCAGAAATTGTTTCTATAGATGCATTCAAAAAATCTAGTTATGGTAATGGTGTTGTCATCGGCATCTCGTTCATCAAGGTAATCACTTTATGGCTGGCTGGTAGTAATTGTTAGTTTTTGCCTCACCATTAAATTGTTGTCATAATTTGATTAAATTGCAATTTTATGTCTCTCTTTGTTACAGACCACGGAAAACAAGCCTTGTCAGTTTCTCAACATTTACTCAGCATGGGAACCAGATTCAGAATATGATCTGGAAAGCATAGCACGTGAGTTCAGTTCAGTTATGCTTTGAACCCATGATGCATTTTTCAACTGAAAACGGAATTTATATAAATTTATCTTCTTCTTTTTTCAGAGGGATGTCAGAACCTGGAGCTTGATTTTGTTCCATACCAGTTATCACATGCACAGTAAGGATATATAATGTAGATGTTATCATGGACTCAGTTCTTTCTACTTGATGACCTATTATCAGTCAATGACTTATGATTAATCCATCTTCAATTCTGCCTGTTTATTTTCAGGTTATTCAGTTCCAATAGCTCGGAAACAGTATTTCTGCTGGCAGGCAGTGATTTGAAAGTTCATATGTATCGGGAGGTTAGATGACATGTTTACTTCCTTTGCTCCTGTCAAATGCAAATTTTTGTAGGTATCATTGCTAAAATTTAAAGTGCTGAATGCTGATGCACCAATCTTTCATTTCTTTCAGGACAGACAGAAACACACATTCAGTGCAGAGTCTTCAGATCCATATTTTCCAGAATTCCGGGATCTTGCTCACACGTGGGTGTATTTAATTAGATTGTAATGGTTTCGAGAAATTATATGAACAATTAAGTCACTGCTTTCAGGATGAAACACAAAGGTTGGGTACCGGTAATAAATAGTGCTGCCATGAAAAATATTTGTGTGCGTCGTAGTCTTTGATGATTTATATTCAAATTTTATTTTCCCTGCAGAAGTGCTTGCAATAATGTAATCAATTGAATTTTTCAGTGTTTCCTACTTTGACTGTAAAACCTGTGCAAACAATAGAAGAATTACTGCTTTGGGCTGTCAGAATGGATTGGTCAAATTTTTCGTTGTTGATGCAGAAAATGCAGGTTGGTATGAAGATGAGATGATATTATGGGTGTAAATTTGTCAGATATCAGTTTGTCAAACCATATTAATGCAATGTTATAATGCTGAATTATGTTTCTTGCTTTCCAGAAATTCTACAACAGTATTCCATTCAGCATGACAACATGATAACATCAGCTGAACTTTTTAATTTGGAATCAAATATCCAAGCTCCAGTCTTTGTTAAAGAAGGTTAGCAAAAATTGCCGTTAAGAACAATGTTTCTTGCTAGATTATATATATTTCTAATCAATATCTTGCGATTTCAGTTCTAGAAACTGAGGAAGAGGGCAGTGAGGAGACTTCTATACCAGAGTGGCACCTAGTGGTCGTCAGTGCTTTGGAAGTTTCTGTGGTTTATAGGTTTGTTGCGCTTTGATATGAAAAGATAGATTTAATGTATGATTAATTAACTGAAAATTTTAAAACTCTGAAAAATTACTTATATTCATTATTGCTCTATGTGTTATCATTCTAAATTCTTATTTTCTACTAAAGTGGCTATAGTCATTGTGATCAAAGCTGGATTATTGGAACATTCTTTTCAGGAATGTGGAACAGTCAGGATTTAGTGACCCCCTGGTGTTAGCAGACAGTGAACGGTATGACAGTGCCCTCTGTTGTCATGTGACTGATGTCGACCTCGACGGTGAAAATGAAATACTCATTGGGACCTATGGTCAGGTGAGAAGCAAAGCTTTTTAAATCATAAAAAGATTTTGATGACAACCAATCATTTTAAATGATTATAGTCTGTTCATACCTTCTTCATATCAATGATTAATGATAACACATGTATCTTATCAGTGTTCCAGCTGGTTTGGGCATTCAATTTTCTTGAAATGAGGGCACTTAAAAAAAAACAACTTTTTTTCCATAAATTTGAAAAAATAAAAAATTAATTTTTTTTGGGCATGGCAGACAAGGTTCGGGCCTGGCAAGGCACCATACTCAAATGGCCTAACTGGAACACTGCCTGTTATGATATGAGGAATTTGAGGATGTCAATAAAAGATTTTATATTAATTTTTAAAACATTTAGATTTTGATGTCCGGCCCCTGTACTTAGGGGTAGTTCCACATAGGTAGCCTATTCGTATTTTATTATTCTTATTTTGCGTATTTTTTCCTTAGGAACTCTTGGTCTACAAATATGAAAGACCAAAAACTAAAATTGATGTACAAACAATAAAATCATCAGAATACGATCTGAATGCTAAACCATCAGACGAAAACTTGGCTCGACGTCAATCTCTCATATCAAAGTAAGTTTTTGTTTCCGATTTGGTCATGCAATTTTGTTATTTAATTTCTAAGTATTGCTAGAGCTCTCTATGTATGATATGCTAACGAAGAACAAACCTAAACATATAAATATACATGTACATAAATGTTGAATTGATGTGCTTAATACCATTGTTTTGTACATTGTCAGCTTTGCTCAAATTTATTTGTGTAGATATTTTGAAAGATCATTACTGTCTTATAAAATTTACAGCTATTAATATGTAAATATTATATTGTGTACCTTCAAGTTGAAGGTTTGAAAGTAATGAAGTGAAGTATAAATTTGATATGTTTTGGAATACCGCCTTCAGAGCCGGATTAGGGCATGGGGACGGAGACTATCAACTGATCTGGCAGAGAAGTTTCCCAAAACCCATTTTAGCTTTGGACGACTTGGATATTACCAGTGATGGTCTTCAGGAAATTGTGGTTCTCACGCTCTCTGGCCTCCATGTATTACAGGTATATAATATGCTTTTTAAATTTTGATGGCTATCACATTAGGTTGTAATTTTTTCTTTCATTTTTAGCAGCACAGCTGCTCTTACCCCAAGAATTTTATACAATCTTGTTAGCACTCTGGAGGTCACTCTCTTTCACCAATCTCATTCAAATTTACTCTACATTCTCTGTAGTTTTTAACTTTCGACCAGTCACTTTTGGTGCCCTTCTGTGATTGAAAAAATTATAAAGAAACTAAAATGGACTGGCTTCCGTGGGTCAAACGTCAACCATGCCATCTTCTTCTTCTTCTCCTTAGTGTATCCGTGACCACTGACCAGTGTACCTGTGTTGGAACCATGCTGCTTAAAGTGCTTGCAGGTCTTTTTTTTTTTGTAATAAAGTTTACTGACCTCCTTGCATGTATTCTTCAACTAAAACTCTGTATCACAGATGCCATTAGATCACACTTCTCTCGGAAGATGGTTTGCTACTACCTTAATAACATTTTGCTTAAGGTCACGATGACAAAGACATAAAATGTTTTATGTCATTTTTTCAATAATAATTTTTGTTCTGATTCATATTGCAAGATGTGTCGCAATACCTGAGACTCTGTATGAGCCTGTAGAATATATATACAATGCATGAACAGGTAAAGAAGTATACTGAAGATTTATGTTGTTGAGCCAATACAAGTTTTAATGGGTTCAAACTATTTTTGATGCAGGTGTGCATCATCACTATATAATTACCGCTGCCTAGCAACACAACTCACCAAATCCAGCATGGTTGCTATGCTCAATGTAGCCACTAACTGCCCTCCCTTTCACTCCCATCCCCCAAATATGCCAATCCACTTCATCTAACCTCTTCCCTCCGTGTTAATGGGGGGTCGCCTCCTCCCTACTGCTCAACAGTATTCCGTAATAATCCTTCAAAAGTCTTCATTTCTCATCCCCCATCCACCACTCCATTTAATGTAAACAAATGATTTTACCAAATAACAACAGAGGGCTCTGCGAATCACAACCTACACACACAACTCCCCTATTGGATTATGTATGAACAACATAATGCCCCAGTGTCCACACTTCAGTTAGGGGGTAGAGGTGTCAACTTATGCTATCAAGCGCCAATGGGTGTAATGTTTAAATGGGTCTCCATGGGTGTAAATGTTTGCCAATGGGTGCCAATGGGTGTAAATGTTTGCCATTGGGTGTAAATGTTTGCCAATGGGAGTAAATGTTTGCCAATGGGTGTAAGTGTTTGCCAACAGGCGCAAATGTTTGCCAACGGGCGCAAATGTTTGCCAATGGGCGCAAATGTTTGCCAACGGCCGCAAATGTTGCCAACGAGCGCAAATTTTTGCCAACGGGCGCAAATGTTTGCCAACGGGTGCACGTGTTTGCCAGCGGGCGCAAATGTTTGCCAACGGGCGCAAATGTTTGCCAACGGCCGCAAATGTTTGCCAACGGCCGCAAATGTTTGCCAACGGGCGCAACTGTTTGCCAAGGGCGCAAATGTTTGCCAAGGGGCATAAGTTTGCCAACGGGCTCAAATGTTTGCCAACGGGCGCAAATGTTGCCAACGGGCGCAAATGTTTGCCAACGGGCGCAAATGTTTGCCAACGGGCGCAAATGTTTGCCAACAGGTGCGCAAATGTTTGCAAACGGGCGCAAATGTTGCCAACGGGCGCAAATGTTTGCCAACGGGCGCAAATGTTTGCCAACAGGCGCAAATGTTTGCCAACGGGTGCAAATGTTTGCCAACGGGCGCAAATGTTTGCCAACGGCCGCAAATGTTTGCCAACAGGCGCAGATGTTTGCCAACAGGCGCAGATGTTTGCCCATGGGCATAAGTTTGCCAACGGGCGCAAATGTTTGCCAACGGGCGCAACTGTTTGCCAACGGGCGCAAATGTTTGCCAACGGGCGCAAATGTTTGCCAACGGGCACACATGTTTGCCAACGGGCGCAAATGTTTGCCAACAGGTGCACAGGTTTTCCAACGGCTGCAAATGTTTGCCAACGGGCCAATGTTTGCCAACGGGAGCACATGTTTGCCAACAGGCGCAAATGTTTGCCAACGCGCGCAAATGTTTGCCAACGCGCGCAAATGTTTGCCAACGGGCGCACATGTTTGCCAACGGGTGCACATGTCAGCCAATGTTGGCCAACGGGCGCAAATGTTTGCCAACGGGCGCAAATGTTTTGCCAATGGGCCTAAATGTTTCCCAATGGGCCTAAATGTTTGTGTCAACTTATGCTATCAAGCCATAACTTATGCCTTGGCTCTCAAACCTCCCGTTCGTAGAACGGGTATAATGCTAGTCTGTATAACTGTCAATGTAGTACATTGTGGTGGGTGCAAACGGAGTAATGGGTTTCGAACTCCTGAGAGTACCTTGATCTCAATCTGCATGACATTGCCAACCAATGTGCTTTGTTGTAAGAAAGTCCTTATTATGTTTCTCCCAATATAGTTTCTTTTCTTATTTTCAGCATGACCTCAATTACGTCAGTTCTCTTTGTCAGAAGAGATTGAAGCAATTTGCCAAGTTACAACACCAGGGAGATGTTTTCCAACAATTACTACAGGAGTCGCTTTAGCATATTTATGGAAGGTTTTAAATAAATGTTGTGTATAGCTACAAATTTAAAGTTGTGCGCATTTGTTTTTAAATGATACATTGGGTATTGCGGAGTTCCGCATTGTCAGCAAAGAATTATCAAATGCCTAATTGCCTATGATCAGGGTGACAGAGGTTACTTACCCATTTATTGGTCATTAAGTAACATTTCGGTTATATTCAAAATTAATTGTTGAAATTTGTCTTCAATTTGAATTTATTAAACTAGAACCGTAATATGCTTATTTATTAGGTCTGTAGCCCTGAGTTCTGTGCTAGAATGTCTAAAATACTTCACTGGCATCAGCAGTGATTAAGTTGGAAACTGGCACACTATATTGCACCTGGTTTATCATTTGCAAGCACTTGACCTTCCAAGGCAGATTCCAGTCAGATTTATGTTGCAATAAGGAAAGCTTTAGAAACAAGAATTCTGTGAATAACAAGGTTTTCCTTGAAGTTAGAAGTTACGAGAGCTTGATCACATTCTTACGTATTTTCAAGGTTTTAATTGGTAGCTACAAGACTGAAAGTTTGTGACTCATGACTAATATCAATTCTGGAGTTAGTAAGGTGTAAAATAGCATGTGTAATTGACAGACTTAAAATCAGAGTAATTTGGTGAGAGCGAGCAAAAAGCATGACTCGCTGACTAATTCTGATGTAATTATAGTTTCAAGTGTTCGTTGAAACTGACTGAAAAGTTGCAGCATGTCTCTTGACATTGTTTAATTAGTGGTCTGACTATTTTGAATTATCTTGATTTGCATTTCTGATAAATGTTCATGTGAAAGTGTTGGACCTGCATGTTAAACTTGTTCTTGGGAGTGCACTGTTTTGCAAATCTGTTGCACTTCATTGTGTACATCTTGTCAGCTGCTCAAATTTCAAGTTGATTGGTTTTTGTGTTGTATGTTTGGTTTCAGAATGAATTGAGGAATTCTTTAGTGGATGTCAAGAAAATGTCAGCAGATTTGAAAGGACTTTTTGATGTGAAAGTCTGTGATTTTAATCCTAATAATGGTATGCCGTTTTTGAAGTCATTGGTGACAATAGTTGGAAATCAAATTGATTAAAGTAGTTTGATAGCTTGAAGGAAGTTATTTCAATTTTTTATATGGTATTAAAATCTCTTTGGCAGTGGTGTGTGGCTTTCACTAGGTCTTGTGGTGATCTATGATGCAGGCCCTTTACTTCGGTGTATTCTCTGTGCATTGTACTATCAGTGTCACGGATTGTTAATTTAATATTTGACAGTGGAAAGCTGCGAACTTGTTGCAGAGAGCAGCGTGTATAATTTAAGTCCTGCAATTTGTGGCCCAGTGGTTTGGGCATAAGGAAAAAGGCACATTTTGACACAAATACTTTTTTTAGTCTTATATCTTTCATAATCTTTGACCATTTGAGAACATTGCTTCGGGGCTTTGGTTCATAATTTTGACAAATTGTTATTCTAGAGATATTATTGGTACCCAGCACTGTGTTCTAAAATTGCTCTGGCAGTGTTTCTAACATATGTTTGCAAGTGTCCACTGTCCAAACCTAGATGTTGAGCAAATTGTTTTCATCCACATTTTTGAGTATTTTTTCACCTCATGTGAGATGCTTCTTCGGCAGAGGTCTAATTTCACCAAAAGATGATTGCTCACTTAGAAAGCAATTAGTTGATCCAAGATTTCGAAGTTCCAAGTCAGAACAGGTCTACTTGCAGAAGGTTTGCTTTTGCTGGGGTATATGGCAGTCTGAAGTATCTCTTATTCTAGTATTCTGAAAAGTTATTGGTTTTTCTTGGAATTTTGTCTACAGCTCTTACTATATCACATGTTTCCTTTAATATGTCAGGTCTGGTCTTTTGGAATCGTTCACTCTACAGTTCAGCTGCAATGCCTCTCAAGGTGTTTCATACGAAGACTACCTTTGCTAAATGCATCCATCCATCACTGGAAGTCACTCACAGGGGACTTTGGCTGTTTAACATTCATAGTAGGCTAAATATGGATAAATAAACTTTCTCGAAAGGAGTGGCTTTGGTATCACTATTTTCATGATGTGGATGTCGACCAGGAACAGAACCTGACAGTTGATTTGGCAGGCATCACACTATTATGGGATAAATATTGATTTGTTTTTTCTTGTTCTTTTTCACCACTAAAGTTGCTACCACTTCTCAGAAGTATGATCTCTTGAAGGCATTTCGCTCAGTTCCCTAATGTAATTCCCTCGTTTCTATGGCATTTCAAAGGTATTTGTCAAAGAATTCAAGAAAGAGAATTCATCTAAAGTATGTGCGTGAAATTGCTGCTGTTTAAAGCAGAGTCATCTGAAGCAAAAAACAAATTACAACTGCTTTTTATTTGTGGCTTCTAATTTTGTGTGCTCTCCTTCGGCATAGAGAGAATCATTTTCTTTTTCTGTCTAATTGGAGGAGACTGACATGTATGTACTATGTTGGCCATATTGAGAATGCAGTTGAGTGGAAAAAATGCACAATTTTCTTTTTGCTAATTATTTCACTTACAGGAATATCGCAGATCTATTTAATCATACTCCATCTTTGTAACTTTGTTGTTTATCTTATTTCTTTGCCATTCGTCTCTCAATCCTCACCAAACTTCACATATGTATAGAGCAAACGACATTTTCCCTTGAAATAAGGTCTGTTATCCTTCAAACCCTCTTAATTACTTTGAAATCTGCCTTCATTTGACACCTTTTCACGAAAAAAAAAACACTTCAACATTACAGGACTCTTCCATCAGCCCTGCTCCTCCCCCTGCTCCACTCACTTCCCTTTAACATTGTTTAATGTTTCGGAGGGGGTGTCGTAAAGAAAGAACAGCCTGCATGCATATAATTAACATATTAAAGTACCCACGTAGTCAGACCCATTGAAGGACAAGAGGGGGGCATTCTCACAAGTCACAGTATATCACCATGGACGTACTATTATAGAACGTCCATGCTGTCACTGAGCTGCACATTTAGGCCTACTACTATACAGGATCCAAAGATCCATCATTTTCCCGCTGTTTCATGTATTTCCTTCACGGCAACTAAACTGCATAAAACCATTGTGATTCTCTGTCTATATGTGTGTCTTACACTAATTAATGGCCATTTCTTTTGTTCTATTATATTGGGCTATATATATTGGCTGAATGCCACTTGCTGTGTCACTTTGTCAAGTGCAATTTACCTTCACACCTACCAATACACAAACTCACTGACACCTCAATCAGAGAATTACCCAATTAATTCCTCTCACCTATACAATCTTTTGATTCACAATTGCACTTTACATGAATTTCTGTTGGAACATAGAATTAAATAAATAAATAAATACATTTTATTTTGCCTCCGAAAAAGACATATAGTAGGCCCTACATGTAAACACTATATCAATTAATTTAAAATCCAATCAAATGTCAATTCTACATAAAACCAGTATATAGTTAAAAAGGTGACACTAACAGTTTTATGAATACAATAACATCTGGATAAAAGCACTAAATACTTAAAAAGGTGACAGTAACACTTTTATGAATAGAATTTAACTGAATCTTACATAGATAGAAACATAGATAGAGGTCCCCTAGATCGATATCGATAGACAGATAGCATAGGCGTATCGGAGGGGGGGCAGGGGGGTGATCGTCCCCCCAAAACTTTGGGAAACAGTAAGATTCGGCCAGTAAGGCTAAAAAATTCGGGCAGATAATTACAAAAGACTACCGAAAATTAATGATTTCCAGGCAATTTAATTCGAAATGTTTATAAATTTAGATCGTGAAATTCGGGCAAATGTCGCTCGCCCCCCCAAAAACCGCGCGCGCCGTACGCCTATGACAGATAGATACATACATAGCCATAGATATAGATAGATAGATAGATAGCTAGATTGCTAGATAGATAGATAGATAGATAGATAGATAGATAGATAGATAGATAGATACATGTCAGAGTCCTTTCAACAACAAATTTACATTACAGCTGAAGTCACACACATGTATCACAATGTGTATAGCGCCAATTTTATCACTCCATAGTTTTTGCTTTTGTCTTCACCTTTCAAATATATCTGCGAACTTTTTACATGCACAACATATTTTAGGATGCTGTCCTGCATGCAGTTACCTTTTTCTTTTTCTTTTTTTAAACATTTTTCCGGATAATTTATCTTCCATTTTATGATATTTCATGCTTTTATCATTTTGCCTTCATGCTACTGCAAATATCATTATGTTACATTTCCTTCGCATCTACCAACAATCAGTGTTTTCATTCACCTTTTACCAAAGTTATATCTGATTCTGTCATCTCCATTTATCCAACGGGCTTTCTATTGTTTAATATTTGACAGCGGAAAGTTGTGAACTTTACTTGTTGTGGAGAGCACTCAGAGCAGTGTGTATAATTCAAGTCCTGCTGTCAGTGGCCCAGTGGTTCGGGCATAAGGGAAAAGGCACTTTTTGACACAAAAAAAAAAAAAAAAACTACTTTTTTGCAGTCTTATATATTTCATAATCTTTGACTATTTGAGAACATTGCTTCGGGGCTTTGGTTCATAATTTTGACAATTTGTTGTTCCACAGGTGTTATTGGTACCTGGCACTGTGCATGCTCTAAAATTTCTTTCGCAGTGCACACATGTTTATGTCTCAGTCTTCTTCGTTATTATCATAATATAGCTCTGAAAGTTTTTCGAGATGAAGACATTGACAATAGTGACGTCAATTATAATGAAATGATGGATATTGCCAAAATAACCAGTTTAAAAAAAAGCATAGATCTCTTAATTTTTTGACAGAATTTCTGTGTGAATATCATGGCTGTACCATTTACAGTGATGGACATTGCCAGATTAAAAAAAAGCATTTGTTTAATGGCATTGGTCACAGATGGATACACAAAACTCTCGGTATACCTGTCTCCTTACCTCCTGATTGGTCAAAAAGCTATTTTGTCAGTTATGCTCTAATTTGCATATTATCTTTATCAATCACAGGCTGGAATTGGTATCAAGTTATCTAATTGCACTGCAACCCGGAGTTCAGTGTTACTATACTGAAAATTCTTTACCAGCATCAGCAGTGATTAAGGTGGAAACTGACTCAGCATATTGTACCTGGTTTGTCATTTGCAAGCACTTGACCTTCCATGGAAGATTCCTGTCAGACTACTGTTGCTTTTTAAAAACAAGAATTCTAAATATTATTCTAATGAATAATGAAGTTTTCCTTGAAGTCAGAAGTTACAAGAGCTGGTCACAGTCCCAACTACTTCCGAACATGTTTTAATTGACAGCTACAAGACAGCAAAACAGTACTTATGCGTAATATCGATTCTGGAGTTATTAAGGTATAAAATAGCTTGTTTAAAAGACAAACTCAGAGTAGTGATTTGGTAAGATTGAGCAAAAAGCATGACTCGCTGACTAATTCTGATGTAATTATAGTTTCAAGTGTTCGTTGAAACTGACTGAAAAGTTGCAGCATGTGTCTTGACATTGTTTTAATTATTGGTCTGACTATTTTGAATTATCTTGATTTGCATTTCTGATAAATGTTCATGTGAAAGTGTTGGACCTGCATGTTAAACTTGTTCTTGGGAGTGCACTGTTTTGCAAATCTGTTGCACTTCATTGTGTACATCTTGTCAGCAGCTCAAATTTCAAGTTGATTTGTTTTTGTGTTGTATGTTTGGTTTTAGAATGAATTGGGGAATTCTTTAGTGGATGTCAAGAAAATGTCAGCAGATTTGAAAGGACTTTTTCATGTGAAAGTCTGTGATTTTAATCCTAATAATGGTATGCCGTTTTTTAAAGTCATTGGTGACAATAGTTGGAAATCAAATTGATTAAAGTAGTTTGATAGCTTGAAGGAAGTTATTTCCATTTTTTTATATGGTATTAAAATATCTTTGGCAGTGGTGTGTGGCCTTCACTAGGTCTTGTGGTGATCTATGATGCAGGCCCTTTACTTCAGTGTATTCTTTGTGCATTGTACTATCATTTCACGGATTGTAAATTTAATATTTGACAGTGGAAAGCTGCGAACTTGTTGCAGAGAGCGGCGTGTATAATTTAAGTCCTGCAATTTGTGGCCCAGTGGTTTGGGCATATGGAAAAAGGCACATTTTGACAGAAATACTTTTTTTTAGTCTTATATCTTTCATCTTTGACCATTTGAGAACATTGCCTCAGGGCTTTGGTTCATAATTTTGACAAATTGTTGTTCCACAGATATTATTGGTACCTAGCACTGTGTTCTAAAATTGCTCTTGCAGTGTTTCTGAAATATGTTTGCCAGTGTCCATTGTCCAAACTCAGATGTTGGGCAAATCTTATTCTTCCACATTTATTTTATGAGCTTTTTCACCTCATGTGAGATGCTTATTTGGCAGAGGTCCAACTTCATAAAAAATGATTGCTCATTTAGAAAGCAATTAGTTGATCCAAAATGCCAAGTTCAAGTGTGTCTACTTGCAGAAGATTTACTTTTGCTGAGGTATATGGCAGTCTGTAGTATTTCTTATGCTGGTATTCTCAAAAGTTCTTGGTTTAACTTGAAATTTTTTCTGCATACTATATAATATGTATTTATTTCAATATGTCAGGTCTAGTCTCTTGGAATCATTCACTCTACATTCAGTTGCAATGCCTCTCGAAGTGTTTCATGAAGACTGTCTTTGCTATTGAGTATCCATCCATTGTTGGAAGTCACTTATGAGGACTTGGGCTGTTTGACTTTCATACTAAAATTTATGCAGAAATAAGCTTGCTGGAAAGTTTTGGCTTTGGTTTCATCATTCTCACAATGTAGACAAACACTGTAGACCAGCTATAGAGTTGCTTTGGCTGTTGTCATGCTATTATGGAATGAATATTGATATGCTTTTTTTTCTCTTTCACCACTAGAGTTGTTACCACTTCTCAGAAGTAGGCCTATAATTTATCTTTTCGCTCAGTCCTCTGATGTGATTCCCTGGTTTATGGGTTGTTTTTCAATTGGGGTACTTAGTTTTTTCTCAAGGGGGTAAAAAATAAAGGTCTTTTTTTTCTGGCCAAATTGACTTTTTTCTGTTGCTATATACCATGCCGTGGATTTCTGAAAATTTGAGGGCTACAAGTTTTCTGAATTTTTGTTTATTTGACTTTTTGATAATTTGACCTAATAGTCAAGGCGGTGGGTGTTAAATAGTAGAACAATCGCTCGCAAGGTGATAAAAGCATGAAACTTGGCACAAACGTTCAGAAGGACCTACTCTACCATTTTAGGCCGGGAGCCATCTTGAGATTAGCGTTGTTCCCTCCGCCATCTTGGATTTCAAAATGGCCGCCATTCTGAACCTATTTTAATCAATATCTCAGGAACTATGACAGATAGAGAGTTGATTTCAGTGGCTATGCCCTTTATATCACCTTCCCAATTCATAAGGGGTACTTTGGAACTATTTTGATGACAGCCATATTGTTTTTCAAGATGGCCGCCATTAAAAACCCATTTTCTACTGTATCTCGGAAACTAATTGAGTTAGAGACTTTGTTTTAGTGTCTATTTCCCATTTTTGGGGTCAATGAATCAGTAGCACTCATTTTAAAAGAGATTGAGTGGCATCCATATTGAATTTATTGATTGTAATTACCAGGATGAACCATTCTCACTGTATCTTTGGTGTTAAAAAGCGGGAAACACCATTTCATTATACTATTCAATCATTTACAGGGACTGTCAGTCACTTACAATAGCAGTAAAACCATTTTCAGCTCTTGATATAAAAAACCTTTAATGTCAAGGTTTCAGAAATAGAAATTTTATTCTAAGAAATGCCAATGCTGCAGCCTTAAATAATTTTTTTCAACAATATGAAAGAAGTCTGACCCGGTCAAACCTTGTATCAGTGGAGATATCTTTCATACTGCATTTGCATTTCTTATCCTGACTGGCTCCTTGATTGTGGAAAAGCATTTAGTCTCGCATGCTACTTACAAGATTCAGATCCAGCGAATGATAATTTATAGGATCTCGAGGAGAAGATTCAGTTACACAGTGTGAAATACCAAGAATTACCGAATATGAAGCAAGAGATAACCTTTTTCCTGAAATATTTAACAAGTGCCAGATATTTTACTGCAAATATAAGTTGCTGTCCAGTATAAATGAATTCGTAAACATTCTATGAGGATGACTATTAAAAAGAATTTAAGAAACAAAGGAGACAATGAAACAACTTTCACGATTATTAAATTGGACCACAATATCGGTATGAATCAGTTGAAAACCCATGAGGCACACTTATCCTCTGATATGTTTTCAAAAAAAGGAGTTTGAATTGTCTAGCTAATTGTTACAGTGTAACTTAGAAGTAATATCTAAGATACTGAGGGTCAAAGAACTTTGACTTGATTGTCAGAAAGAAGTTATTTCAAATGTAACCAAGAACTTCATTTTGTTTTATGACAACCAAGTATGCTGTTAAATCTAGGTAAAATTGTCTCCACACGACAGCAACTTAGACTGGGAACTAAATCTGACGAATGGCAGACCATTAAATATTTCTTTTGCCGTTACAATATTTTAGATGTTAAAAAACATGGTCAGCCAGCCTGTGAAGGTGTATAGTATGAGAAAAAGTTAACCAAGGCAATGTACCAATCATTGCATTTATTGTTTGTGATAAAATACAGACATGAGTTTTCAATGATTATTGAAGCTAGAAACCAGCAGAGGTGATTCTCAATCCTTCAGAGCCAATTCCTCAAATTGAGGTTGTTGAAGTCGTTATTTTTGCTAATGCTGTCTATCCTCTAAAATTGACTCCAGCTTTTCCCTGGTCTATTCCAATCTTCATGTATGTGGCCCATTGCCACCAATTATTGGCCTTCTTATTTTGTAAATAAGCTCTTACGACAACAAAAATTAGGAGTCACCATCGTTTATAAATATAGATATTGGTTACAAGCATAGCAGCTTTGACATTGTAATAAATCAGCATATAGGGCATAAATTTTGTTAAAAACTACACTGATACAACATTGTAAGAATTTAATAAGTTGTAGGGGAGGAGTATAGAGGATGTGGGTTCGCGGGCTGGACTTGACGACTGCTTGATCAATGTCATATTGTCACAGCCCGAAACCAAGTACTTTTTTCGGGTTAGTGTGCACATAAGTATATACTTCCACAGCTAGGCACTATTTGGGAATGTTAATAGATTTTTGGTGAAGTACCATTCAAAGAAGCAATGTCTTGAGTTCTTGTATTCATCATCAAATCAGCTACAGTAGCTCATCCTGAATTTATGATTGAATGTCATCCTTATGAACAATTATGAGAGAGTGTTAATGGGTGTTAGACATTACCTGCTTTTCTTTACATATTTGTAGTGTAATGAATTTTTAAAAATAATGTGTAATATGTTTTAGATGTAAATACTGACATATATGAACAGAGTCTTGCTTGTGCTACGAGGCTTTTTCAGATGACATTTTCCAATCAAGTGAGCTTCAAGTCAAGGGTCTCAACGCACTTAGCAGTTAGCACAGAATAAGTAAGCCCAATAACAGGTCAGCTACTACAGAATGACTCAAGAATGTATCAGTTGTTTACATGCTTGATAAGGCCAATGAGTGAAAGTCTGTCCAGCAAAGTTCAAACCTGGAAGTTGGAACAGATCCGAGAGAAGTAAAAGTCAATTCTAGATGATGGAAAGTATTTGCAAAGGAAGTTAAAGGCTGCAACAAAAGCACATTTTTGATTTCATAGCATGAAAAGATGTTTGTGTTTAGATAAAAACTAATTGGTGTCTACACACCAAGCGCTAATATTGAATTAGTCTTATGAATAAAACCAAAATAATGTTTTTATATGTTTTTTGAATGTTAATAATGCTTGCTGGGTATATTCATGTATTGTTTTTATTTTTTAATTCTTTGTATTCATGATTTGTAGTCTCCCAGTAAACGAAAGAATCACTGATATCATCTTTCAGGCTTTTAACTCCAAAAATATAATGAAAAATATTTAAATAGTAGTGAAATGGAGCAACTAAGGGGGAGAAATTAAAATACTGTATGAAAGGGACCTCTACTGGCATGAGGTAAAATAAACATTTCTTTGAGTAAATTTTCAAATCTGATACCTTGATTTTTAAATGGTATCTATAACAAGAGTTGTAAATCTTTTTACTGCTGGTGTAAGTGACTGACACTCAGAAAATGATGAAGTAGTACAGTGAAATGGTCTTTCTCACTTTTTAACTCCAAAATATAGTGAGAAATGGGTCATCTTGGTAATCGTAATCATAATATTCAATATGGATGCTACTCAGTCTCCTTTGAAATAAGTGCATCTGACTCCTTGACCATAAAAATGGGGAAATAGCCACTGAAACGAAGTCTCGAACTCAATTAGTTTCTGAGATACAGTAGAAAATAGGTTTTTAATGGCGGCCATCTTGAAAAACAATATGGCTGTCATCAAAATAGTTCCAAAGTACTCTTTGTGCATTGGGAAGATGATATAAAGGGCTTAGCCACTGAAATCAACTCTCTATCAATCATAGTTCCTGAGATATTGATTAAAATAGGTTCAGAATGGAGGCCATTTTGAAATCCAAGATGGCGGAGGGAACAACAATAATCTAAAGATGGCTCCCGGACTAAAATGGTAGAGTAGGTCCTCCTGAACACTTGTGCCAAGTTTCACGCTTTTATCACCTTGCGAGCGATTCTTACACCCATGACCCTATAAGTCAGTATTTTGCTCATCCCTGTATTACTGGATGTATAGAACACCCAGTTGTATGGGCTTGTTCTGAGTGGATAGATATATGTCTGACAATGAAAAATCATCTTACTTGCTTGATTTTGGCCAAGAACTTTTGTGCGTGTCAAGAAAAATACATATATGGACAAGGCTTCGGTGTCATGACATTTTTGGTTACATCATCAGACATCATGTTTTTGCTGATTTTAAGGGGTTTCTGATGTAACAACTTCCATGGTGTCAACTAACATGCAATGTCTTGCCTCCTTTTATAATTTCATTGTGTTTTTAAGTGCATAGTTTGTATGTGTACTGGGAAAATTGCAGTGAAAGTGTTCAGGTAGGTGGACATTCGTGGTGTCCTACTGCTACTTTTGGGTATTATTATTTTTATGCCAGCTGTAAAATAGGTCCTATAATGCAGTTCTGGCAGGTTTTAGTTACTGAACAATCATGAGATGATAATGAATGACTTTCCACAGCCCATTGGTGGTGATGTTGGTAATCAGAACGAAATGAATTTTTACCCGCTTTTCGTGTCTTTTCCGTTACATCATCAGTCACTGTCAATTGCTCCAAGATACCTTGGCACAATCCAAGCATGAACAAGTTCAGTTTTAGCACAATTAGAATGGAAATTAACTGGAGTGACTCAAAATGGGACATACTCCCTTTAATAGTCAAAATAACCCCTTCATATAGTTGATGTTGTAACTAAGCCAAAATGTTACATCATAAGACGCATATCAATTTTTGATATAATTTCATTCTCCAACATTTTACAAATAAATTTGAAGAAGTTTTGTGACATTTGATCATAATTGCTGACTTTTGATTTAGAATGGCTGTATTTGGCTAGACGAGTAAGAGCCAGTGAATCAAAATTGTTACTGCCCAAGTGGCTCTTTTCTTTAGTTACATCATAAGATATTCTCATATGTGACGGTTTACAGTAGGTTTTTCTCAGTGCACACTGTCAGACACAGTTCATTGTGTGCAAGAATCAATGAAGGAAGGACAAATTTACCTGATATCTCTACTCTTGTTGGAAAATGTAAAATGTGGATATTATAAAAACGCATTGAACATTCAGTCTGTTACAATACTTTGGTGTCGTGTTACATCATCAGATTAATATTCCTGTTTGTCTGTTATGGTCTGTTCCAATGTCGTTCCGCATGAGGCACATAACAGAAATGAAAACAAGTATAGTGTATATCCGTTTTATCATTCATAAGTTAAATAACTTCCTTGATTTTTGGATATTCTTTCTTATTATGTAACATGGACACAATTCCATGATTGGCTGTTTTGTGTCATGGTTACATCATAAGGAAATATTACCGTTTTCCTGGGAAGACTACACTTCCGGGAAGTAGTTAATTTTTCTAAGAGACGAGTTATGAGATTGATATCTGGCATAGCTTTTTCATAAAGCTCCTGGAGGCAGATACAGCTGAAATGTCTTTTATAAATTTTCTTATGAGGTAACAAAGACACCACAAACCAGGTTATGATCCATAGATTCTTCTTAGAGCATCATTGCCACAGCTAAATTATGATATAAGTTTTAAAATCAAAGCTCATCACAAAGTGGTACATGTCTTTTATTATCTGGATGGAATTCAAGCAGTTTCTATGGATTGTTTATTTAAAAAAACTAAATTTACATTATACTTTCAGTTCTGATGATGTAACTTAGACACAAAAATTTTAAAATTGAAAATTAACCATGATGCTATGACAATAAAAAGTCTGTTTCAAAATAGAAAATTTCTGCAGGTGCTACTTTAATCAAAAACAGCAGTAGCAAGTCATATTCAGTCCTAGATGAAGATACGGAAGCAAAATAAAATGGGTTTCGTGTCCTCGTTACGCTTTGCAACTTCTAACCTTCTTATACAGAAGGATAATACGTTTAAGTTGAAATTTGTGTCCTCGTTACATCATAAAAAATATTGCTAAATTTTAATTTTACTTCTCTTCTTGTACATATTCAGCCAAAGTGATGATGTGAAAAAATGTCCAATTCTATAATTATTGGCATCATGCAAAAACAAAATTGATGTTTGCTACTTTAAATTGCAAAAATGTTGAATTTTGAGGTCTTATGATGTAACCAAAAATGTCATGACACCGAAGCCTTGCCCATATTCGGAGAGGACGGAGAGGACAGTTTATTTGATGAAGCTGTTTTTGGTGTTTTCCGCTACGAGCATTGTGCAGTTCGTACAACTGAAGTGAAACACTTACCAAAACTTTGTCTAATCTATTGAAGGAGTATTTCTATAAAATAGAAATTCTCTTAATTTAATGTTATTGCTGTTTTGCTGACCCTATTTCGGAGAGGACAATATTTGACGGAATTGACCTTCATGTGTTCAATGCAGGATTCTGAAGAGACTAATCATAGTTGTTGCATGTAATTCTAATGTTGAACTCTTGGGACCATGTTGAAAGCATTTTCACATTGGTTAAAACTTACTGTTTGGTCAGGACTGAAAAATCTGAAGCGATATTTGCCTAATTTTCAAATGAGACAGTAAATTTTGGTCAAAATGACACAAATAAATTTTTTTTGGGTAGTTATCAACCGATTTGAATAATGTTTACGATACTGTAGGTCCGTCTCAGTATGTTTTATCTTTCTGTGTAACGTTTTTTCCACATATGGATGGTATTTCTGGTATTTTGGATATCGTGTGACTTTCCAGAGCGTACCCCAATTGAAAAACAACCCTTATGCGACATTTCAAAGATGCTTGTCTAAGAATTCAAGAAGGAGAAATGTCTAAAGCATGTGTGTGAAATTGCTGCTGTCTAAATGAGAGTCATCCAAAGCAAAAAAGAAATCACTGCTGTTTTTTTTATGTGGCCTCCGCTGTTGGAGGTCTCGAGGCTAGCCTCGTCCTTGAGGCCGGCCTTGGAGCTATATTTTGATGGCCTCGGCCTTGGCTCGGTCTCGGATATCCTTGGCCTTGCCTCGGTCTCAGGTGTCTTTGGGCAAGTGATAAAGGCCTCGGGATTGGCCTCGTCCTCGAGGCTGGCCTAAGGGCCATATTTCGATGGTCTCGGCCTTGGCGCAGTCTCGGATTCCAAATCCTTGGCCATGCCTCGGTCTCAGATATCCTGGCCTCGACTCAAACACAAATTTTGTGTAATTTTCATTTGGCATGAAGCGATTCGATTCAAGCACAAATAAATGCTTAATAAGTAAGTTTCAAATACCAAAATGGTTCACAATACCGAAACATGAAGAAAACGGAAAGAAACCTCAAATACAATATGTCCTACAATGGAATAGCTTTGGGTGTAATGTGTTGCTCAATTAAATTGTAATTTTGAAGTACACATTTTTTTGGAAAGAATTTTCAAAGGTCGATTATGAAGAAAAATAGCTTGCCAAGCCATCTGACTTAATTTCAGATTAAAATCTTTGACTGTTTCAAAAATATGTTGCATTTTTATCTTTTTTGATCAGGCTGGAATGGTATTAAGCTATCTAATCACAGGGGAACCCAGAATTCAGTTTTACTATGTCTGAAATACTTCACTGGCATCAGCAGTGATTAAGTTGGAAACTGACACACTATATTGCACCTGGTTTATCATTTGCAAGCACTTGACCTTCCAAGGCAGATTCCAGTCAGATTTATGTTGCTTAAAGGAAAGCTTTAGAAACCAGATTTCTAGAATAACAAGGTCTTTCTCGAAGTCAGGAGCTACGAGAGCTTGATCACATAATTATTCTCACATATTTACAAGGCCGTTTTAATTAACAACTACAAGACTGCAAGCAGTGACAGATGACTAATATCAACTCTGGAGTCATTAAGGTGTAAAATAGCATGTTTAATAGACAAACTAAGAATCAGAGTAATTTGGTAAGAGCAAGAAAAAAGCATGACTTGCTGACTAATTCTTATGTTTTTATGGTTTTCAAGTGTTCTCTGGAAGTTTGAAACACACTGAAAAGTTGCAGCATGACTTTAGCCACGAGTTTAATTGGTAGTTTGACTACTAGAATTAATTTTAACTTTCAAGTAAAAATTGCATTGCTGAAATGTCCATGAAAGGTTGGTGAAATTTGTTCTTGCATTAAATTGCTTGAAAATATGTTGCATATTAAAACTTGCATTGCAATGTTTACATCTTGACAGAAGGTAAAATTTCAAAATGATGCTTTGTCAAAGAATTCAAGAATGAGTAGTCATCTATAGTCTGTGCATAACATTAATGCTGTCCAACAAAATCATCCGAAGCACAAATAAATTACTGCTGCCTTTTTGTGTGGCATCAGGGGTGGATCCATAAAATGCCGGACAGGGGGTTTAACGAATGGAAATGTACTAAAAAAATATTGCAGTTTCACTTTTTTGTGTCTTCGAGGCAAACCTGTTCGAAATGATTTTGCATGTATACAAGGCTTCAGTGCAGTGTGGTGAAAATGAGAACTGCATACTGCTGCCACTTGTCACAAACTTAGTTTTATATGTTGCAGCATTGCTGCTCCCAAGAAATACAGTATCGACGAAAGTTTAGGCCACATACATTTTTTGTCAATATAACGGAAAATTGGAGATCTGCTGAAAAATTTCTGCATGGATTTTCTTGCCTATGTATCAAGGAAGTTCTACAATAGCGAAAACTTGATATATTTTTATCACTTGCTTGAATATGTGTTCTTTTCCCACAGTACAGACAAAATTACAAACGCCACTCTGGATGGTGTACTGAAACATAATGTTAATAAATCGACCAGTTTTACGTCTTCCATAAAAGAGGCTGTAGTTTCATCATAAGTAAAGCGATCAAAACAAAAGTTTGTTGATTTCATCAGGACACATGCTCAGGTCAATGCAAACACCTCGGTCATTGGTTTATGATACTTCAAATAGGCGACTCTTAGACAAAACCCAGGTAAAAACACCATTTTTGCCATATGACTTGGTGTAAAGGTATTCATACTCCATTAGAAGGATTAAAATGTGTCAGAAACATATTTTCTCTGTTATTTTTAGTGACCTTTTATTTATTAACAATTTTGTTTCATTGAATCACCATTATTATACCCCCTAAGTTGAAATTTAAAAAAATTATTTAAAACTTTTTTTTTCCTGTTTCATGACTGATTGCCTTTAAATCAAATGAAACATGATTGAATAACTTGTCTAAAATAATTTTGAATAACTTATCCACCTTTCCTCTAATGCACAATGCCATTAAGGGCCTTTGCGGACGTAAGCAGCATCAGACCGTAAGTTTAGACCACCTGAAATCTTTGTTTATCACACATATTCAAGCAAGTGATAAAAATAGATCAAGTTTTCGCTATTGTAGAACTTCCTTGATACATAGGCAAGAAAATCCATGCAGAAATTTTTCAGCTGATCTCCTATTTTCCATTATATTGACAAAAAATTTATGTGGCCTAAACTTTCGTCTGATACTGTAGTTCAAATTTTATTGCACATTCGCAAAGTTTCAATTCAACATTGAGGTAAGCCAGAGTCAGACGTGGCAGTCACATTCATTAAGGAAGTTGACAAGGCAATAAGAACATTCAGAAACAGTGGCGGATCCAGACACGACAGTCTAGGGGGGGCCCGGACATGTTTCCGCATTCGCGGGCCCGCGTTATCGCAATTTTCTTTAAAATGCTATTATAAATCTTGGTGGTCTAGGGGGGGCCCGGGCCCCCTAGGCCCCCCCCCCTGTATCCGCCACTGAGAAACCACCCTGGTTTCTTCCAGACAAAAGTTGTGTGAGTTCCTCTCACTCAGTTTCTGTGGACACCTTGCTGGCCCTCATGGAATTGCACACTAGCCACTAGTAGCCCTGGACCCCTGGGACAGGGGTCATCAATCCTCCCATTGGAAAATCATGAGATTTGCTGGACAGTGTCTGGGAGAATGAAATTTGCACTCTTTTCCCCTGTATTTTATAATAATTTGTTGACACATTCTAAAAGTACACATTTTTTGCTGCTGACTGCACCTTATTTCTTCTCAGATAGTTATTGGAATAAGTGTCTAATTTCCCACTGAAACTTAGGAAGTGATTTTCATCCTTATACATTAAACAAATGGCCTCTTCTCATTGGTCAAAAGAGAGTGACGTCATAACAAGCATCTATGATGTCATAGCTGATTTTAGTGACGTCACAATAGTGACATCACAAATCAAAGTGAGGCTGATGGCTGTCTCTGACATTTTTTTGACGTTTCTC
Source organism: Platynereis dumerilii (assembly GCA_026936325.1). NCBI lineage: Eukaryota > Metazoa > Annelida > Polychaeta > Phyllodocida > Nereididae > Platynereis > Platynereis dumerilii. The sequence goes on from JAPTHN010000011.1 coordinate 16,690,658, forward strand.
TCATTTAGAATTAATTTCTATTAAGGCAATCTTGGTGGAAATGCATTCAAAAGTGGTGCCGTCAGTAGTAATATATCTGAGCTACCTAAATCCAAAATTTCATCAAATTTGGATACAAATTGTTGAATCTAGAGCAGTTCTCCCTGTACGATGTCAAATTCTCAAGATTTTGCATGGGACGACCCATGACCCATGCTCACGCATGGGTCCCAGGGCTAAGCCACTAGGTGGAAAATGCACTGGCAATGAAACAGCAGTGAACCTGTAGACAGGCTTATGTGGTGAATTTCCTGTCTCCTTATAGTTTCTCCTAATACAGGGTGGGGATGCGAATATTGCGCCAAACTTTACAGGAGGATATCAAAAGTAAAAGTCAAAGTACAATGCAACTTGGCACAAATTAAAACAATGTTATTAGCTTTCATGTCCATCAGTCTCATTGGTTTCGGAAATGAATTGATTATGCAATGAGCAGCAAAGTGACTGGTCATTGATTTTGGCTGTGACAGCAAGATTTTGAAAGTTTCTAAAAATCCCGCTTACACATCCTTTAGATGCAATCCACTAAATCAGGAGGTTCATGTAACTCAGAACAAGCTGCATTTGTAAAAAAAAAAAAAAAGTGTTTTTAACACGATTTTTAATAATGTTACTCTCAAATGGTGTGTCCATGAACTTAAAGAGTTCAACAAGAAAGTAATTATTAGATGCAATTTGACATTTGCTTAAGAGCACAAATGTCCATATTTAAAGGGATCTTTGAGGAGTGGGAGTCTCATTTCAAGGACAATAACAGTCTCTTTATTTAGTACATGTCTGCCTCATTAAGACTCCAAACATAAATGGGCTACCATTGAGTATAAACTCTCAGCAAATAGCTCTGCTAGTTCCTTCAGCATGGAAGTTTACACAATTTATTAATTTTTTTTGGGTATTACTGCACACAGCGCTCCTGAATAAATTTCAAGATTAAAAAAATTCAACAAAAAAACCGAAAGCGCACGCTTATAGAGCAGGGTCAGGACAACATTTTAAGATAAAAACCGAAAAATTCCGTTGGGAAAATTTTGAGTTATATTAATTTTAAATTTTTTGTTTATCACACTCATATTTTCACGCTGAAATTGGGGCAAAGAAGGCTGTTAAAGACATTTAGCATGTTTGAGGAGGCAAATGTTCATGGTAAGACATCATTGTTTAATTTACATGATAAATGTATGTGTGTTAGATAAGTATTGGCTAAAAATAGTGTAAAGAGTGTGATAAACACATGCAGACGCATATTCATCAAAGAAATTAAGTTTTAGCCCCAGTTAATTGATTCTATCTTTTGTTGTGAATGTTTCACCTGCTTTTAGCGTGATTTGAAATTAATTTAACCTTTCTTTTGAAGTTTGCATTGCTTTTCATCAAAATATGACATTTCAAACGAGTTAAATTTGTGGATCATTCTTACTAACTCTGAATGTGATTTATATAAATTTTCTCAATATATCATATGAACATTGCATGAATGTTAAGAAATAGACCCCGACTGTGGCTTTTTTTGACACCAGAAGTGAGTTAATGAATATTACTGGCTGCTTTTTTTTGCTATAATTTCGGGACAAAAAAGTCATTCAATGGACTAACTTACTCATCCAAGCCATCATAACATGAACATGATATGCTAAATGGCTTTAAAATTGATACTGAAACACAATATGGCATTAAAAGAGAGTCACTCGTGTGCAAACAACAGCAAAGGTAGACAATTGAGCAATGATGGGTAAAATAATCACTTTGAAATATATGTAATAGTGGCTATAAGCTGATTATGATATGTTGTTCTTTTAACTACGGCATTTGCTGACATTTGCAAATATTTGAAAATATTGATAAATAAAATCTCACAGACATATATGATAACAAAAAACCCACTTTTCTGTGATGAGAAACTGTGTGAAATATTCATATATCAGGTAATATACATTCAATTTTGCTAAAACTGGCCTGAATACAATAAATAATTCAAAGGGATAAACAGAGGCAATATTTTAAGCTGCAAACTTACTTGCAGATGTGTTAATTCCTATAACATGCAGTTACATGTGTTTATCACATTCTTTACACTGATTTTGGTCTAAACATATCTAACACGGATACAATGGTGATGTAAATTAAAGAATAATGTCTTACCATCAACATTTGCCTCCCTAAACATGCTAAATGCCGTTAACAGCTTTCTTTGCCCCAATTTCGGCATGAAAATATGAGTGTGATAAACAAAATATTTAAAATGAATATAACTCAAAATTTTCCCAACAGAATTTTTCGGTTTTTGTCTTAAAATGTGCTCCTGACCATGTTCTATAAGCGTGCGCTTTCGGTTTTCTTGTTGAATTTTTTTAAACTTGAAATTTATTCAGGAGCGCTGTGTGCAGAGAAAACCAGAACAAGATATATTTTGTCATTGGCATGCAATCTCATTTTTAAGGAGATTTTTTCAAATCTGATGTAACGTGGGGCACAAAAAAATCACCTGTTTTCTCAAGGCTTTTGGTGGCTAACAGCCTTATTCTATAAGGAAGATTAATTTTTTGAGGTCTATATGAAACAGTAGAAGCTAAGCATTCCAGTGATGTATAATAAGTGATGGCAAGGTCAAGATATGTACATGTAATTATCACATAAATGTAAAATTTCTCAAATTTTACGACATCACGACACACGGCCATATATCCCTGGTATAGTCACCCTCGACCCCGCGTATCCCTTGACCCTTTGGGTCTCAGGATATACCGGATTTTGGGTGACTATACCAGGGATATACTGCCTCCACCCATGGTATAACCTCATATTATCACACCTCAGCCTAAAACCCGCAGGTGATAAACCACATATCCCCTCTGGCATGGTGAATAACCTATACTGATTCTGTGGGTCATTGTTGTATACTGCTCCATTGTAACTACAGGCTGAGAAAATGCAAATCCGTTTGTTGGTGTCGAATGAAACTGCAAACTGTTAAAGTTGAATCCCACAGAATACAGCTGCTCCACCTATTGTACTCCACAGTTCAACAAAAATACCCCAGCTGGTGGCTCCCCCGCTTGGTCAAATTGTTCATATGCATTGGAAAAGCCACAGATTTTTTAAAACAGGGGTAGGCTCATTCAAAGGCTGCTGGCTCAGCCAGAAATAATGGCACTGAACTATAAATGCACACATTTTGGGTCGATATACAGGCCTATAATCCAATCCCACTTTCATAGAAATCAGAGAAGGAATCTTTGAGATATTCAAGTTTATTTTAAGAGGGACTTATTTTTGTTGAACTGTTTTTCATAATTTTCTCATTATGTACACATCGTAACTCTCAAAAAACATCCGTAACCCCCCTTCAAAGACTTGTTTTCCAATAAAGTGTACTTTCAGCTATATTCCTTTAATTTTTCATAAATATCTCATGGATATTGTTGGAGTGACGCTGCTTTTTGTTATACATCCCACACATTTTTAGTATTTTACAGTATGTTTTAATATAATGACATAGTATTTTGAAAAGATCATAGTTCGAAAATTATGTTGAAAAGCCCGCCTATTTTTTTTTACATTGGAAAGCTTTCTTTTTGAAGAACTTTTTGGCAAAGTTTCATGAATATCTCATGGATTTTAGATTTCTTGCTAAGTGTGGGATTCAACTTTAAAAAAAACAATCTGCAAATCCTTCATGCATTATCTCCCTTAGCTGGCCAAGATCACTGAACTTTTGTCATGAAATGGTCATTTGTTGCTCTGAAATCGAACAAGCCTTACCATTATAAGCACAAGATTACAGGTCAGTGAGTAATTAATGATTATTTAATTGTTATTTTCATATTCTAACACAAACAGTCTATGGTTATATGTCCGATTATGTGAATTACTGCACTTTGATTGAGCAGAAGTATACTAATAAATTTTCTGTTTTTCCTCTTTGCACAAAACCCTGCAGAGCCCGAAGGTGAAATGCAATGATATTTTTGACATAATTCACGGCATACTTGCAAATGAGTTTACCCTGCACTGAAAATACAAGGATTGTCTGATATTTCATGATAATTGTACAAAATATGTCCATTCTATGGATTTTATACAATTCAAATCTTATAGGCCTAGGCCTAAATTATTGCAGTTGTTATTGGTGTCTTACAGTTTGGAAGGATTTTAATCTTGAAATATAATTGATGATGTGTAAATGTCTGTAGATTCTCTACACCTTACCTGAACTTTTTGTATTTTTGTGAAAAGCCGGCTCAGTATACATTCTACTGTTTTGGCACAAAAGCTGAAATGCATCCTGTCACGTTGTAGATCTATATGTTTTTCTGTTGTAGTATTTGTTTTTGTACTACAGTATTTGTAGGTTTTGGTCTATTTGAAATTCATTTGCAGTAATGTCAACAAAATGTCAGCGAAAAACGTTTCAGAGGCCACTAAGTTTTTGCTGATATTCTGTGATTTCATCTTGGTTATTTTCTTCCTGATGCAGTGTATTTCCTTTAGTCATTAGCCAGAAAAGCAAAGATGGAAGTAATTTGATGTCATAGCTCTATTTTTATCATTTTTTTCCAATATGATATGCTCCATGGGTGTGTCTCTGTGGCATTGGGTGGATAGTAGACTTCAATTGTTATGAACTGTGATGTAAAGTGTATGTACTAGAGTAAATATTGGAGAAGTGTACCTATATTGGACCACCTAACTTCAGTGCTCCATTTCTCACTCACAGTTATACCTAAGAGATCACTTATTGGACCAATACATGAGGCAGGCCAAGGTCTCCGTGTGTGCCCAGATTGAGGTTTCACCATTTGCTAGATTTTGTGTAAAATGCAAAAACAAGATTTTGTCCGGATGCCTTATATAAGACCAGTGGACCTTATATTTGACCACCTGACTACTCTCATTACTGACATTGGGTCACTGAACCATATAGGCACTACTCAATCAATATGATAGATGGATACATACATAAAAACATATGGTAAGTGCAGCCCTCCTGGAACAGTTCTTAGCACTCACGATGGTATTAGGAAACCAGGTGGTCCAATATCGAGCACCGCCTGGTCCAGTTTAAGCCTACACATCCTCATCAGGCATTGAAATAAAGTAAAGTTGAAGTATAACCTTTCCATTTACCTATAAAAGGTAGAATAGCTTCTATGCGATACATTTACAATGGATCAACCATTACATTCCCCTTATTAGACCATTTGACCCAATATTGGACCAGAATGTGCTGGTGGGGTGGGTTGGTCCAGTGGTAGCATGCTGGACTGCCAATCGCTGGGTCAAGGGTTCGAATCCAGCTCTTGCCGGGTCACCTGGGCCTATGTTGAACGGCTGTTTCAATCATCCTTTACCTCATTGCCATGTCCTCCTGTCCTAATTAGCCTACCAAATGCATAAATACAGGACGTAAAGCCCCAAACATCCATCCATGGACCAGAATGTGTCACATATTGGACCACTGGTAAAGGTATTAATTCTTCCAATAGAAGTTGATAACTTAATTTCATAACCTGGAGTAGTTCATGCAATCACCTTAGTCTGGAGCATATTGCTGTCTGCACAAGAGAGATATTTTGGTATGCTGGTGGAGAAATATATTTTATTATCCATCTTGAAAGGCCAGATCAGGTCAATTTATCATTCATTTTCCCGGTTAGTTGCATGACTTACTAAAGAAATTTATTTAAGGAGTGCTTTTGATATACATCCATGCATCATTCAAGTTACTTTATTGAATGTTGGCCTTGACTCTTATAATGCATTTGCAGAAATGAGCTTACAGGGCAGAGGACTAGATGTGGCTCTGGCCTAATAATGTAGAGCCCAAGGCTAAGGTTTGATTTAGAATGGACCATAGCTAGGACACCATCTTGGAAGTATAATTTTCTCACTTTTTGCCACCGCAAATACTTTTGTTGTATTTTTCTACATTACTGCTGTTCATGCACTTTTCATGAAGCACAGTTTCATCAACACCATATATATATAACACCAAACATATATATATATACACCGCATCTGACGAAATTATGCAAGTAGGTTATTTCGATGTAGCACAAAAGCTCTTGGGCCAAGCAGCGTATCCTTTTCACATAATCATCGGATTGGACTGAGAAATATTTCATGTGACTTTCATCAAGTTTCGTTCAGGCAAAGTTGAGTTATGACATATATTCAAATATTTTGGTGTCTGACGAAATTATGCAAAAGCAACGCAGCAAGCGGAAGGACAGTACAAATGTTTAACTTTTAAAGCAGATTTTTAAGCATCAGAACTTCTTTGAGATATTGGAGAGCATATATTTGATAAAAATATGCAAAATCAATGTTATTCCAATGGAGACAATTTATGCATATTGCTCGGCAGTGACAGCAAGTAGGCAAAATTTTTTGATGTGGATTGTAGCCAAATGATGTAACGCTAATGTTTTGAGCACAATTGTTTGATAATTAAACATTTGTACTGTCCTTCCTCTTGCTGCGTTGCTTTTGCATAATTTCGTCAGACACCAAAATATTTGAATATATGTCATAACTCAACTTTGCCTGAACGAAACTTGATGAAAGTCACATAAAATATTTCTCAGTCCAATCCGATGATTATGTGAAAAGGTGAGCTGCTTGGCCCGTCAGATGCGGTGTATATATATATGTACGAGGGGTTTTCCATAAGTTCTGTCCAACTGGTCATAACTTTTGCTATATTTGATATAGAAGCATGATATTAGGGTGAGATAATACTGACGTAATTCTCAAATAACACCCAAAATATCAGATCATATAGACAAATATAAATGCTTAATCTGTTGCCATGGAAACCAGAAGTCATGAAATGCGGCCCAGATTTTGTAGTACTCACTGAAAAAGCATGGAACACCTGCTTACATTATCTATGTTTTGAGTAATTGAATAAAGGTATATTCATGTTTTCTTTCATGGAATACATTCAGTTATTTGTAAAATCATTAATAACAATCGAAACTAGTATTATCGTTACATCTCAGTTATTTTAACATCACCTGTGCAGTTTCTATTTTTTTACGAGATGAGAAATTTTTTGGATTCGGATGACACCATACAATGCAGACATATACCAGTTATATTTCTTCAATTTAATTGGATAAAAACTACCGGAGAGAGTAAAAACCTTCTATGATACACACAAGGAAGACAGTATGAGTGACTGAACCAAGTAAAGATTGCACAACCTTTTTCTGAATGAAGAAAACACAAGTTGGAAGACCAAAGAAAAGGAGACTGGACAATGCCATAACAGACCTTAACATGAAGACTGAGGTATCTTATTTAGACATGGTTAGAAAGTATGAGAAAAAGTATTTACAGGGTCGCAGTCATTAGTTTAGGAAGTTGTGAAATGGCTATGTATATTTTGAATATATTCTGTTCTATATCTCTTGTAATAATTACATATTTTGACAAGATATATCAAGTATATGCCTGTTAACAAGATCGCAGTCGCATTTCATGACTTTTGGTTTCCATAGCAACAAATCAACGATTTCTTCTTGTTTCTATGATCTGATTTTTTGGAAATCATTTGCAAATTACTTCAATATCAACTGACCCCAATATCATTTTTCTGTAGATAATGCAGCAAAAGTTATGACAGGTTGGACAGAACTTACTGAAAACCCACCGTAAAGCACAAAAAGTCTGCGAAACACCAACAGTGATCTCAACATGAGGACTATGAGGCATTGACTTTTTAAGGGATATATAAAGTTAGAGGAAATGTACTCAGTGTCAACTTCTTTATTCTAAGAATGTGTGAAATGTTAGGGATTATTTTTAATACGTTTCTTGTCCTGTATCCCTAGTGAAAATGAATTTTTGACAAGATATAATGAATATTTTGTCTCTAAAAGTACCCTGGGCTGCATTTCATGACTTTTGGTTTCCATGGTAACAAATTAACCATTTATTTTTATTTCTATGATCTGATTTTTTTGGAATCATTTGCAAATTACCTCAAAATTATTTGACCCAAATATCATGCTCCTGTATTAAATATTGCAAAAGTTATGGCAAGTTGGACAGAACTTATAGAAAACCCCTCGTATATATATATATGTATATGTATACATATAAGAAAACATATATGCTTGTGATTGGAGCAGAATTTTTAAGATGACTCTTCCAAACTATTTGTCAGCAGCAAAGTCTGCAGAATGAAATGGCTGCTGTGTTCTAGGGAGACAATTGAAACACTCAAGAAATTTCTTCAATCGACCTATTTCACTGAATGGCCTGAAACTGGACCCCAAGTAACTTTTTTGCAATTCAACAATTCTTAATTTGCTTTTCACACTCAAAATCCAAAAAGACAACTTTCAAAATTTAAGCTGAAAGAATGACCAAGTTATAAAGCCTTGAAGTTACATTAAAATGCACTAAAAATACTCAAGCTTGGAGACACCTTGGCTGGACCAATCAGAGACAAGGGCGGGAAAGCTATTAGCCAATGGGATTTCAGTATTCACCACTTTTCCCCCAGTGTTAACTGGGAGAACCATCAGTAAAATTGGTCTATTTGTTGTGGCTTCTTATTGTCATGTGGCTTATTTGGCATTGAGAGACTTCTTATTTTTATGTTAAGTAAATGATTGACAGTTCTTTGCTCTTTTGTTTTCCTGAGATGGAAATCTTGCTGATGTTTTGTTTTTCAATGTATAACAGTGTCATGTATCAACAGCTGATTATTAACGCTATAAATTAGTTCAGTTTTTTTAAATGTATTAATCTACTGAGAAGAGAGTGGACATGTAGTAAATGTGCTTGAAAAATCTGGTGACATCAGAAAACTAGGATTAGACCGTTAGTCAATGATGGATATTGGGAGGATGACCTAGTTTTCCAGGCATGAGGATCGAATCCGTCTTGACAAGTGATTTGATTTGATTTATTTAACAAATTCATCAGTGCATGTACAACAAATTGTGCGACATACTATGAAATAACCAGAAATGGCTTAATGAAATGGAAATGAAGTATATAGAGTTACAGTTGCGGACGAAAATATTCATACAGCTGAGTACTCTGCACATATTTGGTATTTACTCTTGATTCAGTGGTGCGAGGAGAAAAATTTCACTTTTAAGTCATTGCCCTAATCAATTGTCATTGTAAAGCACTGCAAACTTAAGCATATCTCTGCTGTCAAGCTCTGGGGGCATACAAACATAAAATTTCAACATGACAAAAGTATTCATACAGCTCGAACACGCTGGGTATAAAGTGCATAAAAAGCTTGAATTTCTATTCCATATCATTTGTAACTTTCTGTGGCTTCTTTGGATAACCTCTTTAGTAGTCCTGAGTGCTTTTTTGGGTGTTTTTATCTGTTTTGGTTGACCCACACCACCTATAGCGCTGGTATCATTTTACCATTAAATGTATATGAAACTTCTGCAACGATGCTCGCTAAGCCAAACTAAATGCTCACACACAGTGAAATTTGGTTTCATGGCTTGCTTTAATCATTAGTTCAAACTCTCATTTGGACTAAAATTAACTTGTGGCATGCAGGTGATGATTTGCACATGATGCAAAAGACATAGGATAAAAATTGTCCAAGACCCAATGCTATTTCAATGGGCAAAACTTTCAAGACTTCGCTATACATTTGGTACCCATGTCTAAATCTTGTAAAACCAAATGCAACTTCTTTTAGTTTACACCAGGCACAACCTATTGCATAAAGAAAGCTATGATGGACCATTTGAAGAAATGAAGTTATTCTTTATGGACTTATTGCCAACTTTTGAGAAATGTCATATACATTTAGTGGTAAAATGATACCAGCGATATAGGGTGGTGTGGGTCAACCAAAACAGATAAAAACACCCAAAAAAGCACTAAGGACTACTACGGAGGTTATCCAAAGAAGCCAAAGAAAGTTACAAATGATTTGGAATAGAAATTCAAGCTTTTGATGCACTTTATACCCAGCGTGTTCGAGCTGTATGAATACTTTTGTCATGTTGAAATTTTATGTTTGTATGCCCCCTGAGCTTGAAAACAGAGATATGCTTAAGTTTGTAGTGCTTGACAATGACAATTGATTAGGGCAATGACTTAAAAGTGAAATTTTTCTCCTCGCACCCCTGAATCAAGAGTAAATACCAAATATGTGCAGAGTACTCAGCTGTATGAATATTTTCGTCCGCAACTGTATGAAAATGTCAGGATGGCCAACAAAAGCTTCATAGCTTATTTCCAGTGGGGGCCTGAGAAATGATACACAAGAAGGCAGCATGAGTTGTGGGTTTAGTGGTTGACTAGGGTCAATTGTGCATGTTTATACAGGTGCGTTTAAGTGATTATTTGACTCCAGAGTATAGTCGTAGTTTACAGCTAAACACTTTGATAAAGAGAAAATGAGGACCAGCTCACTGTGAAAAATGCACTTCGTGAATCATGATAGCTGATGAAGTGTCATCTTCTCTGCTTTCAACATAGGAAACATAGAGGCAGTTTGATTAGTCATGATCAAGAGAAGGCTATTTGACTTGTCATAACTGATTTTGGATTGAAAGTCAGATGCATAATCCTTACGTTTGGCTGTCACCAACAAGAGGGATAAGTCTCCTTAAATCAAATTAACATCGAAAACTTGTATTGGGTATGATCATGACAAATCATCAGTATGATGACACACAAAGTGCCATTTTCAGAGTGCGACAGTACACTCTTTTTCGGTATCAAAGTGTTTCACTATAAGCCATGGTGTACTAGATGATTGTTTAATGCAAAAATTTAAAGCTGTTATAGACTGATTTGGCTTTGATGTCATTAGGTAAAGCATTCCAGGATTTTATGGAATTATAAGAGAACTAGAGGACCCCCATGCTTCTTGGAATAAAGAGATAGGCCTACAAATGAGTAGCAGTGTGCAGTATAGTGGTTTATCATTGTGGCGCTGACATACGTTGCCCTCCAGTGTAAATGATGATTGGAAAGGTGTTGCCGTCCGGTGAGTAGAGGATTACGAAAACTGCTGTAGGTGCAGAACTCATGGATGTTAAGTTCTGTGAAGGAAAAAATCCGTAAAGGAAGAGTAAAGAGGAAGATTGATGTATGACATGGCCTGATCCATGGATAATTGAGGATTCCTATGCAGAAAGAAAAATCAGGCAAAAAGCTTAATTTCTAATATGGAATAGGATATATAGAATTAGCCAGTCGCTAGGGGAAAGTAGAAAGGATTGAAATTGTGTAGTTTTGTTAAGTTGGTTTTTAGTGTCCTGATTTGTAACAAAGAACCTGTTTTGTATTGTTTATTTGATGCCTCCCTCTTCTGAGCCCAGGGAGAACAACCCACTACTACCATTGCAGGCACGTGAATAGAGGTGTGTGGATAGCATACATGTGTGGATGGGTTGTTAGAAGTAACAGATAGTTCTGTAAAGATAAAAATCTGTAGAGCTTTTGAAAAGATGAAGATTGGTATAAAGCATGGCCAGATTCATCAACAATTGGCGATTTGTATACAAAAAGAAAATCTGAGCAAACAACAAAAATATAAGATAGGATGACTTGTCAGCAGATTTGACTATGATGAAAGCAAGATCCCCAATTTGCCAAGATTATGCATCTGAATAATGCCAATTGTGCTACAGGTCAGTGGTCCTTGTGATGAATCACAGCTTTGAATCATTTTATACATTATCCGACTCCTGCACCACAATTTCAAGATATGGTGCATGGACTCAGGTTTGGAAGCCTGGAGCTCTTTTGGCTGCTCCTGAAAGCATTATTTACACTGCTAATTTAGCAGTGTTATGCATAACCAATTCCTTATGCAGAAATTTGGTGTTGTTGCATTCCAGACATAATTGATTTATAGTTAGGTATACTTGGATCTTCTGAAGGTACTATTTCTAATCTTTGGCCAGAGAAAAAAAGCTGTAATCCTGGGAAAGCTTTGTTTTCTTTTTTGTTGACAGAAGATCTGTTGGGATGGTCGATTTGAGAAGCAAAAAATCAATGATGTCTAGCCTATAAGGTGATATGAATGGTCATTGTGTCAATGCCATTGGCAATGAAATAGGATATATCTATGATATCAAAGATCCTGTCACTGGGTGATTGAGTTCACTACTGGGTTGCAGATGAATGAGATGATAATGGTGTTATGGCAAAACTGGTTTTGCACAATAGATGACATTAGATGTATCAACAGCCAGTCTCTGTATTCTATGCTTAGTAAGGGAACCTCAAAACAATTGAACTGGGGAAAAATGGCAAAATACCTGCAATCTGGATCATATAGAATCAGATGAAAAGTAGTCTAGCAGAGAATGAGTTATTTTGTAAAATAGCAGTAAAAAGCATGACTGACTGACTAATTCTGAGGTAATTATGATTTTCAAGTGTTTGCTAAAACCGGCTGAAAGGGCAGAAAGGCTGCAGGGCGTGCAGGCGAACTTCTTGCCTAAATTGTTGAAGTTTCTATTGGAATAATTATCTGTACTTGCATTTGTATTTTCATTTGGTTAAATTATTGACTTTGAAATTTTCATATTGGTAAAGGCACATATAATTTTGTAATTATCTGCCTACCATTTTTTAAAGCTCATGCAATAACAATAGATGATCAGCTAATGTACTTTATATAAATGGTCAATAAACGTGAACTTGAACTTGGCCAGACTGCTTGGAGTGAGTTTAATCTCAAAATATGATTTGTGATGGTAAATGTCTTTAGCTCTGCTTGCACGTTGATTGGAATTTATTGTTTGTTCGTGAAATGTTGGCTCAGTACATTGAAGTGTTCGGCACAAAGCGTGAACTGTGATGCATCCTATCACGTTTTATATGCTTTTCTGTTGTACACAGTATTTGTTTTTGTGCTTCAGTCTTTGTAGTTTTTGGACAATTTGAAATTCATCTGGAAAACTGTCTACAAAATGTCAGAGAAAAACCTTTTACACAACATAATTTTTGCTGATATTCTGTGAGTTAATCTTTGTGATTTTCTTCCTGATGTGATGCATTTTGCTTGGTCATTAGCTAGAAAAGCAAAGATGTAAGTAATTTGATGTTTTGGATAAAAGTAGCTCAATTTCTATCATTTTGTTCTATATGATATGCTCCAAGGGTGTGTCTTCATGTCAGTGGGTGGACGGCAGTCTTCAATTGTTCTGCTCTGTGATGTAAAGTGATGTGTAGAGTACATATTAAACTGACTTTTTCCTGTCAACTGCCTCACTATTTTCTGCAGAGAGATAATCTTTCTGTCGAATTATGTGTGATGGGATATGAACTAAAGCCAAAGGATTATGTCTAACACTGATTTCTGTGGTGATTGGGTATTGAGTGAAATGGTACACGGAAGTCTGCACAATACAAGCTCCTATTCATTCAGGGATAGCGTTTTTACGTGCTTCGATATAGGTCTCTGGATGCAACCTTGCTCTATTGTAGGTCAATTAGACTAAGACCGAGTTACCATTTTCAATGTTATTATCCGCTTCAGCTGTTGTGTTTGGTTGCTTTTTATTACCTTCAGCGAACGAAGTTCGAAGAAGGTATTGTTATCACTTTGGTAAAATGGTCGGGCGGCGGGCGGATAGATAGTTTCCGGGCCAGAACTCGGGCCCTATTGCATGTACATAGATGAAATTTGGTACACACATACACATAGCCCATATGGTCTAGTTGTGCCTGTTGATGGTCTGATTGATGGATAATCGATACTTTTTGAAATATTGAACAAAAAGATAAAACATTATTTTCTGGCCCAAAACTTGCCCAGTATTGCATGTACAATGGATGACATTTCGTACACATATCACCTATATGATGCTGTTGTGCCTTTTGATGGTGTCATTCATGGTCATTCTATACTTTTTGAAATATTGACAAAATATATTGCAAATTATAATTTTTTGTTTCTGGCCCAAAACTTAGCCTCTCTTGCATGTACCTGAATAAAAATTCATCCACATATTGCCTATAAAGCTCTTTCACTGGTCTCATTGATAGGTAGTTTTAACACTTTTTAAATATTTAGAAAGAATTTGAATAAATGAATATACTTCTTGGTTTTCGACCCACAGTTCATAACCTATTCCTTGTACATGTATGAAACTGCACATATTGTGTAAATTTGTCTAGTCCAGCCTTTCCATGGTTTTACCTACCCTGGCAGGCAGCCGGGCAGATGGTAGGGCAGCCGGTATATAGATAATTTCAGACCAAGATTTGGCCACGATTGCATAATACCAATTTTGTCAACATCGCTTTTATGACTTTTAAAGATGTCTTTCGCTGAAGGTTTGCTGCTGCGCAGCCTATGTTTTAGATAGTTATGACCAGTGATAGTTTCTATTTGAACTGGTCCTGGCCCTACCAGCTGGTGGTGCTTGAGTTGTATCGCAGGAGCAGAGTTAGTACCCATGTCCTCTTGAGCCATGGGTTTGAAGTCCATTGCTGTAACCATTTGGCCACTGAAGGACATTTCAATAAGGCATTCAGGTCTGATTTGCAGGGATGTACTGCTGTTTATCAGGATTGATTTTTTTTATGCTCACCCTCAATCTATGAGAAAAAAATTGGGTTTTCAATCTCAAATATTGTATATTGTTTACTTTTCATTTACTTATTTTGTCACGTCTGGTCTTTTAATATCAATCACATTTAAGTCGAATTTACATTTGAAGTATGCTGCCATCCATCACCTATATTACTTCTTGAAACTGACTTTAACCTTGGTTCTCATAATACGTTGACCGAAATGAAATGGCTGTGAAGTGGTGGCTTGGGTCAAATGACATACTCATAGCTTAAGACTGACACTTCCACAGTAAGTACATTACTGGTTTCCTCGGACTCTTTTTACCACAACAACTTTTTCCTTTTCTGATTTCTGACATTTCAGCTATTCATGCACATTTCATGAAGCGAAGCTTTATCATAAATAAGATCAAATGCATAATGCTTGATTGGGCTGTCTGAAATTATATTCAAAATATCAAATCTGCTGAAATTTAGACCTAAAATTGATGACTGCATAAGGGAAGCAAACGCAAGCAAAGTTTCAGTAAAATCGATTTATATTTACCTTTTTATATCATTCATTCTCCATTGCAATATTAGGACTTACTAAATAAATTCATTTAAAGAGTGGTTTTGATAGATGCATCCATCCATCATTCAGGTTGCTTTAGTGGATGTTGGCTTGACTCTTACAATGCATTTGCAGAAATGAGCTGGTTTGGTAGAGTGGCTTTGGTCTGATAATGTAGACTCCCAAGATTTGATTTAGAGTCTATCCTGGACAAAATCTTGGAAAGTACAATGCACCACAACTACATGTAGGGGAGAGCGGGGCACAGTGAGACCCAGGCCACAGTGAGAAAGTTTGTCATGAGAACGACTGAAATATTACAGAATATACTAGAAATGTCTTGAACTTAATGCACAGGCCACAATTCATGCAGAATGAGGAATTCCCTGTCATGTTTGTGGCCTTTATTGGACTAGCGCGTATCAGAGAGAAGTTCTGATTTATTGGTTACAGGTGTGGTAGGCCATGTATGTAATTGTATGTCCTTGTAAAAAATGCAGATAAAAACTCACCTAGCTACCTGTTGTTGTTAGACTGTTTTAAAATACATAATATGCAATCTGCCAAGCCAGGAGAGAGTGGTAAGCGGGTTTAGATTTAGTATATAAGGCCAACACTGTTGGATTGCTTTGTGTGTGTGTGCCATCCAGATGTGGACCAATTAGCGTCGTTTTTGCCGATTTTGTGAACGGCCACTAGAGGCACCACTGCTTCACCATGCACCCTCTGGCGTAAACCCACAAACGCATTTTCCATGTTGGTGCATCACTTGTGACGCATGCGCAGTGAAAGAATGTCAGTGCCCACGAAGAAAAACAAAGATGGCGAATGACATGTGCAACATTTTTTAGATGACAGTATGCCATGATTTTTCAATACATACATGACTAGTGTGGGAAGGATCGCTAGGCAATCGCAATTTATGCTCTCGCTGACCGCTCTAAAACCCATTGATAAAACCATTCAGCAGACCTGGGGGGTCTTCAGTTGTGGTTGCACAATCCCCGTCTCACTGTGCCCAGGCAGCCCGGCCTTTGGGGCACAGTGAGAAGAATAACTACCAATGGCTAATCCTAATTTTTCGCCAAACCTGTTATAGTTAGGAAGCTGACAATACTGAACAATGTAGCCTAATTCATTAGCCAAAACATTGGTCTGAAGCGGTTTTACTGCTGACTGCCAACATTGCGTTACACTTGAAAAGAAAAAAAAAGTGTCTCACCGAGCTGCGCTCTACCCTACTTCTGCTGAATTTGCAACATTTCAGATGCACTTTTCTTGATGAAGATATAGATTCACCACTCACTGTATATTGTATATATATGGAACAATGAAGCTTGTGATTGCAGAAGAATTTGCAAGAGAAGTCATCAAAACTGTGTGCCAGCAAAGTCCGTAGTGTATGGAATTGCTGCTGTGCTCAAGGAAGACAGCTGAAACGCTCAAAAAATTTCTTCAATTTTTTGTGGCTTATAATTGTTGTGTGGCTTATTTGGCATGGAGGGACTTATTTTTATTTGACTACAGGTGAATGACAGTTCTTCTCTCTTCTGTGTTCCTGTTGTGGAATATTTGCTTATGTTTATTTTTCAATGTATGACAGTGTCGTGTTTCAACAGCAGATTATCAGTAGGCCTACTCCTTGAATATCCAATAGGATGATATGGTACTAATTATACCTTTATCAAGAACCATAATGTGAAATGTTATGGAAAGCATCGACTTACCCTGTGAAAAGGAAGTTAATCTACCTGAGAAAACACATTTGTTCAGTTTTGTTTTTAATGTAGGCCTATTAAGCTATTGATAAGGCAGGGATGTGTAGTGGAGGTGCTTGGAAGACCTGGTGACATCAGAAAACCATGAAGAGACATCAGTCAATCATGGATATTGGGAGGATGATCTGGTTACAAGGCATGATGCTCGAATCCATCTTGACAAGTGATTTGACTATGATGAAAGCAAGATCCCCAATTTGCCAGATTATGCATCTGAATAATGCCACTTGTACTGCAGGCAGTGGCGTAGCTAGAAATCCAGGAGTGGGGGGGCCAAGGGGGGGGGGGAAGGGTCTGAACTAGGGGGGCCCACCTTTCGCGGCATTTTTTGGGCAATACAGAGGTACAAATTAACGCAGTAACACGTTACAAACAACATGGGAATATTGACACTCTTTACTTTTGGCATGCACTAACAGCATTTACTATTTAATTTAAATATGATGCAAAAACCATAGGGGCCCTTCAGCATATGTCAAAACATTTATATCTATTAATAACTTAAGTATATGTATATTATGAGTGAGATCATTGACTTAAAACCCCCTATGGCAAAAACCACTAAATATTCTTAGAAAAATGACTTTCCATAAAACCAGTTGGACAAATTGCGGATTTCAGCCGTTCACTTTGTTATGCATATGGAATAAGGGGACAAATGTTTCCAAAATAGCATTTACTGATTCATGATGCTGATGACCATCATGATCATCTTGGGTTGGGTTGCAATTACTTTTGAAAGAGCACAGCCCCTATCTGTATAAAAATTCCCTAATACAACATCAATGACAATGCTGTCACACAAAGAAGAAAACTTCAAAGGTGCATAAAATAATGTGATGTTACAATCATTGCCTAATTGTCATAATACAAGTTTAAGACAGACTTGAATGGTCTCATGAAATTTGATTTTTATCTGGTCAATGGTCATATATATAATAATATAATAATAATAATAATAAACTAAGCATTTATATAGCGCTAGTTTCAGTCAGACTGCTCACCAGCGCTTTTGTGGAATTAATTGTAATGTAGCTGGAATAGGTGCGTTTTCAATTTTTTCTTAAAACTTTCCATAGACTTGCAACTACTTATCTCATGGGGAAGACTGTTCCAAAGTTTAGGAGCCACATGTGTGAATGCTCTGTCTGCAATTTTGTTGATGTCGCGAGTGCTTGGAATTGACAATAGCAACTTCTTGTTACTTCGTAAGTTGCAATTTGGTTGTCTGAGGTGAATGAGCTGTTCTAAATATTCTGGAGCCTGGTCGTTCAGCACTTTCCATGTCATCATCAAGACTTTGAACTGTATCCTCGCTGGGATTGGCAGCCAGTGTAAGTTCATCCTATGACTTGTGACACTGTCTCGTCTTTTCAATTGTTCGATTAAGTGGACAGCTGTGTTTTGTGCTACTTGAAGCTTCTTTATCAGTCTCTGCGATATACCATGAAGCAATCCGTTGCCATAATCCAGATGTGGAGTGACCAGTGCATTTACTGCTGTTTTTGTTGATTCTTTGTCTAAATTTTTACGCAGCTTTGAGATGTTTTTCAAGTTGAAGTAGGCATTTTTGCACATTTTGTTCACCTGCTTTTCCATTTTCATTTCTTTGTCAAATATGACGCCAAGATTACGGACATTGTCTGTGGTTTGAATCTCAACGTTGTTTACCTGAATTGATGAAACCTTTAGCTTTTTTAGTTGATGAAGTTCAGTTTTGTCACCGTTGTTGCAGAGCATGTTTTCGGTGAGAAAATTTCAAATTTCTTTTATGCACTTCTCCATTTTCTTCACTGCTTTTATTTGATCACCAAGGAAGCTCGGCTTAAAGGAGAGCACAAGCTGTTCATCATCAGCATATTTTTCATCTTCGATTTTATTTCTCTGTGCTACTTCACTGACTGGTGCGATGTAAGAATTGAATAGTATGGGACCCAACTTAGACCCTTGTGGGACTCCTTACTTCAGGTCCAGCCTTTCTGACATAACATCATTCAAAATTACTGCCTGTGATCGCTGTGAAATGTAGGATTTGAACCACTTTAGAGCTGAGCCATTTATTCCATATCTATTTTCCAGTCGTTTTATGAGAATGCTGTGGTCAATTGTATCAAAGGCTGCTGATAGATCCAGGAGTACCAGCATTGTCACCTCACCACGACTCATGCTCAACATTATGTCATTGTGAATTTTGGTAAGAAGAGTTTCAGTGCTGTGAAACTTCTTGTAGGCAGATTGTTTCTTTTCATCTAGCTTGTTTTTAACAATGTGGTCATTGTACTGTTTTATCACTGCACTTTCTATGACCTTACTCAAGAAGGATAGGTTTGAAACTGGTCTATAGTTCTTTTTTATGGGTTCGATGCCTGCTTTCTTCAGGAGTGGTTTAACCAATGCATGTTTTAATACCTGCGGCATCTAGCCAAGAGTGAGCGACAAGTTGACAATTTCAGCTATGATTGGGAGAAATTCATCAAGACATTCAAGCAGCAGCCATTTAGGGATTGGGTCAAGTGCACAGTGCTTTTTCGGCATATCTGATATCAGTTTTCTAATCTCTGCATGTGAAAGAGTATTGAAATTGTCCAATGGTGTTCCTATGTCAACCACTGTCTCAACTGTGGGATCAGTTGTGTTGGAGTTAAGTTCAGACCGTATCTTTTCTATTTTCTCATCAAAGAATTTGTTAAAGTCATTGGCCAGCTGTTTCTCATCTTCATGATGGGGAAGGGGCAGCTCTTGTTTCCTGTTGAGACAGGCATTAAGAACCTTGAACATAGATTTAGAGTCGCCTTTTGTTTGACTAATTTTTGCTCTTAGGTCATCTGATTTGAGTTGGTTTAGATGTGAGTTCATGGCATTACGTTTATCTTTGAAAGTTTCCCAATCTGTTTCAAGATTTGACTTTCGCCATTGTTTCTCTGCTTTTATTTTCGCTGTTTTCAGGTCTTTGATGTCTGCGTTTGTCCATGGTGTGGCATTACGGAGGATTATTCTTTTGAGTTTCGCTGGTGCATGTTTATCTAAGATGCATTTTGTCTAATTGTATAAGTTGACAAGTTCGTCCAGGTGTTTGGATGGTTCAGTTTCAGTTCTTACTTCAGTTTGTTTTTCAGAAAGATGTGAAGCTATATCTTTTCTGAACTCCACAACATTACAGGTAATTTCATTAGTACACGATTCTTGAGTTCTAGACCCACCAAATACATGACATATTTAGTTGATCTGATTGGTTCAAAGATAACAGAACGTCACACATTGGAATTATCAAACGTAGTAAGTACTATTTTAGCATTGATTCCTCACAGTCAAGTGTGAATGGCAAGAATCGCATGGTAATGAAATCACCTGTAATACGGCTAGTGTTTCTGACTGTGACCTTCTTCACAGGATTGCTGTTTTTGTTCACATTAAGCTTCAACATGATGCAACTGTGGTCTGAATTCAGATCACCAATGGAACAATTAGTCAGGACAGAGTTTTGCCGTGTGATTACCAAGTCTAATGTGTTGCCTTCTTTGTGAGTTGGAGAGGAGACATGCTGTACAAGATCGAACATTTCTAGGATACTGATGAACTCTGAAGCTTTACTGTCTTTTGGCTTGTTCACATGAAAGTTGAAGTCACCTGTTAGTATTACTTCATGTTCATAAGTGTGGTAGTGAGCAAGGAATTGATTAAATTCTTCGTAGAATTCAGATATAGTGTACCTATTTTGGCTCGAAGGTTCTGATCGGTACACAACAACTAAAGTTACAGTTTTGTTGTTGTTTTGAAACTGGACTTCCATGTGCTCAAATGTCTTACATTTTGCACTCTCCTTTTTCACAACATTCAGTCCGGCTTTTACCAAACAGCCAACACCTCCGCCTTGTCTACCCTCCCTTGGTTCATGTAAGAAGACACATTCTCCTTGTCTCTCCAATTCCCCTATTTCCAATTGGTCATCATGTTTTAACCAAGTTTCAACAAAAAGGAAAATGTCAATGTCAGATTCATCTCTGAATTCCTTTACCATTTGTGTCTTTTGATGAAGGCTTTGAGCATTCCATAGAGCAATATTTAAATAATGCCTTCCGGACGTTTTTGCTCCATTTTGGTGCAGGCTTTTGTTAGCACTAGTCTGATTTGGTTTGTCAAGGGGCCAAAATTTATTTGTCAGGGTCAGTGGTTGTAGAGGACGAGGAGATGTGCCTCTTGTAGTATACTTTCTTGACCTGTTTGAGATAGGAATCCATGCTGTATTCATACTTTTACAGTGCTGTGTTTGTGATTCGGCACTTGTTATTCCGCTGCGCACCACATCCGAGTACAATTTTGTACCAGACATGGCAATTTTGGCTTATATTTTTCTTTTTGAACTGACTTGAAACACACTACAGAGTGCCCAACAATTCCTTGCACAAAGCTTTAAGCCTGTTTCTTTGATTTGAAATTTGATTCAGACACACTTCAAAGTGACTGACAAGCTTTTGGTCTGATTTGAGAATGACTTGGACACACTATAAAGTGACCAACAAGTCTTGAACAAGTCTTGAAAGCAGTTGAGTTTTGCTAGAGCAAGACAATGACTCGGACACACAACAAAGTGACAAACGAGCCAGTTGATTTTGCGGTAGGCTGATTTGTTCGAGAGAAGCAATAGACTTGGACACACTACAAAGTGACCAACAAGTCTGGGAAGCACAGATAAGCTTGGTTAGAGCAAGAAGATGACTCGGACACACTACAAAGTGACCAACGAGCCAGCGATTTTACATTGGGCAGATTAGTTTGAGAGAATCAGTAGACTTGGACACACTACAAAGTGACCAACAAGTCTAGAAAGCACTGGTAAGTTTAGTTAGACCAAGAAGATGACTCGGACACACTACAAAGTGACCAACAAGCCAAGAGATTTTGGAGTAGGAAGATCAGTTTTAGAGAAACAGTAGACTTGGACACACTACAAAGTGACCAACAAGTCTAGAAGGCAAAAGTAAATGTAGTTAGAGCAAGAAGATGACTTGGACACACAACAAAGTGACCAACAAGCCAAGAGATTTTGGAGTAGGAAGATCAGTTTTAGAGAAACAGTAGACTTGGACACACTACGAAGTGACCAGCAAGTCTAGAAAGCAAAAATAGGATGGATAGAAGTTAGTTTAATTTAGCAAGGAGGACTTACAGAGGTCCAATGCACAATAAGTTACAAGTGCTGTTCAGATTCAATATACAGGTAAGATTTATCTTTGATACAAGTATTGTAGTAACAAAGCTGGACAACAATTTAAGAAAAAAATTCAGGTGTTCTTTGCTGTACAGAAAGGTTGTGGGTATGCTGCAGTGAAGCCTATATTTCCTGGATGTATGCTGTCTGCTTGGCTATGCAGATGAGTTGAGATCTTGGATGAGTATTGTTCAAACGTCTGGAATAATAAATCAGTGCTGGAAATATAAAATACAAAAGTTGGATAGCTTTTAAGGTGCAAAAACGAAGGTAAAATGAGCAAAAATTGAGTTCAAAACAATGTGTATTGGAGCCACAAAACGATGTTGAGATAGCAGACTAAGAAATATAGTGAAACAGACTTAGAAATCTACTGAAACACTGAATTAGAAATATAATGAAACACTAAATTATAAATGAAATGAAGTCAAAGTATTAATAATTTAAGCAGAAATCCTCCGTGCTCTGTAGGGGAAGTGTACTTATATTGGACCACCTAACTTCAGTGCTCCATTTCTCACACACAGTTATACCTAAGAGATCACTTCTTGGACCAATGCACGAGGCAAGCCAAGGTCTCCGTGTTTGCCCAGATCGAGGTTACGACATTTGCTAGATTTTGTGTAAAATGCAAAAACAAGATTTTGTCCTGTTGCCTTAAATAAGACCGGTGGACCTTATATTGGACCACCTGACTATTCTCATTACTGACATTGGGTCATTGGACCAATATAGGCACTACTCATCCAGTATGATAGATGGATACATACATACAAACATATGGTAAGTGCAGCCCTCTAGGAACAGTTCTTAGCACTCGTGATGGTATTAGGGAACCAGGTGGTCCAATATCAGGCACCATCTGGTCCAATTTAGGTACACACATCCTCATCTGGCATTGAAATAAAGTAAAGTTGAAGTTCAACCTTTCCATTTACCCATAAAAGGTAGAATGGCTTCCACACAATACATCTATAATGGATCAATCATTACCTTCCCCTTATTAGACCACTTGACCCAATATTGAACCAGAATGTGCCTGATATTGGATCACGGGTCCAATATGTGGCTCCATGATTGGTCCAATTGAAGGCCCTCGTCAACTTATAGTTATTGCACATATTCTAAAAAGAGTAATACTATTCTATCAGTATGCCATCAGTTTGTGCAACAGAGAACACCTACTATATGTATCTCCTGTTGTTTTAATCATTGCTGTTTATTTGACCATCTGGCAGGCCGCCAAATTTTGTTGATTTTTAGAAGAAATATGGTAAAAATTAAATAATTCTCATAATTTTCCATGTTTGCTGCCAAGAAACTTCCCGTGCCAACTATGGAAGTTTGTATTCAAGAAGTATCCACCAAGTATCTCACCTGCTCAGATCCATCATCCGGCTGGGAGATATGCTGGTGGTCCAATTTAAGGACTGGTCCAAATTAGGTACACTTCCCCTACAGGTGTGAGACTATAGTTTCTGGGCCTTGGAGTGCAATGTGGGTCAGCTGCAACAGGTGTGTATTCAAAATGGGGATTCCCCAAGTTCCAATGAGTTTCAGAGTGGCCTGTCAAAAACAAGCCAAAAATCGTCCAAAATCGATGTGAGCGGCCACAAAAAGTTGCCACAAAGTAAACAGAGATTGCTACCGACAAAACTACACCAGAATAAGCCACAAGACATCCAATAAACTCCAGAAATGGTCCAAAATGTCTCAGAGCTCTTCACTAGCGTGTTGACAGTCTGACAGCGCCTCTCTATATAGGCCTAAAAGCTAATAGCGATTGCTGATAACGAAACAAATTCCGAAAATATAGGGAAATTCAATTCAACACATAAAAAATTGAGCAGTTTGTACAAATCGCTCTGGTTAATATGTCCTATCCAGAGATATTTCAAGGGCACAGTATTTCTTTAGCTCAACAATGGCAAGGGAAAGATTTCCTCAAATCACAATATTTCTGATGTTGCATGGAACTGCTATAGACACATAGGGATACCGAAGGGAGTTAGGCAAAAATTGGGAAACACTTAAATTTGAAGCAAAAAGGCAAAAAAGGTAGATTATTGAAAAACGGTTAACCACAATTAAAAACCAGTGGTTTCCATAAGATTCTTTTGAAATAACATTAAATCTAGATCTTGAAAACAAAGGCAAATGTCGCTGGGCTACCCTCAAAAGGTACGCCTGCAGGTACGCCTTTTGCCAGATATTTTCAAAGAAATTGTCAGATGCCTCAGAATTTTTTCAGGGCAACTATCATTAATCTGTTGAGAATCTGGTATAACTGAACGTCCGCTCAGGTCACAAAGCCGAATATCTGCTCAAATAATTTTTCCAATTTCTCAAATCTGAAATGGGGGGCCAGTGGGGGGGGGGCCACTTATCCATTTGGGGGGGCCTTGGCCCCCCCAGGCCCCCCCCCCCATAGCTACGCCACTGACTGCAGGTCAGTTGTCCTTATGACGAATTGCAGTTTTGAATGATTGTGTGGACTCGGTTTTGTGACAAGATCCCATGCACCAATGTGTGACGGTGTTCACTTCTGAATTGCAGATGCATGAGATGACATATGGCAAAACTGGTTGTGGGCAGTAGATGTCTTAATATGAATCAACAGCCAGTCTCACAAGTTATTATAACTTACTTAAGGCGCCTGGAAGGAATTGACAGGAGAAATATTGCAAAATACCTGCAATCTGGAATTCCCTGCATGTCATCCTCTGTCGACTCCAATTGTTTTTCATTGAGAATGACAACTGCAAGTCTTCGTTTAAGTGAAATTGTATTTAATTACTGTGTATCCCATTTTCCTGGCAGACGAACAATGAAGAAATGGGGAACTTAAAACCAATTGGGGTCCATGTCAGCTGTGATTGAAATTGACACATGAGGTTGCAAAAACGTTCAGTCTGAAGTATTTGCGTTTGTACTTCTATGAGCTGATCCAGAAAATGTCGGATGGACAGGGGGTTTACAAATGGAAATGGAAAAGTATTAAAAACATTTTAATTTTGTACATTAAAATATTTAGATTTTTTATATCAAAAATATATATATATATTTTTTTACATTAAAATATTTTATTTGTATCTACATTAAAAACATTGTTTGCATTAAAATCTACAGGCCCAAGACTGAATTGCAGATGATATAGTGCTTAAAATCTCTGAAATTTTAAACTACATTTATTTGAGGTTTTTATGTGTTCTCATACTGTCAGTTGTTAAAAAGACACTGTTCGTTTTATTTTAACATGATCTTAACAGCATTCCTTTATACAAGAAAAAACGGTATTTTTAAAAACATCAAGGCAACCTAAAATCTGTAGCCTTCAACCAAGTTACTTTCTTAATTTGACATCCTTGAAATCAAGTTCTGATCAGACAAGAATACTTTATTGAACTTGGAAAACGGTTAAATTTTTCCTGAAGTATTGAAATCCGTGCAATTTCTTGATTTCTTGAAAGTATGCTCATAAAGTCAATGTTCTTCCGTTCTGATTGTCATTCTCAACTACAGATTTAAAATATTGTCTTATCCAATTAATTGAGCATGAGGGTAGTTTCAGAAGTTCAGACCAATTTTTTGGCAGACCTTTTTATTTCAAGTAGCTGGATGGAATTTTCACAGAATTAATTTCAGGTTTTTTGTAATCTAATTGAAAAAAATGAAACTCATTGGAAGTGTTTAATTACTTTTCTGTTGCCATGGATATGAAAGGTCATCGCACCGAGTGCACTCAATTTCTTGGAAATATCCAATAAATTAGGGCAGATTTCACGAAAAGTGCTCTTAGAGGGTACCTTAAACTTTCCAACCCTTTTGTTATCTCTCTGTTGCTTCCTGAAGCAAGTAAACCTATTACTAAGTACATTTGTGAGCTAATGAATAAACATCAATAAAATATTCCTCAAATATGTAGCTTTTTCCTCTTAAGAAGACCATTTTTTATCCCTAATGAGGACAATTTTGGACGACCAAACTTACTGGTGATCAGACATGCTTACTTTGGTACTCAGTGGAATCTGCCAAAACCAATTCAGGAAAATGTAATGATATGTGATTGATAAAAAACATCTTGAAAATTATTTTGGAACCATTTTTACAGTCCTTGTCATACTTACGTGGAATCTCAAGTTTTTTTTCTGTGCTGTTGAACTGTGATGTCAGAGATGACTCTATTCTAGCATTGCAATATATGTAAATTAACTACAAGCTGTGATGTCATTTCAAACTGGGTCAGATTCCCCAGCTTCTAGCCAATGTTGATCCTCCTGAACTGAGCGTCACAGTTTCAACACAGTGTCAGAGTAAGAGTTTTATCAGGGATAGCCCCTACAACTACGTCATCACAGCTTGATAGCCAATGGGCTGACCGTAAACTACGTCATCACAGTTCAAACATTGATATATTGAAGGAAGCATTACATTTTTGATCCCAATGATTTATCAAAGCAATCACCAGTCTAATCCTACCAAATGGCAGCTTTGTGAGCATTCACAGTAGACAACTGTTATAATCCCCACAGAGTTGTTTGATAAATCTACAAACTTGCTAACTTACAACTTTAAACTTTGATGGAAGTTGGTATAAACAGAAGGCTTTGACAATTTGTTTGTAAACACATGGCTCATGTTATGTATATTTGTTCTGGCAGCCCATTGGCTGAGAGGCTGTGATGTCAAACTTGCATGGGTTTTTCCCAGACCCAATTTTAACTCTGACACTGAGTTGAAACTGTGATGCTCAGTTTGGTGGATTCGCATTGGTTAGAAGCTGGGGAATCTGACCCAGTTTGAAATGACATCACAGCTTGTAGTTAATTTACATATATTGCAATGCTAGAATAGAGTCATCTCTGACATCACAGTTCAACAGCATAAAAAAAACTTGAGATTCCACGTAAGTATGACAAGGACTATAATTACATCAGTCATTACAAAACTTGAAAAAAAATGAAAGACAAAAAAAGACTGCTAATGTAACTCGATTCCGTCACAGGACACTGAGGTTACATTAGCAACTTTTACATGCGAATTTTTCTGTGTTATCGCTACATATGTCAATTTGAAATTCTAATATTTTATTGAAAAACGTGTCTTATTTGCCTCTGTGCATCACCAAAAACATAAACAACTGGGTGTGGTACCTGTTTTTTTATTGCTAATGTAACTGCAATTCGAATCTGTCCATTTCATAGTGTTACATTAGCAAAATGTGTATATAAAAATTACATTAACGAACACATGATTAGATCTCAAATTTTTTCTGAACTGAAAGCCAGGTCTCCCGGGAGCAGGCCAGAGGTGGTACCCTGCTGGTGATTTAATTTATATTGCAGTAGGATAAGCATAAAAAAATCCGTCCTCCATCATTTATCGTTGTTACATTAGCACAAGGCCATATTTTTAGCTACTCTGATCTACCAATCCAACAGAAAAGAGTGTTTACCCATGATTTTATTTAATGGATTGACAGAATAAAAGATTTAGATTTCAGCTTTTTTTTTGTCCTGCATGCCAGCTATCCTCAGAAAAAGCTCCCTGAGAAAATCTGAGAATCTACAAATCGAT
Organism: Platynereis dumerilii; assembly: GCA_026936325.1. Lineage (NCBI taxonomy): Eukaryota > Metazoa > Annelida > Polychaeta > Phyllodocida > Nereididae > Platynereis > Platynereis dumerilii. The sequence continues at coordinate 16,718,349 of JAPTHN010000011.1, forward strand.
TATGTCTGGCCTTATCGGTATTGTGCTAATGTAACTTGTGGACAAGTTATTTTGCAGCTTTTCGTGAAATCTGCCTTAGCTGTCTCAATAGTCCGAGAATTTTTAGAAATAAAGCAATTGATCGCAAGAAAATGTATTTCTTGATAGACTTGCAAGTAAAAATGTATATATATTTACATAAAACAGCTTCATACAGCAGTAAAGAATTTTTTTTTTATTAGGGAACTCAGGTGGCCACTAAGACACAGAATGCCCCTTTTATGAGTTACTTACCTGCTAAAAAAGTATGTACTTTGCATAATGCACAGAGAAGACCATGACACTCACCGGGGGTGTGAAATGTCTCCCTAATTAAGGTAAATTGACCTCATTTCAATATAAAAGATAGGTTTCACGTGACATGATTGAGCTCATGTGAGGGGCTATGCCTTCTAGTGTTGGCAGCTGAGCAACTAATAAGAGGGCATTCTTTGTCTTAGCAACTGACTAAATTCCCTTTAATATCTAAAAAAAAAAAACTGAATAAATATCCCAGGAGGGTAGTATCCAGTAACATTTACTGATCATAACTCAGGTGCAGTAAATCTGACTACAGCTATCGATGCAAGACTTGAAAACTGGCAATCACAGTTCAACAGCCATATTTTCTGGATTGTAGGCCTATATGTTTTGCTCCAAAATTTAAATGACAGTGACATCATAGGAGTAATTAGAAGATAGGACAGTCATATTGGTCATGAGTTTGATCTCATACCATCCCAAGTTGCCTGACTGGCCGCCAAATCTACAGAATGCGATAAACAGTCAAATAGTGTTACTAACAAGTATCAAGAATTATTTTTCTGTTAATTTGGATATCCTCAGTCCACGAAATATTATTGTCTATTCATTTATATACAGGTACGTATACTATGATGTCTTTTTCAGTTTAATACCTCCATCATTGGCAATATTAGTGCAGACTCCACATCAAACAATGGAATAACAAGGTTTTTCCGATGATATAGCTGTCACTCGTAAGAGACTCTGGCGCAGCCGCAAGCTTAATTATTCATTTGTTCTTTTTGAATCAGACAATCATGCAAGCATTAGTGGCAAGTCATTGACTTCTTAACTTTAAGGTGAATAACCTGGAAATGAATAATTAAAAAAGTCATACAGCTGAGTGTGGTGATTTAATGCAACTTCTTTTGTCTTGCGGGAACTCACTGAAAAAGCTTCTTCTTCTGAAATAGCATGACTTCAGCTCATTGTTTCAATTTCTGACAATAAAGGAAAAATTCTCCCATGTGATACATATATGATACAATATAATGTTTTTAATGATGGGTGCTGAAGAATGAAGAATAAACCTAAAAAGGAGAATTCTTGTTGTTCTGTCTGTGTATGAAATTAGTGCTGGATTCAATAGAGATATTTCAAGCAGAGGGTTCTTAATTTTTGGAAGGCAGGGCAACAAGTCTACGCTCCATGAAATTCTTACTGACATTTTGACGTTTCGATAAATCACAACTTTGAGAAGTAAACTCAGTGCAAAACTTGGTGAAAGAAGTAAGTCTGAAGTTTAGGCCAAATCTGTTCACTGTCAGACATCTGATGCCCCTGGAAGGAGATCATTGCCCAATTTGACATCCTTGAAATTTTAATCAGGCTAGAATACTTCTGATACTTCTTTTGAAAGATGATTTGTTTTTGCTTTAAAAGTATTATGCAGCTTGCAAAAATCATTCAAGAGTCTTAGTCGAAATTGAAATTGCATTTTGTGATATAAAGAGTGGTAAGGTGGTGGTGGTTATAGTCATAACATTTGGAAAAGCCTCTGATCTTGTGTTTATTTTAGGCAGTTGTCGAGAGGCCACTCAGTTATAAATTGCTGCTGTCTTCATGAGAGTCATTTGAAGCCATCAAGGAATGCCTTGTGTTTTAGGTAGCTTCTAACTACATGGGCTTATCCCTTGGCACAGAAAGGTTCTTTCTTCTCAAGTCCTTTCTAATTGGAATTGACATCCACAAATGACAGTGTTGAGCTGTTTTCTTCGAAATTAATACCTTTCTTCTTTTGTCTGTATGTGTAGATCAAGACATCGTATGTATTTGTAGAAAATTTTCACCATGGCTTGATGTTATAGTGTTTTCAGTGTCACAGCTTGCAATTTTAATGGCTTCTTCAATGACAATACATGGAGATTCAAGTTATTGTACCATTCTATTTGCCCAGTCAAATGACTGACATGACGGGTCACTGTGACCCAATGGTATTATTATGTTTGTCTTGAAGGTCAAGTGCATAAAGTGGTGTAGAAAACGGACAATGTCATATTTGCATGCAAGAGCTGCCAATCATTACCAATGTGATATCATGTGATATCAGTCTTTAATACCGCAGGCCAGAAGCTTTACGTGTAATGTCATCCTGACATAGATGATGAAAGAAATGTGCAATTGCCAAGAGGTTTGTTGTGACAATGCTATCATTATGTACAATTATGTACAATGTGCATGTATATATTATGACCTGCATCATGCATTCGTTCCATTGTCCCAATAGCAGGTGAAATTGATGCATGACTATCTGAATCAAATCATAAAATAACCAGATTTATAGGCAATTAAGGTCAGTATCTGGTTACATTAACTCATCATGACTCAGGTGCAGTCTCAAAGTTTACTATTGATGTAAGATTCGAGAACAGGCAATCAGTGTTGAACAGTCGTATTTTTCTTCCGAAAGTTAGCCATATCCACAGACTTTATGCAAAATGTGGACTATCCTGTCTTGTCATAAAACAGGAGTATATGTTATTTAAACATCTTGATCAGAGAGGATGGAAATTCATTCTCTTCAAGGCCATCAGATTTGCAGAACACATCAGTAATTGACATGCCAGAAATCTGATGAAGCAGGTTTGCAGATTTCTCCTTTATGTAACATAACATGAGTTATTCTTGTGCATGAGGTTTTGTTTTCTATTCATTCTGGACATGCACACGAATGATGTCCATTTTGGTTAGTCCAATAGTTTCCTATTAATGCAAGACTCAACATCACACAATGAAATAACCAGGTTCTTGGAAATATATCTGTGGCTAACTATAAAAGACTCAATAAAGTTATATGAATTCATTGACACTCAGGTGCAACCAGATTTTATTATTAATTTGTCCTTTGAATCACCCATTTATGCATTAGACTAGCATGTCGCTCAATCTATTATCTTTGACAGCTTTGAAAAGTCATCAGCCCATCCAACCTGATTTGAAGTTTTCAGTTCTTCCATTCCAAGTTAAGGTTTTTAACTCATCTCTTCAGATTTTCTTTTGCGAAATATGACATTCTATGCCATCATTTAATTTTAAGGTCCCTTCTTGTATACTACGAGTGGCTTCGCAGTACAGCTGCAATATACTTGTCAGAATGTCTTTATATTCTTTCAAAGAATATAGCTTTTGCCAGCCCATGCCAAATGCATCCATCCATCATTAGAAGCTACTTTTTACGAACGTCTGGTTTTAAAATCCTCAAAATTGGCTGGACTGAGGTCACTGACCAGGAAGTGGTGGCTTTGGTCTGCAACATGAAGATATTTCCCTTTAGAGATGATTTAGCACACATTTGCCTGACCTTTTTAAACCAAGCTCTAAATATATATTTTGACATCATAATCTTTTGGAGGAGTCAGACTCAAGACATAATATAGAAAAAGGCATAAAATATCAACACAGAGAAGACCTTCCAAAAGCACTAGGTCTACAACCAATGAACCAATGAAAGGATTATTTGATTATTGTGAATATAATTACAAGGACTAAACAACAATCATAAATTGATAATATTATGTAAAATACAGATGTACACTTAGCTGTGCCATGTAATAATCTTTTTAACTGAATGTTGAATCGTTAAATCAATTTCATCACCAACAAGTTCATGGAAAGGCATTTGCTTGGCTCAAAAACATTCTATTCCTGTCAGCAATATCAGTCAATTACAATTAGGGAGAAAAAGATGAGAAAGAATCTTTCTATGTCAAAGATAAGCTTTCAGAATTAGAAGCCAGAAAAAAGAGGAGTGATTTCTTCATTTCTTTAAATGTCTCTCTTGCAGACAGCTGAGATTTCATACACAGACGAAAGGAAAACTCTCCTTCTTTCAAGATAATGGATTGAGCGACAAGCTAGTCTGATGCATAAATAGCTTATTCAAGAACAAATGAATTATAAAATCTGCTTGCACCTGAGTGTCTATGATTTGATATAACTTCATTGAGTCTTTTAGAGAGCCACATATATATTTCCAAGAACCTGGTTATTCAATTGTTTGATGTTGCGAGTCCTGCACTAATATTGCTGATCAGGAAAGTGATGGACTAATCAAAATAGACATCATACATGAGCATGTCCAGAATTAATAGAAAACAAAACCTCATGAATGCATAAGGACAACCCATGTCCCATGCTGTGTTATGAAGGAGATATGTGCAAACTGGTTTCATCCCACTATTTGGCATTTCACTTTTTAATGCATTTTGCAGATTTGATGGTGTAATAAAAAATGAATTTCCATCATCTCTGATTAAAATGTTTCAATACCAAATACTTCTGTGGTATCACAAGATTGAAATGTACACATGTGACCCTAATTTTTTGAACAAGGCTTACTTGCAGGTAGGAAAATATGACTGTTGAACTGTTATTTCCTGTTCTCAAATTATACATCAATAGTAAACTTTGAGACTGCACCTGAGTCATGATGAGTTTATATAACCAGATACTTCCCTATGTAAACAACATATTTATTGTCTATAAACCTGGTTATTTTATGATTTGATGCAGATATTCGTACATCAATTTTGCCTGCTATTAGGATGATGGAAGGAATGCATTAATGATTCAGGTCATAATATATATATACATGCTCATAGAACATTATAGCATTGTCACAACAAATGTCTTGGTAATTGCACATTTCTTTCATTATCTTTGTCAGGATGACATGACACATAAGGCTTCCGGTATGCAGTATTAAAGACTGATATAACAATGGTAATGATTCCAGTGGCTTCTGTATGCAAAGATGACATTGCTCTCTTTATACACCTCTTTATGCACTTGACCTTCAAGACAAACATAATAATATCATTGGGCTACAGTGACCTGTCAATTCAGTCAATTTGACTGGGCAAGAGAAAGGTACAACAACTTGAATCTCCATACAATTTCATTGAGAGAGCTTTTATAATTGCAAGCTGTGAGATAGACAACACTATAATATCAAGTCTTGATGAAATTTTCTACAAATACATAAGATGTCTTGATCTACACATACAGACAAGAAGAAAGGGATTATTTTCCAACACAACAGCTCAACACTGTCATTTGTGGATGTCAATTCTAATTAGAGAGGACTGGAGAAGAAAGAACCTTTTCGGTGCCAAGGGATAAGCCCACAAAATTAGAAGGTATAGAAGACAGAAGGCATTCCTTGATTGTTTGAAATGACTCTCATGGGGACAACAGCAATTTAATTTATAATTGGGTGGCCTCTCGACAACTGCCTAAAACAAACACAAGATCAGGGGCTATACCCGATCTTATGACTATAACCACCACCCTGACCATCGTTCTCAGTCAATCTCCGATAGCAAGCCGATTATTCAGCTTATTGACCAGTGTTGCTTGTGATAGTAGCTTTGGCATTTACACAATCATTCATTCTATTAGTAATTACCTATTCTAACTTTTGTATCTTCCTTTTTTGATTTTTTTTCTTTCCTCTCTATTCATATACCTCTTTTTGTCTTCTCTTTCTTTCTTCATTTCTTTTTAGTCTTATTTCTTTTGTTGTTTCATTTTGTCTTCTTTCCTTACCTCCTGCATCTTTTTGCTTCTTCATTTGCACTCGTCTTCATTTTCTACCTCTTCTCTTTTCTTCACTTTCTGTTATCTCCTTCTTTCATGGCCTATTTCATCCCTTTCCTCCTTCTTTTATTTCTTTTATTCTCTTTATTCCTTTTTCTTTCTCACATTTCTTGTATTTCTTCTCCTTTCGACCTTTTCCTTACTTATGGCTGTATTATAGGTTTTCCTTCATTTTTTAAAATCTCCTTTCTTGTTATTTCCTGCTCTTTTATCTTTCTTATTCTTGGGTTATCTTTCTTATATTTTATTCCTTTTTCTTCTTCCTCTCCTTTTAATTTTGCTCTTACTTTCTTAATTTCCGAATGCTTTTCCCTCTTCTTTCTTCTTAGTTTCCTTTCTCATATTTTTCTTTGAAATTAGTCTTCTGACCATACTTCCTGATTTTGCTTTAATTTCCTTTCAGTTTTTTTCTTTTTCTCCTTCTAGCATTCTTCTTTTTATTGCTTAATGATTCTTCCTCTTTGCTTACTACTTTTATTTTGTTCTTTACTTATCTTTTTAAATTTGCTTCTTCTTGTTTCATAGAACTGGGTGCAAACTGAGTTTAAACTCAGTCTCCATAAATTTGGTCTAGCCAAGGTTTTTCAGACATGAAAATTCGGTTTTTAAACTGGGTCTAAACTTAAGTTAAACTTGTTTTATCGAAACTGGGTTTTACTGTGTGAAACTGGGTTTTACTGTGTAAAACCCTGGGTTAAACCAAGTTTAAACCTAACATGAAAATTTGGGCTGTAGAGTTTACCACTCCTAAATCACAAAATGCAATTTCCACCTCTGATATCACCAAATGCAATTTCGACTACATGTATCTCTGGAATGATTTTTGCAGGCGGCAAATACTTTTAAAACAAAAAGGAAATCATCTCTCGTTCGGAATATCAGAAGAGTGTACTTGCCTGATTAAAACTTCTGTTCAAGGATGTCACATTTGGAAATTCTCTCCATCCAGGGGCTTCAGATGTCAGACAATTAACAGACCTTGGCCTATCATACTTACAGGGTGGTTAAAAAAAAGCTTTAAACTTATGAATAATTTTTTGGATAATGCTCATTGTAACAATTACTTATTTTTCAATAAAAAAACAACTTTTATAGCAAAGAACAACCCTTCTAGAGATAATTGATTCATTCAGAGATCCTTTTGGACGAATGCCTTTTCTACAGTGGGCCTAAATGATGCCAAGTTGTAAAAAAACATAAGTTTTGTGTCTGTTTTTCCCATACAAACTTAATGGAAGCCTTCATTGGACAACTAAGGTCTGTGGTGTCTTGCAGGGATCTGCCTCTAAATTTGCCCACCCAGAATGATCACATTGACTGTGATCTTGTGATAATAGGGGCCATATTGTCCTGCCGAGAAACTTGATAGAGCGAACCTTGATCCAGTTTTGGGCTTTTCAAGGGAGTGTGGCTGATGCTCCATCTTGTTTGAAGATCAAATTATCTGTAGCACTGTATGTCTGATCTATCTAGGGTTTCAGACGCTCTTTTAATATGTTAATACTGTACTATTGTAATCATTAACCAAAATTTCCAAAGATCTAACATACCTGGCTTGTATTCACAGACATCGACTCAGTCATGGCAGCCTGGAAAATGATATATCAACTTTTTTGTGACCACCGTGTACGTCATTTACCAAGGTTTCCACTGAGTTTGCATTAACTGTCAAATGATTTGGCTTATCGAAAATACAAAACATGACATTGTAATTTCATTTGTTTCTTGTTTAATGCAGTTCATACGCAATGGAAAAAATCTGATGAGATTAAGTGAAGATTCAAGATAATACCAATCTTTTAGCGCTGCGATATAACAAAGTAGTAGGAAACGTAAAGAAACAGAGCATCTCTTTGAGCGAGCTCATTCATAGGCGTATTTCGCAGGGGGTCAGGGGGGGGGGCTATTGGCATATATCAGGGCAAATCCTGACCAATCAGGGCAGATCCGGTCAGTGCCCTGGTCACATCCATGCCATGTTATAATTTCAGGGCAAAATAGCGACAGCCCCCCCCCCCCCGCGAAATGCCTGTCCCAACGCCTATGATGAGCTCCCAAATGGACTGCAAATAATAAAGAAGAAAGGAAGGTGAGGAAAAAGTATGCAGAAATAAGTAATATCAAGATAAAATGGGGAGGTCCGGTAAACCAGTTCAATATACGGAAATCTTCAGAATCAATGTCACACTACAAGACGGCACATGCATACTTGTTTTGTAGTACATTCACCTTTACTACATGTACTATAGACAAAAGGAAGCCTCATTTGATGTGGATGCAATATCATACTGGTAGCTTAATTCCCAATAAAAGATTAGTGTCATAAAATGTCAATGTAGTTTAATGATAATCTGTGTTACAAAACAACCAACCTAACATTTCACAATTGATTTTGTTGACTTCACACAAAAGGTAGCCTAACCAATTATCAGAAGATATAGGGATACACCATGCAATTAATCAATTAGCATATTGATAATTAGACTACATATGAATATATATATTGAGTTTTCTCAGCGCATAAGTCAGTTCAAGGTGATGCTGTGAAGTCTCGCTTCTGCATTTAGACATCACCAAGATACTTATACCATTAGAAAAGCTGGTATCTAACTGACAATATTGCATGTTAGCGCCGAGCTAGGGATAAACTCTGTTTAAAACAGGAAACAGACAATCAGATTATTGTTTATTTTGCAAAACTTATAAGTTAAAATGTATAATAGAAGCATAATTATGATGTCTTAGTCAGTTAGACACTTCTTTGTCGGGTACTAACATGCATTTTTGTCATTTAGAACCCTCCAAATCAGTGTCTAACTAATACTTAACGCCATGACACCATTTAACAAGTTAGTTGAACAGGCAAGGCAGTATTGATAAGAATGTGTGATGTAACTCATTAGTCTAACAAGGCATTGACATGACAACAGGCATTCAACTGCGCAGTACCTGAGATGAAACAGCAGAGGGACCAATAGTAACAAATTAGATGCTGCCAGAATGTGTGAAATTAATCTTGTCACCAATGCTCACTAGCTTCATTGTCTCATCAATATGTAAAGCATGCATTTTATGAAGTAGTTGACAAAAACACCAACACCAGAGACTTCATGTTTGATCAAATATTAATCGGTCAATGATTCATGACAATCACTAAACTACTTTCAATTTTTATTCTGCAGAGATCAATAGCCCACATTACAGTAGGGGCTTGTATATGAAATCAACATGGTTTCAGAATCAAAGAGTCAATGAGAAGCCACTAAAATATATGCAAAGGCAAGTGATAATTCATGCAGGGTTAATCTTATTCTAAGTTTCAGGTTTTGGTGAACATGTTAAAAGATGGTTGAAGATCTCATGATAAAATGAAGCCATGCATGAAGAAATTGTTGTCAAAGAATGACCTGTATTTTTAGGCAAGAAGGTCAAATCCATCAAGAAAAGTGATGAGGGTAGGATCAAAATAAGATCCCCAATTTGCGAGGATTATGCATCATGACAAGAGTTAAATCACACATTCTGAATAACGGTATCCGTACTGCAGGTCAGACATCCCAGGAACAAATCATTGGTTTGAATAATCATTTGGTTCATGGTACGAAATGCTGTGAATGACAAAAGTATTCTCAGGTAAAGGCACAGCCTTTCTATCATGTTCACTGGAGTATTATTGCTGGACTGCTGATTTGGCTGAACCATTCATAACTTCTGGCTTCCTTATTTTTTCTTCTTATCATAAAAAATTCTGTGTATTTCACAGAGTGATCCATTTTTCAAGCTATCTGCCTAATGCTGCAGCTATTTGGGCATACTATTCACAAACGGCATATAGTTCTTATTTGAGCACTAAGCGATAAGTTGAGCATTTTTAATGTGGAACAAATCCATTATTCACCTCAAAATATATCATGTAACATTTCCTCCTGATGACCCAGGAGCTGCTCCAGATATGAATAAACATGAATAAGATAATCATCCTAAACAGCTGACGGATGTATGAGATCACACTTTGCTATTACAATTCCCCGATTCAATGGGCTGTGTGACTCCCTCAGGTCCATCCTGCCTCCTCATTTCCGTTGCAGCTCCAAAGAAATAGTTCCAATTTCATGGCAAATTCACAAAGTTTCTATTCAACTTTGAGGGAAACCAGAGTAAGACTCGCCAATCACATGCTCTAAGGAAGTAGACAAGGCCATCAGCATACTCAGAAACAGTCCTGGTTTCTTCCAGACAAAATTTTGGTAGTCCGCTAAAACAGGTTTATGTGGACCGCTCGCTGGAGCTCGCGGAATTTCACACTTGCCACTAGGTGGCAACACATGACAGCTTGTTCTTCCAAGGCTGGAAAAAGCAGTGGTAATGAAACAGGGGTCCACTTGTAAACAGTGAGAAGGAATAATTGCAGTTTGGTATGTATACAAAACACACTGGTGTGGGTATCCATTGAGTACTATTCAATTTTCTTTAAAGTCGGCAAAATTAATGAGTAGTTGAGGTGATTAGAATGTGGGCTATTGACCTTTGCTGAATAAAGTTCAGTTTGGAAGTAGTTCAGTGATTGTCATGATCTTTGACCGATTAATATTTGATAAAATATCAAGTCACTGGTGGTGGTGATTTGGTCAACAGCTTCATAATACTTATTCTTGACATATTATTGCTTCATGCGCCTAGGCGTGCCATGTCAGTTCAACTGCTTGATTGCAAAGTGGCTCTTATGACTCTTCAGAATTGCATAGTTGACTGACCACACTCCAAACAAAAACTAACTTAGGGATTAAGAAATTGAACTATCAATCTTACAGGAGTAGCTGGATTAGAGAGTTTCGGGGGGGGGGGCGGATCACAAAGAAATAATGTAGTCAAGAATCAGTATTATGAGATATTTTTAAAAATAATTTCTGAATATATGTTACTGCTGGTACTATACTAGTATACAAAGTATGAATGCCTCAGGAAAGCATTTGCTCTATAGGACTATATTTGGGTCCTAATCGTTTATCTGCCTGTTTGACTATCTGTAAAACTATCCACCCATCTACCCATATAGGCAACCTACCTATCTATCAAGGCCTCTAATTCATACTCTGACTGACTTATGGACTGACTTACCAATCGAATAGCTGACTGGTTGGTTGACTGGCTCACTGGTTTCATGACAAGAGTTCGAGTGACTGGTTGCCTAATATTGTCAGGTTGGGGGGGTTAGCTCAGTTGGTAGACCTCTGGACTGCCAATTGGTGTATAAGTTTTGGGTTCCAATCAAGCTATGGCTGCATCACCTTGACCTATGTAGAATAGCAGTTTCAATCGTCCTTCACCTCATTAGGCTTACTCTGTCCTCTCCCTGTCCTATTATAAGTCTACCAGGTGGTAAATATAGGACACAAAGCCAAAATCGTCCATCCCTTCATCATGATGGACTGACCTGTGAACGGGCAAGCTTTGATTTTGTTTATTCTGTGCATCACAGTAAATTTAATCCCAATTGAATATCCAAAATGTTTGTATGCCACTGGATAATGAATGTGTTGGAATAGGTGTGAAATATAAACATAGAGACTATCAAAATCAACCAAGCCTGACCAAATGCAGCGTCACAAGTGCTCATAATCACTTGGAAGTTGAAAGTGGACTGGCACGCCTAGGTGCAATAAGCAATAATGAGGAAATGAAGCTAATGAGCATTGATGACAAAGATTAATTTCGCACATTTTGGCAGCATCTGATGGATCACTCTGGGTGATACGGCAGTTTCATCTCAGGTGCTCTACAGTAAAATGCCTATTGTTATGTCATTGATGTATAAGTGTAATGAGTAATAAAATAACTAATAATAGATGTACTCTTATTATAAAAATGCTAATTGATTAATTGCATGGCATATCCTAATATTTTCTGCTAATTGGTTTGGCTGCCTTTTATTTGGAGTCAACGAATTAATTATTAATGTAGGATTGACTGTTTTATAACACAGATTATCATTGAATTATAAATTGGCATTAAGAGGCCCTGAACTTTTATCAGAAATTTAATTTTCTGTATAACATCGTATACTTCAGAAAATGTTGCCTTTTATCTATAGTACAATGGTATGATTAATGTATGCAACAGAACAATTGCGGGTGTGTCTTTGTGTCACTTGACATTTATTCTAGAGATTTCTAGAGATTTCTCTATATATTGAGCTGGTTTTTCAAGCATCTCGTTTTCATTTCAACTGTTGCTCTTTTGTGTGCTTAGTTTTTCCTCTTGTCTCTTTATTCTTTTGGGTTTACTTGGGAGCTCAAAGAGATGCTCCGTTGCTTTAAGGTTTCTTGCTGTTTTGCTAATATCACCAGCTAGACCTGCCTCTGGCTTTTAAGATTGGTACAATTCTGAATCTTCACTCAAATGCCATCTACTCTTTACCGATAATGAAGGGCATCAAATGAGAAAGACATAATCGTTGACACATAACAGTTGATGTTCACGCCTATTTTGAGATATCTAAAACAATTGAACAATGTATATTGCATATGCACCATAGTGTACTTGTTTTCTGTTGACCAATCTATTTTATTGATTTATGATTGTAAAAGTTTGTGTGCTGTAAACAACATAGATAACATGTGTTTCCAATTAAATCTGTTTGGCATTTTCTTATTTTTATTAGATATACTGATGATAGCAAGCGTTCTGCTTTTTTCCTCACCCGTCTCTGCATGTCTTCCATACCATACTGCTCTTCAAGTAACTTGGATGTTCATTTCTGATCGATGACCAGAGACCTTCAGGGGAGTGCTGTCTTCCATATTCTATCAATTATGCCCCTGTAGCCGCGGCAGCATGCTTCCTAACCACTGACCACTGCCTCAAATATGTCCTGGCACCTACTCTGATTGACAACTTCTTCTTTATATTGTTGACACAATTACACACAGAAATGAAATTACAACAGATTTATCTAGCTGCTATTTTATAGCTATAGATAAACCGATTGATATATTTCCCTTCTTTTGGATCAACTTTGTCTTTGCAATGTTTTTGAGTCCAACACAAGTTGCATTCTATTAACTATAGGGATAAAATTGCAATGTATTATCCCACAATGCATTACCATTTTACTGGTAGATTAGCAAAAAATTATAAGTTGTCAGTTCGACACAGCGGTCTGCAGGTATGTAACATGGATAATCTCCTTTTGCATTTTTTTCCGACGACACTTTTTAGGGGGGAGGGTTGGTCTAGTGGTAGCGTGCTGGGCTGCCAATCGCTGGGTCCAGGGTTTGAATCCAGCTCTTGCCGGGTCACCTGGGCCTATGTTGGACGGCTGTTTCAATCATCCGCCGCCTCATTGCTGTGTCCTCCCCCTGTCCTAATTAGCCTACCAAGTGCATAAATACAGAACGTAAAGCCCCAATCATCCATCCATCCATCCAACGACACTTTTTAACACAGACCCTATGGAACAACTGATCAATCATATTAGTTGAATCGCTGCATTCAAACGATATCTAACATCAACACCAAGCAGCATGGGCAACACATTTATCATTCAATTTGCAAACTATTTTAGAAGTCATATTTGTTCCTGATCCCTACAAATGTATTTCCGATTACACAAGAATAGCTGCATGCCAAGCTCATTGGACTTTCAGAATGGCCTATTATATAATAGGCCCATTTAATTCTTATCTTTCATCATTATTGAAAAAAATCATTCCAAACAGCTGACTGATCTATCTGGTTATAATCAACAGGAAAGTTCAATGACCCAGTGGTCACTCAGTATGACTCCCTCACGTCTGTCCTGACAGGCAGGTGCCTCCCTGTGTCCCAGTACTACCCTTGAAGCAATATTTGTGTAATGAATCAATTATGCATGGTACAGCTAAATCAGCATTCTGGCAATAGTAGCCCCGGGAAGCTGACAGAAACGCAGCACCTAAACCTGAGCACCCTGTCAATCATTTACAGAATTTCATACCATTACCCAAATAATTGTCTAAACCAATGGTTTCCAACCATGATGTTTGACCTACAGAAACAATGTCATTATGCAGAATACCTTCCTTTCTTGGTGCATAATTTTGCGAAATGAGATATGTTTTGATCATCAAGAGCTCCTTACATTTAAAGAAAGAGGTATACCAGTACTGCAGAGCCACTTATCCTTTTGGAAAAGAACTACTAAAACAATAATGTGGTCACTGGTCGCAGAGGAGTAAGGTGGGAATTGTTTTGTCCCCTAAGCTAATAATGCATTGACTCATGTGGCATGCGAATGTGTCAATACAAATAGAAAAACAAACACTAGTATAAAAGTGTTGAAAGTAATGAAATCAATGGATAAAGTTTACTGATCATAATTGTCTTGCAGAGTCCTCACACTTTTTTGCCAAGGATGTGTTCTTATATCAGAGGCATGATGGCACACCCCTCCCTTTAAACCACATTGACATTGCACACCCTGACATTTTAAACTGAATTTGATTCTGAAAAGCATGAAAGTTACTTTGACTTGTGTCAGCACCATTAACGAACAGGTAATGTGATGGTTCACGACACAGAATAGGGCTGAGATCTCTCCTTTTCAAAAAACAACATTTAAGTGGAGTGTAGACCTGCTGACTGTCAATATCATGAATATTTGACTCACTAATATTTGATCCAATATCAAGTCTCTGGTGATTTTCTTGTCAACAACTTAATAAAATGTGTGTTTACATATAAATGAGATGTTGAAGCTAATGAGCATTAGGTGAGAAGATTGCTTTAGCACATTCTGGCAGCAACTGATTGATGACTCTGCTGTTCATCTCAGGTACTGCACAGTTAAATGCCCATTGTCATGTCAATGCCTTATTAGACTAATGATTGACGTCACACATTCTTATTAACACTGCCTTTTCTTTACAACTATGACTGGTCAAATGGTGTCATAGAGTCAAAAAGCAATTAGATGAAGAATTGAGACTTCTCAGCATCACCTTGAACTTACAATGTATGTTCAAAGACAACTCAACATATATATATATAATATATATATGGATACTCTCATCATCAATATGTTAATTGATTAATTGCATGGTATATCCCAATATTATCTTCTAATTGGTTTGGCTGTCTTTTGTGTGGATTCAACGAATGAATTATTAAATATGGGTTGACTGTTTTGTAACACAGATTATCATTTTATTGCATTGGCATTTTTATGACACTGATCTTAAAATTTTTATCAGGAATTAAGTTGCGTGTATAATATCACATTTATCTCAGACGAGGTTTCCTTTTATCCATAGTACAAAGTTATGGAGAATGTACAACAGAACAATTGTGGGTGTGTCTTTTTGTCATGTGATATTTATTCTAACCATTTTTGTATATTGATCTGGTTTACCAGGCCTCTCCTCTTCATCATGTGCTCTTTTGTGTGCCTACTTTTTCCTCTCCTTTCTTTTCTTCTCCCTTCTTTGGAGTGTATGATGGGGGCTCATGCTCTAAGAGATGCTCTGTTACTATAAGATTTCCTACTACTTTGCTAATATCACAATGCTGGCTTAAGACTGGTGTTATCTTTCAATCTCATCTGCTCTTTTCAATTTGCTTATGAACTGTATCAAACATCTTTTAACAGTAAATATAAACTCAGTGGTAAAAGCTTTAAAGTAAGAAGTCTCCATTGTCCAAGGTCTGTTCATTGTCTGACATCTGATGCTTCCAAAAGGAGATCATTTCTCAATATGACATCCTTGAACTGAAGTTTTAATCGGGCAATAATACTTATGATACTTCAGTTGAGAGAAAATTTTGCTTGAATAGTATTAAAGACTTCAAAAGTCATTCAAGAATCATAGGAAAACATACATTTCATGATATTTTGAGTAGAAAGCTGCTAAAATTCTGATAGTCTGTACCTGTACACATGTTTCATGGTGTTATCAAAACATTTATTTGGACTTTCAAAAGTGTTTTTTTAATGCAGATTTCGATGTGCTCACACATACTATATGAATTTGGCTAACTTCAGTCAAAACAAGCACTTGACAAAATGGTATGCCTATTCTTATTGTCAGGAAATCTTCTTCTGGAAGGTATGATAACAACTGGATAGCATTTTACTAAATCCACCCATGAAGTCCTAAGATGAAATAAATTAGCTGTATGACAAAGAAATCGGATTTGAATGCTCAAGAATAGGAATACCAGAACCAGAAATGGAAGATTTTGAAAATCAAGATAGGAGACCAAGATCAGTCCGAATAAAGTTTAACAATGTTTGGGACAGACGTGAGATCTATCAAAATAGAATTAAAGCTCTGAAAGAAAGTGGTATTTTCATAAACGAAGACTTGACACCACAAAATGCGCGATTGGCTTTCCAAGCAAGAAGCCTTAAAAGAGAGAAAAAAATCTTCCAAACCTGGACCCAATCAGGTAGAGTATTCTACAGAGAAAAGGAAGGATCTGAAGTAAAAGAATTCACGGAAGATACGACAGTCACGCCGGATATATCATTACCCAAACCAGAAGACCAAACACATCCAACTGAAGAAACATCAGAAGCTCCCATTTCTTTCAATGAAGAATGCATGAAAATCATCGAAGGTACGATTACAAGAGCTCAAAGAAGGAAAAATGAACTAGAAAACAATGGTCGTAAATAGTTCAAGCTACAATATAGATGTATCGGAAAACAAAAATCTATTTCAATTACTAGACGAAAATGATATAGATTCTAAAAATGAAACTGAATATGAGCCCAAATTATTTCAAAATTCACCATACTTCACTAACCAAGAATTTTCTGATCTTTTAAATTCAAAGAAAAACACATTTTCAGTCATAAGCCTAAATTGTCAATCTCTGAATGCTAAATTTGATTTGTTAAAAACATATATGGAAAACTATAGTAGCAAAATATGTGCAGTATGTTTGCAAGAGACGTGGTTCAAGGCAGACACTGATCTCTCCCTATTCCAAATAAATGGATATAGATTAATATCTGTAGGTAAATCTTGCAGTGCACATGGTGGAATAGCCATATATCTATGCAACAATTTCAGTTATAAAATATCAAACATTGACTTACAATCTCAGGAATTCGATGGTCAAATTATTGAAATTTTCCAAGATAATGCCAAAAACTCTCCCAAAAAGAGATTTATTATCTGCAATCTGTACCGCCCTCCAACACAAATTTCTGAGCATGTTCTGAGCATCATTACTGAAATAAGTACAATTTTACACAAACTCAGAAACTATGACAATGTCATAATAACAGGAGATTTTAATCTCAATTTACTAAATTACACTGAAAATAGATTAGTCAATGACTTTCTTGAATGCATGATCTCAAATGGATATATTCCAAAAATTACACTGCCCACTCGTATAACACAAAAAACCAGAACTCTCATAGATAATTTTTTTCTGAAAAATGCATGTGAATTGTCTTCAATATCCTCCGGAATTCTTATTAATAACATATCCGACCACCTTCCCTACTTTCTATGTATAGAAGATTTCAACAAAACAATGAAAAATATGAAATATATCAATGTGTCTCCGAATTACACTGAATCACTTTCCAAATTAAAACTAGATCTCCAAAGAAAAGACATCCAATCAACATTCGAAAAAATATCACATGAATGCAATGATATAAATTCTTCCTATAATGAGTTTATAAACACCCTTCTTGTCCTGATAAATGATCATTTCCAGCCCAAAAAAGTTATATATGATAAATACAAACACAAAAAATCCAAGTGGATAACTAAAGGAATACTCAAGTCCATAAGGTTTAGAGACAGTTTGTATAGTAAAGTCGTAAAGAGCCAAGATAATGAAGAATATCTGAGACATTCAACAAACCTCAAAACATACAATAGACTCTTAAAAGCTACAATACGAAATGCAAAAATGTCATACTATAAAGAGCGTTTTGATCTCTTTAAATCTGACATGAAAAACACCTGGCTAACCATAAATGAAATTCTGAATAAAACAAAGATAAGAAAAAATTACCAGATTATTTTATACACAATGGCAAACATCTGCAAGATGATAAAGCAATTGCGAATGAATTCAACCAATATTTCATTAATGCTGGATATAACCTTGCATCAAAAATAGATATTCCAAAAAGTGGATGTTTTAAAATCTCCAGAATCCAACCCAAAATTCCCTTGAGTTTGAAATGGTTAATTCTGATGCTATTATAAAAGTAATAGATGACCTTAAACCAAAATCAAGTCAAGGCGTTGATAATGTAAGTAACAAATTGCTAAAGTACATAAAACATGAAATTGCACTGCCGCTTACAAACTTTATGAATGCTATTTTCAAAGAAGGAATTTTTCCTGAGCAGTTAAAGATAGCAAAATTATTACCGATTCATAAAAAATGTGACAATCGTTATTTTGAAAATTATAGACCCATATCCATACTTCCAGGAATCTCTAAAGTTTTTGAACGAATTATACATAACCAGATTTATCATTACTTTAATTCATCAAATTTATTCTTTAGTAGCCAATATGGATTCCGAAAACAACACTCCACCGAGTATGCAACCCTAGAACTATTAGATAAAACAATATTAGAAATGGATAAAAGTAAACAGCCAATAAACATATTCATGGATCTTTCTAAAGCATTTGATACTTTAGACCATGATATACTGATCAAAAAGCTCCACTACTATGGCATAAAAGACAAAGCCCTCAATCTATTAAAAAGTTATTTAAGTAACAGAAAACAATTTGTAATGTATAAAGAGTGCACCTCGAACAAACTGACAATAAAATGTGGAGTGCCACAGGGGTCAATTCTTGGCCCCTTGCTATTTATTATATACATGAATGATTTAGCATTGGTCACAGATGCTTTCAACCTGATTCTCTTTGCTGATGACACCACACTCTCAACAAGTCTCAGCACAAATTCATCAGATAATGTACTCACATTGAATAAGGAACTGCGCTCAATATCACTATGGCTCAAACTAAATAAACTCTCTTTAAACATTGATAAAACAAACGCTATTATGTTCCACACCCCACAAAAGAAAGTCAACTATCCAAATATCTTCATAGATAGTGTAAAAATTTAATTTGTGAATAAAACCACATTCTTGGGAGTAATTATAGATGAACACTTGAAGTGGACATATCATATAGAAGGAATATCAAAGAAAATTTGCAGAACTCTTGGGATAATGTCAAAATTAAAATACACTCTCCCCTCTAGCGTGCCGTTGACACTATATAATTCTTTGATTCAACCACATCTAAATCATGGACTTATAATATGGGGTCATAAATCCCAGAGACTACTCCTGCTTCAAAAAAGAGCAGTAAGAATCATTACTAAAAGTCACTATAGAGCTCATACCACTAAACTTTTCTATCAATTACAAATAATGAAAATTCATGACCTTTATGCACTACAAGATTATAAGTTTTACTTTAAGCTTCATCACTCTGAATTGCCACACTATCTTTTACATAATTTAAAACCTTACCATTGCACAAACAATTCATATACCACAAGACAATCAAATAAAATTAGATTACCTCTTCTGGGTCACGCTTTTGCAAAACACTGCATAACAAATAAATTACCCATCATCTATAATAATATGCCAGATAATTTTAAGAGTAAAATTGCTACACACAGTTTCAATGGCTTTAAGAAATATATAAAAATTATTACCATAAACACTTATGACTGTGAATATAATATAAAAAACTGCTACATCTGCCAATACCAATCAGAATTTTATATATAATTATCCAATAAAGTAAACAGAAAAATATAAAACATAACTCATATTCAGCTTTATCTATAGATGTCTATTTCTGAAAATTTTGTAAATCAAAATACACACCAATGTCTATAGATTTACCTTGTAGATTTCATTGTACCTTTTCCCATTAGTGGCATAAATCGTGCCTTCGGGAAAAGTTCGCAACTCAATAAACTCAATAAACTCAATTACAGTTACCCTCGTCTCGAGACAATATGCAAGATTATATTTTTGGATAACAAAAGAAATGCATAGGATAATTCATCCAATTGCAAAATCTGTGTGTTGAAATTGCTGCATTTCACGAGAGTCATTTCAAACAATCAAGGAATGCCTTCTGTTTTCTATACCTTCTAATTTTGTGGGTTTATCCCTTGGCACCGAAAGGTTCTTCTTCTCTAGTCCTCTCTAATTGGAATTGACATTCACTCATGACAGTGCTGAGCTGCTATCTTGGAAAATATTCCCTTTCATTTTTTGTCTACATGTGTAGATCAAGACATCTTATGTATTTGTACCAAATTTCATCAGGGCTTGATGTTATAGTGTTGTCAATGTCACAGCTTACATTATAATAGCTTCCCATGTTATTACATGGAGATTCAAGTTATTATGCTTGTTATTTGCCAGGTCAAATTGACTGTCATCATGGGTCACTGTAACCAAGTGGTGTCATTATGTTTGCCTTGAAGGTCAAGCGCATAAAGAGGCATATAAGGAGAGCAACGTCATCATTCTATGCAAGAAGTCACCAATCATTACCATTGTGATATATCAGTCTTGAATGCCACAGGCCAGAGGCCTTACATGTAATTTCGTCCTGAAATAGATGATGAAAGAAATGTGCAATTGTCTAGAGGTTTGTTGTGACTAGGCTATAATTATATACAATGTGCATGTATATATATGTATTTATATATATAATGAGTAATGACCTGCATGCCTGCATTCGTTCCATTATCCCTATAGCAGGCAAAATTGATGCATGGCTATCTGCACCAAATCATAAAATAACCATATTTATGGGCAATAAATCTGTCTTTCACTTAGTTCAGTATCTGGATACATTAACTCATCATGACACAGGTACAGTCTCAAAATTTACTAGTGATGTGAGAACAGAACAGAACATGTTCACAGACTTAGTGCAACTTGTGGAAAATTCAATCTTTCATACTAGTATTTGGTATCGAAACATCTTGATCAAAGAAGATGGAAACTTATTCTTTAGTAGCCTATCAAATCTGCTAAATGTGTTAAAAATTCACATGCCCAATACTGAGATGAAACCAGTGATTTGCATATTTCTCTTTACAACTTGACACGAGATATCCTTATGCGTAAGGTTTAGTTTTCTATTCTTTCTGGACACTCACATGAATGATGTCCATTTTGGTTTGTCCATTACTTTCCTTGTCAGCAACATTAGTGCAAAGCGAACAATGGAATTACCAGGTTTCTTGGAAATATATCTGTTGCTTGAGACTCAGGTGCAACATGAATGAAATCATGCATTAGACTAGCATGTCACTCAATCCATTATTTAAAAGATGACAAACCTGGGAATGAACAACTGTAGCTGTGATATGTAGTGGTTTGATTTATTTGGTCTTCTACTATATCCCCTGGACTCCACTCTTGGCAGGGCTAGCATAAATGCAACTCTTGTATGACATTTTATATGTATGCAGAACTGATGAAAAATACTCCCACATTATATTCAATGGTGCTTGTTGGAGAATTCAAGTGGGAGTTTAATGAACATTTGAAGAAATTAAGAAATTGCTACTCTTTCTTTTGGCTTCTAACTCTGTAAGCTTATCTTTGACATAGAAAGATTCTTTCTCATCTTTTTCTCCTTAATTGTAATTGACTGATGTTGATGACAGAAAGAGAATGTTTTTGAGCCAAGCAAATGCCTTTCCATGAACTTGTTGGTGATGAATCTTGTTTGATGATTCAACAGTCAGTCAGTCAAAAAAAAAAATCTAAATTAATAGTGTATTCCATGGCATAGCTAAGAGGATGTCATCTATATATTTTACACATAAATTTTTGTTTACTAGATGTTCATGAAAGAGCTACCGATAAAGGGTAGATCTTTTTGGCATGGGCTAGCCAAAGCTATAGTCTTTGAATGAATATTACAAAGACATTCTGACATGTATTGCAGCTGTAGTTTATAAAAAGAGATCTAATAAAAAACCGAAGGTTAGAATGTAATATTCTGCAAATGAAAAAGAATCTACAGGTTAGAATGTAATATAATATTCTGCAAATGAAAAAGAATCAGAATAGAACTTACAGAAAAGCTAAAATCTTAAATCAGAATGGAAGAACTGAAGAATGTTGATTAAAACACAGGTGACAGCCGCTGCGTTGGGGTTGGGGTAATTTCTGGGGGTTGGGGCAATTTCTGGCATGATGCTCACTCACCTCTTATATGATTGACAAGGCTGCTCACAAGCCCATCACTCAAATCAACAAGGGTAACTTGTGGGCTTGCCACGACACTATTATATAGAGAACATAATTAATCTGGCTAGGACAAGTTTCTAACAATATTTGACAACGTTTTGAATCATTACCTGCTCAAATAGCTTCCTCAGCATCTTGTTATTCCTGTTGAAAGTGCTGCAGAAGGCCAGAACCTCAATGAGAAATTCAGCAGCCCAGAATGACCTACATATGATCCAGTTAAGTCAGTTGACCAAGGGGGCCCTTAAAGGATTTCCTTGTCTTTAATTAGAATTGGCTGTCAATTTTTTCTGACACACCCAAATGAACTTAGCTCATTGTTAGAGGCATTGTGATTGGCCAGTTGTTAGCACTTGGGTCAATTCAATCAGAAAAAATAATCCAAGATTAAGAGGATCAAGTACTTCAGAATCTACCTGAGGAATTTGTGAAGCTGTGAATGACATGCTCAACAGTTTGACAGTCAACATACCATTGTTTTCTAAACATTCTAATTGACTAAGTAGAATCAAACTGTCACAAATTCATTGAAATTGAATGATTTTTTGTTTACCCAACATCATTCTATCAAAAAAATATGTTGCTGTTTCAATAGCAACAACCAATATTTGTTTGGTAAAATAAGAAAAAATTAACTAGGGAAAAGGGCTATAAATGGTTTATTAATGAGGTTTTCTTTTCATGAAAATAAATGCCTGGGTCCTGTATTTTTTCCTATTTCAGGGAATAGGCGCAGGGCAGTACCATGACGCAAAGCCACTTTTTAAAATATGTCCTTCATGCAGCATTTCAAGTTCTGAGCTGAGTTATCTTAGCAACATAACCTTTAAAAATGCGAATATATTTCACCTCCAACACTGCAATGTGTATGGTTTTTCTTTCTTGAAGAGAAAAGGAAATACATGTATGAAGTTAGGAAATTTTCCATTTTAATTATGCACCTGCAGATTTTGATCTTTCCATCAAAGCACCCTGCAACATATGGTGTTAAAGAAGTTGTAACAAGTATGCTCTCCAGAAGGTGGTGCCACCTATGTGAGGATATTTGAATCATTTCAAGTGCTCAGTTGTGCAGTATTTTGCAAAAACAATAGATTTATTTCTACAAGGCTTTTGTTTCTTTGTATTTTAGGACCTGGGCATTCTACTATCAAAAAAGCAATATTAATACAATACACACTACATCAGTACTACATGTAATTCAATTGCTTGCAGAAAAGTAGATTAAAAAAAAGGAAGTAATTTCAAGCCAGTGGGTTAGTTGTTAGACATATTTTGAATGCCTAAATTATGATTGTTTCTCAGTGTTGTAGTTACAATGCCAATATGTTATTTTTAAAAGAAACTCTGTGCAGCTGACTCTTTGGCAGATCAGTATCACAATGATACTTGGAAAGCTTTTAATGGTTTGATAGTTAATATGTTTGTGGCTGTTTCTGTTTTTCACAGCCAACAATCACAATAGGATCAGCAAATGCCTCATCAGTGATATTTATTGAATACTTTGTCAAAGCTGTGTCAAGGTTGATCAATCAGTAAGACACTCAGCCATTGGCTGAATGTCTTCATGACCTTTGCTGTCCCAATATTTCGACCTAGATCTGATCTACCAATTAGATGAGACACTGAGGTAACCCGGGGCTTCTGGCAGGATCACTAGATGGGCCAGTGAGCAACCTTGTCAATCATATAAGAGGTGAGTGACCATCATGCCAGAAATTGCCCCAACCCCCAGAAATTACCCCAACCCCAACCCAGCGGCTGTCACCTGTGATTAAAACATCAATTTACAAAGATATCATGTGCACATAACATCTGACTTACTTATTTGTTCCTTTTACTTTGCAGGCCTATAGGCAAAAAATGAAAAGTTAACGGTGAGAGTGGCACTTGAGTAGACGCAACAGTCCACAGATAATCTTGTTTAGATTTTTTTGAGCCGATGCTTCAGCCCTGCGCTGATATATGCTTTGTCACTCACTCTCTGTAGCGTGATTCGCCCTTTATAATTGAGCACAGGCCTCCCGCCAGGAGGCCATAGGATAATTCTGGAAAATCAGGATGTCGGTTGAAAAGTCAGCAGATCTTGGCTAGTGTCGTACGTATTAAAATGAGGACGGCGGGCCACGGGATAAAATGCAGATGTGCAGTTGCCAAACAGGACGCTTTTTGCAGGATCGGCCATAATAAAATGCAGATGGGAACAAATTTGGGGAAAAGGCTGAATTTGCTTTAAAAACCGCCGCTATTTTTTTTTTTGTAAAAATTTTCTTGCTCTGCATTTCTGCTTTACCTTATGAAGTAACTTTCCTGTCAAAAAACATGATGTTGGTTTGACAAGAAAATACTTCTGATTCCTGATACTGAGATACTGAGACACATACATATGGACATGTTGGCAGAGTCTCTAACACATTCTGCAAGTATCAACAGTTTTCTAGTTGAGCAGTCTTTCTAATGAGGATCAAATCCATCACTCGCCTAAAAATATATTATTGTTGCATTTACTCCTGATGACGCAGGAGTGGCTCCAAATGTACAGAGCATAGATGACTAGACTTTCTAAACTGTCAATTGATATTCCATTTGCATCTATCATCTCTATTATGGGATGGATGGTTCTATTATTGAAAAAATAATCATCCCAAACAGCTGACTGATCAATGAGATCATACTTTACGGGTATAGTTCAATGACCCAATGGTCAGTGTCACTCCCTCAGGTCCATCCTGACTAGCAGATGCCTCCCAGTGTCCAGTATATAAGGCCAGCAACAATATTCCTGCCATGAATCAATTATGAATGGTACAGCTAAATCAGCACTGTAGCAATAATACCCCTAGGAAGCTAAGAGAAAAGCTGTGCCTAAACCTGAGAATTCTTTTTGTCATTCACAGCATTTCGTACCATGATCCAAAAGATTATTCAAACCAATGATTTGTTCCTGTGATATTTGACCTGCAGTACCAGTGCCATTATTCAGAAGGTGTTATTTAACTCATGTCATGATGCAAAATCTTTGCAAATTGGGGATCTTGTTTTGATCATACTCTCATTACTTTCAAGATGGATTTGACCTTCCTGCCTAAAAAAACAGGTCATTCTTTCGATATTCATCATTGACAATTGCAATCAATCTCTTCAAACATTGCTTCCTTTTATCATGAGATCTTCAGCTGTCTTTTAACATGCGAATCGAACCTGAAACTCAGCGTACTATTATCATAGCATGGATTATTATCCAGGTAAACTATGTTTAAGTGGCTTCTCATTGACTTTTGATTCTGAAGTCATGTTGGTCTCACTGTTCTAATATAACACCTTCCTCCTTAGTCCTGCATGTGTCTTTACAGTCCACAGACCACGAACCGACATTTTGAAATTGACCAAATTCTGACAAAAAGGAATAAAACGGAGAAAATTGACACGGAACAATAGCAGTTAGGTATTTTTACGAAACACACTGGTATGGGTATCCATAAAGCACTACTCAATTTTCTTTTTAGTCAGCAAAATTAATGAGTAGTTGAAGTGATTCGAATGGAGCCTATTTTACTCTGCAGAATACAACTTGGCAGTAGTTTAGTGATGTCATGAATCATTGACTGATTAATATTTGATCAAAGATCGAGTCTCTGGTGTTAATATTTTTGTCAACAGCTTCATAAAATGTTTACTTACATATTAGTGAGACAATGAAGCAAATGAGCATTGGTGGCAAGATTAATTTCACTTATTTTGGCAGTATCTGATGGATTACTCAGGGTGACCCTACAGTCTCATCTCAAATACTGGCTATTTAGACTAGTGAGTGATGTCACACATTCTTATCAACACTGACTTTTCTGTTCAACAATGACTTAATAAATGGTGTCATAGCATCAAAAAGCAATTCTAAAGGTGCAGAAGTGAGTCTTTACAGCATCACCTTGAGCTTACATATGTATGTTTTTGCTCAATATTTATCTAGGTACTCTAATTATCAATGTGATGATGGATTAACTGCATGACATATCCCAATATTTTCTGGTAATTGGTTTGGCAGCCTTTTCATTGTTGTCAAAGAATGATTTATTAAATGTAGGGTTCATTGACATTTTTATAACACCGATCTTAAAATTTTATTA
Organism: Platynereis dumerilii; assembly: GCA_026936325.1. Taxonomy (NCBI): domain Eukaryota; kingdom Metazoa; phylum Annelida; class Polychaeta; order Phyllodocida; family Nereididae; genus Platynereis; species Platynereis dumerilii. Next base: position 16,744,674 of record JAPTHN010000011.1, read on the forward strand.
GGAACTTAGTAGCCTGTACAATATCACATTTATTTAAGATGAGGTTTCCTTTTATCTGTAGTGAATTGGTATGGTTAATGTACACAACAAAACAATTGCGGGTCTGTCTTCTTGTCATGTGACATTTATTCTTGCGATTTCTGTGTACTGAGCTGGTATTTCACGCCTTTCCAGTCTTCATTTCATGGTGTGCTCTTTGTGTGCCGACTTTTTCCTCTTGTCTCTCTTCTTCTTTAATCTTTAGGGTCTGTCTCGAAGCTCAAAGAGATGTCATGTTGCTTTAAGGTTTCCCACTATTTTGCTAATAGCACAATGATATATCTTCTTCCAGCATGAGATTGGTATTATCCTGAATCTTCACTCAATATCATTTCTTGTGAATTGCTTGTGAATTCTAGCAGTGTCGGTTTTGAGGCATGCATATTAATTATATATAAGAACTTAGATCGTGCCAATTGGTGAACTTGTTTTATGCCAATCAACTTATTTCATAAATATACGCGGATGTTATTCAACTGATGACATGGCCCTTGGGTCTTTGAGTCGTCATAAGAGAAGCAATTTTGATTGCAAATGGACAGTTGAATAGCATATTTACATCGACAGAAGCTATATATTTGGCCAATTTCTTAAGTTTAACATCATAATTACATATTTGTTACTGAAAACCTTTCATGCAACTTTGTACAATGGTACAAATAAATACGATGCTAATTTTATAAGTTTAAAATACTGTCCAAAGAGTCTCCAATTATGTTTTGACTGTGCCATTAATTTTGGCATGATGCTATTTTGATTATTTTGGTTTCAGTTTAATGTGTTCTCATGTCAACCTGACTGCTCAAGTCAACCTGACTGCTCAAGTCAACCTGGAGATCAAAATCATGGCTCCGATGTAGCAACAGTCCAACTGTAAGGTAGTGTCTTGAATATTACATGTTTGGTGTGGGTAAACAACCAATGATTCCCTATACTACAAGGCCCCATTAGAATTTGTTTGGGTTATACGATGTTTCTTAATTTCTGTTGTTCTTTGCTCTATACCAAACATACCAGATTCCTTCCTTTTGGGTGAAACTCAAGCCTCAATTGATCCTGCTTTGATGTCATGATTTTGAACCTTATTTAGATTTGGGTTCTGCAATTTTCTGATTTTAAGCCATGACTCAAACAAACTGTCCCCTTTGCTTTAATTTTAATCCTCTTTTTTGAATTATCTGAATACAGACCTCCTCTAGTCTTTTTTCTCTCTAGACTTTCTTCACTACCACCTGTCTCCTATACTATGTTGCTCCTTATGTAACTTTGATTTTCATTTCTGATGGATGGCCAGAGACCCTCCGGAGTGTTATGTTCCGTATTCTATCAATTCTGCCCGTGCAGTTGAGGGAGCGTGTCCACTGACCACTGCCTAAAATTTGTCCTCGCACCAACCCTGATTGACAAATTTTGTTATTCTTCCTATGTATAACACTAAGAAACATGGTGGTTGCCAGAGTTAGAGGGAGTGAGCAGGAGTTAGAGGCTAAGTACTGGGAGTTGGGGACTTTTGGCGTCAAGGAAGCTACAGGCTTACATATAAGATTCTTGTCAAGAGACTGACATGCCTTTTTAGATGTATTCCTCCTGCATTAAGTTGTATTGTCAGCTCATTTGGTCCCCCACCCCCCACCTGAAGAAAAGACACCACGATGAGTTACAGCTTCATGATGCATTGACTGAAAAATAGAAAGCCAAAAAATAAATAAATAAAGAGGTTAAACATAAATTTTCAAAACAATAAGATATTTTACAAATCATGCTTAGATTGCAGAGCTCTTGCACCTCTTTGCCTAAGATGTGTTCTGGCGTCACAGTCACACCTCTACTTTCCAAGCTATTTCTCTTAATTCACCCATCTTAACACAAACTGATATTGACACACCAGGCGTTTTGAAATTGATTTAATTCTGACAAAGGTGAAAATTGTGACTTGTCAAACAACAATAATGATCAAGCTGATGTAACAACACACATTGTGCACTGTACAGCCTGCAGTTATCCCTTTCTATCCTACTGTCTCCCAAGTCAGTCACATTAATGAGCAGTTATCGTGATGGTTTACATGACAGAATATATGGCCTTAGATCTCTCCTATTCAGAAAACAACCAGGAAGTATAGTTTATAGACAGAATGACTGTCAATATCATGAATCTTTGACCGATTAATATTTGATCCAATATCAAGTCTGTAGTGTTGATGTTCTTGTTAACAACTTAATAAAATTGGCATTTTACATATTAATGTGAATGTGAAGCTACTGAGGTGAGAAGATTGCTTTACCATATTGTGGCTACAACTAATTGATGACTGCTGTTTCATCTCAGGCACTGCACAATTAAATGCCAGTTGCCTCATCTTGACTAATGAGTGACGTCACGCATTCTTATTAACACTGCCATTCTTATTAACACTGCCTTTTCTATAGAACTATGAGTTGTCAAACGGTGTCATAGATTCAAAAAGCGATTAGCTGCAGAAGTGAGACTTCTCAGCAACGCCTTGAACTCACTTATGTACAACGACAACTAGATATAGATGGTTGCTCTAAACATCAATATGCTAATTGATTAATTGCATGTTATATCCCAATATTTTCTGCTAATTGGTTTGGCTGTCTTTTGTGTGTAGTCAACAAATGAATTATTAAATGTGGGGTTGACTGTTTTGTAACACAGATTATCATTAAATTTCAGTGACATTTTTATGACGCTGATCTTAGAATGTTATTAGGAATTAAGTAGCCTGTATAGTATCAGAATCAGATTTACTTCAGATGAGGTTTCCTTTTAGCTATAGTACAAAAGTGTATGTTGAATGAACAAGAAAACAATTGCGGGTGTGTCTTCTTTTCATGTGACATTGATTCTAAAAATTTCTGTACCTATTTTGATTTGGTTTGTCATGCCTCTCCTTTTCATCTTGTGCTCTTTTGTGGGCCTACTTTTTGTAGGGACCATCTCAGATCTGTGTTATAAGCTCCAAATGAGGAAAGATTTTACAGTGGAGGTCCCTAACTAAAGGGACAAAAAGAATCAGCCAAGTGCTATTTGTCATCAATTTATGTGTACTGCAGTGGTGGAGCTTCTTGAGTTTCTGGAGGGGGCCACTAGGAAGTTGGCCTTGCAGATATACTTTCCCTATCGCAGGAGTACCCTCCAAATTTACCTCCAATATTAGGAGGGTACTCATGCTACAGCGAAGGTAACTGTGACTACAATCTACAAATCAAGTATATATTTGCCCCTCTTTATGCTCAGTAGCTCCATCACTGCATGACCTTGGGAGCCACTCAACCATGACTGTCATGGTTGAGTGATTGGGGATCATACCCAAAGCACACCTGGAGCATAATATTATCCCATAGAGATTTCCTTCAGAAAATTATAATATAATATATCCTAAGTGTATAAAGATTTGAGATGATATAAGACAAGTGATAAAAGAAAACACTGTATGAGAACATTAGATATTCAACTTCTCACAAACTGGCCAGTCTAAAAGTGTAATAATCCAAATATTATGCAAGCCACAATTAGTATGTTGTAACGGAAATAGAAATTTCATGTTCATGACAAAGAATATAAAAGGGCTTCTCATTGCTTGGTCTGCTGTCTATGTTATATCACCTGCAATTAGGCATGCCTAATCATGAGGTAACATGTATAAGGTTTGTTAAATCACACACTCACAGTGGTACATTGGAGGTATAGATGTAACTGCACATTCATAAAACATTATTTGAATATTTGGAAAATAAAATATGTGTTTGAAGAAACCTCAGGTCCCTACAATTCTTTTTTTAAAGAATTTCTTGTTCCTCTCTTGCCTATCTTTTCTTCTTTATTCTTTGCAGTTTATTCGGGAGCTACTCAAAGAGATACTCTGTTGCTTCAAGATTTCCAACAACTTTGCTAATATGACAATGCCTGGCTTGCCTCTGGCTTAAGATTGGGTAATATCCCGAATCTTCGTTTAATCTTATCTGTTCTTTCCAACTACTTACGAACTGCATTAAACAAGAAACACATAAAATAACATGATTGTATAATAGCAAAATGTGTTTATATGTCAACACAGCTCAATATTTTGATTATAGTATCAGCTTGAATCTGTTACTCAGAACAACTAATTATTTTGAGCTGTCTCAGAAGATAAAAGTCAACACTACTCAGTGTTTTGAGGTTCTCAGTTTGAATGTCTAAGTCAACAAAGCTCAGTATTTTGAGCTATCTCAGTGTTAATCCATGCTTGCTCGATGATATTTTGCAACCATCTCAATAAATATTTTGAGCTGAAACATTGGTTCCAATTTTACAGTGTAGGTTATAGAATGCTTCTTCTATTTTCCATAATTTTAAACTATACCAAGCCAGCTAGATTCCTTCCTTTTGCCTAAATTTTAAGCCTCCAGCCATAATTGGTATCATAATTTTTTAAACTTTTATTCAAACACAGTTTCTGTAATGTAATTTTAACCCTTTTGATGTTAGTCAGTGGGTTCCTCAGTGCACCTTTTTGGAATTTTTAAAGTGCTGTCCTGTTCTTCCCGACATACTTTTTTTCTTCCGTGTCTGTCTTCTATGCTCCGTGTACTCCTTATGTTACTCGGATGTTCGTTTCTGATCGATGACCACAGACCTTTTGGGGACTGCTCTCTCCCATATTCTATCAATTATGCCCCGGTAGTGGTGGGAGCATGTCCGCGACCTAAGAAACTGTCATGACACCTACTCTAATTGACAAATTTCTTTCTTCTTCCTCTTCTTAACCATTTACTTTTTTGTCTCAGCCTTCTTTACTGTTTTCGTGAGGCAATCATTGATTCACAGACGATTAAACGTGCACTTGCGATGTGGTGTGCATGGGGTGGAGAAGTGATAGGGCGATCCATTAAAGGCATTTGAAACGCAAGGCCAGGAAATGGGCACAATTACTAAAACTTAATGGGTAGTTCCATTATTTGCAATGGTTTTTGAAATATTTGTTTTGCACAATGTTTGCAGTTGAAGTTATGAATGAAGTTCTGCACTACACTGAAAAAAAGGTTTGTGTGAAACAGACAAAACGAACGTTAGCTGGTGTCCGTCCAAAATTTTGTGTAAACTCAGACAAAAGGTATGTGTATTTTTGACATTTCATTGATCAAATCACACAAAAATTTGATTAAGATTGACAATGAAATGTCAAAAATACACATACATTTTGTCTGAATTCACACAAAATTTTGGACGGACACCAGCTAACGTTTGTTTTGTCTGTTTCACACAAACCTTTTTTTCAGTGTAGGGTATTCATCTGTGATGACGGATGTATCGAACAAAAGGGAACAAATTTAATGTTTCCTTCTGTGGCAAACCTTTTTGTTGCCTCCATTTTAGACACATGTAGCAGTACTCCTATTCAAACCACTGCATAACTTTGTTATCAGAGCTCTGGTGTATGTAGTGGAAGGCTTATATTGAAATGGTGAATAATTCAGATACGGGAAAATAAGACTGTTTATGTATATGGAGAAATTTGGCTTCACCTGTTGGATGGTTTTTACCTAAAGGGAGCCAAACAAGATTATATCAAACATATCAACTAACCCTACTGGGCAGGTAAGTTGATACACTTGGTCAGGTTTGTTGATACTCTCTACCAGAGAGACAATGTAAAGAAGTGGTCACTTGCTACAGCCTATCTAGGAGGTGATAAGGCTGTCAGGTTTTACCAAGGTACAATGTACTTCCTGTTCCCACAGAAGCTTGTCTGCTGGCACTGTGAGTTTGAACTGATGGTCAATCTATTGGACTGAAGAGATCTCATGGAGAATTCAGCCGAAGATTCTCCCATACAATATAATATGAGGCTGTTTCAAGAAAAGTTCTGGGTATCACTTAACAAAATTCTCATTGTGATCATTTGTTTCGCCAGGAGGTGGGGTACATCAACTAACCTTGCACATCCACTAACTTGGCTTTCCCCTACAGGGCATCATTAATATTGTATTGCTGGGATTTAATGATGTGTATTTTATTCAAGGCAAATGAGGGCGATCAGAAATAATGCATATATTTTCCATGGTGGAACCAGCATATAGCTAATGTATAGGTCTATATATTATATACATATATATGTAAAACCACTAGCTCCATATAAAGTGGTCCATTAAAAATAATAAAAGTTGTAAATTATGTAAAAGCTTAAAACAATCATGCTGAATGAGTTATATTTAAAAGGTTGGTCATTAATTCAGACACCCGAAATTCGGTAGATTTTTTTGATGCAATATTTAAGAGTCATTATTATTTACGAATCATATATATTATATTATATTATATACTGTTGCATAATTTGCTTTACAAGTACATTGTTTTTATTTGAAACTTTGAGTCAGCTCAAATGATGGAGTGCACAAATCCGTTGTCATAACTTAAAACGACAAGCTATGTTAGCTTAAAGGAATAGCAGCCATCTCACTTAGTCATTTAAGCTAACTCAAAATTCATATTTGACAGTGTAAATTGAATGTCTGGTAGAAGTTTTAGAAATAAAAAATACTAAATTTACCCAGTGAATGTTGAAAGCTGACCACATGCCATATTCCTTCTTCCTCTTCCACTTTTTATCTCTTTTCTTCTTCCTCTTTTCTTCTTCCTCTTTTCTTCTTCCTCTTTTCTTCTTCCTCTTTTCTTCTTCCTCTTTTCTTCTTCCTCTTTTCTTCTTCCTCTTTTCTTCTTCCTCTTTTCTTCTTCCTCTTTTCTTCTTCCTCTTTTCTTCTTCCTCTTTTCTTCTTCCTCTTTTCTTCGTCCTCTTTTATTCGTCCTCTTTTCTTCGTCCTCTTTTCTTCGTCCTCTTTTCTTCGTCCTCTTTTCTTCTTCCTCTTTTCTTCTTCCTCTTTTCTTCTTCCTCTTTTCTTCTCCCTCTTTCTCTCTCAGAGTCCCTTTTTTTATTGCTCCACTTCTTTCTCAATTTCAGCTTTGGAATGACTCTCCTTGCTTGGCATTTCCTTCCAGTCTTTCTGCTGCCTCACCAAATGCCTCATCATTGCATTATCATGTTTAAAGCCCTAAACTACTGGCAGTCATACATCATACTGCTCCTCATTAAACTTGCATCTTCCGGGATGGTGCATGCTCAAAGTAAACTTGCCGCCTTTGTTAGTAAACTCACTCTTTCATTACTTGATATTCGATATCCATTATCTGATTGCTGTAAGTGGTTTCGATTCTAAATTAAACCTGTACAGGCTGCACTACATATATATGCAAAATAATTCCAACGGGTCATACATAGCTGCAATGTAAAATTTGAAATTTTGAGCTTGAATGATCGAGTGAGATGGTTACACAATTCCTTTGAGCTAACATATCTTGCTCATGTTGCAACAACGTGGCAGCACTGTACATGCTGTAAATTACTTCCTGTTTGATCAAAACATTGGCTTGGAGAAAGCACATGTTTCAGAAGAAGTCAACTCCTATAGAATCAAATTGCTGTCAGCTATAGAAAATCACTTAGAACTGTGTATGCAGTCACTGTGGACCAAACCTATGCAAAGTGTAGCCTTGAAACATCTTTGATATTTGACTAACAGCTTCCAAAATTTCAGTGTGAGTTGGCAAAAAATTATGTGTTGATATGGTCATAGGAGAATTTGGTCTTACCTTTCTTTCAAATAAGTGTCCTACAATTTGTCTTGCCAGCCATTCCAAATAATAGACATCCCATGCAATATAGCTATAGTCCGTGAACAATTTCATGCAGATAAATGGATGCTCAAATGTTTCAATTATCATTTCTTGGGCAAAAAGTCCCTGGCTCTGTGACATATTCCTATGCTCTGACAGTGTCGCGAGGGGCCCTGTTACAAAATAGCAAGCTGGATAATCCTGTTTAGCATTGTTTGGCATTGACTGTTTGTTGTAATCACCTGTTTGGAACCTCAGTTCAGAGGAGTGTACCAATTCAACTGTGAATTCCATATGTGTGGTTGTGGGACCATGTTGCTGTTTTAAGTTCTGACAATCTGTCCGTTGTTATAACTTTCAAACAATAAGCTTTATTTCGGCTCATAGGAATTATGCAACCATCTCACTCGATATTTTGAGCTAATTCAAAATCAAATTTTACAGTGTGTTCTAATGTTTAAATTCAAATCTAAATTTTATGTCCTCAATGTCTTCTTCCATATTTTAAATTTTGATAATAAGCAAATATCTAATTTAAGCCTTATTATTGAATAAATGAGGATCTAATCTTTGTGGTCACTGTGCAGTGTTTATTGATTGCAATAAGATATCATGTAATCATACCCCCATTGTCACTGTTGCGGCAGCTTACCCAGGTAATAACATTGCCAAATGTTCCTGTGCACAAATGTCAGGTCATTCTCTTGCACTTTGTCTGGGCCTTTCCATCAATTTGCTAGGTTTCTTCCTTTCGAAGGTTGTTAAGCTAAGAGGATGCTTATTCCATTTGAGTCACCCCTGGCTTGGCCTCACTTAGGAAAATTGGATTGATTTCTATGAGGTGGGTTTTATGGTTTCCAGTTCTGTGGTAGTCTATGCCATGATTTATGTCATGATGTATGCTAAAATTGATGGCCTCAGTAACTTTTAATGTAACATAGGATTGATGTGATTTGTTATATGTTATTTTTTTCTCCGATCCACAGAGCCTTTGTGTAACTGTCTCATTATCTAATATTTCTTGGTGATTAATCTGTAATGTAATTATTAGAAGAGGTCGCTAAATGTGATGCCCTATGTCAAGTGATTGTCCGGTAATGAAACATGATAGTTTTCTAAGCTGTCATTATACCAGAAGAACCATGCCACGGAGGTAGCATCTGGCACATAGTCATCCTTGGCTTGACCGGTTGCTGTATTCCTGTGAGCTGCTGCCTGTGTGCATATTCATGGAGCAATCAGTTCTGGCCCCTTGACACAGAGTATGAGGGAGTGGAAGCATGGCTGACCACCACTGACTAGCCCTGCAAGTGACCACCCAGCACAGATAGGTCATCCCTCTCTCCCCCACACGTGCCTAACCCTGACAAGGACCGTTTCATATGCTGCTTCCTGTGTTGGTTCATACTTGTGTTTTGTCTGGTGGCTGAGCCTTTGGCATCCTTCCACCAGCCCCACTCTGGCTGCCCTGCCCTTAATCCTCATTTGCAGGGGTTTGCCAGAGCTTTGTGCCAGCAACTTGTTATTGTTTGTTCTCTCCATCCCCAATCAGGCCCTGTCTCCTCATCCCCTGCTGCTGCCATGATCCCAATACATCTCCACATCTCCTCATTATCCGGTCATCTCTCTGTCTATCTCATACTTTCAACTTTTGTTTGATTTCGTGCGCAAAACGCGACTTTTCCATCAATTCACCGGATGCCCATCACAAAACCACTCCTCGTTTAACCCCTCCCTCTGTCTCAATGCCTCCCTCTCATCTATAACACCCTCTTGAGAAATCAGAGGCTCAGCTGAGAGGAACCTCAGCCACAATCCGAGCTGCGAATACGTCAGGAGATATTTTACGCCATCCGATGGCATTGGTGTCTTTTTCTTTAAGAAATAAATTTCTCAAGATCATGCCAGAGGACAAGCTATTAAGCGTTTGAAGTTTAAATGATCAAGGTATGATTTATCTGTGAAGTTTCTCTAAGAAGTGGATACTTTTGTCAGATACAGCATCTATAGTAACTTCGCATGCAGCCAGTAAGCCAGCAAACAGGTAGACAAATAAGGCGCCAAAGAAAAGGCCGAGCAGCCGGAGTGGGGCATGCATGCATGAATATGAGACCTTGGCAGTGTGACTTTGCATTTGTGTGCATCCCTGTGTCAGATGTGATGAATGTCCCCCATTGAACCTGATTTTCACATTGTGTGCCCGTCTGCCACTTGCGCCCATAACTCTTCTTTTGTCATATGCTACAATCGTCCACAATGGTCCGTCATTGGCTGCTCGGGGCTGCCCTGCGCCGCAACAGGCCAAATGCTGCGGCCTCCATTTGCAGGCTCCTGGCCTCCATCTCTTATTGCAAGCACCTGCAGCAAAGCTGACTGTTGGAAAGCACGACCATAACAAAGTTTGCCAAAAACTGTATTTATTATAGTTTAATAAGGGCAGTTACAGTGACTAGATTATGATTATTATTATTCAAAATAGATTTCAGTTAACTCTTCATTTTCTCAGCGATGATGTGTGCTAATCGTGTAGATATGCATCTGTTTCTACGGGTGTCCCACGCTATGAACACGACATAGCTGAAATATATAAAACCTGTTACAAACTCCACTTGTCAGGTTGCCATACAACATATCCTAATGTGCGTTTGATCAGAATGGATGAAAGTGATCGAATCGACATTCCCCTTTTTCTCTAAAATGAGAATGAATATGATGTTTTAAATATGTACAAGGTCAACAACAACACGAACAGGCCATTGCATAAGGTTAAACACAAGGACTTGGTCTTCTTAGCTTCACAAAAAACTATACACCTCAATCTATGCTGCAATTTTATTGGGTGCGAGTCCTGGATCTACTACAAAGCGGAGAGCAAAAGTTAGGAGGACAGTGATCAGGTTCTTGGTTGTAGGACACAGAGTCTCTAAACGATAAGGTGGGGCCAATTTTCTGCCCCTGCACACCTCCCTCCTTACAGCCGCCGGCCGCCTTGGCTGTTGGACGATTGCCGTGGACCTTAGCTGTTGAAGCCACTCTTGATGAGTCGACCGAAGAAAAAGACGACCTCGTTCCAGGCGGAGGAGGGCATTCCCAGCATCTCCATCGTCCCTTCATCGCCATCTTCAACCGCCTTCAGAGCCGTTCTCAGGGTCTTCATGGCTACAGGGGTCAAGCCCACTCTGCGCTGGAAGTCCTCTACTGTCTGACTCACTGTAACAAATAACAAAACATAAGTGCCTGAATAAGTAACATTTCATCGATGCAGTGACTCATCAGAATAGATAAGATAGAAACAGATACGATATTGAAAGCATTTATGTGTCTTATATGATGTATTATGGACTAGGTAACCTTGGTTAAAGGGAGCCATAGATACTAAACTGTGTTCATACACACTATTGTAAATGCACTGATATAAAGCTTTCAAGGCAGTGCATTCATCAGATTAAGGATTCTGATAAATGGACTAACTTCAGAGCTCTGTCATTATGAATGGCTACTGTATTTACATTTGTGAAGGTTTATGGCTTGTGGCAAAGATACACTGAACGGAGGAGCAAATGGCTGACTTTCTTCGGCCAATGTTTGTTGAGCAATTACTTAAGTGCGTGACTGCTACATGAATCTGTAGGATATAAGGCAATTTTTGTTTGCCCAGAAGTAAGGACAGATGACGGCCAATGTGAAGGTGAAGGTTTTTATCAATTTCACCGGGATGGGAGGATTCCTGAAGACGGCTGCCTGCCTGCCGTTGCCTTGCCCTTTAAGACAGCCCTGGGCGTGAGATTTAATGTAACCACATCCCTTTCAGGTTGCTCTGGCTTTTTGAGGTTGGCTCGAGTCAATGTGTCTGTAAAGAGATGTACTTGTGACAAGCCTCTTCAAAGGCATGGAGTGACATTCCCTCCAAAGGTGTCGGTGCACCGCAGGAAGTGCCAGCTTTGTCAGGTGTGAGCGTCTGTGCAGTGACCGGAAAGACCAACGACTTCCTGTTGTCGGCTGAGCCCTTCCTGTCACTAACCACAATCACAATCGTTTGGTCGGGGCGACAATTGATCGGCCATTCAGAGTTGTGACTCTTGGCGACAGGCGTCAAGTGACGCTCATCAGCATTTGCCTTGGAGACAGCTATTAAAATGTTTTCTGTCAATACAAATACATTGATGCAGGTTCTTTCTTGCTTTAAATTGTTTAGAATATATTTGTGCACGAAATTACCCTGGATCTGGTCAATATTTTACTTATATGTTTTTATTGATATATTGACTGAAATCAATAAATGAAAGAGGTCAATGACGCTGCATGCGTGAAAGCGAACAAATTTATACGTCAATACCAATAAGTGCATCTTTATTAAATATAACGCATGCACAGTCATGGTGGGTTTGAATTTTCACTTTGAGACTGAAAAACCATCTGAAATTCAACACCCTTATGAGTCAATTGATATCTGGCGACAGCCTTCTTTTCCTATGAAGGGTGTGGCACCATCGAGCTTGTATAATTGATGCCTTTTCGATACAATTCTCTTCCAAGACTACGCTGTGTCATGTGGCAATGTATTGCATTTACCAGACCGACCTTTCTCATCACTCACTGGTGTCTTTTTAACATGCCAAGGTAGCAAAAGATAATAAGCAAGTGGGAAACAGTTTTGCAGTTGAAAGGACATTGTTAAATGTGCAACTGATCATTACTCCCACTGCATCCGAAAATGTACTGAGACTTTCAGCATTATTGCCATTAACCATAAAATTACAAGATGCCTGTTATTACACCACACCCTGCCTCAGAAGCTCCAGACTAATTTATCATATAACTGCATTGCATTATAGGATTCTGCTGGGCTACTTGCTCTGTAAAATTCACCAAATATATTCCTACTTATGGAGGAAAGCAACAGATGAAATCCTAGCACAATATTAAATTTTTTTTTTAGAGAATGAAGTTCTTTCAAGTTGTATGCAACTGATATCCTAAATTCTAAAATATAATTCATATTTACCAACAATATACATGTAATGCTAGAATGTATATAGTTTACTGATCTATTGTTGGGCAACATCCAGTACATATGATAGATTCAATAATGTAATGCTAAACTTAAGTTATAGGTATTTGCAGCCTACGTGTATACTTCTACAAACTTTAAATATTTTGTGAATCACATTGCTTTGCAAAACATCTAAATTTTGATACTGTATCTAGATTCTGATACTGCTGAATAATATACTGTGAGTTTCAATTAAGAGGATATATATGAAGAGGGTATTGATGCATCAGAATATCGCCCACAACCGACATGCTTTTAGTGTCTCCGGTGATACTTCAAGTGTTAAGGAAGACAGGCATAGATTTCTTATAAATGGCCATACTGTGTTACTTGACTGTTAGCTCCAATTACTGTGTTGTTTGGAAGTTGAAGGAAAAAGTTCACAATTGACCACACCGAAAGGCAGATGAGCAAGTTCTGCCATAGCGCGGCGCTATCTTTTCTAAGGCAGCTAGGTTTACTGCAGACAATTCCAAAGTTACTTTCGAGAAGTACCATTACTTAAAGAGGCACTGTCATGCAGACATGAAAGTGCCTTTGCCTATATGTCTGTGGCATTGACATTGAATAATAGGATTCTGGAGAATGATAGGATTTTCTGAAGCTAAAGAGCTAAAAGTTGTGAACATGTCTTGGCTGGTTAGTCTCTTGTGCTTTTGAGCATTTCGCTACCCACCCACACGCCGTTAGCCTCTAGACGAAATTTTAACGCTCTTAGATAAAAAATACTTTTCTTGAGGAGTTTTCTGTGTTGTACCAAATGTGCAAATGGACAAAATGATAATATGTAGAATTTTTAGACCCAGATATGTCTCGGCTTGTCCAAAACAGACTCTTTTGCAGTAATATACAGAAACCAAGACACCATTAAGCGGAAGGGTATAAATATGGATGACAAAGATACTCGGCATTCTCATCTCTGGTAACTGTCAATGTTGCAAGATGATAAGTTAACATTGGATACACTCATTATGAATTCATGTTGATCATCCTGTAATGTCTGGAAACACATTTTCTTCAATAAAACTGGCTGTCAATGATAAAGAGATTATGGCTCTACTGAGGATGAACATGATGATGTTAGGTTGTTGCTAGGATAATGCTAGACTGGCCAGTGGTAGGCTCTACTCTACTCAATGTTCAGGCAAGTTACACCAAGCTCCACCCAAACCCCAAACCTCTTAATGGCTTCTAATTAGATTTCCCTGGTCCTCTTACTTTTATGAGTGGCGCCGAAAAGCCCAACATGGTTCGATCGTGCTCTTGTTAATTGAAGTAAAATGTACACAGCAACCAGCATCATATGTGACCGGGCAAAATGAAGATAGAGTGCATGTAACAGTTCCTAATGACCCAACAGGGAATACAGGATGACCACTGACCACTCTCCATGTCCAGTCTCATGGCCTGTGTGTGGTGATTAAACAGACTTAAACAGACCACTGGACTTATGAATTGCAAATACTACCGCACTGTTATCCCTCATCAGAACCATTGTGATTATCACAAAATTGCCTGTCATTGGCTCTTGGTTGTTTACCACACTCAAATACCCCCAAGAAGTCCTGCTTAGCCACTGGTCAGCTCAAGAATGGCCATTTCTTGCCCGTTAAGTGACCGTGGGCTCCCACACAATGGACTTTTGGCAATAAACTGGACTGAGGACCCACGGCTAATTACTCGGCTGTGGAAGAATTCAATCTACTCTCATCTCCTCGTCGCTTTTTACTGGCTTTCTGGGGGAAAATGCTCAGCCTCTTCATTTCAGTTGTATTGCTGTTTTGTCGAGCAGGCTGTGGTATACTTGACAGTGCATATATGTCATCCCTCAAAAGGCACTCCATTTCGGAAGTATTTTTGCTAATCTCTAAATGCATTTCCATTACACATCCGAATGAAGCATTTTTCAAAGCGAAACGACATGACAATGCCAATTAAGCTCTTCTCTGCATGATTCGCAGACTTTTTTGTCATTTTAACGGAAAACAAAGATGTGAATTTCTGGCATTTTCACATCATTTCGTGATAAACTATATTTTTTCTCCAACGCAAGATGATTTGTAACTCCCCCTCGATTCTTAATTCTTAAACATGATTTAAAATGGTGTCCAAGCTCCTTAATATTAGATCCTAGCATTACAGATTTGTCAGTTCTGGCTGCGTTGGCATTTAGGAGTTGCCGAAGTTGTACAGAGTTGTCTATTCATCCGAACAACTGAGATTAAGAAATGCAATTGCGAATGAGGATGACATTTGTTTAATCACATTCATTTGAAATGTCTTCATTTCGTTTGTGTCACAATCAATTTGCCTTCTGTGGCTGAATCTAACCTTGTTTCCTGCGCTACCTGCTTGGCAAATATATTATTAGACGCCCAGAATGCAGATGCTTCTAAGAAAGAAGAACCAGCAAGATGAATGGGTTGCTTATTATGTTGCCATGAAGTCCAAACTGCCACAATACTATTGTAAAATTAAAATGATCTAAGTATATAAAATCATCTAAATATATATATATTATTTGTCTATCCTAATATCTAGGGGGGAGGGTTAGGTCAGTTGTAGCGTGCTGTGCTGCCAATCGCAGAGTCCTGTGATAAAATTCAGCTCTTGTCGGGTCACCCGGGCCTTTGTTGGATGGCTGTTTCAATCATCTTTCGCCTCATAGCCATGTCCTATTTAGACTACCAAGTGCATAAATACAGGACATAAAGCCACAATAATCCGTCCATCCATCCATTACAGATATAAGATACACATAGATATCCTCAGTCAATGATACCGTTGCAGTTCATTTCAATGTTTATTTCTATAACATGTTTTGTTGCTGGTCCTTACTGTCAGCAGAGAGACCTCTACATGTAAGTGTAGGGCCAATGGCGGAAATGGATGGACAGGTCATACATCATTCTACTGTACATTGTACATGTGGTGGGTACTATACAACAGTTACTCCTTTCTCTGGCACTGCCTCAAAAGGGATTGTTTACAAATGGAACTGCACTCAAAGCTGAGTTTGTATACAGAAGATGCAAAAAAAAAAAAGAGGACAGTAAAGGCTGGCCAGTGGATGTTGTTGGTGTTGCATGATGATGACGTCATGACAGACCATGGTGGTCAGGTGGCGGATGACGGAGTTCAGACCGGGGGCTTTACTTTATGGATGCGTGAAAGAGTAACGCGGGGTCAAGGGCCTGTGACCCAAATGGCCGGCAAAAAGCCAGCTAATTATGTCTCTCCATGAATAGTGGATCGGCCAGTGCTAAGGTCCGGCCGGTGCTCAACCTTCTGTGCTCTCAACGATTTCTTATGAATTATAAATGCGGCACAGTTTGAGAGACTCAACTTCAAAGAACCGATCAGGTGGACTACATTGGCTGTTGTGCGCAGCTCGCAATCTGTTGGATGGGCTCGCTTCTCACGTTCATCCTAAGTCCTGTTTATGATCCTGAAATTCGTTTATACCCAGTGACTGAATTTTCCTAGAACTTCCCCAGCATCCTTTGCTAGAGCCATGCCTCAGGCCCCTGGATGCAACTTCCTAATATGGTTAGATAAATCTAATAATGCAACGAAAACCTCCTGTCCTGAACTCTATATTCTATTCTCTCTGCTAGAGTCAACCGACCAAGCAGGTGGCCGAGGGTTGCTATAGATAGACCAAGGACCAGATTAGTAAAGTTCAAGTGGAAAACCAATTTTCTCAGATAGATCAGTAGGAATTATGCATGATTTTAATAAACACGTCTCGTCTAACCTGGATTTCTTGCTTGGCCTGCCTAGATTGCTTCAAGAAACCACATTACCATTCTTCGCATCTTCGGTCCATAAATAATTACTTTCCAATCTCTTTGACGCTCTTGGTTTTGATCAGGAATCTAACGCAGGACCAGTAGAGGGACAGTGAAGCTGCAACACCAGGGAAGCAGTCCAGCAGAGGGGATGTAGCCGCAGAAGGAAGGCGGGAAGGTCTGGGAGGGGTGAATGATGAGGCGCGAGGCTAAAGGGGGGCAATGCAACAGGCGGCACGTGTTTATGGATGGAGATTCACTTGCCACATGTGACAAGATCATCAATCCGCAGCCTCCAAAAGAGTGAGAATTGCTTTTGCAGATTTGAATTCCAAGTGAGCCATGGTAATCTTATTGGCTTTGCAATGAAACTCCATCAAGTGCCTGCCCAAGCAAGTGCTTGCCAAAAAACCAACCCTTTCATCTGTATTATGTTTGATGTCTTTTTTCCCTTTGAGGAAGCCTGAGATATGGTGTCATTTCATCTTCTTACGATCCCAGGTGTCTTTTTCTGTGCGTGAGGTGTTTGGACTCCTCTTTGTTGAAACGCGTCAGTCTCACTGATCTGCAGTCACACTGACCGACTGCTTTGAAGATCCGGTGCATTTCCTCTGTATACCCTGTATCCCGCAGTTGTGCATTGTTGTTCCATACCTTGCTGCACTTGCGGTGTATTGCTTGCCGAGGGACTGAACGTGTTGATGTCTATGCATTATAGATGTTCTAATCTAATTGTTATTACTGAGCTATATGGCCTGATTATTACAAACTGACAGCATGCCATTATCCTTCACTTGCATGTCACTTGAAATTCATAAAGGGGCCCCTTGACGGGAAGTCATCAATCACTGGCCGAACCGCGGAAGTGCCTATTTAATACCCTTTATTAGTTTCGAATTTTTCCTTCGTCAATTCCCAAATTGGAAAAGCATTTGCTAGTAAGTATCTCCATAGGTGTGTTATCAATATGCTATTTTGTGTCATATATGTTGTCCACTTAGAGAACACCCTGCAGGATTGAATTCCTTTATGGAATGCAGAGGTTTCAGTTACCATGCCACGCAGTCCGCATTTACCTGTCAGCAGTGATCATTTTCACATGTCAGACTCGGTCAGTGGTGCTGCTCGGGAATATCGTGGGGCGAACGGCTGACAGGCGATTCTGTTTGAGTAACGCTGACAGATTGGGCTCTTCCTCATAAGGCAAACAGGAAACGTCACAATCAATGGGCCCTCCGTCACACACCTGCACTCGTCTCATGTGAATTATTAACGAGGCTTTGATAGCTCTGCGGCCACTTGCTCCACTTGCTACACCTAGCAGGGCTGCTTTTTGCTGTTTAAACAGCATTCCCTGAGCATGAGTGCACCCAGTGGTTCAAAGCCTCTAGTGGATGCCACGTCCCTTGTGTTATGCCTCTGGTATTGGGCCTTGAGTGTGGGCTCCTTGTGCAGGACCCATTCCTGGGCCAAGTTGCCTTAATGGACACCTGATAGACTCTCCCTTGGCAAGAGTCCTCGGGCTGCTTCACTATGTAGTACGAGCCATGCTGGGCCATTGGAAAGCAATGTGCTCAATAAAAAACCTTGCTCCTCTTGACACACAATGGCAAAGCTCTGAAGCCAAGGAGCTCCAGTATCCATGGTGACATTTCGTGTCTATTGTCCAAATAATTCCTCTTTTTTCTCTTTTCCTCGTTCCAAATCGAAGTGTTGCATGTCCTGCCTGTTGGTAGCCTTGTCATTGTCAATATAACATTTTTTAGCACATTTATTTTCATTTTTCTCACTTGTGGCTTTTCCTGCAACCTTCTTCACATCACATTTCGCTTTCTACTCTGTCTACTTGGCGTTCTGTCTATCTTTACTGTTATGTGTCCAGTGCACGTTGCCAGTTCATTACACAGGAACTCGATTCATTCTTGAAATATTTGCCACAAGCCACAAACCTCAGTGTTCATGCCAAAACTGACATTTGATAAACCGAAAGAGAATAAAGCGAAAGATCCAGGTATGGAATAAGGGTCTTACCTGCCAGTCCGTGGGCCACCTTGCCAATAGATTTGCGATCAAACACTTTGGGAATAATCCAGCTCTTTTCTGAAGCCAGGAATTGCATTATGTCTTCAACTGGGGGTCGGTGAGCTGAAAACAAAAGATAATCCATTGTCACAATTGTCCCATTTCCCACAATCCTTTACCTGATTG
This sequence comes from Platynereis dumerilii, assembly GCA_026936325.1. Classification (NCBI taxonomy): domain Eukaryota; kingdom Metazoa; phylum Annelida; class Polychaeta; order Phyllodocida; family Nereididae; genus Platynereis; species Platynereis dumerilii. Next base: position 16,763,442 of record JAPTHN010000011.1, read on the forward strand.
TTGTCAGCCAGTGCTCGAAAACCATCTCTTGACATTTTTTCTTTTGTTTTATTTCTCTCAGTGCTAGGACAATCTGGAGTGAGCCAGTGCATTGGCTTGTGACAGGCTGAGTTGCCCCCAGAGATAACCAGAGAAGGAGGCTGGAGGCAGCAGATATTTCTTCCAGTACAAAAACTGCCTGTGCACTCTCAATTGCCTTGCATTAACAACATGTACTCATCCTAGAGATTTAGAATTTAATTTTTTTTTTGTGCAGGCATCACACCGATGAACGAAGTTTGTTAAAACCATTACGAGCATGACATGAAAACTTTCAGTTCTGAGAATGCTGCATTGCTGCAATGTAGAGATTGATATACTGAGATGGCCTTTTAGGTATTGGGTTACTGAATTTAACCTAAATCGGTAATTGTGACCTGCTCCTGTCTCATGTAAAAATAACAACATATAAAATTTATATTATTTTTCTATGTTGATGCATTTGTTTGTTGTTGTTTTGTTTTCGAGAATCTCGTGTTTTATGAGATCAATAAAATCCGATATCTAATTTTATGTATTACTCGTTTGATACAGCGTTCCCTGGCTGAACCTGTTTTACAAGACCACCGCTTCTGCAGTCGTCAAGCAGTCCCGCTTGGTGGTGCAGTCTCTCCAAGGGTACAAAATGCCCTTAAAATACTACTCGGTGCTGGAATCTTGAAGAGGCTGCTAACTCCAAGTCGGTTTTATTACAAGAGATCTCATAACACAGAGATGATCGTAATGAACAGGGACATTCGGAATGAAGGGGATATGATCGAATGAATGAAGACCATCATGCAGAAGATTAATTTTATGATGGAAACCGAAGTATTAGTACAGTTAGACATTCGGGCCTGTAGCAATTTGTTTGGGCTTCAGGATGCATATTTATGTTATTGCCTCACCGATTCTCACTCCATGTCAGTAAAGGCTTCATCAACAGTGACGTGTGTTAGTTAATGAAGTCACTAAGTGAAGGAGACTCGTAACCTGACCTTTTTTCTCATTTCGACATCGTCAAATTTTCGTTTTTCCGTTCTCACCCAAGGCCGAATTGTGGAATATTGAATATCCCATTAGCTTTGAGATTCTTGAAAATTGCTTAATAGAATGGAGAACAATGGGACCTTGCAAAAGCTAAATTTCATTGAAATCCCAACTAATGTGACAAAGAAGGTGGAAATATTTTCACTTCCATTCAAGATTTATAGTGTGTCAATACATTGGTCATTAAATTGGTTTAAAATGCTCGTAACTTCCAGCAAATGTAGCTTTATTTGAATAGAGCTAATTTTATTTTACATGCACGCAACATAATGCTGAGAATGCCGTAAAAGTCTGGGTTACTTTATTGTACAATCGATTGTTGCCTTACTGACAGTTTCAGTCTGGCTCACAGCAACTCTTGAAACATGTATGAAATTCATATATGTTATGCTGCTATGGCGTGCAGGGGTTGTACAAATTAGCATTATTTTGTGAGGCGAATGTCATCTTTGAAAAAATTGGAATTTTACAGCAAACAAATATTAGCTGTTCAGCCTAAAGAGTTGCAGCTCGCGAAACTGTCGTTAGAAAGCCATCAATTTCAGATTGTGCCAATGACCTCCCACGTTAACTTACATTACATGTATAATGAAGCCTTATTAGCCTTTGTACCTGTACACCGCCTGGCATGACTTGTTGGTTGTCACAACAGTATTAGGGTATTTTCTTAATGTTACTTCCGCATGCTGTTCTCTAATTTGTGAATCCCATCAAGGGTCGTCAGTTCAGCTTCCGGGTGTTTGCGCATGCCACTGTGATCCAGCATTTTGGCATTTCTTTCTACACTGATGTCACAGCAATTGGATGGCACAATTCCAAATTCTTTAGAGAAAACAAAACCTCAGCTGCAGGCTATCTTACTGTTTGCCACATCAAAGGCATTTTTGTCTTGAAGACTTGGGGCTACTGGTGACATTATGATCCTTTCAGATATACCCACGGCTACCTTGACCGCGTACGACTGACCCACATCCGCCTAATTATTCTGCCCCTCAGTTAAGGATTAGGTTTATGAAATACCTTTAAAGTATGGCGGACTTGGTGGGGGGCATTATTGCTTATTACATGAGGATTTCTCTGTGAAGGAAGAAAGGGATGGCAGCTTTTTATACCTGGCTCGGGGAAGCTCTAATAGATTTAGAGGATGTCCTCAACCCCAGTCTTTGCATAATTCATCACAAAACTCCACATAACCCACATTCATGAGCTTTCAATTTCTTGGAGAAACATAAACCCCGAGTTAATTTGGTCTGCAACTACAGTGTAGCGTTTCTTCATATTCCTTTAACGGCTTCAATCATCATTCCCAAGTCATCCCGACATTTCCGTCTGGTCCTATTCTATTGCATGAGCCAAACGAAGAGGACACGATAAAACAGTTTTTTCACTTCTCACGCTGAGGCACATAGAATAGAAAGTAGGTATTCACTCCTACACTAATACGACAGTAATGCTGGCCTCTTTAGGAGAAAGAAGACTGAATTAAGTCAATCCTTCTCATCCTAATCTGCTTGCTTGCTGCTTCTGCAGTTTTGTACAACTACGTGCCATAGAGATAAAGATATATATATATAGAGAACCACAGAACCTCATAGAGAGGCATATGGAAAGGAGCGTTATATAGAGGTTGGCTCTTTCGTCCAATTAATTGCCTGCTTGTGTTGTTATAGCCCTCAATGTAACCATGACGTTACTCACAGTGCAGCGTGATGAGTGTGATGACACAGCATGTGCACATACTTGTCAGGCAGGTCCCCAGTCTGCCTGACTCTGGTGATTGTGACGATGGAAATGAGGGATAGCAGGGCCCCAGAGAGAGTGCATTAGCTTAACATTGCAGCTTTCCTGTGATTCTGCTGCGTCATGCTGTTGCCAAAGCTGTTGCCAGTGCTGTGATTGGTGTGTGATCTGCTGTCAGCACTAATTGCTCAGTGTAGGCGCCTCTTTTGGTAAATATTTCTTAGCAAAGTCGCTTAATGTCGCTTAATGTCCTGCTCCGGTCACATGTAATGGTCACTCGCAGAACTGTTTGCACAGCAAAACAAATGACCGCTACATACTTAGCCACCCTTAGTAACAGATGATGTCAGATGTTCCTCTGTTTGCCAGCAACTAACAACCACTTTATCCGGAAGTGGCAAAAAACCGGCAGTGATGCATTGGAACTCTGAGGGTCATACGGTGTAGTGGCTTATGGGCGTTAGTTCGATATCTTTCAATCAAACGCATTAGATGTTAAGCTAATATAATTGTACCTGAGTACAGTTGAGTATTTGCCAGACTATCATGATGCATTAAAACTTCATAACTTAAATTGCATGTCCTGAATTCAAAATGACGTTTCTCTCGCGAGTTAGTGAGACGAAGAGAAACATGTGCACAAGTATCACGCTGGAAGAAAAAAGTACCATGCTCATATCAGAAAGCAAACAATTAACTTTCCTCTCATGGGATGATGGATGTTGGAAATAATGCACTAGGCAGATACTCACTAAGTGGTAATGAAAAAAGAGAACATATAGATTGCAACTACAATGCAACCAACTGCAATCGAATACTCTCTAGTCCTCTTTTTCTCACGTTTCTTCCTATTGACAAGTTTTAATTGGATTTTTAGATTCACCACGGTCAATACTAAAACTCTTTATTTACACAAAAGAACGTCATTATCTTACATACGCAAAAAAAGTAAAGCGCAAGTTGCACGAAGCAGTATGTGAAGTTCAATCATTTATGGCTGATTTTATTGCTTTGGAGAATTTGGAGTGGTGGCCTTGGTCAGGAGGTTCAGATGCTCAAAGAACATTTTTTTTGGTTTCGTTCACCTTAAAGTTAGGGTAAGAGTAAGTAACTGCTGATTAGCAGGTGACTCATACATGATTCACGGATGATTCAGATTACTTGAAATTCATAAGGTCTCCGGACAAGTATGAATCACAGCTACATGTGCTAAGGGAGCTTAATAAATGGAGTGAAAAGAATAGGCAAGAGATGTTGACAAATGGTCATGTGAGACATGCACCCATGAGGTCAATTCTAGATTGAGTGAGGCTTCTGCAATTCAAATGATCTCAAGTGATCTATAAATGATGGCAAGGCATGCCAACAAGGTACATTTGAAATACAATGAATGAGTAGAATGGCAGGCTTGTTATCAGAGGCACTAGAGGAGTGGTTTGTTTTAATGAGATGCTAATGACGTCAATGAGATTGATGCAAATGTTGGTCAAGGCATATCAGACGACAAGAATCAATCACTTCAATTGTCACACCAGGCAAGTTTGGAACACCTTGCATTGACCACTGAGGTAATAAAAGAAATGGACCGATGGCTGAAATATAGCCAACAATTCAAAAACTTAGATGCACAAGTTTGATGTGGGGCAAGACACTAGTGGTCCTTATACCTAGTTCATTAGGATTATGTCAAAAGATGGTTTACAGTTAGAACGGCTGTCTCATCAGAAATGACCCACTTGGCTGACCATTTTGAAACTTATAGTTATATTCCCAAATAATATTTCCAAGTAACATTCAATAATCTCAAAAATGTATATGAACATAAAGAGTGAATTATTGATACTTTACCGGCAGTGCAGACCTCCTTGTCCTCATCGTAGCCGTCTTCGCAGTCGTAATTGTCGTCACACACGTACGCCATGGGGATGCAGGTTGGGGTAGATTTGCAGGGGAAGGGCTTCTCAGGGGAACTGCATGGGTTGCCTGAAACAGAAAATCAGCATTTAGATGGAGGTAATCTAGTAAACACACTGAAAACCTTCTTGACAAGATCATTTAGTCACTGGGCCCAGTTAGTCAAATTTTGTTGACATTGCCTAATTGTGCTGAAGATAGTAAAAATGATGTTATATTATGAAGTTAGTCAACTGACAAAAGGGCTTGATAAATTGACTTGGTCTTTTGACTAAACCAATCGAAGTACTTAGTCATAAGTTAATTAATTGACTAACTACATGGTTGTAAATTATTCATGACTGAGGGAATTTGACATCTTCACTTTACTATCTTAATTAGTCATTGTAACAAAGCAATATAGATCTGCTAAAAAAAAGACTTTCGGTGTACACATATATATATACACAACAATAGCTTAGAATCATTGTATATTCCATTATTCAAAATGATCAGCAGGAAAAAAAAATTATGACCATGAGTCCATGATGTTAACCGTCATTCTTCCACCATGGATTTTGTGCAATTAATTACATACAAATCCATTGTATTGCACTCAAACTGAATTTTTTGTAATGAGATAATTCTGAGAAAGTTTTCCAAGGTTATACAACAAAAACCTCAGGGAGCAATGTAGTAAGAAAAGCTTTCGAAGCACTTCCATTGAGTCCAGGAGACAGCTATTTTCGTATAGATTATGCCTTCGGGGGTCCCAGAAGCCACAAAGGAGTTCAGCATACAACACAAACTCAATAGCGAAGAATCCCTGAAGACATGATACGCCAATAGCTTCATTATGGCATCACAATACCAATTGAAAATAAGATTTCCAGATTGAAAAATATCTTAGCCCTGGGATTAAAACGTAATTCTCATGTATTTTAGATATGGGACTGAGTCAGCAAGGTCATCTGGCCCAGGATTTTATCCTAAAGGACAGAAAAAATAATTAGAAATAGAAAAGAGACATGTAGGAATGGCTCAGCTGATGCAGGGAGAAGGGAGGCTTAAAGCGAAAGATAGACATTGCCAGAAGTGCCCGCTCCATTTCCTGCATCTGTTATGAGAAGAGACATCAGTAGCTGGAGGGCTGGGCTGCCCCTTGCCAAACACCTGGGGATGCCAAGGAACATGAAGACCTATTTCGCAGAAGGTCCCGGCTGAAGCGAGAGCTTTTAAATCAAAGCCGGATCCTCTAATTCTCGGTAATTACGTCGTGGAGATATTTGGAGATAGGTCTGGTTGCTAGGTGAGGGCGTCATAGCAACGGCCTCCATCTGAGATTTACTTTAGGAATTAGTTCAGAGGAAACATTTTGGAATACTGGCACCAGGTGAGGGGGATTTGTCACTTGGGTGGAAGCAAAGACAGAACAGACACAAGTGTCTCATTCCTGTGATGAAATTGGCTCCGTACCAGGTCATGCACTTACTTCCTCCCATTTCTTGTCTCTAGCAATTTCCTTTTCTACTTCCTTTTTTTTGGCCAAGATGCGGTTCATATCAATCACGTGTTCCTGTGGCATCCATCCCTCCCCAACCTCTTGCCCTACTCCCCGTAATGGGCTGTGGCCTACTGGCCGGACCGGAAGCGCATGTCTTTAATTGGTGCAGTTATCTTGCGAGCATGGTGGGAATAGATAGGTCCTAATTGGATCAAGATACCCAATGCACTGATCTCACTGATGGTTTCAGGCCAACAGATTGTTCCAACTTCCGCTCATTCCGCAATTAATAGACGCAAACCTCCCTTCCTGTAAACCAAGCACTCGCTTGTTAAAAACCACCTTATCACATTGTTAGTGTTGCCATCGGCCATTCAATCACTTCCCGTGTAGGTGTGAAGTGCCAGATAATTAGTTCTTAAATTTGAGTTGTTAATTCACAGGAGACAGGAGCATGTGAAAGCTAGTTTGTCATTAGCATTTATAAAAGAAAGATGTTCTGCGCAGTAATGTTGCACTCGTAAGTGGGTCAGAAGACCAAACATATGACTGTTAGGATTTAAAGCCCTTGTTGCACCGCAAGAGATGACAAGAGAAAACCACAAGTATTCTGCGCTGAAGGTCGGTCTGACAGACCAATCTGCTGAGCCTACTCGTGTGATGAAATACCTTTTTCCTGCATGGGATGAGGAATGAACCCGGCATTGGCTGTGACTCGGCTGTGACTTTCGGAAGATCGATGATGACGCAGTATATAGGGCAGTGTGTTTCAAGTGATGTTTCGTTCAAAGGGCAGTTAGTGGAGTTTTGAGGACATCACCTGCAGGACAGATGGTCAGGACAAGCTCTCATCCCTAGGACTGCAGTTGGGCATTGAGTTGACATGCAAGGGACAGATGTCATCGAATAAACAATTGCCTTCTCTTCCCGGGCAAAGCTGGAAACACAAGCCTCCACTTGGCTGTTTCCGTGGACAGAGGCGAAGTATGTTGCCACTGAAACAGGACATCGGATGCCAACTTTGAAAGATACTTAGCTATTATTAACGCATGTGGGTCCCAAATTAAAATCACAAACACAATTAATTTTGTGACCATAAGTGATAACTCTAATTCTGCTTTGTGGTGGCAAACGAAAAGAAGAAAATATCCCACCTTCGCAGAAATGATTGCTTAATCTTTGTAAACTTCTCTCATCCATCACCCATTGAGTGACTGTTATTCTGCACATGAAATTAAGTTCCACGGTGTACGGTTGCATGCTTTTCTGAGTATAGTTTATGGTGCATGTTGCATATGGATTCACAGCGTCAAGACCAACGAGGATTCATCGATGGCTGTGGATTTAATTCTGGGTTTGGAGCTTCTTGAGTAACTTTATAGGATGAGGCTTTAAATAAGAACTACTGATTCCTTTTATCACACATAAATATCATGTAAGGTGAATAAAAGACCAAATTTACAATGAGTTTTGGACTTCCTTCACAGTCACCACGTCTCATCAATCTGTCTATCCATTGATTCTAATTTGTATTTACCTTTTCCAAGGGTAGAAAAATTCAAATTTTCAATTTTGTATATGGGACCCAAATTATGGAATTTGTTGCCAGATAGTATGAACAACTTTAATACATAAGTCCAATTTAAAAATTGGAATTAAGAAATTCATATTTGTATCAAACAATAGGAAATTCTGAATATAATTATATTTTGTACCATTATTTAGTTTACTAACATTTCTTGTTTACTTTCACTATACATACTGAATTATAGTGGGTCTCCGTTATGTGTGTTTGAAGCTATATGCCTATCGCATAACTGTTTTTCAGGCTAACAAGCCCCTCGGGGTTTTATGCCTGTATATGTTTGGAATTACAAATATTGTACTTTTTATGGTGAAATTTTAAAAAAAGGAAAAAAAAGAGGACTTTATTGTGTCGGGTGCTGTCCATGTTGACTGTCCAGTGATGGAAAAAGAACAATCAAGTTTCTGTGATGTCCCTAATACTTCACAAACCACATGGTTGCATTTGCTTCTATTTCATTTTGTAAGCAGTCGGTCATTGTTGGTGCTGTTTGTGTTTCTAATGTTCCATAATAAGTAGGCGATGCATATTGAATATAAAATTGTCCCCGAATGCTTTTGACATTTGCAATTGACATTTGACATTGGCATTTGCATTGAGCTGTTCTCTTACTGCCCTCTGCATCTCCTGCCATGTCTGAAAATGACAGATGAGGGCGCTGAGGTTTGCACGTGCTCAACAAGACATGACGTCAGACAAGACGTCTGGGAGGCGCCAAGAGCAGACGAGCCTTTTTGATGTAACCAAAGTTCTTACAAAATATTTATGATTGTTGCAGAGAATTAACCATGGAGTTCTTATCCATTGTTTTCTGGTCTATATCATGTATCCTCTGGTAACATAGCTATAGACAATGTTAGAAGTACATCATGGGTATGCATAGTAAAGTATCACTGGCTGGCCTATCAAGAAATGTGACATCACTGGCTGGTAGTTAAGAATGACACAATTCACCATATACTGGGACATAGATGAAGGTTATGCAGCACAACTTTGGCATAGATTAGGTCTGGCAGTCAGTGCCAATATATAAATGGTAGGCTCGATGTTGTCGAGTAACATGCAATAATGTTATTCATATAGGCTGATATACTTTGGTGACGTATCATCCTAGGAAATGAATCATTACATGGTCACAAAACAGAGTTCTTCCGTGGCCTAATGGTTAAGAGTGCTTGTTTGCACAACCACTGGCTCTGAGGGCGTGGGTTCGAATCCCACCCCGGAACTCAATTTAGTCCGAGCCCATGGGACATTAAATTGAGGCTGGTTGTATCCAGTGTTCTATGCTGCGGCAACTGAAAGACCCTGGGCATCCCTGAATTAATAGGGTATGTACCAGACTCACAGTCTTCTCATCTCATCATCATACGGCGATCGCCTGCCTCGATATAGCCCACTAAGGTGCTGCTGAGGCGTAAAACATAAACAAACAAACAACAAACAAACAAACATGGTCACAAAACATCAACATAGTCGGTAGGTACACTTGTACGTAGAGCATGGCTGGGCCCAGCTTCACAACAGAAACCTTCAGCGAAGGTTTATCTGTCTTGTTTTTCGTCTTTATCCTATGCACATCAAAGCCTCGCACAGAAACAGTGTCCATCGCGTGATACACCGGGGGTGCCAGGACGGCGCTTCCCGGGGGACGGAGCCCAGGCCAACCCCACCAGCTCACTCCCCTGCCAAGACAAACGTTGTCTTGAAGAGCTGCCAGTAAGAGCCAGGGTCATGTGCATCCCATCAGCTGCATGAATAACAACACACAGAAAGGACATTTCACACAAATTTGTCAACTTATAAAGACATATTGTAATTCCAGTTTACTTTGCATGCATGTAGTCTGTGGCTAGTTGAATGAAAAACCTCATTTAAGTGTTGTACTGAAGAAAGTTTTTCACAACTTTTCTGTAGGACGTGCTGGCACGACAACAAGGTGTTTAGGGTAAAAAGAGAAGAAGGATAAGGAGAAGACGAGAAAGAAAGAAGGCTGCGTCGGCCGGGGATGTTCTGCGGAGCTTCACCTATTGCTCCATTCGCATGGCAACTCACAGTAGGGTCTGCATCTTTTAGCTGTTTGGGAAAATCAGAGGAAGCTAATACAATTTAGATAGTAGCTGTGTGGCCCGGCAGGATGCTGATTTGATGTTTAGTCCTTGCTCTGATGGCATCAAGTCGTTTTAATGTCAGTCAGGGCGGGAGCATTTGGCAGGGCAATAAGCAAATTGCTTTACAGTCGTTTACATGCATAGGCAGGGCAGGGGGCCTGTGTTTAGCAGCCTACCATAGACCTTATGCCTGTGGAGCTTGCAAACTACCAGCCAAGTTCATCAACTCTTTAATATAAATGTATTAGGTAATAATAACAGCAGTGGGTGCATACTGATGCAGCCCTTGGCCTTAGTTTAGTGCAGGTATTTGCATCATAGTCATCCCTATGAATACTGATTGAAGTGACCACACACTGTTGCATACAGGAAGAGCTGCAAATGGCAAGGAGACAGGTGAATGAGCAATAAAAGGCAAAAAACACCCAGGCAGAGTATGTGGAGGCCTTTGAAGACATGCAATGCTATTGTGTGCCACACAGATATGTTCCAGTGCTGCTAACATATGAGATATTGGGAGAAAGATGTCAAGATATCTTCATTCAAAGCATTCAGTGCAAATAAAAACGCCAGAAATAAGGGAGCCCGGGATGCGGCTGAACTCAATTCCAGTGCACAATCCTTTGTTATTTTTTCGTATTTTTTCTTATTGTCTGCGGAGAGTGTTATGCATATACCTTGTCATGGAAAGCACCAATAATTCCCAAGAACGTCAACCCGCAGCTGCCAGGCATTTGGCGGAATTTGCTTTGGTGATAAAAACGTCTTCAAGTCTTTAGATGTGGCAAACTCATAAAAGACAACAGAGATGAATATTTCAAATTGAGATGTGAGTGTAAACAGTGTATTATCGCAGCGCCCTGTTTGACTGGCAGCCTCGCTCGGAGTGCATGCGCTTTGTTGAAGGTAATGGCTATGTTAACGCCTGCAGAATAGCTGTGCATTATGAGCTACTCTCATGCAAATGCTGCTCTCCTCAAGCCAGCCACCAGCAGCTGCAATCGTGTATCAAATGCTCCTCTTCCTTTTTTTTGCTGTTACTAACTCCAGGCTAAAATCATTCCTCCAAACACACGCCACTTACTCATCAAAAATTGACCATTGCAGAATTCTCAGCTCCTCAGCTGATCCCCCAACATGCGCTAATTGCTCCAGAGACTAATAGATCATAATCACTCCTCCTCTCCTCTGTTTTGTTCAGGTATTAATCTCACTTGTTGCTTCACAATCAAATTAGTACATTATTGTTTCATGGAATGTGTCTTGGCGAGATGTGTGAGATGTCTTCCTTTAAATGTATCTGCCTTGCCTTCATTTGAGAATCTATTTTGCTGCAATGCTTGCTCTGGTGCATTTAGTACTATAGTCTGGAAATATTCAGCACCAACCATGATTAACTGTGACAGGTATACCTTGAAGTGTAAAAACGTGTCACCTGCACCTAGTAATGAATTCATTCATTGACCCAGTGTTTGACTCAAGTGGGCCCTATATTACATCTGCAGTTCCATTGTTACGAGTTCTATTCATGAAATTGCATAACAATACTCCCCAATATATTGCATCCCAACCCACAATCGTTGCTGTATGGTTGCTACACATCAACACCCTGACATATTTGAACCTAAATGACTCACAGCATGACATCTTTGGCAACAACAGTACCCGGTATACAAACGCCAAGTATACAGTGAACAGAAATATCCATTTGGATTGACAACTTGCACTGGATGATTAATTTCTGCTGCCAACAAATACAGCTTGGCACTGGTCAGTGAAGGTGTATTAGTGGACTTACATTGGCTCTTGGTGTACTGAACCCCAAAGACTGTAGGCCTTCTGCCCAAGATCAATGGAGCAAAGTAACTTTGTTAAGGGTTGGAAGGCAGTTAGAGGCTGCTGTCCTTATTATCGCTCGGAGTCACGCGGCTCCAGGATGTCAAAGGGTTAGCAAGGCCAGCAGGTCACTAAAACTTGTTCCTTCGCACCAGAGATCAATTAAACGTCTTGCACGTCACACTAACATCTCGTTGGGACATTTGAGGCCATGAATAATTAACTAAAGCGTTCAGCGGAGAGTCGTCATAGCTTTTCAGCCTTTGCTGTCCTCTGCGAATTCGTGAACGCAATACGTGAATTGGTAAATTTGTGAACGTCAGCATGGAACGAAATCATGACTCTGCAAAATCACATTTCTGCTGAATCTGTGGGGGCATCGTGACCCATCGTGACTCGCCTGATGCCAAATCCTGGACAGAGGCCATTTTAGAGGGGAGCGAGGATTGAAAAGATATTGTTAGTGAGTGCTTATCTGGCAATGTTTCTGGCTAATTCTCTTGTGGGCAAGCTGGCAATACAGATCTACATTGGATTAATCTGAACAAATGTCATGCATAGCAACCTACGCTCCGGGTTGTTGACCCTCCTTCCAACAGGCCCATGTGCCAAATTCCTCAGACAACTGGTCTTGTGTCTGATTGATTTTGCCACAATGTCATATTGCTCTCTTAGCTCAGTGCACTTGTCATAAATCTATAGGATTATAGATTACCTATATAAACATTTTGTATGGCACTGTAATAGGCAAAAGGCCATCTAAGCTTTGGATGAGGACAAACACAAACCCATTAAAGTGTCATTTTACAGTTGCACACAGCTAAACATAAAGCTAGGTATGCTCCTCTTGGGTTTGATCAAATAATGGCACACATGGAAATATCGTCTTAGGGAGGGTTTAGTGGCTCAGAAAGGTGTATTTGCAAAAAGAAGATTCCATTACATCACACCAGGGGTTGGCTGACCTGTTCACGTTGCTAAGTGCTTTAAATGGCAATGCCCGTAAGATGTGCATGTCACGTTGCTCCTGTTTTATGTGCTGAGATTACCGGGTTGTCGATAAGCGTATAAAGAGAGCCACACATGAGGTGAATTAATGCTGTCAAACACTGTAAAGACAATTAGGCGCCAACAGAGAATATAAGGCCACTGGGGAGCGCCGATGGTTGCATAACTGACACAATTGAAGAGGTTGGCAACATGACAACTCCAGGAGGTCGTTACATCACACCTGGGACAGACATGTGATCTGCACACAGTGCATGCTCTTTAGTCTGAACAGTTGCACGTGAAACAGTCAGTTAATCTGCTATCAATAATGACATTTTTGTGGTCTCCGCAAAGAGAATGCGTGTATGTCTACGTATAGAAGACCCAATTAACAAGATGAGCCCAATACTCGTACATACGTGTAATGGCCAAAATTACAAAAATGCTTGCATATCTCATCCAGTCAGGTGTCATGAGTTAGAAGTGGTTGTAAGAAAGAAGCATTTTTTATCTGCAATCCAGCGTTCTTGTAACGAAAATGTAGTCTGACATTTGCCCATGGCTGTAGTGTGGGAAGGTGGATGGTTCCATGTGGTTTGGTGAAGCGTTGTTCTGGGAAATGCCATTCAGAGGGGTTAATCTCTGCGCTCAGGTGTCGGCCGACGTGCTGATGTCGGCAGGGATGTTGGACGACAGTGCGCCAGATGATCGCGGAGGTCTGCTCACCCATAATCCTCCTCTTATTGGATTCTTTATGGGGGAGGTGGACACGTCCCAGGAACACTGAGTAATATGCAAGGCCAGCCAAGGTCACTTTATGGTATCTGTAATCCAAGTCTTATTGGTGCAGTCATGTCCTCTGCGTGAAAACGCCAAGTTGGTTAAGACGCGTCAGCACTTCCGGGTGACACGGTGAGGAAATTGCAAAAGAGACAGACGGGAAAGAAATAGGAAAGACACAGAGGATTTCTCTTAATAAAAAGACCCGGTTGCATAGGATTACGGAGCAACCCATAGCTCTGTTCTAAATGCAAGAAGTGTATATGAGAGTGACCTAGAGCTGTCTTTCCTTTTCTATTAACATTGCCCGACAAAGCAGACACAACTGATTTGCTTTGAGGAAGGAATCTGTCAGCTCAAGCAGGAACTAGGCAAGTGAGTCTGGAGCTGGACCTTCATGCAATATTAATGCAGGTGCGGTCGCTGCTCTGCTCACTCCACTCCTGGTGAGAATACTCATGAAGGCCATTTCATTTAGGCGTAAAGATTATTAGAAATAATGACAATCACGCGCTCACAACCCTTCGGTGAAACCAAATTAGGAGGATGAATTAGTAAACTGGGAGTTAGGGAGAAGAATAACATGGCTGACCACTGGGCAGCAGATAAATGACCATTGGGCTGACTGAATAATTGACCAGGCTGATAGGACGCAATGTCCGCCAAGTGCAAGTAAATCGTTTTTCTCTGACTGGGAACGGTCGTAGTGAGCATGCAGGTGGAATAGACCTCTGGAGTTAGTGAGCCAGGGAATTTGAAAGGATGGCTGAGGACCATACAGGGCCCGGTTAAGCCCTCCAGAGAAGATGCAGCTGCCGGACCGTCAAGAAGCATCACTGGCCACCAGTCGCCATCCCTTTTCCCTGGAGAGCAGATAGGGGACTGTCCTTTCATTACTTCCCTTCACTCGGAGGTTTGTGCAGGTGCAACTTGATCCAGCCCAATACTTCTAAGAGCCTCCTCCTGTGCATCTTTTCATCGTAAACTAGAAATTAATGAGTCACTTTAAAACCTTTTAGTATTGAGTCATTCATCTGGAAGCTAACCGTTTCAAATTGCCTCTTGCCCGGTCCCAGTAGCTGCTAATATAGGTAATCCTGGTTCTGGTGCTAACTCTGACACGTCTTAATATTAAATTCAGTGGCTATTCTGCTCTATCTCCTATGAAGCCAAGAAGAAACCCTTAATTGAGTGAATGTAGTTGGTGAGAATGCACCTCCTAGCATTAGGGCAGAGCTATACAGAGACATCAGTTGCAATTGTGGATATCGCGTTGGGAAGAAACTCAACACTGAACCAAATACCTCTTCGCACCATGGCATCTGCTCTATTGTGCATGGCCCCTCCAATCCCCATGTACTTGTCATGTCCCCAACAACCTGTAGGACCCACGGGGACCCGTTTCAGCGGCTTTCTTTTCTTTCACATCACTGTTACCATCTTGGAGCAGCTGTCATTATCCCAAAGAGTTGCAGCCGCCTCAGAAGTATCAGCGGCAACAACATCTGAGACTTCCGCATTCGATATGCCATTCGTATATCAGGCCTTGCATTTGTCGGTTAATTTCTCTTTCAGGTTATGTGCACTTATTGTCACACTCTTGCATACATACATGTATCAGCTAGGGCTGCAGTAATATGTCTTGCCACCCTATGTCTCCCTTTGGAAGGCACATGTTGCTACATGCATAATTAAAGTCCAATTTGAGAGATTAATGTAATTTACGCAGAAAGAAGAGCCATAGTTAATTAACAATAGCTGAGTTCTAATTGAAGATTGTGTTTGCGATTGCTTCCTGGCGCTGTTGTATTCAAGTATCCGTTGCAGCGCGGAGTAACCTTGTGCATCCCGAGGCATGGTTTAATTTGGCTAAAGTAAGACGTTAAGGAAGATGGAAACAGCCGATGCATTTAATCGTCCGTCTTCATCTGTGTACAATGTCTGACAAGCTGAAGAAAGAGAGTACAAAGTCAGGAATGAGGAGAATTTAGAGGAAGTCGGTAGTCAATAGAGAAGAAGCGGGCTGTGTGTTCAGTGCACATCTTGTGCAACTGTGATGTTTCCATTCCGTGTACTTTGTGCATCTTGCTCTATTTAGTTTGAGCTCAGCATCTGAAGTTTCTACAGGAAGGTTTTTCTATCCTGAAAGTTGGAAAGTGCAACAACAGATGCTGATTTGAACTTAAAAAACGCCAGAGAAAAAATGCCTGTGCTAAGACTCTGCATGGCATGACCATGCGTTTGCCTGTATGCCTCAGAAGTCAATGGTGACCTGCTTTCTTTTTGGGTGACCCTTGGAGCGACAACACAAAAACTTGCCACCGTAAGCGTCAGTGCTGAGACATCCTTCGATGCAATTGATCTGACACCGTTGATGTGGTTTGTGCTTAACGTGAATTTGAAGCCTTTAAACACCGCATAGCAACTGGTGTTAGTTGCAGCTTTCATACGCAGGGACAGTTTACGAGCTGCTGTCAACGAAAGACACTTTCACAGCGGAAGAATGCCCAGGGGCACAACAACAAGTAGGCAAGATGACTCGCTTGAAAAAAGAGAGAAGCTTGGCCCTTGACTTTGACGTTCATTGCCTGTTGCTTGTGCTAATCAAGATCTACCCTCACATCTGTCGGCCCTTCGTATTGTGACTTCGCCTTCTTTCAACTCGCTCACAATTAGCCAGTCACTATTTCTACAGGAGTCGCTGGCTCCATTGCTGGGCCAGTGACCTGTATTAGTCTGTGAAACCTTATAGTCCATGTTTGGAAGAGAACACAAAACACATCTTCAAAGGAAGGAGTAATGGGATATTGAACTGAAAAGATACAGCTTCCTGCTTCTTGTATGTAATGTCTAAAGCTCCAGGAATTGGGGAATGAGTTCACTTATGGCACGCCTGCCTGGTGTCTGAACAAGTTTGATAGGTTGGTATGTGACATTTATGAAGTTGAAGCTAGGCATCTGACATAGTAGCAGATTAACGATTAATTTGTCCACTTCATCAGATGCATGCACCTGTCTCTGCGTTGTGCACCTGGGGTACATCGGGATCAATGGGCCGGTATTTCAAGACAAGAATTACGTGACGGGCCGATAACTCCTTAAATATAACACCTGCCCCTGACACCTCGGAATGATGAGTTGCTTATCAGCTTAAGTAGCTCATGAAATAACCATTAGAGGTTGTAAGTCATTCTGCTTGTTTGCAGCAACCTCATGATTCAGGCAAGCCATCGGCACTCATTCGGCAGCCATTGGCAGCCAGGCGTGGGGTAAATCAAAATTAATTGCATCCATAATTGATGCTCTGCTAACCTGGTGCAGAACATCAAGTGTAAGCTCTAATACAGGATGATGAGCTATGTGTGTCTGTCAGCATCCTCTTTAATCTAATTCCATCTTATTTGCAACCAGTCTATAGATCACAGCACCGACATGTCCCTTGAGTTTTTCACCGGAAGCAGTTTTCCTCTGAGACTGACTCAAAGTACATGGCTACATCATGTACATGTACTGTGGATGTATGAAATTGAGAAGCATGTTAGCCAAAAGGCTCAGGCACATGTATAGTGTATAGCCACAAAGTCTATGACACATTGACACACAATGCTGTACAGAGCCATATGTACATGACATCATCTTCAGTCATATCTCTCCTCCATCCCCCCTGGCTTAGCATCCACCGAGCCAGCCTCAGTTTGCTCATGTCGGCTTGTCGGCAGTGCAATTTTTCTTTTGCATTTAATATGCTGCCAATTTGGCCTTGTGCATACTTGACTTTGAAAGTGTTGGAGAGCTTGTTCAATTTACTCTCAGAAGCAACATTTGTCCACAGTTGTTAATTAAGACTTTTTATGCTAATGTCATCGTTCGGGTCCAAAGGTTTACATTGCTGTATGCGGTGGCATCCATTCGCTCCCATTAGTCTTCCTTTATTTCAGGTTTATTTTGCTTTTATTTCACATTTAGTACATGTCCAAATTACTGCTAATAGCTTTACAACCTCAACCAGTAGTTATTCAGGTTTAAGTACAACTTTATTTCCTCATTGTGAGATGATTTGATCAGTTTGTGGCCAGCAAAGAGATTTTTCAAAGCCGCTGTAAATCATGACAGTGTTTACGGCAGTTATCTTGATGTGACGTGTTTTCACAGTTTGCCATGGGCGCCCTTGCGGGTTTATTAACGACCATCTCTTTGGAAGAAAAACTGTCACCTCAAGAGGGGACTCCAATAATCACTCCATTGCTTTGGTACAGCCACTTGTAACTGCCAGCTATGAAAAACTTAATTCTCTTTTATTGCATTTTAATGTTTTATATTTCCCCACAGATCATTTACACCTTTGTTGACGTCACAATGGTGCTAGGCAGTGCATTGTAATAAATATTTCAGCCATCAGTGAAACTCCGCGTCCTTATTTCACTTGCAATCTCATAAAAGATGTCTGCCTCATTATCGGTTGGAGAAAAAATATGATCGCAGGTACTTCAGACTCTGACAGACAGGCGCGAATAGTCCGAAGCCCTTGGCTATGCTGTAAGAGGAGGAAGGATATTTGCTAGACTTCTTGAAAAAAAAAGTAGTTCTATGGAATTGTGACTGACTGTAACTATGATATGACCATGATCGCTATCCAATTTGTTTTCCTGAATGTGATATAATTTTTTCACTATGTCTGCAGTTTGTATAAGACCGCATACACATGAGGCGCAGTGGGTAGTATATCATCCTTTTGTGTAAGATGATGTGGTTGACCTGCTCCATTGATGATGTTCAACAAGACACAAATATAAATAAATCTACCGACGGGAGATTGGACGAATTCAGAGGTGTAACTATTTTCGAAGTCTCCACGGCATCTTCATCAGTGGCGTTACTTTGTGAGAAGGAGGCTCTGAGTCCATCCAATATCCATTGCAGAAGTTATATTTATGAATAAGGAAATAAATTATTTGTGCCCAAGAACGAGACGAATATGTTGCAGTGGCAAATGCGGTTGGGCACTGTTCGAGTATTTCGTCTGGATTCAATAAATGGTGGTATAGAGAACTACATGTGTGTGTTACTGCCAATTGGAAATAGTGTCAGAAGCATACAGGGTAGCTATCTATAGTATACATTGTAAAACCAGCTGTGATTCTTTAACGACAGCTGCTGTAATGAATATAAAAAATTGCCATTTTACGGTAGAAAACAGTTGTTTTTACGACAGGTATCGTTGTTTTTACAGTAACTGCAGTTAAAATAGCGGGAGCTGGCTTTACAGTGTAGGTATAATTGTGACAAGACTTCTTCTAATCTTAATATGGTACTTACCATCTGCAATCATCCTCTTGTGGCTGTTGAAGCGGCCGCCTTGCATTCTGCTGTTCTGAGATTTAAGGAGAGTGCCTAGATCCATGCTGAAGGCGGAACCCAGGGTGTAGAGCAGGCAAGCAGTGGCCAGCACCAGGTCTGACAACTTGGGGGCCATGGTCTGAAACAGAAAAACACATATATACTGTTTTACTAACAGTTCATGTAGTTGCAAATAGACCTACACTCTAAAAAATGTTGGGACAAAATTGGCTTTTTAGATTCAAAATGGTTTTTTGAAAAACCAAATTTCAATGAAAAAAACCAACATGGATTTTTTAAAAATATGTAAAGCTACTTCATGCAAAATTGTCCATGCCGATTTCTGTGACTCTAAAATGCTCAGTTTAGCATGCCTGTTTCAGCAATGTTTCTTTAGAAGTGACTTTTTGTAAGCTTTGGCTGCCCACATATCACTTGACATTAGGATAATTCACTCACACTTCAGCAATACACAAGTTCAGTGAAAGTCTACAATACTGATGATGTCTCGGGATACCTTTGTATACATTTTGGCATTTCTAAAGGATACAATTTGTCACACAACACCGCAGACAAATGGCAATCAGGCTTAGGTACCCTCAATTAATTTCAAGTGAAAGAGTGTCACAAACAGATTTTGCCACAGGGATTTCGACTGTACACTTGTATTTCGCAAAATGTAGCAGCTGACTACTCGCAAAGTTTTACCTGTAAAAGATAAAAGGCTTTTCTCACATCAAAGGAAAAAATGCATGCTCACCGTTCACAGAAAAATATTTTCGAATAGCATTCAAAAGCACAATGTGAAAGCAATTCAAAGTAAAAAATGGATCCAGTTGTAGTTTTTCCTGAAGAAACCACGTGGCATTTGTATTGTCACATTCTCAAGACAAAGACCTTAAAATGAGAATATGAAATGAAAACTAAGAAGAAATGAATAATTCCAAACTGTAGTTTCAACAAAAAGTAGGAATTTCCTTCTGGTTGACAAGTGTAATATGATTATTTGAGTCTCTGGGGGTCCCTTAGATTGGTCTCTGGTTTTCTTCTGGGGACTCGTATTCGATAAGACCTTCAGAGGGCCAGGAGCCGGAAGACATCTGCTGCCCAGGAATGTCTTCCTTATTTTACAGCCCCAGACAGGACTGCACTCCCAGCCGATATATCTTCAGGTTACACGTGGTCAGTTAATTGTTCTAAATAGTCGTTGGCACAGTATAGCCCGAGTGGAACAGCTGAGACCGGAAGCAATCAGGAAGTGATCAGAGCGCACCTGGTGGCCATTTTTGGTGTCTAGTCTTTGCCTCTTCTTCCTGCAGGTATATAGGGGATTGCAGTGAAGAGAAGGTCTCGCGGAGATGAGTTCTTTAATGGCATTTGGTCATGTTCTTCCCTCCCAGGTGTATTGCCCAACTGAGACTCATTGTCGTCACTAGTTCGATAATAGAAAAATCACTTCCGCCGATTTGCCGAATCCCTGGCTCGGGTTACCTCCAGGCGTCTATCGTAGCTTGATTATCGCCCAACTTTCTGGTTGGCCTCTAATGGCAATTCCCTGCCCGGCAGCTGTCCCTGCTCCTCCTTGCAGCTGTCGGACTGTCCTATAGCTGTCCTCTATTCACAGCTGCCTCACTTTTCAGCTGCCCCTGGCCGACATCCAGCTCGCCTGTCTTGATTTGTTTTGCCCTTTTTGGGCCGTGCTCCAGGCAAGTGACAAACTGTTCCATGTCTCCTTCTGTGAGGTTGCTTGCCTCCGGGCTTATGTCTCCCATCCCACCCTTCTCATTGTGCTTCGGTTGTTAGCTCACTTGATCATCACCTGTCATTCTCGTACTCTGCAAGAAGACTCGGCCTCAGCGCGATCACGATGTCATTCTTCCTTTTTTTGCGTGTGAATCAGAGCAGAGTGGTAATTGGTTCTTTCCATGAGGAACCTTACATTACACAATCCGCATGTCACCTGGTGACCTCAATCAGATGATTGCTGGGTGCACTTCTATGCTGTCTGTCTGCCTTATTCATTGCGTTCTCTGCAATCGTTTCCGCAGCCATTTCTGACAGTCAAGATGCCAAATGAAAATTGACTCAGAGACCTACCATTTCACTTTACTTGAGATGAGAATCTTTGGTATATCCCCTGAGTCTTTCAAATTGCTTCAATCTAACCCTGAATCCTGTTATGCGCTCCAGCAGACATCTTTCTTTGCCTCTTTCTTGCGCGGGTGTTTGTTAAATTCACTTTGTTACACCATTCCCAGAGAAGTGTCTAAGTTGCTTGTGAAGAGGTAATTTGGAAAATAGTTTGGTCTTTTAGATGAAACATAGACGTCTGCAGGGAGTAAGATGAAATTTGAGAACACAGAAACCTCATTTGAAAGTTTTCCCCGGCTTTGATGGGCGGCGTATGTCATGTGTATGCTTGGCGCTTCTGAGGTACAAAGGAAGCAGTAACTTAATTTCTCCATCCTGTGGAAAGATAACAACCGGGTCTTGAATATTTTTGTCCTTTTTCCACTCATTTGCTTTGGCCGGCTGCCTTGTATGTGTGAGCGTATAGTCTATATCAGTCATTTCTGCACGTTTGGCATCAGTCCATTGGTCCATATTTCAGCACCCAAACTCCGAAGGACTTCGAAGCATCAATAGTTGGACAGACAAACAGGCCACACAGATAGAGGCCGACACTGGCTAGCGCCTGCTTTAACTTGGAAGAGCTGAGGGGTATGGCAACTGACAGTTCACAAATGCATCAAAGGAATGTCTTTTACGAAAAAAAGTTTAATTTAGTGTACCGTTTGAGGCTTTGGAAGAAGAAAGGCGGGAGATTAAGTTGATTATGGTGACCAAGAAAAGTTAATGCTGCGCTTGGCACATAGCTTATCGTACAAGCCCCGCCTTGAATTCTAATTGAATCCTTTATCTTTGGTCAATCTTCGTGTGTCCTAATTGATGAAGACATGTCTGTGTCTTTTTTGGAATTTGAAAGGCATTACAAAGATACAATTGACAAAGCATGACATTTCTGTGCTTTTTGTCTTTTCTTTAATTTGTGCTGTAACGTTTAAGAATGGAGCATAAAGAATGAAACCTCTGGGTGAACACTGTATGTTTAAACATATTTTCTTGCATGTGTGATCAACTGTCCGTTTCTTTTCTGCAAGACACAATACGGCAGTTCATGTGTACAATTCTGTCACAGTTGTGGCTACTTGTCAGAGTATCCGCATGACTCATGCCACTGTTGTGCTGTGTGTGTGGATAACTAGGACATACTGTGTGAGATTGAATAAATATGTCATTTCATTTGCACAGGTTTGGTGAGCTGAATCTGGCTTCCTGTGATGCAATATGCCATAAGAATGGTGTATTTATTCTTCAATAAGATTATAATATGTTCCGCGTTACCAAATATGATGCATGATGTTATGTAAAGGGATTGGCGTAAGACCTTGTTTTCTGTATAAACTTCACATATATTTGAAGTACATACATCTGAATCACCTTATATATATTCTCTTAGCATCCTCATTACTCACAAATCACTTTCGCAACTCCCAGTGAATTCGCTCATGAATAAAGCCGTTGTAGTTAAACCTATTTGTGCATTTTTGTTTCAGTATGGAGGTCATGTGTACATGTACCATTGTTGCATATATGTAGTCTGATAAGCTGGTCTGACATTTGTTTCCAGAACTCTTTGGTGTGACAAGATTTCCAATGTGTCAACTCATATGATATGTATGTGGCAGGTAACTGTAAGATGAAAGAAATGGTTTTGAAGCTTATCTCAAAGTTTGATTGGCACACCAGGCCAATGCGGATTATTGTGGACATCTTGTTCTCGTGAAATGTAATTATACCTGGTGAAAGTTTGCATTAGGAATGATAGACATGTTCCTAATGCAATATGCATATATATAAGAAATGATCAAAGTGGGGCTGGTGTAACAAAGAGTCAGCCTTAACCCATTTAACATGTTTTGTCCACCGGAGAGGACTGATTTCATCAGCCTGTTGAGTGTTGCAAGTCTTTGAACATGAGGGGGATCTTCCCCAAGCCATTGTTCAGACTGGTGGAGAGAGAACGTGCTCAAACTGGGAGGTGGTTTGTTCAGAACACACGAGGATGGCCAGCCCTTCCTTGAGGGAAATCAAAGTGAAGGAGTTGTGGAACATGCTGCTGCTTTAGATACCCTTTAGATATCCTCCATCCCTGTGAGGAATAATTGGAGAGCTTCCTTCAACAAGAATAACTCCTCACTTTTGCATGTGATCAGATTTGCAGCCACTCACACCCTACAGTCTTAGTGATCAATCTTGTGGGTAATAAACCCACCCACTTTTGCTGCAGGCACACAGGGAGGGGGTGTTCTTATCAGGAGTGCTTATTACCCCCACTGAATATGATGGTTATTACCCCCCAGGTAGCTATGGCATACTGAGGTGGCCATTATGGCTGCATTAGCACAGTAACTGCTAATCCCACTGATGTTCTGCAGCCAAATATACTCTCCCAATAAATGCACTAAACCGGCCTGATCCGCTGATGATATGGGGATAGATACTTCGATAATTGATGGGTCACTAAGAAGTGCCTTATCGCAGATTTAGCCATGTACCGTCAGCTTGATTCACGGCCGGAGCAGTTAGTTCAACTTGCAGTCGCCATCCCTTGCGAACTATCCGCAATCATGTCATATTGGGATGCTGCGACCTTGGGAAATTTGCATCAATGGACTTTCAATAAACCTTATCACCAGGTCTAAGCGGTGCGCCCCTTTGGTCTTGGCCATCAATTGTGCTAGGGCCTAATCCTAAGTTCGGAACATATCCATTACTATAAATTTCTAAAGGCGAGGCACGCAACCAAGACTGCCACGACAATACTTCGGACAGTAATAAATTCCCCTGTGATCATGAAGTCAATGAAGCTATAAGCCTCTTCTTGAATTGTTCGGGTTATTCCAGAACAATATAATGATTACTTGCGCACGTCAAGTCTGGTTTATGATTCTATTTTGTTCATCCAATCTCAAGAAATGCTTTCCTTTGACTATATATATATATAAGATAAGCTGTTCTTGATTTACATAGAAGATACCAGATAGTTCTGGTTGCGGTTTATTGGGGATATTTATATTTTTAACATTGTCTTTTTTTCCACTTTTTCATGATCTTCTCTTGCCCTTTTATGTGTATGCAAATGAGAGTCTGACTCCAGACAATACTTAGGACTTGTAATGACGTCATCAGTAAACGATGTTTGCATGCTTCCCTTTTTTGTCATTGGGCTAAGCATCGTGGCGGAATGTTTGCCTTGGCAACAGAAAAGGCATTGAACTAAGATACAGTTTTAGTCTGTTTTTTTTTTGTATCCAAGTCTGTTGAAGCAAGAATCACGAAACCAGTTTTTTTTACAGAGACATAAAAAGTAGATTAAATCAATAAATCTTCTGTCGTGTGTCTTTGTTGTAGTTATAATAGTCCTATAACTCTCATATTCAAATCAATGGATCTTTGGGCCAAAATTTGGATTATGAACCTGAATGAACTTGAAATACACGTATGTAGGTATGACTGCAAGGTCAGATCCATTATGATAGGCTAGTCATCTTTGATCATTATAATGAATGGGTTGTCTTTGGTACTGGGAAGGTAAGTAGGCCTTATTTGAGTGGCATTTAGTTTTTTGTGTCGTTGCCAAGACCATTTTTAAACATTGCCAAATTTCGTTCATGAATTAACTCGTTACCATTATATGCTATGCACTGATAACTGACAAGTCATATAATCATTTATGAGAGAATTGTGTACATTCTCCTTTGAACATGTTCAGACATGTCAGTTCTGCAGCACGGCATATTGTCATACAATATTCGGTTAGCTCCCAAAGCCCTTCACTTTGAAGGCTCTTCATATGTACGAAGCATTTTAATTGTCATGTTTGCTCCTTCCATATTGAGTTATTGCACCAACAACAATGCAATGAATTTGCTTTTATGTACGTGACTATTTCTGTGGTATTGTTTCCAACATTGTCATTGGTGCCAGGAATGGATTTATGGATGAATATGTTTTAGGTGTAGGCCTACAATGTATATGTTATCAGCCAACATAATGCCTTGTCCAGGCTGCTGTGCCAAGCAGATGTGACGGGGTGAGACATTAAACATTTATGGGGTCAGCCTTTCTTTATTCATGAGCTGATCCGATACTTAGTAGCAACTAATTTGGATCAATGCTTTAGGGATATTTATTTCTAAACCCTGACCATTGATAAATTATTGCTTGGGACAATCCGGCGACAAATCAAACCGCCTATGGCTGGGCATGTTTTATTTAAAGCTGGAAAAGTGTGTAAAATTACGTGCATTATTAATGCTAAGCAAAGAGAGATGGCACATGAAAGCTGTCCATGGAGTTATGCAATCACTGGGAGAGGCTGGCCAGGCTGCCAGGGCCCCATTCTTATTTGTTTTTCCCAATGGCTAATTGAAAACAAAACGCAAAAACGTTTCGAGAAGATTGTACCTTGCTGCGGCTAAGCTTTGGACAAATACAATTGACTATGTTGTGAAATGGGAGGCGTTGCTACTCAGATGTGGGAAGCAATGTATGATTCAACTAGGACTGCTATGGCTGACACTGTAGAGCGACTGATTTCTGTCACGTAGGACAAAGGAAGTCAACATTCAAGCAGTCATTGAAAGCCCCACGGTAATGATGCAGACGACAAAAGTAAAAAGGAAAAAAAAGAAGAACCAAAACAAAGCCAGAATAGGAGGGGTGAAGATAAAACAAGAAGAATATGTGAAATGTAGGGACAGGAGAAACATAGGCGTACGGGACAGGCGTTTCGCAGGAGGCTGTCCATATTTTGCCCTGAAATTTTAGCATGGCGCGGATGTGACCAGGGCAGTGGATCTGCCCTGATTGGTGAGGATTTGCCCTGATATATATGCCATTTAACCGGATGCCAGGGGGGGGGGGGCTGCAGCCTTCCTGACCCCCTGCGAAATACATCTATGAGAAGAAAGAAGTCTACATCTTACATCCAGAAATGTGTTTACAAATAATCATTCCCAATTATCTTTCCTGTGATTATGCATAGTAACGAGATGCATTGAAGGAGTTCTGATAACTCACAAGTTTGACGGAAATTCAAAACGAGGAGTTTTCTGGCTTGTTAATGTTTCAGCTCAAGTATTGAATTGCAAGTTTTGAATTAAATATGTTTACAGCAAGATGCAAAATCGTCACCATGGGCCTGGAAAGTGTGAATCTATCAGCCAACAGAAATTCCATACTGATTTACATGCTCCCAGAAGGAATCTATGAATATTGGCTGCAGTAATGAAGGTTGGGCAACATTATGCAATCAACCTTTCCCATATCCAAGTGGGTAATGGTCTTAAACCTCAAATGCCAATTGTCTGCAAGTTCTGAAGTGAAACTTCACTGACAGAACGAGAACTGTCAGAGTAGAAGATATCAAAATGTCATTTGATCAAATTGCCATTAGCTCTAAAATGAAATAAAGAGTGATATAAAATATATATACATATATAGTTGAATTGATATCACACATTTGAGATAACTTTGAAAACAAAACACCAGACACGCAGTATATCCCAGCTTACTGCAGTTTAAATAAGCATATATGTTTATTTCCAACTTTCTAGTATCACTTAACTTTAATCTGATTTGTTCATAGAGGAAGAAGAATTAATTAAATCAAGTTAAGATGATATAGGGCCTACTATTACATAGGCTAACATAGCAATTTGAAAACATAAGACATGAAGTTGGATAATGTATTAATGCGTTATTGATATACAGCAGGTCAGTATAAGTTGCTGCAAGCTGCAGGGATGGACGCAGGGGGGTGGATGCATCCCCCCTCACCGGACCAAAATTTATATATTTTTACATGTTAATTTTATCTGCACGCAGTCGCGTTATGTCGCGAATTATGCATTCCACGACGCGACAGCCCGGTAGACCCCCCACCAGATTTTCTGGATCCTCCCCTGGCAAGCTGAACCAAGTGTGTTGAAGATTACCATTATGCTTAAAGTATGCCGTGATAAATGAGGCATACAAATTATGCAAGGTGCATCACTTCCCCTCATTCTCTTCACCAGTAATTAACATTCCACCATGATGCCGCATTGATGCACAATGTACCATTCATGAGGCTAATTGAGTTCAGATGAGGTGTCAAGGCACCGACCTAGCTCTGACAATGTTATGTAGTTATACAAGAAGACGAAGAAGGTGTAATGTTTCGAGGGGGAAGCACAGCCTGGACTCGAACCCGGTCCCCCGACGTGGAAGGCAAGCGTGTTAACCATTAGACCAAAGAGTTACTCGTTAGTCCCAGGGCCAACATCCCTACGTATAGATATCCCTTTCCTCTTAACTACCCCCTCCCCCTCTTAAAAATCCATTGCGTTCTTACCGCCATTTCTTTGTCTGGGGAACCAATGTAATGTTTGGAGGGGGAAGCCCAGCCTGGGACTTGAAGCCGGTCCCCCCGGCTTGGAAGGCAAGCGTGTCAACCATTAGACCAAAGAGTTACTTGTTAGTCCCAGGGCCAACATCACTATAAAGGAAAGGGAACTGTTAGCCCAGAACTTATCTTTTGTCATGCAAGCCCAAGTGGCCCATAAATTCAGGAAATGAAGCCTAATGCACCAGGCAGTCTGCATTAGATTGGTGAATGCACACCAGATATGTATTGTATGCTGTCTTGGGTGAAAAGGTGGCTTTTCTTCATCTCATTCTACCGTAACAGCATTTCAACAAATAAAAGGGTCATTCCTCAACCTTAAGTCGTGACCAGATTCTAAATATGGCAGCCTTATAATCTATCCTTAATTATACAAGTAGGCGTATGAGTCTATTTAGCACTTTATAATTATGTGCAGAAACGCATAATATTTGCCAATCCATGATACCAGAAAACATTTTCTAAGCTCAAATATTCTGTATTTTCCTTCATCCCACTTCAAAATGTCGTACAGGAAATACAACAGGTCCACAGTTGCACATGCAAGTGAGTGTTCTGCCAAAGACTGCCATGTGATCACCGGCTCTTTATGTGATCACCGGCTCTTTATGTGATCACATGTGCGCTTGATTCCTGTAGATCCTACACTCTAAAAAATTCCAGACAAAATTGGTTTTTTAGATTCAAAATGGTTTTTTGAAAAACCAAATTTCAATGCAAAAAACCAAAATGGATTTTTTTAAAAATCCATTTTGGTTTTGCATTGAAATTTGGTTTTTCAAAAAACCATTTTGAATCTAAAAAACCAATTTTGTCCCCACATTTTTTAGAGTGTATGCTCCCAGAGACTTATAGTCGACAGCAATGAAACACGTTGCATGTCACATTCTGACAAAAAGACCAAAAAGTTTGCGAAACTAAAACAAAAGCAAAGGTTTTCCAGGTACATGAGTTCACGGCAGGTTTGGGCGTTGGTTTCCGAAGTTGAGTCGCTGATATTTTACATGCGAAGTAGGCAATTACAACCTTACATGGTGAAATAGAAGTTATTTGATATTGCTTATACAACATTATCTTCGCGCTTATAATTGTTGTTTTACATGATACCATACGTGTGTGCCGAGGCAATATTTGGCATGTCAAAGACATTGAAATTACTGACATCAGGGCACATTTCGAGAAATTAGATGTATCGTTAAAATTCTATTTCATGTCATGACATCGTTGACAAAAAGAAAACATAATTCAACAGAGAGGTGCATGAATATTTGAACACTGCATGAATGCATCATTTGCCCCCCCCCCCTCAATTTCGACAAAACATATACATATCTTCTTTCCAAACATGCAGTAGACATACTTAAAGGTTGGACAATCATGTGTCGATGAGTACAGGCCTAATGAAGAAAGGGTTAGAAAATCTGCATTGATATTAATTTGGTTTCATGACAAGTAACTTTTTATAAAGCTAAGCCTCTGACAAAAGCCTGGACAATGCATGGTTTTGAGGTTGGGCAAGCAAAATAATTCAAGACCTCTAGAAGGAAATGAATCCACTCTCCACCCTCGAAGGTGTAAATCAGAGGTGCCTCGTTTTGGAAATCAAGCAAGATGACTCGGCCTGTTGTCCTGGTGCCAGGAGCTAATGAATTCATGGCACCTTCTGCAAATGAGAAAAAAATATTCCAAATTGACAAACGAGCAACAACAGCCCTTGGGCCTCCGACAATTGCTCGCTAAATGTCCCTTAGAAAGAAAACGTTCGGGACCTGGCGTTGTGGCGCCACTATGCTCTCTCTCCTTACGTTGCGAAGTCATCTGCGCGTCATCTGAGTATTTCACTCAACAGATGACTTCTCCAGCTCAAGACCAAGCAATCAGGGTGACAATTTGTGGAAGTCGATGTTAGAGCAGCACCCGGGAGCAGCGAAGAAACTGAGATCTCCAAGTCGAAGAGGACCTCCTTTCTCATTTCATTGGGAGAAGTGGGCAGAAATGGACTACTTTTACCATCCTTTCAATCTGAGAACTGGCCAAGTGCAACACTCAAAGATCAGTCATTATGCTAAAGAAGGATACCTCTGCTAAAAAGGAGAACAGGGTATTTAAACAGTATTAAGAAAGTAATACTACCCCCATTTCCACATGCATGACAGAAGCTCTTGAACAATGTATGTTCGTGGGACCTTTTCTGAGATAAGTTATAGCTGAAATCCATTGAAGCTAATTACAAATTTCATCCACACCACATAGTGTCTTCATCTTCATGAATAAACACATAGTTACTGAGGATTAGAACTATACAAATTCGAGGTGGACCTTCAACCTTCTGAAATTCATTGATAATAGTAGTCCTAAATTGACTGATGGCTTGGGCCAAACTGGCCCAGCCCTTTCAAGATATATTACATCCAATTAGAGCTAAACATTTTGAAAGAAACATTTTGCTGCAGGCTGCTTTTCTGTTTGCCATTTAGACAAATCGCTGTAGGTCAGGAAAGGAAAAGGCCTCTCAGTTGACTGCTATATACCATTTTCTACCTGTTTTCTCTGTGAAACAGGTCGATGCAGAAAAACATATAGGCCTAGTTTTTATGCCTGTGCATAGAAATAGGATTTTAATCTTAAGTGTGAATAGAAAGGAAAGATTGATGCGAGGAAATTCGGACGAATAAAAAGACCACTTGTTTTTTCTTTCTTGCTAGTTTCTGTCAATAAATAAGCGTTCACGTGTACCTACATATTGTATCATGATGGAATATAAAATTTCATCAAAGCACCGAGGAGAATGGATAAAATTGAGTGAGAAAAGAGCTTTGTAGTAATGTTACTTCTTGGCTAGAGGGCTTTTGTGGCATGTTTGGGGTCTATTTAAATTTTTTGGCTTTTGCTGTTTGTTGCAATGAGACCTTTGTATGTGATATTTTGATATTTATCGGTTATATCAAACTCTCGGGATTAAGGGGCCACCATTTAATTTCCAGGAGGGGGGGGGGGCGCTTAGAGTTTCCCTTGGCGGGAAAATTTGTTTCATAGTAACATTGGTGCGGCACCATGGTGCCCAAGTAATTATTTATTTCAAGAGGCAAAATCCCGGAATATTCAGACCTAAGTCTAGCAACACCTTCTTAAGAAATACCCCTTGCAGTGATTATCTCTTTCAAGACGGCCCAAAAAGAATTTAATTATTTCAGCAAAACTGAGTACGAAATTATTTATTTAAAAAACTTGATATTAAGTGGTCCCTGACTGACCTGGTGGATAGGCAATCGGCAATGTTGCACCTCACACCTGTTGGATATATAGGTATATGGCATAGCTATATGACGGGGGGAGGGGGTCTGGTCTGGGGTATAGTGCCCTCAAGGCAGACTACCTACTCTCCGTGACACAATGAGTTAGTGAGTTGCATTGTTCCACAGTGAGCCACAGCAACATTGGCTTAGACACTAATCGATGTGGTTAATCCAGTTCATCCCAGCTTAATCTAGTGATCGTAATCTTCCCCATGTTCTTGCGTCAACCTTCTGATTGCCTCCAATTATGGTGTGATAAACTGGCATGTTATTATGTAAGGACTATTTAGAGCAGAAGGGTGAAATACTATGTATTGAAATTTATTCCGTGACTTCCGATAATCAAAATACACAGATTTGATAATCAAATTAAATTGCGGAACTTGTTAGATTTTGACAGCATCAAATTCCAAGAAGCTTTTCTAACTATGAAAATAATCGACCAGGCCTATAGATATCGTCCCTTTCTTGCATCAACACAGAACTCAGAACTGTATATATATAGTCCTACTTTGTTTGATTTCAATTATATTAAGTGAATTTCTTGTTCGGATAAATATCAAATCTGTGTGTGGCAGGAGGTTATCAACGTTGGTTGAATGTCTGTGCCTTTGAGCCGTCAAAAATGGGACTTTCATAAAAGTGCCAGAGACCACAAGTTTGTTCTACACTGAAAAAAAGGTTTGTGTGAAACAGACAAAATGAACGTTAGCTGGTGTCCGTCCAAAATTTTGTGTAAATTCAGACAAAAGGTATGTGTATTTTTGACATTTCATTGATCAAATCACACAAAAATTTGTTCAAGATTGACAATGAAATGTCAAAAATACACATACATTTTGTGTGAATTTACACAAAATTTTGGGCGGACACCAGCTAACGTTCGTTTTGTCTGTTCCACACAAACCTTTTTTTCAGTGTATCTTCCCGAAATTCTACCGGGTAAAGGAAGACATTCTAAATGTGCTCTATAAATTTCTTTATACATGTTGTTATGAGACATTCAGTGTGTGAAAAACACACAAAAACTTAATGGTCATATATATTTGTTTTTAAAGAAATGGAAACTTGAGCTGTAGCCTATGCTTGCGAGCAGGGACACCATTTTATGGATTCTCAAATTGCTACAATACAAAATGTCAGGGGTGTGAGGAACACCAATGGAACTCAACAATTCTTCATCAGAAAAGCAATTTAAAGGTTATTTTGAGAGTAAAGTTTTGTTTCTTCTCACCTATTAACTTTTATGAGTATAGTTTATAGATTAGAGATGTAGGCCTATTTTAAATGTGACAATGAAGTCCGAATCATGTACGATCACGAATTGTTGAATATAAGAATATAACCAGTTTATATGCCTATATCGAAAATAGTTCCACAAAGAAGGCTTTGAAGTTTTTAAAAAGTGAATAAGTTTTCCGCAATTTGAGTTCAGGGATATCATATACCATTATAAATGTGACAAACAAGGAAAGTCAGCCCTGAGTTAGGCTTAATTCATAATTTAGAATGTGCATATATTCAGCATACATTCAACCTCTGCATGCAGTCTGCACTGCCACTGAGTGATAACAATTTATAAAACTACTTCACGGGTCGTTTTTCTAGTTTCAAAAGTGAAAAAAGGAGATTAAAAAAGAGAAAATGACTCACCTGTTGATTGAATTTGTGCAGAGGAGATATCGGAAGTGATCAGTTAGGACGGAGGGAGAATGCTGGCTTCTGTGGCACCTGTGTGAGCGAGCAGTTCTCCTCTGTTCTTGTTCATAAAGTATCAAATTATAAGAGATGCTGTCCCCGGGCGCGCTGCCTGCCTGTGACGTGCGTCAAAAGGGCTGTAGAGGCGCACGCGACTCGTTTGAATACTCTATGCAAATGAGCCTTATGCTAATCACCCCTGCCACTTGGATATGCTAAGCAGATATGCTAAGCAGGTATGCTGCCATATGCTAATTGAACATGCAGAGCCCTGCTGCTGAGCCCTGCTGACGTGGGAGTTTGCCACACCCACCGCTTATCCGGTCCTCAGAGGCAAATTGGACACTTGAAGGCAGCTCTTGGAGGAGGGGGGGGGGGCAAAGGTGGTTAGGAGTTGAATGGGGGGGGGATGTGTGGGGGTGTCCTCATCCCACAGGACAGGGTAAAGGGGCGAGAATTGTGCTTGTGGGCAAAAAAGTCTCTGGATAATATGACAGAGAATTAATAGAAGAGGCCGTAAATAGTGGAGGAGGTAGGGACCACCCTTGCTTTACACCCTGCCATCAAATGGCCATAAGACGTTTCTGTCTCTTTACGATCAGAGGGCCTTGGACATCAGGGGACATAATCATTGGGAGGTTGCTCACTTTAAAGGGTAGTGGGGAAGGCTGTCCTTAACCTGAATACTAATAGCCTATTTGTTTACGTGGTTACTTAACTCTGACTTTTTATGGCCAGGCCAACAGCTGTGTTCCTTCTTTTTCTGTTTGACTTTCTCCTGAGTAGGCCTACATTTAAGCATGACAGTAGGCCTGTTGCTTTAATGCTTCCTCACTGAACATGAATATGATTGATTTGAATTGACAACAGTCTCCAATATTACATTGATTTTGCATCTTACATTGCAGGCTTAAATTTCTACCTCGCTTCCTGAGTTTAGTCAATATGATGTGCTTAAGGGACCAGGAAGGCTTTCATGTTACTCAATTTCGCCAGAAGACACTGGCCACTGCTGGGCTGTCTATTGAGCCGTCTTGTCTGCAGGATAGGGTCTTCTCCTGCTGTTATGGATATCCTGTAAAAGTGATCAACTGGCTGGCTGCCAAAATATAGAATGCAGAATGTTCATGTTTATAGCAAAATATGGCAGTCACGAAATTCTGTTACAGAAAGCAAAGGGAAGATACATTAATTATCTGAGGTGAAAAGAAAAAGAGAAAGAAAATAAAAAAAAACAAAAAAAACAGAAGGATGATTGAGGTAAACTCTTAACAAAAATGTTTTATAAGGGTTCTATAAGCTGGTATAGATAAAGAACCCTAAAAGGTTCACTATTTTACTTTTTAAAAAGTTTCAAACAACAAACAAAAACAACACTTAGATAATCCAGCTACACTGAACTCCCACCATGGAACCCTTTCTCTCAAGTTGGGAGCATAGGGTACTATCATAATGCGGCCTTCCCACCAAGTATTGTATCTTTTCTATTCAGTTGAACCCTTAAAAAATTTAGAACCTTTTTTCGTTCGGCCGTGGGTTCTTTATATATATACCATCAAGAACCTTTTGCGTCAAGAGTGTAAGAGAGAATTTCTCACAAGATCATACCTAATTAATTGACCTACTAAAGTTTAATCAGAAGTTTGGCAGCCAGTATTTGTAAAGTGGCATGCATGATTCATATCGTATGCTGCATTAAGAGTCCAATTTGGCAATGAGTGCTCTGCATTGAGAATAACCATAAACGACAAATCAGTGTGGCTTGGGTTCAAGAGTTCTGGCTGATTTATTCTCAGTTAACTGTCATGGAAAGGAATTTTGGCACATGAGAAGCTAATGATGTCAAAACACTTCAACACTAATCAAAGGATTTCAACTTTGATTCATTTGATAAACATGCCTTCTGTCAACAATTTCAGTATAGAAAGACAGATAAATATTTGGTATTAAAGTGCAACCCTCCAAGCAGAGTTTTGAGTACCTACTCACAAGGGTTGATGATAATATAAATGTGCATGGTGTCCTGAAAATGTTATTGATACAAGGGTGGGATATTTTACTTCCCCATTGCAAATACTGGCACAAGGGACTGCCAATTTCATGTCTCATCCAAAGGACATCTAGCTCGGATGTTGCACTAATAAATGTTCACTGGAGACAGCTTTTGGATTCACTTCCCTTGGTTCGAACTTATGCAAGCCCAAACCTCCAGCAGAGCAGTAATCTTCCATTTACAGGTGATTTCATTAGTACGCGATTCTTAGGTACTAGACCCACAAAATACATGACAGTTTTAGTTAATCTGATTGGTTTAGAAGTAACAGAACGTCACACATTGGATTTATCAAACGTAGCAACTTCTTAAGCATTGATTCCTCACAGCCAAGTGTGAATGACAAGAATCGCATGGTAATGAAATCACCTGTAATGTCCCATGGGCTCTACTAGGACTAAGTTAGTTCCCAGGGTGAGATTTGAACAGACACCCTCAAAGCCAGTGGACAACGTTCTTGGCCATTAGGCCATGGGGGAACATGTGGGAAGGGTTTGAATAAAGGCAAAGCTGAGGTACAAAGCTGTCATCTGTGTCAAACGTACCAAAAGTGGCTCCATATATAATCTCCCATGATTCACTGCCACTGATTCAATTGTTACATCCAGGAAAATAGTCCCAACTTCTATATATTTTTTGTCTCCAAAAGGCATTTTGAAGGAAGGGTTGTTCAGGGTGTGCAATAAGTCACTTTCTACCTCCTCCTCCACATGAATCCAATGCATGCTGATTCTTCCAGACTGCTCACATCATGATGGTTCCAGGGAACATATTACAGTATTTCAATTATAGGGGGCAAGCAATGACTTAAATGTTGGGATCATTCAAGGCTCTGGGAACATTTTCAGACTGGGGTAAAAGTATCATGATAAGGTCTAAATGTCACAATTCAATAAAACTTGGAATTGCAAGTTAACAAATAGCATTTATGGAAACAGTGAATTGGAAGCGCCTTCAATTCTGCTATTAAGAAGCCAATGTTGACTCGAGCAAACAGCAGAAATGCAAGAGTGGCAATCTTCTCACTTTATTTGATTGAAAACTAATTAATGCCATGCTACTTAAATCAGAAGTCACGTATTTCATTCGGGATGACATGGCATAATTTAAGGGTTTCCTGATTATTTTCAGCAAATTTGGGTTGTCAATATCAGTTTTAGAAAGTGGAAATGATGCTCAATAATTCTATAAAGTCAGTGGTAGAAAGATTGTTAGTGCAGTTGTAGTCCTGGGGTAGATTTCTGTGTTTGAATAAAAGAGCCTCCCTATTTATTTGCGCATCAGCATTGACTGAATGACATACTGTGTGACCTCTTGAAGCCTCTCTTATGGTATGTGGACTGAACCTTCCAATACCAAGAAATTGGTCTGTTTAACAAGAAGAAAAATCCAATCCCAAAACATTTTGAGCATTTTATTTGCCACACTTCACTATTTGTTCTGCAAAATCTGGTCCACTTTTTGTTGTTTCGAATTTGGTCTAGTGCAGGCTGCAGTATTTGAGCGGTCCAAGTTGTCCGGTTCACGTCACCTATAGTGATAAACAGTATTATGTAAGACTGGGTTCAGTACCATCTATTAATACACAATGGATTTCCTATTCATATTCAAGACAACTGTAGCTATGCATTCAATTCTCATACTGCACTCAATGAGCTGTCCCATTAGATGGACATGTCTGCAATAACTGATGCGCGTAAGGAGCTGTTGATGGGCAGATAAAAGAAGCTCTCATCCACTTATCATTATCTTGGTAACCTTGGAGACATTGGTTGGCATCTTGGCAGACTTAGCAATAAATCAGCCAAAAATAGGAGTTAGAGGAAAGTAATAATGGTAGGAGAGAGATAGGACCCAGATAGGAGCTAGAAAGGAGCTGGGCAAACAGGGGCACCCTGAAGTAGCCTGCAATAGGAGAAGACAGCAGAACAGCACTCATCCTCCTTTCAATTATACATCAGCCTCTGCTCAAAATGGATTCCGGAGTGAGAGGGGTCCCTGGGGAAGAACTCTGTGCTAATTACATGCACTACTTTCTAGTACAGTTACATTTTGCATTCAACTCGTTGTACCTTGTATTCATTTGCTGCCTGTACATTAATGCAATGAACTAGCTTTAAAAGATATTGGATCTCAAATATTAACATCATCCATATTTTATTAACTTCACCTAGATTCTAATGCACTGTACAGGAATTACACTAGACAAACAGTATCTAATATGCACTCGCATCGTTTTTATTCTACCCACATAAAGTGCTTTAATACCCCATCAATTATTGATTAGATACAAAAAGGCAAAGCGGTATTAATCTCTAAAGAAGACTTAAGCTCTCCAGATTGCACAGCAGGAACAGCTTCATATTTCATGTGCATTTAAAAAAAAGTGTATTATTACATTCTGTGCAAAGTTTTATGATAGAAAAATAATCATACACCTACTTAAGACTTGTACAAGTCATATTGAATTCTCCAAATATGAAATGATAACATCAGAAGAATAGAAACGTGACCTCGGATTATCTATTCCCTCAATAATTCAACCGGAAAACATGTTTTGAAAAATTATGTAAAAATCTAAATTCTCTAGAACCGTTTAAAGTATATATATTTCATTGTATATACATCACACAAAATAGCAACATATTATTATTGATTCATTGATCATAATTCGTCCAAAATATTAGGGAACACTGAGTAGCAAACATTTTAGTCTGTCAATTTGACTAAACATGGACAATTTGACCATATTATTTATGTTCTGGAAAAATTATCCATTTAATATGCAAGTGCATCTATTGTATATTTCAAAAACTACACTAAGTCAAAAACAACATTCCAAAAGCTAGAATGCATCTCTATTATTCGAAAACCTACGCTGCATCACAAAAATCATTCCAAAACCTACACTGCATCACAAGAAGGTGTTAAAAATCTGTCCTGTATCGCAAAAAGTCGTTCCAAAATCTACACTGCATAACAAAAATTATTCCAAAACCTATGTGTACTGCATTTCATTATTTCAAAACCATGCATCACTCTAAAAAATAGTGTTGGGTCATAAACATGTTATAGTGTTTATATTCACTTAGGTGATTGAAAATAGACACCATAGTGTTAAAACAAAAACACTATGGTGTTTATGCAGGACAAGCTGAAGTGTTAATGGGACTCAGAAAATTTTAAGTCAGTTGGGAAGGTATATTACTATGTAAAGGAAATTAAGACAAAATCAATTTTTTCATACACATATATTGTCAGAATATAGAATCAGGCA
This sequence comes from Platynereis dumerilii, assembly GCA_026936325.1. Taxonomy (NCBI): domain Eukaryota; kingdom Metazoa; phylum Annelida; class Polychaeta; order Phyllodocida; family Nereididae; genus Platynereis; species Platynereis dumerilii. Next base: position 16,801,122 of record JAPTHN010000011.1, read on the forward strand.
TTTTTGCCGACCAGCACGAATTTTGTGTGCTTTTATAATGTAAAAAGTCCAAGTTGAAAAAAAATTCTAAGTTTCATAAACACTAGTGTTTATGATGTGTCTAATCATAAACACATAATCAAGCACTTAAGCTTCAAACTTAATGCATTTATCAACAGAAACGTTCGCTCAGCCATGAAGGTGAATGTTAGCCACTTTCAAAAAGCTGTTGATTCTGTTCAATGTTTGATTGTTTGAGCTATGTGGGACCCATAAGAAGTCTTATAATCAAAGTTTTGACAAGGTAAGTTCTTAAAATAAGCAAATATCCTTATTTTATTAATCAAGACAACTGTGCTCAGTGTTGTAAAGCTGTCATATTGAAATGTTAGAAAGATAATATTTATTTTCAAATATAGATACTCTTAAAACAGTTTTCATTGACACTAATTACAGAATCTTTTAAATATGCAATGTAAATCTTTGTAAAAAACTATCTATATATACTTTGTGAATGTCAGGTGCCTATGTCAAATATTGTTTTGTGAAGGATTCTGTCACAAGGGTGGATCCAGGAAATTTGAAAGCGGGAGGTCCAGTGGTGAGGGGGAAGGGGGGGGGGCGAGTCCAGGGGGTCTGGCCCTGAACTCATTGTGTCTCTTACGTGTTTCAGAAAGGAAATGTTTGTCTTCAAACTGTGAACAAATAGTAATTCGAAATAATGGGGAACAGCTACAGAAATAAAAGGTGATTATTTTTAAATGGGGTTGAAAAGATGTCTAATATATGTCACCAAGATTCAACCTGAACAAAACTAGTTGGGTCACCTTGGCCTATGTTTGATGGCTGTTTCATTCATACTTCATCTCATTGCCATGTCCTCCTCCTGTCATAATTAGCCTACCGAGTGCGTTAATACAGGACATAAAGCCCCAATCATCCATCCGCCAATCTAACGTGTTGTCAAAATTTAACCTGAACTGGAACCCACGGCTTGCCTGATCTAGGTGTTTTCTATTAAAATGATTAACTTTTAAGTATGGTCAAATGCTAAATGGTGCAGATTCATTATGTATCTTGTGTTTTTTCAGGCAGGAAATGTCAGTTTTTACACTCTGGAGGTTTTTCACCGGTTTAAGAAATTGAAAGTTCAAACCATGGAAAACTGCCATAAAATGGTGATTATTTCATGATTGTTTTGTATGTTTTATGTTTTCACTTGTTAACTTGCACTGTAAAAACCAAAAAGAGTTTCTCTTTTTGAGGCTAAAATAAAGTATATCATTATCGTTAACATTATATGTAAAATCTGGTCAGAAAGGTGTCTAATGTCTCTAAATATTTAATCCAGGCAAGAATCTCAGAGTTGCCTAATGTAGGCGGCTTCTTCTGATAAATCCAGTAAGAGAGATGTCTACTGTGTCATGGAAATTTAACCTGAACAAGAACCAGTGGGTTGCCTAATGTAGGTTGTTGCTGCTGATGTAATATTTACGTTTTAAGCAAGGTCAATAGCTATATGATGCAGATTCATTATGTATCTCATGTTTTTCAGGAAGAAAATGTTCGTTTTTCAACTCTGGAGGTATTTTCACTGGATGAAGTATTGTAATACTTGGAAAACTGTCACAAAAGGTAATTATTTCTAAAGTCTGGGTGGAAAGGTTTTTAATATGTTGTCAAAATTTAACCTAAACAAGAACCTCCAGGTTGCCTAAGACAGGTGGTTTCTTCTAATAAATATAGTTGGAGAGATGTCTTATATGTCAACAGGGGGGGGGGGGTTGGTCTAGCGGTACCATACTGGGCTGCCAATCGCTAGGTCCAGTGTTTGAATCCAGCTCTTGTTGGGTCACCTTGGCCTAAGTTGGAAGGCTGTTTCAATCATCCTTCACCTCATTGCCTTGTCCTCCTCCTACCCTAATTAGCTTACCAATTGCATTAATACAGTACGTAAAGCCCAATCAACCATCAATCAATGTAAAGCGTTGTCAAAATTGAACCTGAACAGGAACCCACGGCTTGCCTGATGTAGATGATTTAACTTTTTAAGTATGGTCTAATGCTAAATGATGCGGATTCATTAAATGTATAATATTATGTTTTTTCAGGAAGAAAATGTCTGTTTTCAAACTGTGGAGGTTTTTTCACTGGATGAATTGTAATTGCAGCCCATGGAAAACTGCCACAAAAAGGTGATTATATATAAAATCTGGTTAGAAAGGTGTCTAATATGTCACCAAAATTAAATTGGGGAATCCCTGGCTTGCCTAATATAATATTGGCGGCTTCTTCTGATAAATCCAGTTGGAGAGATGTCTACTGTGTAATCAAAATTTAACCTGAACAAGAACCCGCGGGTTTACTAATGTAGGTTGTTTCTGATGATATAAAATTTTTAAAACATTGAAGTAAGGTCAAATGCTATATGATGCAGATAGAGTTCCCCCGTGGCCTGATTGGTAAGTGCGCTTGTCAACTGGCTTTGAGGGTGTGGGTTCAAATCTCACCCCGGGAACTCACTTTAGTCTGAGCCCATTGGACATTAAATTGAGGTGGGTTGTATCCAGTATTCTATGCTGGGGCAACTGAAAGACCCTGGGCATCCTTGAATTAGAGGCGTAAATCAATATATAATGCAGATTCATTATGTATCTCATGTTTTTCAGGAAAAAAATGTTCCTTTTTAAACTATGGAGGTATTTTCACTGGATGAAGAAATTGTGATTGGAAATCATCGAGAATTGTCACAAAAAGGTAATTATTTCTGAAATCTGGTTGGAATGACTTTTATCATGTCATCACCATTGGGAAGATCATAGTAAGCATTTTAAAAAATTAGGTCAAGTGGCACAGCTTGGCCCGATGCTCGGGTAAGTTGTGCTGCATGATGGGCGAGTTGTTCCTGCGGTTTATTCCAGAAGAACCTTGTATTTCACCAAGGGTGCCAGAACAAGGGGGTGGAGGGGGCAATTGCCCCTCCTGCCCTTGTCCAAGGGGGGCAGGGGGGCACGTTGTGTCCTTTTGATCTTATTAAAAACATTATAATAATTTTATTATCAAAATTATTATTGACAGTCTTTTTAAATGTTGTTATGCAAAATTGACATGAATATACCCTTTTTCATCCGACCGCCCCTGCTGCCCGCATTTCCTTCCAGTATCCCTGTATTTCACCTGTTTCTTCAGATAGATCATTTGTATCTGGCTTTAGCATAATTATATGCTACATGAAACTAATCAAACACTTAATAGCCATCTTACGCAAAAACTCAAAATTATGCAAAAACTCGAATGTTTTTAGTTTAGAAGGGGGTATAACACTTTCTAACTTACTTGTAAACAGAAATCGATTAATGACAATTAAATCCTATGTTATATCATAGCCTCATAGGCACAAACTCACTCCAATCCAAACGGCACAAATTAGCCGGTACTGATTTCTGGAGAAAACCGGTTGTCAAAAATAAATCAACCATGCAAGATTAAATCTTTCAAAACATTGTCTAGATATACCTTCTAACTTCATCCTACCCGAAACACTTCATCTTATTACAAATACCAAATGACTGAGAAACAAGAATGTCGGTCCTCGTTACATCAGGTTTTCAAGAAAAATTTAATTTATGAGTGTAGCTTTCCATAGCTTTACAGTTGACAGTTTTTTTCTAGGTGCATAATGATGTTGACCTATTGCTTTTTTACCCAGTTCTTAATTATTTACCCCAATAGTGGGGGTGGGGGCACAACTTACCCTGTGGCACAACATACCCCGGTCTCCCCCACATTTACAAATTCAAAATTGCACAATGTGACATGACTGCTAATTGTTACAGATTATGGATGACATGTGAAATAAAAAGGGAAAAACAAGAAACATCACTCGCCACTTCTCCAATATAGAAGGTAAATATTTTATTTTATTTTTAAAGTTATTTTTAGTTCCCTTTGTCATAATTATAATGAACACTTCATAATCAGGGACTGACTGGTTCCTAGTAAGTCCTGTTGTTGCATAATTACTTAGTGCACATTAGGAATACCACACTAACTGGATGTTTTCTCATAAAATTCAACCCTTAAGCACAATTTGCCAATCATTGGATAAATGCATAACATATTAAAGGCTCCCATGTATCTCTCTTTTATTGCTCAGGTAAACTTTAATAATAACGACAATTTTCAATTTTGCCGTACAAATGGACAGAACTTTTAACTTTTATTTCTTTCTAAAAAAATAATTACCAACCATTTGTTTAAATAATTTCTTTTCTATCATTACAGGTTCTATGCATCATTGGTATCTTACGGGTCATCTGCATCATCAATGTCGTCATCTTGACGTTTCTGGTCGTGATTATGGTGTTTTTATTACTTGAGATAAAATACTCATCGGTGCGCAGATCTGCCTTCTTCGATGCAAATAAGCGATACTGACTTAATGGAACATTTCTTTATTTTTACTTCTGTGACAATTTGACAAAGACACCTTGAACCTTATCCACAAAAGGACAGATGAGCATTCACCTGATTTTCAATGCTCTGATTTGTCCTGTGTTATGCTAATTATTCTTATAAACATTTGAGCGCATATCAATATATGAAGTAAAAAATACGATCTAATTACTTTTATGCCAGGTTTTCATCGGAGGAACTAACATTCAATTGTTGTTGTAAAAAATATACATTCACTGTTGTTACACTGAACAAATTTGGGTTGCTTACATAATTTTGAAATATAAAATTGTATTAGCGGTAGTTTTGTGGCGAAGTGCCATCTAAAAGTAGGACTGACAAATGTCCTACATATTCTCCTACAGTTTTGCAAATTACATTTATTTTATGATGAGTTGAACCAGTAAAAACATATATTTTGCATGCCTACTTAAAAAGATTCTCTTTGTTGCTACAGAGTCTGACGCATCCTTGTAATTTTTCACTAATGAAAAATTGGAATTATTAAATTGTGAAATTACTGACACCTTTTGTTGATTTTCTATGAAGATGAGCTTCAAACAAGTAGTTGCACAGCTTGGCCTGTTTCTCAATGCTTCAATGATGCATTGCATAGACTTTCCTGGGATGCAGATCTGAAGCTTCCAATAATTCTCTGAAAGCAAAACTAGTGGCAGTTCTGCTTAACTTGATGATGCATGCGAGGCTGGTCACTTTCACTTTTAAAATTTTTTTCTGCAATGCTTAAAATGAGTGTTCAATATAGAACTCTTAGGAGACAGTGTCATATGAAGCATTCATATTTTTCTATAAAGAGCACATAGTTCTACCAAACTAATATTAATGTCAGGTATTAATAAAGCTGCAGTGCTTATTTCCTGGTTTTCATTATCAATAGGGCAAGCTTTAGAATGAAAACCTGAGTTTGGGTGTGTGGTTTTAATACGACCATATTTGGCAAAAACCCCAACAGGTGATGAAAAAGTCAGACATCAACAAGAAATTGTCATACTTGCTTTATGGCATGTGTTTTACTGTATGAAACACAATGTCATTAACTCTGGGATCAATGTACCAATTTTCATTTTCAAGCTATAAACAATAATTTAGTTTTGCTTTTCGTCAATCGTTGAACCTTGTTGAAATTCTATCAACCTGGATAAATGATTAAGGCTTTACATCATGTATTCATGCATTTTGACAGGCTATTGTAATTAGGACAGGAGCAGGGCACAGCAATGATGAGAAGGTTGATTGAAACTGCTGTCCAACATTGTATACCCGATGGTGACATGGCCAGAGCTGGAATAAGACCCAGGAACCAGCAATTGCATTGAAGTCCAGAGCACTACCAACTGAGCTGAGATCCCCTTCCCAGTAAAGTAAGTCAGATTATGTACTTTACCTTTTTAACCTGCTTAAGCAAAAGTGGGAACACAAAATACCAAAATTTGATTGAATGAGGTTTTTTTACAGTGCTGTGCAAAAGTGTTGAGGCAACCCACAATTTTTCTTTGTTTTACATTCCCTTTGAGCACACATGACCCTCCTCTCCATGTTTCCCTTCCTAAGTATCTCCATACAAGTACTCATAAATGTTTTTTAAAATAGATCTTGGAGAAACATTCCTGAACACTATACTAATAAGAATACAACATCATTTGGACTCAAAACGTAGTTTGGAAATCAAGCATAAAAATTTGGATGTGGCTCGAGACTTTTGAACATAACTGTATTTTCGGCGTTTTATTACTTCATTTCATAGGCCCCCCTCTTTGCTGTTAAGGCATACAAAGGCAAGTAAAATCTGCTCTTACTGTACTTCACCTTTGTGGGGCAATATTTTTCCAGGTGTATTTTTGCCCTAAGGAAATGCCCTCGATAGACTGACAGACAATCCTATAGACAGACAGACAGACAGTCACACGGAAACAATACCCTCTCTCTGCTTGGAAGTTAGCAAAATAATACTATATAAATTGAACAAAGATGCCATTTTAAATTTCTTTGAATTTTTGAGTGCATTTACTTTGGGGCAAAACAGATATAATCATACTATGTATATATGCTATTTTTCACAAACTATATGCAGTATAATTAGACCTGATTAGCAGAGATTGCTTGTGGTGATTACTGCGTGTTTGTATACAACTGTTTGGTGTTTCTAATCCGACTGATCTCAATGACTGTTTCAGATCAACGCTTCTTCTCCCTTCATAAAGATAAACACCTAGTGTTTATTTTAAAACACTTCTAGAGTCAAAGACATGTTGAAGTGTTTAAAAAGTGTAACAAGCTCATTAAGGTGTTGTCGTGTTTATAATTCATAAACAGCTCAACATGTTTATCTTTATGAATATAAACACTTCAACATGTTTAAAAAGTGTAACCAAAAAGTGTTTATTTTGGTGTTAAAATAACAACACTTGTTTTTAGAGTGAGCAAGACTGCCTAAAAAAATCATTTCAAAATCTGAACTGTGTCACAAAAGTAAAATCATTCAAAATCTGCACTGCATCACAAAAAATATTTGAAAATCTACGCTGCATAACAAAAGGCATCTTAAAACCTATAATGCATCACAGAACACTGTCCAAACGCTACACTGAATTACAAGAAGCATTCTAAATTCAACAGTGCTGCACTGAAAGCATTCCAAAATCTACATGGAATCACAGAAAGCATTCCAAAACCTACATTGCATCACAAAGATATTTTGAAATTCACACTACATCTCAATAAGCATTCTTAAATCTACCTGCTTCAAAGAAAGCATTCCAAAATCTACACAGCAGAGAAAGCAGTCAAAAATATACACTGCCTTACAAAAAATATTTTAAAATCCATAATACATCACAAAAAGCATTCCAAAGACTTTCCTATTATTAAGTTTTTGAGTTATGTTTGCATGATATTTCATTCTTGAATAAAGTTATCTTGAATTGAATTGAATTGAATATGGAATCACAAAAGCATTCCAAAACCTACACTGCATTGCCAGAAGTATTCGAAAATTACAGTACATCACAAGAATAATTAACATTTTATACTGCATCAGGAAAAGCATTGTAACACTTGCTTCCTGAATACATTCTGAAAAACTTTTCCAACAATCAACACACCTGAATCTCATCTAATTATGGCTGGTGCAAATAAGAGCGTGACAAGATGGTGAAAAATAAAGGTGTACTTTTTGCTTGGAATCTTGCTGCAATTTAAAGCACATATATGTGGCAATAAGTAAGCGAAAAATCAGAGTTAAGTAAGATTTCCTGCATAGCTATTGTGATTTTTTCAATGGAGGAAGCAACAGCAAAGCATAAAATTTTGGTGTGATTTAGTTCTTTTACAAGTATTGTGTTGGTCATATCTCATCACTTTCTGAACCTGTTAGACAATGAATGACATGCATGCATATTTTGGTGGGACACAGAACTGTTTAAATTGTTCCAATATTCATAACTGCCGTTTTTCAAAGATTAGCCCATTTTAACACAAGATAGAATTGAATATTTCCCAAACAAAGATTTACATATTAAAAATTGAAAAAGATGACGAAATGTTGCTCTGCATACAAAGCCTAGTATGCAATTTAAATTTCTTATAGATATAGTTATTAACATTGGATATATAACATTAAGATATGGGACTAAACATTTTGTTAGAGACGTCAGGGTCGGGACACTAGCTGACAATCCAAAAAAGACAAGCTTGAACTTCAACCAGTGGCCATGGTAAAGTCACTTTGTTGGTCTAACATTATATTATGCCTTACTCAATTTTTAAGTTTTAATAGCTTTCACATTCATCAAAGAAGGTTATTTGATAATCTTAAAGCTTATTAATATTACTCTTTATTTGCTCCATTCCTGCATGTCTAGACAATTTCTGGAGTTCTTTTTTGTCACATTTTGTCATCTCTAATAACCCAGAGGACTTGCAGAATCCATAATAGCCAAAAGTCTGCAAGTTGCAGGTTACATGGGGATGAAAAATAGAAGGTGTTAGGGTCGGGACAGAGGTGTTAGGGTCGGGACATTCAATAGTTTTCAACCTTAGCTAAAAATCCAGACAGGCAGATGCATCCTTTTTAGTGCTAAACAATTATGCCACTACAGAGGAAAAAGGTCAAAGTGAAAAAGTGCATGTAGCCAGTCTGTATTGGAATGAGAGCAACTACAAAGTTGGTGTTGGGGTCGGGACAACTTTTACAAAGCAAGAAAAAATGATACAAACAAGTAGCTATGACATGTATATATGGAAATTAATAAGGTATAACACTGGTCAACAAAAAAAAAAAAAAATTTCCGTCTGCTACCTAAGGAAAAATATCTCTATAAACCTAATTCGAGCATGCTGATTCCAAATCTGAAATCAAAATTTCTCCAGAACGTCTAGATTTTGAGTTATGGCCATGTCAATATTTGGCAAATTATCAGGTTCGGGAGCAATTCGCGTGTAAAAGAAATGCACCCTGCACTGTTGAATACTGGAAAGTAAGCATATCTTAGTATTTGCATAAGTTATTTTAAGATGCTGAAACAATATATAGCCAAAATATTTCAATCAGACAGGTCCAGATACAAAAATTTGAGGGTGACAGGCTCCAGAAATGGGCGATTTTTTGCAAAATTGTTATTGTTCAATATATTCCCATGAGAAGATATGAAAATGGCTAAAGTGCAACTCCTACTGATAAATTATAGTTTTTGGGTCTGAGAAAAAAAAATCTAAGTAATTTCTTATGATGATTGGTTTTTTTATGAAGAGTATGAAAAAAATTGATGGAAAATGAGATGCAATAAATTTGAAATTAAAATGTTTTGGTTGGAGGGGTCAGGTAATGCAGATGTAATTCCAAATACCACACTCTAATGCAACTACACTGCCTACAGAGCCACCCTCAGCCACTGTGCAGACCAGTGCCTAAGAGTTGACATGGTTTTAACTGTTTTCCATACTGTTTAGTTCAAACCATTCTTCTGTCAAGAAGAAATCAAATCGCGGAGAATTAAATAATCAAATTTGCAACAATTTATGTGGTTAACATAGCCCATTCTTTAATGATGATCAAGCAGTCCATTCATGAGTCTGAGCTACTGGAAGTGGAGTGTGATTTGACATAACTTTGGGCATATACATTCCCCTGAGCATTTAAAAATTGATATTCAAATCAGATTGGGAAAAAGCATACATTTTCTGAATATTTTTTTCATCAAATTTGTTAAAATAAAATTATCAATACATATTTTTGGGCAAAGTAGGCCCTTAGCAGCTCACAAATTTAGTTTTAATTAGTGGCTGTAGCACCTCATACAAAATTTTCATATCTTGAAATAGTTATAACCAACCAGAGGTTACTTGGTAAAAATCGCCTATTTCTGGCACCCCTTACCCTCAAATATTTGTAGTTGGAGAAGTCTAATTAAACAATTAGATCATATTTTGATTCTGGATATTAAACTCATCTCTACAAATGCTAAAATAATTTCTAAACCTAAATTTAATAGCTTAGAACACATTTCTTTTACATGCGAATTGCTCTCACGCCTGCTTGTTTGCCAAGTATTGACATGGCCATAACCCAAAATCTAGACGTTCTGGAGAAATTCTGATTTCAGATTTGGAATCAGCACGCTCAAATTAGGTTTATAGAGGTATTTTTCCTCAGGTAGCAAAATCATCGTTGACCAGTGTAATATGCAATAGAGGGATCCTCAAACTAAGCTGGGAGAGCTAACACTATACATAGAATACCAAGAGCTAACCAATACACAGACCTTTTTAACAGAAATTGCTAAAATTTCAATTTTTGGCTTCATTTGCCAATTCAGAGTCTCATCGACACTATTTGACAAATACCAAGAGCATCAGATTGCAATTGATTGTCACAGAACCAGAATTCCCATGGCCACAGTTGAGAATACTTTCTATTGACAAATTGTTGCAATTATTTTGCAAATGAAGGGTTAAACATTGCTAAAAATATGCATGTCACGCTAAAGTGCTAAAAATGGCCATTTTCTGGATGTTCAAGACCTCAGATTTCTGGAACCAATACTCTGATTGCCCCGAAATTTCAAATATTTACTGACAAAATAGTTTTAAACATAACAAAGTACTTTCGAATGGAACAAACATATTTTGTATACGGTTTTGTAGCAGATACAATGCTGGCTTCACCTGAAATATTCAAAAATTTGCACCAGGCTTTATAGATGAACAAGACGATTTGCAAGTATGTTGTATTTTTATTATTGTATATATTATTGGTCCCCTCGTGTGGGGAAATTTGTGGCGTGTATTCCACTGAATACAGCTCAGGGCAGCGCCATGGGCAGAAGATAGAGGAATTTTGCCCGAGGTTCCCATGCCGTAGCACCCTCCAGTGTTGGTGATTGCTGTAAATGCACATTATGAATCAGCGTGGTTTCTTTAGGAAGTTATAAAGCATTAAACTATGAACAAAATGGCTGAATCAATTAGCTTCTACAATAACCGTCCGTCAATCCAGAATGACTTTAGTGAAGAAATCCCTTTTTTCAACCACACGTGGCAAACAAGGATGACATGGCTACCAAACCAACAAAAAAGTGAACAGTGCTTAGAGAATGTTTGCAAATTTAATGGCATTTTAATTACTTTGCTGCAGACCACCATTGAAACATTTATGTTGACCATATCAATATATTCTCCATCAGTTTGCAGGGAAAATGGAGTTGGCTCTGATAATTAAGCCAGTAAGCCATACCATTTAATAAATAACCAAATAATTAATGAAGTTATGGAGGGTGCCACCTTCTGAGGAGATTGCTCCTGAAACTGTGCTCCAATAGTATTCAATACATCAGAACACTACCCGAAATTAACCTTTACTGATTCTTATGAAGGTTTCGTCTGATATTGAGTCCAACAATCTCCTGTGAAATTAATTAAATTTAGATTCGCTTTAGTGATTCTTATATAAAACAAAGGTGAATAAAGAATACCAATTAATAAATTGGGGTTTTGCAGTTTGTTTTGAGTTATGTTTTTTGTCACAGAGCATGAAGTATTTATCAACTGATTATGTTATTGACACATAAATGATCCAGTAAACAAATTAATATTGAAATTCCATTTCAGATTTTCATTGATAAGAAACTTTGTAAAGAAGAGATCCTGAAAGAAAGACATCAGCAAACGTTTTGCGTCTTGAATTTCCCATGTTGTCCTAAAGATTTTTGTCACCTGAGACATTTTTATCATTGTAATTATTTTGAGGAATGAAAAAGGCGCTTTTCAATTGACTTGAGGTTGGAGGTTGAGGACATGGTATAGACCTTCACACCTTGAAACTGAGATGGGATTAGCACAATTACACAATTCAACATCTCCAATATTTCACAGTAATCAAACCCAATTCTCTGTTGTCCATTTATCCTTCATGTTTTCATGTTTGTGTGTTTGTATGATGGTTGAAGAACTGACAAGTTTATTCAACCTGAGATCCGCAATGTGTTCATCAGAGCTCGCCTATCACCTCTTCCCAGGTGTAAAATGCATTACTTCAGTTTACTTGCATCTAAATATTCTTTTAATCTCATTCTAAGATTGAAAAGAAAATGGAAGTAAAAATAAAGCAACATAACCAGTTAAAGGCAAGCCAAAGCCTTTAAAAACAAGTAAAAAATGTTGTCAATAAAAATCGGTTTTTTTTTGTCTGATCCACATAATCAAACGACAATAAGTTTTTGGGGCTCTTACATCACTTATATTATGTCTTATCAGTTTTGATCGCTTTGGCTCTTGGATGACAATCCTTGGCCTTGCCTGGTCTTGTGAGTCTTTGGGCCAGTATTGAGGAGTATATAATTTCTTCCTGCAGTTCTGCAAAAAAACTGCAGAATTCTGCAGTTCTGCAAAAAACTGCAGAATTCTGCAGTTCTGCAAAAAACTGCAGAATTCTGCAAAAAACTGCAGAATTCTGCAGGAAACTGCAGAATTCTGCAGGAAACTGCAGAATTCTGCAGTTCCAAAAAAAATCTGCAGTTTCAAAAAAAACTCTGCAGGAAGCTGCAGAATTCTGCAGTTCTGCAGCTCCCTGCATGATTTCTGAACCTCTGTTACTTCCTGCAGTTTATTGCAATGCATCTTCAAAGTTCAGACCTCTTTGACATGGGGCTTGCCGCTACCAAGGAAACGTGGTTTGGGGGATTGTTGTATGAAGGATCGGGGTTTTTGGTAGTCCTCAGTCACTACAGCGTTTCTGAAAAGTTTCTGCAGCAAAATCTGTAATTCTGCAGGAGATATGCAGCCTGGGAGGTTTTATGCAGCTCTGCAAAAAACTGCAGAATTCTGCAGAAAACAGCAGAATTCTGCAGAAAACTGCAGAATTCTGCAGTTCTACAAAAAACTGCAGAATTCTGCAAAAAACTGCAGAATTCTGCAAAAATCTGCAGAATTCTGCAGTTTCAAAAAAAATCTGCAGGAAGCTGCAGAATTCTGCAGTTCTGCAGCTAACTGCATGATTTCTGAACCTCTGTTACTTTCTCCAGTGTATTGCATCTGTACAGTTCAGACCTCTTTGACATTGGGCTTGCCGCTACCAAGGAAACATTGATTTGGGGGGTTGGTTTTGGGGGTTGTGGTTTGGGGGGTCGGGGATTTGGTAGTCCTCAGTCATTGCAGTGTTTCTGCAGCAAAATCTGTATTTCTGTAGGAGATATGCAGCCTGGGAGGTTTTATGCACTTCTGCAGCTAGCTGCAAAAAACTGCAGAATTCTGTAGAAAATTGCAGAATTCTGCAGTTCTGAAAAAAAATTCTGCAGTTCTGTAGGAAACTGCAGAATTCTGCAGAAAATTGCAGAATTCTGCAGAAAATTGCAGAATTCTGCAGTTCTGCAGCTCCCTGCATGATTTCTGAACCTCTGTTACTTCCTGTAGTTTATTGCAATGCATCTTCAAAGTTCAGACCTCTCTGACATGAGGCTTGCCACTACCAATGAAACGTGGTTTGGGGGGTTGGTTTGGGGGGTTGTGGTTTGGGGGGTCGGGGTTTTGGTAGTCCTCAGTCATTGCAGTGTTTCTGAAAAGTTTCTGCAGCAAAATCTGTATTTCTGTAGGAGATATGCAGCTTGGGAGGTTTTATGCACTTCTGCAGCTAGCTGCAAAAAACTGCAGAATTCTGCTAAAAACTGCAGAATTCTGCAGAAAACTGCAGAATTCTGCAGTTCTGCAAAAAACTGCAGAATTCTGTAGAAAATTGCAGAATTCTGCAGTTCTGAAAAAAAATTCTGCAGTTCTGTAGGAAACTGCAGAATTCTGCAGAAAATTGCAGAATTCTGCAGAAAATTGCAGAATTCTGCAGTTCTGCAGCTCCCTGCATGATTTCTGAACCTCTGTTACTTCCTGTAGTTTATTGCAATGCATCTTCAAAGTTCAGACCTCTCTGACATGAGGCTTGCCACTACCAATGAAACGTGGTTTGGGGGGTTGGTTTGGGGGGTTGTGGTTTGGGGGGTCGGGGTTTTGGTAGTCCTCAGTCATTGCAGTGTTTCTGAAAAGTTTCTGCAGCAAAATCTGTATTTCTGTAGGAGATATGCAGCTTGGGAGGTTTTATGCACTTCTGCAGCTAGCTGCAAAAAACTGCAGAATTCTGCTAAAAACTGCAGAATTCTGCAGAAAACTGCAGAATTCTGCAGTTCTGCAAAAAACTGCAGAATTCTGTAGAAAATTGCAGAATTCTGCAGTTCTGAAAAAAAATTCTGCAGTTCTGTAGGAAACTGCAGAATTCTGCAGAAAATTGCAGAATTCTGCAGAAAATTGCAGAATTCTGCAGTTCTGCAGCTCCCTGCATGATTTCTGAACCTCTGTTACTTCCTGTAGTTTATTGCAATGCATCTTCAAAGTTCAGACCTCTCTGACATGAGGCTTGCCACTACCAAGGAAACGTGGTTTGGGGGGTTGTGGTTTGGGGGGTCGGGGTTTTGGTAGTCCACAGTCATTGCAGTGTTTCTGAAAAGTTTCTGCAGCAAAATCTGTATTTCTGTAGGAGATATGCAGCCTGGGGGGTTTTATGCAGCTCTGCAAAAAACTGCAGAATTCTGCAGAAAACTGCAGAATTCTGCAGAAAACTGCAGAATTCTGCAGTTCTACAAAAAACTGCAGAATTCTGCAAAAAACTGCAGAATTCTGCAAAAAAACTGCAGAATTCTGCAGAAAATTGCTGAATTCTGCAGTTCTGAAAAGATTCTGCAGTTCTGTAGGAAACTGCAGAATTCGTCAGTTCTACCAGGTAGCAGTTTGTGGAATGACCTCTATCAAAATAAACTTCCATGGACATTTTGCCTCTCTGCTCGGCCAATTCTCAACCAAATTTCATTCCGAAAAAAGTTTCAGGTACCCTACAACCAGGTCTATAGACTGCAGTAGTCAGTCTTTGTCCGTCGTTGATCTTTTCGCCGTACGATACATTTTTCGGCGATCGGTAAGCTCGCAAAAATGTCATTTTATAAACTGCTGACAGTGCTCTACCAAAATAAACTTCCATGGACGTTTTGCCTCTCTGTTCGGTCAATTCTCAACCAAATTTCATTCCGAAAAAAGTTTCAGGTACCCTACAACCAGGTCTACAGACTGCAGTAGTCAGTCTTTGTCCGTCGTTGTTTCTTTTCGCCGTACGATACATTTTTCGGCGATCTGTCAGCTCGCAAAAATGTCATTTTATAAACTGCTGACAGTGCTCTACCAAAATAAACTTCCATGGACGTTTCGCCTCTCTGTTCGGTCAATTCTCAACCAAATTTCGTTCAGAAAAAAGTTTCAGGTACCCCACAACCAGGTCTACAGACTGCAGTAGTCAGTCTTTGTCCGTCGTTGTTTCTTTTCGCCGTACGATACATTTTTCGGCGATCTGTCAGCTCGCAAAAATGTCATTTTATAAACTACTGACAGTGCTCTATCAAAATAAACTTCCATTGACGTTTTGCCTCTCTGTTCGGTCAATTCTTAACCAAATTTCATTCAGAAAAAAGTTTCAGGTACCCTACAACCAGGTCTACAGACTGCAGTAGTCAGTCTTTGTCCGTCGTTGTTTCTTTTTGCCGTACGACACATTTTTCGGCGAACGGTCAGCTCGCAAAAATGCCATTTTGCAGGGTCAGTGTAAAATGCGGTAACCATGCAGATGAAGCAGACCATTTTGCAAGCTGCAGAATGCATTGCAGATGAGCATCAAAACCCCAGACCCCCCCCCCCCCCACTCAACCCCAAACCGCAACCAACGTTTTCCTGGGTAGTGGCAAGACCCTTGTCAAAGAGGTCTGAACTTAGCAGATGCATTGTAATTTATGAGATGCATTAATAGTACCAGAGGTTCACAAATACTGCATGAAGCTGCAGAACTGCAGAATTCTGCAGTTTCCTACAGAACTGCAGAATTTTTTTCAGAACTGCAGAATTCTGCAATTTTCTGCAGAATTCTGCAGTTTTCTGCAGAATTCTGCAGTTTTCTGCAGAGTTCTGCAGTTTCCTACAGAACTGCAGAATTTTTTTCAGAACTGCAGAATTCTGCAGTTTTCTGCAGAATTCTGCAGTTTCTATTGCAGAATATGCAGGTGCAGGAAGAAATTTAAGTGTACTGCCAGTATTGGGAGGCCTTGGGGCTGACCTCATCCTCAAGGCCAGCCTCGTCCTTGAGGCCAGCCTCAAGGCTACATTTGGTGGCCTCAGCCTCGCCCTCGGTCTTAGTCTCGGCAGCTCGGCCTCGGTCTCGGATATCCTGGCCTCGACTCCATCACTGTGTCTTATGGTGTGTATCGTTGTATCGTCCGAGGTCATTAGCTAGCGACTTATTACAAGACAAGTGCAAAACTGTTAGAAACATGGTACATAACATTAACTTTTACAAATGTGTTAAGAACTTATTCATTGGGTTACTGACTAGCCTCAATTTCACATAAAAGGACATACCTTCTGTGGAAAGACAGTTCAGTTCCAACTCCAGTGGACTATTGATACTTCTTTGGACATTAGTCATTGGGGGCAACCTGACCAAGTTTGAAGTGCAAGAGCATTGTGAGAGAGTTGGCACGTGTCTTGGGCCACACGGAGTCTATTTCCTGTGGCCCTCAGCCTCATGAAATGGTTTTCACTTACACACACTTAAGGGAAATAGATTTGTCTAGTGCTCTCAGGACCATTCTACAATTGTAAACTACTATTAGCTGCAACACACATTTTGCTGCCTGAAACCATTTAAAATAACAGTCATGACAAAGGGTTTAGAAGGCATGGTCATTTTAAAAGCCAGAATATTTAAGAAATAATCAAATAATGAATTATGTGATAGAGGGTGCCACCTTCTTGATGAAATTGTTTCTGAGGCAGGTCTCAAATTAATTCCAATACATGAGTAATATCAGCCGAAATCAACCTTTACAAATTAATTTAAAGGTTTTGTCTGATATTCAGTCCAATAATCTCCTGTGAAGTTAATTAAATATGGATTAACTTAGGTGAATCTTAAATAAACTAGACGGAATTAACGGTTACCAATTGATGAATTGGGTCTTACCGTTTGCTTTTAGTTAGGTTTTTGTTACAAAGCACCAAGTATTTACCAACTGTTTATGTTATTGACACACAAATGATCCAGTAAACACATTTATATTGAAATTCCATTACTGATTTTCATTGATAAGAAACTGTGCAAAGTAGAGATCCTAAAAGAAAGACGTGTCAAACGTTTCGCATCTTGAATTTTCCATATAGGCTCAGAAGTTTTCTCACCTGAGACATTATGCTTACTACAGAATCAGAAAGTGCTCTTCATTTATATCAGGTGAGAGGTTGAGAACATGGTATTACTAAAATTCACACCTTGAGACTGCTGGTTGAGATGGGATTAGCATAATTATACAATTTGACTTCGCATTAAGCAATTAGAGGAAAGTATTTCACCTAAGCCTAATAAAACCCATATGCAGATTTTTATGATTGACTCGATCAAATGATAATAAGTTTTAGGGGCTCTCACACCAAGACAATTGCAAAACTGTTGTAAATTTGATATAAACATGCAAAAAGTGTAAAGAACTTATTCAATGGGTTATTGACAAGCCTCAATTTCACATTAAAGGACATGCCTTCTGTGGAAAAGCAATTCAGTTCCCACTACAGTAGACTATTGATACTTCTGTGGACATTTGTCATTGGGGGCAACCTGACCAAGTTTGAAGTGCCAGGGCATTGTGAGAGAGTTTGCACAAAGTAGTCAGCAGAATTGTGTTTGCTTACACTAAGTTGTACCGGGTAATTACAACATAGGTGGGCACAACTAAATGTATTCTATGTCACATAGAACTGCCTATTTGCTTTGTATAATGACTTGTCAGGAGGCCCAGGACATTGTTATATTGTCTTGTACAGTTTCATTGAGTGGGCGCAGTGGGGGCAAGAAGGTATACATCTACTGTATGTTGCTGCACATGACTTATTAAAAGGTATTGTTTTTCTTCCTTTTCAGAAGTACTTTTTTAAAAATTTCAGTCCTGTTATCCAAACAAATATTTATCTGTAAAATACTTTCAGCTGCTGATGCATACACTGCTCATAATCATTTGCAATAACTCTGATAACTCTTATGAAGAAGAGTATCAGAAGACAGTACGGAAGACCTTCGCCGCAAGGGCTTTTTGTGTAAAAAGACCAACCTGGTGGAACGAGTTGCCACTCAACATTAAGAACTCAACCATTTATGACTTCTTCAAGTGCCAATTAAAGACATTTCTGTATGATAAATTTTAACTTACATTTTAGCTGTATACAAAAACTTTACCAATTTTATACTATATTTGTATATACATTTTATACAATTTTTATCAGCAAGCTATCATACATCTTATGTTATTATATAATTTTATACATGATGTTTTTGTAAAGTGTATTTCATGATATTTAATATGTAGAAGACTGCGCTATATATATAAAATAATTTGAAATCTGAAAGGCATGCATGGTTTATTTAAAAGCCAAATCGTTTAAGAAAAACCAAATAATCAATGAGGTGACAGAGGATGCCACCTTCTTGAGGAGATGAGGCCTTTCTCCATTTAATACATCAGAATATGTTCTCAAATCAAATTTTGCAAATTAATTGAAATCAAGGTTTCGCCAGATATTGAGTCCGATAATCTCCTGTGAATTTAATTAAGTGGATTTGCTCCAGCAATTCCTAAATTAAATAGATAAAGAATATTTGTCAATTGATAAGTACTTTTTTTAAATATTTTTTAGTTACATTCTGTTACAAAGCATGAAATATTGATCTACTGATCGTGTTATTGACACATAAGTGATCCATTAAACAAATTAATATTGAAATTCGTTTCAGATTTTCATTGATGAGAACATGTGCAAAGAAGAGATCTTAAAATAAAGACATTGGCAAACATTTTGCATCTTGAATTTCCCATGTTTGCTTGAAGATTTTTCCTACCTGAAAGATTTTTATCATTGAGCATAATAATCGGGTGGGAGAAGAAGTGCTCCTTCACTTGAGGTGAGATAAATACAACATTGCCGACTTTCACACCTTAAAACCGCTGATTGAAATAGGACTAGAATAATTGCTCATATGTTATGAATTGATAATATGTTTTCAGGCGCTCTTATGCAACTTATGGTGTGGCTTAATTAAGTCTGCAGGCAACCCTGATTGTCTATTAACATATCTTGAAGGTATATCGTGCGCAAGTATACACTGCTAGCAAATAATCACACGAAGTTCCAAATTTTCGGAGGCAAGTTATTTGTAACTCAGAGACTTTTCATTTGATTATGATTTTTACTTCTACATCTGTGATCATCGTCTGAAAATGGTTGAAGTCCCAGCACATTGGGTTGATAACACACCTTTTAAAATATTGCAATACAGGATACATCTTTATGTAGTAGGACAACCTGTAGGATGCATCTCCTACTACCATGGGACTGTGTTTGCACTTCTGTAGGGTTCGTCGCCCTGAACAAGTTTCAAGTACCAGGTCAGTGTGAGAGAGTTTGCATTTGTCTTAAGACCACACAGTGTTAGCAGAATTGTGTTTGCTCATAGCCATGAAGTAGGTCCTAATCAAGTTCACCAAGTCTCACCCAAATCTACCTATTTACTTTGTATAACTAGCACTTGATAGGAGTCCAAATGCATTGTAAAATAGTCTTATATGGTCTTAGTTTTGAGTTCCATGTAGATTTTTAGTACCCCACCCTTAGGTTTCACACCTGTTTTTAGTACCTCCCCCCAAACATACAAAGCAATACACACATACATACTGTTATACACGGCCACGCATACCTACAGATTCGTGTCATTAGGTGGACTTTTGTGCAAAAAAAAGTCAAAATAAAATCAGTATATCCGTGTTTTTTAATTTTTTTTTTGTTAAAATTTCTTACCCCTCTTGGAAGTGTTTTTAAAAATTAATACCCCCCCTTGAAACACATGTGAAAAGTTGGTACCCCCTCGGCCAAAACTCCCACCCCCATTCATAAATTCTGAAGCCTTTAAAAACATGATGTCAAAAATAATGTTGTCAATAAAAATCAGGTGTTTTTGTCTGATCCACATAATCAAACGATAATAAGTTTTTGGGGCTCTTACATCACTTATACTATGTCTTATCAGTTTTGATCGCTTTGGCTCTTGGGTGACAATCCTTGGCCTTGCCTGGTCTCGGGTGTCTTTGGGCCAGTATTGAGAGGCCTTGGGGCTGGCCTCATCCTCGAGGCCGGCCTCGTCCTTGAGGCCAGCCACAAGGCCACATTTGCCTTGGTGGCCTCAGCCTCACCCTCGGTCTTAGTCTTGGCATCTCGGCCTCGGTCTCGGATGTCCCGGCCTCGACTATATCATTTTGTCTTATGGTGTGTATCGATTGAGGTCGTCAGCTGGCGACTTATGATGGGGCGTAAAACACAAAGTCACTCACTCACTCACTCAGCTGGCGACTTATTACAAGACAAGTGCAAAACTGCTAGAAACATGGTACATAACATTAACTTTTACAAATGTGTTAAGAACTTATTCATAGGGTTACTGACGAGCCTCAATTTCACATAAAAGGACATACCTTCTGTGGAAAGACAGTTCAGTTCCAACTACAGTGGACAATTGATACTTCTTTGGACATTAGTCATTGGGGGCAACCTGACCAAGTTTGAAGTGCAAGAGCATTGTGAGAGAGTTGGCACGTGTCTTGGGCCACATTGAGTCTATTTCCTGTGGCCCTCAGCCTCATGAAATGGTTTTCACTTACACACACTTAAGGGAAATAGATTTGTCTAGTGCTCTCAGGACCATTCTACAATTGTAAACTACTGTTAGCTGCAACACACATTTTGCTGCCTGAAATCATTTAAAATAACAGTCATGACAAAGGGTTTAGAATGCATGGTCATTTTAAAAGCCAGAATATTTAAGAAATATTCAAATAATGAATTATGTGATAGAGGGTGCCCCTTAATTCTTAATGAGATTGTTTCTGAAACCGGTCTCAAATTCCAATACATGAGTAATAATAACTGTAATATCAGCCGAAATCAACCTTTACAAATTAATTTAAGGGTTTTGTCTGATATTCAGTCCAATAATCTCCTGTGAAGTTAATTAAATATGGATTAACTTAGGTGAATCCTAAATAAACTAGACGGAATTAACGGTTACCAATTGATGAATTGGGTCTTACCATTTGCTTTTAGTTAGGTTTTTGTTTCCAAGCACCAAGTATTTACCAACTGTTTTTGTTATTGACACACAAATGATCCAGTAAACACATTAATATAGAAATTCCATTACTGATTTTCATTGATAAGAAACCGTGCAAAGAAGAGATCCTAAAAGAAAGACATGGCAAACATTTTGCATCTTGAATTTTCCATATTGGCTCAGTAGGTGAGAGGTTGAAAACATGGTATTACTAAAATTCACATCTTGAGACTGCTGGTTGAGATGGGATTAGCATAATTATATAATTTGACTTCACATTCAGCCAATCAAAGGAAAGTGTTTTATCTTTGGCCTAATAAAACCCATATGCAGATTTTTCTGATTGACATGATCAAACGAAAATAAGTTTTAGGGGCTCTCACGCCAAGACAATTGCAAAACTGTTGTAAACTTGATATAAACATGCAAAAAGTGTAAAGAACTTATTCAATGGGTTACTGACGAGCCTCAATTTCACATTAAAGGACATGCCTTCTGTGGAAAAGCAATTCAGTTCCCACTGCAGTGGACCATTGATACTTCTGTGGACATTTGTCATTGCAGGCAACCTGACCAAGTTTGAAGTGCCAGGGCATTGTGAGAGAGTTTGCACATGGAGTCAGCAGAATTGTGTTTGCTTACACTAAGTTATAGTTACAATAAAGGTGGGCACAAATAAATGTATTCTATGTCACACAGAACTGCCCATTTGCTTTGTATAATGACTTGTCAGGAGGCCCAGGACATTGTTATGTTGTTCAATGTGATTGAGCGGGCGCCGTGGGGGCAAGAAGGTATACATCTATTGTATGTTGCTGCACATGACTTATTAAAAGTTATTGTTTTTCTTCCTTTTCAGATGTACTTTTTTAAAAATTTCAGTTCTGTTATCCAAACAAATATTTATCTGTAAAATACTTTCAGCTGCTGATGCATACACTGCTTATAATCATTTGAAATAATTCTGATAACTCTTATGAAGAAGAGTATCAAAGGACAGTACGGAAGACCTTCGCCGCAAGGGCTTTTAGTGTAAAAGGACCTACCTGGTGGAACGAGTTGCCACTCAACATTAAGAACTCAACCAGTTTAGATTTTTTTGCAAGTGCCAATTAAAGACATTTCTGTATGATAAATTTTAACTTCCATTTTAGCTGTATACAAAAACTTTACCAAATTTATACTATATTTATATATACATTTTATACAATTTTTATCAACAATCTATTAGGCATCTTATATTATTATATTATTTTATACATGATGTCTTTGTAAAGTGCATTTCATGATATTTGATATGTAGAAGACTGCGCTATATAGCTAGTTAAGGGTCATTCCACAATAACTGAGACAAAACTGTAACTGGTGTTACAGTAAAAGTTAAAAAGCACAATTAACTGAAAAGTAAAACCAGTGACCAAATAATAATTTTTGAAATATTTCATATTGAAATAAGAATTTCATTTGATTTTCTGTCACCATTCATTACTGGTGTTGCCATTGGACACCTGTGTTAACCATTTTTGAGTAACACCAGTGACGGTAACACCAGTGATAATTTGATCTGAAACACCAATTGCTCCCACAGTGATGCAATGATTTGAACAGGTGTTGCCAAAGACTGATCCCTGTAAACATATCCTATGACTGAGGCAGTTTTTGAAAATTCTACAATTATAGACCATTTTTGAGGGTAACACCAGTGACATCGAAAAAGAATACTCTTAATTTCAACTCACCGTAAAGCCACCCTACTTGCTAAAAACATATAAATGCCAAAAATTGCAGTTATCATGGATGCTTGTCCATCAGGAGAAGCCCTCTGGTGCATTAGACCAAAGATGGAAGGCAGCATTCCTCTTACAGCCTTGCTTTATTTAATGAGTAACACCAGTGACATGTTTTCTGGTGACGAGGACATTTTGTTTTCCACAGTAGGATATATATATATATATACACAGAAGAGGAAAAATTGAGTTGGTCTTGGGATACAAGTATGTTGAGTAGTTGTCCTGAGATTTAGACCCACCACAAATATTTACATTGATTTTACACGGTTAAAAACATAAGATAATTGACAGAAGAATTTTCTGTGACATCACTTTTTGGCTATATCTGGGATATTGTGCAGGGTGCACAATATAAGCAGTAGCTGATAATGTCCATTTGACAATGAAAATAACTTCTTTAAAAGAGGGGAAAGGCATATGCTTAGTAACAATATCCCAATATTATGATTTTGCAGTAAACAGCTTGAGTGACACAAAAGACTAAAATAATTTGAAATTTTAAAGGCATCCATGGTTTATTTAAAAGCCAAAACGTTTAAGAAAAAACAAATAATCAATGAGGTGACAGAGGATGCCACCTTCTTGAGGAGATGAGGCCTTTCTCCATTTAATACATCAGAATATGTTCTCAAATCAACTTTTGCAAATTAATTGAAATCAAGGTTTTGCCTGATATTGAGTCCGATAATCTCCTGTGAATTTAATTAAGTGGATTTGCTCCAGCAATTCTTAAATTAAATAGATAAAGAATATTTATCAATTGATAAGTACTGTTTTTGTAGTTTGCTTTGAGTTACATTCTGTTACAAAGCATGAAATATTGACCCACTGATCGTGTTATTGACACATAAATGATCCATTAAACAAATTAATATTGAAATTCCTTTTCATATTTTCATTGATGAAAATGTGCAAAGAAGACATCCTAAAAGAAAGTCATCGTTAAACGTTTTTCATCTTGAATTTCCCATATTTGCATGAAGATTTTTCTTACCCGAGAGATTTTCATCATTAGGCGTAATAATCGGACGGGAAAAGAAGTGCTCCTTCACTTGAGGTGAGACAAATGCAACATTGCTGACTTTCACACCTTAAAACCGCTGATTGAAATAGGATTAGAATAATTACTCATATGTAATGAATTGATAATATGTTTTCAGGCGCTCTTATGCCACTTATGGTGTGGCTTAATTAAGTCTGCAGGCAACCCTTATTACCCAATTATACACATCTTGAAGGTATATTGTGCCCAAGTATAGACTGCTAGCAACTAATCACATGAAAGACCAAATTTTCGGAGGCAGGTTATTTGTAACTAAGAGACTTTTTATCTGATTATGATTTTTACGTCTACATCTGTGATCATCGTCTGAAAATGGTTTAAGACACAGCACATTGGGTTGATATCACACCTTTTAAAATACTGCAATACAGGATACATCTTTATGTAGTAGGACTACCTGTAGGATGCATCTCCTACTGCCATGTGATTGTGTCGCCCTGAACAAGTTTAAAGTACCAGGTCAGACTGAGAGAGTTTGCATTTGTCTTAAGACCACACTGTGTTAGCAGAATTGTGTTTGCTCAGAGCTATGAAGTAGGTCCTAATCAAGTTTACCATGTGTCACCCAAATCTACCAATTTACTTTGTATGACTAGCACTTGATAGGAGTCCAATGCATTGAAAAATAGTCTTATATGGTCTTAGGAATGGTTGAAATTATTTGTATTTCTGATCCACACATGTAATTATGAGCAAAATAGTGGGCCGCTAATTTGCAAGAGATATATTACCTCAGGATACTGATGGGAAATAACACATCTGTGATGATGCGTGTGATGAATCTAGCAATAGACCAATTTCACTGAATGGCCTGAACATTGACCCCAAATAACTTTTTTGTAATTCTGCGATTCTCCATTTGCTTTTCACTCATTGGAGATGCATACACTCTAAATCCAAAAACACACCTTTCAAAATTTAAACTGAAAGGAAAGGATGAGTTATGAAGGCCTAAAGTTACACTAAAATGCTCCAGCTTGGAGTCACCTTGGCCGGACCAATCAGAGGCAAGGGCAGGAAATCTATTAGCCAATGGGATTTAAGTATTTACCACTTTTCACCTTGTGTTAAATGAGAGAACCATCAGTGAAATAGGTCTATTAGAGTACACATTTAGGGACTGTTATTAATTTACGACTCGCTTGGTGGTAGTTTTACCCAAAGGGTTTCTAACTTTTCGCATGTTTTTCACGCACGTCGTACGGGTAGGGCACAAAATATCTGCATGAAACCTGTGGGAAAATTTTTAACATTGACTTCTAAGAAAACTCCCAGCCACACCCCTCGTGATAAATTCTGACCGGTATAACCAAAAATGGGGTAAAGTTGGCAATCTGGGGGAAAGTTGGCCGGCTTAAAAATAACCCACTTAATGGCAGAAATGCCTACTTTCCTCACTGACGCAGGAGGAAAATTTGCCGAAGAAACCTGTGTAGGCATTTCATCCATTAAGTGGGTTAGAATAGATGGCCAAATTTCTTCCGGATTGCCAACTTTACCCCGTTCTACGGTACCTTTTTCAGCAAATTTTATTCCTATTGAAATTTTAATTTTTGCCCTCATTGACCGGTTTTGAACTCAAATTTGAGTCTTCTGCATTTAAAATCATATAGATCTAGATTTGGTCATTCACAACACCTTTTCTATATTTGCTCTCATGAAATTGTTTCATAAATCACATGAAAATGCACATAGACAAATTGAATGCTTCTCTAGTTTGAAATGATGGGTGTGTCTCAAAAATCATATTACAGTAGGCTAATTTACACATAAAAAATGGGGTTGCATACAATTGTCAAAACCAGAGTTGCTATTTGCTTAGGCAACATACCTCACAGTCGATATCAGTCATATGGAAAAGCAAGCGAAAAAACAACAACATTTCGGTCAATGATACATATAAATTTATATTATATAATGTCAATACGTGTCAAAGCAACCTCAAAGTGTTGTCTTGAAAAACATATGGGAGATGAAGCTATTGACAAGTGCATTTAACCATGCAGTGTGATTCTGGCAGAGGCCACCTCATATCAATACAATGCAGCAATGCAGGCTCAATGGCTCATACATTTGAAAAAGAGGTTTGCTAGAGCTTTTTTCCCTAAAGCATTAACGGCTGTAAATCTCCATAATCTCAAAAATGACTTTAGTCGCCTGAATTTGATGGTCACAGTTTTAAGATGTTGGTTTCTGTTTCAGACAGCTACATCTGGAAAAATTTTGTATTGTCGAAAAATGTATCACAGTTAGCAAAATCCCATTCCAATATGAATTTTGACAGTTGTAAAATGTTACTGTTCGAATGTTTGTTTGTTTAAAAACACTGTTTTTCTTAGTCGCCAGTAATCCTCTAAGTGTCCATAATCGGAATTTCAGGTGATTGCAGCTCATAGTCGCCAGGAAAAAAGATCTACTTAATTGGTGTCGATACTGTGGTAGGTATTGAGCATATGTATTTATAACTATAATAATACACTTTTCGTCAGCCTAAAGCAAAATTTGCCTAAGTCATACTTAGGCCATTTTTCCTTTTTGGCACCACAAGAAGGCCCTTATGATAATACATGTGCAAAAAAAAAGTGGACTCCTAAATAAATAACAAACACCTCAAAACCCCAATTTAATTTTCGTGCATATAACCTAAGTCCTTTGGACTTGGGCCATTTGGACTTAGGCCAATTTTGTTATCACTGATTTTAGCGGATATCACCAGTATTTTTCGGTCATAATTGTGAGCATTAATTTTATAAAAGATGTTTCCTCACTTCTCATTCAATAATTTTATGGAAATATGCTTTATAACACAGCTAGCCCACAAAACAATTTTGGCCTAAGTCATTTTGGTTGCAAAAACCAAATTAGCCTCCCCTCAACTACCCTCAGTTATAACCAAGCCATAACAATGGTTACCCGATGGAGGTGAAAGTGTATCCTACCATGAGGCTTCTTTACCCTAATATTTGTAGTGGCACATCGAACCTGTGGATAACAGTGACAGTTACCTGAGACAAACTCTCATAATATAGTATCGTGACTGTCCGTGGTGGAGTCACTTGACTGTTTCCTGTTTGATCAAAATATTGGCTTGGACTTGGAGATAGCACACGTTTCAGAAAAAATGATTGGTATAAAAACAAATTGCTGTCAACTTTGGAAAATCACAACGAACTGTGTGATGTGTATGTAATCACTTTTGACCAACTCATTCAAAGTATAACCTTGAAACATCTTTGATAATTAATTAACTACTTGTATAGTTTCCAGGTTAGTAGGAAACATTTTTCTGTGTTTACATGGTCATGGAGAAGCTGTAAACTCTCATCCTCTAATTTGCTGTCCACGGGGTGTCAGAGTGAGTACTTATTATTCAAGAGATGCCAGGTCTATTTGCATTGATGAATAGCCAGAGTTATACCTTTTTTCAAGCTGCCTGGGCATTTTTGTCAATTTGATGACATCACCAAGTAATATCAATACAAATTTGCTGAATCAACAAAATCTCTGGGCATAGTCCATTGTACTTGGAAGTTGGAAGTTGCTGAAAATTACAAAAATCATGACACGTGTTGGTGCTATCCCGTACAAAAATAGACACTTTCTAAATTTCGGCATGGTATTGAGAATGGTTTTTCATAACACAGTGCCACTGCATGTAAGATCCATTTCATGCGCTTTGTAAGGTGCACTGTACTCATGCTGTTAAACAATTATAATCTAGCTGTTTATGTAATTTGTGGTTTTATTATATAGTTCTCAAATTAGTCATTATTACAAATAAGATACTTGTATAACAAAGGGTCAATCTTTTATTTTGAACTTTTCCAATTGTGTGTCGCATTTCATAACATTTTAGTTTTCTTCACTTCTTGACGTATTTACACCATTGAAGAACTAACTTGGGTGATTGTCAAATTCATAGAATAAGTTTTACTTTATATTAATCATATAGCTAAATTTGGTGAGAGCGAATTCTCTTGCGATATACATTTTATTTCGACCCTAACCGTCACTGTGCTATCTATTTGAATGAAAATTCAGCACTGATTGATTGCAGTGAATATCCTATTGTGATTTATAGCAATGAATGTGCCGTGAATTTTCCATAACATGATTGTTGATGTTCTCAATGACCATTTGTATGAGGTATTCAAAAATGAGAAGCGGAAACCAAATGGGTGTAATGCCAATTGATGGAATCATTACAAAGATGCAACATCTTGACAGCAGAAAAAACAACATGTTTTGTTATGGGTTATGTCGAAGCTGTGGCCCTTGGGGCCCTCTAGACCACCCTGTCACGATCAGTAACTGTTTATGGTTGGTAGAGTTTGGAAAATGCAAGAAAGTTCTCACTGCATATTCTTGAAATTTTTTGATCTCTGTTGCAGTTACTAATTTATCGACCAAGCCAAAAAATCTTACTGCAATATTTATTTATCATGTCAGGATCAATTACTGTTTATGGTGGTAGAGTTTGGAGAATGCAAGAAAGTTCTCAGTGCATATTCTTGAATTTGTTTGATCTGTGTTGCAGTTACTAATTACAGATGATTTCATATTTGTAGACATAAGGACCGAATTTGATTTTTTTTTTCTAAACATGTATTCAATAGGGAAAAATGACATCAAAAAACTTATGACATCACTTTTCCCCATTGGATACCATGTCCAAGAAAAAAGTTCACATTTAATCCTCATGTCTACAAATATGAAATCATCTGTAATGACCGAGCCAAAAAATCTTACTGCAATATTTTGGACCACTGTTAGCACTTAACTGGCACTATATTTCGATCATAGATTGTGAGCATTATTTTTGACTCACACAGGTGTCTTTATGGTTTATTTCTATGGATTTATTTTTCTTAGGAATTAGATAATTTGATTTAGGAAAAATGTTTCTCAGACATCATGATGACTAATCAAATCTAAGGACTATCGCTCAAGCATCCACAAAAAGATGTGTGATGAAGACCAGCTACTTCTTCTTTTAAAAAGTTAAATGAGATAATGAGATTACATTCAAGAATGCTACACTGTAAAATCGGACTCGCTGATTCAGCTCAATTGATTGAGTGAGATGGTTGCACAAGTTGATTGAGCTAACATAGATTAATGTTTTAAGCTGAGATAACTCAAAATACTGAGCTGAGATAACTCAAAATACTAAGCTATGTTGACTAAGGTATTCAAGCTGAGAAAACTCAAAACAATGAGCTGTGTTGACTTACAGCTCAAAATATTGAGTTTTGTTGACTTATTGATCCAAGCTGACACAACTCAAAATGTTGAGCTGTGTTGACTTATTTTTAGTTGTTTTTCATTTATATTTGTGTGACCTGTCTTATATAGAGTTATTTATGAATATGGGCTGTAATCCCGAAATATTGTTTGATCTCTCAAGGGGATCCACCTGATCCAGTATGCTTCATTTCAGCACATCATGGACAGGCCCACGATGCATTCAACAAAGACCATTGCATCACAAGGAGATTTAAAAATTAATTTCTTGTGAATAAATCCCAATGGCCTGTGGCTCATCTGAGTTGGTATACAGTGCTAGAAGCCTATATTTGAACACACTCTGACTTGGAAATGTTGGTTGACGTATGAAAGCATGCATCTAATTACTCCAACAAATTAATTAAAGAGAGATAAAAATAAAAAAGTAACCAGCTAAAGTGGTGTGCTACTAATTTTTTCTCTGGGATAGCGTAATATAAATGTTATTTTTTCTTGTAAGTAATTAATTGTTTAAAACTAAATGCAGTCTTATGAGAAGTGCTTGTTATAGATGGCGCTATATGTGGCATGACTGAGATGTCAAGCTATCTGCAACAACTGAAGCTTTCATGTTTTCACAGATTAATATTATGATTCGTTTGGACAACTTACAGCATTGAGCTATCACACCTTGACAACTTATAGGATTGAGCTATCATAGCTTGAAAATTATTAACATTCTCAGACAGCTCAAATTATTGCATCAACTCAGTTTTCAGATTTTACAGTGTATGATGGTCTGTGGTTATTTAATCTTTAATTCTAACAAAACTTTAAATTTTCTGTAAGATTTTCTCTACTATAGGTAGGGGGAACGGGGGCACATTGGGAGGCAGGGCACTGTGGGACTGTGGGGTTTTCTTGGATCCTGGCAAGGTATATGATATGGTAGTGCCATCATATCTTGTAATTTCACATCCTGATGTTTCCATGGTTTTATAGACAAATTACAGCCACATGCAGAAGTATTGTGAGCAAAAGTTAGTTTTTGCTACTACTGAAGTAAATATGGACAGGTTCAATTCAAACCATTCTGTGGACAAACCATGAACAATGAAGCTTTCTCAGTGCTTGTATGAATTTATATATCCTAACGAACAATTATGAATTGCTCTCCGTATAAACACACTCACTGGTGTCCGAGAAATTAGCATTTTGGTGCAAAAGTCATATCGGGGCTCATTGGGACAGTGAATTTGGGGCACATTGGGACGCACTTAATATGGCAGAATTTAAGTGTCCAAGGCAACTGAATGACCTGGGACAGCACACAACAGGTGTTCAGGCCACAGTGAATAGAGGTATAGTGGATTACCATGCTCTGTGAACAAATTTGTCGCAAAGCACTGTGTGTTACTTACATAGATGTCCGCACCCAGGACATTTTATGTTAAATGTTTAAAACTGTTTTAAGTTATGAACTATTGGCACTACAAGGTGTTAATGCACTGTATATTGTCTTACGCACTACTTATATGTGATATCTATTGCACATGGAGTGTTAAAATGATTTTTCAATTGATGTCCCAATGTGCCCCGGCTGATGTCCCAATGTGCCCCGTGGGGCACATTGGGACAGTCATTTTTTCGACTCACATTTTGCTCTCTGGCTGCAAAAGGGTATGTGAAGTCTAGTCTATTATGCCTTGCATTTAAGTTCAATGGTATTGGTGATATTCATGCAAACTTCTGAGTTCTTCAGTGCTTTCAGCATTGAGCAAAATTAGTAGATGTTAAAAGCGTCCCAATGTGCCCCCGTTCCCCCTACTTGCTAACCCAACAAATATCACAAATCAAAAGACACGTTGGCGGGTTTACAGACCTACCGAAAAGGAACCAATGTCAGAAATATGTTACAGTGCAAGAGTACTGACATTTTGATATGATGTATGAAAGAAAAAATAACCTTGAAGGAAAACCCCCCAAAACGGAATACTGCGTGAGCACAAGTCTATATTATAATGTGAAGGCAGGACGGGTTTGCAGGAAATGCTGTTTCCCATTTCTGATTTTAACCGATTACATGTACACATAATAGAGTAATGAAAAATAATTATTAAAACTTAGCTGCCTCCTCCAGACCGTAAGATATTCTTTACAGTCCTCATCATATTTACGCGGAATCTCAAGTTCTTTTCTATGCTGTTGAACTGTGATGTTACAGATGACTCCATTCTAGCATTGCAATATATGTAAATTAACTGCAAGCTGTGATGTCATTTTCAACTGGGTCAGGTTCCCCAGTTATACCATTAACACCTCTGTCAGCCAATCACATTACAGTTTTTCAGGGGAATAATTCCTATATTCTTTGTTGTCTAGTTATCCTCTCATGTTTGACTGTTTGAGTGTTTGTCTCATGGTATAAGCCGGTTATTCACCATGGGATCAGGAATATGTGTTTATCACACCTCGGCCTAAAGGCCTTGGGTGATAAATCACATATTCCCTCTCCCGCGGTGAATAACCTTTACTTATTGAGTCCACATAAAAGCAATGCAATCTCATCAATTTGTCAACGGAGGTTTTATTGTTGCAACACTATAAGCTATTATGAAAGGAATTGTTTTGTGCCTTTTCATAAATTCATGTTTTGTTCAAGACCAAGTATTGAATGTGACAAAATCTAAGATGTTGATGTGAAAGTATAATAAACATCTGTTGCAGTAATGAAGCTAATCACCATGCCGAGCTAGCCCTGTTTTCGTGAGATGGGTTTTGATTTATCATTTTTCTTTTGACATTATATGCAATTTTAAAATGCTTATGAATTTCTGCAACCAAAAGCAATCATCTGGTAACGAAAATTGATCAAGTGCCCTTCAGATGTGTTTGTGTCTCCCTTCACAATAATGAAAACAGGGTTTATCCAATGCTGCACGTGAGAACTGTAACGTGTCTTACATGTGATTTCATTAGTATACAATTCTCAGGGTCTTGGCCACAAAATACATAGCATAATTGGTTAATCTGATTGGTTTAGAAGCAATAGAACGTCACACATCTCATACAGTGGTCCCTGCATTATAAGACCGCCCCTTCTGTGGTCATGAAGTGGTCTCTCGTGGGGGCGCGGTCTCTCATCGGGGTGCAAAATGCACTAAAAATACTTCTTAGTGTGGGAGGAAGGCAGTCACATAAGGCAAGTCGGTCTTACAACAGGGGGTCTCATAAAGCAGGGACCACTGTTTAACGTAGTAAGTCCCTGTTTAGCATTGATTTCTCACTGCCAAGTGTGAATGACCAAAATCGCGTGCTATTGAAATCACCTGTAAATCCTACTTTTGTCCAAGAATGTAATTGTTTTAATCATTGGGCTACACGATGTTATAACGAACTGAATATCATGAGAATTACTAATTTTCTCTTCCAACAGCAAGTTATAATTATGAACCATATCTGTAAATTGCCATAATTCTGAACTTCTGAACTTCCGAAGGTCTGCCTGATGCATGAGGTTATGTGGGATACATAGAACAATCAGCAACTGCATATACAGCTTTGCTTTCTTTATGCTGTGACATCGCCTTAATTGGGCCTCATTTGAAGTCCTTAGAATGTTTCAACCTTATCCTGAAGTGTCAGTATCATGCGATCAATTTTGCAGACAGAGAATCATGTTGTAATGGGACAAGGAGAGAGGACATATTGACCCTGCCACTGCGAGACTGGTACAGGTATTGCTATATAACTGTGTTGCAGGTCGATTTACAAGTGCACAATCGCGTTGATGAATAGCCAGAGTTATACATAAGCTGCCTTGCCATTTTTGTCGATTTGATGGCGTCACCAAGCAATATCAATAGAATTCTGCTGAATCCACAGAATCTCTCTCTCTGGGCATGGTCCATTGTACTTGAAAGTTGTTTTAAAAAACTAGAAAGATTATGACACATGTTGGACCATATGGTTGGCACTATCACGTACGAAGTCTGACACATTCCAAATTCAACACAGTATGGAAAATTGTTTTTCATTGCACAGTGCCACTGCATGTAATATCTATTTCATGTGCTTGTGTAAGATACACTGGATGCCTGCTGCTGAACAATTATAATCTTGCTGATAATTTAATTTGTGGTTTTATTATATTATCTTCAAATTACTTGAGTCATAATTTCATAATAGATACTTATATAGCAAAGGGCAAATCTTTTATTTTGAACTTGTCCAATTGTTTGTTACATTTTGAAACATTTTATTGGTCTTCTAAAGTGTCTTCACTTCTTGGCATATCTGCACCATTGAGGAACTAACTGGGGTGATGGTTAAATTCATAAAATAATCTTTTACTTAACATTAAATCATATAACAGTAGTAAATTTGGTCATCTTGCAATCTGTTTGAATGAAAATTCAGCACTGAATAATAACAGAAACTCCCAAATGTGATTTATAGCAATGAATGTGCCATTAATTTTCCATAACATGTTTGTTGATGTTCTCAATAGCAATTGTATGAGGTGTAGTTAATAAATGATGAGTGGAAACCAAATTGGTATAATGCATGATGAAGTCATTAAAAAAGAAAAAACAACTAGTTTGCTTGTGGGTTATGTCAAGGCTGTTTCATGCCAGGTAAAACTATTAATTATATCGCTTCGTCACTCAAGGGTGTCCAGTGATACCTTTGTTCAAGCTGCCTTGGCATTTTTGTCAATTTGATGACATCACCAAGCAATATCAATCCAAAATTGCCGAATCCACAAAATCTCTCAGTCTCTGGGCATAGTCCATTGTACTTGGAAGTTGTTGAAATTACAAAAATTGTGACACATGTTGGTGCTAACACCTACAATCAGACCAAGAATTATTCAGACGCTTGCTGTTTTGTTGATATTTTAAGGAATTACCCAGTAAACCAACGAAACATGCAATCGAAAACATCCTTGGCATCACATGTAACCTGCACAAAACAAATTTATTGCAAATTGGCAAGAAATGTGGTGAAAAAAAACTACTTTTGTTAACTCCATGAACCAAAAATTATTCAGACACTTTAACAAAGTTGTAAAAAGTAAACTATTTGCTATTATTTGTTAGTATTTATGTAAAAATAATGTTCATAAACTACCTAGGGACCATTATGACTGCATAGAATGTGAGGTGTTACCATCAATTGAGAAAATTAGAATAAATATTGGAGATAAACATTATTTCCAGTTTATCACATTTTCATGCACTCTTTTACCTCAAACATGCCTTGTATTGATTCAAATTGCTTTAATTTACCTTAGAATTGTATTCTTAAAACTTTGAGTCACAATATGAAGCACTGGAGGCCACATACTAAGTTCAGTGCACTTTTGTATTTATTTGTCCAATCTTACCAAAACAAAAACATGACCATGTGGCACCAAAACCTAACAAATTTTTGGAAAGCAAATCCGTTATCTATTTCAAGCTATATTCCAAGCATGGTCCGAACAGCAACTCAATGGGGCACTTTTAACTTCATTTGGGGATGGGGCATAAAGGTGGTTCTTCGGCCTCAATGCTATTCCAATGGAGATTGCTCCATGAAAGCACACTATAGTTGTAGTATGGCACACCACTAGTAAACAACTGGCGTAAATGGGCTATCCTGTATACGCAATAGAGTGAACAACCTTAGGAAGGCCGTGCAACTTTGTTTTAAGTGATTTGATGGATTGCAGTGGGTCAATGGGCAAGGATTCAGAGAGCAGTTGAAGCCAAAAACAAAACGAAAATACCAAAGTGCATAAAATTTTTCAAATAAGCCTGTATTTCAATTTTACTTAGATAGAACAGTTAACAATCGTTACTTCATGATATTCTGAAGTATTTCCAATTGATATCTGACAGATTTCAGCCCATTAGTAAAAAAAAAAGTGATAAACTGAATCAGATGTTTATCTCACATATTAATTCAAATTTTCTTAACTGATGATCACACCTGTCATCCAATGTGGCCACAATGATCCCATGGTAGTTTATTAGCAATAATTTTGATAAATATTGGTAAATAGTTCACTTTCTACAACTTTGTAAAAGTGTCTGAATAATTTTCGGTTCCTGAAATCGACAAATTAGGTATTTTTATCCGATTTTGAATCAGTTGCAATAAATTTGTATTGGACAGCTTACACTTAAAGCCAAAGATAATTTTGACTGGATGTTTCATAACTTACTTTGTAATTCCTGCAAAATAACAACAAAACAGCAAGCGTCTGAATAATTCTTCGTCTGACTGTATTGAGAATAAAACTCTTTTTACGATTTTGTAATTTGTCGTTTTTATTATGCTAAAATTATCTAAGTTATCATAATAATGAATATTCTCATTTAAAAAAAATTAAACTTGTCTTATTGTTGGCATAAAAATATACAAACAAAACTTTGATTTTGGTCCAAAATATCATTGCGCAATCCATTTGAAGGAACATCCGTCTGCGATTTATAGCAATAAATGTGCCATGAATTGTCCATATCATGTTTGTTGACGTTCTCAATGGCCATTTGTATGAGGTATTAATAAATGAGTGGGAATCAAATTGGTGTAATGCAAATTGATGGAGTCATTGCATAGATGCTACAACTGCATGTTTATTGCTGGAAGAATACCCATAAACAGCATGTCACTTAGGGTTCATGTCAACACAATTTGATGCCAGGTGAAAGAATGCATGCATTGAAATAATATGCTTGATATCTGCTTGGAGCTGCTATTATCTACATAATTCATTGCCTTTCTTGTAATGAATAACAACAGTAAATCATAGATAGCTATAGATGGTGTATTATTTTAGATTTTCATAAACTGCATACCCTTTTGTTTCCTTATATACATTTATTCTTCTAAATGATATGTGATAATTTGATTTGAGAATATTTCTCAGACATCCTGATGACTAACTAAATCAAAGGACTATCTCTCAAGCATCCAAAATCGATAGAAGATGAAACAGTTGTGAGACTTTCCCGACCAGATACTGAATTTTTTTAAACTTTTTAAAGTCTATGAAGAGTTAAATGATATTACAAGATTATAGTTGAAGAAAGCTATGCTGCTATGTGGTTATTAAATCTTTAATTCTGATACATTTTATTTATTTCCTGA
The DNA here is from genome assembly GCA_026936325.1 of Platynereis dumerilii. NCBI lineage: Eukaryota > Metazoa > Annelida > Polychaeta > Phyllodocida > Nereididae > Platynereis > Platynereis dumerilii. The sequence goes on from JAPTHN010000011.1 coordinate 16,837,516, forward strand.
AAGATAGGTACTTATTATCTGAACAATTATCACAAAGCCAAAGACAAGGCGATGTTGGTCAGTAATGTTGTGTGTTGAGGAAAGCAATAGATCTTCAAAACAAAACTATGTCAAGAGTCCGCTACAAAAGTACTGAGGTCTAATTGTGTCGTGCAAAATAAACATAGCCTTGAAGAAAAACACCGAAGACGTGAAAGTGTCAGAGGACAAGTCTGTAATGAGGAAGCAGAACTAGTCGACTGCAGGTGAAGAAGTACCGTTTTCTGATTGAATATAAACAGCTGCTTCCTTGGTTGTGATTACATTTGCTGATTAGTATTCCAACCTGTCACTCAAGTAAAATTCGATTTTACAGTTTACATTTTAATTTCCCGAAAATTAGCAAATACCAACCATTAACTGTTAAATTTACTAATTCAACAAAACTGACTTTTCAGATGCATCTATGATCATTTGGCTTTCATAAATGTCTGTGATTTTATTAGTTTCTGGGCCAGTGTCATCTCATTAAAACATAGGCTGCGCAGCAGCAAACCTTCAGCGAATAACACCTTTAGAAGATTACAATAATATCATAAAATTGGTGCATTACGAAATTGCTTATAGGTATGCAATGGCGGTCGAGTGGTGGCCTTCAATTATTTCTATTTGCCCGCTGCCCTGCCATCTTCCCATCTGCTTGCCAGGATTTGTAAAATCATGGAAAGGCCTTATTAGACTAATTTACGCATATTATGGTGTAGTTTCATGCATGTACAAAGTATAGGTTATGAGCTGTCAGTTGAAAACTAAAAAATGTAACGCTGTTATAATTTTCTTAAGTTTTTCCAATGATTCATAAAGTGTTATACGCATCAAAAAGCACTGGTACATTCCATAGGTGATTTGTTTATGCAATAGTGGGCAAGTTTTAGCTCCGATATAAAAAAAATATATTTTAAATATTTTTTTCTCAATATTACAGAAACTATGAAAGAGCCATCTGTCAGACAATAAAAAGGCACAACTAGACCATATAAGCCATATGTGCACCAAACTTCATCAATGTATAATTATGGAATAGTGACCGGATGTTGTGCCAGAAACAAAAAATACATTTTTATTATTTTTTTAATATTTCAAAAAGTATATAATATTTTCCATCAGACCTTTCAAAAGGCATAAATAGACCATATTGACCATATGTGTACCAAAGTTTATCCATGTACATGCAATAGTGACCAAGTCTTAGCCCAAAAAAAAAACAACATATGTTTTTATATTTTTTCTCATTTTTTCAAAAAAAATAAAATATCTGTCAATGAGACCATCAAAAGGCACAACTAGACCATATAGGCCACATGTGTACCAAATTTCATCCATGCACATGCAATAATGACTGAGCCTAGGCCCGGAAATGAAAATTTTTTTTTTAATATTTTGTTAATTATTTCAAAAAGTATTTAAGACGTATTCGTCAGACCATCAAAAGGCACAACTAGACCATACAGGCTAGATGTGTACCAAATTTCATCCACGTACATTCAATAGAGGCCGAGTGCTGGGCCGGAAATGATCTATCCGCCCGCCGCCCGACCGCCCGCCCGCCCGCCTGCCCGCCCGGCGGACGGACAGCATTTTTATCCAAGTGATTACAATACCTTCTTCGAACTTTCGCTGAAGGTAAAAACTTTGATCTGTGTTGGATATCTATTTGAAACTGCTATGATGTACACTATTGACAACATTTTAATGTAAGTGTGATGAAACCAATGAACTTGTGAGGTAGGAATAAATTGGCTATAACAAATTAAAAGAAAGCCAACATTGAAATGTTATGTTGGTCATTCACATTCGAATTGTACAAAGAAATGGCTGACCTTTTTTTTTCTCTTTTTGATTTTGCCATCTCAGGAATTTTGTGTTAATTCCATTAACAGGAAATATTTCAAAAGTATCCTGATAATTAAATACATAATATTATAGTCTTAGGACTACCAAGTACCCACAAAAAGATGTGAGATGGGAAGTTGCAGAACTCTCCTGACCAGCTATTGCTTCTGAAGCTTCATTGAGGGGGAGGTCTATTGCTTGGACTCATAGCGGTTGCCGCTCTTCATCTTTTTCTGCTCGATGGCCATTACACCCATGAAAACAAACTGACATGTGAAATTTTCTTGTGACTGTGCTTCACAGCTCTGAACTGTACATTGTAATTGGACACTTGAATTTTTGAAATTTTGAAATTACATTTTACTTTACTTTACGAAATGGGACCGACATACAGAAAAAGAGGAGAGTCACTTGTCTTCTTTTTTGACCTCATATAACTTCAAAATTTCGTGTTAAGTCTGACATAAGAGTGGATTTGATAGTCAGCCATATTTGATCTATTGCAAATAAGTTCATTTGTGAATTAGATCACTACTAAAGGCAAAATGGAAGCATGATATGCGAAAGTACTTGCGTTGCTCCAAGCTGTCCACGGTCGTCCTGTTTTCCTCATTGTTAATGAGAAATTTATGGTGCTTGTAAGAGAAGGAATGACTCATTCGCATATTGGGGGGCATTTGCTGATGCTCTTTCTGGGCATTGTCCTTTGAAATTGAAAGTTGTCAAAATTACAAAAATTATGAGTTGCATCATGTAGAGACCCTGTCCAAGACAATGGTATTTTTTAAAATCTTTTTATTTATCACACTATATATGTGAGGTGTTTTATTTCATGTGCTCTTGAAGATGTGCATTGCACCCCTGCTGTTTAATAATAACAATCCAACTGATTATGTAATTTGCTGTTTTTTTTCTATTATGCTCAAGTTACTTAAGTCATTATGTCACAGTGATTATACTTATATAACAGGGGTGAATATTTCATTTAGAACTTCTGTGTCATGTCTCTATATATATAAAGATTGCTTTTTCTTTAATTCTTGAGTTTCTTCTCTTTTTTGTATGTACTGACGATGCTCAAGGAACTAATGGGTGAGATTATTAATTCAAAAAAAGATTTTTCTTTATTGATTAAATAACTACAGTTAGATTTGGTGATTGTGGGTGATACATTACTTGATTTGTCCAAATTTTCATTGCGCAATATGTTTAAATGAATATCCATTGGTGTTTGTTGCCTATAAATCCACCATGAATTTTCCATAACAGTTTGTTGCTAATCTCAATAGCCATTCGTATGAGGTATTAATAAAATAGAGGTGGAAACCGAATTAGCGTAATGCAAATTGATGGAGTCACCTCAGAGATGCAGCAAGTTTTGTTTGTTGCTGAAAGGAGTAAAATTAACATGTTATTTTGGGGGGGGGGGGGGGTTTAGTAGGCCTCCGAATAAATATGATAATAATAATGATTTAATATCCAGTGGGAGGGAGGGGGTTATTTTGTTGGTTTATTTTATGGATTTATTCTTCTGAGGAATTTATATGATAATATGATTAAAATATTTCCTATAGACATTCCGAGATATAATTGAATCTTAAGACTATCTCTCAAGCATCAACAAAAAGTGGTAAGACGAAACAGTTGTCAGAAACTATCTCGGTCCGCCTTCTTCTTTTAAAAGGCCTGTGAAGAGCAGGGGAGGTCTCTGGTAAATGACATGAGGGGTTAAGTGAAATTATAGTTTAGGTATGTTTGCTACTCTGCCGTTTATATTAATTCTTAATTCTAACCAACCAATTCTTATCTGGGAAAAGAGTACCTGTACCCAAACCATCATCACAAAGCCCAAGACTCACTGCATGAATGGGTCACGTTGAGTGCAAATGAGGATAACAGATTTACCAAAATGGAACAATGTCAGGAGTTTGTTACTGGAGTACGGAGGTCTAATTGTGATGTGCAAAAGGAAATGTAAGCTTGAAGAAAACACCAAAAACAATACTTCCAGTGGGCGAATCAAGGTAATGCGAAGGCAGGACTGGTTTGCAGGCAAGGAAGTGTTGTTTCTTGTTGATGATATAAAAAAAGAACCATGCACTGCTTCCTGTGGCCTGACTTGTAGTTTAACAAATTATTCATATGGAGAAATTGAAAAAGTGTACTTTCTAAGAACTGTGTGACTGATCATGAAGATCTTATAATTTCAGGAATTAAAGAAACAGCTGCTTTTTATACTTGTGTAATTTCTATTTTACGCTTTCAATATTTTCCTAAAATCTAATCATAGTAATAGTCATAGCAGGAATCTCATCTCACTCATAAGGCTTTTTTCTCTCAATCCATAACATCTTAAATTATACTTCTAAGCCTGCCAATTCATCTGAACTTCCCGATAGGGCAACTTTTACCTATCAACATTCATTATTTCCATAGTTACACAAATATATCTTGGGAATTTCCCACAAAAAACATGTTTTTTTCACTTAAATATATCCCACCTCTATATTTATCTGCCACAACAAGGCATGTAATGCATTTAATATTAAAGGCCATTAAATTCCGCATCTTTTGATATGCAGACTGACATTCTATGGCCAATATATATACCCAGTTACCAGATATTCCTATTGGGCGTTTGACAAAAAACACCTTTTCCACATTCAAATCTGGAAGCTGTATATTTCTCTGCCTCATCGAGGCCAGTAAAGCATATCATATTACAGGCCACTAAATTCCACATCTTTTGCCACACTTGATTGAACTTCTGTGTCCAATATAACTACCCAGCTCCCAGAAATTAAATTGCGTCATGCATTTAGAAAATCATATTTTCCAACAACTCCAGTCTCTCAGTGTTTGTAGTGATGTACACCCTGCTGTAGTAGTTCAAAACTATCCACATCACTTCATCTAACTGAAAGCTGACTGGAACCTGCAAATAGGACCTGCCTTCACATTACTCTAACCTGGCAAGAACTTGGAACTCGGTGCATTTTTGAAAAGCAAAAAACCCTAACGGGTGAACAGCTAGTTAACAAATATAGACCAATTAACTGTAGCAGTTTCCGATTCAGCATTACGACTTTTCAGTATGAATTGAAGACCATCAGTTGCCCCACAGCTGTGCTAGTAATGACATTTTGCAATGGGGGGGAGAGGTCACTTGGAGTGTGTTTTTAGACACAGCCTCTTCCTTCACCAGGTCAATCATTCATATTATTACTAGCATTATCTTACAATTTGTCATACAATTCAGAATCTGATTCCATAAACATTACTGCAACCAGACCTTGAAAGTGTCGTAATATCTTATGCAAAAAAACAACAACAACTAAGCAAGGCCTTGATTTCTTGAAGGAGAAGAAAGAAGAACCGGGAAAGGAAGAGTCTTGGTAAAAACAAGACAGCACAGGGTTTAAGGCAAGGAAGTGTTGCTTCCTGTTGCTGATTGAACAAAAACTTGTCTCTTCTGGATTGTGACCTGACACTGCCTGACTTGTATTCCAACAAAAATATTTCAAAGGAACCTGTGGATTTTCACAAGAATACATCATGAATATATAACAATTTCTTGAATACCTTAAAGGAAACATTTCCTTTTTCGTGTCATACTTTTGCATTTGGAATTCCAAATACAAAGTTCACGTTTGAAACATTCAATGCGCATTTTCTTTGTTAAAGCATTTACACAGTTTGTGTGGCTTTTTCATTTTAATATTCCTCATCTGTACGTTGTACTTAATTACGTTCCGAGAGAGTGTTCCACAGAAATATCTTCTTCAGTGTGAATGTAGGGGAGACCGGGGCAAGTTGTGCCGCAGGGTAAGTTGTGCTGCCCACTGTTTGGGTGAAATGAAGAACTGGGCAAAGAAGGAAATGCCACCCATATGTATATACCCACTTGGTTAACATAATTTGGCACCAAGAAAAAAACTACCAAATATAATGGAATGAAAAGCTGCCCTCGTAAATTCGATTTTGTTGCTGAACACTTGAAGTGCCGAGGACTGACATTCTTGTTTCTCAGTCATTTGGTATTTGGTATAAGATGATGTCCCTCTGGTAGTCCTGATGGAGTTAGGAGGTGTATCTAGACATTTGTGTTGTAAGATTTTGTCTCGCATTGTTGGTTTATTTTTGACAACCAGTTTCATCCTAAAAGTCAATTTGAGGTAAGTTGTGCCATTTTGATTGGGGTGAGTTGTGCCAATGGTATGACATGGGAATTGATTATTTATTCATCTTTTTTTGTCATCAGTTTACGAAAGGCCTAAAAATGTTGTGAAATAACTTACACTGAAAGGAACATTTGTTAAAAGTGTTATACCACCCTCGAAACAATAGATAATTATAGTTCCTTCAGCATTTTAAATTTTTGCATAAAATCGCTTATAAATGTTTTATTAGTTTCATGTAACATCTCAGTCATAAGTTAAAAACATGATAAAAAGATCTATCTGAAGAAACAGGTGAAATACAAGTTTTTTTTTTGGAATAAATTAAGCAGAACAACTTACCCCATAACGCAGCAAAACTTACCCCGATACCGGGGCAAGTTGTGCCACTTGACCTACTTTTTTAAAATGCCTACCACGACCTTCCCAATGGTCAGACTGTCCTGAAGCTTTGCTTGATTCAGACCAACGTATTGTATTTTGGTGTCTGTTTTCAGATTACATGATTAAGCTGTGGTTCACGGAAAATCAGCCTGATGCAAAAAATGGCACAACTTACCCAGGTCTCCCCAATGTAAAACAACATGATTTGAGCAGGAAGCTCTATTCACAATCAATTTTTCGCAGCTTATTACTCTTTATCAAAGATAATCCAATTCACGTGTGGGCAAATTAAAGGAGGGACATTATATTTACTTTTAATCTAAAACTTGAGACAACGTCAATATTTTCTTTATTCTTACCAATTTATCTGGGTTTGATGGTATTTCCTCCATTTAATTGTCACAGTAAACTCGCTGGTATGCCCCGGCTCTTTGTATCCTTTGTAAGCGCTTCTGATTTCATCTGTTTCTTTCTTTTCAGAACTCTTATTATGATTTTGAAAATTAGTGTGCATCAATGTAAGGGTGATGCACTTCACAAAGGAGTTTCTCTTGCCAAGACTCGTGGCTGCTACAACTGTATTGACCTACTTTTGGCATGTCTTTCATACACAGTGTCATCTTGAACATGAGCTCACTAGAAAAAAAAAGATGAGAGACATTATTGACCAGTGAGTCTGCATCAATGTGCAGGTGATGCATTTGACAAAGGAGACTCATTGAACTACTTTATGGGAACTTGGCACAACTTTTATGATATTTTGTTCAATCGATATGCCAGCTTAATGCATGGTCAACAAAGTTTTCCTGACTTTAAAGTCTACGTGGACATACAACTGCCTCTTTGTTCACACATCTATAGTGGCCCAGGCCAACAGAAACCTCTTCATGCTGTAGGAGGTGCACTTGGGTGTATTACAGACTTGAGGATCTGGAGGGGGTTTTGCCTCCCCCCCTGTCTCTTTGCCGTTTTGTTTTTGAATTCCCTGTCCATTTGAAATTTTCTAATTCAATTTTGAATGTCCAGGTCTCGGACACCCACCCATGTATGTTTGACAAACTGTTAAAAGTGTTAAACCAGCAACTGTTTCTTACACTTTATGTAGATTGTAGAACTGTGTCTGAGTGAACATATTGTTGAGTTGAAGCAGGTCACAACTCTCAGGTTGTTGAATCTCAAACCTTTACAATTCAATTAAATAGAAACAAAGTAGGTTACATGTTGCTTCAACCATCAACACAAAGCCCAATTGATGCCAATATAATGCAAACAGATGCTTTGTTAGTGTTGCCTTGCAGGGTCACATGATGTTATAATGAGTACAATGGATTAAGAGTGCAATGCCCAGAGAATGCCTCAACGGGATTCCAGGTTTAGATTTGAATGAAAAATAAAAAGATAACTTGAAGCAGAATACTCAAGAAACAATTATGTAGAAGACAATTCTGCTCCAGGAAACACAAAAATAGCAGAACAGGTTTGAGATGCGAAGTGTTGCTTCCTGTTGCTAATTCAAGAGACAACATTCAAACTGGTAGTCAGTTTTACAAGACCTCTTTCACTTCTTTTATGCACAGATTTTGATGTGTTCCATTTGTGATTGTTCGTGTGCCGGTTCTGATAAGCAAACGTTATGAAAATTAGGCTGTAATTATCCGGTCTGATAGATAATTCACTTAATTGACTGGGGTTTTTTTACACATTGTTAGAATTCGTATCCGTTCTTGTAGCATATTTAGTTACGAAAATATTTGAAATTATTCAGTGAGGAAACATAGAGTGAAACATTATTATGGACAAACAAAACACTGATCCTATTTTGAAGAACCAAGCAGATAAAATTGGAAACATATAGTACAGACAGTAAATAATATTCCTTCAGATCAATGACATATAATAAAATATCTGGAACTTTATAATTTTAATTCGAAGACTCAGTAGGATATCCTGCTCCCTGACCTCATTTGGTGAAATTGTCAATTCTCTGACTGAAATATTTGGCATTGTATTAGAGTGTCATTATGAACATACTTGAACTCACTTGAAAAAAAATAGATGTGAGACATTGTTATTGACCAGTGAGTCTGCATCAATGCGCTGGTGATGCATTTGACAAAGGAGACTCTGATGGCTGCAAACACTTTATTGAACTACTTTAATGGAACTTGGCATACCTTTTACAATGTTGATATAAATGCCAGCTTAATGCATGGTCAACAAAGTTTTCCTGACTTTAGATTCTGCATGGACATGACATTGCCTCTTTGTTCACACATCTATTATATAGCAGGCCAGGCCAATAGAAACCTCTTCATTACAAGCTGCAAAAGGAACACTTTAGTGTATTAAAAATCTGAAGCCCTGGATTGAGTTTTGCATCCCCCAGTCTCTTTGCCATTTCATTTTTTAATTTCCTGTCCTTTCGAAATTTCATATTGAATTTTGAATTTCCTTTTCCCCATCTTTGAATTGGGTTTTATTACTCATATGTCCCTTGCCATTTCACTTCTGAATTAATTGTGTTTACTAATTGTGTCTCCCATACTGACCTTACTGTACCCAAGGAAGTTACCAAAATGTCTTGGCTTTATAAATTTTTATGTGGCAATTTTGATAGTCCGGGTTCAGTATCAAGTTACATCCTACAAAATACAAATCAATTCTCAGATTCATGTTATCGGAAAACCCTATTTCTTGTGAGATGGTGACATTTTACACAGAATAGATCAAGTTCTGGACTTGCATTCAATTGTTGATTGCTTGACAGGGAAATACAATCTTCAGAATGACAATTTGGTTTACAATGGTTCCAAATATGGTCAGTCTTGGTCAGCATCCCACCTGCGCCCATTTAATGGCAATCATGCGTACATACATAGTGAAAAAGAGTGGTTTGCTGAATCTGCACTCTGGCTTAAATATATATTCTAAAAAGTAACTGAGAAAACAGAGCTTGTAGACCAGAGGCATTGCAGATCCCCAGTATCACACCACATCATACGAGGGGTGTCCCAAAAGTTCTGACCAATTTTTTTGGCAGACCTTTCTATTTGAAATAGCTAAATGAAATTTTCACACGTTAAATTTCAGGTATTTGACCATCTATTTTGAAAAAAATCAAGACTGTAAGAAGTGTTTTTAAAGTTACTGTTCTGTTACCATGGTTACGAGAGGTCAGTGCACCCAGCGCAGCTTAATTCTCAGACGAAATTCAGCAAATTAGCTGTGCTAAAAGTCAGAGAATTTATAGTAAATAAGCAAATGATTGCAAGAAAATGTATTTCCTGATAAGCTTGCAGTCTTTCAAGATATCTTCCATTAGATCCCTGTCAGCGTGCCGGGTCGGTCCGATGTCAGCAGCATTGGACCGGCTTTGGGCCACCGAGGCACGCTGATAGGGATTATAAACATTTATTTATATTTCAACCTGGTCAGCTGAGGCAATTACCAAAGGCTTTTTCCAGCAGTTGCCTAACAGTGCTTGAGACGGTTTGGCTGAAACAATCTGCTGTCAAGAGGCAGTGCTCAAGAACGTTAGGTTCAAAACCCAATCTCATCCGCTTTAATTACCAAATTTGGCCTTCTGTAACTTGGCGTGATACTAAAATATATATACCATTTCAAAAAATAAAGAAATAATAGTCACAACGAGAAATGAAGCAGTCGCCACATACACTGAAATTCCACAATTTAGGAACAGCCCAGTTTGAAGGACCAAGCTGATTGCCTCAGCACATGGGTTAAACTGATTCTCAGTGACTTTAAATGTAAATGAAAAACTTTTGGATACTGTTAGGTTTCCAAATAATATTTTTCATGATCATCCATTGCATATTTACAATAAATTTCTTCGTTATTTACAAGCCTAGACACTTGGATTTGGCCTAAAAAATTGAGCTGCGTTGGGTGCACTGACTTTCTGTTTCCATGGCAACAGAAAAGTTATTTAAAATGTTCGAACAGGTACCATATTTTCAAAATGGATAGTGAAATACCTGAAATTGATTCTGTTAATATTTTATACAGCTAATTTAAATAGAAAGACCTGCCAAAAAAATTGGTCAGAACTTTTGGACACCCCTCGTGTAAATATAAAGAAGATTTCTTGAATTAAATAGGCGAATTGTCCCTTCCTAAATGCATTAATTTGAGGAAGGAAATTAATAGTATATCCCTGTCCAATTGTGATTTCACCATTCTATAAAGACATTATGTCTTTAATAAAGCTTAAACCTTAACCTAAACTCCTATTTAAATCGAACAATTAAATTTCGTTGTTCCATGATTTGATAAAGTGCTTTTACATCCTACAACTTTACTTATTCCAGTTACTCTTATCATATCCAAACCAGATAATCCACTTAATTGCTAACCTGGATCCAATTTAAAGATATAAAAAAAAATTGCCAGGAGAGCCCTGTGGAACACGAAATGTAAACAAATGCATGTTTCGGTTTTCCAAGACATATTGTTGACACTTAGTGTTTTCTTGGAAGGAATTGTCTATTCTTTGTGATAATAAATAAGCTGAAATTAAATTATACAGGTTCGAAATGGCATTTAGGATTGCATTTTTATGATAACTACTATTAATTACACCATGTTGTTCTTGATGGAAATCCGCGGACAATATACACCAATTCAATTGAGATGAAGCAAAAATTGTTTCTCTACTCACATCCAATTTTATTAATGTCACTGACTGCCAGTACAAGATCATCTGTTAGATTATATTTGAAACACTTCCTAGTCTCAATTATTCAGAATTTCTAGGTGCTCTTACCCAAAATACCTCAATTAAAGAGACAAAACTCAAGCAGATTCTACCAAATTCAGAGTTCTATTTGTTTTTCTCCTTACAAGAGGCAACATTTCACAATCTTATAAACAACCCTGCTATATATCCTGTTTCTTCGAATATCACCCCTTAAATTGGACTCTTTCTTGTAACTCTTGTTTTTCTTTTTCGTTTTTTATTTGCATGAATCAAAACCTTGGAGGTAATCATAGCTGCCTGCAGACCGACGTTTTCTTTTAGATGGTTGCATTTTGGCAAACCTAGTGTTATAATTTTACAGTCATGTGACCAATGAAGGGATGGTTTGGATTTTTAGCGGTTACTCATCTGTGAAGTTTCTTGTCTTAATTAGAAAATATTATTTTGGAATTTGAGAGCATTATTTGTGATCTTATTTACTTCTAGAGTCTTGAGCAGCTATTTACCTCAAGTTTGTGATCAAAACTTTTCCATGAAGAATGTTTAAAACCCATTCTAAAAACATTCCTTACTATCTTTGTTTTTTTTTTGCTAGTGCAGGAAAGGCAGTCATTGGTCATATCCTATTACTTTTGAATCAGGTTGTCCAGAAAGACTTCCTTTTGGATTTATATAATTATTAAATCAGAAAACATCTCATGTGAAGGAGAATAAACCGCTTAAAGAAAAAAGGCTCATGGAGAATGGAGATACCCATATTGCGCCTGTTGCACCTTTTCACGCTTTTTTAGATTTTATTTTTATGTGGCTTTCGAACGAAATGCTAGAAGACATCTTGTGAGGAGTCACAAGCAGTCAATTTAGTCATTAGTAAATGTTATTTGTAAATTCAGCTGTAGGAGTTAAGAGATACCGGCAACATTTACTTTTTTTTTCCATTTTTAAATCAGAAAAAAAAAGGAAAACCGCATAAATGACTTTCACTGTTCAGATGCTTCTGGAGGCAACTGAGGACTCATTAGCTGCTAATTCACTGACTTCCTCAATGACAATTTCTGTGTTAGTGGCAATTCCACTAAAAGCTAACGTTCTCTAATATTAGACAGTAGTTCTTATAACTGAAATGGTTATTGCAATCAAAGCTAACACTGTTTGGTGTCTGTTGAATGAAAATAGTCTGCAGTGCTGCGCATGCAGTGCAAAATAACTATATCAAAGTTCTGGGGTGACAGCTATTTGAAACTAATGTGAATGTAATAATGACAGTATTACTTTTATTCTCTTTTGACAATGTAAGTTAGCTTTGAGTGATTCAACTTTTTCAATTCGGTGAAATATTTTGCCCTGCTGTCCTGCATCGGCTGTGGAAATTAAGACATATATATGGGAGTGGGAGGACTTGCAATACAAACCGATAATGATTTTGGAGGAGAGACATTGGTCTTTTTTTAAGTAGTGTTAATTTTGAATTCATCCAGAGGAAGCATGTCTTTCAGGTTTGATTTGCAGTGCTAAGATGATTTTACCAAATAGGCTATTATCAGCTTACAAGCGTCACTAACTTTCCTTTGGCTCTTCGCAAAATATTTCTTATCCTCCCTAAGTGATGAAATTATCACAACAGATAGAAGAAAATATATTACATGGAAATATAAAGTTAAATGTTGAAATGCATTGAAAATGAGTTACTTTAGAAACATTATACCTTGTTTGAAGAGTTACTCTAGCTGAATTCGACTGTATTACAACAGCGAGATACTAAGGTTCACGAAAGTCATTGCTTGATGTACAAATAGAGAGCTAATTTCGTCAAGATGAATTTGACAACTTCCTTTTTTTATGTATCTTTTGGTCTTCTAATGCATGTGATATGTTCTTTCGGTAACATGACATTACCTGGAATTTGGTAAGGCTGTTTGGTCGCTATTAGAAAGAAAAAATATTCTTTAGCAAGTGTATTTGAGTGAATAATCGATGTCTATTAATACAGCTTGCAACATAGGATGACAATTTATTATCATTCTAGTCCAATAAATAGTCATGTTAGTGATGAACACATGCTTGAATGGTGTTAATTTAAGATGACAAATTTTCCAAAAATTCGAAGCATCATCTAATGACCTGGAATCTTTCAAATGAAGCCTGACAATGAACAGTGTAATCTATTGTTAGTTTGTATGGTTTTAAATCACGTTGCTTTACCACAATCATATTTATATTCATAATGATAATAATACTGTATGGTTTTATTTAGCCTTGTTGCATATGATATCTACTTACAAATTTACATGAAATTATTCTTATATTTCATTCTCATAATAATGCACAACCTTGATTGAATTACATGCTAACTTTTTCTGCAATTATGTCAGTAATCCAAGCCCATTTTTAAAAGATGATACCTATGTCATCTTATATGCATATAAATCAAATGAAGCTTTGGTACCATGTTTTGTTGTCAAACATGTATTTCTAAAGAATAAAATAACAACTAAGGAATGTGATTTTGTGATTTCTGATAGTATCCTCTGTTTTAAAGAAGAAAAGTACAAACTGTTATAGAATATGATATGTTGTAAATGTTTAAACTCTAAAGCAAGGTCTGTGACAAGAAGAAGGCATTGAGAAGGCATTCGATGAATTAATGGTTCCCTTGTAGGCCTAGACTACATGCGATTACATGGTTTGAAAGCAAATTGAAACATTGTCAAAGTATTTCATATTGTCAAACTATATATTCTTACATTCTGAGAACTCTATTTGAAAATGTGAATGGCAACGACTGCACTTGTAGTACAATGACAAGCAAAAATTTCACATGTACTATGTTACGACGTGATCAATAAAACTTCTTATTCTTATTCTTACCCTTGTTTTCCAGATTCAAGATTTTCATTGACAAAACCATATTACGGTCTGATAAATAGAAGCATATATGCTTGGATAAACAAGTCCTTGTCAACCATAATTAGAAAAACAAGTACTTGTCAACCATAATTAGAAAAACAGCAGCTCAATATTTCACAAACTAAATTATATATAATATTATATTAGAAAGCAACGGTACGAGGGATCCAAACCACTCATGGGTGGCAAATACATTTAAGTTTTGTTCTTTTTGTTCTGTGACGTGCATATCAATTTGTGTCAGCATCATACAGAGTATTCAGGTGAATCATTCTGGAAGAAAAGTCCTCCAACCTCTTGCAGCATAAACTGCTGTCAAATAGGTACCTTTTGAAACATGTATACCACAGTCACATCAGCTTTTTGATGTTGATTTATTTTGGGCAAAGAAAGTGAAAGATTGTGGTTTCTCATGTTTACCTTCTCCTCCCTTCAGACTTGTATATTGCAACATATGGGGTAATCTCACATTTAGGCTGTCTTAACTTTGACAAATGTGATTGGGTCTTGTAGGTATAACATCATGTTATGCAATTTTGCCTTAAAAAAGTGGTACACACGTTTATCAAGTGCATGGTCAGACTATTTGGCTTCATCTTTTCTTTTCTCTCTGGCAGTCATGTCTGCATTGTCGAATGAAGAACTTGCTGCCAATGGTTTGATTTTAATTCAATCCCAAATATGAATTTCACTCTGTTGCCAAAAACCAAGATTTATTTGTATTAAAACTATTATATATAGGTTATGGTTGACATTTTACTTATATAGTCTGTATGAGTTAATATCATGCCATGATTTATAAAGTTGGAAGAGTGCCATGAATCTTCCATGACATGTTTGTTAGTCATCTTAATAGTCAATTTTATGAGGTACTTATAATGGGAGAATTGTATACACATGCAATTGGATGGAGTCATCACAGAAATGTTAGCGGAAGAAGGCTAGCGTCCAAAGGGAAAACCTAGTAAGTCACATTTTGGGCAAAATTGAGTTAAGGTCAAAATAGGACTTCTAAGACATGTTACTAAATATTTGTTAAGTTTAGATTTTCAAGAAGTGGCGCATTACCCCAGAATGACACTGGCAAATCCTAGTAAGTCTATCTCTTACAGCAAGGACTGGAATTTAAAAATCAATTTTCTCTGAATGTCCTAAATGTGACTTACTAGGTTTTCCCTTTGGACGCTAGAAGGAACAACTTCATATCCATGGTTTAAATTCCTTGTTATGTGTTTTGTGTCTCGTATGAAAGTTGGATCTGACAAATTTCAGGTGTGTACTGTATTATTTAATAATTCATTGAGAAATTGTCTGAGTAATTTTTATTTGAATAGTGTTACTTCAATCACATTTATATTTTCGCCGTGATTCAAAAAAGATACCGGTAAATGATGATTTTCAGACCATGCAGTCTCATATTGATATCACTCTTGAGATCACAGAGCTAGTTATGGCTAGTTCTCACGGAGACGTAACAGAGGGTTTAAGTGACGGCGTTTCTTATATTTCCAGGAAAGGGCAAAGATTTGAGCATGTTCGCCGTCAATTTAGGCTTTACGGCGCAACAGGAACAGCATGCGTCGCTTTAAGAGGTCTTTCTACGCAATTCCTAGAAATTTGACGATGCAGGAAAAAAAGATTCAACCGGTTGAATCTTTGCGAGGAAAGAAGTGGTGAAGCAAGAAGAAGCGTAAAAAGAAATCAGTGCGCGCCGCAGATTTTTAAAGTTGCGACGCACAAAGAAGAGCTTCGACGCAGAAACAGCAGTGTAGCAGAAAGCTCTTGCTTCATGTCACATGTTTCAGACACGCGTCGCAGAAAGACACATGTTCGACGCACGTGAGAGGGTGCGCGCCGCGTCTTTTGGACCCCCAATGCAGCAGACAGAGTGGCGCCTGAGTGCATGCGTTGTTCTATTTTTAGCATCAACCCTTTGTCTGCGTGTCACCCTCTTTTTGCGCAGCGGCTGGGGCAGCAGCAGCGAAGCAGGGGGGGCGAAGGAGGGGGAAAGAGGCGGTCCGCACCCTGCATATATATAGAGGAGGCCAGTTTAGAGCACCATACCCACTCAGACCTTCGACCAGAACACACCTAGAATCCACGACACTATTATCAACTGCTACATTTGCTGCTACTTTTGTTGCTACAATTGTACTTCAAATTGCTGCTACAACATGGGACCAAAGAGGAGAAAGGGCACCGTCGTCACCAGGGCACCAACCAAGCTCAGCACCAGGTCAACACTCCACACTCCTGGGAGCACTCCAG
Organism: Platynereis dumerilii; assembly: GCA_026936325.1. NCBI lineage: Eukaryota > Metazoa > Annelida > Polychaeta > Phyllodocida > Nereididae > Platynereis > Platynereis dumerilii. The sequence goes on from JAPTHN010000011.1 coordinate 16,853,842, forward strand.
TGACAACTCCAGCTACAACTCCAGCTGCAACTCCTCTCCATGAACCTTCAGATGCTGCAGTGACTGCCTTCTTTACTACAGCCATGGCAGAACTCTCTCTACCTGGGCTCTACACCTCCACTACAGCTGGCAGCCAGACGAAGACCACCACTTCAACCTCCAAAGCCACTGTCGTCAGCGAGACCATCTTCGAGGGCCGGCCAGAAGACAACACAACAGAAGAAGATTCTTCAGTTGAACTCTTTGAAGAGGAAGGAGACAAGCCTGCTGACAAGCCTGCCAAGCCTGCTGCCAAGCCTGCTGACAAGCCTGCCAAGCCTGCTGCCAAGCCTGCTGCCAAGCCTGCTGCCAAGCCTGCTGACAAGCCTGCTGCCAAGTCTTCCACGGGTCTTCCAGAGCCTACTGCCAGGTCTACTCCAAAGAAGCAGACTCCAAAGAAGCAGACTCCAAAGAAGCAGACTCCAAAGAAGCAGACTCCCAAGAAAACAGCAGAGAGCCAGCCTGTTCTTGCTCTAGACAGAGTGGCCATCCATGAGGACACCTTCGAGGAGGAAGAAGACTCTGCTGATGACACCCCTGCAGCTGCTGAAGCCAAGTCCAAGGGCAAGAAGGGCAAAGGGAAGGCCCCCAAGCCAAACATCCGCAACAACCTGGGCATCACAGCTGAACAAGAAGATGACCTCATCAACTGGTACAAGGAGCATCCTGTGCTGTACATGAAGGGGACCAGAGGCTACAAGGGGAACGAGAAGCTGCTGCTGGACTCAGAAAAAGCAAAGGAGCTGGGCCCCAAGTACACCTCCCAGGACATCTTCAACTGGAGGAAGACAGTGCGCACTCACTTCTCCAGACTCGTCAGGCCTGAAGCTTCAGGAGCCGCCAGGAAGGAGAAGCTCACAGAGAGGGACGAGTACATCCTGAACAACTGTCGGTTCCTGAAGGACTCCATCGTCCACAAGCCAGGGAAGGAGCTGTCCGCCATCTCTCAACTGTCTGCCAACCGGCCAGCCTCAGACTCCGATGATGAAAGCTACAACCCTGAGGATTCCCTGCCAGCTTCCTATGACATGCCGGACCTGCCACCTGAACAGCCAGCACAGGACAGCCAGCAGTCCCAAGTCTTCCCTGGAGCACCAAAGCCTGGAGCCGCTGCCAAGGGAACCAAGAGGAAGGCCCCAGGAGATGAAGCCATGCACTCCGCCATGCACGTCATCGCAGGCAGCATGCAAGCCATGTCCTCCGCCAAGAAAATCCTGAAAGGCTCTGGCTGCAAGATGTGCCCCGACCACCAGGAGTTGACACCCGACCAGGAGTACTGGAGGATGAAGTGCCAGGACCTCTACCACGTGGGAGTGCACGCCAGCCATGAAATCAGGAGGCAGATGGTCAGGACCATTGCAGAGGCCGCCCTCTACTGGGATGATGAGGTCACCCGCCAGTCAAGACAGCATCAGGAGCACACCTTCCAGCCTCCTCATCCTCCTCAGCGCCTGCAGATGCCACCTCCTCCTCATCCTCCTCCTTCTTCGACGTATGTGCCATCACACCACCAGCACCATCCCCAGGCTTCCAGCAGCCATCACTACCAGCAGCACCAGCCCAGGGAAGGAGGATCCTCCAGGCAGACTCCCAGCTACACCCCGATGCAGCCCAGCCACTCCACCATGACACTGATGATGGATGCACAGGACAGCCCCGAGAAATACGGCTACCCCCCTGGACCCAGCTTTGGTCAACCGGCCGCCCATCACCAGCACCAGCCTTCCCCTTCGCCCAGTTGGACTTCAGGTCTCCTTTCTCCACGAAAGTAGAAGACCACATGCAGCAAAGACAACAAAAAACCTTGGCCCTTTTAAGGGCCACCAAATCCTCCCAAAAGGGCAGGCCACGTACACATCTTATGTTGACAAAAAAAAAAGAGCTTGTGTTGACCGAAAAGAGCCAAAAAAGAGCAAAAAAAACGTTGACAATCCCCAAAAAAAAAGTTCCCCAAAAAAAAAGTCCCCCAAAACAAAAGTCCGGTCCTGGCCTTCATTAAAAGTAATCACCTTCATAAAAGCAAGGTGCTAGTTCCCCCTTTCTTTGCCCCAAAACATACCAAGTGCAGCACTAGTACAAGTGCTGCATTCTTTGGTATAAACATATTTTTATTGCACTAGTACAAGTGCATGAATTTCTTAATTAAAATGTAATGCACTAGTACAAGTGCTTTGCTTTTAAAAATTGTGTTGGTTGGTTGCACTAGTACAAGTGCATCACTTTGTAATTTCACTTGTCTAGCTCAAGTGGCAGGTAGATAGCTAGCTAGATAGATAGCTTGATAGATAGCTAGATAGATAGCTAGATAGATAGATAGATAGATAGCTTGATAGATGGAACACAATGCTCGTTACATATATACACTGCAGCAAAAGAAAAGCAGTTGTCGTCACTTTGCAGGGATTGGACTTGGATAGATAGATAGATAGCTTGATAGATAGCTAGATAGATAGATAGATAGATAGATAGATAGATAGCTTGATAGATGGAACACAATGCTCGTTACATATATACACTGCAGCAAAAGAAAAGCAGTTGTCGTCACTTTGCAGGGATTGGACTTGGATAGATAGATAAATAGCTTGATAGATAGCTAGATAGATAGCTAGATAGATAGATAGATAGATAGCTTGATAGATGGAACACAATGCTCGTTACATATATACACTGCAGCAAAAGAAAAGCAGTTGTCGTCACTTTGCAGGGATTGGACTTGGATAGATAGATAGATAGATAGATAGATAGATAGATAGATAGATAGATAGATAGATGGATGGAGGGATTGATTGATTGATTGATTTTTGGGCTTGTTTTGTCAACATAGGATGTGTACATGGCCAGCTCAATTGGGAGGATTTGGTGGCCCTTAAAAGGACCTGGGGTTTGTTGTTTTGAATGCATCTTCTTCAGATTTTCTCCAACTGCCAAGGGACACTTCCTGCCGGACTGTTGACCCAGTCACGTAGGTAGTCTCGAGCAGCCTTGGCATCTCTGGAGGCATTTCCGTGTCGAAGTGGTTCTCCTAGGTCTCCTAATTGACGGTCTCCCCTCCAAACTCCTTCAGTGACGTCATGTGTCTGTGGATCTTCTCTGTCCATCACTTCATTGTCACGGGCATGGTGGACGCCTACTCTGTCTCGCAGAATGTTGTGTAGAACACAAGCAGCCATTGTGATGTATGTCACTCTTGTAGGTCGTTGGGGCATGGTGGTCAGGAAGCATCTGAACCTGTTTGACAGCAGACCGAAGGCATTCTCCACCACTCTCCTGGCTCTTGAAATCCTGTAATTGTAGACTCTGGAAGGAATGTCAAGGTTCTTTCTTGGCACTGGTTTGAGCAGCCATGTCTTCAGGGGAAATGCCTCGTCACCCACGATGTAATATGGGAAAGGATTGTCTTCTGTGCCAGGTAGAGGTTCTGGAGGTGGTAGGCCTAGATCTTCCTCGTCCAGGAGTTGTCGAAGTACTGTGTCCCTGAAGACGCCGCCATCAGATGCACTTCCTTGACAGCCAGCCTGCACATAGATGAACTTGTAGTTGGCATCAACGAGGGCCATCAGGACAATGGAGTGAAATCCCTTGTAGTTGTAGAACAAGGAGCCTGCAGCCTTGGGACATCGGATTGCGACGTGCTTGCCATCCAGAGCTCCAATGCAGTTGGGCAAGTTCCATTTCGTCTCAAAAGCCTTGGCTATCTCCTTCCATCTTTCAGGCTGTGTGGGTAGTGCCAGCTGTCTTTCGAAGGCATGAACGATGGCAAGGCAGACCTCAGGGATGAAGTTGCAGATGGTGTTGGGTGCCACACGGAAAGCATAAGCTAGGGACTTGTAGCTGTTTCCTGTTGCCATGTACCGCAGGGTGATAGCCAACTTCAGACCAGGTTCCAAAGCCCTCCTCATGTTGGTGTCTTGCTTAGCGATGAGTGGTCCAACAGCTTCCAGGATTTCAGCAAAGATGGCAGGGGGCATTCTAGTGTAGTTGTAGTAGCCGGACACGTCACGCACTTGCAGTTCAGGCAGCAGTTGATGGAAGTGACCATGTTGTTCCCTCTGCAGCAACCAGTTGCGAATCCACCACCTTTTCTGTCTCCTGGCCCTCCTCCTCCTCTGTCTCAAATAGACAGCTCCGATAGCAACAGCAGCAGCACCAGCCACAACAATAATTTCTTCTTCATTCATCATGCATATGTTCAGTAGGCAGTCGTTGTGTTCTCATTGAAGGGCAATCAGCAAATGAAGCAAGGAGGTCCTCTGTGTCCCTTTTTATAATGACCAAAAGTGACTCCTGCAGCAGCCAAACACACTTTGCCGCAGCGCTGCAACAACAGACGTTCGTCGATGCTTAAGAGACCTTCGTCGCTGCTTAAGGCAAGGACGACGAAGAAGGTCAGCATCGACGCGCCTGTAATGTCCTCGGCGCTTTATGAATGCATGTGCGACGATGAACCATCAAGTTACGCAGTAACAAGTCCCTAAATGCGGCGTTGCATCCTTACAGTCTTCGGCGAGGCTGTCATTTTCAGCGACGCATCTTACCTCGGGTGTACGCCGAAGGTTTCCTGATGCGTCGCAGGTCGCCAATTTCAGACGTAGCTGCCTCACAACCATCAGCGGCGTAAGAGGAAACAACATTGGGCGAAGTAAAAGCAGCCTCGCCGAATTCCAAAACAAAGTGCGACGCGTCTGTTTGGAACTGCGCTGAGGAAAGAGAGGCGTAACGCGGCGAAGAAAGCTTAAGAAGCGCCGCGGACACCTCAAGACTCACCGCGGCTACTAACTTTAAGCGTCGCACATGACACTAATTGATTACGTAATGTGCCAAAACCAACGTTCTACGCCACAACCTTCCAAGAAATGACTTCTCTTGATGCGTCGCTCTCAAATCGCCGTCGTGAGAACTAGCCATTAGGGTTAGGGATTGCATGATGAGCCACAACCCAATTAGTAGGGAGTGTCTTTAATTGATTTTACGTAAAAAACCCAGGATCAGCCTGTACTGATAATTGATAGTCTTGGTCATACCTTTCCTTGACTGGCATGCAGTGTAATTTCGACCTGTAGTCTGTGTTCTGGAAGATTGAGGGCATAACATGAATGGCTGCAACATCTCTAGTGCAGTTCCCGTCAGCAGCTGTCTGTTCTTTCATAAAGGATATTTCACTAAATAAGTAAATAAATTTTAAGAAAACGTTTTCAAAACATTCTGACTCTTAATGAGGTGACAAGATCTAACAAAGGACAAGGTCTCATACACCCACCATTATGTGTTAGACAAACTTTTAAAAGCAGAAACAGCTTCTTACACTTTATGTAGATTGTAGAGCTGTGTCTGAGTAAATATATTATTTAGTAGAAGGAGGTCATGGCTCTTGGGTTGTAGAATCGCAAAGCTTTACAATTCATTCTTAATAATTCTAAGCAAAGTACCCGTTGCCTCAACACAAAGCCCGATTATAATGCACATTTAAATGAAGTTTCTATTACTGTTACTCATCAATCTGTTATATTGTATATATTCTCATCAGCGTGGATAGCCTTTATTGTATCTCGACGTCATGTTGTGGTCTGGACCACACTGGAAATAATTTATAACTTTTGTGTTTAATCCGAACCACATTTCAACAAGTGAACATGCAGCTTCTTTTTTGTATGCATGTCCATATACCCTCCTTAAATGTGGCTAAATAAAATCTATCTATATTATCTATCGACCAAATTAAGCAAGTATAATATGAGCAGATATTTAGATTGTGCTGTCTTGAAGGGGTCACATGATGTCAGAATTAATACCATGATAATACTATGCCATGATAAAGCAAAAACAGGATTTGAGGTTTAGACTTGATGTACATAGAAGAGGTTAAGTAAAAGAAAAATACATAAGAAACAATTTTTGTAGAAGACAATTCTGCTTCTCGAAACCACAAAAATAGCAGGACAGGTGTTCCTTCCTGTTGCCAATTCAGGAGACAGCATTCAAAGTTGTTATTTTGATTTACAAGACCTCTTTTATACACATGTTTTGTGGTGTGTTCTGTTTTTGATTATTATGTGGCGGATCTTGATGAGAAACAGTCAGTCAGGGAATTTATCAGGGTCTTATGCCTTATCGATTTTATTCACTGGGGGGTTTTACACATTGTTAGAAATTTAATTATGGTAACATACTGCAAATGTTTGGAGCAATTTTTTCTTGAAGATGCATAGATAAAAAAAATATTATAGTAAAGAAAACACTGATCTAATTTTTTAAAAAGGCCATGTGTCTATCTCATTCAAGCACATAAAAAATATAAACACTTAGTATTCAAAATTCATTCAGATGAATGATATTTTATGATAATATATCTTAGACTTCGTAATTCATTTTGTTAGGTCAATGGGTGTCTAGCTCTCTCAACTCATGAGGTAAAATTGTCACTTCCCTAACTGAAATATTGCGGCATTGTATTACGCTGCCATTATTAACATACTTGAGCTCACTTAAATAAACAGACGAGAGACAATATTATTGACCAGTGACTCCACATCAATGCACGGGTGATGCACTTGACAAAGGAAACTCTGATGACTGCAAACACTGTATTGAATCGCTTTAATGGAACTTGACATACTCTTCATCAATGTTTTGTTCAATGTGAATGCTGGTTAAATGAATGGTCAACAACTTCTTTTCTGACTTAAAAGTGTCTTTGTGCCTCTTTGGTCAACTCCACATCTATGGTGACCCAGGCAAACATAAACCTCTTCATTTCAAATATAAAGCCAGGGTTGCGATTTTTATTGATTTTTATTAAAAAATCGGATTTTTTTTATTTAAATCGGATTTTTTAAATTTAAATCGGATTTAAATCATTAATGTAAAAAGTTCATTTTCCGTATCAGAAGGAACTGTGTCAGAAAGTTGAACTTGCTGACCTTGTTTCACCCAAGGAAGTAAACAAACTGTCATAGCTTCTAAAATGTTTGTGTAGCATTTTTGCAATTCAGGGTGTAGCATCAAGTTACATGCACATCCAACAAAATACAAATCAATTCTAAGATTCATGTAACGGGAAGACCCTATTTCTTGTGGGATGGTGACATTTGATACGGCCAAGATCACATTACTGGACTAACACCAAATTGTTGAATGCTTGAGAGGGAAATACAATCTACAGAATGACAATTTACTTAAAAATGATCCCTAATATGGTCAGACTCATTCAGAATCCCACCTGTGCCCATTTATTTGAGTTTCTTGAAAAATGGCGGATCGCTGAATCTGCCCTTCATCTGTGGCCTTAATGTAATATTAACGGCATATATGTAGGCCTATAGACCAGATGCATTTGGAAATCTCCTGCATCATCACATCTATATTAAAAAGGAAATTTTTGGATTAAAAAGGGGAATGGTCCTTCCCCAAACGCATTAGTTTGTGGAAAGAAACAAATATATATACATCCCCGTCAAATTGTGATTTAACCATTCTTTAACAATAATTATTATGTCTTTTATAAAAATGTAAGGTTGAAAGATTCAACCAAAATATTGAAATTCTCTTATTTATTAATTCAAATTATTTTTATCTATCCTGTCCCAAACAGGAAAATGCTAGGAGGGCCCTCTTGTGCACGAAATACACTTTTGGGTTTCAAGGTATCAAAGTAGTATTGTTCCCACTTAGTATTTACTTGGAAGAAATTGTCTAATCATTGTGACATTATGTGATAATACTTCAACTGAAGTAAATTATACCTGTAGGTTAAGAATGGCATTTAGGAATGAAAAATTGGTTCTCCATTCACATTCAATTTGATTGATGTCATCGACTGTGAGCACAATATATATTATAGTTTGAAACATTTACCAGTTTCATTTCTTCAGAATTTCTGGATGCACTTGCCCAGATGATCTCAATTAAGCAGACAAAAGTCAAGCAGATTCTGCTAAATGTGAGAGAAGTTGTTTTTCCCCATACAGGAAGCAACACTTCCCCATCCTACACGCAGCTCGGCTATTCTCTCTCTTTCTTTAAATAGAATCATCCTCCAATGGGATTTTCTTTTTGTAACTCTTTTTTTTAAATCTTTTTTTTACATGAATCAAAATCTTGTAGCTAACAATAACTGCCTGAGGTTTTCAATTTTATGGTTGGAGTTTGGCAAACCCATTTTTTTAATTTTCACATCATGAGACCCATGAAGAATGGTTTGGATTTGTTGCAGTTGTTCAGGTGACAAGTGTCCTGTCTTTAATTTGATGAAAATAATTTTCAAATTTGAGAGCATCATTTTGAGATTTCATTTACCTCAGATTCATTATTCAAACTCATCAATAAAAATTGACATTTAATATAAAAAAAAAACATTCTTAACTATGTTTTATTTCTTTTTGTAAGCACAAGGAATACAGTCATCAGTCAAATCCTATTATTTCATTACAATCAGGTTGAGAAAAGAAACTACAACAGAAAAGTAATCTCAAGACTGAAAGATAGAAACAACCAAACCATCACACAGCCAGAAGAAATCAAGAAAGAATTGTTTGTCTACTATAAAAAATTGTACAGTTCTAAAACGAGAGGGAGAGAATCACCAGATGAATCAGAAAAAGTATTGAATGCAATAGAGACCAAGCTTACCAACGACGAATCCCAACAAATAGAAGGAGAAATAACAGAAACGGAATTGTTAGAAACCTTGAAATCAACACAAAACGGAAAATCACCAGGAACTGATGGTCTTAGTGCTGAATTTTATAAAGTATTTTGGGCGGACATCAAAGAGCCACGGCTAAGGAGTATAAATGCTGCTATCACATCAGGGGAAATGTCAACAATGCAAAAACACGGAGTGATAACACTACTACCAAAACAAGGGAAAGATCCGTTGCATCTGAAGAACTGGAGACCAATCTCACTGCTGAACCAGGATTACAAGCTGGTGGCTAAATGTATAGCTTCTCGAATTAAGACGCACATCAAGCGCCTGATACACTCAGACCAGACAGGTTTTATAAAGGGAAGATACATAGGAGAGAATAGAAACAAGCTCCTGAACATAATGGAAATTATCGAAGAGAATGAAATCCCAGCTATATTTGCTTGCATAGACTTCGAAAAAGCTTTTGATTCTATGGAATGGAACTTCATCGACAAAGCTTTGGAAAAATTTAACTTCGGACCTGCAATAATCAGATGGGTGAAAACGCTGTACAAAAAGTCAGAAAGTTGTGTCCTAAATAACGGATGGACAACTCAGTCTTTTGAACTACAGTGAGGAGTCAGACAGGGATGCCCACTCTCGCCATATTTATTCATACTGGCTACAGAAGCACTGTCATGCTACATAAGGAAGAATAATAATATAAAGGGTATCAGAATTAATGGTCAAGAACATAAAATTAGCCAATTTGCCGATGACACATGCCTGATACTGAAGTACGACAACACATCAATAGAACATGCGCTACAAACATTTGACCTTTTCCAAGATATATCTGGCTTAAAGGTAAATTATGAGAAGACAGAGCTTTTCCCAATAGGTGCAATCAAAGAAATTGAGGTGCCATTATACGCCGAAAGAAATATTAGATGGTCCCCAAAAGGTGTGAAGATCCTCGGAATTTATTTAACATATAACAAGAAAGATATACTTGTTAAAAACTACAAGCCGACGGTTACCAAACTCCAGAATATAATCAAGATATGGAGAAGACGAAATCTTACTCTATACGGCAAAGTACAGATAATCAAAGCACACCTCCAGTCACAACTAGTCTACCAACTGTCAGTTCTGCCATCTCCACACAAATCTATCCTGGACAGATTACAGAAAATGCTCTATCAATATCTATGCACTGTAAGAAATGACCGTGTTTTTCTGGCTAAAAGAACCTTAAATTTATTGTTATTTTACCAGTATTTTTTTAATACAGACTTTGTCTGGGAATTTACAGTTCTTTGTCAGTTACAAAATGGCTCTAAGATAAATTTACTGCAACATGTCATTTAACATTCAGTTCACGTTAATGAACAATTACTTCAACCATTAATTTACTGGCAACTTGTAATATGCTGACAAAACATTTGAATTGGGCAAACAATCAATACACCTGGTCAGATTAGGAACTATAAACAAGAGATTGCATGGACTTCAACCACAGAACATGTGGTGCCATCTATAACATATGCTATACACAGCTGTTAATCAAACTTAGTTTATAACTTATCTGAAGGTAAGGGAACATCCTCATTCATATGATCTTAAAGATGCTGTCAATACGCAAAAGTTGTATTGTCTATTATGTGACATTGACATTTGTATGAGTCTTATGATGTGATCTAAAGAATGACACTATTAAAACCAAAATAACCAAAGCGCAGTCTACATCAATAGAACATACTTCGATAAACTTGACACATGGTTCTCTTGGAAAATATCCATCCATTTTATGGTTTGTGAGCAAACTAATTGATGGACTTACTTCCCTGCTGTCAAGCAAGAGATGAGCAAGGCCGAGCCTGGAGTCACTGGCTCTCTCACTCTCTCAGCTGATTCCAGCTTCGATACATCCCTACAGCGACGGTTAAATCAAATACTATCCGTATTTTTACAGTAGATTCTACAGCCCCTTGCATTCTTTATATTCTATGTTTGACAGTTGATATAACTGTAAAATATACTTTAAATAAACCGTTTTATATATGTACATTATACCGTGATATAACTTTGTTGAATCCGCAAAATTACAGTTCAATGTACCAATCTGAATTTTACGGTTCATTGTCCTGTTCAGGTTTATTAGTACTTTTACAGTACTTAGACCTGGAACAAAGTTGCCAGTTAATTTAACTGTAAAATTTAACGGGAATTTTTTGCGGTGTGGGACAACAAGCCGGACAAAATCAAGCGAGCTGTCATACTGAACTCCAGAGACAAAGGCGGACTTGGAATGCCCGATATCAGACACCAAAACACTGCACTGAAAATCAGCTGGATACAACGAATCTTAAGGAATCCAGACAGCAATTGGTCATCATGCGCCCTCGCCACATTTCCAATAGAAAGCCTACAAATTTTCAAAGGCAATATTTCAACACAAGACATCAAACAAAATCAACTACTTCCAAGAAGCAGATTTTGGAGCGAAGTCATGATGAAATGGGCAGATTACAGTTACAAAGAGCAAGATGACCTCAAAGAAGAAGAAATCAATGGGCAACCTCTGTGGTATAACAGTCATATTAAAGTTCGGAACCGAGTGCAACATCACAGAACGTGGCAAACTGCAGGTATCAACTTCGTTAAGGATTTGAAAGATGAACACGGAAATATTCTAGATTACCGGCAATTTTCTGAAAAATACAGCATTGAAACAAATTTCTTGAAATATTATGGAATCATCAGTGCCCTACCTATACCATGGCGTTTAAACAAGAGAGTAATGGCCAATCCTTCAATTGAAATAGAGATGCTCCGAAAAGCAGGAAGACCAAGTAAAATGATCTACCAGAAACTACTGGACAAAGAAGCAAAGACACCAGACAACCTTATACAAAAATGGCAAGCAGAACTTCAGACAGAAAATGGTGAACTGGAACACGCACAACTTCTGAAGAGCTTCAAAATGACCTACAAGAGCACAGAATCAACCAAACTCAGGCATCTTCAATACAGATTAATTCATAGAATTCTAGGTACCAACTACAAGCTACATCGATGGAGGATGAAAGACAGCCTACTTTGTGACCTGTGTCGAAAAGAACCAGAGACATACAAACACCTGTTCTGCGACTGCGAAAAAATTCAGACAACTTGGATAGACATATGTGAATGGACGAAAACGAACACCGGTTACCAGCTCGACATAGGCCCAAAAACCATAATATTCGGAACCCTGCGAACAAGAGTGTTGGACCTCATCATTATGGCCGCCAAACTGTACATATACTACTGCAAAATGAGGAAGAACATGTCACCCCAATCGGAAGAACTCATAAGGAGGATCGAGGAAATTTGAACAATAGAAAAGTACATCGCGGTAAAGAACGGCAACCTGGAGAGACATGAGAAAAGATGGAGAAACCCAACAGCAGGAAACAAACCATTGAATTTCATATTTTAGTCACTGTGACATTATTTCATATTCAAATGTTTATTGGCTGGCAAATAAATATTCCTTAAAAAAAACAAAAACAAAAAAAACAATCAGGTTGACGTAAAATTATGTTCTAATCATTTTAGGATAAGATAGAATAGGATTGGATAGGATATTCATTTTCATTTCTCATACACATTTACAATAATTGGCCAAATGCTTTTAGAACGTTCAATATTCCTGTCATATGTAAATGAAGCATACAAGCACCTATGCAGGCTGCAATTGCAACACTTGCAACATTACATAATAAATGGTTTATTTTGTTGCGTATTACTTCCTGATTTGCTTAGTCGTATGTACAATTACTTGGCATCGAGTCAGGAGTTCCTGGCAGTCTATTATGACATTGATAATGGTTTTTGTAAACATTGTATTATTGTAAAGGGTGGGATATTACAGAAACTCTTTTTATTTGTTTGTGTCAAATTTTGAAGAAAATGAAAATGAGAAAAACAACATAAATGACTTTCTCTGTTTAGAAGCTTAGAGAGGCAAGTGCAGACTCATTAGCTGCTCGTGACTATTTCTGTGTTAGTGGCAAATCAGCTAAAAGCTAATTTTCTCTGTTGATGCTATAATATTAGACAATAGTTCTTACTCCTGAAAATGGTTATTGCAATCGACGCTGACAATGTTGGGTATCTGTTGAGTGAAAACAGTCTGCAGTACTATACAGTACATGCAGTGCAAAATGATAATGTTCAAGTGGTGGTTATAACAGCATCTGAAATTAATGTGAATGTAATAATGACAGTGCAAGTAGATTATCACCTTGGTAGCAGAAATAGGGTATTTGCTTTGAATGATTCAAATATTACAATTCAGTGAAATATCTCACCTTGGTTTTACTGTGCGAATGAAAACATATGAGAGCGGGAAGGCATGTAATGCAAGCTGGTGGTGATTGTGGAAGAGGCACATGGGTCATTTTTCTGTGGTGTGTTAATTTTGAATTCCTCAAGAAAGAGCATTTCTGTCATTATTGATAGACACCCCTGAGTTATTTTACCAAATAGGCTATTAATAGTTCAGAAGGGTCACTTACTTTCTATTCTAGCTCTTTGCAACTAATTTGTGTTCTTTCAGTCATGTTGAACTAATACAATACACTGAATTACTGCTGCCGGTAGTGGTGTTCTAGTGTTAGCATGCTGGGCTGCCAATCGTCCAGGGTTAGAATCAAGCTCATGCTGGATAACCTGCACCTCTATTGGACAATTGTTTCAATCACCCTTTGTCTCACTGCCATGTTCACCTGCCCTAATTAGCCGACTATGTGCATAAATACAGGACATAAAGCCCAAATCATCCATGATTCATCCATCCAATTCAACCGCTGTAAAGGAAATTTACTAAATGTTAACATAGAGTAGAAATTTTTCGAAGAGAAACAATTTAATTCTCAACATGTTATCTGTAAATACAACAAAGAGACACGAAAGGTTCATAAAAGTCATTGTTTGATGTACAAAAAGACAGTACGTTTTCTTGAAGACGCATTAGACAACTTCTTTTTTTAAATATTATATACCTTTTGTTTTCTCTAATGTTTTTGATGCGTTTGGCAGCATCATGGCATAACTCAGATTTGGTATTGCTGTGAACACATACAAGTTTGTATGATGTCATTTTTTAAGACGAGACATGTTCCAAAGCACCATCATATGACTTACTTATTTAATCTATCTGATTAAGTCAATTGATCAGGAAGGATTGCCAATGCACAGTGGTGAGAGTATGAATATGTTAATAACAAGATGACCATGTAATTGTTTTCACTTTATCAACTATTTTGCGTGGCATCTCCAACTATACATTCTTAGCCAAACATCTACTAGTGATTTTGCTGCATACATCTGACAAGTTTGTGGATGCCTAAGAAATTGTTTAGTTGTCTTCCATACATTGCTCCATGTCTCCATTACTTACTAACAGTTATGAAAATTTCTCTCATCAAACATAATACATTTCACAACTCAATGAACAACTCAGCTTTTTGGCAGAGTATCTTCTTATGTCACACAATAATGTATGATTGAAAAATTCCATTGAAAAGAAAACTTTACGCATCTCAACTTTTCTGCCAAAATTCCAAGGTGTGGCAGCATGCATAATAAACTTTGTTGCTACGTATGATGCAAATTAGTTGTGAACATTAGAAAAAAAGGAATTACAAATTGGCTGGAAAACAAGTGGAAGTGTCATTAACCTCTGTGGTGTATTCAGTTGAATCAATGATGTAGCTAAGGGCAAACGGTTTTTATTGGCATGATTTACAGAACAAAGATTGCTGCCAAATTGAGTGTTAGAACTTTGAAGGAGGTTAATTCCTTTTGATTTGCTACATCAGGTAGTAGCACATCTCAAGTTCTAGTTTGCTGATGAAAACATAGGCTGCGTAGCAGCAAACCTTCAGTGAAAAAAACATCATTAAAGGACACAATTACACCTTGAAAGTGATGTGAACCATGCAATAGTGCCCAGTTTTGGTCTGAAAGGGTATGCTAAACCATGGAAAGGCCTAACTAGAGTAATTTACACATATTATGGAGCAGTTTCATGCATATAAACAAGAAATAGGATGTGAGCTGTGGGTCAGATGCGTAAAAATAGATTTATTTGTATTTTTCTGAATTTTTCTCAATATTGCCCAAAGCATTAAAAATACCTATCAATCAGAACATCAGAAGGCACTAAAGCATTATATAGGTAATGTGAATCAAATTTCATCTATGGACGACGTGCAATATTGGCCAAGCTTTGGACTGGAAACAAAAAATAATAATTTTTTATATATTTTTTGTCAATATTTCAAAAGGTAAGAAATATCCATGAACCACACCCAAAAAGGGACAACTATATCATACAGGTGACATGTGTAACAAATTTCATCCACGTACATGCAATAATTGCCAAGGTTCGGCATATAAATGAAAAAAAAAAATATTTTAAACATTTTTCTCAATATTTCAAAAGTTACAAGATATCAATAAATCAGACCATCCAAAGGCACAACTGGACCATATAGGCTATATGTATACCAAAGTTCATCCATGCACATGCAATATGGACTGAGTCCTGGTCCGGAAACGAAAAAAATAATTTGTTATATTTTTTCTCAATATTTCAAAAAGTATGGAATATCCATCAAGCAGGCCATCAAAAGGCACAACTGGACCATAAAGGCCATATGTGTACCGAATTTCATCCATGTACTTGCAGTAGGGCCTGAGTCCTAGCCCGGAAACTATCTATCTATGACGCCCGCCCGGCGGATGGACAACATTTGGCAAAAGTGATTACAATACCTTCTTCGAACTTTGTTCGCTGAAGGTAAAAATGATATGGTTTGGTCTGCCCTTTTGGAGAATTAAGATGTTGCATGATATCATTTTCCTTTCCTTTGTCATAATTAATCCATGCATGATAATTGATATAGCTTATGATGGCATACCATTTCACTTAAAACCATGAGCACTTAAATTTATTCAGATCATGACTTTTTTGTGTCACAATCTTTTAGGCAACAGATTCAAGTGCTCATGCCAAAAACCATGGTCTTTTAATTTTTGGTTGATGTTTGTTAATTGTGATATTTCTAGAATACAAGTGTTTTAATATTCTTCACTCAGGTTGGTAAAGATCAACATGCAGGAAGGTTGTTCCTGAGTTCTTTCAAGGTTCAAGAAAACCCGTTTTTTCCTCAGGAAACTTGAAATACATCTGAAATTGGTCACTTTCAAAAATTCTGGTATCAGCTAGCTAGTCAGAAAGTTATTTTACTAAGTGAACTGACCATTTGCAAAGTAAAAAGTAGCAAACAAAATTTCAGGACTCTCTGATACTGTGAATGTGTAGCATTGTATTCCTGTATTCAGTATAATAACAGTGTTCGAACAGGAATTCACTTTTGGACTCAATTAATACCCCCAAATTCTTGAAAGATAATGAACTTTCATATGATGGATGTCATATTGGCTCTTACCAAATTATCGATGGTCAGAATCAGAAAAATGGTAAGTGGAATAAAAACTGGGTTTACAGTGATTCATAGACACAGCCAAAAATGTCCCACATGGGGTATGCTTTTATAAGCTATCATGCATATACATACAAATTTAGTTACCATGGCTTCAAGCCATAAATGTAGACCTTCCAGTCCAGCATATATAATAATTTAAAAATTTCCTAACAAAGTATTGACCAGAACAGTGCAGTCTTCTGCCCAGAGGTATTCATTTGGAGCTCCGCATATAACATTAAAAGGAATTATCGATGCAAACATTGCAGTCTTAAGAATCAGCCCCCAAGGTATTCAAGAAATGCCAAAACTACTGAGAGAATATTTTTGAATGTGAGTAGAATTTTGATGAAGAAAAAAAAAGATTCGCTATTTGCACTTTTGAATGATTCAATTATATATGGTACATAATACTATTTGATTTTGAAACCAGTTCCACCATACATTATCTTATTTCTTTGCTTCAAAGTGTTACAGATCATCCCAAAATGCCTCATAAAACACACTAGTCAAACAGATCCTGTAACTCACAGAAATAGTTCTCTCCACACAGGAAGCAACACTTCCCAAGTCTACAAATAACATGCTATTTTCTCAGTCTCTACAAATAGATTATCCTCCCTTGCGGTTATTGATACATTTTTTAAAGGCAATTCTTTCTTTTTCAACCGCAGATCTAACAATAACTGCTTGGAGCTTCCTTTTTCCTTTATTTACTCCATTTTTACAAATATATTGTTCTCATTCAGCATCACGTGACCCACCAACACTCTAAAAACAAGTGTTTAAGAAACAACACTAAAATAAACACTTTTTTGTTACACTTAATAAACGCGTGAAAGTGTTTATGATTTTTAACACATTTAAGTGTTTTTGATTTTAAACACATTTAAGTGTCTTTGATTATAAACACAAAAACGCTTTAATAGCTTGTTACACTTTATTAACACTAAAAAGTGTTTATAACAATAAAAGTGTTTGATCTTAAACACTCAATGTTTTTCCTGGATGACTGCAGAGAAGGTGTTTATCATATTAAAGTGTTAAACAAAAAGCGTTTATAATTAAACACTCGGGTGTTGCAGTATTAACACATTGTTAATGTACATCACAATATCAGTTGTTCAGCTGCTGTCTGAATAAATCACATAGTTACAATAGTAAAATCAAGTAACAATTTATAAAATAAAAACAGTACAAATGAAAATATAGATTTAATTGAATTTAAATACTTCATAATATTATGTAATTAAACTAACTATCCTTCTTAACTTCAAAAGGCTACTTGTAATAACCAGATGATGACGGCTAATATTATTGATGGAAGGATGGACGGGTGGTTGGGGCTTTACGTCCTGTATTTCTGCACTCAATAGGCTACCACGTGAAGAGGTCACAGCAATGAGGCAAATGTTAATTGAAATAGCTATGCAACATAGGCCCAGGTGACCCAACAAGAGCTAGATTCAAACCCTGGACCAAGCAATTACTAATGCCACTTAATGTATTTACACCAAAAAAAAACTGGATGGTATATATTTGTGCCTGCCCTCCCTCGAAAGTGCATTTTAATACATGGGATGTTGGAATGGATTAACTATTGAAGCTTAAATTCTTTTATTTGACACTTTCAAGCCACCATTAGATAATAAGTCATCACAAGGGCTGGATTTGCCTTAAAGTTTGGGATAATTTAGCCCCCTTTGAAAGCCAATGAAAAATGACAAGAAAATAGATAGTTTGTGTACATATTTTATTCTTCAATTGAGCACTGACACTGAAGGATATATTCAATCATTGTGTAATTATAAAATAAAACCTTGCAAAATTCTCAAAGAAATTCAACAATTGAATCATAAACCCAATGAGCTGGTGCTTCGTATTACTGCATTTGAATTCCCCCCCCCCCATCTTACCCTAATGTGATGAAAAATAGAAGACCTTTTGGTTAGTACATTGGTGTACAGTCAAAATCTTACCATGCCATCATTTTGTCTGCATTTTAATGGTATCCCGTTACTCCATGTGATAATCCATATCATTGATGTAATGCCATTCAAAAATGTTTTGATTCTCAATGCAATCCATTTAGGGGTCAGAAAAAGTGACAAATTCTCACATAAGAGTCAAATTTCTTTTTATAGCACTTTAAATGTGTTTCTTTGAATATGGATATGGCTATTTTAGAATACAATCAAATGATTGTTTTAACATTCAAGAAGCTGTCCAAATATTACTGGATAGTCGAAGTCCTTAACACAAGAAGTGCATTGCCTCTGTAAAAGCTTCAAATATGATTGCGACAATGATTGTCCCTCAGCAACGGTATAAATCCATTTGAGAAAGTGACTGGAGTGCAAAAATATGGAATGAGACGTTTCCAGATCGAGGAATCTTCTTCAATGTTACGTCATTCTTGTCAATGTTGTCTACCTGCAAATGAATGAATCCTTGTTTACTATTAAATGTTTAGGCATAATATTTCATGAATATTGACATAATATCTCATCATACATAATTTTCCGAAATTTACTGAAATGGTGAAAAAAAATAGGAAGTGCAGCTATGCAGATCTTTAGGGAATCGTGTATGAACGATATGACTTGCAGTTCATCAGTGAGAATCAGGGCATGCTTTCAACTTATTTTGCAGAAGAACTGTTCAGGGATAGTGGGGACCAGACAATAGTTCAAAAATTTACCCCATATGATCAGAACAAAATAAACCAACAATTTAAGGGCCAACCTAAACAGTGTTCAAGTGACACTAAGTCTTGGTAAATTAACTTATATGAAAGTATTAGATGTATCAAAAGCAAAGCCACAGAACCAGGAGATTCTAAACATAGGTATTATGACAGGCATGTTAACCAAATGTTAATTATGCTAAATATTTACCTCCAAGACTTTGTGGCGTTTTCTTTCATTTTTCTCCTTTGCTTTATGTTGCAGCTGTCTTTTTGTCAGATCTTTTCGGGTCCAAATTGCTGTGGAAAGAAAAAGTTACAAAATACAAAACTGCAATGAACAACTAAAATATCTTAAAGATATTCGGATGGATGGATGTTTGGGGCTTTACGTCCTGTATTTATGCACTTGGTAGGCTAATTAAGACAGGAGCAGGACACGGCAATGAGGTGAAGGTCCAACATAGGCCCAGTTGACCCGGCAAGAGCTGGATTCGAACTCTGGACGCAGTTATTGGCAGTCCAGCACGCTACCACTAGACCAACCCTCCCCCTTTTAAAGATATTCGGAAAAACTAGTTAGGGCCTAAATTGGATATATAACATAAGACCTCCATCAAAAATCCCTGAAAAAAAAAATCTGAAGTTCCTCCAGATGCACAGCATGCCCTTATGAACAATCATATGCCCACCCCCTCCTAATTCAGTTCATCCCAAAATGTTAAAATTGAAATGTTAACAATTACTTGTGTTTATAAAGATGGTTGATTGATGTTATCAAAATAGCGTTGCCTCTCTATAATGTGATATTTACCTCAGTGACTTGCTAGATACAGTGTAGATGCGAAGTCTATATTATTTTGGTTTGCCTCAAATTGTAGCTGGATTCTTCCAAAAATATTTATCACACTCGATGAATTGAGTCCAGATATCTGCTGAAATAAAATAAGGTTGTCTCATGATTTTCAAATAAATTTGATAAAAGTTATAAACACCAATGAAAATACAGGGCACATATGGCCCCAACTCCCCCTATCTCTGCCCATTCCCCAGTGCACAGTGCAGAAAATATATTACATGTGTTTGAAATCTAGAAATTAGATAGACTTCCAAATGTTTCTGATAAAATGATAATTAATAATGTAAAAATGCATGTTATGCTGTGTACAGATACTGCCATTAACATGTTCTTCTTAGCAAACGTATGCATGTGTAGTGTACATAAATACCATTTAATCAAAATGTAGTTAAATACCTTTCTTTGCTGTTTAATAAATAGCATTCAAATATATCATTTTAAGTTGTGCTTACCAGTTATAAGCTACTTCAGTGAAGACTTAAGTCACAATGCATGCCTTCTAATCTGTGTTAAGTACAGAAAGCTGTGATTTCATGGTCGGTCGCTTGTGATGTTATTTTAAATTATCTGCCTCCTTAAAGATTAACACTAGAAGTGTTTATCTGGCAAACTTGCAAAAACACTATGTGTTTAAAGGAATTTGAAATTTTCATTAAAAAGAAATAATACACATTTTCTTGCACTTGGGAGCATTCAAACAAAGATAAAAGACACAATATGCTACCAACAGACATTTCATGACATATTGTCATCTTACAACCAAAATTTCCTGGTTTAAATTGATCATTAATTTCTGAAACCATACATGAGAAAATATTCTAAGTTTGATAAACACTTAAATCTGTTAATACTGGTAAAAAGTGTTTATTTTCAAACGTGTTTATGTAATTTAACACTTAAATGTGTTTAAAACAGGCGTTTGTTTTTAGAGTGAAGGCAAAGTAACTTGCTGTAGGGTTTTGTACCAGTTTTTTTAGGTAAGGAGCACGTTTTTGTGATTTAAAAAGGAATCACTCCAGAACTAAAGAGCCTTTCATTATCATGTTATGATCTTATTTTATTTATCTCTATCTATATGCTTTTACCTTCAAAATTTACCTACAGTTCAACTCAGCATCAAGAAACATCATCTGATCTCCACTATTTCATATTTCTTGGTAAGAGAGCCTGTCTTTATTATCCATCAAATCCTGTAAGAAATCCTAAGAAAAAGTAACGTGGAGATTTAATCAAGGATGGAAAAAGAACTGATGATGAATTTATGTCCTGAAATAAAGGTACAATTAACTGGTACTTCAAGTTATGATTTGTTAATTTGTTGGAAACAGAATGGAACCAAAAAGAACTCATATTGCTATCATGTCAGATTTTTCGTTGTTATATATGTCTCACTGGGAATTTATTTATATCACGGACAGACTAGATTAGTTTTGAGTGTATGACATCCTCAGTTACTTACTTGGTTAGCATGCCTGCCTTGTACACATGAGGATGCGGGTTCGAACCCGGCCATGTCTCACTACAATGATTGGTCCGTTTACCATTCAGTATGGTGAGTGCCACTGAGCAGATTTATCTTGAATGGTTGGTATATAAAATCACACTATATTAGAGTTAATTCATCCAACAGAAATTATTTTCAATAATACTGAAAAGGAGTTTTTCCTTTTTACGGGAACATGAAAAAAACAACAACAATTTTTTAAAAATTCCAAGGCAATTTGCCTTTCAGATTACCTAAATATGGACTATGTAATGCCCATGGAGAACAGAAACATATTATATCTGCAGAATCAGCTGAGCATACATGTATTTTTTTGCCAAGTTACATCCTTATTAATGTCACTAAATCGAGAAAAATTGCCTCAAATATATTTATACCTCAGGCAGAACAGTCTTTCACTGTAGTTCTGCACTTGTTGATTGACCTGCTGCTCTGCTGACCAAGTAATCTTGTGACAGGGAAAGTATTAAACAGATATTTGTTTGTTGTATTTTGTTTCACCATAAATAAATCTGTCATCATGGTAAATGGTAGGAACTTCGGCCCACCTGCTATCTATTCCAGGGCCGTTAAACTTGAGGCTTTTAAAGGTCAAGAATCAAGATCACCTACATAATCAATATCACCTAAGAAGAATCAAGATCATCTACGAAGAACCAAGATCACCTGCGAAGCTATATTGGACTTTGGCAACAGAAATTTTGAAAAGGTTGAAACTTGAGAAACTGTTCCTCCTTCTCAACATCCCACACAAGATACAGAACGGCAACTGTTAATGCGATGTATGACAAGATGCTCCTTGGTGTCAATAGAACATTCCTCATCCAGGAGGATGCGCCTGATGCTGAAACAGGCATTGAGCAAATTGAGGTAGGCTTTAGAAATAAAGAAACATCAATTTCCAGGTTGACTCCATGGTTATATAACTTGCATGGTCAACACAACTTTGCTGACTTTGTGGATTCATTGTGGACAGCAAACTGCCTCTTTGGTGAGCTCCAACATATTGGCGTTAAAGTTGTTTGAGCATAAAGTAACCCCAGGTAAAAAGAAACTTCTTTATAATTATATCAAGTAACTTCGGAAAGCTTTGGCACATTACTGACTTTTAGCAAATGTCTCGTTGCCATAATTCATTAGTTTTACAATAATCAGATAAATTACTGATTGACTGATACACTATGTTTCTGAAAAGGCTCAAAAAATTAAAAATGCAATGCGTTGTTAGCTACCGTATGGTACCCTATTTTCGTCAGTGTCCTATTATCGTCACTTTTAATTAATGCCTGCTATCAGGTCTTTATTTTTAATGATTTGGTAAAAAATGTCACAATTAATAAATTCAGATAATTTTCGCATGCACTGATGCATTTCAAACTTCAATGGCACTCTTGAGGATTATGCAATAGCACACCAAACTTGACTGTATCAAAAACACAGATTTTTTTGTAATTTTGAGACAAATTAACAAAAATAAGGCCAAGCTTTAACTGATTTTCACACCAATATTTGTGTACCTGGTGCGGTTGATAGAATTGCTAATATAACACTGGTCATAGTAGAAGAGGGAAAATGTATTAATCAAGATTCGTTTTTAAAAGAAAAAACATGTGAATGTGATACCATTTTGAAGTGGTACTGCTTTGAAAACTGACGGTATTAGGACACCCTACCTGATGATAATAGGTCCCTGGGGTCCTAAAATCGTCATATTGACTTTGCTGCATATTAATGCTCATAATACATTACAGATTGGCGTGGCCCATCTCTTCCTTTGCACATTTTTGCAAAACACTATTTTTGTTAATCTGAACTCGATTCATAACTTGCCACAGTGATAGTATGGCTATGGAACCTATTTAAAATGAATACCTGACGAAAATAGGGCACCATACGGTAGTTAACTCTTTGAATCATTTTGCTGTGTGTGTAGACCATATTTATAATACTAACAATGTTTTGTGGTTTAACATGATGTCGCTGCATATCATGTACTCTTGAAATTGAGATAAACTTATTCAATATTACATTCTCTTATTTGTGCATAACCTTGATTGAATTACATGATATCGTGTTTGCCATTATAGACGTAATCCAAACCCGATTTAACATGACATGATCACATAACAGGGATGTGAGAAAGATGGTGCCAATGTCATCTGATATGCATGTAAATTACATATCCTTTGGTTCTATGTTTTGTTGGCTTTCATTTATTTCTGAAAGGAAGAAAGTGCGAACCCTTATGGAATATGGTATATTATGGATTTTAAAGTTCTATGACAAGAAAAGGGGGATTTGTGTGCAGGTATTTATTTGCAGTGTACATGTGGTTAGACACTGGCTTCAAAGAAGATTTAAATATATGCCACTGAGCCTTCAAACCCACGATTCTGACTCAGACCAAAACAATGGTCTGAAAAAACATGCAAAATGGCATAAAATACGCATTTTCAAAAGGCGGAGTGGCCCGGTACAAATTGCATGCCACAAATTTGTTTTTGCACCAATTTTCATTTTATGGCTAGGCCTATAGTCAACTACAATGTATCTGTAGGTAACTACTTGTGTATTGAAATTCCAAAGAAGTTATTTTCAGCAGCCCACCCTATAATGAATATCATGAAGAGGTGTGCCCTCTGTATTGGACCTGTGACCCCCAGGTGCCCCAGATGAACTTTCCTTCTCTAGCTATAATATAGGCCTACAATTGGTATACTGGATGCCCCCCCCCCCCTCAAGCGAATCGCACGCCCCCAGGTGCTCCCACGTTTCAGGTCCCCCCTGTTACACCACTTGGTATATATACAGCAGAGCGTTCTGAATGCATATGTCTTATATTCATGATACAGTGATGCCAGAAGAAAAATTAAACTTCTTCTTTGAATTGTTCATCTTATTAAACACCACAGACGTCAGCATTCTCTGTCTTTAAGATCAGGAGGCAAACAGATGTAAAATGTTAGCTGATACAGTTCGAATACCCTAGGTATAAAGTAAGTCAAAAGCTTAAATGGCCATTCAAGTAATTTGTAACTTTCTGTGGCTTCTTTGGATATCCTCCCCAGAATTTCTGAATGCTTTTTTGGGGTGTTTTCATGTATTTTGTGTGGTCACGCGCACTCTATTGAACTGAGATCTTTCCTCAATTAATTCTTTAAAGAAGCAAAGTACCTGATATCACCAGCATCACCACAAATACCAATCTCAATATAATATGAGCAATATGCTTTAATATTTTTTTTCCGCAAGGTCACGCAACGTTAGAATGAGTACTATAGATTTACCACCAGAGTACGATGCCGAGAGAAGACCTTAGCGGGATTTGATGTCCTGTGAAGAAAAAAAAGTTAACCTAAAGAAAAGTACTCAAAAATAATTTTGTAGAAGACAATTCTGCGCCAAGAAACCACAAAAATAGCAGAACAGGTTTGAGGTGGGAAACATTCATTGCTTCCTGTTACTAATTCAAGAGACAACCTTCAAACTCATATTTTGTTTTACAAGACCTCTTTCACTTCTTTTATATGCAGGTTTTGTAGTTTATTCTGCAATTCCTGCTTGTGATTCTTCTCTTACATATTTTGATAAGCAACATTTATGTAATTTGGCTGTAATCCTTCTGACTTCAGAGCATGTTTGCCTCTTTGGTAAACACAAAGGTGTTGTTAGGAAGTTGTTCACTCATCTAAAGTAATTAATTTCAAGTATAAAGCTGCCGGAGGTACACTTGATGCATTGTGGACGTTTTGTTCACCAATTGTTTCATCATGCATAATCAAATGTATGCACACTTTGGAAAATAAACAGGGAGATGAGAGAGAAGTAACTAATTTCCTTCCAGTTCCAATATATCATAATTTTTTTATAGTCAATTAAAGTTCATATGTTGTGTAAGTTTTTTTCCCTAAAATAAGGATTATGCATTGTAGTCGTTCTTTTCCTGTTCCATTGCATTATAGTCTGCATTAATGTGATATATACCTTCTACTTCTCGTAAGTGGTCTGGTTTAATATTCAGACTTATTTTTGGAAGGAAGCATGCCAGAAGGTTAAACTCACTGACCCTGCTTCACCCAAGGTAGTAAACAGAATGCTACGGCTTTTTGAATGTGCGTGTAGCATTTTTGCAATTCCGGGTTTAGTGTCAAGTTACTGCTTACAAAATACAAATCAATTCTCAGGTTTATGTAATCGGAAGACCCTATTTCTTGTGAGACCGTGACATTTGATATAGAATAGATCATATTAATGGACTTGTATAAAATTGTTGATTGCTTGACAAGGAAATACAATCTACAGAATGATAATTTGGTTTACAATGATTCCAAATATGGCCAGAGTCATTCAGCATCCCACTTGTACCAATTTATTGGCCATCATGCCTACTTACAAAGTTTAATGCTGAGTGACTTGAAAAACAGTCTATACAGTGACGGTATACACTATATACTTCAGAAAAGTTTCAGAGGAAACAGAGTATATAGACCTGAAACATTCATAAATTTCTTGTGTCATCTCATGTACGCTGTTTATTTAAAAGATAATTGTTGAATCAAATAGATGAATTTTCCTCCCCAAAACAGATTAATTTGTGGAAAGAAACCGATAGCATATATAATTTATGCTTGTCCAATTTCATCATTCTATTTTTAAAATTACTTAATAAAGCTGTAAGGTCTGACAAGTAAATAAAAAACCTCCAGTTTTTTCATTTTGTCCTGTCTCAACGAGAAAATTAACTGAAATGCAAATCTGAATGCAATTTAGGAATCTTAAAATTGCAAGGAGAGCCCTACAGACCACGAAATGTAAATCAATGCATGTGGGTTTTCAAGGCATCGAAGACTAAGTTCCCACTTAGTCTTTTCTTGGAAGAAGTTGCCTGAGGTTTTATTTTTTATGATAGCATATTGGCAAACCTATAGTTTTCTTTTCAGATCATGATATTGTGACCGACTATGACATGGCTTGAAGTTGTCGGAGTTGCTCAGGTCACAGATGCCTTGTCTTTTATTCGACAATGAATCATTCTAGTACCTGAATCATTTTGGTATTTGTGATCAAAATTCTTCATTAAAGAATAACAGAGAGTCTTACAACTTCTTAACTATCTCATATTTCTTTCTGTGAGTGCCTGAAAGGCAGTAGTCATTTGTCAAATCCCATTATTTCATTATAAGACTTCCTTTTAGATTTATTTGATAATTAAATCAGATAACATCTAAAGTAAAGGAAAATAATCTGCAGAAGGAAAAAATGGCCTATTGTGAAAAGGAGATACCCATATCGTTGTTGTTGGGACTTTTCACGTTTGTTGATTACTTCTTCTTTTGTCAATTTCATCAGAGATAATTTAGTTTTTGTTGTTCTGGTTTTTATCTTCATTGGATCAGTTGACCTGTTTATCTTATTGTTCTTTGGCATTATCCAAGCATTAAATTCTGAGAAAAAAAAATTAATGACCAATGAAATTATGAGATGCATAACATACAACAATACAAAGTTGAGTCTTGTGATACCACCTGCTTTGACCTGGATAATTATCTGCATAGTTTCTGCAATTATTACAGATCTTTTTTAGAAATTTATTTTTTTCATCAGCCAACTCAAATTTGAGCTGTGGCACTACCTAATGCAGCAGAGCAAAAGGAACCTCCTTCGAAGTTCCAACACATCATGATTCATTAAAGATGGTTGTTCCATGAATGCCACGTCTGATACCAAAGACGATTTGGCAAAAGTCTTTGTTGTGTTAATCTTGCCAATAAAAACATTTTGCTCTTAGCAACATCATTGATGCAACTGCATAGGCTACACCACAGACGTTTGTGACACTTTTGCTGTTTTCCAGCCAATTTGTAACCATTCTTTAGTAATTTTTTCCAGGCAATTTGTTTAATCTTTCTTTTGTAATTGTATTCCAGCCAATTTGTAATCATTCTTTTTTAATTGTTCACTATTCATTTTGCATCGCACACAGGAACAAAGTTTATTATCCATGCTGCCACACCTTGGATCAAATTTTTGCAGCTTAAAGTTAAGCAGTGTAAATTAGAGCCTTTTCAATGGATCATTTTAATCATACATCATTAAGTAGCAGAGTAGTGAGACACAAGAAGCTACTTTGTCAGAAAGGTAGAATTGTTAATGAAGCTTTTAAGTGTACCTGACTCAATTGAACATAATTTATTAGGTACTGTGTTAGATTATATGACTGTTGAAATCTTCCCAAGTGACAGAGACTGGGAACAATAGTAGACAGCTGAAAACAATTTAGAGGCGTCTGCCAACTTTGCCTCACAAATTGAGTAAACTCACATGAAATATGTTGGACCAAACAGTGCATTGTTGAAGAAGCAGTTTGGATTAAGCACTGAATTGATGATGGTCACTCTTTCTTGGTTTTGAAATTGACATAGTCACAATGACTGATAAGGTTAGTCACTTCCCAGTGGGCACATGACGTAAACCCCGACGTTGCTAATTGGTGGAGGGCTGGTATGTTGGTCACATAGATATGTATGGTGGAGATTATGTAGCCCCAACGTGAACACGACGTCGGGTTTTTTTACAACATTGCCACAATGTCGCAAGCTAACGTCGAACTCCTTACATTGCCTCACAATGTTGTAAAACGTCGCCACAATGTTGCATGCTAACGTCATATTTTTGACGTTGCTTCACAACGTTGTGACAACATAATTTCAACCATACAATTCTACGTCATTTGACGAAAAGTGTGACGTCGTTGCAAAGTTGCTGCAACGTCGATGTGCCCAGGGGGTTGTGCCTTGAAATTTTTGAACAGGTCTCGTCATTAAAATTGACACTAACACATGAATTTTTATTGTAATAGAGTGATCCTATAAATTTGACTGTTGTAGGCTACATTCATAAACATTAAATCAATTTAAATACATTTGTATCACTTTTTTATATTTCCAAATAGTGATCACAGAGCTATACCAAAATCATGGTTATGAAATGTTGCTGCACAATATATCACATGTATTTGAAGAACAAAAGGTACATTTATAAATCAGAAGCTGACTAATGAATCCCTTAGAATTGTACAAGCTCTATTTATACACCAAACAATGACTTTTCATGTTTCTTTGTTGTATTTACATCGGATATAACATCAAATAAAGTTGGTGTAACTCTTCAAATAAGGTAATATTTTTATTCTGGCCCCAAAGTAAATTATTGTCAATTAATTTCAGTATTACGTTTTTAAATATATTTTCTTTCACAGCAGTATGACCCGATTCAGTCTGTAATTTCATCTTTTAGCAGGGAAAATAAATCATTCGCAGAGAGCCAGAAAGGACAGTAAGTGATCGTTATGAGCTATTAATAGCCTATTTGGTAAAATTACCAAAGCACTACATATCAATAGTGACAGAAATGCTCTCTCTTGAAGAATTTAAAATCAAAGCAACTTAAAAAAAAAAAGACCCAAGTGTCTCTTGCATTGCATGTCTACACACTCCTATATGTTTTCATCAACAGCCAGGGTGAAATTTTTCACTGAATCGTAAAATTAGAAAAGTGAATGCCCAATTCCTGTTAGCAAGGTCCTAAAGTACTTGTAAATGCTCTTACAGAGAAAAAACCAATGCCTTTTTCTTAACATTCACATCAATTTCCAAAACTTTTTAATACTATGATATTGCACTGCATGTAGAATACTGTAGACTATTTTCACTCGACTGAGGCCAAAAAATGTCAGTGTTGATTGCAAAAACCATTTTCAGGAGTAAGGACTATTGTCTAATATTATTGCATCAACAGAGAACATTAGCTTTTAGCTGATTTGCCACTAACACAGAAATTGTCATTGAGGGAGTCAGTGAATTAGCAGCTAATGAGTCTTTTCTTGCCTCTCAAAGCATCTAAACAGAGACTTTTATTAATGTTGTTTTACTAATTTTTTATTTTCCTTAAAATTGGATGTAATTAGAAACGTTGCAGTAATATCCCAGTCTTTACAATACATGCAATATTTACGAAGAACATTTATTATTGACTAAATAGACTGCCAGGACTGTGCACAGGATGCCTTCTAGCCGTGTAATCGCAGCCATGTAATTATACATAAGACTTTGCAAACCATGATGTAATACTCAACAAATTTTACCTAAATTTGACTATTATTGAAATACTTATATAATAACAATTGTTATTCCATCAGGAAAGTTGTTCCTAAAAGCCTTTCACAATTAATTCTTTTCACACTTCTTACGCAGATATTCTAATGATATGTAAGTGATGGCAGTGATGTCATTGCTTTTGTCATATTCCCTCTTACCAAATTATTGATGGCCAGAATCAGAAAAATGTTAAGCGGAATAACAATTGTGTTTACATTGATTCATAGACACAGTCAAGAAATGTCCATGGGCCATTTATTACTATCATGCATACATACATATTCAGTTACCTTATCCTCAAGCTGTGCATGTAGAGCTTCCAGCCCAGCATATATGATACTTTTAAAATTTCCTAACAAAGTATTGACCAGAACAGTGCAGTCTTCTGCCCAGAGGCATTCGTTTCTAGCTCCGCATATAACATTAAAAGGCATTATTGATGCAAGCATCGCAGTCTTCATATTCAGCCCTAAGGTATTCAAGATATGCGAAACTACTGAGAGAACCCATTTATAGAGTTCTCTATTCTATAATGTGTGAGTAGAATTTTGTTGAAAAAAAAAAAAATCCACTCAATTGCATATGGTATTTGATGCTATTTCCTTTTGACACCAGTTCTACAAAATATAACCTCATTTCTGTAGAATTTCAAAATGCACAGATCCTTCGTAAACTGTCTCTTTTAAAAAAATGCACTAGTCAAACAGATCCTGTAACTCAAAGAAATGGTTTCTTCCACACAGGAAGTAACACTTCCCTATCCTACAAATAACCATGCTATTCTCTCTGTCTCTACAAATAGATCATCCTCCTATGTGGTTATAGCTATTTATTTTTTCAGGTAATTCTCTCTTTTTCAACCACAGATCTAACAATAACTGCTTGGAGCTTTCCCTTTGCTTAACTCCCTTTTTACTAATCCATTGTTCTCATTCTGCATCACGTGTCCAACCAAGGCAAAGTTACCTGCAGCTTGGATTTTGCACCATGTGGAGTTTTGGAGTGCTTTTTCTGTAATTTAAAAATGAATCACTCAAGAATTTAAGATCATTTCATTGTCATTTTATGATCTATTTTATTCTCTATCTATATGTTTTTACCTTTTTAAAATTATCCTTCATCTCAACTCTCATCAAGAAGCAACATCTGATCTCCACTATTTCATATCATATTTCTTGGTAAGCGCAGAGTTCCTCCGTGGCCTAATGGTTAAGAGTGCTTGTTTGCACAACCACTGGCTCTGAGGGCGTGGGTTCGAATCCCACCCCGGAACTGAATTTAGTCCGAGCCCATGGGACATTAAATGGAGGCGGGTTGTATCCAGTGTTCTATGCTGGGGCAACTGAAAGACCCTGGGCATCCCTGAATTAATAGGGTATGTACCAGACTCACAGTCTTCTCATCTCATCCTCATACGGCGATCGCCTGCCTCGATATAGCCCAATAAGGTGCTGCAGAGGCGTAAAACACAAACAAACAATCTTGGTAAACGCAAGACAGCCTGTCCTTTGGGGGTGACCATTTAATGTCAATGGGGGGGGGGCTGGAGTTTTTTTTAAATAAATTATTTCTTGCTCAGTTCTGATGAAATAAATAAATTCTTTCTGGGCAGTTTTGAAATATGTAATTTCTGGTTGGGGTTTGTTAACACGGTGTTGCTTGATATAAGAATGAATAAAAACAATAAAAATCTGTGTTGTACCAGTACCGATACATACACAGGTATTTTAAGTTCCTATTCACAAGGAAGTTATCAAAGCAGAAATAGATCAAAACAAATAAATACCTAATATCTAATGGCATACTATTTTTCCTCTGGCAATGAACTCCTGTTGCATTCTGCCTGTCCGTAATGACTCCATCAATTTGCATTGCATAAATTTGCTTTCCTCTACTCAATTATTGATACATCATACAAATGGCTATTGAAATTGTCTACAAATGTGGTTTGGAGAATTAATGGCTCATTTCATGCTATAAATCAAAGCAGCGTGTTTATTCCAAGTAAGGACAGGTTGGAAAGAAATCAAATTTGTTTTAAATATTTACTTTTCAGCTGCCTCCTTGAAATTGTTAACAAATTTGCGGTAATAAGTTCTCAGTTAGAGTGGGCCTGCTGTTGATCAATTGCTTCCAGAAACAACATTTGAACATTATTTCAGTTGTGATAAAACCATCTTCCAAGAATTATCTATGCACACTCTGTACATTAATACTATTTGTCAAAATCATGACAACTATTTTTTAAATTATATGGGCCTACTGTATCGTTGTCAGGCCAGGACACTTCAGACCTTGACAAGACCAAGGCATCAGATATGGAGAACGAGACAAAGGCCAGCAGAACAAATAATTAATTTTCACTGCCAAGTGTGGAATATTATTGACAATTGGACATAAACCATCGAATCGCTTCCAAAAAATCTTTAACATGCTAAAAATGATATAACCGTTTTCAAAAATTATAAACAGAGAAACAAAGTCATTTTAAATTAGGGCAACACTTACATTTTTAAATAAGGGGACTTCGCGTATGTCACTCTGGGAGTTAATTCAATTGATGTCAAGGATAAATTAAATTTGTTTTTAAGTTCATACGGCATCCTCAAAATTTCAGACCCCACTTACTTCTAAAATTACTTACTTCTAAATCTAACATTACTGTCTTAGATAATGTGGCTCCGTGGTACAGTGGTTAGCATGCCTGCCTTGCATACAAGAGGATGTGGGTTTCAAATCCCGCTCTGGCAATGTCCAAAGGCTATCACTATTATGATTGGTATGATTGCCGTTCAGTATGGAGAGCGCCGGTGAGCAGATTTATCTGGGATGGGTGCTATATAAAGTCATAATATATTTTAATTAATTCATCCACCAGAAATTAATTTCAAGACTGCTGAGAGAGAGGAACCCTTTTTTTTTAAACTCTAAGGCAACTTGTCTATTAGAATAGTTACATATAGACTATACCTCTGGAGAGTTCAGAAACATGTTATTTCTGCAGAATCAGCAAAGCATACATGTTTGTTCTGCCAAGTTGCATCCATAATAATGTCACTAAATCCAGAATAATGCTTCAAAAACATTTGTACCTCAGACAGAACAGTCTGTCACTGTAACTCTGCACTTGTTGAATGCCCTGCAGCTTTGCTGACCATGTAATATTCTGACAGGGAAAGTATTAAACAGATATTTCTTTGTAATATTTTGTTCCAAAGTAAGATAGTTCTTGTCAGCATGGTAAATGTCTGGAACTTCAGCTCTCTCGCTATCTATTCAGGGAATATTGAAAAAACTTTTAAAAGACTTTTCAAGGTCAAGAGTCAAGATCAACTGTAAGAATCAAGATCACCTATGAAGAATCAAGATCAGCAACAAAGAATCAAGATCATCTACAAAGAATCACTTACAAAGAATCAAGATCACCTATGAAGAATGAAGATCACCCACGAAGAATGAAGATCACCTACGAAGAATGAAGATCAGCTACAAAGAATCACTTACAAAGAATCAAGATCACCTATGAAGGATCAAGATCACATGTGATGCTATATTGGGATTTGGCAGAAGACATTTTGGGAAAAATGTTGAAACTTGAGAAACCGCTCCTTCCTCCAAAACGTCCCACATAAACTGACATTGCACAAGATACTGAACTGCAGCTGAGAATGTGATGTATAGTGAGATGCTCCTTGGTGTCAGTAGGACATTCCTCATCCAGGATGATGCACCTGATGCTGACACAGGGATTGAGCAAATTAAGGAAGGCTTCAGAAATAAAGAAACATGCAGCTCACTATTTTTGGTCCATAAATGAATCGATGATTCGAAGACAGAACAAAAATTCCCTTGAAAGAGATTCAGGTATACAAACAATTAAGACAAGTTACTGCCAATGAGGGACTGCAAGAAACGAAATGCAATAATTTATTTGGTGATTGAGGTTTATAGAGAGTGCCTCTATTCGTTAATCTAGAGGCACAACATTATATCATAAATTGATGATGTTCGTTCGTTTTTATAACAATTAACAAAGCAATCAAAATTCAACAATTGAATGTGCCTTTGTCTCAAGCAATCAAATGACATTGAGAACTGGGCAATATCCAAATAAAAACTCTAAATATTTATGCAATATAATAAATTTTTTGGCGCTTCACATTTCTTGGTGAGCTCTAACTTCCTGGAATTTTATTACAATGTTATGATGAACATAGTTGAGCTCTCTTGAATTGTAAACAGATGAGAAATTGTTATTGACCAGTGAGTCTGCATAAATGCACGGGTGATGCATTTGACAAAGGAGACTTGTTTGTTGCCACTTAACTCCATGGAACTACTTTGGCGGGACTTGGTTTACCTATTATTAATGCTTTATTCCAGGTTGAATGCATGCATTGCCAAATACTAAATGCATGGTCAACACAATTTTGCTGACCAAGTATTCAGTATAGGCATAAGACAGCATGCCTCTTTGGAAACTCTCAGCTTTTGCCTAACACTCCAATAAAAATCAATTTTTTTGGTGTCATCCAGAATGTCAACGATTCTCATTACTGAAAATATAGTCTCAGTTTGACCTAAATTTATGATTGCACAAAGCTAAACCATATTCTTCACAAGTAATTTTGGAATTATGAGTTGCAATACTTCATTTTCTTATGTTATTATTGTGTGCCAGTAATAACATGAGTAGAGATACACAGCCAAAACAAATAATTGGAAGCCCATTGATTATTTTGGCTGTGATCCATGTTTGATGGGTGTGTCTCCATCCTAATAGTTCAATAAATACTGAAATGGGTTGGCATATAGCTTTCAGAACCTGAAACCCTCTTTTATCAGTTGTGGTTGACAGGGGCGTAGATTTTTCATATTTGTAGGGGGGGATGATTTCGGCAAACTCAAATTTTGCACGAGGCCTAACAGGTCGAAAGTCACGTGGTTATGGATTCCAGCGACCACTTTAGGACCCAAAAGTCAATATATTTTAGGTTATCGAAGAGTTCTGAGACTTGTATTTTTCACATAAGAGGCAACTGGTATCATGGAAAAAAATGCTAAATATAACTGATAATTGTCCACACCTTGTGGTAATAATTTGATATTCTAGGGGGGGATAATCACATGATCATCCCCCCCAGGTTCATCCTAGGGGGGGATGCATCCCCCCAGGATCTACGCCCCTGGTGGTAGAGTGCAGCAACGCAGAAACAAAACTAGACATGTACTAATCGCTAGGCGATGAGTGTTGCGCTGCCCTAACTTATAAAATGAAACATAAACCTTTTTTAGTATATTGATGAATGTACTGTATCTTTCAGGATTAAAATGTTCAAAGCTATCACTTCCTCCTCGAATGGATGTCAGCACCCCTCCCCCACCTCCAGTAGACTGTATAATTATCCTGGCAACCCGCCCCCCCCCCCGACATCAACTGGCAATGTCTTGGGGGCTGCAGCAAAGTCAGCTAGTCCCCGGGAAAAAGATAAAAAGGGGAATATGTGGAGTAATCAAGTTTTAATTTGTTTATTAGAAAAATCCAGATTGGCCTAGGTTTATGTCGAAACTTTGTAATATTCAATTTGCACCATATGCTTAATGTATATTACACACAAAGCACATTCAGTTGATTTGTTTTTTTTGGATCAAATAATATATTTAGACCCTTTATATACTCTGGGGCCAATTGTAAAACAGTATTGTTATTTCATTCTCTAAAATTAGCAAGAGTAACCCCCTATACTAGTCTCGTAGGCCTACAGTGTATGCATTAAATATTGTAATTATATGGGTATAGGCATTGTGAAATTAACTTATTGGTAATACACTGAATTAAAATGGACACAACTTGATCGTTTGGAACTGCTGAATAGTGGAAAATTGCCACCCAAAAGGCTGGAAAACATTTCTCACTGAATTGACAGAGAGTGCCCCCCTCAAAGCTGACACTTTATGTTGTGTATGCAGGCTATCTTGCAGCCATAATTAGCTTTTTGGTACACTGAATTAAAATGGACAAAACATTTGCTGAATAGTGGATAATTGCGATACAAAAGGCTGGAAAACATTTTTCACTGAATTGAAAGAGAGTGCCCCCCTCAAAGCTGACACTTATAGTCAGCATGCAATCTATCTTGCAGCCATATCCACGCTGGGAGAGCGTGTGTGAAGACATTGGTCAGAGTGGTTGAGGAAAAATTGTTCATAAATGACACAATAAGGGCACTAAATGCAAAAATAAAGACTTTAGGACACACTTTATGACATGAATGAACATATATTTAATTATGGTGTGTTCCTTTGGGGTGGACAATCAAAACAAATAAATATACTACAAAAGAAAGCGATAAGAGTACTGACTAGAAGCAAATATAATGCCCACACCAGTAAAATTTTCAAGAGCTTAAAAATACTTAAATTTGATGATATATGTGCACTGCATGACTACAAGTTACTTTACAAATATTTTAACGGAACACTTCCGGAGTCCCTGTTGTCCCTGGTTGAACAGAATGAGCAGGATCATCCAAGGTATGCAACTAGGTTGGCAAGTCAACCACTCCTACCTATTCCACGAGTAAGGCATGAATTTGCAAGACAATGTTTTTCATACAGGCTCCCAAGAATCTATAGTAATATGACTAAATCCATTAAGGATAAAATTTTTACTCACAGCTTCATAGGGTTCAAGTTATATGTGAAAAATTACTTGATAAATTGTTACACTACCAACTGCAGTATCAATAATTGTTTCATATGTTCTCAAAATTAAGTATTTCATTTAAAATCTAAAAATTATTTTTGTAGATATCAATTTCTTTGTTATTATATGGACTATCAAATGTCATTTATTTTTCTGCACACTACATGCACCACCTCCTCCAGTCACACCACAAACCAGCCAGTCAACATTTTTTATTTATTTCTTATTTTTTACAGCCTATATAGATCATCAATATTTAATATTATTTCTTCATTCTTTTAATTGTTGCTAATATTTCTATAGACTATATAATGTAAAGGTTTATTTGTAGACAATAATTTAGGTGGCCCCTTGTTAGTGGCTTTTTTTAGCCTTTAAGAGGTCTCCTGACTCCATGTAATATTTTTTATTTTTAAGAGTCAAATAAATACATTCTGAGTCTGAGTCTATATGTGAATAAGGGCATTGGAAGTGGTGGCTGGTGCCCAGTAGCTTTTACAGAAAATTAGGCCTAGAATGTGAACATTTCAGTGTGTGCAAAAAATCTTCGTTACGAAACGAAGAGCTTGCCAAAGGGGGGCACCCCCAGGGCAGCGCTAATAAAGTGGTAAGCCCAGTGACTAATGCTCTCAACACATTTTAAATATTTAAAATTGTTTTGAAGCCTTTTTTTAGCCATCGTACTATGTTACTTAGTGCATAACTTTACAGCTTTATCAATTTGATGTGGTGGATTGTCCAAATGACTTTTATGAAGCTATGCTTGTGTGATTTTAAGCTGTGATAGCTTGGTGCTACCAATAACCAGTTTCATATTCTTTCTTGTGTCAGACAGCTTTATAACTGCTGATTATTTTGATGGTAGAATTGGAGCTGACAGATGAAGTGTCAAGACCCTTTCTTTCATGATATCTTTTATGAGTCTATTAACCACTTCAGTGTATCAGCATTAGCAATTGAGATTTATGGAGACTAGTGCAAATTTTGTCCGAGCATTCCATTTTATGACTTCAGTTTATGGGCAGTCTATTGCCAAGTTAGAAGACAATAAACTCAAGAGTTCTCAAAAAGGTGTAGCTTGGACACAAGAATCCTTTTCCATATTTTCATTATCCAAACCACAACACTCAATTTTCAATTTTAATGAAAAGCTGGGAACTGGTGTTATAGTGGACCAGCCAAGACATGATTCTGTACTGGTTGAGGCATTTTTTGTTAATGCAAGGAAAACATGCCAGATAGATAGGTCATAGGTTAGAGAAAAAGATTAGGGTGGATGCCACCGTCACATTTGCATATTTATGTTAATTAGAGCTCGTTAAGGTCAAAACGAAGAAATTTCAGGTTTTTACCAATTTTTCAAAGTTAAAAAAATTCGATTCAACTTATGAAGACAGAATTGATAGCTGAAGGTCAAAATTGATATTTAAGCAACAAAAAAAAAATTTGTAAAGATAAAACTGACAATTAATGCCTTAATTAAGGTTTTTGGGTCATTTCTAGGTCAATTATGTTTAACTTAGAACGCACCCTTTTTTCAAATGTCAGACGAATATTTAGCAAAGCAAAATGACAACATGGATTCAGTTATGTGTTTTAAATTCCAAATCACAAAAAACATTAACGCAATCATAAGTGATTTACAGGTAATTTGTTAATTAAATGCATACAAACCACTGTTGTGGACCAGCCAATACATGATTCTGTACTGTTAGAGGCATTTCTTGTTAATGGTACTAACCTACATATGCCAGTTTGATAGGTAATAGGTTAGAGAAAAGGACTAGGGTGGAAGCCACTTCCAGATTTGAATTTTAAGGTTAATTATTAACTAATAATTAGAGGTCGTTAAGGTCAAAACCAAGAAAATGCTGATTTTTCAGCAAAAATTGAAAATAAAATTAATCAGAATGACCTAAAGTGACTAAATAGCACAACCTTAGGCCAAAACTATACCTCAAAGTAATGAACTTTGCTATTTGATACTTAATTAATGCACTTCATCCTTAGTACATGGGAGAATTTTGTGTTTCAGAAGAGATTTTTGACACTGACAGCAACATTTATTTAGCGTTTGGAGGGTTGACAGTTGTAGTAACATGAAAACAAATATGCCAAATGAAAGCTGTCATTATGGGCTATCCATCCATATCCATTTTGGTGTGTTAAGAATGTTTAATATTGTGATTAGGATAGGTGGAATTGAAAATACATTGGAGAATTTTATGCTTCCGAGGAGATTTTTGACACTGACCAAAATATTTATTTAGCTTTTGGAGGGTTGACAGTTGTAGAAACAAGGAACAGAGGTGCCAAATGAAGGCTTTCATGAAGGGCTATTTATCCATATCCATTTTGACGGGTTAGAAAGGAGTTATATGGTGATTAGGACAGGCGGAATTGAAAATATATGGGAGAATGTTGTGTTTCCCAGGAGATTTTTGACACTTACCGCAACATTTATTTAGTTTTTAGAGGGTTGAAATTTGTAGTAACAAGGAACCAAGGTGCCAAATGAAGGCTTACATCACAGGCTGTCCATCCACATTTGTTTTGTTGGGTTAGGAATGATTTATAAGGTGAATAGGACAGGTGGAATTGAAAATACATTTGATAATTTTGTGTTTCCGAGGAGATTTTTGACACTGACCGTAACATTTATTTAGCTTTTGGAGGGTTTACAACTGTATTAACAAGGAAACCAAGGTGCCAAATGAAAGCTTACACAATGGGCTACTTATCCACATCCATTTTGATGGGTTAGAAATGAGTTATATAGTGATTAGGATTAGGACAGGCGGAATTGAAAATACATGGGAGAGTTTTGTTTTTCTGAGGAGATTTTTGACACTGACCGCAACATTTATTTAGTTTTTGGAGGTTTGAAAACTGTAGTAACAAGGAAAGAAATGTGCCAAATACAAGCTCACATCAAGGGCTATTTATCCGTATCCATTTTGATGGGTTAGAAAGGAGTTATATGATGATTAGTACAGGCGGAATTGAAAAAACATGGGAGAGTTTTGTGTTTCCGAGGAGATTTTTGATACTGACCATAACATTTATTTAGCTTTAAGAGGGTTGAAAGTTGTAGTTACAAGGAACCAAGGTGCCAAATGAAGGCTTATATCAAGGGCTATGTATCCACATTTGTTTTGTTGGGTTAGGAATTATTTTTGTGGTGATTAGGACAGGCGGAATTGAAAATACATGGGAGAATTTTGTGTTTCCGAGGAGATTTTTGACACTGACCGCAACATTTATTTAGCTTTTGGAGGGTTGAAAACTGTAGTAACAAGGAAACCAATGTGCCAAATGCAGGCTTACATCAAGGGCTATTTACCCATATCCATTTTGATGGGTTAAGAATGAGTTATATGGTGATTAGGACAGGTGGAATTGAAAATGCATGGGAGAGTTTTGTGTTTCCGAGGAGATTTTAACACTAACCGCAACATTTATTTAGCTTTTGGAGGGTTGAAAACTGTAGTAACAAGGAAACCAATATGCCAAATGCAAGCTTACATCAAGGGCTATTTCTCCATATCAACTTTGATGGGTTAGGAATGAGTTATATGGTGATTAGGACAGGTGGAATTGAAAATACATGGGAGAGTTTTGTGTTTCCGAAGAGATTTTAACACTGACCGCAACATTTATTTAGCTTTTGGAGGGTTGAAAACTGTAGTAACAAGGAAACCAATGTGCCAAATGCAAGCTTACATCAAGGACTATTTATCCATATCCATTTTGATTGGTTAGGAATGAGTTATATGGTGATTAGGACAGAGGGAATTGAAAATACATGGGGGTATTCGGTGTTTCCGAGGAGATTTTCGACTCTGACAATAACATTTATTTAGCTTTTAGAGGGTTGTAAGTTGTAGTAACAAGGAAACTAAGGTGTCAAATGAAAACTGACTTCAATGGCTATCCATCCACATATTTTTTGGTTGGTTAGGAATGAGTAATCTCGTGATTGTCATGTGATCTCTAGATTGGCAAGATGAGAACAAACTGATTTTTCCATTTTCTCAATGTGAATATTAATGATGCTGGCAGGACAATAAATTTGAATTGTTAAGGATAATGATATCAAAATTGACATGATATAATTCCATCAGAAAAATGTGTATAACAGTCCCATTGAACAATGAATCATTAAGACTGTGAACATAGTGGTTGAACAGCCATATCATTTTCCAGGCTTTTGCAATTGTTGATCGTCGTCTTAGCTTGTACGCATGGGGAACCCATATATTGTAGTACATATAAATCTTGTAATTTTCATAAAAACTATGGCAAAAACATAAGATCACATATAAATACACTGTAGTGCCTAAACCAAGTAACTGATTAAATTTCAGTGATTTTTTCTTCCTCGTGGTACATGGACTGCTTGACGACCTTTGCTAATTGCAAAACAGTAATTATTGCCTACATATGTAATTAATGATTTAAAGGGTACTGATATGGTCAAAAGTGTGAAAGCCAAACCCCTTTGATCCTTTTGAAGCTATTCTGTGTACCATGGGCAACATTAACACTACTGAAAGAGAAAAAACATGAATTTCCAGTAAAATTGCCTTAATAACCTTTAACGACCCCTAATTGACCTTAAAATTAAAAATTGACGCCGGCATCCACCCCTACCTTTAATCCCTTCCCCCATAGCCCACTTCTACCATGGTTGCCAAGTATTAACAAGAAATGCCGGAAAAAATTTTTCTAGAGGCTTTTTTGGACTTTGGCTGGTCCACTATTAGTAATTCTGTGCCATTACTGGTCATAAAAAATTATAAGTTAAAAATTCATTTTTTATTTGCCTTCAAAAAAATGGAAAGCTTTGGCAAAAATAATTTACTTTGCAAGAATACTGCAGTTCCAACCTTTACAATTTTCGTCAACACATAACAGGACTACCTACTTAGACTTGTGTGTTCTCTGGTTCTTTGTAGATTTTGTGTGGGCCTACAGCTGTACACCTGCATGTGATCTCTTTGAAGTGATCAATTATCCGCAGACCTTAAAGTTGTCCTTTTGACCCTATGCTTTTGAACCGTTTCTTGCATCATATATAAAATGGCTTCAAAGATGAACCTCTTGAAAAACAGGATTTCTATATCACAAATGACATTCAATGAGAGTCATCTTGTTACGGTAATTGAGAAATGCCTTATGATGTAAAGAATACAGGTCAACAAGCAACCATGGCAAGTGGTAACCACACCAACTTGTAACCACTTTTTTATTTTTCATGGTACATAGGTACATTGTAATCAAACAGCAACGACGAAGTAGTAACCAAACGAACGAATACATGTAAGTAAACCAACTAGTAGTCAGTGACCATCGCCAACTGGTAACCACGGAAGGCATTAATAAACCAACTTGTGATCAACTATTAACCAATATCAATTTATGTCCTTGATCAAAACGATCTTGGGTCAACAGCAACAGCAAGAGCATCAAATGAACTATTGTTAGAATAGTGGTAGCTCATTATTGTAACTGAGAAATAACTCCTGATGTGAAGGAAAAGTCTGTTACATATATTTGTTTCCTTTTTTCCATAGAGTATTCATGCCAAATTCATTTACACACAGATGTATACCTCACCCCTCTCATAGTCTAATAACTTAAAACATAAACAGAATGGCGTAAAAGTCAAGTTTTTGCTCCACATCAATCATACAAAAATGGTAGGCGGACATCTTGACATAGTTCAGGATGAGACGCCATGTAATCTAGTGGTCCATATTTTGTATTTCAGCCTCAGGTGCAAAGTCCCAAATGAGGTTTCTCCCCTCATCGGCCAGTGGCAGCAACAACAGCATCTGAAGCATCAACCCGCGTCTCAGTGAAATTCTATTTTAGAAGGATGGAAGAGAAGAATGTGAAAGGGAACGTTCCTGACAGTATATGACAGCACCCTGATCTTTACCACATCAATGGAAAATTTGAAATCACCTTCACTCAAAAAATATCCATTTTTAAAATCCTTTAAAAAAGTGACCAGTGTCATAATTGTGGATTATTTGTGATGACGAAAATGGCCATGATATATGCAACATCTTCATAATCCTAAAATTAGCTAAAATCGTTTTCTTTTAAAATCGACATACACACGCTCCTCAGCCAACTCAAACTTGAGCGGAAGCAACACCCAATCTAGTATGGCAAATGGAACCTTGTTCCAACATACCAACCAAGGTACACTCTTTGACATCGATTATTCCAATTTCCAAAGAAATGAAGCTGCTGGTTTTGTGAACGACACGTCTGATATCAAAGAAACAACTTGGCTGCTGTCTCCGTATTGTGAACCTTGCCAAATGAAAATAGGTTGCCTTTAGATATATCATTGCATTAACTGAACATACAACAGAGGTTAATGACCCTTATACTAGTTTTGAAGCCAATTTATTATAAACCTTTTTGAACTGTTCACAATCAGTATCATGTCTAGGATAAAAATTATGCGTGAAGAACCTGAAAGAGCGATTAACTGTCCATCATATAAATTAGCTGTTATGCAAAAGAATCCTGAGCAATGCAAGTAAATGATGAAAGACATTCTCTCTCTTGAAGATTTAAATTGAACAAAAGTAAGAAAAACAGAACCACCATCAGGTTGTATTGCATGTGCACCAATAACGTTCCCACTCCCACATTTCTACTTGAAAAAACTTATTGAGAAAACCATCAAACTTGTCATGCAACATTCAAAGCTGGACCAGAGCCAAGTTTTCATTGAATTGCAATCACAGTTTCAAGAAAAGTGACTTACGTCAATCAAAATGACCTACATGTCAATCAAAGTGAGTGCTATATTCTTGGAGATATCAAATCAAAGGCGCTATTACATATGTTTTGATTGTTGCATTCGTATCACTTTCCTTATCTTGCCACGTTGCTTATGTAATCTCACTTTTGGTTTACTCTAAATATTTTCACGTGGCATACATCCAACCATATTAGCATTGATTGCGATAACCATTTTCACAAGTAAGAAAACTATTGTCTAATTTTGTTGCATCAACAGAGAACATTAGCTTTTAGCTGATTTGCCACTAACACAGAAATTGTCATTGAGGGAGTCAGTGAATTAGCAGCTAATGAGTCTTCAGTTGCTTCCTGAAGCATCTAAACAGTGAAAGTCAGTTATGTTTTTCCTCATTCAAATTTTTTAGCTTCAATATAGAACAGGGAAAAGAAGAGGATTGCAGTGATATCTCTGCTTTACAACAACCAAATACAACAAAATTCAGGTGTAAGCTTCTTGAAGATCAATATTTGCTTCATTGGTTTCAGTGGTGTATTTACATATCGGGATTATAAAAATTTTGATGAGAATAAGTTTGTTAGTGATCTTAAGTCTTGTCCCAGCTTCACAATGTTATGCGATAATTTGACAAACTACTGGCATTATTTTAAGAATGATTTTCTGAATGTCTGCAATAAACATGCTCCTTTTAGAACTGGAAGATTAAAGCTGAGGCACTGCCCCTGGATCACAGCTAACATCGTCAAGCTGATTTATGCCAGGGATCATGCTCACAAGGTGGCAGTGCGTGATTAATTTTGCCGAATTTTCAATATTTTACAAAAACTGTGGTCATTGTGCAAATATGAACTCCAAAAGGCACATCAACACTATAGTAAGACCCATTCATGTGTCAAATTTCATATATATAGGTGTAATAGTTGTGGACCAGGAGTTTTGCAATTGCCCTCCATACTCCAGATTTCTGGCCGTCCTCAAGCCCAGACCTTAACCCTCAGGAAAACGCAACCTGGGGCGTTTTGGAGAAGGCCACCAATAGAAACCCTCACCCGAATGTTGACTCTCTGAAAGAAGCCATATAGAGAGAGTGGGGCAAGATGTCAGTTGACGTTGTGACAAACAGTTGTAAAAGTTTTCGAAAGCGTGTTGAGGCTGTGATTGCAGAAAATGGTTGTCACATAGATTAAAATGTTGTCTGTTGTCTAAACGTGCTCATTTGCAAAAATCGTTGTTCTGTGTTCAGTGGAAATGGTTGAAAATAAATAAGTTCTGCATTTGTGGCAATTTTCCAGTTTTCTCTTACCCACCCTGTATGCACATGCAGTAAACAAATACACACGTATAACAAGAACATATGTTTCTTTAAAAGAAATTTCATTATATATTTTCTTGACTGGGTCTACTTTACGCTGCTATACTGAGATATAAGGAAATGAGATTCTCATCAACCGCAATGTGATCTTGTGATTGTACCGTAATTTCTATCTAAATTTACAGGTATATACCT
The DNA here is from genome assembly GCA_026936325.1 of Platynereis dumerilii. Classification (NCBI taxonomy): domain Eukaryota; kingdom Metazoa; phylum Annelida; class Polychaeta; order Phyllodocida; family Nereididae; genus Platynereis; species Platynereis dumerilii. The sequence goes on from JAPTHN010000011.1 coordinate 16,898,253, forward strand.
ATTTCAGAAAATGAGTACCTGCATTCGGTTGATGCCCGCCCCTCACTTTACATTGCAGCAATTTGCCTCTCACTCCTTTGTTAAATCTGTGCTAGTGTTGAACTTCAGGTAATAACCAAATCTGTTGTGGATGGGGTTTGATAAACTGCAATATGATATTTATTTAATAAACTCTGTGTGGGCAGTTTCAAGTGAAATCAAATTTGCTAATTTTCAAGTTTTCTGATGAATGTTCATAATCAAATCTAACTTTTTAGCCTGAAGTACCATTTAGGTATGAATACACAATGTGAAAATTATTTGGCAAATCGCACAGAGCTTTGAAAGTTTTAAGCGTTCCGTATTTTCGTTTGAAAGGATAATCCAATGATGGCTATTCAAGAAGATATACTGAATGTAGTAGATATTCATGAGTCGTTGTAACATTAAAAATTTATCTGACTAAGAAAGGCAAAGCTTCAAAGTAATTTCCATTTTTGAAATGTGTGATATAATTAGGTTTCTTGATGACAAACTAGTGTGACCCAGACAAGATGTGTCCACTTTCAAAGCCAAAACTTGGCTTCATATTTTTTTGCATTGTTCACTGCCAAATGAAAATTAGAGCTGTTTCTCTACTTCACCTGTACTGATTATTGATTTATTAAGTTAAGGCAAAAATATCACTGCAACAAGCAGACCATAAAGCAGTTTAACAATGCAGGAAGCAAGAACATTTAATTCACAGTTGATTACATCTAAATAAGTAATCTGCAGTGTTTTTGTCACTCTTCATACCCAATTCTTACTTTTGCCAAAACTTCTACCCAGTTACTCATTCATCTGTGAGCAGGGGCAGACTGGCCTATGTGGCAGAGTGGCAGCTGCCAAGGGCCCATCCTCTCAGGGGGGCCCATGCAAAGGTGCCAAAAAATAAAAAATCAAGAAAAAACACAAAAATCGCTATCTGTTTTGCCAATTCTGTGACCGCATGATGCAATTAAACCCTAGGTAAGGGCCAAGATCTTTGAGGGCCCGTACAGGAAACGGCCCTTCCACTTTGGCATAAATTGTTTAATGCTGAAAATGGGAATTTGGGGGCCCATTGATCTATTTTGCCACCGGCCCGAAATGTTGCCAGTCCGTCCCTGTCTGTGAGTGTTTGTCCATAGAAATGAATAGTTCGCATACAGTAATTCTCCATAAATTAAGCACTTGAACACCGAAATGTAAATATTGAATAATCATCATCATACCCTTAATTCATGGATGCTTTACGCTACTCCTCCCAAACTACTCAATGCCCACACCTAAAAATTTGCAAGCAACATTATTTCACGTCTTACAACAACCATAAGTGCCTGTGGTTTCTCAAACTATTCATATCATACATGTACCAGTACACTTATTTGTCATTTAGACACGACTATCAATCAATCTTCTCCAATGTAGTAACAGTTCTTCTGTTTTCCCAGGACTCTTACTCTCATTATACACCCCTTATCACGGGTACTATGCTAGTGATTATAATAATTGAACATGCAGTAAATTTCAGTGGGGACAATCTCATTCAAAGAATGGATCATTAACCTCTGGAGTCTAATTTTACATTAATATAATTTTCAACTGCTTTACATCAATTCATTGATTCAGGACGAGCTTCCTCTGATTATTTTCTGGGATATTTCATGACAAAAATGTGATGGCTCTTCCCCTCAATATTTTTGAGAAGAAATTAGGCCCATTGAACTCAACTAATGCATAATTTGCACATATCGTTTGCCTTTCATAGATGTGGCAGAGACTAAAACCTCTCCAAATGACAATTGAGACATATTAAGGAGTATATTGCAAGTGACATTTTATAATCTTATTGTTGAATTTCTGTCCCTGGAGACCCAGACTTCCATGTTTTAAAATGAAATAGGTAATTTCATCTGGTTCTATTTCTAACTGAAATACAACAAAGTAAAAAAAAAGAAATATATATGTGCTATGTGGTTACATGCAATACCTTTTTCGTTTAATATCATATTTTTACTCTCGGCAATGTTACGAATGGCGTAATTGTAGTTACTTTGGGGGACATTTGGCTGTATGGCAGGCATCTGTCACACGGGGTCTGCCTTCCATTTCCGTGTATATGTAAATGTGCCGAAAGTATAGCTTATAATAAACTTTTCTTATGTGGCACGTAATTGCATCTTAACTGCCAATGAATGGTTATAATTACACCTACACACAACAGAGGTGTATGACTGAGATTGTTGGTGTTCTTTTTAGAATGAGTTTTGAACTAATGCATAAGTGAATAGATTAGCTACCTTTTCATTGTTGAAATTATTATTCAGCCTCATCAGCAAATATTGGAAGAAGGCTTTATGGAGGTCCTTTACAAATGAACATCTTAATTAAAAGTATCTTTTCGAAACACATTCTTTCATTACTTAATGTAGCGCAATATTAATTTTTATAAAGGAGTTCCCCTTTCATCCATGTGATCGAGGAATAAGCTCAACATTTTTTGAAATGTAGAATTATATTTCTGATGAGAGATATGTAACATATATTGTAAGTGTAGAATGTGGGAGGAGTTTTACTTGGTGCTGTTTCATAGAAAAGATGTTTTCCAAGCTTATGGGTCATATGACAGACAATGTAGATCAATGTAAATTTGTAAACTGTATTTCTGACTCTGATAATAATTCAGAAAACAGCCTTTTATTAAATTTTGCATATATAATTATATATTCCATATCTTTTAGGCCAATTCCTGTCTGACATAGTCTATACTTGACGAAGAGCAAATCGGAATCTCAGAGAGCTCATTGAAATGGCAGACCGTCTGTTAAAAAAATATCTTATTTTACGCAGGTGCTCTTTGTGAAAATCTTAACAAGCAAGGTATTCTTTCTTTGCCTCATGCAGAGAGGCCTTCTCAATTACAATAATGAATGCGGTTTCTTTTGCCGCTTCTGTATTATAGAATTCTGGCTCACCCACAACTATTATGAAGCTTCACTGTAAATTCTGAAATTCTGAGTTAGCTCAAATGATTGAGTGAGACGGTTGCACAATTTGTTTGAGCCATGATAGCTTGCTGTTTTGAGTTATGATAATCTTTATGTTGTTATAACTTGCAAACAACAAGCTATCTTGGCTCAAAGGAATTGTGCAACCATCTCACTCAATCAATTAAGCTAACTCAAAATTCAAAATTTACAGTGTTTGATGCCATGCCCCTTATTTCCAATTTAAAGAACACACAAGGGTTCTGACAATTGTATGTGTGTTTCCCCTGCGATGCACTCTATCCATGAAGTAGATATAATATGGTAAAACTTTAAGGCTGTAGCAAAGCATAATTGAACATAATTACGCCAGTGTCAATGAGAAAGGTAAAAAAAAGAAGCAGGATAATTTATGGTAAAACATATATTCTTCTGGAAATTGCAATGGTGTCACTGAAACAATTTAATTTAATTCAACTACCAAAATAGTCATTTTGATGCATATCACCACCTTGATAACTGCAGTGTCAGCAAGTGTGATCACGGAAATGTTGTTGCTCCAAAAACGAATTCCCAATTTTTGATAAGCTGTGAAAATCTTGGTCAAACCAGATGGTACACCTACACTAAAACTGAGGCTCAACAAAACATTGTTATTTGCTCTGGTAACTCGGGAACACAATATTTTTTTAAATCTCCATTTATGCATCATACAATGATGTCCATGAGAGGTCATCAAAGCCAAAAAAAAACTTAAATGCAGTTAGCAAGATGGCAGAAGATATGAAGGTGTGAAGGGTGTCTTTTTTTAATCATCTCTATTACAATCTAATCATTTAAGGTGGCTCGCTACTCATGTGAAATGGTTGTTAACGCACATTCACGCGCAGCCAGTCAGGCCCTATCTATCGTAACGTCACCACAGCAGGTCAGCTCTGCTGTCATCTTTTTTTAATTCTGAGGATTTCAAGGGTCGGCCGCTTCATTTGCAAATTGCATCACTTCTATTGGGGTTAGAGACTTCCCGTTTGAAGCACTAGATGCGCTATGATGAGTACTACAAGCAGCCGGGGTTTCAGCTTGATACTCAGAAAAGAAGATTTTTACAGACGATTTTACTCAAGCAGGTCTAATTTCTCAAAAATGACTTGGTAATAAAAAATAAATTGTATATCAATTTCAAGTGTGGTAGGAAGGGTTGTCTGTATTATCATATTGTTCCCCACTATTTTTGGAAGTAAATGACAAAGAATTAAAAAATCCTATCTAGTAAATTTTTTTTAGCACCATGGTTTATAAAAAAAGTTAAAATTGTCAAAATCAAAAGTTTTATTCCGAGACCCTTGGAAAGTCCTTTAAACTAAATATATCTCTTTGAAATTGCAATCAGCTTTTCCCTTCAAGTGTCTTCTTTAATTTCATGCTTCATTGCATAATACGGGATGCATGACCACGGAATAGCAGGGAAAACTTCACAGTAAAAAATTTAAGAAAAAAATTCAGTTTTTCAGGTTTGGGTGAACTGACTTTCTTGTGCATAATCTCAAATATTTTTTTTTAAAGGCTGGTAACGACCACTTTTTTTTGCATATCTTTGCTATAAACTATATTTTGGATCATTCTAAACTATATGTGAGAAATCCTATCTCGGAAAGTTCACGAGTATCGAGCCACCTTAATATCATACTTTTATAAAATAATTGGATCCCTAGAGTTCTTAAAAGTAAAGTAAATGGTTATTTTTTTTAACACAATAACTTCACATAAGCTTACTGTGCTATTTTTTAATTATGCTTTAATATCATTCACTGCAAATTATGTGGCTTTATTGTAAAAGTAGAAGGTGGGAAGAAGCACTTCTTTTTGCAGAGTCGAATCTCAAAATCTTTTAAGATGTAGGCCTACTTCTTGGATGAAAGACTTCACAATCATAGGACTAGGGGAAGCTTGGGAGAGTTGGGCCACTTTTCACATTCTTGCACCTCCTGCTAACAGTAATGATTATATAAACATGCTTTATGCATGTATTGTATCTTGAAATATTTCAGAAAAATATCTTTAGGTTTGCCTTGATATTTGCCCAAGAACATATGAGCTCAGCCCTATGAAAATTGGAAAAAATTTGGCCCAACTCTCCCCATCAAGTGGGAGACTTGGGCCATTCAGGGGGGAGACTTGGGCCATTGCAATATATCAGGTTCGGAAAAGCTGTACTTGAGGCCATAATATTTTTAACCTGTAGTGTGGTTATCATAGAAGTCATTAATCCTGAATTGAGGCCTCTTGCAACTCTAGTTTGCTGTCAGACTTAAGCCTCGGCCTGATGGCCCAACTCTCCCCATCTAGATTTCCTGATAACTAATTTTATTAGACCATGAATAAGTATTAAGGCCTAAAAATATTCAATCTCTGTTGAAAATTGCTCTAGACAAGTTCTTCTGTCTTAATAAAAATAAATCTGGGTAAATGCAACACAAATGGGGAGAGTATTGGCACTGTCCCAACTCTCCCCCATTCCACCATTTTTCTCTAAATCCCAATTATGACAAAACCGGTTGTCTGATAAATTTCCGAAATATGTTAATAACAACTGAATAGTCAAGCCTAACAAGCATGCCATAGAAAATTTTCTCAGTCCTTGTTGTCTGACAGACAATTAAAAACTCGTAACATGGCTCAGTTTTTCCGTTATTCATCCAAATTTGAATTTTCTTCTCTCTAAAGATTGTGACAAGCATATTAGCCAGAAATGTTACATCCATTGAAAGATTTTTATTTTTATAAAATGTTGGTTGCTGCAGCTTTCTCAAAAAATTATTAGTTTCCTCAAAAATCAGGGTGGCCCAACCCTCCCTGCGGCCCAACTCTCCCAAGCTTCCCCTACTTCTGTAATCAATGCAAGTATTATGTTTCTCAGATTTCTCCTCTGAATTCTTGTCAGTAAGAAAATATCATAATGGAAATTCACAAAAGTGACTGGATTGGCAAACATCATAGCCACTCTTCTACTTCCAAACGACTACAAAATTGGATTTATTTGGTGCCATTTCTGCACTTTATTTGAACAATTAAGATAGATTCAGCAGATGGAGCCCAGACATTAATACACCGAGACAAGATGACTACTTATGCCAGTGCACTAGAGCCCTGCGCGGTCAGACCGCAATGCGGTCGCCCGCACGGACCGCAGCCCGCGGGGCGGTGCGGTCATAGTTTCCTCGACCGCATGCGGTGTGGGGTGGTCGCGGTCAGGTTGAGACCTTTGCGGGGTGGGGCGGTCGTGGTCATACTTTTGGCCAAGCGGTCGCGGCGCGGGGCGGGGCGGGCAATCCATGCGGTCAGAGAATGACCGCGAATGACCGCAAACTTCAGAATCTGTCAGTATTTTCTGTTACATAGGTATATATATTTTTTAATTTAGGGAAAATATAGTGATACTAGAGGATCCCCATGCTTCTTGGAATAAAGAGATAGGCCTACAAATGAGTAGTAGGGCGCAGTATTGTGGTTTATCATTGTGGCGCTGACATGCGTCCAGTGTAATTGATGATTGGAATGGTGTAGGCGTCTGGTGAGTGGAGGATTACGAAAACTACTGTAGGTGCAGAACTCATGGATGGTAAGTACTGTGAAGGGAAGAATCTGTAAAGGAAGAGTAAAGAGGAAGACTGATGTATGAGATGGGATGATCCATGGATAATTGAGGATTCCTATGCAGAAAGAAAAGTCAGCCAAAAAGCTTAATTTGTAATATGGATTAGGATAGGCCTATATAGAATTAGCCATCGATAGGGGAAAGTAGAAAGGATTGAAATTGTGTAGTTTTGTTAAGTTGGTTGGTAGTGTCCTGATTTGTAACAAAGAACCTGTTGTGTATAGTTTATTTGATGCCTCCCTCTTGTGAGTCCAGGGAGAACAATCCACTACTACTGTTGCAGCCACGTCAATAAGGCTGTGTGGATAGCATACATGTGTGGAGAGGGTGTTAGAAGTAAGAGATAGTTCTGTAAAGATAAAAATCTGTAGAGGTTTTGATAAGATGAAGATTGATGTATAGCATGGCCAGATTCATGAAGAATTGGCGATTTGTATACAAAAAGAAAATGTGAGCAAACAACAAAAATATAAGATAGGATAGATGACATTCAGTAATTGGCATATTTTACATAATTCCTAAACTTGAACATATCAGTTTATGTAACATCAATAATAAGTGTAGGCTTAATAGTAAATGAAATTTGTTGTTCTTTTTGAAAATTAACATCCAAGGTTATTGTACCTTTATCTGTTCTCAGTCATAAGTATACCAAAGTTAGCAAAATCAACCTTTTGCATTTTTGCAGAATTGCGGAAATATTCCAGAACAGAATTGCATTAATAACAGTAGAATGTGATATTAATAGGCCAACATTCTTAATAGACAAGAAGTGTATAATATAGCTGCATAAGGGTATCTATTGTTGGACCACCATTGTTGTCTCAAGACAAAGAAAATGTAATTGGGTCAATGCCCCTATAACAAGTGGCAATTCACCTAAAGTTTGAGAAATCAAGATTTAGTGTTTTAGTAACCTGGTAGAAACATTAATAATAAAATAAGAATAGCACACTAAACCATGATTTTATAGGCATGTAAAATATGAAATATTTTATTTTTACAGTTATTGTATCAATACCCCCACATAAAATGGGAATTCCCCTAATTTAATGATTAGAATGCAACCTGGTAATAATAAGTACAGCCTAACAGGTAATTGTAATTATGCATTAATTGTATACCATGGCCTTCTTCTTTTCAATATTATATATTTTTTTCCACAATCAAGTTAAGCTAATTAATAAAACTTGATTTCTCTTTTTTTATAAAAGCCTGTTGTTATTATTACACATACCTGTATAGCTTGTGGAACCAATCATGCATATCTGCTATCACCCAGTGCTTGTTCAAACATTGTCATTCCACTTTTACCCCACAAGGACCAAAATGTAATAATTACTAGCAAAATAGTGCAATTAGGAATATTTTCAATATTATAAAAAACAAAAATAAATATATATTTGTTAGTATTACATGAATGACTTCAACCATTACATACATGTGAAAATCTTAGATTTTAGTACAATGAACTGAATAAGATGCATTTTCAGATTAACAAAGTAAAAGTGAATGGTATATTTTCTATTTTTAAGTCATTTAATTTCAAACCTTTAAAACTTGTAAATAAATCTTATTCTCTAGATAATATAGAAAGACAACAGAGTCAGTGGCGTAGCTAGTGGGGGGGCAGGGGGGGCAAGTTGCCCCCCCAGACAACTTTTTGGGGAAAAATGGGGAAATGGAGAAAATAATGGGGAAATGGACCAAAAAGGGGAAATTGAGAAAAAGTTGTGAAATGTGGGAAAATGAGGGGAAAAGATGGGAAAAGGGAAAACAGAGAGGGGAAAAGAAACGAAAGGGCAAACAACGTTTTTGGGGAAATCCTGTTGAAATTCTTGCGGACACTTTATTTGAAACTTCGAAGTATGACAACTTGACAAGTAAACAGGAACCGGTAGGAGAGACTTGCATAGTACATACTTGAGTGAAAAATTAGGTATTTAGTAATGTATATCCAGTTGGCCTGCATGGTCCAATAGTTCGCATGATTTAACTCCTAACATTCGAGCTTATGAAGTCTTAATAATATATTTTGGCCACAACAACAAACAAGAATGATGATTTTAGTAAAATTTTTGGAATCAACAGTCAAAAAGAAAGGTCAATTTGAAAATGCTGATGATGAACTGGAACCTGTGAAATGTGAAATATGGAATTAGAATTCATGAACAAAATTCACTGCTCCACATGATGGAATCAAACAGGAATTTTCAGACCGATTTTCTGAACTTAATGGCCGTCAATTAATTGAACTTTTGAAATTTTTCCCGGCATATTGCTCATGCTCACAACACCTTGGCAAAGCTCTTTCTTCTTTTAAAAATGGCCATTGCTTTTTTTTAAGAATGTCTTCGTCTGCCTTGGCTTTTATCTGAATACAGGTCTACAGCCTCTACAGCAACTTTTTTACAAACTGTTATAACTTGCATCATCATATTCAAAGTGCTTTCAATGTTATGTGTGCTTTATTTGAGATTTCAGCAAAGTTTGTCAAAAGTTCAGAACTTTGTCGAATGTACGCCGTGTTGTCGATAACATTTTGGGGAAATCCAGGGTCATTTGCCCCCCCAGAGAAAAATCCTAGCTACGCCACTGCACTCTGTTGAGTCAAATCTGTAGACTGTAATCATTAGTCATCCATTCAATGTTTCATCATTATATGATTAGTTTCATATGTATATTCTTAGAACAAAGGACCCGAGTCACAAAATCTTTTGAACTGCGGACATCTGCGGTCATATTGCGGTCAAGCGGGGCGGTCGCGGTCAAGCATACCATGTCCGCATGCGGTGCGGGGCGGTCGCGGTCTGGCCTCAAGCATGTGGGGCGGTCGCGGTCGTGGTCAGCTTTTCAGCAGTGCGGGGCGGTGCGGTCGCGGTCAAGCTTAGTCCATTGCGGGGCGGGGTGGTCGTGCTTTTGGGTGACCGCGCAGGGCTCTACAGTGCACATCCCTGTGGTAATCCATGGATCCATGTCCAGGAGACAAGACTCTAGATAGAAGTCGTATGTTATAGTGAAGAGATTCCCATCTCAAAGAGAACTTCATTCTTGCGTTCGTCAGCCTTATAGCTAATAACAATTTTATAAGTAGTAGTGGAGTCAACAGATGAAAAGATAAGACCATTTCTTTTAAGAGTCAATTAACCACTTCAGTGTATCAGCCTATCAGGGCTCACAAAATTTTGAGATTTATAGAGATTGAGGAAAATTTGTCTGACCTTTGCATTTTATGACTACTATTTTATTGGCAGTCTGATTCCGCATTAAGAAATAGTCAACTGTAGGTTCTCATGAAAGAATCCTTTTCCATATTTTCATAAGCCATACACTGACACTTAATTTTCAAACTGAATCAAAAACATTGCACTGATGGTGGTAATTCTGTGCCTTAATTGGTATTACATTGTACGCAGACATCTTGACATAGTTCAGGATCGGATGCCAGGTAAATTACGATGTAATCTAGTGGTCCATATTTTGTATTTCAGCCTCAGGTGCTAAGTCCCAAATGAGGTTTCTCCCCTCATCGGCCAGTAGCAGCAGCAACAGCATCTGAAGCATTGACCTGCATCTCTCTCAGCGAAATTCTGTTTTAGAAGGGTGGAGGAGTAGATTGATTGTAAAAGGTTTTCAGGAACTACCTTATAATTCCTGACACATTGATCTTTACTGTCACTAATACAGAATGTAGGAAGTCTTTTTACTCCAAAAATATAATAATCAACAAAGTCACAAGGCAAAAAGACTGGTGAGCTACTAAATAAACGCTGAAAAAAAATTGTTCTTTTATTTACATTTTTTGAGACTGCCATATTAAACACATGCTCTGTAATTATATTGTGTTTTAGTAAAATTCCATCAGACAAATAATTTTACGCTATTGCATCTTGGAACTGAGCATAAGCCATTTTAAAAATTTGGGACTTTTATCAGTAGATTAATTAATGATACCATTTTCAACTGAAAATAAAAGTGTTATAAGTGTCTGAATTATTGAGGACACTTCGTCATGAAGAAAACGGTCATAATACATGCACCATCTTCATAATCCTAAAATCAGCTCTAAATCTTTTTCGTGTTCATCATCACAGACAAGCTCCTTTGCTTACACAAACTTGAGCTGTTGCAACACCCCATCCAGCACAGTTTATAGCAAATGGAAGCTTATTCCATCATATCTACCAAGAAGATACATGTGCACTCACCAAGGTTTATTATTCCAAAGCAATGAAGCTGCTGGTTTCCTGAATGACATGTCTGATATCAAAGAAACAACTTGGCTGTTGTCTCTGTATTGTAAATCTTGCCAAGTAAAAGTGTGTTGCCTTTACATTCATCATTGCATTAACTGAACATACTACAGAGGTTATCGACCCCTGTGCTAGTTTTCCAGCCAATTTGCTATTAATCATTTTGAACTGTTCACTGTTGGAATCATATATGCAAGAACAAAGTTTATTCATGCTGACAGTAACATCCTGTCACACCTTTGATTTCCATAGTTCTTCCATTTGACAGTGGAAAAAGGAATACAGACATGGTGTACACATATGGCAGTTTCCCAATGAGATATTAACTGTCTATAATGAGCTATCAAATACAGTTTATACACTTCATGGCAGTACTAATAGGCAGTGGTCGAAATAGGTTATTTGAGGCGGGGGGGGGGGGGGTCTCTCAGTTGCAAGGATTGAAGCCCTTTTAGCCTAGGCATCTCAAAGTCCTGTTTTATCTCAAGGAACTAGTTTTAACAGTTGTTTATCAATCACAAGAGGTTGTTGTATGCTGATTAGGCCTTTATTTGCTGCTCCGTGCCTAGTCCTCTTTCTTTTTTTTTTAACATTCAGTATATGGGGGGGGGGGTTTCAGGACCCTGTCTGGGTCCTTCTGAAAAGTGTATTTGACAGGGTCTTATGAGCATTTGCGGGGTCAAAACTCCTTAACCCCCCCCCCCCCTCCTTTTACTCAAACTGTTTATAGACACGCTCTGTCTTGAGGAATTCAAAATTAACGCCAGAAAAACATAATCACCATAAGGTTGCGTTGCATGTGCATGAGTATGGTTCCCACTCCTACATTCATATTTGAAAATGATAATTTGGGAAGCCTTCAAGCTTATCATGCAACTTTCGAGACAAATATTGCAAATGTATTTCAATTGCATTTTCAAGAGAAATGACCGGAGTTGGTGGCACATTTTTTATATATACATTCAAACTAAATGCTAATGACATGCAAATGACCTCCTACAAGGTCACAGGATGGTTGCCAGCGAAAAACTCCCTCCACAGGCCTGTCCTTCCCCTACACCCTTCACCTACCCTTCTTGCACCCTTTTCTTCTTCTGATGACATCATAAATTGCTGTTTCCCTTGCTGTTTAATGCAGTTTGTGTGAAACATCAAAGGTACTTCCCTCTGTCTCCACCAGAGCTCCACTTATGCAAATGACCTACTGGGTCAGAAATGTTAGGCCCCACAAATGTTATGCCAGATGGCAGCACTGTCAAAATGTCGACTTTCGCATTGTCTCATCTGCTTGGGCCAAGGGGCAAATAACTCCCTGTTTACAAAGTGCAGCATGCTCTTGACGGTCTCATTTCTACTCGACTGCCATCTTAATCTCCTAGAAATAATTAAATAACATCTTTTGATCAACATGCCATAACAATTTCCAGTCACCTGTTTTTTCCTTTTCCGTTTCTGTGCTTTCAATGGGCTTTACTAGTTGATCACGTATCTGTTAAAACACTTGTCACAAGTTTGATATTGAAGATGGAGAACACCTGGAGCATCAGAACAATATTGTGAGCATGTGTAGTACACCCCCCTTATTGTTATGCCACTGGTTGAATGCCATTATTTATATAATAGTGTCCTAATTCACATTAAGCAATCGAAGAGAATAACACTTCAGCCATCTGTATAGCATTCATATCAGTTTTCAATAATACTTGCCCTGCATGTACAACATACACAATCCTCTTCCAACATACATCCAAAATACATCAAACAATTGCAATAACCATTTTCAGGAGTAGGAATTAATATTATGGCATCAACAGAGAACATTAGCTTTTAGCTGATTTGCCACTAACACAGAATTGTCACTGAGGGATTCGGTGAATTACCAGCTAGTGAATCTTCAGGTGCCTCTCGGAGAGTCTAAAAAGTAAAAGTCAGTTATTTTTCTTCTTTTACCTTTTCGTATCTTCAAAATGGAATAGTAAAACAATTGAAAAGAGTTGTGGTAATATCGCCGCTTCGCAATGAAACAAAATGTGATATAATACACCTGACTATTTATTGACGTCCTTTGCATACGTAGGAAACCAGTTCATGTGTGAAACAAGAATATATGTCTTCTTTTGTAGTTTTTAATTCAATTGTCAGATTATTTTTTCTTGACTTTGTTATTTAATGCTGTTGCACTGAGCTAAGGAAATTATTTCTTGTCAAACCATTGTGATCTTATAATTCTACTGTTATTTTCATCAAAAGTACATGTATACCTATTTTAGCAAATGAATACAGGTCTGCTTTCTGGCTCATGAGTAGTGTGGTTATTTTCCTTTGTTATAAATAATCTGAGCAAATTGTGGAGGTAATGACCAAATCTGTTGTGGATGGAGTTTGATAAATTGCAATGTGATATTTATTTAATAAACTCTGTGAGGACAGCTTCAAGTGAAATCAAATTGTCTTATTTCCAAGTTTTCAGATGAATTTTCATAATCAAATTTAACTTGTTTGCCATAAATACCACTTAGGTATAAATACACAATGTGTAATTACATGATAAACGACACAGAAATTTAGAAGTTTTAAGCTCTCTTTTTAGCCCCATTTTTTAAAAGGATAATCTAATGGTGGACAATTCAAGAACATATATATATACTAAATGTAGGAGATACTTTCGAGCCATTGTAACTTTTAAAACTTATCAGACTAAGAAAGGCAAAGCTTCAAAGAAATGTTCCTTTCTTGAAATATGTGATACATTGATGGTCTAAGATGATAACTCAGTGTGACACAGAAAAGATATTTCCAATTTCAAAGCCAAAACTTGGCTCCATCTTTTTGTGCAGTGATCACTGCCAAATGAAAATGAGTGCTGCTTCTGTACCTCACCTGTATGGAGTATTGTGTCATGGACAACAAGCAGACCTCAAAGCAGTTTAATTTACAATTGATTTTTCGAAATAAATAGTGTGCAGTGTTTTTTTTGTCACTATTCACATCCAGTTCTTTGTACTTTTGCCAAAACATCTACCCAGTTACTCATTCATGTGTGAGTGTTTGTCCATAGAAAATAATAGGTCACATACAGCACTAGTCAATAAATAAATACTTCAACACCCAAATGTTTTGTGCATCCTACAAAATACTGAATTATGATAATAATAATTGAACATACGCAGTGAAACTAAACAGGGACAATCTCATTTAACAATATTTCTGGTAGGATGTCGGGCCCAGGGACCTGAACTTATGAGCAGTTTGCTTTTCATGGATCTTTTAAATGATTGATCGATTGATTATTTATTTATTTCCTTATTATTAAAAAAAGACAATGAATATTGTAGGAATATAAAAGAAAGAAAAATGTAAAGAAATACTTACTTTACTTACTTACTTTATCCTTCCATCGTCTGGTAGGCCTTAGGCCTGTACGATGTTTACGTCATTTTCATCTTCAGATTCTTCAGTATCATCGGGTTCGGCTGTGTAACGTGTTATGGGGAGAGGGGGTTCTTCATTATATAAATAATCCTTCCAGTATACATGGCAATTTAGATTTAAGAAGTACTTGTATCTTGCAAAAGGTAATTCTATTGTTGAATATCTGTCCCTAAGGACAGAGACAGCCATTGTTTGAGGTGTAATAGGTAATCTGATTATCATTTATTTCAAACTGAAATACAACAAAGTGAAAACAAGGAATAGATGGAGTTGCTTGTACAATGCAGTTTGATATTTCCTCTGGGAAAATTCAAAATTTGTCTGTTTAGCGGGCGTCTGTCACACACAGGCATCTACTTTTCTTCTCTGTATCAGTATGCCAAAAGTATAGGTCATACACTTTTCATATTTGGCCAGAATAGCGTCTTTTAAAAACTGTTTGTAAATGGTTAATAATTACACCAACACACTATAAAGGTGTATAACGCAGTTTGTCAGAGTTTGTCGAGTCATCGTTCCTGCGAATGACTTTGGAATTAATGTATAAGGGAATAGTTACATTTTCTTTATCGAGTCTTGTTGAAGAAATGATAATTCAGCCTCATCAGTATGTATTGGAAGGAGCCTTTATGTAGGTCCTTTACAAATCAACAATGATTCCACATTTCAATTTAAAGTATCATTTCAAAAGATTTTCTTTCATTTCTTAATGTTGTAATATTACATTCTTTGAAGGAGTTCCCCTTTCATCAACATGATCAAGGATATGGGCTCAAAAGTTTTCAAAATGTTGAATTATATTTTGTTTGATGAGAGTTATATGACATAGTTATTAGATGTATATTGTAAGTGTAGAGTGTGGGAGAAGATTTACTTGGTGCTGTTTCAGCTAGAGTAAAGATATATTCCTAGCTCATGGGTCTTTTGACAGACAATTTACAATACATCTACGTATATAAAAGAGGTATTCCTGTCTCAACTAATTCAGAAAGTGACCTTTCATTCAGTTTTGCTAATCTAAATTACCTTTTCTTTTAGACCAATTCATTTTCGACAGAATTCTTGACAAAGAATGAAAAAAACTGGCTTCAAGTTCCATTGTAAGTACAGGTTAGAATCTTAGAGAGCTCATTAGACTGATAGACTATCGACTTCAAAAGTTATCTAATTTAACATAGGTGCTCTACATGAAGGTCTCAACAAGCAAAGAAGATGCAGGAGGCCTTTCTTTTTACAATAATGAGCGGGTTTTCTTTTGTCTCGTTTATGTTATAGAACTGTGGTTTCTCACAACTGCCATGGAGCTTTGATGCCATGCCCTATTTTCCGATTTAAAGAACAAACAAGGGCTCCCCCGCCCGGCTATACTGACAATTGCATGTTTCCCCCTGTGAGTCATTTCTCTGTGTTGTGTCCATAAAATATAGTAATGCTTTTAAGACTGCAGAGGAAAATGAAATACACATAACTGCTCAATTGTAAAGAAGAAAAGTAAAATAAAATATAGCAAATTTCTGGAAAGTACAGTGTTCTAATGCTCTGAAATCAAAGGCAGGATTGTTGTTAAAACGTGTATCATTTCCTTGATAACTGCAATGTCAGCAAGTTCGATAAAGGAGATTTTGTTGCTCCAAAACGGATTGACAATTTTAGATAAGCCAGAGAAAATCTTGGTCAAACCAGATGTTACACCTACACTGAAATCGAGCTCAATAAAGCATTGTTATTTGCTCTGGGAACACTGGGACAGGGACACAACAAAGACCTTTTTCGATTGGTTTCTCTGTACATTCATTGAAATGTGAGAGGTCATTGAAAAAGAAAAAAAAACAACAACAACTTTCTGCAGTGGTGGGCATTAACTCGTTAATCCGTTAATAATGAAGCTAATAAATTTAGTAACTATTAACTAAGTTAACATATTTTTCATGTCAACTTAACTTCCATTAGTTAATTATTAAGTCAGTTAATTATAAAGTCCACTAATTTTAGTAAAAAAAGTTGTAAAAAAGACTCACTTTTGCATGAAAAAGACTTGAGCAGACAAAAGATAGCTCAATAGTGAAACTCAGACAGACATTGTCAAAGTTTTTTAAGTCTGGATATTTAACCTGTGACTCTTTTTGACACAGATGAGCCTAATCCTGATAGTGGTAGAAAATATCTTCACACAGATATGTCTGATACTTTTTATCGAATTAATAACTAAATTAACTTTTTAACTTTAACTTCAGTTAACTTGGCCAACATTTTAACTTATTAACTTTAACTTAGCTAATGAATTGATTGACTTTTTAACTGTAAACTCAGTTAAAATTTTTTGTGAAAAACATTTAACGCATAATATTATATCATATAACCTTGAAATGTAAAGCTGCAAATATGCTTTACATACAAAGTAACTTCAATTTTGGCAGATCTTTTAATGTCCAATGGAAAGAGCTTATAATATAAGCAACATTTCGTATGTACGATGGGTGGCAATAATATATATATGTTGCTTATATTACAGGGTTTTTTAATCAAACATCCAATTTTAATTTTCCGTAACAATTCTGTAACAGAAGTGAAGCAACTGTTTGAAATGAACACTAAGTCAGATTAGTCTATTCCACTGAATCGAAAGCAATGCCGTCATCTATTTGCATGACATTAATTTGCGTTTTCCTACTCATAAATACCGTGCAAATGGTTGAGATAATAATCAAATATGTCATGTAACATTCACAGTGCATAAAGAGTGATAAATTGCAATTTGATACTTATCTTATTCTTATGGAAAGACAGTTTATATATTCAAGATGTTTATAACAAAGTGTAACTTAACATATTTGCTATAAATAAAAGTTGAGCTTTAACGCAATAATGTGATAATTAATTGATGAAATCCTGTAAACTTCGAAATGTGATTGATTCTTTGTAGTCCTTGAAATCAAATGCATTTTTGTCATTGTGTTTGTTGGTTGTTCGAAAGTAGCAGCAGTATATTTTAAGGCTTGCAGAAAAGAAGGATTTTTGACAAAATGCCTTTTCTTCGTGCATGCCCTCTTAAGATATGTTGTAAATCAAAGAATACCTGACAACACGTTAAGTCCAAGAAGTCAAGCAGAAGTAGAAATAAATCCTTTAAAAAACTGTTCAAAAAATGCCATCTTTCACAGCTGACTGCATAAAACATTAAATGAATAATCAACTGTATCTGTCATCCAACGTTTTCATTTGACGTGATATATATTGTCATTGCATTTGCAAGAAGTTTTTTAAATTTCAAGATAATACATAATTTTAATTCTCATTACTTCATTTCTCAGGGAAGTGACAAACCTCTGTGTAGGAATTTTCTTTGATCCATGCACAATAAGCTCTGTGACTTTATTTTAGAAGTAGAATGTGGGAAGAACTACTTCAGTAGTTAAATTGAATCTCAAGTCATATGGGATTATTTTATTTCTTTGATGAGAAACTAAGAAGCTACAGGTCTGCCTTTGTGAAAATGTAAGTTTTATGTTTCTTAGATTTCTATGAATTTTTGTCAGCAATATAATTTCATGATGGGAATTCATGGAATTCAGTGTATTGTTAAGTATCATTATTATTTCAGCACTCTGTTAAAACCACATAGACACATTATTATGCAGCAATGCGACAGACGGACCCAGCCATCAGCTGAGACATGAAGACTACTTGTATTGGTGCACATCCCTGTGGCTACTCCTGGATAAGTAGGCCTATATCCCTTAAAACGACTCGGTGCACTTTGAGTGAACAGCATGTTAAAAACAGTCAGCCCAATAGAAAGTCGTTGTTGTTGCTTATGATTTAATCGATCAATATAGAGCATCATTAAATTTCAAAATTAATTTCTGCAAGTAATCCAAATGTTTCATGTTCCTGAACAAGAAAATTTTTTCAAAAAAAAATAGAGGCGATTTTTAGAGGTAATTCAGCTTGTTCATCCAATTTGGAGCCATCCCCATTTTTTAAACGCCGATCCCGCAAAAGCGTCCCGTTCCGCACCTGCCTATCCGCGTTTTATTACGAAATCCCGCGGCCCGCCGGTCCGCAAATTTGCCCGGTCCGCGTTTTACTACGACGCTAGCCCCCGTTTTGCTGACGTAGATTCACAAGCTGATTCTTGAATCTTAGAAAAAGCCTCCTGTCGGGAGGCCTGTGGCCATCTATACAGAGGCGACTGGCTCCATATAGAATCACTAAGACTACATTAGCGAAAGGCTGATGCATCGCCTCTAAAAAAAAGGCATTTGTATAAGATAAGAAAGTATGTAGGTTTGCATGCAGTTGTGTTGTTACAAAGTGGCAGCATTCTAAGGTGTTCAAAACCGACAATAATGTGAGAATCTAAATCCATTCCTTTATCTGAAATGAACACCTCCATTCTGCTTCATAAGCAATGTCTCCATCAATTTGCATTACATCAATTTGTCTTTCTCTCCTCAATACCATAAAAATGGCTAGATAATCATCAAACATGTCATGGAACATTCATGGAGCATAGAGTGTGATAAATCGCAATTTGATATTTATCTAATAAATTTTGTGAGGACAGTTTCAAGTGAAATCAAATTTGCTCATTTTCAAGTAGGTTTCTGATGAATGTTCATAATCTGATTTAACTCTCTCACCATAAATGAAGTCAGGTTTCAATGCCCAATATGGAAATAAATGGATAAATACCTGAAACTTTGAAACTACAAGCCGAGCAATACTATAATCATATCTTAAGAAAAATCACCATTTTAAAAATGGAGTTCTGATTTTGAATCCATGAGCGTTGAATGACAAATCTGGTTTTATTTCAAATACATTTTAAAATGAAGTAGGGAGTGGGAACCCAACTGATGCAGTGCACATTTGATGCTGGCTAATGCAAACTGAATGCCTATTAAGAATTTGATAAGAAAGATGTATTTTTCTGGTTATAATTCCATATTTAAGAAGAGATGACATTTCTATTTCCATTAATATAAACACGCGATTGTGAGATGATTCACCAAGAGTTTCATGTGTATTCTCCGTTCCATTGGTCGTTTTCATTAATTTCCATACTGTCATTATCAAGAAAATTCAGTGAAAATAATTCACATTTGAATAAATTATGATTATTATGACTGGAATTTTGAGGAGCTGGAGTATGGATATCTTTCACATCTCCTTGTGTGAAAAAAAAGCAACTGACAAATTCAAAATGTCAAGGTTTTGAAGGCAGCCAAGATGCTAGCTCCCTTATAAATATTATGGCAGACAAATGCCATACGTTTTTCCTGCCATACCCATTGTCAGCCTAAACAGGAAGTGTCAAATCCTTAGTTCCAAAAGGCAGCCAGCAATATTAGTACTGTGTTTTTGGTGCTTGAATAAACATAGGCTGCGCGGCAGCATACCCTCGGCTATTTAGCAGGCTATTTTGAAGCCTGTGAAATCTATTGACATACTGGCGATAGATTATGACCCTCAACTACAGCTTTACCAACCCTGTCATATTTAGATGGCCCAGTCTCCCTTTGTAAGGCCAAGTCTCCCACTTGATGGGGAAAGCTGGGTCAACATTTTTACAATTTTCATATGGCTTCAGCTCGTATGTTCAGGAACATATATATCAATGCCCTCCTTCAGATATATTCCTATCTATTTCTAGAAGCAATCAATGTATCAAGCATGTCTGTATAATCATAATGGTCAGCTGGAGGTGCAAGAACGTAAAAAGTGGGCCAACTCTCTCAAGCTTCCTCACTCTTTCTGGCTGACGGAAAGTGTTTTTAGATGAATGAAATGTCCATTTCTCTATTTTATATGATGTTTTATTGTATTTAATTTTGACAAATTCCCAGCCTTAGCATTCAACAGATTCAAGGTACTGAAAAGAGATGTTTCAATGAAATAAAAGGGTCACCTCATTGCTATGTCCTACTCCTGTCCTAATTGGCCTACCAAGTGCATAAATACAGGAGGTAAAGTCCGAATCACCGTCCATTCATGATTCTCTGGATGTATTAGATTACATAATTATAGATGATCAAACAATCAATCAATCAATCAATCAATCAATCAATCAATCTATCTATCTATCTATCTATCTATCTATCTATCTATCTATCTATCTATCTATCTATATTTGCTGGGATAAATTCACAGTGGATCTATCAGTCAAACGATTAATTAATTATTCATTCATTCAATCAGTCCAATCAGTCAAGCAATCTTAAGTTATTTAAACACCTAATCTAAAACACCCAATCTATCTATCTATCTATCTATCTATCTATCTATCTATCTATCTATCTATCTATCTATCTATCTATCTATCTATCTATCTATCTATCTATCTATCTACCTATTCTACCTTTATCATCTTATCATAAATTATGAATGGAATAAAGGCCTGCCTAAAAACAGAAATATTAGATAGGTTGTCTATCTATCCAATATATCTATTTTAAATATTAAACTAAAAACAATGTGTGGCCTACAGATACTTTTTAATAAGACTAATGTATTTACTACTTAACACCAAAAAGGTTAAATGCTGTCCAAACTTGGCTGCACTAGTATAACAATAGCTGAAAAGGCAAAAGAAAAGCCTGCATGGGATATAAAAAGTCATATCTCAACTTCTACTTGGCCTATATTTCTGATTTAAATTGGAAATGTCATTATAATGTTTAAGATAAAAAAAACTAAGACTATCAATGCAGTTTGAAGATATTTCTAAGAAAAAGGGGAATTTTGTTAGAAATATAGGGGTGCTATTTAACTGCTTCTGTACTCTCCCCTTTGTTCTTGGGTTTGGTCAGTGGAGAGGATTAGTGACATCATGTTACATAATGTCCATTCAACAAAAGCTGCACCCTGTTCCCCAACAAAGCAGTGACACTTATTGTCTTCAAGGTGCTAAAATATGTTAGGATGAGTTTTGTCATTAATTAAAATTCAGATTTATCCAACATTAAATATCTTTGGATATAAAATGAAATATTGCAATTCATAGAATTAAGGTTTTGTTGCATGCCAAGTAAATTTTATGAATAACCTTACAATTATTTAGTGGAATCATTTCTGCAATCATTATTTGATAGTTTGTATGCAATATTATAAATAAAAGTAGGTTGACATTAATTTAATTTCTTTCCTTTAATTTACATCACTCAGGTTAGATTTTAGCAAAAGGGGGTTTTGAGATTTCTTGTCAAAAGTTTAGAATGGTAAGGCCCCCAGAGTCAGAACTACATTGTATGTGCATAAAGCATATTTGTAGATATAATATATATAATTCATCATATTTAACCACATAAATTCTGAGGAAGAATGTGATGAAAAAAATTATACTTGGGGCACATTGTATGGCACTTTCAGTAACAGAAGATCCTAAATTGACTGAAATGTGACAATTCAAAGGTCTACACTGTACAATTGTTTGCCTATTTTTAGCAATTTCTGTCTTTTCATGTTCAAAAATCTAATGATATAACAGATATATGCATGAAAATTGTGTGTTTATTTCATGTTTATTCACTTTGTTCATATTCAAGAGCATTGCATGACTTTATTAGAAACAAAAAGGTTAGGAAGTTGGTATTTTCATATTTTGTTAATTTTATACTTCTTCTGTTGGCATAAAAATTGCATAAACTACACGCACATAAAACAAATAAAAAATAAAATACTTGGGGCACATTGTATGGCACTTTGAGTAACCAAGATCCAAAATTGACTGAAATGCGACAATTGAAAGGTCTATAGTTTTTGCCTATTTTTAGCAATTTCTGTCTTTTATGTTCAAATATATGATGATTTAACAGATAAATGCACGAAAACCATGTATTTCATTCATGTTTATTCCATTTTGTTCATATTCAAGAGCATGGCATGACTTTATTAGAGACGAAATGGCCAGGAAGTTGATATTTGCACATTTTTGTGAATTTTAAACTTGTTTTGTCAGCCTAAAATATTGCGTCAACTACATAATGGCCATGAAAGTTCCTTCTTGATAGGTTTAACTATAATACCTCTTGGTTTTTACCAAAGTAGTTATTACTGTTTTGGTGTGAGAGACCAAAATTCAAGAAAAATGTAAAAAATTACACATTTTTCCAGTGTTTTGGTTTTTATGCAAAATTCGTAAGATGGACCCTCTCAACGATTCAAGCAGTTAAGAGAGCTGTATTTTAGACAACTAAATTCTAAATTTCAAATGTCTAACTCCAAAATTGAGGGAATTGCAGAGGGTTGAAAAAAACCCATTTTTTTACATTTTTGGTTCATTCTTTGAAATCTATTTTAGGTAGAGCATTCAGACCCCCAAAAGGCACAACTAGGGTATTTAATACATATTATGGTAGATTTTCATGCCCATAGGTATAACCGTTTCCGAGTTCTGGTCCGGAAACGAAAAAAATCAATTTTTCCGAATTTTCAATATTTTACAAAAACTGTAGTCACTGCATAAATATGAACTCCAAAAGGCACATTAACACTATAAGACCCATTCATGAGTAAAATTTCATATATATAGGTGTAACAGTTTTGGCACAGAGGCCAATACACATTGTGTGACGCCGCTTTTCAATAAATTACTCTATTTTGTCTCTGTGATTTTTTTAAATCTGTCATATTTGGGTGAATTATTTTTGAAGTGAATTTAATTGTGTTATTTTGGAAACTTCAGGTGTACAGGAATACACTTCTTGTTAGATGGTTTAACAGAATATCATTATTATTATCTGTCACCAAAGAACAATCAAATTTTATAAACTATAAAGCGCTAGTGAGCAGTCTACTGGAATTAGCGGTATAAAAATGCCTATTATTATAAAACTGACAAAACACCTCCAGAATTGTGTAAAATTGACATTTTTAGACAATTATTGTGATATTTTACACCACTCCACTTCTGCACTTCTCATTTGATTTACCAAAATCAGAGGCTTCTGTGCATTCTGACAATGAAGGGATACCTAGATCTGGATCTTTTAAATATATCTTTGCTAAGAACAAAAATGAAGGAATATTTGTCAAACTTTAGTGACAACAATGGCCAAAGTAAGTTATACCAGTTAAGCTGTGTTATTGAAAATAATGTTGAAAGTGACAAGGTTGTCAAAACAATGTACCAGTATATGTTACAGATAGGATAAAGCCAACATTCAAGCAATGTAAAGCTAGATCTTCTAAAAATACCTTTCCAACCAATGAATGGTTCGACAATGATTGTAAAAATCAGAGAAAGTTGTTGAATAATTTTGCAAAGGTTAATGATCTCTCAATAACTCAGAACAAATTAGATCATGAGGCACTCCGTAAAGTTTATAAACAGTTCATACAAAGAAAGAAACAAAAGTTCGAGGAAGCAAATAGAAATGAAATGGAAAATCTTGCTGGTAAGAACCAGGCTGATTGTTGGAAATACTGGAATAAGTTGAAGGCTGTAGGAAAGGAACAGGTAAACCTCCCCGTTTTGCCTACTCTTCATGAATACTTTGAGCAACAATCTCACTTACCAGAGCATGACTACTTTGACAAACATAACATTGAAAATATAGCTTGCTCCATTCAAAACTCAACCTATGCTTGTAACAATGAAGTAGCAAGTGATATCTATGATAGTGTCATAACTGAAAATGAGGTTGCCCTCCATCTAAAGAAACTTAAAGACAACAAAGCAGCTGGAATTGACGGGATCACATATAAACTAGTTGTACGTTTCTGTGCTGAAGAATTGTAGTTTGCAGTTGTAAATGAAGTTGTATTATTGTTGGGAAAGTTCTGTGACCTGTTGGCCATGCATTTACTTTTCTTCTCTGTATCAGTATGTCAAAAGCATAGCTCATATGCCTACACCTTTCGTATTTGAATATGGCATCTTAAAACTGCTTATAAATGGTTAATAATTACACCAACACAAAACAGTGGTGTGTGACACCGATTGTTTGAGTTTGTCGAGTCATCAATGTTCAGAATGACTTTAGAACTAATGTATAAGTGAATGGCTAAATTTTCATTATCAAGCCTATTTGAACAAATGATAATTCACCGTCATCACCATGTATTGGACGGAGCCTTTAAATGGGTCCTTTATGAATCAACAATGATTCAACATTTTAATTTACAGCATCATTTCGAAAGACATTCTTTCATTTCTTTGAGCTGCAATATTACAGTTCTTTGAAGGAGTTCCCCTTTCATCAACATGATCAAGGATATGTGCTCAAAAGTTTTCAAAATGTAGAATTATATTTCATTTGATGAAAGATATATAACATGATTATTATTTTGTAAGTGTAGAATGAGAGAGAAGATTTACTTGGGGCTGTTTCAGAGTAAATATATGTTTCTTGCTTGTGGGTCATTGGACAGACAATTTACAATCTATGTACATTTGAAAGAAGCTATTCCTTCTCAACTAATTCGGAAAGTAACCTTTCATTTAGTTTTGCTTATTTAAATTACTTTTCATTTATTCATGTCTGACATAATGCTTGACAAAGAATGAAAAAAAAAAAACAAAAAAAAAGCTAGCTTCGTGTTCCATTGTAAGAGCTGATCAGAATCTTAAAAAGTTCATTGGACTGACAAACCTTCTACTTCAAAAGTTATCTAATTTGACACGGGTGCTCTTAAATGAAGAACTCAAAAAGCAAAGAACAAATTTGGCTTTCTTCGCCTCACGCAGGAGACCTTTCTCTTCAGAATAATGAGCAGGATTTCTTTTGCCTTGTTTATATTATAGAAATGTGGTTTACCTAGAACTGTTATGAAGCTTTGATGCCATGCCCTCTTTTCCAGTTTAGAGAACACACAAGGGCTCCGCTGGGCCGACTATAGTGACGATTGTATGTTTTCCCCTGTGATCGAGTCATTACTCTGTGCTGTGTTCATGAAATATAGTAATACGTTTGAGACTGCAGAGGAAAGTCAAATACACATAATCGCATAATTGCAAAGAAGAAAAGTAAAATAAACACCGCAGGATAGTATTGGTCAAAATACTGAAAAATACATTTTTATTCTGGAAAGTTAAATGTTGTGATCATAGGTAGGATTCTAGTTATAATGTGTATGACTTCCTTGATAACTGCAAAGTCAGCAAGTATGATAAAGGCAATTTTTTTGCTCCAAAAACGGATTGACAATTTCAGATAAGACAGAGAAGATCTTGGTCAAACCAGATGTTCCACCTACACTCAAACTGAGGCTCAATAAAGCATTGTTATTTGCTCTGGGAGCACTGGGACACAACAAAGACCTTTTTGGTTCCTGTATTAATTCATTGAACAATGAGAGGTCATTGCAAAAGAAAAAAAACAACAACAAAACCTAACTTTCTGATTGTTGGTTAGCAGATAACGAGAGTCTGAACGTCAATGTTTTACTTGTGTAACCGTGAAAATATTTAACTCATAATATTATATGCATATAACCCTGAAAAGTAAAGCAGCAAATATGCTTTATATACACACAGTAACTTCAATTTTGGCAGATCATTGGATGTTTAATTGCTTATAATATAAGCAAGATATACATATATTGGCATTTTCATATTTATGAATGTGTAAATACATGATTAATTATGTTGCTATATTATATTATAAGGTTTTTTAATTAGACATCCAACGTGAATTTTCCGAAAATATTCTCTAACAGTAGTGAAGCGATTGATTGAAATGAACACTAAGTCAAGTCTATACTTAATCGAAAGCAATGCTGCCATCTATTTGCATTACATCAATTTGCTTATCCCTACTCATTAATACCCTGCAAATGGTTGATATAATAATCAACATGTCATATATAACATTCTCAAAGTATAAATTGTGAAAAATCAAAGTTTGATGATCTAATTACTTTGTGATGACAGTTTCAAGGGAAATCAAATTGGCTCTTTTTCAAGAGGGTTTCTGATTAATGTTTATAACAAAAGGTAGCTACACATTTTTGCTATAAATAAAAGCCGAGCTTCAATGCAATTACATTGAAATTAATTGATAATGTCCTCAAAACTTTGTAAAGTGACAACAAGTGTCATCTTTCACAGCTGACTGCATTGAAATTATTGAATTAATAATCAACTGTGTCTGACACCAAAAGCTTTCATTTGACTCGATATATGTTGTCACTGCATTTGCAGGAAGTATTTGTAATTTCAAGATGGTATATTATTTTAATTCTCATTACTTCATTTCTAAGGGAAGTGACAAATCTCTGCGTGGGAATTTTCTTTGATCTATTCACAATAAGCCCTGTGACTTTGCTGTAAAAGTAGAATCATGGAATGTGGGAAAAAGTACTTCTTTTTGCAGATTCAAATCTCAAAACATATGAGATTTATTCTATTTCTTCGATGAAAAACTTAGAAGCTACTGGTCTACCTTTGTAATCAATGCAAGTTTTATGTTTAACAGATTGCTAAGAATTATTAGGATGGAAATTCATGTAATGCAGTGGACTGCTAAATATTATAGCCCTCTGCAACTTACAACAAAGCAAGAAGCTCTTATTATTGTTTCAGCACATGTAGTTTGGACCAGATAGACACATCATTATATGCAGCAATGTAGCAGATGGACCCAGCCATCAACTGAGACTTGAAGACCACTTGTATTGGTGCACAGACTTGTGCCTATTCCTGGATAAGTAGGCCTATTTCTATGAAAACAACTCAGTGCACTTCAAGTAAACAGCATGTTTGAAAAAAGCATTCAGCCCAGTGAGAAAGGCTTTATTGTTTTCATTAAGATTTAATCGCAGGGGCATCAGTTTAATTTTAAATTGGTCGGACAAATAGTGGTCACATCTTCTTGGATGAAGTCAGGCGGAAAATTATAATTTTTATGATTCAAAACATGTATACTTTTTGCCAAAACAGTGGTGGGGCAAATTCCCCACCTGCCCTTCGATGCCACTGTATAATCGATCAATTATAGAGCATCATTAATTTGAAAAATTAATTTCTCCGAGTATAATCCAAACTTGTCTTGTTCATTTCTGAAAAAATAGAGACATTTGTAAGATAACAAAGTATGTTGAATTTTGTTGTTATGAAGTTGGCCTGTATGACCATCAACAACAATTGAAATTTGAGAAGAGTGGCAGCATTACGAAGGGCGTTCAGAAAGTTCGAGGCTTTTTTTCATAGGGATACTTATTTTCAATCTAGAACTATGATTTTTTCACAGGATAAAATTCAGCATATTTGGAATGGATTTCCAAAATTTTGGACAATTTGGACATTTCAAAGTCATTCTGTGGTAGCCATGGAAACTGAAAGTTCGGCTTCTTGGGGCAGGTAACACTGAAACCAAGAATGCCAAGAAATTGTGACTGTGGGGGACTTCTCTCTGTCACTTGTATCAGTGGGATTGACAATATTTGACACAAGAAATATGGCATTAGCTTCTAAATATGCTTTCAAGCACAGTAAATGTGCATATTCTTACACTGAACCCATGTAGGAAAAGACTCCTGCACGCCAGATTTGGAGAGGGAAATTCAGGAGGCAAAGGTGTGTTTCCCTGACTGCACAAGGACTTGTGAAAGCATGGATTCAAGAATATGAACAAGAGACCAAAATGGACAGCATTATCCATTCAAGCTATTCCTAGGACATGTTGCTTTACATAAGTCGTGGTTTTCCCTTACTTTAGTCCATGGTGGCTATTTTTTCAGGCACTGGAGGAGAAAGGCTTCGGATGACTGAAATTCTTTCACAGAACTTTGTTTGGAGGACTTCAAGGAACATTTACTTCAATGGGTCAGGTGTATGAATCAATGCTTTTGGTGAGCTTGGGAGTCTATTTTAAGGCTAATATTATACTTTTTGTGTCAAATATTGTCAATCTCACCAATGCAAGTGATAGAGAGAGGTCTCTCACAGCCAAAATGCATTGGCTTTTGTGGTTTTAGTATTACCTGCCCCAAGCAGCCGAACTTTCAGTTTCCATGGCAACCACAGAATGAGTTTAAAATGTCCAAATTGTCCAAAATTTTGGAAATCCATTCCAAATATGCTGAATTTCATCCTGCGAAAAAATCATAGTTCTAGATTGAAAATAAGTGTCCATATAAAAAAAGCCTTGAACTTTCTGAACGCCCCTCATAAAAAGGCGTTCAAAACCGACAATATGTGAGAATCTAAACCCATTCCTTTATTTCAAATGAACACCTCCAATCCTCCATTTTGTTTCATATTATTAAGCAATGTCTCCATCAATTTGCATTACATCAATTTGGCTTTCACTCCTCATTAATACCATACAAATGGCTGAGCTGATCATCAAACATGTCATGGAACATTCATGGAGCATAGAGTGTGATAAATCGCAATTTGATATTTATCTAATAAATTTTGTGAGGACATTTTCGAGTGAAATCAAATTTGCTCATTTTCAAGTAGGTTTCTGATGAATGTTCATATTCTGATTTAACTATTTTGCCATAAATGAACTCAGTTTAGAATGTCCAATATGGAAATGAATGGAAAAAAAGCACATAACTTGAAACTACCAGCTGAGCAATTCTATAACCATTTTAAGCTGTGGTTTTATGGCATGCTCACAATGTTTCTATTCAACATTGAGGTAAACCAGACTAAGACTTGCCAATCACATGCTCTAAGGAAGTAGACAAGGCCATCAGCATACTCCGAAACCTGTACTTCAGGCTGCAAGGATCACCATCTTCTTATACATAATTTGGTAGGGCAAATAATCTAATTAAAAATTAACATTGTTACCCAGAACACCTGAAAAAAGTACCTTCCAGATAAAGCAAAACTGGGAGCTACAATATGTATATATATGGTCAAAACATCAAAACATTTGGATAAAGGTCTATGGGAACTAATCATTGTATTCTGAGGCCAGAATATCAGATTTTATAGCATCCATTACGCCAAAGAAATATAGCCAAAGAAAGACTTTATGGATTTTACTGTGACAGATCCACACTCTTCAATTTTAAATGGCTGATCTAAAAATCATCTGTCTGCAGGGACAGATCAACATGAAAAAATTAACTAATTACACTCGCAACCACAATATCACAATTTCTTGAAAAATGGAGTTCTGATTTTGAATCCATGAGTTGCATGACAAATCTAGTTTTATTTCAAATACATTTTAAAATGAAGTAGGGAGCGGGAACCCAACTGATGCAATGCACATTTGATGCTGGCTAATGCAAACTGAATGCCTATTAAGAATTTGATAAGAAAGATGTATTTTTCTGGTTATAATTCCATATTTAAGAAGCGATGACATTTCTATTTCCATTAATATAAACACGCGATTGTGAGATGATTCACCAAGAGTTTCGTGTGTATTCCCAGTTCCATCGGTCGTTTTCATTAATTTCCATATTGACAAATCTCCTGTCTTCTCATCATCTAGAAAAATTTAGTGAAAATAATTCACATTTGAACAAATTATGATTATTATGGTCGGAATTTTGCGGAACTGGAGTATGGTTATCTTTCACATCTCCTTGTGTGAAAAATAAAACAACTGACAAATTCAATCTTTCAAGGTTCTGAAGACAGCCAAGATGCTAGCTCCCATATGGCAGACAAATGCCAAAAGTTTTTCCCACCATATCCATTGTGTCAGCCTTAACAGGAAGTGTCAAATCCTTAGTTCCAAAAGGCAGCCAGTAATATTAGTACTGCGTGTTTGGTGCATGAATAAAAAACATCAATAGTCCCCTAAGAAATGCTGATTATGCATTCTAAACAACTTCGTTTAACAACTGTTTAGCATTCAAACCCAAGGACCATATATTACACAAAGTCACCATGATGCGAGTGGAACATGAAAATTGATTTTCACAAGGAAATTCATAGAGCAAGGGTGCATGATAAATAATGTTTTTTTAGTGGATGGCTACATGCTTTCAATAAATTACTGCATGTAGGTCCATTTTGTCCCGGTTATTTTTTTTTAATCTGTCATATTTGGGTGAATTATTTTTGAAGGGAATTTAATTGTGTTATTTTGGAAACTTCAGGTACAGGAATACACTTCTTGTTAGATGGTTTAAGAGAATATCATTATTATTATCTGTCACCCAAGAACAACAAAATTTTATAAACTATAAAGCGCTAGTAGCGCTAGTGAGCAGTTTACTGGAATTAGCGGTATATACATGCCTATTATTATCAAACTGACAAAACACCTCCAGAATTATGTAAAAGTGACATTTTTAGACAATTATTGTGATATTTTACACCAGTGCACTTCTGCATTTCTCATTTGATTTACCAAAATCAGTGGCTTCTGAGCATTCTGACAATGAAGCGATGCCTAGATCTGGATCTTTTACATATATCTTTGCTAAGAACAAAATGAAGGAATATTTGTCAAACTTTAGTGACAACAATGCCCAAATTAAGTTATAACAGTTAAGCTGTGATATTGAAAATAATGTTGAAAGTGACAAGGTTATCGAAACAATGTACCAGTATGTAACAGATAGGATAAAGCAACATTCAAGCAATGTGAATCTTCTAAAAATACCTTTCCAACCAATGGATGGTCCGACAATGATTGTAAAAATCAGAGAAAGTTTTTGAATAATTTTGCAAAGGTGAATGATCTCTGAGATCATCTCTCAATAACCCAGAACAAATTAAATCATGAGGCACTCCTTAAAGTTTATTAACAGTTGATACAAAGAAAGAAACAAAAGTTCGAGGAAGCAAATAGAAAAGAAATGGAAAATCTTGCTGGTAAGAACCAGGCTGATTGTTGGAAATACTGGAATAAGTTGAAGGCTGTAGGAAAGAAACAGGTAAACCTCCCTGATTTGCCTACTCTTCATGAATACTTTGAGCAACAATCTCACTTACCAAAGTGCGACTACTTTGACAAACATAACATTGAAAATATAGCTTGCTCAATTCAAAACTCAACCTATGCTTGTAACAATGAAGTGGCAAGTGATACCGCTGTTATCGTCTGAGTATCCCCGTTTGGAAGGGTGAAACTTTTCACCCTTCTTTCAGACAGCCACAGAAAGTTTTGGTCTTTAAAAAACCATTAGCCCTGTCCCCAACAAGACAGTGTCCTTGAGTTACCCCTTCTATGTTTACCCCCAATGCCTTAGTATATTCTTGGTGACACTATATGTTGGGTCATTGGTTGAAGAAAACAAAGCCCAATTTACCCATTGGCCCATATTTGGGAGGGTCATCACCCCGTAAATGTGATAAACCCAGAAGGAAACTGTCCTCGTGGTAATGGCTTTTTAACAACCGAAACTTTCTCTGGGTATCTGGTGGGAGGGTAAAAAGTTTTGCCCTTCCAAACGAAGATACCTAAACGATAACAGCGGTATTTGTCATAGTGTCATAACTGAAAATGAGGTTGCCCTCCATCTAAAGAAACTTAAAGATATCAAAGCAGCTGGTATTGATGGGATCCCAGCTGAGTTATAAAAATATGCAAGTGATAAACTAGTTGTTCCTTTCTGGGCTGTTTTTAATCACATATTTGATAAGGGTGAATATCCATCTCAATGGTCTGTCTCAAGGGCTCATCAATGCTCTGCATAAAAAAAAATTATTTAAAAATGAAGAATTGAAGTTTGCAGTTGTGAACGAGGTCGTATTATTATTGAGAAAGATCTGTGACCTGTCAGACAGGCATCTACTTTTCTTCTCTGTATCAGTATGCCAAAAGCATAGCTCATAGGCCTACACTTTTCATATTTGAATATGGCATCTTAAAACTGCTTATAGATGGTTAATAGTTACACCACACAAAACAGTGGTGTGCGATACCGAGTTTGTCGAGTCATACATTATAGTACTAAAGTCATTTTCAACAATGATAAGTGAATAGCTACATTTTCATTATATAGCCTAGTTGAAAAAATGATATTTCACCACCATCACCACGTATTGGAGCCTTCAAATGGGTCCTTTATTAATCAACAATGATTCGGAATTAATTTACAGTATAATTTCAAAAGACTTTCTTTCATTTATTAATGTTATGATATTACATTTCTTTTAAGGAGTTCCCCTTTCATCAACATGATCAAGGATATCTGCTCAGGAGTTTTCAAAATGTAGAATTATATTTCATTTGATGAGAGATATATAACATGATTATTATTTGGTAAGTGTAGAATCTGGGAGAAGATATACTTGGTGCTGTTTCAGAGTAAATATATGTTTCTAACTTATGAATGGGCCATTTGACAGACAATATACAATCTATGTACATTTGAATGAGTTTTCCATTCTCAACTAATTCGGAAAGTGACCTTTCATTTAGTTTTGCTTATCTAAATTACTTTTCATTTAGTCCATGTCCGACATAATGCTTGACAAAGAACAAAAAAAAACAACGAAAAAAACTTGCTTTGTGTTTCATTGTAAGAGCTGATCAGATACTTAAAAAGTTCATTGGACTGACAAACCCTCTACTTCAAAAGTTATCTAATTTAACACGGGTGCTCTTTATGAAGATCTCAACAAGCAAAGAACAAATCTGGCTTTCTTCGCCTCATGCAAGAGGCCTTCTCTTCAGAATAATGGGCAGGATTTCTTTTGCCTTGTTTATGTTATAGAACTGTGGTTTACCTGCAACTGTTATGAAGCTTTGATGCCATGCCCTATATTCCAATTTAGAGAACACACAAGGGCTCCCCTGGACCGACTATTCTGACAATTGTATGTTTTCCCCTGTGATCGAGTCATTCCTCTGTGCTGTGTTCATTAAATATAGTAATACTTTTGAGACTGCAGAGGAAAATCAAATACACATAATCGCATAATTGCAAAGAAGAAAAGTAAAATGAACACCGCGGGATAGTATTGGTAAAAATACTGAAAAATACATTTTTATTCTGGAAAGTAATATGTTGTGATCATAGGCAAGATTCTAGTTATAATGTGTATGACTTCCTTGATAACTGCAAAGTCAGCAAGTGTGATAAAGGAGATTTTGTTGCTCCAAAAACGGATTGACAATTTCAGATAAGCCAGAGAAGATCTTGGTCAAACCAGATGTTCCACCTACACTTAAACTGAGGCTCAATAAAGCATTGTTATTTGCTCTTGGAGCACTGGGACACAACAAAGACCTTTTTGGTTCCTGTATTCACTCATTGAACAATGAGAGGTCATTGCAAAAGAAAAAAAAAACCAAAAACAAAACCTAACTTTCTGATTGTTGGTTAGCAGATAACAAGAGCGTCAAATCTTCAATGTTTTACTTGTGTGATCGTGCAAATATTTAACTCATAATATTATATGCATATTACCCTGAAAGGAAAAGCAGCAAATACGCTTTACATACACTCAGGTCATTGGAATGTTTAACTGAATGTGCTAATAATGTAGGCAAGATATACATATATTGGCAATTTCATATTCATGAATGTGTCAATACATGTATAATAATGCTGCTTATATTATAAGGTTTTTTAATTAGACATCCAACATGAATTTTCCGAAACTATTCTGTAGCAGTAGTGATGCGATTGACTGAAATGAACACCAAGTCAAGTCTATACTGAATCAAAAGCAATGCTGCCATCTATTTGCATTACATCAATTTGCTTTTCCCTACTCATTAATACACTGCAAATGGTTGAGATAATAATCAACATGTCATATAAAACATTCTCAAAGTATAAATTGTGATAAATCTAACTTTTATCTAAGTTTGATGATCTAATGACTTTGTTATGACAGTTTCAAGGGAAATCAAATTGGCTCATTTTAAAGAGGGTCCCTGATTATTGTTTATAACAAAATGTAGCTACACATTTTTTGCTATAAATAAAAGCCGAGCTTCAATGCAATTACGTTGAAATTAATTGATAACATCCTCAAAACTTTGAAAAGTGACAACAAATGTCATCTCTTCACAGCTGACTGCATAGAAATTATTGAATTAATAATCAACCGTGTCTGACACCAAAAGCTTTCATTTGACTCGATATATGTTGTCACTGCATTTGCAGGCAGTTTTGTAATTTCAAGATGGTATATTATTTTAATTCTCATTACTTCATTTCTCAGGGAAGTTTATCTCTGAGTGGGAATTTTCTTTGATCTATTCACAATAAGCCCTGTGACTTTGCTGTAAAAGTAGAATCATGGAATGTGGGAAGAAGTACTTCTTTTTGCAGATTCAAATCTCAAAACATATGAGATTTATTCTATTTCTTCGATGAAAAATTTAGAAGCTATACTGGTCTACCTTTGCAATCAATGCAAGTTTTATGTTTAACAGATTGCTAAGAATTATTAGGATGGAAATTCATGTAATGCAGTGGACTGCTAAATATTATAGCCCTCTGCAACTTACAACAAAGCAAGAAGCTCTTATTATTGTTTCAGCACATGTAGTTTGGACCAGATAGATACATCATTATATGGGTCAAAATTTGAAAACCTTGAAATTTCAGCTGAAAAAATTTTGAAAATTTTTCGCTCCAGAAAAGCCTTTTAAAGTTTGCGTTGGGTAGGTCAAACAATCAGCTATCACTGCACTTTCATGTCCAAGGGTCCAAATGCTCTGCTGATCTGCACTGAGGTGATAAACATAGCTGTAATGTTTTTTGACTGTCATTAAAATCACACTAATAACTAAACAATTCTGACCACTTTGGGCTAAAAAATTGATTGCCAATGATTAGGCAAGTTGCTTGCACATTTTGGGCCAAGTTCCAGGTCTCTAATGCCAATTATTTTTGAGAAACTGCATTTTGATCAATTAAATTGCTGAATATGTGTGTCATTAGCATCATGCCTATAACTTGAAATCGGTATCACTTAGAGCTAAAGAATGTATTACCAACATATGGGAAAGCGGCTATTCTGCACGCATTAAGCTATATTTCAGGTCTCTATGACCAATAGTTATTGAGATAGAACATATCCTTGCACCAGATATTTACAAACACAAGCAAAAATACTTGTTTCATCAATTACATAGGCCAATTTTTGAAGTGTCGTCATGGACGTCCGAAGTCCGAACGTCAAAAAATTACCAAAATTTCATTTAACTCAACATTCAAAAGGCTGTAACTCCATGATGGCTGACCCCAGTTCAACCTATATGGTGTCAAAATGAAGATAATTTTTCTGGCTTCCTGCTTGAACTACTATAATGTCATATAGCTTGATACAATGAATAGAAATACCTACTAAACAAAATATTGATTTCAGATTTTTTTTTTCCGAGACTTAAAAGTTATATAATTTTCAAAAATATGTTTTAGAATGAGTTGACTAGGCTTCCATTCAGGAAAATGCTATATTAGGTGAGCCCATATAGTCAGCATCAATTTGGTACCAAGTACATTGGTTGAAAGTGCTCCTGAACAAATATAATGATAAAACATTGTTCCTTGTTTTTGCCGAAAAATGTCATTTTTTGGCAATAAAAGTGTAAATCGATGTAGGAGTGAGTGTATTTGATAAAGAATTCAACAAAGAAAATTATTTTGATCTGATTGTGCATGTGTTTATTTATTCTTTAATACAAAGAGAACAATGGATTCAATGAAATACCTAAAAGTTTCTTTTCGTCGGAAGTTGCTGTTCCGAAGGATCAAATGGCAAAATAATTTTTCGCGTCTTATAACCAGAAGCTGACCATGTAAATCATACACAGTATCATTAAAATTATTTTTTAAATTTTAAGACTTTTAAGACTTTTCTATACATATATTTGTAGCTAACATAATCAAACTTTGAAATAGTCAAAATAAGTCAGGTTTTTGGACAAGTAATAATATTTTTTGTGGCCAAACTTAGTGCCCAGTTGAAGATAAACTAATGATGTGCCTTGGAGTGTTTGCAGCAACTGTTGCTAAAATTGGTTGCTTGTGGGAGGAAGGGACATCTGCATGAAGTAAATGCCTTAAGAGATCTGGAGGTGTTTGTCATGCTTCTGTTTATGGTGCAACATTAAGACAATTTTCAAGTTTTTGTTAACATTTCCTTAAATTGCTAGAGTACTAAATAACACAGTGAACCTGAAACTCATGATTTGTGCCTTGGTTTCTTTTTGCCAATATTGCAGACAGATTTAATGAAATTCACATGAATGTATCCCATGCCACATATAAACTGGGCTCATTTTGTAGGCTCTAGAGACATCTAGAGGGTCTACACTTGGCCTGTTTAGGCTCCTCTGAGACGTCTGTAGGGGCTCATTTTATTGGATATCTAGACCGTCTGCAATTATTCTGTTTAGGGTTCATGGAGATGTCTGTAAGGGCCAATTTTTCCAGACGGTCTTTAAGCAACAGATAAATCAGTGCTAAAGACTCCAATCTAGACCCTAATTAACAACTTTATGTGGTCGAGAGATGTCTGCTTCTTATTATTTCTAGTGATTTGTCTGGATTTCAAGGGTTTTCATTATTTGGAGACGTCCGTACATCTGCAAAATACAGAAATCAATGATTTCTTGAACGTCTAGATTGCTCAAATATTTTCCATTAACAGACGTCTCAAGAAGTCGCAAAAGTGATGGCTGGAGACACTCTAGACATCTGTTGGACCCCTGCTTTGGGTCCTGTTCATAATACCCATCCTGAGACTAGTGACTGTGCAACATCTGATAAACATTAAACTATCAAAATAATTCCAAGAGTGAGTATCCACTCTTTCCATGAGCTTTTTAGACAAAATGTCTCCCTACTTTGGGAGAACTCAATATAGCCGGACACTTACAAAATAATTATGTTCCTTCTCCATCTTTCATTACACATACTGGTTACTTTTATCTGATTGTTTAACACTCAAGCAATTAATTGGCAGCAGTGGCGTAGCTAGTGGGGGGCAGGGGGGGCAAGTTGCCCCCCCAGACAACTTTTTGGGGAAAAATGGGGAAATGGAGAAAATAATGGGGAAATGGACCAAAAAGGGGAAATTGAGAAAAAGTTGTGAAATGTGGGAAAATGAGGGGAAAAGATGGGAAAAGGGAAAACAGAGAGGGGAAAAGAAACGAAAGGGCAAACAACGTTTTTGGGGAAATCCTGTTGAAATTCTTGCGGACACTTTATTTGAAACTTCAAAGTATGACAACTTGACAAGTAAACAGGAACCGGTAGGAGAGACTTGCATAGTACATACTTGAGTGAAAAATTAGGTATTTAGTAATGTATATCCAGTTGGCCTGCATGGTCCAATAGTTCGCATGATTTAACTCCTAACATTCGAGCTTATGAAGTCTTAATAATATATTTTGGCCACAACAACAAACAAGAATGATGATTTTAGTAAAATTTTTGGAATCAACAGTCAAAAAGAAAGGTCAATTTGAAAATGCTGATGATGAATTGGAACCTGTGAAATGTGAAATATGGAATTAGAATTCATGAACAAAATTCACTGCTCCACATGATGGAATCAAACAGGAATTTTCTGAACTTAATGGCCGTCAATTAATTGAACTTTTGAAATTTTTCCCGGCATATTGCTCATGCTCACAACACCTTGGCAAAGCTCTTTCTTCTTTTAAAAATGGCCATTGCTTTTTTTTAAGAATGTCTTCGTCTGCCTTGGCTTTTATCTGAATACAGGTCTACAGCCTCTAGAGCAACTTTTTTACAAACTGTTATAACTTGCATCATCATATTCAAAGTGCTTTCAATGTTATGTGTGCTTTATTTGAGATTTCAGCAAAGTTTGTCAAAAGTTCAGAACTTTGTCGAACGTACGCCGTGTTGTCGATAACATTTTGGGGAAATCCAGGGTCATTTGCCCCCCCAGAGAAAAATCCTAGCTACGCCACTGATTGGCAGTATAGGATATCTAAAACTGAAAATACCAGGTCCAACCAATCAGAAACATGTCCTAGGTGCTGTTGTGCCCACCAAACGTCTCCCAAATGTTCCAAGACAACAATGGGTAAACAATCTTCTGGCCGCCAGACTGCTCGTGTCCACACTCTTGGCCTTTCTTCTATTGCTCTGCCTTCTCTTTCTCCGGCCAACCCATCTGGTGAGGCATATTCTTTTAACACTTCTGGGTCTCTGGCCAAACCTTCATGTGTGGAACAACTATCCTCCTCCTCTGCTGAACCACCTGGGGAAGCAACTAACCCTCAATCTTCTTCCACCTCCACTAAACCTCCACCTCCTGCCAAACCTGCAGGGGAGGCAATGTCTTCAATTTCTTCACTGACACTAACCTCCTCTGCACCTGAACCACTCGGCCAGGTAACCTTATCTTAACCTCCAGCTATTCCTAGTGAGTCTTCCTTCTCTGCTGATCCATCTGGTTAAGCAACTACTCCTCAACCCTTCTCCACCTCCACTAAATCTCCATCTCACGCCAAACCTCAGGGGGAGGCAATGCCTTCGACTTCTTCTCTGACACTAACCTCCTCTCAAACTTCCCCTTCTCCTACTGAATCTACAGTGGAGACAACTTTTCCAAATTCTACTCTGGCGAAACGGAGGCAGCTAATTCCTTTAACAAACCTTTTTCCACTCATGCCAAACCACCTGGTGAGGCACTAACCTCCTTAGCTGCTGAACCGTTTGGTGCAGCATCCTCCTTTCAATCTCCTCTTACTTATTCTCAAGCTTCTTCTTCTCCTAAATCAATTTCTTTATCTCAGCCATCCCTTACACAGTTCCTCAGCCACAAAAACATCAAAACTCACCACTTTAACAAAGTCAATCAAACATGGTGAGCATTGCGTTTAGCAACATGTAACCAGGCTCTTGCCACCTAATGTCAACAAAGAAATTTGGATTTTTCCCAAAATTCACAATCTTATTATGATCATTGGTGATTCAAATTTATCAAAGATAGAAGTAATCAGAAAATCAATGGCAATCAAACTTCAGATCATGTCCTATCCAGGGGCAAAATTTGCCAGTCTTTATGACATACTAAGAAATCACAGCAAAACCTTTTTGAAAGGAAAACACCTCATTCTAAGTGTTGACATCAACAACAAACAAGTGAGTGCCACTGCCACTGCCAACAAACATCGATT
The DNA here is from genome assembly GCA_026936325.1 of Platynereis dumerilii. Lineage (NCBI taxonomy): Eukaryota > Metazoa > Annelida > Polychaeta > Phyllodocida > Nereididae > Platynereis > Platynereis dumerilii. The sequence goes on from JAPTHN010000011.1 coordinate 16,937,572, forward strand.
CTCTGTACTTTCAGGCCACAAAAAGATCTGCAATTGCAAAAATTCACTACCCACATATTGGCACACCTATTTCCTCCACTCATAAGATGGAAAATTTTAGAGGACTTTGAAGGACCTGGCACAAATTCAACACTATCTTCCTTCTATGCCGGTCATTAGGACCACCGGTGATGGCATCCATTGGTCACCAGACTGCCAAATGTCTCTTATTTATTATACAGCATTTATATAGCACCATATTCACAGAGAATCTATACTCTACGGCACTTTACAATGTATTTATGCAATTCAATGTGACTGGAGGTCTTCAGGTCCGGATGACTTCTCTTCTCTTGTTTTAAGCGTTCAGTTTTCACATATCAGGTCCCAATCAACTGATCCAGGGGAGTCTGGCTGGAGGTGTTGCTGATCACACCTGACAGGAGGGTGACCCCTGCTTACATAAGTGGCCGCCCTCTCTGGCCACATCCACAACCAACTCACTCCAATTGAGTTCCATGAGCGGGATTCGAACCCACGTCCTCAAGTGCCATTGGATTCGCAATCAAGCGCTTTAACCATTAGACTATGGGAACTCTTGGATCTGAGGTTAATAAGATGCATAGAATATGGCAACAGCATATGAAGAAAATTTTTGGCACCAAAGAATATCTGAGGAAAAGTATGATTGCAAAGATTCACCATCTACTGAATGCATTTTGATAAGGAAAAAATGACTTCACTGGATAACTATTTCAATATGTGATTGTGTATATTAGTGTTACGATAAGAAATTGAGGTCCACGAGTGATGTAATGTTGATAATGACTTTATTCACAGATGATTTTCATGATTTGATGAAACCTGCAATTTGTACAACACATATGAGTACATATATTCCCAATAGATAAAACACATAAGTTCAAACCCACAAACATCAATGTGCATTTTCACATAATAGTAAGTAAAGTAAATAACTATTATAAATTATAATACTTTGTATTAAATTATAATATAAGTAATAACTCCACAATGATTAACATTGACTTAAATACTCAATCAATTTAGAATTTACCAAGTAAATGTGAACTGAAAATATATTTATAAGTTGCCCACAAAGTGCATACAAAGTAACCATCCAATAACTCATTTATGCAACAAGTAAAGAATAATATTAAATTGAAATAAAGTTTCTAATAAATACCCTTACCCTTGTTGGGTTTCTAAAGTTGAAACTTGAATGCGAAATGATTCACTGTGCAAATGAGCTGTCTGCCCATGTGGCCAATATTCCATACACCAAAGTGGAACCTAACCAAACAATTAATACTTTAATATATGTTTCCTAATAACATTGAATTAAATTCAATAATGCATACTGCATTCTAAATACACAGCAATAGCAATCTATCAAATGTATTTGTAATATCAAATGCAATTGAAATTTACAAATCTACTGCCTATAATTTCTACCTAAATAATTAATGAATTAAATTGTACATACCTATTATAATGTTCAGCAAAGCACTGAATGATTCCAGCTCTCAAGCAACCACTCTGGAGAGCAGTTTAGGAGAGAATGCCAAAATTGGCCAGGACTGATTTTGGAGGGATTAACAGCTTGTGGCTTGGAGTGCCACAGGTGGCAACATTTTGCATAACATTGGCTTGCACGTGCTGCCCTCTGGCATTAATGCAAAGTGCAACCCACTCAAAAGTTAAAGAGAGAATTTCCCTACCACATTAGTTACTAATGTATACAAACAATCACACATTTAACCATGATTTAAATTATACTATGTATTATTCAAATGGTCAGCTTCTGATTGTAATTCACAAAATAACTATTTTTTTCGCTTGGCCTTAGTAAGGCAACTTCCTACACCAAGAAAATTTTAGGTATTTCATTAAATCCATTGTTCTTGAGGACATAATAGGAAATATCCCCCCCCCCCCCCACTTTTTTGTGTTAAAGCAAAATGTGTCGCAGTTCTTAGAAACATGTCCCCCATTTAGCTGCTTGGGCAAGTTACCATGCCATACAAATGTTTGATTCATGAATGTAAAACAGCCTGACTGACTCTGTTTCATCGCGGATGCGACGGCCGATTCTGACGGCATAATGTGTCACCCCCCCACATTATCCACAAAAATTATGACCTGCTTGATGTATTAAACACTTAAATAAACACAAGCACAATTAGATCAAAATAATTCTTCATGTTTAATGCATATATTTAAATAATTCTTTATCAAATAGCCAAACTCTTGTATCACTTTTTGCTATTATTGCAAAAAATGACATTTTTCGGCAAAAACAAGGAACGATGTTATGTCATTATCTTTGTTCAGGAGCACTTTCAACCAATGTGTTTGGTACCAAACTAATGCTGACTATATGGGCTCACCTAATATAGCATTTTCTAGAATGGAAGCCCAGTCAATTCATTTTAAAACATATTTTTGAAAATTATATAACTTTTAAGTCTCGGAAAAAAAATATCTGAAATTAATCTTTTATCCACTAGGTATTTCTATTCATTGTATCAAGCTATATGACAATGTAGTAGTTTAAGCAGGAAGCCAGCAAAATTACCTTCAATTTGACACCATATAAGTTAAATTGGGGTCAGCCACGATGGAGTTACAGCCTTTTGAATGTTGAGTTAAATGAAATTTTGGTAATTTTTTGACGTTCGGACGTCCATGACGACACTTCATAAATTGGCCTATGTAAGCCAAAGGCAAGAGTGTTTAGCCGAGTATACAGCAGTTCCCGAAACTAGAGAATTTGGGGATTCCAACGAGCCCGTATACTAAATTATATCTTGCCGGTCACCCTAAACTCACTCGTTTTGCAGATAGGGCAACTTGGATCCCTGACTAAATAGTTTGGATTCTGAATAATAAAGATGATCTCCACTACTCCCTCCTGCGCCCAATATCTTTGCTAAGCCTTATTTCAGATGCTAGACAATGGTAAAATGTTACTGGCACCCCATATTTGATTAGTATTTTCAGAGGAGCACCAAACTTCATTCCAAGCATGTCAGATGCAAGGAAAATGCAAAAATGTTATGTAATATTCTGTTAAAACATTTATTGATAATATATACTCAACTGATTTCAACTCCAGTCACCTGCAACAAAATTTTAGTGAGTTAAAGGCAATAAGTAATTTTTTACATGATGCTAATGACACCGTGATGCTAATGATAATTAATGTGAAAATCTTTATAGGGACCAGTGCGAAACTGGCAGTCGGGCAATTTGTGTATGCAATGACCTTATGGACACCAGAAACATGTTCACAGTGATTTTGGTCCAGAAATATATAGTCAAAATCGAGAAGCAAGGCGTTTGCTAATGACAAATTGAGATAGGACAACTGACATGCCAACAGAAACACTCTAATATTTTGGTTTACATAAATGATACAGAGCTACAGATAGTTCAGTTATTTTCTAGGGTTCTCAGACAATGTCAGACACAAGGTTTTCTCACAGAATGTTTGTCCCTTTAATTTCCATTAAGAAACACATCAGGTGTGATGCTAATGACACAGTATTGGAGACATTGACACAACGACCGACCTCCTGCTCTTATACAGAATATTATTTCAGCTATTGGTAACTAGATTTTAGAAGACTGACAGTCAAGTCTCAATTTACAGAAGAGTTTAATTGAATCAGTATCCTGCACTAGTTTTTGTGATGAGATCTTTCAAAGAAAATGTTGGTGGAGACAGGCCATTTTCAGGGGGGTTGGCCACTTCAATGCCATTTTTGGATGGGATAAAAATATTCTGCCACATGTTTTTGGTGTTACAATTTTTGCTAATATCCTTGTCTACGACAAAGAACAACTAGGGGTCTTCCATGTGCCTTCCTGCCATCATGAATTCTTGTTGAACACTGGAGACTAGAATTTCAGACTTATCAAATTTTGACCCGTCCCATATGCAGCAATGTAGCAGATGGACCTAGCCATCAACTGAGACTTGAAGACTACTTGTATTGGTGCACAGACTTGTGCCTATTCCTGGATAAGTAGGCCTATTTCTATGAAAACAACTCAGTGCACTTCAAGTAGACAGCATGTTTGAAAAAAAGCATTCAGTCCAGTGAGAAAGGCTTTATTGTTTTCATTAAGATTTAATCACAGGGGCATCAGTTTAATTTTAAATTGGTCGGGCAAATACTGGTCACACCTACACTGATGCCACTGTTTAATCGATCAATTAAAGAGCATCATTAAATTGAAAAATTAATTTCTCCAAGTATAATCCAAACTTGTCTTGTTCCTTTCTGAAAAAATAGAGGCATTTGTAAGATAACAAAGTATGTTGAATTTTGTTGTTATGAAGTTGGCCTGTATGATTTTCAACAACAATTTAAATTTGAGAAGAGTGGCAGCATTATAAAGGCGTTCAAAACCGACAATAATGTGAGAATCTAAACCCATTCCTTTATTTGAAATGAACACCTCCATTTTGTTTCATAAGAAATGTCTCCATCAATTTGCATTACATCAATTTGTCTTTCACTCCTCATTAATACCATACAAATGGCTGAGCTGATCATCAAACATGTCATGGAACATTCATGTAGCATAGAGTGTGATAATTAGCAATTTGATATTTATCTAATAAATTTTGTGAGGACATTTTCGAGTGAAATCAAATTTGCTCATTTTCAAGTAGGTTTCTGATGAATGTTCATAATCTGATTTAACTACTTTGCCATAAATGAACTCAGTTTTGAATGCCCAATGTGGAAATGAATGGATTAAAAGCGTGTAACTTTGAAACTACCAGCTGAGCAATTCTATAACCATTTTAAGCTCTGCACATGTGGTAAGTTCTAAAAAATAGGCCTATGCTATGGTGACTTTGAGAAACAGTCTGGTGAAAATGAGAACTGCATGCTGCTGCCACCTGACACAAAAGTTAGTTTTGTATGCTTCTGCATTGAGTTCCAAAGAAATAGTTCCAGTTTCATAGCACACTCACAAAGTTTCTACTCAACATTGAGGTAAACCAGAGTAAGACTCGCCAATCACATGCTCTAAGACAGTAGACAAATAAACTTATTGCAATCACAACCACAATATCACAATTTCTTGAAAAATGGAGTTCTGATTTTGAATCCATGGGCGTTGAATGACAAATCTGCTTTTATTTCAAATACATCTTAAAAATGAGGTAGGGAGTGGGAACCCAACTGATGCAATGCAGATTTGATGCTGGGTAATGCAAACTGAATGCCTATTAGGAATTTGATAAGAAAGGTGTATTTTTCTTGTGATAATTCCATATTTAAGAAGAGATGGCATTTTATTTCCATTGATATAAACACGCGATTGTGAGATGATTAACCAAGAGTTCACGTGTATTCTCAGTACCATTGGTCGTTTTCATTAATTTCCATACTGACAAATCTCCTGTCCTGTCATTATCTAGAAAATTTTAAATTATGATATATTATGGCCAGAATTTTGCGGAACTGGAGTATGGATATCTTTCACTTCTCCTCGTGTGAAAAATAAAACAACTGACAAATTCAATCTGTCAAGGCTCTGAAGGCAGCCAAGATGCTAGCTCCCATATGGCAGACAAATGCCAAAAGTTTTTCCCACCATATCCATTGTGTCAGCCTTAACAAGAAGTGTCACGTTCTTAGCTCCAAAAGCAGCCAGCATTACCAGGACTGCATATTTGGTACTTGAATAGAAAAATCATTGTGGCCATTTGGCATTGTGTGACTGATTCTGGCGAATTGGCATGGCTCTTGCACAGTGATCATGAAATGATATCATTTACCAGTTGATAACTTGATAAATGCTTAAATGTGATAGGCTTACATCATTATTTCCTTAAATTTTAAAGGCATTACTCTGGTCATGTTCTTTTGCAAATCCTATTTTCCATGAGGAGCTATGAGGAAACTGTGTATATCACACCACAACCTAAACACAACAAGAAAGAAGGAAGTTTTATATTTTCCGCACTAAGTTTGTACCAGATTTAGGTTTATATATATATGCGGCAATGCAGCAGACAGACCCAGACATGTAGGCTTCTTACACGGGTGCACATCCCTGCGGTTACGCATGGAGCTAATAGGTGCACATCTATAGCAACTTGAACTAAGCGAAAGTGTATTGGCCTACCTCTCACAGAAAAAAGAGATAAACGAGATAATGCAGTTAGACAGGAGTCTTACAGCCGAGAGGGATATAACTTGCAAAAATAAAGGGTGACCCAAAAAAAATGCACACTCCTTTCAGCGGTCATAAGATAATCAAATTTTGCCACAGGACTTTGATTTATAGCTCATTTTGTTGGTAATTATCAACACATTGCATTTGATAGGCAAAAACGACATATATACAGTTGAGGTCAAATGTGTTCATACAGCGAGGGTGGCTGTTTTCAAAGCTATGTGGTATCGTAAAAAATGCCTAGGGCCTATATTGGAATGAAAACATTTCAGATTATTTGTTGTGATTGTTTTTGTTTTTCAACTCATGGCAGTGTAAAAAACAGAATCAAGTATGATTTGCAGTTGTTAAGAGGCTCTGAATTAAAAGTGTCCAAAATTTGGTGGGTTAAAAGAAATCATACATCTGGATTTTCTCCAATATATGCAAAATAAGCATTGGTTAACCAACTGTTTGTTTGTTAAATGTTTATTTTAGTGACATATGCATACAGTTCACAATTACGTAATCAGTATTAGTACAAGTAAAGAGAAATAAATATTTTCGTTAGATTATCAACTTCTGCATCCAGCCCACTGGGCTTACAAGTCACTTTCACACTGTGTTTTACTATTATGAGTGGCGCCAAAAATTTGATATTTTATATAATTAATATTTATAGCTATCATAAATGTTAGAGGTATTAATCTAGTCAAACAACTTAAATGGCAAAATGTCCAAGACCGTATTAATTATTTCTTAAGTATTCATATGTACAATTGTATTCATGGAAATGCTCCACCACATTTGGTAAATTCAGTCATTATGGCTTGTGATGTTCATGAAATTAACACACGATTAGCAAATACATTAAATGTAGTTATACCTGAATGTCAAACTCAGTTAAGTAGAAAATCTTTTATATACAGGGCCTCCATTGTATGGAATAGTCTGCCAGAGGAACTTAAAAACTGTGATAGTCTTGATGTTTTTAAATACAAGACAAAGAAGTATTTTAGCTAAATTGTTTTTATGTACGATATGTGCTATTTTTCTATGTATTTATTCAATTTTTACCAATTATCTGTACATACATGTTTTTATCTGTTTTTACCTGTTATGGGCCACCTGAAAAACGGTTCTACCGAGCGTGTTTACCCATGTAAAATATATATTCTAAATAAAAATAAAAATAAAATAGGATTTTCTATGTAAGATATAGACATAATATTATGAATATACATGTACTCTGTTAAGAAAAGTGAGAATATATAGGAAATATATATGTCAAGTTAAATTACTATCAGCAACACACACAACCCAATTTCTTTCAGTAACACAATCAAACAGACGAACTAACTGTTACTAATGGTTACTATATAAAGAGAAATAACATTTAAAAAAAATATATATTACTAATGGTTACTATATAGAGAGAAATAAAATTTTAGAAAATATTCATATAAACGATGCAGACTTTCTACTGTCATACAATAAGCATACAAATTTAGCAGTGTGAGCAAAATATTCAGGGCTCATCACAAGTTCCCATTGTTCTTGAACATTCATTACAAGAAATTCATCAGATGTAATATTGGTGTCACTGAAGTATTTACTCCTCAGATCAGAATAGAAAGGGCATCCAAAGAGGAAATGGTATTCATTTTCAACTTGACCATGAGCACATCATTTACATAATCTGTCTTGTTCATCAATGCTCTTCCATCTACCAGTTTCTATTTCAAGAGGGAGAATACCGAGTCTCAACTGGGACAGCAGGGAGCGCTGTTTCTTACTACGTAGATGGACGTATTCTTCAACTCTAAACTGCTTCTTAAAAATTTTATAAGTTCTCAGCTTGGGTGTGTTCTGCACAGAGATCACCCAGCGTTCACATTCTTTCTCATGCAGACAAGCCCATGCAACTTCGGGCGACAAAGCAACCATGTCATTGTATATGTCTAGTTTACCAATATGTTCAAACAATTTTTTCATATCTGAGGCCCACCCATTTGAGGTCTGTTCCCTGTCCCACAAAAAAATCTTTTTTGTAATTCTATTCAGATCTAGTTTCAACAGATGGTTCCAATGTCTCACCATACTTGACTGTCTTCTGACTAAACTGCTAGTCCATCCCATATCCCCCTGAATACCAAACAATTGAAATTGAAGTATCCCCCTGAATACTAAACAATTGAAATTGAAGTCAGAAAGTAATGCCTCAATGTCTGATGAGGTTTTGTTAATTTTCAAATGGTAACAAATTGACTGACCAAGTTTTTCCCACGGGATGTGATAAGTTACTGCTCACATAGTTTATCTAAAATTTCAAAATAATATGAACGGAAAAAAAAACACGCAGAAAACACATCGAAGCAATGGCAATCAAATTCAGAGAGTCTGGGCGCTGTTATCAAGTGGTATGTGAACAATTTAACAGGACAATGTCTTCATGTAGATGACCATCGAGGGCTCTGTATGCTATCGGTCAACAGAATCATGGCATAAATAGTAAATAGATGGGACCTATCTGCAAAACAAAGAATGCATTTTGGTAAAAAAGGTGGATCTCACCCCAAAATTAACAAAGAAGGAGTTCTGTGGAGAGCTACAGGCATAGTGGACAGAGTTGTGGGCATGCATTGTCAAACACACCTTGCCTCAACAGTCGCGATGCATAACTTATCCCAAAAATCTTTCTCCTACTTCATGAAGTTATCAGAGATAAAATTGGGTTTCGTTTTGATGCATTGGCTCTTCTTTGGATTGAGATCTCTTAGAGGCCATGTTGGTGCAATGTTCATAGTCCTTGTTGACAGCTATGTCCCCTGTGCGGCTGCGTCCATAATTCTCCACAGAGCTCTATCATTGTTAATTTGGGTTGTTTGTTACCATACTGACTAAAATTCATTGTCTGACAGACAGCCTCCATCAATTTCCCACATGTGCAGTGATTCTGTTGACAAATTTTCCACATACTTCCTCGTGGTGGTGTATATGGTGGACCTTGGTGTGTGAAATCGTTCAGATACTGAATGCAATTTGTTTCCTGGCCATTTGAACTCAATTATTCACCTTTTCATGTATTTGCCACATGCTTTTTCCTTTAAATAAGTTTTGAAAAATGGAAATAATACATGTAAGTAGGTTACTTATCACATCCCTTGAGAAAAATTAGGTCATTCAACAGTTTGCATATCAGAACATGTCAGATATATTGTTTAGTCAAACCATTTTACAACTATTCTCCTTGCTACATGTATGGTCCTAAAATAACAGCATGTCAATTCCAAAAGCATGTCAGAGCAATGGTTTAGAATTGCGACTCATGCAGTGCCAAGCTTCTGACTCACATGCTACCTCTCCTACCTTGTAGCATAGCAGTGATACACATCACAAGGTTTATACATGTATATAATTATGCAAGTCATTGGGTGACCTATGAGTCAGTGAAAATGCAAAAAAAGTTAAAGGTAACGGTACTTTTATTTAACGTGGGTAGCCAAGCTGAGTCAAGATTCACGATTCAAAATAATTTATTCGTCTTATAATTCACACTTGGTAAGAACATTGGAGACCCCTCTAAGGCTCCCTGGAGCCGCTATCAGAGACTTGTTTCCAGTTGGGCTCACGGCGCCTCCAATTTACGTCTGATGCAAACGACGATATCATGGAATGACATGATGGCCAGCCTGGGGATTGAACCCGGATCCCTTGCTTGTGAGGTGAGTGCTCTACTGACTGAGCTAATGGGGCCGACAAAGCAGCATTTTCAATGTTGGAGATAGCAACAACACCTCCAATGACATCATTGGTGCTATGGAAGCAGCTGAATGTAAGGCATTTGTAAGCTCTTGAGATTCGTCTACTGTAAGGTATGTGACTAATAAGAAGATAAGGAATCAACACTGTAACTGTCAAAGACATGGCAAAGTTAGTTTCCAAATTAAAGAGAGTAAAGTAATTTTTCTGATGGACAGCCAATCTGCAAAGACCTACAATATACTGAATCATAGTCAGGCATTGATCTGAAAAACTGTAAGTTAACATCCAGTCTTTCACAGTGTCATGGTGAGGTCCCACAATAGTCAACCATTGTTGTGTTACGAAATGGAAAATTTGGACATGACTTGGAAAATTGAGGATCCTTTCTCATGTTGGTGTAGCTTCATTACCTCTGAATAGTGCATGTTAAACCAAAGACACGTAATAGATAACGCCCTCGTTTGTGACGATATGCAATATATCCGTGGGCTTTAGCCCGAGGATTATTGCAGATCGTCACAAACAAGGGTGTTATCTAACTTATACCACTAAGTACAAAACAAATTAGTTTAAATCTCTTTGTTTGCCATTTAATCCTTCTTGTTTGACAATTCATTGTATTTGTTGCACATTCATGTTCCTCAGTTCATTTGGAGGCTGGCAGCCCTGAAGGCAGCAGGTCAGAATTCGTTGTTCACAGGAAATGATACAATACATTAATTTTGTAGATAGATAGATAGAAAGACAGATGGATTGATAGATTAGATAGATAGAAATAACACAATATATTAATTTCATAGATTAGTTTTATAGATAGATAAATAGATAAATAGACAGATAGATAGATAGACAGATAGATAGACAGATAGATAGACAGATAGATAGATTGACAGTGCAGCCCTCTCAGCCAAGGTATCTTTGGTAAGGCAGATTATTACAGTCACTGGGCAAAATTGGATGTTGAAGTTACAAAATACATCTAAAAAAAATAAAAGAAAGCAAGGAGCAGGGGTTCGGGGGCGGCAGCCCCCGAAATAAGAAGAAGCAGGGGTTCGGGGGCGACAGCCCCCGAATTAAGAAGAAAAAATAATTCTTCGAGCTTGTCAAATATGGCCAAAACTGTTAGTCTGCTGCTCCGCAATTTTTTTGGCAGCTTAGCTATCCAGAATGAACTTCTTTTATCAAGTTACCTAAAATTTGATGATCATTATTTCAGATATTGGTACAAAAAAGAGTGAACACAGCCTTTTTATTGAGAGCAATCACACTTGATTCAATCTTCCTCATTGTTTGCTGTCTGTGTTGTCCAGTTTTAATCCTTTGTTGGTCAGGTTTGTTTCAGTGTTTCCTTCAATTTTGTCAACTTGTAGTCAGCCAAGCATGCAATATCATGGTCAGGTGTATGAGCTGTGATATGCATTATATCAGAGCGAAATCCTGGCTTCTGATTGGCCAAAAAAAGCAAACAGTGGTATAAAGTATTATATCCATCCATTGATTGACAGTACCGAGGTGTTTGACAGAGATTTCTTATGCTCCACTGGACAGGGTGTGGTTTTTGTAGTAGGTTACATATGATATCAGTGATCACCATAATACATATTTTGTGAAAACGCCAGGCTCGAATAAACTGAAGGACTTCAAAATATTTGTCGGGCTCGAGTGTAAAAACGTGGGTTGCGGGGCAAAAATGGTGATTTTGTCGATCCTCGCCCTTAAATAAAATAATATAATGACATAGCTACTTGGACACCTCTAAAGTGGTGGCCACTGGTGGGCATCTTGCTTTTGAGATGCCCTGGCCTACAACATCTGCAGTGTAAATGGGGTTTGTTCTCTCTCTATTTGTAACATCCAAGCATTCTGTGCAGTCGTACTGAACAATCATTTGGGGTTTGCTCATTATTTGCCGCTTGGCCTACAGCCCAAGTCAAAAGGACTGACTCAAGTAAAACTTCAAGGAGCTTGACTACATCATATTTTCGTGTTATTTCATTGGCTTATGACAGCTTGAGGGACCTTTTAATTGGCTTTGAAATATCTGTGTTATGCCAAGGCATATGCAGTGCCGCCTGTAATTAAGTGAAGTGGGTATTATTTCGCCATTGCATCAATGCTTAACATCCTCGATGAAACTGCTCGTAGCAGCATGAAATCGCATTCATTGAGAGGATAACATATTGGGTCATTTTAATGGCTCGTTATTGCAATGGGAGGGGTGGTCCACCAACTTATCAAAGATTTTGACCCTTACCTAACTCTAAGTACAGCCCAGGAAATTGGCAGCCATTGTTGTCCAATAAGCCTCAAATATCGGCCTTTATGACCCAATGTGTTTTTCTCTCATCGGATGAGATTTCATACTTCTAAAAGCAGTTTGGCGGAGGATGTTTAGCAGGCAAAGGCACAATATCACCCATTTCACTTACTTACAAGTGGCACTGTAGCTATACACAGGCAAATCAGTCCTTTTGACTTCGGCTGCAAGGATTGTCTGCAGGTCATAAACAGACTAGCACTGATAACGTGATTGCTTTGCATGTGCAAAAAATAATACAAGCTTCTTGTTCTATGACAACTATTGTAAACGCAGAGAAACTTTTAAACTTGTGGAGTTCATTGCACTGATAATTATATTATCATGTGGGACATTTATGTTCCTCAAGAATTAATTAATTTGACCCAGCTCACACAGGGGCTCTGTGGAATGTGGTAACAAGTGGAGTAGGCGTTCTTTTCCTCAGGAGGCTTTTCTTTCTTACAATAATGAGTGTAGTGGGCTTTATTTCGCCTTCCTTGTGTTTAGAACTGTGGTTCACCAAGAACTGTGGAAGCGTTGATACCATGCCCTTATGTCAAATTAAAAGAACACATGTTGGTTTACTTACTTTTTATCTATATATTTCTCCTGGTAAGTCTCTCTCTGATTTCGTTACCTTGTAAAATTTTGATACCACATTTTGAAACAAGTTCTTTCAAGCTTTATAATAGCTAAAAGGCTAAGACACTTTCAAAAAGGATAATTAAAAATGTGCATCTTATGCTGATTGCAAACGAAGTTCTTTCATGCAAAATCATCACGGTTTATGCCAAATGAATTTAAAACTGCCAAGTAATTTAATTTTTTGTGTACAACCATAACAAAAAACATCTGCCTGGGCTGAGTGTTACACCTTGCTAGAAGAATCTGATTCAATTTTTTCCTTACAAAGTATGTTTTATTGTTTTTCACAAGGCACTAATCACCTATGAACCAGGGCAGTGCAGGTATCAAGGTTGAACAAGCAAAACATACACAATCCATGTTTTAATGTATTCAGTCAGTTTCTTGAAATCTGTGCTTGTAATATATATATGAAATTATGCAACCAAATCTGTGACAGGGTAAAGCAAAGTACAAAATAGAAAAACACATAGCAGTGAAAACGAATAAAGAAACCAAGCCATGTATGACTTCAAAATATATATCTCGTTTCCTTCAGTTATGACATTTGATACTATGAACATCTTGCTCACCTGCCAACATATACCACCTGAGCCACTTGCCAACACAGTCATGCTATCTGAGATAAAAGCTCCCAAAAATGCAACATATATGAATATATTGATCAAATGGACATCGTAATACATGTTACTGAAACGAATGACAAAACAGATTTAACCTTTCTGTCATATACATGTACCCAACTGATCTGACATTCGTCTATCCAATCATCAGAATCAATCAATTGAAAGATCAAATAGCTAATCGAAATTATGGGACACATGTGACTGGAATTATTAATTGGTTTACTTACTTTTATGCGAGTTGTACCTGCATGAATTGCAACAGAAATATTTTCTAAACATGATGATATAGTTATATCCTCAACCATTTTCTTTATGGAGAGTCTGCATTTTCAAAAATGGACTTTCAAATTTCAGCTCAAAATAAATAATCTTATTTCATTTTAGCTCAAAACACATTCTATTATCTCATTTTACCTCAAAATAATACTCTCATTTCAGTTAACATACGCTGCTTATAAGGTCCCATAAAAGTCATTGTTGAACATGTAAATATCTAGAAACAGCATCATAAAGACCTTTCGTTTGGTTTGGGTACCTGGAGCAAGATGACAATGGATTATTGAACTTCTTTTATGCAGCGTAGGTGTTCCTAATGAGGATACCCGGATGTGTTTTTATCTGGCTTCAAATTTGAGTTTATGCATGGCATAGCGTTACAGACCCCAGATAAAATATGTGACACTACATTCTTCATTCAATGGAGCAAGCTATAAATGGTGTGTAATATTTTTATTTATATGTGGTATCCAGTTATCTTGCAATTGAAGATGTAATCAATTTGAATGAATAATGATAAATGAAGCGAGTTCAGCATCAGACAGGTTTACAAAATACTACAAAAGATGAAAAACAGAAGAGATATTGGTTTAAAATTGAGTTTGAATGTTGACAGCACCTGAAAAGAGAAGAGAGCAGCAAATTTATGGCATGGTTGAATTAAACAGTGATTTGGTAATGCGAAACCACTTTCCACATGAATATACATTTTATTATTTATTAAAGAAACTTGTGTCAAAATTGATTCATGTAGATGAGATAAACTACAGTTTTTTGTAATATTGGAAGATAACAAGATATTTGACATACACCCTGAAAGCAACACTGACATTGTCGCCACGCTGATTTGAAGTTAATTTTTGTTGAAAAGTGTGTTAAATGAATATAGGATGAAAGGATAAATAATGTGTAGTAAAGGTAGAGGTCTGGCAGGCGTATATCCAATTTGCATTATGTTATAATTTGGAAGAGTTTCCCACACGGTATGTGGTGAAATGATGAATTTTCATATTCTCTAACTACATACATTATCGCATATAAGTAAAGGTGATTCACCACGGGAGAGGGAATATGTGATTTATCACCCGAGGCCTTTAGGCCGAGGCGTGATAAACACATATTCCTGATCCCATGGTGAATAACCGGCTTATACCATAAGACAAAACTGAAACTAGTCATTTGTTGCTGTGGTTTTTTCACAGCTTCACTTATTATTCTCCCATGGGAGGATAACTGGACAACAAAGAATGTGGGTTTTATTTCAGTGAAATACTGGCTCATGATTGGCTGACAGAGGTGTCGAATGGTATAATTTCAAAAACACTTCGTTATTGTTGACAAAAACAGTAAGCTTATAGAATGGGTTTTTAGATTCTAAATTTTCTAATGTCTGTGCAGTTATCTCTTTTTCGGGCAAACTATTCCTGAATTTTGGCGAGGCACAGAAAAATGCCTGGTCATCAAACTTATTCTTGCTGCATGGGGCAGGTTACAGTAGCTAGTGGTTGCTCTTCAGGCTATGTTCCTGTTGAGATTCGACTTGAATGCATTGCGGTTCTGATTGTTCACTGCCTTCCATGCACAATTGCACATACTTACCATCAATTTTAAGTGAAATCTGCCTGATATTGCTAGCCAGTGCAGTTAATTGTTTTCACTTCAGTAACAACAAGATTCCTGGGTGGTTGTTTCCTGCCAAGGCTAACATTGTTATTTTTTTTCTCAATTAATCAGACTCTTGACATTTTGGAAACCTGATAGTTTATCTAACAATCAGCTAGCAGTGCCACACAACGGTGCATTCATGTATTCCATATGGGAGGGGGGCGGTGGGGGCAAGAGCATTGAGCAGTTTAATTATATCGCTGTCAAGGTTTTTTTTAAAAGTTTTGATAAGTTCGTTCCTTTAAAAGTTAAAATATGCGTTTTGTCTCATTTTGTTGCCCTGCTTATACATGGTCATAATTTCATCAAAGAGCACACCTGAGTGGCGGACATGGTCGCCAGTTTTGATTTCAACATTATCTACATAACAAGGGTTACAAAGTTTAGGATCATGATTATACATTATATAATGTGTACACAATGATTATTGTGCGCTCAACTTTTCTCAATTCACAAAGCAAAATGACAAGATCACAAGAATGAAACTTGTATACTTGTAATTGTTCTGATGTTGTATTGAACATAAATTCAACGAGAAAGTTGTATATATAAAGGCAACATTTATAAACATCCTATCATACCACAGCTGTGCTTAGAAGTCTGCCATTACACGAACAGGAGACAGAATGAAAACTGCAATAGGATCTACGAAGTATAAACCCCAGATTACGTTTGGAAGTGGGTTTGGCCCTTCCACATTCATTGGTCCGTTGTGGAATTATTGACTACAATATTTTTGGCAGCAAATCTCTAAACACAAAGTTCAGCCGGCCAAGTTAGTCTTTGATGCATGGAATCGGCTTGCAATATCCAATGAAATTGCTTGGCACAACCTAACAAAACTAAGTCCATTATGATTCGGCCTATACAGCATTACTAATCGATCACAGGCAAGACTCACCAATGTTAACAGCATATGAGTCTGTATGTAAGATGCACTATGTGCACTGTATGCTACAATTTGACATTCAGTGAAAAATCTTGCCAGCTACTTGGCAACCCCAGATGAGGACTGGTGGACTGTAAATTACCATGGCGAATTCAGTAGGAACAAAGTTCATTGGGTGACACATTTTATTTGGTTAATGAAATATGTCTTGGTTGCAACCTGGCTGACCTTTGGTCAGATGGATGTAAGTCAGCTTTTAAAATCATTAAAGGTCAGAAAAATAGGTAACGATGAGATGACAAAATGTATAAATTCACTATACTAACTTGTTTAGTTCTCTGTTTCATGAGCTGCATGCTTGCACTATGTGGGTCAAAATTTGAAAACCTTGAAATTTCGGCTGAAAAAAGTTTGAAAATTTTTCGTTCCAGAAATGTCTTTTCAAGTTTGCGTTGGATGGGTCAAACATTCAGCTATCACTGCACTTTCATGTCCAAGGGTCGAAATGCCCTGCTGATCTGTACTGAGGTGATAAACATAGGTGTAATGTTTTTTGATTGTCATTAAAATCACACTTCTACCTAAAAATCCTAACCACTTTGGGCTAAACAATCTATTGCCAATGATTAGGCAAGTTGCTTACAAATTTTGGGCCAAGTTCCAGGTCTCTAGTGCCAATTATTTTTGAGAAACTGCATTTGATCAATTAAAATACCAAATATGTGTGTCATTAGCATCATGCCTATAACTTGAAATCCGTACCACTTAGGGCTCAATAATGAATTACCAACAAATATTAAAGTGGCTTTTCTGCACACATTGAGCTATATTTCAGGTCTCTATGACCAATAGTCATTGATATAGAACATGTCCTTGAACCAGAAATTTACAAAAACAAACAAAAATACTCTTTTCATCAATAGTTTGGATTCTGAATATAATAAAGATGATCTCAACTACTTCCTCCAATGCCCAGTGTCTTTACTAAACCATATTCAGATGCTAGACAATGGTAAAATATTACTGGCACCCCATATTTGGTTAGTAGTTTCAGAGAAGCTTCAACTTCATACTAAGCATGTCAGATGCAAGGAAAATGCAAAAATGTTATGTAATAGTCTGTTGAAACATTTATTGATAATATATATTCAACTGGTTTCAACTCCAGTCACCTACAACAAAATTTTAGTAAGGTAAAGGCAATAAGCCATTTTTGACATGATGCTAATGACAGCGTGATGCTAATGATAATTACAGTAAAAATCTTTGCAGGGACCAGTGGAAAACTGGCAGTCTGGCAATATGTGCATGCAATGACCTTATGAACACTAGACACATGTTCACAGTGATTTTGGTCCAGAAATATGTAGTCAAAATAGAGTAGCAAGGCGTTTGCTAATGACAAATTGAGATAGGACAACTGATATGCCAACATAAATACTCTAATATGTTGGTTTACATAAATGATACAGAGCTACAGATAGTTCAGTTATTTTCTTGGGTTCTCAGACAACATCAGACACAAAGTTTTCTCACAGAATGTGTGTCCCTTTAATTTTTATTAAGAAGCAAATCCGGCGCGATGCTAATGACCCAATATTGGAGACATCGACATAACAACCTCCTGCTCTTAAACAGAATATTATTTCAGCTATTGGTGACTAGATTTTAGAAGACTGACAGTCAAGTCTCCATGTATGGCAGAGTTTAATTGAATTAGGATCTTGTGCTAGTTATTGTGATACGATCTTTCAAAGAAAATGTTGTTGGAGACAGGCCATTTTCAGGGGGGTAGGCCACTTCAATGCTATTTTTGGATGGGATAAAAATATTCTGCCGCATATTTTTTGTGTTAAAAGTTTTGCTAATATCCTTGTCTATGAAAAATGACAACAAGAGGTCCTCTATTGGTCTTCCTGCTATCATGAATTATTGTTAAACACCGGAGACAAGAATTTCAGACTTATCAAATTTTGACCCATGTAGGGTAAATGTGGGTAATATCACGCACCTAGTGCGTGATATTACACTGGCCTGTTTATCAATGACTGCTAGTTGTGAAGAATTATGCATGTCATTACCTGCAGTAAAGTTTTTGGACTAACATTGAACTCAGGTAATACAAAAATATCAAATTCCATTGGTCGGCAGCATCTTAGAGCACTTTGCATTCAGTTAATGTTACTAAGGTCATTTTGGCAGTTTCTGTGGGTAATATCACGCACTTCTGTTTAATATCACGCAGTAGCAGGTGTTATATGACGCAGGCTGATTTCCAGATGAAAATGGGACTCTATTTTTTGTCCAGGAGCATTGCGTCTTACCCTAATCATGTGTTTTAGGACCTCATAGGTCTTTAAGGTCCGAATTCACCAACAGTGATTAGTGTGCAATTATAAACCCTTGGGTCAATTCTATAACATTAGTCAAGACTATTAAATTGGGAGCAATAATTTAAAGAGGAGTAACATTTCCACAAATGAGAATATGCTTACATCTTATAATGACTCTATAATATAATGAGTATCTGATTTGATTATGCTGTGATTAGCATACAACTATATACAATGTATTGTTTGCTTAATTCGATTGGTGTTTCATATTCCAATAAATGGGAGTTTTGCAGAGAAATAATTTTTATTTCTGCACCCCCCCCCCCCATGCTTATGAATCGGATATGGCCAAATGGCCCTGATGACCATTGACCGCGATGAGAATCCAGTGAAGATTCATCGAAGCTCTTTTATGCAGTTGCTGAATTGTGGCCTGTACATTACTTTCAAGACGTTTCCAGTGCATTTTATCCATCAGATCATGTCCTACTAGCTCTGCCCCAACAGCTTTCTATTTTAAATTATTGAGTTCCATGGACCACATGCTTGCATTGGTGATCATCACCTGACCAAAATAAGACATAATAGCCATGGAAAACACTTGGCCCTGTAGGTGTTGGATAGCAGTTTCAATCGTCCTTTGCCTCAATGTTGTAAAAAGAGTTAAAATATTTTATGACAAAGAAATGTCACTGTTGTCCTCCAACCAAAAAAAATAAAACTGGCTGAAGAACCCAAATAGTGATTAATAAGTTCAATTGATCCAACTGAAGTTTTAAGTGTTCCAACATCATAAAGTTGAAATGTTTCAAGTAAAACTTTATTGCTTACTAAATGAGTTATTGGGTGCTAATGGGTGCGTGATAATACCCAAATATGCGTCATATTACCCCCAAAATGTGCGTGATACAACCCCCAAATCATGAGTGATATTACCCCAGGTTTATGATCATTACCTATACATGTATACCAGTGACTTATTCAAGCCCAGCATTCTGTGAATTAAACTTTTGAAATCCCGTCTTGTGTCTTTCTCATATCATCATTGTCCACTCAATGTATCTCAAAAACCTTAGCTGCAATTTACTGTCATATACATTGAGAAATTTATATTAAAACGCATTAAAATTAAGAAAAAATGCCCAAATTGCAAAAAACGATCCTGCAAACTTGTCTGTGCCAATTCCAATCAAAAAATACTACCGGGTAGGATCAAAATTATCTAATGCACGTTTTCCATTTCTTACATAGGAAATCTTTTACAAAGCTGGAGATTTAAACAGCTATTAAGTTAGGTGCGTGATAATACCCACCTGCGTGATATTACCCACTTTTACCCTAAGCATTTTTCCAAGCTGACAAGCCCTCTTTGGTTTTTGCCTTTATCTACTCTGCATGGTAATCTGCATGTGCATGTGCAAATTTAATTATACTGCTAATAGCGAAATAAAAAAAGTTATACCTGACGGATTAAAACCCTCCTCTCAAGTGCACATCTTGTCAGATGGTATAGCCTTATGTTCTTAGAGCTCATTGCACATTGGCGGTTCATTAGAAAAATAAATTTTCTTATTTTCAAGTTGCAAATTAGCTTTGCCAAATCATTGACAGTTTTCTGTTGGTTTCCTAATCTTCTTTTTAGATGAGTACTTTAAGTAATTGAATTAGTTTGTTCAATGACACCAATGCTGCTTGATATGATATGACACCTGTGCTGCTAGATATGATATGCTAGATATGATATACACTGAATCAACTGATTAAATCATAGCTGACACAAACAAATAATAAAGAACATTTTCAATCCAGTGACATCACACAACCAAGATAAAGCAAAACAGATGTCAAGGTAATGTCAGGCACCAGGAAAGTCTGCCCCGCAGCACAGAAAAATTATTAATGAGATACTCTCAAATACATATTTGGTTGTTAGTCTTTATTTTTTAAAGTTGAATCCCACACTTAGCAAGAAATCTAAAATCCATGAGATATTCATGAAACTTTGCCAAAATGTTCTTCAAAAAGAAAGCTTTCCAACGTAAAAAAAATAAGGCGGGCTATCCAACATAATTTTCGAACTATGATCTTTTCAAAATCTTATGTCATTACATTAAAACATACAGTAAAATACTAAAAACGTGTGGGATCTATAACGAAAAGCAGCATCATTCGAACAATATCCATGAGATATTTATGAAAAATTAAAGGAATATAGTTGAACATACACTTTATTGAAAAACAAGTCTTTGAAGGGGGGTTACCAATGTTTTTTGAGAGTTACATGGTGTACAATATGAGAAAATTATGAAAAACAGTTCAACAAAAATAAGTCCCCTTAAAATAATCTTGAATACCTCAAAGATTCCTTCTCCGATTTTTATGAAAGTTGGGTTGGATTATAGGCCTATATATCGACCCAAAATGTGTGCATTTGCAGTTTAGTGCCATTATTCCTGGCTGAGCCAGAAGCCTTCGAGTGAGCCTACCTCTGTCTTCAAATATCTGGGGCTTATCCAATGCATATGAACAATTTGACCAAGCGGGGGAGCCACCAGCTGGGCATTTTTGTTGAACTGTTGAGTACAATAGGTGGAGTAGTTGTATTCTGTGGGATTCAACTTTAAATACAGGTAAAATATCATAGGAAACTGGTTATGCAGACATGATGCAATAGCCACCCTACCAATCTCTAAATACACTTTATTAATAAGTTATTCATAAAAGTCTGTTTTAATAGATTGTAAATGCTATACGTGTTTCCACAAAAATCAAATAGTTTGTCAGAGTATAAATTATATTTAGCTTGCATATATTTATAGGCACTTTAATTATTGCATGTGAACTTTATTCTACCTTTTATTAGACAAACTATTAATTGGCCTAATATGCAGTATATTTTACGGTGGAGCAGGAGCTGAATGGACTAGTGCTAATTGTAGTCCAGGACTACAATTAGCCACTTCAGTAGAGATTCTCTGGGTGCAATTAAATAAGCATAGCTTTTTCCTGGAACACAATATTCCAACATAGTCTTAATTTTTTGTTGGCAAAAGTCATAATATGAGAGAGCCAAGATGAGGCACACCTATATTTCTTATATTATGCACGAGGAAACGCCCCTCGCTTTCTTTTTGTGTGTTTGTGCTGAATAATTAGAAAATGTCTAATAATAAACAAGAGATAGATGCGTGTGTGTAAAGCTAAGTCTTGGAAACATATTTCAAACTATTTCAGGGCTTTTAAACCTCTTTAAAAGGCAATTTGTTCAACTCTTGACTGGTCCTCATTCGAAAAATCCAGTTTAAGGTAAATGTTTAAGTCAAAGAAGTTCTCTAATTGGTATTTAATCTCTGATTGGGAGACTATTTTATTCAAGATTTTAACATATGAAAAGTAGCAGTACCAAGGAACAAGTCTCTTTTCCCACATGAGATACATAATCATTTTACTAGAATATTGAAAAAATATTGCCTGCGATGGAATCACAGAATTCTGATTTTGAAAATGCTATTTGTCTCTAAACATGATCTGTAAATAGAATAATTTTGATGAATGTGTTTCAAAATTTATATTACTTTTCGTCAAAGATTCATTCATGACTCCTTTATGCTTCCAAGATTAAAATATTACTTGAAACAACTTTGGAGAATGAAATTCATTCATTAATCACCTTTATTGGAGAATCAAATTCATTTATTAATAACCTTTATTGTATTTTCTGATTATGAAGCACTTGAGAAATCATTCCGTGTTTCTCTCTTCATCTTTGGCGCAATAGGAAAAAAATGAAACGGCGCACTTCCATCAACAAATAATCGTGTACCATAAAAGTATGTTAAGTTCTACAGCTTCCACACATGCTGTAACTATTCCAGATCCAAATTTCATTAGACAGAGAAATTCAGACTCAACTGGCAGGTTACGATGCAGAGTGATAAGTTACTTTCAAAATTAAGAAATTGCATTATTTGATAAAGGATCAAGCTCCATGATAATTTCTTTCCTTGTGACATTTATTCAATTTTTTCTGTTCAGCAAGAAGGATTCTTCATGGAAGATTTTGGAAGAATTGGTCAGTTTTTGAAATTCTATTAAAATGTATTTGATCTGCATTTGGAGAAACTCTTGATTATTTTAAGAAAGATCGCCAGAAAATACATTCTGTGAAGTTGGAAGAAAAAGTAAATCTTCGAAATGAGGAAAAGCTCTACAATATGTATTTGAAACAGATTTACGCATTACCGTACTTATGATCATGGAAAAATAGTTAGCTGTATATTCATTATGTACTATAAATGCTTCAATTTGACTCATTCAGAGCATAATCATGCCAGCAACTTGGCAACTTCTGAGGACTGGTGGTCTGTAAATTATCTACCTACAGCCAGATGTTAGAATTAAATTCATTGGATGATAATGATAAATCTACAGTGTATTTATTGATGGAAACTTTATGGTTGGAAATCTGGTTGCCCTATATCGGCTATCACATTGGTAAAAACAACATTAATCAGCTTCTGACATCACTAAAGGCAAAAACACAAAGTGATAAAATGATAATAGCTATTTGATGAAGGTCCCCTTCCTAATCCAAAAGCATTTTGTCTCCCAATAAAGGACTATAAGTTGGTAAATAAAGCAAGACTATTGCAATGTTATTGCCAATATAATGTCCCACTTGAAAGACAACCAGCTCAGACACCAAGTGTACCCGACAACAAGGAAGAATTATTAATTAGAATTATATCAAGTGCATCTGAAATCCTTCTTGTTTGTAAGTACAGGTAAAAATGTATAAAACAAAAACCATGAGACTGAAATGATGTAATAGCCACCATACCAACCCAATACGCCTCATTGATAAGTTATCCATGTGCGAGTGTTTTGATAAAAACAGTTTTCTGTTGGTTTCCTAATCTTCTTTTTAGATGAGTACTTTAACTAATTGAATTAGTTTGTTCAATGACACCAATGCTGCTTGATATTATATGACACCTATGTTGCTAGATATGATATGCTAGATATGATATATACTGAATCAACTGATTAAATCATAGCTGACACAAACAAATAATAAAGAACGTTTTTAATCCAGTGACATCACACAACCAAGATAAAGCAAAACATATGCCAAGGTAATGTCAGGCACCAGGAAAGTCTACCCCGCAGCACAAAAAAATTATTAATGAGATACTCTCAAATACATATTTGGTTGTTAATCTTTATTTTTCAAAATACAGGTAAAATATCATAGAAAACTGGTAGCGGGGAGGGAATCCGTCAGAATCGTGCACTTGGTGACAATTTGTTAATCTTTATTTTTTAACTACAGTTAGACATCAACAAGATGCTAATACCATTGAAAAAGCTGGTATCTAACTGACAGTTTTGCATGTTAGCGCCCAGCTAAGGATTAACGCTATTAATAACAGCAAACAAACAATCAGATTATTGTTTATTTTGCAAAAATTTAAAGTTAAAAGGTATAATAGAAGAAGCATATAAGTCAGTTAGATACCTCATTGTCGGGTTCTAACATTCATTTTTGTCGGATCCCTCCCTCCGGTCGGAATCTAACTGACAAAAATGCATGTTAGAACCTTCCAAATCGGTATCTAACTAAAACGTAAAATATCATAGAAAATTGGTTATGCAGACATGACCCAATGGCCACCGTACAAATCTCTTGATATGCTCTATTAATACGTTATCCATAAATGTCATAAACGTCTGTTTTAATACACTGCGTTCCCAATTATTATGCAACTACGCGTTTTTGCAATATCTCAAAAAGAAATAATACTATTGGGATATCTTTTACACAAAATGACATGTGCATTATGAAGCAAATATTCTGTGACTTTCGTCCAATTCTGTTGTTTCTGTGAGGAGTTATGCTATATAATCAGGTTTTTGGGGTGTTCCCAATTATTATGCAATTTCTTGAAAAGCTTTTATTGCCACCCAAAATCAACAAAGTTGATTATGAATTGACATTTGAATATACCTCATAACACTAAATAAAAGATGGAACCATCATTTCAAACGTGGATGCCTTCATGACCAAGAAATAAATATAAGACAAAGTTCTGCATTGAAAAACTATTGAAACTGGCTTTTTTCTCAATAAAGAAGCCTCCTATGCTCTGAAAAAAATTAATATCAATCAAATTCCAGCTTAGAATATATCTATAGCACACCACGGTCAAACTGTGAGGTGAAAAACCAAGTCCGTTATCTCTACAAAATATGACGCCAAACGAAACACACTTCTGTTTCCCATTGGAATAGCATTGGCAATTGGATGCGCTCAATTCATTTCAAGAGATTTGTCAAATATAGTGGGGCAACTTAATTGCCATGGGTTTACAGGAGAGTTCTAAACCTAAGGAAAGTGGTAAATGAGTTAGGTAATGATTTTTCATTTTGTCTGGCTATCGGAGGGTTTTTACTGCAATAAAACTGTCATTTCAATGCTATTTCAATGCAGTAAAATAACATGAATTTCTTGGCTATGAATGCATCTATGTTTGAAATGAATTCCAAGAATTTGCATAATAATTGGGAACACACCAAAACATCATTATGTGGCATAGCTCCCAACTGAGGCAAATGGAATTGGACTAAATTGGCAGGATATTAGCTCCATGGTACACTCGTCATTATGTGTAAAGAATATTTAAATTGTGTTATTTCTTTTTGAGATAATGCAAAAAAGCATAGTTGCATAATGGTTGGGAATGCAGTGTAAATGCTATACGTGTTCCCGCAAAAATCAAATAGTTTGTCAGAGTATAAATTATAATTAGCTTGCATATATTTATAGGCCCTTTAATTATTTCATGTGAACTTCATTCTACCTTTTATTAGACAAACTATTAATTGGCCTAATATGCAGTATATTTTATGGTGGAGCAGGTCACATGTTATATCAGTGTTTTTCACAAAGCATAGTACAAACAAATAAATTGATTATCATTGACATGGAAACCCTTATATACCCATGTAATATTATGTGAAAGGAAGTGGTATGCTGAATGGACTAGTGCTAATTGTAGTAAAGGACTACAATTAGCCACTTCAGCAGAGATTCTCTGGGTGCAATTAGCATAGCTTAAGGAAAAGGAATGATTCAGGCAAACACTACATTGTTTGGAAAGACAATATTATTGTTTTACTCTGTTATACACAATCTGCTTTTTCCTGGAACACAATATTCCAACATAGTCTTAATTTTTTGGCAAACGTCATAATATGAGAGTCATTATGAGGCACACCTATATTTCTTATGTTATGCATCAGGAAACGCCCCTCGCTTTCTTTTTGTGTGTTTGTGCTGAATAATTAGAAAATTGTCTAGTAATATAACAAGTGATAGATGTGTATAAAGATAAGCCTTGGATATTTCTTCCATATATATTTCGAACTAATTCAGGGCTTGTACACCTCATTAAATGGCAATTTGTTCAACCCTGGACTGCACTGGTGCTGATTCCAAAAAAATCGAGTTTAAGGTGCAAGTGGATATCAAAGAAGCTCTCTTAAGTAGTATCTAATTCCAGATTTTGAGACCCTTTTATTTACAATCAGTGAGAAGTAGCAGTACCATGGAACACGTCTCTTCCCCCACATGAAATTACTATAATTATTTTAACAGAATATTGAAAAATATAGCCTGCAATCGAATCACAGAATTGTGCACTGGAAATGCTATTTGTCTCTAAACATGATCTGTAAATAAATAATTTTGATGAATGTTTTTCAAAATTTGTATTACTTTTTGTCAAAGATTCATTCATGACTCTTTTATGCTTCCAAGATTAAAGTGTTACTTGAATCACCTTTATTGGAGAATCAAATTCATTTATTAATAACCTTTATTGTATTTTCTGATTATGAAGCACTTGAGACATCATGCCGTGTTTCTCTTTTCTTTGGCGCAACAGGAAAAAAAGGAAAAGGCACACTTCTATTAACAAATAACTGTGTACCATAAAAGTATGCTAATTTCTAGAGGTTCCACACATACTGTGACTATTCCAGATCCAAATTAATTAGACAGAGAAATTCAGACACAACTGGCAGGTTACGATGCAGAGTGATAAGTTACTTTTAAATTGAGAAATTTCATAATTTGATAAAGGATCAAGCTCCTTGATAATTTCTTTCCTTGTGACATTTATTCAATTTTTTCTGTTCAGCAAGAAGGATTCTTCGAGGAGGATTTTGGAAGAATTGGTCAGTTTTTGAAATTCTACTAAAATGTATTTGATCTGCATTTGGAGAAACTAATGATTATTGGAAGAAAGATCGTCAGAAAAGACATTCTGCATGTGAAGTCGAAGAAAAAGTAAATCTTCGAAATGAGGAAAAAGCTCTACAACGTGTATTTGAAACAGATTTTAGTATTACTTCTGATCATGGAAAATTGTTAGCTGTATATTCATTATGCACTATAAATGCTTCAATTTGACTACTTCTGAGGACTGGTGGTCTGTACATTATCTACCTACAGCAAGATGTTAGAATTAAGTTCATTGTATGATAATGATATATCTACAGTGTATAAATTTATTGATAGGATCTTTATGGGCACTGAAAAAAAAAATTGTAAAATTAACGGTAAAATAGCTGGCAGTTTTGGGTGCCAATAAGTTGCTGTGAAATTTACAGGCTAAAGCCGTAAATATGTAGCGTCATTGAAACCGTATATTTTACATGTTTTTACTGTAACTTCAACAGTTCAAGCGTTACTATGGATGGTGAGCAATCCGTAATTTTTACTGGAATATGCCTGTAATATTGACAGCCCCTCATGCTGCCATTTTGAGCAATGTTTAACTCTTGTTAACTGTTTAGCAGTGGAGCGTTCTAAGTCACAATTCAATAGAAGAGAATATTTTGATGCTTTTTAATGTAATATCTGTATATAGGGAGTTTTTTTATAATTAGGAAAAAAGCTATATCAACACCTTTTGCCATTCAGTAAATTAATGGTTCTACTGTCTACATTATAGGAAATATAATTTTCCTAGTTTTCTTAATTTTTTCCTTAAAGCATCAGACTAGCAAGCCTCAAATTTTTGGTAGAACATGACTATCATTATTCTAAAAGTGTTATCAAGCCACAGATCTAAATTTTGACAAATTTTAAATTAAAAACAACAATAACATCTTGCTTGATTTTAAAATTTTTATTAGCAATTTTCATCACATCGTTTTTGGCACAGAGTAAAATATATGAATATCACTAAAATTACCAACGCCTGGTTTGACTACCTCAATTTATCCATGGCAATTCTAGCGTCCAAAGGGAAAACCTAGTAAGTCATATTTTGGGCCAAATTGAGTTAAGGTCAAAATAGGACTTCTGAGACATGTTTCTGTATATTTATTAAGTTTAGATTTTTGAGAAGTGGCCCATTACCCCAGAATGACACTGGCAAATCCCAGTAAGTCTATCTCTTACTGCTCGGACTGAAATTTAAAAGTCAATTTTCTCAGAATGTCCTAAATATGACGCTAGAATTTCTCCTCAGTGAATCTTAACCATCATGTAGTATAAAAAGTTTATACTTCCATGAGTCATACTGGATACAGAATGTACTGTGTAGATTGTACAGAGAACCAGCATATATATGATAATGAACAAGCAAAGCCTGCGGGGAACCTTTTTGAGGAATCACATCCTTCAAATTTGCAAGATGGTAAAATCCTATTTTTTCTCTCATGAAACAGGAGATGATCATTAAATTTTGGTTTGTTGAAAAGCAAATAAATTTAATTTTCGAAGTATGATCTATAAAGATTATGTTGGTCTTCTTCGTTCTCTTCCTTGTCTTGGTGTCTTGGTGTTTCAGTGTCTTCAGAAAAAAGCACCTGAAGAGAAAAATGGTCAATTGAGATATTTTTCAAAAACATTAATGCATTCTTTTTTGATAAAATGAATTGATACTGTTGGTGTCAGGAAGGAAGAACGTCTTACCTTAAAAAGAATTCTTGTCAGTTGCAGGTTCAATATTGAGGAGCCTCAGAGGAGGACTGATGTTGTGGCATACAAAAAGATCCATATGGTCTGGCGGTATAAAATATTTCATGTCTGAAAAGAAAGAGAAGTTTATTATAATTTGAGTTAGGTCCAGTAATGTAAATTTATCACGCATTTTACACTTATAAACAAACGAGCAGTCACAGAGAGTTAAGAAAGACAGGGGTTGCATTTGTGCATTGCTAGGATTAGTTGCATAGATACGATTGCCCAGCTGGATATGATGGCTTAGGGGATGACCAATAATAATAACTTCTTGGCCAGTTTTGGTGAAATAAATAAATTAATTTTTGGCAGTCTTGAAATAAATAATTTCTGCTTGGGGTGTTTCTAATTAATATACGGGGAATTGGCACGCTGAAATAATTCGCCGCAATAGTGAAATAAACAATTTCCCGCAAAAGAAAACTGCAAGCCCCCCTGGTTATTAAATGGTCGCCTTCATATATCACTGCTTGCTTTTTTCAGTCAATCAGAAACCAGGGTTTTGCTGTGATATATATATTTGTATTTGAATCTTTAAACGGCCCAAGACATGGCATGCTTGATTGATCATAAGTTTCGAAATTGGATCAAAATTGTCAAACAAGGGTATAAAAAAAACACACACAAATAGCAAACGGATTGGAAGAGTAAATAAAATATAATTTGTCACTATACTCAGAGAAAATTTGTAAAATGTTTAAAAATAATTTTATGCTGAATATTTCACCGTCATAAAAGTGCTCCTCTAGCCCAGCAGGGTTTCTGAAAGTTTCTGCAGAAAAATCTGTAATTCTATAAGAGTTATGTAGCTGCCCGCAGAATTCTGCAGCTGCCTGCAGGATTCTGCAGTTTCTTAGAACTCTGAAGAATTCTGCAGTACTGCAGCTCCTTGTAGGATTTCTGAACCTCTGTTACTTTATCTAGCATATTGTTATGCATCTGCAAAGTTCAGAACTCTTTGACAAGATCTTGCCACTATACCCTGTCAGTTTGGGGGGGGGGGGTAATGGCAGGGTTGCAAAAATATCGGATTTAAATTTAAAAAAATTCTAAAAATCAGATTTATTTGATTTACAGATTGTTTAATATTTTAAGTGGTATGGGGGGGGGGGGGTCAGGTGCTTTTCTGAAAATTTTGAGATGATCAAATGATTTAAATCAAGCAACCCTGGGTCACGGTACGGGGGGGGAGGGGGTTCGGTGGGTGAGGGTCGTGTGTTATTGTGCTCGTCTGTCCCAGAGGCGTTTCTGAAAATTTTTGCAGCAAAATCTGTAATCCTATAGGAGTTATAACATGTACCTTGGGAGGTTTTATGCACCTTTGCAAATAGCTTCAGAATTCTGCAGTTTCTTAAATTCTGAAGGCAGCTGTAGAATTGGTGACAGAATTACAAATTTTTCTACAGAAACTTTTCAGAAATGCTGCAGTGACAGAGGACCACCAAAACTCCTGACCCCCCTGCTAACCCCCAAACCAATACACCCCCAAATCAACGTTGGAAAAATACTTGTCAAAGAGGTCTGAACTTTGCAGATGAATGGCAATAAGCTGAAAGAAGCAACAGAAGTTCAGAAATCTTGCAGGGAACTGCATAATTCTGCAGCTTCCTGCAGAATTTTTAAGAAACTGCAGAATTCTGCAGCTTCCTGCAGAATTTTTAAGAAACTGCAGAATTCTGCTGACAGCTGCAAAGCAAAGTGCATAAAAATTCCCGAACTGCATAACTCCAACAAAAAATGCAGATTTTCCTGCAGAAACATTTCAGAAACAATACAGTGACAGAGGACCACTATTTCTGAAGTTCTCCAATTGGCTGCAGAATTCCGCAGGCAGCTGCAGATTTTTTTGGAAATTCTGCAGGTTCCTGCCGAAGTGCATAGAACATCCCAAGCTGCATTATTCCCACAGAACTGCAGATTCTGGTGTAGAAACTTTTCAGAAGCGCTGCAGTGACAGATGACCACCAAAAATTACAATTTTGCAGCTTCCTGCAGAATATTTTAGGTAATGCATTCTTTGTGAAATTTTGTAGCTTCTTATTGATTTGCAGAAAGAAATTATGTACTTATCAGTTTTTTTTGCTACACCCTGTAGCAAAAAAGGCAGGTTTTATTAGAAACTAAACATAGTTGAAAGTTTATCCATTTCCTGGAAAGAGTTCTTATAGTAAGTGGAAATGAACATAAAGTAACTTGAAAAGTAGCTTACCCTAAGTTAGTATTCAACATGGCTGGTGACTAGTGTGGAGTTGAAATTACAGGAAAGAGCAGCTGAAGGATTCCTGAGACTACCAGCACCTGGAAAGCAACACAAAAGTAGCTGTTTTTAGTTATGGAATAAAAAAAACAACATTTACTAAAGCCATTATTTACATCACTTAATTTTGTCTCAAGAAAGGAAACAGACTGACGTACTCTAGAGATATAGAAACTTTTCTAAGAAGTCATAATTTATTTGCAAATTGATTTGCGAGATTCCCAACCACTAACTGCACTGAGGGAAAGTATTTTTCAAAACTTTCGATACATTTAGCCAAATGCTATAAACATTCATCCTGATTATATTATGGTGCCCGTGAAAGTAAGCACACCACTGGATGATTCGCCTTCGAATTCCCCATTGAGAATTTGAAATTTCTCAACATATTTAAGGGGTATGAAATGTTTACAAAAGAAAAGTCATAAAACATTCATAGAGCAGGCTGCCGAAGTAAACAGTACTAAACACCCCTCTGGAGCGGTCTTCCATTTCTTGTAATATCTTCCTTCTAGAATACATCATCAATCTCTACATGCTCATACTGACCTCTTTTGCAACAGATATACACCATAAAATACAGGGTGATCAGGCATAGAAGAGTAGATAAAATTCAACCAGTGATAATGAGTGTTGCAAAAGTAAACACCTCCCCATGTGAGTTGTGATGTTCTTTATTGATAACTATGTTGTTTTGACCTGATGAAGTAAAAATTATGATATATAAATTTGATCCTTGATTTGTTTTTGGCATTTTGAATTGGTTTACCCTATATTTGTAAGGTTTGTGGATGGACAGTATCACAAAATCGACCAATTTTAATAAAATTGTAACAAGATTCTGCTGATTCAATTGGTGGCAAAAACGGCTGCAAAGACATTTGATTAAGTTTATCCTAATGTGGAATACTTTTTCCAAATTTCATAACTCTAAGGGATATATTGAGGTCACAAATGGACAGTTACTGCAGATTCATTAAGTATGAGTTTCTCTGGGATGTTTTCTCTGTTTCTACATGGCATTTTCAGCTTGTCTGATTGGTCAATAGGCCATAAAACGTCCTCCAAATATCTGTGCTGAACGTAGGAAACTGTGAAAAATATTACATTCTGTTCATTCAGCAGCTGAGTTTGGTTTGCAGATAAGATTAGCAACTGTACCAAACACGTCCACTGGACTTTATACACGTTTTTCTGGTATTCAGATTAGTTATACTACAAAATTCAGTGCCTCAACCAATCACATGAAGTGCATTTGCCACGTTTTACTGGCTTTTTGCAGAAACTCATACTTATTGAAATTGCAGTAAAGAATGACGAAAGACGGCTGCCAAAACGGCTGTCACAAATTGGCCTTCATCTTGAATTTATCGTCATGTTAACAAACAATACCCACAGGCCAAGGTCACACTTGGCAGTTCAGGAATCAAGAAAGATGGCTGCTAAAGTGCCCCCTATCTTGGATTTCTCGACATGTTCCCAATTCATACTCACAGGCCAATACCTGAACTAAATTTCAACCATAAGCCAGATATAAAGGTCACAGTGGGCAGATCAAGAATGGTCGCCATTTTGGAGTGGCCATTTTGGCAGCCATCTTGGATTTCTAAGAAAGCAGAAGAATGTAAAGGTGTGCACTTGTTGTAACTAGTAAAAAAAAAATTATTGAGTAGCCTACCCCTCTGAGGTGACCCCCAGCCTAGTAGTATAACTTAGCGAAAGAAAATTCCGCGAGGACTCCCTTCAGGTCACCCTCTCAGGTCTTGTAAAATATACAATTTTAAAAGTACCTCTGCCAAAAGCTGCCAAAAGTGACCCTAAGGGGCCGACCAGATGATAGTTAGGGGGGGCTATGGACTTTAACCCCGAGACAAAACTTTTTTTTCATTCGCGTCGACGAACATTTTTTTGCTTGCGAACGCCCGACAAATTTTCTATTGGAATTTTAACATTACGGTACCCTAGCTACAGGTAGAAACAAACTTTTTTTTTATTTCCATGTGCTGAACAAACTTTTTTGTCAGTGTCAAGTGGGAAACAATCTTTTTTTTTCACCAAATATCCATAGCCCCCCCCCTCAAGATCATCTGGTCGGCCCCTAAGCAGAGCAATATAAATAGCCAAAAAAACCATTTTTTGTGAGTACACCCCCAAGAGATGACCCCCTTGGGTCTTGTTGAATAAAGTACCTCTGCCCAAGGTGACCTGCTGTCTTGCGATAAACTAGCCCAAAAAAAATTATTTTTTTGCGAGTACCCCCCGGAGATGACACCGTAAAATATAATTTTAAAGTATCCCTATTGGCTAATATGACCACACCGTCCATGTCCCATATCCTGATTAGCTCTAAACAGCCACACCCACTAAATTATAAAATTTCCAGTGAAGCCACAGCCAATAAAAAACACCTGTCGATTCATCACACCTTGCCACATGCTCTCAAATTAGCCCACTTGAATTGCTTTTAACTGTCAATTCCCACACACTCATACCTGTCAATTCCCACACACTCAAACCTCCCGCACTATGACCAAAACTGTCTTGCTGTCATTATGCGACACACCTTCAAAAGTCAACCAAATCCCAAAACCCAATTAATGGAAAAGGTGGCAAACTTGCCACCTAAAAATCAAATAGATAAAAGCAAATATCTAATGACGTTGATACTCTGCATTTGTGAAGTTTTGAGGTTGAATGGGATACAGAAATATTTTTGGGACCTAATTACATGTCGTCCCTAATTACTCATCAACATCCCCAATAGCAGTGTCAGAATGAACTGGCATGGAGTTTTGGATACTCTTTCCTAGATTAGCCCCCCCCCCCCCATCAAGCAAGAAATGTGCTTGACAGGCAGGGACACCCAGACACTACCTAGAAAATGCTTTGGTTTAGTTTCTGCAGCAGAAGTTGAATTTCTCAAAATGTTCCCAATCCATACCCACAGGCCAATGCTTGTACCAAATTTCATAACTCTAAGCGAAAGATCAAGGTCACATTGGGCAGTTCAAGAATGCCGGCCATTTTGTAGAGGCCATTTCGTCAGCCGTCTTGGATTTCTTGAAATGTTCCGGATCCAGACCAAATTTCATAATTCTATGCAAAACATGAAGGTCATAATGGGCAAATCAAGAATGAAGAAAGATGGCCGACAAAATGGCGGCCACCTTGGATTTATCGACATGCTCGCAATCGATACCCACCAGTACTAAATTTCATAACTATATGCGAAATATTGAGGTCATAGTGGCAGTTCAAGAATGCCAGCCATTTTGTAGCACTACTTGGCCATTTCGGCAGCTATCTTGGATTTCTTGACAGCGAAATATTAAGGTCACAAATGGACTCTTATACCAACCTGAACCGGGACAACGACGTCACCAATAACGACGACGATGATTGAGTGACGACAATTGCTCTTTGTTTTCAAAGAAGACAGATGAGCTGAAAATGGAATAACACAAATCAATTGCTGGGGATTTAAACTGTGGTTATTTGTCTTAGTTTAGTGAGATGATATCCACAATGCAGGCATCCAAATTTTTATAAAGAAAGCTCTGTGGGGCACAGTGAAACAGTTTAAGGCGGGGTACAAATAAAAACAAAGTGCCTGTCATAAACACAGGGGATTTTGCACTAATTTGTGTTGATAGGCCTACATTACAACTAATTTTATTATACAAATAGACAAACTTGGCACAGAAGCCCCTGTGGTCATGAACCTCTGATTTTAGTGAGCCATATCCAAAGGGAAGCATCAAAGAACTGCGATTAGTACGTAACAGGTGCAGCAGGTTCAATAAGCTGTTCAAGTGTTCTGTGGAATGAATTTGTCAATTTTTACCTTCAGCGAAAGAAATTCGAAGAAGGTATTGTAATCATTTGGGTAAAATGTTGTCCGGCGGGCAGGCAGATTAGGCCGCGGATGGGTCGTTTCTAGGCCAGTACTTGGCCTCTATTGAATGTACATGGAAGAAATTTGGTACACATATACCCTGTATGGTCTAGTTGATACTTTTGTGGTCTGATGCAGAGATATTCCATACTTTTTGAAATAATTAAAAAAAAATATATATAGAAATGATTTGTGTTTTTCTGGGCCAAGACTCAACAACTATTGCATGTTCATGGATGAAATTTGGTACAGATGTGGCCTATATGGCCTAGTTGTGCCTTTTGATGGTCTCATTGATAGATATTCTATACTCTTCAAAAAAAAGAGAAAAATATAATAAATTTTTTTTTGTTTTTGTTTTTCGGGCTAAGACTCAGTCACATTGCCTGCATGGTCTGGTTGTGCCTTTTGAAAGGTCTGGAAAATATTATATACTTTTTTTTAATAAAAAAAAGAAATTTAATCTTTGTTTCTGGCCCAAGACTCGGGTCACTATTTAAGGCTTGGTACACATATGGCTCATATGGTCTATTTGTGCCTTTTCATGGTCTGACTGATAGATATTCTATGCTTTTTATAATATTGAGAACAAATATTAAAAGTAATTGTAATCTTCTAAAGGTGTTATTCACTGAAGGTTTGCTGCCGCGCAACATATGTTTTTTTAATGTTTTCTCAATATTTCATAGAGCATCAAATATCCATAAATCAGGCCATCAAAAGACACAACTTCACGATATAGGCTAAGGCTATATGTTACCCTAAATTTCATCCATCAACACGCTATAATTGTGGCTGATTCTTAGGCAAGAAAAGAAAAAAAAAACTTTCAATATTTTTTTCATTTGCTATATATGGTTCCCATCAATGAGACCACCAAAAAGCGCAACTAGGCCATATAGGCTATATATATCTGTACCAAACTTCTTCCATGTTCATGATATAGTATAGTTTTACAATATTCATTTATCAGACCGTCAAAAGGCACAACTTGGTCAGATAGGTTATATTTGTATCAAATTCCCTCCATGTACATGCAATAGTGCTCTGGAAACAAAATGATTTTTTTTTTTTGTAATTTTTCTAAAAAGTAAAAATATTCATCAATAAAACCATCAAAAGGCACAACCAGGCCACATAGGCTATATGTATACCAAACTTCATCCATGTAGGCCTACATGCAATAGTGGTGGAGTTTTGCATGGGAACATTCTACCTGCCAGTCCTGCCTACCTTCCAAACACCCAGCTGCATGTCCACAGGACATGCGGAAGGACAACATTTTTCAAAAGTAATTACAATACCTTCAAACTTAATTCAATGCAGGTTAAAACTTTGCACTATAATAACCATCTTTTATCAAAATTTTGAATAAATCTGTACCACTACTACAAGTGTGGTTGCCATCTGTCCTTTAATGACCAGTCAGTACACAAATACAGGACGAAAAAGCCCTATTTTCAATCCACCAGGTAACCCAAACATCACAGGAATGACCTCCAAAAACTAACCTATAGAAGTGTGTATCCACCGATTGTCCTGTCAACCAAACATGGCCAGCTCCTGAAAGTAAAACATATGTATTGTCATTTTGTTCTATTTTCAAAGAAATTGAACAATGGTCTCAACTAGACTCAAGGTGAAAATCAAATTTGGAGAGCTAATGTATAGGCCTAATTAACTTCATAACTTGAAGAATATTAAGTTAAGATTTAAATTGACAACTTCATATTTGATGTTTGTGCAAAGACATGATGAATAGATTATAGAAACTATTAAGCCATGAATGTCTAATAATAGGTGTAGTAGGCATACATAGCATTATACAGATATAGATATGTACAAATATATGGAATATATAATCATATTATGATATCAATTCCAAATTAAAATGCTTTTAAAATAGAAATACTTATCTTAAAGGAGCATTAACAGGTTGTTTTATAATTACAACCTCTTGTGCGTGTGCTTTTCTTCAATGTTTAACCTGTCCTGAGTCCTTAACTGCTGTCTATTAGCACTTGAAACAATGTAACCTATATACTTGCCTTAATTGTTTCAGTTAAAACTCTTGCAACGAACGTGTGAAAAACTGACAAACAAAAAGGAAGACTCTACAGATTACTTCTATATAAATTACATATCCATGCAGTTTTAACAGAAACTTGCCACACTGCTAACAGCACTTAACTGTTGTGTAATTACAGATTTAATCTGTATTTTGTACAGTTGCTGTAGTTAAAACAGAAACATAATGTTCCACTAACAGGACTTAACCATGGTCCAGAATGACAGATGAAATACGTATGTTTCACGGCTCATGTAGATTTTACAGAAAGGTTCCATTCTGCTGACGGTTTTTGACTGTAATACGTATGATGGCTAAAACTACATAAAGTTAACAGGATTGTGGCTGTCTTTTTCACAATCTTTTTTTTCAGTGGGTGGAAATCTGCCATGGTTGCCATATCGCATAGGTAAAACATCATTAATCAGCCTCTGACATCACTGAAGGCAAAAACACAATTTCTTGAAAAGCTTTTATTGCCACCCAAAATCAACAAAGTTGATTATGAATTGACATTTGAATATACCTCATAACACTAAATAAAAGATGGAACCATCATTTCAAACGTGGATGCCTTCATGACCAAGAAATAAATATAAGACAAAGTTCTGCATTGAAAAACTATTGAAACTGGCTTTTTTCTCAATAAAGAAGCCTCCTATGCTCTGAAAAAAATTAATATCAATCAAATTCCAGCTTAGAATATATCTATAGCACACCACGGTCAAA
This sequence comes from Platynereis dumerilii, assembly GCA_026936325.1. Classification (NCBI taxonomy): domain Eukaryota; kingdom Metazoa; phylum Annelida; class Polychaeta; order Phyllodocida; family Nereididae; genus Platynereis; species Platynereis dumerilii. Next base: position 16,975,232 of record JAPTHN010000011.1, read on the forward strand.
CTGTGAGGTGAAAAACCAAGTCCGTTATCTCTACAAAATATGACGCCAAACGAAACACACTTCTGTTTCCCATTGGAATAGCATTGGCAATTGGATGCGCTCAATTCATTTCAAGAGATTTGTCAAATATAGTGGGGCAACTTAATTGCCATGGGTTTACAGGAGAGTTCTAAACCTAAGGAAAGTGGTAAATGAGTTAGGTAATGATTTTTCATTTTGTCTGGCTATCGGAGGGTTTTTACTGCAATAAAACTGTCATTTCAATGCTATTTCAATGCAGTAAAATAACATGAATTTCTTGGCTATGAATGCATCTATGTTTGAAATGAATTCCAAGAATTTGCATAATAATTGGGAACACACCAAAACATCATTATGTGGCATAGCTCCCAACTGAGGCAAATGGAATTGGACTAAATTGGCAGGATATTAGCTCCATGGTACACTCGTCATTATGTGTAAAGAATATTTAAATTGTGTTATTTCTTTTTGAGATAATGCAAAAAAGCATAGTTGCATAATGGTTGGGAATGCAGTGTAAATGCTATACGTGTTCCCGCAAAAATCAAATAGTTTGTCAGAGTATAAATTATAATTAGCTTGCATATATTTATAGGCCCTTTAATTATTTCATGTGAACTTCATTCTACCTTTTATTAGACAAACTATTAATTGGCCTAATATGCAGTATATTTTATGGTGGAGCAGGTCACATGTTATATCAGTGTTTTTCACAAAGCATAGTACAAACAAATAAATTGATTATCATTGACATGGAAACCCTTATATACCCATGTAATATTATGTGAAAGGAAGTGGTATGCTGAATGGACTAGTGCTAATTGTAGTAAAGGACTACAATTAGCCACTTCAGCAGAGATTCTCTGGGTGCAATTAGCATAGCTTAAGGAAAAGGAATGATTCAGGCAAACACTACATTGTTTGGAAAGACAATATTATTGTTTTACTCTGTTATACACAATCTGCTTTTTCCTGGAACACAATATTCCAACATAGTCTTAATTTTTTGGCAAACGTCATAATATGAGAGTCATTATGAGGCACACCTATATTTCTTATGTTATGCATCAGGAAACGCCCCTCGCTTTCTTTTTGTGTGTTTGTGCTGAATAATTAGAAAATTGTCTAGTAATATAACAAGTGATAGATGTGTATAAAGATAAGCCTTGGATATTTCTTCCATATATATTTCGAACTAATTCAGGGCTTGTACACCTCATTAAATGGCAATTTGTTCAACCCTGGACTGCACTGGTGCTGATTCCAAAAAAATCGAGTTTAAGGTGCAAGTGGATATCAAAGAAGCTCTCTTAAGTAGTATCTAATTCCAGATTTTGAGACCCTTTTATTTACAATCAGTGAGAAGTAGCAGTACCATGGAACACGTCTCTTCCCCCACATGAAATTACTATAATTATTTTAACAGAATATTGAAAAATATAGCCTGCAATCGAATCACAGAATTGTGCACTGGAAATGCTATTTGTCTCTAAACATGATCTGTAAATAAATAATTTTGATGAATGTTTTTCAAAATTTGTATTACTTTTTGTCAAAGATTCATTCATGACTCTTTTATGCTTCCAAGATTAAAGTGTTACTTGAATCACCTTTATTGGAGAATCAAATTCATTTATTAATAACCTTTATTGTATTTTCTGATTATGAAGCACTTGAGACATCATGCCGTGTTTCTCTTTTCTTTGGCGCAACAGGAAAAAAAGGAAAAGGCACACTTCTATTAACAAATAACTGTGTACCATAAAAGTATGCTAATTTCTAGAGGTTCCACACATACTGTGACTATTCCAGATCCAAATTAATTAGACAGAGAAATTCAGACACAACTGGCAGGTTACGATGCAGAGTGATAAGTTACTTTTAAATTGAGAAATTTCATAATTTGATAAAGGATCAAGCTCCTTGATAATTTCTTTCCTTGTGACATTTATTCAATTTTTTCTGTTCAGCAAGAAGGATTCTTCGAGGAGGATTTTGGAAGAATTGGTCAGTTTTTGAAATTCTACTAAAATGTATTTGATCTGCATTTGGAGAAACTAATGATTATTGGAAGAAAGATCGTCAGAAAAGACATTCTGCATGTGAAGTCGAAGAAAAAGTAAATCTTCGAAATGAGGAAAAAGCTCTACAACGTGTATTTGAAACAGATTTTAGTATTACTTCTGATCATGGAAAATTGTTAGCTGTATATTCATTATGCACTATAAATGCTTCAATTTGACTACTTCTGAGGACTGGTGGTCTGTACATTATCTACCTACAGCAAGATGTTAGAATTAAGTTCATTGTATGATAATGATATATCTACAGTGTATAAATTTATTGATAGGATCTTTATGGGTGGAAATCTGCCATGGTTGCCATATCGCATAGGTAAAACATCATTAATCAGCCTCTGACATCACTGAAGGCAAAAACACAAAGTGATAAAATGATAATAGCTATTTGATGAAGGTCCCCTTCCTAATCGAAAAGCATTTTGTCTCCCCATAAAGGACTATAAGTTGGTAAATAAAGCAAGACTGTTGCCAATATTATTGCCAATATAATGTCTCACTTGAAAGACAAACAGCTCAGACACCAAGTGTACCCGACAACAAGGAAGAATTATTAATTAGAATTATATCAAGTGCATCTGAAATCCTTCTTGTTTGTAAGTACATGTAAAAATGTATAAAGCAAAAACCATGAGACTGAAATGATGTAATAGCCACCATACCAACCCAATACGCCTCATTGATAAGTTATCCATGTGCAAGTGTTTTGATAAAAAACTCAGATACCACAATAGTAAAATTATTTCTTGCAGTATACATTTTTAATTATAGTTTGCATATATTGATAGGCCCATTTACTTATCGTATGTGTGCTTTATCATACCTTTTATATGCTGAATGAAAGAAAATTATATACATCATTATATATTGGCAGACCCTTTTCTTTTGCATCTCTTACAAGTAAAAAGTAGCCATCCCATGAACACATGTGTAAAGTCTCTTCGTATTAATTTCAATAGCACCTTAAAACAGTCTAGCCTCCAATTGAATAACAGAACTTTGCGTTTGAAATGCTATTTGTCTCTCGACATGTTCTGTAAATAAATAATTTTGATGAATGGGTTCCAAAATTTGTATTACTTTTCTTCAAAGGTTCATTCATTATTATTTTATTCTTCTATGATTAAATTCTAACTGAAAGCTGCTTTTAAAAACTGCTTTGGAAAAATAAAATTAATTTATCATCTTTATTGGAGGTGCAAATTCATTTATTAATAACCTTGCATTTTCTCCTGGTTAGTTGAGAATTGTTCTTACTTTTAAATGCCTGTCCGAAACCTACATAACATGCTTTGAAGTCAGTGAGTCTTTCAAATCATGCCATATCCACAGCAAATAATGTTGTGTTTCTGTTGTCATATTTGGTGCAACAGGGGAAAAAATGAGAACAATGTCACACTTCCATCAACAGATGACCTCCAGTTAAAATTATTATGTCTTGCTCCAATTTAAATTTCTGAAATTTAAATTTCAGAGCAAAATGCCTTAACATGGATGAAAAATATTACAAATTGCCCCTGACGATTTTTCTATGGTTAAAGATCAACAAACTCACTTGTAGAATTTTCTTCATCCACAGGCAGTAGGACCAGATATTTCTATATTGTGACTGACACAAACATCAAGGTAACTGTGGATTTAGTTTTCCTGGATATAGGCATAGCTTTCCCGGACAAGCTTGTGATATCCCACTTATTGCCCTACATTGAGACTCCTGAATTACTTTGATCATTTGTAGAAAAATCATTAAAAAGGCTTTCTGTGAAAAACAAGAAAAAGTAAATCTTTGAAAATTGGGAATAAGCCTTTTTAGACAGAGATTAAACAAGACTTTGTATAAGATGAAATTCAATGAGGTTCTACTAAATCGACACTATAAAAAATCTTTGTATGCACTGATGTTATTACCATAAATGATGCAGTCAGTCAGAACCAAAGAACAAAAGATTAAAACAATGAAAGAAACTACCGGTACTGTACACATCTCCGTCTACCACATACTATACCCAGCATATAACTACAATATATACTTTATCAATAAATGTTGATTTATGTGCATTAACCATTCGGTGATGGGTTATTTGTCTGAAATAACACAGCATTGATTCAGAAGGCAACCACTATCTAATATATAAACATATTATTCTATTCACAAACAATATATTTATATTCAATATTTGCGACCATCCTATGAACAGGTACCCTAACCCACTCCCCTTTTCCGAAGAACTTTCAGTTGATAAATAGTATTTAGAATAGAATATCCACAATGCAGGCCAGCGAATACCAAAATATCTGATCTTCAATTTGTATTTCCTTAATATATTAATTAAGATATTTTTTTGAAAATGGCAAGGTTCAGGGCAGCCTCGTGGAAAACCAAATACAATTTTATAACTCCTCAATCCTCATACATGTATTCAGCATTCCCTAGCGAACTTTGTTCCTTCCACAAGGAAGAGAGGTATTTTTTTGTTGTTGGCAGTCAGGACAGTTGAGATACATGTGCAACCAGTCTTCATTAGAGGTTGCTAAGAAACTGGCAGCAGTCTGCCCTGAATATGGCAGATTGCGTAGAGTGCAACATATCTATTACATGCATAGGCCCAACCATTAGCGAAGGAGACATGATTTTAGGCAGGAATGTAGACCTTTCATTATTGAGCCACTACATGGCGCTCTCTGTCCATATTTTTGAGATCCTTGCCTCAATGTGATATCAATGAACAAGGCTGTCATATTTTTCGAGGGGGGGGGGGCGGCTGTCCCCCCCCCCTGGCCTCCTGGTTTTCACAACTAAATAATATTATGTGTATAACTAAGCAACTTCTCATCTTGGATTAGAAAATTCAACATAAAACCAGTTCAGTGAATTATGCATGCTGTAGCATTTAATATCGGGTATTTCATTATGTGATTCTCTCATCAGGCAGGGATATAAATATAGGTTTTTATGCAAACAACTTTGCAGTGTTTACAAAAAACACGAAACAGTGTTTATTAAATATGCAAAGTCCATCGAAGAGATTAAAGAAGAGATTCCTCTTCCGGTGATGTAGTACTCGTTTTGTGACATTCAGGTCTCTACCCAGAAGCTCTAGTTCTTAGATTTCCATTCCAGGGTCTAGTGTGGGAGGAGATGGCATGTGAGTCCTAAGTCTCACACCTCCTTACACCTGACTCTGGTTTGTTTTGGTATAATTCCCCTGCCCTTTGCCAAGTCAGGTTCTGGGATCTCAACACTTTGTAATTCACCAGACAATTTGTTACATTTTTTTCTCTTGTAATTTTATATGTAATAAGAATGTATTTCATTCAGAAATTTGCAGCAGTGTGGATCTGCTGTTCATGTGTGGTTATTTGATCAACGTATTGGCTAAGTAATATACATGTACATGTACGAGATGGGCAAAAGGGAGTTTTATGAGAGAAACGCAAGTCTGTGTCTTTTTCAGTCCTTGCCGACTGTCTCTTTTCTGGAGCATGGCATGTCACAATCCAGTTGGAAGTTTTAAATCTGAAATTTGTCAATACTCTGTTACGAGCAGATGAAAGATCAATGCACCTCATGCAGTATACTTGCATGAATTGGAAGCAATGTTTTTGTGTAAAGGTTCATAAATGCTTCAAGAGGCTAGTAGAGCTGCCATTTATGGTGACGAACAATTGAGAAGCATGGTTATGCCTCTTTTACTATAAAATATTCGATTTAGCCATCTGTAAAAAGTAGAATAGCAAAATTTGAACAGCAAGATAATTGTTTGAGATCCGGTTCATACCACAATACTACATGGAACACCCACGCTGAAGGAGCGCTTCAATAATTTATTGCGATGTTGCTCCAGATACACGTACCAAACAAAATATTTTTCAATCTATTCATAAATATTTGCATGTCAAACAATGACTTTATGAGACCTCATTGTCAGCACACAGTAAAATTAAGACGTAAAGTTTAAGCGTAAAGTATTGTACCATTTTTCTATTCCTATAGAAGTATATTATCATGATTATACTCTCCATGAAGACCATTAAATGTCAATAGAAGGCAACATTATCTATGGTTAGAAAAATAACTTTCTGATTCAAGTATAACTCACTCTTCAGTAAACTTAACAAAACTAGGATCTTTATGATTTTAGCGCTACTAATTAATCATCGAAAATAGTCACCAGTGTTAACTGTTTATTTATTATGAACTATGAATACTTCAATGTAACATATTATACAGTACATGATCATGATGGCTGCCTTGCACGGGTGGTCTGTAGATTACCTGCCTACACTGCCGGATGTTGAATGTAGAAGGAACCAACTTCACTGTTTTGAGGGTTTTAGCAAATATGCAAAGCAATATTTGCTTAGTACATACAGCAATACCTGTGATAGGGTTCATTGCTATATTTACACTTGTCAGTCTGGCTGACCGAAGTAAAGAAAACCTGATTGGTCATGAATATGCTAACTAATACAATGTGTGTATGTCCAAATATGCTCCTGTATTTTAATGTGGTGTCTGATCTACTTGGTTGTTTCAATTGTGCTCCATGATTCCATGAATTATGTTTTTTGTTTTAAGTAGTCAATGTTGTTTAAATTTTTATTCAATTGTACTTTTAATTCTGTTTGGAATGTCAATAAGTAAAACACTTTAATAACCTGCCATTTTTATATATCATGTCTGGATCTTGCCATACTTCCCAGGTTGTCATCTCGCTAGTAACAGGAAACTGTCTAAGATATGTCATCCTGTACCACATAATTAATCTTAATTGTACATCATTTTTTCAACTAGAGCTGCTTCTGTCAAAACCTTGTTTAATTGTTCAAAGATGTATAATTGTTAAATGTTGTGGAGAAATAAAATTCTTGAGTCTTGAGTCTTGGATGGTAGCTCTTAAAAAATATCTACTTATTAATAGAATCTTTCTGATTGAAGATCTGGGTGCCCTATTGGAATTGGTTAGAGGCATATAAATTGGCTGAAGCCAAAACACATAATTAATAGTGATGAAATGATAATTGAAATGACAATTATAGTTGTTTGGTGAATGTCCACTTTCTATTCAAAAAGCATCTGTCTCCCAATTAAAGCCTATAACATTGTAAAGAACGCAAAACAGTTAACCAACTTAAGGGGCCGACCAGATGATCTTTGGGGGGGGGGGGGCTTTGGATATTTGGTGAAAAAAAAAGATTGTTTCCCACTTGACACTGAAACAAAAAAGTTTGTTCAGCACATGGAAATAAAAAAAAAAGTTTGTGTCCACCTGTAGCTAGGGTACCGTAATGTTAAAATGCCGATTAAAAAGTTTTTCGCGAGTGCGCATGCAAAACAAATTGTTCGTCGACGCCTCACGAGCGAAAAAAAAAAGTTCGTCCGTGGGGTAAAGTCCATAGCCCCCCCCCAGCTATCGTCTGGTCGGCCCCTAATGTCCCACTTGAAAGACAATCAGTTCAGATGCCAGGGAATTGGGTCACAAAGAAAAGTCGTTAATGAGAAACTTTCAAGTGCACATCTGGTCGTTAACCTTTATTGTCTTGAAAGAGTACAGGTAAAAATACATTTAAAAAACCTGTCAGACAGACATGATTTTATGGCCACCGTGTCAAACTGTCAATACTTTGGTATACTTATTGAAAATAAATTTTCAAACCATTGGGATGTTGTTTTGTTTTGCTTGATATTATTGTTATTGTGTAATCGCTCCATTGTTCAATTTCAATATCTGTTGATGATAATCCCCATTGTATACCTGATAAATGCTGAAGTTGAACTTGTACAAATGTTTTAACATTGTATAATATCTGGATGTTTAGCTGTGATTTATAGGAAACAAAACACACAGATTAACATTAAAACTATAAAGGATATCATAAAAGCCAAAAAATGTGATCCATTGCAAGATTAAATCTCTCTTGTTTTATCATTGTGCCAATGGCAGCACAGTGTCCTAGATTTCTCGAGAAATTCTCGATTCTCGTGCACTAGACCATGTCATTCTCGAGAGGTGTCGATCGAGACTCATTGGAAACACTAGTTCGATGCGTTTCACAATGAGAAAAGACAATAAAGATAAAAATGAGATTGAGTAATTGTCTAGAGATCTTGTTTTTAGTTTTAGATTTCAATGTGATGAAATTATGAAGCTGCCTAAAGTTGAATAAGAAGCACATACTTGGAAACACATTCATCAAAATTAGTTATTTACTCAACATTCAGGGAGATCAATATGCACTTCAACTTTAAAGAAAGTATTCTTTTAATTCACAATATATCAGATTAAGAAAATCCTATCAAATTTGATATTAAGCGTCCAATATGTGAATTGACACATATGAATGAAATGAAATGTAACTGTACGAGGCAGATTTCATTGATACATAGGGGCCAGGTCATGCAAAGAATAACTTACAATTTTTAAAACTGTGGGTTTTCTAAGACTTTGTTTTGCAGTTGAATTATAACATCATTATGGTAAGTCCTGTCGCAATTGGTATTTCATGCAGGTGATGTAGCATTTAGCCGAAAGGCTAAAAGTGAAGGAATCAATCAAATGCCGTAAGAGTAGTCTACAGGTATGGTACCCAAAGATTGGAGGAACCATGTAAATGAAACATTATTAGCATTAAAATCTTTGGTCATCCTGTGAGCTTGGCGACTTTACAATATGCATCCTTGGAAGGCTAAAAAATTCGGGCAGATGATTAAATCAAAACCATTGAAAATTAATGATTTCCAGGCAGTTTCATTTGAAATGGTACTAAATTGAAATCTTGAAATTCGGGCAAATGTCGCTCCCCCCCCCCAAAAAAAAATCACGCAGGCAGTACACCTATGCCTTTACATTTCATGCCTCTGTCAAGCATTATGCGATTGCCATCACTGCTTCCCCCTGTGAACTTTGTTCCCTCCACTACCATGATGCCAGGTATGATTTTATTGACAATGAATGGTCGTTGACAGACAGGACAGTTGAGATACATGTGCTACCAGTCTTCATTAGAGGTTGCTAAGTAGCAGACAGGAGTCTGCCCTGAATATGTCAGATTGTTTCTTATAATAAAAATCATATATATTACATGTATAGGCCTAAGCATAGCCAATGGGGCTCTCTGCTCAAAATGTTGAAATCCTTGCGGGGCCTAATGTCAATAAATAATAACATACGGGATTTATCTCAAGTTATAGTCAATGCCTGATGTTCTCATTTACACTCAACCTTCCTTGACCTTCTACGGCAAAACTCTCCCCTTTTCAATGCCATTGCATTCCTCTAAATGTTCTAATTAATGATAATTACTTTTAAGCTAATTCATGTACAATACACAAGAGGGCAGCAGCTGCAAGCTCTCTACCAGTGTTCCCTTTTCTTCTACTCCGTTATCTTCTATTCCAATCTGCATCTACGGGTAGTCTGCAACTAATAATTCATCCATGCAGTACATTTTTATCCTAAACAACATCTATCTATCCTTTATTATTATCTTTCCATCCAATATATGGGTCATTCACTTTGATCTTATTATCTCATAGGCCTAAGTCATGGATTCCTCTATCTACCCCCCAACCTACTCATTGATCAGTTTTTGAAAACATGCATGCAACTTGCCTATATGCATTGCCTACAAGGTCCTTAGCCAGATTTGGTGTGTGTAATTACAGTCAAAGAAACTGAAGTGCTCATTTTCCTATAAATATTCGTCCCTCTCCTCACATGCCTTCACCGGTGTTATGCTAGTGTCAATAAATATAAACAAGGCAGCCAGATTTTAGGGGGGGGGGAGTATTTTGGGTTTTGTTTGGCTTAACATATTTCAGAACTCAGCCTGAGCAGTATGGATCCTGTATTCATGATTAGTTTATAATATATTGGCCAAAAGAGTGTTTTACAAAGTGAAACCTTGGCTTTTCCTTCATCAAATATCATATATATCTGCCGCCCATGTTTATCACGACAATCACTCGCCTTTTTGCTTAATGAAGTGGGCGTTTTGCTACTATCATTTTGGGTTTTGTTCCACAATATATGGAGCACACAATGAATATGTGCTAACATGTTTCCGAAAATAAAAAAAAGTGTTGCAAAATTAGGTAAAAATCATACATATTGTTCGGCTGTGCTACAGTTTCAAAAGTTCATATGTTCTCCATGCATGTGTCATGTCAGAAACTTTTGAAAGCTATAACGAAGTATATAATTAGATACTCACAGTTCCACCTTTTATTATACATGAATATCACATGTATCCTACAAGCTTTGCAAAGAAATTAATGACAAAACAGCAGCTTAACGATAGCACATACGTCATGCATTGTCAATATCTTTTGTAGTCAATACCCTTTTAATGTCTTTTCAATTCCATGCCAATATGTCTCTTTTCCAGAGCATGATATTACAATCAAGTTGGAAGTTTAAAAACCAAAATTTGTCAATGTTATGCTCTATTATCAACATGAAATAGCAATATACGTTTTGCTATATAAACCCATCTCATTTGAAACTCATTTTTTATCCCGAGGGAAAGTTACTAAATGTTTTATCTAGAACAGCTATTAATGGCGCCAGACCGACTCCGAATCACTCCATGAAAGCTGTCTAAAGATATCTGCTATTTTGGCTTCTGTCACATGTATGATCTCAGATTTGAAATTGCAGGATGAATACAGAAGATGTGGTTCATACCACAATACCACATGGAACACCCACGCTGAACAAGAGGTTCGATAATTCATTGTGATGTAGATACACGTACCAAACTAAATATTTTTCATTCTATTTATAGATAAATATTATATTTGCATGTCACACAATGACTTTCATGAGACCTCATTTTCAGCACACAGTAAAATGAAGGTCTGCATTTGAAGCTAAACTTATTGGAATCTATTCTCAGAAGTATGTGCTCAAGTACAGAAGGCAACATCAGAGTTAGGATGGAGGACATCTCTGAGACAAGTACAACAAAATGTTTGATGTGCCATTGTTTTGATTTCAGAAATGAATAATTTGATCATGAGACCAATATTACCCTTGTAAAATATTTTTGAAAAAAATAAAAATAAATAAAATAAAAGATATATATATATATTGACGATAGCTCAAATCAACACTTTTGATATTTTCATTTTATTTTAAATGTTGCTTTTCTCAGTATTATACAAATATTTGATGGTGAGGAGTCGATCGAATGTTCATAGAGTATAATTGGACAAAGAAAAGCTACATTGGACGAGGTGCTTGCAACTAGTCCAATATAGTTTTTCTGAGGTCAATTATACTCTGTATTGGACGACTCGCCATCTAATATTTGTTATATTCTCCATAAATGAAGCCACCTTTAAAACCATAGGTATCAATTGTCATGTTTCAGCAATGGGTAGCCACACAAATATAAAATTTATGTATTCTGAATATATATTCCACAACCAAGAAGCTGCTTTATACTTAATATTTTTTATCTAGATCTTATATCATAATTTTTACCTTAAACAAAGGCATGTACACCAAAAATTGGTGAAAAATTGAATTTTTTGTCACTCAATTGAGTACCATGGTCCCTAAACCTACAGGTAAAAGCAATGTTACATTTACTTAGAGCCGTTTGCTGTTTAGCGGCCAAAACAGTTTAAAATTAACTTTCAACTTGTTCGTGTGATGTCACTGGCTTAAAAATGTTTTGTTTGTGTCATTTAATCAGTTAATCAGTTGATTCAGTACTTATCATATCTAGCAGCATAGGTGACAATAAACAAACTAATTAAATGACTTGAGGTGCTTGATCAAAGAAGATTAGGAGACCAACAGAATACTGTCGGTGATGAGGCAAAGCCTGTTTGCAAATTTATAAGAAAATTAATTTCTCAAGTGGACCACCTATCCTCAAAGATCTATAATGCTGTCTTCCTGATCAATACGCAACTTTTAACATCATTAGTGTTTTTCTGTTTCTTCTCATTGACGTGCAATTCATTTTTTTACAGAAGTGAAAAACACAACCTTTTTCTCTTGCTGTTGCTGCAGCAGCGCACATCAGAAGCAGTTTCCTCCCAGGTACACACCGTGTCCTCCCTCATTGCCCTATATTATGGTAATATAACTTCTAACTTCCAATATCATTAATATAACTTTTCACTTCCCAATATAACTTTTTCTCTGCTTAATACAGCGGTCCAAGTGCAGATTATAATATTATATGGCAGATGATCTCCATTTATTTATCAGCGATTTTTAACTTGTATATATTTAATTAATAACCTGTAATAGATGCTTAATCTAATGGCATCTGAACAAAAATTTAGAGCGAACTTCAGTGTTTTCTGGAAGAAAACAATGGTTTCTTATCCAGATGTCATTTTCGAATGTGAAAGCCTTTGTTTAAGATAAATATTGCTTTCAATGGTAAGAAAGGCATGATAGGAGCATCAATTGGATTGAAGGATAAAGCTAAGATGATAATGATGTTCAGAAATATGTCAGACAATTTGTCCTTTATAATTCTATTTCAAAAACGTGTTGAAGCTGTTTTTAAAATGATTTGATTCAGCCAACTTATATGACTGTTTTAATGTTTTGATGTTTTGATGTTGGTGACCCTAATCAAACCAGTTGCCAGTGTGATTATCTTCTGTTATGTCCAAATATAACAATTAGAAGTATTTCGTCATATTTCAAGATAATCCGCTGTGACATATGATGAATTGTTTCACCAGTTGCACTATCTGTATTAGTGGTGTACCAGTTTACAATCATCACTTTTTTTTATATGTACTACACATGCAGCATTGTAAAGTACATTCTGGGTGTTTTAGGAAAAACTCGGGTGACATGGGTCACGGGGATTTGTTTCCGAACACGCCGGACTCGACCCTCATGTTTCCTGGAGGTGCAAAAATCAATTCTCAAGTGTAGTGTTTCTGGCTACTCACCGATTGGGGAGTACTGGGGTCTCCAGTTTTGTACCATGCGACAAAACTGGTTCCTGCTCGAGTGTAGCTCCCCTGTTCTGGTTCCTGGAAACATGAGGGCGTGTTTGGAAACAAATCCTGGTTACCAGTGTCACCCGAGTTACTAGTGTAACCTTTCCGAACCCAAGATCACACATATATATTAAGCCAGTGGGTGACTTAAGCATGAAATTTGAATTCTTTGCAAGAAGCTACTGCAATGTCTAAGGTAGGAAAATCACAACATACTATTCGCGCAGCGAAACGGCCGAAGGCCTTTTTCGCGAAGCGAAATTTAGCACAAGAAAGGTTTCAAAATTCTGTGCAGTGATGGTCTCAACATCAATGGTCGACAACAGGAAATTAGGTCAAGAGGGACCAGCTTCTTATCAATGATTTAGTTTCGAATTTAACAAAACATGACATATTCGTATTCAAAAGTGTCTTAAAAATTCAATATTCTCCAGTAATATTCCCTGTATCTATAATTTTTATGGAATAGTTAATTACAAGCCTTGACAAGTGAAATTAAATTATTAACATGTGATTCATTTCATTTCAAAACAGACAACAAGAAAACATAACAAAATAAAAGTTACATAATCTTTGTCAACTGATGATTATGTAACAGTGAGCTATTAATCTACATACAGATCATGTTATTCTTTTTGTTATCACTGTTATGTAATATCAACAATGAACAATCTAGCATAGACTTAAATTTGGCAGCTTTCAGTGTTGTCTTCCTTTTTACTATTTAGCTGATTATCTATCAATTCTATTTATCCTTAATCCTATTTATTTGCTATCCTATCTATCTATCTATCTATCTATCTATCTATCTATCTATCTATCTATCTATCTATCTATCTATCTATCTATTTATGTATGTATCTATCTATCTATCTATCTATCTATCTATCTATCTATCTATCTATCTATCTATCTATCTATCTATCTATCTATCTATCTATCTATCTATATTCAATTTTGATCTGTTTTATCTTTCTAATAGTTTCTGGTATAAATTTCTCTCTATCTTTCTAGATATCTGTCTTTCAATTTCTTGGAAACAGTATCATAACTGCCTTTCATACATTGAATATGAAATAAATTTAATGAAAGTTATGGTAAAACCATAAGTCCTAAAAAAAGCTTTTTAAGTGCAGCGAATTCCATGGCTGTGCCATATTAATTCTTACATATACTTTAAATACTCCCACCTGTCACAATGCAGTTAATTAAAGAGAGAACAATAAAACAAAGTAACGAGTTTGCGAGTTCGAACAGAAAATAAAACAAATCTGCAGTCAAAGACATGCCTACGCTACTGCTGTTTACGAGTATTAATTGGATGTATGATCTTATGCAACATTTCTATACAGCACTTTGTCAACAAGATGAACCAATTAACTTTCAGTCTTGACAAAATACATGTATTGTTTCCAAAATAACTGTTTGGACAAAGTACATTTATTGTTTCAAAAAATATTGTTTGTTTACTCGCAATCGAGAAGAACACAATCTATGCTTGTATTTCTATACTGAGTGAGAAGACACAACACAGTGTTGATGTATTCATACATATATTTTCCCTTTTGAAATATTTTTTTTTTCCCGAATAATAAAAACCGATCACAAAGTTGGAACGACAATTCAATCTCTGCATGTTTTCAATAAAGGAAGGCAATAGTGATATTTTCACTGCCCATCTAAGAAAAGTGTATGTCCTGATGCATAAAGATGAGTTTGAAGCAAACAATTTGGATTTCACAGAAAGGAGTAATTTGTGTCAAATTTAACCTCATTCAGTCTTATTTAAGCTTCGGTGAAGGCTTTTTCAGATACTAATTTGTTCAGACAGGATGTTTCCTTTAGCACCATTATTCTAAATTAATCATCATAAATGATTATCTGATCAATTTGTTCAGAAATGTGTTGCTTTTCTTTAATAGCTAAACATTTATACGATTCTAAAATTCACGAAAGTGTGCAATTTGCGCATTTAAATGATTGGTGGATTTGCTGATAATGAGGCATCCTGGATATTTTCAGGATCATTTTCTATAATTTGCCATTGAAGCCAGGTTTTATGTCAAATTTATTCAGATAATGGACTTCACCTTTCTGAGCAATGACGGACATATTTCGCTTCAGAATCTCTCCGCAATCTCAATCTTAAATCCCACAGCCTTTACAAGAATACAGCTAAATATGGTTAATGATAGGTACCTGATCAATTCACATTTTAAAATACATGTTCCTTAAGTGTGGTATGCACATAATAGTAGGATCATCGATGTATAACTGAGCAACATCACATCATGGATTTGCAAAGTTCACAAAGAAAACTTCCAAGGGTACTTTGAGTTGTGCCAAGGCATTTCAGTGGAAGATGCAAAGTAATTCATATTATTTGGCTGAACTTTAGTCTTTACGTAGATACTGCTACAGAAATGTTGAAGCCTATTTCATAACTTTTAACTAATCAAGCAGCTCTAAGATGCAATTCGGTCTGTTATGTGTCGCAAAAATTAATAACATGGCATCGAATAACAAATTATATTCCTTAACTTTGCAAAATTTTTGCCTACTAGCATAATATCCGTGAAATGGGGTTGGGAGAAGGGCAAAATATTAATATTAATTTTACAAGACAAAACCCAGCCTATGTTTTTCTTGTGGGTGAGAAAAGGTTGCTTGCAAGTTTTTGTGGATAGTTGGATTCCTGAAGATTGTTTTGTTACAGTAAACTTGTGTTTTTTGTTCTGTTCCAGAATATATGGAACAGACAATGAATATGTGTCAACCTGTTTCTATAAAATAAAAACAGCTGTAGTAGAATGAGGTGAAAATCGTTTATTTTGTGTCTTCTATGCCAGCATTCAGAAAGTTTGTATTATCTCTATGCGTCAAATCAGAAACTTTTGAAAGCTATATAACCTCATAGATAATCAGATATACCTGTACCTATACAATTCATCTTTCCTCCTTTTATCATATGTCTACATTGTGTTCCGCAAGTGTCATTGGCAGCAAACTTGGTTTACAAAGCAGGGGGCAGGCCGACAGGGGTATAATATGCATTCAATAGGCTTTCCAAAGAAATTATTAATTTATCAACAGCTCATGCTCCATGCTATCATATGTCTGTCTTTTTCAGTCCGTGTAATGTTCATGTCTCTTTCAGACTCTTTTCTGGAGCACGATATATCACAATCAAGTCTGAATTTTAGATGTGTCAATGTCATACTCTTTTCAACCCAGGTTTTGGGTGGGATGTCATAGCTCTGTTACGAATTGTTCAAAGCGAAATATTCTCATATGTAGGTGTATTTTATACTCATTGCAATCTTCGTACATGTACATGTACATGTGCATGTGGTCGGACAGGGCAAAATATCGAAAGTGATAAACCTACAGTCTGGCATTAAGGGTAAAATCATAGAATGTTACTCCATAAATAGCCAGAATATCTCGTTATCAACAAACTCAGAAGCCCATTAAATGCATGAATTTCACACAATTGTTAATTTAGGATTGTGTCTAGGTGCTGAAAAATATAAACCAATTTTCAAAGAATGCTCTTTAATGAAAGGTATTTTTAATTATGGCACTAAAAGAGTGTCAAATTAGAGAGAATTAGTATCTGAAAGGGCATTCACCACAGCTTCAATTAGACAAAATCAGTCTCAATGAAGTTTATCTGCAAAGGCCATTGACATTGGAAATGTTTATGACGACACAATTAGAACGGAGTCAAGAGAGGTTATTCACAATTTAAGAATCATGTGCATGCTGCTTCAAAGGTAAACATAATTGTCAGCCAGACTGAAGACCAAACAACATTGTGTGAAAAAACTCATGCTGTGTGCAACTTCATGTGATGCCTATTTTGGGGTTTGGTGGTTCAAATCAGGTTGTCAGATGTCTTTTCAACAATAAATTAAAGTAGAAATACTGTGTGAAAAATATAGCACACACTAGCGCAAGTATCATTCATTGTTTGGGGTGTTTTTCTACAATGTTGTTTTTGTTTTCCAAACTGCATACCAAGTGAATCAGTCAGACCAAGTCAGAATATTCATAGGGGTCATACTGAAGAGCAAATATCTTTATAAATTTATAATCTAATTTCAAATTCCACTGGACAGTGCCCTCAATGTAATTATTTTGGGCTGTTTTTAAAATCCCTTTTTAAGACACATGGTTAAAAAATACATTTTTTAAATAATATTTTGATTGTGAATTGAACAAGAAATGTTCCTTATGAATTTGTCTTTCAAGAAGTAATTCTTATTTGAGGCTTTCGAATATTATTTATTTTTTTCAGTCCTCTGCCATGTTTTTCTTCAAAACTGTTTAAACTTTGTAGGTGGGTCCCAGAACATTACCCGCTTTGCCATGCAGGGGTTAGTCCACCTCTGTAATCTTGTTTCTGGGTGTCATTTTGTTTTCCCTATTGTGCAGGATCATTCAACTTGATAAGATGCATCAGGAAACTTGGCAGGCAGTGATGCAGAGTGACATGTTACAACATTTTCAATTGTAAAGTTTCATTATTTGATAAAGGATTTGACTGCATGATAATGTCTATTCTAATGACATTTACGTTTAATCAGCAAAATAACAACGTCTCTTAAAAGAATGAGTAAATTGATTAACAATGGAACTGGGAACAGAATTTCTTACTCCGACAAAATAAACAAAGTTTGTTTGCCTATTACACAATTTTCCCTTGCCCAATAATTACCCTTAGACATCAAGTTTAGGCCTATTAACCGACTTATATTGACATAGTTGATGATTCATTACTCAGATTTGCCTGTTTGGAGGACACCTATTTCCAAGAAATATATGCTTATGACAAGTAAAACACATTTTCTATAGAGAATCAATATCCATATATCACTTCTTAAAACACAAATAAAAACTCAGCCGGAAAGATATTCAAGAACCCTGAAATGGCAAACCATAGATCATTCGTTGATAGTGACATTGATGAATCACTCTTTCATTGAATTGCAACAATATGACACTTCTAAGAAATTGCACTATGGGCATTAATCATTCATTTACCAACAATATTTTCATGATCTTTGGTCCTGTTCTGCAGGAGGTCTATGACCTGTTAGAACTCAATGACATTTATTCATAAATTTCAGACTTTATACACCCTACTAAGTGTACCAAGTTAAAGTTGAATCCCACACTTGGCAAGAAATCTAAAATCCATGAGATATTCATGAAAATTGGCCAAGAAGTTCTTCAAAAAGAAAGCTTTCCAATGTAAAAAAAAATAGGTGGGCTATCCAACATAATTTTCTAACTATGATCTTTTCAAAATCCTATGTCATTACATTAAAACATATTGCAAAATACTAAAAAAGTGTGGGATGTATAACAAAAAGCAGCGTCACTCGAACAATATCCATGAGATATCTATGAAAAATTTAAGGAATATAGCTGAAAGTACACTTTATTGGAAAACAAGTCTTTGAAGGGGGGTTACCGATGTTTTTTGAGAGTTACGTGGTGTACAATATGAGAAAATTATGAAAAACAGTTCAACAAAAATAAGTCCTTCTTAAAATAAACTTGAATATCTCAACGATTCCTTCTCTGATTTTTATGAAAGTGGGATTGGATTATAGGCCTGTATATCGACCCAAAATGTGTGCATTTATAGTTTAGTGCCATTATTTCTGGCTGAGCCAGCAGCCTTTGAATGAGCCTACCCCTGTTTTAAAAAATCTGTGGCTTTTCCAATGCATGTGAACAATTTGACCAAGCGGGGGAGCCACCAGCTGGGGTATTTTTGTTGAACTGTGGAGTACAATAGGTGGAGCAGCTGTATTCTGTGGGATTCCACTTGAAGGGTCATTACAAAATGGTATGTGATGCTTGATTGACACAATTTAGATACCGGTGGCGTGGAAAAAACATCCATAAGTCAAGAGTAACTCCCGGGTCTCCAAAAATTAACTGACAAAACATAAGTATGTCTGCATTAATAAAGAAATAAAACATACCTGGCCTAGTATGGAGATGGCAATGCAATAGATTCGTGGAGCTCAAATGAACTATTCTTATTCGAAAACATTGTTTTCTTTGTCATCCTAATTTGTGATACATCAACAGTACCATCATTTGGACCTTAATTAATTATTTAACATGCCATTCAAGTGATGGAAGTATAGTAATAATAACAATCAGCTTTAATTGTCTCTGGGTGTGGCACTGCAAGCATGATGCTGAGCTAGTGACGACACCTGTCAGCAGCATAGGCAAATGCCTTTTTCATGCACAAACAAGAGTGAAAAATAAAGTTTTCAAACAGAATAGAATAGTTTAGCACCAAATTGCATTTTTCAGACACTTCTGTGACATTGTAAGAGAAATTCAGTTATGTTTACTTTACAGAAACTAATTGCTTGATCAGGGACCAACTCCCATTGCAAGTACAGGCTGTCCTTCATTCTCAGTCCAAAAACAGATCTATTAAATATTTATGAGCTATTGTCGTGTTAAGTTCGCTGACGCGGCGGGCGTCTTCGCCACCCATTGCTGCGCGAATATAAATTAGTTTGCCAGAGATCAAAGGTGAATATTGAGAAAAAAAATTCAAAAAGATTTACCAATCAGTATAATAATGCAGCAACTGGATACTGAATCAAAGCTTTCTGATTTCCGATTTCTCGCTGGCAAAACAGTATTATGCCAATTCTGAAGAAAGCAATTGCATCATATGTGCGGCTCATACTTACTACATATAAAAACAGAATAATTTAAATAATCATTGATAGTAAAAATGATACTGATGTGAAAAAAAGTTTTAGAATAACCAGTTGAACTTTTTATAGATTCAGCTGTGACATCTTACATCCAATTACTGACACAATTGACAGGTTGTTATCGTTGAAGCCCAAGTTATCTTAATCTATTTATTCAGAAAATATTTCTGATTGAAAGCTGTTCTCTCCTCTTGTTTAGTTATGGCAGGCACTTCATTTAAGTGTTGGTCTGAGATTGCTATCCTCCAGACAACATGAAGGAAAACTCATGAATTGAATGAAGTCTTTCTAATAAATTTGAAAAGGAATTACTTTTTAGGTGTCTAGCCCCTAATCAAATAAGAACTGAATGAGATGGAAATCTTAAATAATTCCTTGCATTATCTTGCCAGGCTTCTGAAGTTTCACATGTGATTGATGAAAGCTATGGTTTAGTTTATTATTAAGGCAGTGAAAAATCATCATTGATTTCAATCTAAATTTAAGTAAAATGACATTCCAATCTTTTTTGGTGAATGGAGAGGGGAGATATATGGTTGTGTTGTTGTAATTTTTATTATTTGAAACAATAAATTTATGTTCCGGAGTATTATATGCATTCAAAGATAATAAATTGATTATGATTATTCCTTAGTATGGTGAACTAAAAATGTGCAGACACTTAAAAGAACCCTGCACGGGACTGACTTTCTAGTTCCACCCCATCCTGTCCCACAAAACTCAGTCCCACGCCTGTCCCGCCCCGCAGCTCTCATTTCTGTGGGACACGAGTCCCGTCCCGCACTCCTTGTCATTTTTTCCATCCTGACCCCCCTACCGCAACTTTTTGCTTGCTGGAGTCCCATACTGTCCTGCAGCCCATATTAGTCCCGCACCCAGTCCTGCAGACAATTTAAAACAAATAATATAAAATAACATTTTAAACAAGTAAATTTTATTTTATATATGATGTGAATGCAGAATGATCATCATAATCAGTCATATATAACATTGAAAATAAAAAAATAATAACAAATAAATTAAAATTGGTATAATTTCAAATAAAATCAGAATAAAATTTCACATTGGTATCAAGCATTTGATCCATCATTTAGTCCATTTTGAGTTCCTGGGGTTCGACTTCACCCATGGCGATATGTATTCCGGAATTAACATCGAGCCACCAGTACAACAGTCAAAGTCAAAGTCAAAGTCAAAGTCAAATCACTTTTATTTAGGCAGGGTAGCTTATTCAGTATAAATACTGGTTTACAATAAGGCCCTAACATAAAACAAGTGTAAAGATAAGAACATAGAAAAATAGAACTGATTAAACTACGATATATATACAATGTAAAAGCTAATAAAAACAGTAATGCTTAAAATCTGTTACCTTTACTGTGAATGAGAGGAAACAGTTTCTTCTAACTTGTTGTGTCCGTCCATTATTCAATTTTCTGCTATGGATGAATTTCTCATTTCTCATTAGCAGATGACGCCTTAATTAATTGAGTTATTGGAGCATATTTCATTCAGAAAATTTCATTACAGTGATCGTATTGTTCCCTAGAAAACAATTTGTCTTGATAATTTGGACTGTTCGTCAATTTTTGTCCATGTGTAAGTGCAGCATTGGAACAAATGTCTCATGTCCATGACCAATGTATTTCTGATGAGATAATCTGTTTCATATGTAAAAAACTAACCTTTTTTGGTGACTTCTTTTCTATCCAATTTGAATGTATTTCCTGATGTAAATGCCAATGCTATACATTTTGCCATGTAAATTAATACAATGCAAAAGTGAGGAGAGGCTTTGGATCTGATAATTCTTGCAGTCGACTGGATGCATGATTACTATCTGTACATTCTGCACACAGAGTAACTTATGTCAGAAAATATGGGGTCGTGTGCGTTAAGACAAGAAGTTTGCCAACATATTCCATTTGAAAGCAAATTTTCTCAGCTTTCCAATGGTATATGTTAGCAATTTTTATTTTGATGTTTTCATGGTCAAATCGCCCTCCAATAATAGGCCCTATTTTGGCCGATTTTAGTCGATTTTCGCCTTATTTTTGGCCAATTCTAACTGTATTTTCAGAGATATTGCATTTTCTGAGCTTTTTTTGCACTCTTGCTTGTGTATTATATACCATATGAAAGGATATTTTCTCAGCTTTCAAACAGTATATGTTCCGAATTTTTATTTTGACAAATTCATGGTCAATTTGCCCTAGAAAGAATAGGCGATATTTTTACCTGTTTTCTCCATACTTTTTGCCTATTGTAATGGTATTTTCAGAAATATTACATTATCTGAGCTATTTTTCACTCTCACTTTTGTATTATATACCATATTAAGGGATATCTTCTCAGCTTTCCAAGGGTATATGTTGGCAATTCTCATTTTGATGTCTTCAGGATCAAACCAACCTCCAAAAAATAGGCCCTATTTTCGGTGATTTTTTCCATATTTTTGTCAGTTCCGACAGTTTTTTTTATAAATATTACATTTTCTTGGCTTACGTTCCACTCTCACTTATGTGTTTGATAGCAAATTAAAGGATATTGTGTCAGCTTTCCAATGGTATATGTTGGCATTTTTTATTTTGATGCATTCAGGATCATATCATTCTCCAAATATTAGGCCCTATTTTCCGCAGATTTTTCTCTGTATTTCTGCCAATCTAACAGTATTTTCAGATGTATAGTATTTTCTAGGCTGTTGTTGCACTCTCAATTGTTCATTATATGCCATGTTAAAGGATATTTTGTTAGCTTTCCAACGGTATATTTTGGCAATTTTTATTTTGTTGTCTTTATGGTCAAATCACCCCCAAACCGTAGGCCCATTTTTTTTCCTGATTTTCACTGTATTTCCACCAATTCTAACAGTATTTTCAGACTTATTACATTTTCTAAGCTGTTCTTGCCTTCTCAGTTGCACTAGTGTATCATATACCATATTAAACAACATTTTCGCAGCTTTCCCATGGTGTATGTTGTCAATTTCAACTTTGATACATTCATGATCAAATCACCCTCAAAAGACGAAAGCCTATGTTCTCCTATTTCCTCCGCATTCATGTCAATTCTAACAGTATTTCAGATATAATATGTTTTCTCGGCCGATGTTCCATCCTCACTTGTGTATTATATACCATATTGAAGGCTATTTTCTCAGCTTGCAAATGGTGTATGTTGGCAATTTTTATTTGATGTCTTCATGATCAAATCACCCACGAAACAACAGGCCCCACTTTTGAGGATTTTCTCCATATTTTTGCCAATTCTAACAGCATTTTAGAAATATTACATCATCTGAGCTGTCTTGCATTCTCACTAGTATTGGTGTTTTATATACCATATTAAAGGATATTTTCTCTGCTCTCCAATGGTATATATTGGCATTTCCAATTTTGAAACATTCATAATCAAATCACCCAGCAAGGAAAAAGCCCTGTGTTCACTGATTTTCTCTGTATTTTTTCCAATTCTAACAGTATTTCAGATATATGTTTTCTGGGCTGATGTTCCATACTCACTTTTGTGAATTGTATGCCATGTTGAAGGATATTTTCTCAGCTTTCAAATGGCATATGTTGGCAATTTTTATTTTGATGCATTCATAGTCAAATCACCCACGAAACCACAGGCCCTACCTTTGATGATTTTCTGCATATTTTCGCTGATTCTAACAGTATTTTTAGAAGTATTACATTATCTGAGCTGGTCTTGCACTTTCACTTGCACTGATGTATAATATACCATATCAAAGGATATTTTCTCAGCTCTCCAATGGTACATGTAGGCAATTTTAATTTTTATACATTCCGGATCAATTCACCCTTCAAAGAATAGGGCCACATTTTAACTGTATTTTCGCTGATTCTAACAGTATTTTCAGAAATATAACATTTTCTGAGCTGTTATTGCACTCTAACTTGCACTTGTATATTATATACCATACCAAAGGATATCTCAGCTTTTCAATGGTTTATGTTGGCTATTTTTATTTGAAATCTCTGATTCTGTTTGGTCAAATATTTCTTCAAACAATTGGTACTGCCAACATGAATTTGTTCAGTTATGAAATTACATCTTTTTTAATGTCCCATGGGGTTTTTATGGTGGCCGTTTAAGAATTGAAGTTGACAGCAGTAAAACCCCCCCCCCCAGATAATATAAGTTTAATATCGCAAATGAAAGCTGACATAAGGGCTATCCATCTACATCCATTTTGGATGATTAGGAATGAGTTATCTGGCGATTAGGATAGGTGGAATTGAAACTACATGGCAGAATTTTGTGTTTTCGAGGAGATTTTTGACACTAACAGGCTGTTAGTGTCAAAAATCTCCTCGAAAAGTTAGTATTGCTAGTTAGTAACAGCAACATTTATTTGCTTCAGGAGGGTTGACAGTAAATATTAACAAGAAAAGACATGTACCAAATGAAAGCTGACATCAAGGGCTATCCATCAACATCCGTTTTGGTTGGTTAAAAAGGAGTAATCTAGTGATTGGGATAGGTGAAATTGGAAATACATTGTAGGATTTTGTGTTTCCGAGGAGATTTATGAGACAGACAACAACATTTATTTAGCTTTAGGAAGTTTACAGTTGTAGAAACAGGGAAACCGAGGTGCCAAATGAAAGCTGACATCAAGGGCTATACATCAACATCCATTTTGGTTGGTTAAAAAGCATAATCTAGTAATTAGAAGATTAGAATAGGTGGAATTGAAAATACATCGTAGGATTTTGTGTTTCCGATTAGATTTTTGACACGGACAACAACATCTATTTAGCTTTTGGAATGTTTAACAGGTAATAACAAGGAAACCAAGGTGCCATATGAAAGCTGAAATTAAGAGCTATTAATCTACATGTATTTTGATTGATAAAAAATGAGTTATTCAGTGATTAGGATAGGTGGAATAAAACTACATGGAAGAATTTTGTGTTTCCGGGTAGAGATTTTTGACAGTGACCGCATTATTTAATTTGGTTTAGGAGGGTTGACAGTAGTAGTAATAATAAGGAAACCAAGGTGCCAAATGAAAGCTGATATCAAGCGTTATCCACCCACATCCATTTTGGTTGGTTGGAAGGAGTTATCTAGTGATCTGATTGGCAAGATGAGAAAAAAATTGTTGTTTTTTTATTCCATTCATTTAACATTAACGATGCTGCCAGGACAATAAATTTGACTTATTAAGGATAGAGTCTAATGATTTCGAAATGAAGATGATATGCAATTCAATATCAGGAAAATGTAACGGTACTATTGAACAGTTAATCATTAAGACTGCAAACATATTTGAACAGCTATATCATTTAGAGGTTTTCGCATCTGTTAATTATCTCATTTTAGTTGGCATGCATGGAGAACTTTAATTAGTAGGCCTATATATTCATTGTATTTTTCATACAAACTATGGCAAAAACCTATTAGATGACAGATCAACACATTGTAGTGCCTATTCCAAGAAATATTTCAGTGTTTTCTTCCTTGCAATACATTTATTGCTTGACAACCTTTGGTAATTACGATACACTAATTATTGCCAAATTATTTAAATCATATATACTGATATGGTAAAAAGTATGAAAGTCAAACCCCATCAACCCTTTTTGAGCTATTCTCAATGACCAATGGGTTACATTAAACATCGCTGAAGATGAAAAAACATGGATTTTTATTTATGTGCTTTAATGATCTTTAATAACCCCTTATGTAGAATAGGTGCTTTTGGCATAATAAAAACTCCGAAAGTCATTGAAAAAGACTCAATTTCAACACTGAAAAAAAATGTTTGATGGCAGTACCAATAGTCAGCTAATTAGAGGACACATTTGACCACAAGGATGTCAAAATAAAATTGCTAATGTAAACCCTTGGAAGGCTGAGATAATAAATTCTAATTTTGTGTACCAAACCACTAGTGAAATTGAGTGTCCTAGAACAGCTCAGAAGAAGTAATAATAGAATGGGCAAAAATACACCGAAAATCTGTCAAAATATGGCTACTTTTTGAGGCAATTTGATCATGATGACACAAAAATTAAAACCACTGGAAAGCAGAGAAAATATCCTTTAATATGGTGTATGATACACAAGTGCAAGTGAGAATCCTAGAACAGCTTAGAAAAAAAATTCTGAAAATAGAATGGGCAATAACACACTGAAAATCAGCGAAATTGTGGCCTATTTTTTGGAGGCAATTTGATCATGAAGACACAAAAATTAAAATTGCAGCTCAGGCAATGTAGATATTTCTGAATATACTGACAGAATTGGTGAAAATATTGTGGAAATTGGAAAAAATAGGGCGTGTAGTTAGGAGGTGATTTGACCAAGAAGACTTCAATAAAGGTTACCAACATACACCACTAGAAACTGAGAAAATATCCCTTAATATGGTATATAATACTCTAGTATGAATGGAATATCAGCTCAGAAACTTAATATATATGAAATATTGTTACAGTTGGCAAAAAAGCGAGGAAAATTGGCGAAACATAGGGCCTATTGTTTGAAGGGTGATTTGATCCTGAATCTATCAAATCAGAATTGCCAAAATTTATGATTAGAAAGCTGAGAAAATATCCTTTAATATAGTATATGATACACTAGTTCAAGTTATAGTGCAAAAACATCTTAGTAATGCAATATTCCTAAAACTACTGTTAGAATTGGTGAAAATATGAGTCAAATAAGCAGAAGTGGGGACTATGGTGTGGAGAGTGATTTGACTATAAAAACGTCAACATAAAACTTGCCAACATGTACCATTGGAAAGCTGACAGAGTATCCTTTAACATGGTATGTAATACACAAGCGAGAGTGCAACAACAGCCTATAAAATGCCATATATCTGAAAATACTGTTAAAATTGTCAAAAATATGGAGAAAATAAGCAAAAATCGGGCCTTTTCTTTGGCAGGTTATTTGATCCTTAGTGCATCAAAGTATAAGAATTGCCGACATATAGAGTAGCGCGGGGCGTGCAGCCCCCCTTAACTTCGAGGTGCGATTTGACCTACTTCTTGTGGTCGATTATTTACATGCTTATGTTGTCAACAAGGGATCATTTGACTCTACCTATAACTAGTGAAACAAATGTCTACCAATTTTAATAAAGAAGTTACGGCCCTTTTTGTAAAAAATATAAAATGGCCTTTTTACCCCACCCATCGGGCAAGAAGCCCCCCTATTATAATCCTATGGCAATTTTTTTTGCGAGCGCATTCAGCTTGAAAGTAATTTCTTGGGGTTCTTCTATCATTTTTAAGGCATTCTATTCACTTTTTCTGAATTTCTGAATTTTTCTGTTCATACATTTAGTTTTTAATATTTTTTGCCCTGTTTTAATTTTGGCCAAATTTTTTCGATTTCAATTAGCTATTCTACCAAGATTTAAGGTAAAGTACACTTTATGAAATGGTTCCTGAAGCAACTTCAAGGCCTCAGTGAAGGGGGGCCTCATGCCCCATACCATGTGGGGCCTCTCGCCCCAAACTCACATATTTTACTTTGACCTCTATATTTTGAGCTAAAACGCAAAAAATATAATCCAAATCATATTTATGTAATGGTCATAAAGTGAAGCAATGCAGATATCCATTATACTTTTAAAAATTTCCAAAGTTATTTCTGACAGCCACTTTCAAAGAATTAATCAGAGTTACATAAACCATACACCTTTTTTTGTTTCTTTAATCATTTCTATGCTTTGGTACTGTTTGCTCTGAAAATTTGTGACGTCACCTAAAAAGCCTCTAGCTTCAATCCTATCAATAAGAAAAAGCACCAAAATGTAAGTTTAGACATAACGCTGGGGGGGCTTCTCACCTAACCCGGGCTTTTTGCCCCGACCCACTCTACCATTGGAAAGCTGAAGAGATATCCTTTAATATGCTATCAAATACAAAGGTGAGAGTAGAAAATGTCCCAGAAATTGTAATATTTCTGAAAAAAAAAAGTCAGAATCAGCAAAAATAGGAGAAAATCTGCAAAAATAGTGCTTATTTTTAGAAGGTTCAGTTGATCCGGAATACATCAAAAAGAAAATTGCCAACATATACCTTTGGAAAGCAGATAAAATATCCTTTAATATGGTATATAATACACAAGTGAGAGTTGAAAATAGCTCCAAAAAAATGTTATATTTCAAACTATGCCATTAGAATAAGCAAAAATATGCAGAAAATCTGCGAAAATATGGCCTTTTCTTTCGAGGGCAAATTAACCATGAATTTGTCAAAATAAAAATTTCAGACATATACAGTTGGAAAGCTGAGAAAAAATCCTTTCATATGGTATATAATACACAAGCAAGAGTGCAAAAAAAGCTCAGAAAATTCTATATTACTAAAAATGCCGTCATAATTGGGAAAAAATAAGGCGAAAATCGGCGAAAATCAGCCAAAATAAGCCCTAATTTTTGGATGGCGATTTGACCATTAAGACATCAAAATAAAAATTGCCAACATATACCGTTGGAAAGTTGAGAAAACTACCTTGAAAATGGTATATGTTGGCAAACTTCTTGTCTTAACGCCCACGCGATTACACAAGGCCCTAGACTAGAAGGCAACAGCAGTGAGCTGCCATAGGCAGTGAACTCTGCCAGAATTCACATGCATCAACTAGTAGGCAACTACCCCTGTAGTGGAACAACTGCCATGAATGTTGAAACTGATACATTGAAGCCTCTATCGCCACATGGTATGATTCGTTTTAGAATATCACTAGTATTAATACCAGAAACAGATGACCAAAGTTGGAAGTTTAGACATGAAAGAACTGAATCATCTCATGTGTGACCATAAATTCCTCCAGTCTCTTCAAGGCTAGTGCTGTTCAGCAACAAAGGGAGTGGGCCAGTGGGGTCAGCCTGGTCTTTGTATAAACGTTAAACATAGGCGTCATTGGCCTATACTTTTTGTCAAAACACATTTCGTTTGAGACACCACCGGAACATTACAAACTTTAAAGTGTAAAAGCGTATGAATGATTTGGTTTATTTGCATTCCGCAGCCCCATGTTTGCTCCCCAAAGATCTTAATAAATCTCTAGTAATCGGTTGGTAATCTTGGTAGTCTTATCGTTGGTGGCACAGTGGTTAAGGTTCCCGACTGCTCTGTTGAAGGTCTTTGCCATCATGGGTTCAAACCCCACTTGGGGAACCCAAGATTTTTTGTGGACCTTCATGAGCTAAATCCCAGCTGGATGTCCTAATAATAAGACATTAGATTTATGGTCCCTTGTATCAGTGTCTGTGCTGGGCAAGTAGGAGGGCTGGACGTACCATACCTATCTATCTATCTATAAAGATTAATGACACACATAAAGACGCCTAAATCAATAACTTGCAAAAATGTTTGCTTCGACATTCAGCTAAATTTGCCTGATTGAAACCTGGAAGAATTTTGAGAAGTGAGAAATATGTTTATTTCTTATAAAACGTCAAGTTGTTTTTTGGAATCAAGTTATAATGGACGAATTATTACATTTCTAATACTCTGAAGGACATTTAACTTCATTATGACTCTTCTTTGATGACATTCTTGCCTCAGAAAGCAGCACTTACGTGAGACAAAGAATTTCATATCTGAAAATTCCATCTAGATAAGAAACCTTTGAATTTCCTCCACAAACACAGAAAATCACTCAAGAATCTCTAAGCAGATGCTGCTTATTTAAGCATTTTACGCATCCTTTATTCTTCATGATTTATATTAGTGAGGCAGGCAGCGAAAATTTTGTTTACCTTAGAGTAGCTCGGGGCATGCAGCCTCCCTTAACTTCGAGGTGTGATTTGACCTGCTTTTTGTCGTCGATTATTTAAATGCTTATGTTGTCAGGAAGGGATCACTTGACTCTACTTATAACTAGTGAAACAAATGTCTACCAATTTTAATAAAGGAGTTGCGGCCCTTTTTGTAAAAAATATGAATAGGCCTTCTTACCCCACCCATTGGGCAAGAAACCCCCTATTATAATCCTATGGTAATTTTTTTTGCGAGCGCATTCAGCTTGAAAGTATTTCTTGGGGTTCTTCTATCATTTTTAAGGCATTCTATTCACTTTTTCTGAATTTCAAAATTTTTCTGTTCATATATTTATCTTTTAATATTTTTTGCCCTCTTTTAATTTAGCCAAATTTTTTCGATTTCAATTAGCTATTCTATCAAGATTTAAAGTAAAGTACACATTATGAAATGGTTCCTGAAGCAGCTTCGAGGCCTCAGTGAAGTGGGGCCTCATGCCACATACCATGTGGAGCCTCTCGCCCCAAACTCACATATTTTAATTTGACCTCTATATTTTTAGCTAAAATGCAAAAAATATGATCCAAATCATATTTATGTAATGGTCATAAAGTGAAGCAATGCAGATATCCATAATACCTTTAAAAATTTCCGAATTTATTTCTGACAACCACTTTCAAAGAATTAATCGAAGTTACAAAAACCATGCACCTTTTTTTTGTTTCTTTAATTACTTCTATGGTTTGAGGCTGTTTGCCCTGAAAATTTGTGACGTCACATAAAAAGCCTCTAGCTGCAATCCTATCAAAAAGAAAAAGCACCAAAAATGTAAGTTTAGATATAACCCTGGGGGGGCCTCTCACCTTACCCGGGCTTCTTGCCCGACCCACTCTATATCTTAAATATCTGAAACGAAGCAAAAACTAAATAACAACAAAATATCACTCAATAGATGGCAGAAAAAGGGCAGTATGATTCAATTCCAGAAAGGTTTATATGATATAGTTGGTACTCAAATAGATACAATATATCACATATCATCCATCATCCATCTCATTTCATTTCATTTCATTTCACTCAAGGGTGTCCAACTTACAAACTACATAGTTTCTATGGGCACCCATCAACATCTCATGTACTATAAATTTATTATGTCCAATGTACTTAAATGAAATATTGATGTTGAAAAAATAAATTACTAACTAACTTACAACAGAACTGAAATCCACGGTAAGAAGATACCATCTCTCTGGTAGGATAAATAAAGGTGGACTAGACATTTGTGTTTTTAGATTGAATCTTGCATTGTTGGTTTATTTTTGACAGTTAGTCTGGGGGCCAAAGACCAAAACTGATGGTTTCGTGTGCACTGAGAGAGGAATGGACAATCTATACATCGTTGGAATCGCTAGGTTCCGTAGATTATGGAATGGGGGGATGCAGTAAAATCGCTTGGTGCAGTTTTTTGTAAATCGGTTACCATGGCAACCAAGTCATAATTGCAAAATACATAACTTTGCAAACTTTATCAAGGTTTTCAATGACTTTGGTTTTAGTCAGGTGAAATTTAACTTCACTTTTGTATTTCCACTAAATGTGGCTTTATTTGAGTGTTTTGAATTTTTTGGTCACATGACCCTCAGAGAGGGTATCCAGGGCTAAAGATACAAAATTCAATTTTTTATTCAAATTTTCACACAGAAGTTGTTATAACTCAGGATATATTAATGGTAGAGACTTGTTTATGGTGTTGTTGGAAAGCAATTTTTATCTTCTGGAAATATGTATTTGTTTTGTTTTGGTATCCATGGCAACCAGACGTCAGAACAATGATATTTGGTTAAAGTACCATTTCTTTGGATTGACGAAAGACTCAATTTTCAGCAAGATAGACCTAGCAAACATGCTTGATAGCCTTACTAGAAACATGATATGAGGTGAAATGTATTAAGTTGATCATGTGACTAATGATCACATGCCTATATAAGGTGATAACCACAAAAAAGTGGGAACTTAAGGCATTTTGTATGATATGGCTGACCCTTTTCGCAGTACTATTTGTGTTATAATTCAGGATATATTAACACTACAGACATGTCACGGAAGAAGCTGAAATTTGATGCATTTCATATATTACTTGCGACACAGTACTATTTGTGTCTTAAGTTCGGATGTTTTGATGCTACAATTATGTTTGTGGTGTCATTAGAGAGAGAATTTAATCAGTAAGAATACTGTGCTTGTTTGGTATCCATGATAACCAGTCACTATAGAAACAATATTTGAATATTGTAACATTTGATTTGATCTAAGAAGGCTCTTTTTACAGTGACAAATACCAACAAACATTTACTTGGACTTACCCTGAGTGAACTGAATTTCCAAAAAAAAACCAACAATTCTGCAAGGAAGAAAGTACATTTTTGGTTAATGCAGGCCAGTAACCAGGAGGTGTGGAGGGTGTGTATACATACCTCCTTCCCCTACCCACAGCCCGACCTCCCCCTTTTATCCCATAATGATATTATATGGGATAGAATAAGTCCCGCTACTGTCATTCTGCTGTGAGGTGAGGATGGTTGCAGAGATCAGACTTGCTTCTGATACCCAACTTAGCAACTTAGCAACTTAGCAACCCCACACACTCAATCATCCTGTGAGCCACAGGCTTAGCAAGACACCAGTAAAGGGGGTTTTTGTTCCAGAGAACATTGGTGAGGCCCAAAGTGCCGAAGCCTAATCGGCGAGGGTTTGGGGGCCGCTTTAAGCCCCCCCGAAGCAACAGATTTTGTTGATGGATATTGATTCTGAGCAGTTTTAAGGTTATATTACTTTCAGGGAAGGTCTGGTATATCATGCTAAAATGCTTGGTTTTTTGAGAATTTTCTGTGAATTATCATTATACAAACTGTGCCATGGTCAGGATGTGACAGAAGTGTCCAATAATGCTTTTAAGTTTTTTTAAAATTTGGTTTGGAGTAAGTGTCAAGTCACTCAGGATTAGAAACTCTAATCATTGGGATTTTGCATAATTTGAAGACAGTAATGGTGATTCCATAATTACCTGTACTGATTACATCAGTCCCTAAATACTAAATACATGAAATTGTGGAATAGGCAAGGAAGCCATTTTTTTGAAATCTAAATCTATTGATTTAAAAACTTTATCATAGACTTCGGGTTTTAAAATGACCAAAATTTTCCAGTTGTCAGACATGCTACCTAATTATGGTTTGTCTTTTGGTAAAGTGTAAGAATAGAAAAATAGCCTTCAGAAGAAGAAGTTACAGGCTACGCAAGACCTAATTTTCCATTATATTTACATGGAATCATACCGATAGAAATCTCCAGTGCTTTATAGTCTTATAATATAGTACAAAAGTAAGTCCGAATAGAGACATTGTTTGAGTACAATATTGATATTCCCTTTCTTTACGTACCTGAAGATGACCAAATAAAGGCCGAAATATTGTACTCAAACAATGTCTCTATTCGGACTTACTTTTGTACTATATTATTTGAAATTATTCAGTGGAACATATGGATTTTATAGTCTTAATTGACAAATTAGAGTTGTTACAGGGTTCACCTGGTAAATACACAATTACACAAAAAAATAGCAACAGAGGAAATTATGTTATGATCAGGTTTGATCAAGAGGAATGAATTAGAGAAATTTTTCTCTAAATATCAGTCTGACGGCAAGGAAAACCCTGGAACGAACATTTGTGATGAAAAGTACAATTTTTTATTGTCAAATTTGCATGAGAGGACTTATCTTGTGTTCTGACCCCCATATCTCCCTCCCCCTTGGTTTCACCCTGCAGTGTCAGCTAGGGCCAGGACCTAGCTGAAATTGCAATTGTCTTCATGAGACGGTAATTTCCTTGACAGAAAATCCTAGCTTTCGTTTTAGTGAAACAAGCAGCCGAGTTCACCAACATAGTTCCAACAGTCAGACCTGGTCTTAACTCTTTTAAACCTGGTTTAACTAAGTCCCTTTCACCTACTGTGTTTTAGTCTTTAGACTCGTCAAGGATCAATGATTCTCAAACATTGTTCAAATAACTAACAGAAGAGTGATGTAAAATTGTTTTCGTGTCAAGTGATATTGTCTGGGAGCCGGTGGGGAGGGGGGAGACTGGTCATGAAGGAATTTCTTGATACCATTGGTTTGTTAATTTTCATTTTGTCTCTTTGTTCGCCTCCATTGTGTAACAACAATACTGCAGGTTGGCCCCTGGGTGAGAGGGAGGACAGATCCCCTCCCCCCCCCCAAAAAAAGGGACATGGCTCGTAAATTAGGGAATTCGGGAATGACATTGACTGGAAATTTCTGAATCTCACAGGAAATTTTGAAGGCTCCAAATAGAAACTAATAAACAGCATGGACATAGCACAATGTAACACCAAACCTGTAATAGACCTATTTAGGAACCTAAAACTACTGGAAAATATCGTAATTATAATTGTAAATACTCAGTTATGCACTGCAATGTGGGTCTAAACATCAACATTTCTGGGGGCTGCCCATAAAACAATATGCAGAAGTCCGAAAATAAGACAAAATATATGCACAGGACTTACCTGGAATTGACAGAACTATTTCCAAAAACGGAGAAATTCACATGCACCATATGCCCAGGAAATTCCGAAAAAGCTGGGATATGTTAAATAAAAGGGATATTTAGCTTTTTATGGAGATAGATAGATCAATAACTGGATAGATTGATAGGCTTGTTGATAGGCTGGTTGATGGTGTGTGGAGTTAATTTTTTTCCCCCTACATTTGATGGACATCTTTTAATCGTAAAACGTACCAGCCCTCCCCAAGTCCCCGTGTCTTGCAATATTCCTTGGCTTGTTTAGGCAATTGAGATATTGTGTATGTAGCAGTTGTACTGTTCAGATACTATGTGCAAACTTTCACCAAACTTTTATTCTTTGATGCTGCTCTGCTTGACTGATTGGCTTAGCCAAACCTGGTCTTAGCTTAGACCTGGCTCTTCTCTTGAGCCGAGGTTTGTGAAATCGGGTCTAGGACTTTTCTTTCTTTTTTATTGTGACTTTGCCATTTAAGAAGCTGCCATGTTGAAGTTCTTTAGGAATTTTTACAAAAGATTTGCAGTACTATTTTACACCCTCTAGAATGCTCAGAATGCATTTCAGAGCATCTGAAATCCTGTTCGCTTCTGGAGGTTACTGTCACACAGTGCTTCAGCTGCCACAAAGGCTGGCCTTGCAGGCCTCCATTCATCCTAAATTACCTTCTGCACATCTTTACCCGCAAAATCTAAAGCTGTCAGGAATAATGATAAAATGCATTTCAAATTTGCCGTGTTGAAATATTTGAAAAAAAAAATTGATTTAACTCATTCGATACCTACACTATAAGACGATTTCTCCATATGCTATGCTTTAGTAAGTCCAAGTAAATGTTTGCTTGGTCTCAAATGTTACAATATTCAAATATTATTTCTGTAGTGACTGGTTACCATGGCTACCAAAGCAAACACAGTATTCTAACTGATTAAATTTTCGCTCTAATGACACCACAAACATATTTGTAGCATCAAAACATCCTAACTTGTGACTAGTACTGTGATATAGGTCGCAAGCATATATATGAAATGCATTAAATTTCAGCTTTTTCCATGATTATCACCTTATCATATGTCATGTGACCACAAGTCACATGACTATCATTGTACATTTAGCCACCTACTAAGGTTGAGTAAGTCCAAGCAAATTCAGCTGAACGCCACAATATTCAAATGTCGTTGCTGGGGTGACTGGTCACCATGGATACCAATACAGATGAAACACAAAATTCTAGCTAATTAAATTTTCTCTCCAACAATGCCATGGACATGTCTGTAGTGTTAATATATCCTGAATTATAACACAAATAGTACTGTGAAAAGGGTCAGCGGTATCATACAAAATGCCTTAAGTTCCCACTTTTTTGTGGTTATCACCTTATATAGGCATGTGATCATTAGTCACATGACCAACTTAATACATTTCACCTCATATCATGTTTCTAGTAAGGCTATGAAGCATGTTTGCTCGATCTATGTTGCTGAAAATTGAGTCTTTCGTCAATCCAAAGAAATGGTACTTTAACCAAATATCATTGTTCTGATGTCTGGTTGCCATGGATACCAAAACAAAACAAATACATATTTCAAGCAGATAAAAATTGCTTTCCAACAACACCATAAGCAAGTCTCTACCATTAATATATCCTGAGTTACAACAACTTCTGTGTGAAAATTTGAATAAAAAATTGAATTTTGTATCTTTAGCCCTGGATACCCCCTCTGAGGGTCATGTGACCAAAAATTCAAAACACTCAAATAAAGCCACATTTAGTGGAAATACAAAAGTGAAGTTAAATTTCACCTGACTAAAACCAAAGTCATTGAAAACCTTGATAAAGTTTGCAAAGTTATGTATTTTGCAATTATGACTTGGTTGCCATGGTAACCGATTTACAAAAAACTGCACCAAGCGATTTTACTGCATCCCCCCATTCCATAATCTACGGAAACTGGCGATTCCAACGATGTATAGATTGTCCATTCCTCTCTTGGTGCACACGAAACCATTAAATAAAGCACTTTTTGCTACTTGGCCCCCAGACTAAGTCGGTTTTATGAAAACTAACACAACCTGGCATTTCGTACATTTTCTCAGGTCTACCTCTAGCCAGAAATTTTAGCTGTTATAGGTTTATCACACCCCTTCAGCCTGGATGAAGTGGTAAATACTTTCTGCAGAGACAATTACTGTATATTTCTACTTCTGACTAGTGACTTTTATCTTAGATATCACTAAACAGGAAAAAATAATAATTCTGAGCAATCTTTGATGGAAATACCATTTTTTTATTCGCTAAAAATAGGGTGTGATAAATGAAAAATGTAAAACTCCAATATCTAAAAAAATTCCCAACAGATTTTTTGTTTGATACATCAAAATGTTTGTCTGACCTTCCTCTACATCACAGGGCTAACCGTCTTCTTGGTCAATTTTTGTAACCCCAAAGTTTGTTCAGGCTCGCTATGTGGGGTGAGTTGTGCCAATTGTATGACTTAGGATTTATGTTTTTATTCTTCTCTTTTTAATCGGCATATCTCGGTAAGCCTAAACATGTTGTAAAATAACTAACACTGAGAAGAAAAAGAGTTAAAAGTGTTATATCACCCTATTGACAGAAATCATTCTAGGTTTTACAGCATTTTTAATTTTTGTGTAACATACCAGCCATATAACAAACACACACACGCCACAGTGACCTTGAACAAAGTTTAGGGTTAAAAAAAAATGTACAAAGAATCCGCCAACACAGCGTTGTAGTATGTGGTCTCAGCTTCGATTTGATGTAAAGATAAAAAAATCTGTTGTTAAAATTTTCAGAAAATTGAAATTCAAAACTTTTAGTTTTTCACACCCTTGTTGCATTCAAAATATCA
Organism: Platynereis dumerilii; assembly: GCA_026936325.1. Taxonomy (NCBI): domain Eukaryota; kingdom Metazoa; phylum Annelida; class Polychaeta; order Phyllodocida; family Nereididae; genus Platynereis; species Platynereis dumerilii. Next base: position 17,012,309 of record JAPTHN010000011.1, read on the forward strand.
GTTATAGGTATATCAAATGACATTGCAGTGTTATTGAAATATAATATTTTATCTAGTTATACTTTAAGTTACTCAATCAGGTTAAAAAATACCAGAAAAAGCATTTTATTTCCAATTTTCACATCTTTTCCAACATTTAGGGGTGTTGCAAACTCAGTGAATCTTATAATGTGTCAAAATCAAATATAAACATGGCCATTTCGGCTTTATTATTTCTTGAACCAAAGAAAAGCGGCAAATGAACCACCAGGGTGTGAGATAATGCCTTGTTAACTTCATTAGTGATCGAAATTGAGAATTTTAGCATTTCACAAGTCAATGTTTTTCTAGTGGGATTCGCCCAAACAACTATAAAGTTATTGGACAATAAACAGTAGACACATGTAGAAATACCTACTGGCAGCATCTGACAAGTGTATATCTTCACCACAGCTTTCCATGTAAGTTGTATTTGATATCTACAGAAATAATTAGTAGAGGAACGTGCCATAGGTTCCGTGACCAATTTCTCCGACTCAATTTTTCGATGCAAATTCTGTTAGATGGGTTCAAAATAAGAAAATTTAGCGAGGGTACCCCTCTCAAAAGTTCGGGCTAACTCCACCAGCGGCCATTTTCCAAATGGCCGCCGAAATTAAAAATTTGCCATAATTCCACTTCTATTTGGCCTAGAGATTCAAATTTTGGGTCAAAATATAGGTTTTAAGGGTCAAGAAACCCAATGAACATATTCCTAAAGGTGTCTGCTCAACCTTAGTGGTCATAATCCAATATGGTAGCCAAAATGGCTGACAAAAATGGGTAACTCACAATTCCTGTATCATAAGCTCAAAATATTGAGTTGGACCTTCATACAATATGTTTACATACCTCAGAGAAGTCAAATATTGTGATTAATGATTTGCGTATTCAACCCCTATGGTACGATATCCAATATGGCCACCAAAATGGCCATTCAAAATGCCCTAAATCTCACTTTTATCACAACGAAGCCAATATTTGGTCTTTTATTTGGTGAAAACATCAATATATGTACTGTAATTGTCCAAAACAACTGACTAATAACAATTCATAAGATTTACACACAAATCTGTTCTAATAAACCAATATGACTGCCAAAATGGCTGCCCAAATTACTAAAAATATATATCACAATTCTACATAAATAATTGGTCTACATTGGTAATCTTGGCATTAATATAAATGTCTTTAATTGCCAAAGAGTTCTGTTATCAGTATTTGACAAATGAACACACTACCCTATGGTTAGGGATCCAATTAAGCTGCCAAAAGGCCTCCAAAGAAGGTTCAAATGTGAATTTTTATCACAATTTATTATTGTCATGTTTACTAAATATCAATGTTAAATGGCATATGAATTTCATTTAAATTGTTAATATACATATTGTTTGCACTTAATTGATTGACAAAATTTAAAGCTTCTGTCATTGTTAAATGCAATTGGACTGTCCATTTGCAATAAAGATTACTTTTTTTAATAGTAATTCAAAGGCTCATTTCATCAGTTGAATAACATCTACCTTTGCGGTCTCAAAATGCATCCCTGAAGCACTGCTGATCAGCCACTGACCCCTGTGTCTTCTGTCAGGTAGTAGTCTGCCTGTACTTAACATAGGCTGTATTATTAGCTTCGCTGAGAAGCTATTGTGGTTCCTGGCACTTCAGCATGTGCGTTAGTGTGTATGTGAGTTGCCTCCTGCAAAAACTACTGGGTGGATTTTGATATCCTTTGGCATGATGTGTTCATTTGTACTCCACAAGACCTGATTAAATTTTGGTGACAATTGGAGCTTTTTTGGGCCCACAGTTAAAGAAATCCGAAAAATGCCTCTACAGTGCAGCATGCACTGTCATTTTTTGCTGCAGTACTTGCAGCCAAGAGGGTGTCTATTTCTACATTTTCTCTGCAAAAACGCCCATTAAACATCCGTAGTATCTTCCAGTACTTAGTCAAAGTTTAATGTTAAATGGACAGCGAAGCTATGTGCTCTCTGAGCGCCAGTTCTAGTTGTATTTATAACAATTTGTTGTATTTTTGGTCCTTGGGTGCTAGGCTATGAAGTGTCTTGTAGTAAAAGTCACTGTAAAACTATTAAGTAACAGTAATATCACTCACAGGGAATTGGAGAATATAATGTCAACCTTACTGCATGATGAGAACCGAATATGTACTACACATAAACCAACAAAGAATAAAGAGATTCCTGAAGGTCTAATTCTGTCACTGCATACAAACAAATCATCAATTTGTGGGTTGTAAAAACATCTTTTAATCATTGACAATTTAAAGTGAAAGATTATAACAAATTATTGAGGCTTCTACTGTCAAAGAATGGTATTGCCAAAGTTTTAAATCCCAATACACTCCAACTTGATATGTGAGGCAAATACCACAGTTAAAAAGTTCAAGTTTGGGAGGAAGATCACTTTTCTGGACATGTGACTGCCGTACCAATTAGAGAGACAAAACAGTTGAAATTAACATCAAATTCAAATTCTCTGATTTGGCTCCCAGTTAATAATAGCTGTTTGTAAATCATTGTAAAACAGGAAACATTTTAGGATATTGTTAACATGATTGTTTCAATGACTATTCAGCAATGGTTACATCTAAATACTGATTGGATAAGAGACTGTAGCTTGTCGTCATTGGAAATGGTATAGGTTGTTGGCTTTGCTATAGCTACAGCCCCTTGATAATACAATTAAGTAACCAATTATACCCTTGTAAAAGATGCATACATGTAATATGTTGCAGGTTGTCAGGGAATTTCTTGGGAGAAAACTCAGTTATTTTAAAGTCTAAATTTCTGGAAGGGCTTGCTGACTGGGAGACTCGGGAGTAGTTAGAGAAATTCTTGCACAATCTGAAAATGCATGTCATATGTTGCTAGCAACATTGCAGGACTTACAACCATCCTGTACTCAGTGACTGCAAGGATAGTGGTTGCTTATAATATATCAGGTGGCTATCATGTTTCAGATATATGACCATAGCTGAAGAGTCCTAAAAAAAAAATCTCTTCTTGTTAACAATGTCCTAATGTCCTGTTTTATTTTCTTATTTTACAATGTTTTTACACTAACAGACTCTGAGAAGCCAGAAGTCAAGTCTGGGAATTTATGTATTTTGATAATTTACTGATTTTTCTCTCAGTTTGGTACAAGATTGTACATAAAAGAGGTTTTCCTTCCATAATTTGAACTTTTGAACTTTTGTATTTGCCTTAATATATTAATATTTTGATTTAATTGGCCATTAAAATATTCAGGTAGGAGTGTGTTTGAAACTACTATGTTGCCAATCTTTGACAATACCAGCCTCAGTAGTACATTTAGCTAAATATTCCAATTTTTAGGGCAACTTGCTAATAAGAATTTCACTTCAAATTGGCCATTAGCAGCAATAATTAAAAGAGGATTTGTGGCATGCAGGTTGGCTAATATATATTAGTGAAGTTTTTGTTTGTATGTGGTGACTTGGATTCCAAGATGACTGACATGTCTATTCACAACAGAACTATAGGAATCGCATTCTTTGTTGGTTTATGTGAAGGACATATTCGGTTCTCATCATGCAGTAAGGTTGATATTACATTCTCCAATTCCTCATGAGTGAATTTAGTACTACTCCGTAATAGTTTTGCAGTAAACTTTTACCACAAGACACTTCGTGGCCTAGCAGTGTAGCACCCGCAGACCAAAAATACAACAAATTCTTATAAATACAATAATACAGCCTATGTTAAATACAGGCAGACTACTACCTGACAGATGGATCAGAGGTCAGTATATGATCAGCAGTGCTTCAGGGATGCATTCTGAGACTACACGCAAAGGTGGCAAAGGTAGATGTTATTCAATTGATAAAATTACCATTTTAATTGCTATTAAAAAAGTAATCTTTATGGCAAATGGACAGTCCAGTTGCATTTAACTATGGTAGAAGCCTTAAATTTTGCCAATAAATTTAGTGCTAACAATCTGTATATTGATAACTTAAATGAAATTCATAGAAAGTCCCACATTACTACAAATAAATGTGATAATAATGATAAAAATTGACATTTGAACCTACTGGGAGGCCTTTTGGCAGCCTTATTGGATTTCTAACCATAGGGTTGTGTGTTCACTTGTCAAATACTGATAACAGAACTCTTTGGCAATTAAAACATTTATATTAATGCCAAGATTACCAATGTAGACCAATTATTTATGTAAAATTGTGATATTTTTAGTAATTGGAGCAGCCATTTTGGCAGCCATATTGGATTATTAGAACAGATTTGTGTGTAAATCTTATGAATTGTTATTAGTCAGTTGTTTTGGACAATTACAGTACATATATTGATGTTTTCACCAAATAAATTACCAAAGAATTGGCTTCGATGTGATAAAAGTGAGATTTAGGGCATTTTGAATGGCCATTTTGGTGGCCATATTGGATATGGTACCATAGGGTTGAATACACAAATCAATAATCACAATATTTGACTTCTCTGAGGTATGTTAACATATTGTATGAAGGTCCAACTCAATATTTTGAGCTTATGATACAGGAATTGTGAGTTACCCATTTTCGTCAGCCATTTTGGCTACCATATTGGATTATGACCACTAAGGTTGAGCAGACACCTTTAGGAATATGTTTATTGGGTTTCTTGACCCTTAAAACCTATATTTTGACCCAAAATTTGAATCTCTAGGCCAAATAGAAGTGGAATTATGGCAAATTTTTAATTTCGGCGGCCATTTTGGAAAATGGCCGCTGGTGGAGTTAGCCCGAACTTTTGAGAGGGGTACCTTCGCTAAATTTTCTTATTTTGAACCCATCTAACAGAATTTGCATCAAAAAATTGAGTCGGAGAAATTGGTCAAGGAACCTATGGCACGTTCCTCTACTAAATATTTTTTGAGAAAAGTATTTGTTTAAATCAATAAAAAAAACATTTGCAAGTGGCCTAATGGAGGAGATGGCCAATTCCAAGTTTTATTACAATGTCTGTGTTTATATTGAAATATTGGTTGCAATATATGGTCTTCTGAAGAATTTTGAGGGCTTTCTTCACCCATTTTCGCCAATTGTTAAGATTATTTCATGGAATTTAATGGTTGCCGACTTCCAAAATTCAGTTGTTCAGTTGTAGCATGCCTTTGTGCAATTAACCAACAGAGTATTAAACTATCAGTCAACAGATTCTCTTCCATAGTCACATAGGTAATATTGGTTATATGTGAACTTTCCAGATGGAATTATGAGATAATAATATTATTATGATTTTAAAAAGTTAACTTCAAACTAGAGGCTCTGAAATAAATATTTATTGGTGATATTATTTATTTTTCTTTCATGATATGAATGACAAAAAAAATGCATCCTGTACATAGTTTCTAGCCAATTCATTGCATTAGTAATGTAAAATCTGCATAGAAAGTACTAAATTGAGACTTATGCAAAATTGAAGAAAATCAATAAAATACTATCGGAAACTAATACCCTAAACAGAAATTTCAAATTTAAGGAATAGACAATTGAGGCAATCATATTTCTTCAGATTGTGATTAGAGGTTTTGATACTGATATGAAGAGAGATACTTTGAAAGTGTTGCGATGTACATCTCAAAATATTGATATAGAAATGCTGTAAAAGCCCTAAATATGTCTTATATTATTGGCTATATTGCTACAGTGTTCTGCTACTTAGCTAATGCAGTCGATGAATTAGGGACATTATGCAGGTTCAGTTGATTGGACTCTAAATGGGTTCGGAGAATGCAGATTATAGTCTAGCAAGTTTGTAACACCTTCAGAATGTGATATTCCTTTAAAAACCACTTAATTATAATTCTGAATTTGGTCCATTGTATATATAAACCTCAGGGTGGGAAAGGAAAGCATTTCTATGTTAAGATTTTCATTTTAAACATTCTATAATGGATAAATATTTTGCATGCAACAAGGGTGTGAAAAACTAAAGATTTTAAATTTCAATTTTCTCAAAATTTTCCAAACAGATTTTTTGATCTTTACATCAAATCGAAGCTGTGACCGCATACTACACCACTGTGTTGACAGATTCTTTGTACGTTTTTTTTAACCCTAAACTTCGTTCAAGGACACTGTGACGCATGATATGAATGATCCATCTATCTGACAAAACAGGTGAAATACTAGGTTTTCTTGGAATAAACCAAGTGAAACATCTTGCCCCATCATGCTGCACAATTTACCCCATGCAGTCTCCCCCATGGGGAGTCCAATGCAAGCATGCAGACGCCACAACACCTTTATTTTTGCCGATGCTACTGTCAGGCAGAGTTTAGCATTGTATCATTTTTCTTTAGAATGCCTCCCAATTCCATCATATCAGCTATATTTGTGAAAGTTTTGTTAAATTAACATATATTTTTACACACGCAATGCAAAACGAAGAGTTCGAACTTTTTCAAATTGTTTCCATCAGCTGCAAAGTCAATTTAATGCACTGTTTTAGTCTTAATGCATTGATGACAGCTGATGCAAAGCGTGACAGAGTCCATTTCATGAGTGAAATGATAAAGTAAATGTTTGAAATATGATTTATGGGCTTGAAAGAGCCATTGCTTTATAATTGTTTATATATCTTTTTACATATTCCGTCATTTCATGAGCTGTATTTTCCAACCCACTGATTTCTCTTATTCATTTAAACATAAGTATGTCAGTTCATGCAACTGATGTATCCAATTGCATCTAATTATAAGTTGCTGAGGATCAAAAAATTTTTTTAGTTTTTTTTCATGAAGGTCCATTGTTTTGAAACATGATTTGTCACATCACTTGACAAGATGAAGCATTGCATTTTCTGAAAGGCTAGTCTCAGTATAGATTTTCTATGTATTCTATGTAGATGTAATGTGATCTGAAGTCTTGTGTCACCATTACATGACTCTGAAGCCATATCAACATGCCTTTCTCAGGAGATGTACTGAATTTATCATGCAATTAAGAACATTAAATCATACATGACAGAGATGGATGATCTTTACATCAGGCAACCTTTTTGCAGACAAACTTTCTTAAGGATGATGAGGCTTAAATTACCGCAAATGACACCCACTTATGTACTGGAAGAATTCAAAGCTGATGTACATGTTCTTCACATACACACTGTTCAGTGTACACGGGGAGTTGCACAATGCATATATTTGATGTTAAACTTTGCTGCTTGCTTCATGTATACATGGGCAGTTTGAAGAGTACATACGTAAATGAGCCACACTACTTTTAAGAAATGAGCGTCTGTCTCCAAAAAATTGTGACATCCAATTATGCCAAGCACAACCTGCTCATCTGGGCTACAATTGACCTGAAGGGCTGCAGTTCAATACCAGTTTATTCAGTTGTTTCAATAAATGAGAAAAATACAATTTTGTTCTCAACTTGTGAAAGGGCAGATTAATAATTGGTGGTTGAGAAAATTAATCACCCCCTGCACTGGCAATGGCTTAGACTGGTTTAGGTTTAAATTTTCCATACTCTCCTTCCAGAAAGTATGCATAAAACGCTAAATCTAGGAAAATTGCATGGTGTGTGACATCATATTATTGGGGCAATTTGATTGACCATGGAGTACAATGTGTTGCACTGTTGGCATGTGATGTAGTATTCAGAATAGACATGTATGGCTTTATTACACATGGTGACTGTCATTGATATTAATTGGTCAGTCTGGGGAGGCTTAACTCTGTTAAACAAGAAGATTGTACAACTTTATTGGTAATAAAACTGTTGGGGTGAATAAACCAATGTATTAGAGAGCTATGAAATACAACAAATTTACGAGATGCATGTTTGTTTATACAGTTTTTGCAGTCTTTGATAGTGTAATGCCCATTGTAACTTCACACAGACCACCAGATTTGCAAAACGTCCAGTAGCATATTTAGGACGGGGGCCATTGGGCCATGCCCCCCCGGCAAAAAAATTAACATGAAGAGATAGGAAAAGCCGCGGAGCGCCCCGTATTCACCCCATGTAATGGCCCCCCCTCAGGCCATTTCTTGAAAAGCCCCTGAAAACGTCCAATGCTAACCTCTTGGAACTGCCATGTAATTTCAAATGTCCATATTGCAAAGAGATGTTGCTCTTTACATACATTCTGGATGGATAACCGACGAGTTATAACAATGAGGCATAACTTCTGTTAGACAGTCTTTACTATCATACTCAGATGGTGACAACAAGATAGCATTTTGTTTTAGTACAATTTTTACATTATAACAGCAAGTTCAGTAAAACTCTTTTTCCAACTTCCAGCTTTCCCCAACCAAAGGAAATCCGTCAATTTTGTCATCTTCCTGAAGGTTTGTCTTCTCAGAGGTAAAGATGCAAATGTTTAAGTGCTCTTTGTTTGAGGAGCCTAATGTATCAGTTAAGATTTAAATTGAGTTTTTTCTTTTCAGTTTGTATCTTAAATGTTTAGCTTGTAAACTTCAATCATGCCAGAATCTATTTGCCTGAAAGCATGGTTTCAAGTGTAGCCATTCAGTTCCTGGTTAAAACTGACAAGAAAACAGTAAAGTTGTCCAAAATTCCCCGATGGCCCCATGAGTTGTCCAGATAAGAATGTAAATTGGAGGCAAAATTGGTGAAATAATACAAATCAAACCTTTCAGATGTACTTTGAAAGATTCTGAGTACATATACATAATGCAAAGTTTTACTGGCAGAAAAACAAAGTGTTGCTGTTGGAGAAAAAATGTCTGCACTTTGATGATTTTTATTATTAATATTATTAATAAGTAAATGGCACAGCCATGAAATTCGCGCAGCTCTTAAAAAGTTTTTTTAGGACTTTAGTTTTACCATAACTTTCATTAAATTTATTTCATATTCAATGTATGAAAGGCAGTTATGTTATTGTTTCAAAGAAATTGAAAGACGGATATATAGAAAAATAGAGAGAAATTTAGACTAGAAACTATAAGAAAAATAAAATAGATCAAAAATAGGATATATATATAGATGGATAGATAGATAGATAGGATAGCAAATGAATAGGATTAAGAATGAATAGAATTGATAGATAATCAGCTAAATAGTAAAAAGGAAGACTACACTGAAAGCTGCCAAATTAAAGTCTATGCTAGATTGTTGATATTACATAATAGTGATAGCAAAAACAATAATATGATCTGCATGTAGATTAATTGCTCACTGTTACATAATCATCAGTTGACAAAGATTATGTAACCTTAATTTTGTTATGTTTTCTTGTTGTTTGTTTTGAAATGAAATGAATCACATGTTAATAATTCAATTTAGCTTGTCAAGGCTTATAATGAACTATTCCATAAAAATAATAGAAACAGGGAATATTAATGGAGAAAATTGAATTTTTAAGACACTTTTGAATATGAATATGTCATGTTTTGTTAAATCGAAACTAAATCATTGATAAGAAGCTGGTCCCACTTGACCTAATTTCCTGCTGTCGACTATTGATGTTGAGACCATCACTGCACAGATTTTTGAAACCTTTCTTGTGCTAAATTTTGGTTCGCAAAACGGCCGTTTCGCTGCGCTAATATTAACACCCGCATTTGACTAAAGCAGCTGCTGACTAGGACTATCAGGTGCCTGAGATGGAAATGGAGTGTCATACTGACTGAAGAATAAAGATAGGAGAGTTTTTCCTAGCCAACAGAACAGACTGTCACCAAGGTAATCACTTTGAACAGGTTCATAACTAGTCCTTACTTCTAATGATAAAACACTACCATACCCATGCAAGCAGCAGGCCGTGGTAGGAAAAATTTCATGTGAAAGTGCATTTACAACACCAAAATCTCGCATTACCATACTTATTTTATTGTCGACCTATAACAGTCTTTGAGAAGTTGGAAACCTCGGTCTCTTTCATTTTGTCTTATTGCAATGATGATTGTGGCTATCACAGTTTGGTTATTTTTGTTTGGTGACCTGTCTGCTGTTGTGGCTATCCAGGTGTCCAGGTGCAGTGATTTGTGAGGTCATATGGTTGGAACAGGGAGTTTATATGCTACACATGTCTGTCGTTTGCTTCCAATGGAGGGCCACAGATGTGACCGCCACTCCACCAAGACGATCAAAAAGTCGATCATTTATTTTAAAGATTAGTGACTTCAAACTTTTTATTCTGTTTTACAAGTAGTCTTTTTGTATCTCACAATGACAATTGAAGATGCAGGTACAACTGTAAGACTTATGTACTGTAGCATTTATTATTATCTCAATGCAGCTGGGACAGGATTGACCAGCCAGACCCTAATAACATTATAAATATACCACGGACTATGTACTAACTAGACTCTCCTATTTTTTCCATTCTTAAATTTATCTGAGAATGAGACAGCCAACATGAATTACCTAGTTTAATATGTATTAAATTTAAAACAAGCCCAAATTGTTATCAGCAGAAAGAGAGTGGTCTTGAAGATATGTCAATGGCCAAGTTACCTGGTAGGGAAGGGCGAGGTTTCTTGATGATTTAGCATCAAAACACTTGAACACATTTTTGATAAACGATATTGTCCGATGACAAACAAATTTGTCCACCCTCCTCTTCGTCCTTTTGGCAATTGAGTTTTGGTGGAAGTCAAATCATCAGCCAGCTTGACAGTTTGAACTTCTTAATTTTTAACATGCAGGAATTACCTACTTTTAATGAGTCTTCAACCAACATAGTATAACACTAAAGTGCAGCAAGTAATTGCTGATCTCCCAGTGGAAAAACTTTTAAAAATTCCCTGACAAATGCTTATGCAGAACCCATTGGATATACTTTACACATATGGTAAATTGATAACATTTTAAAAGAGTAAGCCTAAACATTTTCGTATCAATTTCTGACAATAGTTTTTATCTGGGAGTAATTCAGGAGCAAGGAAGTTATTTCTCCACGGGTGTAGGAGATATAACCTGGAATTTTTCCAAGAGTATCTATGTGAAATGAATAGTGAATACGTACACAGTTAAACCGCAGAGCAGCTATTCTGCAAAGGAAGGTATCACAGCCTATGCCATGCTACTCTGATAACAGACACCAAGCGGGCTGCTGAGATAGCGCATTGAACTTATTTCTACCATACATAGTTGAGAGATAATATAATTAGTATGAAGAAGACGATAAGGTGATCTTCATATATGCGTTTTGTCTGAGTGAATCACAATTTCTCCCGCATAATCAATGCATTGAGTGCAGCTATATCAAGACATATTCATCAGGATTGGTGGATTTAAATGCCTGACTGGCGGACTTGGGATTACCCGCATCCTTTAATGATGATGAAAAAGAGGCTTCTGCCGACCAAGCAAACATAAGTGGGTTGAAGTGACTATTTCATGCATTTACAAGATCCGTGAACCACTCTTGAGGCATAATAAACCTGCCATACCTGAGCGTTCCCAATCCTGCCATGACCTAAGTGATAATTCTTAGCATGCAAAGTGACCACTGTAGTCAGGTTTACGGGACTTTATAAGGTGCTTGCCCACAAAGCTCAAGTTTGCAGGATTATATCCAGACTTCTTTTTATATTTTGTTGGTTACAAAGTCTGATTAGGTCTCTCGAAATATGTCCTGAGCAATAAACCTTATTAAAAAACTTTTGCATAATATTATCATGTGTGTAAAGCGATATTCAAATTTTCAGATGAACTCAAATATATCCCTGCCGGGTATAAGATGCAAAAATCATGGGTGACATGCTCACACCTGCAACAGTTAAAAACTCCTCCCCGAGCAATGCCAGTCACCTAAACTGTCCACCTATCCTTATTCATCTATCCTTTCCTTCTGATAACAGCAAATAACAGTGAAACAGCTCCCTTATTTACGTTTTCTGCCTCTACTGTTTTTCCCCACCAGGGGCGCATGAATCTCCATCGTAGTTCCGCGATTGCTCACATTTAGGGCTGGCGCCACTGTCTGCCTTCCCACCAAAAAGACACACACACTTCACTCACATCTACTGCTCTTCACTCCTACCTGGCTCAACCACTTCTACTCATCGTATCTTCCTCATCTTACCCTCATTTTAAAGCTCTTCTCACGCCCATTCCATCTGTCAATGTCTCAATGCCCATATACTTTTACCTGTTTGCCTAATTCAATAAATTTTAGTCAATCCACATTTCCATTAAACATATCTTTTTCTTTCCTTACGGCCATGACATTTCCAGGCTTTCTTCATCAATATGCCATATAGCATTTTATGTCAAAAGGATAGGAAATACAATCAACTTCAATTCCTCTACCAACACTCTTTTACTTATATTACAATTATTACTCAAATGCAATTTCAAATGCTCACCAGGCAACACAGGGCCAGATGCCAATGCAGATGGGGGGGGGGGGTTCATTATTCCCCATTATAGTCCTGGCCCAAATCATGGGTAAATCTAGTATTAATATATTTAGATAAATAAATCTTTGGCATTTCGATAATGGTGATAAATACATCTTTGGCATTTATTTGATTGGTTCTGAACGGCCAGACAATGATTATAGCCCTTTGCAGTCCATTGGACAAAAACATTTTCTTCTATTCAATTTGCAAACTTGCAACTTACCTGTTGGTTTCCCAATCTTCTTACCAGTATCAAAAAGATTGACGGTTCTGATGCAAACAAAATGTTACCTATTCTTCCTGTGGAACACAAATCAATAACAATAACAAACTCCATGATTCTATTTGTAAATAAAACATCTACACCATCCCTTGATGGGATTTGAGGGATCATGAAAGAGAATGCAAATACGCAGTTTACCTTTGAAAATGGCACACTCATCGCAGGGCAAGCATACCTTTGCTTGATATCATTATCTCGGAATTTTCTTATTTCATAGATTGATTAAGTTATTCTTGCAAATGGTAAGAAAGTTTAGTTTTAGGGCAGCCCAAATGGACAACCAAAAAAAATGTGAAAGACTCCTCATATACAGCATCGCATGCATCACTAGTTGAAATTTATTCCTTCCACATCCATCAGGCTGGATGCAATCTGGTAGCAGACAGATGAAACGGTTGAGATGCATGTGCTACCAGTCTTAATCGGGGGTTGCTGTGCAGTTGGCAGAAATATGTAGTGAATATGTCACATTGATCTGCAAAGCTATAATAAGTCATATTTTAAAACTGAGCCAAATCGCAATTATCGCATCATGGATTAGCAAAGACCACAAAAGGAACTTGGGTTCTTTGAGTCGTGCCAAAGGCCCAAAGCATTTCGGTGGATGATGCATGCAAGGCAATTCAGATTGGAAGGTTGGACGTCCTTAAATGCCTTAACATCACATGTGAGTCCTAAATCTCACACTTCCTTACACCTGACTCTGGTTTGTTTTGGCTTACTTCCTCTACCCTTTGCCAGGTCAGGTTCCGGGATCTCAACACTGTGTAATTCACCAGACAAGTTGTTATATTGTGTCTTTTCTCTTCTAATTGTATAGGAGTATAATTTTGCTGAACTATAGTCTTCACATGAATGCTGCTACAGAAATGTTGATCCTTATTTCAGAACTTTTAACTGAGCAGCCCCGAGGTGTAATTCAGTCTATTATGTATAGAAAGATTAATAACCTTGACATTGAATTAATATCACACAGTTATATTCCCAAATCCCAATGCTTTCACACAATTTGCCTATCCCTGAAGGGGGCGGGTTTGTTGTAGTTACATGTTTTTGTTATGTTCCAGGATATAGTGAACACACAATAAATATGTATTAACATGTTAACAATTTCTATGCGATCAAAACCGCTACAGCAAAATGAGGTGAAAATCATATATTTTGTGTCATCTGTGCCAGAGTTCTTAAAGTTCATATTTTCTCCATGTGTCATTTCAGAAACTTTTGAAAGCTATAACCTGAGAGATAATCAGATATACATCTACCTACACAATACATCTTTCCTCCTTTTATCTTATATCACATGCACCCAACAAGCTTTACAAAGAGACTATTATTTTATCAGCAGCTTTTAATGCTATACTATAGCACATGTATACTCCATGCAATGCCTGTCTTTTTCAGTCCATGTAATTTTCATGCCTTTTCAGACTGTGTCTCTTTTCTGGAGCATGAGAGGCTTATATCACAATCAAGTTGGAAGTTTAAAAAAAATCTGAAATATGTCAATGTCGTACTTTTTTCATCCCTGGTTTTGGATGGGATGTCAAAACTCAGTTGTGAATTGTTCAAAGTGGGATATTCACATTGGTGTATTTTATACTCATTGCAATATTGGGACATCTACCTGTTTGCAGATGGGGCAAAATATAGAAAGTGATAAACCTACAAGCTGGTATTAAGGCAAATCGTAGAAAGTTACTCCATAAATAGCTAGAATATCTCATTATCAACAAACTCAGCAGCCCATTAAATGCATAAATTGCACACAATTGTTAATTTAGGATTGTGTCTAAATGCTGCAAAAATAGGAACCAATTTTCACAGATATTGATCTAATGCTCTTTTAATGAAGAGCATTTTTGTTTAATGCCACTAAAAGGGCATCCGATTTAGTGTCTCAAAAGGAATTAACCACAGCTTCAATTAGACTAAATCAGTCTCAATAAAGTTTATCTTTAAGCGGCCATTGGCATCGGAAGTGTTTATGTTGACAGAATTGGAACGGAGTAAAGAGTGGTTATTCAATATTCACAATTTAGATTCACATGTTTGCTGCCTCTAAAGTAAACATAAAACAGAAAAATGCACAAGATACTTGTCTTGCTCTGTCTAATGCTGTATGCAGCTTCATGTGATGCCTCTCTTTGGGGGTTTGGGGCTCAAGACAGGTTGTCAGATGTCTTTTCAACATTGAATTAAAGCAGAAATACTGTGTGACGAAAATAGCGCACAACAGCACAAGTATCATTGTTTGGGGTGTTTTTCTGAAAATGTTGTTTTAGTTTTCCAAATTGCATACCAACTGTCATGAATCAGTCAGAGTAGGCCTGGTATTGAAGAGCAAATATCCTCTAAATGCAATTTCTGATTTCACTGCACATTGTCCTCAAACGTTTGAAAGAGAATAAGGAAACTGCTATTATTTTGAGCAGCTATTTGATCCCTTTATTTTGAGTTGTGGTCAAAAAATAAGAAATGTTTAAAACATTTTGACTCTAAATTTCAGGAAGTTAAATTTATTCATACTTTAAGGACTTTAGCTATTATCCACTTTCTCAATCCACTGCTATGTCATTGCACATACCTGCATAATAAATATATTTTGATATAATTATAAATAATAGTCTCTCAGAGCGTGAAATTTTAGCTTACCAAAGTTTTAAGCCACCTCTCATGGCATTCCTCAGTGTTATGAAATAGCTCAACTGATTGGTGTTGTTGTCACTTCTTTTCTGTGGAAAAGGAACAACATGAATTCAAACGGAAAGTAAAGAAGCCATCATCATCAGACAAAGGAAACCAGCCCTGAATCATGACACCGGGCTGGACCTCCCCTCCATCTACAACCATCTTTTGTTACCCAACTGACATATAACTGTTGGGTAACAAACAAAAGAAGTGACAACAACACCAGTCAGCTGAGCTATTTCATAACACTGAGGAAAGCCATGAGAGGTGGCTGAAAGCTTTGGTAAGCTAAAATTTCAGACTTTGAGAGACTATTATAATTATATTATATATATGGAATACCCAGAGTCAGGATCAAATAAACATTGGTGCACATATTTTGTTGGTGGGTCGCAGAACAATCTGCGCTTTACCATCGGGCCAGTCCACCTCCGTAATCTTGTTTGTGGGTTTGTTTTGTTTTCACTACTGTACAGGATCCTTCAACCTGATAAGGTGATGCATCAGGAAATTTGGCAGGCTGTGATGCAGAGTGACATGTTACAACATTTTAAATTATGAAGTTTCATTATTTGATAAAGGATCAGACTGCATGATAATGTCTATTCTAATGACATTTACTTTTATTCAATAAAATGATATCTTTTAAAATAACAAGTAAATTGATTAGCCATAAAACTGGGATTAGTGTTTTTTTCTCTGGCATGATAAACAAAGTTTGTTTGTTTATTACATAATTCCCAGTGCCCAATGATAATCCTCAGGCATCAACTAAGCATCTAGAATCAGGTATACTTATGAAAACTATTAAGTATAGTGATGCACATACATGATGAAAACTGATATTTCCTTGCTCTTGTCACCTTGGGTCCGAGGAAGTAACATCAAAATTTACTGTTATTTTTTTTGTGATGTACATTATGCAGTGTCATTGGGGTAGTGGCTAGATCAACAGTGTAATTCTATGCATAGAACAAACAAACCCCGAAACTCTTGATTTTTTAGCTAAGCGAGAATCATCTGATATCCCAATGGTTCACTCGTCAATAGAATGTTAAATGTCTGAAATGTACAAATAAACTAAAAAGAGTTCTGAAAGGTCATTAACTTCTTGCAACCCAGGACCAAACAAAGATCATGAAAATATTGTTGGTAAATGAATGATTAATGGCAACAGTGCAATTTCGTAGAAGTGTTACATTGTTGCAATTCAATCAAAGAGTGATTCATCAACAAATGATTTATGGCTTGCCATTCAAGGGTTCTTCGAAAAGCGTCCCTTCTGAGTTTTCATTTATGTCTTAAGAAGTGATATATGAATATTGATTCTCTATGGAAAATGTGTTTTACCTGTCATAAGCCTAAGGTCATCCTGAGTTTCCATTGTGATTATATGGTCATGCACAAAAAGGCATAGCTGAGGACCTTTGAGTACATTTAGTTATTATTTCTCTTTTTATTTCTTGGAAATAGGTGACCTCTAAAAAGGGAAATCTGAGTAATGATTCATCAATTATATGCAGTACTATTAAGTCAACTAAGTTTCATTACAAAAGAGGTATGCAATACACTTCAACCTCACCTTACGACCACCTCACTAAAACGGCCACCTCACCATTGCGGACATATAGGCCTGGAACCAAATATTTTCCCTTTATTTTATGCTTAAGAGAACCTCTCTAATGCGGGCACCTCGTTAATACGGCCAACTCGCAATTACGGGCACTTTATAGCGCACAAAATGACCAATTTGACCTCAGCTAATACGACCAGACCTGTCAAAGGTAGCTGGTACTGTTGTATCAATCATTGTCCAGCAGAATGCGTATTAGCGACATTGTGTCTGGCAAAGTGTTTGCTTAATCTTGCAGTGAAGCAAGACATTGAAATCACCAATTAGGCCCTATTGCGTGGCTGATTTAGGAATGGCAAGTTCAACAGAAATCGAAATTCAATGACAATTTGAGATTGGGGTACAGTTATGAGTCATATTTAAAACAGAATTACAATAGTGACTTCATAATAATTGGGTTTAGGCCTATAATTACACTTCAGAATCACAGAATCGCACTTACTCTTCAATCACTAGAGACTGTCTACATCAAAGTAAATTGCTTTTTGACAAGTCTCAATTGACTCATTTTATATCGACCTGTTGTTTAGAACCACAGGCATTACAATTTCTTACAAAAAGCTCACATTGCTAAACGTATCCTGTATGCAATACATACAAGGTTGGCAACTCCCTCAAGTTTCCTGGTTTGAGAATTCCTGCTGTAATGCTGTCTCAAGCAAGAGCATGAATTCTCAAACCTGGAGTTGCCAACCTTGTATATAAATTCAATAAGTGCAGTGACAAGCTTTTTCTCAAAATGATTGTAATGCCTGTGTTTAGAACAAACAGTATACATATGAATTAAAATGACTTTAAAAACATAAATGATTAAGAAATAGATATCATAAAAAATGTCCTATTAAAAATGGGAAAGGACTAGGGCTTATGTATTGTCAATGAAGATTTACATATTAAGCCACATTAGCTAGCTTAGGCCTGATAAAGAGCAGTTGTCTTTCTTAGATATATCTCTGAAACATTCAGTTATAAAAATATATATTATCATTTTGTTATATCTTCCAAACTTGTAATAATGTTTATTACTTAAGCGAAGTCTTTTGAAGTGCTTTCTGAGCAGGCCGAAAGTGCAATCAGCAGGTCGGAGGAGCCAACCAGTGGTTAAAGTGCCCCCTACTGGTCAAATGTTGCAATGCCCTCTTGTGGCCATTGTAGGGGAACCTCTCTAATACGGCCACCTCGCTATTACGGCCACTTTGCTCTGGAACCATTGATGGTCGTAATAGAGAGGTTGAAGTGTACTTTGTTAATGCAATTTAGACAACTTTGAAATAACACTCATGAGTCAAGGGTTATGTATACATCCTGGTTCACAAAAAAGAAACTGGTAAAATAGAAGAATGTCTGCATTACTGCGAAACACTTCGATATAGAATTAAAGTAGACTGTGGTACTGTGAAAATGGCACTTCATGACTCATGATAGCCGATGAAGTGTCATCTTCTCTACTTTCAACATGTGAAACATAGAGGCTGTTTGATTAGTCATGATCAAGAGTAAGCCATTTGACTTCTCATAACAAATTGTAGAGTGAAAATCAGACGCAAAATCCTTTTCTTTGGCTGTCACCAACAAGTGGGATAAGTTTCCTTCAATCAAATTAACATTGAAAGTATTGGGTTTGATCATGACAAATCATCAGCATGTTTGCATCATATCTTCAGCCCATAGGTATAGTCCATTCTATATTGTCTTGTCCATGTAAATAGCTTTGTGTGTCTTCTATGTCAGGGCCTTATTGGAAACCAGCTAGCACTAAATTAGCCACCCTGATAAAATAAAAGTATTTTGACTTTAAATTTGACTAAATATAATGTATTAAAACAGAATTTCAACAATGAATGGGGTACCAGATGATACTGATGTGAAAAAAGAGGTTTAGAATGACCAGATGAACTTTTTGAGATGCAGCTCTGACATCTGACATCCAATTACTGCCACAATTGACAGGCTGTTATCATTGAAGCCCGAGTTTTCTTAATCTATTTATTCAGAAAATATTTCTGATTGAAAGCTATTCTCTCCTCTTGTTTAGTTATGGCAGGCACTTCATTTAAGTTCGGTCTGAGATCGCTATTCTCCAGACAACATAAGGGAAAACTCATGAATGAAGTCTTTCTAATAAATTTGAAAAGGAATTACTTTTTAGGTGTCTAGCCCCTAATCAAATAAGAACAAACTGAAGGTTGAAATCTTAAATAATTCCCTGGCTTATCTTATCAGGCTTCTGAAGTTTCACATGTGATTGATGAAAGCTGTTGTTTAGTTTATTATTCAGGCAGTGAAAAATCATAAATGATTTCGATCTTAATTTAAATAAAATGACATTCCAATTCTTCTTTGGTGCATGGAGAGGGAGTAGAGGTCTGCGCGGTGCATAATTTGCAAACCGCAACCACACTGCACCGCAAAGTTCAGAACCGCAACTGCACTGCACCGCAGTCACATGGAACCGCACCACACTGCACCGCAGCTATGCTGAACCGCACCGCACTGCACCGCAGTCATGTAGTACCGCAACTGCACCGCACCGCACTAAAAACCGCAAATTACCCGCAACCATTTTCGCATACTAAAGGTATAAATCTATGAAAGGTGAATTAAATACAACCATAAATATGATGTAGAATGAAAATTACACTCATTATTAGAGAATTGAACCGAATGTGAGAAATTTTATAAGTCAAAAGTTGATACTGCAAGTTTAAGTACACAGATTTACCAAAAATATTAGAATGAAAACAGACAAGTTTGCGGGGTTTAGAATTTTTGTGAGTGTGTTTGTATCTGAAATTCGGATATGCAATTTTTTCCTATTTTCAAATGACTGGGGATTTCTCTTCTGAAGTTCATAAACGTTATGAAATTTCATTGCATTTTCAACTACAATTTTAAAAAGATAGTTATAATATATACTGTGTCTACGTTTTAATACAATAAATTATTGCAAGTAAATGTAGATAGAAAGTAGCACAAATTTAAAAGGGTAAATACAGTTCTGTGTTCAACCCCTATCCATGTATTGTTTTGGGCCTATTGTTTCACTGTTTAAACAACATTTACCAGGTGCTAGTTTGCTAATTAGCAAGTTGGGTCACATATACTTAACATCTTAAATGTTAGTAATACCCAAACATTGGCATAGGCATATATTGAAAATTCAGACTTTTTAAAAATTTTGTTCATGAACTAAATAAATAGATAAATTGATTAATTGACGGACAGATATGCCTATGGCATGTGTATATGTCTTTGTATGGAGAGATAATAAAGATAGACTGAAAGGTTGATTGCATCATTTGCATGATTGACGGATGGACTGATTGATTGCACGATTGATGGATGGACTGATTGATTGCACGATTGATGGATAGATTGATTGTTGTGTGATTGATGGATACACTGATGGATTACTTTATAGATTTATTGGTTTATTAATTTGTGCTTACTACAACAATTAAGGAGGGGTGATCATAATCAACACTTTTGACGAATACAATTAACTTACTTTAATGCCATCACGTGTTTCCATCGAGAAAAATAAGTGAATTTGAAATATAGGCTAAAATTGTTTTACAAGGAAGTAATATCACAATAATTATTGATAATACAAAAACAGCAGAACAGTTATTAGGCCTACTTCAGCAAAGCTTAGATTTTCTGGGTGATACTCGACTTTCAAAAAATTGCACATAAATTTTGTTATTTTAGACCTGTTTGGTTTTGGAGAAACAAGTTAAATATTTTACTTTCGTGCGGCCAACTCTTTAATTGCTTTTTGGAGTAAATAAATTGAATGAATAAACATACATAAATGCATGGGTCTATCTCTGTGATAAATGGTACAAGAAACAGAATAAGTTAATTTGGAAACATATTAATATATATGGTAATGTAAAAGACAGTAAAAATTTAAGTAAATGAAATTTAATCAACCCAGTGTAAAAACAACTGATCCTGAAAGAATGATCACAAGTTTTTGAGGCGCGGTTCCATTGCGGTTCTCGTGTCATTAACGAAAATCCGCAACTGCACCGCACCGCACCCACTTCATTTGCGGTGCACTGCAACCGGACCGCACTTGTTAAGTTCAAAACCGCAACCGCACTGCACCGCGAATTTTCAAACCGCACCGCACTGCACCGCACACTGCACTGCGACCCGCGCGGTGCGGTGCTGACCGCGCAGACCTCTAAGAGGGAGATACGTGGTTGTGAAATCGCAATTTCTATTATTTGAAACAATAAAATAATGCTCCAGAGTATTATAGGCAAAGGTAATAAATTGATTATGATTATTCCTTAGTATGGTGAAATACAAATCTGCCAAATAAAAAGCGGTAATCAAATCAGTAAAAAAAAATTTACTTCGTCATTCAGCCAAATTTGCTTGATTGAAACCTGGAAGAATTTTGAGAAGTATGTAAAACTTCAAGTTGTTTTTTGGAATCTAGTTACAGTGAATGAATTATTATATTCCTAATATTCTGAAGGACATTTATCTTTAACTTCATTTTGACTCTTCTTTGATGACATTCTTACTTCAAAAAGCAGCACTTATGTGAGACTAAGGATTTCATATCTGAAAATGCCATCTGGATAAGAAACCTTTGAATCTGCTCCACGAAACACCGAAAATCACTCAAGAATCCATAAGTGGATGCCTCTAACTTAAGCATTTTACACATCCTTTATTCTTCATAATTTATATTAGTGAGGTAGGCAGTGAAAGACTTGTGTGGCTTATATCTGCCTTAAATATCTGAAACAAAGCAAAAACTAAATAACAAAATATCACTGAATAGATGGCAGAAAATGAGCAATATGCTTCAAGTCCATGAATTATGTATGGGCCATACTCCAATTTTGGGACAAAGGGTATAGCAAAAATGTCCTGTAATGGGGTTGGGGGGACAATGTGGTAACGGAGTGGAATTTTGATGTAAAAACCCAACCGTAGGAACAACAACGAAAGAAAAAACAATAAAAGATTGCGGTAACTATTACTTTCAGAAGTACTTCATCTCATATCAGTAGATTTTTGGTCCAAATGTCGATTTCTTGCTCATGATCTGCTTTTCTCTCAATACTGCTTTTTATTTTGGAGATCAGATAAAATAATTAAAGACTATTAAAAGCTGTCACCCTCAGCAATATATACATGAAATCACTCTTTAAAACTACCATTGCTAAGCTTGGAAATGAAGGAAACGGATTGGACGTTTTGGTGAGACCAAAAACATTTTCTTTGAATATTATGTCATAATTCATTGAATACATGTTATATGAAGTCTGTAAGGCAGTGGTACTATGGCGCACATGCGTCTGATGATATTCAGTTAAAATAGCTCATAAAAACAATAACAAACCAAGCTATGGCAAGTAATGGAGTGGACAAAAAAATTGACATAAATTATTAGTGACACAGCTATTGTATCAATGTAATCAATGAAATAAGACCAAACAAACTTGAATGTGAACTAGATATAAATTCAAGTTTATATTCTCATGAATCGTGCAAAGAAACTTTGAATATAATGGTACATTAGGAGAAAAACTAACACTTGATTTTGTCATGTCAGGTCCAGTGACAGGGAAAAACCATTGATTTTGCACGGATTACTGGACATTATACACAAAGAAAAGGTCATATGAATGACTTTTTGTTCCAAATGCAGTGGTTCTAAATAGAAATATGAATAACAGATGTAGGGTGACGCTTTAGATATTAATCGCATTCAAATCAATGTCAGGGAGCTACAGTGACGCAAATTGTCCCGAAATTTGAGAATGACCCATATGACTTTCAGAAGGGTTTATATGATATAGTTGGTATTTACAACAAAACGGAAATAAAGTGAGATCCTGGGTAAGAAGATAATCTACCTCTGGTAGGATGAATTTAGGAAGACTATAGACATTTGTATTTTTAGATTTAATCTTGCATTGTTTAATTTTGACTACCAGTTTTCTCCAGAAGATCAATAAGTTTTGCCTTTTGAATTGGGGTGAGTTGTGCCAATTGTATGATAGGATTTATGTTTTTATTTATTTCTTGTTGTCAACATTTTATGGTAGGCCTAAACATGTTGTGAAATAACTTACACTGAGAGGAAAAGAGTGTTATGCCATCCTATTAACAAAAAGATTCCCCTTTCTTACAGGATTTTGCTTTTTTGTGTAAAATTACTGATAAACGTTTCATGTAACATACCAGCCACAATGACAAACACATTATATGAATTATCTATCTGTAGAAACAGGTGAAATACTATGTCTTTTGGAATAAACTTACAGTGTGTCTCATGTAGCATGCGAACTGAAATATAGCACTGGTCTGACAGCCTGCATAAAACCACTCCATGGACTTGGAGGTGTGGCACTTACTGCAAAAAATTCCCGTTAAATTTTACAGTTAAATTAATTGGCAACTTTGTTCCAGGTCTAAGAACTGTAAAAGTACTAATAAACCTGAACAGGACAATGAACCGTAAAATGCAGATTGGTACATTTAACTGTAATTTTGCAGATTCAACAAGGTGATTTTACGGTATAATGTACATATACAAAACAGTTTATTTAAAGTATATTTTACAGTTATGTCAACTGTCAAACATAGAATATAAAGAATGCAAGAGCTGTAGAATCTACTGTAAAAATACGGATAGTATATCTTATTCTTGCTTATGCACAAGTGTGCAACAACAGACTAAGCACTTGATTTAACTGTCGCATAGCTGTAGGGATGTACCGAAGCTGGAATCAGCTGAGAGAGCTACTGACTCGAGGCTCGGCCTTGCTCATCTCTTGCTTGACAGCAGGGAAGTAAGTCCATCAATTATACCCAGCAATTAATTCGCACACGTTTTGGATATTTTCCAAGAGAACCAGGTGTCAAGTTTATCGAAGTATGTTCTATTGATGCAGACTGCGCTTGGGTTATTTTGGTTTTAATGGTGTCATTCTTTAGATCACATCATGAGACTCACACAAATGTCAATGTCACATATAGATATTACAACTTTAAGATCATATGAATGAGGATGTTCCCTTACCTTCAGATAAGTTATAAATTAAGTTTGATTAACAACTGTGTAAAGCATATGCTATAGATGGCACCACATGTTCCATGGTTGAAGTCCATGCAATCTCTTGTTTATAGTTCCTAATCTGACCAGGTGTATTGATTGTTTGGCCAATTCAAATGTTTTGTCTGCATATTACAAGTTGCCAGTAAATTAACGGTTGAAGTAATTGTTCATTAACATGAATTGAATGTTAAATGACATGTTGCAGTAAATTTATCTTGGAGCCATTTTGTATCTGACAAAGAACTGTAAATTCCCGGACAAAGTTTGATTAAAAAAATACTGGTAAAATAACAATAAATTTACGGTTCTTTTAGTCAGAATAACACGGTCATTTCTTACAGTGCTGGTACCAAGTTGTCAGAAATTAATCCAGTGTCACTGTTTGCATCACTCTACGACATATTTTTTGTCGATGCCGCTATCAGGCAGAAGCATGTAGCTGAATGAATCTAGTTTAAAATCAAAGCATTATTTATCAGAGTGCCTCAATATTCTGTCGTATCAGCTGTTTGCGAAAATTTTGTTAAATTAATGTATATTGTTACACACACAATACAAAAAAAATTGAAGCTGCTTCCATCACCTATGTACAAAGTCAATTTAATGCACTGTGTATGACTGTATGTGCTGATGACAGCTGATGCAAAATGTGACAGATTCCATTTCATGAGTGAAATGATAAAGTAATTGCTTGAAATATGATTTATGGACTTGAAATATCCATAGCTTTATAATGGCTTATATATCTTTTTACATATTCCATCATTCACGAGCTGCTTTTTCCAACCCAAGGATTTCTCTTACTCATTTATCTAAACATAATAATCGTCAGCCTAAAGCAAAACTGGCCTTTTTTGGCAATTTTCGGGAAACAGCCAAAAACTGACTTAGGCCAAATTTCTTTTTGAAACAAAAATGACTTAGGCCAAAATTCTTTTGTGGTATAGCTGTGTTATTAAGCAATTCTCCATAACATTTATGAATGAAATCCGAGGAAACAACTTCAATAAAATTAATACCCACAATTATGACCGAAATATATTGGTGATATCCACTAAAACTAGTGATAACGAAATTGGCCTAAGTCCAAATGGCCTAAGTCAACAGGACTTAGGCCATTTGAGTTGGGGTTTTGAGGGGTTTATTATTAATTTAGGAGTCGAAATTTTTTTTATCACATGTATTCTCATTAGGGCCTTCCTGTGGTGCCAAAAAGTAAAAATGGCCTGAGTCTGACTTAGGCCAATTTTGCTTTAGGCTGACGTTATGTCAATTCATCCATGGATCTATAACTCAACCCCTTATAGCTCTATGATTCATCTAAGTGATGTGTCCAATTGCAGCTAAATATAAGATGCTGAGGATCAAAAATTGCAAATCAATCTGGAATAGGCCTTTATAGTAATTTGTTTCTGAACACTTGTTTTTTTTTTTTTGCTTCATGAAAGTCCATTGTTTTGAAATATGATTTGTCACATCACTTGACAAGAAGAAGCATTGCTTTTTCAGAAAGGTAAGTCTCAGTATAGATTTTCTATGTATTCTATGAGGATGTAGTGTGAGTTGAAGTCTCGTGTCACCATTACATGAGTCTGAAGCCATATCAACATGCCTTTATCGGGATATGTACTGAAATTATCATGCAATTAAGAACATTAAATCATACATGACAGAGATGGATGATCTTTACATCAGGCAACCTTTTTGGGGAGAAACTTTCTCAAGGATGATGAGGCTTGAATTACTGCAAATGACACCCACTTATGTACTGGAAGAATTCAAAGCTGATGGACATGTTCTTCATATACACACTGTTCAGTGTACATGGGGAGTTGCATATATCTGATGTTTACTTCATGTATACTGTATACATTACATGCTGTTTGCTTCATGTATTCATGGGCAGTTTGAAGAGTACATACGTAAATGAGCCACACTATTTTTTAAGAAATGAGCCTCTGTCTCCAAAAAATTGTGACATCCAATTATGTTAAGCACAACCTGGTCATCTGGGCTACAATGTCCTGAAGGGCTGCAGTTCAATACCAGTATATTTTATGAAATTTGCTTCAACTTCAGTTGTTTCAATAAATGAGGAAAAAAAAAGTTTTGTTCTAAACTTGTGAAAGACAATTAATAATTGGTGGTTGAGAAAATTAATCACCCACTGGCAATGGCTTAGACTGGTTTTGGTTTAAATTTTCCTAACTCTCCTTCCAGAAAGTATGCATAAAACGCTAAATCTAGGAAAATTGCATGGTGTGACATCATATTATTCGAGCAATGTGATTGACCATAGAGTACAGTGTGTTGCCAGACTGTACCTGTCCCTCTGATTAAAAGCCTCCACATCGTGGAGGGACAGTGAGAAATGGGAGGTCAGCTGAAACAAAACTAATATCAGTGTGCCTGCCCAAGCCAAGTCAAGACTGACCAGAAGATTCTAAACTTTAAAAGGGGAAGCTTGGCAGGTCTTATCATTATCACGCATCATACATTTTGACACAAAATAGCTCTCTTAAAATCGCTGTAAACAGGCTTTTAATATGTCAAAAAACTCAAAGTAATGACATGAAGTTGTGTATCTGGTATGTATCCAGCATGAAGCATGATAAAATTTGATTTATTGCTTATAATAGATGAAAGTTGGTGACTTTATTAAAGCCTGTGTAGAGGTACAGGTATAGATGGCACCACATGTGGCACAAATTAATCAAATAACTGTCATTTGTCGTCTGCTAATATTCAAACTTATAAGTACCTCATACAAGTGGCAACAATCTGTTTGTCCAAATAGAATGAATAGTTGGATACTATGTATCATTATCAAGTGTCCCAGTGGACTCAATTTCTATCTCCCCCCTATGATTCTAATTCATGCTGAATTCTCCCAGACTACAAGCTGCGCTTGCAACTCATCCTAGGGAGCACACTGTGTTTCATTAGAGGGATCATCCAATTAATCTAATAATTTTTAATTGTTGTGAAATAAATAAGGGATGGGGAGAGATCTTACCCTAGGGAGCATACTGTATTTCGTAAAAGGGAGCATTCAGTCATTTAAATAATTTCAATTGTTTTGGTAATAAATAAGGGGATGGGGAAAGAAGCAGTCAGGTTCCAGACTGGTGTGTTGCACTGTTGGCATGTGAAGTAGTATTCAGAATAGCCAATTAGCCATATATGACTTTATAACACAGGTTGACTGTCATTGATATTAATTGGTCAGTCTGATGAGGCTTAACTCTGTTAAACAAGAAGATTACACGTTGTATTGGTAAAAAAACTGTTGGGGTGAATAAACCAATGTATTAGAGAGTTATGAAATACAACAAATTTTCAAGATGCATTTTTATGCAGTTTTTGCAGTCTTCAATAGTGTAATGCCCATTGTAACTTCACACAGACCACCATATTTGCAAAACGATTAGTGGCATATTTAGGAGGGGGCCATTGGGCCATGCCCCCCCCCCCCCAGGCCAAAAATTAACATGGAAGAGATAGGAAAAGCCACGGAGCGCCCCATATCCACCCCATGTAATGGCCCCCCTCAGGCCATTTCTTGAAAAGCCCCTGAAAACGTCCAAGGCTAACCTCTTGGAACTGCCATGTAATGTCAAATGTCCATATTGCAAAGAGATGTTACTCTCTACATACTTTCTGGATGGATAGCCATCAAGTTATAACAGTAAGGCATAACTTCTGTCAGATAGTCTTTACTGTCATACTCAGATGGTGACAACAAGATAGCATTTTGTTTTAGTACAATTCTTATACATGATAAGGCATCAAGTTCAGCAAAACTCTTTTTCCAACTTTCCAGCTTTTCCCAAACAAAGGAAATCCGTCAGTTTTGTCATCTTCCTGAAGGTTTGTCTTCTCAAAGGTAAAGAATGCAAATGTTTAAGTGCTCTTTGTTTGAGGAGCCTAATGTATCAGTTAAGATTTAAATTGAGTTTGTATTTTTAGTTTGTATCTTAAACGCTTAGCTTGTAAACTTAAATCATGCCAGGATTTATTTACCTGAAAGCATGGTTTCAAGTGTAGCCATTCAGTTTCCTGGTTAAAACTGACAAGAAAACAGTAAAGTTGTCCACAATGCCCCGATGAGTTGTCCAGATAAGAATGTAAATTGGGGGGGGGGAGCAAAATTGGTGAAGTAATGCAAATCAAACCCTTCAGATGTACTTAGAAAGACTCTGAGTACCTATACATAATGCAAAGTTTTACTGGCAGAAAAACAAAGTGTTGCTGTCAGAGAAAAAATGTCGGCACTTTGATGATTTTCATTTGCCATTAATATAATAAATGCAAGGAATAGAAAATTATTTTGTGGTCGTCATACCGATAATACAATCATTTGGGCAGAAAAGTTGGAATGGAACAGGCAAATCTTTAGATGAAATCTGAGTTGAATAATGAGCTTTGCAATCTGACAACAGTGATAAAATGATCTGGAATTTTTCATGTTTTTAAAGACAGGTGAAGAAACCATTTATAATAATAATAATATTAAGTACTTATATAGCGCCAATTCCAGTAAACTGCTCATTGGCGCTTGGTTAGATTAGCTGATATCTCCGTAAAATTTTGCAAAAAGATAGGTTTTCAATCGCTTCTTGAAGTTATCCAGTGTCGTTGATTTTTGTACATGTTCAGGTAAGCCATTCCACAGTATCGGTGATGAATAGGTAAAGGCTCTATCCTCAAACTTGTTTTGATTTTGTGTGGCAGGTACCTCTAACAGCATCTTGCCATTGCTGCGGAGGTTCAGGTCATTTTCAGGTTTTTGTTGAATAAGACATCTGAGGTACTGAGGTGCTTGATTATTCACCGCTTTCCATGTAGTTGTCATAAGTTTGAATTGGATCCTTGCAGGAATTGGAAGCCAGTGTAACTCTTTCCTGTAATGACTAACTTTATCTTGTCTTTTTAGCCCTTAAATCAGTCGTACAGCAGAGTTTTGCGCTACCTGGAGTTTATTTATCACTTGTTTTGAGGAGCCATAGAGCATCCATTTCCATAGTCTAAATGAGGAGTGACTAATGCATTGACAGCTGTTTTGATTGACTCCTTGTTCAGTGACTTACGCAGTTTTGAGACGTTTCGAAGGTTAAAATAAGCGTTTTGACACATTTTGTTTACTTGCTTATGCATTGACATGTGTTTATCAAAGAATACACCTAAATTTCTGGCATGATCTGTCGCTTTTATTTCAACATTGTCCACACTGATTGACGACATGTGAAGTTTCTTGAGTTGAAATGGTGAGCCAATGAGAAGTAACTCTGTCTTTTCACCATTGTTACAGAGTTTGTTTTTGTGAAGAAAATTGCGTATTTCTGTGATGCATTTTTCCTTTTTCTTTGTTGCATTTTCCTCTTCAAGAAAAGTTGGCTTGAAGGAAAGGATTAGTTGTTCATCATTGGCATACTTTTGATCATCAACCTCATTTTCTTCAGCCACCTCACTTATAGGAGCAATGTACGAATTGAATAAGATCGGACCGAGTTTCGATCCTTGAGGGACGCCATATTTTAGTGGCAGTTTGCTTGATTCCGTGTCATTTATGAGTACAGATTGAGATCTATTGGTGATGTATGATTTTAACCAATTTAAGGCAGAGCCATCAATACCATACTTGTCTCTCAACCTTTTCAAAAGGATGTCATGATCAATTGTGTCAAATGCTGCCGATAAGTCTAATAGAACCAGCATTGTTACTTCACCACGGCTCATGTTCATCATGACATCATTGTGGATTTTTGTCAATAGAGTTTCTGTACTGAAATGCTGCTTGTATGCTGACTGTTTTTCATCATGCAGGCTTCCAAGTGCAAGGTGATCAGTGTATTGTTTGATGACAGCACCCTCTATGACTTTACTCAGGAAGGACAAATTTGAAACTGGTCTGTAATTCTTCTTAATGAGATCAAGGCCATTTTTCTTAAGGAGCGGTTTTACTAGAGCATGTTTCAGTTCGCTTGGCATTTTCCCTTCTCTGAGTGATGTATTGACTATTTTAGCCATGACAGGAAGATATTCGTCAATGCATTCAAGCAGTAACCAATTAGGTATTGGGTCAAGGTTACAGTGCTTCAGAGGCATATCAGTGATAATTTTCTTAATTTCCATCTCCGAGAGTGATTTAAATTGACTAAATTTCAGACCTGAATATGTCTCAGCATCATTATGTGTACTTGCGCTGTGTGTGTCTAATCTCAATCTTATTTTCTTAATTTTATCATAAAAGAAAGTGTTGAAATCATTGGCTAGATCTGCTTCGTTTATGTGATGTGGCAGAGGTAGTTCTTGTTTTCTGTTAAGGCTAGAATTTAGGATCTTAAACATATCCTTTGAGTTGCCCTTCGTTTTCTCAATCTTTGACTTCAGGTCATCTGTTTTTAGTTGATTGAGTCTCTCATTTAGCACATTTCGTTTCTCCTTAAATATATCCCAGTCAGCCTGTAGCCCAGTGCGTCTCCATTTTCTTTCTGCCTTTCTTTTACTGGTCTTTAGATTCTTGATATCAGCATTTGTGAAAGGTGTTGGTTTTCTAAAATGTTACTTGCTTGATCTTCATTGGTGCATGTTTGTCAAGCACCTTTTTGGTTGAGTTGTACAGGAACACGAGACTGCTTAGGTCATTAGCCATTTGTTGTTGTGGGCCATTTTGAGCAAAATGTAAGCGCATATCATTCTTGAATTCTGACACATGAATGTCATGAGTTTTTCGGAATGCTACTTTCTTTTTTAGATTTTTGCCTTTGGCCATTTCCATATTGAAAAGGATGCAATTGTGATCTGACAGGAGGTCACCAACCACACAATCTTTAAGACTAGATTTTTTTCGGGTTATAACTAGGTCAAGAGTGTTTCCACTTTTGTGAGTTGGAGATGCAACATGTTGTTCAAGGTTAAACATTTCTAGGATGTTCCCAAATTGGATTGCTCTGCTATCATCTTGTTTGTTCATGTGAAAGTTGAAGTCGCCTGTTATGATGAGTTCATTGTGACATGCTTGATAACTTGCGACAAAATTTGTAAATTCTTTGTAGAATTCAGATAAGCTGTACTTATTTTGGTTAGAGGGTTCAGGGCGATACACAAGTAGGATTGTTAGAATTTTTCCACTCAATTTCACTTGGACTTCCATATGCTCAAAAGTCCTTGTCTTCACACTTTCCATTTTAACTGCGCATAGACCTGATTTGACGATGCAGCCGACTCCACCCCCTTGTCTACCTTCTCGGGGTGAGCATAGAAAGTAGCATTGTCCATTTCTTTCAAGTTCCCCAATTTCAACTTTATCATCCGCTTTCAGCCATGTTTCAGTGAAAAGAAAGATATCCAAGTTAAATTCATTCCTGAAGTCATTTACAGATTGAGTTTTTTGTCTAAGACTTTGGGCATTCCACACACAAGCTCTTAATATATTGTTTGAAGTTTTAAGAGGATAATTGTCTGAGGAACTGGGATGTTTAACAGAATCTGATAGGATGCCAAATCGGTTCGCAATTTTGATTGAGTTATTGCAATTGGAGTTATTGTTATTCTGAAACCTTGCCAGTGAGAATGCCTTAGTTGATTCTTTTAACCCAATACGCAAGACATCAGAGTACAGCCTTGATTTATTTGTCATGTTGATGCCACTACAATACTTCAGAAGTCTAAGTGAAACACTGGTTGCTATGATACCCCACAGGTGCTTTGTGAAAGTATCTGAGTGAGAGGTCGCTATGATACCTCACAGGTGCTTTGTGAAAGTATCCGAGTGTTTGGTTGCTATGATACCCCACAGGTGCTTTGTGAAAGTATCTGAGTGACTGGTTGCTATGATACTCCACAGGTGCTTTGTGAAAGTATCTGAATGACTGGTTGCTATGATACCTCACAGGTGCTTTGTGAAAGTATCTGAGTGACTGGTTGCAATGATACCCCACAGGTGCTTTGAGAAAGTATCTGAGTTACTGGTTGCTATGATACTCCACAGGTGCTTTGTGGAAGTATCTGAGTGACTGGTTGCTATGATACCCCACAGGTGCTTTGTGAAAGTATCTGAGTGACTGGTTGCTATGATACCCCACAGGTGCTTTGTGAAAGTATCTGAGTGAGAGGTTGCTATGATACTTCACAGGTGCTTTGTGAAAGTATCCGAGTGTTTGGTTGCTATGATACCCCACAGGTGCTTTGTGAAAGTATCTGAGTTATTGGTTGCTATGATACCCCACAGGTACTTTGTGAAAGTATCTGAGTGACTGGTTGCTATGATACCCCACAGGTGCTTTGTGAAAGTATCTGAGTGAGAGGTTGCTATGATACTTCACAGGTGCTTTGTGAAAGTATCCGAGTGTTTGGTTGCTATGATACCCCACAGGTGCTTTGTGAAAGTATCTGAGTTATTGGTTGCTATGATACCCCACAGGTACTTTGTGAAAGTATCTGAGTGACTGGTTGCTATGATACTCCACAGGTGCTTTGTGAAAGTATCTGAGTGACTGGTTGCTGAGGGTTTGCTGCAGAACACTGTTATGTTCTACACAGGACTGTAATTTTCTGAAAATAGTAAATAAGTTTAAGGTAATTGATTCAAATTGGTAGCAAAGAGTGTGGAAGGGTGACTAGGTTGGCAGTTGAGTTGAGGGTATGTTGTCCTGCAGCTTATGTTTCCTGGAAGGCTGGAAATTGAGTAGAGTTCCTGGCAGTGTTATTGATTAGAAAATGAAAATTCCTGTTATATAATGCTGATTGGTGATGTGGAAAGCGTTTGTTAGATACTGGCAGTACTGGAGATGAATTAAAATGCAAATTAGACCCTTAAATAGATGCAAAAACTATCGTAAAATGAGCGAAAATTGAGGCAAAATGAATGTGTATTGGAGCCAATAGCGATGTTGAAATGAAGAGTCACATAAACAGCAAGTATTTGGACTAAAATCACTTGGAAAGAGCACAAATATGGCAAAAAACGTATTGGAGGCACTTTACCGACAATCACACAAAAATTCAGCAGTTAAATATACCCAAAACTTGTTTAAAAGATGAAAATTGAATAAATGATACTGTAATTAATTGATTAATTCGGGGGCTTAGCTTATTGCTATAAATCCAAGCCCTCCCCATGAAATCAAATGGTCACCCTCTTAGTGTCATGCTCTCTCTATCTCTTTCTCTGCACCTGGGATGGAGAATTGGGAGGTGGATTTGTCTGTGGGTTACCATTGGTCAATACCATCATCTGAGGGCATTCCTAATGCTTCAAGGCAGAAAACAACTACAATTATTACATTTTAATTTTTTTAGTGATCCACCTCCCAATTCTCCACCCCAGGTGCAGAGAAAGAGATAGAGAGAGCATGACACTAAGAGGGTGACCATTTGATTTCATGGGGAGGGCTTGGATTTATAGCAGTAAGCTAAGCCCCCGAATTAATCAATTAATTACAGTATCATTTATTCAATTTTTTTCAGGCATGGGGGTTTGAATACATGCAGGTTCAGACCTGTTTAAATGCAGACTTCACAAACCCTGTTCTTTCCCATGCCACTCTCTGAGGCACACTAAGAATTTGCTTGATATCAGTCACAGATATCCCTCATGAGGCCCCACAAATGACTGGTTTCCTTCAACATGACAAGGAATACCTCACTGAAGGAAACACCCCTCATTTGGACAATGGAAATGGAATGTTGTATGGCACTGCCAACAGATTGTTAAATAAACTTGAGGTTGCTCAAAACTCGGCAGTTTTATTAATTCAGAGATTGAAAAAGCATGATAGTTTTAGCCACAAGGGAAACAACTGCACTGGGCACCAATCACAGCAAGAATTTAGTTCAAACTGATGATATCCACATGAAAGGCAACAAACAATCAGGCTCCACAATACATTCAAGGACTTGTTCAAGTCAAATGTCAACAGGAGCATAACCTGAGAAGAAACCACAAGCTACTCCTACCAGAAGCTGCCTCTTGCAACAAAGATAAGTTAGAAAGTCGGGAATTTTCCTATGCAGCACCAAAACTCGGGAACAGTTTGCCCGGAAAAACGAAAACTGCACAGACATTAGAAAGCTTCAAGAAGAATCTAAAGACCCATTTGTTTAAGAATTCTACTATTGATTTGATCTGGAATAGTGCTGATGAGCAGTTTACTAAAAAAAGCATCATATAAACCCATATCATTATTATTACTAACATCCTCACTTGACTTAAGCAGCTGCTGACTGGGACTATCAGGTGACAGAGATGGAAATGGAGTGTCATACTGGCTGAAGAATAAAGATAGGAGAGTTTTTCCTAGCCAACAGAACAGACTGTCAACAAGGTAATCACTTTGAACCGGTTAATAACTAGTCCGTACTTCTAGTGATAAAACACTACCATACCCAAGCAAGCAGCAGACCATGGCAGGAAAAATTGCATGTGAAAGTGCACTTACAACACCAAAATCTCGCATAACCATACTTATTTTATTGTCGACCGATAACAGTCTTTGAGAAGTTGGAAACCTCGGTCTCTTTTGTAACTTGAATTGTTCTCATTTTGTCTTATTGCAATGTTGATTGTTGCTACCACAGTTGGGTTATTTTTGTCTGGTGACCTGTCAGCTATTGTGGCTATCCAGGTGTCCAGGTGCAATGATTTGTGAGGTCACATGGTTGGAACAGGGAGTTTATAAGCTACACATGTCTGTCGTTTGCTTCCAATGGAGGGCCACAGATGTGACCGCCACACCACCAGACGATCAAAAAGTCAATCATTTATTTTAAATATTAGTGACTTCAAACTTTTTATTCTGTTTTACAAGTAGTCTTTTTGTATCTCACAATGACAATTAAAGATTCAGATACAACTGTAAGAATAATGTACTCAATGTACTGTAGCATTTATTATTCTCTCAATTCAGCTGGGACAGGATTGACCAGCCAGACTCTAATAACATTATAATTATACCATGGACTATGCACTAACTAGACTCTCCTATTTTTTCCATTCTTAAATTTATCTGAGAATGAGACAGCCAACATGAATTACCTCGTTTAATATGCATTAAATTTAAAGCAAGCCCCAATTGTTATCAGAAGAAAAAGAGTGGTCTTGAAGATATATCAATGGCCAAGTTACCCGGTAGGGAAGGGCCAGGTTTCTTGATGATATAACATCAAAACACTTGAACACATTTTTGATAAACGATATTGTCGGATGACAAACAAATTCGTCAACCCTCCTCTTCGTCCTTTTGGCAATTGAGTTTTGGTGGAAATCACATCATCAGCCAGCTTGACAGTTTGAACTCCTTAATTTTTAACATGCAGGAATTACCTATTTTTAATGAATCTGCAACAAACATAGTATAACACTAAAGTGCAGCAAGTAATTGCTGATCTGCCAGTGGAAAATCTTTTAAAAATTTCCTGACAAATGCTTATGCAGAACCCATTGGATATACTTAACACATGTGGAAATTGATAACATTTTAAAAGAGCAAGCCTAAACATTTTCAAATCAATTTCTGACAGTAGTTTTTATCTGGGAGTAATTCGGGAGCAAGGAAGTTATTTCTCCAAGAGCATAGGAGATATAACCTGGAATCTTTCCAAGAGTATCTATGTGAAATGAATAGTGAATACGTACACAGTTAAACTGCAGAGCAGCTATTCTTCAAAGGAAGGTATCACAGCCTATGCCATGCTACTCTGATAACAGACACCAAGCGGGCTGCTGAGATAGCGCATTGAACTTATTTCTACCATACATAGTTGAGAGATAATATAATTAGTATGAAGAAGACGATAAGGTGATCTTCATATATGCGTTTTGTCTGAGTGAATCACAATTTCTCCCGCATAATCAATGCATTGAGTGTATCAAGACATGTTCATGAGGATTGGTTGACTTGAAAGCCTGACAGGCTGACTTGGAATTACCCGCATCCTTTAATGATGATGAAAAAGAGGGCTTCTGCAGACCAAGCAAACATATGTGGGTTGAAGTGACTATTTCATGCATTTACAAGATCTGTGAACCACTCTTGAGGCATAATAAACCAGCCATACCAGAGCGTTCCCAATCCTGCCATGACTTAAGTGATAATTCTTAGCATGCAAAGTGACCACTGTAGTCAGGTTTATGAGACTTAATAAGGTGCTTGCCCACAAAGCTCATGCAAGTTTGCAGGATTATATATTTCAGTCTATTATGTATCGAAAGTTTAATAAGCTTGACATTGAATTAATATCACACAGTTATATCCCCAAATTCCAATGCTTTCACACAATGTGTCTGTCCCTGGGGGGGGGGGGAGGTGGGTTTGTTGCAGTTACATGTACATGTTTTTGTTCTGTTCCAGGATATAGTGAACACACAATGAATATGTATTAACATGTAAAAAATTTGTATAAGATCGAAACAGCTACAGGAAAATGAGGTGAAAATCATATATTTTGTGTCATCTGTGCCAGAGTTCTGAAAGTTCATATTTTCTCCATGTGTCATGTCAGAAACTTTTGAAAGCTATAACCTGAGAGATAATCAGATATACCTCTACCTACACAATACATCTTTCCTCCTTTTATCTTATATCACATGCACCCAACAAGCTTTACAAAGAAACTATTATTTTATCAGCAGCTTTTAATGCTATCGCACATGTATACTCCATGCAATGCCTGTCTTTTTCAGTCCATGTAATTTTCTTGTCTTTTCAGACTGTGTCTCTTTTCTGGAGCATGAGAGGCTTAATTATATCACAATCGAGATGGAAGTTTTAAAAAAAAAACTGAAATATGTCAATTTCATAGTCTCTTCATCCCCGGTTTTGGATGGGATGTCACAATTCAGTTGCGAATTGTTCAAAGTGGGATAATCACATTGGTGTATTTTATACTCATTGCAATCTTGGGACATCTACCTGTTTGCAGATGGGTCAAAATATCGAAAGTGATAAACCTACAAGCTGGTATTGAGGTCAAATCATAGAAAGTTAATCCATAAATAGCCAGAATATCTCATTATCAACAAACTCAGCAGCCCATTAAATGCATAAATTGCACACAATTGTTAAGTTAGGATTGTGTCTAGGTGCTGAAAATATAAACCAATTTTCAAAGAAATTGATGTTATGCTCTTTTAATGAAACTATTTTTGAATAATGGCACTAAAAGGGCGTCCAATTAGGAAGAATTAGTATCTGAAAAGGCATTCACCACAGCTTCAATTAGACTAAATCACTCTCAATAAAGTTTATCTGTAAACAGCCATTGACATTGCAAGTTTTATGTTGACACAATTAGAACGGAGTTAAGAGTGGTTATTCACAATTTCAGAATCATGTGTGCGCTGCAACTAAAGTAAACATAATTGTCTCAGCCATACTGAAGACCAAACAGCTTGTGTTTTGCTGTCTCATGCTGTGTGCAGCTTCATTTGATACATCTCTTTTGGGTTTCAGTCGCTCCAGACAGGTTGTCAGATGTCTTTTCGACAATGTATTAAAGCAAATTCTCTGGGAAGAACATTGTGCACAAAAGCACAAGTATCATTGTTTGGGGTGTTTTTCTGACTATGTTGTTTTAGTTTTCGAAAGTGCATACCAACTGTCATGAATCAGTCAGGGTAGGCCTGGTATTGAAGAGCAAATATCCTCTAAATGCAATTTCTAATTCCACTGCACATTGTGCTCAAACAATTGAAAGAGAATAGGGAAACTGCTATTATTTTGAGCAGCTTTTTGATCCCTTTATTTTGAGACATGGTAAAAAAAAAAGAAATGTTCATAATATTTTGACTTTAAATTTCAGGAAGTTAAATTAATTCATACTTTACGGACTTCAGCTATTATCCACTTTCTCAGTCCACTGCAATGTCATTGCACATAACTGCGTATATTTTGAGGTAATTATAATAGTCTCTCAGTCTCAGATTCTGAAATTTTAGCTTACCAAAGTTTTCAGCCACCTCTCATGGCTTTCCCTCGGTGTGATGAAATAGCTCTGCTGACTGGTGTTGTTGTCACTACTTTTTTTTGGAAAAGGAACAACATGAATTCAAACGGAAAGTAAAGGAAACCATCATCATTAGACATAGGAATCGTGACGCCGGGCTGGACCTCCCCTCCATCTACAACCATATTTTGTTACCAAACCAACATCAAAGATCAAACACAGGTGCCCCTCAAGGAACCGTATTGGCTCCTTTTCTCTTTACTGTTTACACCTCTGATATTAGAAGTTTGTCCAGTGAGTGTTCGCTGGTAAAGTTTGCAGACGACACGGCTCTTATTGGCATTATAAATGGAGATGACACATCATCATACAGGGAACATATTGAGATGTTTGTTGCATACTGCAAGGATAACCATCTTGTGTTATATGTTTCTAAGACCAAAGAACTCATTATAGACTTCAGGAGAAGGGACATTAATCATCACCCTGTGAATATAGATGGCTCTGATGTCAAACAAGTCAGTAATTACAAATACCTTGGACTTGTGATAGACAATCACTTGCAATGGCAAGATCATGTTGACCTTTTAGGTAGAAAGCTCAATTCTAGACTTTTTTGCCTTAGGAAAATGTGTAAATTTCAGATTGATGCCAAAATACTTGAGCTTTTCTATAATTCAGTGGTTGCCAGTGTGTGGAGATATGGATTGTGTGCATGGGGTGGAAACGCCAGAGGTTGTGATGTCAAACGCATCACATCAAGTATTAAGAGGGCTCAACATTTGATTGCAGCTCCACAGCGATCGTTTGAGTCTATATACCAGGAAGTAATACAAGGCAAAACGAAGCAGGTCATGAATGATTCTTCTCATCCCCTGCATGGTGTGTTTGACAATGCCGTCAGTGTTAAAAGCGGACGGATGAGACTCCCTTTGATAAGGACCAACAGATATAAACTCTCATTTGTGCCACAAGCAATGAGGCGCCATAACAGCACATTTCTACGATAAATTTGTTGTTCTTGATAAATTTTTATGAGCATGTATGGCAACTAATTACCTTCGGGATACAATAAAGTTAACTTGACTTGACTTGACTTGAACTGTTTGGTAACAAACAAAAGAAGTGACAACAACCCAAGTCAGCCGAGCTAATATAATTATGTCATATATTGAATACCCAGAGTCAGGATCAAATAAACATTGGTGCATATATTTTGTTGGTTGGTCGCAGAACATTACCCGCTTTACCATGGGGCCAGTCCACCTCCATGATCTTGTTTGTTGTTTGTGGGTTTGTTTTGTTTTCACTACTGTACAGGATCCTTCAACCTGATAAGGTGATACATCAGGAAATTTGGCAGGCTGTGATGCAGAGTGACATGTTACAACATTTTAAATTATGAAGTTTCATTATTTGATAAAGGATCAGACTGCATGATAATGTCTATTCTAATGACATTTACTTTTAATCAGCAAAATAACATCTTTTAAAAGGACACGTAAATTGATTAGCAATGGAACTGGGATTAGTGTTTTTTTCTCTGGCATGATAAACAAAGTTTGTTTGTTTATTACATAATTCCCAGTGCCCAATGATAATCCTCAGGCATCAACTAAGCATCTAGAATCAGGTATAATTATGAAAACTATTAAGTATAGTGATGCACATACATGATGAAAACTGATATTTCCTTGCTCTTGTCACCTTGGGTCCGAGGAAGTAACATCAAAATTTATTGTTACACCTCAAATGCAATTCCTCTTCTGTGATTGGTCAGAATGACGTCACATGACAGGGATCAGAAAAGACTGTTGCCCTCTGAGAGGGCAACAGTTCACCGAATTCACGCAGAGGCTGACTGCTGATCAAGATGGCTGTACAGTAGTGGGTGTTGGAACCACAGATGTTACCTAAACCTTTTTCATCTGATGAAAATGCAAAAGAGGATTTAATGACAACAGAACTTGTGGATACTATCATAAATATGACATAAATCTGGATGACTACCTGATCAATTTCGAAACAGTTGGAGAAAGGAGAAATTTCCTGTCTCTCAAAAGTTATCTTTTTTGTCAGAATTGCATTTGCGGTATAACAAAACAATGATTGACTGTTACTTCGGGCAACAGTGCAATCTGTTTGACCCTTGGGAGTGACAGTCACTCCCTTGGGTCAAACAGATTGCACTGTTGCCCTCGTATCAGTCAACATTTTTATACTTTTTTGTTGTTGTTGTGATGTACATTATGCAGCGTCATTGGGGTAGTAGTGGCTAGATCAACAGTGTAATTCTATGCATAGAACAAACAAACCCCGAAACTCTTGATTTTTTAGCTAAGCGAGAATCATCTGATATCCCCAATGGTTCACTCGTCAATAGAGTGTTAAATGTCTGAAATGTAGAAATAATCTACAAAGAGTTCTGAAAGGTCATTAACTTCTTGCAACCCAGGACCAAAGATCATGAAAATATTGTTGGTAAATGAATGATTAATGGCAATAGTGCAATTTCGTAGAAGTGTCATATTGTTGCAATTCAATCAAAGAGTGATTCATCAACAAATGATTTATGGCTTGCCATTCAAGGGTTCTTCGAAAAGCGTCCATGCCGAGTTTTCATTTATGTCTTAAGAAGTGATGTATGAATATTGATTCTCTATGGAAAATGTGTTTTACCTGTCATAAGCCTAAGGTCATCCTGAGTTTCCATTGTGATTATATGGTCAAACACAAAAAGGCATAGCTGAGGACCTTTGAGTACATTTAGTTATTATTTCTCTTTTTATTTCTTGGAAATAGGTGACCTTTAAAAAGGGAAATCTGAGTAATGATTAATCAATTATATGCAGTACTATTAAGTCAGCTAAGTTTCATTACAAAAGAGGTATGCAATAGGCTACTTTGTTAATGCAATTTAGACAACTTTGGTGTGGAAATAACACTCATGAGTCAAGGGTTATGTATACATCCTGGGTCACAAAAAAGAAACTGGTAAAATAGAAGAATGTCTGCATTACTGCGGAACACTTTGATATAGAATTAAAGTGGACTGTGGCACTGTGAAAATGGCACTTCATGACTCTTGATAGCCGATGAAGTGTCATCTTCTCTATTCAACATGGGAAACATAGAGGCTGTTTGATTAGTCATGATCAAGAGTAAGCCATTTGACTTCACATAACAAATTTTAGAGTGAAAATCAGACGCATAATCCTTTTCTTTGGCTGTCACCAACAAGTGGGATAAGTCTCCTTCAATCAAATTAACATTGAAAGTATTGAGTTTGATCATGACAAATCATCAGCATGTTTGCATCATATCTTCAGCCCATAGGTATAGTCCATTCTACATTGTCTTGTCCATGTAAATAGCTTTGTGTGTCTTCTATGTCAGCGCCTTATTGGAAACCCGCTAGCACTAAATTAGCCACCCTGATAAAATAAAAGTATTTTGACTTTAAATTTGACTAAATATAATGTATTAAAAAAAGAGGTTTAGAATAACAAAATGAACTTTTTCAGATGCAGCTCTGGCGTCTGACATCCAATTACTCCCATAATTGACTGGCTGTTACCATTCAATCCTACGTTTTCTTCATCTGTTTATTCATCAAAGATTTCTGATAGAAAGCTATCGTCTCCTTGTGTTTAGTTATGGCAGGCACTTCATTTAAATGTTGGTCTGAGATTGCTATCCTCCAGACAACATAAAGGAAATCTCATGAAAGAAGTCTTTCTGATAAATTTGAAAAGAAATTACTTTTTAGGTGTCTAGCCCCTAATCAAATAAGAACTGAATAAGGTTGAAATCTTAAATAATTCCTTGCATTACCTTGCCAGGCTTCTGAAGTTTCACATGTGATTGATGAAAGCTGTGGTTTAGTTAAATTAGTTTATTATTCAGGCAGTGAAAAATCATAATTGATTTCGATCTAAATTTAAATAAAATGACATTCCAATTCCCCTCTGGTGCACGGAGAGTTGAAATAAGTTTTTGTGTAATTAAGTTAAGTGTTTATCATTTGAAGCAAAAAGTTTATGCTCCTCTGAAAAGATTTGATTCACTCACTAAAATAAACCACATTATATGCAAAGGTTATAAATGAATTATAAGGCATGCATTTTTTTAGAATGTTCGCGTATTTCCACTAGAAGAAAATTATCCTTATTGTAGTCATGAAGTTAACGAAAATCAAAAAAAAAAACGTTTCTTGCAGTTTATTTCTATTTGTGCAGATTGAATGCAGTCCTGCTAAAGCAGTTGCGAACTTCCGATTTCTTTTCCTTTTGAACTCACAAGCTCTTCTTCTATTTTCTGAACGGCAGTGCATTGCAGTAAGTAGCAGGCGAAGTTCAAGGTCTTTTAGAAGTACAAACAAATGGGTCGTCCTTTTGTACTGCACTTATATATAAAGTATATTTGAACAAATATTTATGTGATTATGGTTATTTTGTGTTTTGCCGAAGGAAACAAGCGTATGAATCATGAGTATTTAAATTTACCCTTTTAAAAGAATTTAAAAAAAAATTGAAACGAAATTTTGGTTGAACTGGGAATTGTATCAACCACCTGGACCATTCGGAATCTATGACTCGGGGGGGGGGGCACCCAGATTTTTGTTGTAAATTTGATGCCCAGGTTCAATTTCACTGCATGGTTACATTTTTTGTACATGTACAGAAGTTATTTCAATTAACTTCTGTTCATGTCATTGTCTACAAGTCATGTGGGTGCTGAAAACAACAACACTGCATTTTGGGTTCTTTTACTTAGATATTAAACTCGCATTGACAAATTCAGTCTATTCAGTATGAAAGCATCTTTAGACATGAGTTGACTGAAACTGTAAATTTAAGTTTCTAACACAGACACTCTCCCTCGTTCAAAACAAAAAATTAAGGTATGATAAACGCATACGCCTATTCTGGAGTCACAAAGCATTTAAAAACACTTGCATGAGCCGGGGGAGGGTTGGTCCAGTGGTAGCGCGCTGGACTGCCAATCGCTGGGTCCAGGGTCGAATTCAGCTCTTGCCTGGTCACCTGGGCCTATGTTGGTTGGCTGTTTCAATCATCCTTCACCCCAATGCCGTGTCCTCCTCCTGTCTCAATAAGCCTACTAAATGCATAAATACAGGACGTAAAGCCCCAAACATCCTACCGTCACATGCATGAGCGTTTTGTATGGCCATTATTGTAGATGAGAGAAAAACAATTTTCTGCTAGGGATGAATATTTCTAATTTCTCTGAAATCATTAGCAGATGATGCCACCATGAATTGAGTTATTGGAGCCGATTTCATTGGGAAAATTTAATAACAGTTATCGTATTGTTCCCCAGGCAACAATGACTCTTAATAATTCGGACTGTTCATCATTTTTGTCTGTGTATATGTGTGGCAATTGCAACACATCTCAGGCTCATGACCAATCTATTTCTCATGTGATCATCTGTTTTAAGGAGGAAAAATAGTCTACAATGCTCCTTTAAGCGCTTAATTCCCTTAAGTTTTCCTCTCACACTACTCGATTTCATCACACCAAACTCTGTTTAGTTACCAGATTGTACACATGCCAAAATGATTCCTGCAAAAAAAAGATCCTGTGCAACACTTTTTTAACTTCAAATCAAGCAAAAATACCCCGAAATTAGCTATTTCTGATCTGTGAATCTGTGACTTTATATACAATGACAAAATATGATGCATAATATTATGACACTAATGGCTTGTTATTATCCTTCCAAAAAGTATGTAGAATTTGAAAAATCTAGCAAAATTGGTATGTGACCTCACACAGATGGAGCATCGTGATTGGCTGAGGTGTGGAGTATGATGTAGTGTTGGCACATGATGTAGTGTACAGAATTGCCATATACATGACATAGTATGAGAGTGCCATGAAGCATAACTGAGTGAAAGAAGAAGATTACAAGCTGTGTGAATCAATAAACAACTGTCACTCATAAGCTGCCTGATCTGAATGTTGTTTACTGCATGATTGCTGCCAGTGGCACAGCTAGGGTGTCTCATGAAGGGGACACACATTTGCAATTTTTTATGGATGGATTAACTCTTCTGGGGAAGGGAGGGAGGATCACTCTGTGATCAATCACCATTATCGAAATCATGAGCAATCTTTTTGGTGTGCCCTTGAGATTCAACATAGAGGGGCATGCCTCCCCCCTCAGTCCAAAGATTAACATGCCTCCTCCCATGTCATTTCTGGATGTGCCACCGCGAGCCACAACTGAATGTGTTTCATTTTTACACACATGGCAAGCAGTCACATGCTGGTATACTACTTCACAGATTTGATATGACATACTATGCAGAGTGAGCAATGATTGGCTGAACAACCTGTGACCTCACATGGAACGCCTGATTTCCAATGCTAAACTATGGGAACTGCCATATGATGTCACACTTCCACCTTACAAGAAAAAAAAAC
This sequence comes from Platynereis dumerilii, assembly GCA_026936325.1. Classification (NCBI taxonomy): domain Eukaryota; kingdom Metazoa; phylum Annelida; class Polychaeta; order Phyllodocida; family Nereididae; genus Platynereis; species Platynereis dumerilii. Next base: position 17,056,798 of record JAPTHN010000011.1, read on the forward strand.
ACTTTCTACGTACTCTTTGGAAGGATAATAAGTTACGCCTGAGCCTCTTACTAGTGCATGCAGTTGCATATAAGTTTGCAAAATATAAAAGTGCAAGAATTATTTGAAGAAAGTAAGAAATTGTATTATTTTTTTTAAACATATGCTGCACACAGGAAAGTTACTGCAACAGTGCAAATAAACCAATACAAGTCTTCCACATGCTTGTGACGTCACATTTGCCAATGACTAGTGCCAGGGACTAGTGTTACTTCCATTGGGTTTTAGAGTGATAACGCCAAAACCGCCATTAGTGTCACACATTGACCCAAGGTTGTAATAATCCCATACATGCACCTAAAAGGTTAAAACTATTCCTCTTAAAACTATTAACACGGGAAATTATTGCTAGTATTGTACTGAATATTCAGGTTGTTCTTCTTCACCGTGCAGGACCTACTTTTTGTTAATGCTCTTTTCATTTGTGAGACAAACAGTTGAAATAGAGTGTAATGAACTCTTAAAAGTGTAAAAGCTTTTAATATTTTGCTGTTTCTTTTTGTTGTGTCTGCAACCACATACGTGATTGAGTGTGTTTCCCCAAAGATTTAATCACACTTAATCAGCATTGTAATCTTATATAGAAAATGGCTTATTCAACCATTAAATATAATTACATCAACAATTTGTGAGTTAGTTCAGTATCAAAATCAACTTGATTGAAACGTGGCAGAATTTTGAGTTGTGAGAAATATGTCAATTTATATATAATTTCAAGTTGTTTATTAGAATTAAGTTATGATGGGCAAAATGTTACATTTCTTATGTTGTCAAGGACATTATCTTTAAATTTATTCAAATCTTCTTAGATGGCATTCTTATCACAGAAAGCAACACTTACGTGAGACAAAGGCTTCCACGTCTGAAAATTCCATCAGAAAGAAACCATTAAATATCCTCCACAAAACACTGAAAATCACTCAAGAATCTCAAAGCAGATACCTGTAAGTTAAGCGTTTTACACATCCTTTATTCTACATAATTTAATATATACCAAGAGGGCCAGGGTCCAATATTTCAGTCCACTAGACTCAGGCTGCCGTAAAAGGTTGTGGGGTATAGTCGGATTCCTGAGACCCTCAGCTATCACCTCCAGGTTCACAACCTCGTCAACTGGCTGCTCAACTCTGGCAAATCAAGATGGCATCCAATATGGGCGCTGTTCCTTGAAATCTCTCTATCGCGGTCAATAATGATCTGATGTGAGAGTATGATAGGTCTATTCTGGAATTTTGGGGATCACAGAGTTCATTGAAATTAATTTCAGCACTGTCCAAGCAACCTAGTGTCATGTATTAGTCATATTGGGCATTTTATTGAGATAATTATAATTATCAGAACACTGGAAACAATGTTTTAATTGCATATGATTCGTCAAGCTAGACAATAAAATGTATGAAATGTTGACTAAGTTTAATAACAGCTTAAGAACTAATTTCTTAGGGATGATCATTTGCAATAATGACATCCAGTGATCTTATGTATTTTTATAATAAGCGGTTGTTTGTATGTTCCTGGAACTACACGTAACCTTCACTCAGAATACACAAAACAGGTGCTGCACACTGTCAACTAGATGTTCAGTGATATCAATCTGAATCTGATATGGTGTCGGCACAACTTCAAAGTTGAAGGCGAACGATCCCTAGGTTGCGATGCTAGAAGTGAGAATTGTTAGTAGTAAAATGAAGAATGAGAATGAGGATAAAAGTGGTTAGTTAGGTTAAAAACTGGAAGGATTTATAGGGTGAGGGGAGCAAGGCGCTACTTGAACTGGTCAAGTGAAGTGGCATCAGCAATTGTCGATGGCAGCGAGTTCCATATACGGGTCGTGCTAGGATAGAAAGTATGTTTACAAACTTCAGTCCCGCACTAAAGTTCAAAGTAAGCAATGGAATGTGATTGTCTATTTCTATCGGCGGCGAGGTGGATGTATGGAGGAAATTGAATGTCAATTAATTTGGAATGTATGTCCCATTTCAGCGCTTGCAGCATTGATGTTAGGCTGCTGGTGTTATGATGTCTGTTACATACAAACCTAGCTCCTCTTCTCTGGATAGCTTGGATCTTATTGATGTGGAACTTCTGGTTCGGGTCCCAGGCTGAGCAGGCATATTCGATGTTTGGACATACCACACAGTGTCCTTGAACAAAGTTTAGGGTTAAAAAAAATGTACAAAGAATCTGTCAACACAGCGTTGTAGTACAAAATTGAAATTGAGAAAATTGAAATTTAAAATTTTTAGTTTTTCACACCCTTGTTGTTTGCAAAATATCCATTATAGAATGTTTAAAATGATAGTCTTAACATAGAAATGCTTTCCTTCCCCACCCTGGTGCTTATATATACAGTGAACCAAATTCAGAATTATGATTTAGTGGTTTTTCAAGGAATATCACATTCTGAAGGTGTTACAAACTGGCTAGACTATAATCTGCATTCTCCAAACCCATTTAGAGTCCAATCTACTGAACCTGCGTATTGTCCCTAATTCATCGACTGCATTAGTTAAGTAGCAGAACACTGTTGCAATATAGCCAATAATAAGACAGATGTATGTTGCAAAACTTTCAAAGTGAATATCAATATCAAAACCTCTGATCACAAGCTGAAGACAATGAAGAGAGATGATTGCCTCAGTTGTCCATTCGTTAAATTTGAAATTTTTGTTAACGGACTTATTTTCCGATGGCATTTTATTGATTTTCTTCAATTGTGCATAGTTCCCAATTACGTACTTTCTATGCAGATTTTACATTACTCATGCAATGAATTGCCTAGAAAATATGTATGGGATGCATTTTTAGTGTTGTCATTCATATCATGAAAGAAAAATAAATAATGTCACAAATTAATATTTATTTCAGAGCTTCAGATGTGAAGTTATCTTTTTAAAATCATAATATCTCCTAATTCCATCTGGAAAGTTCACAGATAACCAATATCAATTATGTGACCATAGAAGAGATTCTGTTGACTAGTAGTTAATACTATGTTGGATGCACAGAGGCATGCTACAACTGAATTTTTGAAGTTGGCAACCATAAGATTCCTTGAAATAATGTTAACAATTGGCAAAAACACGTAAAGAAAGCACTTAAAATTCTTCAGAAGACCATGAATTGCAACCGATATTTCAATAAGAACAGAGACATTGTAATAAAACTTGGAGTTGACCATTTAAGCCATTAGGCCACTTGTGTATGTTCTTTTTTATTGATTTAAACAAATGCTTCTCTCAAAAAATGTAATTTCCTTAGATATCAAATGCATCTTACATGGAAAGCTGTGGTGAAGATATACACTTGTCAGATGCCGTCAGTAGGTATGTCTACATGTGTCTACTGTTTATTGTCCAATAACTTTACAGATGTTTTTGGGAATCCCACTTGAAAAACATTGACTGGTGAAATGCTAAATATCTCAATTTCCATCACTAATGAAGTTAACAAAGTATTTCCTAACACCCTAGTGGTTCATTTGCTGCATTTCTTTGGTTCAAGAAATAATAAGGCCGAAATGGCCATGTTTATATTTGATTTGGACACATTATAAGATTCACTGAGTTTGCAACACCCCTAAATGTCGGAAAAATGTAAAAATTAGAAATAAAATGCTTTTTCTTTTATTTTTTTAACCTGATTGAGTAACTAAATGTATAAATACATAAATTAAGATATTTCAATAACACTGCAATGCCATTTGATACATCCAGAACTGATATTTTGCATGCAACAAGGGTGTGAAAAACAAAAAATTTTAAATTTTAATTTTCTCAAAATTTTCCCAACAGATTTTTTTGATCTTTACATCATATCGAAGCTGAGACCACATAGGGGAGAGCGGGGCACAGTGAGACGGCGGGCACAGTGAGACAAAGCCCGTAGCGTCTAGATGGTACTGTTTACAGATCAACCATCTTTTTTATAGTACAAAAAGTAAGTAAGTGAGAGACTGTCCTATATCCTGAATGCCTACACAGCATATCGAGAGTGGAATTTCAATATTTTGGTTTTTAGCCAGTAAAAGTAAATAATTTTGCTAAACGACTTTTTGTTATAATTCCCAAGAAAAATAGTATAATGTAAATCAATTGTGAGGGATTCAAACCTTGATTATTTATCTTGGTTTAGTGGGACAATGAACCACAATACAGGCATCCGGTCCGCAGGATTCAAAAATTTTATAAAGACGGCCGCGTGGGGCACAGTGAGACAGTTTGAGGTGGGGTACAGTGAGACATCACAAAATACACTCATAACGACCTGAATGTAATGCATAGCTCACAATTCACTATTAAAAACAAAATGCCTCATCTAAACCACTGATTTTTGTGAGTCATATCCAAAGAGAAGCATCAGAAAAATTTTTAATTAGCATGTAACAGGTGCGGCAGGTTAAATAAGTCGTGCATGTGTCCTGTGCGATGGAGTTTCGAAACATGCTCAAAAAAGGACCTAAAAAATCACCTAGCCAGCTGCTCGTATACGATTGCAGTAGTTTCTGTAGCAACAATTGATAGAACAATTCCGCAGGTCCTGAGGATCGGCGGTTATGGCAGCAGATGCCATGTCTCACTGTGCCCCGCCTGCTGTCTCACTGTGCCCCGCCCACGGGGCACAGTGAGACACTTAACGAGCATGAACGAGACTCAAAATTTCTCCAAACCTGTAAAAGGTAGGAACCTGAAATTAATGGGCAATATACCCAACGTCATTATCTATAATGTGGACCTGATCTCACTTAACTCGTTACTGCCAACATTTTGGAACACTTGAAAATAGAAAAAGTGTCTCACTGTGCCCCGCTCTCCCCTACTACAAAGCTGCATCGACGGATTCTTTGTACATTTTTTTTAACCCTAAACTTTGTTCAAGGACACTGTGACCAGTGTGTTGAATTCTGTCTGCTTTGTTTTCTGGCATGTGGTCTTGATGTTCCTACGGATCATCCCCAGGTTACGGTTGGCCTTGTTTGTTATCTTATCGATGTGGCTATTCCATCGCAAATCCCCTCGAACGGTAACTCCCAGAAAGTCAGTTCTGTCTACATATTGTAGTTTACTTCCCCGGAGGACATAGTAGGTGACAATTTTCTTCTTTTTCCTGGTGACATTTATGGTGAAACATTTTGACAGGTTAAACTCCATCTGCCACGTTTCCTCCCAGTTTTCATGTTGGTGTAGGTCTCTTTGAAGAAGATGAGAATCTTGGGCAGACGTGATTTTCCTGTATATGGCGCAGTCATCTGCGAAGAGCCTGATGTTACAGTGGCTAGGGTAGTCTGGCACATCGTTTATGAATAGAAGGAAAAGAACTGGCTCGAGGACCGTGCCTTGTGGAACGCCTGACTTCACACTTGCTTCTTCTGATCTTTCGCCTTCTACTACCACTCTCTGGACATGATTGACCAGGAAACTCTCGATCCAGCGGTGCTTTCTGCCAAGAATCCCAAAATCTTTCAGCTTGTATAGTAAATGTGCGGGCTAACCTTATCGAAGGCTTTGCTAAAGTCAATGACGATGGCATCAGTTTCACCTCCGCCTTGAGCGTTTCTTGCCAGCTCGTCAATAAACTGGATTAAATACACAATTAAACAAAAAGTTTAAGTGCTTCCGGGCAGTCTGGAAGATGCTGATGAAAATCCATGAAATCTGAAACTAAGCGTAGCCAAGCCACACCAAACTGTGAACGACATCATAGAACACACATGATGCTGCAGCAGTTAGCTTGAAGAGTAAAGTGAACACAGATTGGTTATCATAGAATGTTCCTAAAATGGCAGGTAAAATTATCAGAATCTGCATTTCATGAAAATTTATTTTTAATTATATGAAATGTTGACAAGCTACTTTTACATGTGCGACTAGACCACCAGCATTGAGCATACAGGATAGGCAAAAAGAAGCTGTAAATTGTTAGGCACAGCCTTTGCTAAAAAGGCCATTACATAAGTCATCTTCTTCAAAGAGACCTACACCAACATGAAATTTTGCCTTTTTGCTGATTATTTTCTCTACTGAAGTCTCGGGGAAAAAAATAAAATGATCTCATAATATTGAAAATTACTTGAGTAATTTAATTATTGATAGAAATGATATTCAAGAAACAGAATTCCAGCAAAATATACTAATTTCAGGATAGTATATATATATAATCTTCACTATATCAGGGTAAATTCAATTTTAGGATAAAATTGTCCTTTAAAGCAGTTTACGACAGAAAAGTTCCCCAAAACTTGGTACCTTTAATTTCTGATATGATATGACACCATTAACTCGGCAACAGCCTGAATCTATGATGAATTAAGTCAAAGTCAAGTCTCCTACCTGCAGGAAGATTAGCAACTGGTCTACATCATAACAAGGAATATTGTGACACATTTTACAAAGATATGGTAATTTGGTGATAGGCTCAATCGTTAAGTTGTCATAGAAATTGGGCTAGAGGTAATGATAAATCTTGTCAAACAAATAATTGTAGAATTGGTTAGTGCAGGTAGATATTGTAGATAATTATGTATCTGTTACCACATAGTCCCCATGTATGAATAATTTCAAAGCTGACATGACTCCCGGTCAGTAAGACACTGATTCTATATGATTCCACATATGAGCTGCCAATCCAATAATTAGACACAAACCTGTTCGTTGAAAACCAGGTTCACATTGCAGGATTGACACAGGATCTTAGACAGACAAAGTTTGGCAATTAAGTCATAAAACCATTCATCTGTCATGGTAAAGGGGCAGTTTGCAACACATTTTGGCAACCAAGCTTGTGTTACATTGCTTGTATTTTGCATCTAACATAATCTCCACCTGGTACACTGAGAAGGCTGTACATTGACATGAATCTGACTAAGGCAGTGTCTTAGAGCATGGCAACAAATTCACAAAGACATGATAATGATAGAAATCTTTGCAGAAAGTAAGACATTTGCAAAACTTATATTTGTAGGAACGAATAATAATGCACCGTGGCAAAAAAGTGTGTGACCACGCTACTTAAAAGTTTATAAATGTTTAATATTGTTGGTGTACGAGGTGTTTTCCAAAAGTTCTATCCAACTTGCTGTACATTTTTTATATTTTATGCAGAAACACGATATTTGGATAAGATAATATTGAGGTGATTTTCAAATGATCCTCAGAAAATCAGATCAAAGAATTGAAAATAAATGGGTAAATTGTTACCATGGAACCAGAAGTCACGAAATGCGGTCCAGATTTTTCAAATTGCTCACTTAAAATGAGTTTAGCACCTCCACAGAATGGTGTCTAGAGTTATTGAAACAAAGTAAATAGTGATATTTTTCTGGAAAACACAATGATGTGATTGCGACATATTAAATAACAATGGAAACGCTGGTATTATTTTCATATTTCACTTACTATAGTATATACCATCATTCATACAGTTACATAATATCAACATTCAGGAAAAATATGTTTGGATATGGATAGCAAAAAAGTTAATGGATTTACTGTAACTTCCACTAGATTTATTAGAAAAAACTAGCAAAAATACATACAATGAAAATAGTATGAGTGATAAAACAATATGAGGAACATACAAGTTTTTCTGAATAGAGAGATCACGCACAAAACAACCGAATGACAAAAAGACTGCAAAATGCCAAAATATGAGGACTAGAAATGTGTTATAATGATATGCATGCATATTAAATTATTCTCTTAGCGTCCCACCAATGAAGAGGTCATATCTGAAGATATGGCAGTAAGCTACCAGTCCTCCTACCATTAACCCTGATCCACTGCAATATGGTTTATGTTTGGTGTGAGACCAGTGATATTGCCAATACCATACAGACGCGATGACCTGCCCCCACCAATGACCATGCAGATGCCCTATAGACAGGTCCGGGCCAGGAAAAAACTGCCAATTTTTCCATTCAAGGTTTTCTCAATGGATTCTGGTGGTTTAAGATCTGCTCTTCAAAATTGGCCCTGGGGACATCTTGACTTTTGCCTCATATCCAAGATGGCAGCCACTTTCCAAAATGGCCGCCAAAATACATTAAATGGGACCTGGGAGATCCCTATCAGCTGAAATTATTTTTTTTTTTCACTAAAATTTTAGAATAATGACTAGTCAACATGATCCAGCCGGTTGGTTGCCATGGCAGCGCTTTATTGGTGGTTAAATCCAATATGGCCGCCGTGGATGCCATAAATTAAGTAAATAATTCTATCTGCTGAACCGCTTGAGATAATTCAATAAAATTGGTGTCTATTCCTAGGTTTTCAGGGGTGAGGGATCCAAATATGCCATCAAATTTGAAATTAGGTCAGTAGGTCATCAGTTTATCCAATATGGCCGCCATACATCTCGTTACTAAAAGAAAATGGCTCTATCTCTTGATCTGGTTGAGATACGGTTACAAAATTGGTGTCTATATCTAGGTTTTCAGAGTTGAGGAATCCATACATGCCATCAGATTTGGGATTAACTCAGTTGGTCATTAAGTAAATCCAAAATGGCCACCGTGCACCTAATTTTGTCAAGAAACCAGCTGTATGTAAACGGTCTAGTGGAGATAGTTTCATGAAATTAGAATCAATTCCTAGGTTTTTGGGGGGATGGGGAATCTGAATATACCATAAGAATTGAAATTAGGTCAGTAGGTCATGAAATTGATCCAAGATGGACACTAACATCACTGTCTATAAATGCTCATTATTGATTTTCATGTTCATGAATAATTCTGAGGGCTGTGAGACAAATCTTTTCAGGAGTTCAGGAATATGTTCTGAAAGCTAATTTTCCCTCCTGTATCATGGATTATAGGGCTCCTAAATAACACTGGTAATAGAACAATATTTTCAGATAGAAGATATTGGATTCTTGGCGTAACCCAAAGTTCAAAATTGTAAGTTGCTTTTATTTTGGAGTTTTACTTAAGATCTCAGGGGGTGATGTGAAGATAGCATCCTTGACAGCCACAAAGATGTAGAATGACATAATGTCTGCGCATATCCAAGACCAAAGACAAACTTTCTTTTCAGTGTTTTTCTTGGTCAAAGATATTATTTCCAAGTTAAAAGTTGATTACAATAAAAAATCAACTTTCCGTTTGAAATCATGTATTGACCAGAGAAAATTATCTTTATTGACATCAAATAGCCTGGAAGTGACATAATTATGAATGCTAAGACTTTTTTAGATAGAGTAACGATGCTAATTTTTTGCTTTAGTTTTTTTTTATTCTTGAGATTGGGACCATAACTCTTGTGAAAAATGCCTTCGGTCAGTCTATTTAAAACTCATTGGTGTAAATTTGACGCATTGCCTGCTTTAACTGATTTTTGGCTGAAGAGAAAAGCTTGGAAGTATCCCCCTCAGTGATAGCAATTCATTCTCCATACTGAATTCATATTAACAACTCAGCTTACAACTGTAATTGTCTGTGATGCACCAATTAATATATAGGTTTTTATTAACTAAAACAAAGGTCACATTTGATTTACACAGCTGTAGGTTTCAGTTTGTTGAGTGATAGTACCTAATGGAATTAAAAAAGTCCAGTGATTACAAAGAAAGCATTCATTTCATACAAGTATATACCTGAGTATTGATACCTGAAGATATATACGGATATACTTGCTTTACCTCCATTGTCGGCTTGTATTGGTTCTAAAAGCACCACAGTTTCTCTCACATTAGTGGATCAGCAGATGTATAAATTGGTTACAACTTTGACAAGGCTTTAGATCAAAGGCTTCTCTGTGAATGTCAATCTACACCCTACAGTCTGTATAATTAAATGAAATGGCCTTAAATATATAAAAATATATCCAGGAATGCACTTATCAACATACATGAACACTGTATAGTAAAGTACAGTGAAACAGGTTATATACTGCCACTGGGTCCATGCTACATATCCCCAACCAAACTGCTTGTGAAACCATGGATTCTCAACTGGTGATATGAAAATGTATTACAACTTAAAGGCAGATATGTTGGGTCAGTTGGCAAAAATGGCTGCCAGACTTGTTTGCTGTACTTTCTGGGTCAAAGTCTTTCATAAGTGCCTTTTAAAAGTGAAACTGAACACCAATATAATTTCAATCAAGAATCAACTTATTTGTAAAGATTTTGAGATTTGTGATCCATGCATATGTAACTAAATAAAGAAAATTGGCAGCCATTGCTTCAAATATCCTTTATGACACAATATGATTTCATCTGATTAGATGAGAATCAATACTTCAACAAGGCCTTTGGTTAAGGATATTTTTGGCATTTACCCAATGGCAAATTTTCATCTAGTTCACTCACTTTTATTCAAGCCCTGTATTGTTACCTCACAAACAATTATTAGCTATATTAAGATTATAAATATGGTTTTTTAAACAATTTCTAGAAAAAACCAAAATTGTGAATTGTCAACATTCAGTTGCAGTGTCCGGGCAGACTCCACATGAAAATTAACAGCTTTAAAATAATCTCAAATAAAAACATTCTCCAAATATAAATTGTTATCACTCCGAGATTTGCACAGCAATGCATTGCCAATAGACTGAAGGCATGATTGAAGGAAGTTGTGGTAACAAACTGAATGAAAACTCCAAAAAGTATCATTATTACTTGATTTCAGACAAAAAGAGATCTTGCCATTCATAATTACATCATTTTCAGGCAATCAGATGTCAATTTGGATAGTTTGTTGTAGCTTTTTACATGGATTAAATCCCCTTTACCTGGAAACAATCTCCTTAACCAAGAAAAGCACTGAAAAAGCGTTTTAAAATTTGTCTTTGGTCTTGGGTGTGTTCCTTCTACATCTGTGTGGCCATCAAGCAGATGCCATCTTTACATCAAACCCTGAGATTTTAAACAGTAATCCCAAATAAGTACAACTTATTGACCCATTTTACTCCTTGGGGTAATGCTAAGATTCAAATTTATTCCATCTGAAACTCTTGTTTTATTGTCAGTGTCATTAAGAAGCCCAAAAATCAATGATACAGGAGGGAAAATTAGCTTTCAGAACATATTCCTGGACTCCTGAAAAGATTGTCTCACAGCTTTAGCCCTCAGAATTATTCTTGAACATGAAAATCAGTAATGAGTAATTATTGACAGTGATGCTAATGGCCATCATGGATCAACCTCATGACCTACTGACCTAATTCAATTCTGATGGTAAAGTCAGGTTCCCCACCCCTAAAAACCTAGGAATTGACACCAGTTTCATGAAAATATCTCCACTACAGTGTGTCTCATCTGGCATGCGAACTGGAATTTAGCTCTGCTTCTACAGTCTGTACAATACCAATGCAATAGCTTACAAGGATGATACTGCTTTCATCCTATCTGGAACTATCTCGGGAGTTGCGCTGCATGTCTTTTTCGTGACAACACATTAATTGTGTCTGTCAGACAGGTTGCATCACGAATGTAAATATGTGAAATATCCGGCTGTCGTACGAATTTGCAAAAAAAATCCGCAAAAAACGGGGCTAAAACATCGCGAAAATGAGATATTCACATTGCAAACTGGCTAATCTATCCGTGAGTATGTGTATTTCTGTTGTCAGACTTGTAGATGCTGAGGAATCAGACCAAGCACCAGTTCGCATGTTGATGAGACAAACAGTAGACCGTTACATACAGCTGGTTTCTTGACAAAATTAGCTGCGAAGTGGCCATATTGGATTTACTTAATGACCAACTGAGTTAATTTCAAATCTGATGGCATGTATGGATTCCTCAACCCTGAAAACCTAGGTATAGACACCAATTTTGTAACCGTATCTATACTAGATCAAGAGATAGAGCCTTTTTCTTTTAGTAACGACGTTTATGGCGGCCATATTGGATAAAACTGATGACCTACTGACCTAATTTCAAATTTGATGGCATATTTGGATCCCTCACCCTTGAAAAACTAGGAATAGACACCAATTTTATTGAATTTTCTCAAGCGGTTCAGGAGATAGAATTATTTACTTAATTTATGGCATCCACGGCGGCCATATTGGATTTAACCACCAATAAAGCGCTGCCATGGCAACCAACCAGCTGGATCATGTAGACTAGTCATTATTCTAAAATTTTAGTGAAAAAAAAAATTAATTTCAGCTGATAGGGATCTCCCAGGTCCCATTTAATGTATTTTGGTGGCCATTTTGGAAAGTGGCGGCCATCTTGGATACGAGGCAAAATTCAAGATGTCCCCAGGGCCAATTTTGAAGAGCACATCTTAAACCACCAGAATCCACTGAGAAAACCTTGAATGGAAAAATTGGCAGTTTTTTCCTGGCCCGGACCTGTCTACTACAACATGGTGCAGAGTCAAATCCTGCACATGCAGACAAGAGAAACATTACATTTGTTGAATTCTATACTGCAACAAAAATAAGTGTAAAAGACCGTATAACTAGATTTGTCCGCGAACTTCGAATGTTAGATATATATTCATAGAAAAGATGTCTGATTCTAATTTTACCTTACCTTTAAGGTTATTTTGAGGTCTAATAATAAATCAGAGATGTCCAATGTATGTTTATAGAATTTACAATGACTTATCTTGGGATTTTACTGGTGCAGAATCAATGTTTGTTATGAAAACAGTTAATTTATCGGCTTGTACGGACGTTTTTAATTGTGAAAAATTAATAAAATAAGTTTTTTTGCAAATTTCTTCAAAACTATTGATATTTTAATATAAAGATGTATTAACTACTTTTTGCCATGCTGCAAATTTTGAGTGGTCACACAACCTCCTATCTCTAATGGTTCTCGAGATCTGGCCGGCTTATCTTCAGAAATTTTTAAAAAATAACATGAAATTGGTGTCGGCCATTTTGGAGAGTTCGGCCCCTATTAGAAATGTGACACCAACCTAATTTCATACCTAGACCTATAAATAACTGAATTCTGAAGAGTTTAGCTCTGGACATATGATTGCGCACACCACTACCATGAGCTACTAGAGTATTTGGAGTCCCTCAAGGTTCAAAATTAGGACAATCCTTTTCAATTCATATATAACTCCATTAAGTGAAGTAGCTGCCAAAAATCAAGTCGATGATCAAAAATATGCTGATGATGAGCAACTTTTCCTCTCTTTCAAACCAACATTCTTAGATCAGAAAAATGCAGTAGATAAAATGGTGAAGTGCATCGCTGAGATTAGGAACTTTCTTCATGAAAATAAGCTCTGTAACAATGGAGAAAAAACCGAACTATTGTTCATTGGCAGGCCACATCAACTCAATAAACTTGAAATATCGTCAATCAATGTGGACAATGTGAAAATTACTGCAGCTGACCATGTTAGAAATCTAGGCGTAATCTTTGACAAAAACATGACCATGGAAAAACGAATCAACAAAATGTGCAGGAATGCCTATTTCAACCTGAGAAATATATCAAAAATTAGGAAATCATAGGACAAGGAAGTTTGCAAAATGGCAGTTAATGCTCTTGTCACTCCTCACCTAGACTATGGAAATGGTCTTCTATATGGTGAATCAAGTCATTTGATAAATAAACTTCAAGTGGCCCCAAAACTTGGCAGTTCGACTTATAGAAAAACTGAAAAAGCATGACAGTGTAAGCCAGTATAGGAAGCAGCTACATTGGCTGCCAATTCCAGCTAGAATCCAATTCAAACTGATGCTAACTACATGGAAAGCTTTCAATGGACAGGCGCCTGTGTATATTCAAAATCTGATCCAGTCAAAATCCTAACAAAACTGTAATCTAAGAAGCAACAACAAGGCACTCTTAAAAGAACGAAGGTCTTGAAACAAAAACAAATTTGAAGACAGAGCTTTTTCACATGCTGCTCCAAAGCTTTGGAATAAACTCCCGGACAATGTCAAGGCCTCGACAAGACTTGAATGCTTCAAGAGAAATCTGAAAACCTATCTGTTTAAGACTTTCTACAAATAAAGCTATCATACACAAGCGCTAGTGAGCAGTTTACTGGAATTAGCGCTATATAAATGTATATTATTATTCATTATTATATGCAAATTTTAGTCCATAAAATGTGCTCAGATCTGCAACCTTTAAAATGTTTAACTGCTTAAAAAATGGCTCATTGTGGGAATTATATTTCGCATTAATGATGATTCTAATTGCTTTTTTCTGTAGTTTAGCTAATTTATTAGCTTTTGTTCCCCAAAGGACAATGTCAGTCATACTGTTATATAGACAAATAGATAGATATTTTTTTTAATTGCCAATGCTGTTACTGACCATCCGAACAGAACTCACTATTGAGCAAATGAATAAATGTTAGTCATACATGCAATTGAAACATCAGTTTCCCGTATACTAATAATTATCTCAGTAAAATGCCCAATATGCCTAATAAATAATGTTAGGTGGCCTGGACCGTGCTGAAATGTATTCTAGTGAATTCTGGGACCCCAACAACCCCTGAATAGACCTATCAGACTCTCACATCAGATCATTATTGACCAAGATGGAGAGATTTCAAGGAACGGCGGTCATCTTGGACGCCATCTTGAATTGCCGGAATTGAGCAGCTGGTTGGCGAGGTTGTGAACCTGAGATGATAGCTGAGGGTCTTTGGAATCCAACAATACCCCACAACCTTTTACAGCAGCCCGTGTCTGGTGAACCTCACTGGCCCCCTAGGTAATATTAGTGCATATGTGATTTGCCCATTTACCTGAAACAAAGAAAAACTACCATTTTTGCAATTATTAGAGTGATCTTATGGTTCCCACTTTAATAATCCATCTTATTAACCTTTCTCAACATTGTTCGAAATTTGTCCGACTACACTATCGTTTCATGTCTCTTGTAGTGAAATAACACTTATTATACAAATTTACTGATGCCATGTATCATTTATATCACCCTCCTGCACAGCAACCCTGCTAAATCAGGACACGCTTTCATCCAATAAAAGCAAGGAGTATTTCAACTGCCCTGAAATTTATAGGCTGTCAGCTGCCTCATTTTTGCATGGTCCCTGTTGGAGGATGCATTTGTATCTATGGAACATGCAATACATTTTTTTTAAATAATTACGTTCTGAAGAAGTTTGGATTTTCATGAAATACTAATTCTCTGAAAAATATAAGGTTTGTGCATGCATATGACATTTGAAATATGAATTAGTTGAATAACATGTTTTGCAATGATGGTACCAACTGTCCACACATCATTTTGATGACATGATTTACATGTTATATTATTAAACCAGTTCGATGAGTCTGGTTGAAAGTTGAACAGCTTAAACCAGAGCGCCTCACAATTCCGCCATATCTACTGTTTGTGAAATTTTTGTAAAATTAGCACACAATGTAACATACTCGAAGTAAAAAAAAAGATGTTTTGAGCATTTTCAAGAAGGCTTCCATCAGCTACAAAGTCCACTTAATGGACTGTGTCAATATTGGTGACAGCTGATACAAAATGTGACAGATTCAATTTCATGACTGACATGATCAAGTAATTGTTTGAAATATGATTTATGGGCTTGGAAGAACCATATATATATCTTTTTACACATTCCATCATTTCTGAGGCTGACATTGCTCAGGCTGACAAAATTGCAAAATCCAAATCAATCTGGAATATATAATAATTATATATTTTTGGAACACTTGTTTCTTTTGCTTCATGAAGATCAATTTTGCTGAAATGTGATAAGTCACATCACCTGACAAGAAGAATCATTGCTTTTTCATAAAGTCTCAAATAACTTTCGTATTCTATGATGATGTAATTGTGATTTGGAGTCTTCTGTTACCATAAGTCTGAAACCATTTCAAAATGCCTTTCTCAGGAAATGTACTGAAACCATCATGCAATTAAGAACATTACATCATACATGACAGAGATGGATGATCTTTACATCAGGCAACACTTTTTCAGACAAACTTTCTTCAAGGATACTAAGACTTAAATCACTGCAACGAGCAGCAGATAACACCCACTTACTGGAAGAATACGGTACTCTGATGTATTTCATCTAGTCCTTCACATGCACAGCACATTGTACATGGGGAGTTGAAAGACTGATGTACTTCATATATACAATGTACAGGAAGTTGCATAGCTGATGTATACTTCATTTATATATGGTGACTTTGAAGTGTAAGGGAGCTACCACGCATTTAATTTTCGGGGGGGGGGAGGGTTGGAGTTTTCCCCAGCGGGCCAATTATTTATTTCATGGTAACTGCGGCAGTAAATAATTCCTTCAAGCTTATAAAGTCCCCAAATATTCATTTCTAAATCAAGCAACACGTTGTAAACACCCCCACCAGAAATTATTCATTTCAAAAAAGGCCTGGATGTAGAATTATACAATATCATTCAATGACAATATAATTCAAATACAAAAATTCACATACCTTAAAATAATTAAAACCTCAACTACATATTGAATAAAATAAAATGATCTGCTCTCTGCAAAATCTGTAGACTAAATTAATCCGACAGCCATTCAGGAAGCCACAGCACTTTCAGTGCTTCACAGATTGAAACTGATACATAGAAACTGTCAAAACTACAAAATACAGAAAAAGGTGAAATTAACTGTTTTCTACAGTTAACACATTTTGTTGGTGAAAAAAACTGTTGGGACAAATAAACCAGTGTATTCAAACAGTTACAGTCTGTCTCATTTCTGGAACGAGTATCCCACGTTAAATATCTGACAAAAGCAGCAGCAAAACATCACAAAAATGTGACAACAAAATTTAATCAATGAGTACGTTTTTCCGCTGTGTAACCTGTAGATGAGGAGCAACCAGGCCAAACACCAGTTCGCATGCTGTGAGACAAACTGTAAAGAGGTCTTTGAAATACAACAAATTTATAAGATGTGTTTATGCAGTTTTCCCAGTCTTCAATAGTGTAATGCCCAGTTGCCCACTGTAGTAACTTTACAGAGACCACCAGATTTGGAAAACTTCCAAAAGCTAACCTCTCGGAACTGCCATGTTATGTCAAATTTCCATATTGCAAGAAAATATTGTTTTCTACATACTTTCTGGATGGATAGCAACCAGTTGGCAACAGTGAACACCCAAGTAACAGACTAAATACCCAGTGTGTTGTAACACTGAAGCATTAATTATATTGGAGCCATTAGACTTCCTTTACTTTCATACTCAGATGGTCACAACAAGAGAACATTATTTTTTATTTTAGCGCATCATTTCTAGATGATGATGCATCAAGTTGAAGGAACACTCTTTTTCAAAGTTTGCAGCTTTCCCGGCAAAAAAAAAATCTGGCAATTTTGTCATTTTCTATAGCTTTGTCTTCTCAAAGGTAAAGAATGAGAATGTTTAAGTGCTCTTTGTTTGAAGAACCTAATGTATCAGTTGAGATTTAAATTGAGTTTGTACTTTTTAGTTTGTATCTTGTTTAGCTTGCAAACTTCAATCATGCCAGAATGTATTTAGCCTGAAAGCATGGTTTCAATTCTGTAACCTTTCTGTGTTGCATATTCTCGTTAGATTTCTTATTCCTTGCCCATGGTCGACTGACTTAGCTCATCTTAGCCATTCAGTTTCCTGGTTATAAAGCAGTAAAGTTTTCCTAAATTCTTCGATGAGCTGTCCAAATAAGAATATAAATTGTGCAAAATTGATGAAATAGTGCAAATTAAATCTTTCAGTTTCTTTAATTTGGAAGATTGTTAGCACCTATATGTCCTAAATGTAGCACAAAATTTTACTAGGAGAAAAACAATGTGTTACTGTCAGAGATTCACAAGCTGCTTTCTGATGCTTTCTTTGAATAATGAGCATAATACGGAAATTTTCACTGAAGTCCAGACTTTTTTTTTTGGAGTTTTTGGCGGGTGGTTAAACCTATCCTTTTTTGTGTGCATTGACTAAAAAGTCTGCACTGTGATGATATTTTTTAGCCATTCCTGGGAGAAATGTATATGATAGAAGATACAAGTTGCCAAACATAAGTTATAATAATAAATGCAATGAAGAGAATATTATTTTCTGGCTGCCACACTAAAATTTGTTGGGAAGAAGAATTGAAATATAACAAGAAAATCTTTAGATGAAATCTGAGTTGGAAAATAAGCTTTACAATAAGACAACAATGATAAAATAATCTGAACTTGTTTCATGTTCTAAAAAATTGACAAAGAAAAACTTTATCTTGGGGTTACCATTGGTCAATACCATCCACTGAGGGCATTCCTAATGCTTCAAAGCAGATAACATCTTCAATTATTAAATTTTACATTTCGTTTTAATGATCCACCTATCCACCTCCCCATCATCCACCTCAGGTGCATCATATCTGATGCAGAGAAAGAAATTGACAGAGCATGATACTAAGGGGTGACCATTTAATTTCCAAGGGGAATGCTTTGAGTTTTATTTAGCGTGAAACTACGAGGGGTGTCCCAAAAGTTCTGACCAATTTTTTTGGCAGACCTTTCTATT
The DNA here is from genome assembly GCA_026936325.1 of Platynereis dumerilii. Taxonomy (NCBI): domain Eukaryota; kingdom Metazoa; phylum Annelida; class Polychaeta; order Phyllodocida; family Nereididae; genus Platynereis; species Platynereis dumerilii. The sequence continues at coordinate 17,075,277 of JAPTHN010000011.1, forward strand.
TGAAGTAGCTATATGAAATTTTCACAATATCAATTTCAGGTATTTCACTTTCAATTTTGAAAATATGGTATATGTTAGAACATTTTAAATAACTTTTCTGTTGCCATGGAAACAGAAGGTCAGTGCACCCAGCGCAGCTCCATTTTTTAGGCCAAATCCAAGTGTCTAGGTTTGTAAATAACCTATGATTTTACTGTAAAAATGCAATGGATGATCATGAAAAATAGTATTTGGAAACCTAACCGTATCTCAAAGTTTTTCATTTAAATTTAAAGTCACTGTAAATCTGTTAAACCCATGTGCTGAGGTGATCACCTGGATCCTCCAAACTGGGCTGTCCTAAATTGTGGAATTTCAGTGTATGTGGTGACTGCTTCATTTCTCGTTATGACTATTATATCTTTAATTTTTGAACTAATATATATATTTTGGTTTCACAAAAAGTTACAGAAGGCCAAATCTGGTAATTAAAGCAGATCAGATTGGGTTTTGAACCTAAGGTTCTTGAGAAGTGCCTCTTGACAGTAGATTGTTTCAGCCAAACCGTCTCAAGCGCTGTTAGGCAACTGCAGGAAAAAGCCTTTGGTAATTGCCTCAGCTGATCAGGTTGAAATATATATAAAAGTTTATAATCTAATGGAAGATATCTTGATAGACTGCAAGCTTATCGGTAAATACATTTTCTTGCAATCATTTGCTTTTTTACTATAAATTCTCTGACTTTCAGCACAGCTAATTTGCTGAATTTCGTGTGAGAAATAAAGCTGCTCTGGGTGCACTGACCTCTCGTAACCATGGTAACAGAACAGTAACTTAAACAATTCTTACAGTCTTGATTTTTTCAAAATAGATGGTCAAATACCTGAAATTTATTCTGTGAAAATTTCATTTAGTTATTTCAAATAGAAATGTCTACCAAAAAAATTGGTCAGAACTGTTGGGACACCCCTCGTATTTATTTCACGGTAACTTCAGCAGTACCGTACTTCTTTATTTCAAGACTGCGAAGTCCCTTAATAATCATTCTTTAATCAAGCAATGCCTTATTAAGATATACCCCTTGTAAAAATTATTAATTTCATGACTGCACAAAATGAATTTATTATTTCACCAAAAAGCCTAGGCCCCCCCCCTGGATATTTATAAAATGGTCATCCCCTAAACCTCAATATGTTACAGTGTTATACACATTCATCTAATATGATAAATGCTACAAGTATAGAAGTCCAGCATGAAATTTTGCATTTGGATTTGTTTGAAGCTTGGGAGTTTGAATCCATGCAGGTTCATTCCATTAAAGGTAAACTGTTTTAAAGACCCAACTGCGACTATAAAAGGAGACAGAGCCAGCAAGATGGCATTCTGAATCTGACCCCCCAAGAGCGAACATCTCTCCAATTCTCTCACTTTTTCCCAATTTATCAAGTCATAAAGCAACTTACTAGCATGAATTGTATATGTGTAGATAGACTGTTTAATAGAGAAAACGAAAATGTCATTTTTATTACAAACATTCTTATATGAATTAAGATATTTGTTATATTATGAAAATTATCAGAATTTTCTTGGAAGTTTGATTGACAGCTCCTAATGACATTTCTGCCATTGCTACTAATTGATCTGAAGCTAAATGACCAATCACTGTTCACTCATTTGCATAAAATTTGGAAATGGCAGTGACCAGTGCTGCAGTAATGAAGTTCTGAGGGGTCAATTATATGTAACCTGAGCCAACATAGATTAATTCGGGGCAATTAATTGAAGAAGCATTATATTTCAATGAAAGTTGAATAGATTTTCTTTGATTCTAATGTGATACCAGGCTTGATAAGCACACATATCAATTAATTTGCCAAATTATTTAATTGGTGTTTCAAATTCTAAAGAAATAGTATATTTCAGAGAGAGAAAGTTAATTTCAAGACCCCCTTACATCATTATATCTTGGAGTAACTAGCCCTAGTTACTCCAAGATTATACTGTGTCAGGTGTGGCCTAATAACCATTGTCCAATCAGAATCCAGCAAAAGTTTTATTGCTTTGTGGCATAGATTCATTGCTCTTGAAGTTGGGTCTTTAATGCATACTTAACAAACCCTCTGTTTTTCGAAGCAACTCTCTGTGGCGAACTAAGAATTTGTTTGCTATCAATCATAAAGATCCCCGAGACCTCACAAATGACTGGTTTTATATGTTTTATATGAGGCTACAACTGTCTTCTTCGAGTGTCATATTGACTGAAGATAAGAGTTTTCCATGCAAACTAAAACGACAGTAACGAAGACTATCACTTGCGTCAGGAGAATAACCAAGATGGAACTTGTACTTGGCGAAAAAACAATACCACACCTATGCTAAACTTGGCCAGGACAATTTCATGAGAGTCCACCAACTCGACTAAAATGTCTGATAACCTTACTAATTATATAGGTATTCTGTTATGTTTCAGATATTGTGAGGTTCCGCCTGCCTGTTATGAGACATGATTTCCCAAGGAATGGTATTTAATAACTTATCGTCTTCATAATACATTTAATTGATTACGGACACCAAGCTGGCGGCTGTGCATTGACAGTATTTTGCCTATACACAGCAGAGCTATAATTATTAACAAGAACACCAGAAGATAAGGTGATCTTCATATGGATCTCGTCTTGGTGTATTGCAATTCCTCCCACATAAGCAATGTCCTGAGAGCAGCTGAATCAAGACATATTCCTGAGGATTGGTTGATTTGAATGCGTGACAGGCCGACTCGGGATTACACGCATCCTTTAATGATGATTAAAAAGAGGGCTTCTGCCATCCAAGCAAACATTACATTCCTATATCTGGGTTGAAGTGACCATTTCATGTATTTCATGAAAGATATTTAAACCATTCTTGAGGCATAATACTCTTTTCACACCAGAGCTTTTCCACTGACACTGCGATGTTAGTGATATAATATTCTTGACCAGTAAAATGACCACTACAGCCATTTACTATAAGGTGCTAGCCCACAAGGCTCAAGTTTACAGGATGATATCCAGATTCCGTAGCATCAGGAAACTTTAACATGATATTTCGCTATTTCGCAAGTATCAAACTGATTACACGTCTCGAAATACATCCTGAGCACCCTTTTAAAAAAATTTTGGCATATCATGTGTGTATTAAATGGACATTCGAATATTCAGATAAATACATCTTTGGCAGTTAGTTAATGGTTCTGAAGGGGTAGATTAGCTATTTTGTAATTTGTCTTTCATGTTTTTGTGATGTTTTGGTGCCATTTTTGTGGGAATTTTATCGTTGACAGTCCTTGCTTGAAATGAGACAGACTGTAAGATGTTTTTTTGTTCATCTTATAAATCAGTTACTGCAAATTTTCAGCCTGCATTTACAACAACTACTAAACTTAATCTAATATTCCCACATAATTCTACAATGAAGTAACTGCAAGATAAGATGATATCTTATGAGAAACAGCCGTCTTGATTATAATTTGTGCAGTGCCATTTTAATAGTAACTGTTTTTCTTTGATTGGTGCTTAGAATCACCTGTCTGGAACTGAAGGCCCTTCAGCATAGTACAGACATATTATATGTTGTTTTTTGGACTGATTGTCTGATGCCAGGTTGATGTCAGTATTGTCAGACCTACATCTTGCCTGCATCCACAGTCAGAATTCCTTTCATGAAGCAAAAAAGAAACCCACCACTTCATTGATGTGAGTCTTCAAATTCAAATAAGAACTCCCTTTTTGTCTGATATGTGTTCTTACCCAGAGAATGAAACTATTTCAGCGAGACCATTTAATCTGAAGGGGGGGGGGGAGGTTGGAGTTTTTTAAAATAATTAGTTTCTTGCTCAGTTTTGGTGAAAAATAAATTCTCTTTGGGCAGTCTTGAAATCATTAATATTATTATTTCTGGTGGGAGTTTTTCTTAAGAAGGTGTTGCTTGATTTAGGAACGAATATCTACTCATTGTTCTTCATCAATCTCAGAGATTAGAAGTTACACGCCACAACCTCCATCTGCACTTTGCTCCCATTATGTCCCTTCACAATTATGTCACCTTTTAAGCGGTGATTTTTCTGCAGGTGGCTACCTAAGTGACTGTGCAGACTTACTGGTATGTAAGGTCTCAAGGCTTAGAGAGTTTGTATTGAATTAACATGACAAGTCTATTCATCTATCCTTTGCCTTAGATGCTTGCTTCCACTGGGCAAGATAAACAACATTACATAACTTAGAGACAAAGGAGTGAATGCTATGATATATTTGTTGAACATGTAAGAGGATTGTTTAACATTGGCCACCTCTTGCTACACAGAAGGGTGTCACTGGTCTCCATGTCTTCAATCAATTCTCCCTGGGAACCTTAATGAAATACTAAATTGATGATGATGTATCTGTCAAGACATCGTGCAGTTGCATGACCTACTAAGATAAATTACTTGGCACATCTTCTAAAATAAGCTCAGGAAATTGTTCGTACACAGCGGAATTTAGGCTTGTCATTAAGACAGTAAATAGTAATAATAATTTATTCTTCTATAGCGCATTATATATAGACTTCTCAATGCACTGTAACAATATAAAATAATTTTACAATTGAAAAGTAAAATTATAAAAACAGGTAATACAATTATACACCATAACATACACTGAGAAAGCGTGTCTTGAGTCCTTTCATAAAATAAAAAAGTCACTTTTTTTTTCGAAGATGTACTGGCAGCTTGTTCCACAGTTTAGGGTTGCCCCAGACTCCCTGAGTCCCTCTAGTATCTTTTTCCGATGACACGCAGTGTCAGAGGGACTCCAGATATTGGATTGTCCAAAAATGTCAACTGTTTGGTTATATAACTTATAATTAACACTGGTTATTTTCCCAAAATGTTTAATGACTGGTTACATAACTTTTCATAAACAGTGGTTTTTGTTTGGGATTTTATGCCTAAAAACACCTTATGTTATTAATTATCTAAATTTCTTATATCACTTTGTTTGGTTTCTCCTATTGTGACATAATAACTTGCAGTTGGGGCTGATAATCTAAAATTACAAACAATTACCTTGTTATCCAATAATTAAAAAATTCCCACACTTTAAAGAAAACAATTTTGTTTGAAGTTCTCTCTGCCATATCATGCTCATTTGCATGCTGCCCATGCTCATTTGCATGGCCAATTCCTGGAGACTGCAGTGCAATGCTTGCACTGCCCAACAAACAAAGCAGTCTCATGGAGACTGGGGTTGCCCATCCCAAATGCCCTGTTGCTGTAGTTTTTCGAAGTTCGGGTATATATGGTTGCACTAGTTAGTTAACGTTATAGCGTCAGTGCTCCTGAGACGTCGTTCTGAGGTTTTTACTGTTATCAAATCCTTTAGGCAGAAAGGTGCTATTGACCAGTGTAAACATTTAAAAACAATAAACAAAACTTTAAAATTGATTCTGACTGCTAGGGGCAACCAAAGCAGTTGCTTAAGAATTGGTGTGATATGTAGTCTGTCTCGCTTTTGAATTTGACAGACCAATCGAGCCACTGCGTTTTGAATAGCCTGTAATTTCCGCTGTTGGTAGCTCTGAATACTGACAAGGATGCTGTTGCAGCAATCAAAACGCGAAATAGTAAATACAATGTTAATACATGTATTTATTTTTCAGTCATTTCAGTCATTTAAAATTCTATCTAGTGAATGTCTAATCTTTCCTATCCTCCAGAGAGAATATTACTTCGGCTTTACAAATGGTGGTTACCTGAGGCGAACAAACAGGGTCACTGGACCATCAACGGATCAGTGAACAAAGAAAAAATAATCAAATAATGAAGTGATCCAGACATTGATTTTTGCTTGTCAGAGCTGGGTAATGCAGAGGAAAGAATTTGTTTTGGCATTGTATTTACTGTGTGAGGTGTAATGACATTCAAATAACAAATCACCTGTTATGTAATGCTAAAGTTAGGGAGAACAAGTTTAATTGCTCAATGTGTATTTAATTTATCAGATCAGGAATTAAAGATAAATATGCCAATAGATGGTGGTGCAATTACTTGTGGTTCTCTTTGCTACAACCTACACGTACAATGTATCAACGTTGAATTGATATAGAAGCTGAGCTGGCACCTCCTCCAATCCTGTATTCATACTTTTTCAATTGGGAATTGCTTATTAAAGACAGGTGTTGGGTTTCAAATCCAAAATGTGCATATTTATGGTTAAGGTGGCTCGATACTCATGAACTTTCCAAGATAGGATTTCTTAAAAATAGTTTAGAATGTTCCAAAATATAGTTTATAGCAAGGATATGTAAAAAAAAGTGGTCGCAACCAGCCTTTTTTTCAAAATATTTGAGGTTATGTACAAGAAAGTCAGTTCACGCAAACCTTAAAAACTAAATTTTTTTCTGAACTTTTTTACTGTGAATTTTACCCAGTCATTCAGTGGTCATGCATCCCATATTATTCAATGAGGCATGGAATTAAAGAAGACACTTTAAAGGAAAAGATGATTACAATTTCAAAGCGATATAATTAGTTTAAAGGGCTTTCCAAGGGGCTCGGAATCAAAATATTGATTTTGACCATTTTAACTTTTTTTATAAACCATGGCGCTAAAAAAAATTGGCGAGATAGGATTTCTCATTTCTTTGTCATTTATTTCCAAATATTGTGAGGAACAATAAAATGCATAAGAGAAGGTTTCCTACCATGGTGGATTTTGATATAAAAATTTATTTATGTCTCAAAGTCATTTTTGAGAAATTAGACCTGCTTGCCGAAAATTGCCTGTAAAATTTGTCTATTACGAGTATCAAGCTGAAACTCCGGCTGTATGTAGTCCTCGTCATAGCGCATCTAATGCTGTAAACGAGAAGTCTCTAACCCCGCAAATCGCAAACGAAGCGGCCGACTCAGAATAAAAAAAAATTCTGAAAAACTGTGAGCTGTGCTCTGCTGCTGTGGTGACGTTACGATGGATAGGGCCTGCCTGGCTGCGCATAGATGTGCTCAGATGACGTCATCACACGAGTAGCGAGCCACCTTAAAAAAAGATACAAAATGTCTTTATTCCGACAAATTGCAAGAGAGCTCATGTCTTGATAAATGCAACTTCAGATCCCAGCTGAACACAGGGACATAATCGTCTTCTCTCGTCTGGTATAACTATAATTAACTTCAAACATTTTCGATTTCACTACAGTGTAAGAAAATGCAAGGTCACAGATTGTTTTGTAGTCATCAATCCTGTGCAATTCCAGACATGACGTATTCCTACAACATGTCAAAGTTTACACTAACCAAATACAAAGGAATGCTATCAAATTCTAAATTTGACTATTTAGTTATTTATAGTCATAAACTATTTCATTAGAAGATCAGTATCCAGCTATTCAGAAGAAAATTGAAGTGCTTCCCTGGAAGAATACTACTCAATCCATTGTGAATATTTATTCATTCATTTAACCCGCACTCCGTGTAAAAATCAGGCAATGAGTTCGCATGAAGGTTCTCAGAATTTCTTGATATTTTGCACAAAGATTATATCACCTTTTATTATCACCTGGTTGGCTGTGAATATCACTGTTTACTGTCAAAATATCAGGGCCTATGATATTGTAAAAAATACCACCCTTCAAGGGTGATATTTTTTAACAATGGTTATGACATCACCAGCATTTCAGCTGCCTGATGACGTCACAAACCAAACTATGGCCGAAACAATGGGATCGTGACGTCATATCCATTGTGACTCTATGGTGACGTCACATTTTTGTAATGTCAGAAAATAGCCCCTCTTTATTACTGAAAATTTGAAGTAAAACCAGGTGATAAAAACAAAACAACCACGCGTCAGGGCACTTCGTACAATATCACTCGCTGTTGTGTGAATTAATATCACTCTCGCCCTACGGGCTCGAGTGATATTAATTCACTCAACAGCTCGTGATATTGTTACTCAGTGACCCTGACTTGGGTTGTTTTGTTATAATAACTCAGTGGTAACTTCAAATATTTAAAAAAAAATTTTGTATGCCAAGGGTAGGCCTTTGAAAAATTGATGTTTTTCACCTCGGACAGCCGCAAATTTGACAAAAATGCCCTAAATTAAGGTAAATTATGTACATCCTATTCACATACTTATATTAACAATAGAAAAACAAGCTATACATCATTTTCAAGGAAAACTTCATAACATACTATATCAAGCATCATATTAAACAATTTTTATGTTTCCAAGGAGTGTTGCCATGGCAACCACAAGCAGTTTTAGCATTTTTGGCTCAGACCTTAAATAGACGCATTTTCAAGGCCATATAACCCCTCTTGGTAACGCCTAGAAAAATATGGTTGAAATATCACCAGAAAGCACTACTCTTGGGCTATACAAAAGTATTTTCAAACACCTGTAACTCTCAATATTTTTTATTATATTGACGAAGATAATTTGTTGAGTGATTTGCATTTTCCGTAATTTGACCAATTTTCAAGGCCATATATCTCCCAAGGTAAAGCCTGGAAAATTATGGTTGAAATATCACTTGAAAGCACTACTCTTTTGCTACACAAAACCATCTTCAGTCTTCTGTTACTCTCAAAACTTTTTATTTTGTAAGTGAAAATAATTTTGTTCCCTTTTTTGCATTTTCGTTAAATAGACCCATTTCAAGGCCATATATCTTCCATGGTAACTCGTGGAAAAATGTTTTTGAAGTATCACCAGAAAGCAGTACTCTTATGCCATACAAAACTATCTTCAAACACCTGTAACTCTTAATACTTTTTATTTTATTAAGGAAATAATTTGTTCCATTTTTTGTGCATTTTTCTTCTTTTTTAACTAAAATTGGTCCGTGTCTGTCGTGCTGCTGATCCACCACAGCTAAATAGTTGCAAACCCTGAGTGCTTTATAGCAGAAATTGATAACCGAGTCTACTAGCTTTCTCTATGACATATATAAACATTCTTTATTACCCTTCCTGAAATATTTTCCGATTCATACTTTTCTTTTTGCAAGGTGTTCGACTGATCATGCCTAAACGTACATCTAAAAGGGAAAAAAAAAATTATATCCAAACCTAGTAAACCAATTAAAATTGATAAAAGGGGGTTCCTATTTCAAAACAAGCAGAATTATACAATTTCAATGAGATAATAAATTTGTGTTATGCCAATATGTACAGTTCTAAATGTTTCCAAACTGAATCCAAATGTTTCATTTTTTGTGCATTTTTCTTCTTTTTTTAACTAAAATTGGTCCGTTTCTGTCGTGCTTCTGATCCACTACAGCTAAATAGTTGCAAGCCCTGAGTGCTTTATAGCAGAAATTGATAACCGAGTCAACTAGCTTTCTCTATGACATCAATGACGTTTTTAATTTCTCTGCTAACAATCACAAGGGGGCGTTTTCCAAAAAAAAAAAGCCACTTTCAGTCTCTTTTTTAAAAGGCTACTTCCCTCAGTTTTTAAGATCAATTTTAATGCAGTACCACTTTCTCAGCGGTTTTCATCATTTGGTATCCATTTCTGAACTTATTTTGTGAGTATTTGAAAATTGTCACATGATTCTAATGAGATACAGCCTAGCAACTGCAAGAAAATGTTACTTATTCTCCAAAATGTTTTATCCATTTGCATTCTTTCAAAGTTTTCAATCTTTTATCACCTTCCCTGATAAGCCAACACCATTTTTTTTTTCAGGTTAGCTCATCATAAAGTAATTAAATAAATCCTTAGAAAAAAAGAGGCTTAAAGAGCCACAGAGGAAATAAAGGAAAAATCAAAGAAGTGTAGATAGTTAGTTAATTCTTCCAACATCACAAGTAAAAATAATTTATAAATGAAACCGGGAGATTACATGATGTTGGAGGGATGCCAAGGGAAACTCGAGAGTTTGTGTTTTTGGCACTGAAACCTTTATTTTATTAAGGCCCTGTCACACCTCCCCGTTTTAGATAGTATGAATATAACAAGTTGAATAATTTATAAAAACGTTTTTTAAATGGTAAACACATTGAAATACATCAAAATACGTTGTCATACGTCCAGAGAGCTCATAAGATTTGAACATGTTCTAAAATGAAGGACCTACATCCACCTGTTGCCAGTATGGCATAAGTAGTGAATAAGTTCTGAAAAAGTATTTAATACATGTCCACAATGTAAATTGTGGTAATCTGCAGTTGTTTAAAAAGTTAAAGTTTAAGTTTCTTAAAAAAGTTCTGCTTTTGCTGCAGCTTTCTCCAGGATTGGTTAAGGCTATGTGATGATGAGTGATGAAAAGACTAGTTGTCTGGCTTATACCCTATTTGCTCAGGGATGTCTAGGATCTTTCTGTTGCCCTGGCAAAGAACATTGGATACAACCCCTCATTTAATGGTCCATGGGCTTTGACCATATTGAGTTTCAGGAGAGGGAGAGGGAGTTCAACCAATGACCTCACAGCCAAACTGGAAACAAGAAATGCCTTTAAGCATGACGCCACAGAGAACTTTAGATTAGAATTTTTTATTTCACAGAATTGATATATGTTCAAAAATGATGATTAATATGGGGCAGCCGGGTGGGATAGTGGTTAAGTTGCCTGCAGAAGGTCTTTGCCTGCGTGGGTTCTAACCTCGGTTGTATGGGAAACCCAAAATTTTTGATGGACATTCAGGCAGAAAATCCCAGCGGGATGTGGCATAAAAATTGGGGGCCCGTTGTATCATTTCTGTGATGGCAAATAGACAATAGACAAAATTTATTTAACGTCGGTTTTTACAATGAAAAACTTTATTGACAAGTGACTAGTGTCACCGACCAAAGTAAAATATCCCTCACATGGGGTAAATGTGTTACTAGACATTCATTGTTGAGGACTCTGCACTCTCTCTCCCATCTAGTAAATCAACTCGTGTGAGTCCCCAGAAGTGGGCTTGAAGGGCTGCACTTACCATAGCTATCTTTCTATCCGTCTATCTATCTATTCATCTATCTATGTATCTATCTGTCTATCTATCTGTGACTGGGTGTCTGATAGTATATCCTGGGCAGCCAGTAATTGCAGCATCACCTTAAAAATAATGCCACTGCGGATGCGCACAAAATGGAAATCCGATATAGTACTTTTCACTTCAACTGACATAACTGACATATTTTGTTTTCTGGCACAGAAGTGTAGATAGTTAGTTAATTCTTCCAACATCACAAGTAAAAATAATTTATAAATGAAACCGGGAGATTACATGATGTTGGAGGGATGCCAAGGGAAACTCGAGAGTTTGTGTTTTTGGCACTGAAACCTTTAGTTTATTAAGGCCCTGTCACACCTCCCCGTTTTAGATAGTATGAATAACATGTTCGTTTTGTATAAGTTGAATAATTTATAAAAACGTTTTTTAAATGGTAAACACATTGAAATACATCAAAATACGTTGTCATACGTCCAGAGAGCTCATAAGATTTGAACATGTTCTAAAATGAAGGACCTACATCCACCTGTTGCCAGTATGGCATAAGTAGTGAATAAGTTCTGAAAAAGTATTTAATACATGTCCACAATGTAAATTGTGGTAATCTGCAGTTGTTTAAAAAGTTAAAGTTTAAGTTTCTTAAAAAAGTTCTGCTTTTGCTGCAGCTTTCTCCAGGATTGGTTAAGGCTATGTGATGATGAGTGATGAAAAGACTAGTTGTCTGGCTTATACCCTATTTGCTCAGGGATGTCTAGGATCTTTCTGTTGCCCTGGCAAAGAACATTGGATACAACCCCTCATTTAATGGTCCATGGGCTTTGACCATATTGAGTTTCAGGAGAGGGAGAGGGAGTTCAACCGATGACCTCACAGCCAAACTGGAAACAAGAAATGCCTTTAAGCATGACGCCACAGAGAACTTTAGATTAGAATTTTTTATTTCACAGAATTGATATATGTTCAAAAATGATGATTAATATGGGGCAGCCGGGTGGGATAGTGGTTAAGTTGCCTGCAGAAGGTCTTTGCCTGCGTGGGTTCTAACCTCGGTTGTATGGGAAACCCAAAATTTTTGATGGACATTCAGGCAGAAAATCCCAGCGGGATGTGGCATAAAAATTGGGGGCCCGTTGTATCATTTCTGTGATGGCAAATAGACAATAGACAAAATTTATTTAACGTCGGTTTTTACAATGAAAAACTTTATTGACAAGTGACTAGTGTCACCGACCAAAGTAAAATATCCCTCACATGGGGTAAATGTGTTACTAGACATTCATTGTTGAGGACTCTGCACTCTCTCTCCCATCTAGTAAATCAACTCGTGTGAGTCCCCAGAAGTGGGCTTGAAGGGCTGCACTTACCATAGCTATCTTTCTATCCGTCTATCTATCTATTCATCTATCTATGTATCTATCTGTCTATCTATCTGTGACTGGGTGTCTGATAGTATATCCTGGGCAGCCAGTAATTGCAGCATCACCTTAAAAATAATGCCACTGCGGATGCGCACAAAATGGAAATCCGATATAGTACTTTTCACTTCAACTGACATAACTGATATATTTTGTTTTCTGGCACAGAATTATTTGATTCTGTGATCTATTAACGCAAACCAATAATATTTTCAATTTGATCATGGTTATTGAAAGGGTTATATATGAGTACACAAGCAACCCTCAAAAGTAGGGTTTTCCCCCCTTTTTTAGCCTAAAACACTCATACCCAAATTTAAATGTAAAAACCCTATTTTTTGACAACTAAAAAACCCTCTAAAAAAATTACCATCAAATGGTTATTTCATTGCTTTCTGTCCCCGAAAACTGTTGAGCTGGTTTTACAACCCGTTCAAAACTGCCCAGAATAAAGCTTGAGGAGGATGCTCCCTGCTCAGCTACTGTTATTGATCAGATACTGTATTTAGCCTTCAATTTAAAAACTACAGGAAGTGCATTGTAAAACCGTTTCAACTGGCAGTTTTGGTTATAATTGCGTTTTTCTCAATACAGAAATTTTGTTTATTAGGAACCCGATCTTTTTGTGAAAACCCTCTAAAAACAATGCGGAACAATGGAACCGATGTTCCTGAGGTTGGGAGGTCTGTGAATATGAATATACGCTACTGTAATCATGAAATAAGTTGAATTTGTATTCTGCTTTCTATTCAAAATATGGTATCACAACATTTTTGAAGAAACTGACTTTCTGTATTATAAATTTCTTTTGGTTATAAACATTTCTTCTAAATATTCTTTATCTCAACAAGAATTTTGAGACAATCTCTCAAAATTTTCTACTGTTTTTCATGACATATATAGCACCTTAGTATGATTCTTCTGCTATTGGTCGATTCACAGTTTCATATTTATTACCAATTTGCTTATATCCAAATTCACGGCAGCCATTGAACGGCAATGAGGATTGAGGAATGATTAAAAAGAGAAATCATTGTCATGTATCTTCTGTTAGCACGTCATGAATGCACAATATGTACAGTATACATATATTACAATGTTGTTGTTTTTTCTAAAGTAATAATTGTTCGCCAAAATGGTGTCTGCACCTCATGCCTGGTTCTCACGACGGCGATTTGAGAGCGACGCATCAAGAGAAGTCATTTCTTGGAAAGTTGTGGCGTAGAACGTTGGTTTTGGCACGTTACGTTATCAATTAGTGTCATGTGCGACGATAAAAGTTAGTAGCCGCGGTGAGTCTTGAGGTGTCCGCGGCGCTGCTTAAGCTTTCTTCGCCGCGTTCCGCCTCTCTTTCCTCAGCGCAGTTCCAAACAGACTTGTCGCACTTTGTTTTGGAATTCGGCGAGGCTGCTTTTACTTCGCCCAATGTTGTTTCCGCTTACGCCGCTGATGGTTGTGAGGCAGCTACGTCTGAAATTGGCGACCTGCGACGAATCAGTAACCTTCGGCGTACACCCGAGGTAAGATGCGCCGCTGAAAATGACAGCCTCGCCGACGACTGTAACGATGCAAAGCCGCATTTAGGTACTTGTTACTGCGTGCCTTGATGGTTCATCGTCGCACATGCATTCATACAGCGCCGAGGACATTACAGGCGCGTCGATGCTGACCTTCTTCGTCGTCCTTGCCTTAAGCAGCGACGAAGGTCTCTTAAGCATCGACGAACGTCTCTTGTTGCAGCGCTGCGGCAAAGTGTGTTTCGCTGCTGCAGGAGTCACTTTTGGTCATTATAAAAAGGGACACAGAGGACCTCCTTGCTTCATTTGCTGATTGCCCTTCAATGAGAACACAATGACTGCCAACTGAACATATGCATGATGGATGAAGAAGAAATTATTGTTGTGGCTGGTGCTGCTGCTGTTGCTATTGGAGCTGTCTATTTGAGACACAGGAGGAGGAGGGCCAGGAGACAGAAAAGGTGGTGGATTCGCAACTGGTTGCTGCAGAGGGAACAACATGGTCACTTCCATCAACTGCTGCCTGAACTGCAAGTGCGTGACGTGTCCGGCTACTACAACTACACTAGAATGCCCCCTGCCATCTTTACTGAAATCCTGGAAGCTGTTGGACCACTCATCGCTAAGCAAGACACCAACATGAGGAGGGCTTTGGAACCTGGTCTGAAGTTGGCTATCACCCTGCGGTACATGGCAACAGGAAACAGCTACAAGTCCCTAGCTTATGCTTTCCGTGTGGCACCCAACACCATCTGCAACTTCATCCCTGAGGTCTGCCTTGCCATCGTTCATGCCTTCGAAAGACAGCTGGCACTACCCACACAGCCTGAAAGATGGAAGGAGATAGCCAAGGCTTTTGAGACGAAATGGAACTTGCCCAACTGCATTGGAGCTCTGGATGGCAAGCACGTCGCAATCCGATGTCCCAAGGCTGCAGGCTCCTTGTTCTACAACTACAAGGGATTTCATTCCATTGTCCTGATGGCCCTCGTTGATGCCGACTACAAGTTCATCTATGTGCAGGCTGGCTGTCAAGGAAGTGCATCTGATGGCGGCGTCTTCAGGGACACAGTACTTCGACAACTCCTGGACGAGGAAGATCTAGGCCTACCACCTCCAGAACCTCTACCTGGCACAGAAGACAATCCTTTCCCATATTACATCGTGGGTGACGAGGCATTTCCCCTGAAGACATGGCTGCTCAAACCAGTGCCAAGAAGGAACCTTGACATTGCTTCCAGAGTGTACAATTACAGGATTTCAAGAGCCAGGAGAGTGGTGGAGAATGCCTTCGGTCTGTTGTCACACAGGTTCAGATGCTTCCTGACCACCATGCCCCAACGACCTACAAGAGTGACATACATCACAATGGCTGCTTGTGTTCTACACAACATTCTGCGAGACAGAGTAGGCGTCCACCATGCCCGTGACAATGAAGTGATGGACAGAGAAGATCCACAGACACATGACGTCGCTGAAGGAGTTTGGAGGGGAGACCGTCAATTGCATGACCTAGGAGAACCACTTCGACACGGAAATGCCTCCAGAGATGCCAAGGCTGCTCGAGACTACCTACGTGACTGGGTCAACAGTCCGGCAGGAAGTGTCCCTTGGCAGTTGGAGAAAATCTGAAGAAGATGCAGACTATCTATTCAAAACAACAAACCCCAGGCCCTTTTAAGGGCCACCAAATCCTCCCAATTGAGCTGGCCATGTACACATCCTATGTTGACAAAACAAGCCCAAAAATCAATCAATCAATCAATCCCTCCATCCATCTATCTATCTATCTATCTATCTATCTATCTATCTATCTATCTATCTATCTATCTATCTATCTATCTATCCAAGTCCAATCCCTGCAAAGTGACGACAACTGCTTTTCTTTTGCTGCAGTGTATATATGTAACGAGCATTGTGTTCCATCTATCAAGCTATCTATCTATCTATCTATCTAGCTATCTATCTATCTATCTATCGGGCTATCTATCTATCTATCCAAGTCCAATCCCTGCAAAGTGACGACAACTGCTTTTCTTTTGCTGCAGTGTATATATGTAACGAGCATTGTGTTCCATCTATCAAGCTATCTATCTATCTATCTATCTATCTATCTATCCAAGTCCAATCCCTGCAAAGTGACGACAACTGCTTTTCTTTTGCTGCAGTGTATATATGTAACGAGCATTGTGTTCCATCTATCAAGCTATCTATCTATCTATCTATCTATCTATCTATCTATCTATCTATCTATCCAAGTCCAATCCCTGCAAAGTGACGACAACTGCTTTTCTTTTGCTGCAGTGTATATATGTAACGAGCATTGTGTTCCATCTATCAAGCTATCTATCTATCTATCTATCTAGCTATCTATCTAGCTATCTATCGGGCTATCTATCTATCTATCCAAGTCCAATCCCTTCAAAGTGACGACAACTGCTTTTCTTTTGCTGCAGTGTATATATGTAACGAGCATTGTGTTACATCTATCAAGCTATCTATCTATCTATCTATCTAGATAGCTATCTAGCTATCTACCTGCCACTTGCCCTAGACAAGTGAAATTACAAAGTGATGCACTTGTACTAGTGCAACCAACACAAGTTTTAAAACCAAAGCACTTGTACTAGTGCATTACATTTTAATTAAGAAATTCATGCACTTGCACTAGTGCAATAAAAATATGTTTATACCAAAGAATGCAGCACTTGTACTAGTGCTGCACTTGGTATGTTTTGGGGCAAAGAAAGGGGGAAGTAGCACCTTGCTTTTATGAAGTTGATTACTTTTAATGAAGGCCAGGACCGGACTTTTGTTTTGGGGGACTTTTTTTTTGGGGGATTGTCAACGTTTTTTTTGCTCTTTTTTGGCTCTTTTCGGTCAACACAAGCTCTTTTTTTTTGTCAACATAAGATGTGTACGTGGCCTGCCCTTTTGGGAGGATTTGGTGGCCCTTAAAAGGGCCAAGGTTTTTTTGTTGTCTTTGCTGCACATCTGGTCTTCTACTTGCGTGGAGAAAGGAGACTGTCAGTCCAACTGGGCGAAGGGGAAGGCTGGTGCGGCTGATGGGCGGCCGGTTGACCAAAGCTGGGTCCAGGGTAGCCGTACTTCTCGGGGCTCTCCTGAGCATCCATCATCAGTGTCATGGAGGATGGGCTGGGCTGCATCACGGTGTAGCTGGGAGTCTGCCTGGATCCTCCTTCCCTGGGCTGGTGGTGGTGGAAGTGATGGCTGCTGCTGGAAGCGTGGTGGTGCTGCTGGTGGTGGGATGGCACATACGTCGAAGAAGGAGGAGGAGGAGGAGGAGGTGGCATCTGCAGGCGCTGAGGAGGATGAGGAGGCTGGAAGGTCTGCTCCTGAGGTCTTGACTGGCGGCTGGCCTCATCCATCTCACTCTCCTTGTCCCAGTAGAAGGCGGCCTCTGCAATGGCCCTCACCATTTTCCTTCTGATTTCAGGGCTGGCGTGAAATCCGATGTGGTAGAGGTCGTGACACTTCATCCTCCAGTACTCCTGATCGGGTTGCAACTCCTGGTGGTCGGGGCACATCTTGCAGCCAGAGCCTTTCAGGATCTTCTTGGCGGAGGACATGGCTTGCATGCTGCCTGCGATGACATTCATGGCGGAGTGCATGGATTCATCTGTTTGGGCCTTCCTCTTGGTTCCCTTGGCAACGGCTCCAGGCTTTGGCGCTCCAGGGAAGACTTGGGACTGCTGGCTGTCAGGTCTGTCCTGTGATGGCTGTTCAGGTGGCAGGTCCTGCATGTCATAGGAAGCTGGCAGGGAATCCTCAGGGTTGTAGCTGTCCCCGGAGTCTGAGGCTGGTCGGTTGGCAGAAAGTTGAGAGATGGCGGACAGCTCCTTCCCTGGCTTGTGCACGATGGAGTCCTTCAGGAACCGACAGTTGGCTAGGATGTACTGGTCCCTGTCTGTCAGAGTCTCCTTCCTGCCGGATCCTGAAGCTTCAGGCCTGACGAGTCTGGAGTAGTGGGTGCGGACTGTCTTCCTCCAGTTGAAGATGTCCTGGGAGGTGTACTTGGGTCCCAGCTCCTTGGCTTTTTCTGTGTCCAGCAGCAGCTTCTCGTTGCCCTTGTATCCTCTGGAGCCCTTCATGTAGAGGACAGGATGCTCTCTGAACCAGTTGATGAGGTCGTCTTCTTGGTCAGATGTGATGCCCATGTTGTCTTTGATGTTCTTCTTGGGGGCCTTCCCTTTGCCCTTCTTGCCCTTGGACTTGGCTTCAGCAGCTGCAGGGGTCTCATCAGCAGAGGACTGGTGGTCTTCCTCCTCGAAGGTGTCCTCATGTATGATATCTTCAAGAGCAACAACAGGCTGGCTCTGTTGTGTCTTCTTCGGAGTCTTCTTCGGAGTCTGAGTCTTCTTTGGAGTCTGATGAGTCTTCTTTGGAGTCTTCTTTGGAGTAGACTTGGCAGTAGGCTCTGGAAGACCCTTGGAAGACTTGGCAGCAGGCTTGTCAGCAGGCTTGGCAGCAGGCTTGTCAGCAGGCTTCTCAGCAGACTTGGCAGCAGGCTTGTCAGCAGACTTGGCAGCAGGCTTCTCAGCAGACTTGGCAGCAGGCTTGTCAGCAGACTTGGAAGGCTTGTCAGCAGGCTTGTCTCCTTCCTCTTCAAACAATTCAACAGATGAATCTTCGTCTGTGCTGTCTTCTGGCCGGCCCTCGAAGATGGTCTCGCTGACGACAGTGGCTTTGCTGGTTGAAGTTAGACCCCGAAGCCGCCGCCAGCAGCCGCCAGTTGCGCCATTAAGGCCTCTAATAGAAGCCAGCCATTAATTTCTCCAGCCTAATTCCAGCCAGCCGTTTGCATGGCAGCTCAGCCAGTTGATAATTTGAGTTAAAAGGCAGCAGTGAAGTAAATTACAGAAGCAGTCTAATCAGCTAATTGCAATCCTGGAAGTTCTAGGCCTGATAGCAATCAAGGATCAACACATGGGAGTAAAGTAGGCAGGCCCTATGTGTCAAAGTCACTTGCAATTTGAAGTGCTGCTTCGATGCCTTTGGTCCATTGCTCATTCTAGCCTATTCCTCACTAGATTCAACTAATTAAACAATTCAGTTTATTGATAAATGAATAAGGTTTAGGCTTTACCAGTGTGTATCAAACAGTAACTGTGAGAGTGGCCTCCCCATACTGAATCAAAAGCAGCACAGACTTATAAATTCACATTTGTTCACTCAATATGAGACAATCCATCTATTCATTCTTCAGTCTTGGGGTGTGCTGTGAGCATAACTTCATAAGATACTGCAGTCATTTGAATGCAAATGGGCCAATTTTGGTTTATTCAATTGTCACGTACACTACACATGTGTGTATTTTTTGATTGTTAGTGTATGAGCTACAGTCCTGGCTATAAAATGTAGCCTTTTGAAAGTTCTGATTATGAGGTTTTGCATTAGCAGTGCCTATGTTATTACAGCCTGGAAATTTGATATGCAAAAAGAGTGGACTGCTGCACTGTGAAAATGGCACTTTGTGTGCCATCATGCTGATGATTTGTCATGATAAATTCATATCCAATACTTTCAATGTTATCTTGATTTAATCCCACTTGTTGGTAACAGACAATCGAAAGGATTGTTCACCTGATTGTTAAAATCAGCTTTGACAAATCAAATGGCCTTCTCTTGATCATAACCAATCAAACAGCCTCTTTGTTTCCGGTGTTGAATGTAGAAGAGACGACACTTCATCAGATATCATGATTCACAAATTGCCATTTTCACAGTGCAGCAGTCTTTTTGCATGTCAAATTTCCTGTCTGTAAATAAATTATATGGATTTCAACTTTTAAATGGCCTGGTTTGCCCTCTTGGCCTATGTGTCCTGCAACCATGCATAGCAGGACCGTGAGGCTACCAGCTAGACTCCTTTTTAAAAATAACGTACGTAGCGCCACAGTAATTTTTTTGGTCCTGGTAAAAAGTTTCTGAAAACGTTTTTCAGCCAGTTCAAGTGAGTCTGAGCCTTCTAGTAGTTTGGGTTAGTCCTAGGTTAGATGCTAGTTGATGCAATACCTTCAGAATTTAGGCAGAGAATGAAACTTCCTAAATTCTATTAATAATTTGTCCAATTTTGCGGTCATTAGACAGTTATTCTACATGTAAGCCGTTATCAGCCATTTATTAAGACATGGCTCAGTCAGTTATTTAGAGTATGGCTGAGCCGGCTAGTCAGCCATTAAAACCTCCAGCCAGTCATTTGGAGGAAATTAAACGGCTTCGGGGTCTAGTTGAAGTGGTGGTCTTCGTCTGGCTGCCAGCTGTAGTGGAGGTGTAGAGCCCAGGTAGAGAGATGTCTGCCATGGCTGTTGTAAAGAAGGCAGTCACTGCAGCATCTGAAGGGTCATGGAGAGGAGTTGCAGCTGGAGTTGTCACTGGAGTTGCAGCAGGAGTGCTTCCAGGAGTGTGAAGTGTTGACCTGGTGCTGAGCTTGGTTGGTGCCCTGGTGACGACGGTGCCCTTTTTCCTCTTTGGTCCCATGTTGTAGCAGCAAAAGTACAATTGTAGCAACAAAAGTAGCAGCAAATGTAGCAGTTGATAGTGTCGTGGATTCTAGGTGTGTTCTGGTCGAAGGTCTGAGTGGGTATGGTGCTCTAATCTGGCCCCCTCTATATATATGCAGGGTGCGGACCGCCTCTTTTCCCCTCCTTTGCCCCCACTTCTTCGCTGCTGCTGCCCCAGCCGCTGCGCAGAAAGAGGGTGACACGCAGACAAAGGGTTGATGCTAAAAATAGAACAACGCATGCACTCAGGCGCCACTCTGTCTGCTGCATTGGGGGTCCAAAAGACGCGGCGCGCACCCTCTCACGTGCGTCGCACATGTGACTTTCCGCGACGCGTGTCTGAAACATGTGACATGAAGCAAGAGCTTTCTGCTACACTGCTGTTTCTGCGTCGAAGCTCTTCTTTGTGCGTCGCAACTTTAAAAATCTGCGGCGCGTACTGATTTCTTTTTACGCTTCTTCTTGCTTCACCACTTCTTTCCTCGCAAAGATTCAACCGGTTGAATCTTTTTTTCCTGCATCGTCAAATTTCTAGGAATTGCGTAGAAAGACCTCTTAAAACGGCGCATGCTGTTCCTGTTGCGCCGTAAAGCCAAAATTGACGGCGAACATGCTCAAATCTTTGCCCTTTCCTGGAAATATAAGAAACGCCGTCGCTTAAACCCTCTGTTACGTCTCCGTGAGAACTAGCCATCAGTTGTTAATTCTGGACACCTTATTTTACAGTCATGTGACAGTCAGTTTCATTGGTGATATTATGGGACTGCACAACGTTCCAAAAGAACTGTGTCAAATTTTCCAGTATTTCGTGAATGGGAAACTACTACATTCATGAGTATTTAGTGAAGATTTTTTCTGAGGAAGATTCTTTGGGGAAAGAATTACCATATACCCACACAAATGAGTCCAGAAATATGTGTTGCTACTACTTGTTGAAATACCCTAAAAGGGTAGAGTTGTATGAGATCTAATTGCAACAACAAAAACATTTGGATTCAGTTTGGAAACATTTAGAACTGTACATATTGGCATAACACAAATTTATTATCTCATTGAAATTGTATAATTCTGCTTGTTTTGAAATAGGAACCCCCTTTTATCAATTTTAATTGGTTTACTAGGTTTGGATATAATTTTTTTTTTTTCCCTTTTAGATGACTTTGTACGTTTAGGCATGACCAGTCGAACACCTTGCAAAAAGAAAAGTATGAATCGGAAAATTATTTCTTAATAAAATAAAAAGTATTAAGAGTTACAGATGTCTGAAGATAGGTTTGCATAGCATAAGAGTACTGCTTTCTGGTGATACTTCAAAAATATTTTTCCATGCGTTACCATGGAAGATATATGGCCTTGAAATGGGTCTATTTAACGAAAATGCAAAAAAGGGAACAAAATTATTTTCACTTACAAAATAAAAAGTTTTGAGAGTAACAGAAGACTGAAGTTGGTTTTGTATAGCAAAAGAGTAGTGCTTTCAGGTGATATTTCAACCATAATTTTCCAGGCGTTACCTTGGGAGATATATGGCCTTGAAAATTGGTCAAATTACGGAAAATGCAAAAAAACTCAACAAATTGTTTTCGTCAATATAATAAACAGTATTGAGAGTTACAGGTGTTTGAAAATACTTTTGTATAGCCCAAGAGTAGTGCTTTCTGGTGATATTTCAACCATATTTTTCTAGGCGTTACCAAGAGGGGTTATATGGCCTTGAAAATGCATCTATTTAAGGTCTGAGCCAAAAATGCTAAAACTGCTTGTGGTTGCCATGGCAACACTCCTTGGAAACATAAAAATTGTTTAATATGATGCTTGATATGGTATGTTATGAAGTTTTCCTTGAAAATGATGTATAGCTCGTTTTTCTATTGTTAATATAAGTATGTGAATAGGATGTACAAAATTTACCTTAATTTAGGGCATTTTTGTCAAATTGGCGGCTGTCCGAGGTGAAAAACATCAATTTTTCAAAGGCCTACCCTTGGCATACAAAATTTTTAAAAAAATATTTGAAGTTACCACTGAGTTATTAAAAGGTGATATAATCTTTGTGCAAAATATCAAGAAATTCCGAGAACCTTCATGCGAACTCATTGCCTGATTTTTACACGGAGTGCTGGTTAATTGATGAGTTGATAATCGCAGTCCTACTGCAATTTGGGAATGTTTGATGAGCCCAGGCATTCACCAGTAATCATATTTCAGGATACTGAGACGACAATTATGGATGATTATGCGACAATGAAGGCTGGCAGGTTAATTAAGTCAATTAATAATATCGCATACATTTTTCCAACTACTCTAAGAAACGGGCCTGCATTATAAATTAATGCGTAATATCTTGTGGAAAAACAATTTATCTGTATTCTCAAATACCATCATCATAATTCTTCACCAAATACTTATGGGCAAACCTAAAGCTAGATGTTTACAAGGTATTGCTGAAGATGAGATTACAAACAGATCTGCAATATAACTTGAAGTATTTGTTGAATGATGCAAACTTTCAGCATCAGATTACTTAATAGGAGAAGACATTTAGTTACAAATGGGATCAGAGAGGCAAGTCTCAAATAGCTTTGCATCGTATTCTGTTAGGATGTAATTGTGTTGAAGTCTCGTTTGCAGACATATCATATGCCTTCCAATGAGGCAACACTGAAATTGTCTTGCAATTGGGTCATTCCGTGTCAAATCATCAGATTTTTGAGAAATTTTCCACCACCCCGTCTGCGAATTGGCTGAAAAAATAATATGTTGTTTGATGTCTCAAAAGAGGAACTTCCTGAAAATTTCAGCTCAATCGGTCTATTTTTCATGATTTGGCTGAGGTTTGAAAATTGCTCATTTTACCAGTTTTTCAGGCATCGTTTTGACCACAACTACATTCTTTGCTCAATAAATCACTTAATACTCAACCTTGAGCTTTGAAATTCGGGATCTAAACTAACTGGACTATGGAAAAGGATCTTTGATAGACATTTATTGTTTTGCTATAACGATCAAGAAGCTATGGCCTTGTTAAATTCCCCCCTCAAAAATCAATGTTCACCACAAAAAAAATTCAAAACTCCAGGTATAGATATGAGATTCCTAGGCTATATTCTACATATGTACGGTCAAACAATAATTGAAAATTGGAGATGTGTTCAGCCTCGTTTTTTTAATATACATTTTTGAAAAATATTGTATATTTTTCAGTATGCAAAAAAACAAAATTAGCTGGAACTCAAGAGGTACGTGTGACACATCCCCGAAAGTTTCCTATTATCTTTCATATCTATAGGGCATAATACAGAAAAGAATTCAGGGATACATTCAGCTGACTTTTTGTTCCTCGGGATTTTGAATATTATTCTGTCTGTAACAGCAATGCAACTTTTGAGTAGACCTTCTGCAAAAGGTATCATAGACACTGCTTTGAAACTTCTCAGGTATATTCTACATATGTATTGTCAAATAATAGTGGAAAATTGGAATTGTCACATGTACCTCTTGAGATCTAGCTAGTTTTGTTTTAGACATACTGAAAAATATACAATATTTTTCGAAAATGTATATTAAAAAAACGAGGCTGAACACATCTCCAATTTTCAACTATTATCTGACCATACATATGTAGAATATATCCTAGGAATTTTATATCTATACAAGGAATACCTATAGGAGTTTTGAATTTTTTTGTGGTGTACATTGATTTTTGAGGGGGGAATTTAACAAGGCCATAATTGCATTATCTTTATAGCAAAACAATAAATGTCTACCAAAGATCCTTTTCCGTAGTCCAGTTAGTTTAGATCCCGAATTTCAAAGCTCAAGGTTGAGTATTAAGTGATTTATTGAGCAAACAATGTAATTGTGGTCAAAACGATGCCTGAAAAACTGGTAAATTTAGCAATTTTCAAACCTCAGCCAATTCATGAAAAATAGACCGATTGAGCTGAAATTTTCAAGAAGTTCATCTTTTGAGACATCAAACAACATATAATTTTTTCAGCCAATTCGTAGACGGGGTGGTGGAAGCCACTTGTTGATCTGACATGGAATGACCCAATTACGATTACATGACAGAGATGCATTGTTTCTACATCAGCGAACATTTTTGCAGACAACCTTTGCCATGCATACAAAGGGGGGGAGGGTTGGTCTAGTGGTAGTGTGCTGGACTGCCAATCGCTGGGTCTAGGGTTCAAATTCAGTTCTTGCCAGGTCACCTGGGCCTATGTTTGATGGCTGTTTCAATCATCCTTTGCCTCATTGCTGTGTCCTCCTGTCCTAATTAGCCTACCGGTACCAAGTGCATAAATATAGGATGTAAAGCCCAAATCATACATCCATCCATGCATGCAAAGATATAGATTACAGTATAAATCAAAAACACCTACTTACTGGACCACTGTTGTTAAATGCCAAGCTGATGACCACTGTTCATCAAGATGTTGAGGCGTATGTGAAAATATTTGTATAATTTATTTATGTTAGTGCCAAGTTATGCCACTCTGATCTGTTGGGGTCAAGAAAAAGATGTAATGAGAAAATGCTTTTGAGTTATCATAAAAAAATAGCAGTTGCCTAATAATAGTTTGGAACTTGCTGTATTTCATGACCTCGCTGCATTTCAAAGTCACAGACCTACAAATGATGGAGGTAGAAACACAAGGGCAAGTACAGATTCACAGTTCTGATGCAAACAAAATGTTGCTTCTTCTTCACCTGATTGGATTTGAGGAAATCATGAGTACCGTAATATGGGGTGAATAGGGACACAGGGGTGAATCGGGACAGAACAGGGATGCATGCTAATTCTTCTAGGATCAGGTACTTCTAGTAAACTCAGGGAATTCATTTTTTGCACATATATAGTACACATATAAGCGCATATTGTGATGTGATTTCATACTTCTAACTGCAGGCAGTGAGGAGCTGCAGCACCTCAAACTTGGCCCTGCATAATTTGAATTTTGACATGCTGGAAAAACTTTGCTCATTCCTCATAGAATATAAACACCAGAGCCATCAAACTTGCGGGGAAACTTTTTTTCAGTTTAAAATGATATTAGGGGACCAGAATAGTACACTAGATATGGGATTATGTATATTTGGTTTTTGGGTTAAGATCCAGGTCAATGGCAAAGTTTCGGGAATAATCAAAATATACTTTACCAATTTTCATTTAAATGTACTGACATGGCTTTTTTTATAAATATATTGAACTTGGCATTATTTTTTATGGATTTAGTCCAGAATTATTAATCACCGACAAAATTTGCAAATATGTATAGTTTTTGATATTTTTCTGTTATTTATCTATTTTTTTATAATCTGCATATTATCTGCGACATTGATTTCAGATTTTCCTCCAAATAAATATTTTGTGAAATGAATATGTTTTCTAATGTTTAGTAATGAGAAGCAATCACTTAAAGATGCTAGGAAGTATTGATTGTGGATATAATGGCTTGTCCCGATTCACCCCAAACTGTGGGGTGAATTGGGACAGTGGTTTTTGGGGCCCTGAGCCTTGGCAATTTGAGATATCAAGCTTCGATGAAAAGTTTGAACTTCTGCTCGGACACAATTTGACACCATATTTCAATTTCTGAGTTGATTTTTGTCCATGCTATGACAGAAAAACAGCCAATTCTGTCCCAATTCACCCCATATTACGGTATGTAAATAAGCAGTTTGCCTTTGAAAATGGCACACCCATCACAGGGCAGCATTTGAAGGGCTTTTGGCATGGAAATACCGTTTGTATTCCCACAGCAGCCATAACTGAGATATATTGACCACAGAAGAAGATTTTGTTTCTTCACGCGCTCTTCTATAATAAAAAAAAAACAGGAGTCAAGGATAAAACATATGATACCGTGAAATATTGAACACTACCAATACAATGTCTACATAAAATTGTATTGTTAACAATGATATTTTCAATGTTTTGCATTTTGTTTCTACCTTGTTCTTATCTTGCAGTTACTTCATTGTGGAATCATGTTGGAATATAGATTGAGTTTGATATTTGTTGTAATTCTAATTCAGGTTGAAACTTTTCAGTAACTGATTTATAAGATGAACAAAAAAAAACATCTTACAGTATGTCTCATTTCAAGCATGGATGGTCAACGTCATATCCCCTGAAAACAGCACCAAAACATCACAAAAACATGACAGACAAATTAAAAAATAGCTGATCTACCCGTGAGTATGTATATTTCCACTGTGTGACCAATAGATGCTGAGCAAACAGGCCAAACACCAGTTCGCATGTTGTGAGACAAACTGTAGTAAAATATCAATAAAGACTCATAGAACGGTACGTCATGTTCTATTAGGCATCATCTGTCCCTGGGGGCTGTTGAACATCGGACGCTTCTTGCATGACACAAGGGTGTCACTGGTCCCCATCTTCTCCATCACTTCTCCCGTAATGAAATACTCAGTTGATGATGATTTATCTGTCAAGACATTGTGCTGTTGCGTGACCCAGTAAAATCAATAACATGACACATATTCCAAAATAAGCTAAGGAAATTATTGTTATCCAGCCAAAATTGATGTTTAACTTGTCAACATAATGTGCACTGAAAATTACATGCCCATAGAACATTTGGATGAAGCGATGCAACGTCTTCTAGGCCGACAAACTGGGCCACTGGGCCATCAACAGATCAGAGATCAAAGAAAAAATGATCAAATAAGGAAGTTATCCAGACATTGATGCATGCTTGTCAGAGATTGGTCATGAAGAGGGAAAGAGGTTTTTTTGGCATGTCATGGTGCAATGACCTGAATGACTAGTTACCTGTTATTTAGTGCTAAATTTACAAAGGCAATCAGTATTTGCCCTATTTGTGCTTCAGTGTTCAAACACAAAATTGGAGAAAAATGTGTTAATGAGTGGCTTTGTAGTTATTTGCTGTCATAATTTCATCAACATATTAACAATTGTAGAAATGACACATAGAACGACTACATATTTTAAGACAAACCTATACTAGTGTCCAAAAGCAAAAGCTAGCAAATCACATGCAACTTTACAATGTGATTTACTAGGTTTTGCCTATGGACACTAGAAGCTAAGATAGCCCCATTCACCTGTATAACTGTATTTTAGGTGTTGCATGTTTTGATTTGGAATTTCTTTCAAAAAGCCAGACAAAGCCTTAATTCTAAGCCAAACTTTACCCAAAAAAAAGATAAGATTACAAATTGTTTTTACTGAGACAGATTGCAAGAATACTTCTGTCTAGATAAATGGAACTTCAGTCTGCAACTAAGTGCAGGTGTATTAATTGTGTCTCATCTAACTGATCACCCTTTTGTCACTTTCAGCAGAAAACGGTTCTGCTTCATTATAAGTTATAATACTGGATAAGGAAATGCCACACATTGTTTTGTAGTCATTAAACCTATGCAATTCTTGGCCTGATTTATACTGCAACTGTCAGTGCTTACTCTAACCAAAAGGAGACCCAACCAATTCTAAATTTGACGGTTTAAATATTTTAGTTACTGAATATCATATCCAGCTATCAAGATTAAATATTTAGTATTTCTTTGGAAGAAATTGCCCAACTATTTGATTATTCATTTGCAGGTGATTTCATTACCATGCGATTCTTGTCATTCACACTTGGCTGTGAGGAATCAATGCTAAACCAACAGTTACTACGTTTGATAAATCAAATGTGTGACGTTCTGTTGTTTCTAAACCAATCAGACTAACTAAAAATGTGATGTATTTGGTGTGTCTAGAACCTAAGAATCGCATACTAATGAAATCACCTGTAACTGACCAATCAATAATAATTGTCCTGTTGCAATTACGGGAATGTGAGCCCATGCATTTACCAGGATACTGAGATAGCAATTATGGATGATTATGAACCAATGTAGGGGAGCAATTAATTCAGTCAATTATCGCAATGCATGGTTGTATTGTTTCCAAGACAATAATGTGGCATCGACTTTTCAAACTGCTCACAAGAATGTGTAATATCTGCTGTTGTCGTCTGCAGGGAAAACATATTTATTTATTTTATCCATAGTTTCGAGGTATCCCTGCCATTTATATTGAAATTGTCCTAGCAAATCACATGTTCTCTCTTTTCCTGTCTGAACACTATTATCATTCCTGAACTACTTGTGCAGTGGTACGCAAATCTACGGGCTACACCTTTATAGTAAATTTTGATGAAAGCCGAAGAAAAATGTGACTGATTTAATTTCATGTTTTGAAACATGATTTAAGGATACCGTTGTATGACCAAACAGTCATAGGAATTATATGCTAATGTTTTGCAAGATAGAATGAAATGGCTTTTTATCTTTAAATAATCATTTTCAGATATCATCATCATCATAAAATTGATATGGGAAAGATTACACTAAGCGATAAATCGTTGCTGATGACGAGATTGTAAATGGATCTGACCAAAGAGTCATCAGAATTATATTCTAATCTTTTTAGAATGAAATGGCTCTTCATCTTTAAATAATCATTTTCAGATATCATCATCATCATAAAATTGATATGGGAAAGATTACACTAAGCGATAAATCGTTGCTGATGACGAGATTGCAAATGGATCTGGAATATTATGAATAATTTGTTTTATGATACTTTTTTGTACACTTTTTAAATGTACTGCCAATCTAATTATAATTCTGTATCTGATGACTTAAAAGGAAAGCACATAGAAATCCAAATAGGATCAGACAGGATGTAATTGTGTTGGAGTCTCGTTTGCAGACATATCATGTGCCATTCTCTGAAGCAATCCTGAAATTGTCATGCAATTAAGATTACATGATAGAGATGCATGACATCTACATCAGCAAACATTTTTGCAGTCAAACTCTTGCCATTGATACACAGATTCAGATTAAAGCAGCAAAGACCCCCACTTGATGGAAGACAATATGACAGTCTGCGTAATTGGGATCTAAAACTGATGCTATTTGTTCTTGAATATCTGCCGAAGATTTTCAGATCACAACCGCGTCTTGAACCAATTCGGACTTCGCTAAAAGCCAAAAAACCATTTTGATAAAATGCTAGACACTATACATGCAAACCATAAGGCACTGAGATCTATCTCGAAAAGACTAGATCAGATAACAATGTACAGCACTGCTTTTGGCATTGAATGCCATCACCTTACTCCAGAGGTCCAGTAGAGTCTGCACTGAGATTATATAATGAATGAGGTTTTAAAAGTCTTCATTTAAATGACAAGACACTGAACCTTCCATTGACCAGAGATGGCACGATCTACCTTGTGACAGAAACAGAGTGATACTCTGACTATAAGAGAGACTGCCACCGCTAGGGTCAGATGAATAACTGGTTCCCAACTAAGTGCCTGATAATATGGTGCCTCACCGTTGTAAAAAAATATAGTAGGAACAACAGTTCTCGAGGAGTTGGAACTCACACTTACTGAATCACTCACGTCTGCACACACTCATTGCTTTCCCATCAATCTCTCTGAAGAGTTGCAAACCTCAATCTCTTCCTGCACTTTACTCCCATTTTGTCTCATCACAATGCTGATTATGCCCCTTGATTCCTTTTTACGTGGTGATCTGTCTGCTGCTTTTAGCTTTCTACTTGTGTCTGGGTACAATGATTTGCACAGTAGGAGGGTCCAAACGAGTTATTAGTAATCATACAAACATATAGGCTACACATGTCTGTCCCTCACTCTCCAGGCAACCTCTGTAGTGTAGGAAAGACAATCGCACTGTTGTAGTTTCATGTCATATCTTCAGTTGCAAAGTATTTCAATTTTTGAAGGAATGTTACTTAATAATTCCCCCCTCATAATCATGACAAGTTTTGAATGCAACACCTATCCTAGGATAACAACCACCTGCAAAAACCCATATTATTTCAAGTACTTAAAATTTGATATCTGTTCATTTTGTTTGTCTACATTGGTCCCTATGTTATAAGACCACCCTTAATATGTGCATTTAGTTGTTCAATGATATATGTTTTTATGTGTTCTTTGATCTATAGTCCTGAATTCATTATTTGATAATATTGATCATCACACAACAGATGTTATTGTTTCATATTGAATCATTACATTATGAGAAAGGCACAATGACTTTGGCAAGGCCACATCGATACGTGCCAAAAAAAAAATTGTCAATGTGCAGGTACCTTCATTTGATGGTAGAATGAACTTGCTCCTCGGATTCCTTCATTATGAAAAAAATTTTGGAGATTGCTTGCTTCAGCGCTGAATACATTCATTAGATTGAAGATTCTGGATACCCTTAGTTTTTCAAATACCATCGAAGTTGGTACTCAAAATGAAGGTCTGAATGAGGCCTGTCCAATGGCAAAAGTAAAAATGTTGTGCGATTCAAATTGACAAAATTAAACCACATCGCGATTTCTGTATTTCATTGCACATCAGTGAAATTGAATTGCATTATATTCAAGGGTAATAATTTTTTATCTAAAAAAAAATTTTTCAGGTGGTTCTTCTGGTCCAAAACAAAGTACCAACTGAAAGTAAGGCCTTGCATAAAAATATTTGGGTACCAACCTCTCCCCTTAATCATGGTGTATGGAAGATTGGGTTAAACTCTTTGCATCAAATATGGTATGAAGGAATACGGGGAGCAAAACAGTTTTGATATGGAATGAAAGGTTTAGTCAGGTACTTTCAGGATTTGTAATCTTCATTTTGCTACACCCTATCCCACACAGTGTTTTTACACCCCCACAATACCACGTTTCATTATTTTCTAAAATTTTGAAGCCCCTCTATTCAACATAAATTAGGTCACATCAGTCAAACTGCTAAAATGTCTTTTAATTAATCCAAATAATGACTGTGTATTATATTGAATGTCGTATGTCATTTTGGGAAGATGTTTTAGAATGTCAAAAATCAACTTTCAGCCCAATATTTTTCCGATTTTCAAAAAATTTTGTGGGAGTAGCTGTACTGACTATATTTGTATAAGCTATTTATATTGGTACTTTTACTCAATATGAATATACAGAGCAAGATTTATGGCTCTGTTTCAAACCAACTAAGAGAAAATCTCTATCAAAAATCTGTCAATATAAGAAATTTTAAACATTTTGCGATATTTTGGTGCCCCGTTGTTTTCGACCCAGACCCTTCAAATTATGCACCATACCATATTTCCATGTAGTCTTGTGGTAACAGCAATATGAAAATAATCTGAGCCGGTCAGGTGGGAAATTTTCCGAAAATTGGTTGATTTGACATGGAATGACCCTATTCCTTCATTTTGTTCTTAGCAAAGATATATTTTAAAGATCCAGATATAGGCAACGCTTCATTGTCAGAATGCACAGAAGCCACTGATTTTGGTAAATCAAATGAGAAGTGCAGGGGTGTAAAATATCACTATAATTGTCTAAAAATGTCACTTTACACAATTCTGGAGGTGTTTTGTCAGTTTAATAATAATAGGCATTTATATACCGCTAATTCCAGTAAAGTGCTCACTAGCGCTTCATAGTTTATGAAGTTTTGTTGTTCTTTGGTGACAGATAAAAATAATGATATTCTCTTAAACCATCTAACAAGAAGTGTATTCCTTTACCTGAAGTTTCTAAAATAACACAGTTAAATTCACTTCAAAAAGAATTCACCCATATATGACAGATTATTGGCAAAAAAAAAACACCGAGACAAAATGGACCTACATGCAGTAATTTATTGAAAGCATGTAGCCATTCTCTGGAAATTACTTTAAATTCCACATCGGTGGAACAGGTGGAAAATTTACCTTACCTGGGTGTTGAGCTTGACTCTCGGAATAATTTTGACGCCAACACTAAAAACCTTGTGAAAAAGCTGAACAAAGCAGTTGGAATTTTGAAAAGAAGCGCTCCATACTTACCACTCGCAACAAGAAAATCTCTCTACAATTCTCTTGTTCTTCCACATTATGATTATTGTGCTACGGTATGGAGTGGTACATCGCATGTTAACATTACAAGACTGCAGAGAATACAAAACAGAGCCATGCGCATTATTTTAAATGCTCCCCCTCGTTCACACATTGAAGATCTCCTTGAGAAATTAAAATGGATGAGTGTGAAACAAAGAATTTTCTACAACCAGATGGTGCTAATGTGGCGCATTGTTAACGGCCATGCACCAAAATATTTGTGTGATAAACTGATGTTCACTAAAGATCAACACGACCATCAAACCACTAGTGCCTCCAAGGAAAACATATTTATTGGGCGAAGACATAAAATGTCACTATACCAAGGTGGTGCTCAAAAATGGAACACTCTACCCACAGAGATTCGAGACTCCAGAAAGCTGATCACTTTCAAAAGACTTCTAACAAGACATGTTCTTAAAGACTGCTCCAAATTTTAATATTACATTGATTTTACATGAAGGACAATTTTAATGAATTTTTAACCTGTGATTTTAATTGTGCTGAATTTTACTTGACTTTTACATGATTTGTTCGATTTTACACTTGCCACATTAATCTATTTATATTTATTAATTGTTATGGGCATAACCTCGAACAGCTGTGCTGAATGTTGTCCCCAATAAAAACCTTCAAACCTTCACTAAAAAAACATTATTTCTCATGCACACTTGCTCTATGAATTTCCATGTGAAAATCAACTTTCATGTTCCACTCTCCTCATGGTGCCTTTGTGTAATAAATGGTCCTTGAATGGGTTTGAATGCTAAACAGTGGTTAAACCAAGTTGTTTAGAATGCATAATCAGCATTTCTTTGGGGACTATTGATGTTTTTTATTCATGCACCAAACACGCAGTACTAATATTACTGGCTGCCTTTTGGAACTAAGGATTTCACACTTCCTGTTTAGGCTGACAATGGGTATGGCAGGAAAAACGTATGGCATTTGTCTGCCATAATATTTATAAGGGAGCTACTGTAGCATCTTGGCTGCCTTCAGAACCTTGACAGATTGAATTTGTCAGTTGCTTTTTTTTTCACACAAGGAGATCTGAAAGATGTTCATACTCCAGTTCCGCAAAATTCCGGCCATAATTATAATCACAATTTATTCAAATGTGAATTATTTTCACTAAATATTTCTAGATAATGACAGGACAGGAGATTTGTCAGGATGGAAATTAATGAAAACGAGCAATGGTACTGAGAACACACTTGAAACTCCAGGTGAATCATCTCACAATGGCGTGTTTATATTAATGGAAGTACGTAGAAATGTCATCGCCTCTTAAATATGGAATTATAACCAGAAAAATACATCTTTCTTATCAAATTCTTAATAGGCATTCAGTTTGCATTAGGCAGCATCAAATGTGCATTGCATCAGTTGGGTTCCCACTCCCTACTTCATTTTTAAAATGTATTTGAAATAAAACCAGATTTGTCGTTCAACGCCCATGGATTCAAAATCAGAACTTCATTTTTCAAGAAGTTGTGATATTGTGACTGCGATTGTAATTAGTTAATTTTTTCATGTTGATCTGTCCCTGCAGACATCTCATTTCTAACAGATGATTTTTAGATCAGCCATTCAAAATTGAAATTATGGATCGGTCAGAGTGCGCCAAATTGTAATCAATAAAGTTTTTATTTTGGTCTGATTTATTTTACATGATAAATGGATACAACTTCAGTACTGCAATATAAAATCTGGCACTCTGACCTCAGAGTATAATAAACAGTTCCTAAAGACCTTTTTCAAATGCTTTATGTAGCTGTCTGCAGATTGACGGTCGAAACAGTTTCAAAATTAACGTTCAACATGGTCTCGTGATGTCACTGGCTTAAAAAATGTTTTGCTTGTGTCAGGTATGGTTAATCAGTTGATTCAGTTCTTATCATATCTAGCAGCAAAGGTTAGCATAAACAGACTAATAAAATGGCATAAGGTACTTCATCAAATAAGAAGATTAGGAGACCAACAGAAAACTGTCCATGGCATGGAAAAGCCAGTTGGCAAACTGAAAAGAAGAAAATTAATTTTTCAAGTGAACCGCCAATCTGGAAAAAACTCTAATATTTTGCAAATATAGCTGCCAGTAGTGTCTTGAATTCTCTTTTTTATTATTTCTGTTATTCAAGGGAACAATGCTGATTTTGAATACCAAACTGTATGAAGAAGATGGTAGTGCATGCAAAAAAATAATATTCAGGCACAGTGTTTGTAATTATGAATCGTCAGCTACTCATGGCCAAGAAGAAAAACGTTTTTTCACATGTAACATTTTAGCAGTAGCGTCCCTATCGGGGGCACGGGGGGCACAAGCCCCCCATATTGGACCTGTGCCCCCTGGTGCCCCCCATACCAACTTTATAACTCTGGCTAAAATATACAATAAGTAGCCTATAGTATTTATTTATTTATTTATCAAATATATTTACAATGGGTGGCACTGTTCAGTGACAACTGTTTTTCAAAGTGGCCCATTAACATTGTACAATTGATAGAGTAATTATTTACAAAGAGTTAAAAACATCAATAAAATTTAAACTGAGAACAATGTAATGACTAGAATATAAAAAGGTAAAAACAAGAAAGAAAGGGTAAAGACATTCATAGTAGGTGCCCCCAAGAGAATCACCTGCCCCCAGCCCCCCAGAGATTTGTGTGCGCCCCCAGAGAATTGCTTACCCCCCCCCCAGAGCATCGCGTGCCCCCCCAGGTGCCCCCCACTCGAGACCCCCCAGTTACGCCACTGCATTTTAGCTGTACATTTTGGTAGATAGTAATCAATATCAACTGGGTTCATTCTAAATTACCCTAGTCTCAGCTAAGCATCACACTCTTGTGCACCGAATCTGCTAAATAAGAGCATGGTTTTTCCAAATAAAAGAAAAAGGTTGACAACTGGGTTAATTTTGTAGTGTGTCTGTTGGAGGATGCCAAAGATGTTTGGATGGCAGTAAAGAAGCAGGAATGGTATATTGCCTTCAAATCAAGCTTTCACTGATGTGATCTCAGACATGTAATAAAGGAATTTCAATTCTGAAACTTTCCTTATACAAAAAAAAGGGGTTATTGTCCAAAGGTAGAATTGCTCTGCCTTTAGTTTCAAAGTTTCACGCTTTTATCCATTCATTTTCACATTGGGCATTGAAACCTGACTTCATCTATGACAAAATAGTTAAATCAGATAATTTGCATTCATCAGAAACCTACTTGAAAATGAGCAAATTTGATTTCACTTGAAAATGTCTTCACAAAATTTATTACATAAATATCAAATTGCGATTTATCACACTCTATGCTCCATGAATGTTCCATGACATGTTTAATGATTATCTGGCCATTTGTATGGTATTAATGAGGAGAGAAAGACAAATTGATGTAATGCAAATTGATGGAGACATTGCTTATGAAACAGAATGGAGGTGTTCATTTCAAATAAAGGAATGGATTTAGATTCTCACATCATTGTCGGTTTTGAACACCTTCATAATGCTGCCACTCTTCTCAAATTTCAACTGCAGTTGATGATCGTACAGACCGCATTTCGTAACAACAAAATTACGTGCAGGCCTTCATACTTTGTTATTTACAAATGCCCTTTTCTTCAGAAAGGAAGATGACATGTATTAAATCCTTGCAGAAATTATTTTTCAATTTAAGGATGCTCTATTGATTGATTAAATCTTATTCGAAACAGTGAAGCCTTTCTCATTGGGCTGACTGTTTTTAACATGCTGTTCACTCGAAGTGCACCTAGTCGTTTTAAGAGATATAGGCCTACTTATCCAGGAATAGCCACAGGGATGTGCACCAATACAAGTAGTCTTCATGTCTCAGTTGATGACTGGGTCCATCTGCTGCACATAATTATGTGTCTATCTGGTTCAAACTAAGTGCTGCAATAATAGTAGAAAATGACAGAAGATTCTTGCTCTGTTGGAAGTAGCAGAGGGCCATGATATTAAACAAAACACTGAATGCCATGACATTCCATCATGAAATTATGTTGCTTCATAGAAATACGAGAAACATAAAACTTACATCAAAGGTAGACCTGTAACTTCTTAGTTTCTCATCAAAGAAATAAAATAAATCCCATATGAATTGACATTCGACTGAACAACTGAAGTAGTTCTTCCCATATTATACTTCTGAAATAAAGTCATAGAGCTTATTGTGCATGGATCAAAGAAAATTCGTACAGAGATTTGTCACTGGCCTGGGAAATGATGTAATCAGAATTAAAATTATGTATCATCTTGACATTTATAAAAGCTTCTTGCAAATTCAGTGAAAACATATATCAAGTCAAATGAAAGCTTTGGATTTCAGACACAGTTGATTCACTTAATGTTTTATGCAGTCAGCTGTGAAAGATGGCATTTCATGCACAGTTTTTTAAAGGATTTATTTCTACTTCCGCTTGACTTCTTGGACTTCACACGTTGTCAGGGATTCTTTGATCGACAACATATCTTATAAAGGCATGTATGAAGAAAAGTCATTTTGTCAAAAATCCTTCTTTTCTGCAAGCCTTGAAATATACTGCTGCAACTTTCGAATAACCAAAGAAAACAATGACATTTCGAAGTTTTCAGGATTTCATCAATTAATTATCACTTTATGGCGTTAAAGCTCAAGCTTTATTTATATAGCAAAAATGTATAGTTACACTCTGTTATAAACATCTTGAATATATGAACTGTCTTTACACAAACTTAAGATAAGTATCAAACTGCAATTTATCACACTTTATGCTCGGTGAATATCTTACATGACATGTTTGATTATTATCTCGAGCATTTGCAAGGTATTATTATCGTTTTCATAGCTGTGTGTTTTCCTGAAAACTTCGTTTTGCAGTGAAACCGTGACATCAGAGGGTATCAGTGAATGTGATTGGTCTAAATCTTCAACCTGTGACACTCAGTTTAGAGTTTGACATCAGAGTTTTTGACAAAGGAATCCAAAACTTCCAGGCAATGTTATTTTTTGTGTACAACCACAACAAACAACTTCTGTCTAAGCCGAGTGTTGCACCTCGCCGGAAGAGTCTCAATGCGTTGCAAACAAAGTGTGTTACTGTTTTTCACAAGACACTGTTTAGTTATCACAATTTCAAATAACTTCTAGAAATTTGTTGTCAGTCATGGTAAGAGACCATTCAGAATTTATGGCTAGGGGAGGTGGGAGTTTTGCCCAAGGGGGCACCAACTTTTCAGACATGTTTCAACAGGGGTACTAATTTTTGACAACATGTCCAAGGTGGGTAAGAAATATAAAAAAAACAAAAAGGTCCAAAACTCAGTTTATCGGCGCTTTTTATGCACAAAAGTCCGCAAATCTGTACACGTGACTGTCCAAGGGCACAAGTATAACCGTATATATGTGTGTATTGCTTTGTTTGTTGAGGGGGGGGGATAGTAAAAATCAGGGAATAAAATAAGCATGCAACGATCCCAAAATGTGCAGTGATCAATCTGAAAAGTGCAGTGATCAATCTGAATTTTTGCAGAGATCAAATTCTCCCTTTTTGTGCTAAATTATTGTGAACTGTAGAATCCCCTAAATATACATTGTATTGCAGCTAATTTTTAATACTTTTAGCTGCCTGATGATAGTCATATTTTGGAAATTTATACTGCTTTTGATATCACGATGCCAGCACTTAAGGCCTATCTCAAAAATAATGAAGCCACACAGCTGGTTTTCCCTGAGGGTCACAAATTTTGATAACAGCTGTATTAAACAACTTCAAATTACAGTCTTGCCTTAAATTCATTCTTATGCCAAACTCCTGAAAATTTCATGGCAATTCATCAAAAGGTTATTGAGATAGATAGAGGAAAGTATATCGGAAAACATGCATTTTTTCACTTATTTAGCGTGACATAGACTTTTCACATGATGAATTCTTTCAATTTTACGAAGTTTGACATGTTCCATTGCTATTTCCTTATAATTTTTGGAATCTCCACATCCCCAGGCTTCATAAATCCATTGAAACAAGCACTTCCATCCACTTGTTTTGACATGATGGGTTGAAAGGTTGACTTTATAAAATTGAGTCAAATTTGAATGTTCCTGATCAGAAATTCTTTAGTTTCCCTTTAAAAAATTTCAGTTGAATCTTTTTGCCATTGAGATCTAGTATTACATCTACTTAGTTGTTTTGGAGCTTTTTATGATTGTGGAAAATCTGGTTCATGGAAAAATTCCAATGAATAGCTGGAAAGGTGAATGTGTCGCACGCGTAACGCCGAGAGTACTTTCAAATGCTACGGAGCTATGAAAGCTCTGTTTTTAATCTGGATTGGCTCAAAATATAGTACATCTATGAAGTTTTATTTATCTATGAACTAACCCAAGTTTTTGACTGGTTTCTGGTGATTAGATTCAAAAATTATGTTCGTCGCACGCGTAACGCTCTGAAAAATTTTGATCATATTCAATTTTTTTTCTGACAAACAGTAAAGCAATCATTCTAATATTACTTAGAGTGAAAATTAAAAATTAATTTCAATAGTTGGAGTACGTTTCATTGCCTAATTACAAAAATTTAAACATTTATGGAGCATTCTTTAAAATTTGGGGCAAAATTGTCTAAAAAGGCAATAAACATTAACAAAATATTTTTTATTTTGTAAATGGTTGTATTTTACCCCCAGTTATGATTGATAATTAATATAAAATCGATTTGAGTCAAAACCAGAACATTTTCTGAAGATTCATATCACACCAGTACTTAAAATCAGCTTTTTATGTCGAAAAATGGCCAAAAAATCTCACTTCTATCATCATTTGCTGAGCAGGCATTCACTTCGGTGGCACTTATTTGTTATCAATTTGAAGCCCACATACAGACGCATAACATAGGGCAGTTAAAATCATTTTAAACGAAAAAATATGCTTCTGGGGTTAATATATGTAAGTTTTGAAAAGAAATTTCCGAAAATTTCGAAAAATTGGGAGTTTCTAAAAATATATTTGGTGTATTTGAATGACAATCGTCCAGAAGACTTTTAAAAATGTGCCAGTTGTTGCCGAATAACGAAAACACATTTAAGTTCATGACAAATTACCATTCAGCCCAGTTATGTTTCACTGCCATGGAAAACAAACTTTTAAAAATTCTGTAATATTCAGCTGTTATCAATTATTTCCACTCATCAAAGCACCATGGCCAATATAGTTTCTGGAACTTAAATATGTTCTTTACAACATGCTTAGGTCATTTCATACAAAAGTACATTTTAAAATTTTGATGGTCATGTCACACTTTGGCTTCATTATTTTTGAGATAGGCCTTAAGAACTCGGATTGGTTATCCACAACTTTCGCTCATGGCCAAATACTAGCTCCCATGGTTCGCAAGACAATACGCGCAGTGATCAAATTTTCCTAATTTATACCCTGGTAAAAATACGCATGAAACCTAAGAGTGGGTACTAAAAATCCACATGAAATTCCAAGGGGTGTATCAAATTTTGATGGGAAGTTCTGGCAAAACTCCCACCCCCCCCCAATCATAAATTCTGAATGGTCCCTAACTCTCCTTCCAGGATAAGTAGTCTGTTTGATTCAGTTATGGTTGATTGAGGCATATATCAACCAGTGCAGGTGTAAAAGCCAAACAAGCTGAACATACATAATCCATGTGTCAATGCATTTAGTCAGCTTCTTGAAATATGTGCTTGTAATATACAAAGTTATGCAACTAAATCTGTGACATCACAGTTTTGAGATAAAGCAAAGTACAAATTTGAAAAACACACAGCTATGAAAACGATAATAATGAGTAGGAAAACGCAAATTGATGTTATGCAAATAGATGACGGCATTGCTTTCCATTCAGTGGAATTGACTAATCTGACTTAGAGTTCATTTCAAACAATTGCTTCACTCCTGTTACAGAATAGTTACGGAAAATTCACATTGGATGTCAGATTAAAAAGCAACATGTATATTTGTTATTGCCACATTTCATAGATACGAAATGTTTGCTTAATATATTATAAGCTCTTTCCATTAGACATTAAAAGATCTGCCAAAGTTGAAGTTACTAGCTTTACATTTCTAGGTTATATGATATAATATTATGCGTTAAATATTTTTCACAAAAATGTTAACTGAGTTAACAGTTTAAAAGTCTATCAATTCATTAGCTAAGTTAAAGTTAATAAGTTACAATTTTGGCCCAGTTAACTGTTCAAGTTAA
Source organism: Platynereis dumerilii (assembly GCA_026936325.1). NCBI lineage: Eukaryota > Metazoa > Annelida > Polychaeta > Phyllodocida > Nereididae > Platynereis > Platynereis dumerilii. The sequence continues at coordinate 17,115,863 of JAPTHN010000011.1, forward strand.
AGTAAAAAAGTTAATTTCTATTAATTCGATAAAAATATCAGACATATCTGTGTGAAGATATTTTCTAAAACTATCAGGATAAGGCTCATCTGTCTCAAAAAGAGGTACAGGTTAAATATCCAGACTTAAAAAGCTTAGACAATGTCTGTCTGGGTTTCACTATTAAGCTAGGAATATAGATTGAGTTTAATATTTGTTGTATTTTTAATTCAGGTTGAAAATTTTCAGTAACTGATTTATAAGAGGAACAAAAAAAAACATCTTACAGTCTGTCCCATTTCAAGCATGCACGGTCAACATCAAAATTCCCCCAAAAACGGCACCAAAACATCACAAAAACATGACAGACAAATTACAAAATAGCTGATCTACCCGTGAGTATGTATATTTCTACTGTGTGACCAATAGATGCTGAGCAATCAGGCCAAACACCAGTTCGCATGTTGTGAGACAAACTGTAGTAAAATATCAATAAAGACTCATATAACCGTACATCATGTTCTATTAGGCATCATCTGTCCCCGGGGCTGCTGAACATCGGACGCTTCTTGCATGACACAAGGTTGTCACTGGTCCCCATGTTCTCCATCACTTCTCCAGTAATGAAATACTCAGTTGATGATGATTTATCTGTCAAGACATTGTGCTGTTGCGTGACCCAGTAAAATCAATAACATGACACATATTCCAAAATAAGCTACGGAAATTATTATTATCCTGCCAAAATTGATGTTTAACTTGTCAACATAATATGCACTGAAACTTACATGCCCATAGAATATTTGGGTGAAGTGATGCAACATCTTCTAGGCCGACAAACTGGGGCACTGGGCCATCAACAGATCAGAGATCAAAGAAAAAATGATCAAATAAGGAAGTTATCCAGACATTGAAGCTTGCTTGTCAGAGCTTGGTCATGAAGAGGGAAAGAGGTTTTTTTGGCATGTCATAGTGCAATGACCTGAATGACTAGTTACCTGTTATGTAGTGCTAAATTTACAAAAGCAATCATTATTTGCCCTATTTGTGCTTCAGTGTTCAAACACACAATTGGAGAGAAATGTGTTAATGAGTGGTTTTGTAGTTACTTGCTGTCATAATTTCATCAACATAACAACAATCGTAGAAATGACACATAGAACGACTACATATTTTAAGACAAACCTAGTGTCCAAAGGCAAAGGCTAGCAAATCACATACAACTTTACAATGTGATTTACTAGGTTTTGCCTGTGGACACTAGAAGCTAAGATAGCCCCATTCACCTGTATAAATGTATTTTAGGTGTTGCAGGTTTTGTTTTGGAATTTCTTTAAAAAAGCCAGACAAAGGTTTCAAAGCCAAAATGTGCAACTTTACCAAAAAAAAGATAAGATTACAAATTGTTTTAACTGAGACAAATTGCTTGGATGCTTCTTTCTAGATAAATGGAAAGTCAGTCTGCAACTAAATGCAGGTGTATTAATTGTGTCTCATCTAACTGATAATCTTTTTTCGTCTCCTTCAGCAGATAATGGTTCTACTTCATTATATGTTATTATACTGGATAAGGAAATGCCACCCATTGTTTTGTAGTTATTTAACCTATGCAGTTATAGGCCTGATTGACACATACAACTGTCAGTGCTTACTCTAACCAAAAGGAGACCTAACCAATTCTAAAATTGACAGTTTAAATATTTCAGTTACTGTATATCATATCCAGCTCTTAAGATAAAATACATAGTATTTATTTGGAAGGAATTGCCCAACTATTACGATTAATCATTTAATTGACCAATCTATTATCATAGTCCTGCTCCAATTAAGAGAATCTGAGCCCATGCATTCACCAGTTCTCATATTCCAGGATACTGAGATAGCAATTATGGATGATAATGATACAATGTAGGAGAGTAGGAGAGCAATTAATTAAGTCAATTAATGCATATATATAGTTGTATTGTTTCCAAGACAATTGTGTGGCTTTGACTTTTCCAACTGCTCATAAGAATGTGTAATATATCTGCTGTAGTCGTCTGCCGGGAAAACATATTTATTTCTTTTATCCATAGTTTCGAGGTAACCCTGCCTTTTATATTGATATTGTCCTTTGTATTATGAATATTTTAATACGCCAGTGTGGCAAAATAAATTATTCTCTTATCTCTCTCTCTCTCTAGTTCCAGTAAGCTGCTCATCAGTGCATTTTCACACTCAATCACTTGTAGGACATCCAAATTGGGTTTTAGATTCTTCTTGAATATTTCTGATGTCATGGCAATTCTCACTTTTTCAGGCAAACTGTACCATAGTTTTGGTGCTGCAAGGTAACGCCCGGTCTTCAAACTTTTTTGTGACATGGAGCTGGTTCTAAACTGATGCTTGTTGTTGCTTCAGGTTATGTTCTTGTTTAGATTAGAATTGAAAAGCTTCTTGATTGTATTTACATGCCCGATTACTTGTTGCCTCGATTAAACAAAACAATTGTCAATAATACCAAAAAGGTACCTACTTTTTCGTGCATTCCCTGTCTGAACACTTTTATATCATTCCCACACTACCCCATGGATTTGATGAGAGCTGAAGCAAAATATGACAGATTTTTTTCATGTATTGAAATATGATTTGAGGATATAGGAACGAACATGATATACAAGTTATATGCTTACCTTTTGCAAGATAGAATGAAATGGCTTTTCATCTTTAAATAATCATTTTCAAATATCATCATGTCAATTCATAAAATTTATATGGAAATATTACACATGGGTATAAATTGTTGCTAATGACTTGATTGCAAATGGATCTGGAATATTATAAAGAATTTGTTGAATGAAACCTACTTTTTTACACTTTTTTTCACTTTCTACCAAGCTAATTATGATTCGGTATCAGATGATTTAATAGGAAAGGACACAGAAATCCAAATGGGATCAGAAAGGCAAGTCTCAAATACCTTGCATTGTATTCTATGAGGATGTAATTGTGTTGGATTCTCTTTTGCAGACATATCATATGCCATTCTCTGGAGCAATATACTGAAATTGTCATGCAATTAAGATTACATGACAGAGATGCATGGTATCAACATCAGCTAACATTTTTGCAGACAAACTTTTGCTATTGATACTCAGATTCAGATTAAAGCAGCAAAGACACCCACTTGAGGGAAGACAATATGACAGTCTGCATAATTGGGATCTAAAACTGATGCTATTTGTTCTTGAATATCTGCAGAAGATTTTCAGATCACAACCGCGTCTTGAACCAATTCAGACTTCGCCCAAAGCCAAGAAACCATTTTGATAAAATGCTAGACACTATACATGTAAACCATAAGGCACTGAGATCTATCTCGAAAAGACTAGATCAGATAACAATGTACAGCACTGCTTTTGGCATTGAATGCCATCACCTTACTCCAGAGGTCCAGTAGAGTCTGCACTGAGATTATATAATGAATGAGGTTTTAAAAGTCTTCATTTAAATGACAAGACACTGAACCTTCCATTGACCAGAGATGGCACGTTCTATCTGGTGACAGAAACAGAGTGATACTCTGACTATAAGAAGAGACTGCCACCACAAGTGTCAGATGAATAACTGGTTCCCAACTGAGTTCCTGATAATATGGTGCCTCACCTTAGTAAAATATAGTGGGAACAACAGTTATCGGGGAGTTGAAACTCACACTGACTGAATCGCTCACGTCTTCACACACTCATTTTTTTCCCATCAATCTCTCTAAAGAGTTGCAAACCTCAATCTCCTCCTGCACTTTAGTCCCATTTTGTCCCATCACAATGCTGATCATGCCCCTTGATTCCTTTTACATGGTGATCTGTCGGCTGCTTGTAGCTTTCTTCTTGCGTCTGGGTACAATGATTTGTACAGTCGGAGGGTCTAAACGAGTTATTAGTAATCATTCCACAAATTACATGTCTGTCCTTCACTCTCCGATGGAAGACAACATCTGCAGAGTTGGAAAGACAAACGTTTCATGTCTTTTTGTCATTTCTCAAATTGCAAACTATTTAAATTTTTGAAGGACCGTTACTTTATAAATTGCTGCCCGTAATCATGACCAGTTTTGAATGCAACACCTATCTTAGGGAGCCCACCCAAAATGTTAAAAAAAAATGAAAAAGCCAAGTAGTATAACTTAGCCCTCATCATTGAATGACATACGGTCTACAGAGCTTCAGTATGAGACCCTTAACAAAAGCACCCGATGATCTGTTATACCAAATATCTGTTATGAAGCAGGTGCCCGTCTGGCTGGCAGACTGCCTGGCAGAATTTTCCCAGTTGACAAAGTTGTCAGCTGGGAGTCAATTTTTGGGGTTCAACCACTGAAATTTGTAGCTCAGGCAGCTGGCTGGAAAAAAATCCTTCGTATCAGCCGGTTTGGAGGTGCTGAATGATGCTTGGACTGTTTAGCAACCCAGCTGGTAGCATAACAGATATTTTTTTCCCAGTTGAATAAAAAAATTAGTCTATGTGTCACAAAAGATGTGCAACCAAGAGCTTACACTGATATGGTCATTATAATAACACACTGTCATGAGGTGCCCCTGCCTTAATTCCTGCATGACACAGGGGTGTCGCACTGTCACAGGCATCTAAGTTCTCCGTCACTCCGGTTCTCCTGTAATGAAATAATGAATTGATGATGATTTATTTCTCAAGTATACCATACTGTAGTGTGGTATAGTAAATCAATACAATTAAGAACATGCCATAATTGCCATTGGAGCCATGTAGAAATGTTTGAAGCAGCATGCAAAGAATAATTTCAGCAATCCTAAGAAAAATTATGAGCATATAAAATCCATCATCAAATTGATCTATTCTAGATGTTTAAATACATTTGGCATACAGTTACGCGAAAAATCTTGCCTCCTAAACTTAATGGGGAAAACTAATCAATAGCACACTCCATGATTCTGTGTGTAAATAAAACATCCACACCATCACTTGGTGGGATTTGAGGGAATTATCAAAAAAAAATGTGAATAAGTAGTTTGCATTCAGAAATGACACGTTCATTACTGGGCAGATTTTGAAGGGCCTTTTGGTGTGAAAATGTTGCGTTTTGGCACCAGCTAAGAAGAGGTGGATTGTAACAGAGAAAGTTGTTAGTTGCCTATCATGATAGGTAAGGGACCATTAGACCACAACAAAACTGTTTTTGATCTCTCTTATTTTTGAAAAATGACTGGAGGATCAATGATAAATGATAATTTCGTGGAAGTTACCAAGTTTTTTAAGACTGCAAGAAATACATTGTTAAGACAGTGATGGATACTTTTAATATGGGAAAAGAATTTCCCAAACACCCAAGAACTTCAAATTAAGACCACCAAAAGTGTCATTTATGAGCATCTCTGGTAAAATTGTCTCCCGGAGTTATTAATTTGACAATAACTGCATGGGAGACCAGTTGCTTTTTAGACAACCGTTGCCATGCATGCAAAGGGGGGGGGGAGGGTTTGGTCTTGTGGTAGTGTGCTGGACTGCCAAATCGCTGGGTCCAGGGTTCGAATCTAGTTCTTGCTGGGTCACCTGGGCATATGTTGGATGGCTGTTTCAATCATCCTTTCCCTCATTGCCGTGACCTCCTCCTGTCCTAATTAGCCTACCAAGTGCATAAATACAGGAGGTAAAGCCCCAATAATACATCCATCCATGCATGCAACTGATTTATAAGATGAACAAAAAAAACATCTTACAGTCTTTCTCATTTCAACGTGGACAGTCAACGTCAAAATTCCCCCAAAAACAGCACCAAAAATCACAAAAACATGATAGACAAATTACAAAATAGCTAATCTACCCGTGAGTATGAATATTTCCACTGTGTGACCAATAGATGCTGAGCAATCAGGCCAAACACAAGTTCGCATGTTGTGAGACAAACTGTAGTAAAATATCAATAAAGACTCATATAACCGTACATCATGTTCTTTTAGGCAATATCTGTCCCTGGGGGCCGTCGAACATAGGACGCGTCTTGCATTACACAAGGGTGTCACTGGTCCCCATGTTCTCCATCACTTCTCCCATAATGTAATACTCTATTGATGATGATTTATCTGTCAAGACATTGTGCTGTTGCATGACCCAGTAAAATCAATAACATGACACATATTCCAAAATAAGCTAAGGAAATTATTGTTATCCAGCCAAAATTGATGTTTAACTTGTCAACATAGTATGCACTGAAACTTACATGTATGCCCATAGAACATTTGGGTGAAGCGACGCAACAACTTCTTGGTTGACAAACTGGGGCACTGGGCCATCAACAGATCAGAGATTAAAGAAAAAATGATCAAATAAGGAAGTGATCCAGACATTGACGCATGCTTGTCAGAGCCTGGTCATGAAGAGGGAAGAAGTTGTTTGGCATGTCATGGTGCAATGACCTGAATGACTCTAGTTACCTGTTATGTAATGCTAATTTATTAAGAAGAGCAAACAGTATTTTCCCTATTTGTAATTCAGTTTTCAAACACAAAATTGGAGAGAAATGTGTTAATTAACGGCTTTGTAGTTATTTGCTTTCACAATTTCATTACATAACAACAATCATAGAAATGACACATGGAAAGACTACATATTTTAAGACAAACCTAGTGTCCAAAGGCAGAATCTAGCAAATCACATACTTTACTATGTGATTTATTAGGTTTTGCCTATGGGTGCTAGATGCTGAGATGTCCCCATTCACCTGTATATTAATTATTAACCGTATTTTTGGTTTTGCAGCTTTTGCTTTTGAATTTCTTTAAAAATGCCAGACAAAGGTTTCAAAGCCAAAATGTGCCACTTTACAGAAAAAAGATAAAAGATTACAAATTGTTTTTACTGAGACAAATTGCAAGATGCTTCTGTCTAGATAAATGGAACTTTGGTCTGCAACTAAATACAGGTGTATTAATTGTGTCTCATCTAACTGATTAACAGTGATTATCGTTTTTGTCACTTTCGACAGAAAATAGTTTAACTCCACTATTAGTTATAGTACTGGATAAGGAAATGCAACAGATTGTTTTGTATAGTCATTAAAGTTTAAACCTATGTAATTCTTGGCCTGAATCATACTTACATCTGCTGCTTGCTCTAACCGAAAGGAGACCTGACCAATTCTAAAATTTACAGTTTAAATATTTTTAGTTACTGCATCAGTGTCACTATCATATCCAGCTGTTAAGATAAAAAAAAATTCTTTGGAAGATATTGCCGAACTTTTACGAATATTAATTTAATTGACCAAGCAATAATCATATAGTTCTGCTGCAATTAAAGGAATGTGAGCCGATGCATTCACCAATTCTCATATTCCACCATACTGAGAGAGCAAATATTGGTGATTATGAACCAATGTAGGAGAGCAATTAATTCAGTCAATTATCGCAATACATAGTTGTATTGTTTCCAAGACAATAATGCGGCTTCGACTTTTCTAACAGCTCATAAAAATGTGTAATATCTGCTGTTGTCGTCTGCTGGGAAAACATATTTATTTCTTTTATTCGTAGTTTCGAGGTATCCCTGCCATTTATATTGATATTGTCCTTTGTATTATATTAATATTTTAATGTGCCAGTGTGGCAAAATAAATTATTGTCTCTCTTTTGCTGTCTGAATACTTTTATCATTCCTGTACTACTTGTGCAATGATAGACTAATCTACGGGTTGCCCCTTTAAGGTGACTCAAGCGTGGTACACTGCACACACTTCTGAGCAGCCTGGTTGCCTAGCAACTTAACGTCACAACTGCTGCAGGCCCTGAAACAGTTGTGACGTTACCATTTTCTGTTCTCTTTTTTTTTAACAGCATGGCAGCCAGTAATTTGCTACTTAAATGAGATCTATTACAGCCAGAAGCATAATTATTTTCTTATTGAATGCAGTAACATCTATTCTATGCTAGTTTAAAGTTTCAGCTTCTCAGCTTAATCCAAAAAATGTTCTCAGTTAATTTCAGTCAACTGTGTCAAAAATTGTCTTTATTTATTTAAATTGACATTGGCACAGTCTTGGTACTGCAGTGAAAAAATGACTCAGTGAAATTTTTTTATTCGTTGCCATTTGTTTGACAATAACTTGTTTATGATATATGGAAATTTTTTTAAAAATCTGTATGATCGTTTTCCTAAAATTTGATTACTGTCAAAATTGATGCATGCAAAATCTGCAATTAATTAGTGTGTTGGTGCCCATTGAGCTCTTACAGAAAAAAGCATTTTAACATTTTTCTTCAAATTTTTGGCAAATGTATTGGTGTAAATCCTTGGGAAGACATTTCTGACGTTCTTGTGTGACAAATGCATGTAATGCTTTATTCTGTGGTACATAAGCAAAAACTCAATTTATGAATTTTAAGCAGTCATCAGGTAAAACATGCCGTTACCATGGCAACCAAACGAGTTGGTGAAATTTTTTTGTTTTTCATTTTTGAAATGTATGGGTTCAATAGAGTACCTGTGCAAAATTTTAGAAAAATCTGTATGATCAAACCACCATGCTTGAGTCACCTTAATAGATTTGATGAAAGCTGAAGCAAAATATGACTGATTTAATTAGATTAGATTAGATTAGATTTATTTTCTTCAAAACCGATACAACATACAAACAACTTTTTTTAACATAAACAAGTGAGTATAGCGGTTTTGGCGGGGATACACCCGAGTAGGGGAACGAGGGGCAAAATGGGCCATCTAACTTCGAAGGCTCACTGCAAGAAGGTGGTATATCTAGCGAATGCCAAATAAGGTCTGATCCATGAGGAAGTACCAATACCACTTGCTTAAACGCAGAAAAGTGCTTTTTTGACATTTCCAATTCTGATTTTTCTCTATTTTCAAAATTGCAACTTTATCCCGTTTTGCCCCATGCTTGGGGCAAAATGGAATTTCATGTGGGGCAAAATGGGAAGAAATAAATTTGCAAAAGTTCTACAATAAATCAGCTGTTTTGGTAACAGCCTAACTAAAAAGCATGTTGACAAACAAAAATGTGTTAATTCATATCATTCAATGCAAGAATATTGCAGAATACTGAGAGTAAACATAGCAACAAATTATGAAATAAACATCTCAATACAGGATGCAATTATAGCTGCGTGGGGAGTGATGCTAGTAATTTTACATTCTATGTAATTATTTGACAAATTATTTAAACATAAACATTAGGTTACAAAAGAAACAAAATTAGTAAAATTTTGTGGAAATGTGGCATTTTTATGAATATTCACATAACTCTAATTTCCGAGTTTTCTTAATAATTTAACAATTTAAACTGGTATTAGATTTGACTATGCTTTTTGAAATGTAGTTACATTAGTTTCAGTTTCAACAATACAGGGTTTTACCACTAAGCCTAAATCCTCGGGTATTATTGATGACACGAATTAGATCCACAAATCTCTTATGATTTTTTCAAATTTTGCCTGTTATATGGCCAGAAAATGCACCAAATGTCTCAAATGTTATGGTTGAATTGACCCAATATCAAGCTCCTACCTTTTCTAGGCTGGGATTGCTTTTTTGTGCTTCCCATTTGCCCCCTGCAGGAGGACTCCATCTTGCCCCAACCATGCAGGGTAGATTAATAATGACCTACTTACACATGACTAAGCACCAGACAACATCTTTTTGCTTAATAAGCAAGCTTAGTAGTCCTCTTATAACACTGACTAATAGTGACTATGAATTATTTGGCTGGAAACGTCATTGGAGGAACTACACCATTTCCAAAAATTATGATTTTTTTAAGAAAATTGATCAAAACCTTCAAGTCCTACTTGACAGGTCGTAAGCAATGTGTCACTATAACAGTAATAAGTCATCCTTGATGGAAATACCAGCTGGTGTCCCTCAAGGTTCTGTGTTGGGACCATTATTATTTCTCGTTTTTATCAATGACATAACTGATGGTCTTTCAAGCAATGCTTTTCTTTTTGCAGATGACACTTGCATGTTCCAACCTGTCACGACAAACATACAATTGACTGCAAATCGTGTAAATGATGATCTCCAAAAGGTGAAACGCTGGGCTGACAAATGGCTAGTGACCATTAATGTCGACAAAACAGTCTACATGATTTTTAAAAGTGGTCGAGTAAGGCCATTAGTTAATTTGATAAAACTAGGAGACACCTACTTGAAACAGGTGGAATGCCATTCCCACTTGGGTATGAATCTCCAAAGTGACCTCTCTTGGGAAAAGCATATATTGAGCATTATTGGCAAAGCAAATAGGCGTTTGGGCTACTAAAGCAATATAAGTACACTGCCTCGAGGGGTGCACTTGAAAGATGCTATCTGATTTTTGTCAGACCGCTCCTTGAATATGGCAATATATTTTTTGATAGTTGTACCAAGGAGCTGTCTGACAAACTTGAGGCTGTACAGTTGGAGGCTGCAAGAACTGTGACTGGGGCGAAGAGATATACCTCCCGTGAAGCTCTTTATAAAGAACTGGGATGGATCTCATTGGAACATCGGAGAAACCTTCACAAACTACAGAAACTTTACTACATCTATCATGGATTAAGTCAAGAATACCTGAACGATGTTATTAATACTCTTCGCCCCACTCACGGTTATGCTACCCGAGGGATGGACCAATTTTACTTAAATTTACCTCAAATGCATAAAGAACTGTACAAAAAGAGTTTTTTGCCATCATCAGTTATGTTGTGGAATGGTCTTCATGCCAATGTAAAAAATTCAACAAGTCTGCTATCTTTTAAACTTAAATTAAAAAAAATATTCCAACAGCCACCAGAGTTCTTTCCCCCTGGGTTGTCAAGAAAAGATGAAGTTAAATTAGCACAACTTCGACTCGGCTTTTCCAACTTAAATTCTCACTTGTTCAGCAAAGGTTGCATTACTTCAGCACAGTGCAGTTGTCAGCAAAATGATGAAACAATTCATCATTACTTTTTTGTGTGCCTAAAGTATCAAGTTATCAGAGAAACCCTTATGAATGAATTAAGGGATTTGCTTCATGAAAATGCAATTTCCACTGAACTATTGTTATATGGTAGTAACAAACTTGAACCTAATGTTAATATAAATATAATAATGAGTACTTTAAATTATATTAATGCATCCAGTCGATTCTAAATGATAACTGCAAGGTACTACTATTTTTTTTTTTTTCTCTACTAGCCCAATGAGCCTGTAATTGAGCCTTTGGCTCGTTGGTAAAGTGACTAATAAATATGTTTAAACCAAAACCTTCAAATTAACATAGCTGCATGCCTGTACGGTTCTCATCCATGAAACTTTCAGGAAAAGCTGGTCATGTACCCTATTTAATTTTCCAACCGAAAAATTAGCAGGCAGGTCAAAACGTTCCGAGAAAACTTAAAAAACCATTTTGCCCCGCCGGTCCGTTTTTCCCCTCCTTCCCCTACTTGCATACCATTACCTAAAAGGTGGGTGCACTCCCAATTAAGGTAAAATGGATATTCCATTGGTCAAAGTTATACATACATAATATTCAACATATATCAAATTTTCATCGTTATAATACATATCTTCATCACTGGCCGTGACCATCTCCTAACTGTACCTTAGCTGCGGTTGCTGCCTAGGTAGTTTCATGTATTGAAACATGATTTAAGGATACCGGTATATTACCAAACATGTTATAGGAGTTATATGCTGTATATGCTAATCTTTTGCAACAAAGAATGAAATGACTTTTCATATTTTAATAATCATTTTTAAATATCATCATCATCATAAAAATTGATATGGGAAAGATTACCCTAAGAGATGAATAGTTGTTGATGATGAGATTGCAAATGGATCTGGCAAAGCCTATTATGAAGATTTTGTTGAATGATACTTTTTTTTACACTTTTTAAATGCACTGCCAAGCTAATTATAATTCTGTATCAGATGACTTAATAGGAAAGGACATAGAAAACCAAATAGAATAAAGCAAGTCTCAAATAGCTTTGCATTGTATTCTATGAGGATGTAATTGTGTTGGAGTCTCATTGGCAGACATATCATGTGCCATTCTCTGACGCAATCCTGAAATTGTCATGCAATTAAGATTACATGATAGAGATGCATGATATCTACATCAGCAAACATTTTTGCAGACAAACTTTTGCCATTGACACGCAGATTCAGATTACAGCAGCAAAGACACCCACTTGAGGGAAGACAATATGACAGTCTGCATAATTGGGATCTAAAACTGATGCTATTTGTTCTTGAATATCTGTCGAAGATTTTCAGATCACAACCGCGTCTTGAACCAATTCAGACTTCGCCCAAAGCCAAGAAACCATTTTGATAAAATGCTAGACACTATACATGTAAACCATAAGGCACTGAGATCTATCTCGAAAAGACTAGATCAGATAACAATGTACAGCACTGCTTTTGGCATTGAATGCCATCGCCTTACTCCAGAGGTCCAGTAGAGTCTGCACTGAGATTATATAATGAATGAGGTTTTAAAAGTCTTCATTTAAATGACAAGACACTGAACCTTCCATTGACTAGAGATGGCACGTTCTATCTGGTGACAGAAACAGAGTGATACTCTGACTATAAGAAGAGACTGCCACCACAAGTGTCAGATGAATAACTGGTTCCCAACTGAGTTCCTGATAATATGGTGCCTCACCTTAGTAAAATATAGTGGGAACAACAGTTATCGGGGAGTTGAAACTCACACTGACTGAATCGCTCACGTCTTCACACACTCATTGTTTTCCCATCAATCTCTCTGAAGAGTTGCAAACCTCAATCTCCTCCTGCACTTTACTCTAATTTTGTTCCATCACAATGCTGATCATGCCCCTTGATTCCTTTTACATGGTGATCTGTCAGCTGCTTGTAGCTTTCTTCTTGCGTCTGGGTACAATGATTTGTACAGTCGGAGGGTCTAAACGAGTTATTAGTAATCATTCCACAAATTACATGTCTGTCCTTCACTCTCCGATGGAAGACAACATCTGCAGAGTTGGAAAGACAAACGTTTCATGTCTTTTTGTCATTTCTCAAATTGCAAACTATTTAAATTTTTGAAGGACCGTTACTTTATAAATTGCTGCCCGTAATCATGACCAGTTTTGAATGCAACACCTATCTTAGGGAGCCCACCCAAAATGTTAAAAAAAAATGAAAAAGCCAAGTAGTATAACTTAGCCCTCATCATTGAATGACATACGGTCTACAGAGCTTCAGTATGAGACCCTTAACAAAAGCACCCGATGATCTGTTATACCAAATATCTGTTATGAAGCAGGTGCCCGTCTGGCTGGCAGACTGCCTGGCAGAATTTTCCCAGTTGACAAAGTTGTCAGCTGGGAGTCAATTTTTGGGGTTCAACCACTGAAATTTGTAGCTCAGGCAGCTGGCTGGAAAAAAATCCTTCGTATCAGCCGGTTTGGAGGTGCTGAATGATGCTTGGACTGTTTAGCAACCCAGCTGGTAGCATAACAGATATTTTTTTCCCAGTTGAATAAAAAAATTAGTCTATGTGTCACAAAAGATGTGCAACCAAGAGCTTACACTGATATGGTCATTATAATAACACACTGTCATGAGGTGCCCCTGCCTTAATTCCTGCATGACACAGGGGTGTCGCACTGTCACAGGCATCTAAGTTCTCCGTCACTCCGGTTCTCCTGTAATGAAATAATGAATTGATGATGATTTATTTCTCAAGTATACCATACTGTAGTGTGGTATAGTAAATCAATACAATTAAGAACATGCCATAATTGCCATTGGAGCCATGTAGAAATGTTTGGAGCAGCATGCAAAGAATAATTTCAGCAATCCTAAGAAAAATTATGAGCATATAAAATAACTTTCATCATCAAATTGATCTATTCTAGATGTTTAAATACATTTGGCATACAGTTACGCGAAAAATCTTGCCTCCTAAACTTAATGGGGAAAACTAATCAATAGCACACTCCATGATTCTGTGTGTAAATAAAACATCCACACCATCACTTGGTGGGATTTGAGGGAATTATCAAAAAAAATGTGAATAAGTAGTGTGCATTCAGAAATGACACGTTCATTGCTTGGCAGATTTTGAAGGGCCTTTTGGTGTGAAAATGTGGCGTTTTGGCACCAGCTAAGAAGAGGTGGATTGTAACAGAGAAAGTTGTTAGTTGCCTATCATGATAGGTAAGGGACCATTAGACCACAACAAAACTGTTTTTGATCTCTCTTATTTTTGAAAAATGACTGGAGGATCAATGATAAATGATAATTTCGTGGTAGTTACCAAGTTTTTTAAGACTGCAAGAAATACATTGTTAAGACAGTGATGGATACTTTTAATATGGGAAAAGAATTTCCCAAACACCCAAGAACTTCAAATTAAGACCACCAAAAGTGTCATTTATGAGAGTCTCTGGAAAAATTGTCTCCCGGAGTTATTAATTTGACAATAACTGCATGGGAGACCAGTTGCTTTTTAGACAACCGTTGCCATGCATGCAAAGGGGGGGGGAGGGTTGGTCTTGTGGTAGTGTGCTGGACTGCCAAATCGCTGGGTCCAGGGTTCGAATCTAGTTCTTGCTGGCTCACCTGGGCATATGTTGGATGGCTGTTTCAATCATCCTTTCCCTCATTGCCGTGACCTCCTCCTGTCCTAATTAGCCTACCAAGTGCATAAATACAGGAGGTAAAGCCCCAATCATACATCCATCCATGCATGCAAAGATATAGATTACAGTGTAAATAAAAAACACCTACTTACTGGACCGCTGTTGTGAAATGCAAAGCTGATGACTACTGTTCATCAAGATCTCGAGGTGTATTTGAAAATATTTATATAATTATAAATGTTAGTACCAAGTCATGCCACTTTGAATTAATAGGCTCAAGGAAAAGATGTAAGGAGAAAATAATTTTGAGTTATCATAAAAGCAGTTGCCTAATAATAGTTAGGAACTTGCTGTATTTCAGGACCTCGCTTTATTTCAAATTCATAGGCCTACAAATGTTGGAGGTAGAATTGCAAGGGCAAGTACAGATGAATTCACAGTTTTGACGCAAACAAAATGTTGCCTCTTTTTCTTGTGGAAAACTAATCAATAACAATAACAAACTCCATGATCCTTTATGTAAATAAAACATCCATGTCTTCACCTGATTGGATTTGAGGAAATAACGAGAATGTAAATAAGCAGTTTGCCTTTGAAAATGGCACACCCATCACAGGCCAGCATTTGAAGGGCTTTTGGCGTGAATTCCGTGGAAATACGGTTGGTATTCTCACAGCAGTCACAACTGAGACATTTTGACCACAGAACAAGATTTTGATTCTTCACAAACTCTTCTTTACTAAAAAAAAATAACAGGAGTCAAGGATAAAACATATGACACTGTAAAATATTGAACAATACCAATACAATGTGTACTTAAAATTGTATTGTTAACAATGATATTTCCAATGTTTTGCATTTTGCTTCTACCTTGTTCTTATCTTGCAGTTACTTCATTGTGGAATCATGTGGGAATATAGATTGAGTTTAATATTTGTTGTACATGTATCTTTAATTAAGGTTGAAAATTTTCAGTAACTGATTTATAAGATGAACAAAAAAAACATCTTACAGTCTTTCTCATTTCAACGTTGACAGTCAACGTCAAAATTCCCCCAAAAACAGCACCAAAAATCACAAAAACATGATAGACAAATTACAAAATAGCTAATCTACCCGTGAGTATGAATATTTCCACTGTGTGACCAATAGATGCTGAGCAATCAGGCCAAACACAAGTTCGCATGTTGTGAGACAAACAGTAGTAAAATATCAATAAAGGCTCATATAACCGTACATCATGTTCTTTTAGGCAATATCTGTCCCTGGGGGCAGTCGAACATAGGACGCGTCTTGCATGACACAAGGGTGTCACTGGTCCCCATGTTCTCCATCACTTCTCCCATAATGAAATACTCTATTGAAGATGATTTATCTGTCAAGACATTGTGCTGTTGCATGACCCAGTAAAATCAATAACATGACACATATTCCAAAATAAGCTAAGGAAATTATTGTTATCCAGCCAAAATTGATGTTTAACTTGTCAACATAGCATGCACTGAAACTTACATGTATGCCCATAGAACATTTGGGTGAAGCGACGCAACAACTTCTTGGCTGACAAACTGGGGCACTGGGCCATCAACAGATCAGAGATCAAAGAAAAAATGATCAAATAAGGAAGTTATCCAGACATTGATGCATGCTTGTCAGAGCTTGGTCATGAAGAGGGAAGAAGTTGTTTGGCATGTCATGGTGCAATGACCTGAATGACTAGTTACCTGTTATCTAATGCGAATGCATTTAGAAGAGCAAACAGTATTTGCCCTACTTGTACTTCAGGTTTCAAACACAAAATTGGAGAGAAATTTGTTAATCAATCGCTTTGTAGTTGCTTGCTGTCATAATTTCATCAACATAACAACAATTGTAGAAATGACAAATAGAACGACTGCATATTTTAAGACAAACCTAGTGTCCAAAGGCAAAAACTATAGCAAATCACATACAACTTTACAATGTGATTTACTAGGTTTTGCCTGTGGACACTAGAAGCTAAGATAGCCCCATTCACATGTATAAATGTATTTTAGGTGTTGCTGCTCATCAGTGCATTTTCACACTCAATCACTTGTAGGACATCCAAATTGGGTTTTAGATTCTTCTTGAATATTTCTGATGTCATGGCAATTCTCACTTTTTCAGGCAAACTGTACCATAGTTTTGGTGCTGCAAGGTAACGCCCAGTCTTTAAACTTATTTTTGAGACATGCAGCTGGTTCTAAACAGATGCTTGTTGTTGCTTCAGGTTATGTTCTTGTTTAGATTAGAATTGAAAAGCTTCTTGATTGTACTTACATGCCCGATTACTTGTTGCCTCGATTAAACAAAACAATTGTCAATAATACCAAAAAGGTACCTACTTCTTCAGGCATTCCCTGTCTGAACACTTTTATATATCATTCCCACACTACCCCTGGTCCCCATGGCCTGTCGGTCCCCATGTTCCCCTATCATATGCCATTCTCTGGAGCAATCCTGAAATTGTCATGCAATTAAGATTACATGATAGAGATGCATGATATCAACATCAGCTAACATTTTTGCAGACAAACTTTTGCTATTGATACTCAGATTCAGATTAAAGCAGCAAAGACACCCACTTGAGGGAAGACAATATGACAGTCTGCATAATTGGGATCTAAAACTGATGCTATTTGTTCTTGAATATCTGCCGAAGATTTTCAGATCACAACCGCGTCTTGAACCAATTCAGACTTCGTCCAAAGCCAAGAAACCATTTTGATATAATGCTAGACACTATACATGTAAACCATGTAAACCATAAGGCACTGAGATCTATCTCTAAAAGACTAGATCAGATAACAATGTGCAGCACTGCTTTTGGCATTGAATGCCATCGCCTTACTCCAGAGGTCCAGTAGAGTCTGCACTGAGATTATATAATGAATGAGGTTTTAAAAGTCTTCATTTAAATGACAAGACACTGAACCTTCCATTGACCAGAGATGGCGCGATCTACCTTGTGACAGAAACAGAGTGATACTGACTATAAGAGAGACTGCCACCACTAGGGTCAGATGAATAACTGGTTCCCAACTGAGTTCCTGATAATATGGTGCCTCACCTTAATAGAATACAGGAGTTGGAACTCGCACTGACTGAATCGCTCACGTCTGCACACACTCATTGCTTTCACATCAATCTCTCTGAAGAGTTGCAAACCTCAATCTCTTCCTGCACTTTACTCCAATTTTGTCCCATCACAATGCTGATTATGCCCCTTGATTCCTTTTACGTGGTGATCTGTCTGCTGCTTTTAGCTTTCTACTTGTGTCTGGGTACAATGATTTGTACAGTCGGAGGGTCTAAACGAGTTATTAGTAATCGTGCCACACGTGTCTGTCCATCACTTTCAATGGAGGCCAACTTCTGCAGAGCCTCCATGTTTCCCATGTTGAAAGTAGAGAAGATGACATTTCGTCGGCCATCATGAATCACAAAGTGCCGTTTTCACAGTGTCACAGTCCACTCTAATTCTATATCACAGTGTTTGGCTGTAAGATAATATCAAAGCCATGCAAAAATGCTTGAAGGAGCATTTCAAGAGCATTCAAAGACTAATTTAAGCAATTCTTAGAAAATATATGGGCATATAAAAGAACTTCCATCATCAAATTGATAGATTCAAGATGTTTAAATACATAAATTTGGTATGCAGTTACACACAAAATCTTGCCTCCTCTACTTTGTGCAGAAAACATATCAAAAGCAAACCCCATGATTCTGGGTAAATAAAACAATCCACACCATTGCTTGGTGGGATTTGAGGGAATTGCTAAAGAAAATATGAATAAGTAGTTTGCCTTCAGAAATGACACGTTCATTACTGGGCAGATTTTGAAGGGCCTTTTGTTGAGAAAATGTGGCGTTTTGGCACCAGCTAAGAAGAGGTGGATTGTAACAGGGAAAGCTGTTAGTTGCCTATCATGATATATAATGGACCATTAGTCCACTACAAAACTGTTTTTGATATCTCTTCTTTTTGAAAAATGACTGGAGGATCAATGATAAAAGATAATTTCGTGGTAGTTACCAAGTTTTTTAAGACTGTGCCAACATTTGCAAGAAATACATTGTTAAGACAGTGATGGATACTTTTAATATGGGAAAAGAATTTCCCAAGCACCCAAGAACTTCAAATTAAGACCACCAAAAGTGTCATTTATGAGAGTCTCTGGAAAAATTGTCTCCCGGAGTTATTAATTTGACAATAACTGCATGGGACACCAGTTGGTTTTTAGACAACCATTGCCATGCATGCAAAGGGGGGGAGGGTTGTTCTAGTGGTAGTGTGCTGGACTGCCAATCGCTGGGTCCAGGGTTCGAATCCAGTTCTTGCCGGGTCACCTGGGCCTATGTTGGATGGCTGTTTCAATCATCCTTTCCCTCATTGCCGTGACCTCCTCCTGTCCTAATTAGCCTACCAAGTGCATAAATACAGGAGGTAAAGCCCCAATCATAGATCTGTCCATGTATGCAAAGATATAGATTACAGTATAAATCAAAAACACCTACTTACCTGACTGCTGTTGTTAAATGCCAAGCTGATGACTACTGTTCATCAAGATCTTGATGTGTATTTGAAAATATTTCTATAATTATGTTAGTAACAAGTCATGCCACTGTGAATTGTGGGTTCAAGGAAAAGATGTAAGGAGACAATGCTTTTGAGATATCATAAAAAAATAGAAATTGCCTAATAATAGTTTGGAACTTGCTGTATTTCATGACTTCGCTGTATTTCAAAGTCATAGGCCTACAAATGTTGGAGGTAGAATCGCAAGGGCAAGTACAGATGAATTCACAGTTTTGATGCAAACAAAATGTTGCTTCTTCTTCTTGTGGGTTGCTTCTTCTTCTTGTGGAAAACTAATCAATAACAATAACAAACTCCATGATCCTTTGTATAAATAAAAGATGCATGTCTTCACCTGATCGGATTTGAGGAAATCATGAGAATGTAAATAAGCAGTTTGCCTTTGAAAATGGTACCCCCATCACAGGGCAGCATTTGAAGGGCTTTTGGCGTGGAAATACGGTTTGTATTCACACAGCAGCCATAACTGAGAAATGTTGACCATAGAACAAGATTTTGTTTCTTCGCACACTCTTCTATCTATCATAAAAAAATAACAGGAGTCGAGGATAAAACATATGACACTGTAAAATATTGAACACTAACAATACAATCTCTATATAAAATTGCATTGTTAACAATGATGTTTTCAATGTTTTGCATTTTGCTTTTATCTTGTTCTTATCTTACAGTTACTTCATCGTAGAAACATGTGGGAATATAGATTGAGCTTAATATTTGTTGTACTTTTAATTCAGGTTGAAAATTTTCAGTAACTGATTTATAAGATGAACAAAAAAAAACATCTTACACACAGTCTGTCTCATTTCAAGCATGGACGGTCAACATCAAAATTCTCCCAAAAACGGCACCAAAACATTACAAAAATATGATAGACAAATTACAAAATAGCTTATCTATCAGTGAGTATGTATATATCTACTGTGTGACCAATAGATGCTGAGAAATCAGGCCAAACACCAGTTCGCATGTTGTGAGAGTGAGACAAACTGTAGTAAAATATCAATAAAGACTCATATAACCGTACATCATGTTATATTAGGAATCATCTTTCCCTGGGGGCTGTTGAACATCGGACGCTTCTTGCATGACACAAGGTTGTCACTGGTCCCCATGTTCTCCATCACTTCTCCCATAATGAAATACTCAGTTGATGATGATTTATCTGTCAAGACATTGTGCTGTTGCATGACCCAGTAAAGTCAATAACATGACACATCTTCCAAAATAAGCTAAGGAAGTTATTGTTATCCAGCCAAAATTGATGTTTGACTTGTCAACATAATATGCACTGAAACTTGCATGCCCATAGAACATTTGGGTGAAGCGACGCAACATCTTCTAGGCCGACAAACTGGGGCACTGGGCCATCAACAGATCAGAGATCAAAGAAAGACTGATCAAATAAGGAAGTGATCCAGACATTGATGCATTCTTGTCAGAGCTTGGTCATGCAGAGGTGACACTAGTTTTAAACTAATGTTCTTTTATGTTATCAAAACCGATTTCAAATAAAAATTGTCTATGTCTATGTCTATAGGGAAGTAGTTGCTTGGCATGTCATGGTGCAATGACTTGAATGACTAGTTACCTGTTATCTAATGCGAATGTATTTAGAAGAGCAAACAGTATTTGCCCTACTTGTACTTCAGGTTTCAAACACGAAATTGGAGAGAAATTTGTTAATGAATCGCTTTGTAGTTGCTTGCAGTCATAATTTCATCAACATTTTAAAACAACAATCGTAGAAATGACACATAGAAACTTAGAAAGACTACATATTTTAAGATAAGCCTAGTGTCCAAAGGCAAAACCTAGCAAATCACATACTTTACAATGTTATTTACTGGGCTTTGCCTATGGACGCAAGAAGCTAAGGTAGACCTGTTCACCTGCATAACTGTATTTTAGGTGTTGCATGTTTTGATTTGGAATTTCTTGTAAAAAGCCAGACATAGGCTTAATTCTAAGCCAAAGTGTACCGATTTACAGAAAAAAGATAAGATTACAAATTGTTTTTACTGTGACAGATTGCAAGAATGCTTCTGTCTACATAAATTGAACTTCATTCTGCAACTAAATACAGGTGTATTAATTGTGGCTCATCTAACTGATGATCTTTTTGTCACTTTCAGCAGAAAACAGTTCCGCTTCATTGTAAGTTATAATACTGATTAAGGAAATGCCACACATGTTTTTGTAGTCATTAAACCTATGCAATTCTTGGCCTGATTTATACTAAAACTGTCAGTGCTTACGCTTACCAAAAGGAGACCCAGCCAATGCTAAAATTGACGATTTAAATATTTTAGTTACTGAATATCATTTCCAGCTTTCAAGAATAAATATTTAGTAGTCAAGTTGCCAAACCTGATTTTTTACCCTAACCCTGCACCGACGGATAAAGTTTTTTTCGCAGTAGATTTGGGGTCCTTAGACCCTCCATAAAACATAAATGGCGGGTAACGAGAGCGTATCCTTGAGCATTT
Organism: Platynereis dumerilii; assembly: GCA_026936325.1. Classification (NCBI taxonomy): domain Eukaryota; kingdom Metazoa; phylum Annelida; class Polychaeta; order Phyllodocida; family Nereididae; genus Platynereis; species Platynereis dumerilii. The sequence continues at coordinate 17,137,567 of JAPTHN010000011.1, forward strand.
TGAGAAAATGGCCTAATTCAAAATGGCCACCAAAACGAGCATTGGTCTTCCTAACTTTCTTATTTTTTTGGCTAGAAAGGTGTGCAATACCTCTATTTCCAGTAAAATTGGCATGGGGAATTCATTTTGAGGGTTTCTAAATGATTTAAGCCCACCTGTTAGCTTCTAGAATTAAAAATGCTAAAAATATCCCTCAAATTTACGATAATTTCAAGAAAAACGTTTCCGTCTGAAAACTGGCTTTATTTCTGGTTTTCTATATGTAACTAAAATGTGAATTTGTTTTAAATACTTAAGAATACGTGCAGGAGATTGTTAATTGATGTGGTACTGGGTAATCATGATGTTGTTCAATGTGGAAATGACTGAATTTTGGACTGAGTTAGACTACAAACCTTGACATTGTAACTATAAGGCTGACATAATTTACTTTTTTTAACTTGCAAATGGGTGCTGCTGTTCAGACAAATTTCAAAACTGTTAAAGCAAAAAGACCTAATGCAATACTCAATATAATATACATGAAGCAGATCTGCAAGTCAGTATCTTTGCTTTTGCCAAACCTGGGATCTATGACATTCCAAGTCTCCCGAATGGCACATACTTCATTGGTGAAACTGAAGAGGAAGCAAAAGTTGAAAAGGCTTATCAACAATCAAGAACCAGTTTTCAAGGAGTAAGAAATGAGTGACAGAGCAACTGGCAACAGTCCAGACATGCAGCAAACCTCAATGCAGCATGCAGATGCAAAGTACCATTGAAAGTGTAATTCCAGATTTGTGAGCATTTGAGCAGTTAAGGAAAATCCAAGACAGAATGTCTCTCACGTCTGAGTGCAATGTCAAGGAATCTGTGTGAGTCCTCATAGAACAGATGCAAGAGCAACACCACAAGAAGTTAGAAACAGTCAAGTTGATGGACTTGTAACTTTAACGTGGATGCAAAGCAGTGATGAGGCTACTTTGCTAAATCAGCTGGATGAAAATGAATGGTTGTTCTTTTTCCAGCTCCATTATTTCCTTCACGGGAAGCATAATGTCACCCTGAAATTGAAGGATGATGATGAAGAAGACAGTTTGAAATTGCAAACAGTACAAGTTTGTTTCCACTGTCAGGCTCACACTGAGGGAACACTGCTCCAGATCAGATAAACTTCAAGACTGCCACAGAAACCGTGGGTGTCAGATTGTAAAAATGATATTGATGGAAAAAAGCCCCAAATGCAGTTGTTGTTCTTCTGAGCAAATTTTAAAATTCAGTTTGAACACAGCTTAGACAGGTTCTTAGTCATCGTAGATGCTTTTGCCACAGATCTGAGCAGCTGTATGGAACGGTTTCCTGTTGTGCCATGGTTATTATGGAGATTGTGCATTGGTTCAGCTGAATCAGTCCCTGACACTACCCCAATAGTAGGCCTACCCCATAACATATTATGTTAAAATGAGAAGCCAATGTTTGTGGACTGTGATGCTCACCCATACAAGCAACCCCATCAATTCTTGCTGTGGGGAATGTGTTGCCGAGGCATATTGCCATTGAAACTCCAGGATTTCATCACAGAAACAGCAATCAAGGAAGCTTGTTGTGGCACCATTGATGACAGTTTTAATCTGCAGGGAAGAGAAAGAGTACACATACAGATGAGAATATATATAAAACTTAGAAAGACTACATATTTTAAGATAAGCCTAGTGTCCAAAGGCAAAACCTAGCAAATCACATACTTTACAATGTTATTTACTGGGCTTTGCCTATGGACGCAAGAAGCTAAGGTAGACCTGTTCACCTGCATAACTGTATTTTAGGTGTTGCATGTTTTGATTTGGAATTTCTTGTAAAAAGCCAGACATAGGCTTAATTCTAAGCCAAAGTGTACCGATTTACAGAAAAAAGATAAGATTACAAATTGTTTTTACTGTGACAGATTGCAAGAATGCTTCTGTCTACATAAATTGAACTTCATTCTGCAACTAAATACAGGTGTATTAATTGTGGCTCATCTAACTGATGATCTTTTTGTCACTTTCAGCAGAAAACAGTTCCGCTTCATTGTAAGTTATAATACTGATTAAGGAAATGCCACACATGTTTTTGTAGTCATTAAACCTATGCAATTCTTGGCCTGATTTATACTAAAACTGTCAGTGCTTACGCTTACCAAAAGGAGACCCAGCCAATGCTAAAATTGACGATTTAAATATTTTAGTTACTGAATATCATTTCCAGCTTTCAAGAATAAATATTTAGTAGTCAAGTTGCCAAACCTGATTTTTTACCCTAACCCTGCACCGACGGATAAAGTTTTTTTCGCAGTAGATTTGGGGTCCTTAGACCCTCCATAAAACATAAATGGCGGGTAACGAGAGCGTATCCTTGAGCATTTTGAGAAAATGGCCTAATTCAAAATGGCCACCAAAACGAGCATTGGTCTTCCTAACTTTCTTATTTTTTTGGCTAGAAAGGTGTGCAATACCTCTATTTCCAGTAAAATTGGCATGGGGAATTCATTTTGAGGGTTTCTAAATGATTTAAGCCCACCTGTTAGCTTCTAGAATTAAAAATGCTAAAAATATCCCTCAAATTTACGATAATTTCAAGAAAAACGTTTCCGTCTGAAAACTGGCTTTATTTCTGGTTTTCTATATGTAACTAAAATGTGAATTTGTTTTAAATACTTAAGAATACGTGCAGGAGATTGTTAATTGATGTGGTACTGGGTAATCATGATGTTGTTCAATGTGGAAATGACTGAATTTTGGACTGAGTTAGACTACAAACCTTGACATTGTAACTATAAGGCTGACATAATTTACTTTTTTTAACTTGCAAATGGGTGCTGCTGTTCAGACAAATTTCAAAACTGTTAAAGCAAAAAGACCTAATGCAATACTCAATATAATATACATGAAGCAGATCTGCAAGTCAGTATCTTTGCTTTTGCCAAACCTGGGATCTATGACATTCCAAGTCTCCCGAATGGCACATACTTCATTGGTGAAACTGAAGAGGAAGCAAAAGTTGAAAAGGCTTATCAACAATCAAGAACCAGTTTTCAAGGAGTAAGAAATGAGTGACAGAGCAACTGGCAACAGTCCAGACATGCAGCAAACCTCAATGCAGCATGCAGATGCAAAGTACCATTGAAAGTGTAATTCCAGATTTGTGAGCATTTGAGCAGTTAAGGAAAATCCAAGACAGAATGTCTCTCACGTCTGAGTGCAATGTCAAGGAATCTGTGTGAGTCCTCATAGAACAGATGCAAGAGCAACACCACAAGAAGTTAGAAACAGTCAAGTTGATGGACTTGTAACTTTAACGTGGATGCAAAGCAGTGATGAGGCTACTTTGCTAAATCAGCTGGATGAAAATGAATGGTTGTTCTTTTTCCAGCTCCATTATTTCCTTCACGGGAAGCATAATGTCACCCTGAAATTGAAGGATGATGATGAAGAAGACAGTTTGAAATTGCAAACAGTACAAGTTTGTTTCCACTGTCAGGCTCACACTGAGGGAACACTGCTCCAGATCAGATAAACTTCAAGACTGCCACAGAAACCGTGGGTGTCAGATTGTAAAAATGATATTGATGGAAAAAAGCCCCAAATGCAGTTGTTGTTCTTCTGAGCAAATTTTAAAATTCAGTTTGAACACAGCTTAGACAGGTTCTTAGTCATCGTAGATGCTTTTGCCACAGATCTGAGCAGCTGTATGGAACGGTTTCCTGTTGTGCCATGGTTATTATGGAGATTGTGCATTGGTTCAGCTGAATCAGTCCCTGACACTACCCCAATAGTAGGCCTACCCCATAACATATTATGTTAAAATGAGAAGCCAATGTTTGTGGACTGTGATGCTCACCCATACAAGCAACCCCATCAATTCTTGCTGTGGGGAATGTGTTGCCGAGGCATATTGCCATTGAAACTCCAGGATTTCATCACAGAAACAGCAATCAAGGAAGCTTGTTGTGGCACCATTGATGACAGTTTTAATCTGCAGGGAAGAGAAAGAGTACACATACAGATGAGAATATATAATTTCCTCAGGAGAACTTCTACACAGCAAAATGTTTTGAACTTCAGCATATCTCTTGGCAATATTGTCCAAACACCCATGATGGTTGTTGCTCTACCCTTGTTTGCCAGGCAACAAAATCAATTGTACTGTTCACAATATTCAGACTGTCTTCTCCATCTTCATCCATCATAATCAGGGTGACATTACTATTTAGGGCTTCCTGTGAAAAAAATAATGGAGCAGTAAACTGGTGATATGAGAAAAACAAAATTCTGGACTCTGATTTAGCAAAGTATAGACTTTTCATTGTTTTACCTCCAGGTTTAAGGTGCAAGTCCATCAACTGGACTGATTCCCATTTCTTGTGGTGTTGCTCTATGAGGATCTCACAGCTTCCTTGACATTGCTCTCAAATACTAGAGATATTCTGTCATGGAGCCTCCAAACCTGCTCGATCCCTGAAGAATCTGGAATAACACTGTCTAATGTATCTAACATACATCTGTTCCGTTGAGATTTTCTGTCTTGTCTGTTGACATGACCAGTTGCTCTTTCACTCATTTCTTTCTCTTCTTGTTCTTGATTGTTGATAAGCCTTTTCAACTTTTGCTTCTTCTTCAGTTTCACTAATCAAGTATGTGCCATTCAGGCGACTTGGAATGTCATAGATCCCATTTTTGGCAAAAGCAAAGATATTGACATCTTATGCAGATCTCCTTTATGTATTTTATGTTGAGTATTGCATTAGGCTCTTTTGCTTTAACAGATTTGAAGTTTGTCTGAACAGCAGCCCCCATTTGCCAGTCAAAAAAGTAAATTATGTAAGCCTTAGAGTGACAATGTCAAGGTCTGTAGTCTAACTCAGTCCCAAAATCAGTCATTTCCTCATTGAACAACATCATGATTACCCAGTACCACATCAATTAACAATCTTTTGCAGTTTTTCTTAAGTATTTAAAACAAATTCACATTTTAGTTACATATAGAAAACAAGAAATAAAGCAAGTTTTCAGACAGAAACATTTTTCTTGAAATCATCATAAATTTGAGGGATATTTTTAGCGTTTTTAATTCTAGAAGCTAACAGGTGGGCTTAAATCATTTAGAAACCCTCAAAATGAATTCCCCATGCCAATTTTACTGGAAATAGAGGTTATTGCACACCTTTCTAGCCCAAAAAATAAGAAAGTTAGGAAGACCGATGCTTGTTTTGGCGGCCATTTTGAATTCGGCCATTTTCTCAAAATGCTCTAGGATACGCTCTCATTACCCGCCATTCATATTTTATGGAGGGTCTAAGGACCCCAAATCCATTGCGAAAAAAACTTTATCCGTCGGTGCAGGGTATAACCCTCTGGCAACCTGACTATAGTATTTCTTTGGAAGAAATTGCCAAACTATTTGATTATTCATTTAACTGACCAATCAATAATCATAGTCCTGTTGCAATACGGGAATGTGAGCCCATGCATTCACCAGTTCTCACATTCCAGGATACTGAGATAGCAGTTATGGATGATTATGAACCAATGTAGGGGAGCAATTAATTCAGTCAATTATCGCAATGCATGGTTGTATTGTTTCCAAGACAATAATGTGGCATCGACTTTTCAAACTGCTTATAAGAATGTGTAATATCTGCTGTTGTCGTCTGCAGGGAAAACATATTTATTTCTTTTATCCATAGTTTCGAGGTAACCCTGCCTTTTATATTGATATTGTCCTTTGTATTATATATATGAATATTTTAATGTGCCAGTGTGGCAAAATATATTATTTTCACTCTTTTGCTGCCTGAACACTACGAGGGGTTTTCCATAAGTTCTGTCCAACTTGCCATAACTTTTGCAATATTTGATATAGGAGCATGATATTTGGGTCAAATAATATTGAAGTCATTTTCAAATGATCCCGAAAAAATCAGATCATAGAAATAAAAATAAATGGTTAATATGTTACCATGGAAACCAAAAGTCATGAAATGCGGCCCAGGGCACTTTTAGAGACTCAAGATTCATTTTATCTTGTCAGAAATTCATTTTTTACCAGGGATACAGGACAAGAAATGTATTAAAAATAATCCCTAACATTTCACAAATTCTTAAAATAATTAACTTGACACTGAGTACATTTCCTCTAACTTTATATATCCCTTAAAAAGTCAATGCCTCATAGTCCTCATATTGAGATCACCGTTGGTGTTTTGCAGACTTTTTGTGCTTTACGATGGGTTTTCCATAAGTTCTGTCCAACCTTTCATAACTTTTGCTAGATTATCTGCAGAAAAATGATACTAGGGTCAGTTGATATTGAAGTAATTTGCAGATGATCCCCAAAAAATCAGATCGTAGAAGTAAAAATAAATAGTTGATTTGTTGCTATGGAAACCAAAAGTCATGAAATGCGACAGAGATCTTGTTAGAAGACACATACTTGATATATCTTGTCAAAATATGTAATAAGGGACCGTTCAGAATTTATGACTTTTAGTACCCCACCCCTAGGTTTCATGCTTATTTTTAGTACCCCCCCCCCTCGACATACAAAGCACTACACACATATATACAATGTCACGCATAAGGATTTGCGTCGTTTCGCGGACTTTTGCGCGTAAAAAAGTCAAGCTAAACTAATGACTGGGACCCTGTTAATACATTATCTGAAACTTTTTAACCATATCTTAATAAGGCACCTCAGTCTTCATGTTAAGGTCTGTTTTGGCATTGTTCAGTCTTCTTTTCTTAGGTCTTCCAACGTGTGTTTTCTTCATTCAGAAAAAGGTTGTACAATGTGTTTTTGGTTCTGTGACTTATACTATCTTCCCCTATGTGTGACAGAAGGTTCTTACTCTCTCTCTGGTAGTTTTTGTCCATTTAAATTGAAGAAATATAACAGGTATATATGGTGTCATTCATATCCAAAAAATTGCTCATCTCGTAAAAATGAGTAACTGCACAGGTGATGGTAAAGTAACTGAGATGTGACAATAATTTCAGTTTCCATTGTTATTAATGATTTTACAAATAACTGATAGTATTTCATGAAAGAAATTATGAATATACCCTAATTCAATAAGTCAAAACACAGATAATGTAAGCAGGTGTTCAATTCTTTTTAAGTGAGCACTACAAAATCTGGGCCGCATTTCATGACTTCTGGTTTCCATAACAACAGATTAAGCATTTATTTTTATCTATATGATCTGATTTTTTGGGTGTTATTTGAGAATTACGTCAGTATTATCTGAGCCAAATATCATGTTTCTATATCAAATCTAGCAAAAATTATGATTAGTTGGACAGAACTTATGGAAAACCCCTCGTATTATCGTTCCTGCACTGCTTGCACAGTGGTAGGCAAATCTACGGGCTACACCTTTATAGCAATAGATTTGATAAAAGCTGAAGCAAAATGTGACTGATTTAATTTCATGTTTTGAAAACACGATTTAAGGATACCGTTATATGACCAAACAGTCACAGGAATTATATGATAATCTTTTGCAAGATAGAATGAAATGGCTTTTCATCTTTAAATAATCATTTTCAATTATCATCATGTTAATTCATATAATTGATACGGGAAAAATTGAAAATGGATATAAATTGTTGCTGATGACTGGATTGCAAATGGATCGGAATAATATGAAGAATTTGTTGAATATTATATACCTTGTTTTTACACTGTTTTTACACTTTTTTTACTTTCTACCCCAAGCTAATTATGATTCTGTATCAGATTACTTAATAGGAGGTGTACCAAATGGGATCAGAAAGGCAAGTCTCAAATAGCTTAGCATTGTATTCTATGAGGATGTAATTGTGTTGAAGTCTCGTTTGTAGACATATCATATGCCTTCCAATGAGGCAACACTGAAATTGTCATGCAATTATGATTACATGACCGAGATGCAACATTTCTGCATCAGGGGACACTTTTACAGACAACCTTTGCCATGCATGCAAAGGGGGGGCAGGAGGGTTGTTTTCGTAGTAGTGTGCTGGACTGCCAATCGCTGGGTCCAGGGTTCGAATCAAGTTCTTGCTGGGTCACCTGGGCCTTTGTTGGATGGCTGTTTCAATCATCCTTCGCTTCATTCCTTGTCCTCCTCCTGTCCTAATTAGCCTACCAAGTGCATAAATACAGGACGTAAAGCCCCAATCATACATCCATCCATGAATGCAAAGATATAGATTACACTATAAATCAAAAACACCTACTTACCTGAGCGCTGTTGTTAAATGCCAAACTGATGACTACTGTTCATGAAGATCTCGAGGTGCGTTTGAAAATATTTATATAATCATGTTAGTACCAAGTCATGCCACTCTGAATTGTTGGGTTCAAGGCAAAGATGTAAGGAGAAAATGTTTTTGAGATATCATAAAAAAAAGCAGTTGCCTAGTAAGACTTTGGATCCTGCTGTATTTCAGTACCTCGCTGAATTTCTAAGTCATAGGGCCTATACAAATGTTGCAGGTAGAATCGCAAGGGCAAGTACAGATTCACTGTTCTGATGCAAACAAAAAGTTGCTTCTTCTTGTGGAAAACCAATCAATAACAATAACAAACTCCATGATCCTATGTGTAAATATGACATCCATGTCTTCACCTGATTGGATTTGAGGAAATCATGAGAATGTGAATAAGCAGTTTGCCTTTGAAAATGGCACACCCATCAAGGGGAAACATTTGAAGGGCTTTTGGTATGGATTCTGTGGAAATACGGTTGGTATTCTCACAGCAGCCATTACTGAGACAAGTGGGGATGTGGCGATAGAAGAAGATTTTGTTTCTTCACACACTCTTCTATAATGACAAAAATAACAGGAGTCAAGGATAAGAAATATGACACTATAAAGTATTGAACACTACCAATACAATGCGTACATAAAATTGTATTGTTAACAATGATATTTTCAATGTTTTGCATTTTGCTTCTACCTTGTTCTTATCTTGCAGTTACTTCATTGTAGAATCATGTGGGAATATACATATTGAGTTTAATACTTGTTGTATTACATCTTACAGTCTGTCTCATTTCAATCATGGATGGTCAATGTCAAAATTCCCACAAAAACGGCACCAAAACATCACAAAAATATGATAGACAAATTACAAAATAGCTAATCTATCAGTGAGTATGTATATATCTACTGTTTGACCAATAGATGCTGGCCCCCGCAGGTCTCGGGCCTCCTCGTGGCGGTGGGTGGTAACACTAAGGTGAAGACCTCTATCCTTAGTGGCCAACATGAGACAGTGTGCATGCACGGTGTGTCCCCTACCTTACAGGGGAATATCAATGAATATGTCATTTACCATGATTCCAAACCGGATCGTACGTCAACCGGGTTACCAAGGTGCGCGTCCCTCAGCGGGAAACCAGGCTGAGATCGAAAAATTTGCGACTGGACTACCAAGATTTCCACGGACAAGATCATCCTCGGATGACTTGATTGACCCTGACCGCCCCTCACTCATGTCAAAAGATGAAACTTGCCTCGTGATAACTGGTATTGAAAAATCACTAGAGGACCTATCAGCCATCGCTGTATACGAAATTGTTGCAGACATTTGTGACAACACAGTAGCAGATACAATAAAGCGTCAAGTCAATGGAACGTTTCTCATTCAACCACAGGATGACACACAAAAAGAGAAATTGACATTTGTCAAAGACATAGCGAATACACAAGTCTCCATTGAACCTTTCCAAAAACCAGGCAAAGGCATTATCTTCTCGAAAGAGAGCAAGACATGCTCGGACTCACAACTCACAAAGTGGTTCCGAAAACATGGTATTACCCAATTCAAACGTTTGTCCCAACGAAATGGTTATGAATCCATAAAACTGACATTCAAAAACAACAATGTACCCAAGAAAGTACCTGTAGCTTTTGAAAAGTGCAGAGTTTGCCCACTCTTTCCCCGACCAAAACGCTGTTTCAATTGCCAATTGTATGGACATATCAGCACAACATGTAGACGGTTCACAATTTGTGCCAATTGTGGTGATCGAGATCACACTCACACGAGAGACAAACCATGCTTCAGGCCCTCGCATTGTGTCAATTGCCGAGGGGACCACCCTGCGTTTAGCCACAACTGTGAAGTCTTCAAGAGAGAAAAAGAAATTGTACAATTTCAGATTGACACAGGATGTTCGTTTCCTGAAGCCAAGCGCATAGTTCAACAGGACATGGACAAAACTGACCAAGACGCAGATTACCCAAGACCAGTTTTACATTCGTCACCACGGAGAAGGATTCAACTTTTTGAGAACCTTTTCAAGGATATGTTTGGGACAACGCCTTCACCAGACCGACCAAAGACGGGAGAAACTGTGAAATATCCTGACTCTGACTTATGCATACCACCCAGTAAAAAGATTCAACAAAGTCAACCATCCTCTCCTTGTGCTCCACGGACAAAACTGTCACTCCAACAACCAAAGAAGAAAGAAACGGCTTCTGAGTACGAGAAACCATCCAAAATAACAAATCGAGACAGCTCAACAGACCAACCATTTCCTTGCACAGACAAGAGAAACATGACAAGCAACAAAAAAACACCTGTCACATCTCACAGACTTAACAAATCAAGAACCTTGACACAAACCAAGACAACTGAATTAACTCCCTTGATACAAACCAAGGATGTCTCTAAATAGCCCAACAAGGTGCTGATGAGACGTAAAGAACAAACACACACACACCAATAGATGCTGAGCAATCAGGCCAAACACCAGTTCGCATGTTGTGAGACAAACTGTAGTAAAATATCAATAAATAGGCCTACTAATATAACCGTACATCATATTCTATTAGCATAATCTGTCCCTGGGGGCTGTTGAACATCGGACGCTTCTTGCATGACAGAAGGGTTTCACTGGTCCCCATGTCCTCCATCACTTCTCCCGTAATGAAATACTCAGTTGATGATTTATCTGTCAAGATACCGTGCTGTTGCGTGACCTACTAAAATTAATAACATGACACATATTCCAAAATAAGCTAAGGAATTATTGTAATCCAGCCAAAATTAATGTTCAACTTGTCAACATAATATGCACTGAAACTTACATGCCCATAGAACATTTGGGTGAAGCGACGCAACATCTTCTAGGCCGACAAACTGAGCTAAACTGGGGCACTGGGCCATCAACAGATCAGAGATCAAAGAAAGACTGATCAAATAAGGAAGTGATCCAGACATTGAATCATGCTTGTCAGAGCTTGGTCATGCAGAGGGAAAGAGGTTTTTTTGGCATGTCATGGTGCAATGACCTAAATGACTTGTTACCTTTTATCTAATGCTAATTTATTTAGAAGAGCAAACAGTATTTTCCCTACTTGTACTTAAGTTTTCAAACACAGAATTGGAGAGAAATTTTAAAAAAGCCAGATATAGGTTTCAAAGCCAAAATGTGCAACTTCATCAAAAAAAAGATAAGATTACAAATTGTTTTTACTGAAACAAATTGCTAGGATACTTCTTTCTAGATAAATGGAAGTTCAGTGTGCAACTAAATGCAGGTGTATTAATTGTGTCTCATCTAACTGATAATCTTTTTTCGTCTCCTTCAGCAGGAAACGGTTCTGCTTCATTATATGTTATTATACTGGATAAGGAAATGCCACACATTGTTTTGTAGTTATTAAACCTATGCAGTTAATGGCCTGATTGATACTTACAACTGTCAGTGCTTACTCTAACCAAAAGGAGACCTAACCAATTCTAAAATTGACAGTTTAAATATTTTAGTTACTGTATATCATATCCAGCTCTTAAGATAAAATATATAGTATTTATTTGGAAGGAATTGCCCGACTATTTGATTATTCATTTAATTGACCAATCTATTATCATAGTCCTGCTCCAATTACGAGAATCTGAGCCCTTGCATTCACCAGTTCTCATATTCCAGGATACTGAGATAGCAATTATGGATGATTATGATACAATGTAGGAGAGCAATTAATTAAGTCAATTAATGCATATATATAGTTGTATTGTTTCCAAGACAATTGTGTGGCTTTGACTTTTCCAACAGCTCATAAGAATGTGTAATATATCTGCTGTTGTCGTCTGCCGGGAAAACATATTTATTTCTTTTATCCATAGTTTCGAGGTATCCCTGCCATTTATATTGATATTGTCCTTTGTATTATGAATATTTTAATACGCCAGTGTGGCAAATAAATTATTCTCTTTCTCTCTTTTCTCTCTCTCTCTAGTTCCAGTAAGCTGCTCATCAGCGCATTTTCACACTCAATCACTTGTAGGACATCCAAATTGGGTTTTAGATTCTTCTTGAATATTTCTGGTGTCATGGCAATTCTCACTTTTTCAGGCAAACTGTACCATAGTTTTGGTGCTGCAAGGTAACGCCCGGTCTTCAAACTTATTATTGTGACATGGAGCTGGTTCTAAACTGATGCTTGTTGTTGCTTCAGGTTATGTTCTTGTTTAGATTAGAATTGAAAAGGTTCTTGAATGTATTTACATGCCTGATTACTTGTTGCCTCGATTAAACAAAACAATTGTCAATAATACCAAAAAGGTACCTACTTTTTCAGGCATTCCCTGTCTGAACACTTTTATATCATTCCCACACTACCCCATGGATTTAATGAGAGCTGAAGCAAAATATGACAGATTTTTTTTCATGTATTGAAATATGATTTGAGGATATAGGAACGAACATGATATACGAGTTATATGCTTACCTTTTGCAAGATAGAATGAAATGGCTTTTCATCTTTAAATAATCATTTTCAAATATCATCATGTCAATTCATAAAATTTATATGGAAATATTACACATGGGTATAAATTGTTGCTAATGACTTGATTGTAAATGGATCTGGAATATTATGAAGAATTTGTTGAATGAAACCTACTTTTTTCACACTTTTTTTCACTTTCTTCCAAGCTAATTATGATTCGGTATCAGATGACTTAATAGGAAAGGACACAGAAATCCAAATGGGATCAGAAAGGCAAGTCTCAAATACCTTGCATTGTATTCTATGAGGATGTAATTGTGTTGGATTCTCTTTTGCAGACATATCATATGCCATTCTCTGGAGCAATATACTGAAATTGTCATGCAATTAAGATTACATGATAGAGATGCATGATATCAACATCAGCTAACATTTTTGCAGACAAACTTTTGCTATTGATACTCAGATTCAGATTAAAGCAGGAAAGACACCCACTTGAGGGAAGACAATATGACAGTCTGCATAATTGGGATCTAAAACTGATGCTATTTGTTCTTGAATATCTGCCGAAGATTTTCAGATCACAACCGCGTCTTGAACCAATTCAGACTTCGCCCAAAGCCAAGAAACCATTTTGATAAAATGCTAGACACTATACATGTAAACCATAAGGCACTGAGATCTATCTCGAAAAGACTAGATCAGATAACAATGTACAGCACTGCTTTTGGCATTGAATGCCATCACCTTACTCCAGAGGTCCAGTAGAGTCTGCACTGAGATTATATAATGAATGAGGTTTTAAAAGTCTTCATTTAAATGACAAGACACTGAACCTTCCATTGACCAGAGATGGCACGATCTACCTTGTGACAGAAACAGAGTGATACTGACTATAAGAGAGACTGCCACCACTAGGGTCAGATGAATAACTGGTTCCCAACTGAGTTCTTGATAATATGGTGCCTCACCGTTGTAAAATATAGTAGGAACAACAGTTCTCGAGGAGTTGGAACTCACACTGACTGAATCACTCACGTCTGCACACACTCATTGCTTTCCCATCAATCTCTCTGAAGAGTTGCAAACCTCAATCTCTTCCTGCACTTTACTCTAATTTTTGTTCCATCACAATGCTGATCATGCCTCTTGATTCCTTTTACATGGTGATCTGTCTGCTGCTTGTAGCTTTCTTCTTGTGTCTGGGTACAATGATTTGTACAGTCGGAGGGTCTAAACGAGTTAATAGTAATCGTGCCACATGTGTCTGTCCATCACTGTCAATGGAGGCCAACTTCTGCAGAGCCTCCATGTTTCCCATGTTGAAAGTAGAGAAGATGACATTTCGTCGGCCATCATGAATCACAAAGTGCCGTTTTCACAGTGCCACAGTCCACTCTAATTCTATATCACAGTGTTTGGCTGTAAGATAATATCAAAGCCATGCAAAAATGTTTGAAGGAGCATTTCAAGAGCATTCAAAGACTAATTTAAGCAATTCTTAGAAAATATATGGGCATATAAAAGAACTTCCATCATCAAATTGATAGATTCCAGATGTTTAAATACATAAATTTGGTATGCAGTTACACACAAAATCTTGCCTCCTCTACTTTGTGCCGAAAACATATCAAAAGCAAACCCCATGATTCTGGGTAAATAAAACAATCCACGCCATTGCTTGGTGGGATTAGAGGGAATTGCTAAAGAAAATATGAATAAGTAGTTTGCCTTCAGAAATGACACGTTCATTACTTGGCAGATTTTGAAGGGCCTTTTGTTGAGAAAATGTGGCGTTTTGGCACCAGCTAAGAAGAAGTGGATTGTAACAGAGAAAGCTGTTAATCGCTTATAATGATAGATAATGGACCATTAGTCCACAACAAAACTATTTTTGATATCTCTTCTTTTTTAAAAATGACTGGAGGATCAATGATAAACGATAATTTCGCACAGCGAGCCCGAACCAAATCTTGGGTTAAAAAAATGCCCCAGCATAACGATAGGCACCGTTACGAAGCTGAAGATGAGACGAACAAGCAGATGTAAAAAACAAAAAAATCTGTTAAAAACTTTTGAGAATATATATAGCAATTTTTCAATTTCTGGTTTGTCACATTCCTTTGTTTGGGTGATATTCCATATAACTGGGGTGCAAGTTACAAATTCATGTGAGCAAACTTCAAAACAATATTTTTGTGTGTTTTAGATGATATTTTAAAATTAAACAGAATGTTATCTTTATTGGGAAAAGTCCCATATTGACATAGTGTGTGACAAACTTCTTTTTGTGTATTTATAAGAATTGTGTCACAAGCAATAGAGAATTATTTGCTGTCTTTACCAAGGAAATACCACAATTTCTTGATTATTGATACAAAACAAATTATATAATAGTTGTTGTTTAATAAAATTGAAAATTAGAGTAATAAAAAGATATGGCTATTCTGGAAAGGTATAATTCTTCATGAAATGTATGGGTATAAATACTTAGATGTCTGCCTGTGTGCTTGCCTTTGACAGTTTGGTATTTAAAAGAAGAAGAAGTGCGCAATTGGTTTTATGAACTTTGGTATCTTAATTTTAATCAGTTGGTTTCACATTCATTTTAAAAATAAAATCACAGAACTATGAAATAGGGTGAATGGATTGGATATCAGGCAGTGCACAGGTTTGGAAACTCGAATAGACATTTAATATACAGTGTTTTAGCTATTCATAACGCTATGGTTTATCAATTTGTTATTTCATTCCTGAAATGAGTTGAAGTTAA
This sequence comes from Platynereis dumerilii, assembly GCA_026936325.1. Taxonomy (NCBI): domain Eukaryota; kingdom Metazoa; phylum Annelida; class Polychaeta; order Phyllodocida; family Nereididae; genus Platynereis; species Platynereis dumerilii. The sequence continues at coordinate 17,153,089 of JAPTHN010000011.1, forward strand.
TGACAGAAGACCATGGATGTTCTTCTACTGAAAACCTTTCATCATTCAATTGGATTGTAGTCAAATAGTATTATACAGGTCAAGTAATGATAGATTATTCAGCTAACATTGTTGTTTGTTTCATAAAATCAAAATAAAGTGAAGTGTTTTCTCCTTACTCTATCTAATTGATAGGATAAGAATATATCAGTACAAAAGCTCTGTCAAATATGCACGCACATACGTTTCATGATACTACTTGCTAATGCCCGGGGAATAGTTGAGCATGCACATTTTTGCAATGCTTATGAAAAATTTACACTTTACTTGGAAATTATGCATGTATGAGTTTGTCACGCCTTTTTTGCATTAAATGCGACAGCATAATTTAAAAAAAAAAGAAAAAAAGATTACTATGTCTTTTGAATGATATTTTGTATCATTGAAACTATTTTTGCAAAGGCGGTGCTCATTTAACAGACTCTCCACATGAGTTGTGATGTTAAAAATGGGGTGTGATAAATCAGAAAGTGAAAAAATTCAATATCTCAAAAAGTTTTCAACAGATTATTTTGTTTTTTACATCTACTTGTTCGTCTCTTCTTCAGCTTCGTAACGGTGCCTATCGTTATGCTGGGGCATTTTTTAAACCCCAAATTTGGTTCTGGCTCGCTGTGTTCGTGGTGGTTATGAAGTTTTTTGAGACTGTGCCAACATTTGCATAAAATACATTGTAAAGACAGTGATGAATACTTTGAATATAGAAAAAATAATTTCCCAAATTTGGCCTCCCATTCAAGAACTTCAAATTAACGCCACCAAATGCGCCATTTATGAGAGTCTCTGGAAAAATTGTCTCACAGTGTTATTAATTTGATAATAACTGCATGGGAGACCAACTTGTCTTCCACTTACAAGCTACTTTGCCCAAATCTTCAGTGGGGGTAGGGTGGTCTAGTGGTAGCATGCTGGCCCGCCAATCGATGGGTCCAGGGTTTGAATCCATCCCTAGCCGGGACAACTGTGCCTAAGTTTGACCGCTGTTTCAATGATCGTTCCCCTCATTGCCTTGTCCTCCTCCTTTCCTACTTAGTTGCAAAGTGCATAAATACAGGGCATAAAGCCTCAATCATCCATCCATCCCAATTTTTAGCATTCCCCAATTCAAGGGGGCAATATGACAATGTGTATGTAACATCAAAACTAAGAAAGAAATCATTGATAAAAAAAAAACTCCCTCTTGGATATCTAATGGTTTCTTCCTAAAAGGATCAATGATAAGTCACTATAATAGGACCCATGGCTGGAACTAAACTGTCCGAGCTTTTCATTAGGTGATTATCATTCTTTGACCCATTGCATGCTTTGGCACTGCAACCCTGCATGTCTCTCCTACTCGCTTCAACCTTCAATCAATTATTTGGATGTTTGGTCCAAGCAACATGAAACAAAGACTGTGTCCTTGACACAACTGACACAGAGAGGCATCACAAAGGAGGCAGCCATGAGATATTCAGGAAGGAGTTTTCGTCAACGAGAAATTACTGATTTCAAGATAATGGTGGGTGTTATATTATTTTGAGCACGTGACATCTTGAAAATTTGTCTCTAAATCAACAAGATCAAGTTTTAAAAAAGCCCATTAGAAATTATTATGACTTAATGCATGGAAAGAATCAATTATTTTCTCAAAACTGGCCAGAGAATTATTTATTTCTAAAAAGTTAAGAATTGCCAAAAGATGCATGGCTAAAACTGCAACCCCTTGACACCATGAGTGTGCCGCTGTTTGTTATGCCCAATGCATACTAGAATTGCATGCGATTCCATCTTATGCGATCATGTAGCAACCCCTTTCTGCTGCAGGATCGCAAGTCAGTGCACACTGTAATCCCTGCCTACCGATTTGTGGCAACCCCTCGTTAAATTTGGGGGTAAAATAAGACCCTGAACCCTCTTTTACCCTGGTTTTGGCTGCGACAGCCTCACAAGTCAGTGCACACTTGAAAATTCCCAGTAAACTCATTAAATGTACATTAAAGCCTGCGCTGCCAGCGCACAATATCTAGCAGTGCTAAATATTCTGCGACAGGATCGCAAGTCAATTAACTACCAGCGCAAGTTGGTGCACACCAGAAAAATTGGGGTTGCAACACCCTCACATGCGATCCCATCGCAGAAGTAATGCAAATGTGCATTGGGCATACGACATAGCTGTGGTTTTACCAATTAAGTCCGACTAGCCAAGGCCTTCACTGGACAGGAGTCGTCCATCACCTGGATGTTAGTGGATATCAACGGTAAACATTCTATTAAAGACTCAGTGATGCAAATCTGTATGTCAGAATGGATAAATTTATATCGAAATACCATTGTCCATTAACACAGCATTTATGCAAAATTTCAAACATTAACGTGATGAAATGTGAAAATGCCCCATAACATCACTGGATACTTTCGGCTTTCTCTGATTCAGCTAATGACAAACTGCCCCTGTTCATTAGGTTCATTGTCTAGCATGTATGTAGCAATTGCTGCAAGGGCACAATGTCGTTGTAATCATTTAATTCAAAATGATTATCAAGTGAAGTTTTGAAACTTAATAGTTGCTCTTGATCATTTGTCAAATCCACTGGGTATGTACCTGATAGTCTGCCACATGGAACGGTATTGAATTAATAGTGATGAGCTAAATGCTGGGAGGACACTAAACATCTCAACATCTCACGGTTGTCACGAGATGATTACCTTACCCTTTTGCCCTGTTGCATGCTGTGGCACTCGATCCCTGCATCTCTGTCCATAGCACTTCATTTTCTGATCAATCAAATGGAAGTTCAGTCAAAATGTCATGATCAAGACTGTTCACAGACCCATGCAAATTGCAGCTGGGTAGACAGGTGGTTAAGAACCAGCTCCTGCCTTGAAGAAGGCTCCTGCTTGCATGGGTTTGAACATCATATGGGGAACTCCAGACACTTTCAGAGGATCATGAGCAAATTCCAGCTGGATGTCATTCGAATGACGCACTTCAAATCAAAAACATTTGTTTACCTCTGTTTTGTGAGAGTCATAATTTTGGCACTTTATCTTTATCTATAATTGTGCTCTTTTCTGGTAGTATACATTTATATACATTTATATACTCTGTCATGATTTACGGGTGATAGCCTGATAGGCCTTAGAAAGGATAATCTAATCATTTAAAGATGACCTATTTCTCCCCTCCAAGCAATTAAGTCATTAACTAAGCGTAATTGTTTGGTTCTGGTTGGATTACTTTCGGCACAGGGGATCCGATGACTAATTTGCATACAAAAGGATGCCAAATTTGTCGTCATATTCTATCGATCAACCTCACAGTCAGCAGATTGAATTTTGATGTACAGGCATGCCAAGTAGATGAAATCTTGATGGCTTTCTCAGTTACACTCAGTTGCAATCCACCTCTTACTTGCTGGTGTCATGTGGCCAGAATACCATCCATATTTCACATCAAATGATGGCCCGCCAATCGATGGGTCCAGGGTTTGAATCCATCCCTAGCCGGGACAACTGTGCCTAAGTTTGACCGCTGTTTCAATGATCGTTCCCCTCATTGCCTTGTCCTCCTCCTTTCCTAATTAGTTGCAAAGTGCATAAATACAGGGCATAAAGCCTCAATCATCCATCCATCCCAATTTTTAGCATTCCCCAATTCAAGGGGGCAATATGACAATGTGTATGTAACATCAAAACTAAGAAAGAAATCATTGATAAAAAAAAAACTCCCTCTTGGATATCTAATGGTTTCTTCCTAAAAGGATCAATGATAAGTCACTATAATAGGACCCATGGCTGGAACTAAACTGTCCGAGCTTTTCATTAGGTGATTATCATTCTTTGACCCATTGCATGCTTTGGCACTGCAACCCTGCATGTCTCTCCTACTCGCTTCAACCTTCAATCAATTATTTGGATGTTTGGTCCAAGCAACATGAAACAAAGACTGTGTCCTTGACACAACTGACACAGAGAGGCATCACAAAGGAGGCAGCCATGAGATATTCAGGAAGGAGTTTTCGTCAACGAGAAATTACTGATTTCAAGATAATGGTGGGTGTTATATTATTTTGAGCACGTGACATCTTGAAAATTTGTCTCTAAATCAACAAGATCAAGTTTTAAAAAAGCCCATTAGAAATTATTATGACTTAATGCATGGAAAGAATCAATTATTTTCTCAAAACTGGCCAGAGAATTATTTATTTCTAAAAAGTTAAGAATTGCCAAAAGATGCATGGCTAAAACTGCAACCCCTTGACACCATGAGTGTGCCGCTGTTTGTTATGCCCAATGCATACTAGAATTGCATGCGATTCCATCTTATGCGATCATGTAGCAACCCCTTTCTGCTGCAGGATCGCAAGTCAGTGCACACTGTAATCCCTGCCTACCGATTTGTGGCAACCCCTCGTTAAATTTGGGGGTAAAATAAGACCCTGAACCCTCTTTTACCCTGGTCTTAGCTGCGACAGCCTCACAAGTCAGTGCACACTTGAAAATTCCCAGTAAACTCATTAAATGTACATTAAAGCCTGCGCTGCCAGCGCACAATATCTAGCAGTGCTAAATATTCTGCGACAGGATCGCAAGTCAATTAACTACCAGCGCAAGTTGGTGCACACCAGAAGAATTGGGGTTGCAACACCCTCGCATGCGATCCCATCGCAGAAGTAATGCAAATGTGCATTGGGCATACGACATAGCTGTGGTTTTACCAATTAAGTCCGACTAGCCAAGGCCTTCACTGGACAGGAGTCGTCCATCACCTGGATGTTAGTGGATATCAATGGTAAACATTCTATTAAAGACTCAGTGATGCAAATCTGTATGTCAGAATGGATAAATTTATATCGAAATACCATTGTCCATTAACACAGCATTTATGCAAAATTTCAAACATTAACGTGATGAAATGTGAAAATGCCCCATAACATCACTGGATACTTTCGGCTTTCTCTGATTCAGCTAATGACAAACTGCCCCTGTTCATTAGGTTCATTGTCTAGCATGTATGTAGCAATTGCTGCAAGGGCACAATGTCGTTGTAATCATTTAATTCAAAATGATTATCAAGTGAAGTTTTGAAACTTAATAGTTGCTCTTGATCATTTGTCAAATCCACTGGGTATGTACCTGATAGTCTGCCACATGGAACGGTATTGAATTAATAGTGATGAGCTAAATGCTGGGAGGACACTAAACATCTCAACATCTCACGGTTGTCACGAGATGATTACCTTGCCCTTTTGCCCTGTTGCATGCTGTGGCACTCGATCCCTGCATCTCTGTCCATAGCACTTCATTTTCTGATCAATCAAATGGAAGTTCAGTCAAAATGTCATGATCAAGACTGTTCACAGACCGTGCAAATTGCAGCTGGGTAGACAGGTGGTTAAGAAGAACCAGCTCCTGCCTTGAAGAAGGCTCCTGCTTGCATGGGTTCGAACATCATATGGGGAACTCCAGACACTTTCAGAGGATCATGAGCAAATTCCAGCCAGATGTCATTTGAATGACGCACTTCAAATCAAAAATATTTGTTTACCTCTGTTTTGTGAGAGTCGAAATTTTGGCACTTTATCTTTATCTATAATTTTGTTCTTTTCTGGTAGTATACATTTATATACATTCATATACTCTGTCATGATTTACGGGTGATAGCCTGATAGGCCTTAGAAAGGATAATCTAATCATTTAAAGATGACCTATTTCTCCCCTCCAAGCAATTAAGTCATCAACTAAGCGTAATTGTTTGGTTCTGGTTGGATTACTTTCGGCACATGGGATCAGTTACACTCAGTTGCAATCCACCTCTTACTTGCTGGTGTCATGTGGCCAGAATACCATCCATATTTCACATCAAATAGCCTTCTAAAAGCTGCCCTGCAGTGATCATGCCATTTTCAAAGGCAAACTACTTACCTTTTATGATTCCCAAATAATCCCATCAGGCAACTGAGTTTGTTATATTTGCACATAGAATCATGAGAGTTACAAATTGAGTATTTTTCCTCTAGAAATTGATATATTACTTGGTATTTAACTGTCACAAAGTTTGTGTTAACTTGTGCAGGAAGTAAAGGATTTTCATTTGGCAACATTCCCCTTTTTCCTCTGTTTGCTGAATTAAGCCACTATTGTCTACTTTTTCAACCTGTTATATTTGAACGTATTATGAATATATGTTGGATTGATGTTGTTTTGTGAAACTATCAAGTTACAAGGCAGTGCTGCCACTTTATCTCTACAATTTATCCAAATGTTAATTCTGGAACCTATTCAGTCCAGATCTAGGACTCAGACCTGGCTCAACTCTGTTGGGGTCGTAATGACTTCATACATTAGGACTATCCAAACATAAAAGTGCTAACTCTCTTGGGTCCATGTCTCAAGCATACCTCTGTTCCTGTTCTCATCACACTCATCAAACATTGCATGTGCCACATCACTGACATTTACTTTGTTTTGCAATAGTACCTGTACTTAAACAATTCCTACCTTCTTTAAAATACACCTTCATTTCACATCTTTCCTTGCTACTTTTGATCAATGTGCAAAACTGGGTTATATGCTTTCTCTCAGGCTATCCAGGTGGCAGCAGGGGCCAGGCACACTGACAACTGCTGCCACCACAATATGCCCATAAATACACAGTACGAAGTTCATTTGTTTTCCTAGCCCAATCTATCATTTTCTATCAACAAGAGACATAACCATTCCATTTGCATTTTATGCAAACTGTTTCATATTAAAATATCCATTTATGTTTATCAATTTGCACCACCATGCCCTCCTTCACTGTCATATTCAGGCACACATAATCCTACCCAAAATGGCTCAAATTCCTGCTTGCAACGGGTTTTCTAGTGTGCAATAAACATGCATGTATCAATGTCTGTGTCACTTCTGATTTCAAATCCTCCCCCCCCCTCTCCAAATTATTTTATTTTTTTGCTCAGAGGATGTTGCTTAGCTTTACTGAACTATGCTCAGGGCAGACACCTGTAATTCAAGAGCTGATACAGTAACATTATATTGTCAAGGTAACAGCCTAATTCTAAAGTTAATACATGTAAAAAATGTCTTTACCTTAATTTGGAAGATGTGTTATGTTATTGACTTTACTGGGTCATGCAACAGCACAATGTCTTGACAGATAAATCATCATCAATAGAGTATTTCATTATGGGAGAAGTGATGGAGAAGATGGGGACCAGTGACAACCTTGTGTCATGCAAGAAGCATCCAATGTTCAACAGCCCATGGTTAAACATGAGCTTATGAAGCTTAATAGAATAATGATGTCTGCTGGGATTTACTCACACTTTTTTATTATAGAAATGGTAACCATTATTGCAGCTACCAAACATTGTGAAAGTAATTCGAAAGTCATCCATGATATTGATGAAAATGAAAACTTACTATCCTAAAGGTTTAATTTGGATAAAATTTCTGGAAGAAATGGTTTCTGTCCTACAAAATTCAGCTGAGCTCTATCTTCTGCTACTTAATCCAGCTGTCTAAAACGTTGCATATCCCTGCCGGGTATAAGATGCAAAAATCATGGGTGACATGCTCACACCTGCTACAGCTAAAAACTCCTCCCCGAGCAATGCCACTCACCTAAACTGTCCACCTATCCTCATTGATCTATCCTGTCCTTCTGATAACGGCAAATAACAGTGAAACAGCTACCTTATTTACGTTTTCTGCCTCTACTGTTTTTCCCCACCAGGGGCGCATGCATCTCCATCGTAGTTACGCTATTGCTCATGTTTAGGACTGGCGCCACCATCTGCCTTCCCGCCAAAAACATCCACACACTTCACATGACCATACACTTTTACCTGTTTGCCTAATTCTATAACTTTCCATCAATCCACATTTCCTTTAAACATATCTTTCCCTTTCCTTATGGGCATGACATTTCCAGTCTTCCTTCATCAATATGCCATAACTCATAGCATTTCATTTCACAAGGATAGGAAATACAATCAACTTCAATTCCTTTACCACCACTCTGTACTTATATTACAATTATTACTCAAATGCAATTTCAAATGCTCAGCATGCAACACGGGCCCAGATGCCAATGCAGGTAGAGGGGGGGGGGGGGGTTAATTATTCCCCATTATAGTCCTGCCCCAGATCATGGGTAAATCTAGTAATATATATGCTGTTTACTTCAAAGCAGAACGGCATTGCACTCAGGAGTTCATGGAATATTTTTGATGATAAAAAAGAGAGAACAAATAAACTCCATATCAACAGCCTTCTAAAAATATGAAGATATATAAGTGAACTGGCCGGTAATTTTATAAATTGCCTGCCAAGATTCATTCAATGATACCTCAAAGCACAAATTGAATGGGTATGAAGCGATTTCACCATAGAAAGACAGGATAAATCTTTCTACAAACAGTTTATATTCAGACATTGAGACAGAGGTTGATCCTAAGCCATTACTCTTGGCCCACATACATAGTATGGGAAATAAATTTCACAGATATGAATGTGGGAAGGTCTTGGGGAGTAATCTCGGCAAGAAAAATGAGAAATTCTTGAACCTGCCATTGGGTAGTGTTGGATAGGCTTTTGGATGTTTCAATACAACCAAATTGCAGTGTTTCGATTAATAACAGGGACAATGTGATTCACGCTTATGTCAACGTCATATGGTTCTATTCTATTTATAATCTATGTGATGCCAGCAAACGCAGTTTCATAGCTACCGAAACATTGTCAGGTGCACTGTAAAATTTGAAAACTGTGTTGATGCAATAATTTGAGCTGTCTGAGAATGTTAATAATTTTCAAGCTATGATAGCTCAATCCTATAAGTTGTCAAGGTATGATAGCTCAATGCTGTAAGTTGTCCAAACGAATCATTACATTAAGCTGTGAAAACATGAAAGCTTCAGTTGTTGTAGATAGCTTGTCATTTCAGTCATACCACATATAGCGCCATCTATAACAAGCACTTCTCATAAGACTGCATTTAGTTTTAAATAATTATTTACTTATAAGAAAAAAGAACATTTATATTACACTATCTCAGAGAAAAAATGAGTAGCACACCACTTTAGCTGGTTACTTTTTTATTTTTATCTCTCTTAAATTAATTTGTGAGAGTAATTAGTTGCATGCTTTCACACGTCAACCAACATTTACCAGTCAGAGTGTGTTCAAATATAGGCTTCTAGCACTGTATACCAACTTAGATGAGCCACAGGCAATTTCTATTTATTCACAAGAAATTAATTTTTAAATCTCCTTGTGATGCAATGGTCTTTGTTGAATGCATTTTGGGCCTGTCCATGGTGTGCTAAAGTGAAGCATACTGGATCAGGTGGATCCCCTTGAGAGATCAAACAATATTTTGGGATTACAGCCCATATTCATAAATAACTTTATAAGACAGGTCACACAAATATAAATCAAAAACAACTAAAAAATAAGTCAACACAGCTCAAAATTTTGAGTTGTGTCAGCTTGGATCAATAAGTCAACAAAACTCAATATTTTGAGCTGTAAGTCAACACAGCTCATTGTTTTGAGTTTTCTCAGCTTGAATAGCTTAGTCAACATAGCTTAGTATTTTGAGCTATCTCAGCTCAGTATTTTGAGTTATCTCAGCTTAAAACATTAATCTATGTTAGCTCAATCAACTTGTGCAACCATTTCACTCAATCAATTGAGCTGAATCAGTGCCTCCGATTTTACAGTGTGACAGCCATCAGATTCTGACAATATTTCGTAAGCTATCAAGAAAATTAGGTCATAGGATGGTATAAACAATCCTCTTCAGCACTTTAAAATATTTGATAGTTATTTCCAATTCATTGATGTACTCCACGAGATGTTCTAAAACTACTTTGTATCAAATAACTTTAAAACTATCATCAATTTGTTCAAGTTTATCAAAGCAACAAGATATTAATTTAACCAACTGTGTTCCTAGAAAAATGTTTTGACCTTGGCTTGCCAAAACAGATTTATAGATTGATCCATGCCACTTTAAAGCAACTTTTGGTATATTATTCATCCACTATGCACGTGAAAGTCACGCATTTGGAAGGGTGTTGAGCCTAATAGCAATGTCCTCCCCATATGATTAAGAGCCAACCAAGTGCATAAATACAGGACGTAAAGCCCCAATCATCCATCCATCACAAGATGATTACCATGTCCTTTTGCCCCGTTGTGTGTTGTGGCACTTCATTCTTGCATCTGTGTATACAGACCATAGGTGTACCATACACAGAAGTTTTTCATAAAATTGCTTTAGAAAACACTAATTTCCAAAATTTTATATTATTTGATCATCTTCCCAAATCTTAAGCCTCCTTGGCCGTAAACAACCAAACCTTTTCTTATGATAATATTTGACGGTCACTTCCAATTCTTTTTATTTCCTCCCAAGGACATACTACACCTAGTTTGTATCAAACTATGTTTTACATGAGGCCATTATCATCTTTTTAAAATTGAGGAAAGAGGTTTTTAAATATTAAAAAGTTTGGCAAAATTTGCTTCTTTCTGTTGATACCCTACTGGAATGTTATATTAGCTGAGCCCTATTGTAAACTTCCAGTTGATAGGGTTATTTTCTTGTTACTTTGCACTAACTTACTCCAGTTTTCTCTTTGAAGGCAATGATGAAATGACGGAAGAAACATTCAGTTTGGACTGGGTCAGTGCTCACACTTGCCTGCAACAATCTGGATGCACGTGAGATGAAAGTGGGTCATCAATGATGTCAAATGGAATTATTGATTTTGTGTTTTGGCATTTAGGCATTAGGATACCCTCAGTGGCCAGGGATGAGGAAGAGTAACCAAGCCAAAAGAATGGTTTTACCTTCAATCATTCAGAAACTGACCCTTTTTGCATGTTGCCTAATCACAAAGCTGATTATGATTTTCTCCAATTCCTTTTGTACGTTTACCAGGGGAGTCAAATTGCACCCACCAACAACAGATTTGTTTTAATTATGCTTTTGATTATGCTTACTCACTATCAACACACTTGCCGGGGTGGACATTTATGTGTAAATTATTGTCTTGCGTCTGCCCTAGTTTCGTTTTGAGGAAGGAAAAGAACTTTCTAAAATTAATTATGATTTGTGTGTCATTATATTATTATATTATTATAAGGCCAGGTTGTTGGTGACTGGGAATCTGAAATTATGTTTAATTTGTTTTCAAGTAAATTGGTGACAACACATCATCAACTTTCAAATTCATCGAAAATAATGAAACAATCTTTCCCTGAAAATAATGAAACCACTGTAAGTGATATGCACCATAAGACCTTGGCTTATATCATATTCTGTGCTGTACATGTCTTGTTCCCTTTCGGTCAATTGCTTATCAAGCCCTTATGTAGACTGATAATTCATATCCTTTACACAGACAGTGATTGGTTTCTCAATTGACTTGTAAAGACAACCTCAAGTGCCTCCATACCACCAACACCCTCCTCCCAGACACTGTTGATTAATAAGCACATCAATAATGATAGTGGTCCCATACTGAGCCCATCCGCAGTAGATCTGTCTATTTTACAAAAGGCTATAAATAGGCCTATGCCATGGTTTTGCTGACAACTGACATGATGGGTTTTTAGTTATGATGTACTAAATCGAAATAGGATGAAGTATCTGTAGTCAACCAGCCTGGGCAGTGGACACAGTGTGTCAGATGACATTTTGGCCCACCATCACAAGGAATTGAGAACGGAAATGGTAGTCAGAATAGTGCAAGGATGAGATGTCACAGCATATTACGGTGCATTGGGACAAAAGATAAGTCATAACACCTTGCCAACCTCACTATCCACGCACACAGATCAGTCTATATGGAAGTTGGTACCTGAAGGCAAGCATTCACTTGACCTCGGTTGTGTCAAACATTTAGAGTTTCATTAAGAAGTATTTAAATACTTGAAACATTGACCAGATAATTGAAAGTCATTTTTACTTTTCAATTAGATATATCTACTAACTTCCACAAATACCAACTGTCGATTCCTTGTAGATTATGTGTTTCACCATGCTTTGTCTTCAGGCTAGTTTCTCCATGCAAGCATCACACAATAAAAGTTTTCCCTCAGTCTACCTGAGATTGAGAATACAAAATAAAAAGAGAAGTTATATAGTTGTTTCAAGACATTGCTACTGCACTTCTCAGCTTAGACCTGAAGCCATTATCACTGACAGTATGGTGTGACTTCACATGCCAAAAGTCACTCACAATTTAAATCAGCTTTAGTGGCAAAGAAAGGAAATGACAAGACTTCCGACCCATTCGTTTTTCTTTTCTTGAATAAAAACACTTCTGACTGCATCCAATGTGGTTCCTTTCCCTATTTTTGCATAAAAACTACAGGGTGAGGAAGCACATTTTTCAAAATTTGGAATATTTCAAACTTCAGTCGAAATGAAAGGTTTTGCTAAGTGATAACAATTTAATATTTTCAGGCCTTTGAAACAAGACGAAGAGGGTCCTTTTTGTGAAGTTTGACTTGTATTATCTCCAATAAGAAATATGTCAGGGATTGTTTTTTAGTCCATTTGGCATTGAAGCAAATCTGACCACCTCTTCCCTTTTGTCTCCTGTGCATGTAGTCATTTTTAATCACAGCTCATTCTAACCTTCCAGAGGTATGACTGACACCTTAATGATTATGCTGTATTGTTTCCAAAATTTTCCTGTAGATGTGAGATGCTTTTTTAGCAAAAGGAAGTTCATGGAAAATTTTGGTTCCCCACCCTGTAAAGGTCACCACTAGCCCATGTGCACTAAACCAAAAGTTTGCTTTGTATGCTCATTGTAAGAACCCACATCAATAATGTGGACCAGTAGAAGTATGTGCCGTGGACATTCTTACTTGATTTTATTAAAATGTGATGGTAAGGTTTACCATTTCGACCATTCTTATTATTCATCGTGCAAAAAGAAGGAACATTTTCACATATTATTAGATGAAATTAGGATGGTTGTTCCATAACCCCAACCAGGTTGGTACATTTTAACTGGCACAAGTATGACAGGTGATAAAGGAAGAAAATTATCTAACTTTGGGCAAAATGCACAAGTTAACTTCTGGTGCAGAAAGTGCCTTTTGCTCCTTATCAGTGTGCTTTCCCCCTCAAAAATGATCATTCAGGTTTTAACCCAACCGATGGAGAAGAAGGAAAAGCTTTAAATATTCTATGTTTATCTTCCCTAGCTTATCCAGATATTATTTCAGAGCAGGTATGGCATTCCGATATATAACCTACTATAGTTGATCTAATATGTTCCATGCACTTTATTACTAAACATAACACAGCTCTTTGGCAATTTGGGTGGGCTCTTGTCCCACCATACCCTACAATAGACGACAGGAAGTTCATGAACAATCATATATTGTTTTGCTGGATAACATCATAACAAATGTCATTGAAAAAAATAAGTTGCATGTCACAGGCCGAGAATCGTCATAAAGCAAGTAGGAAACAATGTGTTCCATATAGCCTAATAGTAGGTACAGCCCAATGTATCTTTCTTAGCTGCGTAATGATAGAGCATTATCAACCGGTATATATGGCAGAGCAATTATACAAATTGCCAGAGAATTATCAGGTGCAGTGTGTGGAAAGCGAAGAAAAAAATACTGTTGCAATGGTCATGTACATTGTGATAACTGCAGACCAGACAGAAGTCAATTGTGCATGAGATTAATGGTGTTTTCTAAACACAAAGAATCATTCAGTTTAATTCCATCAAGTAACATGCAGTGACATGATCTATCATCACATCACTGCACATGTCAGCAACATGGTTTAAACCAATGTGTATGAGGTATGGATGTTTATCTGAAAAGATATGCGTTTAATTGTAAAACAACCTTGTATTCAAAGTGGAAAAAAAATTAATAGTGATGAGCTAAATGCTGGGAGGGCAATAAATATCTCAATATCTCAAGGTTATCACGGGACGATTACCATGCCTTTTTGCCCCATGGCGTGCTGTGGCATCCACCCCTGCATCTCTGTCCATAGCACTTGGTTTTCCACTCAATCAAATGGAAGTTCAGTCAAAATATCACGATCAAGACTGTTCGCACCCAACACAGTGGCCTGTTCTGACCTTTGCCATTTGCAGCTTGGCAGCCAGGGGGTTTCAAAAAAGAACCAGTGCTTGCTCTGCTGAAGGTCTTTGCTTGCATCCATGGGTTCGAACCTTTGGTGAAGGACCTCAAACTTTTTCAGTGGAACATGATCAAAATTCCTGAAGGATGTCATTCAGAAGAGACATTAAATTGGTGGACCCGTAAATTTTTGTATTTGCTTTGAATTATTTTTTCTGAACTTACCCAGTGTAAAGTCCAAAAATGTCATAATAAAACAGACTTAGCAGACTTATAGGCCTAACTACATGACTTCTTCGAGTCAATAACATATATTTATGTTTATCTGGGTTTTTTAGAGCAAAAAGACACTTCCACCCTATTTTATCAAAATCACACACGTCAAGCCTCTTATAAAGTTTAAGTATTCTGTCAGAATTTATTGTTGATAGCCTGATAGACCTTAGAAATGATAAACCCTTGATCAGCATCATCACAGATGCCAAATTTGTCTGCAACCTTTGCCATATCAACCTTGCACATGTATGTATCTTGGGCTCCTCCACTGACATGACTGCTATTAATACAAAATGAATAGGCTAATATGACATTCATTAATTTCTAAATATGAAAATACGATCATAACTATGTTCACAGATCATTCATGCAGCTACTGGCAGTCATGAATTATGCTTGCATAATTCACTTTTCCTTTTCGTTAAAACAATCCTGTTAAGCAAAATATCTTTATTCTAATTATAGCTGGAGGGCTAAGAGAGACCAGCTGCAGGGCTGGGCTATTCGAAACGCGGGATTATTTGAAGTTTCACCCTTATTCCGTGGGGTTACTTTTTTTCCCCAAGTTTGATGGGGCTGGGTTATTTGAAAAACTTGGTGTCGTAGTACTTTCAAGCTCATCGTGAGAACTTGTTAATATTTAAACAAAGTTCTTTAATGGATTGTTTAGGAGAAAACTGTAACTATAACTTGTCAACATTTGTTACCTGTATCTAGTAGTATACTTGTATAGCATAAGCTCTGGAGAACGCGACGAAAAATTGGTACTTCATATCTAGCCCCTATCTCGCCTACATGTTCTTTAGCTGGTTTCAGAGCTTGCAGGGACAAACAAATATATTTTTTTTATGTTGATCAAGCTATCATCTGCTCCCCTTCCTAGTTATTCGTCAAAAGGAAGACTGTCAGCAAATTGAATTTTGATGTACAGGCATGCCAAGTACATGAAACCCTCCATGATGGCTTTCTTAGTTACACTCAGCCACAATCCATCTCTTCTCGGCCGGTGCCTGAATACCATCCATATTTCAGATCAAACAGCCCTTCAAAAGCAGCCCTGCAATGATCATGCCATTTTCTAAGGCAAACTACTTACCTTCTATGATTCCTACATGTATAATCCCATCAGGCAACTGATTTTGTTTTATTTGCACATAGAATCATGAGTTACAAATTAATAAGTTTTCCTTTAGAAATTCAGATAGTATTTTCTATTTCAACACCACAAAATGTGTGTTTTACTTGTGTGGGGAGAACAGGAATTTTCAGATTTGGTAATGTTCAATTCTCTTTTGTTTATTAGTGGGCCTCCATTGTCGACTTTTTCAATCTGTTATACTTTGAACACATGTACTATTATAGATAATATTTATATAGCATATTTATTCACACGTTGTGTACATTTTTGTGAGGACAATAATTTACACACAGATGATGAGAATTTGCCATTCCAACAAATTCTCTCACAGTGAGTAATCTTAACCAAAATCATTATAACAACAAATCTGTTGTTGATGGGTGCAACTTGAGTCCACTGGTTAAGGTACAAAAGGAATCAGAGAACACATAATCAGCTTTGTAATTAGGCAAAATTTAAGAAGGGTCAGTTTCGTAATGATGGATGGTAAAACCAATCATCTGGCTTGGTTGCTCTTCCTCATCCCTGGCCACTGACGGCATTCCTAATGCCTAAATGCCATAAACACAAAATCAGTAATTCCATTTGACATCATTAATGATCCACTTTCATCTCACATGCATCCAGATTGTTGCAGGCAAGTGTGAGCACTGACCCATTCCCAATAGAATGTTTCTTCCATCATCTCACAATTCCCTTCAAAGAGAAAAAAAAGGCAAGTTAGTGCAAAGTAACAAGAAAGAACTTTTCAACTGGTAGTTTACAGGGCTCAGCTAACATTCTTGTAGGAAATCCACCGAAAAAAGCAAATCTTGCAATATGTTCAAATAATGAACAAACCACCTTGCCTCAAAAGATGATCAAGTCATTGTGTTGACATAATTTGATACAGACAAGTTTTAGTACATTCCAGAAATGCATGAAAGAATTGGATGTGAACAGCATTGTAAAAAAAAGGATTGGTTGTTTCATCCTCTAATTTTTCTGAAAGTTTGTAAAAATTATTTCTGCATGGTCAATTGGTCATAATCTGAGAGCTGTCACCTGACCTGTTTCAGAAGCTATGAAACTGCGCTTTGGTAAATTAAGTGAAAAATATGCTATGAACTACTGAGTGTAATGCAAATAAACTGTGAAATAAACGAAGTATATTATATTCCAAAATTTAGACAGGCAGCTCTCAGCAGCTGAAGATAAAGCTCAACTGAATTCTATGTAACAGAAACCATTTCTTCCTTAAATTTGATCTAAAAACAACTTCAGGATAGTGAGTTCCCACTTCAATGTACATCATGGATGACTTTCACCTCATTTTCGCAATATTTGTTGCAATAATAATTAATAGGGGAAGAGGGGGTGAAAAGTCACAGGGGTAAAAAGTCACAGGCCTTTTTGACCAACTTGCAGTGACCAAATTCTTAAGCTTAAATTATAATTTGGGACACTTTTATGAGAGGAAGGTCTGCACGGAATATGAAAATTATACTCATTGTGCAAAGTGGGTTTTTACCCACCCCATGCATTTTTGGTGTCCCAAACAGGTTTTACAGATTCTGAACTTTCTCTATTGATGTCTGGTCACTGTGACTTAGGAAGTGGTGCTAGTGTTTCAAGGTCCCTTGGATAATTTTCTTTCATGCTGTGAACCCATTTTTGGCCATTTGGTCACCAAGTTGCCATGATCATGTGTTGAATTTAAAAAACAGCCGAGGGGTGAAATGTCACACTGTGACATTTCACCCCAGCACTGTGATATTTTACCATAGGGTACCGTGAAGTTGGTGTTCTGTGCTAAGGAAAGTAAAATATTCCGCACTAGAAGCTTTTAGCTTACAATCCTATCATCATCTATCATCAATAATACTGATGAGAGGGCATTGCAGCAAAACTTAATTTCGCAAACTTTGGGCCATTTCTAACGTCGGCTTTGCTGATGGTGCATTGTCATTGCATGCCGATAGCCTTGGAAGGCTCACTATAAATTTCATGCACAAGGATGACTATGAAGTCTAGGTCTGCATATTACCTCATATAGTGTTGTATGTTCACAACAATTGCATGTGACTTGTTACCCCATGGTTGTGACTTCTTGACCCTGAC
This sequence comes from Platynereis dumerilii, assembly GCA_026936325.1. Lineage (NCBI taxonomy): Eukaryota > Metazoa > Annelida > Polychaeta > Phyllodocida > Nereididae > Platynereis > Platynereis dumerilii. The sequence goes on from JAPTHN010000011.1 coordinate 17,170,763, forward strand.
ATGGGGTATAAAGTCACATCGAACTTTGCCTTAAATAATTGTGAACTGACTAAAGCCTGTTTACAGCACAGCAGCTATCATGTGATACAACTGTAGTCAACTAAATACTGCATAATTGTGCCAAAGGTCATTAAGATCTAACAAACACCTGCTCTGTTCTGGGGCTTTTTCTGAATTTTGTGACTTCTGACCCCCGCCTCCCCTATGTCTTATAATATTAAAAAGTTTGAGTAAAATTCTAGCAGAAAAAAATGCCTTGTAGAATCACAGCTGCTGAACAGCAAAGACACGTCAATTTTAATTTGACATCGTAATTCTATGAAGCATCATGAGCTCAGAAGTTCCCAAGTTGGGGCTGTTGAACTTTGGTCTTTAGTTGCAAATGTACAAGGGTGTCAGTGGTCTCCGTGTCCTCCATCACTTCTCCTCTAATGAAATACTAAATTGATGATGATTTATCTGACAAGGCATGTTAATTGATTGAATAAAATTAATGCTCAGGTAATACCATTAAGAGCTTGCACAATTGACTTCTGTCAGCTTTGCAGTCACTATGTACATGAGCAATGGAATCAAATCTTTTTCTTCACCCTCTGCTATTCTGACTGATAAAGTTCTGTTCTATCATCAGGCTGCTGATTGGACTTTACTATTATGTAGAATAATTGTTTTCTACTTGTTATGGTTGGATCCTTAGCCTGTGAAATACAACATATTTTTTTCAATGATGTTTGCTATCCAGCAAAACCATTTATGATGGTTCATGAAATTCGTTTATGGGCATGATGGACAAGCGGCCAACCCAAAGGAGTTATGATCAGTAATGAAATACACTTTGCTATGCATTTTTAATTGATTACACTAGGTAGTCCACCCGAATGCCATTGACTGCTCTGAAATGATATCAATAAATGATGATAAAAAGATAAAACTTGTTAAAATTTTGGTTTTTGAGAAGTCATCTCAGAGTTTATCACACACAATGACATTCCAGAGAAACAAAGCATCTGCGGAAACAGGTTCTCAAACAGCCTGAGAGTAAAAAAAGCTTAGGGTCTATCAAAAAGACGTCACACAGCTTGTTTCGCAGTGGTAGGATAAACACCAGTACCATTTGTGCCCTCCTCATGCTTTTCTTTTGGGGGCAAATGTACGTTCGTGAGAATAGCATGCACAAGGAGGGCTCACACAATACCAGTGTAAACTTGCCTCTGCAGCTGTAACACAGTTCGTGTGAGGTCTTTCTGATAGACCTTCAGCCTTTTTGATGCTGCAGCTATTATATTGTATAGGCTGTTTGATGACTTTTTTTTCAAAGCTTCATTGCTGCATTGGAATGTATGTGACTAACTCTGACCCGAATTCCCCAAATAAAAAAGTTTTAACAAGTAGGCTTAATACGTTGCCAACTGAAGCGAATTGTGTGGCCTTTCGCATAATTTTTCTTCAAGCTTTCACTTGAAATCATTGGATTTGCTCTTAGGGGTGCCTAATAACCCAGTCCAATGGCTATAATGTGATAAACTTGGTCACAAATGTGCAAATAATGGTCACAACTGAGTGACTTTAGGCAACTGAGTCCTTTGACACATAATTACACATATATATATGAATACACTCAAGATCAAATGTGAAGCACATACAGAAAAATACAGCCCTGGAAAAAGTTTTGCGTTTTCAAATTGGCTCAGTTTATTTGTGAAAGTTAGAAATTGGAAAGTGAAAAGGACTTTCAATCCTCTTGCGAATATTTTCAGTATTTAAATATTTCTCAATGAAACACTGTAAAGCTTGACACAACCAAAGTCCAGCGAATGCTTCTCCTCAGGTACCATCTTCCACATAGACTGATCTACATGTGTGGATAGTGCGGTTAGCAAGGTGTTATGAGCTAACTTATCTCTTGTCCCCATTCCTCATGACGTGATGTGGCTCCTAATCCTTGCACTATTGTGACACTCACTTCCTTTCTCAATTCTTCTTGACGCTGGACCAAAATGTCATCAGACACACTGTGTCCACTCCCCATGTTGGTTGACTGCAGATACTTCATCCTATTTAGTTTATAACCCTATCACGTCAGTTGTGTGTAAAACCATGGCATACATGTAGTCCTAATTATAGCCGTTCGTAGTAGAAACAGGTCTAACTAGGGATGACCTCAGTATAGGACTATAGGTCCAGGATCATTATTTATGTGCTTATCAATTAATTGTGTCCAGGAGTAATGCGCTAGCTGTGTTAGGCACTCGAGGCTGTCTTTACAAGTCAATTGAGAAACCAATCAATGTCTGTGTTAAGAAGATGAATTATCAGTCTACCTTATTGGTTGATGAGCAGTTGACCTACAGTGAACAAATATGTATGGCATAGCAAATAATATAAGCCAAAGTCTTATGGTGCAGATAGCATACAGTGGTTTCATTGTCTTCATGGAAAGAGAGTTGATGAAGTTTGGTCTCCAATTTAAAAGTAAGCAAAAAATACGTAATCTGAGCCATCAACAACCAAAATGAGTTGTCTTAATTTAAAGAGTTATTGAAAGTAGCGGATTGAGAATGAGAGTAATGACACACAAAACATAAATTTAATATTGAGATGTTCCTCTCCTTCTCTTGAACGAAACTGATGCAGATATACATGGCAATAATTTACACATAGATTGATGGGAATTTGCCATCCCAACAATGCTCTGACAGTGAGTAATCATGACAAAAGCATAATAACAACAAATCTGTTGTTGATGGGTGCAACTTGAGTCCCCTGGTTATGGTACAAAAGGAATTGGAGAACACATAATCAGCTTTGTAATCAGGCAACACGTAAAAGGGGTCAGTTTCTTAACGATGGATGGCAAAACCGTTCATTTGGCTTGGTTACTCTTCCTCATCCTTGGCCACTGAGCTGAGGAGGATCCAGAAAATTCTGGTGGGGGGGTCTATCGGGCTGTCGCATCGCGGAACGCATAATTCACGACATAAAACAACTGCGCGCGGATAAAATTAACATGTAAAAATATGTAAATTTTGGTCCGGTGGGGGGATGCATCCCACCCCATCCCCCCCCTGCGTCCGACCCTGCCACAGAGGGCATTCCTAATGCCAAAACACAAAATCAATAATTCCATTTGATATTATTAATGACCCACTTTCATCTCACGTGCATCCAGATTAATGCAGACAAGTATGAGTACTGATGCAACCCCAACCGAATGTTTATCCATCATTTCATCATGGCCTTCGAAGAGAAAACAGGAATGAGCGCAAAGTAATAAGAAAATAACTGCATCAAATAATTTTTAAAAAAGGGATTGTTGGTTTCATCCACTGACCTCATTTGAAAGTTTACAAGATATTGCTGTATGGTCCAAATTTGAGAGCTGTTTACTTTCAGAAGCTTTGAAGAAACTGTTTGTAGTTACATTATTCACATTATGCAGGCTACAAATCTTTTTTTTTTTTTGTCACTTCTTCGCTTTTATCTACAGCAAATTATCTATTTGACTCGTTAAAAGTATGGAAATGAAAAATGATCAATTTATATTGCAATATTGGATCTGAAAAGAAATGTAATTGACCATATGGTGTGACATATGTTTGAATCATATAACTTGTTTGTCTGTGTCTCTGTTATAAGTTGAAACACTGTGATTTGGATATCTTGAAACATCCAAAAGCATAGCCAGAAGCCCAACACCACACCATAGCGGATTCAAGCAATTCTCAGTACTCTTGCCAAGCTGTCTACAAGTGGACTGCTCTTGCATTGCCACAGATCAGAACATATGCTGTCTTAATTGTGTTGCCACCTAATGATTAGTGTGCTATTCCGCGAGCTGCTGCGAGCGTCCACATCATTTCGATCAGAGGAGCACACACAATTTTGTCTGGAAGACACCGGGGCTGTTTCTAAGTGTGCTGATGACCTTGTCTACTTCCTTAGAGGATGTGATCGCGGAGTCTGACTCTGGTATACATCAATGTTGAATAGAAATTTTGTGAATGTACAATGTAATTTATTGGAACTATTCCTTGGGACAGCAATGATGTAGCATACAAAATCAACTTTTGTGCCAGGTGGCAGCAGTATGCAGTTCTCATTTTCACCAGACTGCTTGCCGAGATTACTCCCCATGACCTCCCCATATTCATATCAGTACAATTTATTTCCCATACTATATGTGTGGGCCAAGAGTGATGGCTTTGGATCAACCTGTGTCTCCATGCCTGAATGTACATGTATCCTGTCTTTCTATGATGAAACTGCTTCATACCTATTAAACTTGTGCTTTGAAGTATCATTGAATGAACACAGGCAATTCGAAATTTCCAGCCAGTTCATTTATTATATCTTTCAATTTTTTATGGGCTATTGGTACAGATTTGACTTCTTCTCTCCCTTTATTTAACATTCAAAATATGTCATGAACTCCTGAGTGCAATGCTTTGAAGTAAACAACATTAATTATCTTATATGTGAAGATTAGACAGCCAGCTTCAGCTGCAGAAATATGGCTCAATTGAAATCTGTACAACAAAAACTGTTTCTGATCCAGATAAAAACCTCATTAATACTACCATCATGGTTTGGACGCCTTTCACCTTAATTCCACAATGCTTGTTTGCTGCAATAATGATCAGCATGTCTGATAAGTAAAACATGACCCATGAAACCAACAACAAAACCTATTTTATCTTGCATTTGCATTTATGATAGAGAAAGAAAAAGTTTCCTGAAGTAATTGGAAGCATACATTTATGTGTTGTTTGCACTGAAAAGCTATGAAGTGCTTGTGACTTTACTGTTTTAATTGTCAATTCTGGAGTAAAACACATTCTCAGCCAGTCTCTCCAATAATACATTACAAAGAGCACAGACACAGCTTTTGTTTTTAACATGTAGTAAAAACGTGCTGTGCTGTACTTCAAAAAAAGGCAAGAGCCGTTTCTGAGGTGCTTGTCCAAACTCGCCACGTCCTCGTACATCTTCAGTAAGATACAACATGGTTTGTATGATTTTGATTGCCAAGAGTCGAGCATCTTCAACATGGCCCTCTAGGTCTTCGAAGTCTATCCACTGAGGAGTTACTCCTTGTTGAAGTGGGTCGACTTCTTCTGGATGTTCTCCTTTTGCAAGATTGACCTCTTCCATCGTCACATGGTTATTTATGGAGTACCAGGGGTCTCTCAGCTCTTTCTCATCTGCCAACAACCAGAACAAGACGCTCTTCAACATGTAAGACGTGATGGGCTTTGGGGCACTGGCCGCAGGTCCACCTTGTTCATGATAAACAATCTGAAAGATAAAATAGTCACTGGAAGTTAGAATTTCTACACTGAAAATCATTTGGAATATAGGCTTCAAGATATTGGCTCCACAGCAGAGTATTTAAAAAAAAGATGTTTGACTTGGAGACTCCAGGAAAAACCTAAACCCATTATTCCTAGCGCCACACATTGTCCTTGAACGAAGTTTAGGGTTAAAAAAAATGTACAAAGAATCCGCCAACACAGCGTTGTAGTATGTGGTCTCAGCTTCGATTTGATGTAAAGATCAAAAAAATCTTTTGGGAAAATTTTGAGAAAATTGAAATTTAAAATTTGAAGTTTTTCACACCCTTTCTGCTTGAAAAATATCAGTTTTAGATCTATCAAATAGCATTGCAGTGTTATCAAAGCACCACAGCTGATCTATTTATACATTAGGTTACTGACTCAGTTGAAAAAAATGTTAAAAAACATTTTATTTCTAATTTTCACACCATTTCCAATATTTAGAGGTGCTGCAAACTTGCTGAATCATAAAATGTCCCAAATCAAATATAAACAAGGTAATTTTGGCTGTATCATTTGTTTAACTTGAGAAAAGTGGCAAATGAACCACCAGGGTGAGAGGAAATGCCTAGTTTAAATTCATTAGTGGTATAAATCGAGATTTTTAGCTTTTCACTAGTTAATGTTTTTCAAGTGGGACTCACAAAAACGTCAGTAAAGTTATCGGACAACAAATAGTGGACAAATGTAGGAATACCTACTGTAGGCATCACAAAAGTGTGCATCTTCAACACAGCTTTGCATGTAAGTTTTATTTGACATCCGAGGAAATAATATATTTTGATAGAATTATTTTTCAAATCAACAAAAAAAATCTATACAAGTGGTTTAATGGCCTAGATTTTCAATTCCTAGTTGTATTAAAATGTTTCTGACCGTATTGAAATGTAGATAGCAATTTTAATGGTCTTTTGAAGAATTTTAATTGCTTTGTTTACCTGTTTTTGCCAATTTTTAAGATTATTTCATGGAATCTAGTGGTTGCTTACTTCCAAAATCTAATTGTTCAGTTATAGCGTGCACAGATAAACTATATTAATTGTGTGACCATGGGAGAGAATCTGTTTAATATTAATTTAATACTATGTTGATTGCAAAGAGGCATGCTATAACTGAACAAATGAAGTACGTAACTACTAGATTCCATGAAATGATCTTAACAATTAACAAAAACAGATAAACGAAGCTCTTAAAATTTTTCAGAATACCATAAATTGTTATCTACATTTCAATATGGACAGAAATATTGTAATAGAACTTGGAATTGATCATCTAGGCCACTAGGCCACTTACATAGATGTTTTTTTATTGATTTGAAACGTTTTTCTATCAAAATATATTATTTCCTCGGATGTCAAATACAACTTACATCCAAAGCTGTGTTGAAGATGCACACTTTTGTGATGCCTACAGTAGGTATTCCTTCATTTGTCCACTATTTGTTGTCCTATAACTTTACTAACGTTTTTGTGAGTCCCACTTGAAAAACATTGACTAGTGAATGGCTAAAAATCTCGATTTATATCACTAATGAATTTAAACTAGGCATTTTCTCTCACCTTAGTGGTTCATTTGCCATTTTTCTCAAGTTAAAGAAATAATAAAGCCAAAATTACCTTGTTTATATTTGATTTGGCATATTTTATGATTCGGCAAGTTTGCAACACCTCTAAATATTGGAAATGATGTGAAAATTAGAAATAAAATGTTTTTTAACATTTTTTTTCAACTGAGTCAGTAACCTAATCTATGACTAGATCAGCTGTGGTGCTTTGATAACACTGCAATGCTATTTGATAGATCTAAAACTGATATTTTTCAAGCAGAAAGGGTGTGAAAAACTACAAATTTTAAATTTCAATTTTCTCAAAATTTTCCCAACAGATTTTTTTGATCTTTACATCAAATCGAAGCTGACACCACATACAACAACACTGTGCTGCTGGATTCTTCGTACATTTTTTTTAATAAACTTCGTTCAAGGACACTGTGGCCAGGATAAGTGGTATGTAATAGATCAGCTGAAGATCCATCAGATATAAGATTAATCATATGGCTAGCGGAAATACTCGCTTCTCATTGGTCGACAGCCGTGCAATATTGTACGATATTGCACGCATGTTATTGCACGCTCTTTTTAACATGTGAGAGATTGGACGGACCTGAGAGGAAGCACCACGTTTCAATGCTGCTGCAGTAGACCTCTCCAGAATTAGACTTTTTCGGATTTCAATGCCTGTCTGTACCTTTTCCCATGCTTTTAGACATGGGAAAGCCAACTATGACAACCATTTTTGTCTGAGATGATGGAAAGCACTGCCGCATGAGCCCTGAAGTTTTATCATATTTTATGTTCAAAATTTGTCAAAATCGCCCCCTTTTAAGTCACATTTTTGACTATATCTTTTTACCTAATTAAGATAGAACCACAGAAAATGTACCAAATTGAAGCTGCTGAAGTGGGCTATTTGATAAAGTAACAATGATATTCTTTGTATGATACTTTAGGCTTTAAAAAGCCAAAATATGCTGAAATTAGGAAAAAATGTTTGTTATTAAGCATGCTTAAGCTATAAATAGGTATAACATATCACCAAGTGAGCTAAAACCAGGTTTTATGTTAAACCTGGTCTTAAGCACATTTCCTACTGCATAGTGTTGCCATTCTGTCATAGAAATTGGGTATTGTTAGACCAGGTCTAAGCCTTACACTGCCTACATGCTGTCAGTGAAAATGGGTGTATGACAATGCTGCTGAACCAAATCTGTTGAACAGACTTGATATTTTATTTTTGGTTTACAGAAATTTACGAGATGCAGAATTGTCAGGATCTCATTTGTGACTACAGTTGTGAAATAAAGAATTAATTAAGTATATGTCATGCAGACATTCTTAGATAGAATACATTTAGATTAAAAATGAATTTTTCCAAGGACACAAAATGATATAGACTGGCAACCAAAAAGTAAATGTGCACTAGTTTTGAGTTAGTTGGGTTGCTATCTGTCTCAGAATATTGACAGCATTCTTCAGAAAAGCACACATGGATGCTAGAGCCAATACAGTCAGTAATTTGTTATGCAAAAAGAGTGAACTGTTGCATAGTGAAAACGGTACTTTGTGAGTCATCATATAGATGATTTATCATGATCATACCCATTACTTTCAATGTTAATTTGATCTAAGGAGACTAATACTGCTTGTTGTGGACAGCAAACAAACAATCAGATAGTTTATTTTGTGAAAATTATAAGTTCATAAGAGGAGTAGAACGTCTAAGTCAGTCGGACACCTTATTGTCTGGTTCTAGCTAATACTATGACATTTGAATACAATTGCCTCTTCTAGTCTTCTTGATCATGATTAATCAAGAGACTTCCATGGCTCCCATGTTAAATGAATGATGAGGACACATCATCGGCTACCATGAGTCACAGAGTACATTTTTCGCAGTGAAAAGTTTTTGCATAACAAATTTGCAAACTGTAAGTGTTTCGCAACTAATTGCAACAAATTCAAGTTTGGAAGAAGCCTTGCACTGAGTATATAACTGGCTCTCTTATAATGGTGCATCAATACTGGTGTATAGCTTGAACACACAGGAGGCATCACCTATTTGACATGGTTCTTCGGACTGCCCAAGCAGTGGATGGTACAACTGACTGGAAAAGGAGAATGTGCATTTCGGAAAAGCAAGGCTTATAAACACAAAGGATAGAAAGGACTTTTAGTGGTACATCAAGTTCGTTGTTTGCATGAGCTGCTAGAAGTAGAGACAAAAATGATTCACATGCCTACATCTTACTAGACTCTTTATTTTTAACAAAGAGGTAGACAAGAAATATACTGAGTGGGAACATGAATCACTGTTGTAAAACCCAACATTTTTACGCCATACAAACAGTGATCACTTGTACGCAACAATTGCATCACCAATCCAATCAAAATTAATTGAGTTTAAGTAAGAATGCATCTCATAACATTGGACAGAATAGTACAAATTATTTTTGAAAGACCAGAATTATTTGATGCACCATACCTACCATTTGTACATGCATGTTTGCTTGAAAGGAGCACTCATTTCCATTTATTAGCCATGAATTTACTCAATTTTCTTGAATGAAGGTTTCTATTGCAAATGATTGTTATACATACTGTGATCTCCTTCTGGCTTCATACTACAAGGAACATAACCAACTGGTCGGTAACTCAGTGAGGTTTGCCACTTTACCAGGTTTGCAACCAGCCCAAGTTTTTTGTAGGACAGTTTTATCTACTTGAATTAGTTGATTTTATTTAGGCCTATTAATATATTTATCATGCATGGGCATTCAATGCAATGAACATGTTGGAACAACCTTTCACTTCTTCCTATGTAATGGTATTGTGTATCAGATTGCTCTGACCTTTTATTTTGATAAGAGTTCCTATTCTGCTGTTTGATGTTGTAAGATGCTCAATACAAATTTTTATTTTAACTCAGTTCATTACATATGGATGGGTAATGCTGCATGTGACAGACAGCAAAACAGTTTTAAAACTCAATCTTAATATGCACCATTTAATTTTAGGTTGCCAGTCAATACCTTATGTGCTCTTAGTACTGTCAAGCTATTAGCCATGGAAAAAGGCGTACGTTTGCATAAATGTGTGTCATCAAATGTAAAATGTATGTTGTTATGGTATCCTTATGATCCTAATTAATCCCTTATTTCACAACTGTAGTCTTCCTGACCATGCTGTATAATGTGAAAGTCCTTCAACTAAACATGAGACATCAATTCTGTTTAACAGATTTGGTTCAGCAACGTTACCATCGGCCAGAATTCATCAACAGGGTGAAGACCAGTGAAAGCATTAGCCCTGGTCTAGAAATACCCAATTTCAGCGACAGAATGCCAGTAATATGCAATAAGAAATATACTAAAGACCAGACTTTACATAAAACCTGGTGTTAACTGAATTTGTGAAATTCTATGTATATCTATGGCCAAAGCAATGCAAAGCATGCTAAGTTGTGAGACTTTTTTTCAAGATCTTAGCATATTTTGGCTTTTTATAACCTCAAAATCATGTAAAGTGAATATGAATGTAACTGTATAAAATAGCCCACGTTAGCAGCTTCCATTTGGTACCATTTGTGTGGCTCAATCTTCATAAGGTAAAAAGATATGGTCAAAAATGTGCCTAAAAAGGGGGCGATTTTGACAAATTTCTAACATAAAATATGATAAAACTTCAAAGCCCATGCGGCAATGCTTCCCATCATCTCAGACCAAAATGGTTGACATATTTGGCTTTCCCATGTTCAACAGCATTACATGGGAAAAGTTACAGACAGGCATTGAAATGCAAAAAATTCTTATTTTGGAGAGGTCTACTGCTGCAGCCACAGATTGACCAACAATTTGTGTTTTCCAATTTTAGTAAAAAGTGCACTGTACAGCAACGGAGGCAGTTAGAAAGCGTCTATTTAAGGGCTATTAGGATATCAATTTTTGGTACTGATTATGTTGTTTGTTTTATCAGAATAAAGCAATAAGTGACCGAAAAACGACATTTTTGCCGATTTTTTGGTGATTTTATTTTGTTTAGAGGTCAAAAGTCTGCTACAAAGTTTACCAAAAAAATCGAAAATTAAATCTGTCATCAAGTATATAATTTGACGATTCCAAAGGTGTGAAATTTTTTTTTGTGAGTGAAATATTCATCAATTTCTAATGAGATACATTTTAAATATGTGGTTCGAAAGAAACACAAACTGAGTGTTGCAGCATCAACAAGATCGTTTTTTGGTTTTAAACAGTTAAAGAAAGTCACTGGACAGCACTAGAAACAGATAGAAAAATGATTGTGATGGCCAAAAGATGCGTATATTAAAGAGTTAAGTAGATATCAACTTTTTGAACTGTTTGTTATTTGTTTAATCAGAATGACGCATTTAAAAGTGGCCGAGAAACAGTTTTTTCTCCCGTTTTTCAGCGACTTTCTTGTGCTTAGAGGTCTTAAGTCTGCTACAAAGTTTGAGAAAAAAAAATTAAAGAAGACCCATCATCAAATATATCATCTAGGATTATGGATTCCAAAAGTGTGAAAAAAAAGTGATTTTTGACGAGATACATTTAAATTTAAACATGCAGGTCAAAAGAAACACAAAAAGGGTTTGGACATCAGAATTCCAGCCCTTTTCTTAGCATTTGCCAAAAAAAACCATATGATATAACAGTTATTGCACATCACCTCGTGCAATATCAGTTTTTATGGCACCTCGGTGACTAATATTGCACTCGGTACTGTGCGATAACTGTATAATATGTCACGATCCCCAGTTCTCCGGTATCAGGGCGGACAAAGTGATTCATGGTTCAGCATGAGGCGTGAGTCTGTTTTTTTATATTGAGCATATAATAAGAACAGATACAACATGGTTTGCTATTTATAGAAATGAGAGGAGGGATTGTCTCCAATCTCATGTTTGTATTTAAACACACACACATGGAGGTAAGTAGGCGTCATCATTTCATCTCTCTCTTAAATTCCAAGTCATATATATTGAATTGAATTGAATGTGCTTGCAAAAATGAGTTTTAACTGCAGAGCCAAGTGCTAATAAATTTAGGGTTTCTACCATAAGGAGTTTAAGATATTTTAGATATACGAGAATTGAACGTCAAAAAAACTTCAAATTAAAAGAACCGGAATGTGCAATTAATGAGGGTCTCTGGACAAATTTTTGACACCAATTGGGCAAAGACAGGGAGACCAAATCTATTCACGGGGAGACCTCATAGTCTCCCAGTTACTGTGTTTAAAATGCGCTGCTCCAGTGGGCACATGACGTAAACCCCGACGTTGCTAATTGGTGGAGGGCTGGTTTGTTGGTCACGTAGATATGTATGGTAGAGATTATGTCGCCCCAACGTGAATACGACGTCGGGGTTTTTTTTACAACATTCCACAACGTCACATGCTAACGTTGAACTTTTGACATCGCCTCATAATGTTGTAAAACGTCACCAAAACGTTGCATGCTAACATCATGTCTTTGACATTGCTTCACTATGTTGTGACAACATAATTTCAACCATACAATTCTATGTCATTTAACGAAAAGGATGACGTCGTTGCAACGTTGCTGCAACATCGATGTGCCCATGGGGATGTATCATTATGTGTGAATAATATCAAAAAAGGTCTCTTACATTTTAGAAATAGAACATAAAACCATTCTTGCATGGACCAATGGCATGCACATATTCGTCTATGCATGATAAAAATTCTGATGAGTCTCACAAGAAACTGTTTACTGAGTTTTCCAGCCTCCAACTTGTTGAAAGACATCCAGATGGACCAGCTGAAGTGTTTTTACAGGGCTATTTATTCAACTCTTATTTGGCCTTACCTCCAACAATGCTTTCACAAGTAAGATACCAAGCCGATGACAATTATTCAGACTGTCAAGAATGTCCCACTCATACTCGCAGTACGTCCTGGAGAACTCGTGATTACGTTTGAAATTTCCCCATCGAAGAAACCACATGGGATTGTGGCTTTGGGCAATCGGAAGAACAAGGCCCTGCCTTTCTTGAATGGTGGTTAATGTTGTATGAAAACGGTCAGCAACCTTAATGTTCTTTATTAACTTCTCAATATTAACTATTGGCACAACATCAACTGCCAATTGCACACCATGACATGGGCCTGGTCGTTCATAGATAAATTGCCATGGATGATTTACGCTGATCAATCTGAGTGGGATGTCATGCCACTTCACATAAGGTAACACTGAAAGAAGGGAGGCATGGAGCCAATCGCCAAATGCATGCTGGTCTAGTACTTCATTCATGTCTACAAAGAAGCGTCCGTCGTCAATTTTACTGAAGGTATCTGACAAAATATTGAGACGTATTTGTACATCCACTTCATCCAACCGTCCTGCTTTCAGGCGTTCTCAACAACTTCCAGCCAGCTGAACTTCGCCTTGTAAGAGATCAGGCAGCTGTGTGACTAGTCTTTCAAATAATCTTTTGACATCATCACATTGAAGGTTTCGGTCTTGCCCTGGTAGAACTATCATTGGCTTCATGAGCTCAAACACATTTGATTGAGCATGCATTACGTTTCTGCAGTGTCGTTGGTAAACTACATCGATGTGATCTATCTCCAATTCCTCATTCTGAAATTTGCTAGGCACTGTTTCCAAATATCCATCATTCTCTGTCACACCAACTCTCATGCCAAGACCCAAGGGGGTGACACCAAAAGAATCTTCAGTCTCAACATCTGCTCCTCTTGATATAAGGAAGTCAACTGCTTTTGTGTTGCCCCAGAGGTAGGCTACATGGAGTGGGGTGCTTCCGTGCAGGTCTTTGTCATTTATCAACTGAGTAACAACAGTTTCAGGGAGAGACTCAAGAATGTTTGTTTTGCTACAGTACATCACAGTTAGGTGTAGAATGGATCGATTTAGCCAATTTTCACTGTTCATGTTTTGGAGCTTCACAAAGATGTCACTAAAGTCCACCACAGAGAGCATGGTTTTGTCACAATTCAGAAAAAGCAATATGTTGATCACACTCCGGGAAGCCAAACAATCTTCCAGAGATGGGTAAGCCAGATGAATGACAGAGAGAGCGACGTTGCGGTATTCCTCTGAGATCAGATATGAGTCACTCAAAACATCTAGTCGGACTTCTACAACTTCCGATTTGTGGTCTCTTCTGTAAACTTTCAAGACCAATTCCAAGATCATCAGGAAGGTTTTGCTGATTCTGAAGCAGTCGATGACAGAAGCTATATCCTTGACCTCCCTTTCTGTTGTTGTGGCATCTAGCTTGGTGCACTGTTGCAGGAGCTGGTACATTGATGTTAACAAGTGAGAATTTCTGGTTTCAGGTATCTTTTTGACTAACTCAGACCACACCATTTGGACGTTTCTTGCACCTAAGAGCTGCATTATGGCTTTTTCCACATATTTGATATGTTCAAAGTCAGTGCAATCAGAATGCTTTGAAATTAATTCCTTAACTGCACTTGTTAGTCGTGGATTATCCAGGCATTCAGGTAGACCCAAATCGGTTAGTTTTCTGACCTGGGTCAAGATAAACTCATCTTGTTTATCTTCTTTTGTCAGTAAAGGTTGAAGTGCAATGGCAATATTCTCTCCACTGAAAATTCAAATAATACCACATTGATTACAAGCTAAAGCACGAAAATCATGGCACAAAAACTTTATTAACAAACTTAATCGGGAGGTAACGGAATATTCCTACTACAATTGTTGTAGCACATGTCTTTACTGTAGTTTGGATTACATGGATCACCAACTTGGTCAACTGATGAGAATAACATTCGCATTTCCATAGTATTTAGGGTTGACTTTCAAACAAGACAGAACAACATTTCTTACTTGAAGATTTATCTACTCTGACCAAACATTTTTCCCCTTAGTTTGCTCGAGTTTACTTCATTCTCTTTCATCCAAATAAAATTGATAGCTGTTTGCTTATTAGGCAATATGACAAAAAAAAGAAATCTCACAGACATAGAGCTAATTTCTCCAGAAATAATTATAAAACTTAAAATTCTCCCTCAAGATCCTGTCAATTAATTCTTTACAATAACCAATTTCATTTTAATTACTAATTTTCTTGTTTTGTTTGAAATACGCTAAAATATGAGATTAAATCTATTTGTCCAGAAGTGTACAATTTTAGTTATTGATACTCGTGGCACTCACTACTTCTGTCTAAATCCTGGCTCAGCAATAGCTAGATCAGCACCTCCCTTTATCAGATGCTCTTTTAGTCTTGACAGAAAAAATTTCTGTGTGGTGGCATGGTGATCATCACATGCAGAATCTTCTGCCAGTCTCCATTCTGCCCACAAAATCCAACTTAAGGGTGACATGTGCTCTTCGTCTATGGAATTGATATTAGTTGATGATGTCAGTTCCGTAACCAGGTTAAAAATGTCCCCTGACACTTGCGGATGTGGGAGTCTTCTTTCGCAAATTTTCTCCATAAGAATGTGCAGAGCTGTTTTGTTACAGCCATCTGTCACGTCAACTAGTTGTGTATCCAACAAGGGATAACACATGTTCACTATTTCACATGCAACGTCTGTATCATTCATTGATTTCATTTCATTTGAATCCCCATGGTCAAAGGAGATGTAATACATGATTTCATGCAAAGGAGTTAATCCATCCCGGTCTTGCGTCTGGATGTTTTTGGGTGTGTTCAGCACCTGTACCACACAACTTACAAATTTCAGGAATTCCGGATCTTTTTCACGATTTCCAATCCTCAAAGTTGTGAATAGGAAGGAGTGTAATGGTGTGTGAGCTTTTTCATTTTTAGAGTCAAGCATCAACTGTGCCTTGTCATGCTTGACAAACTGCAAGATTATTTCAGTCATCATCTTCAATTGACTGCAGTTGTAATGGCTTTTCTCCAAAGGCCAAGATTTGCCAACCAAAACATGAAGAAGTGTTCTTCCACCACAGTCTCTCCAGGATGGATTCATAGCTCCATCAGTCATCATTAGATTCATGAGTTCTAAGAGGTCAGGGAAAATATTTTCACTGTCATTTTCATACTTGGATGTAAAAATGAGTGAATCAATTCCCATCAGGAAGGCATGGAAAGACGTTTCGACATCAGCATCATCCCAAGCATTTGGAAGAGTAAATAATTTTCCAGGATCAGCACCCATCTTTATCAAATGATTTAGACCATTCACTTGTTTTGAGCTCCAGCTTGTCCGGTCTAGACGATTAACAGATGATAAAAACAGGTCTCCATTTATTGTGTCTGTTGATGTAAAGAAATGGTCATCACTGTCCAATTGCATAGAAACACTAAGAAAGTCAAACAGACATTTTGTCCTGAAACGAAAATTGGTAAGCAAAAATTTTAGGTTGAATTCAATCTGGAAAAAAAGGACAAAATGGAAATATATAATGAACGTACTAAGAGCCATTTTTCTTCTAAAGTGTCATGTGACATACTGGGCCTGTCACTTTTGCAAAAATTTTTTAAATGTCAAGGTCCTCATGCTTTTTTGGGGAAGTTCTTACTGATACAAAAAGTCTAATATCATCAAAATCTTATGAAAAAAACCCAGGCCCCCTGGGCCCTGGCCCATTTTAAAATTAACCTTTTCCAAGTATTGTAAAAATTATAAATGTGCCATATCTCTGGAACCTTTTGAGATACAGACATGTAATAAAGACCAAAAGATTCGTAATGGCCATATTTATATCCAACTTCCATTGATATCATGGGCCTAACTCCAATAGTTTTGGAGTTATATCGAAAAATGGGTTGTTGTTTTTTTTCATACCAGTTGGTTTCAACTGCGTTTGCAAGTCAGATGTTTCCATCCTCAATACTGACAGCAGATGAACACCATATGAATACTTCTGCACTGATTCCTGAATTCATATTGAGTAGAACAGTTGGTTCAGCAGATTAGGAAAATTTTTACATGCTTATATATATATGGCACTGTATCAAGATCTTTCTGCCAAGGTGAAGAAAACTTGCATCGATTCTCGTTGGAGTTCAGAGCTCTAGAAATAGTCTTGAGGAACTGGAACCTTTGACAAATGCAAAACACTTTTCTTCTGTGTGTGCTGCATTGTTAAAATGGCTCAGAGGAAGAAAGGTAGATGTAACTGGTACATGGATTTTTTGATGTAGCACTGCAGTTTCCGTACCAACAAATGATGGAGAAAGCTAGGACTGATTTTAATCACACAGAATTCAGCACAACTAATTTAGAGAACTCGTGGCGAATTGTACATTGGCATTTGAAGGATTTAAATCACGTTTGGAGTCCATGGAAATTTGGACCAGAGGGAGGCAAACCATGTTTTGGAACAGCCAGCTGCAGTAAACAGGAAGCTAAATAGGATTATTACACCCTTATTCATGACATGATTTTAATATGTCAATTACGCTAGATAAATAATTTAAGTGTGATACTATTTCTTTGTTAAACAGGAAGTGGATGAATCTTTGTTAAAATATCAAAAAGTGATTTTTTTGGTGGAACCCTCACACAAGCAGACTGCCAAATTTGCATGCACAGTTCTGACACCTTGATAGCTACGATGTGTGTAGCCATCAGGGTTTGATAATCCATGAATTCAATTTTTTTGGGAAAAATACATCTAATTTTTGACATTGGTCTGTCACCTAAATTTGAACATTGTGCAAAGTGATTGATGACATGAAATTGTGAAGAGTCTTGGGTTGAGCCAAAAGTTCGTGAAACAGTAAGATTTGGGCAAAAAGGCTAACAAATTTGGGCAGATAATTATACAAAAACTATTGAAAATGGTATTTAAAAATCTCATTCTTGAAATTCGGGCAAATGTGGCTCATGTTGCATAATTTTTGTGCTTGTAAGCTTATTGTTTTCCACCATCAAGGCTTTTGAGCAACAGATGATTGGTGAATTGCTTGATGACAATGCCTTCTCTGACTTCACTCAGAAGATTAAAAGCTTGTCTGCAATTCTTGTTTATGAGACAGCGCTAGTTTTTGGTTAGGTGGTTTCTAAGGCATATAATGTTATATGAGCGCAGCTCATGGCTGCCGAAGGCAGCCATGAGCGAAGCTCACTTAGCACAAGGACAGCTCATTCTGTGTGATGCTCCTGTCTACAGTGACTGCCTGGACAGGAAGTGCCTGTAGTTGCCATAAAAGTGGAGCTAGTAGTTTAGTCACAGTTTAGTTTGGTAAATAATTAAAATACCTTAAATATCTTCCAAAATAGCTTTAAAATTTCAGTCCTGTCCTATAACAACCTCCAGTGACATATTTCAGGGATTTAAATCAACATGTGTAATAATATTGGAAATAATTATTTCCATACCCCTGATTGTAAGAAGTGACTGAAAATTAAAAGTCAATACAAAAGTTCATGACTTAAATGGCTCACCAAGTAAGAAGTCATAACAACACTTAAGGTTACATAATCTTCATTAACTATCAAGAAATTATGTAACAGTCTAATAGTAAACAGTCACCTCTGAATAGCTATGGTTTTATTGATCCCAGTTATGTAACATCAAAAATTTAACAAAATAGATTCAAATTTAACATAGATTTGAATTACACAGCTGTCAGTGCAATCTGTCTAATTATCTAATTATCTATCTATCTAATCTTATCTATAGATCTGATCTTATCTATCAAATCTTATATATCGGCCTATTTGCCCAGTCCTCTAAAAAGATAAATTGGCCTTCTGTATGGAAAGTTGAAGATTAAAAGATTAATGCAGTAGTTCTATGACATTGCTGCGCGAATTTCATGGCAGTGCCATTTACATATAATTATATATATTATATCTAACTTATAAAAACAGTAGGTCCTATATGCTAGCATTTCCGTTTCAATTTGGTGAGAATATGTATAGGTTATTCACCACGGGAGAGGGAATATGTGATTTATCACCAGAAGGCTTTAGCCCGAGGTGTGATAAACACATATTCCTGATCCCATGGTGAATAACTGGCTTATACCGTGAGATACTCAAACATGAGAGGATAACTGACAACAAAGAATATAGGAATTATTTCCCTGCGAGGGACCGTTCAGAATTTATGACTGGGGGGGGTGGCAGTTTTGCTGGAACTTCCCATCAAAAATTGATACCCCCCCTTGAGTTTCATGCGGATTTTTAGTACCCCACCCCTAGGTTTTACGCGTATTTTTAGTACCCCCCCTCGACATACAAAGCCATACATACATATATATACTGTTATACATGGCCACGCCAGCAGATTCGCGTCATTTCGCGGACTTTTGCCCGTAAAAAGTCCAAATAAAATGAGTCTATACGTGTTTTTAAACATTTTTTCTTTGTTAAAATTTCTTACCCCCCCCTTGGAAGTGTTGTCAAAAATTAATACCCCCCCCTTGAAACAAGTGTGAAAAGTTAGTACCCCCTCGGCCAAAACTCCCACCCCCCCCAGTCATAAATTCTGAACGGTCCCTAATACTGGCATGTGATTGGCTGACAGAGGTGTCGAATGGTATAAGTAAGATAATCGTAAAGCGTATATTACCTCGCTGTCTTTGCATCAGCTCCTTTTGTCACAAGCATAGTTTCCATTGATTTCGCCAAACCTTGGCCAGGTTCCAAATTAGTTTCAACCACAGTTTGCATGTATAAAGTAGTCAAGACTTCTTGAATCCATTTCCCCTCTAATTCTACAAACATCTTGTTGAAAAATAAAATGTGATCAGCAAGTTTGTCATCATGACATCCAGCGCAGGACGTATTTGGAAATGGCCGGAGCTGCCTCCTCTAGTTATGCTAAAATGAAAATTTTTCATTGGAAGGTTCTGCAAGGACGGGTATAATTTTTTTTAATTTGAAAGATTTCACACCTAGGTCAGGTAAACTGTTTCTACACTGTATGCATTTAGGGGACCGGGGCACAATGGACATAGGACACATTGGGACTTGGCTGGGGGGTTGTTGGTTCCTAACAAGGTATATGATAATTATGGTGATGCTGTGGCAGTTTTTCACACATGTATGTTGAACCGCAATCCACATGAACTCTTACATTTCCTCAGGAACTGTTGTATTTCACTCTTGTGTACTGTTGATTGCATCAAATGATATTAAATCAGCCTCTGAATGGCCTTACATCTCCGTACACTAAAATTCCATAAAATCTTGTAAATTCCCATCCTCATGTTTCGGGGTTGGAAAAGAAAAAGTGTGATTTCCTGTAACTCAACTAAATTCAAAAGATTTCAATTCATATCATTCTCTGGACAACCATGAACAATCAGGCTTTTTCAATGCTTGTATAGGTTTGATACATCGTAACAAACACTTATGAATTACTATTTGATTTACACACTCTCCGGTGCATGAGAAATTGACATTTTGGTGTGACAGTCATGTCGGGGCTCATTGGGACACTGAAAACGGGACTCATCAACTGGGATGCACTTTACATGGCAGAATGTATGTGTTCAAGTCAACTGAATGAACTGGGACAGCAGACAGAACGCATACAGTCGACATTGCATCGAGGCATTGTGGATCACTATGCTTTGTGACCAAATAAATAGAAAAGTGCTGTGTGTTACTTACATGGATGGCAGCACCCAGGACAGTTCATGTCAAATGTTTTTAATTGTTTACAGGAAGCATCAAAGGAGATTCCAGCAAACTTCGGTGGTTGAGAAGAGCCCAGTCAAGTCCACGTTGAATAATGAATATTGAATTTTTTTTTTGTAATAGAGAGATCACATCGAAATATTTAAAAAAAAGTTTCCCCTTGGATATTGGACGTTTGCTGAATATCCAATGTCAAATCATTGGATATCGGATATTATATTTGCTTTTTTATATTAAATGAATATCCAATATCCAATGATTTGATATCGCATATTTGGCGAATGTCCAATATCCAATGGGAACCTCTTCTGATATTCAGATATGATCTCTCTATTAAAAAAAATATATATCCTATATTCAACAGACTTGACCATCAACTGAATATTGAATATCCAATATCCAATATTCAATGGACTTGACTGGACTGGTTGAGAAGCCTGAAGATGTCATATTTTCGAGATATTTGATTGGATTACAACAGCCCAACATACATTTCCACTGGCTGTTAAACAAACCCATATTATAGTTATATTCACTTTTTATATTAACATCTAGTGCACATAGAGTGTTAAAATTGTTTTTTTATTGACCCCAGGCCACATTGTGACAGTTATGGTGTCACATCTTGCTGTCTGGCTGCAAAAGAGTAAGTGCACTCTAATCACTTATGCATTGGAATTAAGCTCAATATTGTTAGCGATATTCATGCAAAACACTTTTGATTTTATCAGTGTTTCCAGCATTAAGTAAAATTAGTGGATGTGCAAAGCATCAAGTGCCCCAGTTCTCCTACTATGAAAAATGACAATTAGCAAATTGAAATCCCTACTAGATATTGAACATTTTTCATACCTCTGCAATTTCCAAAATGTAGTTTTCAGGAAACACAGAGAGCACTCCAAGTTGTTCAACAAGAGTAATAAGAACAGACCAACTACAGCGCTGCAGTGATGCTTCATAAAATGGTTTAAGGCCCTGTAACAAAATACAACTAGAAGAAAACAAATATTATGGTCATGCATAGTAATTAATATCTTCAAATGCATGTTTATTAGCTTAGGGCCTTTGTGCTTATAAGTGGCAGCAGTAATGAACAAAAAACTCGAAAACATGAATCCGGATGTTTTGACAAACAATGCAATAATACTATCACAGAAACATATATACTGCTGCATGTGGCATACCTTTCTCTCTATTTTCTACAAATTAGCGCAATTATCTTTATGAGTCAAATTCCACATAGTGCATGCACAATAAACCTCAGACATGTCAAGAGACAGGCCAAGTCACAAGTAGCTATATATATAGTTTTGTTTGAGATTTTTAATTGGATTTCTCAATCAAGACTGGTTTTGCTAAGTGAAGTTTTCGTGAATAATATTCATCAAACCTGGATTATTCTGCAGTAACACTGGGAAGCCATTAGTTTGTCGGCTTCTTTGATGAACTTGATCATGACCAAAGCCAGATCATCAACTGCTGACGGCAAGGTCTTCCCTCTCTCCATCAAGTCCAACAATTCCCCTTCTTTTTCGTCCAGGTCCTGTGCACATGTGATTTGGGATGTAACATTCTTCAAAGTTTTCCTAAATCTGTAATGACACAATACAATACTGTAATATGATGAAAGCCTAAATACAAATGAAGTTTGGCTGAATAGGGTAACATAAATCTGTAAAAAAATATTTGCCATGCTGTTCTTCAGTTCCTATTGCAATTGAAATTTTTAAATTACTGTAACCTGAGTTAATATACCAAAAACCATAGTTTATCAAAGTGGAAATATTGACAATTGTAGGGTAAGATCTTTGAGTCGGACACTTAGAGAGTGTAACCTTGAGTCAGACACTTTTTGTTGGGTTGTATAAGCCAATTGAGAGCTCCTATACCAATATATTTCTAATGTTTATACGGTTATGTTAGATGCATCTAAGGCATTCGATAGAGTCAATTATTGTAAATTATTTAAATTGTTGATTGAACGTAAGATGTCACCTCTGGTGCTAAGGTTGTTGTTAAATATGTGCACTACCCAAACTATGAGAGTAAGATGGGGAAGTGAAATGTCTAGTCTGCTTAACGTATCTAATGGTGTTAAGCAAGGAGGAGTTTTGTCGTCAGTTTTATTTGCTGTCTACATAGATAATTTATTGTTGAAATTAGAGAAATCAGGTATTGGATGTCGTATGGGGAACCAATATTTAGGTGGTTTGGCATATGCTGATGATATAAAATTATTATGCCCCAGGCCTATCTCAAAAATAATGAAGCCACACAGCTGGTTTTCACTAAGGGTAACAAATTTTGATAACAGCTGTATGCAACAACTTCATATTACTGTCTTGCCTTAAATACATTCTTATGCGAGAATCCTGAAAATTTCATGGCAATTCGTCAAAAGTTTGTTGAGATAGAGATGAAAGTATATAGGAAAACATGCATTTTTTCACTTATTTAGTGTGACATAGACTTTTTCACCTTATGAATTCTTTCAGTTTTACAAAGTTTTACATATTCCATTGCTATTCCCTTATACTTTTTGGAATCTCCAGATCTCCAGGTTTCATAAATCCATTGAAACAAGCACTTCTATCCACTTGTTTTGACATGGTTGAGTTATTTGTGTTCAAAGGTTGACTTAGTAAAATTGAGTCAAATTTGAATGTTCCTGATCTGAAATGCTCTAGTTTCCCTTTAATATATTTCAGTTGAATCTTTTTGCCATTGAGATCTATTATTGCATCTACTTAGTTGTTTTAGAGCTTTTTTATGATTTTGGAAAATCTGGTTCATGGATAAATTCCAAGGAATAGCTGGAAAGGTGAATGTGTCGCACGCGTAACGTCAAGAGTACTTTCAAGTGGCACAGAGCTATGAAAGCTCTGTTTTTAACCTGGATTGGCTCAAAATATAGTAAAAATCTATGAAGCTTTATTAATCCATGAATTAACCATAGATTTTGACTGGTTTCTGGTGATTAAATTCAAAAGTTATGTTCGTCGCACGCGTAACGCTCTGAAAAATTTTGATTGTATTAAATTTTTTTTCTGACAAACAGTGAAATGATCATTCTAATATTACTTGGAGTGAAAATTAACAATTAATTTCAGTAGCTGGAGTACGTTTCATAGCCTAAATACAAAAATTATAACATTTATAGAGCATTCTTTAAAATTTTGGGCCAAATTGTCTAAAAAGGCAATAAACATTAAGAAATATTTTTTATTTTGTAAATGATTGTATTTTTCCCCTCAGTTATGATTGATGATTAATATTATATCAATTTGAGTCAAAACCAGAACATTTTTTGAAGATTCATATATCACCCTCCCAGACATTGAGGTTAATCTAATGTTGGTCTAACGAAGCATTAAACCTCCAAACCACATCGGACCCAACGTTACGAAACTACGTAATTTGTAGACACATTTCTTAGACGTTAATACGTACTTTTAGACGTTGATACGAGTGGTACAAGTCGTATCGGAGCTCTACGAAGCATCTTAACGTTGGTCTGACCATCTTCCCGCTTTCCTGGATCCAGCGTCTCGACGCACCTGCCCCTCCCTCGCGCATGCGCACTCGCGTACAAGAAGCCACAATGGCGGGCTGACTGGATTTTATGAAATCTCGGATGGTGTTTTGCTTATCACGGAGGATTTAACGCTTTGACAAGCCTCATAGTCTGGTTTGCTCCATAGATTAACTTGTTGGCTACTGCGTGAGCAGGTTTTGGACGATCGGAATACTGTATTTTGAAAGATTTAGCCGCGGCAATGTGGAAAATCGAACAGCATGGTCGGAGCGCCCCGGCCCAGGAATAGCCCGATCAGCTGTTTCTGTATTTGTGATCAATTATGGACTGAATAGTGGACATATATACCCCGTTCTGGATGGATATACCCGGTTACCAAACCCGGGAGGACGCATGGACGTGGATACGGCCAGAATTCGTCGTTGGACACCAGCGCTGGACTCACAGGTAAGTCTCTTCAGGATGTCCATTTTTTTCAGGGGCAGATCGTCTGATGGAAAAGGAGGGGGGGGGGGTTTATGTTCAATTCTGTTCTGTTCAATTCTGTTTATTTCAGTTCTGTTCAGGTTTCTGTTGTTTTCAGGTTTATATATATATAGCGTGTTCGGGATCATTGTCCAGGTAGGGTGGGGTGGGGGGGGGGGCTGGCAGGGGCAGCCCAGCCCACTGGGAGGGGGGGGGGATTTTGATGTTTTTTGGTTGAGATCTGCAAATATAAAGCAAAAAAATGAAAGCAGTACAAACAGAGCTATCCAAGAAGGATGCTCCCAAAATTAATAGACTTTTCTTCCTCATTTTACTGAGCAGTCTACAAGTCCACTTAGGGACTATAAGATAAAATTATATAAAAAACACTTACCTTGCATGGTGAAATTGAAAATGTTACTGCAATTTTACCGTGATAAAATTGGAACATTCTCGGCATCTAGAACAGTTGCAGTGAGGCACCATTAAACTTGGGTCTTATACAATTCTCATATGCATCTTTGTGGGTGTGGAAAAAATTAAAAAATTTTTAAAACCAGGATAAGCTTTCACATTTTTAAAAGTACATATGTGGATTTATTTGTAACTGGTTATCAACTTTTTCTTCATGGCTTCATGTAATCGTCAACAGCAAGCATCCTGTTTGAGTTTTTATAATTAATTAAGTTACGAGATAGATTGGAAGAGGTATGGAATAGATGGCGCTACAAGGCTCTCTGAGAATCAGGATCCTAGGTTCTGCAACTTTGTGCAAACCTTCAACAAACCTTTGGCAGATACGTTTGATCAGACGTTTGCCCTGAACATTACTTTCAAACGTTGTCCATACATATCAAAAACACGTTGGAGAAACCTTGGAACTTACGTATGACCAAACATGTGACCATACCTTTGATAAACCTATGAATCAAAGGTATGGTCATACGTAATAGTCTAAGGTTTTATAAACCTCTCAAATGAATGTTCGACAAACCTTTGAATCAAAGGTATGGTCATACGTAATAGTCAAACGTTCTTCAAACCTGTCAACCAAAGGTATGACTTACGTATGGCCGACACGTTTAGCCAAACGTTACAACCAAACATTCTTCCAGCCTCTCAACCAAAGGTATGACTTCCGTGTGACTCTAACGTTAGGCCAAACTATAAAACAAACTATCTCCCAACCTCTTACTAACGTTGCGACCTACGTTTGGTTTTCCATCTGAGTGCAACGTTTGGAAATTACATTTGCCCTACCTTTGTCATCCGTTGTTTGGCCCAACGTTTGATTCTAACCTAAATAATTACGTAGTGAAAGGTTTGATTTACGTTGGTGCTCAGGAGGGCAACCAGTACTTAAAATCAGCTTTTTATGTCAAAAAATGGGCCAAAAATCACACTTCTATCATCATTTGCTGAGCAGACATTCACTTCGGTGGCACTTATTTGGTATCAATTTGAAGCCCACATACAGACGCATGATATGGGGCAGTTAAAATCATTTTAAATGAAAACATATGCTTCTGGGGTTAATATATGTAAGTTTTGAAAAGAAATTTCCGAAAAATTTCGAAAAATTGGGTGTTTCTCAGGATATATTAGGTGTATTTGAATGACAATCGTCCAGAAGACTTTTAAAAATGTGCCAGTTGTTGCCAAATAAAGAAAATGGATTTAGTCTCATGACAAATTACCATTCAGCCCAGTTATGTTTCACTGCCATGAAAAACAAACTTTTAAAAATTCTGTAACATTCAGCTGTTATCAATTATTTCCACTCATCAAAGCACTAAGGTAAATATAGTTTCTGGAACTTAAATATGTTCTTTACAATGTGCTTTGGTCATTTCATACAAAAATACATTTTGAAATTTTGATGGTCATGTCACACTTTGATATTTTCACAAAAAAGGATATATGTAATTTTTGGAAAAATTTTAATATACTTCTCTCTGATTTAGGGCATTTGCCTGCTGCTATAAGATGTAAATTATTTCAACAGTACTGCTGTTCTTTTTATGGCTCAGTTCTTCGGTTATTAGACAGCAATGCTGTTAATGATTTGTGTATTGCCTGGAGAAAAGTGCTTTGTATTTTATGGAGGGTGCCTGCTTTGACTCATTGTAATATTGTTGAGCAATCATCAGGCTTTATGCCATTACACACTCAGTTGTCTAGAAGGTTTTCAAAATTTATATATAAGTGCATTTTAAATAAGAATGATAAAGTGAGAATTGTTTGTAAATTATGTTTAAAAAATCCTATGTCTGTTTCTAATCGAAATTACAATAGTACTAAATTTTCAAAGAATAGAGAAGTTGTACCTGACCATATTATAAATTTAATTAAAGAAGTTATTGATGTGCGTGATGGTTCTCTCAGTTGTGAGACGTTGAGTTTCTGTGATACTCAGGATATCATTTATGACCTGTGCGTCACCTAGTCACTATAATTTTCTTTTTCTTTTTTTTAAATCATCTTATTTATGTTTTAGTTGTTTTTAATTGTCATTGTTTTTATGCTTTTTATTGAAAAATGTACAAATGTTCAACATTGTGTGAAATAAAGATATCAAAATTAAATTTGGTACCAATCTTTAGCTTAAGACCTCCTTAATCTGTTCAAAAAGTATCAGCATGATACGAACAAGTATTATAATAGTGGGTTTTTCATGGCCCTAAAGATGGGGTAAAAACTCAGTTTTTCTATAAACTGTAAGTCCGAAATTTGTGTATTTTTGGTAATATGTGGTTAGATTGGAGGCTCTCTCGTTGATCTATGGTACTGGTTTGACATGAAATTGTATAGTACACACTTTGCACTGAGTTCAGGCTACTAAATGTTCTAATATTGGCTTATTTGATGGGTTCTTAAGCTTTTAAGCTGGCCAGTCTTTGGTGTATTAATTATAGTAGACAACTGTCCGACTCAAGGGTACCCCTATCTTTTTCTTGTATCAAAAATAAAACCAATATCAAGCAGCTTAGTAATGATAATTGTCATATTTGATTCACAAAACATTTAATTTGATGCCCTGGTTGATAATCAATGTCCAATAGGTCAACTAAGATATTACTTTACAAACTATGCACAGTTTTAGGTGTCCGACTCAAAGAGCTTTACGGTTCCTATAGAAAATGCTCACAAATTATTTTGAAACCGATCTTTGAAACCAAAAAAAAGAAGAAAATTCAAAAACGTTCTTTGTAATTTTCCATATTATATTTCACCCTGTAAAAAAACAATAAATTAGATGTACCTGTTTATTTCTGAAATTGGTTTTGCTTTCTTCTTTCCCATGGCGAAGAAGGAGGGGGCAACCTGAAGCCGAAAGAATATTTTTAAAATCTCCATAGAATAACATCTGAGACCCACAATGCATGTCACAATTGTCACATGCGTTTTATTAGGTATGGGATTCTTTGGATTCATTTCAAATTTGCTATGTAGCATAATATATTAACATTGGGGCAGTTATGATCGCATTGCATTTTACTGCCTGGCTGCAAAAGAGTAGGTGCAGGATAATCTCGTATGCCTTGGATTTAAGCTCAATCGTATTGGTGATATTCATACAAACTCCTGAGTTGCTCAGTGTTTTCAACATTTAGTAAAATTGGTAGGTGCGAAAAGCGTCCCAATGTGCCTCGATTCCCCCTAACACCAGCAACATGTTTTCTGATGACAAGGGTATTTTGTTCACCACAGTATAGACAGGAGAGGAAAATTTCAATCTGTCTTAGGATAAAAGAGAGGTTGTCCAGAAATTTCGCCCCACAAAAAATATGACATATTAACGCATTGCAACTAAAAGATACTGCTCTGGTCGTGCTAATTATAATCTTTCACAGCTTCAATATTTTAACTCGAGAGAATAGATTACAGCGAAACACTTTGATATAGAATTAGAGTGGACTGTGGCACTGTGAAAATGGCACTTTGTGTGTCATCATGCTGATGATTTGTCATGATCAAACCCAATACTTTCAATGTTAATTTGATTGAAGGAGACTTATCTCACTTGTTGGTGACAGCCAAACGAAAGGATTATGCATCTGATTTTCACTCTAAAATTTGTTATGAGAAATCAAATGGCTTTCTCTTGATCATGACTAATCAAACAGCCTCTATGTTTCCCATCTTTAAAGCAGAGAAGATGACACTTCATCAACTATCATGAGTCATGAAGTGCCATTTTCACAGTGCCACAGTCCACTCTAATTCTATATCCAGTGTTTCGCTGTAATATTCACATCCACGTTGAGTCTTACACCTACCTTTCACTTGCTATCCTATCATTCATATAATGTGGAACTGGCTTCCAAATATATTATATTTTAAAATGTATACAATGGGGTTGTAATGAATATCCTGGACTGTGCACTAAATATAAAGTATAAAAGGATCTTGCTTAATTGGTCCAATTGCCCTAATTATGTGGAAAGACCAATGAGGAAGTTTGTCATTGGATATTAGTAACAGTGCAATTCAACCACGGATATTTTCAACAAAAAGCATGTGTAAATCTATTTTTTATATATAAATGATATTTGTTATTTCTTTATTCAGGTCACAGTTCTGAAAAACTGAAACCTAATGGCTTTTATAACTTTGAAACTCATGGGAATGCATATAGGCAAGGTACAGAGGTTATAAATACGTGGTGGACTTTTTTCAAACATCTTCCCTCCTCAATTTCGACGATTTGGGCTGAGCCAGATGAGGTGTCATATTTCAACTCTTGTTAATGGGGGTGGTAGTGCCTCTTCACTGTAGACATCTTGAATCCCTCTTATTGTGTTCCTTCTGTTGTCATGTAAGCTCGGGCAGTCTCTCCCACATAAGCTATGTCCTTAGTGTAGCTCATTCGAGACATATTCCTGAGGATTGGTTGATTTGAATGCCTGACAGGCCGACTCAGGATTACCCGCATCCTTTAATGATGATGAAAAAGAGGGCTTCTGTCTACCAAGCAAACATTACATTCCTGTGTTAGGGTTGAAGAGACCATTTTATAAATGCATTTCTAAGATATATTAACCACTCTTGACGTATACACTGGACTTTTTTCAAAGAGCGCACTGCAAAAACATAAATTTAAAAAGTGACAAGTCATAATCACAACAAATGAGGATGGATGCAGGAGGGATGCACCAGCCCCCCCCCCCCCCCCATCAGAAGTGATTTTTGACGTTTTTATAAGTCATGCCAATGACATCAGCATGGAGACGCGTTCTGTTGTGGTATAAATTGTTTTGGATCCCTCAAGACTGCAATGACCTATGTACTGATGTATTCTCATCTCCATGTGGTCAATAAATCATTTCTTACTTAATACTTATTAATATCCCGCAATTGCGAGTGAACACCATGAAAAAACCATTGAGTTCACACCATTGAGTTCATCCTTGTGAACTCAATGAAATAAATTATCTGACGTTGTTATGCAAACAATGGGCAGTGATTGTTTATGTCATGACGTCACAATGGGCTGTTGGTGACGTCACAACAAACTGCTGAGAAACATTGGGAGAATTTGAAGTTATCTGACTAAAATTCAGTAAAAACAACAAATAAAATCATTGCGGGATATAAATAAAACCCCTTCGGACTCGTGTTAATTCAGAGCAGACCTGACACTCATGATGTTCAAAGCTGTGAACTACACTGTCTTGGGGTTTTATTATATTACTCACTAAGGAACAGCTTACAACATTTATGTATTTTTTGAGTATTATTTTCACTGTTTTGATTTGATTGCTGGTCTTAATTACCTCTCTGGAACCTCAGGTCCATCTTCATGTGCTTCTTGGTTGGCTTATTGTCCGATGCCACTCAAGATTGAAAAGCTGTTAATGTGATCAGAATAACAATACCAGAATACCCTTTAGGTCAAGTTATGAATAAAGGACAATTGCTGTGTAATATTGGAATAACAGAGATCCCATAAAAGATTCAAGATTCTGTCTCATGTAGCAAAAATAAGTAAATTACACTCTAAAAAATGTGGGGACAAAATTGTTTTTTTTTTAGATTCAAAATGGTTTTTTGAAAAACCAAATTTTAATGCAAAAAACCAACATGGATTTTTTTAAAAATCCGTATTGGTTTTGCATTGAAATTTGGTTTTTTCAAAAAACCATTTTGAATCTAAAAAACCAATTTGTCTGAAATTTTTTAGAGTGTACATCTATCCGATGGTGCTCAAATTCAAAAAGCGAATCTCATTTTTATCAGACATGTGTTTTTGCTCTATGAAAGGCCTGAGAAAAAGGGTGATTAGATTGTGGATAGATTGATTATATATGTTTTTAAACATATACAAAAGGAAAATTGCCTTTATCTCTGAGGCAAAGTACGCTAGGGGTGCCAAACTCATAACTGCAATGTATGACTGGTGTGCATGGTTTTTCCCCAATAAAACTTGTAAACTTGTAAAAAGAGTTAGACAAAAGAAGAACATGAAAAATACAGGTGGTTAAAGTGATTAAGAACTCAATTAAAAGCGAAACGCCCACGAAAGTCCCAAGTGAATCGAGATGAAGTCATTCGAATTTAATTACAACCTGTATGTTTGCTCCATCATGTTTTTTTGGGTTTTTTTTCATGATTTACGCACCTGTACCAACACATCAACACACAGTTGACAACAAACCACAAATACCTCTCACCGTCTGAAAGACTTACCTGGTTTTTCTTGTCCACAAAATCTTAAGCAGATTAAAGCTAATGACCAGAAGAGAGGGTCCAACTCAGTGCAGACCTTACACTGCCTCTCCATTAACAATTACCCGTAGTGCACCGCTGTTTATTTATGCAAAGAAGCTGACATAAGGCCTTCCTTCCGGCAATGACGTTCTCTCCATCTGCGAAGACTTGTTTCTCTTCTTAGTGTTCCAAAGACACTCTTCGGTTAAAAATCCTGTGAAATCTCAATTTTTTTTCTGTAAACCTGACAAACAAGCAGTACCACATATGTTTGTTCATTTCAAAAGATAAAGTAATTATATGCTCCAAGATGTCCAAGTTTCATTAGCACATGTACATGTGGCTGATGGTGTGATTTAAGTGGTTCTCTTCTTTGTATGACAAGAACAGTAAACCTCTCGTACATTCAGGAACGTGCATATAGCAACTATAACTATTAGATGAATTATTGTCTATGATGATGATTTTCTGAAGACACATTGGCCAGGTCAGAGCAGTATACTTGCCCTTCTGAATGCAGAATAATGACATCAGGTCCCAGTGACAAACTGAATATTTCATAGCCAACCCTTGTGTCAATCCCACTTCCTATTTTGTCAAATAGTAGGGAGCCCCCCCCCCTCTCAGATTGGGTTAGTCTCTGTGATTGCCCGTGATCTGTGTCATGTTGTACAGTTCCTTTTATTAATTTCAGCAAAATGCACGGCTGAGCTGTTCTTCGATAGACTTCTCTCCTCTCTTTCAAAGGGTGCTTCTATAAAATTCTGATTTATGGCATGAATATCTCGCTTCTTCAATGAAACTCATTGCTGTGGTATTATGCCCTTATATCATAGATGTTATAGATCCTGGAATTGATTAATAACAGTAGAGTACACAAGAGCTGAAATAAGTCTTTTGTTTTTCTTAATTTTTTATGCAGTGCTGCATTATCATATATAGAACTGTCATAGACAAGATGATGCAATGATCGATCAATCTATAAGTGCATGGTCAAGTTTGCAAGATTTGCTTGAATCATTAATAAAATCGTATCTTTATCTCATATCACTCCGGTCATTCTATGTGAGAGAATGTGTTGCATAGCCAGGTAGTAGCATTGGACAAAAGTGATTTCATCAAATAAGTTGAAAACAGAAATTTTGCAGAACTACTTCAATGTCACTCTTGTTTTCAATGGCAATAAGGACAAGTTAAAAGAATAGCAAAGACCATGAAGTTTTGTAAACATATATTTTATAAATAGATATTGGTTGCATCATCTTTTCAAAAAGATCACCGTTGTCTGCATAGTAGTGTTTGGTTTGATATTGGGGTGGGGGTTAGGCAGGGAGATCCTTTGTCACCTACGTTATTTGGACTTTTTATAAATGATATTGTCGATAGCATAAAAGAAAAATCTAGAGGTGTAACTAACCAAGATTTTAAAGTAGAATCATTGCTATTCGCTGATGATTTGGTTTTAATAAGTGAGAGTGAAAGTGACTTGCTGAAAATGTTTGATGCCGTTGATGAATGGTGTAGGAAATGGAGAATGAGAGTAAATGTGAATAAGTCGAAAGTTGTACATAATAGAGTGAAAGGGCACCAAGAGACTAACTTTGTTTTTAAGCTGTCTGGGGATGTAGTAGAAAAGGTTTCATCTTATAAATACTTGGGTATAATATTAGATTACTCACTTGATTTTAATAGTACTGCTAAAGTTTTGGGTGATTCTGGTGGTAGAGCCCTTGGCTCAATTATTAACAAATATATATCTAATAAGGGGTTAAGCTATAAAACATACACAACATTATTTGATATGACTGTTTGTCCAATTCTAGATTATTGTGCAGGTGTATGGGGATATAAGAATTGTGAGTGCATCAATGCCATACAAAATAGAGCAATAAGATTTTGCCTTGGAGTCCATAAGTTTGCACCAAACATAGGGATAAATGGAGAGATGGGATAGGTTAGAAGGGATGTATATCGTAAGGTAGACATATTTTAAAATTTTGGAATAGAATACAGAAAACAGATGACCAAAGGTTACTTTAAAAGATATCTAATTGGGATAAAAGATTGTGTAAAAATAACTGGGCTAGTGAAATGCGGGAAATTTGCAATGATCTTGATGTTATGACTAACTATAATAGTAACTTATATTATTAACCCAAATTTTGTGAAAAATCGCCTGTGTGCTCTCTATAATGAACAGTGGAAGACAGAAGACTGAAATTAGTATTGTGCCAAAGCTTAGGTTCTACAGTATATTTAAAAATGATTATATTGCTGAGAATTATGTCAAATTTATAAGTAATAGAAGTATCCGCTCTCTTTTTGCACAGATTCGTTTAGGAATATTACCACTAAGTCTAGAGACAGGTAGATACCAGGATATCCCAATGGAATATAGGTTTTGTCTTTATTGCGACCAGGATTGTGTATTATCTGAAATACATTTCATCTTGTACTGTGATAGATATAATACTTTGAGACATAATTTATTTAACGAGGTGAGAAGGAAATATGATTTAGTTGATACACTAGATACAGAGGCTAAGATAAAGATTTTAATGTCTGATGAATTTGTTGAAGTAGTGTCAAAATTTGCTCCACTTATGTTTAATCTTGGTTTTTCAAATAATACTGTCTATGCCTGTAACTCATTATATTTTGTATTCTACTGTTTTTAAAATCAGCAGTGGATATTTTCGTCTTTTAAAGAAGTTCTGGGCATATTTGACTGCTGTTCTTGTGTGTGAATGTCGGTAAAGTGTTTCTTTCCTGTTATTTACCCTTTTTATGCTCTTTCCAGGTGATTTTAGTGCAATAACTTGCAATTTAATTGCCTGCTATTTCCAACATCGTTTTCTGGCTCCAATCCACATTGTTTTGACCTCCATTTTCGCTCATTTTGCCTTCGTTTTTGCACATGAAAAGCTATCTAACTTTCATATTTTCTATTTCCAGCACTCATTTATGTTTCTAGACACATCCCACAACACTTGACAGCATTAATCAGTGAGATTTTAAGTTTGAAAAGCTGAATACACTGCCAATACACATTAAGAACTCAAGACTCCAGCACCAGGTTCCTAGAAATATAGCCTACCAGACAGCAAACCCCCAACCACAGCAAGATATATTTTATTTTCCTAGACACTTCCTTGTATATATTACAGGCCTAACTATATTATATTATTGATCTAATTTCAGATTTGAAAAAAAAATAATAATTTGAATAAATAAAGAATTCAACACTAAGTATTCTTGCAGGAAACATAAGCTGCATGACAACATAACCTATCTAATTATCATATTTTGTCTCTTCAGCTTTTACTTATTATTCCAGGCACTTTCCAAATCACTTGACAGCACCAGTTAATTGAAGTTAAGTTTTGAAGATCTCAACACTGCCAATACACATCCTTTGAAGATCTCAACACTGCCAATACACATCCTTTGAAGATCTCAACACTGCCAATACACATCCAAGAACTCAGCTCACCACCAGCCTCGATCAGCCCAACAGACAGAATATCTTCAATAACAATTTCACATATTAATCTGCTGTAATTCTTATATTAATTGATTGTACATTTATACATTGTTTGTCCATCGTTCATCCTCTATTCGTCTTATCTACTGTTTTGATCTAGTCACTAACTGACAGATCGCTATTAAATTGTTCTGATCTAGTCACTAACTGACAGATCGCTATTAAATTGTTCTGATCTAGTCACTAACTGACAGATCGCTATTAAATTGTTCTGATCTAGTCACTAACTGACAGATCACTATTAAATTGTTCAGATCTAGTCACTAACTGACAGATCACTTATTAATTTTCTGATCTAGTCACTAACTGACAGATCACTATTAAATTGTTCTGATCTAGTCACTAACTGACAGATCACTATTAAATTGTTCTGATCTAGTCACTAACTGACAGATCGATATTAAATTGTTCTGATCTAGTCACTAACTGACAGATCACTTTTAAATTGTTCTGATCTAGTCACTAACTGACAGATCGCTATTGAATTGTTCTGATCTAGTCACTAACTGACGGATCACTATTGAATTGTTCTGATCTAGTCACTAACTGACAGATCACTTTTAAATTTTCTGATCTCGTCACTAACTGACAGATCACTATTAAATTGTTCTGATCTAGTCACTAACTGACAGATCACTTTTAAATTGCTCTGATTTATTCACTAACTGACAGATCACTATTAAATTGTTCTGATCTAGTCACTGACTGACAGATCACTATTAAGTTGTTCTGATCCAACTAACAGATCACTTTTAAATTGTCTGATCTAGTCACTAACTGACAGATCACATATTGCTTGCTTATCGAATTCTGATATCAAACAGATAGTAACAATGCACACATATAGAAAGCTTTATTCTGATGCCTTGCGAACTGGTCTAAATAGACATGTCAATGGGCTACGACCAGCAACAGCCGCAACTCAGTCAAATGTAAACCGTGTAATTCACAACAGTAGCTCAGTCAAACTCTCAAACAGATTTCAGATTTTAGCTCAAAATGACTCCATGTCAGCTTCTGCCGAACATATAAGCATTCATCCCAACAAGACTATTCTCAAACCAAACAATATTCTGAAAACCTGTGTGTGGAATGCTCAGAGTTTGAGACAGAAAACGCAAATTGTTAAGGACTACAATGACGAATATGATCTAAATATCTTTCTTTTCACTGAGACTTGGCTAAAAGATGATGATAAAGCTGAAATCGGCGAGTTGGAGCAAAATGGTGGATATTTCTTTCTTAGCTCGCCTCGTTTAGGAAGACCAGGTGGTGTAGTAGGTTGCCTTGTCAAATCTGGCATTCAAGCAATTCAAAAAGATCGCATGAAGACCAAGACCTTTGAACACATGGAAATCCAAGTCCAAATGGACGGGAAAATTGTCACAATTCTTCTAGTTTACCGCCCAGAGTCATCCAACAAAAATAAATACAGTATTGCAGAATTCTTCACCGAATTCACAAAGTTTTTGGGACACTATCAAACATTCAACAATGAAATCATAATTACTGGCGATTTCAATTTTCATGTGAATAAACGGGACGATAAAAAGGCCATTAAATTCAATGACATCCTTGAAATGTTTGGTCTTGTGCAACATGTCCCTGCACCAACACACAAAGATGGCAATACACTGGACCTTGTTATTACTCGAGAAAAATCCATATTGAATAATTGTAGGGTCAGTGACCTGCTCTCTGATCATAACTGCATTCTGTTTGACATTCCAATCAAGAAAGCAAAAAAACCCAAGAAGAAAATCAGTTTCAGAAAAACTAGAAAAATTGTTGTTCAAGATTTCAAAAAAGACATTGGAAGACATCTGTCTGTAAGTGGGATGGAACAGAAAGATCTTAATGAACTTATTTGACTCTATAATTCTACTGAAGAGGTTCTGGAGAAACATGCTCCCATTAAAATCAGAGAAGTAACTCTAAGCACGCCCACTCCATTCAAAAATGCTGATATCAAGCTTCTAAAATCAGAAAAGAGGAAAGCAGAGAGATTATGGAGGAGAACCAGATTTGAATATGACTGGGAGTCATTCAAAGAAAAAAGAAATGCATTGAATCTGCAGCTGAGTCACCTCAAATCGGAAGATCTGCGAGTCAAGATTAAAGATTCTAATGGTGATGCTAAGAAGTTGTTCAAGTTACTGAACTCAAGTCTGAACAGAAAACAAGAACTACCTCTCCCACCACACACAAATGAAATTGACTTGGCAAATGATTTCAATAGGTTCTTTGATGAAAAGATTAAAACACTCCGGTCTAAGTAGGACTCCACGCACAATGATACTGCTAACAATATCGAAACTGCCCCTCATACACTCCGACACTTCAGAAGGCTATCTCAAAGTGACATAAAGAAACTGATCAGAGAAATGCCAGTTAAACACTGCCAACTTGATCCTATTCCCACATGGCTTTTGCTCCAATGTATTGATGAGTACCTCCCAGTTATAACCAATGTCATCAATAAGTCACTCACACAGGGAGAAATGCCTCTTGAGCTAAAACATGCTTTAGTAAAACCTTTGTTGAAAAAATGTGGATTGGATCTAATCAAAAAGAATTATAGACCAGTATCAAACCTGTCATTCCTTGGCAAACTTATTGAAAGTGCTGTTATTAAACAATACACAGACCATCTTACTTCAAACAACCTGGACGATGAGAAACAGTCAGCTTACAGAAAATTCCACAGCACTGAAACCCTTCTGACAAAGATCCATGACGATATCATGTTGAATATGACCAAAGGTGAAGTAACGATGCTTGTACTGTTGGACCTTTCAGCCGCTTTTGACACAATTGATCACAAGATTCTACTGAAACGTTTAGAAAGCAGATATGGTATTCATGATTCTGCGCTATGCTGGTTCAAGTCATACATTTCTGAAAGGTCACAGTCGGTGATAATTAACGACAAGACATCAACCAGACTGCCACTCAAATTTGGCGTTTCTCAAGGTTCAAAATTAGGACCAATCCTATTTAATTCATACATCGCTCCATTAAGTGAGGTGGCTGAAAAACACCAAGTGAAAGACCAAAAGTATGCCGATGACGAGCAACTTATACTCTCTTTCAAACCAACTTTCTCAGAACAAGAAAATGCCGTAGTCAAAATGGAAAAGTGCATTGCTGATATCAGAAAATTTCTCCATGAAAACAAGCTTTGTAACAATGGAGAAAAAACAGAACTACTGCTCATTGGCAGTCCACATCAACTTAATAAACTCCAAGTATCATCAATCAATGTCGACAATGTCAAAATTAATGCAGTCAATCATGTTAGAAATCTGGGTGTAATCTTTGACAAAAACATGACCATGGAAAAACAAGTTAACAAAATGTGTCGGAATGCCTATTTCAATATTAGAAACATTTCAAAAATCAGGAAGTCATTGGACAAGGAAACCTGTAAAACAGCGGTCAATGCTCTTGTCACACCTCACCTAGACTATGGAAATGGTCTTCTTTATGGAACATCGAGTCGTTTGCTGCATAAACTTCAAGTGGCCCAGAACTCAGCCGTTCGACTCATTGAAAAATTGAGAAAGCATGACAGTGTAAGCCAGCATAGGAAGCAACTACATTGGCTGCCCATTCCAGCAAGAATACAATTCAAACTCATGTTAACAACTTGGAAAGCAATAAACGGGCAAGCTCCCTTGTATATTCAAAATATGATTCAGCCAAAATCTGAACGAAACTGCAATCTGAGAAGCAATAACAAAATGCTCTTAAATGAACCACCCTCCTGCAATAAAAACAAATATGAAGACAGAGCCTTTTCGCATGCCGCTCCGAAACTGTGGAACCAACTCCCAGAGATAGTCAAGGGTTCCAAAACACTCGAAGGTTTCAAGAGAAATCTTAAGACTTACCTGTTTAAAAGTTTCTACAGATAAATTGATCATGCACACACTCTAAATACAAACGCCTGTTTTAAACACATTTAAGTGTTAAATTGCATAAACACGTTTGAAAATAAACACTTTCTACCAGCATTAACAGATTTAAGTGTTTATCAAACTTAGAATATTTTCTCATGTATGGTTACAGAAATTAATGATCAATTTAAACCAGGAAATTTTGGTTATAAGATGACAGTATGTCATAAAATGTCAGTTGGTAGCATATTGTGTATTTTATCTTTGTTTGAATGCTCCCAAGTGCAAGAAAATGTGTATTATTTCTTTTTAATGAAAAATTCGAAGTCCTTTAAACACATAGTGTTTTTGTAAGTTTGCTGGATAAACACTTATAGTGTTAATCTTTAAGGAGGCAGACAATTTAAAACAAGATCACAAGCGACCGACCATGAAATCACAGCTTTCTGTACTTAACACAGATTGGAAAACATGCACTGTGACTTAAGTCTTCAGTGAAGTAGCTTATAACTGGTAAGCACAACTTATAATGGTATATTTAAATGATATTTATTAAACAGCAAAAAAAGGTATTAAACCACATTTTGATTAAATGGTATTTATGTACACTGTAGGCCTACATGCATACGTTTGCTAAGAAGAACATGTTAATGGCAGTATCTGTACACAGCATAACATGCATTTTTACATTATTAATTTTCATTTTATCAGAAACATTTTGAAGTCTTTCTCATTTCTAGATTTCAAACACATGTAATATGTTTTCTGCACTGTGCACTGGGATGGGCAGAGATAGGGGAGTTGGGGCCATATGTGCCCTGTATTTTCATTGGTGTTTATAATTTGTATCAAATTTATTTGACAATCATGAGACAACCTTATTTTATTTTCAGCAGATATCTGGACTCAATCTTCGAGTGTTAAAAATTTTTGGAAGAATCCAGCTACAATTTGAGGCAAACCAAAATAATATAAAGTTTGCATCTACACTGTATCTAGCAAGTCACTGAGGTAAATATCACATTATAGTAAGGCAATTCTATTTTGATAACATCAATCAGCTATCTTTAAAAACACATGTA
Organism: Platynereis dumerilii; assembly: GCA_026936325.1. Taxonomy (NCBI): domain Eukaryota; kingdom Metazoa; phylum Annelida; class Polychaeta; order Phyllodocida; family Nereididae; genus Platynereis; species Platynereis dumerilii. Next base: position 17,210,489 of record JAPTHN010000011.1, read on the forward strand.
ATTGTTAAAATTTAAAACCATCAAACTGCAATCATATTATTTAATCATATTTTAAATTTTTGGGATGAACCGGATTAGGAGGGGGTGGGCATATGATTAGTCAAAGGCATGCTGTGCATCTGATGGAACGTCAAACTTTTTTTTCAGGGATTTTTGATGGAGGTCTTATGTTATAGATCCAATTTAGGCCCTAACTAGTTTTTCCGAATATCTTTAAAGGGCGGAGGGTTGGTCTAGTGGTAGCATGCTGGACTGCCAATTGCTGGGTCCAGAGTTCGAATCCAGCTCTTGCCGGGTCACCTGGGCCTATGTTGGATGGCTGTTTCATCCTTCACCTCATTGCCGTGTCCTCCTCCTGTCCTAATTAGCCTACCAAGTGCATAAATACAGGACATAAAGCCCCAAACATCCATCCATCAGAATATCTTGAAGATATTTTACTTGTTCAATGCAGTTTTGTATTTTGTAACGTTTTCTTTCCACAGCAATTTGGACCCCAAAAGATCTGACAAAAAGACAGCTGCAACATAAAGCAAAGGAGAAAAATGAAAGAAAAAGCCACAAAGTCTTGGAGGTAAATATTTAACAAAATTAACATTTGGTTAACATACCTGTCATAATACCTATGTTTATAATCTCCTGGTTCTGTGGCTTCGCTTTTGATACATCCAATATACTTTCAAATAAGATAATTTACCAAGACTTAGTGTCACTTGGACATTGTTTAGATTGGCCATTAAATTGCTGGTTTATTTTATTCTGATCATATGGGGTAAATTTTTTAACTATTTTCTGGTCCCCGCTATCACTGAACAGTTTTGCTGCAAAATAAGTTGAAAGCATGCCGTGATTCTCACTGATGAACTGCAAGTCATATCCTTCATGTACATGATTCCCTAAAGATCTGCATAGCTGCACTTCCTATTTTTTTTATCCATTTCAGTAAATTTCTTAAAATTATGTATGATGAGATATTATGTCAACATTCATGATATATTATGCCTAAACATTTAATAGTAAACAAGGATTCATACATTTGCAGGTGGACAACATTGACAAGAATGATGTAATATTGAAGAAGGTTCCTCGATCTGGAAACATCTCATTCCGCATTTTTGCACTCCATTCGCTTTCTCAAATGGATTTATACCGTTGCTGAGGGACAATCATTGTCGCAATCATATTTGAAGCTTTTACAGAGACAATGCACTTCTTGTGTTAAGGACCTTGACTATCCAGGAATATTTTGACAGCTTCTTGAATGTTAAAACAATCATTTGATTGTATTCTAAAATAGTCATATCCATTTTCAAAGAAACACATTTAAAGTGCTATTAAAAGAAATTTGACTGTTATTTGAGAACTTGTCACTTTTTCTGCAACCCCTAAATGGATTGCATTGAGAATCAAAACATTTTTGAATGGCATTACATCAATAATATGGATTATCACATGGAGTAACGGGATACCATTAAAATGCAGACAAAATGATAACATGGTAAGATTTTGACTGTACACCAATGTACTAACGTAGGGTCTTCTGTTTTTCATCACAATAGGGTAAGATGGGGGGAAATTCAAATGCAGTATTCACAATATGAAAAACCAGTTGATTGTGAATATGATTCAGTTGTTGAATTTCTTTGAGAATCTTGCAGGATTTTATGGTATACTTACACAATGGTTGAATATATCCGTCAGTGTCAGTGCTCAATTGAAGAATAAAATATGTACATGAATTATCTATTTTCTTGTCATTTCTCATCGGGTTTCAAAGGGGGCTAAATTGTCCTGAACTTTAAGGCAAATCTAGTCCCTGAGATGACTTATCTAATGGTGGCTTGAAAGTGTCAAATAAAAGAATTTAAGCTTCAATAGTAATCCATTCCATCATCCCATGCATTAAAATGAAAAAATTTTTTAGAAAAGAATATGGGTCAAAGCTGATTTCCCCACCTCACCCAGAAATATAAAAAAAAACCAAAAAAAAACCGAGGACAGCCCACTTATGCACTTTCGAGGGTGGGCAGGCACAAATATATACCATCCAGTTTTTTTTTTTGTAAATACATTAAGTAGCATTAGTAATTGCTTGGTCCAGGGTTTGAATCCAGTTCTTGTTGGGTCACCTGGGCCTATGTTGCATAGCTATTTCTAGTAACATTTGCCTCATTTCGGTGACCTCTTCCATTGGTAGCCTATCGAGTGCAGAAATACAGGACGTAAAGCCCCAACCACTCGCACATCCTTCCATCATTAATATTAGCAGTCATCATCTGGTTATAACAAGTAGCCTTTTGAAATTAATGAGGATAGTTAGTTTAATTACATAATATTATAAAGTATTTAAATTCAATTAAAGCTATTTTAATTTGTACTGTTTTTTATAAATTGTTACTTGATTTCACTATTGTAACCATGTTATTTATTCAGATAGCAGCTGAACAACTGATATTGTGATGTACATTAACAATGTGTTAATACTGCAACACCAGAGTGTTTAATTATAAACGCTTTTTGTTTAACACTTTAATATGATAAACACCTTCTCTGCAGTCATCCTGGAAAAACATCGAGTGTTTAAAATCAAACTCTTTTATTGTTATAAACACTTTTTAGTGTTAATAAAGTGTAACAAGCTATTAAAGCGTTTTTGTGTTTAAAATCAAAGACACTTAAATGTGTTTAAAATCAAAAACACTTAAATGTGTTAAAAATCATAAACACTTTCACGCGTTTATTAAGTGTAACAAAAAAGTGTTTATTTTAGTGTTGTTTCTTAAACACTTGTTTTTAGAGTGCAAGCGCTAGTGAGCAGTTTACTGGAATTAGCGCTATACAAATACCTATTATCATTATCATTACCTTTGTATAATTTTGTATTGCCACCTGTCTTGCATTGCATTATGTGTTTAAGTGATTATAAGCCCTGTAGGGCTGGGCAATTTATGTAAATTGCTTTCACTTAAATAAAATAAAATAATTGAATTGAATTGAATTAAAAATATAACTGGTCACTGTGCATGTTTGTTATTGCTTGAACCAAGTCAATTACATTTCAAAGTGTGTCCTTATCACAATATTAGGCCTATTGCATATGAATTCCAGTTTCTGAGTCCTAACCTACTTCCTTTGAACAAACCACTCAGATTTTTCATCAAATAAATTCTACCTCAATTTTTTTTTGTGCTTGGAAGGAGGAGATGCGCTTGATTGAGTTATCGTACATTTTTTTCAGAGGTCATTGGAAAACCACCAAACTGGCTTAGTTTTGGCAAAGCAGATCAACGGGTGGCAGCAAAGGTTATTTACATAGTATGCTTTCCGTAGAAAGTCAAGACACAGACGGTATTTCCAAAAGGTCTTTTGTCCGTTAACTGCAGAGGCTCTTGTGTGGCTGTTTGCCAACATCAAGCCTCTTAGATCAATAATCTTTTTCCTGCCATCAATGGACCATCACTGAGCCAGGGACAAACATATGTGTTCCCCATAAAAAGCTTCCTCTCAAAAAGAGGCCCAGGGGGTTGGCCTTGCCAGACAAAAACTGAAAGCACTAAGTTGTCACAAAAGCACTCATTTGGACTGGGTGTGTCCAGGAGAAACTTTTTACTGTGACATATAATTGTCCATTCTCATATTTAGCAGCAGTTGGGTAAAAAATAGGAATTGTGGGGCATTTATAGTAGTAATGCATACATCCCCCTCCAAAATGAATTTTATGCTATGTTCAAAACATTACATTGCGCTCTGTCTTTGGATTGAAGTAAATATTTTGTAGTATTTTCAGGGAACAATGTTCAATGCGAGGAACCTTTTGCGAAAGCAGGGTTTCATTAGTAGACTGTGTGACAACATTTTAATGACAACAAATAATCATACTGTGAGCAGATGCCGCACTTTCAGAAAAAAAGTGTACAACTTTGCAGAGGACAATTTTAGCTATTTATCAGTCCTCACAAGTGTGCTGTGTGTTAGTCAACAATGACATCAGGTTTGAGTTACCAACTGAATATTTCATGGCTAACCGAAACACCGTTCTCAATTCCTATTTATATAACAAGCATGGATAAACACTCCATTTGACAATGATAATTTGGTCGTGATATTAGTTTAGTCCCACACCTCCTACATCCCCTCTGCGGCACTTTTCCAGCTCGTTTCATACACAGGCTTGACATAATTATTTTTATGAAAATGAAAAACAAATCATATTGACCCAATGTCTTCTCATTTCTGTATAAAGTTGACCAAAAACAGGGGTTCTACAGTGTCCCCAGTCATCACTTTTGTGACCTCTTGAGATGTCTGTTGGAGCACTACATTTGACCTATCTAGACAGTCAATAAATCATTAATTTCTGTATTACCCAGATGAGGTTAAATGATATTATAGGCTCATTTCAGAGCCCTTGAAGATGTGTGGATAGAAATCGTTGCTGTGACAGACAGTCTACGTTACAGAATTGTAGAAAATGTACAGACGTCTCCAAATAATTAAATACCATGACATCGAGACAAATCACTGATAATCAAATGCAGACATCTCTAGAACACAGAACACTGTTAACTAAGATCTAGATTGAGATCGGACGCGCTAACTCATCCGGTGCCTTCAGACAGTCTAGACGTCCAATAACATGAGCTCCTGCAGACGTTTCAGAGGACCCTAAAACAGGCCACTTGTAGGCCCCCTCGTATAGAAATTATACACCAAAACACAAAGTGCATTGAAAATGTTGTGATGTTTCTCGCATCTGTTGTGGCAAAAGTTCAAGGCGTTGGAAGTCTGGCTCTGATTCATGCTTCGTTAAACAAGGATGAAACTTCAGTTGACATATAAATTCGTATTTCTATGACATAGGATTATCAAGTTATGTGCAGCAAAACATAAGCTAGACTTCAATTCATAATGGGGAAGAGTAGCAAAACAACATGAGAGGGATTGATTTGTCTCCATAGTGTATAGGGAAAACTTCTTCAACAAGATATTTGATATCAGAGATATAAATAGGCCTGCACATCCTATTTATAACTTGAAATTGCAAGTGGAAAATCATAGAGTCCAATGAAAACATAGCTAAATCATGAATTTATAAAGACCACTTTTGCAAAAGCGTGAAACTGAATAGTTCTGACAGAAAATTAAAGGCACGCAATGTTTGGGGGAGGATAGAAAAGTAGTGTTGTGAAAAGCGGAACAGCATATGTTGTGATCTTCTTTAAAGGACTGTGAAATGGACATCATTGAAATAAAACTTTCTCGTTTTGATGTGTCATATCAGGTCAAATTCACTGTGACTCATTTTCAAAGTATCAACATTAGGCTATTTCAGTATATCTAAGAAGAGGAGAGTTCCTTGTCAGTTGACATTTTGACCCAGCTTCAAGAAGAATTGAGGAGAGAAGTGACAGTCACAATAGAGCAGGGATTACGAGCCATGGTATGCTATGTCGCATGGGGACAAGAGATAAGTCACCTTCTAATATCATGGGGACCTCATTATGAAATGCCTATAAACATGGATCATTACTGTATAGAAGATGGTCTGATGTCTTTGATGTGATGTCAATATGCAGAAGTACAATATACATGTACATGCCATGTCATGCATAATAACTAACTGATTTAACCAGTGCAGTGGAGATGGTAAATTATGTCACTACATGTTAATTAATGGAATGAGTGATTAGGATGGATGATGATAATAGATGACACCTGCAAGCAAGTCTATACATTTCGTCTATCTCAGCGAAGACACAGCCAAAATAATTTTTGCAATTTTCGTCTCTCCAGAAATTCTGAAAACTAGACAAGTCAGAAGATACCTTCTGCTTCCACCACTGATTGTATTGAAAGTCATATCATTGTGTTCAGCTTGGTGTTGTGATCCCACAGAAACATAAATTATGTTTAAAAAGTAGAATTTATTTGGTAAAGTGATGTTGACCTATTATTCCAGGCAGCTGCAAGACAATGGTTTCGTTATTTTAATTTTGGTACCAGGTCAAAGTGATTTGACTGAAGTCGACTCAATCTGCCACAAATCTTGTGGAATACTCAGTCAAAGCTATGATTTGACTGAGTCTTCCTCTAGAAAATGGAGGATTACCCAGTCAAAACAAAGCTTTGACTGAGTCTTTCACTAGATTTGTGACAGATTCATGGAGTAGGCTTCAGTCAAACTATTACTTTGACCTTTTTAGCTTACACAACAAACAACTTTTTGGCCATTTTGCTTGCTTGGAGGATATGATTCAGTGTTTTATTGAACTATGCTGAGGGCAAGCAGGTGACAACTTAAGCCTAAATTCCACCACATGTTAACAATTTATCTTCGCTATCTTTGGAAGATGCATTATGATATGATACTGCCACAGCATAGAAGACGGGACATGTAAATACTCGTTTGGTTAACAATATTCATAGGTAAATGCCGAAGCATTATTTTTTGGGGAACTTTTTATTTTTCGAACATTTCTTTTTTGGAAAATTCTTGGTTCGCCTCATAAACAGGCAGAATATCAAACAGAAGAAGAAGAAGAAGGAAGTCACGATGTAGTCACGCGTGAAGAGAAGCAAATGCCAGGATCATATTATGGGATGTCTAAATCAAAATTTTTGATTGAACCGTCTGGATCACTCCACTCACATTTTAGCCATAAGGGACGAGGCACCTCGCTTCCCTCGGTGAGCCGGTGGCTCTGTCCCGTCTATTATTTATTTTACTGGGTCATGCAACAACACAATGTCTTGACAGATAAATCGTCATCAATTGAGTATTTCATTACAGGAGTGCAGGGGGACATGGAGACCAGTGACACCCTCTTGTCATGTGAGAAGGGCCTAATGTTCAACAGACCCCCGGGGACAAATGACCTTCTGATTATCATGTCTTAATGGAAATTGACATGTCTATGCCGCACAGCTGTGATTTTACTGGGTTTTTTTTTCTGTTAGAATTTTACTCACAACTTTTAAAATACAATGTATTATCAACATTTTTATCAAATAATGCAGCCGACAAGCATTGTGAAGATAGGGTGAAGTAATTTTGATGAAGACTGGAACTTACTGTCCTGAAGGTTATAATTGGATAATATTTATGGAAGAAATTATTATATACAAAATTCAGTTGAGCTCTATCTCAGGTAGCATATGATATATGCTATTTACTTCACAGCATAATCGCATTGCACTCAGGAGTTCATGACATATTCTATATGATAATAAAAAGAGAGAAGAAACAAACTCGACACCAACAGCCCACTAAAAGTTGAAAGATATGATACTAAGTGAACTGGCTTGAAATTTTGTGAATTGCCTGCCATGATTCATTCAACGATACTTAAAAGCACAAACTGGATAGGTATGAAGCAATTTCACCACGAAAGACAGGATAAATCTTTCTACAAACAGTTTCTATTCAGGCATTGAGACACAGGTTGATCCTAAGCCATCACTCCCTCAGTGGCCAGGTATGAGGAAAAGTTACCAAGCCAAATAAATGGTTTTACCATCCTGTGTTAAGAAACTGGCCCATTTTTCATGTTGCCTAATTACAAAGCTGATTGTGACTTTACCAGGGGACTCAAATTGCAACCTTCAACAACAAATCTACTGTTATATTAAATATGATTTTGATCATAATTACTCACAATGGGAGTATTGTGGGGATGCCATATTTTTATTTATGTGCAGATTATTGTCATGTATATGCATTAGTTTTGTTCTCGAGAAGGAGAGGAACATTTTAATATTAAATTTATGTTTTGTGCGTCATTATCCTGAATTTCAATCCACTATTTTCACTAACTCTTTAAATTAAGGCAACTCATGCGGGTATGACTGTATGTGATCGGCACCACAAGACCTTGGGCCAAGGTCCTTGGCATATATAATTTTCTATGCCATACATATTTGTTCGCTGTAGGTCAACTGCTCATCAACCCATAATGTAGACTGATAACTCATCTTCTTAACACAGACAGTGATTGATTTCTCAATTGACTTGTAAAGACAGCATCCAGTGCTTCACATAGCTAGCACACAACTCCAAGACACAATTAATTGATAAGCACATAATTAATCATCCGTGACCTATAGTCCCATACTGAGCTCATTCCAAGTTGGAACTGTCTGTTCTACAAACGGCTATAATTATGACTACATGTTTGCCATGGTTTTGCATACAACTGACGTGATCAGATGGGCTTATAAACTAAATAAGATAAAGTATCTACAGTCAACCAATATTGGGATTGGACACAGTGTGTCCGAAGAAATTTTGGTCCACCATCAAGAAGAATTGAGAAAGGAAGTGACTGTCACAATAGTGCAAGGATGAGGAGCCACAGCACTTTATGGAGCATGGGGACAAGAGATAAGTTAGCTGATAACACCTTGCTAACCTCACTATCCACACATGTAGATCAGTCTATGTGGAAGATTTTACCAGAGGACAAGCATTCACTGGACTTGGTTGTGTCAAACTTCAGAGTATTTTATCAAGAAATATTTAAATATTGAAAGGATTGGAAGTCTTCTTCACTTTCCAATTACAAAATTCCTAAAATACTGTCTATTGTATATATAGATATGTGTTTCACCATGTTTCGTCTTCAGGGCAGTTTCTTCTTGCATGCACCAGACAACCTAAGTTTTCCCTTGGTCTACCTGAGATTGAGAATAAAAAAGAAAAAGAAAAGTTGTATCGTTGTTTCAGGACAGTGCTAATGCACATCTTAGTTCAGATCTGAAGCCATTATCATTGACAGCATAGTGTGACTTCACATGCCAAAAGTCACTCACAATTTAAATCAGCCTTAGTGGCGAAGAAAGGAAATGACTAGACTTCCGACCAATTCGTTTTCTCTTTAGTAAAAGCAATTCCATCTGCATCTAATGTGGTTCCCTTCTCAATCTTTATATAAAAAATAAAGGTAAGCAGAAACCACTGACCAGCCTATTCACACAAAACCCAAAAGGGGACTTCGTATGCTCATGGATACAACCTTCATCAATAATGTGGACCTATAGCAAAAATAAGCAGTTTTACAAGATTAAAATTTCACATATTTTCGATAAAATCATGAAGGTTGTCCCGTCCCTCAAGCCAGGTTGGTGTATTGACTGGTGCAAGTACCACAGGTGCTAAAGAAAATATCCGAATCAGGGCACAAAGCAGAAGTTGACTTAAGAGACAGAAAGTGCCTTTTACTCCTCAAAAGTGTGCTTCTTTCTTCAAAAATGGTCATTCAGGTTTGTACTCCCTCCGTAGGCAAGAGAATAAAAGCTTAAATATATTCTTTTTATCTTCATTTATTGATATCATTTCAGATAAGTCAATGGCATTCCGGTGGACCACCCCCTATCAGCATGCCTCGGCGGTCCAACGTCGGCCCGAAGCTGGTCCGATGCTGCTGACATCGGACTGACGCTGGGCCGACGTTGGACCACCGAGGCATGCTGACAGGGATATATATATAGTGTTATCGATTAAAAATTCATAGCAAAGTGTATCTTATTACTAATCATAACTCTTTCAAGCAATTTGGGTTTGCTGCTAGTCCATCATGCCCATTACAGGCGATTTCATTAGCACGCGATTCTGGTCATTCACACTTGATAGTGAGAAATCAATGCTAAACAGGGACTTGCTACGTTGGTTATATGAGATTTGTGATGTTTTATTACTTCTAAGCCAATCAGCTTAACCAAAAATGTTATGTATTTTGTGGCCAAGAACCTGAGAATCACGTACTAATGAAATCACCTGTAATGTAGTTCATGAGCCATTGTAAATGGTTTTGCTGGATAACAAACATCACTGAAAATAAATATGTTGCATGTCATGCACAGGCTAAGGATCCACCCATAACTAGTAGGAAACAATTATTCTACCCGGTCTAATAGTGAGCCCAATCACTCTCAGTGGACTGATGATAGAGCAGAACTTTATCAATCAGAATGGCTGAGCGATTATAAAAATTGTTAAAGAAATGATCAAACACATGTGGTGAGTGAAGAAAAAATTCGATTCCAATGGTCTTGTACAATTGTACTATTGTGACAACTGCAGACCTGAGAGAATCGTGCATTCGCTTAATGCTATTACCCATTCAGAAAGAGCATTAATTTTATTCAATCAATTAACATGCCTTGTCAGATAAATCATCATCAATTTGGTATTTCATTAGAGCAGAAGTGATGGAGGACAAGGAAACCAGTGACACCCTTATGCATTTGCAACTAAAGTCCGATGTTCAACAGCCCCAGCTAACAAACTAGGGAACATCTGAGCTTATAATGCTTCATAGAATTACGATGTCAAATTAAAATTGACGTGCCTGTTCAGCAGCTGTGATTCTACAAGGCTTTTTTCTGCTAGACGACTACTCACACTTGTTGAAAATATTATAAGACATATTAATTATTGTTGCAACAAATATTGCGAAAATAAGGTGAAAGTTTTCAATAATGTGAAATTGGATCAAATTTAAGGAAGAAACGGTTTCTGTCACACAAAATTCAGTTGAGCTCTATCTTCTGCAGCGAAAGGCAACTGTCTAAATTGTGGAATATAATATATGCTGTTTAGTGTTTACTTCACAGTATATTCACATTACACTCAGCAGCTCATGGCATATTTTTCATTATTAAACGAAAAGATAAGAAGTAAACTTGATCCAACAGCCCACTAAAAATTGAAGGATATAATAAGTGAACTGGCTGGAAATTTTGTGAATTACCTGCCATGATTCATTCAATGATACTTCAAAGCACAAATTGAATTGGTATGAAGCAATTTCACCATAGAAAGACAGGATAAATCTTTCCACAAACAGTTTATATTCAGACATTGAGACAGAGGTTGATCCTAAGCCATTACTCTTGGTCCACATACATAGTATGGGAAATCAATTTCACAGAAATGAATGTGGGGAGGTCTTGGGGAGTAATCTTGGCAAGAAAAATGAGAAATATGCTGGAACCTGCTGTGTAGTGTTGGCTAGTCTTCTGGTTGTATCAAGACAACCAAATTGCAGTGTTTCAATTATTGTCATTTTCATAGATATGTGTTTTTCCATTTCGTACTTCGCTTTATTTCAAAACTGTGACGTCACAGATTTAGTTGTATAACTTTGTATATTACGAGCAGACATTTCCAGAAACTGACGAAATGCATTGACATGTGGATTATGTATGTTTAGCTTGTTTAGCCTTAATACCTGCGCTGGTTGATGGATGCTTCAGTGAAATGTAACTGAAACAAACAGACTACAAGTTTATCCTCAAAGGAGAGTTACACTGCTGGCCAAAAATTTGGAAATGATAAGCTGTTCACCACTGCCTTAGTGTTGAAAAAATTGTGTCTGGTTGTTTGGATTGCTACTTGATCAAATCGAAAAAGACTAAAGAAATTGATATGTCTGGCCACTTATTTGGGGCAATCAGTATTTTGAAATGAACAAAGGAAACTGAATGTCCTTCATGTACACTGTGGAAACTACTCATACAATCCCTCTTCCAATTATGACATTTTTTTCTAATCAGATAAGAATCCATGCACCCAAAGTCTACTTTGTGTAATACCGATCCGATGGCAAACAAAATTCTGTTTCCAAATTTTTGGCCTTCAGTGTACAATGACTGACAACAAATGTCTCAAGATTGGCAATTGTGAAGATGAGTGTTTTGTAAAAAAAAACAGCAAAACAGGCTTTGTTTGGGAAACATTGAAACTGAGACTCTACTGGCAAGGTGTAACAATCAGCTTAGACAGAAGTTGTTTGTTGTGGTTGCATACAAAACATAAAATTGACTGGCAGTTAAAATTTCCTTTGTAATAAACTATGATGTCAAACTGTAATACTAATATTTCACAGATTGAAGATTAGACCAATCACATTCACAGATACCCCAATGACGTCACTGTTTAACTGCAAAACGAAGTTTTCAAAAAAAATGTAGCTATGAAATCGATGATAATAACAGGTAGACTTATACAAACAGAAAAATCAACAATCAGATTTATACTTATGGGTCATTTTCGCAAAAACGAGCAATTTGATGTCCCGCATTCGTGTGTGTCTGCCTTTGTAGGACTGAAAATTGATCTTGTCCAAATATTTATAATAACATTTTCCAAGAAGAAAACAAAAATTTATGTGGGTGCGGCCATGCTGAGCATGCTATATCATGCATTAAGTAGTCCAAATGTCCTTACCGTGGCATGTCCGCAACTCGACATTTTAATTTCAAACTTAAGCAAATTGAAAATTCCTGCATAAAATGTGACATGAAAAGTGTATATATCTAGATATATGTTACATTAACTACCTAGAAGTGTTTTTTCTGAAATATAACCAATTTATCCACATCTCATGGCGTGTTGAAGCTGTGTCCCAATTTTGAGATAACCACTGTCTTTACTGTGACCAAAGAGTTAAGTTGCCATCAGAGTAAGTTAATTTGATGTCCCGCATTCGTGTGTGTCTGCCTTTGTAGGACTGAAAATTGATCTTGTCCAAATATTTATAATAACATTTTCCAAGAAGAAAACAAAAATTTATGTGGGTGCGGCCATGCTGAGCATGCTCTATCATGCATTAAGTAGTCCAAATGTCCTTACCGTGGCATGTCCGCAACTCAACATTTTAATTTCAAACTTAAGCAAATTGAAAATTCCTGCATAAAATGTGACATGAAAAGTGTATATATCTAGATATATGTTACGTTAACTACCTAGAAGTGTTTTTTTCTGAAATATAACCAATTTATCCACATCTCACGGCGTGTTGAAGCTGTGTCCCAATTTTGAGATAACCACTGTCTTTACTGTGACCAAAGAGTTAAGTTGCCACCAGAGTAAGTTAATACAGCATGATGTCTCAAGATGCCACCAGAGTGTTAAGAACCAGGATATAACTACTTTTTTACCATATCATTGGGGAAAGCAAGAGCTGCCATCTGTTAGTCAGATGATGAAGTAGGTTTTATCTTGACTTTGTCGCAACAAAACCTGGTCTTTACCGAACCCTCAATAGCAGAGAGAGTTCAAAAGGTATGAGGATTTACATGACACCATTGGTTTAGGAGGCTGTTCCAGAAGTAGTTGTGGTACTCCGAATGATGTAGAAATGCTGCATAACATGTCTTTTCCATGGCCAAAATCCGTGTCTTTACCGTGGTCAAATCAATGCAAATATACTTTGACACGGTAAAGACAAGGCTGAAGGCTGGCCATGGTAAAGACATCCGAGTAAATTTGCTTTGATTTATTGTGCACGGTAATGAAAATTTTTCAAAATAATTGAAAATGTCACATATTCACCCAAATTAGTTATCCTGTTGCATGCAGCATATTGTAGTACCACATACTGCATTATGTGAACAGGAGAAAATAGTAGTTGAGTATTATTGGCTCAGCTTCCTGACATAAAAAATTGGCAATGTCTTTACCGTTACTGCGTGTTTCCGAGAAAATGACCCTTTTGTCAATGTCATATTACTCATATAGTTCTACTACAAATGAATAACATTACAGTGGTACCTATGTTGTCAGTTCCCCTGTTGCCTTATATAACCGCCTTCCTCTCCACTAAGTTGTATTTTTAATGCATTTTGCACCCCAGTGAGAGACTGCAACCCCACAAGAGACCACTTCATGACCATAAAAGGGGCAATCTTATAATGCAGGGACCACTGCATACGATTTTGATATAAATTTGTCATTTTTTATTCCGAAGCTTAATATACCCAATAGACAATTTGTTGTAGATTAAACCAAACACTCATTCCGGTTTTCCCTCTGAAGACAAAGAAACAAAATGATGGAAGAAACATTCTGTTGGGTCTGGGTCAGTGCTCACACTTGCCTGCAACAATCTGGATGCACGCGAGATGAAAGTGGGTCATTAATGATGTCAATAGGAATTAGTGATTTTGTGTTTAGGAATTTAGGCATTAGGAATGCCCTTAGTGGCCAGGGGATGAGGAAGAGTAACCAAGCCAAATGAATGGTTTTACCATCCATCATTAAGAACTGACCCTTTTTACATGTTGCCTAATTACAAAGCTGATTATGCGTTCTCTGATTCCTTTTGTACCTTAACCAGGGGACTCAAGTTGCACCCTTCAACAACAGATTTGTTGTCATAATGCTTTTGATTATGATTACTCACAATGAGTGCCCTTGTCGTGATGACAAATTCACATCTACATGTAAATGATTGTCTTGCATCTTCAGCCGTTTAATTTTGGGGAAAGAGAAAAATTCGGAAATTAAATTTATTTTTTGCTTCATTTTCAATAGGGGTGTAACGCTTGAATTGAAGAGAATTCAAGCAGGTAGTTGGTGAATAAGAATTTATTTACCTGTAAATCGGTGCTGATACTTCATCGACTCTCCTGAAAATAATGAAACTACTGTAAGTGTTCGCACTTAAGACCTTGGCTCACACAATTTGCTTGCACAAATGTACATGTTTTGTTCTGTAGGTTAACTGTTTATCAACTCATAATATTAACTCATAACTCATCTCCTAGACACAGACAGTGATTAGTTTCTCAATTGACTTGAAAAGACAGCCTCAAGTGCCTCACACAGCTGACACTCTCATCCCAGACACTGCTGATTAATAAGCACATTAATAATGATGCTGGACAAGCACTTGGTTTGCGGAACGCATGTTTGGACTTCCAGGTCTCATCTACAGTTGCAGATAGAATTATTCATAAACTTTGAACTCTGCACACAAAATTAATTGACTTTGCTTCTGAGGGAAAATGAGATATTGTGTTATTTCCTGCTTCCTTCTGCTTAGGTTCAGAATGTCCACAAATGTAAAATGACAAAAGGACAAAACTATTCAAAGTATTCATACTATGGACATAATTATATAGTGAAATCAGCAGTTGAGTGTTGTTTGCCCCACCAATGCCGTCATACCCTACATGACGTTCCTAAAACTATCACTCATGGTTTTGCAGGGTAACAAAAAACATCACTGAAACAAGAGATGTTATGTTGCATGTCAAGATCAAACCATAAAAAGAAGCCAACAATGTGTTCATTATAAATATGCTGCTCAAAAGTCAACGTACCTTTCTCAGCTGCAGAATGACAGAGCAATTATCAGTCAGAATTGCAGAGCAATTATACAAATTGTCACAGGATTTTCATGCGTATGTAGAAAGAGAGGAAAAAATCCTATTCGAACGGTCATGCACATTGTACTAACCATACCAGACAGAGGTGAAATGTGCATTCATTTAATGATATTTTCTAAGGGTACATGCAGATCACCCATTCCATTAACTAACATGTATTTACATGATTAATCTGCACTGGTTCAATTTTTTATGTCCCTGATAGTTAAATAACTATGTGTATATCGTTCTTCTGGATATTGATATAATGTCAAAGGCATCTGAAATGCCACAACACCATCCTCTACACAGTTGTGATCCATGTTTATAGGCAATTCATGATGAGGTCCCCTTGATATTAGAAGGCGACTTATCTCTTGTCCCCATGCACCATAACGTGCTGTGGCTCCTCATCCCTGCCCTATTGTGACCCTCACTTCTCACCTCAATTCTTCTTGATGACGGGCCGAAATGTCAACTGACACGGAACTCTTCTCTTCTAAAATGTAATTATGATATTTTGAAAAATGAGTCACAGTGAATATTTACATTTGACCTGACATGACTGAAAGTCTTGTTTCACAGGTGTCGCAAATATTTTACATATTCCACACCCGAGACATTTTTTTTACAATTTCCTGTAATAACTATTCTGATTCACACCACTACAAAGAGAAAATTAATGAATTTACAATGTTGAACTGCATTCTATGCTACTCCACATGCAATTTCAAGTTATAAATAGGATGTGCAGGCCTATTTATATCTCTATTATCATATATCTGGTGGGAAGATGTTTTCTCTGTGCAATTTTAGATTCCTTTCTTGTCATTTTGTTACTCTTCCCCATTATGAACTGAAGTCGAGCGCATATCCTGCGGCAGTGCGGCACACTACTTGATAATCCTATGTCTTAGAAATATGATTTAATATGTCAACTGAAGTTTCATCCTTGTTTAATGAAGCATGAATCAGCTCCATACTTCAAACACAATCGACCTTTTCCTGTGCTGAGGAAAGAAAAATTAGATTCTTAAAGCTTTTTGGTCTAAGAATAACATCATAGTCACATAAGTCAGTTATAATACCTCTGCCTTACAGTGTTGGGCAATAATCGACTAAAATGTACAGTTGGTGCATAACCTGTATATAAATATGTTTTTTCATTACAATCATTTATATTATAAGATAGACCTTTTTTTTTAGCTCTAACATAGAAGACGCTAGCAAACTCCACTTGAGCCAATATCTTTATGGAATTTATTTTCAGGGAAAGGTATACATAGATTCATGGCATGTGTGACATCCGAAACAATTGACTGTCTTATTACTTGTCTATTCCAAAGCTTTAACCTCACCAAAGTCAAAAAGTCAGGGACTCCAGGCATTAATGATGTTTTTAATGTAAATTCACTGAGCTACTTGAATAGTCGATCACCATCAATGGTGATATGGCAATTGTTTTTGAGGCAGTCATAAAACATTTTTAAAATGCATGAGGGCAGATTTCACGAAAAGTGCTCGTAAAAGGTACCTTAAACTTTCCAGCCCTTTTGTTATCTCTCTGTTGCTTCCTGAAGCAAGTAAACCTATTACTAAGTACATCTGTGAGGTAATGAATAAATATCAATAAAATATTCCTCAAATATGTAGCTTTTTCCTCTAAAGAAGATATCTTTTTATGCCTCATGAGGACAATTTTGGACGACCAAACTTACTGGTGATCAGTCATGCTTACTTTGGCACTCTGTGGAATCTGCTAAAACCAATTCAGGAAAATGTAATGGTATGTGATTGATAAAAAACATCTTGAACATTTTTTTGGAACCATTTTTAGTTGTCTTGGTCATTATAAAACTTGAAAAAAAATTGAAAAAAAATGAAAAATAAAGAAAGACTGCTAATGTAACTCGATTCCGTCACAGGACACTGAGGATACATTAGCAACTTTTACATGGAAATTTTTCTGTGTTCTCGCTACTTATGCCAATTTCAAACATGAAATTATAATATTTTATTGAAAAACATGTCTTATTTGCCTATATACATCACCAAAAACATAAACGACTGGGTGTGGTACCTGCTTCTTTATTGCTAATGTAACTGCAATTTTGCATCCGTCCATTTCACAGTGTTACATTAGCAAAATGTCTACATAAAAATTACGTTAAAAAACACATGATTAGATCTCAAATTTTTTCTGAACTGAAAGCCAGGTCTCCCAAGAGCAGGCCAGGGGTGGTACTCTGCCGGTGACTTCATTTATATTGCCGTAGGATCAGCATAAAAAATTCCGTCCTTCATCATTCATCGTTGTTACATTAGCACAAGGCCATATTTTTAGCTACTCTGACCTACCAATCCAACAGAAAAGATTGTTTACCCATGATTTTATTTAATGGATTGACACAATAAAAGATTTAGATTTCAGCTTTTTTTTGTCCTGCCAGCTGTACTCAGAAGAAGCACCCTGAGAAAATCTGAGAATCTACGAATCGATTATGTCTGGCCTTATCAGTATCGTGCTAATGTAACTTCAGGACATGTTGTGGTAAGTCATTTTGCAGCTTTTTTGTGAAATCTGCCTGAGGCAAACAATTTTGCAATAATGACTCATTTTCTGTGATAGATAGTGGCTGGAATTGCATTGTGTGATACAAAGCATGAGGCAATGTTTATTTGCAACTGATATGAGCCAGACGGCCCTACCTCCTCTATCAGTCTATCTCTGATCTACGTTCCAAAAAAAAAATATTCATGTATATTTAATATAATATGGCTGATCTTTTCAATCATATGTAAACAAATATTTGATATGACACATAATGCCTCACTGAAATCTAATAAATTTGTAGACCAATTGAGTTAAAGGAAAGACTTTGCATAGCCCACACAATGGCCTTATTATACTTCATTGCAGCCAAACTACACCAATATAGCAATTTGACTTTAGTTTGTAGAAATGAGAAGACATTGGGTCAATATGATTTGTTTCTCATTTTTATGAAAAGAATTATATCAAGCCTGTGTAAGAAGCCAGATAAGTGCCAAGGAGGGCATGTGGGAGTTGTGGGACATAGCTAATATAGCTACCAAATTATCATTGTCAAATGGAGTGTCTATCCATGCTTGTTAAACAAATAGAGAGTGAGATTGCTGCTTTGATTGGCCATGAAATATTCAGTTGGTCATTCAACCCTGATTTCAATGTTGACCAACACACAGCACACAAGAACACATCTCTGATAAACAACTAAATTTGTCATATCGTCAGCCTAAAGCAAAATTGGCCTAAGTCAGACTTAGGCCATTTTTCCTTTTTGGTATCATAGGAAGGCCCTTATGATAACACATGTGCTAAAAAAAATTGTACTCCTAAATTAATAATAAACCCCTCAAAACCCCAACTCAATTTTCGCACAAATGGCCTAAATCCTGTTGACTTAGGCCATTTGGACTTAGGCCAATTTCGTTATCACTAATTTTAGTAGATATCAGGAATATTTTTCGGTCATAATGGTGAGTATTAATTTTATTGAAGTTGTTTCCTCGCATTTCATTCATAATTTTTTTGGAGAATTGCTTAATAACACAGCTACACCACAAACGAATTTTGGCCTAAGTCATTTTTGTTTAAAAAAAAAAATTGGCCTAAGTCAGTTTTTGGCTGTTTGCCGAAAATTGCCAAAAACGACTTAGGCCAATTTTGCTTTAGGCTGACGATATGCGAAGTTGTACACTATTCTGGAAAAGTGGCATCTCCTCAAAGACTCATAGTATGATTATCCTGTCAATTTTAAGAGGTTGTTGAACAGTCCACTAATTAAACACTGCTTTCACCACAAGTTCTTCACATTCAAGATTGTTCCCCATAATATGAAGTATTTCCTTAAATCAAAATACAAAGCAAAATATAGTATCTTCAGTATGACATCAAATCATTTTTTCGAGGAGATTGCATACTCCACTACCATAAAGGCACCAAAGTTCCCATATTTTACCAAACTGCTGCTAAATATGAGTTAAAGCTGCAACATGAGCATTTAGCTGTGATAAAAAGTCCGCTTAAATGGTAGTTACTGTTACGATTGGGTCAGACCAACATGCCCCATTGGTAGTTGTCAAAGTGGTTATTTGGGGGGGGGGGGAGTACAAATGTTTTCAATAATTATGATATGGAGTGCAAAGCAATTTGCTGTCATTGGTCAAACTTGAATGAAAGAGACCGGACAGCGTATGTGATATTACTGTATATAACAGTAAATATTATCTGCGCAAGTTTCCTCCTCACACCAAGACAGAATGAGCACTTTTGTGACACCTCAATGCATTCAGTTTTTGTCTGGCTAGGCCAGCCCCCCTGGGTCTCTTCATTGGGAACTTTTTACTGGGAACGCATATGTTTGTCCCTGGCTCAATGATGGTCCATTGACGGCAGGAAATAGATTATTGATTGGAGAGGCTTAACGTTGGCAAGCAGGCACACAAGAGCCTTTGCAGTCAATGGACAAAAGGCCTTTTGGAAATACCCTCTGTGTCTTGACTTTCTACCGAAACCGTACTATGTAAATATCCTTTGCTTCCACCCACTGATATGCATTGCAAAAACTGATCTAGTTTGGTAGTTTTCGTATGACCTCCAAAAAAATTTACGATAACTTAATCGAGCACATCTGCTTCTCCAAGCACAAGAAAACTTAAAAAGGCTAGGACTCAATAACTTGAATAAAGGAATTCAATTACAATATTCAATTGTGATAATGAAACATACACTGCAAACAATTCCCGTTAAATTTTACAGTTAAATTAACTAGCAACTTTGTTCCAGGTCTAATAACTGTGAAAGTACTCACAAACCTGAACAGGACAATGTACCGAAAAATGCAGATCGGTACATTGAACTGTAATTTTGCGGATTCAACAAAGTGATATTACGGTATAATGTATATATATAAAACAGTTTATTCAAAGTATATTTTACAGTAACATCAACTGTAAAACATAGAAAGTAAAGCATGCAAGGAGCTGTGAAATATACTGTAAAAATACGGATAGAATCCATTATTTTTGCTTTTGCATTAGTGCGAAACCACACACTTAACATGTGATTTAACTGTGGCATAGCTGTACGGATGTACCAAAGCTGGAATCAGCTGAGTGAGCCACTGACTCCAGGCTCGGCCTTGCTCATCTCTTGCTTGATAGCAGGGAAGTAAGTCCATCAATACCCAGCAATTAATTCGCACACGTTTGCGCACAAATTGCCGCCATAAAATTGACGGATATCTTCCAAGAGAAGCAGGTGTCAAGTTTACCCAATATGTTCTATTTATCCAGACTGTGCTTGGGTTATTTTGGTTTTAATTGTGTCATTCTTTAGAACACATCATAAGACTCACACAAATATCAATGTCATAAATAGATATTAAAACATTTGCATAATGACAACATCTTTAAGATCATATGAATGAGGATGTTCCCTTATCTTCAGATAAGTTATAAATTAAGTTTGATTAACAGTTGTGTAAAGCATATGTTATAGATGGCACCACATGTTCCGTGGTTGAAGTTCACATAATCTCTTGTTTATAGAATCTTGCCAGGTTTATTGATTGTTTTCTCTGCGTATTACAAGTTATCAGTAAATTAACGGTTAAAGTAATTGTTCATCAACATGCACTGAATGTTAAATGACATGTTGCAGTACATTTTTCTTGAAGCCAACTTTGTACCCGACAAAGAACTGTAAATTCACAGACAAAGTCTGTATTTAAAAAATACTGGTAAAACAACAATAAATTTACAGTTCTTCTAGCCACAAAAACACGCTCATTTCTTACAGTGTATTGACTTGTGATTCATTTGGTTCCAGCAATAAGGAACATGCATAGCTATATAAAGAAAGCGGCGGATCTTTTCAAAATTAAACATGATGCAGATGCACCCAACTTCTCCATATTATATTCGACAAGTGGTCATGACTCATGGCTATATTTTCTCCTTGTCCTTACTGCCTGAAAAAGAAGTGAAATTGGTGTTGTTCAGTAAATCTTCAGATTTTGACTAATTTCAAGAATTCACTCTGCTTTGTACTTGCTTCTAAGCTATGCATGACGTACCCTCATTAGTTCCTGTAAAGCATAGACGCCGCGGCTATTGATGCCAAATCAAGGTATGTAACGAAAGTTGAAGAGATCTGTAATTACCAAGGACTACTGAACTAACGAAAATATGGCCTCATTCATCGTCGCTTTTGTCTGTCATATTGCATATTGTGAGTTTCCCCAAAAAATATAGATCAATGAAGAGTTTTGTGTCAATAATACATCAGATAGGATCCCTTGCTACAAGGCTTTTAATGATCCAAGGTTAAAGGTGGGATCAACGAAAAGAAAATTAACAAGAGTGATATGAGAACAAGATAAAATTGATCTATGCCTCAAGCAAATCTTGTGAACTTGACAGTTTTTAGATTGCTCATTGTATTTTTCTTGTATATGACGATTATATATGGTAGTAAAATTAAACGGAATATTCCTGCATATCAACTTTTGTGTACACCAATGTCCAATGTTGTTAATTAGCTCCAAGGTTAATTACATGTATAGTAAAATCCAAATAGGGTATAAAACTACTACAATATGTTTCAATAACAGTTTCATTGAACAAGACTAGTGAGATGTTTATGCAGTATGCACTAAATCTGAATTTAGTAGTTCTACGCATCCTTTGAGAGAGCCAGGTCTATTGAAGAGTGACCCATGCATTTTTGCTGAAATTAATAGAAGGAAGTGTACGACATGACACAAATCACTGGCAATCGGAGAAACTAACCAAATCTGAGAAGGGGGTCTCCCAACGATTTGACAAAATAGGAAGTTGGATTGACGCAAGGGTTGGCTATGAAATATTCAATTGGTCACTAATACCTGATGTCATTATTGCGCATTAGGAAGGAGAGGAAGACAGCACTGACCTGGTACCATGAATCTTTAGCAAATAATCAGAATGGACAATAATTCATCTAAGAAGTTTAAAATTGTTATATATTCAAAAATATATGACATTCACAGTTCTTTCCATATAAACATGTGCAAAGGAAACTCCTTAACTCACATCAATAAACACTAACATGCCAATAACGCTGAGACATCTTGATCTGATTACTTTATCTTTTGAGAAGAATAGACATACCCTGATACTGCTTGCTTGTCAAACTTCTAGAAATAACTCGCAATTTCACCATCAGAATTCGCAGGATTTTTAACTAAAGAGTATCTTTGAAACTTTGCTAAGAGACACAAGTCTCCACAGATGAAGTGGACGTCATTGCCGGAAGGAAGGGCTTATCTCAGCTTATTTGCATGAAGTAAACGGCAGTGCACTATGGGCAATTGTTAATGGAGAGGCAGTGTTAGGTTTGTACTGAGTTGGACCCTCTCTTCTGGTAATTAGCTTTAATCTGCTTTAGATTAAAATTTGTGGACGAGAAAAACCAGAGCAGTCTCTTCAAAGATGAGTTATTTGCGGTTTGCTGCCGACTGTGTTTGGATGTGTTAGTTCAGTTGCATCCTTCTTTTTAAAAAAACATGACGGAGCTAAAGTACAGGTAATTAAACTTCAATCTCTTCATCGCGCTTTGCTGGGGACTACCATGGGCAATTTACTTTTTATTGAGATCTAAATCACTTAGCCACCTGTATTTTTATTCTTTTATTTCACTCATTTTAAAAGTTTACAACTTTTATAAGGGAAAAACCTGGTACACCAGGCATAGTGTTCCAATGGAGTTTATTCATGTTTGACAAACTTGTCATGACACCTTCCACTTTAGAAAAGTTGTAACAAGTACCTGATAACCTGTGTGGAAATTAATGCTTCTTTTGTTTTTGACACCTTCTGCCTCAGACGCCTCACTCACTTGAGAGTTGTCATAAACAAACATCCACCAAGTGAAATAGTTCAGATGTTCTCTGCATTCTATGCTAACTCCTGGACTAACAAAACACCTCAAAAAGTTATTGTCTAAAGTAATGAGAATTAGCTTACAAAAAAATTCAGTAAAGGGTGAAAAATAAAAACATATATTTTTTTGTTTAGTCTAAGTCTCTCAGGTGGAGAAAGTCTGAGAAATTTTGTTTGGGTTGCAAATGCAGTGGAGCATAAACAGATAAAACAAAGCAAATGTTTATACAATGGTTTGAAAACAAGTGTATTTGATTAAATACAACAATAAAGAATATATACAGAAGTTCTTTATATTTGTAGAAAAAAGTCTATCTATCCATCTATCCATCTATCTATCTATCTATCTATCTATCTATCTATCTATCTATCTATCTATCTATCTATTCATCTATCTATCCATGTTTCCATCTGTGAATCTGTCCATCTCTTTCGATTTATGTGTCTGCTACTTCTGGAGATTGCTGGGTCCAGAGTTCGATTCCTGCTGTGGCCAGGTCACCTGAACTTTTTATGGAGAGAAGTTTCATCAATCATTCACTGACTTCTCTGTTGTCTTCCTGTCCTCATGTCTTCCAAGCAAGTGCATAGGGAATTTTGTGGGGTAGAGAAAAATTTACCCAAATTCTACGATCCAAATTTTATACCATATCCAATAAAATTGCTAGAAAACGCCTGATTTTCAATAATATATATTTGATCATCTGCCCGAATTTTTAGCTTCCTTGCCCGAATTCAGGTCTTTTCTCAAAGCTTTGTGGGCAGCTACCCCCTCCCACCGATACCCCTATATATGCTTTCATCCTTTCTTCCCCCTGTCCCTCCTTTCTTCTTTCTGTTCTTCCTTCACAAAGGCATAGGATGCCTGTGTTTGACAACTGTTTCAATTGTCCTTCTTGTCATTGCCACTTCCTGCTCCTGTCCTAATTAGCTTTCCTAGTACATAACTCTAATGACCGCCAACCGAAGGTTGATTGGACAAGATTAAGGAAGGAGGACATTGACAACTATACCTTATTAACTGACTCATATCTGAGTGAAATTGAATACCCTGTACATTGTATGAACTGTATTAATATGAATTGTAACCAGTCAGAACATACTCAATCTTTAGACATGTTTTATGATCCGATTGTATGTGTCATGCAGAAGGCAGGTGCTGAAGCCTTTCAGAAATATTTCTGTTCTAGCAGCGATAATAATTTTTGTAGACCGGGTTGGTCAGATTATGTCGCTAATTATTATGATGCTTCCCGTGAGGCCTTCATGATATGGAAGAGTAATGGTAGGCCCAGACAGGGCCCTATCTTTAATATGATGAGATTATCTCGTGCACGATTTAAATATGCTATGCGGTCCATCAAGAGACATGAGGACACATTAAGGCGGGACTCACTGGCCAAGAAGCTTGCTGGTACTAACCCACAATCCTTTTGGAAGGAGATACGTAAAATTAATACAGAAAAGACACCACTACCGAATTGTGTTGATGGCGTCTCAGGTGAATGTGAGATTTTGAAGATGTGGGAGAACCATTATCGGAGACTCTTTAACTGTATTCCAAGAAGGACCTCGTGTCCCTTGGGGGACCGCATAGACCAAAGCTTTGATGACAGTATCAGGGTCACGTCGGACCACATACGCAAAGCTATTTTATCCCTCGACAGTAATAAGTCGACGGGGATCGATAGGATATCAGCTGAACATTTAAAGTACTGTAGTGACAGGGTTTGTGAGCTACTGGCTTGCTACTTTACAGGTTGTTTTGTACATGGTTCATTGTCTGTAAAAATGTTATCTGTTGTTGTTGTCCCGATAATAAAAGATAAATCTGGAAGGATCAGCAGTAAAAACAACTACAGACCTGTTGCTCTGGCAAGTGTTTTGTCCAAGATACTTGAGGTTATTATACTTGACAGAATTAGAGATTACCTAGTCACAGCATGTAACCAATTTGGCTTCAAGGCCAAGATGGGTACTGATCTCCCGATTTATCTTTTAAAGGAAGTTATTGCGCGTTACCATTCGTTGAATGCAAATGTCTTTATGTGTTTCTTGGATGCCTCTAAGGCATTTGACAGGGTGAACCACTCTTTGCTCTTTAGTAAACTTTTGAGTAGGGGTGTACCAAGATATGTTGTTCGTTTATTATGTTTTTGGTATTCGCGCCAAACTTTTTGTGTGCAATGGGCTGGTCTTACATCGGCTTCATTTACTGTAAGTAATGGGGTGCGGCAGGGAGGGATTCTGTCTCCCTATTTGTTCAATTTGTATGTTGATGACCTCTCATTATCATTAAATGAATGTAATACTGGATGTTATTTAGGTGGAAGATTAGTTAATCATACTATGTATGCAGATGATCTCGTTATTTTCTCACCCAGTGACCAAGGTCTCAATGATTTATTAAAGAAGTGTGAGTTATTTGCTCAGGATCATGATATTCTATACAATACTGCGAAGAGCGCTATTATGGTTTTTCGAAGTAAATACGAGATTGATGGTAAACTACTTGATTTTCAATTATGTGATGAAGTAATCCCTCACCCTCCCGGACATTTTCCTCCAGTCAACCTCATGTCAACCTCTCAACATACCTCCAATTCACATCGGGTCCAACGTTTGAAAACTACGTAATTTGTCGACAATCGCTTACGGCTATGATACGTGCGTAAATACCGTAGATAATGCGTATTTCTTTAACCTCTGAAGACAACGGGGGCCAAACGCGGGAAACACCTCCCCCGCACCTATAATAAAGTGGCCTCGTCCACGACGTCTTAGTTTTGCGCATGCGCACCGAAGCAGTTCCGCCCATCATGGCGCTGGATTCGAGCGGAATGTTATGAAGCGCTCGGAAATACTCTGTTTTCGATGGATTAACAGTTTGACAGCATCTAAAAAGTGGTGAGCTCCAAGGATAAATATCTTGTGAACATATCTAAACAGTGTTACGGACTGTATCAGTGATATTCTGGGCTCTAGCCGCCGAAGTTAACCCAGCTGAGCGTAATAGATCGCATTGGATTTACCGGGATTCGAGACGGTAGTCTTCCATGGATGTTTCAGGTAAGAATTGAGCCTGCATTGCTTGTTTCTGTATGTGAATGGAACTGATGACTCATTTTGAACCTTTTGTGGCAGTCACAGGTGTGTAGGTTATGCACTGGATGCAGAAACTACCTACAAAGTTAGTCTCATTCATTCAATGATAAAAAATGGGCAAATCATTATTGCGCGAGGGGGGGGGGGGTGACTGGGGCAGTCCAGCCACCCAACCTCACTGCCTTTTTATTATTCTTATTATTCTTGATATTCTTGATGGTACAGCTCAGTTATTTATTTTTTTTGTGGGTATTCAAGGATGTGCTGTTGGGGGGGGGGGGGAAGGTATTGTTTTTTCTCTTTCAATCTGCAAATATAAAACATAAAATTAAAGCAGTACAAACAGAGCTATCCAAAAAGGATGGCTCCCAAAATTAATAGACTTTTCTTCCTCATTTTACTGAGCAGTCTACAAGTCCACTTAGGGACTATAAATTAAATTAACTTGTAAAAAACACTTACCTTGCATGGTGAAATTGAAAATGTTACTGCAATTTTACCGTGATAAAATTGGAACATTCTCGGCATCTAGGACAGTTGCAATGAGGCACCATTAAACTTGGGTGTTATACAATTCTCATATACATCTTTGTGGGTGTGGAAAAAGTTTAATTTTTTTTAAAACCAGGATAAGCTTTCACATTTTTAAAAGTACATATGTGGATTTATTTGTCACTGGTGTATAAACTTTTCTTCACGGCTTCATCTAATCGTCAACAGCAAGCATCCTGTTGGAGTTTTTATATCCTCAAAGTTACCAGATAGATTGGAATAGGTATGAAATAGATGGCGCTACAAGGCTCTCTGAGAATCAGGATCCTAGGTTCAGCAACTTTGTGCAGACCTTCAACAAACCTTTGGCAGATACGTATGATCAGACGTTTGCCCTGAACATTACTTTCAAACGTTGTCCATACCTATCAAAGACACGTTTGAGAAACCTTGGAACTTACGTATGACCAAACGTGTGACCATACCTTTGATAAACCTATGAATAAAAGGTATGGTCATACGTAATAGTCCAAGGTTGCTAAAACCTCTAAGATGAATGTTCGACAAACCTATGAATCAAAGGTATGGTCATACGTAACAGTCAAACGTCCTTCAAACATCTCAACCAAAGGTACGACTTACGTAATAGTCTAAGGTTTCATAAACCTCTCAAATGAATGTTCGACAAACCTTTGAATCAAAGGTATGGTCATACGTAATAGTCAAACGTTCTTCAAACCTGTCAACCAAAGGTATGACTTATGTATGACTGACACATTTAGCCAAACGTTACAACCAAACGTTCTTCCAACCTCTCAACCAAAGGTATGACTTCCGTGTGACTCTAACGTTAGGCCAAACTATAAAACAAACTATCTGCCAACCTCTTACTAACGTTGTGACCTACGTTTGGTTTTCCATCTGAGTGCGACGTTTGGAAATTACATTTGCCCTACCTTTGTCATACGTTGTTTGGCCCAACGTTTGATTCTAACCTAAATAATTACGTAGTGAAAGGTTTGATTTACGTTGGTGCTCAGGAGGGCCCTCCCGGACATTGAGGTTGATCTAATGTTGGTCTAACGAAGCATTTAACCTCCTATCCACATCGGACCCAACGTTCTGAAACTACGTAATTTGTCGACACATTTCTCAGACGTTAATACGTACTTTTAGACGTTGATACGAGTGATACAAGCCGTATCTGACTCTACGAAGCATTTTAACGCGGGAAATACCTCCCCCGCACCTATAATAAAGTGGCCTCGCCTTATTTTTGCGCATGCGCAACGAAGCAGTTCCGCCCATCATGGTGCTGGATTCGAGAGGAATGTTATGAAGCGCTCGGAAATACTCTGTTTTCGATGGATTAAGTGCTTGACAGGACCTATAAAGTTGTGAACATGAAGGATTTATATCTTGTGGACTTATTTGAACAGTGTTACGGACTTTACGGATGATATTCTTGGACTTTTACGTCGCCGAAGATGACCCGGTTGAGCGTAATGGATCGCATTGGATTTACCGGGATTCGAGACGGTCGTGTTCGATGGATGTTTGAGGTAAGAATTGAGCCTGCATTGCTTGTTTCTGTATGCGAATGGAACTAATGACTAATTTTGAACCTTTTGTAGCAGTCACAGGTGTGTAGGTTATGCACTGGATGCAGAAACTATCTGAAAAGTTAGCCCCATTCACTCAATGATAAAAAATGGGGAAAATCATTATTGCGCGAGGGGGGGGGGGTGACTGGGCCGTCCAGCCACCCAACCCCACTGCCTTTTTATTATTCTTATTATTCTTGATATTCGTGATGGTACAGCTCAGTTATTATTTATTTTTGTAGCTAGTGGGATTCAAGGATGTGGGGGGGGGGAGATATTGTTTTTTTCTCTTTCAATCTGCAATTATAAAACATAAAAATTAAAGCAGTACAAACAGAGCTATCCAAAAAGGATGGCTCCCAAAATTAATAGACTTTTCTTCCTCATTTTACTGAGCAGTCTACAAGTCCACTTAGGACTATAAGATAAAATTATATAAAAAACACTTACCTTGCATGGTGAAATTGAAAATGTTACTGCAATTTTACCTTGATAAAATTGGAACATTCTCGGCATCTAGGACAGTTGCAATGAGGCACCGTTAAACTTGGGTCTCATTAAATTTTCATATGCATCTTTGTGGGTGTGGAAAAAAATTAAATTATTTTTAAACCAGGATAAGCTTTCACATTTTTAAAAGTACATATGTGGATTTAATTTTTACTGGTGTGTCAACTTTTTCTTCATGGCTTCATCTAATCGACAACAGCAACCATCCTGTTGGAGTTTTTATATATTACAAAGTTACCAGAAAGATTGGAATAGGTATGGAATAGATGGCGCTACAAGCTCTCTGAGAATCAGGATCCTAGGTTCTGCAACTTTGTACAAACCTTCAACAAACCTTTGGCAGATACGTATGATCAGACGTTTGACCTGAACATTACTTTCAAACGTTGTCCATACATCTCAAAAACACGTTGGAGAAACCTTGGAACTTACGTATGACCAAACGTGTGACTATACCTTTGATAAACCTATGAATCAAAGGTATAGTCATACGTAATAGCCCAAGGTTGCTAAAACCTCTCAGATGAATGTTCGACAAACCTATGAATCAAAGGTATGGTCATACGTAACAGTCAAACGTTCTTCAAACCTCTCAACCAAAGGTATGACTTACGTAATAGTCTAAGGTTTTATAAACCTCTCAAATGAATGTTTGACAAACCTTTGAATCAAAGGTATGGTCATACGTAATAGTCAAACGTTCTTCAAACCTTTCAACCAAAGGTATGACTTACGTATGACTGACACGTTTATCCAAACGTTATAACAAGACGTTCTTCCAACCTCTCAACCAAAGGTATGACTTACGTGTGACTCGAACGTTAGGCCAAACTATAAAACAAACTATCTGCCAACCTCTTACTAACATTGCGACCTACGTTTGGTTTTCCATCTGAGTGCAACGTTTGGAAATTACATTTGCCCTACCTTTGTCATACGTTGTTTGGCCCAACGTTTGATTCTAACCTAAATAATTACGTAGCAAAAGGTTGGATTTACGTTGCTGCTCGGGAGGGATGTAAGTAACACACAGTGCTTTGCGACAAATTTGTTCACAGAGCATGGTAATCCACTATACCTCTATTCACTGTGACCTGAACACCTGTTGTGTGCTGCCCCAGGTCATTCAGTTGCCTTTGACACTTCAATTCTGCCATATTAAGTGCGTCCCAATGTGCCCCGAATTCACTGTCCCAATGAGCCCCGATATGACTTTTACACTAAAATGCTAATTTCTCGGACACCAGTGAGTGTGTTTATCACGATAGCAATTCATAACTGTTCGTTACGATATATAAAATTCATACAAGCACTGAGAGAGCCTCATTGTTCATGGTTTGTCCACAGAATGGTTCGAATTGAACCCGTCCATATTTACTTTAGTAGTAGGAAAACAAACTTTTGCTCGCCATACTTCTGCATGTGGCTGTAATTTGTCTGTAAAACCATGGAAACATCAGGATGTGAAATTACAAGATATGATGGCACTACCATATCCTATACCTTGCCAGGATCAAAGAAAACCCCACCGTCCCACAGTGCCCCGCATCCCAATGTGCCCCCGTTCCCCCTACTTTGTGACACTTTAGTGCATTCAGTTTTTGTCAGGCTATACTAGGCCAGCCCCCTGGGTTTCTTCAGAGGGAACTTTTTATTTGGAACACATATGTTTGTCCTTTGCTTAATAATCGTCTATTGACAGCAGGAAATAGATTATTGATCAGAGATGCTTAACTTTGGCAAACAGATGACAGTAGTCAGTGGATGAAGGCTTCTTGGAAACACCTTCTGTGTCTTGGTTTACTACAAAAAGCATACTATGTAAATATCCTCTGCTACCACCCATTGATATGCTTTGCAAGAAATAATCCAGTTTGGTGCTCCTCTGATGACCTCCGAAAATATGTACAATTACTCAATCAAGCGCATCTCCTACTCCATGCAGAAGAGTTTTAAGAAACTTGTTTAAGGAATTGATGAGATTTCTCGCTACAAGGCTTTTTTTATGATCCAAAGTTGAGGGTGGGATCAATAAAAAGAAAATCAACAGAATGATATCAGTTAAAGATAAAATTTGATCAAAGCCTCAAGCAAATCTTGTACTTAAGCTTCTCATTGGATAGAATAATGGCAGCAATGATAAAACTTAACAGAAAGTAAGATTGAAAATTTAAAAAAAAAGAGGGAAGTTCCAGCTAAGCAACTTCTATGTACAGCAATGTCATCAATTAGTTTCATATCATGTTAATGATATCATTCAATTATGCTATGATACTATATTTTTCAATATTTTATGAACAAGTGAGACTTAATCAGAATTTAATAGAAACACACTTTGAAAGAGCAACTTGTGCATAATGTCGAAATTAATAGAAGGAAGTGTATGACATGACACAAATCACTGGCAATTTGAGAGACTAACGTGGTCAGACATGCGGCTGTCCAAGTTTGTTGACCAAATAGGAAGTGGGATTGATGCAAGGGTTGGCCATGAAATATTCAGTTGGTCACTGAGACCCAATATCATTATTGTTGTTCAGGAGGACAAGTAGACAGCACTGACATGGAGTCATGCATCTTCAGCAAATCATCGTAATAAACAATATTGCAATTTCAACAAGTATGAGTTGCTTGGATCACTTGCTACGTAGCTCCTAATCTAAATCTGATTGGTTGATGATCAGTCATGGACCAATCAGATAGAGTTAAAATGCTACTTAGCAAGTAGCCTTGCAACTCGCACTAACTGAAATTGCAGTAATTCAACCAAGAAGTTATAATTGTTATATATTCCAAAACAAGTGAGAGATTCACAGTTCTTGTGTCATAATTTGTGGAAGGGAACCTCCTTAAATCATGTCATCAAACACACATATATGGGATTATATGAAACTCAAAAATATTGGTGCATATAAATACTTTATCTTTTGAAGTGAATAAATATACCTGGCACTGTCTGTTTGCCAGGCTTACAGAAATAACTTGTAAAGTTAGAAAGTAGTTCTTCAGTTCCGAAATTCAGAATTCGGAAGATTTTTAACGAAAGAGGATCTTCAAAACTTCACTGAGGAGAGATACAGGTCTTCGCAGATGAAGAGGATATTGCCGGAAGGAAGGGCTTATCTCAGCTTATTTGCATAAAATAAACAGCAGTGCACTATGGGTAATCGTTAATGGAGAGACAGTGTTAGGTCTGCACTGAGTTGGACCCTCTCTTCTGGTCATTAGCTTTAATCTCCTTACGATTTTGAGAAAAAAAACCCAGAGCAGTCTTTTAGAAGATGAGAGTTGTTTGTGGTTTGTTGCCAACTGTGTTTGGATGTGTTGGTTAAGCCGCATGAATCTTGAGAAAAAAACAAAAAAAACATGAAGGAGCAAATGTGCAAGTTTCAATCAAAGTCCAATCACTTCATCTCGATGCTCTGGGGACTTTCAAGGGCAATTCACTTTTTATTTTAAAAAAGGATTATCCCTTTTATTGCTCTATTGGAAAAACTGTGATGGCATCAGTGTATGCCTCAACAGTGCTTCACAGATCATGAAATGGTCGCTTCAACCCATATGTTGGAATGCAATGTTTGCTTGGTCGGCAGATGCCCTCTTTTTAATCATCATTAAGGGATGAGGTTAATCCCAAGCCAGCCTGTCAGGCATTCCCACCAAGTTTTATTGGGAAAAAAACCATGTCATCATCATCAGTCATAGTAGTACATTTGCATCTGTACTGTACTTTCCCTGAGAAAGCAAGGCAAGGGCACAGCAGGGCACGGTAGGAGGCATGATGTGCACTTTGTTCCTTAAAAAAAAATACTTTTAGGCCAAATTATGTTTGAATAAGAAGATATAGGCTTACTGTATAATTGTATATCAAAAGCACCTCTTGTCAATTCACCCAAAGGCGAATAGTCCTTTATCCCATGATGATGAAAGCTTGTGAACTACAGAAATACGCATAGGCTACATGAAAGATGACTGTCGTTTCATTAACAGTACCAAATCCACAGTTCCGATTGCTATGTTTACTATCACAGTTTTGATTGGTATATTTTGTTGCTTTTATTTGGTGCAATTTGTCATAAACTGTTGATTGGTGTATAATTAATTGTCACTTGCAAATTTGTTATGTGATACAAAAACCAATATTACAAATTTACAATTTCAAAGAATAATATGACAAACTGTTGGTTTATATATTTTGATTTACTTGTAAATAATATATACCAATGTGTGAATAACATTAAAACTGTGTATAAACATGTAAACATTATGATCAGACCCCATGTGTATTATGTGGTAGTAAAATTGTGATAAACAATGTACTTAAATAATATATATTATATTTAGTATATATATATTGTATATGTTAGTAAAATTATGTTTTATATGAAATATGTCATTTACTTTTAACACTCAGGTTATTCCTTATATATGAAGATTTTTCTTTCTTGAGAAGATTGAGCTCTATATTGGTTAGCCTTTGAACTAATCTTTAATTTCCTAGTGATCCTCGTACCTTCCTTCGTGCTATCTTTTTCTTTTTCTTTCTTTTTCTATCTTTCTTTGAAAATGTTCTGTTCATTTTTTATCAGATTTACAAGTATCAATATTCTGGTGAATATTCTTATACAAATATGTATCATAAAAAGTGTTGAACTTTGCAGTTTGCAAGCTAAAGCAATGATTATCCATCAATTACAGCCACGAGGTGTCATCCCAGCTTTGTGCTTCTACACTATCTCCCCCTGGTAGACATCCTCACACAATGCCAGAAGCTTCCAAAAGACACAGAATTGAGTTGGATAGGAAAACTTCACATGAATCATGATACCTGCCACTGTCGACAGTCTTAGTTATCAAACTGATTATATCATGGCCTGACCTCGCGAGTTACAATTCATCAGAATGAAGTTCCCCCTGCTTTGCATGTCTTACATCAATATTTATATGGTTGGGTTAGAGTCTGAACCGGGAGTCCAAACAACAGTGCCAAAAGTCTTTTGTGAGTGTCTTTTTGGTCCAGTAAAACAACTTAAAATATTTATGCATTGGCCAATTGAACCCTACAGAGATACCGCACCCCCATGTGACACCAATGAGCTCGAGCACTTGGGGTCACATAATTTTCTTGCAGGGGGAGGGGCCGGGGTTATCCACTGTATTAAAGGTAGTAAGTCCGCATTTTTAATAGACTGTTTATGAATAGATTTCAGTCATATTTAACACATTCCAGTTGAAAAATTTACCTAATTGCTGTTCTATTGACAGTATAAGAAGTTTATTTCCTTGAAAAATATGAACAAATAGTTTTTCATGCCGTTAAAAAGCCCTGCTTTGTTTACATTTCAAGCAATGCAGGGCTCTCCTTAAGTAATTTAAGGCTTTATAATCAATTGAACTCACTTAATTGTAGAAAATACAAAATTCTGTTGATTGGAAATGTATACTATACTTTAAATCTATCAATTTATGATCTACTATAACAACAAGTTAAATTTTACATAGAATCGGTGGACTTACTACCTTTAAACGAATTTTTACAAAAGGCCACAGTTTTCATATGATTGGCCCCTGCCTGTACCGGGTGTACCCGCTCCTATAGTTTGAATGTGTCTCATGGTAAGAGCCGGTCATTCGCCATGGGATTGGGATATGTGTTTATCAAACCTCGGGCTAAAGCCCTCAGTTGTGGCCCCCTCACTCAGATTTAAAGCTGTATTTACTATTGTGTAATATTTAGCATGTTAATTCAAGCTGAGATTTTCAAAGTTTCACATCTATGCCCTGAAACAAAATGGGCAGAAGTGACTCAGATGCATTATAATTGTTATTATATGTAATACAAATACAATTGGGTTTTTTGTTGAAAATGCACATGGTTGAATTGCACAGCATGCATCACTACTGATATCCAGGCACCCGACTTCCTCATTTGTAAAGTGTCCTAATTAGTTTCAGTTTGATGAATTAAGCAAGATCCGTTTACACTTAATTTTTAGTATACAGTCCAGGATATTCATTACAAAACAATTTGACACTTTTGGATACATTGGGCCATACAATTAAATACAATCATATGGAAGCCAGTGACACACTATATGAAAAACAGGATTGAAAGCAAAAGGTAGGTCTATGTGCATGCGAATATATCAGTCTCTCCTCTCGAGTTAAAATATTGAAACTGGTGCTATTAATAATAATAATAACTAGAAATCGGGTAACCGCGATGCGGTGACAAAACTTCACCTTTCATAGTAATTATTGGCAATGAAATGAAAGTGAGAAAACACGGAAATGATATTGGAAATGATATTGGAAATGATATTGGAAATGATATTGGAACTGACATTGGACATGAACTTGAACATGAACATGAACTTGAACATGAACTTGAACATGAACTTGAACATGAATGTAATTGCACACGTCTTGCACATGTAATATGCAATATCACACAAAATATCACTTGAAATATTATGAAGTATCACATGCAAAGTTACATGCAATGTATTAAACATACAATATCACTTGCAATATCATGCTAAATCATATCACATGCAATATCAATTTATTACCTGTAATTTTGCATGTCAATTAAAATGTACATAGTGTGCACAGATATTTGAAAGTACATATAAACAATCTGTCCATGGACTAGTCGTGATGTGACATATAGTCAGCAGACCGATAAAACCTGCAATAAACCCTTACTGAAACATTTCAATCGGTTTGTGGCCATACGCTGACTGATGCACTGACTCGTACACTGACTTATACACTGACTGATACACTGACTGACTCAAAAATATTCTGAGGGACAGGGGATCTTTTAAATCGCCAGAGTTACAAGAAAAAATTCAGAGAATGAAAACAAGAGGAGGATTTGTGCTTCATGAATATATATATAGAGAATAACATGGACCAATACATGGACAGTGCATGGACAGTACATTGACCTGTACATTGACCAGTACATGGACCAGTACATGAACCAGTACATGAACCAGTTACATCAACCAGTTACATCAACCAGTTACATCAACCAGTTACATCAACCAGTTACACCAACCAGTTACATCAACCAGTTACATCGACCAGTTACATCAATTAGAGTTACTGCTGATTGAAACTGGCACCGTTCTCATATTGGAATTTCAGGAATTTCTTGGCTAAAGTACTTCTAGTCCTGAAAACATTTGGAAATGACTGAAATTTCTGAAAACATACAATTTTCAGGGCCGGCGATCTCTTTATCCGCCCATGATACAAGAAAATGTTCAAATATAAAAGCTAGAGCAGAATTTTGGCTTTCCAAATCTATTTTCAGATTCTCTGTTACTTTATCAGAACCGGAGATACGACTGATTCAAATAATGGTACAATTCAGAAATATTGACTTCAGAAATTACTGAAAAAATGTATTTTTTAACTTAAAATTACTCTAGAACCAAAACGGTTCAATAGAAACATATATAACTTGCCAGTTTTATGTAAACGAAGGATGGCAATACGCTCAGATAGCTTCATTGAAATAAAATGATTATTTCCTTGTCAAAACTATGATAAATTGTGAAAATTTGACAAAAAACATGAATTTTTCAGGGTCCGGCGATCTTTTTAACCGTCAGAGCTCTGACAAAATCTTCAAATATGCCAGCTAGAGGTGAAAGCGTGCTTTCCGAATCTGTTTTCAGATTTTCTGTAACTTAAATAGGACTGGATATAGAGCAGATTGAAATGATGGCACAACTCAAAAATATGGCCTTTAAGATATTCCTGAAAATATGCAGTTTTAACTGGAAATCACTCTAGAACCAATACGGTTCAATGAGGATATATATAACTTGGCAGGATTATGTAAATAGAAGTTAGAAATATGTCTAGACAGGTTCATCACAAAAGGATGATTCCGTCCCTGTCAAAAAATTGATAAATTGTGAAAATATGACAAAAAACATGAAATTTTCAGTGTCCGGATTTCTTTTAAACCGTCAGAGCTACGACAAAATGTTCAATATGTGGAAACTAGAGAAGAATTTGGCCTTTCCAAATCTATTTTCAGATTCTCTGTAACTTTATTAGGACCGGAGATAAGGCCGATTGAAATTATGGTACAATTCAGAAATGTGGACATCGTAAATTTCTGAAAAAATGTTGTTTTTCACTTAAAATTACTCTAGAACCAAAACGGTTCAATGGAAACATATATAACTTGGCAGGATTATGTGAACGAAAGATGAAAGTATGCTCAAATAGCTTCATTGAAACAAAATGATTATTTCCTTGTCAAAATGATGATAAATTGTGAAAATTTGACAAAAAACATGAAATTTTCAGGGTCCGGCGATCTTTTAAACCGTCAGAGCTACGACAAAAAGTTCAGAAAACGAAAACTAGAGGAGAATTTGGTCTTTCCAAATCTGTTTTCAGATTCTCTGTAACTTAATTAGGACCGGAGCTACAGCCGATCGAAACAACGCTATCATTGAGAAATGTGAAAAAAAATTTCGTTAATTTTTCCCTAATTTTTTGACCTTGTGACCTTTACGATCTAACGTAGGTTAAGCCGAGGACCTTGAAAGTTTATACGCTGCCTCTAGACTATTGTAGCAAGTTTGTGTGACATTTTTGTAACAATATTTTGATTCCTTGCCTGTGTAAAAAAATCTAATGTCAAAAAAGTAAAATTTTTCATCATGTTTGACCTTGAATTTGACCTTGAAAATAAGTTTCTAGGTCGAAACAAATATAATTTTCAGAATCAGGATGCAAAAATGGGGGGATCAATTCATTATTGTAACTCTCTCGAATCGATATTTCCATGTCAAAAACGCGATAATTTGTCATTTTTCAACGTTCTCCGGTTTGCGATATTTGGAATTTTGTGGAAAATTAAGGTAAAATGTTAGAGGACTTTGGATTACATATTCTAAATGCACATATTATTGTCTGTCTAGAGTTAATATATCAAGGTGATATCTTAAAAAAAACATAATTTTCAGAATTTTTGAAAATAAGCACTTTTTGCACTTTGAAGAGCCAAATGACCTTGAAAAATGAGGTCAAGGTCAAATTTGAAGGTGGATATGGGGGTTTTAGGGGTATCTTTGGGGGGGTTCATTATACATTGTTATGGCCTAAAATCGATATTTCAGGGTGAAATTACCAAGGTCACTGGTTTTGATGACGCGGTTGTTATTCAAAATTACATAACTCAAAAACAAAGCATGATATCATTAAAAAAATAAGCACTTACCATGCGCCGGACTCTTAGGCAATGTCTGGCATCAAATATGCAATCATGTGACTTACCGATTCTGAGATCCCGTGTGACAACCTCCAGGAATAAAAATGGACCTGTGAGACCATGACCTTGACCTACTTTCTTGAAATTGAGTCACATTATGTAATTTACTTGTAGCACATACACAATAATTGGAAAATGAAATTTGCATGTAATTACTTGTGATATGACATTTTGAAATATATGAAAAATGAACTTTGAAATGGCCTGTGACCTTGAAAAATGATTCAAGGTCACTGAAACTGGGTCAGTGTAATAAGGTCATGTAATACTATATACATGAATTTTTTTTAATTTTTTCGAAGACATTGTTGGGTACGGAAAAATAATAATACTTACGAAAACAAGAAACTTCACCTATGTAATAGGTGAAGTTTAACTAGTACACCTGTAATTGTGCACAATTACAAAGATAAATTCCCCCCTTCCCTTCCTCTCCCCTGCCCCCTTACATCCCCCTGCCCCCTTACAACCCCCTGCCCCTTCCCTTCTACCTTCCCCATCCGATGATTCACACAGAAACGTAATTGGGTCAGCATTTATTTCAACAAAGAAAATGTGCGGCCAATGAAGTATGAGAAGCGATGAAATTGGCATATGGCCAGGAAGAAGTGTTTCCAGCCATAAGAAGCATTTGGGGAGGAAAAAAGTGAGATACAATTTTCAGGGTCCACCGCAGGGCTTTCTGGTGGTGTTTTTTATTTTTCTGTAGCTTTAATAGGAGCCGAGTTATCCGTGCTTGAAAATAGCGTTTTTGTGGTGCTATAGCGCCGATACCGTTAACGCTACAAAATTGAAATTCTAGGGGATTGTTACACTATAGTATGACTGTAACTGCATACAATTTCAGCTTGATTGGAGCATTTCTTCCTAGTTTTTGGAAAATTTTAGTAGCAATTTTGGGAATTCCCTTATTTGAAAAAATCATATAAAAAAAACTTTTAGAGATATTGCCAAAAGCCGCCTTTCCGCACT
The DNA here is from genome assembly GCA_026936325.1 of Platynereis dumerilii. Taxonomy (NCBI): domain Eukaryota; kingdom Metazoa; phylum Annelida; class Polychaeta; order Phyllodocida; family Nereididae; genus Platynereis; species Platynereis dumerilii. The sequence continues at coordinate 17,249,591 of JAPTHN010000011.1, forward strand.
GCGTATATCTTTAGAGATTATTGTGTTAAAATTTGGTGTAATTTCGTATTGCGGTTATTCCAAAACCGTTGACACAAATTTTTTATGAATTTTGAACGTAATTTGCAGAGTACTGGTAATTACGCTCTGTAATTCCAGGATGTTATAGTACATTGCAAGTGCATTATAGGTATGTATTTTTAAGAAGATATCATAAGTAGTTCCAGAAATATGAGCTCTCAAAAGTGGTGATGAAAAATAAGAAGAGGAGGAGGAGGAGGAGGAGGAGGAGGAAAAAAGATGATGAAAAAAAAAACGAACAAAAACAATATAAATTCCCCTAACGGGGGAATTTATAATAATAACTAGTACACCTGTAATTGTGCACAATTACAAAGATAAATTCCCCCCTTCCCTTCCTCTCCCCTGCCCCCTTACATCCCCCTGCCCCCTTACATCCCCTGCCCCTTCCCTTCTACCTTCCCCATCCCCTGATTCACACAGAAATGTAATTGGGTCAGCATTTATTTCAACAAAGAAAATGTGCAGGCAGTGAAGTATGAGAAGCGATGAAATTGGCAAATGGCCATGAAAAAGTGTTTCCAGCCATAAGAAGCATTTGGGGAGTTGAAAAGTGAGATAAAATTTTCAGGGTCACCGCGATTTTGAACGGACGACGCTACATTAAAATGCTATACACCATGTGAAAGCTAAGAAACAGAGCTTTCTGGTGGTGTTTTTTATTTTTCTGTAGCTTTAACAGGGGCCGAGTTATCGGCACTTGAAAATAGCCTTTTTGTGGTGCTATAGCACCGATACCGTTAGCGCTAGAAAGTTGAAATTCTAGTTGATTGTTACACTATAATATGACTGTAACTGCAAGCAACTTCAGCTTCATTGGAGTATTTCTTCCTAGTTTTTGAAAAATTTTAGTAGCAATTTCAGGAATTCCCTTATTTGAAAAATTCATATAAAAAAAACTTTTAGAGATATTGCCAAAAGCCGCCTTTCCGCACTGCGTATATCTCTAGAGATGATTGTGTAAAAATTTGGTGCAATTTCCTTAATTGGTTCTTCCAAAACCGTGCACACAAATTTTTTAGGAATTTACTGTGTAATTCCCAGCTTACTAGAAATTACGCTCTGTAATTCTAATACCTAAAATTGTTCACCAAAAGCAAAAGTATTCTGTATTTTCAGCTTAATATTTCAAGTAGTTTTGGAAATAAAGGCTGGCAAAGTGTTGACGAAAAATAAAAAGAACAAAAAAAAATAATAGGATGATGAAAAAAAAAACGAACAAAAACAATATAAATTCCCCTAACGGGCGAATTTATAAAAATTCCCCTAACGGGGGAATTTATAACTAGTACACTTGTAATTGTGCACAATTACAAAGATAAATTCCCCCCTTCCCTTCCTCTCCCCTGCCCCCTTACATCCCCCTGCCCCTTCCCTTCTACCTTCCCCATCCGATGATTCACACACAAATGTAATTGGGTCAGCATTTATTTCAACAAAGAAAATGTGCAGGCAGTGAAGTATGAGAAGCGATGAAATTGGCATATGGCCAGGAAAATGTGTTTCCAGCCATAAGAAGCATTTGGGGAGGTGAAAAGTGAGATAAAATTTTCAGGGTCCACCGCGATTTTGAACGGACGGCGCTACAGTAAAATACTCTATACCATGTGAAAGCTAAGAAACAGAGCTTTCTGGTGGTGTTTTTTATTTTTCTGTAGCTTTAATAGGGGACGAGTTATCGGCGCTTGAAAATAGCGTTTTTGTGATGCTATAGCGCCGATACCGTTAGCGCTAGAAAGTTGAAATTCTAGTGGATTGTTACACTATAGTATGACTGTAACTGCATGCAACTGCAGCTTGATTGGAGCATTTCTTCCTAGTTTTTGAAAAATTTTAGTGGCAATTTCAGGAATTCCCTTATTTGAAAAATTCATATAAAAAAAACTTTTAGAGATATTGCCAAAAGCCGCCTTTCCGCACTGTGTATATCTCTAGAGATAATTGTGTAAAAATTTGGTTTCGCTTATTGGTTCTTCTAAAACTGTGCACACAAATTTTTTATGCATTTCCTGCGTAATTACCAGTTCACTAAAAATTACGCTCCGTAATTCCGGTATGTAAAATTGTTCAGCAAAAGCAATATCATTCTGCAATTTGAGGTAGTTACTGGAAATAGTTTCTGAAATACAGCCTGTCAAAATGTTGACGAAAAATAAGAAAAAAACAACAACAAAAAACAACAAAGATGATGATGAAAAAAAAAACGAACAAAAACAATATAAATTCCCCTAACGGGGGAATTTATAATAATAGTAATTTATATAGCGCCTCTTCCAGTAAACTGCTCAGAAGCACTTGTGTGGGTATAGATTATTTGCAGAATGTTTTAAATAAGTGAGTTTTTAGTTTTTTCTTGAAACACTCAAGAGTCTTCGACATGCGAACACTGTCTGGTAACTTGTTCCAGAGTTTAGGTGCTGCAAAGGAGAAAGCTTGATCTTCAAATTTATTTTGACTGTTAGACGCTAGCTCTGTCAACAAGATTTTACTATTGCTTCTCAGATTCCAGTCTTGACTTGGTTTAAGCTGAACCAATTGTTGAATGTACAAGGGTGCTTGGCTATTTAATGCCTTCCAGGTGGTTGTCATCAGCTTAAACTGTATTCTTGCGGGAATAGGCAGCCAATGAAGTTGCTTTCTGTGTGATCCCACACTGTCTCGTTGTTTCAATCTCTCTATGAGACGAACCGCTGAGTTTTGAGCCACCTGAAGTTTGTTCACCAGATATTGAGAAATGCCATACAAAAAGGCCATTTCCATAGTCCAGATGAGGTGTGACCAGAGCATTTACCGCAGTTTTAACTGTATCTTTGTTCATGGATTTGCGAAGTTTCGAAATGTTTCGCAGATTAAAATAGGCATTTCTGCACATTTTATTAACTTGTTTCTCCATGGTCATATTTTTGTCAAAAGTTATGCCTAAGTTCCTGACGTTCTCTGCTGTTTTGATTGAAACATTTTCAACATTGATTGATGAAACTCGGAGCTTATTAAGTTGGTGTGGTGTGGCAATCATGAGAAGTTCTGTCTTGTCGCCATTGTTACACAACTTATTTTCATGAAGAAATTTTCGGATATCAGTAATGCATTTTTCCATTTTCTTAACAGCATTTTCTTGATCTGTGAAGGTCGGTTTGAAAGATAGAATGAGCTGCTCGTCATCAGCATACTTTTGATCCTCAATTTGATTTCGAGAAGCGACTTCACTCGACGGAGCAATATATGAGTTGAATAATACTGGACCAAGTTTCGAACCTTGAGGGACGCCAAATTTGAGTGGCAGTTTTTCTGATGTTTGGTCATTTATCACTACAGACTGTGATCTTTCAGAAATATATGACTTGAACCAGTTGAGGGCTGAGTTGCACACACCATATCTGTTTTTCAACCTCGTCAATAGAATACTGTGATCGATAGTGTCAAATGCAGCAGATAGATCTAACAGTACAAGCATGGTTATTTCGCCTTTACTCATGTTCAACATGATGTCATTGTGGATTTTTGTGAGGAGAGTTTCCGTGCTATGAAATTGCTTGTAGGCTGATTGCCTGTCATCATCAAGTTTGTTCCGAGTGAGGTGATCCATATATTGTTTGATTACAGCGCTTTCAATGATTTTGCCCAGGAAAGACAAATTTGACACTGGACGGTAGTTCTTCTTGATGAGGTCAAGACCTGCTTTTTTCAAAAGTGGCCTGACAAGTGCATATTTTAGGTCAATTGGCATCTCCCCAAGAGTTAGTGATGTGTTGACAATTTCAGTTATTATTGGAAGAAATTCATCTATGCACTCCAGCAGTAGCCATGTAGGAATGGGATCAAGTTGACAGTGTTTGACGGGCATATTTCTGATCAGTTTCTTAACTTCTGCTTTTGATAGCATTTTGAAGTGAGATAATTTGTCTCCAGTAAAGTTTTCCACAATTAAAGTGGTATTGCCTGTGTTGCCAGAATCAAGTTGTGACCTTATTTTCTTGATTTTGTCATCAAAGAATGTGTTGAAGTCATTTGCTAAGTCTTTGCTGTTTTCATGATTTGGCAAAGGCAATTCCTGTTTCCTGTTCAGGTTGGAATTAAGTATCTTGAACATGGCCTTAGAATTTCCCTTAGTGCTCTCGATCTTTGCTTTCAAATCATCAGATTTCAGCTGATTTAGGTGATCATTAAAAGCATTCCGTTTCAACTGGAAGTCTTGCCAATCTTTTTCCATTCCTGTTCTTCTCCATGATCGTTCTGCTTTTCTTTTCGCAGTTTTAAGATTTTTGATATTGGCATTTGTAAACGGAGTTGGTTTGCGTAATGTCACCATCTTAGTATTAACAGGAGCATGTTTGTCCAGAACTTTCTTTGAGGAATTGTAGAGTGAGACAAGTTTTGACAGGTGTTCCGACGATTTTTCCTTTTGCATTTTCTGTGACAAGAGCTTGCTTATGTCGTCTTTGTATTTTACCAGATTGATATCACGTGTCTTTCTGAAAGATATTTTCTTTTGCACACGCTTTCCCTTGTTATTCGCCATATTGAAAAGGACACAGTTATGGTCCGAGAGCAGGTCACTGACAGCACAATCTTTCACATTCGAATTTTTTTGTGTAATGACCAAATCCAGCGTGTTCCCATCTTTGTGAGTCGGAGAAGACACATGCTGTTCAAGACCATACATGTCAAGGATGCTATTAAACTGCCTCACTTTAGCATCATCAGGTTTATTCATGTGGAAGTTAAAATCACCAGTTACAATAATTTCATTGTGATTTGTATGGTAATGAGCTAAGAATTGTGTGAATTCTGTGAAAAACTCCGATAACTTGTATTTATTCTTGTTTGAGGGTTCAGGCCGGTACACAAGAAGAACTGTGATAGTTTTACCACTCAAATGTATTTGAATTTCCATATGTTCGAAAGTTTTGGTTTTCATGCTATTGATTTTTGTCGCTTTTATGCCAGACTTTAAAATGCAACCTACTCCACCCCCAGGTCTCCCTTCACGAGGTGTGCCAATGTAGAAAAATTCTCCGTTTCTTTCCAGGTCACCAATTTCTACTATATCATCTGCTTTTAACCAAGTTTCTGTGAAAAGAAACAGGTCAAGATCAAATTCATCTCTGAAATTCTTCACCACCTCCGTTTTTTGCTTTAAACTTTGAGCATTCCATACGCAGGCTTTTAAGATGTGATTGTCAGTTTTGCCGGTTGTGCCAGGGATTTTATCAGGCTTGTTTGAGTCCATCAAAATATCAAATCTGTTTTTGACTTTAAGTGATTCAGTGTCATTGGTTCTGTTTTGGACATGTGGTCGAGAGTTGGGCTTATATGAGGATCTGCTAGTGAGACTATTTAGACCAATGCGCAAGATATCAGAATAAAGCTTCATACTGTGTTTGAGATTTTGGTTGTGATTTATAGAAGAGTTGTTATTGGTATTTGTTATTTGGTATAGAGATGCAGCATATACTACACAGTACAGGTGCAGACAGCAAGTAACTCAGAACTGGTACAAATGCTACACAGTACGGGTGCAGACACAGAGAGAGTTTTTTATGGAGAATTGGTGCAAGTGCTACACAGTACGGGTGTAGACACACAGAGAGAAGTCTGGTATGGAGAATTGATACAAGTGCTACACAGTACGGGTGTAGACACAGAGAGAGAAGTCTGGTATGGAGAATTGGTACTAGTGTTTCACAGTACGGGTGTAGACACAGAGAGTTTTGTATGGAGAATTGGTACAACTGCTGCACAGTACGGGTGTAGACAGAAAGAGAAGTCTGGTATGGAGAATTGGCACAAGTGTTACACAGTACGGGTGTAGACACAAGTACGGGCAATACAAGCAAGTTAATTTGTTGGGCAAGTTTGTCGGGCAAGTTGGCTCAGTTCGCAAGTGCTACGTACGGGCAACACAAGCAAGTTAGTTTGTTGGGCAAGTTTGTCAGACAAGTTGGCTCAGTTCGCAAGTGCTACGTACGGGCAACACAAGCAAGTTAGTTTGTTGGGCAAGTTTGTCAGACAAGTTGGCTCAGTTCGCAAGTGCTACGTACGGGCAACACAAGCAAGTTAGTTTGTTAGGCAAGTTTGTCAGGCAAGTTGGCTCAGTTCACAAGTGCTACGTATGGGCAACACAAGCAAGTTAGTTTGTTAGGCAAGTTTGTCAGACAAGTTGGCTCAGTTCGCAAGTGCTACGTACGGGCAACACAAGCAAGTTAGTTTGTTAGGCAAGTTTGTCAGGCAAGTTGGCTCAGTTCACAAGTGCTACGTACGGGCAACACAAGCAAGTTAGTTTGTTAGGCAAGTTTGTAAGACAAGTTGGCTCAGTTCGCAAGTGCTACGTACAGGCAACACAAGCAAGTTAGTTTGTTAGGCAAGTTTGTCAGGCAAGTTGGCTCAGTTCACAAGTGCTACGTACGGGCAACACAAGCAAGTTAGTTTGTTAGGCAAGTTTGTCAGGCAGGTTGGCTCAGTTCGCAAGTGCTACGTACAGGCAACACAAGCAAGTTAGTTTGTTAGGCAAGTTTGTCAGGCAAGTTGGCTCAGTTCGCAAGTGCTACGTACGGGCAACACAAGCTGTTAGTTTGTTAGGCAAGTTTGTTAGGCAAGTTTGTTAGGCAGGTTGGCTCAGTTCGCAAGTGCTACGTACAGGCAGCGCAAGCAAATTAGTTTGTTAGGCAGGTTGGCTGGGAGTTAGTTAGAATCGAGGATCAATCAATTTGTGACTGAGGATCAATCAATTTGTGACTGACCAAATGAGTAAGTTAGGATCAAGGATCAGTCAATTAGTGACTTACCAAAGGAGTAAGTAGGAATCAAGGATCAATCAATTTGTCACTGATCAAAGGATTAAGTGAGAATCGAGGATCAATCAATTAGTGACTGACCAAAGGAGTTAAGAGTTGAGCATAAATCAAGTGTTACGTACAGGCAACACTAGAGTTAGAACAGAGGAACAGGGGTCAGTTGTTATGGGTAATATACAAATTGACGAAGGGTAAGTTGTGTATTACGTACAGGCAATACACTTGTAATAACAGGAATTTATTCAGCGGTGCTACGTACAGGCAGCACAGAGAGAAGTAGCGTTACGTACAGGCAACACTAGAGTTAGAACGGAGAAACAGGGGTCAGTTGTTATGGGTAATATACAAATTGACGAAGGGTAAGTTGTGTATTACGTACAGGCAATACACTTGTAATAACAGGAATTTATTCGGCGGTGCTACGTACGGGCAGCACAGAGAGAAATAGCGTTACGTACAGGTAACACTAAAGTTAGGACAGAGCAAGAAGGTTCAGATGTTATGGGTAGTATACAACGGAGGGTAAATTGTGTATTACGTACAGGCAATACACTTGTAATAACAGGAATTTATTCAACAGTGATACGTACAGGCAGCACAGAGAGAAGTACGTTACGTACAGGCAACACTAGAGTTAGAAAAGAGGAACAGGGGTCAGTTGTTATGGGTAATATACAAATTGACGAAGGGTAAGTTGTGTATTACGTACAGGCAATACACTTGTAATAACAGGAATTTGTTCAGCGGTGCTACGTACAGGCAGCACAGAGAGAAGTAGCGTTACGTACAGGCAACACTAGAGTTAGAACGGAGAAACAGGGGTCAGTTGTTATGGGTAATATACAAATTGACGAAGGGTAAGTTTTGTATTACGTACAGGCAATACACTTGTAATAACAGGAATTTATTCAGCGGTGCTACGTACAGGCAGCACAGAGAGAAGTAGCGTTACGTACAGGCAACACTAGAGTTAGAACGGAGAAACAGGGGTCAGTTGTTATGGGTAATATACAAATTGACGAAGGGTAAGTTGTGTATTACGTACAGGCAATACACTTGTAATAACAGGAATTTATTCGGCGGTGCTACGTACGGGCAGCACAGAGAGAAATAGCGTTACGTACAGGCAACACTAAAGTTAGGACAGAGCAAGAAGGTTCAGATGTTATGGGTAGTATACAACGGAGGGTAAATTGTGTATTACGTACAGGCAATACACTTGTAATAACAGGAATTTATTCAACAGTGATACGTACAGGCAGCACAGAGAGAAGTACGTTACGTACAGGCAACACTAGAGTTAGAAAAGAGGAACAGGGGTCAGTTGTTATGGGTAATATACAAATTGACGAAGGGTAAGTTGTGTATTACGTACAGGCAATACACTTGTAATAACAGGAATTTGTTCAGCGGTGCTACGTACAGGCAGCACAGAGAGAAGTAGCGTTACGTACAGGCAACACTAGAGTTAGAACGGAGAAACAGGGGTCAGTTGTTATGGGTAATATACAAATTGACGAAGGGTAAGTTTTGTATTACGTACAGGCAATACACTTGTAATAACAGGAATTTATTCGGCGGTGCTACGTACGGGCAGCACAGAGAGAAATAGCGTTACGTACAGGCAACACTAAAGTTAGGACAGAGCAAGAAGGTTCAGATGTTATGGGTAGTATACAACGGAGGGTAAATTATGTATTTCATACAGGCAATACCCTTGAAGTAACAGGAATTTCTCAGGCTATTATAACCCAAAGAATATGAATAATTGAGTAAAACAATGAATAGTTGAACTGAGTAGAATATTGTGCTAAAGTACTTTTAAAATATCAGTAAAATATTTTGCTAAAATATTTTTATTCTTTATTTAGTTTAGATTTGTTTACTGTTTTTCTGGTCGAAGGAGACTGTTACCTTTTGAGTCAGCGTGCAGCTTTAAATGAGTAAATCGCCTCAGCATAGAATTCAGTTGAAGCAAATATTCATCCAGGTTTTGGTCCAATAGATTTCCCAGAAAAGCCCAGCACGTTTTATGCCCCAGTCTCACGGCGGCTCCCGGAGAACTATTTAGATCGGCGTCGAAGTATTTCCTGGTAATTTGGATGAATTTGGGTGATCCGCCGTCGACTTTTAACATCCCCCCAGGGGAAGTTTTTGTTCCCCTCAGCGGTTCCTAGAAATGGGAAAACTGCGCCGTGGATGTCAAAAAAGATTCAACAGGTACAAACTTTTTTTTCATGACGGCGGAGCAGAGCCCAAAATTTTCTTAATTTTTGGATGTCCGGCGTGGATTTTTTCAGTGAGAACGCCTCAAAAACATCTCCGCCGGGATATTAGGACATCCCCTGCCCCTGAGGGAACCTCTCCTGACCCCGCGGGGACCTTTCCTGCCCCCGCGGGGACCTTTCCTGCCCCTGGGAGGACATTTGAAGCCTCGCCGGCAGTTTTTGACATCCCGCCGCGGTGAAATAGGTTCACTGAGGGGCAGTTATAGGTTCCCTGAGGGGTACTTTTTATATCTCGGGGCGATATAAAAGTATCCCTCAGGAGGAGGAAATTCCTTTCCCCCGGCGAACTTTTGGGGACGGCGTACAACTTTTCTTCCCCGCAGTGAACAAAAAGAACCCCGCCGTGATATGCTTTTAATTAATTATGTAATGGTTTTATAAACATTGTATGTCGCCGTGATGGTAATTTTTTTCCTAGAATTCAACTCAAGCTGCCCCTCAGTGGTAAAAAGTTCTCCGTAACGTGCCGTGAGACTGGGGCATAACTCGGATATCTGTGAAAAATAAGTTGATATATTTAGTGAATGAACAGTGTATAATATGTAATAACAGGTAAGTAAAAACAGATAGACTGGACAGACAAAAATATTAAAATAATGACAAGTGTTAGGCCTGAATTAAAATTCTATTTTTAAAGTAATGATATTTAAGTATCAAACGGGATAGTATTTGATGTAGATATGATATATAGAATCAAACAAACTAAATTTATGTAGACTATAATAGAAATGATAAGTGAGAGAGGTATTTAAATTTTCGGGAGTAACCACGTGGAATTGACAGGTAGAATATGCAAGGAATGCGTGGAATGTGGGCTAAGTGCCGTAGATGAAAGATAAAATAATAAAATGGAAAAAGATTAAGCTGTTAGAAGATGAAGTAGTTGTCCCTGTCTGCGAAAAAGTGGGTGCTCTAAAAGTAATGAGGAGATATGTTGAGGTGAGTATCGAGTGAAAAAGTTAATGAAAATGACCATGAAACATTGGAGAAGAAGCAATGGCGTCGTCAGAAACACGTGAATCTGAAAAAGCTGACTTCAAAAAGACAAAAATATGGCTGAAAAACGGGAAAAACCGCGCAACAAATGCACGAGAAAAACTACCAGTAAGACTCGAGGAAGAATAGAGCAGAACAGGGGTAATAGGACAGTAAAAAGAGAGTATTTAACTGAAAAATTACCTGCAGCTCTGCACACACGTCTCCACCCTACGAAGCTCTTTTGTCAGTTTCTAGATGAATGATTACTTGTGAACTCTTTGTATGGCAAATAGCAATCGGCTTATAGGAAAAAAAGCCACAGTACAGAGACAGCTTTAGTTGGAATTCAAAATGATATTTAGCTTGCACAAGACAGTAAAAAAGATGTCATTCTTGTTTTGTTGGACCTCTCAGCAGTATTCTTATTCGGTGTCACAGTGTTACAGTCAAAAGCGGTCTCGTACTGGAATAAATCTAATATTACCAACCTGATTTTCAGAATTTACATACACTACATGGCAACATTGTAAAGTGAAGACATCACTATTTGGGCATTATAATACGAACCCACATCATGATGTTGTATTTATGACAATAGAACTTGCAGTGTTTGTTGTGTCTGAGAGGTGAGAAACCATCCTCACCTCTCAGGTTCATCCTCCCATTGCAGGGTTCGTTTTTACTTACCCTGCCAACAGGCACTATAAAATGACGGAGTTTTATGAATATGCTAATCTTTTTACAGCTTTTTCCGGCTTTTAAAATCCGTGATTTAATTAATGTTAGTGGTTTTCTACAACAATACAAAAAACAAAAAAAAACAAGACAACAGTGACAACAGTCAAACATTCATTCAGTTGCTTTTAACAATGTCAAGCTGTGAATTATGTCTTTCACGCCGGAGACTTGTTAATCCTTTTTAAAATGACTACTTCCCTGAAACATGGTGCATGTGGTCAGGGTAGGTTCACTGGCCTACACTGAGAGGTGAGGATGCTCACTGCTTAGGTTGGCCAGTGTGAGACCACCCTGATCACAAGTGCTTGATTTTGTGAAGTTGAAAAAAAAAAGATTAACCTACCTCCGGTGTGACGGACATAATTCACAGTTTGAGATGATTCAAAGCATTTTAATTCTTGTTTGAATACTTTATTGTTGTTTGTTTTTTGTTTCAAAATATTTTCTTTGAGGAAAACCACAAATAATTATTTAAATTATGTAGCCAGTTTTAGACCGGAAAAAAGCTTTGGAGATATTTGAATACTTCATAATTTTATTGGACTTGTTGGCAGGGCAAGTGTAAACGAGCCCTGCTATGGGAGGATGTGAGAAACACGGCTCATGGGATTTGCTAATGGCAGTGTTTGTCACTTAACATGGATTGTGGATCTCCTTATATTCAATAGAGATTATAACATTTTTTCCGCTTCAGGTTGTTTCAGTCTTCGCCATGGGAAAGAAGAAAGCAAAACCAGTGTCAGAATATAACAGGTAATTCTGCTTTATGGGGGTTTTCTGTGTGAAATATATGGAGAGTTCCAAAGCTTACCAAGAGAGCTTTTGAAATTCTTGAATGTCAATAATGGTCTTTAAGAAATGTGCATAGGCCTACTATTTGTATTCATATATATATATAATATGTATAATAAGCAGGTCAATCCGAATAACGTAATTTCATTTTGAAGTCCTTACCTGATTATTTGCTTAAATCTTTGAAAATTTGGGAGGCTGGAGGAAATAGAAAAAACCATGCAAAATTTGCCAAAACATGAACTTTATATAGGGTTAGAAATCCATCCAAAATTGTTGATTTGTGAAAGTTACTGGCATCAAAGGAAAGATTAACCTTTAAATGGATCAATAAAATGGTAATTAGCATATGGACCCTAGAAGGCAAATAATCACAGCACAGACAAAATGGGTCATATTTATGCTTGGTCCAATGGAACAGTTTTTTGCATTTTCAAATTCCAAGACCGCATGATAACCAGGAACGTTTTATTGATACAGAATTTTACACCCTACGTGTGCTCTACCAGAATGTACTATAATTTCAACTAGAAATAATTTTGACTGCTAGCAATTGAGAGTTTATCACAATAAACAAGGTTGGTTACCATTGTTCATGAAAACCTCAAAATAGGCAAAATCCACTCAAGCCATTCATATCGGGCTAGTTGAGCCTCTTCTCAGCATGTTGAAGTTAATTTTATAAATCTGGACTCACCCAAAACAAGGGTAAAAAATAAAACAAGGATCGTGGTTATTTCGGAATATTCCATATTTATGAGCAACAGTGTACTTAAACAGTATTTGGCGTAACTGAGTGCTCTGGAACCGGGTTGGCGGTGGGGGTTGGGGCACCTGGGAGCTCCTGGGGGAGCATGCAATTCTCTGGAGGGGCACCCAGTATACTAAATGTATATTTTTTTCAAAAGTAGAGAAGTTTAGGGGCACCGGGGGAGGCACAGGTCCAATGTGGGGAGCACTTGCCCTCCTGCCCATGCCCCCTTTAGGGACGCCACTGGGCTTAAACATGGAACAAAATTACATTTTTGCTATTCATATCGACATGCTTATTATATTATTTTAATGTTTTGTGGATATTATGGATGTATAGCTCTATTTAAACAGATTTTATTCAAATTTTAATATTCAAATATGCTACTCAATGAATATATGAAAAGGCAAGATTAAGTTAAATTGGAATTCATAAAGGCGCCATATTCACCAAATTGGGAGAGACCTTTGATTTTAAGTAATATAAAGGGTCGATGGGTTAACACTTGACAGGTTGACAAGTTGACAGGTTGACAGGTTGAAAGTTGACAGGTTGGCAGGTAGACGGGTTGGCCGCAGGTAGACGGGTTGACATGCTGACTGGTCGACGGGTTGATAGGATGATAGGTCGAGGGGTTGATAGATCGTCAGGTTGAATAATTCTCTTCTAAATTTTCGCCCCCCCCCCCTTTTTCTCTTAATTCTAATTTTTTTAAAAAATTTTGTACCCGAAATTTTTTGTTCCAATTTTTTTTCCCCAAGTCGTTTATTTTTCGAAAATATTTTGTTCTTAAATTGTCTTTTCTGAATTTTTTTTCCAAAAATGCATTCCCGGAAATTACTTTCTGGAAATTTTTTTTCCAAAATCTTTTGTCTGAATTTTTTTTTTTCCCGAAAAATGTTTTATTGAAATTTTTCCAAACTTTAAGATTTTTCTCAACCTGTCAACCAGTCTACCAGACAACTGTCATCATGTCAACTGTCCACCTGTCTACTTGTCAACCCATCAACTTGTCAACACATCTTCTGGACAACTGTCAACCTGTCAACTGTCAATCTATCTATGTGTAAACTGTCAACCCGTAAACCTGTCAACCTATCTACCTGTAAACTGTCAAACCATCAACCCGTCAACCTGTCAACTGGTCAACCTGTCTAACTGTCAACCCGTCAACCTGTCAACCCGTCAACCTGTCAACTGTCAACCTGTCTACCTAGTATCCTGTCAACCTGTCAATTTGTCAACTGTCAACCAGTCTCCCTGTCTACTGGACTTCTCGAGCTAAGTACGTATAGTTAAAGAGATGATGCACACTAAAACGAAAAATCTGATTATTTTTTAACATGGAAAAGATAAGAGCTGAGAACTCCAAAATTCTCATTTTGGTAAATATTGCGCCTTACTCAAATTCAAAACATATACAATCAACAGTAGGGTGCATCAGCCGCCCCATGAAAAGTAAAAAATAGAGCTAGGCATCTGTACCTCGGCATGAAGTTGTGTTTTGGTAGTCAGATGAACATAATAAAAAATTTGCCTGATCAAATAATATTTAGGGGTGCCTCCGGAAGCATATTTCCTAAGACTTTTTCAGGAAAAGTTGTTTTCGTAGAATCGCGGTTTGCGATATCTTGACTAGTATAAAATATAGAAAAAAAGTAATAACATATTTGGATTCTGCAGAAAATTTTCTTCAAAATTAATACATGGAACCTATACTTTTGTTGAAAAAATTCACCGATATTCAAAATTTTTTCCTTAAATGATGGCAAGATACTTTGTATTTAATTGTTCCTTTCATACATGTATTTATTATGTTTGATACATGGGAGTAATAATTTGCTATTTAGTTTTGGCTCTCAAAGCTATTACTATTATTGAAGGATCCAATGATCTTGATTAATGTTTTACGATTGTATGACAATAAAGAAACAACCTTATGCCAAATAATGCTATTCACTGACTAGTCATTATCTGTTTGAAAATCTTGCCTGATATTACAGTGCACAAGAAGATGGGTCCATGTACAATTGTACATAATATTGTATAGCATCAGCACATCACAGAACCGACGCGTGGACGCGGTACAGACACTCCATCGGTACTGGACCTGGTTTTTAGCGACGAGGAGGAACTCATCAGCTGCATAGAGAATGAAGCACCACTTGGAAAGAGTGACCATGCAATGCTGAAGATTGAAGTCAGATGCTCGAAAACAGAAGGAGTGGAGAAAATCAGGAAGAACTACGATAAAGGAAATTACGAAAAGATGAGGACCAAAATGAAAGACACCTTATTAGAGGACAGGAACCTGGAAAACAGCACAGTGACTGCACTATGGAAGAATTTTTTGTCTAAATACAAAGAAGCGGAAAAGGAATGTATCCCGGACAAAAAATGTAACAACTCAAGAGGGAACGGAATACCACTGGACTGGAAAACACGCAAGAAGATCAAGAAAAAGAACAGACTCTGGAAGAAATATCTGAAGAATGGAGACCCAAAGGACAGAGAAGAATATGGCAGGATTAGGAATCAAGTGAGAAGGCTAACACGCAGAGCCCAACTGGAATACGAGAAGAGCATCGCACTACAGGCTAAGAAGAACCCGAAGAAATTTTGGAATTACGCATCAAGCAAGTCGAAATATAGAGTTGGGGTACCTCATCTGTCGAAATCAGGTGATGCATCTGGGGAGGATTTGACGACAACTGATGCGGAGAAGGCCGAGGTTCTAGCAGAATTTTTCACATCAGTCTTCACCATAGATAAGGATGGAAAGTGGAACCTGCCCGATCCAGTTACAGTAGAGCATGACATCAGAGCGGAGATAACAGAGGAAAAAGTAAAGAAGTTATTAAGCAAGCTGAAAATTAGCAAGTCACCAGGCCCGGACCAAATACACCCGAGAGTACTACATGAGTTAAGAGAAGAAATAACACCAGGATTAACCACAATATTTAGAAGATCATTAGATGAGATGGAACTCCCAACTGAATGGAAAGCTGCGAACATCACTGCTATACACAAGAAAGGAAGTAAGGTCATCGCCGGGAACTATAGACCAGTCAGTCTAACGAGCGTCATCTGTAAAACCATGGAAACAATTATAAGGGATGCTCTGGTCACCTACTTCAAAGATAACAAGCTCTTCAGTAACAGACAGTTTGGGTTCATCTCAGGGAGGTCTACGGTTCTACAGCTACTAATAGTGTTAGAAGAATGGACCAGAATATTGGATGAAGGTGGATGTGTAGACGTGGTGTATTGTGACTTTATGAAGGCGTTTGACAAGGTGTCACATCCCAGACTGCTCGACAAGCTGAGATACTACGGGATCGGCAACCCGATACTAGGATGGGTTGAAGCCTTCCTGCAACATCGGAAACAGCGGGTAGTGGTCAATGGAATGTCATCAGAATGGAAGGAAGTAGCCAGCGGAGTGCCACAAGGTTCGGTCTTAGGCCCTATTCTCTTTGTCATATATATTAATAGTCTTCCAGAAGTAGCAACAAACAGCGAAATATACCTCTTTGCGGATGACACGAAGATTTACAAGGGCATCAAGAAGGAAAGGGACTGCGAAGAACTACAAAGGGACATAGATGAAATGTATAAATGGACAAACAACTCCCTGTTAAAATTTCACCCAGACAAATGTGGAACAATGAGAATAGGGTCTACCAAGATCAACAGCCATTACTACACCATGGGACCAGATGCTACAGTTATCAAGACCATCCACGAAGAAAAGGATATAGGTGTGATCATTGATGACAAACTTAACTTCTCCAAGCATATGGCAGCCAAGATCAAGAAAGCAAATTCCATAATGGGTGTGATCAGAAGGACCTATGTACATCTGGATGAGGAAAGCTTCAAACTACTATACAAAGGCTTAGTTCGACCACACCTAGAATACGCCAACCAAGTCTGGGCACCATTCCTGAAGAAAGATATCGTCGCACTAGAAAATGTCCAAAGAAGAGCAACCAAGCTGATCCCGGGCTTCAAAGACATGACCTACCAAGAAAGACTGAAGAGGCTGAACTTACCAACGTTGAGATATAGAAGAGAAAGGGGAGATATGATAGAGATCTACAAGATATTATCAGGGAAATACGATGGAAATATAACAGCAGACTTCATTAAATTACACCCCAGTGATACAAGAGGACATAAATTTAAGATCTACAAACAACACTGTCGCCTTAACCTGCGCAAATACTCGTTCACTTTTCGCACAACCTCTATGTGGAATAGCCTGCCTGAAAATTTAGTAAATGCCAAAACAGTCATGTCATTCGAAAAACGCCTGGACAGATACTGGAACCATGTGGAGTGGAAGTTCGATCACGAAGCGGACGTTCAACCACAAATTAGCCGCCATGCGCAACACCTGGAGCTGACACCAGAGGCCGAATAGGCCTATTCAAGTCAGAAGAGGACCTGTAAGTACCTGTAAGTACCTGTAAGTACCTGTAAGTAATCAACCATTCATATTCTGCAAATTAATGAAATACAAGTATTGTCTGCACATTGTATATTTTCTGGAAGTAATTTTCTGAGGCCGCATTAAGCTTCAAACCAAAATTTTTAGAGTTGGCCTATATCAGTGACTATGTTCACCAAGACTATCAATATACATAAGCTGTATATAATACACTAAATGGATGGCAAGGTCCAAGGAGGATTTATAGCCTATATAATAGGTGGCACTACATCCCTGGAAAACATGTGTTAACTTGGGCTCCGTGATTTTTCCACTTTTTCATTGATTCTGTTGGATTTCACTGCACAAAATTTATACAGACGAATTCTGGAGCATGCAGGGATCAGAAAATGGTACTGTGACTGGGATGTCGGAGATTTCTTGCCACAACTGAGAGCAAACTAATTGTCAGCGTTCTGAAGCAACTTGGAAAGCAACATGAGCAACATGGGAGAACAAGGTGAGATCACTCTTGCTACTATTATGACCAAATTGGAGAAGATGGACCAAAAACACGATAAGACTGTTGAAATGCTAGAAAAGAAAATTGATGATATTAGGAATGAACTGAAAGCTGACTTTGATAAGAGATTTGCATCGTTTAAGAGTGATTTTACAGACAGTCTAGAATCTATGAAAACATATTACAGGGACTTAAAGCATGAACTGGAGATTATGCAGGATAGAGTGTCAGCTGTTGAAAACATGCAACCAAGAGGCAACCAAGCAGATCATGACTTTGAACCAGTTAATGATGTTGACAAAACAATTGTGTTGTCCAACCTCAAACAAGCAGGTGATGACCTACTGACCTTAAATGACACAGTTGACCAGCTGATCGAAGCCCTAGGAGACTCAGTGTCCCCAGAAGTGACTGTGGTGCAAGTCAAACGTTTGCCAGGAAGGAACAACAAACCAGGCCTTGTTAAAGTTGCCCTTGACAGTCGTGAGTCCAAGATTCAAATTTTGAAAGCCAAGAGAAAATTAAAAGACAATGACACTTTTAAGAAAGTATGGGTGAGATCCAGTAATAAGACACATGGTGAACGTGTTGCCGAAATGAATTTTAAGAAAATTCTGCAGTTAATTCCAGGTGGTGACAAACTCAAAATCTCAGGAAATGGAAAGATCATTGAGGATGGTGGCGGCAGTGGTAATGATGGTACGGTACCAGTGACGACCGAAGACACAAACGCTGGCAGAGGAGGCTACCGTGGACGAAGGGGTGAGACAGGCAGAGGAAGAGGTCGTGGCGCAACTGGTGGTGCAATCACAAGGTCAAGCAGCCGAGGAGCATCTTCTGTATAGGACAGACAGCCCACTGAGCTTAGACTGATACAATGGAATTTAAACGGATGGAACGGTAACTCTAAAGCAATAAAAAAGACTATCATTGACTCTTTTAATGCTGATATCATTTCCTTGTGTGAGACTCATTTAAGTGGTAATGATGAGATAGAGTTGAATAATTATGTGTGTTTTTCCCACAACAGACAACATAGACACTTTAATTTGAATAGGACATTTGGTGGTGTCCAGGTTCTTGTTAAATCCGATGTTTTAAGTTGTTATGATGTTTCCATTTTGGACAAGAGCTACGATGGTATACTGTGCTTGAAATTCTTGAACAAAGTTTCAAATTATTGTTTTATACTGATGTCATGTTATTTGCCACCTAGTAATTCTGTTTGGGGCCGTGATGGTGTTTCCTTCTATAATCATTTAATGAACCTTGTTTACACTTACTCCAATTTTGATGCCATCTGCATTACCGGGGATCTCAATTCCAGGTTTGGTGATATATGTGAGACTATTGATCTTGTTGATTACCAATTGCCGCAGCGTAAAATCTTAGATCAAGGCAAAAACAAACATGGTGAAACATTCCTAGATTTCCTGAGCTATGTATTGTCAATGGCAGAGTTAACCCAGAATCCGACAATTTCACTTTTATTGACCCTTCCAGGGGTAGTTCCGTTGTGGATTTTGTTGTTGTGCCACACTTTATTATTTCTGATGTTAAACGTTTCAAAGTTCATACTCCTCTTGATTTGATACAATTCGTCAGTGATGGTGAGAGATGTGTCAGTGATCACTCCATGATAGAATTTTGCTTCAGCCTCATTTCTACACCAATGCTGAACCTATGCCTGGTGTGACCGCTGCAAATGACACCAGTATACAAAATGATGATAGCGAGCTGGAGAACAGATATTACACAAGATACGATCTCAGAGATCTTAATGATCAGTTTCTGCAATCAAATGAAGCACAAGCTGCTAT
Source organism: Platynereis dumerilii (assembly GCA_026936325.1). NCBI lineage: Eukaryota > Metazoa > Annelida > Polychaeta > Phyllodocida > Nereididae > Platynereis > Platynereis dumerilii. The sequence goes on from JAPTHN010000011.1 coordinate 17,268,767, forward strand.
CCAGCAGTGTATAGAGAGAATTGAAAGACAGGTGAATGATCAGAGAGAAGTTGATGAGACCTATGAACAATTCTGTAATGTCTTTTATGGTGAGATGGACAGATGTCTTAAAAGCAAACATATAAGCAAGAAGGTCAAGAAGCGATACCGAGTGTCAAAACCTTTCTGGAACAATGAGCTTTCGATACTGTGGAAATCTGTCCGTGATTCGGAGATAAAATTTCTCAAAGCTACTCAAAACACTCCACTTAGGAGACTTTGTAGGAAAAAGTTCTATGAAGCTCAAAACAGATTTGATAAAATGTACAAAAAAGCCAAGAGGCAATACCAAGAAAGCAAGATTAAGTCAATTGAGGGTCTGAATACTGATAACCCTAAGCAGTTTTGGTGAGAAATTAGAAACTTAGGACCCAGAAAGACAGTTGACATTCCTTGTGCTGTTTATAGAGAAGATGGATCCTATGACTATAATGAAAAAGCTGTCTCTGAAAAATGGAAAAATGATTTTTATGGACTCTATAATACCGAATCCATACCTGGAACTTTTGATGATAACTTTTACGCACAGGTTGTTGGAGAAAAGGTACAGCTTGAAACCAATGTTACCCAAACTGAATATTTGAACAAAGACATAAGTGAATACGAAGTCAAGAAAGCTATAAATAAAGCCAAGGTTGGAAAAGCTGTTGGGTACGACAACATACCTAATGAAGTGATCAAAAGTAATTCCACTGTCCAACTTCTGAAAGTTCTGTTTGATGGCATTTTTAAAAGCGCCCTGATTCCTTCACAATGGAAAAAAGCTGTGATCAAACCTATTCCGAAAAATGCAAATATTGATTCCAAAGTCCCTATGCAGTACCGTGGTATATCCCTACTGTCAACGGTCTATAAAATGTATACCTAAGTCCTGAATAGTAGACTGCTCACATTTGCAGAACGAAACATTTTTCATGATGAGCAAAATGGCTTTAGACCTGGCAGGTCATGCAATGATCATATTTACAGTTTAACAGCTGTGCTGAGACACAGAACTCTACAAAAGAAAGCAACTTATGTCAGCTTTATAGATGCTGAAATTTGCTCTTCTATAAGCTGCTCAAGTATGGAGTGAATGGTAAATTCTATGAAAACCTGACCAGTATGTACTCGGGATGCTTATCTGCTGTTAATATAAATGGGAGATTGACTGATTGGTTTGATATTGGATATGGTGTCAGACAGGGTGATACCCTTTCACCAACTTTATTCAATATATTTGCAAATGACCTTGTTGATGATGTCAATAGTCTTGGTCTAGGAGTTCCTCTTGGTACAGAAAAACTAAGCATCCTGCTGTATGCAGATGATGTAGTTCTCCTAGCAGACTCAGAACAAGATCTACAGGTGATTTTAAATAAAGTCTCAGAATGGGGAAGAAAATGGCGTATTAAATTTAATAGCTCGAAATCAAAAGTTGTACATTTTCGACCAAAAAAGTTGCCCAAAACTTCACAAAACTTCCTGCTAAATGGCGAAATTATCGAAATTGTTCCAAAATACAAATACCTTGGCATTGTCCTTGATCAGCACCTTGATTATAATGTGACTGCTGAAACATTAGCAGGAGCTGGAAGCAGAGCATTAGGAGCAATTCTGGCAAAACATAAGCATTTAAATGGTTTAGGCTATAATACCTTCACCACGTTATACCATGCTTGTGTTAGCACAGTTCTCGATTATGCTAGTGGTATCTGGGGAGCTAAAGTGTTTGAAAAACGTGACCATGTGCAAAACAGAGCAATAAGGGCTTTCTTGGGTGTTCATAACTTTGCACCCAATTTTACAATTCAAGGCGACATGGGCTGGACCCATAGCAGTGTCAGACGTAAGGTAAACATGATTAGGACCTGGAATAATCTTGTGAATATGAACTCCAATCGTTTAACGAAAAAAGTTTCCAGTGGGACATAAATCAGCCCACAAAAGCTTGGGCTGCAGAAGTCAAAGAGATCATGACTGAACTGAATATGTCAAGTTGTTTTCACGATGCACTTCCATGTCCAATTGAACGTGTATGGGCTCTCTTGCATGAAGCTAAATGCTGTGAATGGAAAAATGCTTTAGCTGATTTCCCAAAATTGAGAACATATGTCACATTTAAGGACAACTTTTGTATTGAACCTTACGTATCCATAAACATGAACAGAAAATATAGAAGTGTACTAGCACAACTAAGACTGGGTATACTGCCACTGGAGATTGAAACTGGTCGCTGGAAGGGCCTTGAGATTGAACAACGCACATGCAAATTATGTAATGATAACTCGGTGGAAGATGAGGCACATTTTCTTTTTAACTGTCCTTTCTACGAAAATGAGAGAAACCAGTATTTCATTCATGGTATTGAGGTCCAGGACTTTCAGTCCCTCACTACAGAATCTAAATTCAATGTAATAATGAAAAAATGTAATATTTTAAAAACAGTGAAATTTATCTGGAATATATATGACAAAAGAAAGCAAAAACTATTTGGTTAAATCAGATCGCATTTGAAAACTGGATGTATTATATAATTAACCTTCATCTATATCCTTGTTAAAATGTTTCTACTTACTTTAATTATTTATATATTTATTCTTTTCAGTGTCACTCCGTTTGTTTTATAAGATAAGTACTTGACATGTAAGCCCAAGTGGGCTGGGTGTGTGTAGATGTAAACATCTGGGAAGCAAAAATTGATAATTGTATATATACACACATGTCAATAAAAAATACCATACCATATATCATAGATTTAATCTATAGTCACAACTCCATGACAAGAATAGAATCAATTGAATAAGTGTAATATTTATTGAACATTTTCACTCAAACTTACATGGCGTTTTAAAAAGGGTGTTGATTATTTGCAGTCTCATGCAAAAGGGTACAAACCTTGCACATTTGTCTTCCTACATTCCATTATATTAGGAATGTGTGATATCTGTATAAATGTTTTAGATGCTATACTGTGTGACCTTGAATAAAAGTATTTGATAATTGAGAGGCAAAGGTGGACAGGCATTTTGAAAGGATATTTTCATAAATATAAATGAAATCAGACTAAAACCAATCATACTGTAGGTGTTAAGAATGGTCATTTTGAGTTTAAGGTTTAAGATATTTTATTGAATTAATAATGAAGAAATAGAATATCATTTCAAATGCAAAAAGGAGAAAGAAAGAAAACCTGTACTTGTGTTCCTCTAACTACCATAACACAAACTCAAGCCATGATATGACTTCCTTTTTTACCCTCGGCAATGTATATTGCCGTCGGGTATTGTAGTTGCGGCGTCACACAATGTGTATTGGCCTCTGTGCCAAAACTATTGCATCTATATATATAAAATATGACACATAAATGGGTCTTATAGTGTTAATGTGCCTTTTATAGTTCATATTTATACAAAGACCACAGTTCTTGTAAAATATTGAAAATTCGGAAAAATTAATTTTTTTCTTTTCCGGATCAGAACTTGGAAACGGTTATACCTATTGGCATGAAAATCTACCATAACATGTATTATATACCCTAGCTGTGCCTTTTGGGGGTCTGAATGCTCTTACTGAAATTGATTTTTAAAAATGCACCAAAAATGTAAAAAAATGGGTTTTTTTCAACCCTCTGTAATTCCCTCAATTTTGGAGTTAGACTTTTGAAATTTCGTATTTAGTTGTCTAAAATATAGCTGTCTTAACTTCTTGAATCGATTAGAGGGTCAATCTAACGAATTTTGCACAAAAACCAAAATACTGAAAAAATGTGTAATTTTTCACATTTTTCTTGAATTTTTGTCTCTCACACCAAAATGGTAATAACTATATTGGTAAAAACCAAAAGGTACTATAATTAAACCTATCAAGAAGGAACTTTTATGGCCATTATGTAGTTGATGCAATATTTTAGGCCAACAAAACAAGTTTAGAATTCACAAAAATGTGAAAATATCAACTTCCTGACCATTTTGTTTCTAATAAAGTCATGCTACGTTCCTGAATATGAACAAAATTAGTTAACATGAATGAAATACATGGTTATTATGCATATATCTATTAATCTCATCAGATATTTGAAAACAAAAAGACAGAAATTGCTAAAAATATGCAAAAAACTGTAGACCTTTGAATTGTCTCATTTTATTCAAATTTGCATCTTGGTTACTCAAAGTGTCATACATTGTGTCCCAAATATAATTTGAAGTTAACTATAATAAATTATGTATATATATAAATATGCTTTATGCACTTAGTAAATGTTCTGACTCACGGGTTTACCATTTAAAACTTTTGACAATAAATCTCAAACCCCCACTTGTGGCTCTATTGCTTAAATCTAACAATAGTGATGTAAATAAAAAGAAAGAAAGAAATGTCAATATAAGTGGACTTTCAAGCATTTAGCATATTAAAAAACACACATTTGCTGTTTTTTCTACGCTATATTTAAAGATTTTGACAAGAAATCTTTAATTCTCAATTCTGACTTTATGGTTTTAATCTAACCTCAGTTATGCACATCTTAACACATTAAGTACTGTCAGCTTACTTTTATTTAGATTTTGAATTAAAATTAAATGTGAACATATCAGACAGACTGGCAATAAGACCACTATATAGAGGGTTATTAAAGAAAATTACTTGGCACATTTTAGTCAATTTTGGATCATGGTTACTCAAAGTGCTGTACAATGTGCCCCTAGTATATTTTTTTATCTCATTCTTCCTCAGAATTTATCTGGTTAAATATAATAAATTATGTATATTACATAATTGTATATACAAATATGCTTTATGCACATAGTTCTGACTCAGAGGGCCTTACCAAAACTTTTGACAGGAAATCTCAAAACCCCCACTTGTTACCCTTTGCTCAAATGTAACCTCAGTGATGTAAATTAAAAGAAACATATTAAATTAATGTCAGCCTGCTTTTATTTATAATTTTATAATATTGCATAAAAAACTAAATATTATCAAATCATGATTGCAGAAATTATTCCATTAAATACAAGGTTATTTAGAAATTTACTTGGCATTTAACAAAACCTTATTTCCATGAATTTCAATGTTTCATTTTATATCCAAAGATATTTAATGTTTGATAAATCTGTATTTTAATTATTAACAACACTCATCCTAAGCATATTTTAGCACCTTGAAGACAATAAGTGTCACTGCTTTGTTGAAGGGGTACAGAGCTCTTTTGTTGAATGGACATTATGTAACATGGTGTCACTAATCCTCTCCAATGACCAAACCAAAGAACAAAGGGGGAGGGTATAGAAGCAGAGTTGCATGGTACCCTGATCTTTCTAGCAAAATTCCCTTCTTTTTAGAAATATGTTCAAACTGCATTTATAACCTTAGTTTTTTTCTTATCTTAAACATATAATAACACTTCCAATTTAAATCAGAAATATAGGCCAAGTAGAAACTGAGATATGACTTTTCATATTCTATGCAGGCTTTTTTTTTTGTCTCTTCAGCTATTGTTATACTTATACCCCCAAGTTTGGACAGCATTTGACCTTTTTTGTGTTAACTAGTAAGTGTATTAGTCTTATTAAAAAGTATCTGTAGGCCATACATTGTTTTTAGTTTAATTTTTAAAATAGATTGGTTGGATAGATAGTCAACCTATCCACTATTTCTATTTTTAGGCAGGCCTTTATTATATTTAGATAGATAGATAGATAGATAGATAGATAGATAGATAGATAGATAGATAGATAGATAGATAGATAGATAGATAGATAGATAGATATATAGATAGATAGATAGATAGATAGATAGATAGATAGATAGATAGATAGATAGATAGATAGATCAGGCGTTTAACTGACTGAAGATGGTTTGACTGATTGGACTGATTGAATGAATGATTTAATTAATTATTGTTTGACTGATAAATCAACTATGAATTTATCCCAACAAATAAATTTTCATATTGCACTATTGAGTTGTTAGATAGATAGATAGATAGATAGATAGATAGATAGATAGATAGATAGATAGATAGATAGATAGATAGATAGATAGATAGATAGATAGATAGATAGATAGATAGATAGATAGATAGATAGATAGATAGATAGATAGATAGATAGATAGATAGAAAGATAGATAGATAGAAAGATGGATAGATTGATAGATGGATAGATAGATTGAAATTGATTGATTGATTGATTATGATTGATTGATTGGTTAATTGATTGATCAATTGATTGATTGTTTGATGATTGATTGTTTGATCATCTATATTGTATAATCTAATACATCCAGAGAATCATGGATGGATGGATGATTGGGACTTTATCTCCTGTATTTATGCACTTGGTAGGCTAATTAGGATATGAGGAGGACATAGCAATGAGGTGAACCTTTTATTTCATTGCAAATCTCTTTTCATTACCTTGAATCTGTTGAATGCTAATGCTGGGAAATTTGTCAAAATTAAACACAATGAAACATCACATAAAATAGAGAAATTGATGTTTCATTCGTCTAAAAACACTTTCTGACAGCCATAAAAAGTACATCAGTATGTCTGCAATATAACTTTCGTGATTTACATGTCTCAGTCTCATTAAACTAATAACATGGCAAAAAAATCCATGCCAATCGCCGTCAAACTGAGCTCTAGTTATAGACTTATAGTAGGCCTACCGCTATTCTGCTGTAGTCCACCAATAGGCTCACTTGCCTGAATTTCATTATCCAGATTTCATGTAGTTACCATCCACCCCATGCAAGATGGTAGTTATACACCACTTCAGGTGTATAATCTCATGTGCTCAAATTTTCACAGTCTTTGCCCATGTTTCAACTGTTTTCCAATATTTGTTTTGAGGGGGGCTGGTTGTCCTGCTGCCAAACCTCCCCGCCAGTACGTCAATGGATTTAACGGGCTTCAGAATACCCTGTTGAATAGCCGAGGGTATGCTGCCGCGCAGCCTATGTTTTTTTATTCATAGGACAGCTGATGTACCTTAATGTGTATGTGATAAATGGAACCATCTCCTTGTGCACAAAAAGTATTAGGGCTAGTTTTTCACAAGCTTAAAATAAATTTGGACTTCTCAACATATAGCATAGCAAGCTTGTTTTTTCTCTAGTCATAAAAGGTTTATTGAGATCATCAGGAATCATTGAAACAGCTTTGATCAAGAGATAAAATGGAATACTGAGTAAATTATTGCTGATATTTATGCAACATGATTTATATGAAGAGAAAAAAGCAAAGACTTAATACCATGCAGTCATATAAATAGAAATTTGTGTATAACAGTGACGCTGTACATAATAATTGAAGTAAAAGCATAATCTTGCAGTACATGATCACCATAATATTGACGGAAACATAGCTTTCTGCAGAATCCAAATATGTCATTAGTTTTTTTCTATCATTTATATTAGTCAAGTTATCGCAAACCGCGATCCTACGGAAACATAACTTTTCCTGAAAAATTCAAAAGAAATATGCTTTCGGAGGCACCCCTAAATATCCATCGATCAACCTGAAATTTTAGTATCTTATTTTGCATGATAAAATCCAATTATGGACCAAGGTACAGCTTGATCGGTTAATGTTGGGGCAACTGATGCACCCTAATCAACAGTTCAGATATTTTTTTACACACCATCAATCTTTTTTTTTCACTTGTTCTATTATGTGATTTAGAAATGTCTATGAAATGAAAATTTAAAATAAAAGAATAAAGAAAAGATATAAATTCATTGATCAATTCTGGGATTTCACTTTGTAATATCCATGGCATCAGAAATATCTTCAGTACAATTGCCAATATTTCCAATTTGTTGAACTATGATTTACTATAGATTCTAAAAATAAGTCAGCACCATAGAATCACTTTGTTTAGATACGATTTACTAAAGATTAAATAACTCAGAAGATTGTTCTTTTAACCTCTAAATCGCAATATTTAGAAACATCTGAAACAGTGCGAAAAAAAAGTTAAAGATGGGGGGAGGTTAGGGGGTACCAATATACCCAGGTACAGCAATTAAGTGGGATTCTTCCTCTCATTGGATAAGCAAGATTGGGTGTTGACCAATCATATAGCTTTGATTGTTGCTATATTTCTAGTGCAGTGGTAAATATACAAGCCATTCTCAAATTTCGAGACAACGGGTATAGGAAAAATGTCCTGTAACGGAGGGGACAATGTGGTAACGGAGTGGAATTTTGATGTAAAAAACCAACTGTAGCCTAGGAACAGTAACAAAAGGAAAAACAATAAAAGATTGATGTAACTATTATTTTCAGAAGTACTTCATCTCGTATCAGTAGATTTTTTGGTCCAAATGTCGATTTCTTGCTCATGATCTGGTAACGGAGTGGACGGTAACGGAGTGGAACGATTTTTTGCTTTTCGCTCAATACTGCTTTTTATTTTGGAGATTAGATAAAATAATTGCAGACTATCAAAAGCTGTCATCCTCAGCAATATATATACATGAAATCACTCCTTAAAACTGTCATTGGTATGCTTGGAAACGAAGGAAACGGAGTTGACATTTTGGTGAGACCAAAAACATTTTCCTTGAATATTATGTCTTAATTTATTGAATACATGTTTTATGAAGTCTGCAAGGCAGTGGTGCTATGGCGCACATGCGCCTGATGATATTCAGTAAAAATATCTCATAAAAAACAATAACGAACCAAGCTTTGGCAAGTAACGGAGTGGACAAAAAAATCAACATAAATTAGTGACTTGTCTATTGTATCAATTTAATCAATGAAATTATACACACACAAAATTGAATATGAACTAGATATAAATTCAAGTTTATATTCTCATAAATCGTGCAAAGAAATTTTGAAAATAATGGTACATTAAAAGGAAAATGACAGGGAAAAACCATTGATTTTGCATGTATTACTGGAACTAATGCACAAAAAGAGGTCTAATGCATGGCTTTTTGTTCTAAATGCAGTGGTTCTAAATAGAAATATGAATAACAGATGTAGAGTGATGTTTCAGATATTAATCGCATTCAAATTAATGTCAGGGAACCAAAGTGATGCAAATTGTCCCGAAATTTGAGGATGACCCATACCATAACTTTGTCAATAATGCTCCGATTTGAATGAAAATTTCAGGATTTGTTATAAGTGGCATATCATACATTTTTCTTAAAAATAAACATTATTATCTGCATTATTCTTAAGTTTTCAGTCTTTTAGGAATTTTTGATTGCTGCTAATGAAGGGCAATTAAACTGTAATTAGGTTTCTAATTTCAATGTAATTCAGAATTCCTTTGAAGTGGACAGTCCTAATGACCTTCAAGTTGCAAGTGTTCATAACCAATCAGCTCACAGCAGTTCATGTTCAATTTTTTGGTAGAATTTTTACTGCCATTTTCATGGTTTTACAATGCACTGATTTGCTCAAAACTACATTACAGTCCTTGTCATACTTACGTGGAATCTCAAGTTTTTGTTCTATGCTGTTGAACTGTGATGTCAGAGATGACTCTATTCTAGCATTGCAATATATGTAAATTAACTACAAGCTGTGATGTCATTTCAAACTGGGTCAGATTCCCCAGCTTCTAGCCAATGTTGATCCTCCTGAACTGAGCGTCACAGTTTCAACACAGCGTCAGAGTAAGAGTTTTATCAGGGATAGCCCTACAACTACGTCATCACAGCTTGTTAGCCAATTGGCTGACCGTAAACTACGTCATCACAGTTCAAACATTGATATATTGAAGGAAGCATTACATTTTTTATCCCAATGATTTATCACAGCAATCACCAGTCTAATCCTACCAAATGGCAGCTTTGTGAGCATTCACAGTAGACAACTGTTATAATCCCCACAGAGTTGTTTGATAAATCTACAAACTTGCTAACTTACAACTTTAAACTTTGATGGAAGTTGGTATAAACAGAAGGCTTTGACAATTTGTTTGTAAACACATGGCTCATGTTATGTATATTTGTTCTGGCAGCCCATTGGCTGAGAGGCTGTGATGTCAAACTTGCATGGGTTTTTCCCAGACCCAATTTTAACTCTGACACTGAGTTGAAACTGTGATGCTCAGTTTGGTGGATTCACATTGGTTAGAAGCTGGGGAATCTGACCCAGTTTGAAATGATCACAGCTTGTAGTTAATTTACATATACAGTGTATGGCAATGCTAGAATAGAGTCATCTCTGACATCACAGTTCAACAGCATAAAAAAAAACTGGAGATTCCAAGTAAGTATGACAAGGACTATAATGTATTCCTTCGTTACGAATTATGATGTGGTTAAAAATTGGAGTTGTTCCATTCAGTATTATTATTGTTATTGATGATTTTACCTGAGGAAAGTGGGAGATTTTGACTGTTTGAGTGCCACAATCAGAATGAAGGCTACCTGGACTGGGTCCTTTTTATAGGTGGGCTTCCGTCTTTAAAATTACACTTGTGCAGGTGTACATCACCTGATTTGGCAAAAAATGTATGTGGAATTGGTCTTCCATATCATTATATAATAGTACATTATTTGCGTCATTGCAGATTTAGGAGAACGTTAAAGAATGTTACATCCCAAATCACATGTGCACAGGACTTGGATGAAAAAGAAGGGGAATTGTTGGACTTGATGGAGAGAGGGAAGAACTTACCAGCAGCAGTTGATGATCTAGCTTTAGTCATGATGAATTTCATCAAAGAAGCTGAGAAACTAATAGCTTCCCAGTGTTACTGCAGAATAATCCAGGTTTTTTAAACTTCCTCAAACAAAATCAGTTAGGATTTAGAAATCCTATTAAAAATCTAAATAAAACTACTTGTGACTTGGTCTGTGTATAGCATTGACATGTCTGAGGTCAATTGAGCATGCACTCCGTAAAAATTAGCTACTTAATTAATCGTAAATATCATGTAGAAAATTGACAAAAAGTCAGACCAAAGGAAGCAGTAACTGTGATAATTGCGATAATATTATTTCATTGTTTATCAAAATATGTGGATTCAATGTTTGAGTTTGTTGTTCATCAGTACTTGCATGAATCAACACAATGAAGTTGGTTTTGCGCTAAACATGCATTGGAAGATATTAGTTACTATGCATGACCGCTTTTGCATCCTTTTGGTGGTATTTCTTTCCAGGGCCTTAAACCATTTTACGAAGCATCATCGAAGCACTGTAAGTGGTCTGTTCTTAAGACTCTTGTCGAACAACTTGGAGTGCTGACTGTATTTCCTGGTAACCTCATTGTGGATATTGCAAAGGTATGAAAACTTTTCACTCTCTGGTAGGGATTTTTAAAACTTTTATTGACAATCAGAAGTATCAAATATAAATATTTCAATCAAAAAATAGCAATGAAAAAATTGAGTCCATCACAGGTTCCTCCGTGGCCTAATGGTTAAGAGTGCTTGTTTGCCAACCACTGGCTCTGAGGGTGTCGGTTCTAATCCCACCCCTGGAACTCAATTTAGGCATCCCTGAATTAACAGGGTATGCGCCACACTCCCAGTCTTGTCATTTCATCATCATATGGCGGTCACCAAAAAATGAAAGTGCAGCTTCCTCCACAAAGTTGGAGGTTGAGCTGCCCCGGCTGATCCGGGGTACACCAGCTCAACAAAAGCAAGCAATCTACAGTATTCTAAATTACAAACACAATCAAAATTCACATTTCATAAGAAGTTTCGCAGTTCAAGTGAATAATCTTTGAAAATTCATGAAAAAGTCACACTGGCATGCGCAATAAAAACAAAAACCTCTGTCAGCAAATCACATGCCAGTATTTCAGGGCCATAATTCCTATATTCTTTGTCGTCCTCTTATTGTCTCATGTTTGACTGTTTGGGTGTTTGTCTAGTGGTATAAGCCGGTTATTCACCATGGGATCGGGTATGTGTTTAAACTGTTTATCCCACCTTAGGCTAAAGCTTTCGGGTGATAAATTGCATATCTCCTCTCCCGTGGCCAACAACCAATACAAACAGCAGCACTGGTGGATTAAAGTGAGGGGAGGCACAGAAAGTTTATATTTTTAATCTCATTATTTTATTAAGAAAAACAGTTCAAACTAAAAAGATGAAACCTGTCCTGTAGAAACTCACGATTAAACATGTGCATGAGGAAACACTGGCTGCTCACATTTTATCTTTTTAAACAAGATGTTTGTAGAATTGGAAGTGAATTGGGTTCAAGAAGTCTTGACTGCCTTGCACATGCAAACTGTGGTTGAACCAAATTTGGAACATGGCCAAGGTGTAGTGAAATCAATGGAAGCTGTTCTTGTCGCAAAAGGAGCTGATGGAAAAACAGCGAGGTAAGATGATGTTTTATGATTTATTTAGACACCCTAAGTGGGAAATTCTTGCTTGAAGCTCTCTGACCCTAAAACGATCGATAGGCCTAGCTGCTTTCATGGTCCGTATTCTTACTGGAAACCGAGACCAAGTGAGATTTTGTCCTTACGCTCTACACGAGATTTTCTTCCTCGCTGAGGGACCGTTCAGAATTTATGACTGGGGGGGGGTGGGAGTTTTGCTGGAACTTCCCGTCAAACATTGATACCCCCCCTTGAGTTTCATGCGGATTTTTAGTACCCCACCCTTTGGTTTCAGACGTTTTTTTAGTACCCCCCCTCTGGACATACAAAGCAATACACACATATAGACTGTTATACACTTTCACGCATACAGATTCGCGTCATTTCGCGGACTTTTGCGCGTTAAAAAGTCCAAATAAAATGAGTTTATGCGTGTTTTTAAACATTTTTTCTCTGTTAAAATTTTGTACCCCCCCTTGGAAGTGTTGTCAAAAATAAATACCCCCCCTTGAAACACGTGTGAAAAGTTAGTACCCCCTCGGCCAAAACTCCCACCCCCCCCCCCCAGTCATAAATTCTGAACGGTCCCTGAGCTTGTTTTATATTAGACTATTGGAAATGCCAGCCGATCAACTATTTCTGCTCTGCCCTGAAATCAGCCCTCCTGGTGATAAATGGTGGTAAGTGTCAAATGAGTCCTTCCATAAAGAAGGTGCCATCACTGCCATCATCAAGTATTCTTTTTACACAAATCAAATGGTGCTAAGAAGCCTTAATGATGAAAATCAGGCTTATAAAAATCTACTATGCAATCAGGTCGAACATTAGCTGCGATGAAGTTAAAATGCGTGTACTATTATATTAGACTTATCTGCAGCTTCAAATTATGTGTTACTAGTCCATCTCAGTCTGTACTGATACATTGCATGGAATTTTTTTTAAACATCATTCAATTCTTACACTGCTGTGGTGAATCCAATTTTTGCTTATATTATTTTGTATTTCAGGGCAGAATGTCTTTTGGAATTTCTTTGTGCTTCCTTGCCACTGGACAGTGATTACCATTTTAAGGCAACAACAGACACTTTCAGTGGACCCCTGCTTTGGGCATCCATGGACCATCAAGGTTTGACATCTTGGAGCTTAGAACAAGTTAATCGTCTTAAACATTTGATAAAGATGGGTGCTGATCCTGGAAAAGTACTTCATGGTCCTGATGCTGCTGCTGAATCTTCTTTCCATGCCTTCCTAATGGGAATCGATTCACTCATTTTTACACCCGAGTGGGAAAATGACAATGAAGACATTTTCCCTGACCTCCTGGAACTTATGGATCTGATGATGACCGATGAAGCTATGAATGCATCCTGGAGAGACTGTGGCGGAAGAACACTTCTTCATGTGTTAGTTGGAAAACAATGGCCATTGATGAAATACCATTACAACAGCAGTCAATTGAAGATGATGACTGAAATAATCTTGCAGTTTGTCAAACATGAAAAGGCACAGTTGATGCTCGACTCCAAAAATGAAAAAGCTCACACACCATTACACTCGTTCCTGTTCACAACTTTGAGGATTGCAAATCGTCAAAGAGATCCGGAATTCCTGAAATTTGTAAGCCGAGTGGTACAGGTGTTGAACACACCCAAAAACATCCATATGCAAGACCGGAATGGATTAACTCCCTTGCATCAAATCATGTATTCCATCTCCTTTGACCTTGGTGATTCAAATGAAGTGATTACATGCGAAATTGTCAAACTGTGTCATTTCTTATTAAATGTGCCAGTTGTTGATTTGATAGATTACAGTAACAAAACAGTACTGCACATTCTTATGGAGAAAATATGCGAAGGAAGACTTTCGCATCCTGAGGTGTTTGAGGATATGTTAAACCTGATACAAGAATTGACATCATCAACTAATATCAATTCCATAGACGAAGAGCACATGTCACCTTTAAGTTGGATTTTGTGGGCAGAATGGAGACTGGCAGAAGATTCTGCATGTGATGATCACCATGCCACCACACAGAAAATTTTTCTGTCAAGACTAAAAGAGCATCTGATAAAGGGAGGTGCAGATCTAGCTATTGCTGAGCCAGGATTTAGACAGAAATAGTGAGTGCCATGAGTATTTATAACTAAAATTTTACACTTCTGTGCAAGTGGATTTAATCTCATATTTTAGCGTATTTTAAACAAAACAAGAAAATTAGTGCTTAGAATAGAAATTTGTTATTATAAAGAATTAATTGACAAGATCTTGAGGGAGAACAGTTTTATAAATATTTCTGGAATTTAGCACTCTGTCTGTGAAACTTTTTTGTCATATCGCTTAATGAACAAACAGCTAAAAATGATATTCGGATGAAAGAGAATGAAAATAACTCAGGCGAATTTAGTGGAAACATTTTTCGGTCAATAACAAAAGCGGCTGAATCTTTAAATTAGAAATGTTGTGTTATTTAGTTTGAAACAGGCCTAAACACTATGGAAAAGTGAATGTTATTCTCATCGATTGACCAATTTGGTGGTCCATGTCATCCAAACTACAGTACGGAAACCACGTGTCACAGCAGTTGTAACATCTGTTTGATGGTTAAACTTGAGGGAGGAATATTCCTTTACCTCCCGTTTAAAGTTTGTTAATACAGTTTTCGTGCTATGATTTTCGTGTTTTATCTTGTAATCAACTGTGGTATTATTTGAATTTTCAGTGGAAGGAATATTGCCATTGCACTTCAACCTTTACTGACAAAAGATAAACAAGATGAGTTTATCTTGACCCAGGTCAGAAAACTAACCGATTTGGGTCTACCTGAATGCCTGGATAATCCACAACTAACAACTACAGTTAAGGAATTAATTTCAAAGCATTCTGGTTGCACTGACTTTGAACATATCAAATATGTGGAAAAAGCCATAATGCAGCTCTTGGGTGCCAGAAACGTCCAAATGGTGTGGTCCGAGTTAGTCAAAAAGATACCTGAAACAAGAAATTCTCACTTGTTAACATCAATGTACCAGCTCCTGCAACAGTGCACCAAGCTAGATGCCACAACAACAGAAAGGGAGGTCAAGGACATAGCTTCTGTCATTGACTGCTTCCGAATCAGCAAAACCTTCCTGATGATCTTGGAATTGGTCCTGAAGGTTTACAGAAGAGACCACAAATCGGAAGTTGTAGAAGTCCGACTAGATATTTTGAGTGACTCATATCTGATCTCAGAGGAATACCGCAACGTCGCTCTCTCTGTCATTCACCTAGCTTACCCATCTCTGGAAGATTGTTTGGCTTCCAGGAGTGTGATCAACCTCTTGCTTTTTCTGAATTGTGACAGAACCATGCTCTCTGTGGTGGACTTTAGTGACATCTTTGTGAAGCTCCAAAACATGAATAGTGAAAATTGGTTAAATCGATCCATTCTCCACTTGGCTGTGATGTACTGTAGCAAAACAAACATTCTTGAGTCCCTCCCTGAAGCTGTAGTTGCTCGATTGATAAATGTCAAAGACCTGCACGGAAGCACCCCACTCCATGTTGCCTACCTCTGGGGCAACACTGAAGCAGTCAATTTCCTCATATCAAGAGGAGCAGATGTTGAGACTGAAGATTATTTTGGTGTCACCCCCTTGGGTCTTGGCATGAGAGTTGGTGTGACAGAAAATGATGGATATTTGTAAACAGTGCCTAGCAAAATTCAGAATGAGGAATTGGAGATAGATCACATCGATGTAGTTTACCAACGACAATGCAGAAACGTAATGCATGCTCAATCAAATGTGTTTGAGCTCATGAAGCCAATGATAGTTCTACCAGAGCAAGATCGTAACCTTCAATGTGATGATGTCAAAAGATTATTTGAAAGACTGGTCACAAAGTTGCCTGACCTCCTACAAGGAGAAGTTCAGCTGGCTGGAAGTTGTCGAGAACGCCTGAAAGCAGGACGGTTGGATGAAGTGGATGTTCAAATACGTCTCCATATTTTGTCAGATACTTTCTGCAAAATTGATAAGGGAGACTTCTTCCTACACACGAAAGAAAAATTGGACCAGCATGCATTTGGCGAATGGCTCCATGCCTCCCTTCTTTCAGCGTTACCTTATGTGAAGTGGCATGATATTCCACTCAGATTGATCAGCATAAATCATCCATGGCAATTTGTCTATGAACGTCCAGGCCCATCTCACTGTGTGCAATTGGCAGTTGATGTTGTTCCAATATTTAATACTAAGAACATAATTAAGAACATTAAAGTTGCTGACCCACTTCATGCAAGATTAACCACAATTCAAGAAAGGCAGAGCCTAATTCTTCCAAGCGCCCAAAGCCATAATCCCATGATATTCCACTCAGATTGATCAGCATAAATCATCCATGGCAATTTGTCTATGAACGTCCAGGCCCATCTCACTGTGTGCAATTGGCAGTTGATGTTGTTCCAATATTTAATACTAAGAACATAATTAAGAACATTAAAGTTGCTGACCCACTTCATGCAAGATTAACCACAATTCAAGAAAGGCAGAGCCTAATTCTTCCAAGCGCCCAAAGCCATAATCCCATGTGGTTTCTTCGATGGGGAAATTTTCAACGTGATCACGAGTTGTTCAGAACATATTGCGAGTATGAATGGGACATTCTTGACAGTCTACCTGATGGTTATCGCCTTGGTGCCGTACTTGTGAAAGCATTGTTGGAGGTAAGATCAAATCAGAGACAAAATAAGTAGCTAGTGCTGTCAAAAAACAAGACTCATGTACGCCAATCACATGATATCATGATATAATTACACGTTGAAAAGATTTTTGTTATATTCCTCAGACAAAGCGAGTAAAAATACTGTAAAACTGCCCATATATGAGGGGCGTTCAGAAAGTTCAAGGCTTTTTTTCATATGGATACCTATTTTCAATCCAGAAGTATGAATTTTTCACAAGATAAAATTCAGTATATTTGGAATGGATTTCCAAACTGTTGGACAATTTGGACATTTTTAAGTCATTCTGTGGTTTCCATGGAAACTGAAAGTTCAGCTTCTTGAGGCAGGTAACACTGAAACCAGGAATGCCAAGAAATTGTGACTGTGAGAGACTTCTCTCTGTCACTTGTATTAGTGAGATTGACAATATTTGACACAAGAAATATGGTATTAGCTTCTAAATACCAAATGTGTGTATTCTTACACTGAACCCATGTAGGAAAGCACTCCTGCATGCCAGATTTGGCGAGGGAAATTCAGGAAGCAAAGGTGTGTTTCCCTGACTACATAAGGACTTGTGAAAGAATGGATTCACTAGTATGAACAAGAGACCAGAATGGACAGCGTTATCCATCCTAGCTATTCCTGTGACATGTTGCTTCACATAAGTCCTGGTTTTCCCTTACTTTAGTCCATGGGGCTATAACTTCAGGCACCGGGGGAGAAGAGGCTTTCGATGACCGAAATTCTTCCACAGAACTTTGTTTGGAGGACTTCAAGGAACATTTACTTCAATGGGTCAGGTGTATGAATCAATGCTTTTGGTGAGCTTGCGAGTATTTTTTAAGGCTAATATTAATTTTTCTTGTGTCAAATATTGTCAGTCTCACTAATGCAAGTGATAGAGAGTGGTCTCTCACAGCCAAAATTCATTACTTTAGTGGTTTCAGTATTATCTGCCCCAAGAAGCTGAACTTTCAGTTTCCATGGCAACCACTGAATGACTTGAAAACGTCCAAATTGTCCAAAATTTTGGAAATCCATTCCAAATATGCTGAATTTTATCTTGTGAAAATTTCATAGTTCTACATTGAAAATAAGTGTCCATTTAAAAAAAAGCCTCGAACTTTCTGAACGCCCCTCGTATATACGTATAATATTATTGTTCACTCGAAACGTACAATGTTGGGGACGTGACGTTTCAACCTCTGAACCCTTGAACTTTCTGAACGCCCCTCGTATATACGTATAATATTATTGTTCACTCGAAACTTACAATGTTGGGGACGTGACGTTACAACCTCTCAACAGTCAACACAGGTCTTGATCACATTTGAGTGAAATACAGGATGACTTCATAATATTTATGTTATGAAAACGCTCAGGATATATAATGTTATCTATGACTTATAGACCGCGGGCCAGAAAGTGAAACCCTCCCCCCCCCCCCGGAGGGAATTTTCGGGACCCCCCTAGTTTTCTTCCTGGATGTGTTAGGAGTTCATTTCAGGTTGTTTCCGCAATTTAAAAGCGTGTAAACTCCAGGAAAAATCACTTTTTCTGAATACCGCATGACGAATTTTGATATTTTTAGCGTGCCGCACTTTCCTTCACCAAATTGGCAATAACTCCCTCAATAATCATCTTTATGACACAACAAAGGTGTCATTGGAACCACAATTAAGCAGGCTACATGATACAATGTTGTTTTACTCAAAAATACGGACTGAAATTTGTTAGGAAGCCATTTTCCTACCCCTACCCCTACATTTTATTTAATAAAATGATTTCCGCCCATATATAATCACCATTTGAGGCTAAATACTATGCAAAATAATCATAAATTCAGCCTGGGTGAATTAAATCAATCAGTTTTAAAACAACTATCAACAATAGAAACACACAGTCACAAATAAATCCATAAAAATCTATTTATCTGAGCACCGCATCGGGAATTTAGTTGTTTTTAGCGTAACACACTTTCTGTCACAAAATTAGCCATAACTCCCTCAATAATAAGTTTTATTACACAATGTAAGTGTCATTGGAACCACATATAAGAATGCTACATGATAAAATGTTGCTTTAGTTGAGGAGAGGGACTGAAGTTTAACAGAAGGCCATTTTCTTACCCCTACCCCTAACATGTTATTAAAAAAAAAGATTTCTGAACACTCATAATCATCAATTTCAGTTAAATTCTAAAAAAAACAAAAAAACAAAAACAAATTGAGACTAGGATAATTCTCTCCCATCAGTTTTATGGTAATTCAGTTTATTTACTAGGCTATCTGGTGCATATAGTATATATTTTGGAAAAGGGGTCTGGACACCCCAGCCCCACCTTTGTTAAATTTGGACTATCGCAGATTTCTGCTAAAATTTGAACACTTCCACACGTTGAATTGGCTGTAAAGTGGTCATAGAAATGGCCAGGCATATTAGGTTTTATATGGTGATTTAGTATATTTGCCAGGCTATCTGATGCATATAGTTTAATTTTGGAAAAAGGGTGTGGACACCATAGCCACACCTTTGTGAAATATGGACTGTCGCAGATTTTTGCTAAAATTTGTACACTTCCACGCATTGAATTGGCCGTGAAGGGGTAATAAAAATGATAAAGCTTATTAAGTTTTAGATGGTAATCTAGTATATTTACCAGGCTATCTGGTGCATATAGTTTAATTTTGTAAAAAGGGTATGGACACCCTAAGCACACCTTAGTGAAATATGGACTGTCGCAGATTATTGCTAAAATTTGAACACTTCCACACATTGAATTGGCTGTAAACTGGTCATAGGAATGGCCAGGCATATTAAGTTTTATATGGTGATTTAGTATATTTGCCAGGCTATCTGATGCATATAGTTTAATTTTGGAAAAAGGGTGTGGACACCATAGCCACACCTTTGTTAAATTTGGACTATCGCAGATTTCTGCTTAAATTTGAAAACTTCCACTCATTGAATTGGCTGTAAAGTGGTAATAAAAATGATAAAGCATATTAAGTTTTATATGGTTATTTAGTATACTTACCAGGCTATCTGGTGCTTATAGTTACACTTTGGAGAAAGGGTCTGGACACCCTAGCCATGCCTTTGTAAAATTTGGAATGTTACAGATTTAATTTTGATAACATTGAACACTTCACATTGAAATGGCTATAAAGTGGTTGTAGAAATGGCCAGGCATATTCAGTTGTATATGGTAACTTAGTATATTTACCAGGCAATCTGGTGCATACAGTTTCATTTTGAACAAAGGATGTGGACACCCCAGCCATAAGTGAAAGTGTGAGAGTATTCAAATTTTTAGCAAGAATTTGCGATAGTCCAAATTTCATAAAGGTGTGGCTAGGGTGTCCAGACCCTTTGTCCAAAATGAGACTATATGTATTAGATAGCCCTCGAAAAAATACTTAATTACCATTTTAAACTTGATATGCTTTATCATTTTTATTACCACTTCATGGCCAATTCAATGTGTGGAAGTGTTCAAATTTAAGCAAAAATCTACGCCAGTCCAAATTTCACAATGGTGTGGCTGTGGTGTACACACCTTTTTTCCAAAATGAAACTATATGCATCAGAGAGCCTGGTAAATATACTAAATCACCATATAAAACTTAATATGCTTTATCATTTTTATTACCACTTTACAGCCAATTCAATGTGTGGAAGTGTTCAAATTTTAGCAAAAATCTGCGACAGTCCATACTTCACAAAGGTGTGGCTAGGGTGTCCACACCCTTTTTCCAAAATTAAACTATATGCATCAAATAGCCTGGCAAATGTACTAAATCACCATATAAAACTTAATATGCCTGGCCATTCCTATGACCACTTTACAGCCAATTCAATGTGTGGAAGTGTTCAAATTTTAGCAAAAATCTGCGACAGTCCATATTTAACAAAGGTGTGGCTGTGGTGTCCACACCTTTTTCCCAAAATGAAACTATATGCATCAGAGAGCCTGGTAAATATACTAAATCACCATATGAAACTTAATATGCTTTATCATTTTTATTACCACTTTGCAGCCAATTCAATGTGTGGAAGTGTTCAAATTTTAGCAAAAATCTGCGACAGTCCATATTTCACTAAGGTGAGGCTAAGGTGTCCATACCCTTTGTCCAAAATTAAACTATATGCATCAGATAGCCTGGCAAATATACTAAATCACCATATAAAACTTAATATACCTGGCCATTTCTATGACCAGTTTACAGCCAATTCAATGTGTGGAAGTGTTCAAATTTTAGCAGAAATCTGCGACAGTCCATATTTCACTAAGGTGAGGCTAAGGTGTCCACACCCTTTTTCCAAAATTAAACTATATGCATCAGATAGCCTGGCAAATATACTAAATCACCATATAAAACTTAATATACCTGGCCATTCCTATGACCAGTTTACAGCCAATTCAATGTGTGGAAGTGTTCAAATTTTAGCAAAAATCTGCGACAGTCCATATTTCACTAAGGTGTGGCTAGGGTGTCCACACCCTTTTTCCAAAATTGAGATATATGCATCAGATAGCCTGGCAAATATACTAAATCACCATATAAAACTTAATATGCCTGGCCATTTCTATGACCACTTTACAGCCAATTCAATGTGTGGAAGTGTTCAAATTTTAGCAGAAATCTGCGATAGTCCAAATTTAACAAAGGTGGGGCTGGGGTGTCCAGACCCCTTTTCCAAAATATATATTCACCAGATAGCCTATTATACTGAATTACCATAAAACTGATGGGAGAGAATTATCCTAGTCTCAATTTGTTTTTTTGGTTTTTGGTTTTTTTTTAGAATTTAACTGAAATTGATGATTAATTATAAGTGTTCAGAAATCTTTTTTTTTTAATAACATGTTAGGGGTAGGGGTAAGAAAATGGCCTTCTGTTAAACTTCAGTCCCTCTCCTCAACTAAAGCAACATTTTATCATGTAGCCTTCTTATATGTGGTTCCAATGACACCTACATTGTGTAATAAAAAAAGTTATTGAGGGAGTTATGGCTATTTTCGTGACAGAAAGTCTGTTACGCTAAAAACAACCATATAAAACTTAATATGCCTGGCCATTCCTATGACCACTTTACAGCCAATTCAATGTGTGGAAGTGTTCAAATTTTAGCAAAAATCTGCGACAGTCCATATTTAACAAAAGTGTGGCTCTGGTGTCCACACCTTTTTTCCAAAATGAAACTATATGCATCAGAGAGCCTGGTAAATATACTAAATCACCATATAAAACTTAATATGCTTTATCATTTTTATTACCACTTTACAGCCAATTCAATGTGTGGAAGTGTTCAAATTTTAGCAAAAATCTGCGACAGTTCATATTTCACTAAGGTGAGGCTAGGGTGTCCACACCCTTTGTCCAAAATTAAACTATATGCATCAGATAGCCTGGTAAATATTCTAAATCACCATATAAAACTTAATATACCTGGCCATTTCTATGACCAGTTTACAGCCAATTCAATGTGTGGAAGTGTTCAAATTTTAGCAAAAATCTGCGACAGTCCATATTTCAAAAAGGTGTGGCTAGGGTGTCCACACCCTTTTTCCAAAATTAAACTATATGCATCAGATAGCCTGGCAAATATATTAATCACCATATAAAACTTAATATGCCTGGCCATTTCTATGACCACTTTACAGCCAATTCAATGTGTGGAAGTGTTCAAATTTTAGCAGAAATCTGCGATAGTCCAAATTTAACAAAGGTGGGGCTGGGGTGTCCAGACCCCTTTTCCAAAATATATATACTATATTCACCAGATAGCCTATTATACTGAATTACCATAAAACTGATGGGAGAGAATTATCTTAGTCTCAATTTGTTTTTTTGGCTTTTTAATAAAAATAGTTATTGAGGGAGTTATGGCTATTTTGGCGACAGAAAGTCTGTTACGCTAAAAACAACTAAATTCCCGATGCGGTGCTCAGATAAATAGATTTTTATGGATTTATTTGTGACTGTGTGTTTCTATTGTTGATAGTTGTTTTAAAACTGATTGATTAAATTCACCCAGGCTGAATTTATGATTATTTTGCATAGTATTTAGCCTCAAATGGTGATTATAAATGGGCGGAAATCATTTTATTAAATAAAATGTAGGGGTAGGGGTAGGAAAATGGCTTCCTAACAAATTTCAGTCCGTATTTTTGAGTAAAACAACATTGTATCATGTAGCCTGCTTAATTGTGGTTCCAATGACACCTTTGTTGTGTCATAAAGATGATTATTGAGGGAGTTATTGCCGATTTGGTGAAGGAAAGTGCGTCACGCTAAAAATATCGAAATTCGTCACGCGGTATTCAGAAAAAGTGATTTTTTCTGGAGTTTACACACTTTTCAATTGCGGAAACAACCTGAAATGAACTCCTAACACATCCAGGAAGAAAACTAGGGGGGTCCCGAAAATTCCCTCCGGGGGGGGAGGGTTTCACTCTTCGATGAAAATTCAAACTTCCAGTGACTATTTTACCTTTCAGATTGTTTATCATGAACAAGGTGGACCAGTGGCCAGCGCCCCGAAGCCCATCACGTCTTACATGGTGAAGAGCGTCTTGTTCTGGTTGTTGGCAGATGAGAAAGAGCTGAGAGATCCCAGTTATTCGATTTATCCCTATCTTACCATGGAGGAAGTCATTGCGACAAGAGGAGGGCACCAGGAAAAGGTTGTCCAAGTTCAACCCAGCACTACTCCCCAGTGGATAGATATGGAAGTTATGGATGCCCGTGTTGAAGAGGCACGACTCTTGGCCATCAAAATCCTACAAACTATCATGCTTCTTACTGAAAAAATAGGATTCGTATTGCGCCCAGGACAACAAAACCAGCTCGTGCCTTTTTTTGAAGTGCAGCGCAGCACGTCTTTATTGAATTTTAAAAACAAAGACATCGTCAGTGCTCTTTGTAAAGTTTTATTGGAGAGACTAAATGAGAATGTGTTTTACTACAAAATTGACAAATAAAACACAGGCTTCCGATTACTCCAGACGAGCTTTTCTCCTCCTCAGAACTATATAGCATAGCGGGACCGTGAACGGATGCGGATGGACCACTTCATTTTTCTACTAATTTACAGTTAATAAAGCAAGGATCGTCTGGTTAGAATTTTAAAAAACATTGTACTACTCTAGCTATTTTTTTATTAATAAAAACTAGTAATTTAAGTATTTTTATTAACATTTTAATGTAACTTCAATTGGCCCTACTTAAAAAGTATATGCAAATAGAACACTTTTTTTGGCTAGATTTGTAGCATTTAGGCTCAGTAGCATCATACTGCAATTTCAGAAATATGGTAATACTTTAGGACTTTAGGGTGATTAACTTTAAATAGATAACCAAAGGTAAATAACAAAAAGGGAACTGCATCAGCTCATGTTCTGGACCTCAGAATGCTTAAAAATGCTTTAATTTGATCGGGGGAAAAACTGACATGCAGCTATAAAATAACGATCATATCCTGCTTTCTTTATTTTTGCCGTACGGTATTTTTTTCGCCGATCGGCGACCTCGCAAATTCTGTTTTTTCACATGTGAGTCTTACAAAATTCAGATTGACAATGAAGTCAGCCAATGAAACGGGATAAATGAGTGATGACATGGCTTGGAGTTGTATTTCCCTGATATTTTATAACTTTTCAATTGACAAAATTGTTCCTTGGGTTGATTTAAGTTTTCAAGCGTTAGCAGATCTTACTGTCGAATGTTACACCAAAGATTCCAACTTCATCTTCAAAGGAAACATTTTGCTGACATAACTTCCATGTTGGTACTTCAGATAATATATTATTTTACATTTTGACTTTAGATGTCAAAACTTAAATCGATAGACCTCAGCATAGGCCTATGCTACACAAATTTCTATCAGACACTGGAGGCCTTTAACACTGGAAGCAAGTATGCATTCACGTCATCTGCATGCATAGACACAACAGTTACTGTTGCTGATATACAGCCTGCAATGCGCGGTGGAAAATATATACTCTATTATCATCACCTCAGCCATGAGATAAGTAGGGTATTGTCATTAGATGACACATGCAACAACCACCCATAACGCCCTCATTTGCAGGGCCGACAATGATTTTGAGGGCCGACAATGGTATTGTCAGCCCTGTGATGACATCATGACTCATGCTGCCTGGCAACCATGAGCATCTGAATCTATAAATAGATTGTGACGTCATGATTTTCAAGGCCACAAGTGGTAGCGTCTTTGGTAGCGTCACAAGTTTTGTTGAAATCTTACTGAATCAGTGTAGGTTATTTCTTTTATTCTCAGTCCCATTTGATCTGATTAAACTGATATTCGCACAGGATCTTGAATACAGTATAATGCACAAGAACTGACAAGGACATCAGAGTGCATACATTTTTGGGGATTTTAAAGCACTGTAATTGGGAAGGTATGAAAAGTTTTATGGTAGGTGAATTGTTTGAGTAAGAGGTAATGATAATAGTAATATCATGACCTGTGTCGGGCATTATGGGTGGTTGACAGCCCTCGGACTTGCTTGTCAGCCCTACGATTGTAGGGCTGACAAGCAAGCCCTTGGGCTGTCAACCACCCATAACGCCCTCCACAGGTCATGTTATTGTTATATTATAGCGAAGCAGCCAGCCGAGTGCGAGCGTCTATGTCTGGCACGTGACCTTTTTGTCAAAAGGGACTTGATCCAAAAAGTTTGTACATCTGCGCAATCGCACTAGCATTCATGCCATTGCGTCATTTGAACAAATATCGTATAGGGGAAGATGAATCACCAAGCGTGTTTTTGGGAAATGTTATTTTTTTAGTTCTGGGGCGTACCGTCCGAGGGGGCTAATAACTTTTTTTTAATACCTTTTTCCGACTTCTGTACTTTGTTTGTTTGTTGATCATTCACAACTGGAATAAATAATGTGATGTTTTCATCTGCGTTCGTTGGCTTTTCTTCTTTTTCGGTACGCACCTGACATCTGTGGGACAGCCCCGAAACTAAAGATGGCGACCACTGCTGCCTCCTGTTGTCAGGTGTTGACGGTTTCAAGATTTTCAAATAAACTGCCTCAGAGCTGAATGAATTCCTATCTCTCTCTCATTATAAGCCCTGTCAATGTTTTATTTTATTTTTCTAATGATTAAAACAAGAAAAAATCCCCAAATGGAGTTGGCATTTTTATCACCCCTGACAACGATTGTGTCAGCAACTGCCAATCCAGATCAAAGGGAAAAGATCAAGGAAGCACCTGGCTGGTCAAACTTAGGAAAAAAAGAAAGGAAAAAAAAGAGAAAAAAAAAGGAAAAAAGAGATAAGAAAAAGAGAAAGAAAAAAAGACAAGTGACAAGGCTGAAGGAATTTGTTGAGAAAAAAGAAAAACAATCCCAAGAGATGCCAAGAAAATGTATCATCTGCAAGGATGCGGCTGGCCGCCATCCTTTTCCAAAAGATGAAGAAAGATAAAACACCAAACTTATTTTTAAGAAATCTCCTTCTACATAGCTATCCTTTCCTAAAACCCAACTGTAAAACATTAAAAAAAATTAATTATCCCAATGTTCATTAAAAAAAATTTATCTTAATTTCTTCCCCTGTGTATGTTTCACTTTTTATTTAATTATAGCTAAGTTTTATTACAGGCCTTATTTTTGGAATTTTGCTGGGGCCCATTGGAAGGGGATGGGCGGTATTAATTGATATTATTTTATCAAAGGGGGGGGCTATTTTACAAAGAATAAAGAATTTGCCAAAATAAAGCATTAAAGCAATTTTTTTAGAGGACAGGCACCCCAGTTAAAAATTCTATAGGGGGTAATTTTAAGGAGGGATTGTCACTTTTGACTCGTTATTTATTAGAAAAGTTACCGCCTTACCCTCAAATATATCATGGGTCTCCTGTGGGCAGTGGCGTCACCAGGATTTATTTTGGCGGGGGAGGGGGGGGCCAGATCGTTCAACCGGGGGGCCATGTGACTGGTAATGACTATGGAACAATAGGTTTGAGCTGAAAATTAGCGGGGGGGCAGAGGGGGCTAAGTGAATTTCAGGGGGGGCACTGGCCCCCTCCCCCCCCTGGTGTTGCCACTGCCTGTGGGCCATTTCTCACTAGGTCTATCAGACTGAATACATGTGTAGCTCAAGAAAATGCTGAATGGGGGGGGGGGTTCACAAATGAAAATTATATTTATATACTCTAAATTTATTGGCAAAAATATCAATAATAATGCTTTTATAGTAATATCAATTATTACAATAAAATCTACAGGTTCTCCTCTGGATTTACTGGTCCAGTCCACACTAAGCTGAAAAGTCGGCATTAGCTGGGGAAAATTACCCCCTTGAAGAGCCCAACTTTGTTAATTTTTAGCTTCTCGGATCAACCGACATAACAGATTTTCCGTCTACAGACAAAAAAAATTCAAATTGACACAATAAAAAAATTGAGATTTCGCCCTTTTTTTTGTTCTACCCACCGACCCTAGAAAAAGTGCCTCAAGAAAATCCGAGAAGCTAAAGATCAATTATGTCTCGCGTAAGGGTCCTAAAATGAGGTCTGAAAATTCCTAGAGCACGTCCAACATTTTTGACATTGAAAAAGTTGTACTAAAATTATTTTCAAAAGGACATATATATATATATATAAATTTTATTCAACATTCATACATCTGTCTGGCACAAGTGCAATCAAGTACAAGACAGGCTAACAAATAAAATAGAAACAATTGTAATAATTAATTTTAAATTATATTTCAATGAAACTACAGAAAATGTATTAAAGGTCTTTTGGATTCACAGAACTCCCTTACTGGGTGTGGGTGCGAGATGCTCAGCTGAGCCCCAAAGATGGATCTGTTCCTGGATGACCATTCTTTCAGGGACGGATGCGGGGGGGGGGGGGGCAAAATTTACATATTTTTACATGTTAATTTTATCAGCGCGCAGCCCGATAGATGGCAATTTTCTGGACCCCCACCTGCATTCTTTTATTGTTTAACTGTACAAATTTATAAAGTGACTGCTGATTCAGATGCCATTTTAAAATTAATTGTAGTTGAACCTGTAATTGTTCTGTAAAACAAAAGTGAATTGCAATATTCTAGTCAAAAACAGACCCCTGGCCACACTATATAGTGGCATTCCTATGAAGGCCCCTTCCCCCCTTGTAAGTCTATGAATAACAAAATTATTACGTGGTCAAAACACCCAATTAGTACAGCAGCATATACTATTAGTTACTATATTTATAGCTAGGGTCAAATATTTAGTGGGTTACAGCTGGGGAAGCACAGATCGCAGCGCATTGCTGTGCGTTTTGCAAGTTATGACCCGTAACACAGGCCATTTCTAAATTTATGTAAAGATTTGGGCAGTTACAGTGGGAAACTGGTTCTCCAAAAATTATCATATAGGCCTATCCACAATTGAAGAATGGTCTTAATTTCATAACCTAATTAATTTTAACCTTAAAATTAGGCCCTAGAGAGTGGTACCTATAAATTGATGTCTAATTTCCAGGAATAAAATCAAAACCTGCTCTTCTAAATTTCTATGTTTTTAAATGTTCAAATATTGCTTTTTCTTTTTCAGACGGAATGCATGGTTAGATGCCCTGGGCCTTCCAAGAAATGAGCAGAACCTCGAAAACAAGAGGCTATGCAGCAGGCATTTTGGAGAAAATGATCGGATGGAGTCCTCTAATCCGTAAGTTTCAAGATGAACTAGGCTTGAAGGAAGGAATAATAAAAAAAATTGAAATAAGGCCTCACCAAAAAAAATTTATGGATGACGGATTCGCACGCTGCTAAAATTGTGAACTTAAAATTAATTTAAATTTATAAATTTATTTTGCGCCCGTATGGATTCTGAGCCAAGAAAAAAATTAATTTTTCCAGCTCAAATGACCCAAAAAGGCAAATACCGGATCTACAAAAATGGCAGATCCAATTTTAGAAATCGCAGATGATGCTGAGTTTGCTCATAGCAGATTAGTAGTTGTATGAATGGCTTTTGGATGGTTTAAAAGACTGCTAAAAAAGTAATTTTTAAACGTTTTCAGTCATAATATACAGATACCACTTCATAGAAAGCTTTTAAATTTTTCGCTCGCTCGAAATTTACACTTTTCTTCAAATACAATTCAAAATTTAAAAACATATTCGCTCGCCTGCATTTTAAAACCTGTCAAAAATTAATCTTGAAAAAAAAAATAATAAAATTTAGATCGCTTGCTTCATTTTTTTCTTCAAAAAAATCTGTCATCCATAAAATGTATTTGATGTGGCCTATGGAACAATTGGGAATTTATGACAGGGGGACGGGAGTGGGAATTTGGAGTTTTTTGGAACTTCTCGTCGAAAATGTATACCCCTCTTAGGGTTTATGCGAATTTTTCAGGATATTATGGACACTCCATAAAAAACTCCAACCACCCCTGGGCATAAATTTTGAAAGGTCCCTTAAGCATGTTAAGTGGTCCATACAAAATAAAAAAATTTTGGAGAAAAAATGGAGCAAGCGATATGGAATTAAAAACAAAATTTTTAAGTTTAATTTTGAAAAGTTTTCAAATCCGAGCAAGTGATTTTTTTAAAAGATTTAATTCTCAAAAAGCCATATATTTTCGGCAAGCAAATATTGAAAATCTCTCATACAGCTAAGTTTTTCTCTAGCTTGAACATACAGAGTGGATGATGAGGAGAGCTGCTAATTTTTAAGAGGCAGTTTTTCTTAGCTGCTAAGATTCAGGCCCTTCATCATTGGGGTGATACACAACCGACTCTGATTGATTCATAATTTTTTCCTTGGTAAATAGTTGGAAAAAGTGCTTTTTTAGCCCTCAATACCGTTTAGGTAATCAGGACCGTAGGGAGGAGGGGTATAGTGACTGGTACCGAAGATTACGTACCCCAGAAGTACTCAGAATACACCTTACTTTGTAAAATTCTAGGGGAGCAGTTGCCCCCCTGCCCGGGGCAGGCCACCTGCCCCCCCCCCCCCTGCAGGCTAGGGCCCTGAGTAGTTTTTGGGGACTCATTGAAATATGGAGCCTAAATTTGGATCATGTGAAAGTCTGGGTTTCTAATTCCACTATGTCATAACCTTCTTTGTCTACCTCTGTTATATTTTAACTGCAAAATAACTTGGCCCAAAGGTTTCATTTGGTGTCGCATCAATGATGATTGATTCAGAGAGCAAACAACAGAGGGCGTTCAAAGTTACTGATTTAGTGAATTATAAGCTAAATTGATGGGGCCAATGTGGCTAGCGCCTTGGAAGTACCTCAATGTTTTTGCATGCATATATATGAAGGAGAGGACTGATATTATAAGTTTACTTCAAAATTAGAATGGTATACTCAGAATGCATCTCCACAGGGTGGATGTTTCTTTTAAAAAAGTGAAATAGAACCATTTTCGGGGCTCTGTATCTCATTGCGCCAAGGGTCAGCAGCAATGTGAGCATGCCATTCATATACTATGTCACCTCTGTTGTGTAATAATCTCTGAGGTACTCTTAACCATTCTGCAGAATTATTTTAATGAACCACTTATGACAATTTTGCAATTTTTAGAAAAATCACCAGGATACCCATGATATGAATTCAACAAAATATATCCTATAGGCCTACAACAAAAAAATATTGAGACATAACTTGCAAATTTTTAACTTCTTGCATTCATAGTGACGGTGTCCTAGTGATTCACCACAGTAAAGTAGAGGTGTTATAGCACATGTAGGGGACGGGGGAGCTGGTTGGCACACCCTAATTCATTTGCGGGAAGCTGAAGTGGAGAACAGAAAGTGGTGTTTACAAATTTTCCGTTCATAAGACCTTTATATTAAGGAAAATAAACCATCTTGGGAGTCGGCTTACACAATCGTCATGTTGGCTGTGGAGCACTTTCACATGCACAGGGGCTGGTTGGCATGCCCAAAAGCTGTTTTTCGATAAAACGGAAAAAGGCATTCATCAATGACTGATGGCCTCACCCAGTTCATTCACTTATGATAAGCTTTGTAAATATGTTGACTTTAAGGGTGCTATACAAATGTACAAAATAATGAAACATTTGGTTTAGAAGACACAATAACTGTGGTATCACCATGTATATATTATCAAATTATCATATTCCTGTTCTAGTAATATAGGCCTATCAATAAACAGACATTTGTGCAGTTAAAATAGAAAAATAATTAAAAAAAACAGTGGCTGCAGTCAATATATACAGGCATGAGATATTTACAAAATTTTAAGATATATATGTGGGTACATGCATGTATTCATAAAATTCCACAAAACTATGTGTAGATGTAGGATATAGTTTTTTTCATATCCAGGATAGAAACACAAAAAAATAAGTCTATAACAATACTCTGAAAAATCTGAATAAAACATCTTTTTTGAAGATTTTAACAGAAAGCTCCTGTAGGGGAAATTTTATTAATTTCATCACCTTTAATTGTTGTTGGGTCAAATATCACTTTTTTTCCATCCCATCAAGTAAGTAAAATGATAAATTTTCTTGATTAATCAAAAATTATTGTGGAATAACAGCAAGGTTACTGAAATTAATGATCACATGATCTTGAAATTTTGTGATTTGCATTTTCGACAGCAGTCACGACGATTTAACTTGCCAGAAACATATTGCACTTAGAGATATATATATGTGAATTTTAATGAATATACCTGATGGCAACTACTAAGTGTGCGCAAAATTTCACCTTGACATTTTGAGAAAAAGAACAGTTTTTAGCCATTTTGCAATGTTGCATTTTTAATCGCGCTCAGTGTATATCAGATAAATTCTGAAGTTGAACTTGTAAAAATGTTTTAAAATTGTATATTAAAAACACAAAATAGCAAAATGGCACTTTCTCTCAATGTATTACAATGAAACTTTGCACGTGCTAACTGAGTCATTGTCATATCAGGCATATTCATGAATATTTACACATTTCTGAGAGCAAATATTCTGTGTCAAATTAATTTGTCGTGGCTATCGTTGAAAATGCAAGTCACAAAATTTCAAGATCCTGTGATGATTAATTTCAATAACTTTGCTGCTCATCTCTTTTAGAATGCGGAGAACAATTTAAAAAAAGACACTAAGACAAAGAAGGGCAGTCGCTTAGTCCATCTATGCAGAAATTAGGGGGGGGGGGGGCAGGGGGGTAAAAATTACCAACCATACCACAGCGCCATCTACAAAATGGAAAAATGCTAAATTTTGTCCAACTTGCAAAAACAAGGGCACTTAAACTACATTTTTAAGGGTAATTAATTTTTTTGTAGTTCAAGGATAACATCTTATTACATAAATTATGGGGTAAACATCACCAAACATGCACTAGCGCCACCTATAACATGCAAAACCAATACATTTTTAGCGTTTGGAATACAGATATTCAACTACATAATGGCATTTTTTCGGGGGGGGCGGGGGCAGGCACGCTGATGCGGGGGGGGGGGGGAATTCACAAATCGGGACATCAGGCAGGCATTTTGGGTAAATTGGTGGGGGGGGGGGGGTACATGGACATCAAACTGCAACAAGTACCAGGTGTTACACGCTAAGGTGGAGCTTCGTAAAAGGCTACTTTTGGAAAACTGGCCACAATTCAAAATCTTAATAGACATATGAACCCAACTACTGTGCATCTTTTGCCGCCATTCCTAGGCTTCTAACCAGTTTCTCAAGGATGTTAGAATATTTCTTAGAAAAAATGAAAAAAGGAGATTTTATCTATATCTCGAGTTACAAAATGGATTGATTTATCTGTTCTTCCTGTGAATGATTGCTCTGTTTGTCCTCTTTACTAATATAATGAAACATTTTACCTCGGAATCTCCATATAGATATTGGCCACTAGGGGGCGCTTCGACATACCATATTTAAAAATCAGCAACTCAGTAACTGTTAGAGCTAAAATTTCCAAATCTGATAGAGGCAACAACACACATTTGGATTCTTTTCTGACAAATTTTCATCAAAATCCCCGTTGCGGTTTTTAAATTATTGAAGAAATTGCGAAATGCACGTTTTTTGCTCTTTTCCTCATAGCGTCGCAGTCGATTATAGTACCGGCGTGGAAAAAGTGCAGCTATGCTCCGTTTGTAATGAATTTTTATGTTCAGGTAGTTTTTAAATTTCAAATACAGTTTAAAATTTTTTTACCGCTCATTTTTGACATTTTTTGGGTTGCAGAATGCATAAGTAGGGGAATCATTCAAGTTTCACCAACCATATTTTTTTTTCACCCAGTCGTTTTGTTTTGGCAGCAGATTCATGCAATATCAAAGGATTTTCTTTAAAACTTTTTCCAATAAAATTTTTTTGAAAAAACTTTTTTACACCATTGGCATGTATAGCTCTTTTAGAAATTTGCAAAATTTATGCCACAAAAAGATGAAGAAGTAAAGTGTCATAGGAGTGGTTAAAACCAGATGCTGATATCTCTTCTATTTTATGAGATATTGGCGTTTTCGTGAAAAATTTTGGCAAAAAGTGTTGGATTCTTTTTTTTTTTTTTTTTTTTTTTGGAAACAAAAAGATAATTCTATCTATTGCTGTGTTATGTAACCCCCCCCCCTCATTACTCTCACTGTTCACTCTTTGTAACCAGTAATCATCTCACCATCTTTTTTCAATCAAAGTAA
The DNA here is from genome assembly GCA_026936325.1 of Platynereis dumerilii. NCBI lineage: Eukaryota > Metazoa > Annelida > Polychaeta > Phyllodocida > Nereididae > Platynereis > Platynereis dumerilii. The sequence goes on from JAPTHN010000011.1 coordinate 17,302,479, forward strand.
TTCCATGTAAACTTTTTTTTTGCCTCCTTTCTTTGCATCCGTGACATTTAGCTTGCATTGTACTTAGAATTAATCTCTTTTGGCAGCCGCAACAATGTCACCTTCAAGGTATGTTAGTTTTGATGGGGGGGGGGGGGGCTAGCTCAGTGGTGGCATGCTGGGGATGCCAATCGCTGGGTCCCGGGTTCGAAACCAGCTCTTGCAGGGTCAACCGGACTATTGCTGGGCGGGTCTGTCAATCGTCTGTCGCCTCATTGCTGTGTCCTACTCCTGTTCTAATTAGGCTACCAAGTGCACAAATACTGGACGTAAAGCGCCAATAATCCATCCATTTCTTAATTGTGAATTATTGAGGTTTGATGGTCAAATTTTCATTCCATTTTAGGCCTTTGAATAACTTTTGTGTGAATTTCATGCCCTGAGTGAAAGATGTGTCACAGTGCCTGGACCGGGCTCAACCCATTAATTTATATTTTTATCGAGACTTGGAACTAGATAGCACTTTTTTTTTTACCAAAAAGCTCCCATTGATGAGCCGTCAGTTCAATCCGTAAAGCTTTTCAGGGTGCTAAATTTTGACCTTAGTGCTATAATCTAGCTACAATTTTTCAAATTTTATAAAGTAAAAAAAAGTAAAGTAAAGTAAAGTAAAATTTTATTTAAAGTCGGTGATGAAAAATAAAACAAGCAACACAAGCTACAAAGCTTTTGACCGACAAGATAAAATCAACAATAACAAGTGGCAAAATGATGAGATGAATTATGTACAGATGAGTTTTCAGATAGCATTAATCATTAATAAGCCCGTTTGTGTCTTCACAATATACAATGTGGGCCCTTATTTTACAAAGAGTTCCTTAGACATAGAAGACATGTTCCACAATCACATATATTCAGACTATTGCTTTTTATCAACGCTGACTTAAAAGAGACTATGTCTGGGCTGCACTTAATGTGAGAGGGTAGAGTATTCCACAATGAAGGACCTTGATATCGAATAGATCGCTTGCCATACTGAATTGTGTTAAATTGTGGTTGAATTAACTTGTTATTATCTCTCATGTTGTACGGAGATACCTGTTTATTGAAAAATGAACTTTCAACAGGCGGCGCTAAGTTGTTCGTGACTTTGAAAACAAATTCAGCTAAGTTATACCTATGCTTAACATAGAGCATCTTCTTATTCCTTTTCAATAGAATATCATTGTATGTACTCTCATAATCATTACAGACTAATCGTAAAGCTCTTTCATTTAATTTTTCAAATTTTCGGTCCTGTCCGACAGAGAAAGTGTTATACGCGACAGAACAATAGACAAAGTTTGATGCCACGAATGCCTCATAAATTCTTAATCTGCCTTCATAATCAATGTGCCTACATATTCGTTGTAAAGCATTTATTTGTCTTGCTGCCTTTTTAGTTACTAGTGATACTTGATTTTGGAAATTCAACTTGCTAATGCTATCAATGTGAATACCTAGCAACTTGACATCATTTTCAGATTTAATAGTATTGCCCTGTAATTCTAATTCCATTTCAGAATTATTCCTGCTAATACATATTGTTTGAAATTTGTTTGGGTTTGCCTTCATAAAATTTGATTTAAACCATTTGATTGCCCTCGCAGAGGCTATCTCGAGTTTATCTTTAACTACTGACAAGTCATTATGAGAGTAGGAAAGAGTATTATCATCTGCGTAATTATAAACTTCACATAATGTGCTTTGATCTATCAAGAAGTCATTTATAAATATGTTAAAAAGCAGCGGTCCCATCAGAGAACCCTGCGGGACACCTGTCTTTAAGTTCATCCAATCACTTTTAATGTCGCCTATTTTAACAGCTTGTTTCCTATTCTTCAGATAATTCATGATAAGAGAGCATGCTTGGACTGAAACACCATAGGCATGCAATTTAGCAATAAGAAGTCCATGTGGTAGGCTGTCAAATGCTTTGGAGAGATCAATAAGTACGCACCCTACATTACAGTTATCATCAAGAGCTTTTCTCCAATTTTCTATGCATTTAATAAGTACATTATTGCAGCTATACAACTTTCGGTATGCAGAAAGGTCAATGGATAGTGCTGGCGACATGAAACTTATTAACTGGTCACACATGATTCCCTCAAATATCTTCGATGTGGAAGTTAGAACACTTAAGGGCCTATAATTTTCTTTTGCAAGTTGATCAGATTTTTTATATAAAGGGGTAACTTCTGCCTTTTTGTTACACTTAGGAAATTTACATTTCTTTATACTTTCATTTATGATTGGTGTTAGTGACCTACTTATACTTTCTGAGCCAGTTTTCAAGAATTTTGGAGAAATTTTATCGAAACCTGTTGCCTTATTAATTTGTAAGAGTTTGAGCTTACTCAAATTTGTTGATCTGTTTACGTGCTTGAAATCAAATTGTTGTTCATTGGTTACAAAGTTTTGGATTTGCTTAACACTCGGGTGATTTTTGTAGTGGTCAATGACCTGATCAGCTGACATTTGTTGCACTTTTTCGGATTTGCTAAGATCTTGTGTTACATTTATGAAAAATTCATTGAAGGTATTGCTGACATCTAACGGATTACTAATTAATGTATTATTTTCAAATAAAGTAACATATTGGTTGTTACGTTTCACATTATTGGTCATAAAAGGCTTTACAATTTCCCTAAAGTGTTTGCCTTTATTAGCATTCTCATTACATTTCCTATCAAAATATTGCTTTAGTGAGGCTCTCTTTAGCTTATTGACAAGGTTTCTTTGCTTTTTAAATTTATCCCAGCAATCTCTATTTTTGGTTTTATGGAATTTTCTTCTAAGTGCTGCCTTGACATTTATGGATTTTCTCAAATTGTCATTCATGTATGGAAGTGGCTTGTATTTGATAATTTTTTGTTTTCTGGGAGCATTCCTATCAACTACATTTACAAGTAAGGAATTATGAAACCACAGTTGGTCGTCTACATCATCAAATATTTCAGAGACATGGAAAGGAGTTGACCTTAGGTCTTTTATGAAAGATTCTTCAGTAAATTTTTTAAAAGATCTGTAATGTTCTGTTTTTGGTTCATTATTTGGGCATGTTAGCTTGGTTGATGCACTAATAAAATTGTGAAAATCACTGATGCCTAGTGGTAAGTTTGCAGTCTTTTTAATAGATTTTGGGTTATTTGTTAGTATAACGTCTAACAGAGTAGGGTTTTCTACACTTTTAAAGCATGTCGGCTTTTTTATCATCTGCCTGAGATCAAATGTATCGCATAATTCGACCATCTGGTTTGGAGGATTTAAGAAGTTTACATTAAGGTCTCCTATTACATAGACACTATCACTTTCCAAGAGGCATTTGTTAAGCATAGTTTCTAATACATTTGTAAGGCAATTTATATTTACATTAGGAGGTTTATAGATGTGAAGGAAAATCATATTTTTATTGGATGTTTTGATTTGAATCGCTATTGTTTCAATTCCATTAATATTTAACGCAATGTCTGAACGATTTTTGTGAGGGATAGTTTCTTTAACATAACATAACATTCCGCCTCCATTGGCATTCCTATCTCGCCTGTGCATGACAAATTGGTTTACATGGAATTGAGCACTAGGATGAGATTCATCTAATTTTGTTTCTGATAAGAATAGGATGTCTGTTAGCCCATTATTTAAAATTTTGTGTATCTCCGTGAACTTTTTAGATAGACTGTTTATGTTCAAGTGTGAGAAAATCATGTTCTTAAAGTTATTTTTTGAGAATTTTGAAAGGTCCTCATGAGGATTTTCTACACTATCAATTATAATTCTGATAATTCTGATAATCGATTTGTGCTTATTTTTTATAATTGGGTCTTTTATGCAGATTCCAACGACGTTTAGTTCATAAAGATTGGTTGAACAGAAGCTGAGATATGCTCCGTTTTCCATCACCAAGTCAGATTCTCTCTATCTATATTATTGATTCGGTCGACTTTATAATAATAATAATAATAATAATAACAAGTGCAACAATGTATCAAATTGAGAATTTCCAGACAAACAAAGTGTCTGACTTTGGTAACTTTGAATTTGCTCAATGACCCTTGATTGACTTGCACCTAAACATCTTAACCTTGAAATTCACCTGAAGAAACAGGACTTCATCAGAAATCACAGAACTACTGGTATGTGACTTCTAGATCAGATAGAGAGCAGGGGTTTTTGCCTAACTAAATAACTTTTCATTTCAAGCGAATATGGTTAGTTTTGACATTTCAGCTTATGATACTTTATCCTGGCCCAAAATCACTGCAAAAGAAAATCTGACAACTAAATGATGTCAACTGTCTTTTTTTTATTATTCAGTTTCGTGGGCTATCAGTAGAATTCTTTGACCATAAGGGGCCGACCAGATGATCTTTGGTGGGGGGGGGGCTATGGATATTTGGTGAAAAAAAAAAGATTGTTTCCCACTCCACTGAAAAAAAGTTTGTTCAGCACATGGAAAAAAAAAAAAAAGTTTGTTTCCACCTGCAGCTAGGGTACCGTAATGTTAAAATTCTGATTAAAAAGTTTGTCGCGACTGCGCATGCGAAAAAATTGTTTGTCAACGCGCCGCGAATGAAAGAAAAAGTTTTTCCCCGGGGTAAAGTCCATAGCCCCCCCAACTATCGTCTGGTCAGCCCCTAATAATGAATAAATTTGACTCGAATTTATCTCATATCTACCTTAATAAACTTTGTGATCTTTATATTAATTTATTATCCACTTGGCAATATGTCCGGTACGCCTGTGGATACTCCGTTACATAGTAGTCAGGGACTGTTCCGAATTTATGACTGGGGGTTTGAGTCATAGGCATATATATATGGGGCAGACGTTTCATAGGGGGGGGGGGTTATTTTGCGCTGAATTTTTAACATCTTATGGATCTGACTGTTATTGGTCAGGTTTTGCCCTGATCATTGGCAAAATTAACATGGAAGATATAGGAAACACAACAAAGCGCCACATATCAGACCTGGGGCGAATACAGCACACAAGTATTCGAATACGAATACGAATACTCTGCACTTCCATGAATACGAATGCGAATATGAATACAGCAAATTGAGTGAGTAATCGATTACGAATGCGATTACTTTGCAAAGTATTCATGAATGCATTCATGAATACAAACAATTTTCTGAGATCGAATTTTTGACATAACAACTTAATTAGTATAGTCAATATGAGCGAACACCTCCATAACTAAAATGGCTGTCTATCAGCTATAAATTAAGATATTTTCTTTCATTATATATCATTTGACCAATGACTTTGAATTACAGGCTGCATATGGCTTTTGTCTCATTATAGAAGATGATAAAATTATTGACACATTGCAGGCGATTTAATTATACTAAAATATTTCTCAAAGTCAGTGCTACTTGCCTTTGATCAGTGTTGATTAACTGGAGTGTTTAGACTGCACAGAGTTTTAATTCTCAATATAATATAACTTCAATGATTTTATCTCTGTTTTGTACAGATTGAATTTAGAAAGTTGTATTTTCAATGTCAAAATACACAAATTTGTTACACGTGAAAAGTTAGGTGGTATATCACTTACAAAGGTCAAGAAACTTGCAATACAATTTGGTAAAACCTTTAAGTCTCTAATAATGGTCAAGGGGCATGCTACTTTTATAAAGAACAATAGCCGGGCATATATTTGAGACATGTGGAATTATGTAATTAGTTACAATGCTATGTGGGGAATATTGCTATCTGATGTAAATTGACTGATAAGAAGTAAACATTTCAAATCAGTTAAAGTGAAATAAAGACAAAATGTTAATTTTTATTGTTCTTTTTCAATTGTTTAATATTTATAATGAAAGATGTTTACTTTGTGTCTTTTAGCCAATGGTAACAGTTTCAACCCTTCAGCCTCTGTAAACTATGTCAAACAGCAACTCAGAAGTTCAACCCCTATATATCCATCTTATCACCCAACTGCCTCCCATCATCATATTACATAACTGATAGGGGCTCAGGATTTAGATGTTACCCCTGATGTGATTGCTTAAATAATGGATAGTGATTCCATTGTATTAGTGCATGGACTTGGTAACCATTAGAAATTCTCTGGAAGTATTCATGAAAGTATTCATGAATAATGAATACTTTACAGATGTATTCGATTACGAATGCGAATACTTTCATTTTTTCCAACAAGTATTCGAATGCGAATGCGAATACAGTGACACCTGTATTCATCTGTAATCGATTACGAATACAGAATACGATTACCCCAGGTCTGCCACATATTCACTCCATGTAATCCCCCCCTCCCCACAGGTCATTTCTAGATGCGCCCCTGGCCCTGATTTGCCCTGATCAGTACTGATGCCTGATCAGGGCTGCAAGGGGATTCAGGAAATTTCTGTGGAGGGGGGGGGAGTCAATCAGCTTATCGCACATAGCCTGGGGCCCGGGGGGGGTACTTCCCCGACTTTTACATACGGATGCGCCACGGTACTTTTGAAAACCGGAACCATTCTAATACGGAAACCAATGCCAACCACAAACCATTGTAATCCTTCATAAAAATGTTTGGCAACCAATTAAATCTTCGTGCTGTTTAAACCATTTTAATCCTCTTTTCAAGCCGATTTTAACGATACCAAACATGTAGGGGTTGGAAAAACAGGAACCAAATTAATCTGAATTGTCAAAAAACCAAAACAAAGGAGGCAGCATTCTGAAAAATTTCTGGAAAACCCAATTTTTCAAGGCATTTTGGCAAACATTTTAAATTGATTTTTCACGGAAAATGGGCATCACTTTCTTGGTGGGTAGGGGGTTGGGAGTTTTGCCAAAAATGATACTAATTGTTCACATGTGTTTAAACGGGGTCATCATGATTTCAGTGTGCACATTAAAAGATTTAAATTGCAATTTAATCTGCCACCCCTGCAGAATTGTCTTATGAGTATTCTCGTCATAAGTCCTTGAAAACTTTTTTATTATTTTCAGGAGTTCTGACAACTTTCCTTGAAGCCAGATGTATAGTTATAGGTCTGGTGCAGATGAAAAAAGAATTAAGAGCGCATCGTCATGAAGTCAATACAACGAGTGCAATAGGTGGTTTATTGTACTTCAACAAGCATAGGCCTATTTTGAAATAAGTGTCTATAAAAAATTACAATGAAGAAGTGAATATAATTTTATATTTTCAAAAAAAATTCAGATAAATGACAAACCTCGCTTACAATGTATCTAAAATGGATAATGCCCTCCAGACTAGAGCTTAACTTTAAATTTTGATATTGTTCACAATACACACATTGAAATGAATCGATATGCAAAAGTGACAAAAACCCTTGGCTTAGAGTTCATGAAAAGTTTGTCATTTTTCTATGAGATTTACATAATATTTATTTATATTTTTTGTGAATGCTCATGGACCTTTAATTCTTTTTCCAGCATCATGAGACCACTGAACACTGAAGTGCCACCAAAGCTGTTGAAAGTGCAAGTCAGCCACCGTATTGTTCTGTTGGAAAGCCTAAAGAATTCTCAGACAAACAATTTGGAGATATAGTAATGGTAGTTTTTTCAAGAACTGTTATGCAGAGCTTTATTGCATTGTATGTCTATATATTGCTACTTTCTGGTTGAAATGATTTGTTTTTGCTACCAAATGTGCAGAATTATCCTGGCACAATCATGAGAAGCTCTATTTTATATGCCATAATTCTTTGAGTAGAGACTGGATAAAGACAAAGGCCAATAACATGGTGGTTTGTTTCTTCTGTATGGGGGCACGTGTCTGTGTTGTATTGTAAACTCCATACAGTTGACCCATGTGCCGAAAGGTCACTCTGCATTCTTACTGGAATTGACTCTTCCCGGGGAAACCTTGCGATGTTAACTTAACTAGGATATTCAATATCTATTTTTAAAGATTATTTCTAGTATGTGATCCATATCACTGAGTTAGTGACACCAGAAAATCAGTACGTGTCTAAAATAAAAGCTCTATATATATTTCATTTGAACCCAATTCCAGTAGGTTGTAGAGTATCTGAACCTCTGCACTTCGGGGCCCTTGTCGCTACTGTGAGACAGTCTCTTTCAACCTAATTATGGCATAAGTAAAATGCAGTAATACAGATAGTCACATTTTCTTCTCGGCTAATAGGTCATACCCAGTCATCTGGACCGTCCGCATTTTCTTGTGCAATGTTGTCGATCTGCAAATTTCCCCCATGCCCATTTTTAATGGAGGTGTTTACACACCGCCATTTATGTAGTCCGTGAGAAAGTGTATACTTAAGGCGGGAAATTCGAAATTGAAGAAGAAAATCTGAAATTACTCTTTGCATGTTTCAAAATATCTCCAAATTTTGAAATTGCACTTAACCATGCAGAGATGCAGTTCTATTATTGCAGCCTACTTGTATTGACCTAAAATAAATCTAAGTAGTCCGTTAATGAGTTGATAGCTTGGAGTTTTTTTTTTAGTATTACAGTCCACCATTTTGAAAATGATGTGTATTCTGTTTTGTGTATGCAAATGAGCTGTCCACCATCTTGAAAATTATTTGGATTGCGTTTTGTGTATGCAAATGAGCTGGAACTATGTCATGGTGGCAGTAGGATGTGTATTGGTCAGTTTTCTGATCTGGAAATTTATTTCATCATAATACTAGGTCACAAAAGATGAGATTTCAATAGTTATATAAATCTCCAACTATTTCAGTCAGATATATGGATGGGTAAATTGATAGATAGATAGACGGATAGATAGATAGATAGATAGAATGAATGGATGGATAGATAGATCATCGTTGTCGGCATTGTTGTTGTCCCGATTAAGGCAATACATGTATATAATGTTATAAGAATAAGTATTACAAGTTTTATTTAAAGTCTCAGGGAAAAATGATACAACACTAGCAGATAGGTACTATGTGACTAAAATCATATAATTAGTATATATATTAGGGTGGGACTAGCGCCCCACATTTTGGAAATCTTAGGCGGATCAAACCTGACTTTTTTTTTGCAAGTGAGGTTGGCATATAAGAGTGTGTGTGTAAACTTTCAGCTCATTCTATTAATATTTAGAGGTGGCACATTTCACTTGAAGTTTATAATGTAAATCCCCATTGGCGAGACCTGAAAAAACCTGAAAAAAGCATGATTTTCCAAAAAAAAGACTTAGAATCAATATTTTTCGACCATTAAAAGACCATGGGGGAGTATTTTGGGAGGGCACCTCAGAACAGGCATCCATTTTGCTGTAACATATATTGTTTGGCCACCATGAGGAGCTAAAATATCTAAATTTAGGCGTTTTTGAGTCATTTTCGTCATATTCAGCCTGCAGGGCGAGAGTGATATTAATTCACACAGCAGCTCTTGATATTGTACGAAGTGCCCTGACGCGTGGTTGTTTTGTTTTTATCACCTGGTTTTACCTCAAATTTTCAATTATAAAGAGAGACTATTTTCTGCCATTAGAAAAATGTGACGTCGCCATGGAGCAACAATGGACATGATGTCACAACGCCATTATTCTGGCCCTTGTTTGGTTTGTGACATCATCAGGCAGCTGAAATGCTGGTGATGTCATCACCATTGTTAAAAAATATCGCCCTTGAAGGGTGGTATTTTTTACAATATCATAGGCCCTGATATTTTGACTGTCAACAGTGATATTCACAGCCAACCAGGTGATAAACTGCACATACTTCTGAGCAGCCTGATTGCCTAGCAACATAGCATCACAACTGCTGCAGGCCTGAAACAGTTGTGACGTTACCATTTTCTGTTCTCTTTTTTTTAACAGCATAGCAGCTAGTAATTTGCTATTTAAATAAGATCTAATGCAGCTAGAAGCATAATTATTTTTTTATTGAATGCAGTAACATCTATTCTATGCTAGTTTAAAGTTTCAGCTTCTCAGCATTATCCAAAACATTTTCTGAGTTAATTTCAGTCAACTGTGTCAAAAATTTTCTTTATTTATTTAAATTGACATTGGCTCAGTCATGGCACTGCAGTCAAAAAATGACTTGGTGAATTTTTTTTATTTTTTGCCATTTCTTTGACAATAACTTGTTTATGATAGATGCAAATTTTTAAAAAAATCTGCATGATCGTTTTCCTAAAATTTAATTACTACCAAAATTGATGCATGCAAAATCTGCATTTAATTAGTGTATTGGTGCCCTTTGAGCTCTTACAGAAAAAAGTATTTTAACCTTTTTCTTCACATTTCTGGCAAATGTATTGGTGTAAATCCTTGGGAAGACATTTCTGACATTTTTGCATGAAAAATTATTTATTCTGTGGTACATAACCAAAAACTCAATTTATGACTTTTAAGCAGTCATGAGGCAAAACATGCCGTTACCATGGCAACCAAACGAGTCGGTGAATTTTTTTGTTTTTCATTTTTGAAATGTATGGGTCCCATAGAGTACCTGTGCAAAATTTTAGAAAAATCTGTATGATCAAACCACCATGCTTGAGTCACCTTAAGGGCCTGATAAAAAGTGACGTCACCTCTGGAAATCTGTTGTGACGTCATCACCATTGTGTCTCATTTATTAATGACATCACAATCACAGTGCCACTTTTTGACAGCTTGCCCCATCCTCAAGATTTCCCAACATATCCCATAGGGACTTCTAAGCTTATAGATACTATGAGGTTATATCATGGGTAGGTGCAGTACATCCCTAGTATACTTCCCGAGACCTCAGTATATTCCCGAGACCAGAAGGGTCGAGGGAATATACTGAGGTCGTCAGGTCGAGGGGAGTATACTGGGATGTACTGCACCTACCCTAGCCCCGATACGACCCGCTGTGTTTTGGCCAGTTGTGCAACAGCTGGGTCATGATTCATCAAAGAGGATTTACTTGTACTTTTGACATGCGCCAAGTATTTGGCACTCTGAATCGTCCTGCAACACTTTGTCAAAATAAACACATGTGAAACATGTACTGGATACCTCTAGTTATGACTCGACAGCATTTTCAGGTTGATTTGAAGCAATGGGCAAGAGGATTGTGTTGATGAAAACTCTGAATTTTGCCGCAATCCCTCACATCGGCTGATGGCGGATCACTACGTCAGAATCAGATCGAGGTCAGAGAGCCCTGAGAGAGGCTGCTGTTGATTGGCCAGAAAGTGAAAGTGAATGAAAGAGCCCTCAGGTGGAGAAAAAGAGTAAACAAACTTGACCTAGTTTCTGTTGGCCAGCAGTGTGAACTGACAGGCAGCAACAGCAGCTGCCTGGGGGATGAAATAACAACTTTGTGGTTGGTGTTAGGGTTTAATTTCATACTCAAGAAGTTAATAAACCTGTATGTTAAAGAATTTGATCAAATTTTAGTGTCAGTGAAATTATTCAGAGCCTCAAACATGGAGTTGGATGGGCCCACACAAATCCTTGATTTTGGCCTTGTTGACAGCTGTCAAATGACTGAAACCATTGGGAAAGTGAAATGTGGGAATAATACACCAAGTTTTAGGTTTGTGCTTTTATTTGTGAGTAATGCATTTGTTGTAGTTCATGCACTGGTGCCCATGTGATCATGTACACAAGAAGAGCATTAGCATGCCATTGCTGCATCAGCACTGTCATCTGAAGATCTGTAGTGAGACTGTCAGACTCACTGAGATGCAGATTGCACAGTATTGGATAAGGTAAGCACCTAAAGGCTTATACAGTTCTAAAAAAATTATTTTTGGGTGGGGCTTACTCTCTTCCAAATTCACAATCTCGACTAAAACGACAGCGGTCATCCTCGGATGACTGCATCGACCCGGAACTACTAAATCGACAAACGACAACACGAAAGTCAGAGTACCGACACAGATACATAGTGTTCAAACCATCGACCAGGCTATCTCCCTTCGCCATCTACAAGACCATACTTCAAGAAGTCGGCGAACCTGCAGAGAAAACCTTGCAGAGAGATGGAACTGTTCTATTTAAGACCAGAAACGACGACCAGACTCGGAAACTCCTCGGGCTGACAGATATTGCAGGTACACCGGTAATAATTGAGTCACATCGGACCTTGAATACTTCCAAGGGAGTGGATTTCTCCTCCCTTAGCTACTTGAACTCGGACGAAGATTTACAGGAATGGTTTGAAACTTTCACTGATGTTATTCATTTTCATAGAATCCCCCTGAAGGATAATCGAGAGCTTCTTATCTTGACTTTTTCGGACAAAACTCTTCCAGAAAGCATTAAAGTTATTTGGGAGCAATGTAAAATTCAACCTTATATACCCAATCCAAGAAGATGCTACAAATGTCAGCGTTTTGGTCATCTGAGCAAGTGGTGCCAACGACGAGAAGTGTGTGGCCACTGTGGATCCCAGGACCACATCCAATCCAAAGACCAACCTTGCTCATCCCCTCCTCTTTGTGTCAATAGTAAGGAAGATCATCCCTCTTACAGCAAAACGTGTAAACAGTGGACGAAAGAAAAAGAAATCCTCACACTGAAGGCAACCCACGCGATATCTTTTCCAGAGGCGAGAAGGATTGTGGACCAGCATGCAGGAATCCCCAGCTACGCGGACATGGCGGGTTATCCACAACCTCAACATCATGCGACCCCAAGACGACGGCTACAACTCGAAGAACACAGCATCAACAGATCACACCAACAACACACGGAGAACACAAAAGACACAAACAGACACTCGGGAAGAACACCTGAAAAATCCAATCCACAGACAACCCCCACCACACAACGGCCTACTTCCCAGGCAGACCTTGAACAACAAAACCCATCAGCTGGCACCACTGTTCCTCATGAGGTAGCAATGGACGAAGAACACACAACTAAAACAGACACAAAAGAGGAAAATGAAGACTCAGATGATGACAGAAGCATGACACCCGAAAATGAATGCATGGAAGCAGAATATGAAGAGGCAGAAGAAGAACAGGTTCCGGAGGTTCCACAGGAAGCAGAAAAAGAAGAAGGTCCAGAGAATCCACAGGAGGAAGAAACAGCTGAGAGTCAAGAGGAAGTAAGGGAAGACTATTCACCAGACAAGGAAGCAGAACGAAAAAAGAAATTAACGAAAAGGAACGACAATCAGTTAACAACGGAAAAGACAAGCCAGTACCAGAACAGATCACTTACAGAGAATATCTTCTCCGCTTCCTTCAAGGAAGAGTACCAAATGGAGACATTCAACGACCAATGTTTGTACAAAAATACCTGAATCTGGCAGTTTCATATGTGGTACAAATGCTTGGCTTTGACAAACTGCGTGCCAAACTGACTGAGCGAACTAACCAAAGGATGCACAGTTTGTTGGCCACCAGACACCTAAGACCTGTAAGCCCCCGCTAATAGCCGCCGCAGTTAGTTGAATTAGAGCCAAGTCAGACCGTCGCTGAAATGTACACGAGTCAGACAGTTGAAGTCACAACTTTGTTAAGTCAAGTCGCCGCTGAAAACCACTAGGGGCGCCACCCAGCTCACATATCTTTGCGCCATCTGCAGGATTTTGACGGTGTCACGAAGTTTGTGGCTGTTCTAAAAATAGCAACAACGAGGCAGCAAGAAAGAAGTGTGACAGACGAAGTGGCAAATGTGACAAACTTAATAAGACTTGATTGGACTGTCAATCTGTCATGTCGAGGAAAAGGAATGCTTTTGTCAGCACCAATGCTCTCTCCAGAGAGGAGAGGACAGAGGTGGACAATTTGACAATTGTTGTGGAAAGTAAAGCTCATGGCAACAAGAAATCAAAGGCAAGGCCTTACTTTGGGTATCTATATCGCAAGAATTCATCCGTTGCTGGACCTGGTACAAGCTCCAATCTGGATTCTGTCACACTACTGGATAAGTTATACTGCAAGTAAGTGATTAACATTGTGTACAGTTCAGTAATTAGTAGTACTACCAGTTTTTGCTGACATCAGTTTACACTTCAAAACTTTGTAATCATTCAGACAGCATGTGCACACATTGCGCAGTCTCACCAGCTTACAGGCTCTTAATTGTGACTCGGGTACTACCTACCATACATGTGTAGTGTTTGCCCCCGGGTCACGTAGTGCAGCCTAAGTTCACAAAAGTGATGGGGTAGGCTCATCTTTAATTTTTAATATGTTTGTACATTTTACACAAAGGCTACATGTATTAATGTTTTAGATGAGAATTCTGTAAAAATATTAATGGTTGATTATTAAACAAAGTAAATGTTTTCTTGTTTTCCTTTCAGGTTGTGTTTGGAAAGGGAAAAAGAAAAGTACAAGACTCGGAATGATGGTCACATCAGTCGTGTTATGAAATACAGCCTAACAACATCCACTACAACAATGACAGGCCACTTGGTTCATGCTCCGAAAGAAAATACACAACCTGCAAATATGGGCCAGCAAACAAGACTATCATTTGCAGGTTCCGACAAATCCTCGGATGTCAACAAGGATCTTTGCGTCTGGCTATCACTGGACCTGTTACCCTTTGATTTTGTCACGTATGATGGGCTGAGATACTTTTTTTCCAAGCACTGTAGAAATGTGTCACTTCCCAGTCCTGCGACGTTGAAGACGACTGCACTGTTAGATGTTTATCAAGACGTAAAGTCGAAACTGAAGTCTGAACTGGAAATGGTTGAAACCGTCTGTGTTATGTTTGATGGTTGGTCCAGTCGGTACAATTCTGAGCCCTACATTGGCCTCCGAATCTCCTATGTGACTAAGGACTGGCAGTTGAAAGTTGCTACTCTTTCATGCAAAGTCGTACTGAGCCACACAGCTCAAGCAATCAGTAACCATGTGAGATCTGAGCTGGATGACTTTTTTGATGGACAAAGAATAAGACTATTTTCTACTCACGATGGAGCAGCAAATGTCAAGAAAGCAAGTGCACTCCTTGGTGTTGAGGCATATTCACATTGCGTCGCTCACGCATTACATTTGCTTGTCATGACTGACACACTGAGCAAAGTGCCAGCCATTACGGACGTACTAGAGCACTGCAAGACCGTGGTAAACAAACTACACTTCAAGGGGGACATCATCGAAGACGAATTACTAAAGGAGGATGATAGAGCTGAGATTACCAGACTGATGGACATCATAGCTAGCGTCCAACAAGATCAAATGTTAGATGATGAGAATCCTGTGATGGACGTTATGCTGACTGACGAAGAGGATGAACAAAATTCCAAGAAACACGCTACGCTAAAAAATTCTGTAATCACAAGGTGGAACAGTGCCTAACACATGATATGCAGCGTGCTCGATTTGTTACCTCAAGTAAACGAAGCTGTGAAACGGATCGGAGACAGGGATCTGTTATTTACAACACTTGAGAAAGATCTTTTGCAAGATCTGAGACACTTTCTCAAGCCCTTCAAAGAATTCACAGACCTTGTTAGTGGCTGTCAACCACACCTGGGCCTTAACCTTATGATTCGCGAAGAAATATCAACTTTGTTGAATAAGCCTGCCCCAAGGAATCCTGCAATCAAAGAGGCCAAGAAACTTCTACAAGAAAACTTTGAACGGCGCATACCAATGACAGAGAGTGTGCAGATTGCTGCTTTATTGGATCCATGTGTAAAGGACATTGACACCATTGATAGTGTTGAAACGTCTACCTTGCTAACATCGAAACTGTCCGAATATGGCCTAGACCATCTTGAAGCTAACGAGAGTACTCAACAAGATGATGGAAAAGTAACTGATGATGTTGACACAATGCACGACCAAGCTGAAAAGCCATCAAAACGCCAAAAATTGCTGTCGAGATTCAAAGAGAATATGGCTAGCAATCAAAGAACTGCTGAAATGGAAGTTGCACAGTATGTCAACACATTTCACAATGAATTTGAAGATCCAATGATGTTTTGGAAGCTGCACGGACAGCATCAGTACCCTCGTTTGGCACAACTTGCAAAAATGTACTTGTGTGTATCGCCTGCGAGTGTGCCTGTTGAAAGCATGTTTTCAATAGTTGGCTTGATTATAAATGGCAGGAGGTCAACTCTGGCTCCTCACAGAGTCTCCTACCTGTCGTTTGTACATGATAATTTCCAACTGTTCGACTGGTGAGACCGTGAAAGTTATACTTGACAACCTGACATGTAGCCACATGCTGGATAATGTAATGTAGTTTCGAATCTCATGTTCATGTTATCCATGTCAACTCAGTGAGTTGCATTGGGTAAAAAAGTTTAATTTTAGTCATTTTTATGGCAACTGCTATTATCAAGCTGATGATTTTCAGTGTTTGATATCTATTTCCCCACAAAGTTATTTTATAGCTATTTAGTTTTTACACTGTTGTGGATTAGTAAATGTTTTAGTCAGAGTTATGGTATTTCATTCCAGAAGTATTGTTATTATAGTCAGAGCTGTCTAACTTATAAATGGACTTTATTCCAGAAGTAAAGTTAAGAGCTAGTATACTTAAATGTGCTGTATTTTGGTGGTAATTTTGTTACAGTCAGAGACAGAGCTGCCATACCTTTGTACGTTAGTCCAATGTTTTTTTGTAGTGTTAAGAGCTAGCATACTTTCATGCTGTATTTTCTTGAAGTTATAACTGTCATACCTTTGTATTTTATTCGAGAAGTTATTTTGTTACTGTTAGGGATAGCAAACTTTTGTGCGATATTATAGAGGTAGAACTCATATTTTTGTACTTTGTTATGTTTAGAGCTAGCAAACTCCGGTGCTATATTCTATAGGTAATTTTCTTAAAGTTAGAACTGTCATACATTTGTACTTTATCCGTAAAGTAATTTTTTCATGTTTAGAGCCAGCAAACTTAGATGTTATATTCTACAGGTATTTCTCTTCAAGTTTGAACTGTCATACTTTTGTACTTTATCCAAGAAGTAATTTTGTTATGTTTAGAACTAGCAAACTTTGGGGCTATATTCTAGAGATAATTTTATTAAAGTTAGAATTGTACTTCATCAAATTACTTTTGGAAAATGTTCCTTTTTTAAAATAGCAAATTAAAAATTTCGTTTTAACCACTTGCTTGTTATTTTTGTTCATATCAGAACTTTAAAATTGGAAGTAGGTCTCTCAAGTCATATTGAAGTTGAAAAGCAGCTGTATTTTCTTAAGCTGAAGTTGAAGTTGAAATTTTTCAATCAAGCTGAAGTTAGCAGCTAAAGTTGGTCCAAGCAAGTTGCAATTGAGATTATGACTTGCTTACAGGTCTAAGACACCTTTGCAACCAAAAAAGACGTACTTGATCTAGTCACTCAGCACAACTTCACAGACGATTTTTATGGAGCCATGATTGTTTTGATTCAACATGATTTTGTGTTTGTTGCTTTGAAAGTGATAAAAGAACAAATACAAAGACAAACAAACATGAAGACAAAGACAGGAAACACAAAATAATTACCAAACACCAATCCAACTGAATTAACTCCCTTGATACAAACCAAGGATGTCTCTAAATAGCCCAACAAGGTGCTGATGAGACGTAAAGAACAAACACACACACACACTCTTGTGATGATCATTATATAGGCCTGAATCCCCGTCTATTGAAGTTAAATAGCCCAGATTATGTCACACAAAATTGAACTTCAGGAGGAAACCTTTTCAGTTTGGGGCAATCCTGGGGTCTATGATTTGCACAGTGTTAATCTGCTAATTGCAATAAGGCTATTGACACCTCTTTGAGACAATCCAAGGGTTGATTGGTCAATGCATGACACCTCTTGATTAGACCAACAATAGCTGGTGTCATCATCCTGTCAGTGCAATGAAAAGCATCATTGCATGGATGACAGTGGAGGCAAAAGCCTGTCATACTGGGCCTTCAGATCGGTGCGGAAGTCGGCGCAAACCAATCGTCGGCAGCTGGCCAGCTAATCAAAGTGGGTAGTGGCTGCTGGCTAGCTAATTTTTCAGAGGCTCAGCCGCAAATCGGCAGCGGCATACAGGTCTAATCTTCTGGCTTTTTCTCATCTACCAGATCCCTTCCAACCATCCTTACACTTCACCTGATGAGTTGAAATATATCCAGAAACACCAGGACGAGTCTGTTATCATGTATGAGGTAAGACATTATCATTAGATTATAATTATTATCAGGCCTGAGTCTAAAAACAGCCTGAAAGTATTGAAAGAATAATATTAGTGAGAACTTTTGGTCATTTCACACAGTTGCCACCAGGGAAATTTAACGTCGCAAATAGTGCCATCTGTTTATTTTTATAAAGTTAAAGTCAATATTACCAATGATCTATACATAGAGGACATTATTAGAGGTCACTGGATATCACGCTCAGTGATCATGCAAATACACAAAATAATATAAAAAATCTAATGACCAAGACCAAGAAAAAATAATCAAATTTGTATGTTGACACCTTCATTGCCACTGTACAACAGAAATCTCAGATAGCAATTACCAGATTTTTAAACCACGACAAAGCAAGAGCCCGGTTAGCTCAGTCGCTTGAGCATCAGACTTTTAAGCAGTACGCCACGGCTGAGGCAATCTGAAGGTCATGGGTTCAAGTCCCATATCGGGCTGCTCTTTTTCATTTCTTGATATATGTATTTAATATAATGGGAATTTGCTATCTTGACAGTGTTTACTACATTTCTAGTGGAAATAGGGCCTAAACTGACCTGAACCTTTATGGGCATGCCTGATGTTTCCCCACCTCTAGCTGACTGGCTCTGCTCGGCCTCTGTGGCCTGTGCCACTGTGAGGCCTCATGGCAAGATACACCCCCCGCTCCCTTTTGTTATTCCTGAAATATAGTTGCCCCCCATTTTACCTCAACTTTGCCCTTCTCCGGCCTTTTCCCCCACTTCCCCACAATAGCCCCCGCTTACCCCCCACTTGCCCCCACTTGCCTCCCCCTAGCCCCCACTTGCCCCAACTTATCCCCACCTGCCCCCCACTTGCCTTCACTTACCCCCACTTTCCCCGCATGACCTCCTCCTTTCCCCCAATTCCCCCACCTTCCCCACTAATTACCCCCTAATAACATTTTCTTTTGTTAGTGTTACCCCATAGGGTGGGGACTGTATCTTGTCATGAGGCCTTGTAATCTTTTTTTCACACAAAGTGCAATATTGCACTTTGTGTGAAAAAAAGATTATCTTTCCAAGACGAGGTGGAATAATCCCAAGGAATTCTATGTGTGAGACTGCTTATAGCATGCGGCAAAACCGAACCCATGTGACATATAGGCCTAATAATTAAAATTTACTTACACTTTTTATTGAAATGTTTTTTTCAGGAGGATTGGGGATTTTCTGGTTCATCTTCTGTAGACCTGTAAGCCAGCCACTGGCTCAGAAATCGGCTGGCTGATAGATTTAGCAGGTGGCTAGCTGCTAATAGCTGCTCAGCCAGGAACCTAGGTGGAGGTGGCTGGCTGAATCCAATACTGGCTGGCTGACAACTGGCTTCCAGATATAAATCAATCAGGATCTTGATCTGGATCTGGTTGTAAGGTCAACAGTCCTCCGTTGGAGTTTAAGCGTTGGCGGGAGAGTTGCGGTGCTATTTTCTTTGGATTGCCTCCTTGAAGGCTGATACTGTGATCTTGTCCACAGTATTCTGGGATAATGTGTTCCATTCTGAAATAGTTCTGATAATATAAGAGTTTTTAAAAACTGTCGTTTTGGCTCTAATTGTGTTCAGTTTGTATGTATTTACTGTTCTTGTCTGTGTGTTATTAAAATTTAAATGTAGATCGTCCATATTTATTCCGACATGTCCTTTTATGATTTTAAATAATGATGTTAATCGCGCTGCTTTTCTTCTTGCTTGTAAATTTTCCCATTCAAGGTCTTTCAACATTTCAGTAACGCTGCTCCTCTGCTTAAAGTCATTTTTAACTACTCTAGCTGCTCTTCTCTGGATGTTTTCTATTTCTTTGATGTTTTTTTCTGCGTGTGTGGATCCCATACACTAGAACAATACTCAAGGGTTGGTCTTACCATCGAAAGGTAGGCCAATTCATTAATTCATTGAAGATTTATTTTTCAAATTGCTGACCTTTTTGCAATGACAACAGACAGAGCAGTTGAGGGCATTCTGGAGGCTGGGTGGCTGAGTGGTACCCCCTAATTACATTTTCTTATGTTAGTGTTACGCCATAGGGTTGGGGCTGTATCCTGTCATGAGGCCTTGCACTTCGTGTGAAAAAAAAGATCATCTTTCCAAGACGAGGTGGAATAATCCCTTGATATTCTATGTGTGAGACTGCTTAAAGCATGCGGCGAAACCGAACCCATGTGAACACATAGGCAAAGGCCTAATAATTAAAATTTACTTACCCTTTTTATTGAAATGTTTTTTTCAGGAGGATCGGGGATTTTCTGGTTCATCTTCTGTAGACCTGTAAGCCAGCCACTGGCTCAGAAATCGGCTGGCTGATAGATTTAGCAGGTGGCTAGCTGCTAATAGCTGCTCAGCCAGGAACCTAGGTGGAGATGGCTGGCTGAATCCAATACTGGCTGGCTGACAACTGGCTGCCGGATATAAATCAATCAGGATCTGGATCTGGATGTAAGGCCAACAGTCCTCCGTTGGAGTTTAAGCGTTGGCGGGAGAGGTGCGGTGCTATTGTCTTTGGATTGCCTCCTTGAAGGCTGATACTGTGATCTTGTCCACAGTATTCTGGGATAATGTGTTCCATTCTGGAATAGTTCTGATAATATAAGAGTTTTTAAAAACTGTGGTTGTGGCTCTAATTGTGTTCAGTTTGTATGTATTTACTCTCCTTGTCTGTGTGTTATTAAAATTTAAATCTAGATCGTCCATATTTATTCCGACATGTCCTTTTATGATTTTAAATAATGATGTTAATCGCGCTGCTTTTCTTCTTGCTTGTAAATTTTCCCATTCCAGGTCTTTCAACATTTCAGTAACGCTGCTCCTCTGCTTAAAGTCATTTTTAACTACTCTAGCTGCTCTTCTCTGGATGTTTTCTATTTCGTTTTGTTTTTCTGCGTGGATTCCATTCACTAGAACAATACTCAAGGGTTGGTCTTACCTTCGAAAAGTAGGCCAATTCAGTAATTCATTGAAGATTGATTTTTCAAATTGCTGACTTTTTGCAATGACAACAGACAGAGCAGTTGAGGGCAGGAGGCTGGGTGGCCGAGTGGTTAGAGTCTCAGAGACCAGGTCTGCTCTGCTGGAGTTTTTTGACTGCATGGGTCTCAGACCATCCAAGCCCGGGTGGGGTACCCAAATATTCAATGAACCCCCATGACAAAATCCCAGATGGATTATTTCGGAAGAGATATTAAATTGGCAGGCAGCTCCTTGTATGAGGACTCCTGCTCTCTCTCCCATCTCATCAATCAACCCTTGTGCACACACAGAACTGGGCTGCACTATCTATCTATCTACTATCTATCTATTTATCTATGTACCTATCCACTAAATTTCTATTGTCATTGAAAAGGGTCTAGCAATATGCACTTAGCGTAATATATATATATATAAACTTCAATTTATAAATGCTAACAAAAAGTATTTTGAAAAAAAAGTGCCTTCTGATTCCCAGTTATATTGTTCCATTGATTTACATTTATAATGACGAGCACACTGAATTTAGTTTTATTAAATTATTATTAACATATAGCGGATCATTTTTTGTGACATTATCAGTGACCAGCACACCACCCAAAATCATCCGGCGCATGCAAAGAAAGCTTCAGCTACGTCGTGAGAGGTCACAACCATACGGTTTACGACCTAACAAGTCTACAGGTCTACAGGTAATGTAATTGTAAAGCTTGACTATTGCCTAAAACCGCAACCCATGGTAGCCTACAGAACACACAAAGCATTAATGAGCAGGGTATAAAAGTGATCATCATCATTAGCAAAGTCACATTGTCACTGCAGGTTCAATGGTGTTAACTTTAATACTTAAATAGTAGAAAGAATTCTTGTGATGATCATTATATAGGCCTGGATCCCAGTCTATTGAAGTTAAATAGCCCAGATAATATCACACAAAATTGAACTTCAGGAGGAAACCTTTTCAGTTTGGGGCAATCCTGGGGTCTATGATTTGCACAGTGTTAATCTGCTAATTCCAATTAGGCTATTGACATGATAATTTCCAACTGTTCGACTGGTGAGACCGTGAAAGTTATACTTGACAACCTGACATGCAGCCACATGCTGGATAATGTAATGTAGTTTCGAATCTCATGTTCATGTTATCCATGTCAACTCAGTGAGTTGCATTGGGTAAAAAAGTTTAATTTTAGTCATTTTTATGGCAACTGCTATTATCAAGCTGATGATTTTCAGTGTTTGATATCTATTTCCCCACAAAGTTATTTTATAGCTATTTAGTTTTTACACTGTTGTGGATTAGTAAATGTTTTAGTCAGAGTTATGGTATTTCATTCCAGAAGTATTGTTATTATAGTCAGAGCTGTCTAACTTATAAATGGACTTTATTCCAGAAGTAAAGTTAAGAGCTAGTATACTTAAATGTGCTGTATTTTGGTGGTAATTTTGTAACAGTCAGAGACAGAGCTGCCATACCTTTGTACGTTAGTCCAATGTTTTTTTGTAGTGTTAAGAGCTAGCATACGTTCATGCTGTATTTTCTTGAAGTTATAACTGTCATACCTTTGTATTTTATTCGAGAAGTTATTTTGTTACTGTTAGGGATAGCAAACTTTTGTGCGATATTATAGAGGTAGAACTCATATTTTTGTACTTTGTTATGTTTAGAGCTAGCAAACTCCGGTGCTATATTCTATAGGTAATTTTCTTAAAGTTAGAACTGTCATACATTTGTACTTTATCCGTAAAGTAATTTTTTCATGTTTAGAGCCAGCAAACTTAGATGTTATATTCTACAGGTATTTCTCTTCAAGTTCGAACTGTGCAATTAGGCTATTGACACCCCTTTGAGACAATCAAAGGGTTGATTGGCCAATGCATGACACCTCTTGATTAGGCCAACATGTTGGTGTCATCATCCTCTCATTGCAATGAAAAGCAGCATTGCATGGATGACAGTTGGGCAAAAGCCTGTCATGCTGGGCCTTCAGATCGGCGCGGAAGTCATCGCAAAGCAATCGGCGGCGGCTGGCCAGCTAATCAAAGTAGGTAGTGGCTGCTGGCTAGCTAATTTTTTCAGAGGCTCAGCCGCAAATCAGCGGCGGCATACAGGTCTAATCTTCTGCCTTTTTCTCATCTAACAGATCCCTTCCAACCATCCCTACACTTCACCTGATGAGTTGAAATATATCCAGAAACAACGAGTCTGTTATCATGTATGAGGTAAGACATTATCATTAGATTATAATTATTATCAGGTCTGAGTCTAAAAACAGCCTGAAAGTATTGAAAGAATAATATTAGTGAGAACTTTTCGTCATTTCACACAGTTGCCACCAGGGAAACTTAACGTTGCAAGTAGTGCCATCTGTTTATTTTGATAAAGTTAAAGTCGTTATTACCAATGATCTATACATAGAGGTCACTGGATATCACGCTCAGTGATCATGCTAATACACAAAACAATACAAAAAATCTAATGACAAAGCCCAAGAAACAATAACCAAATTTGCATGTTGACACCATTGAACTAGAGCATGGAATAGCCAGAAGGGGGCGCCGCGCATGTCAATAGCGACGTCATTGCTAAGTGTTGAACACAGCGTCAACACTTGCAACACATAGTGAACAAAAGCATGTGGCCCAGGTGAGTTATCACTGTTTACTCCTATAAATGATCATGTCAGCCTCGGAAAAGTTGCTATACCTTACATGGGATTTGTGTGGAATCTTATCTGAGGAAATCTGTGGTGAAACCTGGTCTCTGAGTCTCAAAATATGCCCATTTGAGATTCGTGGGTGACCAGAAAGCTATTAAAAATGGTGATGTTGTTGTCAATGTTGATTAAACTTATTTGTTCAGATTGTTCTGGCTAATGTCATAGGAGCTCATAGGATACTGGGACTGAATTTAAAAAAGCCCTGTCACTAGTATCAGCCAGTGTGTATAGGCATAGTTGTTAATCTTCAAGTTGGTGATTTGTTGTTCTGACTTTTTACACTCATAGACATAGATCTATAAAGTGTTAAGATACCTATGGTTGACAGTGTTGTCAGTCTGCATTAATTTATTAAATGGTGTAATATCCCTGGGATTCCCAGCCCAAATGGCAAATTAAATAGTGACAAAATGTATCAATCACAAGGACAGACAAAGTGGGGGAGGGGGGGGGTGAGAGGGATGTATCCCCCCAGGCTCCCACCGAATGAAACTTGTTGTTTCTTTACATGCTAATTAAATCAGTGGGCGTCACATTTTGTCGACGCAAATTATGCGTTCCGCGGGAAGTGATAATATGATAGACGCCCCACCGGAATTTTCTGGATCATCCCCTAATCAATCAAGCAAGTTACAGATCAATCAAAGGTCTAAATCACTTGCCATGGGGGTGAGGAGCCAGCCCAGGTTGAGACGAAACCCCCTCTCATTCCGCTAGCCCAGGGTTATTGAAGTGAAAACTTAACTGGCATTGGCCTAAGATTGTTGGGATATATCGTCCTGTCCAAATTCATAAATCTTTAATGGCAGTTGCTATATGGAGAGGCGAATCTCTTGAGCTACCACTTATGTGCGTCTTTCTCTGCAGCCCCCTGACCCCCGCAAAATATGCCTCTGTATTTTCACATGACTAACTCTTGAAATCTGACGATACACATTTTTGAAGAATTAACTTGCAAAACAGAAATTGCCATATATATATACTCTGTATAAGATCTATCACAGATATATAAATAATAGGAAAATGTATGCTTATTACTTTTGTTTTCTTTGAAATTTTTCAGGAGGACTGCTTTCAGTTGTGCACCGGGCCCTTGATGAAATCTGGACTGTTTCAGGTGTAAGCGAGCCTCCTGAACATTAACAAAATAAATAAATGGAAACGATGGGCATCAGAAATTTAAACTGGAATCAAAGAGGATTGTGTCCCTTTCATTGGTGAGTGGACTGCAATTCATACAGGCCCAGATCATTTTCCATGGCCGGCATGTAAATTTTAGATATTATCCATTATTTATCTATTTATCTAATTATCTGTCTATCTTTCTAAAGATCTATCTATCTATCTATCCACTATATCTGTTTTTTTAATCTATTCATCTTGCTATTCTATATTTCTCTCTGTCTCTCTCAGGGGTGCCGGAACAGGGGGGACAATTGCCCCTCCTGCCCTAGTCCAAGGGGGGCGTGGGGGGCAAGGTGTGCCCTTTTGATCTCAATTAAAAACATAATTCTGCCTTATTTTAGTAATTTTAGGCACATTATTCTGCTTTATTTGAGTAATTTTAGGCACAAATTAGTAATTATTTATAGATTATTATTGACTCCCTATATGAATTTGTCTCGCGAAATGGCACGAAATTGGCGTAAAAATGATTTTGCCCTTTTTCGCCCGACTGGCCCTGCCGCCCGCAGTTCCTTCCTGCATCCCTGGTCTCTCTATTTGTCTATATATCTGTATCTTTCTATAATGTCTGTCTTGATATTTTTTTGAACAGTTACACAATTGCCTTTCATAAAATGAGTGTGAAAAAACAATGGAAGTTATGGTAATACTAAAAGTCCTACAAAAACTTTTTAAAAGTGCTGTGCGAATTTCATTAATTACTGTGTCATTTACATTATTACGTATATTGAATTATTGATGTGCTATTAAAGCTTTTTTTCATTGTTGCCTTTTAAGATTTCCTGAGAAAGTACAGGACAGGACTGTGTCAGAAACTGCAAGAGAGATGACGCTGGGATATTCTGCCAGGCCAAGGGTCTGTAAAACACTTCAAAGATGAATGGGAAATACATGGATCGGCAATGAAAAGGGCAAAATTGAGGCAGGGAGCAGTTTCTGCTATTTTCAGCTTGTCGGATAACCTTAGGTATGACCTCTATTTCTTGAGTTATGTCTTGCACAATATATTGAGCAGGACCACTATCAGATAATGATATTATAATTATTATCATAATTTATATAAATTATACCATTATTTGCTAAGTAAATATTATAATGCAAATTTTGGCCTACGGCCTCGACCAATATTACTGCTTCGGTCAATAAAAATCAATATTGGTGTCCTTACCATCCACCATATATATAATATTGTTATAAGAAATGCCTAATCAAGTGTTTTTAATATTGTGCTGTAAATTGTAGTCAGAATAATTTTTTTCATAATCCCAGCAAGTAGAATCATAATTTACGCCCTCCTGTGTTCAATTAACAATATTTGGTTAATTTTTCGCCCAGGTGACTTGATGAACAATTCCACTAATGCACAACAGATGGAGTGGTTTTGTTGTTGACTCTGTGCTCATGCTGGATGCCTTCATGCAAGAGGAGCCATTTCTTTTTGAGCTTGGACTCGGATGACACGGCCCTCCTGCTTCACATCGATGAGAATGACAGGCCAACCCTGATTACCACGGACCCGAGATAATGTTGTCATGCACACAAGCCAAAAGGAAGATCATTTTGATTCTTATTTTAAAAAGAGCAGATAACAATGATCCTTTCCTTGCTAATACTAAATTAATTAGTTTCTTGAGCATGAAACATTATTAAGTGACTAAAAGACTAACATTCTAGATCTTGGCCAAATGTCGCACTTGGACTGTGCCGCTAAATAGTTATTGCAGTCATATACCCACAGTCATAGCATGCATACTGCATTGCATAGTAGTGTTGATTTTCCTGTATTTATGCACTATTGTCAATTCTCTATCATTGAATAACGAATACTGAAATAACAAAATGAAGATGGATAGTTTCAAGCATTTTTGCTGAAAATCCCTGTATTTTTGTGGCATTAAATTTGCAATTTGGTTAAAACGAAAATGAGGGTTAGTGTTAAGTATTTCTTTTGGTTTCTTTAATTTTTTCATAATTTTCAAGTGAAATTGAATTGACTCTTCACAAACATCATTTCAGCCATAATAACTTACTTCTATTGCCAAAGTATATGTTTCCTGACAATATAAATGTATAATTATTTTGTTCTTGCTGAATGCAAATTTAATTTGTCTAATAGACTTATCTGTCAGACAGTCTGTATGTCTATTTGTCTCTCTGTTTGTCAATATATTTGAAAGCCGTTTTATTTTTTGGTCGCTGAAGCCGCATACTTTACCGGCCTTATAAATTTCATTGAAAAACTTCCCATGGAATCCTAAGATTTTTATATAGCCTATGGCTGCTGGGAGGCGTGCTGATGGAAAAACATGTTATATTCGTTAAAATAAATATTTCGTGAAATAAACAAGTTTCTAGATTGGCGAAATGTTGTCTGTGTTTTACTTTACCGCTCAAAAATTGATGGTTTTGCAGCGATGCAACATGGTTTATGCGGAGCATAATGATAGATGGTTTTGTAACTTCCTAGGTGAGAAGTTCATACTTAATGAAGACAATTTTAATCCACAGTGTCCCACACATTATATATTAGTTCTTTTTTATATACATATAATATAATATTATTATGAATAAACGAAAATTCATAGAAAGATAGATTTATTAGAAAATTTTCTGGAACCTTTGTTAGTGGTGCTGCTTTGTACCAGTACAGTCCACGTACCACCACCTCCTCAGTATACCGGACCACCCTCAGTTCCAAAATACCGGTCCAGAGGTTGTCCGTGCAGTGAAAATTCATAAAGACGTGTAAAACAGAAGGAAAAAATAATATTTTATTTTTCACACCTTACTTATCCGACCTTTGCCGATGATTTTTGACGAAAATTGGTCGTAAATCGGAAACCGGTACGCACCGGTATACCAGATCGCCTCCCCTCTGGACCAGACCACCTCACGCCTGGACCGGGCAGTTCAGGACCGGAGGGGGATGGTAGGGTCCGGTCCGCAACACTAACCTTTGTCTTTAACTGGAATATAATGAGTCACATGTGAGGGTGATATTGCAGTCATTCGGCAGTCATTAAATTTTAATAACGCAATATTAGGCCTATTTTGCGATCCATCAAAATTGTTCACCATAGGCCTGCTCCTCAGTGTCAGTAGTTAGTAGGCAAATAGGCCATACATCTTTTCTGTCAAATGCTAATTAGTGCTCTATGACACTACCTTTACTGGTGGCTCCGTAGTAGTACTATGGGATGTTCAGAATTTATGGCTGGGGGGGGGGGGTGGTTACTAGCGCCCCGAAGTTTGGGTATCAAACCTAACTCTTTTTGCAGGTTAGGTTTGCATACATGCATGAGAGTAGGCCTATGTATGTACAATTTCAGCTCATTCCATTGATATTTAGAGGTGCACATTTCACTTGAAGTTTACGATGTGAATCCCCATTGCGACGAGCCCTGAAAATCTCATGATTTTCATAAGTATAGAGACTTAGAATTAATATTTTTTACCATTAAAAAACCATTGGGGGGAGGGTTTTGGTAGGGCAGTTCAAGACTGGCAGAATTGTCCATATTGATTATTCCACTTTTTCATCTCAAATGACACTATGAAGCCTAAGTTTCAAGACTTTGGCTGCCTTATAAAATATAAATATTATGTTAGAGAAAATTTGATGCCACTTCTGCCTTCCCAAATCTCTCCTCCGTGGTTTTTGAATGGTAGAAAAATATTGATTCCAGGTCTCTTTTTCTTTAAAGTCATAAATTTTTCGCTAATGGAGATTAACATCATAAAGTTCAAGTGAAATATGTGCGCCACCTCTAAATACGTACCAATTTTGCACACATATATGCGCTTGGGGAGGAGGGATAAAACATTATGTGTATTGCTTTACGGGTAGGTTGGAAGGAGGGAGGGGGGGGGGTAGGGTGTATATTAAAATTCTGTATGGATCCTAAGGGGTGTACTTAAAATCTGCATGAGGTATCTATTTCTTTCAGAAACTTCAGAGGACGACAAACTCCTAAATATTATAACTCTGCCACTGCCTCCGCAATCATAAATTCCGAATGGTCCCTATAAGCATTAAATTTAAAAGCAAATGATGCAAACAGTAGGTATCATTTTAAGAATTGTGGGTGACCTTGAATTAACTTCCAACCCTATTATAATCTGGCAAATTCTGCTGGAAAACACAGAATTCATGGAAAATGTAAGGATTTTGAGGTGACATAAGGTGATTTTAGATGCTGATTTTTCATAGAAATAAATTTTTTACAATGTCCAGACCTACATCAGATTGTCGGAAATTTAATTTGCATCATTTTGATGCTATTTGGACGTTTCTACTGCTAATAGATGCTGAGCAATGCCATGCTGAGTGACAGATGAGCAGGCATCAATGCAGCATTATGCTTGAACAGCTGATAACGTCAACAAGCTTCAACACTTAGCCAAAACGAGGCTCTTAGCACATGACGCTACATGCTAACCAATGGGGCGAGGCCATTCCACGACTCCAGTTCATTGGTTGACACCTTCATTACCACTGTAAAACAGAAATCTCAGATAGCAATTACTAGATATTCTTAACCATGACAATGTGAGAGCCCGGTTAGCTCAGTCGCTAGAGCATCAGACTTTTAAGCAGTACGCTACGGCTGAGGCAATCTGAAGGTCATGGGTTCAAGTCCCATATCGGGCTGCTCTTTTTCGTTTCTTGATAAATGTATTTAATGGGAATTTGCTATCTGTGGCAGAAAAAATTGCTTATTTCACGGAATGACACTGTTTACTACATTTCTAGTGGAAATAGGGCCTAAACTGACCTGAACCTTTATGGGCATGCCTGATATTTCCCCACCTCTAGCTGACTGGCTCTGCCAGTGTGAGGCCTCATGGCAGGATACACCCCCCGCTCCCTTTCATTATTCCTATAATATAGTTACCCCCATTTTACCCCGACTTTGCCCTTCTCCCCCCTTTTTCCCCACTTTACCCCTTTTCCCCCACTCACTTGCCATCTGCTAGCCCCTGCTTCCCCCTTGTTCCCCCCCACTAGCCCTGGCTTACCCTCCCACTTGCCCTCACTTGCCCCGCAATTGCCCCCAGTTATCCCCGCTTGCCCCATCTTGTGTCCCACTTGGCCCCACTTGCTCCCACTTACCCCCCTTTTCCCCCACTTACCCCCCACTAGCCCCCACTAGCCCCCGCTTACCCTTCACTTGCCCCCTGCTTCCCCCACTTCCACCA
Source organism: Platynereis dumerilii (assembly GCA_026936325.1). Taxonomy (NCBI): domain Eukaryota; kingdom Metazoa; phylum Annelida; class Polychaeta; order Phyllodocida; family Nereididae; genus Platynereis; species Platynereis dumerilii. Next base: position 17,332,635 of record JAPTHN010000011.1, read on the forward strand.
CTTCCCCCCGCTTACCCCCCGCTTGCCCGCACTTGCCTCCCGCTAGCCCCCACTTGCCCCAACTTATCCCCACTTGCCCCCCCACTTGAAAAAAAAGATCATCTTTCCAAGATTAGGTGGAATAATCCCATGGAATTCTATGTGTGAGACTGCTTAAAGCATGTGGCGAAACCGAACCCATGTGAACATATAGGCAAAGGCCTAATAATTAAAATTTACTTACACTTTTTATTGAAATGTTTTTTTCAGGAGGATTGGGATTTTCTGGTTCATCTTCTGTAGACCTGTAAGCCAGCCTGGCTCAGAAATCGGCTGGCTGATAGATTTAGCAGGTGGCTAGCTGCTAATAGCTGCTCAGTCATAAACACAAGCCCCCCCCCCCTCCTCCCCGACCCAATTTACCACATGATTAGTTTATTTTATTTATCATTAAATTACTGACAACAAAATGTTCTATCCATATCGAATTATATATTGCCTTCAGTTGTCTGCAGTGACTGTGAATTAATATATTTCATATTTTTCAATTTCAACAGGGGGTGCTTAAGATAGCGCCTTTTTTAGGCAAATTAAGCATCGCCTGTGCCACTCTTTTTTTGCAAAATTGTTAATTATTGTACCTCCTATTGTATCTTCAACTTTGGCAAAAATAAAAACTGTCTGTCTGTCTGTCTGTCTGTCTGCTCAGCCAGGAACCTAGGTGGAGATTGCTGCTGAATCCAATACTAGCTGGCTGACAACTGGCTGCCGGATATAAGTCAATCAGGATGTGGATCTGGATCTGGATGTTAGGCCAGCAGTATTCTGGGATAATGTGTTCCATTCTGAAATAGTTCTGATAATATAAGAGTTTTTAAAAACTGTCGTTGTGGCTCTAATTGTGTCCAGTTTGTGTGTATTTACTCTCCTTGTCTGTGTGTTATTAAAATTTAAATCCAGATCGTCCATATTTATTCCGACATGTCCTTTTATGATTTTAAATGATGATGTTAATCGCACTGCTTTTCTTCTTGCTTGTAAATTTTCCCATTCCAGGTCTTTCAACATTTCAGTAACGCTGCTCCTCTGCTTAAAGTTATTTTTAACTGCTCTAGCTACTCTTCTCTGGATGTTTTCTATTTCTTTGATATTTTTTTCTGCGTGAGTGGATTCCATTCACTAGTACAATACTCAACGGTTGGTCTTACCATCGAAAGGTAGGCCAATTCAGTAATTCATTGAAGATCTATTTTTCAAATTGCTGACCTTTTTGCAATGACAACAGACAGAGCAGTTGAGGGCATACAGGAGGCTGGGTGGCCGAGTGGTTAGAGTCTCAGAGACCAGGTCTGCTCTGCTGGAGTTTTTGACTGCATGGGTCTTAGACCATCCAAGCCCGGGTGGGGCATCCATATATTCAATGAACCTTCATGACAAAATCCCAGATGGATTATTTCGGAAGAGATATTAAATTGGCAGGCAGCTCCTTGTATCATATGCAACATGAGGACTCCTGCTCTATCTCCCATCTCATCAATCAACCCTTGTGCACACACAGAACTGGGCTGAAGAGGGCTGCACTATCTATCTACTATCTATCTATTTATCTATCTACCTATCTACTAAATTTCTCTTGTCATTGAAAAGGGTCTAGTAATGTGCACTTAGCGTAAAATATATATATATTTGAGTGTCTTTAAACTTCAATTTATAAATGCTAACAAAAAACATTTTGAAAAAAAAAGTGCCTTCTGTTTCCCAGTTATATTGTTCCATTGATTTACAGTTATACTGACAAGCACACTGAATTTAGTTTTACTAAATTATTATTAACATACATATTTTTTTGTGACATTATCAGTGACCGGCACGCTACCCAAAATCATCCGGCGCATGCTACGAAAGCTTCAGCTACGTCAAGGAGAAGTCACAACCATACGGTTTACGACCTAACAAGTCTACAGGTCTACAGGTAATGCAATTGTAAAGCTTTACTATTGCCTAAAACCGCAACCCATGGTAGCCTATAGAACACACAATGCATTAATGAGCAGTGTTTTACATCATGAGTTGCAGAAGTAATTTCAGATAAATAAGTCCATCAAAGCAGAGCATACAATTCCGACTCGCTTTATTGCGGTTGACTGCAAGAAATACAAACACTATTATTATTATTATTATTATTCATTTCTATAGCGCTACCATTTGCCAGCACTCAGGCATTCATGTGCGCTTTACAATGAGTATTTAGGTACATATATACAATCGAAGCAGTGTAGACAATGTCAACTTCTGTCCAGATGTCTTCATCCGTTTGTTCTGTGTTGCTCCTCGTGGTCCACTGCTTATCATCGAGGCGAAGTCTGGCTGGGATATCGTTGTTGCACACATGCATAGGGGAGAGCGGGGCACAGTGAGACACTTTTTTTATTTTGAAGTCTTCCAAAATGTTGGCAGCAGCGAGTTAAATGAGATCAGGTCCACATTATAGATAATGATGTTGGGTATATTGTCCAGTAGTTTCAGGTTCCTACCTTTTATAATGTTTGGAGAAACTTTGAGTTATGTCCGTGCTCGTTAAGTGTCTCACTGTGCCCCATGGGTGGGGCACAGTGAGACAGCAGGCGGGGCACAGTGAGACAGGGCATCCGCTGTCATAACCGCCAATCATCAGGACCTGCGGAATTGTTCTATCAATTGTTGCATCAGAAACTACTGTACTCTAATAAAAGCAGCTGGCTAGGTGATTTTTTAGGTCCTTTTTTGAGCATGTTTTGAAACTTCATCGCATGGGACACATGCACGACTTATTTAACCTGCCGCACCTGTTACATCCTAATCAAAATTCTTCTTTGACAATCAGTAGTTTATAGCAGGTTTTTTGTTTTTAATAGTGAATTGTGAGCCATGCATTACATTCATGTTGTTTCGAGTGTATTTTGTGATGTCTCACTGTGCCCCGCTTCAAGCTGTCTCACTGTGCCCCACGCAGCTCTGTTTATAAAATTTTTGAATCCTGTGGACCGAATGCCTACATTGTGGTTCGTCATCTCACTAAACTAAGACAAACAACCAAGGTTTGAATCCCTGGCAATCGCTTTGCATTATACCATTTTTCTTTGGAATTATAACAAAAAGTCGTTTAGCAAAATTATTTACTTTTACAGGCTAAAAACAAAAATATTGAAATTCCACTCTCGATATGCTGTGTAAGCATTCAAGATATAGGACAGTCTCTCACTTACTTAATTTTTGTACTATACAAAAAAAGGTTTATCTGTAAACAGTACCAGGTAGATGCTACGGGCTTTGTCTCACTGTGCCCACCGTCTCACTGTGCCCCGCTCTCCCCTACACCAGACAGGAGGGTGATCCCCTGCAGACACAGTGACCACCCTCCCCGGCCACAACTACCAACTCACTCCAATGAAGTTCCAGGACCGGGATTCGAACCCAGGTCCTCTCAGACCAGTGGATTCAAAATCAACTGCTATAACCATTAGGCCACAGAGGAACAAACATGTATACGATTATCTAAGTCCATACAGAAGTCTATTAATAGATATTTATATAATCCCTAAATGAACATAATTGTAGAAATACTCACAAATATATAACTAAAGAGGATAATCACAAAATACTTACAATTTAGTATTCTCTGCATAATCACAAATTCTTGTAGTACAATCATCACAATCAAATGTACATCCTTACAATGTGAAATGAAATGTACAACTGCCCAGTAATGAACATAGGCCAATTATAGGAAACAACAATCAGTTGTGAAATTGCACAAGTGTGAAACACAGAATTCAACAGAGGAACATTACACAGTTATTACAGACACAATCAGTTGATCAGCAGAAGGGCCATTCTCAAATTTCGGGACAAAATGCCCTGGAAAATGTGGTAACGGAGGGGACTTTTGATGCAAAAAACCAGCATATTTGTGCAATTTAAAAATAGAAAAAAATTAAAAAAATTATGTAAGTCTTATTTTCAGAAGTACTTCATCTCAGATCAATTGTTTTTCAAATTAAATATCGATTTTTTGTGGTAACGGAGTGGACAGGAATGGTAACGGAGTGGGCACGAACGGTTTGGTTTTCTCTTGATAGTGGTTTCTAATTGGGAGATAAAAAGTTTTGATTGCATTCTATTGAATCCTGTCACCCTCAGCAATATATACATAAAATTTCTTTGAAGAGGTATCACTGGTAAGATCGGAATTGGAGGTAACGGAGTGGACATTTTAGTGGGACCAAAAAATGTTCCATTGAAAATTATGCCTTAACTTGTTGAATACCTGTTAAATGAAAATCTGCAAAGCTGTGGTAGTTTGGCGCATGTGCATCTTACGACATTGAATGGAAATTGCTCATTAAAAACAATAGCGAGTCGAGCTATGGCTGGTAACGGAGTGGACAAAAAAATTTACATAACCTAGTGACATGTCTTTTACATCAATTAATTCAATGAAATGACACAAGAAAAAAGTTAAATATAATGTATATATTAATTCAAGTCTATATTCTCAAGAAGCGTGCATAGAAACTTTGGAAATGATGGTACTTTAGGAGGAAAATTAACACTTGATTTTGTCATGTCAGGTCCAGTGACAGGGAAAAACCACTGATTTGGCACAGATTACTGGACACAATGCACCAAAAAAAAGGTCTAATAAATTACTTTTTGTTCCAAATGCAGTGGTTCTAAATAGAAATATGAATAACAGATGTGGAGTGACGCTTCAGATATCAATTGCATTCAAATTAATGTCAGGGAACTGGAGTGACGAGATTTGTCCCGAAATTTGAGAATGACCCAGAAATGAATCCAGTCAATTCACAAAATGATCGAACATATCATACTGTCATTAACACTGCCTCCATTGAGGGCTGACAGTCCTCAATCAAATACAAGTATGTTCTTGTTGATTATATGATCCTATAAGGCACCAACCGAGACATGTCTGTACAGCCAAAGGTCCACCATGATCATTTAATTATCCTCGAATCGAGCTGTAGATGAGCTTCTGGAACATCTGCCCCAATTAGAATTTTCACTTGCTCAGTCTTTATGTCCTCCAGTCCTAAATCTTGCAGATGTGAAAAGTGTTGTAATTCAGACATATTAACAGAATGTGAGTTGAAGAGCCTTGTTGTTGTCCATGCATCATTGTACTGCAGCACAGCTCCTGCTTGCTGCTGTATCTACATTTCGTAGGAGATTTCTTACACACCTTGCCAAATTTTATATTGCCTGGTGCTATCTCCTGAGGCCACCTCCAATGTTCTTCTTTGCACACCATTAACTTACCATCATTTCCTAATGTGTAACATCTTTAGATTTCTTATCCACCCCCCAGTTTTGTCATTAGGACGCAAAAACTGCAAAATTTTTCCCTCATATCCATTCTTTCTGGTTTGTTCTACCAGTTTTTGCTACCCCCTCAATTTGTTCTGCCCCCCCCCCCCTCTTTCTGTCACCTCATGTGCATTCAAGCATGACCATATGAATGCTTTCCACTTCTGCATGATTAAGGACATAGGCACTTGAGAAAGCATTAGTATATCAATGAAATTAGGTCTTACATTATTATATTGACATGTACTGGTTGTATGAATGGACTGTATAAATTATGAATGGGGTAGGTAGGCCAAGTGATGACATTACTATTGAATCCAAAAGTTAATTGCAAGTGAAGCTTGATCTTGCATTGGTGTTTACAGTTTCATAAATTCCAACATGACACTTTTTCAAATAAAGTTGCATTTTGATGACACCTTTTTTTTACACTGTTACATGAAGCAAAATTATTTATAATAATAATATGTTTTATTTTTGATCGCTTGTCACTTAATGATTTTGGGAATTGATACTGGTAGGAATGTTTTCATTCAGATTTGTCTTACTTACAATTTTTTTTACTCATTGAAAGAACTTGAAAAAAATGGCAAGAAATTTAAAAGATAGAGCCATCACAGTTCTGGAATCATTAAAAACATTGGCAGAAAGAGCCCTTAACACAATTCTGGGCCATCTCTTCAGGAAAATACGGTATCATTTATAGTTATGCAATACATTGGTTCTGACTTTCTTTTGAGACAGTCCCCATAACTTGGCTCACCTGAGGTGATTACCTGATCCACTTGGTTAAAATAATGGGGGTTTAAAAAGTTATAGACTGCAATTCCAAAGATCGATTCTTAAAAGCTGTATGTATATCTTTTAATCTAAAAGTTGCTTTAAGCAAAATTAGAGTCATATTTAACTTCTAACTGTAGTTTTTTGTAATTACCATTATAAGCCCAATGTAAACAATACTATTTTTCAGGGCAGCCACAACAGGAGGGGGGCAGGGATGTGGGCGATTGCCCCCCTGCCCTTGTCCAAGGGAGGCAGGGCCCCGGGGGGGCAAGGGTGCCCTTTAGATCGTTAAGAAAAAAAAATTATTAGGCCCCCCTTTTAATAATTTAAGGCACAAAGTATATTCAAAACTATTATTGACTCTATTTAAATTTTGTCATGCGAAATTGGCATGAATATGATTTGCCCTTTTTTGTCTGACTGCCCCTGCCACCCGTGATTCCTTCTGGCACCCCTGGTATTTTTGTTTGGTCCAGTGGTTTCGAAAGGCATGTAAAGCAGCTGCTGCAGTATGTCACACACTGCCAGCAGTTTGTATACTATTACCTTTAAAATATGTGTTCATTAGGCCAGGAGTGTTGTGAACACTTCTCTTATGCCCTATCATGTTGACGTCTAGTTTATCCATAGAGGGCGGGAATCACAAAATTGAACTTAAAGGCCCGTTCACATATTCACGATTTCTAATTGACAGTGGTGCACGTCAAGACCACAGCAAAATCACAGGGTACAGTGTGCATTCAGCTGTGACAGCTTGGATGAATCCAGCATGCAGTTGGCGTCCACTGTGCGATGCAGTGCTACAGGTCACGTCATGCTATATGACGTCACAACAGAGTTGAACTGTCTTGGTCTCTCTGTCACTTCGAGACACAGACTTGTCCATGACGACCCACACAAGGCGTGAACAAGGTGCGCTGCAACATTGCGACGTTTCTACACGACGCTATCAGCACGTGCATTAATAACAGACAGTACGCATAGTTCACGGCCACCAATCGTTCGTCTCCTTGGTGACAGATCACCACAGTAATCAAATTTTGTCAATGTCAATCTTGTCGCACGTCTAACGTACGTGCTTGGTGCGGTGTCTTTATGACTACAATGCGTCCAATATGCCATTTTCTTGACGCCACCTTGTCACCCTGAGAATTTCGGCAAGCTGAATTTTTTCTGCAGACCCAGCGTTCACTCTGTGATTCCCTGCTTCACGCTTCATTAAGCAGCGTCTACCTCACGTCATGCAGCGTCTGCTATTGATTCTGGTCAGCGTCCAGTCTGTGTCAGGCAGCGTGCAGCCTGTGTCAGGTCAAAATGCCTGACGCAGACCACTGTCAATTCCAAATCGTCAAGATGTGAATGGGGCTTTAGGAGGAAACCTTTTCAGTTTGGGGCAATCCTGGGGTCTATGATTTGCACAGTGTTAATCTGCTAATTGCAATTAGGCTATTGACACCTCTTTGAGACAATCAAAGGGTTGATTGGCCAATGCATGACACCTCTTGATTAGGCCAACAATAGCTGGTGTCATCATCCTCTAATTGCAATGAAAAGCAGCATTGCATGGATGACAGTGGAGGCAAAAGCCTGTCATGCTGGGCCTTCAGATCGGCGCGGAAGTCGTCGCAAACCAATCGGCGGCGGCTGGCCAGCTAATCAAAGTGGGTAGTGGCTGCTGGCTAGCTAATTTTTCAGAGGCTCAGCCGCAAATCGGCGGCGGCGTACAGGTCTGATCTTCTGGCTTTTTCTCATCTACCAGATCCCTTCCAACCATCCTTACACTTCACCTGATGAGTTGAAATATATCCAGAAACACCAGGACGAGTCTGTTATCATGTATGAGGTAAGACATTATCATTAGATTATAATTATTATCAAGTCCGAGTCTAAAAACTGCCTGAAAGTATTGAAAGAATAATATTAGTGAAAACTTTTCGTCATTTCACACAGTTGCCACCAGGGAAACTTAACGTCGCAAGTAGTGCACATCTGTTGATTTTTTTAAGTTACAGTCGATATCACCAATGATCTATACATAGAGGTCACTGGATATCACGCTCAGTGATCATGCTAATGTGCAAAACAATACAAAAAATCTAATGACAAAGCCCAAGAAACAATAATCAAATTTGTATGTTGACACCTTCATTGCCACTGTACAACAGAAATCTCAGATAGCAATTACTAGATATTTTTAACCATGACAAAGCGAGAGCCCGGTTAGCTCAGTCGCTAGAGCATCAGACTTTTAAGCAGTACGCTACGGCTGAGGCAATCTGAAGGTCATGGGTTCAAGTCCCATATCGGGCTGCTCTTTTTCGTTTCTTGATATATGTATTTAATGGGAATTTGCTATCTGTGGCAGAAAAATTGCATATTTCACGGAATGACACTGTTTACTACATTTCTAGTGGAAATAGGGCCTAAACTGACCTGAACCTTTATGGGCATGCCTGATATTTCCCCACCTCTGGCTGACTGGCTCTGCTCTGCCTCTGTGGCCTGTGCCACTGTGAGGCCTCATGGCAGGATACACCCCCCCCCCCGCTCCCTTTTATTTTATTTTATTTTATTTATTTTTTTTTTTTCGTGTTTACATGTTATATATATATATAAACTTTTATTTTGACAAACTGAATATCAAAAAAGATACATGTGTCATCAATAATACAAAGCAAAATCATCAATAATACAAAGCAAAATCAAACTCTAAACTAGTCTACGGAAAGTTAAAAACATGGTTAAGTATATCATCATTACAATACTGGTCCCAGTTCTATTGATTAAAATGTAAATGTTGTTGTTGTTTTCCTTTTGTTTTTTCTTTCTTTCTTTAAAGAGTGTCCAATGTCAGTTTAGATTTATTTATCAAGTAAAACATAGTTTAAAAAATGTCCATATAGATGTAATATCAGTCCTTAAAACATTATACAAAAATATGTCGGATTGACCAGCAGCAACTGCTTAAAGGCCCTCAAACATAAAATTAGTCCTGTCGATATTCCTAAACAAAAACTACATCTAGTTAGCAATTTACATATCTTTCAATGATTCAAACATTATAAGGTATACAGTTGTTAACAAACATTTAATATATTCTGAAAGATATGCCTTACACATATCTAGCATTCAAACATACATTTAGTACCAAAATTCATTTTGCAAACTCTTTACTCACAAGTAGGGAGGCACAGCTAGACAGCTAAAAATACACAGAAGGATATTTACGTTTCATTAATTTCTTAGCTACACTTACATTACTTTGTTTAGGTAAGAGCCTATAGCCTGTATCACATCCGGTCTTTTATCTGACATCAGTGCAATAAATTTTTCACTTTCACCAAGACTACTTAAGTTTGGCATAAGGCTACTAACTCTGTCAAAAAGCTCTGATCTTGGGATATCGTTATTAGTACAAATTAAGAGGCAGTGAATCTCGTCTTCTATGTCGTCAGTATTACATTTGTCACACTTTCTCTGTTCTATCGGAATTTTCGGTATGTTATGTCTGCCTGTTTCAATTTTTAGATTATGGGAGCTTACTCTGAATCTGGCAATGTTGCTGTATGTTTTCTTTGAGAGGTTTAGATTTAGATATGGTTCTAGACAGTAATTTGTCTTAAACATTTTATATGTGCGCAGTTTGGGAAATTTATCCAAGTTATTAATCTCATTCAAAATTCTGGACTGTTCCTCTGAATATAGTTTAAGTTTGATTTCCCTTAAGGTTTTGCCAGGCTCATTGGTTAGCCAGGCAATGTTAGCATTTGTCATTATTTTTGCTATCTTACTGTACCAATTTTTCTGACCAGCATTGTGATTAATTATCTGTATATTTAGGCATTTATGTAAGATATCATCACTTGGGAGATTTTTAATTTTAGCCCAGTAGCTTACTCCAGTTAGTTGTTGCCTAATCTTAAGGGGAAATCTTCCTGTTTCTGCATACACCGCTAGTGTTGGCGTTTGCCGTCTCACATTGAGAACATGTTTAAGAAAGCTAATTTGAATTTTCTCAATTTGGGGGATTTCTGCTGCACCAGACCAAAAGGCGCTGTTATATTCAAGGATTGGAAGTACATAACTGTCAAACATTTTTAAAGCAAGTGAGGGGGATATGTGGCCTAGGGAAGGTTTCATGCGCCCATACAGTGTAAAGAGCGCCTTTTGGGCTTGCGATGCTATGTAATCTGCCATCTTTTTATGTATGTTTCTTTGATTACAAATTGTATGTCCTAAGTATTTAAATACTTCGACATTTTCAATTTTCTCGCTGTTATACTGGAAATGCGCTTGGTTTTTTTTTATTATTCCCGTAATATAGTTACCCCCATTCCCATTTTACCCCAACTTTGCCCTTCCCCCCCTTTTCCCCCCACTTACTTGCCATCCCCTAGCCCCCGCTTACCCTTCACTCGCACTTGCCCCACTTACCTCCCGCACTTGCCCCTCAAATGAATGTTCAACACACCTATGAATCAAGGGTATGGTCATATGTAATAGTCAAACATTCTTCAAACCTCTCAACCAAAGGTATGACTTACGTGAGACTGACACATTTAGCCAAACGTTACAACCAAATGTTCTTCAAACTTCTCAACCAAAGGTATGACTTACGTGTGACTCGAACGTTAGGCCAAACTATAAAACAAACCATCTGCCAACCTCTTACTAAGGTTGCGACCTACATTTGGTTTTCCATCTGAGTGCAACATAAATTTGGAAATTACCTTTGCCCTACCTTTGTCATACGTTGTTTGGCCCAATGTTTGATTCTAACCGAAATAATTTTGTAGCGAAAGGTTTGATTTACCTTGCTGCTCGGGAGGGGAGGCCATTTGATTAGTCATGATCAAGAGAAGGCCTTTTGACTTGTCATAACTGATCCTACTTCGTAAGGGTTTTAATAATCGACATTGGCACAGTAAGGGGCCGTTCGGAATTTATGGCTGGGGGGGTGGGAGTTTTGCTGGAACTTCCCGTCAAAAATTGATACCCCCCTTGAGTTTCATGCGGATTTTTAGTACCCCACCCCTAGGTTTCACACGTATTTTTAGTACCCCCCCCTCAACATACAAAGCAATACACACATTTATACTGTTATATATGGCCACGCATATAGATTCGCGTCGTTTCGCGAATTTTGGCGCGTAAAAAAGTCCAAATAAAATTAGTTTATGCGTGTTTTTTAGCATTTTTCTTTGTTAAAATTTCTTACCCCCCCCGTTGAAAGTGTTGTCAAAAATTAATACCCCCCTTAATACACGTGTGAAAAGTTTGTACCCCCTCGGCCAAAACTCCCATCCCCCCAGTAATAAATTCTGAATGGTCCCTAATGGTACTGCAGCAAAAAAATGACTTGGTGAAATTTTTTTACTTTTTGCCATGTGTTTGACAATAACTTGTATATGAAATAAGCCAATTTTTAAAAAAATCTGTATGATCGTTTTTCTAAAATTTGATAACTGCCAAAATTGATGCATGCAAAATCTGCAATTAATTAGTGTGTTTGTGCCCATTGAGTTGTTACAGAAATAAAGTATTTTAACCTTTTTCTTCAAATTTGTGGCAAATGTATTGGTGTACATCCATGGGAAGACATTTCTGACATTTTTTGTGTGACAATGGATTTCTAAAATGCTTTATTCTGTGGTACATAACCAAAAGCTCAATTTATGACTTTTAAGCAGTCATCAGGCCAAACATGCTGTTACCATGGCAAACAAACGAGTCAGTGAAATTTTTTTGTTTTTCATTTTTGGAATGTATGGGTCCCATAGACTACCTGTGCAAAATTTTAGAAAAATCTGTATGATCAAACTACCATACTTGAGTCACCTTAAAGTTCAGCGTCATTCGAGCTCTAGGTCTCATCGCATGTGACCTGGCTCGAGAATCTGTGATGCCTCAGTTGTTTGCTTGCACTCGAAGGGAGCTGACCACTGCAGCTTGATGCTTTCTAACTCCAGCAAATTGTCAAATAAATCGTCTGGCAAGCATAAGACAAGGAGTCAGAGTGATTCTGCAACTGAAGAGAAAACGACCACGACAAAATCCAGCGTCAATACAAGCCAGAGAGTGAGAAACATGACCCTTCTGGCTCAGTTAGCAAGGAAGTCATATAATGGTGTCGTTGAGCGATAATTCCTCAATGGCGGGAAACGCAACCCGTTCTGGACAATCTTGACCTCAGGCAGGTCCACAAATGGATCCTACCGCCCTTTTGCTACAGGTATGTCTAAGTAAGCAGACAACATGGTTTCTTTCAATACAAGTTTGAAGGACAATATGCAGCAAATGACCAAACTGTCAAAACAAGTTTGAAGAATGGTAAACAACATTAACATCATGATCAGGATGACAGTGTGCTGACCATAGCCAGGATGAATACAGTGATGGCTATCTGGAACTGGAGGATGAAGAAGCTTTGCTGGGAAGCCCAGACAGAAGACAAGTGAACAAGTCTTGATATGCACCCGGAGAGCCAGCAGCTGGGTCCAGCTCCGGGGAGCCACTCCAGAAGAAAAACAAGTTTCTGAGCCATATGAGTGCAGAGGCAAAATGTGCTAATCCACAAGGGCAAGAGATTGATGCAGGAACTCAAAGAAATTTATGAGTCATTGCATCGCTGCGGTGGTCCGCTCGGAGGGAGACGGTACGGGCTCTAGCACCAGGTCACTATCGTTTGCCTGTCACCAAGAAGCGGGATTAGTCTCCTGAAATCAAATTAACATTGAAAGTATTGGGTATGATCATGCATGATGATTCATGAAGTACCATTTTCACAGTGCAACCATCCACTTATTTACATATCATGTTTACAGGCAGGAAAAAAGTGACTCTCCACAGGATATCAAATCTTGATATCATCATCTGCAAACAACATCAATGTCTCAATTCTACTAGCTCTAAAAATATTTCAGCTTTTATGAGCAGCCATCAGATAAACAAACAATTTTGTGTATGCAGTTCTATCTATGTGTGATCTGGGACATTCAATTTCTGTTTTAATAACCAGGTGGAAAATCGATTTTAGTTTACTCTACAAACACAACATAAAACTGTACCAGTGCTGTTGCAAGAGATGATGTTGCAAAACTAACAGCTTGTGAGCTTACAGCAGCTATTTTAAGAGAGGCAGTCGGCCAGAGCTCACTTTCTTTTTTTCTCCTAGTGCAGTCTCTGTGATCTAGAATGCAGTTGATATCAGGGTCAGACACTGTTCTACATTTCAGCATTCAAGTAAGTGTTTCATTGCATGTATAAAAAATTATAGTTTACATAGTCATATCATAAATTACAGTCGACGAATGTCAAGTGCTTACAGGATTGGACTGAAATGTTCCTTGTGAGGTTAAAAGCCTATCCATGCCACGTTATTCTCTATAACTCATAAGCAACTTCTGAGGTCAAATTGTATACTTTTATATCAAAACAAGTCACCAACTAAGGATCATTGCGGTCACGAGTTACTAAATGGCATATTGACAGTTCATTTCAATGCAATGGGACAGCAGGACCTGTTGTGAGGTCACTAGGTCATTGACCTCCACTAGCAAATGAATGCGAGTACTTGTCATCCGTCGATTGTAACATTATAGGACACAGATTTAGACAAGATGAATCTCTTGTGCGACTTATATATCGAGTATTGATAATGAACTATAACGCATGGACTATGTATGCAATTATTTTTTATCAAGCAATAATTATCTTGACTTTTTTGTCATTTGCATATTATCATTTGTTGTCAGACCTAGTTTCTTGGCCTGCATATATATCTCAATTGAAACTACATTGATCACCATATGTATTCATATTGATATTTTAACAATTATATTCACCAGATTCACAGATTGTGTTGTGTAGCTGACACCATGGCCGTTCGTGGCCACCAATATCAAAAAGAAGAAAAGAAAAACTATCCCGGAGAAGCACAGGTATCTTGAGAAGGTGTATTTATTGACTAAAGGAATATGTACGACATAAAATATATCTATCATCACCTTTTTCAAGGCCGGATTAAGGCAGCATGAGGCCCTAGACTGAACCTCAATGTGAGGCCCCTTGCTTGACCTGACCTGAGACTGCCAATCGCCACAGAATTCTCCTTGTGGTTCCCAATTCCTGTAATAAAAGCCAATATATGGACCACTTTTTGCTCGATTCTGAGTCTCCTATATGAAAATATACGTTTATAATAGTAGCCAACCAGAGAGAAGTCAGTCTCTGTCTAATACTGCATTTGAACCTGTTCTATTTGATTTGATATACATTTCACAGGTATAATTTCATGAGACTACGCAGCTCTTCAAGAAATTATCAACCGTACAATTTAAATTGTAAAAATTTGAGCAAAACATTGAACGCTTTCTTTGTGCCATTACCACAAAAAATCTGCAATAATCATGAAAATATTTCCAATAATCATGATAATGTCTACAAAAATTATGAAAAATGTGCAAAATAATTGTGGCCAACATTTCTTCCAAGATAATAGCACATTTTCATCCAAGATAATGATAGGAATGTTTCCACAATAGTCATGGACATTTTTTTACTTGTATTATAATTTCACGATAATTGGAAATTCTAATAATGGCATCAATTTCTCAGGTAATTGTACTAATTTGCACACGATAATTGCGGTTATCATGGAAATTTCTATGACTATTGCGGAAATATGTACAGTTATTGCAGAAATTTCTTCAGTTATCTATCTTAATAAAGTTCATGTTCTTGAGCCACATATCTTTCACCTTTAGGATTGAGGAATCTGGGTGGCCCACAACAGCCAAATTCGCACAGGGTACTTACATTGTCCCAAAGAGGCACCAGAGGCACTTTTGGTAGTTCAACGGACCCTAAATTTGTTATTTCCATCTTTTCATGTGCTGCAGCAGTTTTGAAAATCCAGCCTTGAGCATCATGTAGTCTGTTATGCGCATGCGTCGTAACCAGGTAACCGTCCGCCATCATGAGGCTCTGTTATGCTACGTTGAGTTGCCTAGCAACCTTGGCATGACGTCATTGAGATAAAGAGCGCTTGGCGTGACGTCACATGTATGTTAGATTTTTTGGAAACCAGTAATCATCCACCAGTCACCACCAGTCCAATTCCAGTTCATTTGCATACTAAATGTGGCGGATTTAACAATGCACAAATCTGCCGTTCCTTGCTTGCCTTTACGTCATTGTGAAAGGGCTTTAATCCAAGTAAAATATGTTGGCTAAATTATATTAAAGTAGACTCAATTAAGTAGTCAACTCAGGTCACTGCATCAAGTCACCCAGCTGACAATGCACATGAAGATCACATCATTAACAAGGACAAGGGGGTAAAAGTGATGAACATGAAAATTACCCCACATTTTCATTGGATAAACATTGTGATGCCCGTCTGTCACCAGATTATCACTTGATAATTTTACTTAGATAAACATGTGAATTTAGGTCTCAACAGTGTGTGACCCAGTGGGCTTTTCTAGTTGTACATATTCCTGTTAATATCCCAGTGGGCACACGACATAAACCCCAATGTTGCTAATTGGTGGAGGGCTGGTCTATTGGTCACGTAGATATGTATAGTAGAGATTATGTCGCCCCAACGTGAACACGACGTCGGGGTTTTTTTACAACATTGCCACAACGTCGCAAGATATCATCGAACTCCTGACATTGCCTCGATCACAATGTTGTAAAACGTCGCCACAACGTTGCATGCTAACGTCAAATATTTGACGAAAAGTGTGACGTCGTTGCAACGTTACTGCAACGTTGATGTGCCCATGGGGATGGTAATAAATTTGAGATAATTTTTGAATTTCTGAGATTATCTTAAAAAAAATTCTACAATTTTTCTGCCAAATTTCTGCAAGTATGCATAAATAATCTTTTTAAAAACACGTATTTCAATGCTACATGATCTGAAATGATAGATTGGGGACACTTTGGGAACCCTGCACAGGATAACAGTTTTGTTAGCTCCAATGAAAACTAGCAAATTAATAAGTTTACCCATCAAACCAGCCAGATTAAGTATGAAAGATGCACAGGATAACAGTTTACTTAGCTTCAGTGAAAACTAGCAAATTAACTAGTTTACCCATCACACCAGCCAGATTAAGAAGGCAAATTAACTAGTTTTACCATCACACCAGCTAGATTGTGTATGAAAGATGCACAGAATAATAGTGTTGTTAGCTTCAGTGAAAACTAGTAAATTAACTGGCTTTAACATCACACCTGCCAAATTAAGTATGAAGGATGCACTGGATAACAGTTTTGTTTGATTCAGTGAAAACTAGTGAATTAACTAATTTTACCATCAAACCAGCCAGATTTAGTATGAAAGATGCTTAGGATAACAGTTTTGTTGGTTTCAATGAAAACTAGCAAATTAACTAGTTTACCCATCACACCAGCCAGATTAAGAAGAAAAGATACACTGGATAACAGTTTTGTTTGCTTCCGTGAAAACTATCGAATTAACTAGTTTACCCATCAAACCAGCCAGAGATTGAGAGAAAGAATAAAAATGTACTGGATAGCATTTCTCTTAGCTTCAGAGAAAACTAGCTAGCAAATCAACTAGTTTTACCATTACACCAGCCACATTAAGTATGTAAGATGCACAGGATAACAGTTTTGCTAGCTTCATTGAAAACTAGCAAATCAACTAGTTTACCAGACACACCAGCCAGATCAAGTATGAAAGATGCACAGGATAACACTGTTGTTACCTTTAGTGAAAACTAGCAAATTAACTAGTTTAACCATCACACCAGCCAGATTATGTACGAAAGATGCACAGAATAATAGTGTTGTTAGCTTCAGTGAAAACTAGTAAATTAACTGGCTTTAACATCACACCTGCCAAATTAAGTATGAAAGATGCACAGGATAACAGTTTTGTTAGCTTCAGTAAAAAACTAGTTAATTTGCTGTTACCATCACAGCTGCCAGATCAAGTAAGAAAGATGCACTCGATAAGAGTTTTGTTAGCTACAGAGAAAACTAGTTAATTAACTAGTTTTACCATCACACCAGCCAGATTAAGTTTGATTTGAATTTGATTTGATTTGATTTGATTTATTTATTCAAAAGAACAATACGTGAACAATACGTGAACAATACAAGAACAATGGGAGTTTAAGTAAAAAATTACATCGTAACTCCCACTAACTAGCAGAATTAAACATTTTCAAATTAGTTATAAAATTCTTGATTGACACTGAATTTATAGTTCTTTCATCTAAATTATTCAATTTATTTACAATTCGATTGCTCCAAAAATATTTTCTTTTATCAGTACGGCTATAAAACACATTCAGCTGTTTATTATGACCTCTACTTCTATGTACAAATTTATAAACTTCTTCATTATCATTTATATTGAGATTTGTATGACAATTAATAACTTTGTAAAACAATATTAAATCAGAATTTTTTCTTCGAATTTCCAATGAATCTAAATTCAAAAAATGTAATCTTTCTTCATACGAAACATTTTCATAGTTCAATATACGTCGGGTGAAATACCTTTGCACACGCTCTACTTTGTCTTTATTACATTGAAAGATGCACAGGATAACATTGTTGTTTGCTTCAGTGAAAACTAGCAAATTAACTAGTTTTACCATTGCACCAGCCAGATTAAGTATGAAAGATGCACTTGATAACAGTTTTGTTGGCTTCAATGAAAACTAGCAAATTAACTAGTTTACCCATCACACCAGCCAGATTAAGTATGAAAGATGCACAGGATAACAGTTTTGTTAGCTTCAGAGAAAACTAGCAATTAACTAGTTTTACCATCACACCAGCGAGATTGTGTATGAAAGATGCACTGGATAACAGTTTTGTTAGCTTCAATGAAAACTAGCAAATTAATTAGTTTAACATCACACCAGCCAGATTAATTATGAAAGATGCACTGGATAACAGTTTTGTTAGTTTCAAAGAAAACTAGCAAATTAATTAGTTTTACCATCACACCAGCCAGATTATGTGCGAAAGTTGCACAGGATAACAGTTTTGTTAGCTTCAATGAAAACTAGCAAATGTATTAGTTTACCATCACACCAGCCAGATTAAGTATGAAAGATGCACAGGAAAACATTGCTGTTAGCTTTAGAGAAAACTAGTGAATTAACTAGTTTACCCATCACACCAGCCAGATTAAGTATGAAAGATGTACAGGATAACAGTTTTGTTAGCTTCAGTGAAAACTAGCAAATTAACTAGTTTAACCATCACACCAGCCAGATTAAGTATGAAGACTGGCTTATCTGAGGATTGGGGCTATTTATAATTACAAACCAAAAGGATGGGACATACATTCTTCTTCATGCTGGACTATAATAATTTATTGAAAGCAGTATGGCATGACTCAGTCATGATCCCAGAACCTTTCCATTAAATTTTGATATTTATTAATAAATGTATATTGGTGCACCAATTTTGCTAAATTCTCGCCCAATACATATCAATTGACATAAAAATTTTAATGATATAAGTGAGAAATCACTTATTTTTAAAACATGGAGAGGAAGATACACAAACAAGTTTTATGTTGCTTTGTCCTCAATTGCTTAGTGCCGTGCCTTAATAGGCCTCAGATGAAAGGAAAATGTGATTTTACACAGGTTTCACTGTTCAGATGTAGGCATTTTAATGCAAAATACAGCAAAACTTCAACCTCTAAAAATTAATTAATTCGGCTGAAATTTTGCACACTGCTTCCAAATGGTCAAAGGATAAAAGTTTGGGGGTACCATCAATGAAATTGAGACATGTATTTTTTTGGATCACCCTAGTCCCACACTAGGGTGGTCCACATTCCTATGGGAAAAATCAAATCTTGTAAAACCCCCAATTTGAAAGTAGAAATTGATGACCACATAAGTAAAACAAACACACGTAAAATTTCAGGACTAGATTGGGCATCCTTGACATACCAAAAAAAAAGGTTATTTGATCAAAATAATTGGTCATTTTTGCAAATACCGATGATTTTGAGGTCTGCTGCAGGGGAATCGCATGTTAAACTTCAACGGCTTTGTGCCACCTCTAAATATTAATTGCTTTTGCTGAAATTTTTACCTTCTATAGATACAAGATCACAATGCAAGATTCAAATCAGAGAAATTTAGAAGAAAGTGTTTTTGGACCACCCTATCCCACACAAACTATAAGAAAGTTCATAATGCCATTAATACAGCAAATTTGAAAACAGGAATGTTTTGCTATTGTACAAAACTAGCAGAAAAGCTAGTTTTTACAATACCAGAGGCGACATCAAGCAGTGAACAAGTGAGTTATGTTGCTCTAGCCACTCCTGTCATCTGGTGTCAATTTGAAAAACTACCAAAAATTGTAAAGTCCTTAACTTCTGTGCTCTGTAGTCCTTGCTTTGCAGAAGTCCTACAGATTCTCTATTAATCAGTTGGCTTCTTATTGTTATTTTGATGAGTAAAATAAAAGAAAAGTAAATATAATATCACTAAAGTTTTTGTGAGCTTATAATAAAAATTTGAAAAGACATACTTGCACAGTTTGAAGCGTACTATTTTTATTTCTTCTTCTTCCGAATAGGTTCAGTCCACAATTCAAAAGCACTTGACATGAAACTGACGTGGGTAGAATTATACAAGTCATACAAATATCCTTTTTAAAACATTTTTTTAAGCATTTTCAAATCAGAGCATATTGAATACAATTGCTTTAAGTAATTTGTGAATCTGGTATTACATGGATTAAAGGTGAGGAGTCCATCACAGATATAGTGATATCCAATATATATATATACCGTAATATGGGGTGAATTGGGACAGTTTTTGGCTGTTTTTTTTTTTTGCTATAGAATGGAGAAAAATCATCCCAGAAATAAAAAAAATTGTGTCAAATTGTGTCCGACCAAAAGGTCTAATTATCCTTATGAGCTTCAATTGATATCTTAAATTACCAAGGATCGGGGCCCAGAAAACCACTGTCCCAATTCACCCCTCACTTTGGGGTGAATTGGGACAGAGACTTATCTCAATAACTTGTACTCCCTACCCTGTTTAATTGATTTATACTTGTTCATAAACATTAGAAAATATGTTTAGCACCCCCAAAAAGTCACTCTTAGTAAAATGTTAAGTCTATTAAGTGCAAAATATTCATTTTTTAACATAATGTAATAAATCACTGTGAATTGACAAAATTTTAGTTATCTGCTAATTTAACAAGTGATGAATAATCTTGGACTAAATCCACAACATATGATGTTCAAAACCCCTCATAACCCATATTAAAACAGTTTTCATTCCTCCAATTAACTAATTACAGTCCAATTAAGAAATAAACATAGGATAGGTCAGAACCTATATTTGAACCACATACAAGAGGTATTACTGGAAAACACCATTTTTGCAGTATGACTGGGTGTCAAGTGTATTCATACTCCATTAGAAGGATGAAAATGTGTCAGACGCATATTTTCTTGGTTCTTTTTAGTTGATCTTCTATTTATTAACAATTCTGGCTCATTGAATCACCATTATTATTGAAATTTTAAAAAATTATTAAAAAATATGTTTTTTTCTGTTTCGTGAATGATTGCCTTTAAATCACATGAAACATGTTGGAATAACTTGTCTAAAATAACATTAAAATTTAGCCACCTATCGCTAATGCACAATAGGGCCTTTGTGGCTGTTACAAGCAGCATCAGACCGTAAGTTTAGACCACCTGAAATTACTGTTTATCACACATACTCAAGTAAGTGATAAAAATAGAGCAAGTTTTCACTATTGTAGAACTTCCCTGACACATGGGCAAGAAAACCCATGCAGAAATTTTTCAGCTGAGCACCTATTTTCCCATATATTGCCGAAAAACGGACATGGCCTAAACTTTTGTCCGCTACTGTAAGTTTGCAGTCAAGAAAATATACTTCTAAGCAGATAGTTCTGCTCTACATCTGAGATGCAAACTCCAAATATAGTTTCCTTGCCTGGGTTATGTGTAAGATAATAGGCCTATTATGTCTATTTGAGGCATCATCATATACATGTAAAATTGTAAATGAGTGCCAGGAGAGTTTTCATTCACCTAAAGATGGGAGATGGAGAGACCAAGATGGAGAGACCAAATTGGAGAGACCGAGATGGAGAGACCAAGATGGAGAGACCGAGATGGAGAAACCAAGATGGAGAGACCGAGATGGAGAGACCGAGATGGAGAGATCGAGATGGAAACACCGAGATGGAGAGACTGAGATGGAGAGACTGAGATGGAGAGACAGAGATGGGGAGACCGAGATGGAGAGACCGAGATGGAGAGACCGAGATGGAGAGAATGAGAGGGAGAAACCAAGATGGAGAGACCGAGATGGAGAGACCGAGATGGAGAGACTGAAATGGAGAGACTGAGATGGAGAGACTGAGATGGAGAGACTGAGACGGAGAGACTGAGATGGAGAGACTGAGACGGAGAGACTGAGATGGAGAGACCGAGATGGAGAGACCGAAATGGAGAAACCAAGATGGAGAGACCGAGATGGAGAGACCGAGATGGAGAGACCGAGATTGAGAGACTGAGACGGAGAGACTGAGATTGAGAGACTGAGACGGAGAGACTGAGATGGAGAGACCGAGATGGAGAGACCGAGATGGAGAAACCAAGATGGGGAGACCGAGATGGAGAGACTGAAATGGAGAGACTGAAACGGAGAGACTGAGATGGAGAGACCGAGATGGAGAGACTGAGATGGAGAAACCAAGATGGAGAGACCGAGACGGAGAGACCGAGATGGAGAGACTGAGACGGAGAGACTGAGATGGAGAGACAGGGTTCCCACAAAATTTTATGACGGGAATTCCATGACCAAATTTCGGATTTTCCACGACCAATGTTTTACTCGTTGAGGTCGAGATTCACCCCGAAACGAATTCACGCGATGACCATCGTTCACTGTCCGGCCATCTGATCAACCATCTGACTACCATAAGCTCCCAAATGTGTTAAATTTTAGCGCGAATCGTAGTCAAAATGTGAATTTTCCATGACTTTTCAAAATATTTTGAATTTCCATGTTTTTTCCATGACTTTCCATGACCACTATTTTTTCCATGACTTTCCCTGACTTTCCATGACTGTGGGAACCCTGAGAGACCGAGATGGAGAAACCAAGATGCAGAGACCGAGATGGAGAGACTGAGATGGAGAGATCGAGATGGAAAGACCGAGATGGAGAGACTGAGATGGAGAGACAGAGATGGGGAGACCAAGATGGAGAGACCGAGATGGAGAGACCGAGATGGGGAGACCGAGACGGAGAGACCGAGATGGAGAGACCGAGATGGAGAGACTGAAATGGAGAGACCGAGATGGAGAGACCGAGATGGAGAGACCGAGATGGAGAAACCGAGATGGAGAGACCGAGATGGAGAGACCGAGATGGAGACGGGGAGCCAGAGGCATGTAGCCAAGGGCTGATAGTCAGAGGCAGAGAAAGATCGAGAGAGACAGACAGAGCAGGACTAGCGTCCAAAGGGAAAACCTAGTAAGTCACATTTAGGACATTCTGAGAAAATTGTCTTTTAAATTCCAGTCCTTGCAGTAAGAGATGGATCAACTGGGATTTTCCAGTGTCATTCTGGGGTAATGGGCCACTTCTTGAAAATCTAAACTTAATAAATATATAGAAACATGCCCCAGAATTCCGATTTTGACCTTAACTCAATTTGGCCCAAAATGTGACTTACTAGGTTTTCCCTTTGGACGCTAGAGGAGTCCTCAACCTATTATACATTTACCCCATCTGAGGTCTATAGAGCTACTTTCCCAGCTTAGACACTGGTACAAGGGACCACTAATTTTTAAAACGTCTCCTCTGCTATCTTCCCTCCAACCAAATACCTATAAAACTGACCATGTGCGGGATCTTTCAGCTACTCTAAAAGAATGCCAATGAGTGTGACAACTAGAATAAGGACATATATCTGCGAAAACATTAGAGAATCTATATACTTTCAAAATGACGTCCTCGTAAAATATGTATGCCTCTTTGAGTGACAGTGAAACTGATTTGACATTCAAGGCTGGTTAATATACAATGCCCATTTAAATTTTAAGCATGACATTCAATTTGCATATAGTAGAGGTTATATCTATAGGCCTTGTAGTATACCATTGCACAGTAGCAAGTAAATCAATTATGTTTGTTTATAACAAAGACAAAAATAGGATAATATGTTGAAGAAAAAAGTTGGATAGAAGGCAGTCTGTCTAACCTTTTGTGGCTTTTGATTTATAAATGGAACTACTTACACAAGAGGATGTATTTTGTTTTGTTCAATTTGTAGTTGGGAAAATGGAATTGTGTGGTAAATATTTATTCATGTTATTAGAATAGAGATGATTTTATTATATTTAGTTTTTGGAAGGTAAATGTCTGACTATCTTCATTTGTGGGTCCTAGGTTTGAATCACATGCAGCTTTAGTATCGTCCGCAGATAATGGTGTTCAAATTTCTCGGAAAATGTAATGGGAGGAGATCAACGATAAAACCATGGAGGTATAACTCGTTGATAAGATCAAGCAAGATTACTTCTTCTCCGCAGACTTAACAGCAGACACCACTTTGGAAAGTATGTTCATGAATGCACCAAAACAAGCAACTGCATGATCAAATCAAAGTTAATATTCCAATGTCTTCTTTGATATTATTTTCTATTCAAGTCCCATAATAACGAATGTGTCTGCCATGCCCATATCTGCAATGCAACAACAACTCATGGCTCATTGACATATATTTATACATAGTCAAAGTCTTTAAAACATCGGAAAATGATGCCTGGATTTCATAAATTAAATGATATGTCTTACCATAAACTCTCTGTCTCGCATTGGTGGTGCTGTAGAGGAAAAATGGAACAGATGTGCTCCTTTGATCGGAACCAGCACAGATTCCTGTCAGGTAAGTGTCGATGACCTCGAACCACCCAGCATCAGTAGAGCATGAATGGTAAATACTCATTATTTCAAAGGTCCTGCTTAATGCTCGTGTTGGAATTTTCTCCATCCTGAAAAAGGTAATTGAATCTTTTGATGACAAGCTAAGAGTCCTGTGAACATTTTTAATACAAAGGCAAAAAAAATCTGTTGCCAATGGGTCAAAATTTGAAAACCTTGAAATTTCAGCTGAAAAAAGTTTTGAAAATTTTTAGCTCCTGAAATGCCTTTTAAAGTTTGTGTTGGGTAGGTCAAACAATCAGCTATCACTGCACTTTCATGTCCAAGAGTCCCAATGCCCTGCTGATCTGTACTGAGGTGATAAACATAGCAGTAATGTTTTTCAACTGTCATTTAAATCACACTTTTGGCTAAAACATCCTGACCACTTAGGGCTAAACAATATATTGCCAATGATTAGGCAAGTTTGTTGCACATTTTGGGCCAAGTTCCAGGTCTCTAGTGCCAATGGTTGCTGAGAAACTGCATTTCTATAAATTAAAATACCAAATATGTGTGTCATTAGCATCATGCCTATAACTTGAAATCTGTACCACTTAGAGCTGAAGAATGTATTACCAACAGATCGGAAAGTGGCTATTCTGCACACAATGAGCTATATTTCAGGTCTCTATGACCAATATTTATTGAGATAGAACAAGTCCTTCAACCAGAAATTTACAAAAACAAACAAAAATACTCTTTTCATCAATAGTTTGGATTCTGAATGATAAAGATGATCTCCACTACTCCCTCTAGTGCCCAATGTCTTTGCTAAACCATATTTCAGATGCCAGACAATGGTAAAATGTTACTGGCACCCCATATTTGGTTAGTAGTTTCAGGGAAGAATCAAACTTCATACTAAGCATGTCAGATGCAAGGAAAATGCAAAAATGTTATATAATAGTCTTTTGAAACATTTATTGATAATATACATTCAACTGATTTCAATTCCGGTCACCTGCAACAAAATTTTAGTGAGATAAAGGCAATAAGCCATTTTTGACGTGATGCTAATGACAGCGTGATGCTAGTGATAATTACAGTAAAAATCTTTGTGGGGACCAGTGCAAGACTGGCAGTCTGGCAATATGTGCATGCAATGACCTTATGAACACCAGAAACATGTTCACAGTGATTTTGGTCCAGAAATATGCAGTCAAAAAAGAGTAGCAAGGCGTTTGCTAATGACAAATTGAGATAGGACAACTGATATGCCGACAGAAATACTCTAATATTTTGGTTTACATAAATTATACAGAGCTACAGATAGTTCAGTTATTTTCTTGGGTTCTCAGACAACATCAGGCACAAGGTTTTCTCACAGAATGTGTGTCTCCTTATTTTTTATTAAGAAACAAATCCGGCGTGATGCTAATGACGCAATTTTGGAGACAGTGACACAACAACCTCCTGCTCTTACACAGAATATTATTCAAGCTATTGGTGACCAGATTTTAGAAGACTGACAGTTAAGTCTCCATGTATGGAAGAGTTTTTAATTGAATCAAAATCCTGTACTAGTTTTTGTGATGCAATCTTTCAAAGAAAGTGTTGGTGGAGACAGGCCATTTTCAGGGGGGTTGACCACTTCGACGCTATTTTTGGATGGGATAAATATATTCTGCCACATATTTTTTGTGTTATAAATTTTGCTGATATCCTTGTCTATGACAAAGGACAACAAGAGGTCCTCTATTGGTCTTCCTGCCATCATGAATTATTGTTAAACACTGGAGACAAGAATTTCAGACTTATCAAATTTTGACCCCAATATCAAAATATCAACATTTTTGGACAATCAGACTCCTTAACTTCCATTAAAAAGCGAAAAGTAGTCCAATAAGGTAAAATTCATTTGAAGTGACAGTGAGATTTTCATTGGGTGGGAAGAAATTATTCTTGATTTACATGCCATTGTGTTGGTGTCAGGTATGTTGCAGTGCACCAAGTTTAGTGTGAAAAACTTCACTTTGAACGTGTGAAAAAGTTTAAATGCTTCGTATCGAAGGGTGTTTTTTTTGTAATGGAACTTTAGATGAAAGTTAAAAATGAAAAAACCTATTAGAAAGCACACTTATTTTTGTTATTTTCCTTCAATTCATGAGCATAAAGGATATTTTTAGAAAACCATATATTTGGGAGAGTGTACCACAGGGAGCCGGAAAATGTTAAACAAGCATTTAAGATGCAACAGCTGTTGGTGAAATCTGATTTATTGGCTTATCTTATATTGTCTCAGCATTTCAAACTTACTTGTATAAATACTAAAATTATGCCTAATTTCAAATATTCAAGAGCACAGAGCAAATTTCTTTTACACACAAATTGCTCTTATGGCTGATTTTTTTTCCAAATACTGAAATGGCCATTTATAACTCAAAACCCTGACGTTCTGGAAAACTCTGATTTCTGATTTGGTATCAGCATGCTCGAATCAGGTTAGAGATATTGTCCTCAGGTGGCAGACGAAATTTCTTCTTTTTTTTTTGTCGACCAGTGAAATTAATCATTAGATGTGTCTCACTATGCCCAACTCTCCCCCACATATCTGATGTGAAAATAAATCGTAAATAAATCGTAAAATTGCAGGTTTACCAGAGCTCCAAAATTTAAAAAATCAGAACTTTATTTAAAAAGAGGCTTTGGAGCTGGAAACATGCCTGGACATTGACCTTTCTATTCTAACTAACACGCATTCAGTTTTCCTAATAATTATCTGCTGCGATCATATAAATATTTACCTGAAAACAACAATTGGCAATGTCTTGATATCTGGATAACTGCCGCCTTGAAATCTTTCTTCGGTGAAAAAGTTTGTGGGACTGCTTCCCTGAACATCAAAAATTAGTTGCATTTTCTCCACGCCACTAACATACACTGCAATTTTAATCTGAAAAAAAAGAGATCTCTACAATCTTGGGTGATGCTTTTGAAGAAATTACTGAATAACCATCTGTTCTTTTAAATCGTATTTTCAAAATAATGCCTTGTGCATTAGCCTTTATGTGGCAGCACAACCACCAATCATACAATAAGAAAATATATGCAATAATAATTAAGTGAATCGCTTGAAAGTTAATGAAGTTACATTTTGGTAAAGGTATATTCAACTCACATTATCAAAAGATTTTAAAAATTGAATTTTTTACTATAACTTGAAAAAATTCTGATCATGCAAAATAATCGCTGGAGCAAAACGTTGCATGGTGACGCCACTTTTTTTAGGCCTAATTGATGATTTATTTAAATTGCTAAATGGATAAATTATTGGAATTGTTTAAATTGATTGAGCAATGCCAAAACATCATTATGCAGTTGTTGTTTTTTTAAGTTGATGTAGCAGCTTTGATGTCAAGAAATAAAATTGTTTTTTGGCAGTTTTAGCATTCTTTATCTTATCTGTGTAGGTCTAGGCCTAAATTTTGCAGGGCTGTGGTGAGAACGATAATCTGCTTCTTTTGCATTAAAAAAAAGTCCAGACATTTTATTTTGGCTTTTTATTATGGCAGTAAATTTTCAGCTGATAATTAAAAACATAGAGTAGGTCGGGGCGAGAAGCCCGGGTTAGGTGTGAGGCCCCCCCAGGGTTATATCTAAACTTACATTTTTGGTGCGTTTATCTATTGAAAATATTGAAGCTAGAGGCGTTTTAGGTGACGTCACAAATTTTCATGGCAAACAGCACCAAACCATAGTAGAAATTAAAGAAACAAAAAAAAATTTGCATGGTTTTTGTAACTTTGACTGATTCTTTGAAAGGGGTTGTCAGAAATAACTTTGGAAATTTTAAAAAGTTTAATGGATATCTGCATTGCTTCACTTTATGACCATCACATAAATATGATTTGGATCATGTTTTTGCATTTTAGTTCAAAATATAGAGGTCAAATTAAAATATGTGGGTTTGGGGCGAGAGGCCCGACATGATATGGGGCATGAGGCCCCCTTCACTGGGGGGTCAAAGCTGCTTCAGGAACCATTTCATAATGTGTACTTTGCCTTAGATCTTGATAGAATAGCTAATTAAAATAGGAAAAAATTTGGCCCGAAATTAAAACAGGGCAAAAATAAAATTATGAACAGAAAAATTATGAAATTCAGAAAAAGTGAATAGAATGCCTTAAAAATGGTAGAAGAACCCTAAGAAATAACTTTAAGACTGAATGCGCTGGCAAAAAAATTGCCATAGGATTATAATAGGGGGGCTTCTTGCCCGATGGGTGGGGTAAGAAGGCCATTTTAAATTTTTTACAAAAATGGCTGTAACTCCTTAATTAAAATTGGTAGACATTTGTTTCACTAGTTATTAGTAGAGTCAAGTGATCCCTTCCTGACAGCATAAACATTCAAATAATCTCCCATGCATAAAAAGTAGGCCAAATCACACCTCAAAGTTAAGGGGGGCCGCATGCCCCGACCTACTCTACCTGATACTTTCCTCCTGTTCCTGACACCATGACCAAACAGTTTCATAAATATTTAGAAGTACTGGCATGTTGGAGCCCTGGATTTGAGAAAGTCCCATAGGAATAACGTTGCCGTCAACACAGCTCAAGAAGCCATTTCATTCTACTGCTTCTTTTGCTGCTGTAGTGACTTCACCATTGTTTCAGTGATATCATAGGGCCAACAATGCTGATGAAGTAACAAAAGAAGGCTAAAAATAGCTCTAAATGTTCTGAAGAGCAGCAGCAACTTATATTAGCATTGTAAGTGCCTGTATGATAAAGCTGGGGGATTAGAAGCCATAAATTTAGTCCAAATCATGCTTAGTCATGATGTACGCACCCTAATAATAAAATAAAATTAACCACAGACTTAATCATGGATTGTTTTATTGGCTAAAAACTTATAGCCAATATGAAATGTCTGGACTTTTTTTAGTTTTGCTTGGTCAATCACAAAAATAAAATTTGAGGAAAACATGAGAAAATCTGAGAGAAGATTTTTCAGCTGCAGCCCCTGTCCTTCATGGCGCAATGCCAATGCTGTTGCATGAAACGGCACATTTTAATGGCAGTTTTATGGAAAACTGTTTGCAAACAAAGCATTACCAGAGTGAATTTGCTCCATGAATTATCTATGGCTGAGGATCTGAATGTTCCAGGAGTTGCTGGGTTCACTCCAGGGTTGTTCTCGTTTATTCCTCCAGGTGTCTTCCACGTTTCATACACATTGTCCCCACTGCCTTCATGAATCCTCAAGAGTAAAATCCAACTATCCTGCAACAAATGTTATTTGGCATTTATCCTAGGATATATAATCAAAATCGCCAGAATCAATATATAGGGGGATCGGGGGCACATTGGGACGCGGGGCACTGTGGGACGGTGGGGTTTTCTTGGATCCTGGCCAAATATATGGTATGGTAGTGCCATCATATCTTGTAATTTCACAATCTGATGTTTCCATGGTGTTATAGACACATGCAGAAGTATGGCGAGCAAAAGTTTGTTTTCCTACCACCAAAGTAAATATGGACGGGTTCAATTCGAACCATTCTGTGGACAAACCATGAACAATGAGGCTTTCTCAGTGCTTGTATGAATTGTGTATATCGTAGCGAACAGTTATGAATTGCTATCGTGATAAACACACTCACTGGTGTCCGAGAAATTAGCATTTTGGTGTAAAAGTCATATCAGGGCTCATTGGGACAGTGAATTCGGGGCACATTGGGACACACTTAATATGGCAGAATTTAAGTGTCCAAGGCAACTGAATGACCTGGGACAGCACACAACAGGTATTCAGGCCACAGGGAATAGAGGCATAGTGGATTACCATGCTCTGTGAACAAATTTGTCGCAAAGCACTGTGTGTTACTTACATAGATGTCCGCACCCAGGACAGTTTACGTTAAATGTTTAAAACTGTTTAAAGTTATGAACTAGTGGCACTACAAGGTGTTAATGCACTGTATATTATCTTACGCACTGCTTATATGTGTTAAAATGATTTTTTGATTGATTTCCCAAAGTACCCCGACTGTGCTAGCCGAGGCACATTGGGACAGTCATTTTTACGACTGTCTGGCTGCAAAAGGGTAGGTGCAGTCAAGTTTATTATGACTTGCATTTAAGCTCAATAGTGTTGGTGATATTCATGCAAACTTCTGAGTTTTTCAGTGCTTTCAGCATTGAGCAAAATTAGTAGACGTTAAAAGCGTCCCAATGTGCCTCCGTTCCCTATTTACTACATCTCCACCATGAAAGCAGAGCTCTCATTGGTGACCCCAATGTAACAAGCCCCCTGATTGCCACCAATCCACCTGCATGGTGTGATGTTCACCTACAGGTGTGTGCCCGGCAGGTCCCACGTCCATGCCCTGATGTGACTGGCTAAACCTGGGTCACCTGACTAAGATTAGAAAGCACTGTATAGACTGACAGGTCAATAGTCTACAGATAGTACGTAGACTCGGGCAATAGTAGCCAACCTCACTCCCTTGGGCCGAATAGTTTGCAATAGTGCCCTCATACCCAGTCAATATTTGTATATTATTTAATGGTCATTCAACAACACCTTTGGTGGGAGTGACTTCCACCAGATGTAAGCATGGCTATACTTTCGAATTTTTACAGCAATTGCAAGGAACAAATTTGTGATCTTGCTTTTTGTTTTAAAAAATATTAGGCCGATCTCAAAAAGTACTTAAGAGATAAAACTGCCGCTACTGTCAAAAAATGCACATTGTTGTGATGCTACAGAAAGATTGATTTTAAACAAGATAAAATCGTTAATGACTTTACAACATGGAATTAAGTGACAAAATTTCCACAATTTGACAGTTTTTCGGTGACATTGCTTAAAAAATTGTTTAACTTAGTCATCGTCGAGACCATTACTTCTAAGATTCCAAAAATGTAAAACTCTTTATGAGAGTCCAATAGTTACCGAATTATGACAAGATATATTTTAAAATGTTCATCAGAATGCCTGCAGTAACTGTTGTCTAGGCCCTATATGGCAAGCTGTTATACAATATACATGCAACATAAGCAGTTATGCAGATGCTTGATATTATATCTTATGTGTGTAGACAAATTTGCCAGATTATGTATATATACCACTGCTAGAAATAAGTGTCTTTAGAAAAACCAGTATTGTACAAATATCTATGCGCCAATTTCACCAACATAGTATTTTAAAACAGTTAGACCTGGTCTTAACTCCTTAAAACCTGGTTTAGCTAAGTCCCTTTCACCAAGAGTGTGTTAAGTGTGGAAACCCAGTCTGCTCACAGACTCTAAACGAACAGCGCAGCTGGAGAGTCTGCCAGAAATGGGATGACCTGCAGCTGACACAGTTATCAATATTCAAGTAGGTCAGGTCATTCAACCAGGCAGAGGGACCTCATCACTTGTGCTCATACGCAAAGCTGAGCTGCCAGCAATATGTAAACAAATTGCAATCAACAATGTTAGACAATCAATGAGTGCACATGCACTTACTGTCAGCCTTTCACTGTGGCCAAACTGCAGTGACACAGAAAACACTAATTAATTGTTTATGGTTTTCTACATAGAAACTAATTGAAACAACAAACAGACAACAATGAAACACTCGAGCATTCACTTAATTGCTTAAAAGAGATCTGAAACTGTTATCTATTACCTGTCACACAGGAGGAGAGTTAATCTTTTTGTTACAACCTCACAAAATAGTGTTATGCTGTGGTCAGGGTAAGCTTAACAAGCTTACACTGAGAAGTGCCTAACAGAGACTACTCACAATTCCCTGGCCAGGAATAGCATGATTCCGCCAAAAAAAAAGTTCCTCTACAAGTACCACTTTGCAGCAATAACACAATTCTAAGCATACACTAGTCTATTAAAAGTTATTTAATATTCAATACATAATTCAACAGACCAAATAGTTACTCCACAACACTGCAGAAAAGCAACAGTTGCTAAATCTGAAATCTGTTAGAGCCTCACACCAAGGTGTGTTCGATTGTAGTTTCTGTTATGGAATCAAGAGGGCGCAAAGATAGCCAATTCTGTGAACCTACTGAGCTCTAAGTTTAGAGTGGTGGAAACCTATCAAGGTTCAGAGAATCATACACATTGTTTGATTGTTACTAAACTCAAGGATTAGCAATCTCAAACTGATTTGGTGTGAAGAAGTGATTAGGCCAATGAATACAGAACATATGTTTCTTAATGAGATGGCATGACAGATCACACTTGCCACTCAAATCAAAGACTTTTTCAAAGTAGATATGTCACATCATTAGAAGCAAACCAAGAACCCATGTCTGCCTTGATAATATTTTGTTGAAGTGACTGCTGGAAATAAACTGGTCCATACACACGAATTAAGGATGTTTTACTTTATCAAACTATGTTTTTGTTGCATTTGCCTATGATAATTATGATAGTTATACCATAGCAGCAATTTTTTGTCAGTTTCTGCAAGATGGCAAAAGCAAGGAGTATTCACTTCCGTGAAGCTGAACGGACATTATTCTTATAATTATTAAAATAAAGTCAAAGTTACATTGAAAGCAGGAAACTGGATTCCAATACTACCAAAAAAAGGCAATGGTGCAGATGTTCCCACCAAAACCCAAGAAGTGGTTGCCCAATGGAAGTGCCTATGGAAACATTTTTGATGATGATGCCTCACTGGAGGATGCTTCAGAGCCCCCCCCCCCAAACTACCTGTAAAATTCTTTATTGGTGAAATAAAAATCAATTATATCACAATGCTTAATGCTATAACTTATTGCTGACACGTTGTACAATGTACACTGTCCTCATCTTTGATTCAGCCATTTCAAATCATATTTTGAAGAGCCTCATTATGTAATCTACCAAAGCATGGGACAGCGGTAAACAGGTTTGGATGGCCTACAACACTGTTGTATTTCTATTTGCCTCTACTCTGCGCTCATCTATTGTATTGCCTACATTATAATTTATAGGCCTGTTGAGGTAATTATCAGGTGATATTCACTGAGGCTGAATGCCGAGGTATCACTAGGTCCGGTCTGTAACACCTGATATTGACTGAAACTGAAATCCATAATTGTTTTGCTGACATGATTATTTTTTTAGAACTTTTTATTATATAATTGTTTTGACTTTTTTTTTTGCTTCTCTTTTTTCTTTGTGTGTTTTGGAATTTTTTATTTTTTTGGTTGGAGTATTTTCTTTCTTATGGAATTCTTTTTTTTATGAATTTTTTTTTTTTGGGAATTTTTGTTTATTTTTCGGAAAAAAAAAATTTTCCAGAAAATTTTTTTTTTTTTACCAATGGTGGTGGCGCTTCCATCGCTAAAGCCTCTCGTCTCCCACTGTGAGTGAAAAAAAGAACTGAAATTCTGTCAAAATCACTTTCGTAATGCTTGCCATGTGTTTTTCTCTTCAATATTAAACTTTGGAGCGGGTGTTCTAAAATTTTGAAATATTTTTTCATTGATATTTAAGTTAGTTCAATTAATTTATCTATTGCTTTTATCACTTTCCATTTTACGAAAATGTGGCTGAGAATGTAATGTCAGAAGTTCAGTGTCAAAAAACAAGATGGCGAGCAGCCCTTTTAATTGAAAGCTTCATATCCACACTTTCTCAGTTCATACGTGACTAGTGTGGGAAGGATCGCTAAGCGATCGCAAATTTCTCTCTCTTACCGCTCTATTATCAATGATATTCATTGCGATTCAACAGTAATTATGGTTTCATTGTGCAGAAATGCATGACTAATCAGCTTGCTGATTTTGTATTTATTGATCATTTGAAAGAGGACCTTTAGAAAAATTGTATTTTGTCACCACCACTGGACAGGCAACTATTCATTTTATAAATCTGCAAGCCCACTCCTCTTTTCCACTTGTTATATCATTTGGCCATGTTTTGGAACTTCAAAGATTAATTGTGTTTGTAGCAGTTGAGTTGTTTAAATACTATTTGTAGACTTCCACTTCGCATATGTTCCTTGATCCTGCTCCGCTTGAGTGATTGGCTTAGACGGACCAGGTCTCAACTCAGACCTGGCTTTTCTCTTAATACCATGTTGGTTAAAACGGCCCAAAAGTCTGAAAATTTTGGTACAGAGTGTAACGAGTCGACCAGTATTGACTTTTATTGGCCTTGCCAGGTAATATTGGTCGAGGCCGTATTACTGCTTCGGCCAATAAAACTGAATATTGGTCTCCCCACCATCCAATATCTATATAATACAAGTACATTCTATAGATGCTCAAAATAATGTTGGGTGCTGTGTTACAGTAAACAACTCCCTCAGTGTCAGAGATATAATTCTATTTTGTCAGTTGAATTTTACTTCAAACCAAGAAATTATATATATGCAAAATGATGTCACTTTGTGCAGTTTGTGGCATTTAAATCAATTAACAAATAAACCAATATTTTCATTACACTAGCTTACCTTTATTAACATTTTACAGGTACACTTATCAATTGATTGGATGGGTCTTGGCAGCAGAACTACATGTAGTCAATAATTAGCACTTGCAATCTCAAAACATGGAGTCAGTTTGAAAATAATGAGAATAAATATCTGTCAAACCGGTTCCAGGGCAAGTGGGCTTTTAACAGTCATTCGCTAATAGGATAATAAAATCTAATCTTTTGTTTACCATAATTATGAATAAATAATAATTGTCACTCGCAGAAAATCATTAAAGGTCAGCAAAAACTCTTTTATTCATTTGATGATCTGTCCTACCCTTTTTGTCCTTTTTGTTGTCCATCACATTGAGCGAAACAAATCATGTATCATTCAAACATGTATGTGTTACATTTGGTTCAGCCTTGTTGAGAGCATCATAGAAGTGAGAAAATTATTGAAAACAAAGCAATATTTTATACCATAGTAAAGCTCATGAGCATTTAGACAATAGCCTTGTCCACAAGGTGTGGTTAACCTACTTGAAGATCTTGGGGTTTAAACTTGGAACCCCTCTCAAATTTTACGGGTTTTTTGCAAGTGTTACAAAAAGTTCAACCTAAAGTAGTCAAGCAGCACACAAAGAGCTTCATGTACAAGCAAGTGTGATTAATGCATTTTAAAAAAGAACTTATGAGCATTTAATTGATAAATATTTTAACTTCCTAGCTATTCATACACTGTGCATCATTAAAAACGCAACATTGCAAAACGGCTCAAAATGACACTTTCGCTTAAAGTATCAAAATGGAATTTTGCACAGTCCTAGTAGTTGCCATCAGGTATATTCATGCAATTTTCACACGTCTAAGTTCAGTACCTTTGTGTCAAACTGAACCGTTGTGACTTCTGTCGAAAATGCAAGTCACAAAATTTCAAGATCCCATGATCATTAATTTCAATAACTTTGCTGTTCGTTTGACAATATATTTTGATAAGTCAGGAAAGTTTACCATTTTACTTGCTTTATGGGATGGGGAAAAGTTACATTTGGCTTAACCACAGTTAAAGATGATGAAATTAATAAAATTTAAGTGTCAATGCTGGCCTGCCCCCTACAGGAGCTTTTTGTCAAAGTCTTCAAAAAAGATGTTTTATCCAGATTTTTTAAGAGTTTTGATAAGGAATGAGTATCTATGTGTATGTTTCTATCCTGGGAATGCATAAAAATTGAATTTTTCAGTACTTTGTGTTGACATTTTTCACTTCATCAAGTTTGAAATTCATAAATTTTGATTTATTCATTCAAAATCAGCTTTTTCCTTAATAATTTTTCAAAAATGTTCTTTGGGCAGCTTTTTGGAAGTCCTGTGCCAGTTATGTGAACATTTCATAAGAATAATCGCATCCAATATGCCACAAAACCAATATTTCCATTGGTACGTTTTCCGTTGATTGCAGTCTGTGAACTGAAGTTTCAAAGGGAATTCACTAAAATGGGTGCTGTGTAGCTGAAAATGAATCTTTTTTCATGAAAGTTACCAGTAAGCTTTTACCAGTTACGAGTAGGCTAGCTTTTAAGACCATGTAATAGGAAACGAAGAATTCATTACTCGTGCAGGAGTCAAACAAGGAGCTGCAACAAGTTTCCCTCTATTCACCTCCTTCATCGAACCAACCATTGAAGCTGTGAAGTCTTTCGGAGAAGACGGTTGGCTACAGGACATTCATAATGCTGCTCATGGACGATACAGTGCTGGTTGCAACATCACGCATGGGAACGAATGTGCTCAAAACTGGACTTGCTTGTCGATGCTGCTGAGGACATAGGAATGGTTATAAACCCTCAAAAATCTAAGTTTATAGCTATAAACAGTGACAATGTCACAACCTACAGGAAGGGAAGTATATCACTGAGAAGTACAGATACCTACACATACCTTGGTACACCGATAAGTCCATCAACAATTGGCGATCAAGTGAGAGACCACCTCCAGGCTAAGTCCGCTCATGTACTCAAATTCTTCTCCTTCCTCAACAAGAATAGAGATGCTCCTTACCCTGTTAAGAAGAAGGTGTGGGAGAGTGCTCTCCAGAGTACACTGTTTTATGGATGTGAAAGCTGGCTCACAAAGGAACTAAGAGCTGCCGAAACTGTGTACTCCCATACTTTGAAACAAATGTTGGGAGTTCGCCAGACTACATGTGCTGATGTAGTTCTCGTAGAAACTGGTCTAAGCGGAGCAAAAGCTGAAATTGTACAACGACAAGCCAATTTTCTTCAGAATTAACAAAGCGCCCTGGTTATCGAGGCTCTTACATTGAAAAGACGATCTCTCTAGCCATAGAGAAGCGAACTGCTGCTGGAAGTGTAATTCAGAAGCTGCTAAATGAGCCAAACATTGACTTCAAAAGCAACGCCCCCGCACAAGCCAAACAGAGAATACAGTCATTAGTCACAACAAAGAGAGTGACCTATTTGTCTCTAAATGAAGAACAGTCAGTCAGCCCGATATACACTGCCAAAATCGTGGAAGAATGTCAAAGGATTGCTTTTACTAGAACGCGCACTTCCTCTCATCGACTAGCCATTGATGAACTGCCCACTTACGAACACTATCAGAGACAAACATTATGATAACTTAAATGAACTTTTCAAAGTCGTTTCTCATGCCTCAAAACTGTGTCATGAAGTATTCAAAATTTTCAACTAATATGTCAATTTCAATATTTTTTACTATGTAACTTTTCACAGCATAAATTGAAGTAATAAATTCTACTACTACTACTATGAGGTCTGTGCCTGATTTGAACAATTAGAACTTAGAAAATTTAGTTGTTTAATGATGTTGCGTTTTTAATGATGCTCAGTGTATTACTGCAATTTCAAGAAGTATGAGTTTCTATAATAGGACTGTGAAACGTAGCAAATATATTTCATGTCATTGGTTGAGGCACTCCATTACGTGGTATAAAACTAATTTGAATGGCACAAAAACGTATCCTGAGACCAGTGACGTGTCTTGTAGGGGCAATGATCAACAACAACAAAGGCAACACTCACTTGCTAATCTTATCAATTTGTGAGACTCAGCTGCTCACTGAAGCAGAATGTTACGTGTAATATTGCTTGCTACGTTCAGTTCATGGTTTTACATGACATTTGACAGGTCATAAACCAATCAGGTAGGCCGAAAATGCTACGTAGACAGTGAGAAAAGTAGCCTCAGAAACTCATACTAATTGAAATTGCAGTAATAGTCACAGACCAAATCAAAGAAATTTGTTTTTGCCAACGCGACAGGTTCACATTGCTGTAATTAAAGGTTTTACAGAGGGCACTATAACAGTTACAGGGACAATTTAACCTTCAAGCTCTTTAGTAGGAATCCGGTACTCTTCACCAGTGGGACAGCACTGGGTGGAAAGGAGACACTTGTTCTTGTATGACAACGTCTCTGGACATACTGCTTCAGGAGTCTAATTGGTTCTGCAGGGGTGTGGCCGAGTCGATTCACATCGCTGAGGAGGAACTGGTGCTCAACCGGAACCGGGGGAGGCACACCCTCCCGGCAATATACCGGGAGATCTTATCATGTGACACCACGTCATCAACATCGTCACGTGACCACTCAAGATACCAGAACTGATGAAGGAGTTCGGATGAACTTTGGAAGCCACTCTACTCTTATTTCGTTGTGAGTAAAAGTTTCAAAATCTTCGAAATAAAATAATTAAGCCTCAGGGAATGAGGGCAAAGATTCAACTGGCCCTGCTTTTCAAATAGCCCTGGTCTTACTTACTCAGTGCTCAATTATCAAATCCTCATCATAGGCATAATTAGGTGTTTCAGATCTTTGTTTGATGCCAAAGCACAAAATTTATTCACTTCTAACAAAGTCTTAGCAAACAGATTGCCAGCAATATTGTTTAGCATCATGCAAATTCTCATATTTCAACTTCAGAAATTTATCTGCAAGCGGTATGGACCTATACATCTGAGGCCCAGAACTGTATCGAAACTGAACCTTACTGACAGAACTGTGGGAAAGTTGAAGAAAAAACTTGGACCTTTTGGGTGGTGTTCTGGCACTAAACTGCATGTACTTCACACGGAGAATCACACATTTTTAATACACCACTTTTTCCCCGACTGATTTTTAATGTTATTATACATGTACTTACTAGGGTTGCCCTCTAAAAAAAAATTTGAAATTTGTACGGGCCACCTTCTCAAGTTGTGCCTATATTGTTAAAAAAATGGACTGTGCAAAGTTTCATTCATGTCGGAAAATATTTAGAGGTGCCCCGCAGGCTTTGAAATATTTACATTTTATTCAACAATTGGTGCTTTCAGCGATAGGCATGAATTGATTTGCCGAGTCAATTCAAATAATACAAACTTTAAATTAGGCTCTTTGGACAGGGCTAATGAGACCTTCGATCATTTTGAATACCAACACGGATGGTCTGTGACCATTTTGAGTAGTCTCTGAGATTCATGTCTTGTGTTATCCCATCAAGAATTTGGAGTTGTTAACACATCATCACACCATTTGATCTGGAATCAATAATTCTAAACCAAATCATGTGAAACGTGCTGTTGGCACAGAGTTTGTGAAGTTGTAACCTTCAATGGAATTTTAAACACTTATTTTGTTGTAGAAATTCATTGGTCCAGCAGTGCAAATAATATCACGTCAACTGACTTTACAAGTCAGGAGTGATGCCAGTGAACAACCTGATTTAAGCAACACCTTATTTGTGCAATTATCAAAATAAATTCTGTTTACTCCAATAATAACCATGAGGCATTGGCCCATAGAACAGGGGTTACTAACCATTCCAGTTTGAATAAAGTGGTGTGCCGGGCATATATGGCAATCCATAGTTGGGTGTGACAAACTGCCGAAAACCAGTCAAACCCAAGTGATTTCCGCAGTCATTAATATTAGCACATTTAATTTATCTGCAGACTTTTGGTCATGTTCAACCACAACAGTAATAGTTATACATTATGGGTTTGTGACCTAAAAAGATTCAGATATACAGAACTGTGATCTTTGAACAATGACAGCATGATAGAAAACACGCAAAACGTGATTTTGATCTAACTTCCTCAGAAACAATGTCTGGGATGGTCGTCCCCCACCCCAAGTTAGCTGAGCTGGGAGTGGCCTGTGCTACCCACCATTGGGACCCAAGTTTGATTCCAACTTTGGTAGAGTCTCCTAAATCTATATTCATTTTTGGCAGCAGTTTAAATTTTTCTTTGCCACAATTAATTGCTGCATATGCCGCTGTTCAAGCTAGCTACAGATACAGTAATACAGGACATAAAGCCCCATCTATATTCCTGTGAAATTATTTCAACCTGAGGCTAAAACTCTCTGCTTTTGCTCTCTGGTAGGCTTTATAACACTGTTAATCATTATTGGCTCGAGAAACAGACTACAAGTATTATTGAAGGTGAAACCTACATGACGCTCTTCAGCAAATTTACAAATTGACCATTCATAATATCAGAGCATACAGGGGCGGACTGGCGGCATTACGGGCCCGTGGCAAAATAAGTCAACGGGCCCCTACATCTCTACCGTTGACGCTATTTCCAATTAAAAAAGAAGAATTCTACAGGTCTAATTTGGCAAATTGTTAATAATTGGTTGGGGGCCTCCATATGAGTTTCAGTTTGTGTATTTTCGACACGTAATCATGAACTTGACAGAAAAATTTTGCTCTTTTCTTAAAATGTTTATTTTTTGAGATCTTGTGGGCCCCCTGAGTGGATGAGCCCGTGGCAGTTGCCACTTTGCCACATAGGCCAGTCCGCCCCTGAGAGCATATGACCAAACATTCCAGACCCCCCATGTTGGTATTCAAAATGAAGCTCTTTTTAAGGCCTGTTCAACCATTCTATTTTTCGCTGGCCTAAACAGGCATGGAAGAAACATGTATAGGAAGTCATCCTCGGAGAGGATAGGAGAAATCTGCTGGAGTCTGCGAAATCCAAATCAAGTTTAAAATGGCTGATTCACGACGAACTCCAGACTGGGACCCATCCAGTATGGAGTTGTATCGACGGCAGTAAACGTATTCTGGAGGCATCCAGTATAAGAGCCAGAATGGTGACCGGACGTTACAAGACAGAAGCACTACTGAACAAATACAGTAAGGACAACAGTAGCATCTGTAGACTATGTAACAATGCGGAGGAAGACATGCCCCATATGATAGCCGAATGCGAAGGAACAAGGATGATAAGGGAGCATGCAATGGATAGTCTTCGAGGGATCTACCACCAGGAAGATATCGCGCCCCAGGGAAGCCAGAGGACTGGTGCTATATATGCACTACTCAATGGAGGAGATTTTTGGAGAGACTCAAGGAGAATCTCGATCGCCGGCCCAGCAAGTGTCAGAGCGAACCAGATCACCAGTCTTTTCTGCTTCAAAGTAGACGTTGCTAGGAACTGTTTTATCTCTAGTTTTTAGAAGTAGTTTTTATTGTGATGTTTTTAACCCGGATTTTAACATATATATAACACAACTCCTTAAATAGTAGGTTCGTCTAATATAAAGGCGGAACATAAACATAAGAAGAAGAAGAAGAAGATATGGCTGTAGCGGTTGATTTGGCTGAATTTGCGAAAGTTAAAATAATGCTTAAAATATCAATACTTCAAGGGTCGGGGGGGGCACCTCTAAATATTTACAGATTTGCATGAAAATTTACATGCATTTTTTCCATAATAGGCATGATTTGAGAGGGTGGCCCGCCAAAAATTCAATTTTTTTTACTATGCATTTGAGGGCTACACTAGTACTTACATACTGGTTAATATATATATTTATTTATTCCATGCACAAAAAAGGCATACCAGTTACAAAAAAATATGAAATTTTAGATGAGTTTATATCAACATTAATTAATACAAAGGAAATTCAAAAATTTAATAGAGTCCAATTTTGGGAATAGAGTTTGATTATAAATCAAGTCCTTTATGGCCACAACTGTACACAGGTCTCTCCTGTCACAATTCTCCTTTGAGAGCCTTGGTATCCATCCATTGTCAAATGTCACACCATAATATTGACAAATGTACTTGACATTACCACCGATTATTGAGTTGGCGACAGTTGCTCTGTTAGCAATATGCCTAACAAAGTCATTCTCACTCTTTGTCATGTTTCTTAGTTGCTTGAAAAACATGTTGCAAATTTGATCATGGGGACTATCACTTTCAATAATCCTTGGCAGAAATCGACAATGAGTTCTGTTTGGCAAACACAGTAGTCTCCTAACGCACCTGTTCCACATAACTGTGAATTCAGTCAGACTGTTTTGATGAAAATCCATTGTTTGAGTTCCATAGAAATGGCAACATTTGGTTTTGAAAACTCTGGAAATGACCTCAGCTGGCAGTCCATTTAAATTTCCGATAACAGTATTAACTCTACCAACAAGGTCAGAACGTTTCATGGAAATGTCCTTTTTCTCGGATAGGTCAAATTGTATGTTTGAAATGTTTTTGCCAGCCAAGCACTTTTCCCTCGAGTTTAACTTCTGGCAGCATTTCACACTGTCGCTTATCCCGACAGAACAGGATACATACAGATTTGTCAGGATTATAAGTCATACCAAAATCCAAGGCACACTGTTCACAGATATCAACAAGCTTTCTGAGCCCAGTGATAGTGAGGCAAAGCAATGTCATATCATCCGCATATGAAAGACAGCCAGCATAATGACTGCCCAACCAACATCCAATTCCACTGGCCTTCAACCTCCGTCTCAGCTCATCCATATAACAGCAAAATAGGATCGGGGATGAGATACTCCCTTGACGTATACCATTAACAGCGGCAAAGTTTTCTGAATAGCATCCTTTCCAATGGACATTACAACCAACGTTTTTAAATGGATGCTTTCATCACTGAGAACTCAATAAAATACCAATCTGTTTTTAATACGTTTTGATTGAAAGACATATCTTGAGATGAATGTTGCCTTTCTTGCCACTGGCACGATAAAGCGCCATCAATTAAAGACCAGTAGAAATGTAAAAAAATGTGAACTTACCAATCTTGCTGATGTGAAATTCACGTTGGGGGAGAGAGTTAAGTCACTTTCTGCACAATGACAGACTCCATCAATTTTGTTGAATGTCATGCCAAGTGGAAAGCCATTGGCCTGGCAATGCGATGAGCAAGACAACACACTTTCAATATTTCCAATGCCTTGGGTTGCTTTTGTAAGTTTCATAGCGGGTGAGATTGTATAATGTCGATACCTTGCAAAAGCAACAACAAAGCAGGATATAAGAATTATACTGAAATGTTCCAGTTTTATGTTCATTTCCCCTTGCTTTTCTGAGTGTATTGTGTATTCATCACTATGGAATTAGAAATAACACCCACAAGTGGATATCAAGCTTCTTAGAAAATAGATCTCAAACAGTCCTGGTCGAAGGAGCCCGTTCAGATACCGCACCTGTAGAGTCCGGTGTCCCTCAGGGAAGTGTTCTGGGTCCCTCATTATTCCTGCTGTACATCAATGACCTACCATCATACATCAAGAAGAACTCATCAGTAAGGCTGTTTGCCGACGACTGCGTCCTATATCGTACCATCAAGAAAGATCAAGACTCAAGCCATCTGCAAGAAGACCTAGATGCATTACAAGATTGGGAAAGAGACTGGCTAATGGAGTTTCATCCAGAGAAATGCCAAGTACTCCACATCACCAACAAGAAGAATCCCATCAACAATAAGTACACCATACATGGTCATGTACTGGAGAGCGTAGATGAGGGCAAGTATCTCGGCGTCACCATCCATAGAAAACTAAACTGGACCAGCCATATTAACAACATCACTAGAAAGGCAAATAACACCAGAGCCTTCCTTCAGCGCAACATCTATCAATGCCCCAGGAGGACCAAGGAACTCTGCTACACAACACTCATCAGGCCACAACTAGAGTACGCCAGCGTCATATGGGATCCGCCATCAGCCACAAATCGCCATAAATTAGAAATGGTGCAACGGAGGGCGGCGAGATTTGTCACAGGGGACTACTATAGGAGAAGCAGCGTCACCACCATGCTAGAGAAACTAAAATGGCACACCCTCCAGCAACGCAGGAAAATGAACAAAGCAATCATGATGTACAAGATCCTTCATGGTTTGGTCGCAGTACCAAATGACCACCTGCAGCTGTCAACTTCATCCATCAGAGGACATAATCAGCGGATAGTCATTCCTCATACGAGGACACAAATACTTCAAACCTCCTTCTTCCCGATACAATAGTCAATAGCGATAACTTAGACATCTTTAAAACAGCCATTCTCAAATCACTGACCTTATAATGTGCCTCTCACTTCCGATTTTAATGCGTCACTGCATATGATTTTAAAACGGACTGATTTTATCTGCACAAGCACCTGCACAAGCGCACAAGGCCCGATAATACACCAGATGGTGGACTGGGCTTCACAGGAAGAAGAAGAAAGACTATAAGACAACCACACACGCACAAAGCCCGTATTTTCCAAAGTCAAAGCGTCAGCTTCTGATTGAATAACTATACTGCTCTCTACCATTTGATTTGCTTCTCTGTTCGAAAAACTGCAACTTCTTTTTTCTTCAGCCACCAATGGAATGCACACCAGTGAAGCGACTCTGCCCAGACATAAACAGCTGCATCGTTCCAATCAATTGTTTAGGAACAGTTTTACAGTACATGCAGTGAAATTATCTTACTGGAAGTCAAAATAAACTTTCTAAAATGAGATTTGTTTGCAAGCTTTTGAAATATTGCTCCCAGAAGTATAGACAGTTACTTGTCTTCTATTTTCCGCTCATTTAAGTTTAGAATTTA
The DNA here is from genome assembly GCA_026936325.1 of Platynereis dumerilii. Taxonomy (NCBI): domain Eukaryota; kingdom Metazoa; phylum Annelida; class Polychaeta; order Phyllodocida; family Nereididae; genus Platynereis; species Platynereis dumerilii. The sequence continues at coordinate 17,377,016 of JAPTHN010000011.1, forward strand.
TTAATAAATCTGACATAAGAATGGATTTGATAGAATGATACATCAAATTAACACTGTGTACCGTTTGCTCTATGCAAAGCTACCTAGTTAATCTTAAAATCTTAAATTTTAGGCAGAAACCAATATAATTACAATATAACATAGCCAGTATTTATGCATGAGATCAAAAGATTTGGTGGTTCCAGTAAAAAATGAACAAAAATTTACTTAAGTTAAGGTGACTCAACCGTGGTACAAGATTTTCAAGATTTTATTTGACAATTTAGGTCACATCAAACCCATAGTCATATCAAACAATAATTTAAATAACATTAACAAAAAAAGAGTAAATCAAAATGTACATAATTTACAACAAACGTTATTTACATAAAGCAGTATACCGGTAATGTTTCTATTTAGTATTTATACAATTTTCAATGAGTTTCCATTATATGAGGTACATGTGCACAAGTTAAAAAATGTTAATTTTAGATCTCTCTGCACTCTAAACACAGGGTAGTCACTGTTGGATTTCACAGAAGGAAGGAGACTTGGATGAGGATTTAGAGAAGACTTTAATTCACACACATGATGTCCACATCAGACATGAAGTTATTGAAGTACATTTTTTGCAATTTATGCGAATTTCGTGAGTTACGTGGTGAATCTAAAAAAAAATAAACAATAAAATAAAACTTTAGTTATACATATAATCATTAATTTGAACATAGATTAATCAATAATTTGAACATAAATTAATGTAAAGTTATTAGAACATAAAGTCAAAATATTTGGATTTATGTGACATTCAAATAAAGTAAAAAGACGAAGTTTTATCACAATAAATCAAGAATGACAAATAAATATAAACTGGCTAAATATGAAATTATGCTAATCACAAAATAAGAAAAGTAACATACACTGTAAATCAAGATAAATTTTAAACCAAAGAATTATTCAATAAATTGATGACTTACAAATACATGTTGCTTCCCTGAATGAACTTCCATGAACCCAAAGTATCACAAAGTGACACACTTTTTACAATGGCATCTGCAAATTTACAATTCAATAATTGGCAAATGTCCATAAACTTAAAATAATCAGGAAAACATACAAGACAATGCATATAACCTCTTAGGCAAAAAAAATATTTACCAAAAGCACAATAAATCAAACATCTAATTTTACCAGAACCAAAAAATCCAATATGGCCACCTTTTTAATGGAAAATTTTTAATTAAACATGGCTGGCCTGAACAAACTTTTTTTGTATCAATTTTTGTTATTATGCATGTAAAATTTTACAGTTCCACCAAACCTACAGATTGAATACAATGCTTCCATAAATCAATTCTAAGCAACAATAAAATGTACATACCATCATAATGTAGATTTGAAGTTAGTTGTAAAGTATAAAATCATTAAAAAAAAAGAACTCTAGAAAGTTCTGAGCTTCTTGACAGCTGACATCTCAATGAATGCCTCAAAATTGAAAATCATGGAGATACGGTCTAATGAACAAGCAATCAGGTCACTTCTGCATGGTCAAGTGATCAGCTAATTAAAACTCACAAGAGGTCTCTGATCCAGTTAACTGACTGATGCTGTTCCTGTAGATAATTTACTTGGATCACAGCTGATCAATTTCTATAAATGACTGCTAACAGCCTGTCGGCTGTTACACTCCCCACTTTTGAATTACCTGGGGTAAATTCAAACTACATTAAATTTCTATACAATCAAATAAACTATTTACAATGTCACAACACAATTTTCTAAATATAACAATCTTTTTTTTCTTTTCCTTTTTTTTTACTCAAATTGAAATGCAGAATTCTAAATTTTGGAAACTCACAATTTTAATCTACACCTTCTAAAAGGACAAGTTTATGAATTGGTCTGACTAAAGTGGTAGACTTTGTTTTCAACTTCACAGATCTGACAAATCCATCGTCAGAAACATTCACTTCAGTAACCAGACCCATAGGCCAAACATTTCTGGGTACACCTTCATCGACAATGAGCATCAGATCACCTATAGAAATATTTCTCTGAGGTTTTAACCATTTGGCTCTTTTCTGCAACTCAGGAATGTAACACCGAAGCCATCTTTTCCAGAACAGCTCTACGAGATGTTGGACAAACCTCCACTTTTTTCTGTAAACATCATCACTAGAGAACATACCAGGTGACATAAGATGGCCAGTACCAAGCAACAACAAATGATTCGGAGTAAGAGGATGAGAATCGCCTGGATCCTCACTCAATTTTGTAATTGGCCTTCCATTTATAATAGACTCGACCTCAGCAAAAACTGTTTCCAGCATCTCATCAGAAATTGAAGCATTGACATCAAAGAGCCCGAAGACAACCTTTCTTATCACCCGAATTAGCCTCTCCCATATTCCGCCCATATGGGAGGCCTTTGGAGGATTGAAATGCCATTCAATGCGCTGTTTGAGACACTCATCATGAATCTTTGAAACTTCCAATTCTTTCAAACCCTTCTTCAACTCAGTAGACGCACCAACAAGATTAGTTCCATTATCACAAAACAACTTTTCGGGACAACCTCTACGAGAGATGAATCTCCTCAAGGCACAAATGAAACTGTCCGTGTCTAAGCTACACAATCTCTCGATATGCACTGCTCTAATTGACAAACAAGTGAAGATGCATCCGTATCTCTTGACCTGAGACCTCCCCTGCTTGACCAAGAAAGGTCCAAAGCAATCCAATCCTGTGTACGAAAAAGGACGTTTATACGGTTCAAGTCTCTCCGAAGGAAGATCAGCCATGATTTGTGAAACAGTCGAACCAAATAACCTTTTACAAATGACACATCTGCGAGCTACACTTTTAACCACAATTCTAATCTTGGTAATCCAATACTTCTTCCGAATTTCACTGACGGTCCATTCAGTTCCAAGATGTGCAATGCTGTGAAAGTCATTGACAACGCATTTTGATATAGGATGATCATGAGAAATAATCACTGGCTGAACACACACACCATGGACTTCAGCATGCTTGATCCGACCACCAACTCTCAACAAACCATCACTTCCCATTACAGGGTTAAGGGCCTTGATTGAACTATCGTTGTTCAGAGGTTTACCACTTGACAACAACAAATATTCCTTGTGATAAATCTTACACTGACTGTACTTGAGAAGGCTAATTTCCGAATCACTAAGTTCCGTGACAGTGAGACGACGATCAAAATTTCTACGACCTCGCAAAAAATCCTTGAATCTCAATAACCACGCAATGGCCCTCTTCAATCTATACCAAGAAGAATAATGTTGCACAATTCTATCAACCTCTTCTACTGGAACGGACAATGTGGCACACGACACCACTTTGGATTCAGTCTTGACTTCAGGATCATTCACAGGCAACTCAAACGATTTTTTATCAGAATTCCATTCACTCTTGTGCAACTTCAGAAAATTCGGACCATGAAGCCATCTGTCTCTATCGAAATGCTTGAAATCTTGACTTCTCGTGATGGAATCGGCAGGATTCTCCACACCTGGGACATGATGCCACTGGGAAGGATCACTTGACTGGCGGATAACCCCAACTCTATTCGCAACGAACACATGAAATCTGTGATTTTCATTCTTGATGTAACTCAAAGCCACACTACTATCAGACCAAAAGTACGACGGACAGAGCTGAATATCCAATTCCTTCTTGAGAAATGCATCCATGTTGACAGAGAGAACAGCTGCTTGCAACTCAAGCCGTGGAATCGTCACAGCCTTTATGGGAGCCACCTTTCCCTTGCTAGCAACCAATAAAGTAAAAACCATACCCTGCTTGTTGACGCTTCTGACATAACAACACGTGCCATAGGCTCTGAGACTGGCGTCACTAAAATGATGTAATTCAATCATGGCATCATCGAACAAGGAAGGCTTGATACATCTAGGAATCCGCAACAAACTCAAATTTTGGACAATAGAGACCCAATGATTCCATGCATCTCTGACATTTTGTGGTACAGACTGATCCCACGGTATTTTTAATCTAGTGACTTCCTGAAATAGCAACTTTCCACCTACAATGAAAGGACTGATCAAACCGAGAGGATCAAAGCAAGATGCGACAACACTAAGCATGATGCGTCTAGTTACCATGTCACAGGCTTGAACCTGAACATCAAAGTAAAATTGGTCATCTGGAACACTCCAATGGACACCTAAAGCCTTAGAACACGGACTAAGTTCCTTAGCCTCTTTGGCCCGATCTTCTTCAGGAATCGTTGAGAGCAATTCAGAGTCATTGGAAATGAACTTTGTGAGACGGAAACCTCCTGCACTGAGAACAGATTTAGTACCATCAACAATGAGTTGTGCGTCGGACTTGTTTGCAGCACTAATCAGACAATCATCAACATAAAAACTGCGATAAACACAATCTTTGACCAGAGGGTGTACACTAGGATCGTCCACTACAGTCCTTCTCAGGGCATATGTTGACGAGCTGGAGCACCATATACCACCAAAAACGTGACCTGTCATGCGATACTGAACAATATTTCCATCGGAATCATACCACAAGAAACGTAGAAAATTTCGCTCGTCTTCAGGAATCTTCACCTGATAGTACATCGCCTCCACGTCTCCTTGCACTGCGACTTCATGCTGACGAAACCTGACCAACACATTTAACAACCTGTTAATCATATCGGGACCACGATAACACTTATCATTAATGGACTCCCCATGATACTTGGCCGGACAATCAAAGACTACCCGAAGCTTCTCTGGTTTCTTATCAGAAATCACTCCATGATGAGGGAGATACCAAACATTCTCAGAAAGTTGTAACTCAGAATACGGAACCTTTTCAGCGTAACCATGATCAAGAAGTTTTTGAATCTCACTGTCATACCTGGAAACCAGACCACGATTATTTAGACTCAAGTTCAAAGACTTCAACCGGGACCGGGCCAACGTCAAATTGTTTGGGACTTCAACATCACCCTTCCACGGAATGGGTATAACATAATGATTATCAGCCAATTCACATTTTTCATCCCACAATTCGACAACTTTTTTATCATCTTGAGACAAGAACAATTCAGAATCTTGAAGACCGTCATTTTCTAATTCCCACAACTGTTGAACTTTATCTTCAAGTGAAGATGTGCTAATGAACTGTGAAATGACTTTGGAAGAAACGGGACCATCCACTCTATTCGGTCCGTTTACAGACCACCCAAATAAAGTACGGCAGGCATAAGGCTCACTTTTGTTACCACTTCTAACTTCCATTGGCATAAGGGCCTCAGCATTATCTTGACCCAAAAGCAAATTTATCTCTTGACCCCCAGCAACGAGCTGGAGAGGAGACCCTTCAAATGAGAATATACCCCTGGTTCTGGGCAAGTAGACTCAAACGGAATGGAGTCCACAACATACACATTAGAAATTTCCAAATTTTCTTGCCCATCCAAGGAAGTTAGACTGAGGTTTACAACTTTGGACTGAACTTCTTGCGAATTACCCAATGTATTCAATGAGTAGGTGATTGGAGTTCCCTTCAAATTCAAAACATTTAACAGACTCTTTGTGCAAAAGCTACTGCTGGATGCTGTGTCCAGCAAAGTACACGCTTGACGTTCACCATTAACATTTACGGCCACAACAGGCATATACACATTTGCATCAACATTCACATTTGCATTTACCAAATTTACATTTGCACCTTTGGCAGTCTTGGATAGCGGCTTTTGCGAATAGGAAGACACATGAATGAATTTGCTGTGGCGCTTGTTGCATCCGGCGACTGAACATCCTGGTGGTCTTTTGCAATTAGAGGTGACGTGATTGGACAACAAACAATTTTCACACAATTTGTTGTTCTTAACAACCTCTAGTCTATCACTCACTTTAAGGTCTTTGAATTGTTGACAGTACAATAATCTATGATCACCATTACACAATGTACAGACATGCTTGAATGCAGAGCTTCCATAACGCTGATAACTTGAAGTCACGAAGCTTGATTTCTTGTTGAAGCTTTCAGGCGTGCTGCGAGCAGATTTACCGTATACTGGGTCAGTAGCTTCGAAGGTTTTCTCTTTGACAAACTCCACAAATTCATCAAAGAGAGGATATCTGGTAGACTTCTTCTTAATCTTAATAGCACGCTCTCTCCATTTCTCTCTGATGTTATCTTCAAGTCTACTTGCAATCGACCAGATATAATCTTGATTCTGCACTTCCTGAATACGACCCATTTGTTGGAGAGTCATGTTGCAATTGACCAACTCATCACAAAACGCTTGAAGATCATCAGCAGATCTGATTTTTTTACCACTTCTAAGGCCTTTGATGAGTTGTTCAGACACTAAGTGACAATTGCCAAATCGATCCAAAAGCACTTTCCTGGCATGTTCGTAACCTGCAGAACTATCCATCAACGAACAAGAACGAATTGCTTCATAGGCTCTGCCAGAAGTGTACTGAATGAGTCGGGTCAGTTTAACAGTGTCGTCTTTCGTAACCTTGTCAACAGTCTCATCAAACATAGCCATGAAAGAATGAAATTGGCGTGGATCACCATTAAATTTGTGAAGCTCAACTTTTGGCAAAACTAGAGCACTCATTAATCTGGCATTGTCATCATTTTCAACTTTAACTGAAGATTCGTTTGATACTGCAGTTTCCTGTGGCTTTAACCAATCATTAGCTGAATTCAAAAAAGTAATGTACTCGTTCTGGGCCTCAGCAAAATATTTATCACTCTCCTGTATATCTGTAGCTTCTTGGAAAGTGTCATGATAACTTTCCCAGGCAATTTCAAAGTTTTTAAATTTCTCGATTAAAGTAGGAATTTCAACTTTCACCTGCTCAGTGTTCTTTTCAGCCATCAGCTGCTTGACTTTGTTGACTTGTCTGGTGAGCGCCGATTTTCGCGTTCGTCTTTGTGGTTCAAGTTCCTCGGCAGACATCCTGGATCACTGTGAACTTCGCGATGATGTATTTATTCACTGTTGGATTTCACAGAAGGAAGGAGACTTGGATGAGGATTTAGAGAAGACTTTAATTCACACACATGATGTCCACATCAGACATGAAGTTATTGAAGTACATTTTTTGCAATTTATGCGAATTTCGTGAGTTACGTGGTGAATCTAAAAAAAAATAAACAATAAAATAAAACTTTAGTTATACATATAATCATTAATTTGAACATAGATTAATCAATAATTTGAACATAAATTAATGTAAAGTTATTAGAACATAAAGTCAAAATATTTGGATTTATGTGACATTCAAATAAAGTAAAAAGACGAAGTTTTATCACAATAAATCAAGAATGACAAATAAATATAAACTGGCTAAATATGAAATTATGCTAATCACAAAATAAGAAAAGTAACATACACTGTAAATCAAGATAAATTTTAAACCAAAGAATTATTCAATAAATTGATGACTTACAAATACATGTTGCTTCCCTGAATGAACTTCCATGAACCCAAAGTATCACAAAGTGACACACTTTTTACAATGGCATCTGCAAATTTACAATTCAATAATTGGCAAATGTCCATAAACTTAAAATAATCAGGAAAACATACAAGACAATGCATATAACCTCTTAGGCAAAAAAAATATTTACCAAAAGCACAATAAATCAAACATCTAATTTTACCAGAACCAAAAAATCCAATATGGCCACCTTTTTAATGGAAAATTTTTAATTAAACATGGCTGGCCTGAACAAACTTTTTTTTGTATCAATTTTTGTTATTATGCATGTAAAATTTTACAGTTCCACCAAACCTACAGATTGAATACAATGCTTCCATAAATCAATTCTAAGCAACAATAAAATGTACATACCATCATAATGTAGATTTGAAGTTAGTTGTAAAGTATAAAATCATTAAAAAAAAGAACTCTAGAAAGTTCTGAGCTTCTTGACAGCTGACATCTCAATGAATGCCTCAAAATTGAAAATCATGGAGATACGGTCTAATGAACAAGCAATCAGGTCACTTCTGCATGGTCAAGTGATCAGCTAATTAAAACTCACAAGAGGTCTCTGATCCAGTTAACTGACTGATGCTGTTCCTGTAGATAATTTACTTGGATCACAGCTGATCAATTTCTATAAATGACTGCTAACAGCCTGTCGGCTGTTACAGTCACCATGACAACTCTAGAGTAGTAATACCCTGGTGCCTAAACCGACAACTCCTTGAGTCAGAATTACTAAAGGGTAGTCAATGTGACATGACTTTGGATTAGTAAGATGTACAACTTAGTAGTCAAGGCTATGAGCTGGTGATCAAATTTACTACCTTACAGGTGCATGCAATGTCTCTATAGTTGTCATTGTTACTAGGTGTAATTGGTCATAATCACTACCTTATTGATAAAATTTACCTTCACATAGTCATGCCTGACTACTTTTTGAGTCAATCTGACAACACTGTAGTCATGTCACCTGCTAAATTCATCAAGGAACGTACTAAAGGATAGTAATTTTTATTACACCTGACAGTTAGCTTGACTACTTTCTTGGTAAGCATGATGCATGAATTAGTAATCCTGACCTGGCAACTGGTCTTCAGGACCACACAGACTAATAATTCTAACCGGGTAGCTGGTCTTTAGGACAACACAGGCCAGTAATTTTGACCAGGTAAACTAGTCTTTAGGACAATGTAGCCAGGTAATTTTGACCAGGTGATTTGTCTTCAGGACAACACAGACTAGTAATTCTGACCAGGTAACTGGTCTATAGGACAATACAGACTAGTAATTCTGACCAGGCAACTGGTCTTTAGGACAACATAGGCTAGTGATTTTGACCAGGTATCCGGTATTTTGGACCACGCAGGTGGGTCAATTTATTGCTTCATATAAAGTTCCCCCTGCCCTGCCCTACCCCGCCCTTCAGAACCTCAGAACTTTGTATTAAACCAAAGAAAATGTTGCCCACTCTAAAAAGAAGAGAGCCTTGAAACAGAAGTATGCAAAACAAAATTAATAGAAACAGTTTATTTCATCATTCACAACTATTTAATGACATGAAAGTAAATTGTAGCTATATTATAGGTCTCATTTTTTCAATCATACAATCATAATTTGTTAATAAATACTATATAAATTTATTATCAAGCAATTACATATTGTGTATGTCATCTTTCACTAAAAGATGTATGTCAATCATCATAAATACAGAGAATATTAACATAATATAGCGACAAAATACACTAAACTCTGAAATTTTGAACGCAACAGAAGATGTGAGGTTTCTTTGAAATACTTCATTTCACTTCCATGAAATTACTGTTAAGTTAAATCATAACTGCGAAAACATATAAAAATCTACTAAATTTCATAAATTCCTAAAGTTTTAATACAGCATGAACAGAGAAAGTGAGGTTTCTTTAAAAAGACTTCCTTTTTAACACAACTTTTATTCATTACTTACTTAGCTTTAAGTATCTGGGTTGATATATATACCACATTATGGTATTCTATGAAAAGCTGTTTCAACAAAATTATCTTCTAGCTTGGTAGCATATTCAAACAAACAATCAAATGGCAACCAGTGAACAGTTGATATTATGTAAACACAGTTTGCATAAAAGATATCAAACACACAATCAAGTGGAAAATACTTGCCAATTAAAAGCATCAACAAAAATCGAAGGGAAGGCCGTGGAAAGAATTGCTCCCCACCTTTTACTATCATCCAAGTTGAGGTGAGACACAAAAGCTTCAACACAGTTGATGAACATTATATTGCTGCTTTCAGTTACTCACAGTTGGGCGCATCCATTTCAAAGTCATTTTCTTAATGATCGTTGATACTCTATAAATGTTTTCATCATGCTGGGTTAATTTTTAAAAATAGAGGAGACGCCACCGCCATTTAGAATCCAGAAAATCCTGATAATCCTGCATGGTCATTGGCCATTAAGTCGGTTTGACTGGTATTCCCTTGAATAAAGCTGACATGCTCTTTGTACACGGGAGTATAATGAGAATTCAATCAGGGATCTGCAATACAACAAGAAGTGACACTGTGAAAAAATCATGAAAAAATGACATTTTTAAGAATTTTGTCAAGATACAGGATGAAATAAACCATCGATGTCATTAGCTATTTTCACAAAGGCAATTATCAAATCAATCAAAACACCAAAAAATAATTTATATTTCTTTACCTCCTTATGTTTTAATGAAGCTGGCATTCATTGGCGGATCGAGACAGGATTGTTTAGGGGGGTCGGGCATCGTTTCGGCATTCCTTGGGCCTGAGTGAGCGTCGTATCTGCATTTGCGGGCTTGACCCACGTTACGCCCTTCTTTCTTCAAAACGTTATTTCCATCTCAGTGGTCGGGAGGGGCCCCGCCCCCTGGATCCACCACTGGTGTTGGTCATACTTCATAAGACATATCCGGCATCTTGTATACTGGTAATCTGAAAGAGAAAGACAAATTTATGTTGAATGATTGACTCATTAAGTTAATAACTCCCATACTTAACTTGTAAAAATTGGGGTGAAAAAACAACAACAACAACATACAAGTCATGTATTATAGTATAGAATAGAATACAATAGAATAGAATATACTTTTATTTGTCCATTCATTATGACATAAACAGAAGCTTTACACCATATGTGGGATATTTTACTTGTTGGCAGACAGTGTCACCTGATGCCACTTGATGCCTTATACACAGGACAAAGCTGATAGATAGATATTTAATCAGTCATTCAGATTAATTCAGGCATAACCATTTGAGAAAAAAAAACTTAGCCCAATTATACTTTGGTAATTGATACTCAATGAGATGACAGACCACCTTGGTGTTCATATGAAAGTAATTGAATAATCATACTTACTTACTGGTATGTAATTCTGTGTTTAAAATGGTAAGTCCTGTTCAATTGCAGAGCAGCAAATGACCACTTCATCAGAAAAGTTCAGTGATCTTGGCCAACTAAAGGAGATTAAGCATTAGTTGTGTTTGTTGTTTAATGCGACAACAACAAACGGATTTTCATTTCCACCAGCCTGCAATTACTATGGAGTAGTAATGCAATGACCAAGGGAATAGTCATTTCTACTAGCTTGTAATACATTCTACAACTTTAGACTAGTAATTACGTTTCTGACTACTTTTACTACAGTTTTCCCAGCTAATGTATGAACTACATAGTCATTTTGACTATGCCTGGATAGTCAGGCATGGTCAAAATGACTTACCAGGTAGTCAGCAACAAATTTTGCACGCATTACTACCCTAAAGTAGTCATGAACTAGTCACTGTGACAACCCAATGTTTAGAGTGTGTTCAACTTGGTAAGTATGGTATAGGCCTACTAAATTTCATATTAAAATTTACATAGTAATATTTATAGTACACAAATATAAATTTCTTATTCTCGCAGTTTCATACAGTTATATATATATCGACCCAATGCATTTATGATCACTTTTTCTTTTGAAGTCATAATCGCAATGAATTTTTCTTCGTCATTCATAGTATACAAATTAGGTACATTTTTTCGAATTTTGTTGAATAGAATATTTCTTTCTTCTGCATATAGTGTACAGTTAATTAAGAAATGGGATTCATCTTCAACACTATTTTGTGTACATTGCATGCAAATTCGTTCATTTGCAGGTGTTTTTGGTAGAGTATATCTACCAGTCTCAATTCTTAAGTTATGAGAACTTGCACGAAATTTAAATACAGAAATAACCTGATGTAAATTTTGATTTGAGGTTAAATATGATTCCAGACAGAATTCATCTTTGAACAGTTTGTATGTTCTTAACTTTGGATTTTCATCACAGTTATTAATCTTATCCATACAAGTGCTCATATATGTTTTATGTAACCGTTCTTTAGCCAATAATAATTGTACTTTATTTATCGTATTTATTTCACAAGAATTTGATAAATTTGTTTCTTTTAGAATTTCAAATACATGACTACACCAGTTTTTTTTACCCAAATTGTGTAATTCTAAAAGCGAATGATATGATTGTTTTAATATATGGTTATCACTTAATGTAGTAATGCGTTTCCAAAGGTTAAGTAATTTCATTTTAATCCTTAAAAACAAAGGAAACCTTCCAAGTTCAGAATAAACTACTACATTGGATGTTGAAATCTTGGTTCTTAAAATGCTTTTCATATATGCTAGATGTATCAACTCTAAATCTTTAATTTCATTATTTTCATACCATATATCAGAAGCATATTCAATAATTGGTAAAATTTGTGCATCGAACATCTTGATTGCAAGATGTGGCTGTAATTGACCTATACCTGCTTTGATGTGTGCTTTTACCCCAAAGATCGCTCTATTAGCTTTATTTTTTATATTTGTGCAGTTTGCTTTAAATATTTTATTTTTGTTTGTTAATATAGTACCTAAATACTTATATTCATTTGTTTTTGACACTTCATTATTACACTGCACATATTTCTGAGCAGCCTGGTTGCCTAGCAACGTAGCGTCACCACTGCTGCAGGCCCTGAAAAAGTTGTGACGTTACCATTTTCTGCTGTCTTTTTTTTAACAGCATGGCAGCCAGTAATTTGCTATTTAAATGAGATCTAATGCAGCTAGAAGCATAATTATTTTTTTATTGAATGCAGTAACACCTATTCTACGCTAATTCAAAGTTTCAGCTTCTCGTCTTTATCAAAAGAATTTTCTCAACTAATTTCAGTCAACTGTGTCTAGAATTGTCTTTATTTCTTTAAATTGACATTGACATAGTCCTTTGAGCTCTTACAGAAAAAAGTATTTTAACCTTTTTCTTCAAATTTGGGGCAAATGTATTGGTTTACATCCATGGGAAGACATTTCTGACATTTTTGTGTGACAAATGCATGTAATGCTTTATTCTGTGGTACATAACCAAAAACTCAATTTATAACTTTTAAGCAGTCATCAGGCCAAATATGCTGTTACCATGGCAACCAAACGAGTCGGTGAAATTTTTTTTTTTTCATTTTTGGAATGTATGGGTCCCATAGACTACCTGTGCAAAATATTAGAAAAATCTGTATGATCAAACTACCACGCTTGATCGAGTCACCTTAAACTGCCTAATCTCCCAGAAAACGTACCTGATTTATTCCAAAATTTGTATGTGCATTACTTGTACTATAAGATAGCATACTGGCTATGATGCAAAGTTTGTTGTTTGCTCTATATATGAGAACTAGAAAATGTAAACAAAAAAATCCTTAATTAGGTCACTTGTTTGGTACGCAGTGTTAAGAAGCTATATTTTGGCCTGGTTTGTCAAGTAAACTGGAAGACAATGATAGCCCAAATGTTGCAGTGGCGGCTCCAGGATTTATTTGTTTGGGGGGGGGGGGGGGTGGCTTCTCCATTATTTGGAGGGGCTGCCGAAAACTAATCAAAACCTGTTGTCGATGTGCATTTTTAAGCCATCGCATTTTTAAGTGGCGGCATTTCAACAGATTCTTCCCCCCCCCCAACCCCAAAAAGGTACTTTTATGAAAGTTGGATTGTTTATCATAGTTATAGCAGACCCTGAGGGTGAATACATGTACACCTTGTATTTTCTTATCCAAAACAAATTCGAAATAGGCCTATGTCTTTATACTCAAAACATTAATTTTCATGTGGTTTTTTCATTACAATTTAACTGGACAATGCAAAAACTTTGCATGAAGAGCTACAGTGCTCGGTTTGCTCATTATTTATGGACAATTAAAAATTTGGAATTCATCATTTTCTGTACCAATTTGCTGCAATTAAGAGCATCAATAACCATGATGAGACATATCATATTTGGCCGTAAACTAGTTTACTGATAGCACTGAATGCTTCTTTTTATGACTCAAGAATGACAGCCAGGGAATTCCAGCTACAGACAATTTGTGATATCTTGGCCTTTTCATTACTTTTGTGCATTTAGTTCTTTAAGTCGGTAGGGATCAATACTTAAAAGTAGCTCTGGGACCTATACAGAGGTCAGGCGCTAAGAGAATAGTTCAAGAGCAAGAACTATGATCGGACATATCACTGCAATTAGATGCCATGTTGGCATGGCTTTACCTTTTAAGAAAGAAAAGATGGCTCAAGTTTAGAGCAGATATTCCGAATAATTTATTTTAAGATCTACACTGTACCACACTGTCCCTTTCATTGATTTGCATCGGCGAATACAATGATTCAATGGGGACCTAGGGGTAGACCTAGCAGTCAATCGAAAATAAAATCATGACTGACCAAACAGAAATTGAACTGATTAATTCAACTAGTTTGCAGAACACTTGGATTCTCATTTTCAAAATTACAATTATCTAAAACAATTTATTTTAAAACATCAATAAAGACAACAAGCCAAACTCTTATCTACTTCCAAAATGATTAAATAAAAGTGGTTTTCAACCGTAGATAACTGGATATGCTTTCTCAGTCAGATTTAATTGAAAAATTTCAACTGACTTCAGCAAAACACACAATATGTGACTGACCGAGTTGAAAATGAAATTCAACTGACCTTTTCAACTTATTCGACTGACTCTGGGGTCTACTTAGGGGGCTGGGGTCCCTCCTAGACCATTGATATAAGTGGCATTTTGAAGAAGATATGCCGCTACGCGGGCTCGCAAATTCCGGAAAAAAACTCAGGATTCCCGTAGACAACCCGGTCTGTATCAACAACAGAATCAGAATATCTTTTCAGAATATCTTTTATTGTCCCAGTACAGTTATTATAAAAATTAAATACAGTTATCGTAAGAGAAAATATATAGCAACAGGGACTGGAGGCCACTTTAGGAAAAAAATTATTTCGTTGTCAACAGGTTCGTTCTCGCGGAACATTCATGTGGCTTTCTGCGGAACATTCATGTGGCTTTCTGCATGATACCATAATTTATAGAGACTTTATTTCTCTGTATAAGAACATATTTTTTGGTCAAAAGTAGGGGGGCTAAGCGGAGGCTTCAGACATTTTTTGGCCCCCCTGGAGCCGCCACTGCAATGTTGGAAGACATGATAGCTCAATGTGTAGTAGGTTAGGTTGATTTCGGAACTTCACCATTGGACAAATTGGGATAGTGTGATTTTCATATCAAAAGGCTATATCCGAAATTTGAGGTCTCTAACTTGAAAACTTTTTTGAGGAAATAACATTGAATTTTTGACATTTTGAACATTTTTCGGTTGTTTCGCAAAGTCGCGGTTTCGTATAACTTTGTCATTTCTCATCATACAGTAATAAAACCTACATATATGAAAAGATCTCAAAAAGACCTACAATTTGAATACAAACATGAAGGGTTTCCGATAATTTTTGATCTGCACTTCTTATAAAATGCACAATTTTGAGAAAGAAAGTCAGATCTGATGATTCAAAGCAGTAATAAACAGGAAATTTCTTGAAAAAAGTGTTTTATACTAGTCCGTGGTTATATGCTACCCTATGTCAATCGACTTGATTACACTTTCACAAGCATTGGAGGTCTTAAAATGAGCCATATCGGAGATATGGGGGAGTAACAGTTTCATTTGGCAAACCTACGAAAATATGCCGAGTTTTCAAGCTGCACAACTTAATTTTTAATTAATCGAATGTCAGAAGTAAAATTTCAATGTGTTATTGATGCAAACAAGTTCTCAGCAAACATCAAGCATAAAGGTAGGTTAAAATTTGAGATGTAGACCTTTGTATGACACTGCACAAAGAAAAAAGCAAATCGTTTTTTTTCTCTCTCTTTCTGAGCATTGATATTATTTTAGAAATGTAATATTCCCAATCCAAAAGGCATGATGTGTTCCGTAAGGCTCCAGTGATGGCATAAAAGCTGTCTAATATTTATCAAGACCTCCCTTTAACACCTTAGTTCCATTATGAAACTGTTAAAAACTGTAAAGAAGTGCTTTAATAATTTGTATAGTACCTTAATTGTCAAAGCAGGGAAGCTTCTTGTTACTACTTCCGCACCCCAGTACAGAAATATACAATTTCCAATTAGGTGGTTGTTCTATTTGAACTTCTTTCTTGGTTAGAATGATGCCAAGCATTCCATTTCTTTCTCTTTTTTTTAGGACATTATAATACTGAACCTGATTGATTCCAGTCCCTCCCCCCTAATCTTTTACAATTTCTTAATTTCTGTGATTCTATATGGGATACCTGTGACAGTCATTGAATTGACAATGGTAACTATATTATAGGTCTGGGTGCTTTGCCTAAGATCACTAATATTGCCAGATATCTCAACAGCCAATTGAATTACATTTACACCTACAGTCATACTTTGATTGGCAAGTCAAGCAAAAAAATGAAAATTTATCAGATTTTGAAGTTACTTGCGCCTTCAAATTTGGCCTAGACCATTGATGTTGGTATTCAAAATGAAGGTCTAATTGAGCCCTGTCCAACCATACCAGTTTCATTGTCTTATCTCTTGAATTGACTAAGTGATTCAATACCGCGAATCGGCAAACCTCGCGAAAAATGTCTAAAAACTCAAAACTTTAAATGGATTTCCTCAAAAAAGTATTAGAGTTAGAGACCTGAAATTTTGGATTTGACCTTTTGACATGAAAATGTCACTATCCCAATTTGTCCAAGATTGAAATTCCAAAATTTTTGCAAAATCAACCTACCCTAATTAGTATGCCAAAGTGTTAAAAAAAGAATTAGCGAAGTTAACCGCTGCAACCATAGAATATTCCAGAAAACATGATAGTGACCGTTCAGACTTTATGACTGGGGGGGGGTGGGAGTTTTGCCCGAGGGGGTACTAACTTTTCACACGTGTTTCAAGGGGGTGTTGGTGTTAATTATTGACAACATTCAAAGGGGGGGGGGGGGGTAAGAAATTTGAACAAAGAACATTTTTTATAAAACCTGCATAAACTAACTTTATCCGCGCTATTTTAGGCGCAAAAGTCAGCGAAATGGCAAAAATCTGTACGCGTGACCATGCACAACAGTAAATATGTGTGTATTTGTTTATATGTCCGGGGGGGGGGGGAGTACTAAAAATATGGATGAAACCTAGGGATGGGGTACTAAAAATCCGCATTGATCTCAAGGGGGGGGGGTATCAATTTTTGATGGGAAGTTCTGGCAAATCTCCCACCCCCCCAGTCATAAATTCTGAACGGTCCCTTAGTAAAAGATGCACTCTGACATTTCGGGGCCAAGGAGATCTGTAGACTTCTGTCTTGCGGTATAGTGATATTATTTCCCCACTAAATAAATATCAATTATAGATCGAATTTTTGCATTAATTGATTTACTTCAATTGCATGATGCTTCTCAATACTGCACTAAATGGATGTGACATTTGTGTACAACAGACATGCATGTTTGGGATAGGACATAATGCATTTGACTTGATCTCTCTGTCTATGTGCTACCAAATTTCAATGAAATAGGTACATTCTGAATGATTGACGAAGGAGTTTATGTCCAAATAATTACGATACTAGAAGTAGACTATATTATAAGTACTGCATCTCTTGTCTATTCAGCTTATCAATGCTGGGAAGCCTTAAAATATTGGGAAAGTTGAAGGAAGACATGAAAAGGAACATAATACATACGCAGGTGTAGATTTTTAATGAGCATTTTATAAATGTATGTATTTTAGAGTTGTATTAAATCCAATGATTACAATGCCATTATTATACCCAAGCACAGCCAGTCAATTTCTTCTGCATTATTTTATTTAGGTATCCACTAGAACTCAGGCCATAGATTCTTCTTCTGAGTCTGATTGCTTTGATGATTCATCTTTTTGACTGCCAAAGGGATCTGCCTGTTGTATGTTGTCTTCCAGATTGAGAGATTTTGATCTTTCAAGTATTTCCCTGACCCTTTTCTCTATCATGCTCGCTCTGTCAGCTGCTACAGAACTTCGAGATTGCATATTTCTTCCGCTGTTTGCACCTTCCGACTTTTCCCGAAGTTTCACTTCTTTTCGAGTCTGGCGCAATATCTCATCAATTGCTCGATTTGGCTCTCTTTTTTCTGTGTTTGGATCAGGTTGATTATGTCTTGTTAATTTGACAACAGGTTTGTCATCTGCTATGTCAAAAGAGTACTCCTCAAGTGCATTCTGTATGGCTGATTTCGAATATTCATCGGTGTCTTCATTGTCTAATAATTCAAATTCCATGGGCTCAACGTAAATTTTCTTCTCCAGCATTTCGTATTCCTCTGGCATGTCACTATCACGTTCGCCATTGCTTTTGTTGAGGTCCACATTATGACTCATTGTTAAATATTCGTTTGTTGCCTTGACACTTTCTCCACCAGCCAGTGGGTCATATTCTTCGGATACCACGGTAACTTCTTTCTCCAATGTTTCATTCTTCAGTGCCATTCTGTCTGTATGCAGTCCATCATTTCTTACGTCAGTGAAGAAACTTATATCTGTATTTTCATTGATGCTGCTTTCATTAAGAGATAACAATGTATCTTGTCCTCTTGATATTTCTTGTTTGCTTGGTTTCAGGTACTCCTCTGGAACCTTAGGTTTCTCATCATTCAATTCAAAGTCAGTGTAGACGCTCATATCCTCAGTTAGATATTCTTCGGGGACATTGGTATCTTCTTTATTCTTACTATGGTCCATGTAGCTGTCGTTTAATAGAAGTATGTCCTGTCGTGTGCTGTCATTGTCTCTTAACTGTTCACCATCAAAGCTGTAATCTGTATAAATACTGGAATCCTCTGTTGGAAATTCCTTGAAAACTTTGGAAACTTCATTATTGCTAGTATTGTCAGCATATTTGTCCTCAGTAAATAACTCAACACTTCCCTTAGTGTCCTCTTCCTCGAATTTTCCACCATCCATGCTGTAATCAATATAGACACTTGAATCCTCATCAAGGTATTTCTCAGCTGCCTTGGTATCGTTATCTCCGATAGTGTCATTACCGAAGTCTTGTATGAGCAATCCTTTGTCAAGATCCGTGGTATTTTCTTGAATTTCGTTTATCATACTATCAACATATAAACTATCCTCCATTAGATTTTCCTGAGATGCTGGTGTGCCTTGTATAGCTGACAGGTCATCGTTTTTACTACCGATGTCTGCTTCGACAGGTTTTGTTTCGGCATAATCACATTCCTCATAAACACTATCTCTGTCAGCATCATCATAAAATTCATAGATTGGTTCATTGTCATCATTAGACCTGTACTCCGGGTCATCCCATGGATCCGTAACACCTTTGGAGTCATACGGTTCATAGACTTCATTTTCAAGAATTATTCCATTTTCCTTTGATTGCCCATCAGATATTTTGGGGTCCTCTAAGCTGAGGTTTGGAAACTCATCCGCAGACTCATCTGAAGAAGCTTGGCGGACCTCCAGATACTCTGGTTGAGATGTTTCACTGAAAGTAGAAGTGGAAGAACAGGTATAACAGTATATATGTGAATTTTTAAAAGTGAACTAAAAGTGAACTTACTTAGTAAAATCCAACAAAAACAATGTTTAGGCCAGACTTTTAGCTTCTCGGGTCTATCAAGGCCCTTTTTCCTCAAGAGGAAATGTAAAAACCTAAAAACCTGTAATCTCTACTTTTTATTGTCAATCAATGAAATAAAACCATGGATAGTTATTTTCTTCGCCAACAGTAAATCTTGTCAGTGTATCCAAGAAGCAAAAACATTATTATTTCTGGCCTTATTTTTTTCATTATGTTGATCAAATTACACACTAATTTGATAAATGGACTATGCTCACAAGAGACAAGTACAATGTACATCATGAAATGTTTGTCCATACCCAAAAGGTCTGACATATTTTGGTTTTCTAATTGATGTACAGTAACTGTTGTGCTTGAAAATTAGTAAACCCGTAGAGATTTACCATTGAAGACAATGATAAAGTTGTCTCACCGTACTGGCCAAAACATAAATGATATTGCACGAATCATTGAACCAATGACTGTATTATACCATTGAGGTTTCCCACTACATGTACCAGCCTGGCCATTGGATTTGTATCAGGAGTCTTTACGTTAGATAGAGGTTATAATTGTGCAAAAGTAAGTGCACCCTAAGCATAATGTTAAAAGATAGGAGCAGAGGGTGCACTTACTTTTGCACAATTATAACCCCTATCTAACACAAAGACCCCTGATACAAATCACATGGCCAGACTGGTACATGTAGTGGGAAACCTCAATGGTATAATACAGTCATTGGTTCAATGATTCGTGCAATATCATTTATGTTATGGCCAGTACGGTGAGACAACTTAATCATTGTCTTCAATGGTAAATCTCTATGGGTTCACTAATTTTCAAGCAACTGTACATGGATATATCATCAATTAACACAACAACAAACCTTTCTTGATGAATTCTTTCATCACTTTCCAATTCATTGACAGATACTTCACAAGGTGTTGTCAGCTGGCAACCAAGGCCATTCTTGTTGCCTGTGCATGAGAATAACAATTACAATTATGTGACATTTGTTATGATAGAAATCTTCATGTATAATATATTATGGCCAAATCTTAATAGGCCTGTGTGTATACTCACCCAAATAATATGAAATCAAATCTTCAAGAGAAGAGAATGTTGCCTCTGGATAAATGTAGAATTGCTGTGCATTGTTTTTCTTTATATCAAAATGTTTGCAAGAATAGTTGTCATGGCGGACTCCGAGATAGAAACAAACTGAAATAAAAATGGTTTAATGATAATGGAAATGCCAAATGTGGGATGTAAGTCATGCACAGGCGTATGAGGGGGGCAAGGGGGGCGATCACCCCCCCCCCCAAAAAAGTTTGGGAAACAGTTAGATTTGGGCAAAAAGGCTTAAATGATTCAGGCAGATGATCGAATAAAAACTATTTAAAATTAATGATTTCCTGGCAATTGTGTTTGAAATGGTATTAAATTTTAATTTTGAAATACGGGCAAATGTCGCTCGCCCCCCTAAAAATCACACGCGCCATACACCTCTGTACAGTAAGTGATGTGAAATCTTCAATTCTCCATACCTGGGTTTTCGATTTCTCGAATGAGAAATGTCCCGGGAGCTTTCTCTGAGGATAATATGTCAGCAGTTTCCTCCTGTGAGATTTTTCCTTTGAACCAAGGCTTGGCATACATGTAGAGAGACTCAAGTCCACTGCTGAATTACAAAGACATTTTCAATAACTGATGTGCTTAGTTAGTCACAGCTAAAGTGGTGTAGCCGAGTAATTTCCACAGGGAAGGAGGCATGCAGTCTTTGAGCCCCCGGCCGCCCTGCAGAGGTTGATAATATTTGCAATATTTAAATAGTTTTTCAATATAATGCATTCAAGACGCCTACAGGGGGTCACTTACAGGCGCATGAGTAATTGAGTATACTAAAACATTACAATCATATAAAACTGCAGTCAGCTATAGTATAGGTACACTGATGCTTACTTGCTCTTGCAAGTCTGCCCCCGTCTGGTTACACCAGGGCATAGATATCATATTATCAAACAATTCCATCAAGGGCAGACCCTTTTTCGTTAAACTTACGTATCAGGAGAGCCATTTTGTAGAGACGTGGTGTCTTCTTTGTTCTTTTCTCGCAATGGGAGTAATGAAATGTCATTCTCATTGACCACACCTGTTTTCCCGGTTTCTTTGGATAGCGCGTCCCAGTACAATTTTGTTCTGAAAAAATAAGTTGTGGTTTTACATGCATGTAATAATGTAATTTCACACAAAATCTCGTAACAGCATGTTTACAATTTTACAATGATGATTACATTAAAACTTGCGAATATTTACCTGATTACTACAACGTGCAGTTCTTCGCCCTTCCGGAAGGCAAGTTCATCTGCATCTGTTGGCGTACGATCAACCAAGGCAACAGCATCTCTTATTTCTGTGCAAATGAAATAAAGCGATTCGTATAGGTCTTTTTGCCATCACCAATTCCTATATTTGCCATCACTGGTTTTTTAAGTGTGATTACTTTTCCCCCAGTTATGACTAATAATTCATATAAAATCGATTTGAGTCCAAACCAGATCATTTTTTGAAATTTCATGTCACACAGGTACTTAAAATCAGCTTTTTATGTCAAAAAAGGGCCAAAAATCAAACTTCTATCATTATTTGCTGACTTGACATTCACTTCGGTGGCACTTATTTGGTATCAATTTGAAGCCCACTTATAGACGCATAGCAGAACACAGTTGGAATCATTCTAAAGGAAAACGTATGCTTCTGAGATGAATTTATGTAAGATTGAAAACGATATTTCCAGAAAAATTACAAAAAATGTGGTGTTGTCATAAAATATTAGTTGTATTTGAATGAAAATCTTCCTATATATAGATAGACTTTAAAAAATGTTCCTGTTGTCATCAAATAAAGAAAATAGATTTAATTTTATTTCATGAATAATTACCATTTAGGCCAGTTTTGTTTCACAGCCATAAAAAAAGACTTTCAAAAATTATGTAAAATTCAGATCAGCTGTTATCAATAATTTCCACTCATCAAAGTACCAAGGTCAATATAGTTTCTGGAAGTTAAATATGTTCTCTACAATACGCTTTGGTCGTTTCATACAAAAAAAAAAATTTTAAAATTTTGATGGTCATGTCACACTTTGGCTTCTTTTTTTTTTAGATAGGCCTAGGCCTTTAAAAACTCACAAAATCGAAAATAACATCATTAAATTAATCTCAATCAGTCACTTTTCCAAAACATAACCATGGAAAACTACTTGGATAAAAAGTAATTGGGTGACTACAGTGTCAAATGGTTAATGATAATAATTGCACCTGCAAATTGTCCTGAGATTCCTTTTGTCCTGCGAAAGTGTGAAGTTGATCTCGGTTGGTTGACAACTGCTATAGGGTAGTATGGTGTTGGAAACTGCGAACCATCTTGTCTTATAGCTGACACAATCGACTCAGGAACTTCGTAATCCTCTAAGCTATCATTCAGATTTAAACCGTTAGGATATTCCACGTTTGCTGCCATTTTAATCCTTTAAGGCCACTGAACTCCAGTTTTAGCAGTGAGGAAGAGTAGCTGGTTATCAATCCTTGAATTGTATAGTTTTGTCATGCCATATATCCAATTGATCAAACATGACCCAAGCACAATAAATCTGAGGTATTCAAGTTTGTTTACATCAAATCCTTACTGTCAGCTAACACACTGCATATCAGGGATCAAATGAGAAGTTAGATAGTGGACCTTCAGATAAGTATTCACCAATAATCATGGTCTTGTCAGAACTATGCCAAGTGCTTTCGACATTCTTAGCTCCTGATAAGGACACATGGGTTCTTCTGCTATCTCTTGCTAGTTGATAAGCTGTTTTTATATGTAGGCATAGTAGTAATTTAAAATTTAAACATCAGCGTTTTATTAGGCCACTGGTATGATATCTTGCCTGCATGGTCGCTTTATTTTTGCATATTACTACAGGGGAACAAGAAGTGCAACGAAATGACAATGTGTTTGGTGCTCAAGTAGCTTTGCCACGTCACAAATTTTCATACTTGACTGAGCAAATTCTGAGTATCACACTTCAGGATTATTCCTGTTTTTGTGCAACAACACCCTCTTCTACAATAATCTAATAATTATGTTCTGCTTTGCAGCAACTGTCATCAACAAGTGAAACTTGTTGGGAGTGCACATTACATACACTTGTCACTCATTGTGAACTGGGGGGGGGGGGTTATTTTTCAAATGGGTGTTGTTTGATTCAGAAACTAATATTTTCATACATTGCATGCTTGAAAAAAAAATATTACCAACACAAGAATGCAAAAATTGATACAATCCCATATCCAAATGTTTGTACACAACAACTTTGTTCATATGTCTTGCCAATTGGTAGTTAATTTGACATGGTAAAAATATTCTCTTTAAAATGTAATTAAATAACCTCTTCCTCTTGCCCTGTATGTAGGGGGCCAGCTCAGTTGGCGGTGCTATATATGGGCTTCCGATCTATGGGTCCAAGGTTTGCTCCCAAATCTTGGCAGGTCAATTGATGAATCTTGCAAAGCACTTGTAACCATCTTCCGATATTATCTTCGGAACTGCACTCTAACAGTGAAATAATATTCGGGGAGCAAAAGCTCCTCCTCAGAAATTATTTATTCCAAGATAGTCCAGAAAGAATAAAAAATAAACTTTTCACTTTTTTATTGAAAAATAATTATTCCAAGCCCCCCCCCCCCTCAGTGAGACCTAATGCTTGTTCCAATTATTTAAAAACTTGTGGATTAAATAAAAATATTTGCACTTAGTGCTCACTGGTGCATAGAAAAATTGCTTGTCACAAGACCACTTGAACACCTGACCACATGATCATTTCGTTGCACTTCTTGTTCGAGTTGTTCCCCTGTAGTAACACCCTGCTAAGCAAACCAGCAATTAGATTTTTGTCAATATTACCAAAAAAATTATTCAAAATTTATATAGTTGGTGGATTAGGTCAAAGTTGACTTCACTTTCCGATGCAAAGGTCCCCTTTGGCGCAGATGTACCTTGGGGTCATAGCAAAAGATTTATCCAAAAAAACAAGTGAGATCTCCCCTGGATTGGAAATACAGCCATTTTCCAAAATGGCCACCGCAAATTCAAGAAGTCCAATATCTCCACTTCCATTTCAGCTAGAGAGACAAAATTAGGGTCAAAATATATGTTTTTGGGGTCAGTGAATCCATTGAAATAGTACCTGAGTATGAAAAACCAATACATACACATTTTATTGTAGCTCCTGCTTTAAAAATGGCTGCCAAGCAAGGTTGGCAGCACCTAGGCCTCTGTTAGTGAACATTTTGTGCTACTTTAATACTAAAAGTATTTAAGTTGCATCATCTTCCAAAAATTCTGGAAAATCAATCTCTACTCAAAATCAACTTACTCTCCCGCAATTGAAAATGAGACATGCTCAATATCAGCTCCATTGAAGTTGAACAATATTTATACGGTCTTCAAAGCCTCTAAAGTTTCTTCACTTCGATCCATCATATTATGGAATAATGCTTTTCATGCAATTTTGCCGAATCATAATCTACATCCATGAAGATATTTGCATTCCTGATATCAGCATCAGCAGCTTTTACATAAACAGCATCAAGCTGTGTTTCCATTAATTTTAGTTGTCTCGTCATAACCTGACCTTGTGAACATTCTGTCAATTTACACATTTTTTCGTCATCACTTAGCTCCCATTTTAATTGTCCAGTAATTCAATCATTGTATCTTCAGTAAATGAAAAATTTATCAAATTCAGTTTTTTAATATACACTGTTTCGTGGCATACTTCTCTTATCCATGGAACATTCGTTGTATCAACCAGTTCTTCTAGATAGACAAGTAACCAAACCACTCTAGAAGTAAACTGACATCCTTGATCCAGTTGAAGTGTGAACAACAGTAATTTAAAAGTTTATGACATCTCTCAAAGGCTATGTGCCATCCCTACAACCCTTTATGCCTCGTACATTGGTCATTAAAGTGGTTATGACTGGCAAGAAAGAGTAGAAAACAAAGACATGTATGAAAGTGGTAAGTGAATATCTTGGGCACTGGGCAGCATACCTTGCTACTATTTCTGAGCAAAGTTCATGTCCCTCAGCCAAGTCACACATGCTACCAAGCTCCTTTCACTGAATGTCCAAAATGTCTAACTATGGAATGACACACCATGAATGTTCTTCACCCATGAATAAATTTCTTGTATTATGCACAAACACCTTGCCAAAGTTTCTGCCCAAAATGTATTTTCCCACAGTGGAAACTCCTGAGTCTGGGCTTGGTGGGATGCCGGCGGCTTTCTTGGTGACTTTGACATGCAGCTAAGCATATGAGAAGATGCTGTGGAGTGTGTCTCGTGATTGACCCTAAAGGAGTGACTGGTAAACTGCCTAAAATTAACACTATTATCTGAAATGTACAGCAAAATTAATTTGACATATTTTTCAATCACCGGGCATACATACAATGCTTGAATTACGAGACTATTTAAATGAAAGCTAGGCGATGATGAAAAAATTAGTAAATTGACACTATTTAAGATCAAACATAACTGAAATTGAATAGAACACAGCTTGATGCTCTCTATGTAAAAGATGTTTTTTTTTTGCTATATCAGGAAAGTTAATATCCTTATACAGATTACGATTTGGCCAAATTATCATGAAATGCATATGCCAAAATTCATTCGATCCAGGCTTTGCCAAATGAATATTGTTTAATAGACCTGATATCGAGATTATCTTATTTTCAATTGTGTTAGAGTATGTTAACTTTGAGTAGAGATTGATTTTTCAACAATTTTTGCAGATTATGTGACCTTGTGGTATCAAAGTAACACAAAATGTTCACTAACAGTTGCCTTGGTGGTCATTTTTAAAGTAGGGGTTACAATAAAATGTGTAAATATTGGTTTTTCATATTCATAAACTATTTCAATGGATTCACTGACCCCCAAAAACATATACTTTGACCCTAATTTTGTCTCTCTAGGTGAAATAGAAGTGGAGATATTGGACTTCTTGAATTTGCGGCGGCCATTTAGGAAAATGGCTGTATTTCGAATCCAGGGGGAGATCTTACTTGTGTCTTTGGATAAATCTTTTGCTATGACCCCATAAAGGTACATCTGTGCCAAAGGGGACCATTGCATCAGAAAGTGCAGTCAACCACCTATTTTGTGGACCTAACCCACCAATATTTCACTCCCAGACTAATTCCATGCTCTCAGAAAATTTCAAAAATTTCCAAGAGTTTTCCAAGAGTGTGGCAATGATCTGGGAGTACCACGTTCTACTCTGGGAGTAAAATTTTCACTCTCAAGAGTGAAAAAACTACACTCTGGGAGCTAATTCACGATTTCCGATAGTTTGCTCTTGCCAACACACTCTTGTCGAAGTCCTGGTTGTGTGAATGGGGCTCCCAGAGTAAGACAAGATGCTCCCAAATCATTGTCACACTTGTGGAAAACTCTTGGAAAATTTTGAACAGTTTAAAATTTTCTGAGTATGGAATTGATCTGGGAGTGCAATATTTGCACTGGGAGCATGAACTTGTGCTCTGGGAAAGTCAACTTTCACCTTTGGAGCAGGCTTTTCACTCTGGGAGTAAAAAGCTATACTCTATGAGTTAATTTGTGATTTCTGAATTTTGCTCTTGCCTAGGTACTCTTGGGTAACTCTTGGCTGCTTAGCTGTGTGAAAGGGGCTTTATAAGAGAGGTTCTATGGCGACGTTCATCATGACAACATGTCAACAAAAATCAGCAGAAGTTTTCTACTGACTTCTTTGTGAACGTTTTCTGCTAACATTTGTGACATTAGAAGGCACTGAAATAAGAGAAATTCAAGAATCAAAGGAGGCCTTCTTCTGGCTGTTAGCAACGAATGCCATTTTGAATTTTGATAGACCAGGCTCATATTTTTTCAAAAGACATCAGCCTTCAAGCAGCCCCACAGTAGAAAAAACAGCTGAAAACTAACATTCAAAGCCGGTGGCGTAGGGTGACTGACTCCTCGCTATTTCTCCCTGAATAAATTTTAAAAAGTCAAGGTTCAATTTAACCGTGCTATGTTCTGAAAAGGACGGAAGAGCGTTACAGGAGAAGAAGAAGTAACAGGCCCTGGGATTGCTAAGGAACAATGGTCACGTGACCCTATCTGTCTTGTCTATGTCCTGCTAGTCTTTCGACAATTCGGACGTATTTTCATTTTTGAGAAAATGATTGCTGCACTGAGAAAATTGCTCGCCATCTCTGGCCAGAAAAAGGTAAATATATGTTTAATTAAAATGTTTTTTGATTTTTTTTTGATTTGCTTTATTTGGAAAGATGAATATATACATACATGACATGAATGGACGGAATAAAAACATGATGGAAATGGTTTGAGTTTTTGATTTATAATATTTTTTTTTAAAGTTTTGACTAGATTGTAAATGGTAAAACATCTTCCCAGGATAACACCCAAAAAGTCCAGAGAACAGGACTTATTTCCATTGGGGTCCTAGAATTTAAATTTAAATTTGAATTTTTATAAATTTTTTGGACGGTCCGGTTCAGGCCAAGAGGCATAGCAGCATATTAATTTAGAAATAAATAAATTCAGAGATAAATTTGTCTCTGCTTCGTTCTCTTAAATGTTTTTTGACAGCTTTTTTAAAACCTTTCTTTCTATTTATGCTTTTTATGCCCTCTGGTAAACCGTTCCAATCCTTAATGCCATTAATATAGAAAGTAGAGTCAATGCCTTTTGAGTGAGGAACTTTGAAATTGGAAGATCCGGATCGGGTGTTATACCTGGGAAGATGTTTCGTAAAATTCTCCTTGAGATAAGCCGGAGACCTGTCATAGTAAATATTATGAACATGACCGAGTCTTAGTTGTTTGACTCTACTAGAGATGTCCAAAAAGCCAACCGAGTCCAGTTCTTTGTAGGTAATTTTGAATCTAGATGGTAAGTTGAGAATAAACCTTACCATTCTGTTTTGGATGGATTGTAATTTGGATTTAAATTTTTTACTTAGGCCTTCGTACCATGAAGCACAGGCATAGTCAATGTGACATTGAATTAATGACACACATAGGGTTTTCTTAGATCTTTTAGACAAACATTCCCTATGTCGATAGAGAAACCTGATTCTTTGGTTGGCTTTTTTCATGATATTGTTAACAATTGATTCACCGCCTAAATCCTTATCCAGAGTGACCCCAAGGTATTTCACACAATTTTGATTTTGGATTTTTAAATCACCATATTTGACTTGAAATTGATCTCCGATTTCTTTGAGTTTTCTTTTTGGACCGAAGATAATACTTTCAGTCTTGCCGAGATGTAATGATAATTTGTTGTCAATAAGCCATTCTTGACATGACTTCAGCATAGCTGATAGTTTGTGAGAAATTACCTTGGGGTCTCTGTGCGAGTAAAGAATAGCAGTGTCGTCTGCGTAAAGCAGGACTTTGCAATCAGGATCAATACAACACTGAATATCATTTGAATAAATGAGAAAAAGCAACGGGCCTAGTAGGCTACCCTGAGGGACACCGCATGTAATATTTCTAATTTCTGAGTGAACTCCATTACAAGTAACGAGTTGAGTTCTACTGGAAAGATATGACTTGAACCACGAAAGCGTCCGAACACCAATTAGACCAAGTTTATCCAGAAGGATATCATGGTCCACCGTGTCGAACGCCTTCTGTAGGTCAAGTAGTATCATTCCAGTGAAAAAACCTTCGGCAGTTCTAGATTTGATGGAATCAATAAGATGAATTAGGCAGGTGTCTGTAGAGTAAGCACTTCTAAATCCCGACTGCAGTTCATACAGTAAATTGTTTGATAATAAGAAGCTTTCAAGTTGTTTGTAGACAGCTTTTTCGAGAATCTTTGAGACATTACTCAAAATACTAACAGGTCTGTAATTTTCAGCCTTAAGTCTAGAATTTTTCTTAAATAAGGGTTTAACCTTAGCCAATTTTAGATCATCAGGTACAATTGACTCAGAAATTGAATAGTTGATAAGATAAGTAATATGTAATTTGATGACTGGTGCTGCATCTTTTAAGAAGCGAGCTGGAATACCATCTAATCCCGTGCTTTTGTTGGGATTAATCTTACTAAGTTCTTTAAATACAAAATCTTCTGAGACATGCCTCAAAGATAACTCTTCATTTGATGACTTTCTTACATTATAGAAATGTTTGACAGGTGCTGCATTCACAGTAAATAGACCTTTACCCGCAGGTAATTTATCGACCAGGTTGGAAGCAATGGTAGTAAAAAATTCATTAAAATGGTTTGCAATCACATCATCATCATAACAGTTGTTACCATGTAGGGGAGGCGGGGGTCAGAAGTCACAAAATTCAGAAAAAGCCCCAGAACAGAGCAGGTGTTTGTTAGATCTTAATGACCTTTGGCACAATTATGCAGTATTTAGTTGACTATAGTTGTATCACATGATAGCTGCTGTGCTGTAAATAGGCTTTAGTCAGTTCACAATTATTTAAGGCAAAGTCCGCTGTGACTTTTTACCCCATGTCAGGGTCAAGAAGTCACAACCATGGGGTAACAAGTCACATGCAATTTTTGTGAACATAAAACACTATATGAGGTAATATGCAGACCTAGACTTGATAGTCATCCTTGTGCATGAAATTTATAGTGAGCCTTCAAAAGCTATCGGCATGCAATGACGATGCACCATCAGTAAAGCCAGCATCAGAAATTGCCCAAAGTTTGCGAAATGAAATTTTGCTGTAATGCTCTCTCATCAGTATTATTGATGATAGGTGATGATAAGATTGTGAGCTAAAAGCTTCTAGTGTGGAATATTTTACTTTCCTTAGCTCAGAATACTGACTTCCCGGTACCCTATGGTAAATTATCACAGTGCTGGGGTTAAATGTCACAGTGTGACATTTCACCCCTCAGCTGTTTTTTAAATTCAACACATGACCATGGCAACTTGGTGACCAAATGGCCAAAAATGGGTTCACAGCATGAAAGACAATTATCCACAAGACCGTGAAACAGAAGCACAACTTCCTATGTCACAGTGACCAGACATTAATAGAGAAAGTTCAGAATCAATAAAACCTGTTTGGGACCCCAAAAATGCATGAGGTGGGTAAAAACCCACTTTGCACAATGAGTATAATTTTCATATTCCCTGCATACCTTCTTCTCATAAAAGTGTCCCAAATCATGATTTAAGCTTAAGAATTAGGTCACTGCAAGTTGGTCAAAAAGGCCTGTGACTTTTTACCCCTGTGACTTTTCACCCCCTCTTCCCCTACTGATAAAACAGTTTTAGTGTCTTTTTTCACATTTCGATCGTATCCCAGTTTTTTGAACTGGTTCCACAGTTTCTTAGAGTCCAATTTGTACAGTTCAATTTGATCATTAAAATAATCGGATTTGGCTTTTTTACACATTTTTTGAACACAGTTTCTTATATATACTTAGGACTAAGTTGCTTTGGCTTTCCCTATTCACCAATTTTATAGGGTCTATAGTTCTGGTGATGAATTTTACCTTCAAAGAATTCTTTTTTTTTTTCTGACAAAGCCGATGCGAAATAGTCCAAAATTATGGATAATAAATCATAAAATCCTCTGAAGGTAAAATTCAATGCTGGTTATGGATCCAAAGGTAGAAAATCTACACTATAGAGTACTATTTTGATGTTTTCCTTTTTTTTGTCATAATTTCCTTTTAACCGCTGCTTTCATTCAGCTTGAATCCTACTTCCACAAGTTAGATTTTGTTGTAAAATTAGTGTGACAACTACAGCAAACTAACAAGAGTCTAATTCATAGTATCATAGGCCTATATTTCCATTTCAACATTTTGCATACGTTTTTAGTCTTTTAGAAAATTTTCAGACTTAGAAATGAATTTATTATAAGTAAATTGTCCTAAACAAGCCTGAAAAAAAAGGAAGAGATTTTCAACATGAGATTAACTTCGATAACTGACATTTGAACCAGACAAATCAATTGACTGAATTTCCTTAGTACTCTTTAGACCTCATTAATGGAATGGTAATATGTTATTTATTGTTTATACAATTATCCCGCAAAAATTATAGACTTGTGAGCGCCAGACTTAGTCTTGTGAGTTATGAATTGAGATTTGAGCCGCTTGAAAACAACTAGGGCTTAGGGCCTACTGTTTTCTGGCCTATGCCATGTGTTTGTGTCTTGGTGAGTTAATGGCAAGATTTGGGAAAAGGGCGCGAAAAGGACGCTATAGATCTGCAATTTACCAATCTGATTGTCTTATTGTTGTCGCGCTGGATCTCCTCGTTGCCATGCAACCAACACGTCATGGCGCGTCATGACGTCGTCAGCAAAAGTTGCTGCCCTGGGATCGCTGCGGCTGGCGGTCCATGCAACGTCAATGGCCGCAAGCAACTTGTGCAGCCACTGTCCAAAGACAGGTCATTTCGAGAGAGATTGAAAGGACAATAAGGGGAAGGGAGAGGGGGGGGGCACAATCTCATGTAAGAGGCTACCTCTCAATTCTCAGTGATAACAATGTATCCGTGTCTAGGTGTAGCGGAATTTAGTTATTGCAAGATTGAATATTGGTTGGAAAATTGACAATATATACATGTATGGTTGTTTGGTGTCGGTACAATAATAGAACTGTACAATTCCATGGAATATTAGCCACTACAGGCCAACCATCTTGTCTGTATTTTTTGAGACCACTAAAAAATGTCATGACTAATAATTGATTTATTAGAATTAATTTTATTTAAAACCACAAAAAACATGACTTTTAAAGAATATCCAATCCATGACTTACATGAATTTTTCTTTGATTGATGAGGACGTGCAATAAATGAATTTTCACACAAATCTCCCTTTTTTTTTCAGCCAAATGCCAACACCAATGATGATCATGGATCAATTAAAGGTAATTTTTTTAAATAGCAGAAATTTTAAGGATATGTAAAATAAAATCAAAAACAATATGATAATATTGTACACTTGCAATCTCTACCTTTCAGTTTGTTCAAATCTAATTCCTGTACTGACTATTAAACTTTGGTTCTGTGTGTAGCCCAAAACACAAAATTAAATAATAATAATAAATAATTAATAATACATGTATGTTTTTTGTTATTTCAGGTGAACGGCAAAATTTTTCAATGGAGTGTGTTCTTGATGAAGTAAGATTTACTTAATATTAAATATTCTTTAAATTCATTTTTCTGAAAAAAGAAAAGACTGGTTATATCTGAATCTGTGAATATATCTTTTATTGTACCTTTTCCTTTCAGACTTCTCTCAAGCTTACTCACTGGATGAAAGGCGTCAGGCCCCACATGGAAGACGCACTAACAGACATGTCTGGCAAATTGCCGGCTAAAGTCGAACTGCCAAAGTTGCAGAACGGACTCAAGTTTGTCCTTGATGACCAAGGCAAACCCACAGTCATCGACAGGACGGACTACGCTGTGTCATTGCTTGTCACCCACAAGGGGAAGAAAAGAACACTCAAGGTAAATAGCATTTCACAATGCAGTCTGACCTTATATATGTTTAGAAGCTAAAATTTGCTTTTAATTTTTTGGATTGTGTTGAAATTAGACATCGCCCCCCCCCCCAAAAAAAAAACTTGGCAAAAGTTCAGGGGAACAGAAAGATTCAGGAAAAAGGGGTTAAAAATTCGGGCAGATGATTAAATTTAAAAAAAATTGAAAATTATTAATTTCCAGGAAATTTCATTCGAAATGGTGTTAAATCTAGATCTTAGAATTCTAGCAAATGTTGCTCGATCCCCCCCCCCCAACCCCAAAATCGTGTGTGGTACACCTCTGCTCTGTATTGGATTAAAAGTCAAATGTAAATTTGAGAAAAATGTTGTGCACGTTTACAGATGTTCTACAAAGACTTCGCAGATGAAATGGAGGTCATATACGAGGCCTCACTCATGAAATATGCTGAGAAGTCAAAGGTCATATGCAAAGTTCATGGACTAGCCGGTAAGTCACGTTGGACTTGATATTTCATTATATTCTCCACTTTGATTGTGTCAGCCAATCACAAGCGAGTATTCTTGGATAATATCCTTGCTGTATTAGGCAGAGAAAAAGTTATATTGGACAGTGAAAAGTTATATTGGGCAGTGAGAAGTTATATTGGGCAGTGAGGAGTTTTATTGCCATGTTATAGGGCAGTGAGGGAGGACCTGAGTGGAAACACCTTCTGCTGTGCGCTGCTGCAGCAAAGCAAGAAAAAATGTTGTGTTTTTCAATTTTAGTAAAAAATTAATTGCACGTCAATGGCAAGACACAGAAAAACACAAGTGATGTCAAAAGATGCGTATTGATCAGGACAACATCATCAAGTAAATTTAACATTGCTTACATAAGTTATGGGATCATGGTATGCCATTGAGTGACAAAAAATTCACTTTTTCACCCATTTTTGGCATAGATGCGTATGTTTAAAGGTAAACATTGTGCTATAAAATTGCAATAAAAAATATCAAATATAAAGAAGCTCCTTGGTTATGGAATATAGAGTCAGATTATGTAAATTTTATATATTTGTGGCTACCCACTGCTGAAATATGACAGGATACATTTTGAAGAGAATTCTGCAGTTTTTCCAAAAGAAACACAAACTGGCTTTCCTGCACAGTCAAAGTGATTAAACCTATTGTTTTAAAAGTGGCTTCATTTATGGAGAATATAACAAATATTAGATGGTAAGTCGTCCAATATAGAGTATAATTGGACTCAGAAAAACTATATTGGACTCGGCGCAAGCGCCTCGTCCAATATAGTTTTTCTTCGTCCAATTATACTCTATATTGGACTCCTCACCATCAAATATTTATATAATATAATTTTATGTTGTATCTCAGTAATAATAGTATATTATATCAAATCATTTAATCTGTGTTTCGCTTGGACTGATTAAAGGGCCTTTTCTGATTAAATATTTCACAGCACTAAAAAATGGTATTGTTCTTTGAACAATTTTCTTAAATGGTTTTTCACTATATTCATCAAATTGAAACATCATGTCTTACATTAATTTTAGCTGTTGATGGTTGGGGATTTCGTCGAAGTGCTATTGTCACTTCCTACTATCCCTCTACAGCTGGTTTGAGTCCTTGTACATGGAAGAGACTGTGTATGGATGTGAGTTTTATCAAATATTAAATTCTCAAGAACTTCTTTCTTTTTTGCTTTTGTTGAGAAACTTGGACGATCTGTCTTCGACCTTCGTGTAAAAAAACACTGATTTTTAGCTTTGCCAAACTATAAGATAGGTAAAACCATCAAAATATTCATATCAATGCATATTTTTTAATCTTAATATAGGTGATCTGAACACCAGCAATGTCCAGGATATTAATTTATTTGTTACTGGTAGTTCTTGATTGTGTTTAAGTGCAAAAATTTGCAAAAATATTTGGAAGTGCAAATCAATATCTGAAAAAAAAAATGCTGTGATAATAAAATCATCCCTGCATTGATATTTTAATAGCTTTGCGATGGAGTTCTCAGACTGCAGAAGATGGGCGTATACCTTCTCAACCTCTGCCCAGATCATCTGAGAGTCACGCCAAAGAAGAAGATCATGATCACAGACATGCACTTGTCTCTATACAAGACCTGCAAGATGGGATTCCTCACTCCTGACATTCCTGCTTTCCTTATTCGTGGGAAATTCCCCTTCATGCCCCCTGAGATTTCCTCAAACATGTCCAAGAGGATCTGCAAGATCCACTTTGTAAGTCATTTCAATAAATTTATCAAAAGTGGTTGACATAAAGATTACAAAAATCTTGTAATGAAAAGTTGCATACGAAAATGTCACACAGGAATTGATATAGATCTGCACATTTTAGGAAAATTATATTCTGTGTAAACTGTAAAAGTATAAAAAAAAATTTATTTTCCAAAAACTGTCAATTTTGCAATATTACGCACCTCCAATTAAGCGTGTTCCATAACAAATCTTCTTTCCAAATTTTTAGAACAGTGATGCCTATACACTGGCTGCAGTATTCCGATCGATGGACGACAAACTTGGGATCAGCACCGCCGTACTTGACCGAGACCTTGAGATTTTCTTGAGGGAGACCCCCGAGGAGAGAGCGCCCCTGTTTCTCCTCAAAAGTGTCATCGCCCATTACGGCCAGGTAATGATCCATGTTAGTTCAGAAAGTAAAGTCGTTGATTTAGAACAGGTCAGATAGTCAGCAAAGTTAGTACTATGGTACGCCGATGGTAGAGTATATATACGTAGATGTGCCATCAATTTATTAAAGAGCTTGTGAGATGTTTTCATTAAATTTTTTACTCAAATTAATATTTAAGTAACTTTGAATTATTTTTTTTTTATGCATATTTTCTTTACTAACTTTCAAAGACCATCATCTTTTGCAATTTGCATCTAGGTTAAAAATGTTTTAATCAAACTTTTTTTTTGTCCTTCAGTCTAAGAATAATTATTGCTGACTACCACCAGAGACCTCTTCATCAAGTTCACTTTCGGTCTTCGGTTCTCATCAATTTCCAGATTTCCTCACTTCATGTATTTTAACCATTTAACTATACTGCATTCACAATATCATGTACCTTTTTTTCAATTTTTTTTTTGGTATCATGAAATTCACTCATTCACTCAATAAATCACTCTACTGCCTTGCCATCAGATTTGTTGGTGCTCGGATCTGTGGCTAGCGCAGGTTTTATACCCAACTTTTCTTGTTTGTTTTATTTTGTTTTAAATGGTAATTTTTATGAAAACGCCTAATTTCATAGCCTGCATTTGCATGCATTTACTTTTCAGGGACTGAACTTGACTTCTGGCAAAAATATTTAGAAAAACAATTTTCCCAGAACAGATATGCCCCATTGACAAATTAAGGGTCGGAATTGCCCAGACCACATGAAGCCACGTTGAATCTATGCAAACAGGTTCCAAGAAAAAAATTATGGTTGACTGCCAAACTATTTTAGCTTGGTGTATTATCAGCATTTAGCCATCGCTTACGATAAGGCAATAACAGTACAATTAGAGATTCGCTCAATCACTCAAGTAAAACTCTGAAATGAAGACAATAAGGGGGCAACCATTACATTTTTAAAGAACAGGGTATGGAACAGATGTCACAAACAATGACAGATTAGATTTGTTTTGAGTGTCTGACAACCTCAATTATGTTTTATTATTTACTTCTAAATCAAACATTGCAGACTGAGATAGCCCATCCACCAGAAATTCGTTTCAAGACTGCTGGGAAAGAATTAATTAATCTTTTTCACTATGACCGGAAAAAAATTGGTCAGTTTTTAACACTTTCATTACGGGTTTTACAATAACTCGGTGCTTTTCCTAGGACTGAAATTTGATTAGCCACAAGTGAAATGGATGGATGTGTGCCTAATTTTAATACAAATATGTGCAATTTTCACTAGCCACATGACTGTACCTACATATTGTTTTATTGTTTTTGTACCACGAGCAAATAGCTAAATACCTTGTAAATCAATCAATCAATCAAATATAACTCCTAGAACTATACTTTTTGAGATAACCTCTAAATTTATATCTAATTTTAATAAACTTTTAAAATTGTGTTAAAAAATTTAAAGCTCTTTCTTGTTTATTCAGTTTTATTGGTTATAATTCAGACAAATCAAAAAGAAGAAATAAATAATTAAAACTAAATACATTTTGACTTTTAATCTAGAATCAGAGACTAAATACATTTTGACTTTTAATATAGAATCAGACACTTTTAATCTAGAATCAGAGACTGTTCTCCGAACAGTTCAAGCACGCAATGGCAGAATAGTTATTTCTTGTTTAACCAATACAGAGTATAATGACAAAATCTGGTTTTCCTCTTCTTCGTTCTCACTTTCCTCTTGTGGCCAAACATCGTTTGACCCTTTCCCAGTATCCCACAGTGCTAGGTTTCGTGCAACCCCCTGGACCTCCATTGTGGATGCGAGCCACTTGTTCACAGCACATGGGTCCGGATGGCGTTTGTGTGCAGTGCCTGTAACGTCGGTTCATGTACTTTCTAACACATCTAGTAGCGCATGACTTATCCGTTGCACAGCTCTCCCAACCTGCAACAGAATCATGTGAACGAGACTTATAGAGTATAGGACCTACTACCTTCTTGTAAAAATTAGAGTATGTGGCTGTTTGCTGTTTTTTTTTAATGATACCCAAGGCAATCTTTAGGCATATGGATGTTGTTTTTTTTTGGGGGGGGGGGCATTTGCCTGAATTTCCCAACCTAAATTTTACAACATGTCAAATGAAATCGCCCCCAGGTTCATCCTAGGGGGGATCCAAAGGATGTACGCCTCTGGTTCAATCATTAACTTACCACTTCCAGGAGTCAGACAGTCAGTGTAGTAATCCCTTTTGATTTGGTA
Source organism: Platynereis dumerilii (assembly GCA_026936325.1). NCBI lineage: Eukaryota > Metazoa > Annelida > Polychaeta > Phyllodocida > Nereididae > Platynereis > Platynereis dumerilii. The sequence continues at coordinate 17,414,948 of JAPTHN010000011.1, forward strand.
GTAACCACAAGAAAGTGAGCGCACGTCCTTCCTGCATGGGCGAGGCTGGCATCCAGATTCAACCTGGGTAAAACATGTATTATTAGCTTGATGCTGGCAGAAATTAGCTAATGTCATTAGAACATTGACACTTGCGTAGGGGAGAGCGGAGCACAGTGAGACACTTTTTTTATTTTCAAGTAATCCAAACTGTTGACAGTAACGAGTTGAAAGAGATCAAGTCCACATTATAGATAATGACGTTGGGTATGTTGTCCAACAGTTTCAGGTTCCTACCTTTTACAGGTTTGGAGAAATTTTGAGTTACGTCCATGCTCGTTATGTGTCTCACTGTGCCCCGTGGGCGGGGCACTGTGAGACAGCAGGCGGGGCAAAGTCAGACAGGGCATCTGCTGCCATAACCGCCGATCCTCAGGACCTGTGGAATTGTTTTCTCAATTGTTGCTACAGAAACTACTGTACTCATATAAAAGCAGCTAGCTAGGTGATTTTTAGGTCCTTTTTTGAGCATGCTTCGAAACTTCATCGCACAGGACACATGCACGACTTATTTAACCTGCCACCTGTTACATACTAATCAAAATTCTGTCTGATGCTTCTCTTTGGATAGGACTCCCTAAAATCGTTCGAGTGTATTTTGTCATGTCTCACTGTGCCCCGCCTCAAACTGTCTCACTGTGCCCCATGCAGCTCTCTTTATAAAATTTTTGAATCCTGCAGACTGAATGCCTGTATTGTGGTTCATCATCTCACTAAACTAAGACAAATAATCAAGGTTTGAATCCCTGGCAATTGATTTGCATAATACCATTTTTCTTGGGAATTATGACAAAAAAATCGTTTAGCAAAATTATTTACTTTTACTGGCTAAAAACCAAAACATTGAAATTCCACTCTCGATATGCTGTGTAGACATTCAGGATATAGGACAGTCTCTCACTTACTTACTTTTTGTACTATACAAAAAAGGTTGATCTGTAAACAGTACCAGCTAGACGCTATGGGCTTTGTCTCACTATGCCTGCCATCTCACTGTGCCCCGCTCTCCCAGGCTACATGCTCTGATGGAGTGGCACTTCTTATTTTCCTCACATACCCTCTCTCAAAAAAGTTGGTTCTGTAATAAACATGTTGTGTAGCTGGTACATGTAATGCCATGACTGCTAATTCCCTTGACTGGTGATGCCATGACTTGCATAAACTGATTTTGCTGGAATGAATGATGAATAGCACCCCCAATCTATACATTTTTCTTCAATGATAGCTTGTCAGGATTATTGAGAAATAGCCTAAGTAAGGTTTACCTGACAAATGCAATCCAGACAATTCTGATCGAACTCTGCAATTAACAAAGAGTATGTTAAAAATGGATTCATAAATTGCATTTTTGGATCAACTTTACAAGAACGATATATTCCTTGGAATCAAACATCTACAATTATAGCGGGCGTTAGTGGAACTCTCCTTTTTCCAGCTCTCCTGTGTTGACGAGCAGAATAAAACTATTTCCGGAAACATCAGCCTGGGAATTTACAAAGGAGCCGGGGTTTCTAAGGTCCGTAACAAAGTCTAATCAGCATGACAATACTGGAATATGGTGGCAATCCATGCTAAACATTCCATTTAAGACTCGGCAATGCAAATCCGTAATGTTTTCAATGGATTAAAAGTGCCCTGGGGCCTGGAATGCCAGCTCCACTGACTCAGCAATGGTACAAAATGGCAGCTTGTTCCCGGAAATAGTTTTATTCTGCTCGTCAACACAGGAGAGCTGGAAAAAGGAGAGTTCCACTGTCACAGCCTATTGTGAAAAAATGGCAAACTGAGAACGAAACATTTTTGATGAATTAGAGTTTCAGGAAACAATCGTAATGTGAGGATTTTTTATATCTTTAACCTGTTCAGTCCACTGATATATATTTTCTTAACACAGGTCAATGATATCACGTTGAATAAAGCTAATCTCACCCCGGCATACTTTTATTTGACAAATCAGTTTTGTCTAGATACTCAACCAACTGCGTCTAATATAAATGTACTCACCTCTACCTTCACTGCATTGCCCAGACGCTACACTTGAACCTCCACTTCTGGAACACTGCGAGGGTGAGCCAATTCTCATGTATTCCCCTGCTGCCCAGGCTGACTGGAAATAACATATATCGGAAATTGAGCATTTTTAAATACATCAATTTTGTAATAGGAAATATGTGTTAAATATTATATTGTTGCATTTATAAGAATGCATTACCCTTCCATTGTAGTTAATTCGATACCAGGTGAAACCATTAGCGCGTTGCCGGCCTCCACGATACACGAAACATTCAGGAAAGCTTGCTGTGCCATATACTCTATATCTGGTTCCAGCTGAAGCAATCAGAAACATGTGTCATTTGAATCGAAACTAGTGAAGTTATCTATGAAAATATTTAGTAAGGAAAACATTTCATTTGGTGGCATGTATAAGTGCATTTTTCTTTCAATATTTACATCAATTTTTTATGACATAACAATATAATATATATATGGTTGTCAGAACCAACATTTCATACTGGTGAAATATATTAAACAATACTTAATTTCAGGATCAAAATATGAAAAATGCTGTTACCTCCACTCCTCATGCGAAGATTTGTAGTAGTCACACACAGGCAGGAACCAATAGAAGGATAGCCCAGGTTACCATGAACCAGGGCAAGGTGGCCTAAAAGCACCACAGCAAAGATGAAGAGATAACGCCTGAAAAAAAAAATTATCACATTTAATTACTGCAGGCTGTAATGCTGTCCTTACTGGGCCTATCCCTGAACAAGAAAATTTTTTTCGGAAAAAAATATAGCCGATATTTGTAATTATAATTTGTTTTGCTAGATAATGGGATTTTTAAAAGAGATTTGTTGAGAGGTTGAAGAGAATTCCATTCACAGCTTCAATTCAATGCTGCAAGTTCCTTCATGTCTGATCTCTTTCATAGCCTTTCTACCTATATACCTGTCTACAGATCTTCTGTCTGTCTATTATATTTATTTAACCATCTGACAGATGATCTGTGCTATTGGCAGCTATAAAAGATCTCCTCTGCTCCATGAAAAGAGCCACAATGCAGTTGTGGCCTTTTCTGGGAATCTCAGCTGCAGCAAGGTCACACTGACATTTCCCCAACATGTCTAAATTTAGCCCAGGGTTTCCCCAAAAGTGCACAAACTTTGATGATGTGTCTTCACACATGTTTCCTTATTTCCATTGACAAATCCACCTGGTGGACTCTTGGTGGTGAACATGTATCCGCCTGTGGCAAGTAAGTTACTTCACATATCCTGTATTGCTAAGGGCCTGGGCACCCGGGGGGGGTACTCACTCTATAAGGGTGTATATAGAGACGCCGCTGGATGGTAATGGTTTTTTGGCCTTCTTGGATTAAAATGGTTTTGGTTTTTTGACAATTCTGATTAATTTGGTTCTGGTTTTCGCAACCCCAACATGTTTGGTACCGTTAGAATCGGCTTTAAAAGAGGATTAAAATGGTTTAAAAACCATGAAGATTAAATTGGTTTGCAAAAAATTTTAGTGAAGGATTAAAATGGTTTGTGGTTTTGGCGCAGTTTCCGGATTAAAATGGTTCTGGTTTTCAAAATTGCCGTGGTGCATCCGTATGCAAAAGTCCGCGAAGTACCCCCCCCGGGCCTGGGCATCGGCTAAAAATATTTGCACTCCCATCAAGGAACTCAATTTAGTCTGAACAGCTGGGACATTAAATGGAGGCTGGTTGTATCCAGTATTCTATGCTGGGGCAACGGAAAGACCCTGGGCATCCCTGAATTAATAGTGTATGCACCAATCATCATCATACAGCGATCACCAACACTGAAGGCTGTTATGGCATGGGAACCTTGGGCAGTGTTCCTGTATCCTCTGCCAATGGGCGCTGCACTGCAGCTGCCCTGAGCTGTATCACAGGTGGAAGGCTCACCGCAAATTTCATGTGCCACATGTTGGCTTGTGGCCAAGAAATTAAAATCAAATCAAATCATTAATTGCCTCCATTGGTATAACATTGATGTTGCATATTTTTTTACAAATGTATGCTCTCCAAAATATCAAAAAGGTTCTGATCTTTTTAAAATGCCTTCAAAAGTAACCATCTGATATCAGTTGAGTTCAGTTAAACTGAGAGATAAGTTGTGCATTGGAAATTGACACACTGTTGAATAAGGATCTGAACATTGCAAACACAATGCAATTCCAATGGCAGGTCGCGGATAATAATTTTGATAGCTAGCCTTTTCAAAGAAGAGATTTTACTTCAGTTTCCTTTTGCTTAATAGACAGAATTATATGACTGTTAGAGGCATGTTTCAAATGATGACAGCAAGTAAGCAACATTTTTCATTTTTTATATGAACAGTTGCCAAATGATGTAGCACTACTGTTTTGAGCACAATTATTGGAAAAATTAAAATTTTGTACTGTCTTTCCACTAACTATGTTGCTTTGGCATAGAGTAGGTCGGGGCATGCAGCCCCCCTTAACTTCGAGGTGCGATTTGACCTACTTTTTATGGGCGATTATTTGAATGCTTATGCTGTCAGGAAGGGATCACTTGACTCTGCTAATAACTAGTGAAACAAACGTCTACCAATTTTAATAAAGTAGTTACGGCCATTTTTGTAAAAAAATTAAAATTGCCTTCTTACCCCACCCATCGGGTAAGAAGCCCCCCTATTATAATCCTATGGCAATTTTTTTTACGAACGCAATCAGCCTAAAAGTTATTTCTTAGAGTTCTTCTATCCTTTTTAAGGCATGCTACTCACTTTTTCTGAATTTCAGAATTTTTCTGTTCATACTTTTATTTTTTAATATTTTTTGCCCTGTTTCAATTTCGGACCAAATTTTTTTTCTATTTTAATTAGCTATTCTATCAAGATTTAAGGTAAAGTACACATTAATAATGGTTCCTGAAACAGCTTTGAACCCCCAGTGAAGGGGGCCTCATGCCCCATATTATGTGGGGCCTCTCGCCCCAAACCCACATATTTTAATTTGACCTCTATATTTTGAACTAAAATGCAAAAAACATGATCCATATCATATTTATGCGATAGTCATAAAGTGAAGCAATACAGATATCCATTATACTTTTAAAAATTTCCAAAGTTATTTCTGACAACCCCTTTCAAAGAATTAGTCAAAGTTACAAAAACCATGCACATTATTTTGTTTCTTTAATTTCTACTATGGTTTGGTGCTGTTTGCCCTGAAAATTTGTGACGTCCCCTAAAACGCCTCTAGCTTCAATCCTATCAATTGATAAACGCACCAAAAATGTAAGTTTGGATATAAGCCTGGGGGGGCCTCTCACCTAACACGGGCTTCTTGCCCCGACGTACTCTAGTAATTACATTAGACACCAAAATATTAGAATATGGCATAAGTCAACTTTGCCTGAATGAAACTTGGTGAAAGTCATATGGATTATTTCTCAGTTCAATCCAATGATTAGCTACATGAAAAGGATACACTGTTGGGCTCAAAATGTTTTATACTAAGTACAGCGAAATAAGCTACCTGCATAATTTCGTCAGATGCGGTGTAGAATCAACTTGGATTTCACATAAATATGGCAAGCACAGTAATGTGTTAAATGTGGTCTAAATGATGAAACAGCTACCACACATTATGTAATCATATGTGTTATGGATAATCATCAATTGTTTCCAGGATATGATGAACAATTCATGTTCCAATATTTTTTGTTGATGAGTCCAACCTATGTCAAAACCCACCCCAGACGAGGCGAAGAAAATGCTTGTTTACCAGTTGTGTGTCCTCATTACTGCTCAAATTTCTCCACTTCGTGTACAAAAATTCAAAGGCTGAGAAATATATCTCGATCTTGGAGCAATATGAGCAGTCTCTCTAATCATAATGAATCATGTAACATAAAAAATTACATTTTGGGGTGCCTTTTTACAGGAAGAAAGCCTTTGTTGTACATGCACAATGAATAATTTTCTTATAGAACAAAAAGTATGAGTATCATTAATGTTCACTGTGTGTATCTTTATCCAGCACGAGTAGGCCTAACATTTATAATTCTCAGTTACTATCTGAAACAGGGAAATTTTAATTGGTTAATAATCATACTATCAGCAAAAGGTAACTGACATGATGATGTTAGTGCACGAGATCCTATCACAGGAAATATCAAGACGGTTTTGTCCATCAATATATATATATGGCCAAAGTTGACATTTTTTTATTTCAATACATGACACAATAAGTTCCCCGCCAAATGCAGGATTGGCATGCGCACATCAAGATAGGGGAGTCCAGGGCCAGTTGAACCAGTTTTATCTGCTTGAGCTTTATTTTTTGTCCATATCAGATCTCAGCCAGTTCTCAATTCATAAAGACAAGTAAAGACCTCGCGTCCTCGCCTCATAAATGATCTTCATTTGTCATTTCATTGATCCAGAATCAGACTGATTTCGATTCCCTGAAGTAACATTTTTGAAGTGAAATTATTCTGCATTGACTGTGACACCACTGAGTGCAGTAACGTACACCGTCTCCTATACTGTCATGGCAGCCAGAATATCTTGGCTGAAGAAAAAGAAAAAGGTACGGACAAATAAATAACTCAATTTGGACCGTTTTTTCTGAGTTTATTTCAGGTATACGTGTACGGGAAGTAGCCTGATGTTATGTAGAATGTTCTGATCACTTGACTATGTTGTAAAGCCGTCATTTAAAAATTTGCCAGATAACATGTAATTTTCGGGAGACGGTAACGTACAAAGCATGTTACCGTACCCTTCATTCAAATTTACTGAGTGTTTTTTAACAACAGGCACGCAACGGAGGAAAACTAAGCAGTCTACAGCACTTGATGTCACTCTGGAACACAATTTATAAAGAGATAACAGGTCTGAAAGTCATTTGTTTTTATTTGTTTTCTTTAAGCATTGCACAGGATAATTAGTGACAAAAAAGACTCTGCATGAAATCAGTATAATTACTCAGGAGTGGTAGTTTCTTGCAATTTATCATTCAAAATGTGAAGTACTGAAACAGTTTCCCTTATGTAAATCTATATTACTTTCAAATTTCTCTCTTCCTGATCTGGTCGTTCTAATCTTGACCACTCTTGCTGCAGGGCTACTTTAAATTGTAATTAAAAATTGTAAAAAAATTACCTCAGTAAACCAGCCTGCTCAATGTACTACTAATTTTGTTATTCAATGCATAATAAATATATTTATGTATATATATATATCGTTTTATTGACAATTTTTATATCAAACAGATACATATTTGTCAGTAGAATATGATAGCTAGAAAAATTGGAATAGTGATTTTTAACCAAGATGTCCCCGTTCTCCCCTACATGTTCAAATAAGTAGAAATATTGATAAAAAAACAAAGTTTCATACCTGTAGAAAAGAAAATTCCCTTGCATTAATACAGGACAGTAAATTCCCCTACATTAATACAAAACAGAAGACTCGACTGGAGTCAACAATTTTGACATACGTAACAAATTAAATATGTCATTGTGTACTTATTCTATTGTTCTTCGGGGAAAAATAATTTTTACAAAGTAGGCCTATCAATGCAGTGCCCATGCATGTTGGTTTCGATTTGAATTAATACGATGACATACACTTCCATAAGAGCTAAGAAAATAAAGCGGTAACTTCCTCGATCAAATATAAGACTTCTGAGAATTCAAATGCCATGGACATGACATGGAAACTTTTCCATAAAATGATAGCTTAATTGTTGAACTTCCTTTACTCATTCCAAATCAATATGTAGTGTAATGCATGCAAGAATTGAGCAAACATTGACAACAAACACTTGAGTAAATGATCATAAAAAGAGAGATCATACATGTACTAGGCCAACTGCAGCTTTTTTTCCTAAATTGAACTCTTAGAGCATTATGGACCTCTCAGAAAAACAGCATTTCAAAAGTAAGTTTTACATTAACACACTTTCATTTTACAGACATCAAACATTTCGCAAAGAGAATTGTGCACAAGAATTAAGGACTCCAAAAATCTGTGCAGTGTTGGTCTCCAAATCAACAGTCAACACTCCACAGCAGGGAATTAGGTCATGTGGGTCCAGCTTCTTATCAATGATTTAGCTTCGTATTTAACAAAAAACATGACATATATATTCCAATGAATATGAGGCAAGGTGCATGTGTCGCACGCGTGGCGCAAGGAGTACTTTCATGTGGCAAAAGCGATAAAAGCTGTGATTTTTACCTGGACTGGCTTGAGACATAGTAAATCTGTAAAGCTTCAATAAACTATGAAATAAGACATGTTGGTGACTGGGACCTGGTGGTAAAATACAAAAATTACTTTGTCGCACGCGTAATGCTCTGAAAAATATTGATCACAATTATTTTTATTTTTTTGGGTAAAGAGAGGAGCGATCATACTAATATTACCTGTTGTGACAATAACCACAATACTTTAGTAGTTTGAACATGTTTCATGACCTAGCCAATAATATTATGGCATATATGAAGCTTTTTTGAACATTTTGGGCAAAATTGTCCATAAAGGCAATATATCTAATCAAAAAACACCCTTTGCATTCGAAAGAGTCATACTTTTCCATAAGTTATGACTAATAATATCATATAAAATCGATTACAAGCAAAACCAGAGAAGTTTTTACAATTTCATGCCACATCATTACTGAAAATCAGGATTTTGTCTGAAAAAAAAAGGGCCAAAAAAACACATTTCTTTCATACTTCAGTGGCACATACTTGGTATGCATTTGAAGCCAACATCCAGACCCATAATATAGGACAGTTGCAATCATTTTATAAGAACACATATGTTTCTGAGGCAAATTTAATTACGTTTTTGAATAATATTGCTGAAAAATTATCAAAAATAGTGCATTTCTCACAATATATTTGGCGTTTTGAATGAAAACTGCCCTGAAGACTCTCCACTATTTGCATTATGTCATCATATACAATGTAAAGAAATTAGGTTTCCTTTGATGAAGAATTAAAATTTAGTTTAGTTTTCCTTTGTAGACATCTAGTCAGTTTCTTGACATCAGTGCTTGAAATATACAAAGTTATGCAACAAAATCTATGTCATCAAAGTCTTGGGATAAAGGGAAGTATACAAACTGGAAAAACACATTGCTATGAAAAATATGGTAATGTACTTGGTTTGTTTGCAACTGGGCAGTTGTGACGTGCAGAGTTTGTCCGAAGGTCTGAAGCAGTGATATCTGCAGCCAGTCCGGTGATAAAATTGAAGCTAAAGTACAAAGCTATCAATAGCTCTCATGGATCACCAAATTTTGGTTTCATTTCTTAGAATTTGTAACATTCGAAAACATTTGCGGCCATATTTGTAGATCAAGGTATTCTTGCCACAGTAAAATAGCTTCAGGAGCCAAGAACAGAACAAGTTTATCTGATCTTCAAGAATCCAACTAACGTCTTTAATCCAATAAGGAAATTGTCAAACGTGAACAGTATGCAATAAGTCATGTGAAATTTGCTGATTTTGTCCTTTGGTCTGACTCATTGTTATTCACCCGGTTCCTGGGTGATAAAATGAAGCTTAAGTCCAAAGCTACTGAGCTGTAAAGGTGCACTTTGTTTTAGTTTCCTTTCTTACTCGTACAATTCGAAAACATTTCCGGCCATATTTGTAGAAGAAGGTGTCTTTGTAAAATAGCTTCAGGAGCCAAGGACAAAACAAGTTTAACCGATTTTCAAGAATCCATACAATACTCAATCTCTGTGCAGTCAAGATGACCATCTTGTGTTCTGTTATTTCAGCCACGGAATTCGAGAACACAGCAATTAGCATGTTCAGTAACATGATAGGGACAACTACAAGAAAAATTACATGCAGGATCATGATTGCTGTTTTGTCAGCAACATCAAAATCTAGAATATTGATCATGTTAAACAGCATTTGAGTGATCGAGTAGTGACTCACTAACAGTGAAGTGAAATAAGGATTCTCTTCAATTGTCTCATTTTTCATGGCCCGGTCCCATTGGTCCATGTTAATGACTGAAGACATGATATAGACAAATGGAAGCAAAAAAAGAAGGCAACTAATTAGAAAATTTCTGATGTCAAAGATCATGCGTTGGATTGTAATGATAAAAAAGCCAACAGTTGGGAAGACCTCCATATATGAAACCAGTGATAGTGACACACATATTACACAGATTCCAGAAAACAGGTTCATGAAGGTTCGGTGAAAAGGTTCTGTACTGATGATTTCTACAAGTGAAATGCTCTCATACAGCGTGACCACAAAAGCTGTGCCCAATTCTGACCAAAAATGAAACATGAAATTAACCACAGTTTTCTTTGGACCTCTGGGAGTGTTGAAAATCCATATGTTTTTCTTGTGACGATGACCTAGTATGCTACCCACTGAAACTATTCCTAAACTTAACGCTTGGATTAACACGTAAACCTTTCCAATTATCACCACTATTGCAGGAGCTTTAACATTCATGCAAAAGGGTTTGAAGCTCACTTCATATATATATTTTGAGTAACATAAGTATGAACATTTTAACATGTCACAAATGAGGAAAGAAATTACAAATAACATTCGCCAAAGGAAAAGAACAGAGAAGTATCTGTAAGATGATCTAATTTTCGAAGTAGCCCAGATTTGAAATAGTGAAGATGAAAAGGTATCCTTGGTCTCTGATAATGTTAGCATCTGCAGCTCAAGAGCTGAGAATAAGTAAATGGGGGACACAGACCTTCTGCTGGAACTATTAAAAATATCTTCATAGTCAGTTACATCATACCAGCAAATGTCATATATTCCAGAAGGAACTTTGTCTACCAAGTACACATCACGAGTGTTCATCATTCTCTGAAAGAGGGCACCACAGTTGAAAGTGGCGGCAAGTTCAATCGGTCGAGCTCCAACTTTCCCTGCTGTGTACAAGAGCGTCTCAAGATCCTTTCTCGTGATTAGAGAAACAAGGAGATCATAGGCCTCAACACTTTGTTTTTGATCCACAAGGTCAAGATGGGTCATCAAAGCAAGATAATGCAGAGCATTGTTCTTTACTCTGTCAACTTGGGTCACTTCTGCACCCTCCTCAATCATAAACTTGAGAATCCCTTTACTCTTGCAAACTGCCAAATGAAACAATCGAGTGACATTGTAAATCATTACAAATGAAATATCCTTTGCCATGTCAACTTCACTAAAAGGCAGCTGGAAGTCTCCTCCAAGGTAATGTTCTTGTTTTGCTTCATTTCTCTTGTAAATGGTCCTGAAAAGATTTACATCATCTGCAAGTACTGCCTTGTATATCATGTCATCATCATCCTCGTCTGTAAGTCCACCATGAAGATGAATGTCCTTGTTGACTTCATTTGAGACTTGCAGGGTCTCTAAATGTGTGTTGGATATTTCATTGTCCATGACTGTATAACATCAGCTAAAAATAAAGAACATTTTAGAACTTCACTCTGCATTTTCAACTCAAACCTTGAAGTAAAGAAGAAAAAAATATGATACGTACCATTTACATGTGGCATAAACAGCTTTCTGAATCCAAGTTGCTCAGGCCAAAAATATTTCTCTATCGCAAGTGTCATTTTGTAATGTGTTTACCATCACATCGTTGCATCATCACTACATGATGGCATAATGGCATTAATGGCTTGGCAACCATAGATTATTTGCTTCCACATTAGTTATCAGCAATTAATGTTTGTCAGTCAGTTATAAAACCTCTATGGGACATTTGCATCGGCCCTTATGCAAAACAATGAACTGAAGTTATGTAAAGTGGTCATTGGTCCCTGGGTTATAAGACCATCTCCTCTTTAGTCCATGAGCCAAACCAGATATTGGTACCACCTGGGGTGGCAAAATCTAACAGTGTTTTTCTGAAAGACATATACCTATAGACTATAAAAAAGTTTGAGCCCAAGATTGGAGCGGCAGCTTAGTGGTAGTAATCTGCCGTTAAATATGGGAATCTGTGTTGGATTTGAGCACACAAATTATGGGGTGGGGGAAACTAAAATTGCTATATCTTATGAACCAATGGACCAATTTCAACAAATTACCCCTCAAAATGTCCGGAATTTTGAGTTTTACAAATATAGGTCAATACATGACCAATATGCAAATTAAGTAGGTCGTCAGAGGTCAAAAGGTGTAATCTTGCCAATGGAGGTAATATTGCCATTGCGTGTAATGTTGCCATTGGGTGTAATGTTGCCAACGGGTGTAATGTTGCCAATGGTGTAATGTTGCCAATGGGTGTAATGTTGCCAGTTGGTGTAATGTTGCCAGTGGTGCAATGTTGCCAATGGTGTAATGTTGCCAATGGAGGTAATGTTGCCAATGGGTGTAATTTTGCCAATAGGTGTAGTGTTGCCAATGGGTGTAATGTTTCCAATGGTGTAATGTTGCCATTGCGTGTAATGTTGCCATTGGGTGTAATGTTGCCAATGGGTGTAATGTTGCCATTGGGTGTAATGTTGCCATTGGGCGTAATGTTGCCATTGGGTGTAATTTTGCCATTGGGTGTAATGTTGCCAATGGGTGTAATGTTGCCAAGGGTGTAATGTTGCCAAGGGTGTAGTGTTGCCAAGGGTGTAATGTTGCCAATGTGTGTAACGTTGCGAATGGGTGTAATGTTGCCAATTGTGTGATGTTGCCTATGGGTGTAATGTTGCCAATGGGTGTAATGTTGCTAATGGGTGTAATGTTGCCAAGGGTGTAATTTTGCCAGGGGTGTAATGTTACCAATGGGTGTAATGTTGCCAATGGGTGTAATGTTGCCAATGGGTGTCATTTTGCGATGGGTGTGATGTTGTCAATTGTGTGGTGCTGCCCATAGGTGTAATGTTGCCAATGGGTGTAATGTTACCAAGGGATGTACTGTTGCCATGGGTGTAATGTTGCCAATGGGTGTAATGTTGCCAATGGTGTAATGTTGCCCATTGTTGTAATGTTGCCAATGGGTGTAATGTTGCAAATGGGTGTAATGTTGCCAATGGGTGTAATGTTGCCAATGGGTGTAATGTTGCCGATGGATGTAATGTTGCCAATGGTGTAATGTTGCCAATGGGTGTAATGTTACCAATGAGTGTAATGTTGCCAATGGTGTAATGTTGCCAATGGGTGTAATACTGCCAATGGATGTAATGTTGCCAATGGGTGTAATGTTGCCAATGGGTGTAACATTGCCAATGGGTGTAACGTTGCCAATGGGTGTAATGTTGCCAATGGTTGTAATGTAACCAATGGTGTAATGTTGCCTGTGAGTCTAATGTTGCCATTGGAGGTAATGTTGCCAATGGGTGTAATGTTGCCAATGGATGTAATGTTTACCAAGTGGTTGCACAGTATTTTAATGCGATGTCGTGCACTGGTAGCAGAGCTACGTTTGTGCATCTTATGCACTCCGTTCTAGTTTTTTTTTTTTTGGCCAATAATTTCTTGATCACTTTTGATGAAACAAATTATTTCTGAACAGTCTGGTCTTCAAACACATAATTTCTGATGTAAGGGGGTGACCATTTCATATCCAGGGAGGGGGAGGGCTTGGAATTTTTTTTTTAGTAAATAATTTCTTGCTCACTTCTGATGAAACAAATTCTTTCTGAACAGTCTGATCCTGAAATAAATCATTCCTGGTGGGGATACATTTAACAGCCTGGTGTTTCTAAGTTAGGGGCAACAATTTAATAATCAGGGGGACTTGGGGGGGATCTCAGCAGGAAATCTTTACTTATTTTTGTAAATCACTTCAATTATTTGGCCGACATCTTGTCTCTGTTGGACAGCAATCCATGGGCCAGACAATCCCTTGGCATATGCTGCATCTAGTTGTCACTGCTTAGCATAGAAAAACACATCATCTGGCATCTTTGGTATATTTGCACATGCTTGCACTTCATCATTATGAACAGTCAACATTTTGGAGCCACAAGACCAGCTTTTCAGAAACATAAACAGGTGAAGGGCCCTCTAGTGGCCAAAAATGTAACTATGACAGGTGAATTTGGAGATGGGCCCCCACTGAACAAGCACATATAATGGCACAGCATCGCCCATGCCCTGCATGTTTTATCCTATGTTTATCCTATCCGTTAGCCAGTTTATACTGTTTGTTTATCCTATCCATTTATCCTATCCATTTATCCTCTCCGTTTATCATATCTGTTTATCCTATCCGTTTATCCTATCCGTGTATCCTACCCGTTATCCTTTTTATCCCGTTTATCCTATCCATTTATCCTATCTATTTATCCTATCTGTTTATCCTATCCGTTTATCCTATCCGTTTATCCAGTACCCCATAAGCACTCGTTCATCCCATTTATCCTGTTTATCTTATCTATTTATCCTATTTGTTTATCCTATCTGTTTATCCTATCAGTTTATCCTATCAGTTTATCCTATCAGTTTATCCTATCCGTTTATCCTATCCATTTATCCTATCCATTACCCTATCCGTTGACCCTATCCGTTTAACATATCCATTTATCCTATCCGTTATCCTGTTCATCCCATTTATCCCGTTTATCCTATCCGTTTATCCTACCCATATATCCTATCCGTTTATCCTATCTGTTTATCCTATCCATTCATCCTATCTGTTTATCCTATCCGTTTATCCTATCCGTTTATCCCATCCGTTTATCCTATTGGTTTATCCTATCTGTTATCCTGTTTATCCCGTTTATCCTATCCATTAATCCTATCCGTTATTCTATCCGTTTATCCTATCCGTTTATCCAGTACCCCATAAGCATCGGTTCATCCAATTTATCCTGTTTATCCTATCTGTTTATCCTATCTGTTTATCCTATCCGTTTATCCTATCTGTTATCCTACCTGTTTATCCTATCCGTTTAACATATCCGTTTATCCTATCCGTTTATCCTACCCGTTTATCCTACCCGTTATCCTATCCGTTTATCCTATCCGTTTATCCTATCCGTTTATCCTATCCGTTATCCCATTTATCCCGTTTATCCTATCCGTTTATCCTATCCGTGTATCCAATCCGTTTATCCTATCCGTTTATCCTACCTGTTTATTCTACCTGTTTATCCTATCTGTTTATCCTATCTGTTTATCCTATCCGTTTATCCTATCCGTCTATCCTATCCGTCTGTCAACCCATCTATCCATTAAGCCATCTGTTTATCTATCTATCCTGTCTGTTTATCCTATCCGTTTATACTATCCATCTATCCTATCTGTTTATCCCAGCCATCTATCCTATCCATCTGTCCTATCTGTCTGTCAATCTGTCTATCCATCCGTCTATCTATCATTCAATCCATCCGTCAATCCATTCATTCATCTATGTATCTAAGTTTCTATTTATCCTATCCGTTTATCCTATCCGTTTATCCCGTTCGTTTATCCCATCCGTTTATCCTATCCGTTTATCCCATCCGTATATCCTATCCGTTTATCCCGTTTATCCTACCTGTTTATCCCATCTGTTTATCCTATCCGTTTATCCTATCTGTTTATCCCATCCGTCTATCCTGTCCCGTCTGTCAACCCATATATCCATCAATCCATCTGTCAATCCATTCCTCCATCTATCTATCTATCTATCCTGTCTGTTTATCCTATCCGTTTATACTATCCATCTATCCTATCCTACTGTATATCCCATCCATCTATCCTATCTGTCTGCCAATCCGTCTATCCATGCATCTATCTATCTATCTATCTATCTATCTATATATGTCTATCTTTTGTTTACATGAGTGTATATTATAACCAGTATTTTATTTACATAAATATAAAACAGATTTATATAATATATAGTAAGTTGCCTGTAGATTGGAGGGAAGAGAATAGAATAATATGAAATAGATACAATATAAGCCCGTGCTACCTGTATAATTAGTTGGAAAGATGCATGAACTATACTGAGATGCAGGAATTGCTGAGTTTCCCAGAAATAGAGTGTGGTGCAAAGGGAGGAACTGGCAAAGGACTTGCAGGTGCTGCCCTCTTGTGTAATGTATGTGAATGAGTTGCTGCTTGCAGTGGCCATTCTGTGTACTAAAACTCACCCTGTGGAAGGGAAAATGGCCACCACAATGCAGGCTTTCTGGACCTTGATAGCCTCTAAAACTGATAATAGTAAATTTTCTAATATTGAATTAAACTGAAAATACCAACCGTTGTGCACATCTACAATGGTATCAATGTGTTATGCATATGATAAGAACTTCCAGAGTGGGCTGGTTGAGGCCACAGCATTGGTTGTTTCACCCCTTCAGTAGATTTCAGCACTAAAGCATAATCGCCCTATGCATAGCATAGCATGGGCGATAATTATATTGCACAACACAGCATCAGTGCCCTCTAGTGGTCATTTCTTGAACCACAGGCAAAGAGATCTTGCACTTGGTGACCCCAGACCAATTAAAGTTCAATGTCAAAGAAAGTCCTGATTGCATTTCTACATAATTATGGGATTTTCACTCAAAAACTCAATAAGGGATAGAATGAGTTATATTTTTGTCACTCAAATCTTGAGAAGCTTGACAAAAACTAAAACTAAAACCACACAAGGCGGCAGGACCTGATGAAATCCCAGCAAGAGTACTCAAGGAACTGGCCCCCAAGATTGCCCCTCTACTCCAAGTAATCTACACCAGCTCATACAACACTGGAGAAGTCCCAAGCGACTGGAAGACTGCCAACGTAGTCCCGGTATATAAGAAAGGATCAACATCGGACCCGGCGAATTACAGACCCATCTCCCTAACCTGCATCAGCTGTAAAATAATGGAGCATATCGTCGCGAGTAACATCATGAGACACGCCAGAAGCAACAACATCATCTACCAACTCCAGCATGGTTTCCTCGACAAAAGATCGTGTGAAACACAACTCCTCGAGTTCCAAGCAGACATCTTAGACAACCTCCGGAGGAACGAACAATCTGACGTACTAATTATGGACTTCTCAAAAGCCTTTGATAAAGTGAGCCACCAACATCTGATTAAGAAATTAGACCACTACGGAGTAAAGGGAAAGACAGCGAAATGGATTACAGAATTCCTGGGCAACAGAGAACAACGAGTCGTAGTTGAAGGTGAAACATCAGACAGCGTACCAGTTACATCCGGAGTCCCGCAAGGATCAGTCTTAGGCCCGCCCCTCTTCCTGTATTATATAAATGACATAGCACAAAATCTCACATCCACCGTAAGACTGTTCGCCGACGACACCATAGCCTATCTGACTGTAAAAAACACACAGGACGCAACCAAGCTCCAAGATGACATCGCCAAACTGGAATCCTGGGAACAGAAATGGCTCATGGAATTTCATCCGCAGAAATGCCAAGTCCTCTCCATCACCAAGAATCGCCACGTCATCAACTATCCGTACACCCTACATGGGCACAAACTAGAACATGTCAAAGAAGCAAAATACCTGGGCGTAACAATAGCATCAGACTTCAGATGGTCTACTCACATCGACAGCATCACAAGCAAAGCCAGCAAATCGCTAGGCTTCCTGAAGCGCAACCTACAAGTCAACTCACGTGCCATCAAAGAGAGAGCGTACAAAGCAATTGTCAGGCCATTATTGGAATATAGCCCATGCGTCTGGGACCCAAGTACCAACAAAGATGTCAACAAAATAGAAATGGTCCAGCGAAGAGCAGCCCGCTACGTCCTCAACAGATACCATAACACAAGTTCGGTGAGCAGCATGCTGGCAGAGCTGAAATGGCCATCTCTCCAGGAAAGGAGACAGCTTGCCCGCCTAACCATGTTATTTAAGGTATCAAACAAACTAGTCGAAACACCTGGCCTCTCAGAAAGACTCATCCCAGCAAATAGAACATCCAGACATCAAAACTCCAATTCATACCAGATCCCGGACACACCAAAAGACTTCATCAAAAACTCCTTCATCCCGCGCACCATCAGGGAGTGGAACAAACTACCGGAAGACACTATCACCTGCAAGACAATAGAATCATTCAAGACCAGACTCATCCGCCTCAACCAACATCATCCTCCATAAAATAGACTGTATATATACTCTGGTTTTATCCTCACATGTACATAAGCACCGTTTTTAGACGCAACTACGACAATAACATGCGCTGCGCAATCAATCTCCTCGGACCAAGCCATCAACTCTGATGTTGTCTGAGTATCCCAGAAGAAGAAGAAGAAGAAAAATGAATAACCAGAGGCCATGAAATACACTGTACATAGCATGTGGTGCAGTATATAGTGATCATCCACTTCTGGCCTTAAGTAATTTTTGAGATTAAGGAGATTTATAATTGTTAATGCCTTAGGAAAAAAAGCTCTAATCAATAGCCATAGACAAGGCTACTGACCAGTGTGCTGGTCATGCAGCCACTGAACCTTAAGAAAAGTCTGTGAACTTTGCACACGTGGTTGTGTTGGGGGTGTGGCCTAGTGAAGAAATGAGGCCTCTGATAGGCTAAGAGCTTTGGCTTTTCTGGGAAAGTTGGGTTGCTTGCTTTTGAGAAGGTCCCTCAAGTAAGGTCATGGGATCAGCTGAGTCAAAATATTGGGGGTCTTCTCAAAATCTACATCTATTACTAGGCCTGCAGAATTAGTTGTGTAAACAGAATAAAAGATGCATTGAATGTGTGATTTCCACTGGCAATTGGTGACACAATGAGAGCTCACTTCGTGCATACAGGTATGTAAACATTCCTAATTAATCTGTGCAGTGTTCAGGAAGAATTTATGGCTTGCATATATACATGTATGCACAGTATGCATTATCATGGCTTCAGAAGGTGCATGCTGTAGGCCCAATCAACAATCAACACTTCAACAACAATAATCACAACATCTGGGCAGTTGAATAGGCCTATGAAACTATTATTACTCACTTACTTGTACAGGTTTAATTGTCCCTCTGCAAAATTAATCAGCTGATCTGCTTGACATCAAATTGATGATGCAATACGGCTTCCCTTATCTATCTATCTATCTATCTATCTATCTATCTATCTATCTATCTATCTATCTATCTGTTTAGCTTTCTATCTGTCTATTTATCATCCTACTGTAAATTCATGGACCCCTTCGTCTTAACCAGCCAGACAGGGGTGCCCATCGACAAAAACTTGCATGCTACCTTTTCTCATCCGCAAGAAGGACATCTATAGGCTGGGTTTTATGGTCAAAATTAACATTTTAATATTTTTCCCCACTCTCACCCCCATTTCATGGGTATTATGCTAGTAAGCTATAATGTACATAAGCCCAAAGTGACTTTTGTTCAGGGGGGGGGGGGCTGGTAGGGTGTGTGGACACTGGACAGTGACCTTTCCCATACAAAAAGCCGGCCACAGAGACTTACCCCAGCAGCAGCTGGCAGAGAGGAAGGGGGGGGGGGTTGTCAAGTGAGTTTTGATTAATATTATTTGTAGAAATTATTACATCTTTGGGTAGTCAGTATTAAAAATTTTATATGATCTGACTTGTAATTCTTCAGAGCATGGATTAAATAGCCTGGCCTGATTATCAAATTATATGTTCACTATACCTTGTTCCTCATGCCATGTAAACAAACTTATCAGTCTGAGCGCTCTGTCTCCCTTTAGATAAAAAATTTATAATCAAGAAAAAAGTGAAACAGAAACATTGAAATGGTCTTAAGAGGGGGGGGGGGCAGTCCAATTTTGACACCTCATGTGTCAAAATGATTCATCTGGAAATTTATAGGCCTACATTTAAGATTTTTGCTTTGCACTGATGTAATGATGAGCAGGCAATCAACACTTGAAGCACAATATAATTTGCGCCAAAAAGTTGAGGGTCTTCTCAAAACATACATTTGCCTGTTACTATCCAAATTAATTTTGTATAGGCTTATTAAATCCCATTTTTATTTGCTTAGCTTTGCATGTGTTGTGTTAAATTGGAATTTGGCCTGCATCTTCCAAATATGACACTTATTGCTGTTTAGATAGTTCAGGAATAGGTTTGAATTGGAATATAGAAGTGTGGCGGCTTCAAAGAGGCAATTGAGTATGGCAATTACTGGCAATTACCAGTGCCTGGGACCAAGATAAACCCCTGGGAAACCCATCCGTGTGTGCGTAAAAAAATCGCTCCCTGTCTGATTTCGGAATTCCACGCAGGTGAACATGGACACGGAGTGGACCAAAGAATAGCATGTAGTGCAATTAATTGTTGTTCTATTTTTCACGCACACGGAGCATGCAACTCAGAGCACGCAGCACGGACAAATGGGTAGTCCCCTTTATGCATTACTGCACTGCAGCACGGCACTGAATCACAACAATGCATTACAGCACTGCATTACAGAACTGCATCACAACACTGCATTGTATTACCTGAGTTACCTCTCCTGCACCGCTTTGCATTACTGCAATGCATTACTGGATTGTATTACTGCACTGCATAGCATTACAGCACTGCATCACTGCACTACCTTACAACAATGCATTATTGCACTGCATTACAACAATTCATCAATGTATTGCATTACGGCACTGCATTAACAGAGCACTGACCTGAGCGTTTTGTTGCAGTGCTACAATGTTTGATATATAGACGGAGCCATGGGAATCTGGTACCATATATACTCGAATAGAGGCTACAGGAATAAAGGCCCAGTGAATTAAGGCCCAACTTCAATTTGAATAAAGCCATCTCAAACAGAGCCCCCTCATATAAAGTACCATGTCAAGTAGAGGCCCCAATTGAATAGACTCAATTGGCTCCACTCTGATGAAGACTGCACTCAAAGAGAGACCCCCTCAAATACAAGCTCCCTTTTAATAGAGGCCCCACTTCCATACAGGTCCATTGAATAGAGCCCCTCCCCTCGAATAAAGGCCTCAAATAATGCACCCCTTGCATAAGGTCAAGTCCCAACTTGCATAGAGGCCCCCCTCGAATAAAGGCCTCACTAGAATAGAGGCCCATCTTGAATATATGCCCCCCCATTGAATAGAGGACCCCTTGAATATAAGTCTCTCTGAAATAAAAGACCCCCTTGAGAAGAGGTCCGTTTGAATAAAGGACCCCTCTTCATCTGAGACATAGATGGCAGTGAATATTACCACTATTATGCAACTGGCCACCACTGAAAAGGAAAACCACGGAAAACCACTGAAAACCACAGCATATGAACTTGGCTGGCATTGCCATTTACTGTTTTTGCTGTCAATTGCCTGTTTGAAGGAATAATGCGCTATATATATATAGTCCATCTGGTGGTCACATTAACATCGCTTGCGATTCTAGTTGATTTGCATGTTGGTCAAATAACATGTGCAAAACTCCTAATTCCCGACACCTGCAGCAGAAATTTACTGTAATTCAACCACTGGTTCGGGAGACATTGCAATTTTCTTAGTTTCGCCCACCCTTGAAACTATCATTTTCAAATACCTGCCATATTTTGTGATGTCCCACTGCTGACATATACATAAACTCTGCATTTTTAGACATAAAAATTGACTTTCAAACTTGTTATCTATTATGTTTTCCCTAAATGACTTAACAAAGTCCAATTGGTTTAGCAGCTATGGCGTTTGTTGTTGATAAGGCGTTCAGATTTTAGGCAGTAATAAATAATTTTGACCTTTCGACCTCTGATGACCTAATTAATTTGCATATTGGTCATATAATGCCCTATATTTATAGAACACACAAGTCTAAACATTTTAAAGGGTAATATGTTTGGATAGCACCATTGTTTCAGGAGAAATAGCAATTTTAGTTTCCCCCGTCCTTAAAATGGTCATTTTCAAATATCTGACATATTTCGTCTTGTGCCAATGCTGAAACATACATAAATTCTGCATCTTTAGACATAAAATTTACTTTGACAATTTTTATCTATAATCTGACCCCTAAATGACATAACAAGTCCCATTACTTTGGCAGCTAAGGAGTTTTTTTTACAATGAGGGTTCAGATTTTAAGCAACGGTCAATTTTCGTGACCTTTTGACCCCTGATGACCTAATTAATTTGCATATTGGTCATATAATGACCTATATGTGTAGAACTTACAAGTTCGAACATTTTGAGGGGTTATTTGTGGGGATAGGACCATTGGTTTAGGAGACACAGCAATTTTAGTTTCCTCCACCCTTAAAACGGTCATTTTCAAATATGTACCATATTTCATTATGTGCCGCTGCTGACACATGCATGAATTATCCATTTGTTGGCATAAAATGGACTTTCATACTTGTTATCTATAATATAAACCCTTCATGACCTACCAAGTCTCATTGGGTTGGCAGCTGTGGTGTTTATTTGGACATGGTTCAGATTTTAAGCGATAGTCAATTTTTGTGACCTTTTGACCTCTGACGACCTACTTAATTTGCATATTGGTCATGTATTGACCTATATTTGTAAAACTCAAAATTCCGGACATTTTGAGGGGTAATTTGTTGAAATTGGTCCATTGGTTCAGAAGATATAGCAATTTTAGTTTCCCCCACCCCATAATTTATGTGCTCAAATCCGACACAGATTCCCATATTTAAGGGCTGATTACTACCACTAAGCTGCCGCTCCAATCTTGGGCTCAAACTTTTTTATAGTCTATAGGCATATGTCTTTCAGAAAAACACTGTTAGATTTTGCCACCCCAGGTGGTACCGATATGTAAAAATATGGGGTCTGGCTCATGGACTACTTTTGTCATCATAAAAGTTGTCTCGCATGGGAGGGCAGTTTCTCTGGGTAGTGCCAAATGCTTACAGTAGGGGGTGGTGATAAATCATGGAAAAAATCAAATTGCTGAAAATCAAATGGAAACTACTTAGGTTTTGTTAAGGGTGAGAAATGGTTTCCAAAAAGGTATAATACATGTCTGTAGCATTATTATTGGTCCCTCCCAAGACCGATTGAAAGTTTTGTTAATTTTCGGTAGTATTTTGGTTACTTGCGAAGTCGCGGTTTGCTATATCTTTCGCCTTGTGATGTTAAGGTTAATTTTATTAACACCATTGGCTTCAGTATGAAAAGAGCTTTCATTTGAATACCAACATGACCATTCTACCCCGTTTTTCAGGTGCAATGTACTGATAAATGCAGCGGGATAAGCTACAAAGTCAGTTCCTTTGTGGTAATTATATGGCTCCTGTAGAAATGTCAGTTAAAAATTTGCAAATCAAGTTTCTATATCAGTTTTTTCCCCAAAAATTAATGTTTATATATTTTCTGATAAAATCTGCTTGTTCAATTTAATGTGGTGGACAAGATTCCATCTGACACACAAAAGTATCAATTTTGCCCTGTTTCACCCGGTAAACGACATCGAGTGATAATTACAGGTGTTTACATGTATATTACAGTATCACTATTAGGTCCAGGGATTCTGTGCTTTAAAGCCATATGAGCAGTGATTCATGTAATAAATCCAAAGCAAATGAGGACATGACTGATGTTAATCTGTCCAATCAAAGAATCCATAGTTCATTCTTATTTCAGTCCAAAATTGTAGTCTAAACATTTCTTTGCATCATATAACTCATCACAGTCTGTCACTTTGATAAAGTAAAAAATGAGGACCAGTTCTCTGTGAAACATGCACTTTGTGACTAATGACAGCCAATGAAGTGTCATCTTCTCTACTTTCAACATGGGAAACATAGAGGCTGTTTGATTACTGTAGTCATGATCAAAAGAAGGCCATTTGACTTGTCATAACTGTTCTTAGAGTGAAAATCAGATACTTAATCCTTTCCTTTGGCTGTCATCAACAAGCTTGATAAGCCTCCCTTAAATCAAATTGACATCGCAAGTATTAGGTATGATCATTACAAATCATCAGTATGATGACACATGAAGTACCATTTTCACAGTGCAACAGTCCACTCTTTTTCTACATCAAAGTGGCGGACTGTAGTTTACTTGTGGTGTCACTGGCTTTAACATGTTTTAATGATATTGTTTGTGTCAGTTTTCATTTAATCTATTTGTTCAACATATATATATATAATATGTGGCAGCATACGTGCAAAATGAACAAACTAATTAACTGGTTTGGTGTATGTACCTAACAAGAAGATTAGGAAACAAGCAGGTAACTGTTAATGACGTGGCAGTGCCAGTTTGCAAATTGAAGAGGAGAAAACACATTGTTCCGATCGACCGCCAACCTGCAAACAGCTCTAATGAAAACATATAAGCAGTGTCATCTCTACTAATCATGAAGTGGCTCCCAAGATGGTACCAAAAAGTAATAGTAAAGAGACACCTGGTCCCATTCAGTTGCTAATTGACAGAATTTTAATGACAAGTTTGTTGGTTTCTTCATCTCCTTGGTAAAGGAATTTTTGACGAAGATTATGAAAACATGCCAGCATCATCTCTCACAAAATTAGAAAATCATTAAGTAGATAGCTTTAGAAATGTCATGGAAACTTATCAGTTTAACAGAATTTAATTAATACCTGTACAGATTTGAAAATCATACCCATTCGACATCGTTACACAATCTGAGTACTGACTCAAATATTATTCACTACTAAATTACCTATCAGCTCGCCATTGTAGTGGGATCTTTGATATGCCTTTATAGGCAAGTGTTTTATGCAAACATGAATTGCTTTCCTTGCCTTAATTAGTGCCTGTCACTGCCTAAAGAATTTTTTGACCTAGACAAGAAACACAAAAATTAGTTCTAATTTGTTAATCTTTATAAATAACCTGGCAATTTTGACAATTGTCTCTACAGGAATTTTGTGTAAAACAGTTTCTAGATCCACAAAAGCAAGGCTACGTATAGGTTATTCACCTAGGGAGAGGCAATATGTGATTTATCCAGCGAGGGCGTTAGCCCGAGCTGTGATAAACACATATTGTCGATCCCGCGGTGAATAACCGGCTTATACCATAAGACAAAACTGAAACTTGTCATTTGTTGCTGTGGGTTTTTCACAGCTTCACTTATTATTCTCCCATGGGAGGATAACTGGACAACAAAGAATATGGGTTTTATTGCTGTGAAATACTGGCTCATGATTGGCTGACAGAGGTGTCGAATGGTATAAATTCCATTAGCTGCTCTATGATGTCTTTGCATCAGTACAGTTATTACAGGCCTGACAAGGATAAACCGCCATTCTGGAATTTTGGCCGCAGTGCAGGATGATGGATATAAATGATGCTTTTAATGTCCATAACTTTTAGACATATAAAAAAGACTTTATTTTTCTCTCTGAAAAAATGTATAGAAGATGACCTGCCATTTGGAGGTAATTAATTTTGAATTAGGGCTGAAATAGAATTAAATGCTTCTCGGCGGGCACCTTTTCATCCATTTTTTGCAGACATCTTTGATTCTGCAAGCAGTTGCATAAGAAAAGGATGTTAAAATTCATCAACATATTCTATGCACCTAAATCTCCAAGAATATGCATGTTTAGCAATTTTGCATGCAAGCTCCACAGGGAACAGGCTCTCATTATAATGGTCTGATTATGATCGTGATAGTTCAACATTATATTATAATTCAAATGCTTAAAAGTGGTCAAATATACATCAATACATATCATGTTGGTACTCATTTGAAAGCTCTTTTTAAGACGAAGACAATGGCACCATTCTCAATGGGATAGCTGTTACCTACATCAAGTAATCAATAACCGCGATTTCGAAAAACGTAATAATTTTAGCTCAAAAGTTTATTATCTTCAGATGAGCTTGGGAGGGATCAAAAATGAAGCTACAGCTATGTGTAATACATCAATTTGCTGCATTTTTCTGTCTTAACAATGTTTGGATAGTTTCCATTTGAAATTTTAAAGATCATTTTTATCACCACCCCCTACTTACAGTATTATAATTTACTCTTGTAGAAATATATATTTATTTATTTGCACTGCTTGGTGTGCTTGTCTATTTATGCCAAATATTGAGGTTCATCATGTTAGGGGTCTACACCGGTTCGATAAATACCGGCCGTACCGGTACAGCCTGGCCGGTTTCCGAACCGGTTTTCAAAGCAGCACTTTTGGTGTAATAATGCAATATCCAGCTAAAAAATTTGTTTTAACAGAAAAAATCCACAAAGTCATGGAATGGACTTGAGATGGTCGTCATGTTGATGTCCGCTCCACTGCGAGATCAATTTTCCGGACCAAAAAATCGTTTTCGGTTAGCCGATTTCTCTAAAATGCGGATCGGGCCCGAATTTGCGGACCGGCAGTACGAATCGTGTATCGATCAAGTGCAACGATGATACGTATCATATCGAATGTAGGCAACGATACAGAGCCCTAAATCATGTACATTAGGGTAGGTTGATTTTGCAAAAATCTTTGAATTTCAATTTTGGACAAATTGGGATAGTGGCATTTTCATGTCAAAAGGCCAAATCCAAAATTTCAGGTCTCTAACTCTAATACTTTTTTGAGGAAATCCATTTGAAATTTCAAGTTTTTAGACATTTTTCGCTTGGCGCGCCAATTCGCGGTATTGGATAACTCAGTCAATTTAAGAGATAAGACAACGAAACTGGTACAGTTGGACAGGGCTCAATTAGACCTTCATTTTGAATACCAACATCAATGGTCTAGGCCAAATTTGAAGGTTCAGTAAATTCAGAATATGGCAACTTTAAATTTTTTGCATGACTTGCAAATCAAAGTATGATATTATAGGTGTACATGTAACTCTATGGGCTGCTGAGATGTCTGGTATTAATAGCAATCTCAGGAAAAGCACCCAGAACTATAAAATAGTTGTCATTGTCAATTCAATAATTGCCTCAGATATCCAGAATAGAACCCCAGATCTAAAGAACTTGTAAAAATATTAAAATAGGCGACAGGTTATCTGATTTGTCAATGAGTCATTTCAGGATCAGGTTCAGTATTATTTTGTACTGAAAAAGTAGAAATGTAGTCCAGGGCACCCTTCAAACCAAGAGAGAGGTTCAAATGGAACAACTACCTGATTGGAAATTGCTTTTATATTTCTGTACTGGCGTTTGGAAGTTGTAGCATAAAACTTCCCTGCTTTGCAACAATTAAGGTACCATAAAAAATATTTTTCAAGCGTTTTATTATGGAACTTAGAGGTTTTATAGGGAGGTCTGGATAGCTTTTTAGACAGCCCTTAATGTCATCACTGGTGCCATACAGAGTACATCATGACTTTTGGATTGACAACATTACATTTCAAAAAGAATATCAATGCTCAGAGATAGAGAGAGAAAATTATTTAGCTTTTTGTGTGCACTGTGCAGTGCAATGTATATATCTCTCAATTAACCTTCATGCTTGATGCTGGCTGTGAACTTGTTTGCACATTGAACTTCTATTTCTGATCTTTGATTTATTTTAGAATTAAGCTCTGTATGTAGCTGGAAAATGATATAACAACTCTGCCCGTTTCATAGGTTACCTAATGAAACTGTTGCTTCTCCCATACTTCCAATATGGCTCATTGTGAGACCTCCAATGCTTTGTCAAAGTGTTATCCAGTAAACGGGCATAGAATTGAACACAACTAGGACAAAGTAAAAGACTTTTTTTAATAATTACCTGTTCACTGCTGGTTTGCATCAGCAGATATGACTTTCTTTATACTTATCGTGAAATTTTATGAAAAGTGCAGGTGAAAAATCATCCGAAACCCATCATGTTGGTATTCAAATTGTAGGTCTTTTTGTGACCTTCTTAAATATGCAAGTTATATTTCTGTATGATGAGAAATGACAAAGTTATACGTAACCGCGAGTTTGCGAAACAATCGAAAAATGTTTAAAATGTCAAAAATTCAATGTCATTTCCTCAAAAAACTATTCAAGTTAGAGACCTGAAATTTTGGATATAGCCTTTTGATGTGAAAATGTCACTATCCCAATTTGTCCAATGGTGAAGTTCCGAAATCAACCTACCCTAATGTACATGTGTCTATTGATGATACAATAAAGTAATATCTTATCTTATCGTACCTATTATAACGGGTGATCTCATTTTGCTGGGACCTCTGTAACTTGCTTTAGTGATTTTTAAGTCCACAAACATGGCTTGAGAGCAAATAGACGACTACGCCTGCATTTACTACCCTCTTGACAGGCCTGTTCAAGCATGAGCTTTTCTCAACTCCCCTGCAATCGCCAACACTGCCTATAGCCAAGTAGCCTACCCATTTACACTTGGGTGAAGTGAAGCAAAGAGTTATGGTGGCGCTGCTCAGTTCCTCTCTGCCATGGCTAGGACTCGTACCTGCAACACTTCAGTAACCAAACAAGCACCTTAACCACCAGAGCACAGCAGCTCGTAAACATAGTTCCTTCACCGTGATCAGTGATTCAGTCACACAAAAAGGAACAATTCTGGAGAATGACCAAAGAATGATGAGCTTCAGGAAAGTTCCTGCAATAGGCCATGATAGTGGAACTCTCCTTTTTCCAGCTCTCCTGTGTTGACGAGCAGAATAAAACTATTTCCGGGAACAAGCTGCTATTTTGTACCATTGCTGAGTCAGTGGAGCTGGCATTCCAGGCCCCAGGGCACTTTTAATCCATTGAAAACATTACGGATTTGCATTGCCGAGTCTTAAATGGAATGTTTAGCATGGATTGCCACCATATTCCAGTACTGTCAGGCTGATTAGACTTTGTTACAGGCCTTAGAAACCCCGGCTCCATTGTAAATTCCCAGGCTGATGTTTCCGGAAATAGTTTTATTCTGCTCGTCAACACAGGAGAGCTGGAAAAAGGAGAGTTCCACTAACGCCCGCTATTCTCCAAGAATCTGCAATTCCGCAATTAGTGAAGGAATTATTCCGACTTATTTCTTTAAACACATTCTGAACCAATTTGAGCTGTCTTGATCCCACCTCCCTGTTTCGAACAGATTGGAATCAGGAGGTTGGAATGGGGAGGTTGGATTCGGAGGTTGGAATGAGGAGGTTGGAACAGGAAAGTTGGAAGGGTACAACTGGAGCTGAGAGGTACGGAACTCCTTTGAAGTACAGAATTCCTTTAAAAGTACAAAATTCTGCTGAATTAAGCAAAATTCTCACAGAAGTGCAGAATTCCTTAAGGTAACTACAGTAGTGAAGACAAGTGCAGGACATAAAGTTCACTGTATTGCAATTCAACAGGGCCCTTCTATAAAGAGAGTATTACTGGAAGTTGTTGCTATCTTATAACAAAAGGGAATATTGCGAAGGAGAAAGGTATGCACTGTATTTGCTAGTTTGAATAAAAAGTGATCAAGTGAAATATCCATTGCATTTTATAAAATGTATGTTCGCAAGCGCATTTCACAAGTCGGCTTCTACTAGAATTATTTGAGAGGCTGAAATAAAGATTGCCTAAAAAGACAGAATATCTGTTTCCTCAAAAGTGTCAACAACAATCTTTCCAAGCAATAAATTTATTGTCCAGTCAGTTGACATTACAGAGCAATATTATAAAGAATTGATGAAGGGCAGCGACAGGGATTGGACACTTGATTGTATTTTTCTCTTGTAAATTTAAATCATCAACATCATCACAAACAAGCTTACAATACAATTAGTTACAAGTATGGATATATATAAATTTGAGAAATGCAGTTATGCTTCTCCTTAAAATAATATAAAAAATCCAAGATATTGAACAAATGTGTTTAATCCAAATAGGAAATTGTCAAACATGAACAGTAGCCATAACCTGGCAACACAATGTACATTAGTGCTTTAAAAATTCAACTGGTAAGTTAGCCATTAGTGTTTCAAATTTGCTGAGTTTGTCCTTTGGTTGGAATGATTCTCGTCTTCATAGATCCTTTTTTTTGTTGAAAACTTCATTTTGCAGTTAAACCTTGACATTATAGGGTGTCTATCGATGTGATTTGTCTTATCTCAACCAGTGACACTTGGTTAATGACAAAGGAATTTTTAACTGCCAGGCAATGTTATTTTTTGTGTACAATGTATCTAAGGCATTACTTTTTGTGTGCAACGAGGTATCAAAGGTACCAAGGTATCAAAGCTAAACAAGCTAAACAGTAAAACATACATAATCCAAGTGTCAATGCATTTAGTCAGTTCATTGAAAACTGTGCCTGTAATATACAAAGTGAAAGTTTTGCTACTAAATCCGTGACATCACAGTCTTGGGATAAAGCGAAGTAAAAAATTGCAAAACACATAGCTATGAAAATGATAATAATGGTGTTAACACGGGTGATAAAATGAAGCTTAAGTCCAAAGCTACTCAGCTGTCAAGGCGCACTTTGTTTTAGTTTCCTTTCTTACTCGTACAATTCGAAAACATTTCCGGCCATGTTTGTAGAAGAAGGTATCTTTGTACAACAGCTTCAGAAACCAAGGGCAGAGAAGGTTCATTCGTTTTTCAAGTATCCATACAATGCTTAACCTATGTGCAGTCAAGATGACCGTCTTGTGTTCTGTTATTTCGCCTACAGAAGTGGAGAAAACAGCAATTAGCATGTTCAGAAGCATGATAGGGGCAACTAAAAGAAACAGAACATGTAGGATCATAATTGCCATTTTGTCAGTAACTTCAAAATCCACAATATTTATCATGTTAAACACCATTTGAATGATCGAATAATGACTCACTATGTATGAGGTAAAGTAAGTGTTCTCCTGGAATGTCTCATTTTTTAGTGCCTTGTCCCACTGGTCAATATTGATGACTGAAGACATTATATAGACAAATGGAAGTGAAAAAAGAAGGCAGGTGATTAGAAAATTTGTTATGTCCACAATCATGCGTCGCATTGTAATGATAAAGAAACCGACAGTTGGGAAAAACTCAATATAAGGAATTAGTGATAGTGATACATGAATTACACATATCCCAGAAAACAAGTTCATGAATGTTCGGTTAAAAGGTTCAGTTCTAAGGATTTCCACAAGGGAAATACTCTCATGCAATGTGACAAAAAGAGCTGTGTTTAATTCTGCAACAAATTGAAACATAAAAGACACCACCGTTTTCTTTGGGCCTCTGGGAGTTCTGAAAATCCAAACATTTCTTTTATGATGATGATCTAATATACTACTGCCTGAGACAATTCCCAAACTGAATGCTAGCATTAAGACATAAAGCTTTCCAACTATCACTACTACTGCAGGAACTTTAAAATTCATGCAAAAAGGTTTGAAGCTTACTTCATGTGTATAATTTGAGTAACATAAGTTTGAACACTTTAACATATCAAATAATAGGAAAGAAATCACAAAAGATATTCGCCAAAGGAGTAAAAGGGTGAAATATCTGTAAGATGATCTGAATTTCAGTGTGGCCCAATTCTGAAAAATTGAAGATGAAAAGTTTTCAGAAGTTTGCGATGACGAAAGCATCCGTTGGTCGAGAGCTGATAATAAGTAAATGGGAGACACAGAACTCCGGCTGGATTTGTTTAAAACATCTTCATAGTCAGTGACATCGTACCAGCAAATGTCATATATGCCACAAGGCACCGTGTCTACTAAGTACACACCTGGAGTGTTCATCATTCTCTGAAAGAGGGCACCGCAGTTGAAATTGGCGGCAAGTTCAATCGGTCGGGCTCCAACTTTTCCTGTTGCATATAAGAGCGTCTCAAGATCCTTTCTTGTGATCAGAGAAACTAGGTAATTATAGGCCTCAACACTTTGTTTTTGATCCACATGGTCAAGATGAGTCATCAAAGCAAGACAATGCAGAGCATTGTTCTTTACTCTGTCAACTTGGGTCACTTCTGCACCCTCCTCAATCATAAACTTGAGAATCCCTTTACTCTTACAAACTGCCAAATGAAACAATCGAGTGACATTGTAAATCATTACAAATGAAATATCCTTTGCCATGTCAACTTCACTAAAAGGCAGCTGGAAGTCTCCTCCAAGGTAATGTTCTTGTTTTGCTTCATTCCTCTGGTAAATTGTCCTGAAAAGATTTACATCATCTGCAAGTACTGCCTTGTATATCATGTCATCATCATCATCATCATCTTTAAGTCCAGCATGAAGGTTAATGTCCTTGTTGACTTCATTTGAGACTTGCAGGGTCTCTAAATGTGTGTTGGATATCTTGTTATGCATTATTGTTTCACGTCAGCTGAAATGGTCAATAAAATGTACTAGTTTAGTAATTCAGCAGTCCAAAATTAATGTTTTTAAATTTATAAATCATTGAAGTACAGAAGCAAAGATAAGAATACGTACCACATACGCGAGGTAAAACAGCTTTCTGAGACTACATTGCTTAGCGAAAAAAATTCACCTTTCATAAGCTTAATTTCCTAGCTGATGCATTTGTCATTGCATTGTTGCTTCTGCACTTCATAATATGGCATAATGGTTTTGTTTATTTGCTATCACATTAGTAATCACGCAGCGATGTTTGTCAGTCAGATTTTAAATCAGAAAAACATTTTGGCTCTACCAATCACAATTCTGGGCATTGAGCCTAAATGAACAATAAATAAAGGAAATTCTGTGTACTTGTTTGCCTAGGTATACTACCTATTCTCAGCAGTGTCTTTTTTAACCCAGTGACATTAAAAATTGCACTGAGTCACAAAATCTGACTACAAATTCAGAAATGGCCAAAACTGCATTGAAGTAACGGAATAGGGGATAGCGGAGTGATTGTCCACATTTCAAAACCCTGTAGGGCTACTCTACCACATTTTGCAGTATGAATCATTTTTAGCAGACAATTTACCTAGATATGAATCACATAAGGTAAATAAAGATATGATTCGTCAAGAACCCCATCAAGAAATTGACTGAAAAGTACAGATGTGATAATCTATTCGCAAATTTTATTCAATTAAGGTGTATCAGATCAGAATTCTAGTAAAATACTCATCGCATAATATTGATCTTCATAACTTCGAAATATCATAAAATTAATTAACAAATTACAACAAGTTTATTCTATGGTTGATTAATTACCTTTGCACATTGTGTGTTTCAGGCTGGAAAAGCTCAAGAAAAACGCATTCTATCAATAGTTTATTCAACAAAGACATTTTTATCACGCATATAAAGCTTAAGATTCAAAATTCAAAATTCAAATTATTTTATTTATATAGCGCATTCTTCAACATATAAAAATATTATCAGATGCACTTAACAAAACATCATGTATAAAATTATATAATAATATTATAAATAATAGATTTTTTATAAAATTATATAAAATGTAGAATAAATATTTAAGTTAAAATTGGTAAAGTTTTTGTACACTTAAAATTCAACATAAAATCGAAAGTTAAAATGTTTCGTAAAGAAATGTTTTTAATTGGCACTTGAAACAATCGACACTGGTTGAGTTCTTAATGCTGAGTGGCAACTCATTCCACCAGGTAGTTCCTGCTACACTAAAAGCCCTTGCTGCAAAGGTCTTCCGCACTGTCCTGGGCACAACCAGTTTTGTCCACCCACTGCACTTCGTAAACCTGTCCTCTGGCTGTTATAAGTCTTCAATAAATCCTTTAGGTAGTCAGGTGCATCACCACTCAGACATTTAAAAACGATTGTGAGCACTTTATGTTGGATTCTGAGACGTATTGGCAGCCAGTGCAATATTTTAAAACAATCCTTCGAGTTTTCACTGCTGTTCAAAACAAGCTTGGCTGCGATATTCTGAACCCTCTGGATTCTACGAATCTCACAATCAGGTAGGCCCACCAGTAGCGCATTTGAAAAATCTGGGTGTGAGATTACCAGGCCCAAAACTAATGTCTCGCATGCATCCTTTGTTAAAATATGGCGAATCTGTCGTATCCTTTGTATGTTATACATTGAGATTTTGCACTTAGATGTTACAAACTTTTTTAATGTCAAATTGCTATCAAGGACAAAACCCAGATATTTGATTTCATTTGACCTCTCGACAGGGGCTCCGCCATTTTCACATTGTCAAAGCCTCTTGTGCGAGCTGGCACAGCGAGGCTTTGACTCTGTTGAAAGTTTTTCCTGTGGTTTTGGTATTAGTTAGACACCGATTTGGAGGGTTCAAAAATGCATGTTAGGAC
Organism: Platynereis dumerilii; assembly: GCA_026936325.1. NCBI lineage: Eukaryota > Metazoa > Annelida > Polychaeta > Phyllodocida > Nereididae > Platynereis > Platynereis dumerilii. The sequence goes on from JAPTHN010000011.1 coordinate 17,448,988, forward strand.
CCGACAAAGAGGTGTCTAACTGACTTAGACATCATATGCTTCCTCTATTTTTTGTTTTAACTTATAATTTTAGCAAAATAAACCGTAATCTCATTGTTTGTTTGCTGTTGTAAACAATGCTAATCCTTAGCTGGGCGCTGACATGCAATATTGTCAGTTAGATACCAGTTTTTCCAATGGTATAAGTATCTTGGTGATGTCTAATCACATTTAGATCAGCCATGCCCCAGTGGCTTCAGCCAACCAGAAGGCAGCTTTCATATTATCCATGAATGTTGAACAATGAAACAAAACATACAAACTGAAAACAAGAAACCGTCATCCGAAAATATGTAAACTGTGAAATGGCTGATGAGTACTAAAACCAAACATTAAAACTGTAAACAATTTAGATGTTAATCATCTCCCATGTGTTTAATTCTGAACTGATTGGTTTTTGGGTTGCTTCTCAAGTCAAGACAGCCTCATTGGCACATCATCCCAAGTCATACCATGACAAAATGGCCCATAACCTTTGCTAATTCATGAATACTTAATTAACTGACCCAGTTTTTGCTCAGCCAATCAGGGACTGCTGCATCACAGTTTGGAATTGTTGCTTCTGTTTCACACAGTTACAAATGGAGAAATTGTGTAATAATTGTTGAAAGGTGCTATCACAGTTCCGTAAATTCCATTGAATGATGTATTTTCACAGTAGCCAATCACAGAAGAGGTTGGAAATAGCAGAAAGCCCTGTCCATTTTAGCAGGGCTTGCGTGGGGAGGATGCATTGGCAGTGATTGACTTGGTCCAAGTATGCCATTTTCAGAACGCATTTCTGTGCAACAGCTCACTCCCAAGTTGTTAGGGGGCAAGCATAGGATCTTGGGGGGGGGGGGTTATATAGATAATTTCTTTCTTTGGTTTGGTGAAATAAACATATTCTCTCTTGGTAGTTGTAAACAAATTTCTCTTGGCAAAGATCTATCTATCTATCTATCTATCTATCTATCTATCTATCTATCTATCTATCTATCTATCTATCTATCTATCTATCTATCTATCTATCTATCCATCTATCTATCCATCTATCTATCTATCTATCTATCTCTCTGTCTATCTAACTATCTCTCTGTGTATCTCTCTGTCTATCTATCTGTCTCTCTGTCTAATAATAATAAAGTGTCTATCTCTCTATATCTCTCTATATAGCCGTCCCTCCCTCCCTCCCTCCCTCCCTCCCTCCCCCCTCCCCTCCTTCCCTCCCTCTCTCCCTCCCTTCCTCTCTTCCTCTCTTCTTCCCTCCCTCTCTTCCTCTCTCCCTCTCTTCCTCCGTCCCTCTCTTCCTCACTCCCTCTCTTTCTCCCTCACTCTCTTCCTCCATTCCTTTCAGCTTTCTCCCATCCTTCCCTCACTTTACTCCTTCCTTCATCGCATTGAAGGTTACTGGTGTTGCCCCTCCCCTTTTGAAATCGCTTGAACTTTTATTCAAACCAAGATCATTAATATCAATTATAAGGAAACTGAAAACAACAATCAGCTTCAAGCTCTAAAACCACACTTTTTGTGGCCAACTAGGTCAGAGGCTCACTGGCAGAGCCAGCTCGAAGTGATCCGATGGCCACGTGAGAATGGGGCTCCGCACACATTTAACTGCCTTGCTTTGTATTTCTTGAGATGTTGCCTTGATGCAAATAATATGAATTCTGTCTTTGAAGGATTCATCTTCAGGCGGTTTTTATTCATCCAATCGTTAATCTCACTGGCACTATATTCAAGTTGTCTAACTGCACGTATCTCTGCTTGGGGGTCTTTGACATCAAAGGACAGTTTCACAGCATGATCATCTGCGTATCCATGCAAACTGATGTTTTGCGGCACGGCGTCCTTCAACGTACTTGCATATGCAAGATACAGCACAGGCCCCATGCATGAACCTTGCCGGACTGAAAAAGGAAGGTCTTTCTCCGTGGAATACTTTCCCTCAACAGTCACCTTGCAGCTCCTGGGATACAGATATGATCTAAACCATTGAAGTGCCTTGCCAGTAATGCCGAATCTGGCCTGAAGTACAGACAGCAGAATTTGATGGTCGACTGTATCAAAAGCAGCACTTAAATCGATGGCCATCAGCGCTACTCCTTCTTGTCTTTCCATTGACCACAAGATGTCATCCACCACTTTTATCAAAGCTGTCTCACAACTATAACTTTTATGGTACGCTGATTGGTAGTCTGGCATAAGATCATTCTCATCATAATGCTTGGTGAATTGAATGAGTGTTGTTTTTTCTAGGACTTTGGACAGAAAACTCAAGTTGCTCACAGGCCTGTAGTTAGTAGGAACTAGATCAAGGCTGGAGTTTTTTAAAGTTGGTCTAATGATGGCTGTCTTCCAACTTGAAACAAAATCGCCCTGATTTAAGGACTTGTTGATAATGTCTGTTATAATAGGAAGAACTCTTGGTAAAACAGCCTTCAAGATGGACGTCGGCATACAGTCTACTTCCCAAGACTTACTCCCCATTGACATTATCACTTTCTCCACTTCACTTTCTGTCAAACTCTCGAAGTGATCGAATTCACCTATTTCGTCAGCTCTTGGAATGAAGCTGGGCAAATGGTCGAGAGCTGTTCTAATATTAATGATCTTCTCAAGGAAGAAATCTGCAAATTCTTCCGCAAGATCTTCATCATTGCTTCTTTCGGGCATTGGATTAGGTTTCCTAGCACCCGTTACAGAGTTAAAGAATTTGTAGAGTTCCTTCACATTTCCCTTGCACTCTTCTACTTGTTCACTCAATTTCTGCATCTTTGTTTATTTGATGAGTTGCTGGTAATTTTTCTGTTCATTACGCCAGATTTTTCAATGTTGATCTTCTTTAGAGCGTCTCCATAACCTTTCACATTTCTGCACTTTCCTCTTCTGTTGTCTGACTTCTTCTGTATACCATATTATATTTTGATGTCTTATGGTGCATGTCCTCGTTTTTAATGGAGCATGAGCATCGATGACATTCTTCACTTTACTTTCAAAAACGTCTACAATATCTTCAAGGGTGGAATTGTTGTCATAAATAAACTGAAGCTCTAAAGAAAAAGCATCCAAATCAATTTGTTTAAACTTTCTGCATGTAATTGTCCTTATTTTCCTTTGGCACATTCAATACACAATTGATCATACAATGATCTGAGATAAAGTCTCTTGTATCACAAGACTGAACCACAACCTCACTGCCTCGTTCATTGTACACATGATCCAAGGTGTTGCCTGCCTTGTGTGTTGGTGATGTAACATGTTGATTGAACCCTGCAGATTCCATGAGTTCGACAAAAACTTGAGCATCGTTATTTGTGATGTCATTAATGTGGATGTTAAAATCTCCAGCTGCTATGATGTTGTTGTACTTAACTTGGATATCTGCCAAAAACTGACAAAAATCTTGGTTAAACATGGAGATAGTCACTCTGTTTTCTTGTGAGCATGGTGGTCTACTCCAAGTACTGTTGCTGTAACATTCTTCATATTCACTCGCCATAGACCATACTCAAATGATCGAGTCTGTCCATTTTTTACAGTCTTAACTTTTACGTTGCTTCTATGAACAAATCTTAAGCTTCCTTAAGTTAAGGAAGCTGTAGCAGTAAAATAGTTAATCATGGCACTTCGAAATTTACATTTTTGAGGAAGATATACATTATGAAATACGGGGGGTTCTAACCATTAAGTCAGAAAAAATTCTAATGGAATGACACCTGCTGGATATGCTCCACAAGGACATGCAGATTACATACCTGAAATTGAAAAAGAATCTGTTGGGAATTTCTTGAGAAAAACACATTTTTATGTGGCAGCAATTTTGCAATATGATAAAATCCATAAAGGGCTCTTGAAAACATCAAAACGTATTTTGATGTCATTAAACCTGCTTAATATAATCAACAAGGTAATGGACATTACAATCTTTGAGCAGGAAAACTTTTTGGAGCAAAACACAATTTTAAGTGAAAAACATTTTGTGATGTGATAAGAATCATAAGATCCATAAAAAGGTCATTTTTTAACGTTAATACAAGACAAATTAATTTTTCATAGAAGTTATCAGTTGTGGATGTTGCCTAAGACTTTGCGAAAGGTGTGAAGAGCTTGCTGACAGCTTCGCAGTATGTTCTGATACAGCATTCATAGAAGAGGCTGGAGATATTCTGGACAAGAGAGATGTTGATTTCAAGACACTTGATGAAGGGAGTCAGGAACCATATGTGACAGAATGCAATGCAGGCAAATTCACAGCCCCAGCAAGAAGCAATGCAGATTCCACACAGGGTTGTACAGATGATGTAGCAAAGGGTCTTCCACAGGTTGAAACACTTCACACACAATCAATGCTCTGGGTCACTGGGTGTTGTCAGGCTCCCCTATGATTTCTTCCTCTTCATATGTATCCTGAAATCATTAAAACATTCCATGATTTTTGATCGTTTCCGGCCCAGCACTCAGCCTCTATTGAATGTACGTGGATGAAATTTGATACACATCTAGCCTGTATGGTCTAGTTGTGCCTTTTGATGGTCTGATGAATAGATCTTAAATACTTTTTGAAATAATTAACAAAATATAAATAAAAAAATTTTCGTTTCCGGGCCAAGGCTCGGTTATTATTGCATGTGCATCGATGAAATTTTGTACACATGTGGCCTATATGGTCTAGTTGTGCCTTTTGATGGTCTCATTGACAGATATTCTATACTTTTTGAAAAAATGAGAAAAAATATAAAAACATATGTTTTTTTGTTATTTGGGCTAAGACTCGGTCACTATTGCGTGTACATGGATAAAGTTTGGTACACTTATGGTCAATATGGTCCAGTTTTGCCTTTTGAAAGATCTGATGGAAAATATTAGATACTTTTTGAAATATAGAAAAAAATAATAAAAATTTATTTTTCGTTTCTGGCCCAACATCTGGTCACTATTCCATGATAATGGATGAAGTTTGGTACACATGTGGCTTATATGGTCTATTTTTGCCTTTTCATGGTCTGACAGATGACTATTCTATAGTGTAATATTGAGAAAAAATATTTAAAATAATTTTTTTTATATCCGAGCCAAAACTTGCCCACAATTGCATATACAGTAATGCAATTTTCTAAACAAGTCACCTATACAATGTAGCAGTGCTTTTTGATGCATATAACACTTTATGAATCATTGGAAAAACTTCAGAAACTTACAACAGAGTTATATTTTTTGGTTTTCAACCGACACCTCACAACCTATACTTTGTACATGCATGAAACTATACCATAATATGCGTAAATTAGTCTAATAAGGCCTTTTCCTGATTTTACAAATCCTGGCAAGCAGATGGGAAGATGGCAGGGCAGCGGGCAAATAGAGATAATTGAAGGCCACTGCTCGACCGCGATTGCATACCTATCAGAAATTTCGTAAACACACCAATTTTATGATATTATTGTAATCTTCTAAAGGTGTTATTCGCTGAAGGTTTGCTGCTGTGCAGCCTATGTTTTACCATATCATTGGGAAAGCCAGAGCTGCCATCTGTTAGTTAGACGATGAAATAGGTTTTATCTTGACGTTGTCGCAACTAAACTTCGTCTTTACCGAACCCTCAACAGCAGAGGGAGTTGAAAAGGTATGAAGATGTAAATGACACCATTGGTTTAGGAGGCTGTTCCAGAAGTAGTTGTGGTACTCTGAATGATGTAGTCCACTTTTCTGGATGAAATGCTGCATAACATGTCTTTTCCGTGGCCAAAATCTGTCTTTACCGTGGTCAAATCAATGCAAATATACTGTGACACGGTAAAGACAAGGCTGGCCACGGTAAAGACATCCGAGTAAATTTGCTTTGATTTTATTGTGCACGGTAAAGACAATTTTTCAAAATAATTGAAAACGTCACATATTCACCCAAATTAGTTGTCCTTTTACATGCAGCATTGTAGTACCACATATTGCATTATATGAATGGAAAAAAATATTATTTGAGTATTATTGACTCAGCTTCCTGACATAAAAAATTGGCAATGTCTTTACCGTTACTGCGCGTTTTCGTGAAAATGACCCATTTGGGCAATTGTTTTGGGCTGCCCCCAAAATGTATTGACCTCCTACGCCTATGTTTTATGGTAATTTGCAGTTATCTGTGTAGCATTACATGTTTCACATCATATCAGGCCTGTACATTAGGTAAGCGGTTATTTTAATTGAAAGTTTCAGCCTGACTTAACTGAACATTTTGTCTTTCACGGAAATATTGCTGTGCCTCCAATATATCATGCATGCTTTATTTAATCAGCAGATAATGCCTTAGGAGGAATACTTATGCTCATCAGCAAAATTTTCCGATTTGCGGTGTTCAGGCTTTACGTGTGTAGATCATTGTTAATCCACTTTGGGGCAAAATGGAGTTTAAAAAAAGTTCAAGGTCAGTGAAGTTCATTGGATATTGGATATTGGATATTCGGCGGGTGAAGTTCATTGGATATTGGATATTGGATATTCGGCGGGTGAAGTTCATTGGATATTGGATATTGGATATTCGGCGAGTGAAGTTCATTGGATATTGGATGTTGGATATTCAATTCCAAACTTCAAAATTTGCAGTTTTTTGTTTACCAGGGGTGGCTCTGTCAAATATCCAACAGCCATTTGACATTGGATGTTGGATATTCAAAGATACAAACTTTGCAGATTTTGAATATCCAACAGAGTGGTGAAGTTCATTGGATATTGGATATTGGATATTCGGTGAGTGAAGTTCATTGGATATTGGATATTGGATATTCGGCGAGTGAAGTTCATTGGATATTGGATATTGGATATTCGGCGAGTGAAGTTCATTGGATATTGGATGTTTGATATTCAAATCCAAACTTCAAAATTTGCAGTTTTTTGTTTACAAAGGGTGGTTCTGTCAAATATGCAACAGCCCTTTGACATTGGATGTTAGATATTCAAAGATAAAGAATTTGCAGATTTTGAATATCCAACGGAGCGGTGAAGTCCATTGGATATTGGATATTTGCTGATTTTGCAAATTATGCAAGGCCTCAAGTCTAAAATAGTAAATTGGATGTATTACCTGGTATATTCATAGCCAAAGTTGTAAATTTCTGTACTCAAGGAGGGCCCCAGGCGAATATCCAACATATATATTCAAAGTTGCTGATTTTGCAAATTATGCAAGGCGTCAAGTCTAGAATAGTAAATTGGATGTATTACTTGGTATACTCAAAGCCAAAGTTGTAAAATTAGCATAATTCTGTGCTCAAGGGGGGGCCCTACACGAATATCCAACAGAGTAGTGAAGTTCATTGGATATTGGATGTTGGATATTCAAATTTGCTGATTTTGCAAATTATGCAAGGTCTCAAGTCTAAAATAATAAATTGGGTGTATTACCTGGTATATTCAAAGCCAAAGTTGTAAAATTAGCATATTTCTGTGCTGAAGGGGGGCTCTGGCCGAATATCCAACAGAGTAGTGAAGTTCATTGTATATTGGATATTGGATATACAAAGTTGCTGATTTTGCAAATTATGCAAGGTCTCAAGTCTAAAATAGTAAATTGGATGTATTACCTGGTATATTCATAGCCAAAGTTGTAAAATAAGCATATTTCTGTGCTCAAGGGGGGCCCTACCCGAATATCAAACGGTGAATCTAGTTCATTGGATATTGGATATTCAAAGTTGCTGATTTTGCAAATTATGCAAGGTCTCAAGTCTAAAATAGTAAATTGGATGTATTACCTGGTATACTCAAAGCCAAAGTTGTAAAATTAGCATATTTCTGTGCTGAAGGGGGGCTCTGGCCGAATAAAAAGTTCACATACTATGTGTAAACGAAATTTAGCAATGCACACTGCAGCTGAAAAGTACACTATCTTCATGAAATTCAACACAGTGATGTACCAGCATACTGACAACACACTGCTAGTGTTATTTTGTCCTAGTTCCAAAATTAACTCAGAGTGACCCTAAATATATCCGATATCCTTGAATTCAGCTGATATATGTTTAATGTCTTGAAGGTAATGCCATCTCTATTTGCCATTGTGATTTAGTCATATTGCGGGTAGTCAAGACTTGGTTCTGATCGATTAGTTCTGTTCGTAATTTACCAAACTTTTGACTGACCACTTTTGAGGTTCCATACATGAGTGGTCTCAGAAAGCTGTTTAATGAAATATATGACTGTCCTTCAACGACCAGGTTTGTCATTGCCTTAATCCCATTAATATGACATACATGGTCCTGATCAACATTTTTGGTTGTTTTAGTAGGCCTATAACTACATGTCTACTACATTGTCTGTCTATATCATGGCAATATTTGAATTAAAGCATCCTCCGAGTGTATCTATACTAGGAGAGATTGCTGGCACACAATGACCCATCAAGTTGTCACATCTCTATTTCATGCCAAAATTTGAGAATTAGAAATAAAGAAATTCATTCTGAAGCAACAAGGCATATATGTCAGGCCTCTATACGTTTTTTTTATAAGACACTTTTTAACTTTGCTTTTCAAATATTTCCATGCTAATGTAAAATTATCTTTTACACTTGGCATATTATGCCTTGCCTGACCATTTTCCATTATTCTAGGGGGTTCTGATGTTTGCAGGACCACATTTTCCTGTGTCAAGCTTCTTCACAAAACAGTCAACAAATTTCAATCAGTTTTTTATGTCTCAGACCACTCATGTTGACATTTTCAACAGCCTTATTTGTGCATCCTCTTCAACCTGGCATACCAAAAATCATGGACAACTCACACTTTGTTATAGCAGCAAGGCTAGCCATGTATGTCTATTGTTTTTGTCTGTCAAGCGCCATGTGATGATGTTACCAAGTAAATGAGCCGTAATTAAATCAAAGTCATGTGGCAAAAATAATGCTTTATTACAGTAAAACTCAAATAAAGTACAATTACCCCAGTATGAAGGAAGAATAAGCCACTACTTTACCCTTTCACACCTTTTGACTACCCCTGAATCACTTCCTACTTTTACCTACTTGAAAATACCTTTTAAAATTACATTAAAATCACATTTAAACAACACCAATTCAAACTGAATCACCCCCATTGAGTAATTTTATGCAACTGAGTCATTTGACACCTGATTAAGCATCTGCTTACACTCAATTGCTCGTCTGAAGTATTCCAGAAAAATAGAGCCCAGTAAACAGTATTGTGTTTTAATTTGGCTCAGTTTAGTTAAATAATAATTTCAAATCATTTTTGATGAATAAACTCACCATAAGATGACCATTCAGGTTGTTAGGATCCCTGTTGCCCATGTCATCCTCTGGAATACTAGTCAACTAGTAACCATGCCAAGTCGTAACCAAACCAACTGGTAACCATTTTTCTTTTTTCCCAACCAAGTAGTAACCAAGAGACTTTCAAATCAAGGGACCATAACCAAGTAGTAACCACAAAATGAAAATTGTATACCAACTCGTAACCAGTACTCATCGCAAACTCGTAACCAGGGAGGACCAACTCGTAACCATGGAAGACCAACTCGTAACCAGGAAAGACCAACTGGTAACCAGGGAAGACCAACTGGTAACCAGGGAAGACCAACTGGTAACCAGGGAAGACCAACTGGTAACCAGGGAAGACCATCTCATAACCAGGGAAGACCATCTCGTAACCATCACTTAATCTTTGGTGGCAGTTTACCAACTTGTAATCACGGAAGATGGTGCATTGCTTGATAACCCAAGTTAGATGACAGGGGAAGCCACAAGCATTGGTAGGGCCTTGGTTACGAATAGTTAGGGCCCTGCCTGATTACGACTTGGTAGGGCCTTGGTTACGACTTGGTAGGGCCCTTGGTTACTAGTTGGTAAGGAAAATTAATTGATTTTAGTGAGTGGTTACCAGTTGGTGAACCACCAAAAAAGGATAGTTACGAATTGGCAGAGCTTTTGGTTACCAGTTGGTTGGTTACCAGTTGGTTGGTTACCAGTTGGTTTGGTTACCAGTTGGCATGGTTACTAGTTGACTTGATACCCATCCTCTGCAGCCCATGCTTCCTTGACACTGTCCATTTTGCTGTTGATTTATAGTCTTGTAGACTCTAAGAAGGCTTTGATGTTATTGTTCTCACATTCCGTAGCCCTCTGGTATGGGTTATTTTTTTGCATGCGCTTCCATGGAGACATGTTGATAAAACATAAACTTAATTTTGTCCTTGCAAGACAGTTCTATTTCATTGTTGATGGTCACGAACAAAGAGCAGAAGCCTCAACTCATTCCAGATCAATACAATTTCAATCAAATCTTGGTGTTTAGGGGACAACCATTACATCTCCAGGGAGGGGGCATGGAGTTTGTTTTTTAGATAATATCTTGCTCCTTTTGGTGCAGTGGATAAATTCTTTTTTTTTGGAAGTCTTTAAATAAATAATTTCAATATCTTTCAAAATGACTTGGTGACTGACCCTATAATAACAGCATGATAGGGCATGCAGTGTATATGTAGTGTATAACCTGGTATAACAATTTATATTGATATAAATTGTATAATCAATTAATCATACTTAAATCAGGCTGTTAAATTTCAGTGATCATGGTGATGAGTGATGGCAAGCTGGCAATACTTCTCTAAATTTAAAATCATGATGAATTCAAATCCCAATTTGAAACCGAAAGCTTTGACGTTATATGCACTGTATAACGAATTTGAAAGAAACAATACAGATGACAAAATCTATTCACAAATTTTATTCAAGATGTATCAGATCCGACATGCTTGTTAAACTTTGACCTTGTGTAATCACACAACATTGATCTTTTAAAATTATTTCTATTCATTGTAAAATTACCCATGACAAACTACAAAAAGCTTAATCTACAATTGATTTGTTTTGTTACGAAGCTGTCGAAAAATAGAACAACATGATCAAAATTAAAAGTTATATTCCAAGGAGTTTTATCGCGTATCATCACTTGAGGTACTTGAGCTTCCTTAAGTTAAGGAAGCTGCTGCAGTAAAATACTGAATCATGGCACATAGAATTTTGATTCCTGAGAAAGATATACATGAACCTGTAAAAAGTTCATGAGAATTAACAGAGCATAAATTAAAAGTGTTTATAAGTTCATCGAAGTAAAGGTTCAGCTGCGGATGGTGCCTAAGACTTTGCGAAAGGTGTGAAGAGCCTGCTGACAGCTTCACAGTATGTTCCGATACAGCAGTCGAAGAAGAGGGTGTTGAGCTTGTGGACCAGAGCGATGTTGATCTCCATGCATTTGATGCAGGGGGTCATGAACCAGATGTGGCAGAATGCAATGCAGGCAAATTCACAGCCCCAGCATGAAGCAATGCAGATTCCACACAGGGTTGTACAGATGATGTAGCAAAGGGTCTTCCACAGGTTGAAACACTTGTAGCTGAACTTCCAAACACAGTCAATGCTCTGGGTGTGGTCAGGCTCCCCTAGGACCTCTTCATATGTGACCTGAAATTATAAAACCATTCAACCATTTACTGGCTATCCAAAAACAAGCATGCATATAAATTACAGAAAACAGCCAAACGGGAATCTCTGCAAGTTAATGAAATTCAATTTCTTTTTCAATGCAACTTCTTTGAAGAAGAGTGAAATTACATTTTACAAGTTTAGACAATTCAGATCGACTAAAAATCCTTATGTTACAGTATCTCTTTAAAGTCACTGCTAAATTAACTTATTTGCAGTTGTATATATGGAAATAGAAACAATTTTCTCTTCCGCAAATTGTAATATCTACTTGTACATTTGTGTAACTGAAAACTTTTTTTTTGTAATTTTCAATGCAGATAAGCCCCTTTTGGTCAGGGGGTTTAAAACCCAAATCAATCAATCATATTTTGGTGGAAAGTTTTCTCTGGAAGAACAACAAATGTTGCTGATTTATTTGTGAAATTAAGTCAGTGAAGTTGCATTTTTTTTAAATATTTCAAAATCTAAATTTTAATTTGCTATATATGAGAAAATGCTCTTCTGTTCATGAGCAAAATGTTTTTATACTGCGTCATTTCAGATCCGTACTATGAATAACCTGCAAAGATAGCCCTCAAAGTTTGGGTGCCGTTTTTCTTCATGGTCCCTTAAAAGTTAGTTCTGCATCTTGCAAATTTTTCAGTTTAATTTTGTTGAAAGCAAAAAACGGAATCTGATTTGTGAATCAAACTATGGTAAAGATCAGTAATGTAACTCAGTAATGTATAACTCAATCATAGGCCTACTTACAAAGTAGTTTAAAGCGGTTTTAAAAAATTAACTCACCTTAAGATGATCATTCAGGTTATTAGGATCCCTGTTGCCCAAGTCAGCCTCTCCAGCCCAAGCTTCCTTGATACCGGCCATTCTGCTGCTGATTTGGTCTTTTTAGACTCTATGAAGGCTTTGATGCTATTGGTCCTACCTTCTGTGGTGATCTGGGTGTCTCCAGTTAACTTGAAACTTATAAAGGGGTGTTTTTGTTGCATATACTTCCATGGAGACATGTTGCTATAGATAACATACAAGTGTCCTTGCAAAAGGGCTCTGTCAAGTTTCATGGTTGATGGTCATGAACAGAGGACCGAGGTCTCACCTCATTCCAGATCAATACAATATCAATCGAATCTTGGTGTTTAGGTTTATTTCACCATATCAATAAATATCACCTATATTATATCCAACGCCTTACATACATGATCGGCCAATGTCACTTAGAGGCACCCAACATTACATTTATTTGAATATTTTTGAAAAGGACTTGGCAACTGACCCAATAATAACAACATGATAGGTCAGTGTACACAGTTTGTAACATATGCTCTTGCCTTTGACTAATGAGTGATGGCCATCATGATATTAGTTGTCTAAATCTACATCATGATAATTGACACCCAAAACAGTCAGTCAAAAAGTTTGAATGGAGCAGAAACCACATTTTGACAAAAGAGAGGTAAAATTTCAAATCTGCCAGAGCTTAAAATTGAAGCATGCAAAATCTGCAATTAATTAGTGTGTTGGTGCCCTTTGAGCTCTTACAGAAAAAAGTATTTTAACCTTTTTCTTCAAATTTATGGCAAATGTTTTGGTGTAAATCCTTGGGAAGACATTTCTGAAGTTTTTGTGTGACAAATGCTTGTAATGCTTTATTCTGTGGTACAGAACCAAAAACACAATTTATGATTTTAAGCAGTCATCAGGCAAAACATGCCGTTACCATGGCAACCAAACGAGTCAGTGAATTTTTTTTTTGTTTTTCATTTTTGACCTGTGCGAATTTTTAGAAAAATATGTATGATCAAACCACCATGCTTGAGTCACCTTAAGCTGTCAACAACCAAACATTGCAGATGCGTCACCACTTTACTTTGAAAATGTTCCCTCTGAAAACGCGACAGCAACGAAATCAGCTTTCGTTTTTGGTGCGCAAAACAGAATCAGTTCCCAACTCAGTATTGACTGAAAGTTGAAACTGAAACATTAAAGTGTGTATTGTCACTATGTACAATTAGTTTTATGCTATCTATATATAATAATGCAGGGATAAAGGTCTAAAGATGAGGAGTTTAAGCTTAAAAAAAACTGAATTTACTCATGCATGACCCCGAATTCCGACAGTCTCCTCACAGCTATCGCTATTCGACAAAAAGGGACTGGGGTCAGTCTATTCAGGGCAGACTTTCTTAAGATTTTGGCCTATAGGCCTAGTTAAAAAATAATGAAGCCACACAGCATAGTTGCAGTACGGGTGTCAAAATTTCAGAAGGGTTGTATGTGACAACTAAACTCCGTGATACAGTATGCATTAAATACATTCTTGTGCAAAATTCCTGAAAATTTCATGACATTATAGTTGAATTAGGCCCTACATTGAAAAACATGCATTTTTCACAAATTTAACATGACATAAAATTTTTGACAACTTGAATTCTTTCAGGTGTACAGGGTGAACCAAAAAAAAGTAGACACTTCTGTAAATGAACTTTAGCAATGCACACTGCAGCTGAAAAGTACACAATCTTCTTGAAATTACAGACAGAGATGAACCTACATATTGGCATAAAACTGCTGAAGTTATTTTGTCCTAGTATTAAATCTGACCTCACAGTGACCCTTAATATAACCTACATCCCTGAAATTGATTTCCTTTGAAGTTTTTTCCGGTTTCTTGCATAACATTTTTTTACAAGTCAGCTAACAGGGTAAATGTCTCAAAGGTAATGCCATCTCTATTTGCCATTGTGATTTAGTCATATTGCCGGTAGTCAAGTCATGTTGAGAACAGATTACGTCTGATCGAAATTTACCAAAATTTTGACTGACCAATTTTGAGATCTTGTGCATGGGTTTAAACTGGCCGGAATGTATATTTGTGTTCAGAAAATAGTTTGTGCACCTCTAGCTGTGATTTGATGTATTATTCATACAGGTTTACTCTATATTTTATCAGCTGCTTTATGTATAATAAAATATATAGCAGTCCATGGATCACCAGTTTAGTAATGGCCTAAATTCCATTACTACATTGTACATGGTCCTGAAACAACATTTTTTGATTTTTGTAGTATCTCAACAATATTTTCTGTAAATATCGTGACAATGCTTGGATTAAATCATCCTCAGTGATTATCTACTCAAGGAGAGATTGATGGCACACAATGACCATACAAGTCCTCACATCTGCATTTCATGTGCTACAATTTCAGAGTAAGACATGAAGCAATTCATTCTGAAGGAACAAGGCATATGTTAGGCCTCCATACTTTATTATAAGACACTTTTTGACTTTACTTTTCAAATATTTCCTGCTAATAAGAAATAATCTCTCCTAGACCTGGCATATTATGCCCTGCGTGACCATTTGACATTATTCTGAGGGGTTCTGATGTTTGCAGGATCACGTTTTCCTGTGTCAAGCTTCTTTACATACCAGTCAACAAATTTCAATCAGTTTTTTATATCTCAGACCACTCATATTGACATTTTCAACAGCGTTATTCATGCATCCTCTTCCACCCGGCACAGCAAAAATCAGGGACAACTCACACTTTGTTATAGTGGAAAGGCTATGCAAGTATGTCTGTCATTTTTGCCCTTCAAACGCAGTGTGTTGATGATTACCAACAAAATGAGCCATAAACCAAAGCCCTGTGGCAAAAAATTGATTACTTTATGACCTCTTAAAGAAGTGTCTACTTTTTTTTGGTTCACCCTGTACAAAATTTGACGTATTCTACGCTTTGTCCCACCACTTTTTTTAATCTCTACATCCTCAGGCTTCATAAATTCATCTAATCAAATGTTTTATTTGTCTGTGTTGACATTATTGAGTTCTTTGCATGCATTCAAAGGTTGACTTCCAAAATCTAGTCAAATTTGAAGCTAGAAGATTCGGGATACTCTGGCTTCCCTTTGGCACGTTTCGGTTTAATCTTTTTTACCGCGAGACCCAGTATTATATATGTATTTGTCTGTTGTCAGCAAAAACAAACATATGTATTTGGTATAAATAAGTAGGGGTTTATTCAATTACAATTAAGTGGTATACAAATGAGAAGTGTACAAATAATATGCATTGAAAATACAGTACATTTGTATACGTGAAAAGATAGATACGGTGGACAGTCAACAGTGGCTGAAAGTCCCATATTAAATATAGAAAATGTAATTAACCCCTACTGATAGATGATTAACCTATATGTATATTTAGATCATGAAAAATATAAATAAAAGAGTTGAAATATGAAAATCATGCTAAGTACATATAATAGCAATACTAATACACTTGTGGTAGCATGTGAAACATGGCCAAAAGGTGAGGAGGCTTGCAACTGTTTGCAAAGTGCAAGGAGACTCAGCCGCTGCCACAAGAGAAACAAAGGGAAAACAAAGAAACAATAACAAAACCCAGTGGTGACAGTGGTTAGTGGTTAATGCCATATCATTTAAATGCATTAAATTTTTTAGTTACTTCTTGGTTAACCAAGGGATGGGAAAGTTTGAATGCAATACAGTGTAGTGAAAAACCTTGTAATTTAAGACATAGTGCTATTCTGATGTACTGTAAACTATAATGAAATCATAAAAAAAGAAATAATAATAGAAGAATTAGCACAGATAATGCTGTAAGTCAGGAACAATGTTATAAGTAACAACTTGATTGATTATCGAATAAATGACAATGTTGCAGGGAAGCACTATGAAATTAATTCCTCAGAGTATTGGGCACCACTGTTGTGCACGACGTAAGGAACAACATAATTATTAACCACTTGGTAGTCTAGTAAATAACTATGTTGTACGGGAAGCACCATGAAATGAATTCATCATGGAATTAGCACAACTGGTGTGCACGACAATAGGGAATAACATTATTGCTAACAACTTAATTGTCTGGTAATGAACAATGTTGTGCTGGAAGTACAATAAAATGGAATCATCACAGGATTGGCACAGCTAGTGTGCTCGATTTAAAGGAGAGACAGGAGTGATAACCTGCTCCGAATTAATTGGAATTGAATTGAAATTGATTTATCGAAGTAATGATCTGTAAAGAAGCATCTGTAATCCAACGAAAATAGAAACCAGTAACTACTAGGCTTCTTGGTCTGATGATGTGGGACCAGCAACTACTCGGCTACTCGGTCCAATGATGCATGACCTGTACTTGTTCTGATGATTCGTGAACAGCAAGTAATAGGCTGCTCGGTCTGGTGATACGTGACCAGCAGCTACATGACCATTTGATTCTGACAATGTGTGACCAGCTGCTACAGGGCTACTCGGTAGGATGATGCTTGACCAAGACTTGGTCTGATAGTGCGTGACCAGCAACTACTTGGCGAGACCCAGTATTATATATGTATTTAGATGTTCTAGAGCTTTTTATATTGTTGTGGAAAAGGTAGTTCATGGAAAAATTCCAATGAGAGCTAATGAGTAGTAGGGTAGGTGAAACCGTCGCAAGCATAACACCTAGAATACTTTGCATTGCTCCAGAGCCATAAAAGCTCCGTCTTTAATCTGGTTTGGCTTGTAATATTTCAGAGACTGGTCCTGAACCATGCGCATCCCACTATGAATATAAGGATGATAATAAGGTGCCGACGAATGTCACGATTTTTATTGACATCTAATTTTTCCAATTTGCAAATTTTTGGTGCAAATTAAGATCGTGGAAAATATGGAGCAATTTTTCATGGTTCTCTTGTAAAGAGTAGGCCTAAAGCAATCATTCTAGTATTACTTGCAGTGATAATCAGCACAGTACTTCAGTTGGAGTATTTCAAAGTTTGATTATCAATATTTTGCTCTTTGTAACGATTTCCACAAAATATTCCAATTTGTCAAAAAAGGTAATAACCAATGAAAATTTGACTTTAAGTTTTAGGGGGAGACCATGTAATGTTCGGGGGGGGGGGGGCTTGGAGGGTTTATTTTTGGTAAAATGTTAATTTTTCTTTTTTGGCAGTCTTCAAAAAAAAAATTAATATTTCACCAGAGATATTTCTTAATAAGGTGATGCTTGATTTAGGAATGAATTATAGATGGGACAGAGCCACCGGCTCACCGAGCGAAGCGAAGTGTCTCGTTCCTTATGGTCAGGGGCGTAGTTTTTTCATTTTTGTAGGGGGGGGATGATTTTGGGGATCGCAAACTTCGCGCGTGGCCCAATGGGCCAAAAGTCGCGCAGCAGTAGATTTCGAGGACCACTCTAGGGCCCAAAAGCCAATATATTACAGATTATTGAAGGTTAGTTTTGAGATGATTTTTCATAATTTGAAATTCTAGGGGGATAATCATATGATCATCCCCCCTAGGTTCATCCTAGGGGGGGATGCATCCCTCCACCCCCCCCCCCCTCCAGGATCTATGCCCTTGCTTATGGCAAACATGCGAGGATCCTGGCATTTTTTTCTCATCACACGTGATTACCATAAATGTTTGAAAAAATAAATAAATTTACCAAAAGTGTTTGAAAAAAAAAAATTTTCGAAAAAAATTACAAAAATGTTTG
Source organism: Platynereis dumerilii (assembly GCA_026936325.1). Taxonomy (NCBI): domain Eukaryota; kingdom Metazoa; phylum Annelida; class Polychaeta; order Phyllodocida; family Nereididae; genus Platynereis; species Platynereis dumerilii. The sequence goes on from JAPTHN010000011.1 coordinate 17,467,020, forward strand.
AAAAAAAAAAAAAATTCAAAAAAAAGAAATTACTGTAAAATGTTTGAAAAATAACAAATTACCTAAAATGTTACACAAAAAAAAATTGCCAAAAATGTTCGAAAAGAAAAATTTTCCAAAACAAAAAAATGACCAAATATGTTGGGAAAAAAACAAAATTACCAAAAATGCAGAAAGTTAAATGTTCGAAAAAAAAAATTTCCAAAAATGTTCGAAAAAAAATTTTTAAATCACCGTTACAAAATGTTTGCAAAAGAAAACAAGAATCCAAGGATTCAAAACCGGCCTAATGTGATTGCATTAAAGGTAGAATTTCCCCTAACTAGACAGCAAGTGATGCCATGAGGATGCAAGAAAGAGTTGATTGGTAGACATTAGAGTGACCTGAATAGTTCCTTTTCCGGGAAATTTGCAAAATACCTTTGCAAAGTTTTGAATGAGCAATGTCAATTTGAAACATTAGAAAATGGTAGAAGAAGCATACTTTACAAGGTGTTGCAACGGCAAAATTTGTCAGCTACGGCCAATAGGGGATCAATATTTTGTGCAGAACAGACCTAACAAACAACTGCTGCAACATGAAAATGCAGGAAAAGTCTCAATGCAATGTCTTCTACAGGGTGAACCAAAAAAAAGTAGACACTTCTTTAAGAGGTCATAAAGTAATCAATTTTTTGCCACAGGGCTTTGGTTTATGGCTCATTTTGTTGGTAATCATCAACACACTGCGTTTGAAGGGCAAAAATGACAGACATACTTGCATAGCCTTTCCACTATAACAAAGTGTGAGTTGTCCCTGATTTTTGCTGTGCCGGGTGGAAGAGGATGCATGAATAACGCTGTTGAAAATGTCAATATGAGTGGTCTGAGATATAAAAAACTGATTGAAATTTGTTGACTGGTATGTAAAGAAGCTTGACACAGGAAAACGTGATCCTGCAAACATCAGAACCCCTCAGAATAATGTCAAATGGTCACGCAGGGCATAATATGCCAGGTCTAGGAGAGATTATTTCTTATTAGCAGGAAATATTTGAAAAGTAAAGTCAAAAAGTGTCTTATAATAAAGTATGGAGGCCTAACATATGCCTTGTTCCTTCAGAATGAATTGCTTCATGTCTTACTCTGAAATTGTAGCACATGAAATGCAGATGTGAGGACTTGTATGGTCATTGTGTGCCATCAATCTCTCCTTGAGTAGATAATCACTGAGGATGATTTAATCCAAGCATTGTCACGATATTTACAGAAAATATTGTTGAGATACTACAAAAATCAAAAAATGTTGTTTCAGGACCATGTACAATGTAGTAATGGAATTTAGGCCATTACTAAACTGGTGATCCATGGACTGCTATATATTTTATTATACATAAAGCAGCTGATAAAATATAGAGTAAACCTGTATGAATAATACATCAAATCACAGCTAGAGGTGCACAAACTATTTTCTGAACACAAATATACATTCCGGCCAGTTTAAACCCATGCACAAGATCTCAAAATTGGTCAGTCAAAATTTTGGTAAATTTCGATCAGACGTAATCTGTTCTCAACATGACTTGACTACCGGCAATATGACTAAATCACAATGGCAAATAGAGATGGCATTACCTTTGAGACATTTACCCTGTTAGCTGACTTGTAAAAAAATGTTATGCAAGAAACCGGAAAAAACTTCAAAGGAAATCAATTTCAGGGATGTAGGTTATATTAAGGGTCACTGTGAGGTCAGATTTAATACTAGGACAAAATAACTTCAGCAGTTTTATGCCAATATGTAGGTTCATCTCTGTCTGTAATTTCAAGAAGATTGTGTACTTTTCAGCTGCAGTGTGCATTGCTAAAGTTCATTTACAGAAGTGTCTACTTTTTTTTGGTTCACCCTGTATATCCTGCCTTGAATAAGATAGATTTTTTTGATCTACCAAGTAAAGAGGCATCTGATCCACCTGGATTCCATGTAGGCCTACACCATTGTCATTTATAACACCGGAAACAATTCGACATTGATTTAATGGAAGTTAGAAAATTGAGGAAATCTGTGTGTGCATTTGTGAAAATGAGTGACAATTAATTGATTTGTATTTGACACTGGTTTTATTGATTTAATTTTGGGTTTTTACACCAGTTACCTCCAGAGTGAGTGATTTTGTGTTTTACAACCCCCATCAGCACCAGTGTGGGCTATTTAGAGGCTTCAGATGTTCACTTGACTTTCACATTAATGCTGATGTTATATAACTTACATTGTTACTATATTCTGTAGGCCTATTTGTCATTGACCAATAACCAGACATGCCAGAGGAACTTAATCATGAAAATTCACAAAAGTGCAAGAAGCTTAATTACTCTTTTAGAAGCTTAATTACTCTTTTAGAAAATGGTCATTATGTGGATACTTTCTCCGAATTTGCATTAAAACAAGATTAATGTGTGAATTGTGATTCACTTACTTGACAGAGTGAATAAATCAAAATAAAAATGTCACAAGAGATTTTTTTAAAATAATTGATTATTATGATAAATATTTAGCAACAAAAAGAGTACTATAGGCTAGATATAGAGCAAATTTATGAATCTCCTTTGCCAAATTAAAGGATGAGGTTCTGGAGGCTCCAAAAACCGACCGGTTCCCAATTAATGAGATATTCCATAAAATAGGGGCAATAGATTCTTAAGAGCTCAAGAGAGCTAATTGGTTTCCTGGAAATGGCCTTAGCCAATTGGAAGAGGGGTACAAATTGCATAATTCTTCCGATGCTATACTTCAGAGCTCTATAGACCTTTGATATCATAGGGGTCATAAAAGTTATCTTATTTCTGACCAATCATGTTAAAAGATGACCTGTGAATCAAAGTTACAAGATAAACTGCGTAATAATTCCATATTTTCCTGAATTTATAAAAATATGACCTTTTAAAAACCAGAAGTAGCACTAATTGTGGAAAATTATACAATAAAACGAAATTCTATAAATAGATGGAATATATCTCATTGTATTTCATTGTTCGTGAAGAGGAATGGGAGATGTTGACTTTTTCGGAGTTGGACACAGAATGACCATGGTTTCCACCCATCCTGCTTTTATAATAGGTCCCCATGCTTTAACATGTGTTAAGGCATATTGTTCAGCTTCATGGCCCAGGTTCAATTACAAGTAATTAAGCATGAAACTTTGAAGTAATTGTCATCAAGACTTAACAAACTGAACCAAACTCTGTCATCAGCAAGTTGCCAAGTTTTATTGACTCATTTGTCTATGATTTTTATTGCCGAATGAGAATCAGGCAATCTCAGCTTGAGCCAAGAACTGAGTCAACTTACAGAAGCATAGCCATAGGTCTTGGCTCAGCTCTGTGCTGCAAATATTTAACACTAGGAGGCAGCATGTAGCATCACATTTTTGTGGTGCCATCTGTTGGTGGTGCATATATAGGCTACTACAAAAAAAAACACTTTCACATGTTCTTCATTCAAGTCATCAATTGACGAAATAACGGCATACACACACGTCATTCCTCTAGCAATACTATCCTTATGGTACGCATAAATGTTTAAATGAAAAATTCATGCTATTCCTTCATAAATTGCCAAGTTTCAGGCCATCTCATAATGACTCAAGTAGCAGACGAGTTTCACTCATCCATTCAATTCACTCTTCCTGTCACTCCTCCTGTCACTCCTCCTGTCACTCGTCCTTAGACCACCTCTAATAACCGCCGTTAGGCCGGTTAAAAATTGCTAAAAATGTTTGAAAAAAAAAAATTACAAAAAAATGTTTGAAAAAAAAAGTTCCCAAAGAAAGATTTTCGAATAAAAAAAAAATTCCCAAAAACAAAAATTTTCGAAAAAAAAAAGGTTACATTTTTTAAACATTTTCTTTCAGAATATTGCCTTTCCACCCTATTTCTCTTTGTCCCAATTTTTTTCTCCAAACTTTTTATGGAACAAACCAGAATACAAAAATGAATTTCGAGTAAAATTAGGTAATTACAATTTAGAGTCTGTCTTTTAAAATTTATTTTTGCGTTAAGGCAGTCCCGTCTTCATACTTTGGCATTTACATATTAGATACATTTGGTGACTTTGCGCGCTTGAAATAAATAATAAATACAGCATGCTGCCGTTACCGTGAAAATTCACGGTGAATAAATAATCGCCTAAAACTTCAAATTAATGTTCGCCCCCAAAAACACTTCACCCATCCATCCAGCGATGACTCACTCCCACGGGGATGCAGGGTTAGAAGCATAGGATTTCTATGGTTAGAAGTCTGTTGTTTTTTTTTCCAGACTCAAAAGAAATTTGGATAGATATTGGAGAAGAACAGGATATGGGCTACCAAACTAGCTGCGGCTATTCTACTGCCCATCAAACTGTAACTGTAACTGTAACTGTAACTGACCTAAAGTCAAGACATTTTATTTTGGCAGTAAGTTTTTAGCCAATGAAACAATCCATGATTAAGTCTGATGTTTAATTTTTGGTTTATTAGACTAAGTACACCATGACCAAGGATGATTTGGATTAAATATGTGTCCTCTAATCCCCCAGCTTCATCATACAGGCACTTACAATGTTAAATTTCTGCTGCTCCTCAACACATTTTGAGCTATTTTTAGCCTTCTGTTGTGACATCACCAGCATTGTTGGCTCTATGACATCACTGAAACAATGGTGACATCACAACAGCAGCAATAGAAGAAAATGGCTTCTTGAGCTGTGTTGACAGCAATGTTTTCCAATGGGATTACCTCAAAACTAAAGCTACAACATGCCAATACTTCCAAATGTTTATGAAACTGTTTGGTCAAGGTGTCAGGAACAGGAGGAGACAATTATTCTTTTCAAGAGTAAGGCATGTTTTTAATTATCACCCAAAAACTTACAACTTGCTCACAAGGGGGAAGGGGGGAGTGAGAGCTCTGCTAGCAGAATGAAAAATAGCATGCAATGCATGCATCGGGTCCTTGGTCTATTTCAACAAGTTGGGCCTCTTCAATATTCTACCAACAATCTATCAAGTTAGGTAATATGTAAATGGCACTGCCATGAAATTCGCGCAGCACTTCAAAAAGTTTTTGTAGGACTTATAGTGTTACCATGACTTTCATGTTTATTTCATATTCAATGTATGAAAGGAGTTAAGTAACTGTTTCAGAAAATTAGAAAGACAGATACATGGAAAGACAGAGAAAATGTAGAATAGCAAGATAAACTAGGAAAAAAATATAATAGATAAATAGACAAATATATCGATAAATAGATAGGTGAATAGATAGACAGATAGATAGATATGATGACAGACAGATAGATAGATAAATTGATAGATAGATAATTAGCTAAATGGTAAAAAGGCAGACAGCACTGGAAGCTGCCAAAGTCAAGTCTATGTTAGATTTTTGATATTACATAATAGTATAAATATATAGTAATACAAAAACAATAACATTGTATGTAGATTATCTGTTAACTGTTACATAATCATCAGTTGACAAAGATTATGTAACCTTAATTTTGTTATGTTTTCTTGTTGTCTGATTGAAATTAAATGAATCACATGTTAATAATTTGATTTAGCTTGTCAATGCTTATAATTAACTATTCCATAAAAATTATTGGTACAGGATATATTACTAGAGAAAATTGAATTTTTAAGACACTTTTGAAGACGAATATGTTATGTTTTGTTAAATACGAAACTAAATCATTGATAAGAAGCTGGACCCACTTGACCTAATTCCAAACTGTGGACTGTTGATGTTGAGACCATCACTACACAGATTTTTGAGTCTTCTCTTGCACTCAATTCGCTTCGCTCAACGGCCTTCGGCCGTTTCGCTGCGCGAATATAAGAAAGCAGTATATTGTGACTATGCACAAGAGGGCAGCACAGTCCAACTTTTGGTGTGTATACAGAAACCAGTTTTTGTGTGAAGTGCTGACAGCTCAGAAGAAATATGTTTAATAGAAGAAAATTTGAGCACTGATAAACACAATATTGTAGCCAGGGGTGCATAAGCACCATCTTGATCACAAGGGCACATCTGTTGGGGTTGTCATTTTGTCTGTGAAATGTTTTAGTGAGTACACCAACTTTGCCTGTTCACAGGAAATGAAGCTGACGACAATGGTCTTGGAATGAATTCCAAGGACCCAAAAACTTACTGCCACAAAAAAATGACTTGACTATAGTTCAGGGGCAGCACCTGCCTTCATGTTTCGACAGAGCTGTCCTCTGGTGGATTTATGCAGAAGTACAGCAAGTTCGTTGGTTTGGCGGTTGACAAGAAAATTTGAGATACGACCTGAAAACAGAATGAATGGGGATGAAGGAAGCCCTGCCAACCTTTTGTCCGAGGTCTTGGCAAATGCAGGTTTGTAGATCCATCTTTTCTGGCCATCTGACCTTCGTAGTTGTCGCAGACATGTAAGTAGATGGTAATTTGGCGGTCCATGTAATATCGCTCAGCTTGTGACATGTCACATCGTCAGTCAATTAGACGTCACCATTCATTGAAAAAGGTGAACAAAATGAACATCAATTTTTAATCATGAAAAATGACAGGCTATGAAAATGACAGGCTAATACTTCAGATCCTGGGTAGGCCTAGACCTCTCTCTTGACTCTCTGGGTGACGGTCCTGTTGTCATAGGCCTAGTATGACAACAGGACTCTGTACCTTCGGGGGGGGGGGGGGGGGTCCCCAAAAAAGACCCCCCCCCCAAAAAAAAAAACCAAAAAATTTGGGAAACACAAACGGGAACTTTCGGAAACACAAACAATTGGGAGCGAAGAAAATTTGGTAAATCATACAAATGGGGCTCAAGTTGTGTATCCAACATAGAGTGACCCCCCCCCCCCCCAGACTAACTGTGAATAAGCCAACCCTTTGGCTTATTCAGTGAAGGGAGGCCACTCTCTGTAGGACACACTATTTGGGTCGTAAATGGCTCCCAAGTAACGGCAGCCAGTGGCGAAACTGGGGGGTCTCGAGTCGGGGCATACGATTCCCTGGGGGGGGGGGGGCATCCACTGTACTAATTGTAGTCTAGGCAACCTGACTTCTTGCTGAGCGGTCAGGCTCAGGCGGACTATACTAATTGTACATTCTAGCCAGAGTTGGAAAGTACATATGGGGGGGGCACATGCCCCCCATAGGGACGCCACTGACGGCAGCAGTATTTATTTGTTTCGATCGCGCGAAGTCCCCAAATTTTCATTCCTGAATCAAGCAATTGGTGCCATATTTAGAAATACTCATGACCAAAATTATTTATTTCCACACAGCCCAACAAGAATTTGTTCATGTTACTTATTTCTCTAACACTGAGCAAGAAATTACTCATTTAAAGGTAGTAAGTCCGCATTTTTAATAGACTGTTTGTGGATAGATTTCAGTCATATTTAAAACATTCCAGTTGAAAAATTTACCAATTGCTATTCTATTGATAATATAAGACGTTTATTTCCTTGAAAAATGTAAACAAATAGTTTTTCATGCCGTGAAAAAGCCCTGTTTTGTTTACATTTCAAGCAATGAAGGGCTCTCCCTAGGTAATTTAAGGCTTAAAAAGCAATCAGACTCACTTAATTATAGAAAACACGCATTTCTGTGGATTGGAAATGTATACTATACTTTAAATCTATCAATTTATGATCTACAACAACAAGTTATATTTTACGTAGAATCGGCGGACTTACTACCTTTAAAAAAACTCTCAGCCCTCCGTGATATTAAATGGTCACCCCCTTAATTGAAATGGTACGAAATCTGCTTTGTAAATACTTGTATGCTAATTGAAGGTCTTTTTGACACCTTTCCAACCATTGTAAATAAAATGCTGTATGATACAAATTAACAAAGTTATGGAGAATTGCACATTGAGGAAAATGAAAAAATGCTTAGAAATTTTGAACAAAAATTGATGTATCAAGGAATTGATTGGATTATTGGATTCCCCAAGTCCTAATCAGCTAATGCATGAATTAGATTATATAATTTGCAGAAATATCAAAATTAGCATGCCTTTATGATATATTATATATTTTGAAAGATGCTGTTACATTGCAGGACGCTTGGAGAAGGAGGACCTGAACGCCAAACTGGGCCAGTTGTCGAAGAAGATCATCCAAGTCAAGGACGAGGTGTTCGAGTCCTTGCAGGCGCTCTATGCCGACTCGGACCCTTGCTTCGAAATGACTGGGGATCTGCACAAGAGAGTCAGTGTGATGAAGGAAGAGATTTCTTCGCTGGAGAACAAGATCAGCAAAGATGTGAGTGTTGCAACACAAGAGGCTTGTTAACCTGGTTAACAAAGTTTCTGGGACATGAAGTAAGGCCACACATAATTAGGGCTTGGCGATATATCGTTTTGAAACCGAAATCGCGATATTACAACTTGCGATATGCATATCGCCGAAATTTGCGGATTTCGGTTCCGCATAATCCGCATTTTAAGTGAAAATCCGAATCCCGCAGTCCGCATGATCCGCATTTTACGTCATACCAAAGTGCCGTGTTTTCAAATATGGCTGCATGCTGCTTCTGAACTCTTACATTGCCTCCACTTTAAAAGGACTAAAATGTTAATAAAATGATTATTTCATCAACATCAGCAAGTTTGGATGATGCATAAGGAGTTATTTGAAGTATTCAAATGCTGATGGCTCAAGATTAAGGTCTGTTTTCTACAGAATGATTGAAATTTCAGAGCCAGCAGATTGCCATGCGTGATTAGGCCTGCTGTCAATAGACAATACACAAGTTGAGCTGCAGAGATGGGTTGCATGTCAATATTGATATTGCAATAAATATTGATATCGCATTTAATATCGATATGGCCTAGTGTCAAAAAAATGGTCCAAAAGCGTGACATTGGGCCAAAATTTGAAGTTTGTCCTAAAGAATTGACTGTGGTTGAAACAGAGAGTAAACTTGTGGTGTGTCTTAATATTTTTTATTTGAAAGCTCTACGTTGTGTCTAAGTGTGACAAAATCATTGTTGAATCCTTGGTATTTAGACATATTTTAAAGAAAAAACATACATTTTTTCAATAATAGGATGATTTTTAAGGATCTAAATTCTACCCAAAGTTCCAAAATTACATTTTGTTATTGTGGTGCTCAGTCAAGAAAATGTTTGTGTGACATTTGATGTCCATACTGTTGTCATAAAAATGTCATAAACATTAAAATTGATGAAAAAAATTATACAGACATTTTAAAGTTCTTCTCAGAGGATGGATATTGCATATATATTGGATATTATGTCATCAATCTTGAACTATATAAATGTATGATATCTGGTATCAAAATTATTACATTGCTTCCAAAATTACTTGCATTATGCTTCATAAGCTACGGTACAATGAAGCATAACGCTTGCGACACATGAATGAAACACTCCGGTTTTAACATACAACATTTGATATTTTGATTATTTAAATGTAGGTAAGCCAAATCCATCCTGATCAGACATTTTCAGTGATCATGACACATGAAATTTCCAACAATGATGCCATTACTACAAGTAGTAAGACTAGTAAAATTGTTAGAAATAATCATAAAACCACAAAACCATCGAAATTGTAACATATTTTACTAGAATATCAACTCATCTAAGACCTAATAGAAGGAAATAATACTTTTCTGTATTAAAAACACATTTAATGCTAAAGCACTCAAATCTGCTTGTGAAAAAGATATCTTTAACATGGTACGTTCACGCATAACGTTTGCGACAACGTTTTAGAATCGGATCAAACACTAGCTAACACTAAAAATAACCCCATTTATAACTTAACTTTCAGACTATAAACATTAAGCAGAATGTATGATTGCCAGCCTGGGTATCATTTTTGATGCTGGAATATATTTTTAAAATTCTCACTTGATGCGCTCAGAACTGCTGATCCTTTCTCTCGCTGTACCTTTGTCTCATTCGTTTCTTTGTAGATATGGCAGCATTATGGCTGTTAATATATGACTAATAACTGACTATAACCTTATAATCCTTTTGAAAATAAACTTAACTTGAGCTGATTTTCAGCCCTGAGATATAGAGAACATGGATATAGAGTAGCTCTATGAAATATGCTCGCAAACATCGTAAGTCTGTTATTTGTCGCAAGCGTTATGCTTGAAATCTGTCAACTCCACCTCTTATAATGTGCTTATACCAAGTTGCTATCAACTGATGGCATTCAGTATCATTAAATTAGACATCGATAGAATAATTATGTAAAAAATGATGCCATCTCAGACTCGTCTGCCATTTATTCTCGCCTTTAACAAGTAAAATCTTAAGTTAGCAAACGTCACAAATTGCTAATGGAACGTGATTATGCTTAGTATATGAGCAATTATTATAGAAATTTTGTTGTAGTTATTCTGGCTAATGATACTAAATGATATTAATGCTTACTTCATCTTATACAACAAAGATTTTCTGTGCTATCAGTCATTTTAAAATGGGAGCATAACGCTTGCGACATGTATTTTTTACCAGTTTCTGATGTCTGACACCTGGAATAATAAAGATAACTGCCTGAATTGCATATGTATCAAAAGCCTTTGCCAAAGAGATAATGTAAAACTGATATCATGTTCTTGGTAGTTGGTAAACACCAAAATAATTATCTATTAATACTTCAGTGTAACGCTTGCGACATTTTGATTTCGCTTGACATTTTTGCACATTGGGCTGATAATAAGCATTGAGGGACAATTCTTTCTTCACATTTTACTGAGAACTATATTGTCTTCCCAAAATTAAAGTAACAAGTAGTGAAAATCAATGCTGAATATAATTTACACTGCTAGTAGGGGGTGGTGATAAAAATGATCTTTAAAATTTCAAATGGAAACTATCCAAACATTGTTAAGACAGAAAAATGCAGCAAATTGATGTATTACACATAGCTGTAGCTTCATTTTTGATCCCTCCCAAGCTCATCTGAAGATAATAAACTTTTGAGCTAAAATTATTACGTTTTTCGAAATCGCGGTTATTGATTACTTGATGTAGGTAACAGCTATCCCATTGAGAATGGTGCCATTGTCTTCGTCTTAAAAAGAGCTTTCAAATGAGTACCAACATGATATGTATTGATGTATATTTGACCACTTTTAAGCATTTGAATTATAATATAATGTTGAACTATCACGATCATAATCAGACCATTATAATGAGAGCCTGTTCCCTGTGGAGCTTGCATGCAAAATTGCTAAACATGCATATTCTTGGAGATTTAGGTGCATAGAATATGTTGATGAATTTTAACATCCTTTTCTTATGCAACTGCTTGCAGAATCAAAGATGTCTGCAAAAAATGGATGAAAAGGTGCCCGCCGAGAAGCATTTAATTCTATTTCAGCCCTAATTCAAATTAATTACCTCCAAATGGCAGGTCATCTTCTATACATTTTTTCAGAGAGAAAAATAAAGTCTTTTTTATATGTCTAAAAGTTATGGACATTAAAAGCATCATTTATATCCATCATCCTGCACTGCGGCCAAAATTCCAGAATGGCGGTTTATCCTTGTCAGGCCTGTAATAACTGTACTGATGCAAAGACATCATAGAGCAGCTAATGGAATTTATACCATTCGACACCTCTGTCAGCCAATCATGAGCCAGTATTTCACAGCAATAAAACCCATATTCTTTGTTGTCCAGTTATCCTCCCATGGGAGAATAATAAGTGAAGCTGTGAAAAACCCACAGCAACAAATGACAAGTTTCAGTTTTGTCTTATGGTATAAGCCGGTTATTCACCGCGGGATCGACAATATGTGTTTATCACAGCTCGGGCTAACGCCCTCGCTGGATAAATCACATATTGCCTCTCCCTAGGTGAATAACCTATACGTAGCCTTGCTTTTGTGGATCTAGAAACTGTTTTACACAAAATTCCTGTAGAGACAATTGTCAAAATTGCCAGGTTATTTATAAAGATTAACAAATTAGAACAAATTTTTGTGTTTCTTGTCTAGGTCAAAAAATTCTTTAGGCAGTGACAGGCACTAATTAAGGCAAGGAAAGCAATTCATGTTTGCATAAAACACTTGCCTATAAAGGCATATCAAAGATCCCACTACAATGGCGAGCTGATAGGTAATTTAGTAGTGAATAATATTTGAGTCAGTACTCAGATTGTGTAACGATGTCGAATGGGTATGATTTTCAAATCTGTACAGGTATTAATTAAATTCTGTTAAACTGATAAGTTTCCATGACATTTCTAAAGCTATCTACTTAATGATTTTCTAATTTTGTGAGAGATGATGCTGGCATGTTTTCATAATCTTCGTCAAAAATTCCTTTACCAAGGAGATGAAGAAACCAACAAACTTGTCATTAAAATTCTGTCAATTAGCAACTGAATGGGACCAGGTGTCTCTTTACTATTACTTTTTGGTACCATCTTGGGAGCCACTTCATGATTAGTAGAGATGACACTGCTTATATGTTTTCATTAGAGCTGTTTGCAGGTTGGCGGTCGATCGGAACAATGTGTTTTCTCCTCTTCAATTTGCAAACTGGCACTGCCACGTCATTAACAGTTACCTGCTTGTTTCCTAATCTTCTTGTTAGGTACATACACCAAACCAGTTAATTAGTTTGTTCATTTTGCACGTATGCTGCCACATATTATATATATATATGTTGAACAAATAGATTAAATGAAAACTGACACAAACAATATCATTAAAACATGTTAAAGCCAGTGACACCACAAGTAAACTACAGTCCGCCACTTTGATGTAGAAAAAGAGTGGACTGTTGCACTGTGAAAATGGTACTTCATGTGTCATCATACTGATGATTTGTAATGATCATACCTAATACTTGCGATGTCAATTTGATTTAAGGGAGGCTTATCAAGCTTGTTGATGACAGCCAAAGGAAAGGATTAAGTATCTGATTTTCACTCTAAGAACAGTTATGACAAGTCAAATGGCCTTCTTTTGATCATGACTACAGTAATCAAACAGCCTCTATGTTTCCCATGTTGAAAGTAGAGAAGATGACACTTCATTGGCTGTCATTAGTCACAAAGTGCATGTTTCACAGAGAACTGGTCCTCATTTTTTACTTTATCAAAGTGACAGACTGTGATGAGTTATATGATGCAAAGAAATGTTAAGACTACAATTTTGGACTGAAATAAGAATGAACTATGGATTCTTTGATTGGACAGATTAACATCAGTCATGTCCTCATTTGCTTTGGATTTATTACATGAATCACTGCTCATATGGCTTTAAAGCACAGAATCCCTGGACCTAATAGTGATACTGTAATATACATGTAAACACCTGTAATTATCACTCGATGTCGTTTACCGGGTGAAACAGGGCAAAATTGATACTTTTGTGTGTCAGATGGAATCTTGTCCACCACATTAAATTGAACAAGCAGATTTTATCAGAAAATATATAAACATTAATTTTTGGGGAAAAAACTGATATAGAAACTTGATTTGCAAATTTTTAACTGACATTTCTACAGGAGCCATATAATTACCACAAAGGAACTGACTTTGTAGCTTATCCCGCTGCATTTATCAGTACATTGCACCTGAAAAACGGGGTAGAATGGTCATGTTGGTATTCAAATGAAAGCTCTTTTCATACTGAAGCCAATGGTGTTAATAAAATTAACCTTAACATCACAAGGCGAAAGATATAGCAAACCGCGACTTCGCAAGTAACCAAAATACTACCGAAAATTAACAAAACTTTCAATCGGTCTTGGGAGGGACCAATAATAATGCTACAGACATGTATTATACCTTTTTGGAAACCATTTCTCACCCTTAACAAAACCTAAGTAGTTTCCATTTGATTTTCAGCAATTTGATTTTTTCCATGATTTATCACCACCCCCTACTGCTAGTTCACTGCTGAGTATGATTTTTTGGTAAAATTTAGTGTTTTGGTAAAAATTTTGATTTGAGCACTTTTAGCAAAGTTGTATGTTCTGTGACACAAACTTTTTTTTTCTTTGGGGACAGAAGTGTCCATGCAAGGAAATAAAACAGTTAAATAGTGAAAACCACATCATTTGAGGAAAATCCAGAGCAAAACAATAGAGGAAAAAATGAAAATGTCACGCAAAAAGTGGCGAAAAAAGCCGTTTTTCAAACATTAAACCTTTGTAACTTTGGAACCGGTGAACGTAAAGCTATCAAATTTTCAGCATCTTGTTGGAACTTTATCTTGAAGATATCAGTGTAATTGTTACATTCTCATTATTACTGTGTCAATTTTTATGAGCTGTTACATGCTGTAGGGTAAAATTGCCCATTATTTTGACACTAGGCCATATCGCAATATATATCGTTATTGCACAATTTTGTGCAGTATCGCATATCGCAAATTTTCTAGATATTGCCAAGCCCCACACATAATTGATCTTTAGCTTCTCGGATCCTCTCAAGGCACTTTTTCTAGGGTCGGTCGGTAGGAAAAAAAAATTTATAATGTCAAAAAAATTTATAATTTTCATTTTTTTTTTTTTTTCCATCGGCAGGACGCGAAGCTAAGAATCAATTATGTGTGGCCTAAATTTGAAAAGGAATCAACTTGTTTTTGTCATTCCCTCTCCAGAAAAAGAGGTCCCTTTCAACTCCGTGGAAGCCTATATTTAATAATATTAGAATTATGATTTCGTCAGCATGTATTTGTTTAGCCTTGACCTGTCTTCTAAGTTCTTGTAAACTGTGATATTATTATTTTTTTTTTTTCAATGTCTCAAATTCATTTAAAGAGAATCTCCTCTCTTTAATAAATGCTTCAAAAGTAACTTTGAATTTGCAATTATGTTGGATTGTATTTCAGATTAAAGGTCAACTGAATATTTCATCAACAGAACTGCAAGATTTGTCAGGCCAACTGCAAGTAGCTTCCTGCACGGAGGCAATTCTTGAGAAACTGATGATGATGCACCAATGTCTTGAGAGTACGACCACCGCCATCCAGAAGAAGCATTACAATAAGGCTGCCGATGGCGTCATGCAGGTAAAATATGGATAGAATTATTCCAGAAATGAATCTTAATGTCTTAGTTACCGTATATACTCGCGTATAAGACGCACTTTTGATACCCAGAATTTGGACCTCTAGAAGGGGTGCGTCTTATACATGGAATATGCCAAATTATCAAAGTTTACTGGTCAAAATCGCAAAATTCTGAATTTTCAGCGCTCTCGTCCGCCATTTTGAAACACGCGCCGTCAAGTTCTCGTCATGCGAGATCACCCGCGAGAGAAGACGTGAACAAGAAAGCCATCATGGCGTCGCATAGACGTAAACAAAGTGTATTCGAGTCAATTTCTTCCCATTTTAGCTGACATACAAGGTAAATTTACCTAAATAAGGGCTGGAAACATTAGAAATCATGCATCAATTAGTCCGCCATAAGTTGTTTCGGCGCCAGTGAAATCTAATGCGACTTATACGCGGGTTTCACTGGGAGGGGGGTTTTTGGCTCTCAGAAAGGGGTGCGTCTTATACGTGGGGGCGACTTATATCCGAGTATATACGGTACACTGTGAGAATTGGTTGAGGACCGATCTCTCTTTTTAAGTTTGTTATGTCTACTGAAATTTGTTACATCAGCATTAACTCCACGCAGAAAACGAAAGTGTCCATTTTTGCTTACCAATATTATGGTTTATATGAGTTACAAGTGTTCATTTGGAAGATCATGTGGATAAGAGATAAATACTTCGCAAATAATTCAACAATAATCGCTGATGCCATGATACTGTCAATGTGTAATCTTAAGTAATACAAATTATACAATCTTCAATAATTATACAACTTTAAAATTTGAATGATCTCTGCTTTTCAGCTGGAGAAACTGCTCGATTCACAAATGGATGACAAGGAATCTAAAATTCTGATAATGAAGCCGATGAGGAGTGCGTCCGAGAATGCTCATGCGCAACTGAAACTGGAGGTCGAGAACTCGTGGGCCCAGTGTCTCAAGTGGCACCTTCCTGTTAAGGATTCGGAGAACAGAACGACCGAAGTGACTATTCCAGTTGGAAATGACAAGAGCAACCTGTTCCACAGCACCGCCCAGTCCATGGAGAAGTTGGGCATCTTGGACAAGAAGCTTCAGGTGCTGGGTCAGAGGTTTATGAAGCATGTGGTGAAGCCGATACTTAACAGCACGTGTTCAGTGCAGCATTCTTCCGATTACACAAAGCGAACTTTGGCAGTGACTGTCGACGAAGCCAATGCCAAACCCGAAGTGCAAGATATCTCCACTAACCTGATCACAGCTTTCACCTTCTTCAACGAGGGGGCGTTCAATAAGAAGGTCACGAGAAATGAGAAGGACGTGACCTTGATGTCTCTGCTCGGCCAGCACATCAGCCAGGAGTTCATGGAGTTGTTCATCAAGTTGTGTCTTAGTCGCCTCATTCCTTCCACGCGGGCCGAGTTGGCCGACTTCAACTCGGTCAAGGAGCAGCCTGTCCGTTTCCACAAGTTCCTCATTAAGATAAAGTTAATTCCCGAAACGGACAAGCAGATCACAGACTATATTAACAGCGTGGACACTCTGTTTGCCAACAAGAAGAGTCGGGAGATCTTGGAGCAGGCTCGGGATCTCATGAAGACCGACATGCACAACGCTGTCAAAGTGGAAGAGGGGGGAAGTGTGACCTTTCCAGGCATGAGCAAGAAAGATGGAAAGACCAATGTGAACAATGCCCTCATTGACAACAAGTATTTAGACGCAAGCACTTTCAAATTCCCTACATGTATGATAAGGTAATAACTTTTTGGTGAAACCTTTGTTTCATAGTTTTTCTGTCTGACTATGGAAGAGAATAGTAAATGACTTCAGCCTGATGCAGCTCCGTTTTCATTATAGCAAATGTGATGTTCTTTTCTATAATTTGTTTTAATTAATGAGTAGCGAGACTTGTAGCAGATGCCAAGAAATATTTCATTTTGATTCATATTTTTTTAAAATTCTTGTTAATTAATTTAATTGTACCTAAGCTGGCCTGCATAATCAATTTATTAATCGCTATCATGTCTTTAAAATGTATTGTTTCCTACTTGCAATATGAAAGGCAGGACTTGAGAAAGTGTAATATATGCAATATGTGGAGGTTGAGTAAGACTTTTTGAAATCCTCTATGGCTTAAAAATTGCATTGCCTCATAATATCAAATATATATTTTCAGTTTGAGTGTGAAAGAACTGATGACGCTAGTGTACGGAACTTTGCAAGAGGCTTCAGTCACTTCTCCGGCAACTGCTGCTCAGATGCATTATGTGATGAGACGGGTGTTCAACATGTTTCTCAATGTTGTTCCCACATACCACAAGGACAACCTGGCTTCTTTGCCGCAGTTAGCAGGTAAGTTAAGAGTACTGTGCTGTGTTGCAGCAGTTAATGTATAAATTGTGTGGTAAAGACAGTTTTTCAAAAAGTTTTCGGGGGATAAGTTTCAAATGTATAAATGACTTGCAATGAGTACTCTGCCCTGATCGTCACACTGCTGATTAGCTTATAAATCTAATAATAATATGATGCTTCAGGCCTTCTGCTGACTCTCTTGATATGAAAAACAGGATATTGAAGGCCAAAATTATAAGAGCTTAGTTTGATTAAGTTATTATGATTGTGATATCTTATGAGTATCAACTTCAAGTGTGTAATGTAGAAATGACAGATCTTCATGGATTGATGTTCTTCATTTCAGCCCTGCACCACAACAACTGCATGTACATCGCTCATCACTTGGTTACCCTCGGACACCAGTTCAGCGATCAATCTTCGGACTCGGGTGACCTCGACACAACTTGCGGAGTGACGGAAAACCATTCCATGGCGATGACCTACGTGGACCTCGTCCCTAGCATAAAACGACTTGGGGTCGAGTGCTTCTTACAAATGATGACCTTGCAGAAGAACCAGATGATTGAGTGCCTGTCTCAGGCTGAGGGTGTGTATTTTATTAAGGCTTCATTCAGAATACATGGGTTCTTCTGAACATAAGAAAAAAATCGATTTTTGTAAGTAAAACTTACAAAAATCAATTTGTTTGAAAGTATCCCATTCTGAAAAACTCATTGAATTGGTATGGCAAAATATGCAACATCTCAGTTATAAGGTCCCAAAATTACAGCCTCATTTACAGGTACAATGTATTGTACTGAAGATCATGTAATTATATGTGTTCAAAAGTCTTTACAGTTGTATTATGCCATTATGAAAACAATGGGGTGCAGGCTACGGCAATTCACCAATGTGGCTAAGTGTTGTTGCGGGCGATTAGTTGTCTGTAATTTAAGTTAACTCTCTATAACCGCACACTATATTTTCAGGATTCCAAGCAGTGAGCCAAGACAGCCAGTTCCAGAATGCAGACAGGTCCCTCAAGCAATCCCTCCACCAGCTCAACAGACTCTGCAACATCTGGAAGGATGTGCTGCCATCTGTTGTCTACAACAAGAGCATGGGTATATTAAATTTTTTTGTACAAGAGTAGCTTATGATAGTTAAGTCACAATTGGGAGATTGATCACGATTCACCGAATCCATTAAAACATCATGTGTATCTCCATTGATCGACTGGCTTGGCTTTTAGCAGTTTTGTCTGGCGGAAAATGAGAACGCAAGTACAATACATGATAATGGAGTTACAAACATGTTGTAAACAAATGTAGGTTGATGGAAGAACACCCAAGTAAATAATTACTGTTCCCAAACGGGCGATGAGCTTCCAGTAAAAGTACATATATATTAATATTTAATTTTTAAACATGATAATAATATTGTAATGTTTGTTTACTTGCAGGGACGTTACTGAAGTCATTGATCAGCGAAGTAACGGGCAGTATTGTGATATTGGAGGATATATCGGCAGACGATGCCACCATGTTGCACTCTTTGACGCAGACTGTTATCGAGAAGGTGCCCACTCTACTACTACCGGCTGATGATGCCGAGACCGTGTCCTTGGCCGAGATTCACCAGTACGTGTCAAATTGGAACAAGTTCCAGGAGCTGCAGAGATTACTAGATGCCGGTTTGCAAGAGATTGCTGATCGTTGGGCTGACGGAAAAGGGCCTCTCGCCATGGAATTCACCTCTAACGAAGTCAAGCAGTTGATAAGAGCACTTTTCCAGAACACTGACAGACGAGCTGCTGTCTTATCCAAAATCCAATAACTGTGATTATTACATAAATTAAATAGATTTATATATATTACAATTATATTATTTATCTGATAACAAGTTATTAACAACTATTCCACTTCCATGACCATCAATCATTTTCGTCACATTGGTCCTGAAGTTGCCAGATAACAGAAATTTGTTGCGCTGGAAATCTTTCAACTGTACCAGTATTTTCTTGGTGGTGTTGGTGTAATGGTTTTCAAAGGAGACAGTTTTCCAGTACTACTGCTGCAGGTATGTTAATGCATCACACAGGACCACTGTAGTTAATATTTATTTTCCCTTATCTATTCCATGGTTTCTAATGACATTTCACTTGCAGTAGGCTTATTTGTAATACAGGTATTATCATACTGCTGCAATAGATCTGAGCTTTGTTGTCTGCATTAACAAGAATTTATAAATATGGAGTGAAGGAGAACCAATGTTCTGAAAATGCTGAATCTTGTAATGATGACTTGCTTGCACTGTATTGTACCGATGGTATCTATAGCAGACTGTGGCACTTGCTTTCACTGTATTGTGCCTTTGTATAGTTGACTGACTATGACCTGCTATTTATGTGCAGTGAAATATTCACCTAATTATCTTGAGATTGATTCAAAATAGCATTTATTATTGACATTGTTGATTAATGTGATACTATTTATTGTTGCTGTAAATATACTACAAATTGAATAATCATGGTGCATTAAATAGGTTGAGTTACACAACAACTTTGTTTTCCTGTTGACATAAAATTTAAAAGAGTGAAAAAGATTGTGCTTCACTTTTAAAGTGATAAATTGTGCTTTTGGATTGATATACAAGAAATTATTCTAAATTGTGGCCTAGTGGTTATAGGGCTCTTGGAGTTATTCTTTGACAATTCAGCTGCAGTAAGAATCAATGGCATCTTTTTTTGTAGGTAGTGTCTCTGGAGCATTCTGAACTTCCAAATTTATAAGCAAAAGTTGACATTGCAATGACAGGATTCACAGGAATGCTAAAAGCTCAAGAGTCATGTCAAGTGTTACTGCAGTTGTGGGTCATTTTTTCGCTGTCCCCCTAAGGTCTACAATTCTTCTTCAAATAGGGAAAACAAAATATTCTCTGACTTTATATATTTTATTACTAAGGCAAGTGCAAAAGCATTGCCCAACATGTACAAAATCAGGTAAAGTGCTGCTATGGAATGATTGCTGATAATCAAAACCTTTACACATTAAATGGGAATGTATAATTTCCTCTGGACGGAGGGATTGGTACTAATCACAGTTGTCATCACAATTTCCCTGTTTAATTACAAAATTGATAATTTTTTAAGACATTTGTGAAGCTACACATCAATAAATATTACCGGTAATTACATGCGTAGCTTGGTGAAAACAATAATTTCTTGAGGCCTAGTTACAAAAGTATCATGCAAACATCAATTACATTTTATGGCCTGTGAGAAATATAAAACACCAATTATATTTGGCTTTACGTCACAATCACTTTAGCGAGTAAACTTAGGCAACATTAGGCAAATTTTTCAGTCGTGAAATTTTTGTGGCCATGCATGATTTGCTGAAGTATTGGATTAGAGGAAATCCCGATAAAGTCAAAGTTTCGCGTGTCGATTAAAATTATGAATACATAACATATTGCATTCTATGGTGTAACAACATCAAATTTAATTTGGATGCCAATATATATGCCAAAATCTAAAAGGTGTCACATGACATGTTGGCCTAATTTGCTGCAAGACTCGACTAACACAACAACATCAATGTGTTCTGCATCATCTATTTTGCTAGAAAATGTTTATCAGTTTCATTTTCCAGTGTGAATTACAAGCAACCTGGGCCGATATAGGGCTTGTAAAAATCAACTAGGTTATTGAGAACATGTAATGTAGCCCAGTTGTGGTAGACGGAGGTAGAGTGATCAATTTGACACTTCATACTCATAGTGACACTTAATTGTGACAATTTGTAGCCTCACAGTCACAAAACATGTCACACAACTATATACAAGACACAGAACTACTACACATGACACATAAATTACAGTAAACACAGCTACATCAATATTACAAGTAATTTACAACTATACAAGTTCGTAGTACTTCTTAGATCTTGGATCGAAATAACAGTTCAGCACAGGGTCGTACAGCAGATCCAACTCTTCCTCTCCGTCCGTTTCTCCCTCATCCTCATTTTGAGGAGACTGTTCTGGAGCTGCTTGTTCACCATCTAGAACAATAAATACATTTCAGAACATGGAGATAAAATGCAAATTCTTTTATCATAAATGTTTAAGTTGTATAGTAGGAAAAAAATCCAATCTTTTAAATGTGCAAACAAGATGAGGAAGTCCTTGGCCTACGTGAGACATCAATTCACAACATACAGTAAAACGTGGTAAAGTTGGCAATCCAGAGGAAAGTTGGCGACCTATTTTAACCAACTTAATGGCAGAAATGCCAACTTTCCTCACTGTCACTGTTGGCAAATTTTCCAAACCTGTGAAATTGAGGAAAGTTGACATTTCTTCCATTGAGTGGGTTAAAATAGCAAGCCAACTTTCCCCCAGATTGCCAACTTTCCCCCAGATTGCCAACTTTATCCCGTTTTACGATATTCCAACATTGAATGCTACAAACACATTGCATAAACTGTTAAAGGCAGTGCAACTTCTATCAAATTGATAAGCAAGTTAGAAATGGTATTTTCTTCAACCCACCTGATTTTGGAGATATGCCCATTGCGAAATTTGGGGATAGATTCAACCCGTTGGTTTTGACGAGCGTGTCATTGGCCGTCAGTGTAATTGGAGGACTGAACAGATTACCCCAGTCTCTGAAAAAGTGAAGTCAGCGAGTGAAAACCTAGCAGTAGTGCTGGTATCTTGATAAAACAAAATAAATCGGACAGTTCAGAACTTTGGATAAGAAAAATATTAAAAAAAACATCTAACAGTGTGTCCTCGAAGGATAAGAAAAATATAAAAACATCAACAGTGTGTCCTCAATAATGCACCAAGTAGTATCGGTAATTTTGATCATGTAACGAAACAGATAATAAAGGCCTACCTTGGATTTGATTGGTTTAGGTCCATATTCAATCTGGCAGAGTCCAGTCTCATTTCATCTTGGTAGTTATGAGTTTTCAGGACAACATTCATCTGTAAAGCAATACACATATTGAAGTTATAGACAAAATTTTCAAGGACTTCAAATATTGAATTTTTATCTTCAGGCTTCCAGTGGCTTCCACAGGTAATTTGCCTTGCTTCTGAAAAAACTTGAGACTAATCTTATTCTTAAAACATATATAAGGATTACTAGCTTAAATAGACATTATCTGACCTGCCTCCAAAAATTTCATTTAGTGATTGTTACAAAGAGCAAATAAAAATGTTCAAGAATTTGCCAAAATACCAACCATTCTTGAATCCTCATCCCCGGACGATGATGACATGGAATCATTGCCGTAATGGAGGCGATCTACATCAGCCGGTTTACCCCCTTCCTCCGAATCTTCCATTCCTTCCTCCATTGCTTGTTTCTTGAGACTCTCAAGCATAGCTCTCTCGTAAGACGCAGATAATTCATCCATCTGGTACTTGTTGGCGTCGTAAGTTTTCAACGTCTGGAAGGTGATATATATTTCAAATGACTATTGAAATCAGACAATGTTAATAATGTGCAATATAAGTCATTAAACAGCTTCCAACTGACTGTATTACCAACAAATGAGAGAATTTAGGAAATAAGTTGTTGCACTTAACAATTACCAGTTCATATCATGAACATCTTTTAAAATCATTTGTGTCAATGTTATTAAATTTTTTTTTAATAAAAATTTGAATTAAAATGTATTTAATAATATTTATAAACGCTCTTATTTTAAAAATATTGAGTATACAAACAAGTAAAAGGATTTCTAGCCCCTGCTTAAGGGCATATATATATAAAACAAAATAGGATACACAATAAGATGCTGACAAGGTACAACATCAAGGCATTTAAACCTGATACATTGGGTACATTCGTTTCGCTGCTCCAAAGTGCTCTTGGAGTGGAGTAGTTCACTCCAGATCATTAGTTTTGCATTTCCGGGAGTAGTTCAGAGTAGATTGGAGTAGATCGGAAGTACTCCAAGAAATGGGGATACCCCATGACGTAGCAGTGTTTACATAAATAAATGACACTTCAGAAGCTTTGATTTATGGCTGATTGCTTTGTTTTGATGTGGATTGCTGTAATTCAATTCACACAATTAAGCCAATCGATCGACAATGCCAATTCACGGCGTGAATTGCAAGTAGGAAGGGAATCCCCATAGCAAGGGAACCCCAAAATAATGACGTTCCTAAGTACTCCTTTTCATTCGATTTGGACCCAGTTTGGAGTAGTTTACTCCTGGAGTAGAACCGTCACTTCCTGGAGTAGATACGTAACTTCCGGAGTAGTTAGAGTAGAGGGAATCGAATGTACCCATTAAGTATGCTAGAACTGCTAGACTTACCTGTGAAAGTCGGACATCATCCTTTGGGATTTCCCTTAGAGATTTCCTACTGATGCTGCGTCTCGACTGACTAGTTCCTGGACTCCTCTCCAGGGTAATGGTCGGCGCCAAGAGAGTGACCTCGGCACTTGGCCGTGGCTTTGGTTTTGACGTCTTGATCTTTGTTCTGACGCTCATCTCATCTTCGCTGCTCAGATTCTGGTGGAAATCGGCCGCTGGTTCAGGTCCTTGGCTCCCATTGGCCACGTTTGATTCCTTACTGCCTCGTCTCTTTGTTCGGTGTTTCTTCTGTTGGTTTTGGTGAGAACTACCTCGTCCCTGAGTGAGCAATGAAATCGCAATCAACCAAAACTGATTATAAAGCAACGTTATTTAATGTATTTATTATAACAGTCGCGGAAATTAAAGGCTGTACTTCAAATGCATTTCTAAAATTTTATGCACCGAGAAACTAAAAATACAAGATCAATTGTCCCGTCTGATGAAATAATACACTAGATTCCAAAACTTCATAGAATGCCACGTGGAACATGTCTAGACTTACCTTTGATCTAACGTTATGGCGATGTTGCACTGACTTTGGTGTTGAGAAATATGTGTAGACTTTGCCATCAGTTTCTTCCTCACTTTCACTGCAATATCATGTACAGTATGACAATCATTGTAAATCAAAAAGCTCTCTTTAATTAATTGAAACTAAGTGAGTGAGTGAGTTTGTGTTTTACGCCCCATCAGAAAATTGAAATTAAGATATTTTATATCAAATCAATAATGTTGACAAGACTCACTTGTCACTGTCCTGATATTCACCAGGGTTAGACAGCCTCTCCTCCAGATCAACTCCCCTCAAAGCATTGATTGCAAAATTGAGGTTATCAGCCTCATCTTCATTCTTAGGCTCCATGATTTGCACTGAAATTTCAAGCAAACTTAATTCAATATCCCCAAAAAATATAGTTGAGACTAAAAGATCAATTGTTTGGTTATTCTCTAGCAGCTACATTCCATAATCTCAAGATTTGCCAATTCCTATGTCACTTATTTCTCTCTCTATACTATGCTAAGTCACTGACCATTCTCGTTGGGCTTTTTCTCCTTGGCCACAGGTGGCTCCTTCGTCAAAATCACAACTGGTTTCTGTTCTTT
Source organism: Platynereis dumerilii (assembly GCA_026936325.1). Lineage (NCBI taxonomy): Eukaryota > Metazoa > Annelida > Polychaeta > Phyllodocida > Nereididae > Platynereis > Platynereis dumerilii. The sequence goes on from JAPTHN010000011.1 coordinate 17,491,885, forward strand.
GGCAGGTGGCTCCCTCTCCTGTTGAATAAAAGCCTCTCCGCCATGACTGCTGCTTCTTTGGTGTTTTCTCGATGATGGCGATAAGAAGAATTGGTTTGATTGGTCTGAAAAAAAGTTGAGAGTGAACATTTCGGACGAAATTAATATGTTTGTCGTTTAATGGATATATGCATAACCAAAATATGATAATGGCACTGGTATGGAGAAAGGCATGAGTCACAGAAACCCCAAGATTTTAGAAAAATCCACAACTAATGTGGCTTTAAAGTTTTGATCAGATTTGACTTCAGAAAATCCCGAATCTTCACTTTCAGGTCTGACTACATGATCACAGTCAAAAATAACTTTAAATCTTCATTGATCTCATCTTAAAACCTTCCCAACAGCAGAATGAACAATTTGACAATGTCATCACTCACCAGACTCTGAGAATGCATGGGGAGTCCTTTCTTTTCCGGCACTTTTTACTCTTGGTTTCCTCCTCACTCTTTCCACTGAAAGACCTTTTGGTTCTTGGGGAGGATGGGGTTTCACAAAAGGGATTTCTTCTTTGCCGTCCGCACCATCTGTCCAAGTTTTACTCACTCGAAATGATCCTGGAACCAAATTATCACTTTACAAATATACAGATATAGGCCTAAAATCGAATGCCTAAAAATATTATCGAAAGACAGCCTCGGTATTCCACATTTCTATTCCATTCCCAATTTCCCACATTACCTACTTGAAAAAAACAAGAACCCAGGGGTTGCAAAAACCGGAGGATGTAGTTGTGTAGCACGGTGGAGTGGAAATGCCTAAAAGGCATGTCATTAGTGGGTTGTGTAGAATGCAGCAAGACATGATATGCTTGATATTAAGGAGTCATCTAATGCATGTGGCCGGATGCAATAATAACCAATTGCAGAGAGTGAGCCATTGCTTCTTCTTCTTCTCATTGGACTTCCCTTCTTTGTCAGGAGCACCCCAAATGACAGGGGGGGGGGGGAAGCAGTCGGGTCTCAGACTGTGCCAACTTGGTTCCAAGGGCCAGAAGTTTATATCTCAGTTTCAAGAGTTTCTTGTTTATTGTCTGACTTAATAGTCATACATAGAGAAAGGCCATGGAATTCAGTGTTCTCCTTGTAATCCTATTTCTGAACCTCAAGTCATGTCTAATTGTAATTGATCTAAATGAGTTAAAGTCATCATGATAAACAATATAATTTCACAGAAAATAATGGAATTTCATCAGAATGCTGTTTCTGGTATTCACCCAGAGTATCAGGTATGTTTCTGAACTTTCAAGTGTGTAAATAAGTAGTTGACATGGAAATTAATCCTTTTAAACATTTTCAAAATATAAAATAAAAAATTTGGGAGGAAAATGAAATGTATATTACCCTAACATACTAACACTTTTCTACAACATCAGCATCATCAGGCAGCTTTTTGTATAATTTTGGCAATACTTATGTGAAGAAAAATTAAAGTGTGCAAATAATTTTGTGCTGACTGTAACCAGCAGAAGTCCTTTCACAAAATTAATTATGTAAGAAAAAAAGATAACACATTTTCTGAAGTTCTTTCTGAGAAATATCCCTCTTTTTTGCACTCTCTGGGAAATCCATAAATTGTTGCAATTTGATGTAAGATTATTGAGGCTTGTATATTGAACAAGGTCCATGATTTTTTAATCAGTTGATTTTTAAAGGCATCAATAGACCACAGTGAGAGGTTGATTTAAGCCAATTTATGGAAAACAGCTAAAAACTGCCCTTAACAGGTCCACTCCTTGCTGTCATTGCTGATGCTGCTTGCCTCAGCAATGGTCAGGCAGCAACTCTTGCACACTGATGAGCAGCTGCACAACAAAGTCCACAAGTATGAAGTAGATAGATAGATAGATAGATAGATATGGTAAGTGCAGCCCTCTAAGCCCAGTTCTGGGCGCTCACGAGGGTTGATTGATGAGATGAGAGAGAGAGCAGGAGTCCTCAACATGTTACACATTTACCCCATGTGAGGGATCTTTTACTTGCCCAGCACAGACACTGATACAAGGGGCCGCCAATTTAACGTCTCATCCGAACGACATCCAGCTGGGGTTTTGCTCATAAAGGTACACAGAAAATTTCGGGTTCCCCAACCGGGAGTCGAACCCATGCAGGCAAAGACCTTCAGCGGAGCAGGCGGGAACCTTAACCACTACACCACCCAGCTGTACTAAATGGGTGTACCAGTGGAAGCAAGGGAATACCACATAAATTGAGTAGCCATTATGGTTTGAAAGAAAGTGACCAGCCTAAATCAGAATTTCACTGATTGCAGTGATGAAGCAGTCAAACTGTTGACATTGTTCCGCTCCAGTGATCTCAACCTCAATTTTCTGAATGGACTCTCCCAGCTGGGCTCAGGAGGGAGGGGCAGCAGGATCTAACTTGAGAATTAATTTGACAGATACTAGGAAAAGACTAAGTGTTTTATACCAAGAACTGACATTACTTGTATTAATTTATCTTAAATTTACATCCAACAAGAAAGATGGGCTTGTTTTTGCTCTGATTACCTATATCTGGCAACCTGGAACCCTCTCCTACAATGGGACTAGCCCAAATGCGTCACACCTCAATGACTCAAGTGCCGATGTGAGGTAGTTGGCCATGATAAGGCCTTGTGGTAGGATGAGCCTGGATGCCCTGAACAAGATATTTTGTGCTAAAAAAGCCTCAAAGGTACTCCAATTTGAAATTCGGCCTCCAAATTTTTGTGCACAAGACTTATTAGCATCTGTCTATGTCATTTCTGAACCCCCAAACCTCTTGTGTCAAACGATTTTGCGTATAGTTTGCAACTGAGCAGAGTGGCCAAACATGCCTATAAAGAAACCTGCGGTCTACGACCTCCGGTTTAAAAACATCTCTTTAGTCACAATCCACAACCTATGGGTCAGTAATTATGCATCAAACAGTTTTCAAAGTCGTCAGGTATGTATGTGTCGCGTTATGATCTTTTCAGAACACATCAATTAAATATTTTAAGAAATCAAGTTGCACTAACCTGCACTGACGTTATCTGAAATACAAAAGGTCAAATTTGTAATTAGAAATCGAGGAAAAAGTGATCGAGTGAAGTAAAAAAAATCTCATTTTGCAAGTTTGGTAATTCAATAATTAAATACAATTAAATTCTCACCAACAGTGGACTCTATTCTTCCTTTTGCACTTGCAGCTTTGACTGCTCTGCTTGAGCCACCCTGAAATCATCGAACAATAATAATTATATGCAATTAAGAAATTTTCAATACAACCCAACACAAAATCTTGCTAATTTTCTGTACTATTCTATTAAACAACAATAAACAGTGTATCCCATAAAATATTTTCTCTTGGGTTCCTCTCCCCGGGCCTACAATAAATAATCTTACCTCTTTGCCAGTTGACATTTTGCGCTGAAGAGCAGGAACCTTACTTCCAAATGCAATATGATATTCTGATCCTGCTTTCTGGGCTGCACTGCCATTCAAATCTACAAAAATATTCAGTTTAAATTTTCACACGAGTCTTTTTTATTTTGGTTTTGATTAGCAGCGAGAGGTTGTACAGTGTATATCACGTTTACTTTAATGTGATAAGAAAATAATTTCCATTAACAACAGTCACTACAGTTATATAATACCTGTCTCATCAGTGGTTTGTAGACCAGATGAACTTTGTTCGAGTGATTTTCCTTTACCAAGGCTGTAATTCAGCTTTGTCATGTTAACGACCTGAAACATAATTTTCATACAAATTAAAATAACAAACAATAGCACACCATTAATTTACTCCAAAAATTTTACAACAGGCCTATCCACAGTTCACATATCAATCAAATACATGCAAATTTAAAAGAAAGCTGCATATCTAGACGTACCTGTGTTGCTTGGAGCACATCAGGGGCAAGCTGGCATTGTTTGGGGACTGGCTCCATCTCCACATTCTCATTGGTGCCTTTGCATCCATACAGTTCTAAAGACAAGATGATTTAATTAGAATATTAATTGAGCAAAGTTTGTAAACACAGATTTCAGCCATCGAGCAATGTCGAGAGGATTTTCATGTGTATAGGTCCTCGCTGGTGTACTAAAAGATTTTATAAGTTAGTACTTTCAAACTTAGCAGAAGCTTTCTGTTCAGTAATTCACTATATAAAAATTCAAAATCTTTTTTCCAAGTGAACAAAATTTATAGGATAGATGGATGGATCATTGAGGCTTTACGTCGTGTATTTATGCACTTGGTAGGCTAATCAGGACAGGAGGAGGAGACGGCAATGAGGACTGGTGAAGGATGATTGAAACAACAAAATTTATAATATCTTGCTAATTTCTAATAAATAATAATTAATAAATATAATTATTTTGCTTCCAAGTAGGAAAAATAAGTTAAAAGAAAAACTCCTATACAAAGGTAAAATTAAGTACAGTTTGTACAAAAAAGTTATTGACCTACCATCATCATCAGTGGTGTCAGGAGGCTGGGAACGCATGGTGAAGATCCGTCTCAAACGGCAATTAGCGGAAAGACAAATACTTTCAATCGATTTGTGAGTCTGGCCTTTCCATGACTCACCCACAAGAGATGGCAAATCCAGCACCAAGTTCAACCACTGTTAAACAAAAAATTAATTAAGAGATATTTATGACACAACAAAGACGAACAAATGTTTAAAAAGTACAATGACTTCAATAATTTCAACATGTTGCATAATCAAACAACTTTTCTAAGTCAATCAGAGTTGATTAAGAAATACAGGTTGACAAGTGTATACATCCTTTGCAGAAAAAAAGTAATGTTCAGTCCAAACACCATTTAAGCACAACATTGTAGAATGGTAAAATATCGTCAATAAATTGAAATATTTCCAAAGTTGGTCCATGAAATAAAAAAATTAACATTGATGCAAATCGTAGCCAACTAAATAAATAACATACTAAATCTCTCCTTATCAACCCAAGAGGAAGACGAGTGTGAAGTGGCGTCATGGACATTTCCTTCACGGCAGTTGACAGCAACATGTAGCGTTTGCTTGTGGTACTACTAATATCTTGGATCCTGCAATTGCAATCACATTGCCAATGATTGGATTGAGCAATTTAAAAGAAAACTCTGTATTACAATAGTGCAAATCCAAACTTTGCCTATTACAACTCACCCAAGATCAATGCAAAAGTCCTGCCCTTTGGGAACATAAATCTGAAGGACAAGATATTTCTGAAGCAGACACACTGGAAAACATAAAGCAGATTATTAACTCACATCAACGGTCCTCATCACGCAATATTAACTAAATGGTTATATATGGAAATGTATTTCTAAGAAACAGGTCAAATAACAAGAATCCGCGGATTCAAAACCGACCTAGCGTAATGAAATTGAAGGTGACACTGCTTAAACCACTGACCAACTGATATTGGAAGATAGGAGAAATAGTTGATTGGAAGATGCTAGATTATTAGTATAGAATCAATGCAGTTTGAACAGATTTCTAAAACCAGAACCGCAAGCGGTTTCAACGCTCGTCTGTTGATGTAAAATCTATCAATGTGTGCCAAATTATCACCCTCAGGCCAATACCTAATTTCATATCCCTAAGCGATATTTTAAGGTTACAATGGGCAGTTCAAGAATGAAGAAAGATGGCTGCCAAAATGACCACAATCTTGGATTTCTCAACGTTTTCCCGACCCATACCAACAGACCAATAACTGTACCAAATTTCATAACTGTAAGTGAAATATTAAGGTCACAATGGGCAGTTCAAGAAGAAAGATGGCTGCCAAAATGGCCGCCACAAAAAGGCCACCATCTTGGATTTCTCAACATGTGCCCGATAGATACCCACAGACCTATACCTGTACCAAATTTCATAACTCTAAGTTAAATATGGAGGTCACTATGGGCAATTCAAGAAATAAAGAAAGATGGCTGCCAAAATGGCCACCACAAAATGGCCGCCATCATGGATTTCTCAACATGTTCCCAATCCATACCCAGAGGCCCATGCCTGGACCAAATTTCATAACTATAAGTGAATATCAAGGTCACAATGGGCAGTTCAAGAACGAAGAAAGATGGCTGCCAAAATGGCCGCCACAAAATGGCCACCATCTTGGATTTCTCGACATGTTCCTGATCCATACCCAGAGGCCCATACCTGTACCAAATTTCATAACTGTAAGTGAAATATTAAGGTCACAATGGGCAGTTCAAGAATTAAGAAAGATGGCTGCCAAAATGGCCGCCACAAAATGGCAGCCATCTTGGATTTCTCGACATGTTCCCGATCCATACCCATAGTCCCATACCTGTACCGAATTTCATAACTCTAAGGGGAAAACTAAGGTCACAAATGGACACTTACAAAAACCTTAACCGGGACAACGAATACGACGACGACGACGCGGACGATCAAGTGACGACAATAGCTCTTCGTTTTCAAAGAAAACAGACGAGCTAAAAAAAGGAAAGATGGCTGTCAAAATGGCCGCCATCTTGGATTTCTCAACATGTTCCCAATCCATACCCACAGGCCAATACCCATACCAAATTTCATAACTGTAAGTGAAATATTAAGGTCACAATGGTCAGTTCAAGAATGAAGAAAGATTGCTGCCAAAATGGCTGCCACAAAGTGGCTGCCATCTTGGATTTCTCAACATGTTTCCGTCTGATACCCACAGCCCCATACCTGTACCAAATTTCATAACTCTTAAGTGAAATATTGAGGTCACAATGGGCAGTTCAAGAAATGAAGAAAGATGGCTGCAAAAATGGCCGCCATCTTGGATTTCTCAACATGTCCCTGATCCATACCCACAGGCCCATACCTGTAACAAATTTTATAACTCTAAGCAAAATATTAAGGTCACTATGAGCAGTTCAAAAAATGAAAAAAGATACCTGCCAACATGGCCACCACAAAATGGCAGCCATCTTGGATTTCTCGACATGTTCCCAATCCATACCCCGAGTCCCATACCTGTACCAAATTTCATAACTGTAGGTGAAATATTAAGGTCAAAATGGGCTGTTCAAGAATGAAGAAAGATGGCTGCCACAATGACCACCACAAAATTGCCGCCATCTTGGATTTATCGACATGTTCCCAATCCATACCCAGAGTCCCATACCTGTACCAAATTTCATAACTGCAAGTGAAATATTAAGGTCACAATGGGCAGTTCAAAAATGAAGAAAGATGGCTGCCAAAATGACCACCACAAAATTGCCGCCATCTTGGATTTCTCAACATGTTCCCAATCCATACCCAGAGGCCCATACCTGTACCAAATTTCATAACTGTAAGCGAAATATTAAGGTCACAATGGGCAGTTCAAGAATGAAGAAAGATGGCTGCCAAAATGGCCGCCATCTTGGATTTCTCAACATGTTCCCAATCCATACCCAGAGGCCCATACCTGTACCAAATTTCATAACTGCAAGTGAAATATTAAGGTCACAATGGGCAGTTCAAGAATGAAGAAAGATGGCTGCCAAAATGGCGGCCACAAAATGGCAGCCATCTTGGATTTCTCGACATGTTCCCAATCCATACCCAGAGTCCCATACCTGTACCAAATTTCATAACTGTAAGTGAAATATTAAGGTCATAATGGGCAGTTCAAGAATGAAGAAAGATTGCTGCCAAAATGGCCGCCACAAAATGGCAGCCATCTTGGATTTTTCGACATGTTCCCAATCCATACCCAGAGTCCCATACCGGTACCAAATTTCATAACTGCAAGTGAAATATTAAGGTCACAATGGGGAAAAACCTTGTCTGTCATTGCCAAACATGGTTTACATCTGGTTTGTGGTTGCAAGCTTGTGGTTGCAGTTTATGCCTACTGTTTATGGTTTCACCTGATCCATTTACAGCTCCTGTATTAACCGGCCTCCGCTGTTAGGCCGGTTAAAAACCATCCTAGTCACAAATTAATTATCTACAATTAACATGATTAACTTACATCCCTGTTTGCTGCCATCCCGAGGTAGTTGAATTTTTGTGGTAGCAGGTGAACCATTCAGGATGAACACGAAACTCTTCACAGTCTTGTCAAATTCCTGATGGTATTAAAATAAAGATTGAGACATTACAGCCACTGTAACAGTCAAAAAATAAGAATTCATCAACATTCAACATCAGACATAAATAAAGTTGCATTAAAAAACGTTGAGAGATAATTCAGCTGATCCCACACTGCAAATTAGCTCGGTTAAGTTTTTCTCTTCTCGCCACAAGATTACTTGTGATTTTGGGCCGTTGTTGTCATTTTGGGAACCAGAAAGTTTAGCATGGATTCCGACCATTGTCCAGTCGATTGAGGGTGTGTATCTTCAGTTATGGCCCGGCAAAGTAGTAAAAGTGCGGCGGGAATCTGCCAGACGGACTTCATCGGGCAAACTATTATAATTAATCAAAGGTTTGTCACCTAAAGGCTAAAACTGGCGGGATCCACGGATTCGATACAGATGTCCACTCGGTGGGGCTAATCCAGTGTTGTCAAGCTGATTTTAATCAGTTTCGAACCTCGGAACACCACCTCCCATCGACAGAGAATAGGCCACAAAATGGCGTATGTGTCCGGAAATAGTTTTAATGTGCGCGGGGACGCCAGAGAGCTGGGAAAAGGAGAGTTTCACTAACATGGGCTATTCAAAAAAAATTTCAACAGACCTTTGCTATGCCAGATGCTCCCGTCACCTTCCACTGACTAGTTGGTTCTTTGGCTTGAGCACTGAACACCTCGAAGTGGTGACCTCCCTGGAATATATCAGGAATAGATCAAGTTATTAAAACAAAATCGGGATTTTAGTTTGATATTGTGCTCTTGAAATGAATATGGGCCTATACATAGGCCTTAACTTTCTTTGTAGCCTATATACAAACATGATTACATTTGTTTGATGGAATAGGCCTACATAGGCCTACTAGTCTACTACTTATTATTAAAGTTTTAATATTTTAAATTAAAGTAGACAATGAGATAAATTAATTACCTGAAACTCATTTTTAAACATTGTGGGATGACTTGACCAATTACCCTGGCCTCAAGTGAAGATCTGCAAGGAAGAGTATTAGTGTTTATTAGACCAGACTATTTTTAAACGGATATTACTATTATCAGAGGGGGTGCATATCACAGTTGCGCGACATTGTGTAAATTTAATTGAGGCATTAATTGAATATCATATATATCAAGTTTTATTTGACATCTGAATATCAAGGAGATACATGTGTCAGTAAATATAAGAAAAAAATATAACAATAAAAGAAATAGACAACTATTCTACAATGACTACATCTACAAGAAATTAATACAATGAAAAAGTTTAATCATAGGCAGTTTATGATAATGGTCCCAGTTCATAAAGTTAAAAATGCAAATACATGTACATATAACTTAATAGACTACCCAGATACGGTATAACTTGTAAGACACATGCTACTGTACCAACACTTTGGTGCATGAACAGTGACGCTTGACTTGAGACTTGACTCAATCAATTTCAAGACTGACAAGAGACTGTGTGTGACATTTGCAATGATTTGGTCTTGCCATCAAGATGCAATAACTCCTTTCACGGGCATTGATTCTTGTTAAAATTTTACAGAAATAAACTTGGAACTTTACACTTATAAAATAGCCAAAATCTAACCATGCGTTCTCGTGTTAGAGTCATATTTCACTCAGAAAACCAATTATTTGCTTTTCACAAGGAGCACCTGTCCACCATGTTGTTGTCTCAAGCGACGACAATAAGCCAATCAGAGAGCTTGTAAGATGAGGACGAGATGAGGACCAATCACATGACAGAAGCTCTCAACCAATCAAATCATTTTCTCAAAATCTGTGGCGCGCCCTCTTGACAGAAAACCGCGTGTGTTGCTGTTGTTCGCTGTGAAAGAAAGTTCAGGAAAATGTCTGGAAGACAAGGTAAAAAGTCTTAAAATAGTAAATCAACCATTGATTTACACTTATAAGTATCTTGTTTGTGTTTACTGCTTATATGAGAGCTGTGAGTGTGGTATTTCGTCCGAAAATCTGGTTTCACCAGTTATGTTTTTAAACTATCAAATATCGCCCGACAACAAAAGATACACTTTGTCTTTGTATGGTGAATTTGTTTATTGGAAGTCGCACAACTGTTCTATTTTTTGTGTATTGCTACATACTACACTTACAAGAACTAGGATTCTGTACAAAAAATAGATAGCATTAAATTGCAATGATGATTGTATAGTTAAGATTTTCATTTCAATTTCATCTAAGAATTAAAAGTTGTCGGTTGTGCAATAATTGGGTTGCTGTATCAGTGTATGAATGATGTATCAATTTATGATTATCTTTAGTTTCGCAAATTTAGGCCTTTATTTTCTAAATATATTCAATAAATACAACATAGGTTCTGGGCGGAGTGGACACGTTCCAGGACCTGCAACTTATTTGGTATTCTATATTCCCTGGAATTCTTTAGAATTCTATAAAGACCGAGGATATATGCAGAGCCGGGCTCTGCCAATAGCCTCAGCAGTCTATTCGCAGAGCCGGGCTCTGCACATAGCAGCTGGCTATTGGCAGAGCCCGGCTCTGCGAATAGACTGACAAGGCTATTGGCAGAGCCCATGATCCATTTTGGCACCTTAAAGAAGTCAAGTTACTGACAATAATTCACTGCCTGATCGCGGCATTTTGTTTTGACTGACAGTCGCGTCATTGAGGCCCTGAAAGGTTGTCAAAGCCTTCTCAGAAGTTCAAGCAATCAGAGGCCAGAAGTTCCAGCTTGTTAGATCTATATTGTTTGTGTACATAGGATTTGATTTAGCCATGGTTTTTTCATTTCAATTCCTTATTCTAGATGTAAACAGAATTCATATGCATGTATTGTACATACAAACAATAAAAAGAACAAATTACATCTAGGCCTATACTAGGGGCAGATGCATAATAGACATATTTTTTGACAATGGCTAAATCAAAGCAACACTGCGAAGTGCAATCAGCTTTGACGCCTGCCAACTGCTTCCATGTACTGTTCCTCAATGACAATTAATGAAACTGAAAGTGAACAAAGCTTCAGAACTCCAGAATTGAACTTAATGCTTGACAATGTGTTCAGAGCAAGTAGCACGAATGTGCATGCAACCCATCTGGGGCCTCTACAACACAATACACTAGGTGTTTTCCTACGGCGCTACCTGTCGGCTCTGCGAATAGCCTCAATTGGCTAAATACAGAGCGGCTCGGCGAATAGATGAATGAGGCTATTCGCAGCGCCCGGCTCTGCGAATAGACACTGCGTTCTATAAAATAAAATTTACCGTACTTGAACACTGTTGAAGGTATTATCAGCACCTTAAGCAAAAGGAGGTCATGGAAGTACCAAAACTAGGTCAAATGCCACCATACAAGTATTCTGGGAACCAGCATAGTTCCAGTACCGGTGGGGACCAAAATGTAGATGCAGTTATTGGAGGGTATTATCAGCATAGTGAGGGTATTATCAGCACATGGATGGCATTTTAAACAGTTTGGTGCTTAGTAGCATTGTTAAAAGTGCCAGATAGTGCAGCCAATGGACCCATTTTGGATAGAATCATTTTCTCACCTCGTGGGGCCCTCTGTCACCCATTCCTAGTAACAGCACAACTCAGGCCATAGGTCTGTTTGTGATGCTAATAAGAAAGAAATGTGGAATTAATTCAAGTAAAACTGAATATGTGGTATAATTTACTTGTGGGAATCTAATGCAGTTGTAAGGTGTAAGATACCAAAATGCTAATACAGTTCCAATGCATTTGCCATATATACTCAAATAAAGGACCCCCCTCGAATAGAGGCCCCCCTCGAATAGAGGCCCCCCTCGAATAGAGGCCTGGGTAGGTGCTGATAATACTACTTTTACGGCTGATCTACTTTTACGGGTTACCTCTTCAACCCCCCTCCCCCATTTGGACAGTGCAATGTGTAATGACTCAAAAACGGGCCTAATGCCTTGACAAGGATAGGAGATAATGTTTGGGGCCCATTTCCAGAGCCCTACTTCCTGTTTCAGCTGATTGGGACGGTCAACACAACATAATGTCCTTTTATCTCGGGAGTTAAAAATGACGTTTTAAAAAGTGAGGTGTGTTTCTTTTGCAGAAACATGTGACCTGAGGCCAGTTAGGCCCTTAGTTAGGTTGTAATGACTACCAAAAACCTATAAGAATTGCCTCATGAACATTAAGGAGTTTTGGCACCAGACTTGTGCGCTTGACTAAGCTGCAAACAAGCAAAAACTTCCAGGGGTGCTGATAATACCCCCCTGCTGATAATGCCCTCAAGTACGGTAATACAGAATTTTTCCGGATGGTCAGAGCAATTTCTTAGTAACCCATCACCTTGGATACTTTGTTGGTGTTGTGCACTGATTCTACATCCACAATACTTGGGCAACTGATAATCCCTGAATGAATAAGGCAGTCACAAATTGACAATACTTGTTGAGGGCATTGACCCTCAAGAACAGATCTGAGCATAGAGGACATAAAAAGAGGCCCTTGGTTCAGTAAATACTTGATAAGGCTTCTTGTACTTGTGCGCAAGTGTTATGTGAGGTAATTCGAAGCATAGGGCTAGGCCAATGTCTAACTGTTTTTAATATAATGATAGGCCTATGTCTTTAATTTCCATGGTAATCATTTGAATTTTTTTTAATTTCCTCCGTTAATATCTTTTACTTAATGCTACAGGTGGCAAGAAGAAGCCTCTGAAGGCGCCAAAGAAGCAGGGAGGTGGAGACATGGATGAGGTGAGGCTCTCAACTTCCTTATGAAGTTAACTCTGTACTATTATCATGCTAAATTCAATATTATCTCGAAGTACTGTTCTGATCAGTTTCAGAAAATTATTTGAATGTTTTGTTTCCAGGATGAAGCGGCATTCAAACAAAAGCAGAGAGAAGAACAGAAAGCGTTGAAAGAAGCTGCTGCTAAAGCTGCCAAGGGACCTTTGGGTAATTGTCTTGGTTACTCTCGGAAGATCTTGACTAACAAATTAAAATTCTGATCTTGACTAACACGATTATAATGTAATTCTGTCGTGGGATTGTGATGAGACGAAAGATTGGCACAAAAGCTTAGGCCTAAAAGTTAAAAACTTTTTTAACATCTCTTGTGAGTCTCAAGTCATACACTTAGGTAAATCCTCCCACAGGCATTACAATCATTTTGAGAAAAACAGCTTGTCACTGCACTTATTGAATTTATATGTATATACAAGGTTGGCAACTCCTGGTTTGAGAATTCATGCTCTTGCTTGAGACAGCATTACAGCAGGAATTCTCAAACCAGGAAACTTGAGGGAGTTGCCAACCTTGTATGTATTGTATACAGGATACGTTTAGCAATGTTAGCTTTTTGTAAGAAATTGTAATGCCTGTGAATCCTCCCTCCTATTCTGTAATTTAACGCCTGACTAGATGTAGATTCTCTTACTTTTTCATTTTCATATGTAATGTATTCTAACCATCTGTAACAAGAATAGTATCATGGCTTATGTACCTTATTTTACTTAGTATTCCATAATCACAATTTCGTCCCATTTCCTTTCAGGTTCTGGTGGTATCAAGAAGTCCGGAAAGAAATAGATTTTCACGATGTTCTAGTTTTTAAATTCGTTGAAACTGCGTCCTGCAACATTGAGATGATTATGAAGCGTTGTCATGAAGAATGGTTGATAATTTGTAAATCTCATTGTTGTGGGTCTGCTGTCTTGTATTGTAAGAAGTAATCGTTTTCATTCATCTTTACTGCATTTACATTGTTCCCATTTTTCTTTGATTATCATGCCTGCATGTACAAGTTGCGAAGCTGTGAAACAGGAATATTAAAAAAATCGATTCATTGCCTAATAACTACGGTCTTCCATGTTCTGCATCAATTGAGAAAGCATATTTTGTGAAACTGTATAATGTCCCTCTCAGTTTTAGCAAAGGCCCAAGGTCAATGGTAAGGCCTGGCCTCATATCTGGTCTTGCTTCATGGTCAGAAGTTCTTGTCATCTTTGTTATCGACAATTTCTTTTAGTACTGCAATACAATTTGTCTTGGTCTGGTCAAAAGAATCTATCGTATTGACTGGAAAGTGCAGCCTCTAAGTGCAGTCCATCAGCTCCCTTTCAAGTTTGGATGAAAGGACATCATCTGACTGGATCACTTGGTTGATAGCATAGTAGTCCACTCATAAAAACCAAACCAGTTGGGTCTACCACAGATTGATTGTTAGCTGAGTTAACAGTTAATAAGTTAATCAAATCTTTAGCAAAGTTAAAGTTAACTGAAGTTAAAGTTAAAAAGTTAAGTTAATTTTTTTCGCTAAAAACATGAGACCATATCTGTGCAAATATTTACCTCAAGTACCAGAATGAGGCTCTTCTGTCTCAAAAAGAGGTACAGGTTAAATTTCCAGACGAAAAAACCAGGGCTTTGGAGTCGGGTGTTAAGTGAACCGACTCCGACTCCCGACTCCTTTGGCTTTTTGAAAAGCGACTCCGACTCGGACTCCTTAGGTCTCCTGAATTACGACTCCGACTCCCGACTCCTCTTATCGGCATTATTGCACAGAAATATTACATGGTTAACAGGGGAGAAAAAGTAGCTCTACAAAGTTTTCATTGGATTTTCCACATAAATACTTCTTTAAGAAATGTTGTATAAAATTTGTAAAACATAAAAAATGTTTGTAACTGTGTTTTTAATGGAGGTGTGTGTACACATCTCCATTTATGCAGTCACTTTGACAAAATGGAAAGTTTTGGCGGGAAATTTGAAATTTGAGCATTTTCGAATGTCTTTTGAGCCCTGACTTGGCAATTTCGTTTGGAGAAGTTTGGAATCAAGAATGCACCTTAGCTTGATTATAGAGCAAGCATCTGACATGGGAATGAATAGCCGGTATATTGTTATTTGGCCGTGACTTCGTTTTTATCTTGCTTGAATCCACTACGGGCAGCATCACACATTGTGTATTGGCCACTGTGCCTAAACTATTGCACTTGTATATATGATATTTGGCACATGAATGGGTCTTGTAGAATGTATGTGTCTTTTGGTGTTCATATTTAAGCAATTGGTACAGTTTTTGTAAAATATTGGAAATTAAAAATAGTTATTTTTTTTCCTTTCCGGAACAGAACTCCGAAACAATTGTACCTATGAACATGAAAAACTACCATATTATGCGTTAAATACTCTAAATGTGCCTTTTGGAGGTCTTACTGCGCTTAGAAAAATTAGTAAGAGCAAATTCAGCAAAAATTTGAAAAAAATGTTATTTTTTTAATGCTCCATGATTCCGTCGATTATGGAGTTAGAGAATTTTGCATTTAGGTGTCTAAGTTATACCTCTTTAAATGACTAAACTCATTTGGAGGTCAAATCCTTTGAAGTTTTCATAAGAACCAAAAAACTCGAAAAATATTGGGATTTCTAGTATTTTTCTTAAATTTTGATTTCTCACAAATTAACGGTAATGAATAAATTGGTAACCTCAAAAATTATTTTAGTTTTAAAAACATATTAGTAACTTTTACAGCCATGTATACTTTAGTTTAAATTTTGTGTTGGAACTCAGATTTGCAGAGCCAGTGTCAGAGCCCATTGGATTTTAATGGATGTAGGTAACTGTTATACCTATATCCACTATCCAGTGTTCCATACTGAGACAGTGAATTCTATTAGTGGATACAGTATGTCTTACTCTAAGATTCCCAGTCTTCTCATTGTTTATCATATCATATTCACCAAAATGCTTTATAATAATAAATGAATGTGCAGCTTCTTCCACAAAAAGGAGGTTTTACCTGGCAGATCACACACATTTCCATGCATCATATTAAAGCTCTTTTCAAGTTCTTTTATGGAATTTGTTCTTTTTCCATATCGCATCTGCCACATGGTCATTTTGTGGCTTGAAAATGGATTATTTGTAAAATTCTGAAATTTAGCACACAATATATTAACAACACCTGGTACTGGCACTCATATCAGGGAAATAGTCAATTTCGGGGCATATGAACTTCAACTTAGGACACTACACCACCTCCATTTTGAACCCCTGGGTTCTTGTTGTAAATTATATTAATTATTTGTTGGAGTCACTAGTCACCAATTTAATTTTCGACTCCGACTCCACCTGAAAGTCAAAGTTCGACTCCGACTCCGACTCCACCCAAAAACCTCCGACTCCACGACTCCGACTCCAAAGCCCTGGAAAAAACTCACAATGTCTGTCTGGGTTTCACTATTTAGCTATCTTTTCTTTACTCAAGTCTTTTTCATGCAAAAATGTATCTTTCTGCCACTTTGTTAGGCCGGTTTATACAGGAGCTGTAAATGGATCAGGTGAAACCATAAACAGTAGGCATAAACTGCAACCACAAGCTTGCAACCACAAACCAGTTGTAAACCACGGTTTTTCCCCATTGTGACCTTAATATTTCACTTGCAGTTATGAAATTTGGTACACGTATGGGCCTCTGGGTATGGATTGGGAACATGTTGAGAAATCCAAGATGTCTGCCGTATTGTGGCGGACATTTTGGCAGCCATCTTTCTTCATTCTTGAACTGCCCATTGTGACCTTAATATTTCACTTACAGTTATGAAATTTGGTACAGGTATGGGACTCTGGGTATGGATTGGGAAAATGTCGAGAAATCCAAGATGGCGGCAATTTTGTGGTGGCCATTTTGGCAGCAATCGTTCTTCATTCTTGAACTGCCCATTGTGACCTTAATATTTCACTTACAGTTATGAAATTTGGTACAGGTATGGGACTCTGGGTATGGATTGGGAAAATGTCGAGAAATCCAAGATGGCGGCAATTTTGTGGTGGCCATTTTGGCAGCAATCGTTCTTCATTCTTGAACTGCCCATTGTGACCTTAATATTTCACCTAAAGTTATGAAATTTGGTACAGGGACTCAGGGTATGGATTGGGAACATGTCGATAAATCCAAGATGGCGGCCATTTTGTGGTGGCCATTTTGGCAGCCATCTTTCTTCATTCTTGAACTGCCCATTGTGACCTTAATATTTCACCTACAGTTATGAAATTTGGTACAGGTATGGGACTCTGGGTATGGATTGGGAACATGTCGAGAAATCCAAGATGGCTGCCATTTTGTGGTGGCCATGTTGGCAGCTATCTTTTTTCATTTATTGAACTGCTCATAGTGACCTCAATATTTCGCTTAGAGTTATAAAATTTGTTATAGGTATGGGCCTGTGGGTATGGATCAGGGACATGTTGAGAAATCCAAGATGGCGGCCATTTTGGCAGCCATCTTTCTTCAGTTCTTGAACTGCCCATTGCAGTGCACGCGAAAGCAAATTGCCCTTGGTCAGACATTTTGTCTGACGGAGAAAAAGCTCTGGTCAGACAATTTTCACTCTGGTCAGACAAATACGGAACCATTCTTCCTGGTATACAAAAGTATATATATAGACCTAATTATGTAGACTTCATTTGTTGACAGTGACGACCAAGATGTTACAGGAGCTACCAATATAAAGCATGCAATAGTTTATTATTCATATTTTTTATTTCATATCTGTCTGCGTTGCTTGAAGTAAACGAATAAACAACCTAATTTAATAATGTAGTGAAAATTGAAAAACTAACTGCTAAAAGCATAAGACAGCAAAATAAGTGATAATTCAATTCCATTCCTATCCAGCTAATTAAAAGGTGCGTTTTTTTGTTGTAAATCTGAGTTAATCAAATAAAATCAAGTACATTTGTGGAGTAAATAGATACATGTAGGCATCAAATTAACTGACAACACAGGATTACATGTATATATACATAAGAGAATAAAGAAAATAGTTGATTGTAATTAGTCTTGACACCTGGTTATTGCAATTCACTTAGCATCAGATTGTCCCACTTGAAACAGCAGTAATTGCTATCTAAACCAGAATGAGGGGCTTGCTGATTGTCCATCTGATTGCTCTGATGTCTTCAGCAGTTTGCTGTCGGCTTTTTTGACTGACCAGAGCAAGAGAATGGTCGGACAATCGAAAAAACGATCGGCAAAAGCCGATTGTCCGACGGTTTTTGCGCGCACTGGCCCATTGTGACCTTGATATTTCACTTAAAAGTTATAAATTTTGGTACAGGTGTGGGGCTGTGGGTATCAGACGGGAACATGTTAAGAAATCCAAGATGGCAGCCACTTTGTGGCAGCCATTTTTCTTCATTCTTGAACTGACCATTGTGACCTAAATATTTCACTTACAGTTATGAAATTTGGTACAGGCTTTGGCCTGTGGGTATGGACATAGAGCTGTAAGGGAAGAGGGCACGGCCGGCTATATCAAAGGTTCACTCAGCGTCTCTCATGAGACTATAATGATATGTGAAAAATCACAAGTATTAGTTAAAAAACCCCTTCTTAATGACATTTAGTGATCTAATGACCATCCTAACGGTCTCCAGTGGCTAAATAGCACAACAATTCCTCTCTTTAGCATTGTAAGAAATAAGAAATGTTTTATATATTTATCTATATATATCTAGCTATCTATCTCTAAATCGATCAATCAATCAATCAATCACCCACCTATCTATCCATCTATATATCTATCTAGCTATCTATCTAGCTATCTATCTATCTAGCTACCTATCTATCTATCTATCTATCTATCATTCAATCTATCTATCTATCTGTCTGACGATCTATCAGTATGTCTAAATTGTCTATCGTCTTTATATCTAGCTGTGTGCTGCTGGGTGTTTATAAAATGTGATCATCAAGAAACATATATTTTGATTATGACGATTGCTTATCTTCAAATGTCAGTTTAAAACATAAAACATGGTTGTAAAAATATCTGTATCAGCCAAAGACAACGTTAGTATCCAGAAATGTTAGTTGGTTGTGTTAAAATAATATTTTTTACAAAGGATTATGAAATTCTGTCTTGGTCTGATTGGTAGTTTATTTGCTTAAAATTCACAATGTGCGCACCATTGCGCACTTTTCTAATGTGGCCTATCATATCAAGTAATATTTAAAGTTTAATGTCCCAAAATATCAAATTCGCCAAACATGTCCCTGTCGAGATATGACAGGTTTAATAAAGACTATTTTCATTAGTTTTTTCCTGACTTTTAACTTAAATAATTAAGAATTACGGGTAATAATTGTCCTAAATTTTTTGGGGAAAAACTGACTTGTAGGTCTCAAGAAGCTTAATTTTATGGGATCGATCAATCTTCAGCAACTTTGGATCCTTTTCTTTTGATGCATGGACTTGACAGGGGGTTCCAGGCTGGACTGGAAGAGGGGTAAAAAGTTTGAAATGTGCGGGCGAGACGCTGATTGGATGAAAGACTGCCGACTGCAATAAACTGTCAATTAGGAGAGAGGCTAATACCGCGAAATTCAAAGGATTTTTCAAATTTTCTTTTGATGATTTTGGCACATTTGTGAGTAAAACATTAAATTAAGCAAATGGATCATGACCAAATGGAGTGTTCTATCCTGTTAACTTATAGATCCATGGTATGGATGAGTAACATGTTGAAAAATCCAAGATGGCGGCCTTTTTGACAGCCGTCTTTCCTTTTTTTTAGAAATCTGTTCAAACTGCATTGATTCTATATTAATAGTCTAGCATCTTCCAATCAACTATTTCTCCTATCTTCCAATGACAGTTGCTCAGTGGTTTAAGCAATGGCACCTTCAATTTCATTGCGCTAGGTCGGTTTTGAATCCGCGGATTCTTGTTTTGACTTTATTAACTAATGGACTTGTAATTAAGTAAGGGAAGTTATTAACTTCCATTGACCTGAAAAAAAAGTCAACTTAGGTAATAGTTACTAAATTTGCTAGATTCCTTATTAACGATTAACAAGTTGATGCCCACCAGTTTGTAAGTAGTCCTAGGAACGAAACCAAAATCCCCTTGGAAAAGCAACATTCATCCAAGATAGATTTTTATGGCAAAATATAGGAGATATGCCAGTTGGCAAGTGAGTTGCATCTCAATTTCCCAATGAATTAGAATATAAGCCACCTGAGGGCGGAGGTAGCCCTGGACCCATGGGGACAGCGGTCATTAATCTTCCCATTAGAAAATAGTGAGATTTGTACGACATGGTCTGGGAGAACATTTTTACCATTTATCGCCTTGTTTTATATTAATTTGTTGACACATTCTGAAAGAGTACATTTTTTGCTGCTGACTACACATGATTTCATCTGTTGTAATCATTGGAATTAATTTATAAAGTTTCTCTTTGAACCTGAGGAAGTGATTTAACCTTACACATTGAGGAAATGGCCACTTCTGATTGGTCTAGAGACAGTGATGTCACATCAAACATCTATGACATCATAGATAGTCCTGATGACGTCACAATGCTGATGTCACACATCAAATGGAGGCAGCTGGCGGTCACTTTTTTTTCGCCATTTCTCTCATTTACAAGACATCTCTTCATGCCTTCAAAAGTAATGCCGTCAGCAGGGAAATATCTGGTCCACCTATCGCCAAAATTTCATAAAGTTTCGATTAAAACTGATTAATTTGGACCAATTCTCCCGATACCATATCAAAATCTCAAGATTTTCAATGGGATGACCAATGACCCAATTGACCCATGCTCACGCTTGGGTCCCAGGGTTAGGGCGGAAGTATTACTTTGTGCCTCCTACTTAGTACTTAAGAGTGTGCACCATCAGAACTCATCAAATCAAAAAAGAAAATTGTATCAACTAACTTTTATTACCTGAATTTTCATTGACAGTTGTGAATATAAATAGACCATTAAGGCACTTGTAAAATTTCAAGTTTGATATTAAAAGTTAGTTCATCTGTCATTGCAAAGTTCCCTGTACTCGGTATATGACAAGCAAAATTGCCAAGTATTAAAACCTGAAAAATTTGTACTTAATAGAAATGTACAATTAAATTACATCTTAATTAGAAATGATCCCGCTTTGTGACAGCAGAGATTAACTAGAACTTGCACACAAGAACAAGTTATTGCATGTATTTACTTATAAATATACATTTGCGACGATTATATAAGACACACTCCTATGTACACGGCGAATATCTGGTACAAAATGAAACACTTGTACGAAACAAAAGATCATGAGAACCCTCCAGTAAAGAACAATGTAAGAAAAAACGTAAAAGACAATACTGAAACTCAGTTACAAGTATATCTATACATGACATAGAAATGAGAGTGACGTCAGCTGTGAGCCCTCAAATAGTAGTACCGTGGAAATTGACAACGCAATTATTATCAATCCAAATTCAATCAATTGGAAGCGAGCTAAAACAAGTATTTACGACAGTTGGCAGCACCACATTGGCAGGTAATTCGAAACTTCATAGCAGGAGAAGGACTCGTGATTTTGCGTCTGAAAAATAGACTTGAACCTGAGAGTTCTGGGTCTTCGGAGTCTATGTTCGACACATCATCGTCCATTGATTTGAAATCAGCACCTGACATTGCGACACTGTCAGTTATGTCAGATTTCTGATCATCCGCGACTTCCATGTCCTCGTGAATTTGTTCGAGATCTGTTTTCATACTGTCCGGCTCGGACATCTCAAAACCCGGACAATCAGGTTCAGAGACGGGAGTCAGGACTGAGTCTGTGTCATCGGCTTTGGCATCTGCCTGATGAGATATCGCACCTTCTGCATCAGGAAGAACAAGGGGTCCTGGTACAAGTGCAGGTTTATTCGTTGTGTCTCCTGGAAAACAAAAACAAACTTGTTGATTACCTTTAAACTTCGGGTACTGCTGCATTGCAAATTGTACTTATGATAGAATCTCTGTCAAACACAATTCTTGACATGAAGTTATTCATTCAGGGAAGAGAGACAAAGTTACAGCACAAGTGAACACTGTACGTCGCAATAACAAGAACCCAGGGGTTCAAAATGGAGGTGGTGTTGTGTCTTAAGTTCACATACCATGAATCCAGCAGATGATTTGTCCAGTGCTGCTAAAACTATTCGGATAGATATAGAATCTATATCTATATTATAGATATATAGACAGATAGATAGATATAGATAGATTGTCAGATAGATATGACTGATATGCACAAGTGCTGCCCTTTAAGAGCAGTGGTTGCTTACAGTGGTTGATCAATGGGAGATAGAACACAAGTCCTCTACATGTTGCACATTAACCCTATTTGAAAATGATCAAAGAGGCACCAATTTAACATCTCATCTGAATGATACCCATCTGGGAGTTGATCTTGAAATTCCACTGAAAATATTTTAAATTGGCTGCCCCGGGTTTGAACTGAGGCACGCAAGACTATCAGGATTTTGAACTGACAACTCTTGGACACCCAGCTGCCACGGAAACTCACTACATTTATCTTAAGACCTGCTTAGTTCCCTACTATCATGTCAATAAAGATCTTACTTATTCACTATCATGCTGCTCAATACACCTGTCAATCCTCCTACCACTGCCAGCTAACTTATATTTATAGACTGTCAAATTGACCAACTGGATCAATAAAATCTATCAATCCAGACTTTGAAAAGAGCTGAAATGAGGTGAAATGTCAAGTCGGATTGGCATGGATATTTTGGAAAGATGGATAGATGATTCGGGCTATACATCCTGTATTTATTTACATTGTAAGCTAATTAGGACATGAGCAGACATATCAATGAGGCAAAAGACGATTGAAACGGCTGTCCTAGGTGACCCGGCGAGAGCGTTAATCAAACCAAGATGAGCAATGTCTTCAGCCCCAGATGACAATCATCTTAGCACTGTCGTCACCCTCCCATGACCCTCTCAAAGTGTCATGCCCAGCCATGACTTTGGCAATGCTCAAAATCATCTTTGACAGGCTCTTTAAAAATAACCGCTGCTTCTATCACTTCCAAACTTGGCATAACGTCATATCACTGTTTCAACTAACTCTATAAATTTTGCAAACCTATCCATTACATAATTAGGAAAAGATGATTGAGTGTGCGGGCCTGCGGGGTTGGTCAGCTGGGTATCAGAAGTAAGTTTGATCTCTGTGCAGATATCCTCATCACACAGCAGCATGACAGTAGCGGGATTTATTCTATCCAATTTTGTGAAGTAGTGCAAAGTCATCAGCAGCTGATGACAGTTCCCTAATTTCTCTGGAGCCTTCAGGTTCCTGTCAGGGCCAGGACTAAGCTGAAATTACAATTGTCCTCATATGACAGTGATTTCTCAGACATTGAGACTGCAGCCAAGTGTGCTACAACTCAGCTGGCCCTACCCGGAAATTTTGGATCAAGGAATAAATTATTCAAGTACCAAATTGCAACCTATTGCGTGGCTTTCTAAACCCTTTTGATAGATCTGTGTTATCTAACTTATCTGTGAATTCTATCTATTTGATCTATATAATTATATAGAATATAGATCTATCCAATACCTAAAATGCATCCATGAAATCCACCCTTATCTATCTTTCTATCTATCTATCTATCCATCTATCTGTCTATATCCATCTATCTATCTATCTATCTATATCCATCTATCTATCTATCTATCTATCTATCTATCTATCTATATATCTATCTATCTATCTATCTATCTATCTATCTATCTATCTGTCTATCTATCTATCTATCTATCTATCTATCAATTTACCCATCCATATATCTGACTGAAATAGCCCTAGTTGTAGATTTATAGCTATGTATAACTATTGAAATCTCATCTCTTGTGACCTATTATTATCATGACATCAATTTCCAGGTAAGAAAACCAACCAATACACATCTTAATGTCACCAGGTCAGCTCATTTGCATACACAAAACACAATACACATAATTTTCAAAATGGTGGACAGCTCATTTGCATACCCAAAACACAATACACATTATTTTCAAAATGGTGGAAGGCAAACATGTAAACAGCAAACAAGCAAACACCAAACAAAAACAAGAATCCGCGGATTCAAAGCCTGGCTCAAGTGGCAGTGATAACCGCAAAATATGCAGCAATGCTGGTGAAATAGTTAAGTCTACTTTATGGTTTGGAAATGGCAGAGAAGGGTGGTTCTGAATTGCGGCAAGTGAAATGTTGTTATTGTAGTTGTTCCATGTACAAAATAATATCCGAATAACCACAAAAAGAATGTGTACGATTTTTTCAAATCTTGAAGTCGCCCAATTTCCTCCTTTGAAAAAACTGGCGAAATTGAAAAAAATTTGGAACAAAATAAATTTTTATCTTTTTTTTAATTTAGGAAAAAAAATTTGTAAATCTTGGAAGAAAAAATGTTTAAATTTGAAAAACAGAAGTTTCCCGATTTCCTCTTTTTGAAAGAAAAAAAGTGTGTAATTAAAAAAAAGTTGAAATTTTATTATTTTTTTTTTTTAAATCCTGGAAAAAAAAAATTTTGGGAAATTGAAAAAAAAAAGTAATTTCCATACATCTAGCTACCCTAACAAACCAATAAAACACAAAAACAGATATCTTGAACCTATAGTTATTTAACAGTAGAGTTGACAGACAATATTTTCAGACCATTACACCTGAATTAGCCTGGCGAGCCAGGCTAAAAACTGATAAAAGGAGTACTTAGAATTACTTCAGGTCAACACAAATAAGCTCAAATAACAGCCCTGCATCTCTAGTTTTGGCCTGCATCTCTAGACTCTAGTTTTGGTGAATTTAGCAATTTGGAGAAAATTTAAAACATGGGAAGAGTAATTTCAGATTTTCTTATCCAATTTCGAATTTCCCGCCTAAAGTTTGCCTCTCTCACCCACTCTCTTAGCCCCCTTTCTCACCCAACTACATAAACACACCGCCATTAAAAATTTGAATAGTGAATTTTAGTATGCTTCTAGGTTGCTGGCTAGCTTCACTTTGAACACAATTTGCAATTTTACACCCTCAGCAGAACCAAGCTCAAGTATTTTTTTTTTTAGTATTCATAATAAAACTAATATGACCATTATCTGAGTGAGAAACTATCAGGCAAGACAGACAGATAGAAAGGTAAGTGCAGCCTTCTAAGCCCAGTTGATACAAGAAATGCTTTGGTTAAACAGCCCCAATAATTTTAATGTAAGAAATTCAATATTATATTACATGTTGTAATATGTGAATATCAATGGTCAACACATGTACCACAGACAAAGGACACAGATGTCCAATATCGCTCTCCAACAATCAATATAATTTTCAAAATCCTGAGTTTATAAATCGTCTGGGCTATAATCATGCAGAATCAAAACGAATGCAGTGAGAGACTGACCTGTCATCATGTAGTCAAAAGTGAGCTCTTCCCCCCTCTTAATGTCTTTCTTTGCAAAGAGACAGATTCGAGGGAGTCTCGGGTCCAAAGAGTTGATCCAAACTCCGTAGACTGCCAAATTGGGGTCACACTGAAAGCATTTTTAAAAATAGAGTTTACAATATGAGTTCATTCCATGTTGTCATGACAATTCTTTGTTACGCTTACCCATACTTAAAAGAATCATATGCTGATTATTTAGTATGCTTCATGAATACGTTAAAATCAGGGCTGGAATTGATCATAAGTAGCTGGTATATTTTACACACTGCATCAATAATTCTACAACTATCAACTGGGTCCAAAACTTCTTTCCCAGAAAAGGAATATCATATGAAATTATGAATGTTACTGAACCACTATACCAAAAATATTCTTTTTTATCTTATTATTTATAATAGATAAAACAGAGTTCGGTCATTTTAATTTTAACTTAACACAATAGATCTTATCAAGACTTATGTCGATATCACCAAATTTGTGAATACAGACTTTCATCTGTCTATTCTCAGATTCTTAATCCTTTTGCTCAAGGCATAGGCCTACTTTATAATTTTATTGTTGCGTGCAAATGTATATGAAATATTTACCAAATACAACAGAAGCTGAAACATGAATGATATCAGCATAAAAAGTCGAAAACATATTAAAACAAAATACTTACACAATGGTTGACAAAATGCGAGACATTTCCATAGATGCCAGCATCAACCGTGAAGGGACAGTCGTCGTCATTGTAATCCAAATCAAACAGATACGTCCTGCACTCCATGTCGTACTCCTTCCCCCGACGCTCAGCCTCCTCATTTGTGATCACCTGTCATTGAATAATACTCATTTGTGAATTGGAGTAAAAACAAGAATGACCTCAGTAGGCAGGCCTACACTTAGGAATGTGAGCTATGTGACACTAGACTATTCTTTGCGAAGATCAAAAATCTCCTGCCGGGCCGAAACGGAAATCTTTGCAACTCCAAGAAATTTTAAGTGTACCCAATTACAATTTTTTTACCCTAACTGCCAGACTGCTTAAAAATCTGCAGGATAGGTCCTTCGGACTGGCAATCCTCGCAAAGACTGCACTAGACATTCAATGTCATTGTTATAAGTTATTACGATTTACTAGTAAAAAATGTCATCTTTATGGTGTAATCCAGGCTGATATCATCAATTCTTAATTACTAACTACCATTTCTTTTATGCCAGGTTAAATTCTTGAATTTGTCTTCTACATTAGATTATTCATTAATATTGATTATGAAGCATAATGACCCACCTCTCCAATGTACTCCATTACAAAAGATCCTTTCTTGATCGGCTGCATAGCCTTGACGCCCCATCCACGATTGTTGCTTGTGCGGAAGATGCACACTCTGTGTCTACGGCCGTTCTGGACAACTCTATTGTCGCAATTTGGTCCACATTGACATCTCTTGTTGCACTCGTAGATTGGCGTTCCTGGGGGTACCCTCACTCTTCCCTTCTTGTAATATGCAAATTCAGAACCAGCAGACGCCCCGCAGCACGACTTCCTCTCCGTGTAACAATCCTCGCACTCGCATCCAACGATCGGGTCCGTGGGAATTGTCACTCCCTGCCCCTCCAGGTAGTCCGCGATGAACACAAAGTTGTCCGGGGGACCTTCGAGATCTATGTTATTCTCCACCACGATTCCCGCAGGGTCTCTGTTGATGGAGTTGAGTTTCTTCTCCCATTGTTTTAAGACGATCAGCTGTTCCTTTTTCAAGGTCTTGTAGGCATTGCTCCGTTTGTTAAGTGTTGATATGTGCTTCGGAGGGCGGAATAGTCTCTTTACTTTGTCCCTGCCTTTCTTTTTCAATTGTTTTTTGATCGGAGACTGCAGTGACAGCAGTTCCAAAGGAGTGATCGATGGCTTGGATTCAGAGATTCTCGCAAAGATGTCATCTATTTGCATCTTCGCAGAGCTGACCATTTTGTTTTCCTGCAAAGCAGAAAAGGCAAAAATATAAGGCTCTATTGTAATAGCCTCACACAGGGTCCAAAGTGACCGACATTTTTGTTAGTAATAAAGCTATACATTTTTTAACTTATGAATGATTTACTGCAAAAAATATTAAATCACTGAAAAATTCTAGGAACCTCAAATACATGGATTTTCATTAAACTTAAAGTTGCTCAACATATACAATCTTTAGACAGTAAGAAAAAAATATATTAGCACACCTTAGTCATTCACATGCTACTTGTCAGTTTAACATACTTTTAATTGCCAACATGAACATAAAGGACAAAATTTGGGTTTCAAATGACACCTAATTTTTCCATGAAGTATCATCAGTCTTGTGACTCTTGTCCGAAGAGAAAGCGAAGATTACGATTTATTCTTTAACATGATTAAATCAAAGAATAACTACCTGTTGTAATTGTTGCTGTTGCTTGGAATAGTGATCCCTGAGACTGTTCTTGTCCAGATGGAACATATTTCGTTTGTGGAACTCTTTGAGCAAATTGTCGCAGCCCGTCACATTTTCCTTTGGCTCCCAACTATTGTGGTTGTGGCTCCACCCCTTCCACTTGATCAGGTACATCTCCCGGTTGTCCTGCAAAAGTACACATGCCACCAAATGTGAGACTTTCAAGTTTAAAGTTGTTTCTATTCTAAAGGCCATCAAATAAGCACACTTCAATAGTTTCTGGAAAAAGACACATTTCAGTGCTATCTCCCAAGTTGTAAGAACAGCAATGCTGCATTTTCAACAAATAATTAATACTTATTACCGCAATATACCAAGTCGCAGACAGACGAACGAACAACTCATATAAACTGTATCTTCCAACTCGTAGAAAATATTTGTCAAGGCAGTACTAGCTTGTAGAAAATACTTCACCAAAAACTTTGTGACAGCGAATTGACTAAGCATGAATTCTGATGACTACCAAATGGTTATCTACTGGTTGGTTTTGGTACGAATTGACGTGCCTTGATACCACCTTGGTAAAAAAAATAATAAAAAATACTACTGTTTTTCTGAGTTTCAGACAAAACTGGCTCAGAATTTTGACAACAATGGCCAAAGCATAGTAGAGAGAGGCAAACCCAGGTAATTACTGACTGGCATTCAGACTTGTGAGTTACAAATTACAAATACAAATGAGGGCGTCATTACTTTGCACAAATTGGCTCATTAGAACTTATACTCAGAAAGCGTAAAAAAGTTGAACAGGTCAGGAAATATTCTGACAGTGTCTTTTGAAAGTACATAGAGGCTTTTTTATTGGTTAGAAATGATTTAAGACAAAGGCAATTGAAGCAACCACCCAAATTTGATCCTGTTACATTTCGCGGATGTGCAGGATTTCGCCAATACCAAAGAAAAGGAATTTACTTCCGGGATAAGAGGACCACGTGTAACACATTATGTAGAACACATCAAACCATTAAAACATTACAGCTGAAACTTACATCTGCAATACCATAATCAAGAATGGCTTCTACTTCAAAGTCTTCTTCCTTGTCCCAGGCAAACTCTCCTTTATCAGCCACTGAAATTAAAAGAGAACTTGATTATTCAGATATACATATTTTGTAACTTATTTAAGTTTTTAACTACACATAAAGTCAGGTACAGAGGACTCCGCTGTCCTCAACCCCAGAAGAACTTTAACGTTTCACGGTTTAACCCAGCACCAGGGTTGCAGTGATTTAAATCGGGTGATTTATTATCCATCCAATAACTATGTATCCTTCAATTTTTTTTCATAGACTGAAAGCTTGATGTCATGCTTATACTGGGTGGCTATTGATCAGTTGAGGTGTGAGTAGAAAAACCATATGTCATGCTAGGCTTTTTTGGTGATGTCAGGCTATTTGCACATTCTCATTGGTCAGGAGAGTCAGCCGCATGACATCAAGCTCTTAAATTGTACTAAATTAGCATTGGGAAGGCTCCATTGTCATTATCATTTAGTCAATGGCATACATGGATACTCCTCAAAGCATGCCATGTGATGCCAGTAGCTTGATTCGGTATTTTATTTGAAGGGAATGGGAAGTACAATGTAGAAGAGGAAGGTTTTATAATATGTAACAGAGAACATTTGATCCCAATATCAACTGAATACATGTCACTCAGCTGGTGAAGGAGTTTTGTGAATAGCTGTAAAACACTAACAAGACTTTCACAAAATTTCACAGCTGGTCGAATCCCAGCTTGAAGGTCAATGCAGTGTATCGCCATGCTCAATCACCAGGAACCCAAAACTATAACAGACTGTTGACCAACTGTTTGGATACTCAGGTGCAATGAAAAACAAAAACCAACAGAATTCCAGAGACATGAAACTGTTAAGGATTTGCTTTAACTGTCTGTTGTTGCTAATTATACCAGCCAGTTTTATTTGGCTTGTCAGCATGATGTCATGCTCTTCAGCAGTGCATCACACAGAGCTGCAAGACCAATAGCTATCCTGAACCAGCATGACCTCATGCTGTCAGTTTGAGGAAAAAAATTGAAGGATACATAGTTATTGGATGGATAATAAATCATGATTTTTTTCAATAAAAATCCTGATTTATTTGATTTAAATCATTCGATTTTTTTGATTTTTTATAAAGATCAATAAAAATCGCAACCCTGCCCAGCACTGTTTTTCCTAGTTTCCTACCCAAGACGCTATCAAGGGCCCCAGTCTGACCAGAACTCTGTCAGCATTCAGTAAATAAGATAGATAGATAGATATGGTAAGTGCAGCCCTCTTAGCCAAGTTCTGGGCGCTCACGAGGGTTGA
Organism: Platynereis dumerilii; assembly: GCA_026936325.1. Lineage (NCBI taxonomy): Eukaryota > Metazoa > Annelida > Polychaeta > Phyllodocida > Nereididae > Platynereis > Platynereis dumerilii. The sequence continues at coordinate 17,522,013 of JAPTHN010000011.1, forward strand.
TTGATGAGATGAGAGAGAGAGCGGGTGTCCTCAACATGCTACACATTTACCCCATGTGAGGGATCTTTTACTTGCCCAGCACAGACACTGATACAAGGGGCCGCCAATTTAACGTCTCATCCGAACGACATCCAGCTGGGATTTTGCTCATGAAGGTACACTGAAAATTTTGGGTTCCCCACCTGGGGTTCGAACCCATCCATCAACATGGAACCGGACATAAATAAGGAACCGGACATAAATAAGGAACCCGACATAAATAAGGAACCGGACAATGAAAATATGAAAAATACCTGCTGAAGCAAGTACTACCCTCGGCCACAAACACTGTTGTTATTCAACACAGATTGAGTTATTTAGGGCCTATACAGTTTAAAGATTAAGTTCAAGGCCATCCATTTAATTAGAACTCATTCAAGGTCTTTTTCGCGATACACAATCCCTCTGAGCCCTGTTTATTGATCTATCATCAAAATATTTGAGCTTTCTATTAATTTTTTACCTATCCAGTTCTGATACCATAATTGTACCGGATACTGGATATCCCGCAAATCCAAATATCCAGCCAGATACAGGATACTTCGCTGCATATCCGCGCATTCCAAATTAAAGCTCCCTGTGAGTTGTGACTAACAAAACAATTGACATTGCACATCAAACGCAAACACTTGCTTGCATTGATCTCACATATTGATGGATGGATGATTGGGCTTTACGTCCTGTATTTTTGCACTTTGTAGGGTAATTAGGACAGGAAGACGACACGGCAATGAGTTGAAGGATGACTGAAACAGCCGTTCAACATAGGCCCAGGTGACCCGGCAAGAGCTGATTCGAACTCTGGACCCAGCAATTGGCAGCCCAGCACGCTACCGCTACACCAACCTTCCCCGGACCCCCGCATTGATCTCACAAGAACCAGATGTAAAGTAAAAACTCAAGATCTCACTTGCATGCTTTTGATGGCTGTTTACAAGCATTAATCAGACTTTGCAGTGTTTCAGTACTGTTTAAGCCGAATTTTGGACGAATATAGTCCATTTCACTCGGCCAAAACCACAGAATGAAGAGTGCACGGCTGTGACATCACCATAACTGATATCAGCGCCACTACCATTTCAGCCTCAGTTCACGTTTGATGTGAAGAGCACTATGAATATGAGGACGATAATAAGGTGCCGACTAATGTCACGATTATGACTAACATCTAATTTTTTCTAATTTTTTTTGCAAAATGTTAGTATAACTAAAAATCGTGACATTCGTCGCCAACACTGTGAAACGGCCGACTTCCGGCAATCTGACCAATCAGAGAGCTGTATTTTTGAAACATTAAACTGCTTGAAGGGTTGCAACGACGCAAACGGAAGAGTGGAGGCAATTTACGAAGACCTTACACCCAAGTAGCCATCAAGAATGCCAAAGGAGCGGTCATATTCGCGGGAGACTTCAATGCAAGACTAGAGATAAGGGACCACCGGGCAACACAGAATATCTCCAGAAACGGCAGAATACTTCAACAACTTCTTGATGACTCGGGACTCCATGCTTTAAGGGCACACATGGGTCGAAAAATGGACTTATGCTGTCCTGAAGAAACTGTTGCAGCTAGAGCTATGAAATTTTACAGGGGTCTTCGGGACACAAAATTACGAGCCTTCTGGAAATTTTAAGTTGCCATGGTTACGGTTGCCATGGCAACAACAAATTTTACAAATTTTTAAGTATTTGGCCTTACAAAAAATTCATCTCAAGACTCAGGTATCAGAATAACCAAAACTCAATAACTTTCATAATTTGAGGTATTTGGATCCGCAATAAGGCCACTTTCGGGCTAAAAATTTGTAATTATAGCATTTTTCAGGGTTCGCGAACATGAGACTACGGAGCTGATTCACAATCTTTCAGATTTGAATCGCTGCCCCATAGCCTATGATCCAAATATAGTCCTGAAAATAGCCTTATTGCGGAAGCAAACTTCTCAGTAAGCAGTATGCCAAAATTCATTATGATGCCTCCAGCAGTTTTTGAGATGAATTTTTTATAAGCACTCAAAGTCACTCAAATTCGCAGTTTTTGGAAAATGGCAAAAAAAGGAAATAAATTCTTAATAAATTTAACTGTGAAGGTAAGTTTGGCATGATTGTTTGAAGGGTTAGAATTGGAATTTTTGCAAAATTTTTGTTGCACTTGTTGTCTGGACATCTCTATTTATTGAAGCTGTCAAAATCAGAATTTCCATATGTGTGAAATTTTTCACCATTTTTCGCCCCATGTGTGCCCTTAAACCACATGTCAACGACAGGAATGTGGACAAGGGTAAACAGACATAACCCTGAAGAAAAGTCCATCATAGACTACATCATAGCCAACGGTAGGGGCACAGCAAGGATATGTGATATAGAAATTGATGAAATAGGAGCAAGGAGACTAAACAACAAAGGGAAAGAAACGGACCACAACATAATCACATTTAAAGTGGAAATAATGGTGAAACACCAGAGAAAGAAAATCAAAAAATGGAACATAAGAGCCGAGACAGACTGGAATAAATACAATGAAAAACTCGCAGAACTCGTGGGAAACAAGAGGCCCTCGTGTGAAGAAATGTCAGAGAAGATAGGGAAAGCACTCAGGGAAACTGTAGGCCAGAAAACGATCACCATTGGGGGAAGGAAGAAAATGGAGCATGCAGAAATAAAACTGTTAAGAGAGGAGAAGAAGATGAGAAAAAGGAAAATGGAGGCGGCACCCCCGGACAAGAAAAAAGAATGCCTGGAAGAATACTACAAGGCACAACAAAAACTGAGAAGGGCAGCTGAAAAACAGGAGCAACAAAGGATAAAAGACATTCTGGAAAAAATTGCAAAAAGTAAGGACCCAAACATGATTTGGGAAATAAGGAAAAGACTCCTCGGGAAGAAGAGAGAGGACTTCGATACTGTAGACGAACAAGGGCAGAAAATAGGAAACCCAGAACTGGCCAAGGAACACATTGCAAGCTACTACGAAAACCTATACAGAGCAAGGGAGGAAGAAGAAGCTGGTAAAATGTGGACAGAATTGATACTCCAAGAGAACAGAACGAGAGAGGAAGAAATGGGCAGAATGGCCAACTTGGAAAACATAAGGAGCAGTGAAATAGAGACAGCAAGGAAGAAACTGAAAAAGAAAAAAAGCTGCGGACCTGACCAGATCCCAAATGAGGCCCTCTTGTATGCAAACAAGGACAACCTGGAGATGATAAGAGGAAGCTTCAACTCAATAGTAGAAAAGGGGATCATCCCACTGGAGTGGAAGACAGGAAGAATAATCACCCTCTATAAAGGCAAAGGAACAAGAGGGAAATGCTCAAATGAGAGGGGAATAACATTGGAAGCAACATGGGAAAGTTCTTCGAGAGAATCATCAACGACAGAGTAAAAAAAAGCATCAACATTAGTGATATGCAAGGAGGGGGAAAACAGGGTGCCCAGACAGTCGACCATATCACAATAATTCTAGAATTGGCCAAGAAGGGAAAAAATGTGTACATTGCATTCCTAGATGTAACAAAAGCCTACGACAAGGCGTGGGCAGCCGGAATACTCCACGTACTCTACAAAGAGGGACTAAAAGACAAAACGTGGGAGATAGTAAAGAAACTGAATGAAGACTTAACTGTTCAAGTAGAGACAGCCCATGGGGATACCAGGAAAATAACAATGAAGGATAACATCAGACAAGGAGGAGTCTTATCAGTCATCATGTATGCAGTCCTAATGGATGAAATCGCCAAGGAGGTGGACAACCGGAACCTAGGAATCCCTTTAGGAGGAAAGAAGATAGGGTGCCTACTCTGGATGGACGACGTAGCTTTCATCTCCCAGGGTTCCCACTCCTTTGCCAAGATCAATTTCAAGGTTTTTTCCAGGTTTTTCCAGGCTGCCAAAGCCAAATTTCAAGGTCAAAATAAACAATGTCAGGGCTTTCGCTTCAATAAAAATGTCAAAAAATGCCTCAAATGACCACATGTATGGAAAAATAAGCACCACATTCATCAAAGGGTCAACCATTGGTCTACTACACAAAATTCTAATCAATTATTTATTTTTTTCATTTTCATTGTATGTTTTGTCTTTTCCATGGAGAGCCTCAGTAAAGCCATATTTATATGACTATAAGTACAAAGTTTGTATTGAGCAATGGTTATGACCTGTGTCATAATTCATGAAAAATTTCCATAAAATGTACCCTTGTTCTCTATATAATTGGCTTTATAACTGTTCTTAGTGTAATTGGCATCAAAACATGATTTAACTGTCATACACCTACAAACATGTACCAATCTTGCAAGTGTCACAACTGATCTATTGGAGGCTAATTAGCTCTAATTGGTGAATTGCACTTAATGAAGTTCACACCTCTTGTCCTTGACCAGTGAGCCCCTTTCTGTTAATTACAATTGAGTGGCAGTGACCTATCCTCCAAACTAATTGCCATTGGCTATGTAACACCTATTCTTTCTTTCATAAATACTACTATCTTCTTTGGATGTTCATGAGTGCCCATCTCCTGCAATAGCGCTAGTACGCATTTTGCTTGCTAGGCAGCTACGATGTGGTGACAACGGGAGAGCGCTAGGGCTCCGTTTTTCTACATCCCACTTTCCCGATTTTTTCCCGGTTTTGGCATAAATACAGCATTTTCAAGGCTTTTCCCGATCGGGAAAAGCTATCTACGAATTTCCCGGTTTTCCCGTTTTCCCGGTAGGCGTGGGAACCCTGATCTCCACAGACCGAGAAGAGCTCCAAAAAATGCTTGACATTGCACACGATGTAAGCGTAAAATACAGAATCAAATTCGGAGATGAAAAGAGTAAAATCCTCAGAATTGGAAAGAAGGTCCCAAAAGCGGAATTCACCCTAGGCCCCATGAAACTGCAAGAATGCGAGAAATACAAGTACCTGGGACTTACCATGGCCAAAAGTGGGAGAATGGAAGAACATCTGAAAGAAGTGAAAAGAAAAGTGCAAGCAGCCTACAACACAGTCATGGCCATAGCAGGCACGCCGGACCTGAAAGGCATAGAAATGAGGACAACATGGCAGCTGGTCAAGGCATGTATCCTCCCAATCGCCACCTATGCATGGGAAGCAGTGAACAGTACAAAGAAGGAAAGAGAAGACCTGAAGATTATCGACAACCTCATCAAAATGGTAATAATGACACCCAGATCAACCCCTTGGGAACCGCTTTACCTTGAAACAGGACTCACGGAGATCAACCACATTGTTGACCGCAACAAAATCCTATACATGGAAAAGATAAAAAACAGCAGCAGTCAAATTATGACGGCCGTCAGGGAAGAGGAGAATGAAAAAGGTTGGTGGAAGACGTCGGAGAAAATGAGGACCGACACCTTGGGAACAGTGATGCTGGAAGGAAAAGGGAAGCTAGCGAAGAAACATGCAGTGGAACAGGCCATCAGAAAAAGGATGATACAAGGAATAAAGAGGCAGTGCGAAGGAAAAACCAAAGCCAAGTTCTACATAGACAATAAAGCAGGCAACGAACTTGGAAAATGCGCAAGGTATATGCAGGACTGCCAGGAGTGTACAAGAGCCGAAGTAAGCATAATTTTCAAAGCAAGAACAAGAATGCCGGACATGAAAGAAAACTTCAGGAACAGATACCAGGATCAGCAATGCAGAAACTGCAGAAATGAACTGGAAACACAAGAACACATATTGGAACGTTGCCTAGAAATACATGGAAACAGCAACGCCCTCGCAGTAAAAACTAGGACATATTCCAGGAAGACACAAGAATCCTGAAAAGTGTAGCAAAAAGACTCTGGAAAATAATGGAAAAACAAAAAAGTGCTGCCCTCCACATATAGTGGGTGAGCAACCTGGCTGACCCAGGCAAGCACACAGAAGAAGAAGAGAAGAAGAAGAAGGAACCCACTGATATTCATAGTGAAGAGCACTGTATATTTTTATGGATTGGGGAAGTTTGGCGCACCAATTCAATTTCGTACTGACAGAGCATCTCTTTTAAGTCCACCCCAACCTCACAAATTCACAATCACACTAAATATGGTCTATGCTTTCCACAATACACACTGTACTGGCCGGTTGCCACTGAGCCTGAGGTTAGTGAAAACAAAAGAAAGCACACAGCTGCTGAGCCTGAGGCAGCATTTAAATGGCATCATTGCCACTGCCAGCATCACAAATCATGTTTATTGTTATGATGTAGGTGCGCTTAACACTGTGGGGCAAAGTTTTGGCAGAATTAGTAGGATACCTGTCACGAATTCCAGCCTTTATACTGATACTTACATTTCTGGATGAGCTTTTTAGCGGTTGGAGCACCCAATTTCCGAAGAAGCATATACACCATGTAGCTGTTCGTTTCCTGGGAAATTTTGACATTCTTGGATTGAGCTTTCCTCGTCAGATCTTCAACATTACACAAACAAGCAACTCTAGGGATCGATTCACTACCCGTGACACTCTCAACATCAGAGTCCATTGTGCTTACTTCAAAAAACTTTCGACTATTTGTTCAGCGGGAACTCCTCTCGACCACCATTTTTTGGACGAACCGGTTTCGACTGTGATTGGCTGTTGCCTGAAAATGAGCAGCCAATCAGAGCGAAGAATATCTGAAAATACGAAAGAGGGCGCTGATCATTGGATTATTTTGACCAATCACTGACAAGCTTATAAAAGTTACTGAAGCGACGCCTTGTGTAAAATCTGTGTAAACTAAACAAGGCAACGTGGATGAAAGTGTTTGGGACTCAAGAAGTGAAGAAAAGGTAAGGACATGGCTCTGACAGCTTCTTCAAGCCACAATTGTTCATGCCAACAACTTGTTAAAACATAGATCATTACTGAGCAATGATGTGTCAGGCTCAATTTATCTCAATGATTCAATATGCTGAGTTTCTGTTACCCTCCACCACAGTGAAGTATTGTGATTGTGACCAGAGTTCACTGATTCAGTGATTGTGACTGTCACTGTGTGCACCGAACCATGGACTCCATTGTACATTTTAATTGTGTCAGGTTAAATTGCATTGCTGGCCCGAATAAACCTAATTCACTTTCTAAGCTTGCAAATTTGCATAGGCCTACAATATGCTTATGCTCACAATACGCGTAAGCTCACAATACGCGTAGGCCTACAATACGCGTAGGCCTACAATATGCGTAGGCCTGCAATATGTGTAGTCAAGCAATATGTGTAGTCAAACCGATCATCAGATTGGAAAGCAACCGGTCATCGGTTCAGTTTTGCTTCAGTCTGGGGAAAGACACTTCAGCAAAGCCTTCAATGATTGTGTCAGACACGCCCACAAAGCAAAGCTGACCAATAAACAGGCCTCATAGCTTGTTATGCCAATGAGGCCGATTTCGCTGTTTCACACATTTACGCGAGGGTTTATGTGTGATTCTTACATGAGTAACTAGATCTCTCTGACGTTTAAAATGATAGGTTATAGATGTTTCGCAAATCGCGGGTAAAGTTTTGCACTGGAGAGAAATACTGCCCGCTGATCGGCTGTGACGCTCTAACACAAAAACTTATGATAATGCACGAAAATGGAAGGATTCGTCTAGGGTAGATTCTCTGGGTGGGGAAAGAGAGATGCCTTCAACCTTTGCTTCAGCCTTGGGAAAGCAACTGGAAAGAAAGATGCCCTGGCACTTTACTTCTATTTGGGGAAACCAGCTGGAAAGAAAGATGGCTTAGGATGTGCTGACCATTGGTTAAATTTAGCCTCAGTCTGAGGAAAGCAGCTGGAAAGAGAGATGACCTGGAATTTTGCTTCAGTATGGGGAAAGCAACTGGAAAGAGAGATGCCCTGGAACTTTCCTTCAGTCTGAGGAAAAGCAGCTGGAAAGAGAGATGACCTGGAATTTTGCTTCAGTCTTGGGAAAGCAACTGGAAAGAGAGATGCCCTGGAACTTTGCTTCAGTCTGAGGGAAAGCAGCTGGAAAGAGAGATGACCTGGAATTTTGCTTCAGTCTGAGGAAAGCAGCTGGTAAGAAAGATGCCCTGGAATGTTGCTTCAGTATGGGGAATGTAACTGGAAAGAGAGATGCCCTGGAACGTGATTTCATTCTGAAGAAACCATTTGGAAAGAGAGATACCCTCAAACTTTGCTTCAATCCAGGGAAAGCAACTCCTGGAAAGAGAGATGCCCTGGAATTTTACTTCAGTCTGAGGAAAGCAGCTGGAAAGAGATGCCCTGGAATATTGCTGCAGTCGGGGGAAACCAGCTAGAAAGAGAGATGCCCTGGAACTTGTCTGAGGAAAGCATCGGAAAGACAGATGCCCTGGAACTTTGCTTTTGTTCGGGGAAAGCAGCTGCTGGAAAGATCCTGGAATTTTGCGTCAGTCAGGGGAAACCAGCTGGGAACTGAGATTTCCTGGAACTTTGCTTCAGTCTTGGGAAACCATCTGGCAAGAGAGATGCCCTCAAACTTTGCATTTGTCTGTGGAGAGCAACTGCTGGAAAGATAGATGCCCTGGAACTTTGCTTCAGTCTGGGGAAACCAGTTAGATGGAGAGATGCACTGGAACTTTGCTTCAGTATGAGGAAAGCATCTGGAAAGAGAGATGCGATGGAACTTTGCTTCAGTCTTGGGAAAGCAGCTGGGAAGAGAGATGCTCTGGAACTTTGCTTCAGTCTGAGGAAAGCATCTGGAAAGAGAGATGCGATGGAACTTTCCTTCAGTCTTGGGAAAGCAGCTGGAAAGAGAGATGCTCTGGAACTTTGCTTCAGTCTGAGGAAAGCATCTGGAAAGAGAGATGCGATGGAACTTTGCTTCAGTCTTGGGAAACCAGTTAGAAGGAGAGATGCTCTGGAACTTTGCTTCAGTATGAGGAAAGCATCTCGAAAGAGAGATTCGATGGAACTTTGCTTCAGTCTTGGGAAAGCAGCTGGAAAGAGAGATGCTCTGGAACTTTGCTTCAGTCTGAGGAAAGCATCTGGAAAGAGAGATGCGATGGAACTTTGCTTCAGTCTTGGGAAACCAGTTAGAAGGAGAGATGCACTGGAACTTTGCTTCAGTCTGAGGAAAGCATCTGGAGAGAGAGATGCCCTGGAACTTCATTCTGTCTTGGGAAACCAGCTAGAAAGATAGATGCTCTTGAACTTTGCTTGAGTCTGAGGAAAGCAGCTGGAAAGAGATGCCCTGGAATTTTGCTTCAGTCGGGGGAAACCAGCTAGAAAGAGAGATGCCCTGGAACTTGTCTGAGGAAAGCATCGGAAAGAGAGATGCCCTGGAAGTTTGCTTCTGTGTGGGAAAACAACTGCTGGAAAGAGAGATGCGCTTGAACTTTGCTTCAGTCTGGGTAAAGCAGCTGGAAAGAGAGATGCGATGGAACTTGTCTGTATTGGTTTCCAGAAATACGACATTGTGGCCTGCTTCAGAACATTTCGGACCCATAATTATTGAATTAAAAGGATCCCAAATGGACTCGGCAATTTAAAAACAAAGATGTATACAATTCTGTTTATAGAATGCTTGGTCTTCCTCAGCTTAAAGCAATTTATGACTGACACAGTGTCCCCTCTTTGAGGGCCTTATCAGTTTTTCAGTTTTCTTTATCATATTTTGGCCATCCACTGACAAGGGTACTTTTCTCCAAACCAGTCAAGCGTGAAAATTGTCATGTTTATAAATGTCCTTGAATGAACGACTGAATTGTGCCTATGGGTGTAACCGGGTCTTGCTTGAGTAGGAGCATGCATGTCTTCTCAATGTGAAACCTTATCAAATGAATTCAGAGGTGAACTATATTTGGTAAGGTGCCAATTATTCATGCCAAACTGATATATATGCTTTAAACTTTGAAGCCAGAATATTATTTACACTGCATAGTATGCAATGTGTTGAAGGCTGTTATACCCAGCTATCTTTTTATTACAAACTAAGTCTTGTCTGTATTTAGTTTCAAATTGTACAGCACAATTTGATACATGAATCCTGCGATATTTGTTATTTTTTATTCGTTTATTTTTTCCTCTTCAGATGACGAAGTTGATGCAATGGCTCCTTGGGTTGGCCATATTTTCAACATTCTGGGTTGCCATAGTAACCAATAGTGTTCCAATCTCATTTTCTCCAGAAGTTAAAGAAGTTGTTTTTGCTGTAAGTTTACTTGTGTCTTCTAATGATGGACTACTAAATTATTAAATATATAAACTGAACCAAATAAAAAACGCCAAACTATATATATCCAGGGTTGTATTTTTCTGCATAATCTTTAGGTGGGCTGTTGAATGTATGCATATGTGTTATCAGGTGTCAAAGGACTTGGTTCCATAAAATCACACAATTTTGACCATTTTTTGCATGTCGGTCACCAAGTTTATCACATTGGGGTATGGCCAGTGACCCAGGGCATTAGCCACCCCATGGAGCAAATCTAATGATTTCATGTTAAAGCTTGAAGAAAATTATGCAAAAGGCCACGAAATTCACTTCAGCTGATGCCACCTCACTAGTTAAAAATTCTGTTTTTTTAGTGGTCAGGTCAGAGTTTGTCACACTCAATGATATTGAAACAAGTCCTTAAATAGCCTAAACAATATCTGCGCAATGAAACAGGCTTAGGATCTGTCAGAAAGACATCACACAACCTGTTTAAAAGCTGTGGAGGTAAAAATCAGTATTTTTTGTGCCATCCTTTTGCTATTGTCCCAACGACAAATCTGTCCCCATGAGAAAAGCATGAGGAGAGCAAAAGCGGTATTCCTGTTTGTCCTAAGTCTGCTATACAGTTTGTGTGAGGTTTTTTGATAGACTCTGAGAAATTTTCATACTTTTGCATTTGTACAGACCACATGAGGACCTATTTCCATGGTTTCATTGTCTCACTGGAATGACGTTGTGTGTGACAAACTCTGGCATGACTTTTCAAAAAATAAAATTTTAACAAGTTCAGTGACATCGGCTGAAGTTAGTCTTGAGGCCTTTTGCATCATTTTCTTCAGGCTTTAACAGGAAACCTTTAGATTTGCCCTATGGGGTGCCTAACACCCCTGTTCACTGTCCATACCGCAGTGTGATAAACCTGGCTACAGATGTGCAAACAAGGCTCAGAATGGAATGATTTTATGGAACTGACTCCTTTGGCATATAATTATATATATGCATAAACTCAACACCCCAACTGAATCATATACAGAAAAATACAGCCCTGGAAATAGTTTTGCGTTTTTTATTTGGTTCAGTTTATAACAACTGAAGCATGCTCCTTGATTTATGTATTGATGACAAACTGATTAGATGGTGATTTCTGGCCTAAAAAATTAATTGTTCAAAGTGGCATCATAGATTGCCAATAAACCTCAATGTTACTAACAGGGCTACAAGGGTGCGACTTCAAAAGTTATGGCCTATGAATATCTAGCCTAGTTTATTTGTAATCCTTCAATTTCTCAAAAGAAAAGATTGTTAGCTTGCCGGTGTCTGCCATTATCAGATTATGTCCTGACTGATTTCTCTCTTACAAATTGAATTTGTTCATCCATCTACATTTTGTGTCTTCCTTTTCAGAGTCCCATTTATCTGTTGATCACTTTTGCCGTAAGTAGTGATCTTTCATATTTTCTTTTGTGAATTATACAAACATTTTTGATTAAGTATTAGTTACTATATATATATTATATATATATATTATACATATATATATAGAATTTTATTGACATGTAAAAGCATCAAACAGATACATGTCATAATAAAATATTGAAAATAGAAAATAAATATATGAATATATATATAAAGGAGCATAAAAAGAGGCAACTACAATCTAATGAGATAGTCATAGGCATATATATATATGTGTAAAATTCAATTGCATTATATTACACAGATGTTGAATGATTAAGTCAAAAGAAAGAAGATGAACTGAATTTAACTTTACAAAGGGGGAATGGTCCAATATTTTCTCCATTTTTTTTTTCAGTGTTATTCATTAGCGGTCGTAGGATATCGAGTAACAACATTTAAAGATTGCACACCGGCTTCTGAAGAATTAAAAGAGGTAAGTGCTAGCTCCTTATCATATTATGTCTAATGAAGAAATCATGTTACTCGTCCGCCATAGTGCATCAACTTTGCTTGTTTTATGGTGTATGTATATATTATGACAAATGAGGGCTGCACTTAGGCCTACATATCTATCTATTTTTCTCATTGATCACAATGATGACATAATCATGATAATGCTGTTTAGTTGAGATGAAATATAAACATTATTCTGTTGTTTTTTTTTTCAGCAAATAGATGAAGCTAGGAAAGATCTCAAAAGTAAAGGGTTCAAGTTTGACTGATTGTGTGGTATATTATTTATTTGCATTTTGAAGTTGACTTTTTGTTGAAGTAAACTTTTTATCACATTCCTTGAGTTTTAGGAGTGCCAAACGCAATTGATCCACCTGAATATTATGGACATGACATTGTGATCATGTATAGTGATTTGAAAATTATTGTTTTTTGATACTATCTTTCTCATAAATATGGAATATTAATTTATTTTGGCTAAATTACTTGAGAATCTGGGAGTTGCATGCTGAAAGTTCTTCTGGGATGGCCAAGTTATACGTCGTCGAACTTCTTCAGTTTTAAGCGTTCATCTTCGTTTTCAGTTTTAATGAAAATTAAGTTTATTTTCTTTATATAACATGGAGCAGTCCCACTATTTTTATCTCATATATTATTGCGTAGTTGTAACTGTGGCGAAACTGATATAAATTTTATGACTACAAAATTTTTCTCAGGTTCGGAATTGTCAGTAAGAAATTAGTTAACACATTGACCAACGTGGACTTTATTGTAGGCCTAATTTGTCAAACTTTTCTATTTCTAAATTCTAAGAATTATTTTTGGGGAATTTGGACAATATTCCATATTTATAAATTTATGGTCAAGGGTGTAGAATTATTTGTGAATTGTTGCTGTGTATAAAATTACACATGAGGCTGTAATTGTTATTATATATTTATTATCATGTTATTCTGTAACAATTTCATACAATAAACAATATTTATATATTGTTAACATATAATTCATCATATTAAAAACATAATAGAGGTCAATATACATGACACCCTAGTAACTCCTACTATAACTGTCTAATTTTCATCCATATCTACAATTAATGATAAAACTACAGTTTCACTTGGATATCCATGACTAGCCCACTCAAATGACATTGTGTTGCACATGTGAAGTCTTTAATAACAATAACTTAACAGAACTCTTTGTTACTTAACACAGGCAAAATGTGAAGTATTAACAGCAAACGTTGGTTGTAGAAATGACGAAACAATGTATAAGTTGGATGACACCAACAATAACCAATTTATGTACAAATATATATATGCAACTGTACAATTGACTACTTAATCAACACAATAGTTCACCACCATGACAGACATAAATGAAAAATAAAAGATCTTTATATTTTACTATTTGTTCCGATTGTCTCTGTACAAGCATGACTGTCTATCCTAAGCATACTCCGTGTTACTCGCTATTTACTCGCTAATCATTTCATCATATATCACAAATCAACGGCAAATTCTAACAGATTTCTTTAATTCCTAATTTGAAGAGTTAACGACTTTTAACGTACGATGCAAGTTGTGCTGTCGAAGAAATGCACTAAGGGTGAATCACATGAATTATGACGCATATCACATTGAAAATGTCAAAGAAACAACTGAGATGACGAACCAAGGCCAGTCACAAGACTCGGTTCAGATAAATTGAGATAATTGACGGACAACTAACGCAATGAATAGACAAAATACACTCCTCAGACGCACTCCACGCCAGTGCCCCCTATGTACACCATATTTACATTGAGCATGATTATTCACATCATATCACTAAAACTGTTACCTCCTTGTTATCAAAAATAATAATGTAAATAATTGAGCTAAATATAACAATAAATATATTCAATCCATTTAGAAGACTCTGTACAGAAAAAACTCATGTCATGTAAGTGATTTGTAACTTTGAAGACAAAATAAAAGTCCGAAGCATAATCCTAACACACACTACACACACTACTGGACCATTGTACCATTTGTAAGTTGATATTTTGATTATCATAAGCTTAATACAGGAATGAGATAGTAATAGATTGTATGTCGACAAAATGCAAATTATAGCACCATCATTGGGCAGATTGCCATTGGTGAATTAGAAAACTACCTACAGATGCACTGAACACTGGTAAATGCACCCACTTTATATTTGGTTGCCTAGGGAAATAATACTGGGTTAGTGATTATGTCAACTAATGACAAAATAGTTCTAGGAGTCACTAGTTGATGTACATGCCAGTCGTAATCATATAAATTTCATTTTCAAATTCAAAAGTGACATACATTGCTTGCAATTGCGGCCATCTTGTATGACCTGTTCGTACAACATCCAACCGTTGCCATGGTAACTAAAGTAGTCTACTTGTCTAAAATTACATCTAGTCTCACGGAAATGAAATTGCTACAAGATCCATACCATTGGAATGTGTACGAGTTTTGGTGAAACCACTTTCTTTGATATTGTGCTCAGCGGTATTCATGTAAATTGCCTATGAACTACTGGTCTATCAGCTAAAGTTTGATTTATTTGATGACTTTACATCAGGAGAGAACCCTCAGCACCAACGGATTAATATCATTGACCCAGGTCACCCAGTGAATTGTGGATGACTTAATTCTAATTCACACATTAATTAACTAAGTACTGATAATTCAGTTCATTCAAACCCATTTTGATTTATACAGATTTACAGCAGACCATTACATTCCCTTTATATTCCCAGACATTCCTTAATCACGTCGTAATTATGCTAGACAATAGTTACTCTAGTCTGTAACTTCAATCCTTCGATTAAAGTTGCAACCTTAGCTTTAGCTTATCAATCAACTGGTTCAATCTATTGATATTCTATTTCAAACTTTATTAAATAAAAGTACTAATGCCATCATTTGCTTAAATTTTAATCTGCAGAGAGAACTTAATAATAATTTATTATTAAAAAATCAATTCCTCAAGATTTACCCTTTTAGTTAAGTACTTGTTTGGTGTGCAACCCGTTTTACAAACTCAAATCAGTTCAATATTTTCCTGAATGGTGAAAACATTGATAATTTATGGATAATCCTTCTTCGTAATCCAGAATTCAGTCCGTCAAGCAGAGGACAATAGCTTGTAGCAAGAAATGACCTCGTAGTTTGGGAAGGCTTCGAAATTCACTCTGTCTAGACTAATCAGAGATGTACCCGCCTTCCTTCGTAAACCAAATATTCCCGTGTTACTCCAAATGCAAAGCTGAAATGAAGGAAAAGAAAAATATGCTAAATTTGAATTCCTTTACAGATAATTTGCCTTCTTGAGAGGGTAACACACTTATCAAGGAATTTTAAATGTTTTAGACAACAAAAAAAAGGACTGGAAATTAAAGAGTCTGTGCTTATACAGTTCTTAGACTGTGGACAGATTTCTTTCAGTAAAACATCAATAACTAAGCCATAGGCCGGACACAATAATAAATAATGTTAAAAAGGATTACAGAATTTTGTCCTGTGGACTCTAAAAGTCGCCAGGAAGTTTTGGATTGCTGAGAACGTGTAGACTGTAGACTGTAATAATATATTGAAATGTATTGAAACAAATTGACAATAAGACTCCTCAAGTCATCATGGCTGATCATGACTCATCATATATTGAAATGGAAATTGATATATTGAAATGGAAATTGATATATTGAAATGGAAATTGACAATATGTGACCTGCTCCACCAAAATGGGTTCAAAGTCGGCCCCTTGACATATTTAGTTGTGAAAATGGCTTTATTCTACTGGAAATGGGCTTTAAAATGATGGTTCATATGTTTTGATATCTCCGTTCAATCCAAAGATATGGCACCTCAAACATTGATGATGCGAAACATCAAATTTTGAGAAAATGGCATTTGAATTTCCCGCCATTGGCATTGCAATGAAAGAACTAAAAATATCAAGAAGAACACCCAATTTAGATGATTTAAAATCAATTTCTTGTAAAATTGTCTTAATTATTCAAAGGAAATTAATTTTGTTAAAACGTGGTACCAATAGCTAAAAAACATTGAAATACGACCTTTTGACATATTTTGCTCATTTCTGGAAAATATAAATTGCCTACTTAGAACTCATTTTGGTGGAGCAGGTCACATATGACTCATCATGCTAATCATGATTCATCATGACTCATATAAAATATAATGGATCGAAATAATATGACTCATCATGATTAATCTTGATTCATCATGACTCATAATGTTGTGTACCTCAAGGAGTCCTCCCAACGAGTGGATGCCGAAAGAGAATATTTGGTTAAACACGGGGTTGCTGCAAGCTTTTTGCACTTTGCTAGTTCTGCGTTTTGGCTTCTTCAAATTCCTCGCTTCCAAGTGGCGAACAGTACAAGACCAATCTGGAACAAATCGAGATTTAAAAAGTCTACAAAATATTGCAACAAATTTTGGATGGTCTCAAACTTAAAACTATGCAAAAGAAAGAAGATATTCCAATATCTGTGATTTTCATTGCAATGACGTAACAATAATTGTAACATCTACAACTTAAATTTTGTGCGGTTTTGAAAAGATTTTATGTCTGTGAATCTCATTGTGAAAGGAATTTGTGGAAAACAAAATAATCTAAAAGATGCTTTACATTTCAATTACATAATTATTTGTTCTAACAAAAACATATTTAGAGATGGTTTTTATCAAAAGATATTTCTATATCTGTGACTTCATCAAATGGCGTATTCAAGGTTTCGGAAAAAATTATATTTATTAAAGGATCACATATCTTGAGATCTGTGAATTTCATTTAAGTAACGGTTTCGCGAGATGTAACACATGGTCAAAATGGCAAAAGCTGGAAAATCCTGCCTTTGTCAGGTTTTTTATTTGGTTTGACAAAACTGTCATGGTTTCTTTACAGGGATATCTCATTTTCACCATGATGGCAAAATAGTGCAGTTGGCAGCTGTCTTGGTGGTTTCTGACATTTGCTCACCTTGCGTTTGCTTCTTCTGTTTTGGCTTCATACTGCAATGCATGACGGACACCAGGAGGCTCTCGTCTGTTTCATCGCACTGCAGTCCCACTAGGATTTCTCCTGTCAGGATCTGTTCTGTTGAAAAATGAAAGAATCCATTACACGTCTGTCTGTGATATCTTGTCTGGAGTCTGACCAGAAAAGTTCTTGTCCTAAATTTATGGCTGTCGTATTTGTTTCTTGATTTCTGGTTTCTAGTTTCATTTAAAATGTCTTGTTACATACTGGCTCCTAAGTTACTGTTTTATTCAATTCCACTCCAGTAGATTATTAGGCCTATTGGCAATGTAAATGCAAAATGTCTGGATTTGGAGTTACTGGTTGGATAATCTTAACTGATTCTGTGAAGTTATTGTTTCGCTTCATTTTTCTGCATTATTCATATTGAAGTGTCACTTTTAAATTAAAGAAATCATTTATGTAACAGTATGTACATTAAAAATATTGCCGTGTTACTCCAAATGCAAAATAATGATATGAGCCGCAGTCATACTAACTGCAATCAGCCCTGCCATCTTGTGTCGCTCTTTGGACAAAGTTTAGTGCGAGGCTTGCTAAAGTTACACTCATACTAAAAAATACATCATTATCTTACTTTTGTGGCGGCTTTTCTTGAGGCCAACTTGGTGCGGCAGAACTTGACCTTGACCTAATTCTGTGGTTACGAGACGGTCACCATTTTGACCTTGACCCAGTTTTTGCTGGCTCACGACTGGCAGTCCAGAAAAACTGAAAAAACAACAGCAAAATTCATTATTTATGTAAAATTATATTAAACGTGGTTATACAAGCTACAGTTTTCTGACACTTCTCTGAGTGTTTCTTTCAGACAGACTCAGCTCGATTTTGTGGTTAGTCTGCAAAAATTCTCTATGTACACATATTCAAGCTCCACCGTTTCATGGATGATTAACTTAAACCAAATTTCTTGACCAAATATGTGTTTCAATTCAGTGGTCAATGGAAGAAACTAAGGTCAAAGATATATATATAATCAACATACGCAGGTTTCATTTTCTTGGTAGTTGTCAGGTCATCATATAAGACTCATAACCGTTGTGGAGTTTTGAGTCTCATTAACTCTACCCGCATCTTTTCATTTTGCAAGTGTCTCATGAAGAGGTTAACTTCTAAGGAGGGCTATATATCAGTAGATTCATTCAAAAATAAGATTCTCACTGTGAGATGTCAGAGAAAGCAAACAACTGAAGCCAGCACTTGGCGATATGAATCCGATAAGAAAGGCATTTTAGAAGCGGAAGGATTGGCACATCCAAATGGAACAAACGTTTTGTTCTAAGACAAACAAATTGCCAAAAAAGAATATTGAGTGAATGGGATTTCAAAGGCATTTTATAAAGAGCTGACATTTACCTGCAGCTGAATGCCAAAGACGAGACGGAAGATGTCGGTGAAGAGAAATCAAAACTAAAATTTGTTGCTGTGGTCGACTGGGGAGTGAGTGGAAGGTTGGGACTCTGCAGCCATTCTGAAAAGAGGATTGACAAATTTTAAAATAGATAAAAACGCAGGGTGAACAAAGAGTCAAATGATGTCATTAAATTGAAAAGTGACACTTCGATATAGATAATGTGGCAAAATCAAACCAAACAACTTCAGTCACGATTATCAAACCAGTAACTCCTTATCAAGATATTGCTAAAATTATCTGCCATAGCAAACTTTAACAAAGCAGGAACTTGGCAACCAGACTGTTACAAGTCTTGTGTTTCAGAAAAGCACTAGGCCTGAAAGCTATAAATTCCATGGATTAATGGTCTTTAGAGGTAATTGATGGAATTTTTTCTAAATACTATATATAATTATTTATTATATGTTTTATAGTCATATGAAAAAGCAATATTGGGTGTCTCAAAAGATGGTATGTCTCATCAGAGATCCCACCCTTAATTCAGGAGTTATGCAGATTACTGAGCATAAGTTTCATAACAATCATTGGCCACACCCAATTGGTATAGGTGCGGCATCCACATTTGATGTTTGCTAATGCCAAGTGGTTGTGGTGCTTGGGTTGCAGATTAAAAAGGCATTCATTATGCTTTTGAATTGGCCTTTTATGTGAAGCGTGAAGATGTCAAACGATATTCTTTGGTGACTTTTCAAAAAGTTGCTTTTATTTGTTATGTAGAGCTGAATTAAACAATAGAAAAGGTTGAAGGATTATCAATATGTTTAGATTTTACTGCAGAGCCAACTATTTTTGATCTGAAAGCCTGAAGAGAACTCTTGTCTGACTTTTCTTGTCTTACACAAAAACGAAACTCACCATCTTGTAAATAACAGAAGCAGGGATCGTACAGGGTTACTGGTCTGAGATGGGGAGGTTCATGGTAGGGTAAAAACGATGAATCCCAAACATGGGGGCGATGGACCAATCTCGCGATGTCTTGTCCGCTTTTTAACCTTCGTGCTGGTTGTCCACGATTCACTGGGAATGCCGGGCCAAATTCAAGTGAAGAACAAACCGACTTTGGTTTCTTTGTGGCTGTCAAGGAAAATTTTAAAAATCAGTCATCTTTCGTAGCTAATCTATGGAGCGACAAGAAGAAGTTGTCCATGTGTTGTGCCACTTCTTGCAATTCAAATAATGACACATTATTTCTTTATGGTCTTTTTGGAGAACATTCCCTAAATGCACAATAGTGCGTAATTATCTTTGACTTAAGATAAATGCAAAACTGCAGGAAATATCGTGAATTCTTGATCTGTCAATCTTTCTTGGGAATATTGGTTCATTATTGAATGTAAATTGCTTGAATTTCAGCCATTTGCAGTCTACAGAGCTTAGTCATGCAAGCTTGCATCTAACAAAGACCCAAGAAATGTTATGAAGAAAATTTCTAACTTAGTTTGATATAGCCTTTGAAAGAAGAGAATAGTTTTAAGAGCGATGATCTTACCGTGATCCTAGTTAATGCCTTTATGATTTGTAGGCTAAGGAAAAAGAAACATGCGTTAACTTATTGCGATAATCTTTACGGAGAAATTTATTATGTCTTTTAAGAAATAGATAAATTCATTTGGTAAATAGCAAATAGAAAAGGTTAGTTGAGGAAAACAATGATTGACATGGAGCAGCGAGAACAATATGCAACATGAGAAACAAGGAGAAGTAACTGTGTGAGTTGAAAACTTGAAACAGTTTCAGATATATATTGAAACATTCATGGATAAAGCACAATCATCATTGTTATAACATATATATCTTTCATGCACATTGATTTGTACAATATATTTACACTCCCTTGTATATGAAACTTAAAAATTTTGTTTATGCTTCTGACACAATAACTCCATGATTTACATCAGCTGTCCTTGATATTGCCGTTGAATATTCATTTGCACTGTCATCCTTGTTTGATGTTTTGGGGGTTATGTGAAATGACAATATATCTCCATATTTTTTATTTATATGGATGCCTTTTGAGTAAATTATTATAGGATGGGTTTTGTTAGCTTCTTACGTTCACCGTAGAGTGGTCTCGTAAGAGTTGGATGTATCACCAAAAGCATCTGAACACAATTGAGTTTCCATCATCCATACATAGGCTACGTCTATATATTATGTAAAATGTTTCTGTCAGACAATAATCTGAAATGTGGAGGTTACAAAATGGTGGCATATGACTGAGGCGAACGTCGCTGATCATGGATCAGTTTTAAAAGTTTCACATACAACAGGTAGAAAAGGTACAAATCACTACATAGAGTCATCGAATGACAAAGATACAATATAAAACCATGTACAATGCACATGCGCAACATGATTAAAAGATCAATGGGTTGCAATTGTGAAAAGGTCTTTTAAAAGAGAATTGTAACTTTTTGGAAAAATGGTAAGCAGGATGATGTATTGAAAAGGTCGACCAATGACAATATTCACTCCATGAAAGGTAATACTGGAACCAATATATCGATTAGGAGCCATTAGGGTTATGAATCAGTTGAGGTGATTTGCACCAGAGGGCTTCGCAGGTAAAACACTTATAGTCACCATAGAAGCTGCTAGGGAGAGACAAGTCCAGGTCTCTCAGCTCAAATCTCGCAGCAGATGAGAATCTCGGGGAAGTAGGCGAGTCAGTGCTCATACGACGCTTTATGCCTGACAATGGTGCGAAAGAAAACTTAGCATATTTGCCATAAATTGGTTTAGCTGGTTCAAAGTTACTCGAAAGTTCACTTAAATAGTCTGACTTTTACATTATTTGCTTTATTCGTTTCATCAAATTTACTTGATGCAGGTACAGTGAGCCATATTAGAATGGCTATATTGGAAAATTTATTTATTTATTAGTATTACTTACATTTGTTTATGATAATCACTATTTATTGTATCAAACATATTTTGAGTTTGGAATCGGTAATTTTTCCGGTTGAAGGAAAGGGATCCACTGATAATTGGTAAATCAAACTTAACGAAGGAGAGGTTCAACTTTAGGCTCTTTGTTTTTTTTTATTGTGGTGATCTGAGTTTTCATTCAATCATTTTGTTTTGTTTTTTTCTGAAGTCACAGTAACTCAATGTAACTTAATTGCAAAAATGGTAGGAAATGATAAGAACGACCACCATTTTCACCACTTACGAAAAATGCCACCACGATCATTGAAAATATATCAAGCAAAGCAACCTGGGACAAAGCGCATTTTGTCCTTTTCGGACAATTTTGACCTTCAACAGAAAACTTCCTGAAAGACTGACACATCTGGTGTCATCCAACAACCTTGAATTTCATGGTCTCAATCTTGGATAATAATTCACTTTTAATGAGAAAATTCACCTGAAATTATCCCTTGTAGATTATTGTACTGCAGAGCAAAATCTGGCTAATAAAACAGTACCAACTAAATGTGCAAGACCAAATGTAAACCAAGGGACATTCAAATGTAAATGGAAAATAGAGAGCGGAGTGGTATAGAATAATATAAAAATTGTAAGAAGTCTTCTGCGAATATAGTTATTTTGAGGAAAAAAATCTACAGATTTACTAAGCCTAGAAAAATAGAGCATGAGAATGGCTGACAGGAAAGAGCTTCAGTAAAATTCGAATGGTGTAAAACAGTCAAAAGTTCATTGTATCCATTACCTCACAGAATAATTTTGGAATATTTTGCAAGTAAGTTGAAAATAAAACTGTAAGAACTGAGATAGTTCTTTCAGTTTCAAACAAACTGCCTCAGCCAAAGTTATCTGTAAATATCTCTGTGGTAAGTGCAGTAGAAGTTCAATATAATACAACATTAATAATGTGAGGAATGACAGCATAACTAAGCTAGAGAGACAAAGCTAAGTTTAATAGCATGTGTTAAGAGGCAACTGCAAATCAAATGTAAGTTGAACACAACTAAACGGTGTGTAGATCTAAAACAAGCACAGCGAAACAAAATAAATGTGATATATAGATAAGATCTAAGTATTTACATGTTAGAACACTGAGTAAAACATCTAGACATGGTAGGTCTGAAGTTACCTGACAGTGTTGGGCCAAATAGTCCCGATATAGTGTCAGTCATTCTTTCGACAAAGTTTTCTGTTACAAAAGAAGTCTACAAGTTACCTCGCGTTTACAAGAATGAACCATTTTGTGAGTGCAACACATGAATGCCGAAACAAGTGCATGAAGGGGTGACGTTGTCTTGGAGACCGCCTCCCCCGCCTTAGCTTCATCTGCATCGCACAATGCTCAATCATTACAAATACGAAGAAAGTCGTCATATTACACAGTTATAAGTTCAATTCACACTGCAGTATGAACATAATAAGTCAAACGATATACTGCATATTATGTGCATACTGCGAAAAAGATCAAATAACATTTCAATACGATACACACATGTTAGTATGCCTCAATATAGTCCTTTGGTATTCACTGTGTGTCGCTGTAAAAGAAGTGTTCTTGTAATAGAGGGTGTCTCTCGGTCTGTGGTGAGCAGGGACTGGCCATGGCCGTAAGATAATGATATTTTGCAAAAGGACAATGTTGCTGCATACGTGATACTCTGAGACTGTGAATGTTGTGCATGGGACTACAATGGAATTTCTGAGACAAGTGCATGACAGGAGAGAAGTCCACGGTGAGACAGTCACCTATTGTAAGCTGCAAGTCAAGTACGTGACATCGGACAACTTGATGACAACTTGATTGCAACATGGAAAGAGCAAAACCAACACGATGACACGAAGAGCGATCTAAGAGAAGAAGAAGGAGGAGGGGCGAGTTTGGAGGAGGGCAAAACACTCAAGTGCAGCTGTGAGAGACAGACAGATGAAGAGCAAGTAGATATATAGGAAGTTTCGGCACCTAACAAGAGTGGCCTCTGGAGTTGCGACGCCCCATGGCACTGTTGATGGCAGAGATTAAACGTGCAGAAAACAACGTCGCATTGGTTCAAAGGGTACGGTCATCGGTGCACTCTTTAGTCCTTGCTGCGGAATATTTTCATGAGGAAGGCCAGAGGTGTGGGACCACGGTGACACATGCATAGTTCGGGAACTAAGGCTTCCAGAGTATCACCTGAAATGCAGCATGCCATCAGTCGCTGCTGTGCTCGTGAAAGTGTCCACTCAGTGACAAGGAAGCGTCACTACGACTAACGAGGACTCCTCACCCCCTCCTTATCCTTGTGCAATTGCAAACATCAATAAGTGTCCCTTAAAGAGACGCCACCTCATCTGGGAACATGCGGAATCTAGGTACTTGTGGAGTCTAGGCTTACGGGTGAAAGGTTTTGCACAGTCTAGGTTTTTGACAGATTTAGACACATGTGCCACCTCCTCAAAAATAGGATTTTAATCATTCTGGGTTTTAAGTATTCTGATATTAATGTTTTTTTTTTCAAAAGTGAGTATGTTCATGTAATAAATATAAAAGATAGCCAATGTGAGCTTATGATTAATAAAATATTAGAAAGAACAAGATGCACAAGTCATTGAGCATGGCATACATCAGGCTCGTGTGCGTATATATATTGAAGAAAAAAGCAGGCGCAGGGGTACATGCACAACACATGTGCCTGGAAGTTACAGGAGTTCAAGGCACACGTGTCGATGCATTTGGGGAATGGGATGTGTTTAACGAGTTTCAAGAGTCCGTAACAAGATGTTGAACTTGTCATTGTGAATGCAAAGGACTCTATGAAGCAGCAAGTGTGTAAGACACTGTGGCAATGCAAACACCAACATCAAACTGCTACTTACTGTCTGAATCTGAGCTGCCTAATGATTTCCTTCTTCCAAGACCTGGGCTGTATTTGGAGGCACTCGTCGCTCCCTGTTTTAACGAAAACATCTCAAGTAAAGAATTTGCATTTTTTAACTCTTTAATACTGATATGGCTGCCTTGTATAGAAAAAAATTGCAATATTTGATAATTATAGTTACATACACCAACTTTCTTTTATATTGAATAGCTTTCATCTATTATAATATACATGTAGAGGTCAGAAGTTTAAATTCCTATCTCCAATTTTAAGGTCATGGAGATCACTTTGCTCTATTTTATTATTCAGTTACTCACATGGCTGCTTGTGCTGAGGTTGGAGGTCGAGGCTTTGTGCTTGGGGCTGGGCGACACCGAGCGTACGTCCTCAGCACGTGCGGTGACATCAGATGTTCCGGAATGACCTGAGCTAGCCTGACCTCTGCTTCGGGCACTGATGGAACTTGAGGTGCTACCGTGAGGAGACAGCGAAGAGTTTGGAGGAGAAGGCGCAGATGCCTGGCTCAGAGGAGAATGGTGTTGTTGGGGATGCTGTTGGGCCATCGGAGGAGGTTGTTGGGGCTGAGCGTATTGCTGGTTTAGGGGCTGTTGATTGTACGGGAGCTTTTGCTGGTTTGGGGGCTGTTGGTGTGGCTGTTGATTGTAAGGGGACTGTTGGTGTGGGAGCTGTTGGTGTAAAGGTTGCTGTTGGTGTGGCACCTGTTGATTGTTGGGGTGATGTTGAGGAGGAAATTGGCTATGTGGCTGTTGATTGTGTGGTTGATTGTGTGGCTGTTGATTGTGTGGCTGTTGATTGTGTGGCTGTTGATTGTTTGGCTGTTGATTGTGTGGCTGTTGATTGTGTGGCTGTTGGTTGTGTGGCTGTTGGTGTGGCTGTGGTGAGTGGCCTTGCTGTTGTTGGTGTGGTGGTATCTGTGGATGCTGTTGATTGTATGGTGGTTGTTGATGTACTGGCTGTTGATTGTGCGAGTGTTGGGGAGATTGGTGTGTTGGTGGGATAACTTGAGAATATGAAGGAGGCTGTTGAGAGTGCTGTTGATTGTTTGGTTGTTGGTGGTTTGGCGGTAGCTGTCGGTGGTTAGGGGGCTGTTGATTGTGTGGCTGTTGTTGTGTATCTGGCACCTGTTGATTGAGTGGGTGTGGGGGCTGTTGGTGGTGGGCTGTTTGTTGTTGGGTGTGGTGAGGTTGCTGTATATGTGGAGGCTGTTGATTGTTGTTGTTGGGCTGTTGGTGTTGCTGGTACTGTGGCTGTTGATGGTGAGGGGGTGCCTGTCTCTGCTGTTGATGTGCTGGATGTGGCGGGTGAGCCTGCTGTTGCTGCTGTTTTCCTAGCGGCTGTTTTGTCGGTGTGGCGTGTTCACTCTGAGGACCTGATGAGCTGTCTGTTCCTCCAACTGCCCCTAGACCTGAAGTAGAGGCCACTGTGGAAGAGGGAGTGTGGTCCTGCAACCTGTACCAATGGGGCTTGTTGTCCAGCACTGTCTCATCTGAAGAGAAATCATGTAAGGATTAGCCTTTCTTCATAAAGTTATGTTATCAAGCTGCCCCTGAAAATTGTTGAACATGAGCATTCACTGCAAGATATATTTGACTGTATTGATATGATAGCATTTGAGAAAACTGATCCTTCACTTGCCCTTGCCTTATTCATTTAAAGTAGAATATTTAGCAATCACATTGACAAACTGTATGAAAAGCCTTATGAATAAGACTTGCAGGAAAGTCTCATTTCAATATAATAAGTCAATAAATCAAATCACTTGAAAGATTCCGACCAATTAGGAAATTGGATTCGAGTCTTGTTAAATGGGATCTTATCCAAGATTGTACTCGGTTTAAAGGCATTTGGTGCCTGAACCCTTATAAATGGTGCAACTTCGATATGAAACTTGGAAATATTATATTGATTGTTGAGAAAATCATGAACTTGGTGACACTTTAATCATTTTAACAATTGAAGCATCTAAACAGAGAGTTACAACAGTGTTAAGAGAAATAAGCATGGAATAATTTTCTAATTTCAATACATCTGTTGTTTTTTGTCCTTCCCAAATATTCATTCCAGTAACTTTTAGAATCCTAATAGCATTGGCTGAATTTGACAGAACTTCTTTCTTTCTCATAACAAAGCTTTGTGTTTGTCAGAATGTCAGAGAATTGAAAAGAGAAAAGAATCTGACAGCAGTGATAGGATCAAATGACAATTGTGATATTTTCCTCATGTTTCAGAAAAAGCTGAGGTTTCAAACTTGTTGGCAAGGTTATAATTCTTTAACCACAGAAAAAGGAGGAATCTCTGATCTCTTTTGCATTTGTAATGTTTTATATCACACTATAGTCACTGTATGTCTATTTATAAGTAAGGACATCTCCAGCATTAATATAATTCGGAGAATGATTACCAACTGAGAATGATTACCTGAACAAATTTGTATCAGCTGATAATGTATTAAAAAAGTTCCTTTTTTTTTCTTAAATTCTATATTTTGTATGAGTTATCACCTCATTGTGGCAATTTTCTAGCTCATCAAAAGAACATAATTTTGCGTAAAATACAGTTTGAAGTGTAGGCCTATAACCAGCACCTGAACACCCAACCTTTCCCACAATGTGTCAATATTGCTGTGCTATGCCCAACCAGCTTCACCAAGCCACCTACCTGCAAAGTGCAATGATTGGGGATGCTGCTTTCATGCCAAAGGAAATTTCCAAGTGATTTTCTTTTTTTTCCTTTTTGTAGTTGATCATGTGCCTAAAAAGCCTGGGGATTACTCTGGTGAACTTTGATCTTTGTATTTTGATCTGAGCTCTCTGAACTTTCTGCTTCCTCCTCTTTATACACACCTGAACCTGAGCTATAGACTGAATCCCTGTGATCTTTTACAAAGCTGTGTTGGTCTAAACATAAGTGCTAATTAAAAGTATGTGTTAGTTCTACTTTAGATGTCTGCTTGACATTGTATACCCAGGCTGTGGGGTTAGACATTGGCTGATATGCTATTCTTCATTGATCTAGATGCAAGGAATATCTAAGTGTCTTGATATGATAGGAAGCATCTACAGCATCCAATTCCTATGCATCTATCATCCTAATTGAAATGAGACCTTTCAGCTTTCAGCACCAAGTAATTTCTGCATTTCCCAATTTCTAATTTGCACAGAATTGGAACCACCAAAATAGAACTGCTGACATTCCTGTTCTAGCCTGTTCTGAGAGGTTGTCAAGACGACCATTGAATTCAGCTTCAATGTTGCAATTATTGCAATCTGTGACATGGCAATCTTTTCGCTCCCTCCAAAAGGAGTTTCAAGTTCAGAATTAATAATGTTATCTACGTATCTGTCTATCCATGGATCTATAGTGTGTAGGTCACAATATACTTTTGCGGGTTTCTTTTACGTATGGAATAAATCGGAACTTTTAATTTTCCAAAGAAGCTTTGTCGAGTGATTCAAGTTTGACATTATCACTGTACCCTTGCACCGGAGACTGAAATGAAGTAATGTTTGTGACCATTCCAGTATAGAATAGCTGCTTTTCTAGGATAAGACTTACAATATAATGTAGGCCTAATCTGGAATTTAATATAGGCCTAATTTGGTAAAGGCTGCAATTGCTAGTGGCAGCAGAACCAGCTGCTGGATGTGTGAGCATTTGGTGTTGCATTCGTGTTACTTTACTAGATTGATGGAGCGATTGAATGGCCACCTACCTGCAAGATCAAAGACTATCTGGCCCAGGAAATCGTTTGGCTTAAAGCGATCGAAATCCCACACGGTGATCTCCAGTTTTCTGTTACGTAGTTCGTCCCTCTCGATGCCCATAAAAACCAGCGTCTGGTGCCACTGCGGGTCTAGCGTCCGAGGGATGTATTTGGTTCTCCTCTTGTTTTCCGCGTTGCTCGAAGTCCCCATGAATACCCTGTAATTAAAGGGGTGTCACATTAATATTATTGGTGATACTTCTTAGCAGCACAATAATTGAGACAAGCATATATTGGGCAAGATTGGGGCTCTATGTCCTGTATTTATGCACTTGGAAGGCTGGTATTATAAGGGCAGGAGGGGGACACAGCAATGAGGTGAAAAAACCTTGAAATTGGCAGCCCAGAGTGCTTTGAACTGAGCTAACCGCCCTTCCCAATTTAAACAAGAAAGTTTGTATTGAAAAGGTCAAGCAAGTCATATAAATAAAATTAATTATAAAGAGAATGAAGCATAACTGAAATGCTGGAGGTACACAGTTAAGGCCTGTGAAGTAGTGGGACTATAGTTTGTCTGCAATTCCCCATGCCTTGATGAGGACCACATTATTGAGGCTATTACTGTGCTATCAGAACTTGCTTTTTGGTCTGATTGCTGTTTATTACTGGGCGATAAAGTGTGTACTTAATTACTGTAACCTTGGCTCAGCTGCATGTAATTCAGACATCACTCCCTTTGAACTGTTGCCAGGGAGCAAGGTGGCTACACAGTGGGTCAAAAAAGACAAAATGGATGGCTGGAACTGTGCATCACTTGGACTTAGATAACAACACATGTAAGGGTATATAGGGTTTGTGTGTTAATATTTCCTGCCAGTGAGCTGCCACATCAATTGACGAAAAGAGTCGTCAGTAGACATATAATAATCATGAATCTTGTGACCACAGATCTATGGTTATCAACCCAAGACCCTGCAGTGGACATATCTATAGCCCTCTGCCTCTGAGCAAGCTGGCTGGTATTTATGGTATCAGGCACATTTCCACTTCCTACCATAAACACACAATATCTAATTCCACGAATGTAAATCAGGGCTGGGCAAATGGCATATAAATGCGACGGGGCATAAAAACCTGGATGTGTAAGGCGTTTAATTCCCGGCTCTATTATTGAGTTATTTTGGCTAAATTCCAGAGCTACTGCATGCTTGGGATGATTCAATGCACTGCCTGGCTCATTACCATCAAATATTCATTGATCTATGCTCACTCATCGATTCCCTGCCCAACTCTCACTCGGCATCAGAATATGACGAGATTGCGGTCACAGCGTCACCGACTGTTCAGCGCAAAATTAGCACACCTTTTTATTTTAAAACATCAGGATCTTCAAGGGTCTTCAATGCAGACAGCAAACAAAGATATGTCAATAGGAGTGAAAATATCACAATATTTCCATACATCTCCTCTGAGAATTATAAAAATCTATCTGTTCTTAATCATATTGCCACTATATGACTGTGATTTACAACAAATCATTAGAACCACAGGAATGTAATTTTTTTAACTGTAGTATTCCCTTCTTACTTCTAAACAAGATTAATAACTAGAAATGAAGTACTTTTTATCATATTTCCATCATCCAACCCCTTTGGCTCTCATAAAAATCCATGGAAGGCAAATATACCTGTAGTTCACTGTGTGCCATACCATCATGGCACCATGCCTCACCCAAAAAATGTCAATACTTGGCAGCATGTCATAACTCTGTTATTTTAGTTACTGGCAGCCATTCACCAAGCCCATGTGTATTTCCAATGTAACATTAATATCATACACCTGGAGGTTTTATTTAACTATTTCATTCACCCAACTCCTTTTGCATTTTAAAGTGGCTAACAACACTTATTAAGATCATGTTAATGACAGTAGATTTCTGTTATTGGCACACAATGAATGAATTAGGAACAAGTGTAACCCTCCATATTAAACTATTCCACTGAAAAATGCTACCAAAGTGGCTGGTTTTA
This sequence comes from Platynereis dumerilii, assembly GCA_026936325.1. NCBI lineage: Eukaryota > Metazoa > Annelida > Polychaeta > Phyllodocida > Nereididae > Platynereis > Platynereis dumerilii. The sequence goes on from JAPTHN010000011.1 coordinate 17,552,123, forward strand.
TTGAATTTCCATCCAATCATAAATATTTTATCTTTTGAATAAGCTGTCCTATGCAATATCTTTGCATCTGTTTCAGACATAAAATAACTTTATAAATTTGCCAAATTTCAAAAACAGATTCACTTCAGCCAGGTGTAAATGGGTTCTTGGCTGCAGCTACAAATGGCAATGGTTCAAAGACAGATCTGGATAACCATTGATGCCAGAAGCAAATTGTGCTCTTTGCCAAGCACATGTGGAAATCGCAGGAATAAAAAATATTTTTTTGCTTCTTTGTTTGCAATATATTGGTTATTGATATGACTCATACTATTGTGGTTGCCACAGACATGAAGTGTTTCAAAGTTTCCAGACACGTGGAGCATTCAATCTGGCAAGATAAAAATTATGAGTCTGATCTCAAACCTGCCGTCGAATGACTGATGATGACTGCTACTGAAATTTATCCATGGTATATAAGATTCAAGTTGCTGTGACGGTCACCATTGTGAAAATTTGGCCTTTAACCCACACTTGCTTATGTTAATGCCCTACAAACAGTGAAATCCATACACAGTAGGCCTACATTTTATAGACTCCGGTATATTTTGCCATAATTATTACTTGAATATATGTTTCTACCATTCAACAAGCATATGAGGCCTGAGCTAGTTAGACGCCTCCCTTTATGGATAACTGATAAAAAATGAGTGTCAGAACCCTTAAAATCTGGGTATATTAAACTACCACATGTAGTGGATCGTGATCTTTTTTAATAACTTTACAACAAAGTGCATCAAGGCAGAGACCGTAAACTTGCATACTGTCGACTGTGCACTTGCATCTCCCTAGCTTCACTGTGGAAGTGAATCAAGTGCTCATTGATGATCTACGTATCAAAGATGAAAATAGAACTCACTTCCGGCCTGGCAGCAGATGAACCTTGACGAAAGGATCGGAGAAACCGTTTTTGTCACGCGGTCGCAGATTTCTTGCCTCAATCACGTGGATGTTGAGGGTTCCATCGTAGTCATCATAGCTGAGCTGCAACTGTGGGATAGAAAGACAAAAATAAGAACATAAGAATATAAAAGTAGTATTCCAAGTTGTCTGTTTAGATACATGGGGAGTTGGAGACCTATACCAGACCAGTAATTTTGATGTGAACCTACTTCACTAAAAGAACTTTACTTTCTAGTTCTTGTCGCAGGCATCCATTAAATTTTTTTGAACGGTTGAATTCTAGCCCAGGATCAGTGATGACATATCCTTGCTCCCTTTTTTAGACCATAATATCAAACAGTTTTCCTGTTGAGTGAAATCGGTAATTGAAATATCTTCCGTTTTCCCACAGATAATAGTAAGCCTAAACGAAACAGTGATCAAATTTAATATGGCTGCCATAATGATTACCATAACTGACTGAATGATACTTTTAAAAGACTCTAGTGAATGATTTTAGATTTTTACCTGGATCTCCCCAAGGTCTTCCTTCTGGGAAGGGCTCTGAAAGGAATATGTTAGTGATGTTTAAAATTTAGGCAAATCTCTGTCAATGCAGTTAGTGCGACAAACAAAAGAGTCCGACAATTGCAATTTGAAATTTAAATTGGATTAAATTGTAGATTTCAAAGATTTGGTTAGTATGGTGCATTATGAAAAGGTCTTTTCTGTGAGTACTGCAATGAGGAATGGTTATCCTAAAACACTACAATAGTCAACAGCTAGGTGCTCCTTGTACAGGCCTATGAGCATGTGCAAAGGTTAGGATTCAAAATTTCAAATCGGAACATCCATGCCATAAAGATGGCCACCACAATAACGTTTATTTGTACATGTTAATTGACATACATTACTACGTACAGGAAATACATTGGTTATATTTTAATTGCAAAATAACAAAAAGCCAATGAACTAAAACTACATCTAGACTAAACATCTATATGAAGCTTGATAAAAGGATTCATGACACAAAAACAGCCAAACAAGGGTAGATGCGTGATACACAGAAGAGCCACTGCAATGGGGAGGCACACCACAGGAGAAAAGAGCGTAAACAAATGTAGAAAGATGGTCGTCTTACCTTGGAGGAGAGCGCAGGAGGCATCTCGGCGGAGGGCGAGGGGCTTTCGTGAGGGGGAGAGCTAGCCGGGGAGGACATTGTGGGGGTGGCGAACATTTCAGGCTGAGAGGAGATCGGGGATGCTCCCCCTGGGGACATGCGTTCCCTTATGTCCTCTAACTGTGCCGCAAGGGCTGACGGGTCGACCCCCTGTCTCTGGGCCTCTTCCACATATCGGTCTACAACAATACGGCATAGCCAGCATAGCACGGAGATACAAATATCTCAACTGTTTACAAATTGACATGAGCGCTTACTGGTTACTACTTTATTTCTATCGCCATATCTCATAACGCTTTTACGCAACGCCTCGCTTTAAAAGTGACTTTTTGGCTTTATTCATGGACATTTATTCATTAATTTACATTGGACTGGAAATGCATGTTACAAGCTGTGACTCCTGTGAGCAAGCAATCCTTGACAGAATTATTAAAGCTGGTATAGTAATCAAACTGCCTGTAGTGATCCTTGTGATTAATCGATAGCAAATGAGGCTTATGAAGTGAGTTTAGTGACATAGCTGCTGTGAATAATCAAATTAATTTTAAAAATTGTAGATGCTGAAGCTGTGGGGAATTGTGATAAAGTTTCAAAAATGTGATCAACTCCGGACATTCAGAACGCATGCCCTCTGGTAGTCAAATATAGTCATTCAAATTTATCTTTACCTTCGACTCTGGAAAACCAAAGCCAAACTGTCGGAAAGCAAAGTTATTCTGATTTGAGTATCCAGTTATGCCAAAGAGAACGTTAAAACCAAAAATGAGAAGAGAAAAAAACTGTGCTTATTGAAAAAGAATCTGAAAGATGAGATGGCGGCTGCAGTGGATGCCATCGTACAACACAGAGACACACTTCTACTGGCCGTGACAGCAGGCAGTTCAGGCAAAAAGCAATGCTCAAAGAGTCAAAAAGAGAAATCTCTAAAAAGTTGGAACTACGTCCTGCTTTTCTAATTTTTTTTTTTGGGGGAAATTTATTAATTTGACGCATGCGTTCTGAGGTCATTTTCTAAAGAAATCCTAAATTTCTACTTTCTAAAGAATAGTTTATGTCATCTAGAATTCTACGAGTAAGAAATGCAATGTTTAGGATCTATTTATATGTAAATTGGCAGGAGTATGTTCTGTTCATGAAATAAAGTGAACTTAATTTATTGTAAGAGGGACATGTCAGTTTACTCGGTTCTACTTGTAATTCAAGGCTTGTTGTATGATTGCAAAATCTTTCGATAAGAGTATTTTTGTTTTATTTCTTATGGTTATATGGTAAGATAATGTTATATACTTCAAACCCCGAGGATATACTAAAGAGCGAAGAATAATGACAAAGTGACAACAGTGAGACTTACCCAGTTCATTAGTTTCTTGAGGTGGTGCTATATCAGGAACATGGACTTCCAGGTTGTCGTAAGATGAATGGCAGCTCTCTGACCTCACCATGGAAGGGTTCATTGCTTGTTTGGTGCCCATGTTTGCACCTCTGCAAGAGAAGGGTAAGGCTCTATTATACAATGCATACCATGAACATCATAATGGCAAATTGATTTTCTATCATCTGATAATGTTCTTTAATTTACTTGATGTTATTACAAGACTTGTCTTTCAATAAGGGTGTTACCTTACACACAACCATTCATTGCAGTTTTATCAATAAGTACTAATTTGCATTGGGCAGTAATATTGGATCTCTACTGAAACCTTGCTGGAGATATAGTAAATCACTTCCCTCCCCAAAACCACATCAATTTGTATTGGGATTCCACCCTCTCCTGATCACATTCCCCTGAATGGCACAATGGAGTCATGATCTGGTGAGTTCCATTTTGTACAGATCATTAATTTCTGGCTTGTGAAGAGCTAAAGGGGATGGAAGCCAGAGCCTGTCCATGGCCCATGCAATTGAGCACCCCATTCCAAATAAGGCAACAAGGCCTCAACAGAGCCTCAACAGAGTCTCAACAGAGGCTCAACAGAAACTCAGCTAGCCTCTATTGTGTGGTGGACATGTTTGGTTGCATGAGGAGAGTTAGCCAGGAATTGGAAACAATTGATCACTCCGGCATCCCCACAAGCACATGAGGAGCAGTAATTTAGAGCGAGCCCAAAAACCGTGCCTCCGGAGACGTGTTGTGAGCAGGCTGCAGGCATGACCGTTTTATCAGCTGTTCCTATTGATTTGATTCACTTTTTGAAACATGACTAGGTACCACCCACTGCCATCGAAGCAAGGCCTTCAATAAACATTTGCCAATGAGAAAGGAGTCAATGCCATTGTAGTCAATGGTCTTGGGAGGATGAGAAAAATTGCTGCCATTTAAAAAACCTTGGCAGATGACTGCTCCTCAATTTGTATTCAGGACTATTTGACAGTTAATTAGCACCCCACTGACATGCTGCCACTCAAACAGTAGACCTGATTGATGACAACAATGACACCTTCCCAACAGCTCCCATCACCTATTTTATCCTTATCCAAGACATTATATTCGTTATTGCGGTGACAATTTGCCACTCGACGTCTTCTTGGGTTGTGAGTTTTCGTTTATCTTAACAGGACGCAAGTTTAGGAATGAATTAAATGCAAAGATAAGGAATGTAAATCAGTTGTTTTCCCAGTGAAAGTTTTAAAGCCTTGTGCTGAAGTATATTGTGCTTACGACTCAAAATATACAAGACAGTATAATGCCCAGTATGCAAGAACCTCTCATTTGTCAGAGTAAACGCTTCTGATGAAACAGGTTTTTTAACCCATAAGGAATTTGCTATAGAAGTTATCTTACAAGCCTCTCCTTTAAACTTTTGTTTTAAGAAACAATTAACTTCAGAAATCTAGGAGGATGTAAGACTCTTTCCAACCAAGTTATCATGTTGCCTTTTAAATTGTGTTTTCACAAACAACATTAGCTCAAGGACTTTTTCTAAGAAATAAAATTCCAAAAGACTTGCAGCCACTTATTAGCTTCCTTTAAATTTAAGTTTCTTGCCATAAGAACTATAAGAGTGCACTGCCAGCCTGCTCCAGATTCATCATTGGTGGTGTTGTTCCAGACCCTTGACCATCGGTCAGAAACCTGATCTTGACTACAAAGGATTTTTTAACCTGGTCAAGGTGGAGGCAGGAGAGGAGGTCTGCCAGTAAAAGCAAATAGTCCGGTGGCTTAGGGACAATTTTTGGGTGGATCGTTACAAGTGTGATAAAAGCACCAAACTTCCCAGATATGTTCTATAGGTCATTTCTGATGATTTCAGTCGAGGAGCCCTTTTGAAATATCATTATGTCAGAATTTAGGCCCATTTTTTGAAAACCGCGGAAAAATGCATTATTTTGCTTCCGCGTCAAAGAAACGAACGCTTTTATCCCATTTTTTTACTCAAATTTCTTCCTATATATACATATTATACATCAAAAGAAAGCTTAAGATCTCCTCTTTCCAAATATGTAATATGTTTGAGGGTTAGGTGAACTTATAGGTCACTTATTACTAATTAATGGCCTCACGACGAGGAGCTTAACATGCTTAAAGGCCGAAAATAGCAATTCACTGTACACTTGATTTCATGGCATATTTATCTTAAACTAATACATTTTTGACCATTAATAGTCCCTCAGTTCATTACACATCTTATTAAAGACAAACCATGATGGTTTACACATCATGTATGAATGTTTAATGCATGTGCGGACACGATGAATTTTAATCAGCTGTTTTTGGACAGTGGTGTACAACTGTAGCTCTCTTTCACAATTGCAATGTGGACAATCTCCTTTGCAGGAGCTTTGATTTACTTCTTGAAGGGATAAAGGTAGTTCAGAATTGTTATCCATACGGGGAGTTATTTATTTTCAGATAAATTTCCATGAAAAAACTTTCGGAGACGGGTAAAACCATTTTGGGAGGCCACTAAAATTCAAAATTCCATTGCGGATAAGGACTTGCTTTGTATATAGCAGAGGTGTATCCTCTAATTAAAAGTCACTATATTATATCAAATCACCGCAAATTCAAATGAGAATGCTTCTTTAACAACACACTCACCTGGGTACATAGCATGTTTGTGTGACAGGACAGTGCCATTTTTGTGTAATGGTTAATGTACTTGGCCGTGTCACATAAACATGTACGGCAAATCTCCCCAGCTGTTGGAAGTAATGAGAATTTTCATAAAAGGGTTTTAAAGTTTATTGGCTTAACAAGTACACATATGATATAGAAATTCCTTCTTTGAAATCATCACAGGTTTTATGATCATAGTTGCCATGCAGACTTCTCTCCATTTCCTCTAGAGTACGTATAGTTTTGTATACTTAGAGCATTGCAGCTAAGTCTGTGTTTGAAATAGTAACTGTTGTTGAAGTCCGACGGATCTCAGATCAACTAACCAATGTAACCATTGAGAGATAAACAGACAGATACATAGTTTGATATCCATATGTAGTAGCATATATTGTAAGTACAGCCTCTTTAGCTCAGTTCTGCCAACTTGATTGGATTGATTCATGAGATAGGTGAGCTAGCCGGAGTCCTCAAATTGTACAAACTAAGTCTTGCCCCATAACAGGGACCTTCTACTTGTCTAACACAGACACTGATACACAGGCCACCAATGTAACATCTCATCCAAAGAATATCTTGGTGGCATTTTGCTTGGATGAAAATATTTAAGATTCCGTGCTTTGGGTTTGAACTCAAGCAGGCTAAGACCTTCATAGCAGGCTTGCTATTGATGTAGCCTACATCTAGGTGTGATAAAAGCGCCTCCCACATCTTGGAGTAACACAAAGTTTTGCAAGTCTCAAGAAAGGATTGTGCTCAGGATTACAACTATATCACTATATGCGTGTCCAAGTGCAGGACGAGAAGCATGGATACTCATTTGGCAGGATGAGAAATATTTTAGCTCAAATTAAGAGCATGGGGGTTGACCTCAGGATGTATACGACAACTCTGATGTCTGCCACATATTTCATAGTTTCAACCTGGTATGGGAATGCTTATGCCTGAGACAGTCACAGTCACAGAATCTTCCCTGAATATATATGTGACCTGCAAGTTCAAGGTCGGCCTCCCAACATATTTAGTTTTGAAAATGACTTTTATTCTGCAGCAATTGGCTTCAGAAGGGTGGTTTGTATGTTTTGATATCTGAATTTCATCCTGGGACATGGTACCCTAGATAATCATGAGGCAGAACATCTTTATTTGAGAAAACGGCATTTGAACTTCACGCCATTACTATGAAAGATAGTTTTAGGTCTTCTCCACAACACGTATTACAAGTTCTTGGACTGCTTCACAGAATCATGTAAATAGCTGCGAAAGACCATTTTATTCTTACTAGATGATATGACAAAGAATTTATGGCTGGTGACCTTCAATGTGATAAACCGAAATAATTCATTCTGAGTGTCCTAAAGAAGGTTTTACGGCAAGGCAGCACCAGCATGACAATCTCTTGCGAACACCCTTCCCTCTTTCCCTCATGTTGCTAAGATTCTCACAACCTGAATGGTAAATGTGCACTGACAATAACAGTTGTGTTGAAGACGTTGCTACCAGCACCTGCTTTCCTTTGTCCTTCTAACTTCACAAAAGATTCTATCTTTCTAAATTCACGAAAGATTCTGTCACAAAAAGCATATCATGGCAGGTTGAAACCATAGGAATCAGTCACCAGCATCGCCCACATCCTGTGGTACTTTATCCATGGTATGCTTAATGGCCAAAATACTACCGGTCCATAACGTGGACACAGCTATCGTTGTAATCCTGTGCAACAATTTTGGATGCTCTTTGGGGTGAGCATACACTTTCGTCAAACATATATCCGCAGATCAATAGCAGCCGATTGCTGATGGCTGAGTATTGTTATCCTGGGTCTGCTCCACTGAACGTGTTTGCCTACCTGAGTTCAAACCCCAAGTTGTGAATCATAGATATTATCAGTGGAGCTTGAGGAACAAAATCCCAGCTGGATACCATTTAAATGACCTATGTGCCAGGCAAGTAAAGATCCCTCACATGAAATAACGGTTGCGGACTCCACAATAACAATCTTGTTCCCTCTCCTCGATCTCATCAATGAACCCAAGCAATTGTCCAGAACTAAGATTAGAAGACTTCACTTATCATATTATTTATTCATCTATCTGTCTATCTAAATATAATAAGGAGGTCTGATATCACTGGACTTCAGTTACTTCAAAAGCGTATTTGCCCCAACTCCGTAAGTATATACATTTTGACAAAGGGAAAGATGTCCACATCGCATGACAAGCAAAGGATGATCTTGAAAAAGAAATTTTTATATCATATGTGTACTTGTTAAGCCAATGTACTTTAAAACCCTTTTATGAAAATTCTCATTACTTCCAACAGCTGGGGAGATTTGCCGTACATGTTTATGTGACACGGCCAAGTACATTAACCATTACACAAAAATGGCACTGTCCTGTCACACAAACATGCTATGTACCCAGGTGAGTGTGTTGTTAAAGAAGCATTCTCATTTGAATTTGCGGTGATTTGATATAATATAGTGACTTTTAATTAGAGGATACACCTCTGCTATATACAAAGCAAGTCCTTATCCGCAATGGAATTTTGAATTTTAGTGGTCGTCCCAAAATGGTTTTACCCGTCTCCGAAAGTTTTTTCATGGAAATTTATCTGAAAATAAATAACTCCCCGTATGGATAACAATTCTGAACTACCTTTATCCCTTCAAGAAGTAAATCAAAGCTCCTGCAAAGGAGATTGTCCACATTGCAATTGTGAAAGAGAGCTACAGTTGTACACCACTGTCCAAAAACAGCTGATTAAAATTCATCGTGTCCGCACATGCATTAAACATTCATACATGATGTGTAAACCATCATGGTTTGTCTTTAATAAGATGTGTAATGAACTGAGGGACTATTAATGGTCAAAAATGTATTAGTTTAAGATAAATATGCCATGAAATCAAGTGTACAGTGAATTGCTATTTTCGGCCTTTAAGCATGTTAAGCTCCTCGTCGTGAGGCCATTAATTAGTAATAAGTGACCTATAAGTTCACCTAACCCTCAAACATATTACATATTTGGAAAGAGGAGATCTTAAGCTTTCTTTTGATGTATAATATGTATATATAGGAAGAAATTTGACTAAAAAAATGGGATAAAAGCGTTCGTTTCTTTGACGCGGAAGCAAAATAATGCATTTTTCCGCGGTTTTCAAAAAATGGGCCTAAATTCTGACATAATGATATTTCAAAAGGGCTCCTCGACTGAAATCATCAGAAATGACCTATAGAACATATCTGGGAAGTTTGGTGCTTTTATCACACTTGTAACGATTTTACCCCTAAGCCACTGGACTAAAAGCATAATGCCTCTTGTTGCTAGGTCTATTCAGCCTTGTATATTCAGCCTTCTACTCCAGTCTGCTTCAGTTCCTTAAGAGTTTGGTATTCCAGGCGGTATACTATACTTACTCCGCTTCTTGAATATATTTTTTGCTGCCTGTATTGTCAAAATCAAATGCCATCTTACTTCATTTGTGAGACGACTGCTACAATATGTCATTTTGATTATGAAATATATTCTTTCTTCAGTTTAAAACTTATCCGTATTCTCTGTTTCATTTATCCATTTGTTTCTTTCTTTGACACCGCACCAGATTCCGTCTTCCAGATCATTTATTCATGCATGCAGTTAAAAGAGTGGTGCTGCAATACCCTATTCCTAGATATTTCTATCCTGTTCTGTCTGTCTTTTCAAGTGTCCACCATTTCTAGCTCTCCTCTAACAGTTTTACTGTCCTTTCCTCCTGCCACCTATCCCACCCTGGCCCTTCCTGTCCTCATCTGCCCTGATGGAAGTTGGAATCTGAGTCGACAATGTTGAATCACTGGAATTTTACACCAGGCAGTAAAGACAAGGTGCTGACTAAGCAAAGAGTCTTTTATTTCACCATCTTCTTGGTTTATGGTTTTGTTTCAGTTCTCCGCAAGGTTAGTTGGCTCAGTAGGTCTTTTTGCCTGTAAAAGGGGACAGTGTGGACAGCAGACTGTGAAATTATTGATTAGGATGGATGGACCGATAGATCGAGAGAAAGGTAGAAAGCAGAATAAATAGATATGTATAAAGATGTATAGATAGAGATTGAGATATACGAGTAGTGTGGCACCTGTAAGTAAGTAAACGGGTGATATTTCAAATACAAAAACCAAACTGCTTGTGGGTACATGAATTTTCATCCGACGCGATAATAACATATTGGGTCATTAAGGACGATGTTTGAGGCATGTGGAATAACAATGGCGGCCAATTTCCTTTGCTGTACTCAGGGTTAGGTATGGGTCTAAAATCTTTGATAATATAAGTAATTGAAACACAAGGCCTATGTTATTCCAATAAGAAGGGGGGGTTCACTTTCTCACCAATGATTTCGATCCATATATATATGTAACTGTTTGTAGAGTAAATAAAATGGGCAGCTATTTGTATCCCACATGCCTCAAATATTGTGCTTTTAAAACAATCACTCCATTTGTTTTTTCCTTATTGCGTCCTTGCTTCTAAATTTGCAAGCCGTCTAGTTGAGGATGTTTAGCATTCACCTAAGGGTAAAACATCACCCATTTCACTTACTTACAGGCTGCACTGTATAGATAGAGATAGAGATGGAGATTTTTTGGACAAAATGTGTCTATTGTATTCTGGGTTTTAATATAATTTGCACTCAAAGAAAAAAAGGATAGCCTGATATCCGACATTGATTGTTCAATCCAGGTCCAATCAAGCTATTGTCTAAACCAGACAATTGAATTGTTCAAAATGTGAAAGAACTTGTTTGTTTCATTCCATTTATTGTCTGGTTAAGTCAATCCCTTTTTTTTTCAGTGTGCCTGTTACTCTGTGAAGACAATTTTGGATTGAAATTCCACCATTCCATATAATGATATACTTGCATAGTACATGTGAAAGGGCATGCATTTTTCAGCAAGTCGATTCAACACTCTTGGAAACTACAGTTTCACTCCTTTTCGGCTTACTCTACACACATTTACTCAAAAATGTTTCATTCCCCAACCGCACCCTGCAACACACCATGTCTGTTGAACTTTTCGTCTTTCAGCTCCTTTTGAGCATTTACGAGTTGCAATAGATTTTCATCTGAATGACTTATGATTTTTTTACTGTGGACCCTTTTTGGCTTTTTTATCTCCGGCTTCAAAAGGCCCGGCTGAAGCAAGGCCCGGAGTCTTTCAGGAGCCCAGTCCTTTGCAAATGCTAGGATAATACATCTGAGATTGTAATTAAATTTTGCTCCAGCAAAGTCTGTTTGATGTGGCTTAATTAAATATTGATGCAGACTCACGGTCGGACCACCAGCTCTATCTCTCCATTTGGGTTGGCGATGATTTGTTGCGTTTCCTCGTATGTCTTCCCTGTTAAAGGAATCCCGTTCCATTCCAAAATCTGGTCTCCTGAAAACAAAAAATTCAAAATTCAATGATTATGTCTTTTCTCCAACTACAAATCTCCATTTTTCACACAATGCTTTCGCTTCAAGTTTCAATCAGAAACAAAAGTCTCGACAACAAAAAGCGATTGTCGTTGATGCATGAGTTTAAATCGCACAATGTCTACAGATGGCTGCTTTCAGAACTCCCCGTAAATCAATTGAGAAGACGGATAAATCAGAAATGGCTGAATGGTTGGCACATGCTTAAAGCAAATATTTCAGAATAGAATAAGAAATAGAATTTGCATAGCTGGGATCTAACAAGAGAGTTTTTCAAATCTACAGGTTGCTTGTATTTTAAAATCCAAAAAAGATTCTCGTTTTATCTGGTAATCGCAATTGTTTATTGAAGCATGTGTAATATTATCTTTATAGCAGCAATTGATGCGGCAGTGATGGTCTGAAAGACATTTGCGGAGGTTAGAAAATGTTGGATTTTTTGACGTTGAAATTATTCATCAATCAAAGTAAAAATGCTGCTTTCGTGGAATGGCACGACTATTTCGTCATTTCTCATTTATGGTGGTCCATAATGTTGATTTATCTTTGGGAGTCAGACTATCTCTACATCACATGTTCTAGCACTGCTGTATGAGGCTGGGTGAAGCATACTTCTGCTGTTATATGTTTGAAATATGATTTTCACATGGGCTTGGCTGCCTTGGCAGTGGTTGTATGGGACAGATAAGCCCGGCCGGAGTCGCAACTGAATTATTGAGAGGTCTGAGGCAGCAGGGCTTTTCCCAACACATGGGACCATCCCACAACTGCCAGCTCAATTTCATCTCATCCATGAAAACGAGCAAAACAAATGCTCCCTCAATTGGTCAACGTTCTTAGCAAAATGCAACACTTGCAAATCTGAACAAAATATGAGAAATGGTCTGAAGATATACACTATGATTTGCACCCTGCTATCTGAAACTGCATGGGGTATTGTCCTACCTAGACCAAATTTACACTTTTCATATTGTACAATTAAGTCATATCCAACTTCTTCAGGTGTGCGGGTTCCCGGATCGCCGGGTTAGCTCTACCTGTGAGGGAGCAGAACTAAACTATCGGTTTCTTCCAACAAATGTTTCTATTACCTATGATTTCATAATTGTAGACACTGAGACCCAATGGGAATTTTTTCTCCAGGACATGCATGACATTCTATAGGAAAAAGTGATGTCATAAGTTTTCTGATGTCACTTTTCCCTGAAGAATATGTCCTAGACAAAAATTCACATTCAGTCTCAGTGTCTTATGAAATCATCTGTGACGCAAACTGGTTGATTGCTTTCTCTGTTTTCGCAATTACGTAACAATTAGGCAAACGCACACTCCCTTCCAAACGTCTCAATTAAGCATATTATTAATTGCATTCAATCAATCAATCTCCATGACAACAACAAGAAGCCATTTAATCTCGCCTGCCACGAGATCTGAAAGTTATATTTCAAGATGCTTACTAAATGGTGTTTCCGAAATTGAATGAGATGTCAAATTGGAGTGATTAGCACGAATCCTAATTGAATGGCAGCCATTTTGGTTAAAGAACAAAAACAACAGTTTCTTTTTTAATTCTACATGTGACAAGTGAGATGTTACAAATTGGTTAATTGGACGTGACAAATTGAGGCGGGTGTGACAAACAGCACGTCGGTGCCATTCTTGCCAATAAATGTTTGCAACACTGTTCCAACACCAACCGCTTATCATTTTCAATCATATGCCTCCTTTGACCTGATTTTAGCAAAGCTATTTATTTGGAGGAAGGCCTCGTTCTTCTTTTAGTGGCAGACTGAAGTACAATTCTGAGAGGATTGGGCTCATCCAAAATGGATGAATCTGACAATTTGTGTTTCTCTGTGGGGAGATCCTGCTTCGGCCTTGGGAGGGGAAAAATAAAAGCACCAGTGGCAAGGACGTTGCTGAAATTGCCATTGTAATGCCATTGTAATGCCATATTAATGCCATTGTAAATTCGTTGATATTGCCATTTTGATGTCACTGATATGGCCTCTGGAATTCTCGGAGTGATGAATGCTTTGTGGTTAATTTCACACTCTTCGCAGTGAGACACTACTTGTTGAAATACTACAGATTTAATTCAGTGACAGTTAATTTCACTCACGTCTTAATAAAATTTAATTTCAGTAAATTAAAATCATATTACTCCTGGTCTAGACTGGGAATTTAATTAAGTCCTTCTTATTTCAAACACGTTTCTATTCTGAAGACAATTTCGTTTTAATAGCTGCTGAAATTAAACATGTACTCCACAAGGAGCAATTTGGAATATTTCAGATTTGGTTGTGCTTAGGGTTTTAATGTGGAATTTGATAGGATTCTTGACTGACTACTTTCATATGTTTTAGTTTAGAAAAAATATGAGCTTTTGTCTCAGGAAAGAATGGCTCTTTTGCTCTTATTTAACTTGTTGGAACAATTGAGATGGATGCAGAACTTATATTTCAGGTGACAGTGATTGACTGCATTGTGTTTCCTGGCACAATAGAATAAGTTCTGAATAACTGCACCTGTTGTAGTCAAAACGTTCCTCACACCATAAATAACAGTTTGTGTAAAATTGCCAAAATTAACGTCATCTGATGTCCATCCAAAATGGAGGTTCATATAAAAACCTTTTTCATTATTGACACTTCATTGATTAGACTTTTAAAAGGTGCTTGGCAAAAGGAGACAAAACCAATAGTAGATGATGTCTGGTCCATTTACTCTTTGTGTGAAACAAAACTATTGTAAATTCTGTATTTTGTAATAAAATAAAATCACACTTTGAATTGATTAGGACTGGTGAATTCTCTTACTTAAACACTCAGTCTTTCATCACAAATAGATACAACGATTATGTGGACAGCGTTTCACCTTTAGTTTTATCTATCTATTATGCACCAAAAATTGGCTAAAATGTATACTGGCATTTATATATTCCATCTCTATTTGACATAACATGTACTTCTTCCTGTATATATCAATATTTCCTATAGATCTACTCACCCTCTTGCAACTCCCCATGCAACTGGTCGGCCACTCCTCCGGGGTAGATGGTTGCCACATAAGCCCCCATCTCCCCTCCGCTGCCTTCTATCAACTTTCCTCCTATGATCTTCATGCCTATGCCATTCCCTGCAATAGAAAAGAAAATAATTAACATGTTAATCAAGTAATTAAATTTGAATAGTCAATCGGTTATATACAATTGCACAACTTGCATGTGGCTCTAAGGCCAATACATCAATGGATAACTACAGATATGCCTGTTTTCCCATGTTTCTCAAATCTCAAGCAAATGAATGTTTGTTTTGAAAGTAACCTAATGTTATGTTTTGGCACAATGACATTATACAGACCTGCAATTTCATCACCACTGCATGGCAGTGCATGCCAATAAAGAGCAGGAAATCTGCCAATGTCAAAGGAAGAAACTATCACCATGGAATTATAAGGAAGCAAACAGCTACATTGTCTGTAATGCTTAGCAATATATATGTCATGCATAAGGTGTCCTGTCATCCTAATGATGATTGCACATATCAATATCTCCCTATGATATCATGAAAATTAATTAAGACATTCTGGACAAGATGAACAACAAATAAAGCTTTTGTTACTTATTCCGCAAAGGTTCATCATATTTATATCTCATGAAATAGGAGTGTACAACTTCCCAATATCTTGATATATCCAAGATATCTCTAGGTCTGTCCTTGAAAACTCAACATAGAGTCTATTGGGAAAGAAAATAAGATGATCCCATGGACATAAAAAAACATCTCACTGCTATACTGCATATGGCTGTGCAAGGTCAAGCCCCAAATGCAGGTCAAGGGAATACACAGACAGCTACAATGTAGATGAGTGGCTATGATAACAAGAAGAACATATAGGGGGCATTGCGGGAAATAGTGGGCTGCAAAGTCCCTCATATCTTTGTCTGGCGAGAAATGAGATATGAAAAGAGGTATAAAAGAGCTTTCATGGTCAACCATAGGTGCACTGAAAAAAAAAATTGTAAAATTTACGGTAAAATAGCTGGCAGTTTTGGGTGCCAACAAGTTGCTGTGAAATTTACAGACTAAAGCCGTAAATATGTAGCGTCATTGAAACTGTATATTTTACGTGTTTTTACTGTAACTTCAACAGTTCAAGCGTTACAATGGATGGTGAGCAATCCGTTATTTTTACTGGAATATGCCTGTAATATTGACAGCCCCCTCATTTTGAGCAATGTTTAACTCTTGTTAAAAAAAACAATTATGACCCAGAGCAATTACTGTTTAGCAGTGGAGTGTTCTAAATCACAATTCAATAGATTAGAATATTTTGATGCTTTTTAATGTAAAATCTGTATATAAGGAGTTTTTTTATAATTAGGAGAATAGCTATATCAACACATTTGCTCATTCAGTAAATTAATTGATCTACCGGTCTACATTATAGGAAATATAATATTCCTCGTTTTCTTAATTTTTTCCTTAAAGCATCAGATTAGCAGGCCTCAAATTTTTGGTAGAACATGACTATCATTATTCCAAAAGAGTTATCAAGTCACAGATCTAATTTTGACAAATTTTAAATTAAAAACAACAAGAACATCATGCTTGATTTTAAAATTTTTATTAGCCATTTTCATCACATCGTTTTTAGCACCGAGCAAAATATATGAATATCACTAAAATTACCAACTCCTGGTTTGACCACCTCAATTTATCCATGGCAATTTCTCCTCAGTGAATCTTAACGATCATGTAGTTAAAAAAAGTTTATAGTTCCATGAGTCATGCTGGATACAGAATGTACTGTGTAGCTTGTACAAAGAACCAGCATATATATGATAATGAACAAGCAAAGCCTTCAGGGAACCTTTTTGAGGAATCACATCCTTCAAATTTGCAATATGGTAAAATCCTATTTTTTCTCTCATGAAACAGGAGATGATCATTAAAATTTTGGTTTGTTGAAAAGAAAATAAATTTAATTTTCGAAGTATGATCTGTAAAGATTATGTTGGTCTTCTTCATTCTCTTCCTTGTCTTGGTGTTTCAGTGTCTTCAGAAAAAAGCACCTGAAGAGAAAATGGTCAATTGAGATATTTTCAAAAACATTAAAGCATTCTTTCTTGATAAAATGAATTGATACTGTTTGTGTCAGGAAGAGAGAACGTCTTACCTTAAAATAAATTCTAGTAAGTTGTAGGTTCAATATTGAGGAGGACTGATGTTGTGGCATACAAAAAGATCCATATGGTGTGGCAGTATAAAATGTTTCATATCTGAAAAGAAAGAGAAGTTTATTATAATTTGAGTTATAATTTGAGTTAGGTCCAGTAATATAAATGTCAGTTGGGGGGGGCAGTGGCAGGGTCGCAAAAATATCGGATTTAAATTTTTAAAAATTCTAAAAATCAGATTTATTTGATTTACAGATTTTTTTATATTTTAAGCAGTATGGGGGGGGGGGTCAGGTGTTTTTCTGAAAATTTTCAGATGATCAAATGATTTAAATCAAGCAACCCTGGGTCACGGTACGGGAGGGTTGGGTGGGTGAGGGTCGTGTGTTATTGTGCTCGTCTGTCCCAGAGGCGTTTCTGAAAATTTTTTTGCAGAAAAATCTGTAATCCTGTAGGAGTTATGCACCTTTTGAGGTTTTATGCACCTTTGCAACCAGCTTCAGAATTCTGCAGTTTCTTAAATTCTGAAGGCAGCTGTAGAATTGGTGAAATTCTGCAGGAAGCTGCAGACTTTTTAACTACTGCCACTTCGTGCAGAATTCTGTAGCTGCAGAAGTGCATAAAAACCTCCCAACCTGCATTACTCCTACAGAATTACAAATTTTGCTACAGAAACTTTTCAGAAATGCTGCAGTGACAGAGGACCACCAAAACTCTTGACCCCCCTGCTAACCCCCAAACCAATACACCCCCAAATCAACGTTTTCTGGGTAGCGGCAAAATACTTGTCAACGAGGTCTGAACTTTGCAGATGAATGGCAATAAGCTGAAAGAAGCCACAGAAGTTCAGAAATCTTGCAGGGAACTGCGTAATTCTGCAGCCTCCTGCAGAATTTTTAAGAAACTGTAGAATTCTGCAGGCAGCTGCAAAGCAAAAGTGCATAATAATTCCGAAGCTGCATAACTCCGACAAAATTGCAGATTTTCCTGCAGAAACATTTCAGAAACAATACAGTGACAGAGGACCACTATTTCTGAAGTTCTCCAATTGGCTGCAGAATTCTGCAGGCAGCTGCAGATTTTTTTGGAAATTCATTATTTCCACAGAACTGCAGATCCTGGTGCAGAAACTTTTCAGAAACGCTGCAGTGACAGATGACCACCAAAAATCTGAATTTTGCAGCTTCCTGCAGAATATTTTAGGTAATGTATTCTTTGTGAAATTTTGTAGCTTCTTATTGATTTGCAGAAAGAAATTAAGTACTAATCAGTTTTTTTGCTACACCCTGTAGTAAAAAAGGCAGGTTTTATTAGAAACTAAACATAAAAAACTTATCTATTACCTGGAGAGAGTTCTTATATTAAGTGGAAATGAACATAAAGTAACTTGTAAAAGTAGCTTACCCTAAGTTAGTATTCAACATGGCTGGGGACTAGTTAGGAGTTGAAATTACAGGAAAGAGCAGCTGAAGGATTCCTGAGACTACCAGCACCTGGAAAGCAACACAAAAGTAGCGGAGTTCATGTTTTTAGTTATTGAATAAAAAAACAACATTTACTAAAGCCATTATTTACATCACTTACTTTTGTCTCATGAAAGGAAACAGACTGAGGTACTATAGAGATATTGAAACTTTTCTAAGAAGTCATAATTTATTTGCAAATTGATTAGTGAGATTCCCAACCACTGACTGCACTGAGGGAAAGTATTTTTCAAAAGTTTCGATACATTTGACCAAATGCTACGTTCATCCTGATTATATCATGGTTGCACAGCAATGCACACCACTGGATGATTCGCCTTCGAATTCGCATTGAGAATTTGAAATTTCACAACATATTTAAGGGGGTATGAAATGTTTACTAAAGAAAATTCATAAAACATGCATAGAGCAGGCTGCCGCAGTAAACACCCCCCTGGAGTGGTCTTCCATTTCTTGTAATATCTTCCTTCTAGAATACATCATCAATCTCTACATGCTCATACTGACCTCATTTGCAACAGATATACAAAATAAAATACAGGGTGATCAGGCATAGAAGAGTAGATAAAATTCAATCAGTGATAATGATTGTTGCAAAAGTAAACACCCCCCATGTGAGTTGTGATGTTCTTTATTGATAACTATGTTGTATTGAATTGATGAAGTAAAAATTATGATATAATATTATAAATTTGATCCCTGATTTGTTTTTGGCATTTTGAATTGTTTTACCCTATATTTGTAAGGTTTGTGGATGGACAGTATCACAAAATCGACCAACTTTAATAAAATTGTAACAAGAATCTGCTGATTCAATTGGTGGCAAAAACGGCTGCAAAGAGAATTGATTAAGTTTATCGTAATGTGGAATACTTTTACCAAATTTCGTAACTCTAAGGGATATATTGAGGTCACAAATGGACAGTTAAAGAATGACGAAAGACGGCTGCCAAAACGGCTGTCACAAATTCGCCTTCATCTTGAATTTATCGTCATGTTAACAAACAATACCCACAGGCCAAGGTCACATTTGGCAGTTCAGGAAAGATGGCTGCTAAAGTGCCCCCTATCTTGGATATCTCGACATGTTCCCAATTCATACTCACAGGCCAATACCTGTACTTAATTTCAACTGTAAGCCAGATATAAAGGTCACAGTGGGCGGCAGATCAACAATGGTCGCCATTTTGAAGTGGCCATTTTGGCAGCTATCTTGGATTTCTAAGAAAGCAGAAGAATGAAAAGGTGTGCACTTGTTGTAACTAGTAAAAAAAAATTATTGAGTAGCCTAGCCCTCTGAGGTGACCCCCAGCCTGGTAGTATAACTTAGCAAAAGAAAATTCCGCGAGGAATCCCTTCAGGTCACCCTCTCAGGCCTTGTAAAATATACAATTTTAAAAGTACCTCTGCCAAAGGCTGCCAAAGGTGACCCTAAGGGGCCAACCAGATGATAGTTGGCTATGGATTTTAACCCCGAGATGAACTTTTTTTTCGTACGCATCGCGGAACAATTTTTTTGCTTGCAAACGCCCGACAAATTTTTTATCGGAATTTTAACATTACAGTACCCTAGCTACAGGTGGAAACAAACTTCTTTTTTATTTCCATTTGCTGAACAAACTTTTTTTAGTGTCAAGTGGGAAACAATCTTTTTTTTTCACCAAATATCCATAACCCCCCCCCCTCAAGATCATCTGGTCGACCCCTAAGCCTAGCAATATAAATAGCAAAAAAAAACAATTTTTTGTGAGTACTCCCCCAAGAGATGACCCCTTGGGTCTTGTTGAATAAAGTACCTCTCTCCAAGGTGACCTCCTGTCTAGCGATAAAACTAGCCCAAAAAAATTATTTTTTTGCGAGTACCCCCCGGAGATGACACCTCGGGCTTGTAAAATATAATTTTGAAGTACCTCCCTCTGAGGTGACACCACCTAATAACTAGCAAAAAAAAATTTTGTGACTATCCCTCCTACCGCCCCCGAGTTGACCCCCTGCAGGCCTTGTTAAAATTAAAATTTTAAAAGTAACTCCCTCTGAGGTGACAATATAACTGGCAATATAACTAGCAAAAAATAAAAGTTTTTTTGCGAGAATCCCCCCTCTGAGTTGACCCCCCTCCAGCCTTCTATTAAATATAAAATTTTGTGTCCCTCCCTGAGAGATAAAATATATAAAATTTTAAAAAGTAACTCTCCCCGAGGTGACCCCCAACATAGCAATGTAACTAGCAAAAAAAAAAGTTTTTTGCAATTACCCCCTGAGGCGACCCCCCAGAAAAAAGTGCCTCCCCCCAGGAGTATCCAAGCCTAGTAATACAACTAGCAAAAAAAAAACAACAATTTTTTTTGCAAGAGCCCCCCCCCTTAGATGACCCAACTGTTCACAACATGTATCCCTATTGGCTAATATGACCACACCCACCATGTCCCATATCCTGATTAGCTCTGAACCGCCACACCAACTAAATTATAAAACACCTTTCGATCCATCACACCTTGCCACATGCTCTCAAATTAGCCCACTTTAATTGCTTTTAACTATAAATTCCCACACACTCAAACCTCCCGCACTATGACCAAAACTGTCTTGCTGTCATTATGCAACACACCTTCAAAAGTCAACCAAACCCCAAAACCCAATTAATGGAAAAGGTGGCAAACTTGCCACCTAAAAATCAAATAGATAAAAGCAAATATCTAATGATGTTGATACTCTGCATTTGTGAAGTTTTGAGGTTGAATGGGATACAGAAATATTTTTGGGACCTAATTACATGTCGTCCCTAATTACTCATCCACATCCCCAATAGCAGTGTCAGAATGAACTGGCATTGAGGTTTGGATACTCTTTCCTAGATAAGCCCCCCCCCCCCCCATAAAGCAAGAAATGTGCTTGACAGGCAGGGACACCCAGACACTACCTAGAAAATGTTTTGGGTTTAGTTTCTGCAGCAGAATTTGAATTTCTCAAAATATTCCCAATCCATACCCACAGGCCAATGCTTGTACCAAATTTCATAACTCTAAGCGAAAGATCAAGGTCACATTGGGCAGTTCAAGAATGCCGGCCATTTTGTAGAGACCATTTCGTCAGCTATCTTGGATTTCTTGAAATGTTCCTGATCCAGACCAAATTTCATAACTCTATGCAAAACATGAAGGTCATAATGGGCAAATCAAGAATGAAGAAAGATGGCCGACAAAATTGCGGCCACCTTGGATTAATCGACATGTTCGCAATCCATACCCACCTGTACTAAATTTCATAACTATAAGCGAAATATTGAGGTCATAATGGCAGTTCAAGAATGCCAGCCATTTTGTAGTGGCCATTTCGGCAGCCATCTTGGATTTCTTGACATGTTTCCGATCCATACCCACAGGCCAAGACAGGTACCAAATTTCATAACTCTAATAAGCAGAATATTAAGGTCACAATGAGCAGTTCAAGAAAAAAGATGGCCACCAAAATGGCCACCACCTTGGATTTCTCGACATGTTCCGAATCCATATCCACAGGCCATTGCCTGTACCAAATTTCATAACTATAAGCGAAATATAAAGGTCACAAATGGACTCTTATACCAACCTGAACCGGGACAACGACGTCACCAATAACGATGACGATGATTGAGTGACGACCATTGCTCTTTGTTTTCAAAGAAGACAGATGAGCTGAAAATGGAATAACACAAATCAATTGCTGGGGATTTAAAATGTGGTTATTTGTCTTAGTTTAGTGAGATGATATCCACAATGCAGGCATCCAAATTTTAACAGTTTAAGGCGGGGTACAAATAAAAACATAGTGCCTGTCATAAACACAGGGGATTTTGCGCTAATTTGTATTGATACGTTATAACTAATTTTATTATACAAATAGACAAACTTGGCACAGAAGCCCCTGTGGTCATAAACCTCTGATTTTAGTGAGCCATATCCAAAGTGAAGCATCAAAGAACTGTGATTAGAACGTAACAGGTGCAGCAGGTTCAATAAGCCGTTCAAGTGTTCTGTGCAATGAATTTGTCAATTTTTACCTTCAGCGAAAGAAATTCGAAGGAGGTATTGTAATCATTTGGGTAAAATGTTGTCCGGCGGGCAGCAGGAAGATTAGGCCGTGAATGGGTCGTTTCTAGGCCAGTACTTGGCCTCCATTGAATGTACACGGAAGAAATTTGGTACACATATAGCCTGTAAGGTCTAGTTGTTACTTTTGTGGTCTGATGCATAAGATATTCTATACTTTTTGATATAATTAAAAAAAATATATATAGAAATTATTTGTGTTTCCGGGCCAAGACTCAACAACTATTGCATGTGCATGGATGAAATTTGGTGCAGATGTGGCCTATATGGACTAGTTGTGCCTTTTGATGGTCTCATTGATAGATATTCTATACTCTTCAAAAAAAAGGAGAAAAATTATAATAAATTTTTGTTTTTGTTTTTCGGGCTAACACTCAGTCACATTGCCTGCATGGTCTAGTTGTGCCTTTTGAAAGGTCTGGAAAATATTATATACTTTTTTAAATAAAAAAAAGAAATTTAATCTTTGTTTCTGGCCCAAGACTCGGGTCACTATTTAAGGTTTGGTACACATATGACTCATATGGTCTATTTGTGCCTTTTCATGGTCTGACTGATAGATATTCTATGCTTTTTATAATATTGAGAACAAATATTAAAAGTAATTGTAATCTTCTAAAGGTGTTATTCACTGAAAGTTTGCTGCCGTGCAAGGTATGTTTTTTTATGTTTTCTCAATATTTCATAGAGCATCAAATATCCATAAATCAGGCCATCAAAAGACAAGTTCACGATATAGGCTAAGGCTATATGTTACACCAAATTTCATCCATCAACATGCTATTTTGGCTGATTCTTAGGCAAGAAAAGAAAAAAAAAACTTTCAATATTTTTTTCATTAGCTATATATATATGGTTCCCATCAGTGAGACCACCAAAAAGCACAACTAGGCCATAAAGGCTATATATATCTGTACCAAACTTCATCCATGTTCATGAAATAGTGGCTGAGTCCAGGCCCAGAAACTTTAAAACGATTTTATATATTTTTTCAGAAATTTTTTAAAAAGTATTGTTTTACAATATTCATTAACCAGACCAGCAAAAGGCACAACTTGGTCAGATAGGTTATATTTGTATCAAATTCCATCCATGTACATGCAATAGTGTTCTGAAAACAAAATGAATTTTTTTTTTTGTAATTTTTATAAAAAGTAAAAATATTCATCAATAAAACCATTAAAAGGTACAACCAGGCCACATAGGCTATATGTATACCAAACTTCATCCATGTAGGCCTACATGCAATAGTGGTGGAGTTTTGCATGGGAACAATCTACCTGCCTACCAGGGACGGACGCAGGGGGGGGGGATGGGGGGGATACATCCCCCCCCACCAGACCAAAATTTATATATTTTTACATGTTTATTTTATCAGCACGTAGTCGCGTCATGTCGTGAGCCATGCGTTCCGCGACGCGATAGCCCGATAGACCCCCCCACCGGAATTTTCTGGATCCCCCCCTGCTGCCTACCTTCCAAACACCCAGCTGCATGCCCACAGGACATGCGGAAAGACAAAATTTTTCAAAAGTGATTACAATACCTTCAAATTTAATTCAATGCAGGTTAAAAGCTTTGCACTATAATAACCATCTTTTATCAAAATTTTGAATAAATCTGTACCACTACTACATGTGTGGTTGCCATCTGTCCCTTAATGACCAGTCAGTACACAAATACAGGACGAAAAGCCCTATCATCCATCCAACTGGTAACCCAAACATCACAGTAATGACCACCAAAACTAACCTAAAGAAGTGTGTATCCACCGATTTTCCTGTCAACCAAGCATGGCCAGCTCCTGAAAGTAAAACATAGGTATTGCCATTTTCTTCAATCTTCAAAGAAATTGAATAATGGCCTCAAGGTCAAAATCAAATTTAGAGAGCTAATGTATAGGCCTAATTAACTTCATAACTTGAAGAATATTAAGTTAAGATTTAAATTGACAAATGCGTATTTGATGTTTGTGCAAAGACATGACGAATAGATTATAGAAACTATTAAGCCATGAATGTCTAATAATAGGTGTAGTAGGCATACATAGCATTATACAGATATAGATATGTACAAATATATGGAATATATAATCATATTATGATATCAATTCAAAATTAAAAAGCTTTTAAAAGAGAAATACTTATCTTAAAGGAGCATTAACAGGTTGTTTTATAATTAAAACCTCTTGTGCATGTGCTTTTCTTCAATGTTTAACCTGTCCTGAGTCCTTAACTGCTGTCTATTAGCACTTGAAACAATGTAACCTATATACTTGCCTTAATTGTTTCAGTTAAAACTCTTGCAACGAACGTGTGAAAAACTGACAAACAAAAAGGAAGACTCTACAGATTACTTCTGTATAAATTGTTATCCATGCAGTTTTAACAGAAACTTGCCACACTGCTAACAGCACTTAACTGTTGTATAATTACAGATTTAATCTGTATTTTGTACAGTTGCTGTAGTTTAAACAGAAACATAATGTTCCACTAACAGGACTTAACCATGGTCCAGAATGACAGATGAAATACGTATGTTTTACGGCTCATGTAGATTTTACAGAAAGGTTCCACTCTGCTGACGGTTTTTGACTGTAGTATGTATGATGGCTAAAACTACGTAAAGTTAACAGGATTGTGGCTGTCTTTTTCACAATCTTTTTTTTCAGTGTGAACCTCCCGAGCAGAATACCTCTTTATTCCCAAACCACTTGCACCAGAAAGCCACCCCAGCTAATGCCTACCAATGCCTTGTTCTGTAAGCCCAGCATGCATGAAAAGCTCAGCCCGATGCACTGGCTGTTTGCAAAAAGCAATTTATAATCACCAGTTTATTTCAGATCCTGCTGCAGGCAAGTGTCAATAGATAGGGCTTAGAGACACACCGGCAGTACAAGGGGTACAAGATTGTGGATACCATGTTCATAAAGGACACCTAATACCTCTGTCTCTTCACTTGGTATTCACTTGGTGCAATGGGACTTGCTTTCTTGTTGTCTTTGTCCCATCGAGTTCAGTTTGTGAAAAACATTATTAATACAATAAGCCTTGCACATCAGATGGATTTTGTAAAGAATATTAGAACATTTTCAAGAAGAAGGAGAATCTTTTCAAGGTCATCATATTACTGAAAACTTGATGATGCATGGGATTCTTGAAACGATGTAATAACTGGCTGACCTTCAAAATCAGCTAAATGCAGACAAAATGGAGTTTTGCAGACTCAAGAAGGGCAGAATACACACCAATGTGATCAGTTACCCTTTTTGGTTCAATCTGAAATAAAGCCCAATTAACCCAGAAGCTTTAAAACAATAATGCTGCACAGAAAATCAGATATTTGGTCTAGTAGAGATACCTAAGTTTCTGAGCAACAAAGTGAAGAATGCCTTGTTTAAGAGAGGCCCCCAGGAACAGCCATTTGTAAGCTGGTGCTGTCTTCTGTCTAGCAATGGATGCCAGTGCCTGCCTTTATCATCAAACTGTCTTCCCGCTGTCTCGTATTATCACTCATCTTAATGGCATGTTTAAGGCCTCCTCTCTCCCCTCATCATAATTCCCGTTTAATTAAAAAGTATGTCCAACCCACAGCAGACAAGGGCTGACAAGGGACATTACCCAGATTTTGATGTATTGATCATTGATGCTCAGAAAAATCCTCTATTGTTCTCCATCAAACAGCTTTGCTGTTGAAACATAAAATTTTCCCTAGTTATGTTTTAGTATTCTAGTTCATTATGAGATGGTTGTGAAAAAATGACATGATTTTCCGCATTGCTTCGTCAGAATGAGATTTTGTCATCAAACACTGAGGCTTTTGCAGAGCATAAAATTATTCCTTATTTTCGCGAAGCAATAAAATTGAAATTTTCTCCGGAATTCCATTTTTTCTCAAGCAGTTTCTTCTACAAAAAAATTGAAAAACAGCATGAGATTTCCAAATGACAAATAACATCTTAACATCATTATCTTCAACCATGTTAAATCTCAAGGCAAAGCTAATGTCTTGGACTTGGTGTCTAAAACAATTCCTTGGAAAACTCGGATATGTACATGAATTATTCACAAGTTTCACAGTCACAGCCGACTTTCTGCCAGAGCAAATATAAGGTTAAAAGACATGAGAACCTTTTTCTGTAGCTTGTGTGTTAACATTTTCAGCAGCTAAACTTTAGCCTAAAGTAACTTGCATTTATATAAGGAATGCTCACTACAGTATCGAATAAGAACTTAGATTTAGCCTTGCCAGACAAATTAGTATCGCATCGCACCCAAACCATATATAAATTTGTCCTCGTTATTGCATATCTATGTCAGATGTAGATATTCCAGTGCTATATTGGTCAATCGTTTGTCAAATCAGGGAAATAAATAGCTGATTAGTTATTGCACTTATTGCCCCATATATTTTGTGGCTTCCGTATTTAGATTATCTTGAAGCCATATGGAAAATAACGCTACAAAACATGGTCAATTGTGTCCTAGCTAGCAATATAACAATAAGAATATCTGATCAATATTTTAAAATTTCACTTATACTTTGTATATATAAGCTATATTGAATCCTTTACAAATTTGTTTGAAGTGTGTTCTGTCAAGTGTGTAATTTTACATCAACATTAGAGCCACAAAGCAAGTGAGCAGCAGATGAGACTGGGTACACTCAGCTGTAATAAGCAATAAGACTTTAGACTTGTTTGTTTCAAAACAATATGTATTAGGGTGCATCAGTTGCCCCCAACTTATTTTGATTTTGATGTCCATGTGATATATGAAGAGACTGGGTGTCCTGAGCATACACACCCAATTTCAGGTTGAAATTCAAATGGAAACAGCCACCTCCAGAGCATTACTTATTTCAATTATATTTCAATGAAGCTGAATTACGATATTTTGCAAAATTTCCACAACTCAAGAACCAGTGGTCCGAGAGACTTGATAATGGACTTAAAATGCGCGGAATAAATGAGTTTATATTCATTAAAATTGTAACTTTGGTCCTGGGACAAATAGTTTCAGAGCAAGATCAGAAAAACTGCTTCTTTATTGAATAAGTCTATTTTCGGTTTGAAGCAGAAGTCAGACTGAACAAGATCCATCATCAGAATTTACACCATGGATACATGAATCCTCCGTAAATTAGACGCCAGCAAACTACTCGCTGACCTACATCAAGTTCCATGGCATATGATCGAATGTTTTAACAGTGTGAATGACGCCTGGCATGCATGGAAATGCCTTTACACCGATGTGATCAACATTCATGCCCCTTTGCGAAAATTCAGAGCCCCTAAATCAGCTAAAATTCCCTGGTATGATGACAAGATCGATGCCCTCAAGAAAATTCGTGATCAATATCATCGACGAGCTACCATCGGAAACCTTGCCGACGATTGGCAGGGATACAGACAGACTCGTAACAAGATCACAAAACTCGTCCGCCAAGCCAAAAAGGATTACTATTCCTCAATGATCGAACAAAACCGTGGTGACTCGAAATCGACTTGGAAAATCCTGAAAGATCTCCTTCCCAAGCGATCAGACGGCGGCATTACATCACTCAGAGTCAATGACTCATTGATAACTGACTTTAAAGAAATTTGTAATGTTTTCAACAATTTCTTTATTGACATTAGCACAAAACTGGCAGCTTCTATAAAAGATGTTGTAAAATCACCACTAGAATATTTAAGAGAATTTCTGCCACATGTACATTGTGTTTTTAAATTTACATCTGTCTCTGAAAATGACATTTTAAAGATGATGAAAGGTATACCCAATGGAAAAGCAACAGGTCTAGATAATTTACAGGTTCGAATTCTTAAGATATCAGCCCCGGCCATTGCCAACAGTTTAGCTTACATCATTAATCTCTCACTATCAACTGGAGAGTTTCCCTTAGATTGGAAAGCTGCCCGTATTTCGCCTATTTTTAAGAAAGGCTCTAAAACAGAACCTGGGAATTACAGACCTGTTTCGGTCCTGCCGGTCATATCAAAATTCATTGAAAGAATTGTACATCACCAACTGTATAATTACCTAAATGACAACAAATTACTTTGTACTCAGCAATCAGGGTTTAGAAAGAATCATTCCTGTCAAACTAGCTTGCACAGGTTAAACGAAAAATTGTACTCAGAATTACAAAATGGTAAATTAATTGGCCTCGTTGCATTAGACCTGAAAAAGGCCTTTGATACGGTCAACCATAATGTTTTGTTGGATAAAATGTCTTACTATGGTGTCCGAGATAAAGAAATTAGATGGTTCAAAACTTATCTCTCAGGTAGACTACAAATGTGTACAATGTTCAATAATACATCTGAACCACAGCAGATTAGATGCGGTGTGCCGCAGGGTTCCATTTTGGGACCACTGATGTTCATTGTGTATGTAAACGATATGCCTACATGCTTTACAGATTGTGATGTAAATATTTATGCTGATGATACAGCTTTTTATTTCGCTGCTGATGATATTCACTCTGTAATGACTGTCCTCAGTTCAGAGCTCAAGTCAGTATTTGAATGGTTATGTGCCAACAAGCTTAGCCTCCATATAGGAAAGACGAACAGTCTATTAATCTGTAATCACCAAAAAAGAAGACATCTCAGTAATACCAACTTACTACTCAATCTTGATGGTGAAAATATCGAACAGGTTAAAAGCTTAAAATATTTAGGTGTTGTTATTGATGAAAACTTGAAGTACAAGGAATACATGGATGCATTAATAGGCAAACTAAATAGATCAATTTGTATCCTTAGAAGAGCATCCAGATATGTCGATCAGATAACTAGAGTCACTCTGTATAACACACTAGTATTGCCTCATATTGATTACTGCAGCACTGTTTGGGGAAATGGTGTCTGCAAGAGAGACCTACTGAGATTACAGCGAATCCAAAACAGTGGAATGAGGATCATTCTTGAATGCCACTATCGGACTCACATCAGTGACATGTTAAAATCATTAAAGTGGCTTAACATCGAACAGAGACTAAACTACAATCTATGCTGTCAAATGTGGAAAATCGTTAATAAAGGATCCCCAGACTACCTTACCAGCATAGCTGAAGAAGTCAACTCTGTACATACGTACAACACGCGGG
This sequence comes from Platynereis dumerilii, assembly GCA_026936325.1. NCBI lineage: Eukaryota > Metazoa > Annelida > Polychaeta > Phyllodocida > Nereididae > Platynereis > Platynereis dumerilii. Next base: position 17,581,603 of record JAPTHN010000011.1, read on the forward strand.
CGGCTACCCGAAGAAATATCTATGTAACAAACAGTCACAAAAGCTCGTTGAAGATGAATGGTACAAAGGTGTGGAATTCATTGCCCACCGATATCAGAGACTGTGATAATTATAAAAGCTTTAAAAGGATGGTTGTTAGACACTTATACATGGAATCTTAGTTTTTAACTCAAATATTTTGAACTGTTTTTATGATTATATACACCCACTGCTTTTAAATTCTACTTAACTGCCAAATTTTATCACTGTATTTATTTTAATTCTAAATTGTGTCAGTATTGTATATAATGTATGTGTTGAAAGTCGTTTATGAGGGCTCCAAAGCCAAAACAGTGTATTGCTGATATTTGGACTCCCGAATAAAAACTTGTCAAACTTGTCAAACTTGTCCTCTGTGAATGATCTGAGGTAGAAATAATGCAGATAGGATCAAAATATACTGGGTAGTGCCCAAATTTTGATAAATACCAATTTTTTGCATAATTTCCTAGTGTAATTGTGTGTTTGTCAAATAACGGAAAAACGGTTAGAGATAGAGGGATAGTTTCAATTGAAGTGAATATAAATATGGACATTCTGCACATTTTGAGCCCAATGCCAGGTCTTAATGCCAAGTGGTTCCTGAGATATCAAGATTTTTTGGGATAGTCCGATTTTATACAGACATCAACGACTGAATAGGTTAGGGGCAACTGATGCACCCTAATATGTATACATGCATGACAGTTGCTTGTTTGTATTATTGTCTATGACGAAGCATCATGCTTTATATATATCGTAGTGTCACTGTCTGGTGTATATCTACGTTCTTCAGTTTCCTCAGTATGTGTCGAAATGATTTCTTTAAATTAGCATCATCACAAAGAAGAGAAAGTCTGCCAGTGTCACAGAACAAAAATGACATCAAGCTGGAATATTGCATGTTGTGTAGGGTAATACAACTATATCTCAAGTTGTGTGATGCATTATGATGTCATCCAAGAAAAATGCTGTCATATCATCCTAGTGGCATCATGTATCACATGTCCTATTAATTATATCATGGAATAGATGTACACATGCATATAATATGATGTGCAATACCAATGTCTATCTGTATATATGCTGAACCATTGTGAAACCAGTACTTGAATGGTTTATTTAATAATTATTATTATTTTAATTTTAAAACTGAACTTCATGACATTATTTTTTACAAAAGCCATTTATTGTCCGCCACAAAATTTAATGAAAACATTGATTTTTTTAATGCAATTTTATGATGTTCCCTCGTATCTCCGTCAAGAATTGAATATGGAAGAGAAATAAATTGCTTTCTTGATCAACTATGGTGAACCTTCTGAGCAGAATGCCTCTTTATTCCTAAAGCACTTGCAAACTCTGCTAATGTCTACCAAAGCCCTATTCTGTAAGCTGGGCTTAATGCACTGGCTGTTTGCAATCAGCAATTTATTGTCATTTGTTCACTTTGAGTAATTAGAAGGCACAGTAAAAGAGAGGCTGTGTCGTGAAATGCAGGCTGGTCTGATCCTACAGACATGAACACCTTTGTCACAAGCCCAGTGCAATTGAACAAGCTTTCTTGCCCTTGTCCTTTTGAGCCTTTTTTGTTCCAGTTTAATATCCAGCTGAACGGGTACAGAAATGATCCATTTATCTCTGCACATCTGAAGGATCTTGCAAAGCAGATTGAGACCAATTTCAAGGTCATCATCAACAATATTTGATGATGCATCAGATTCAAGCTCTGATGTTCCTCCTTGCAAAGATGCACTGACTGGCCGGAAATACAGTCAGCTCAACCACCATGTGCATTGTACTAGCAAACTACTTAAGTCAAAACATCAGAGATTTGGTCTAAGGCAGATTCCCTTAGTTTCTGGGCTACAAAATGAAAAATGCCTTGTTTGAGAGAGGCCCCAGGAACAGCCATTTGTAAGCTGGTGCTGTCTTCTGTCTAGCAGTGGATGCCAGTGCCTGCCTTTATCATCAAACTTTCTTCCCTCTGTCCTCGTATTATCACTCATCTTAATGGCATGTTTAAAGCCTCCTCTCTCCCCTCATAATAATTCCCGTTTAATTAATAAGTATGTCCAACCCACAGCAGACAAGGGCAGACAAGGGACATTACCCAGATTTTGATGTATTGATCATTGATGCTCACAAAAATCTCTATTGTTCTCTGTCAACCAGCTTTGCTGTTGAAATATAAAATCTTTCCCAGTTATGTTTTTGTATTCTAATTTGTTATTAGGTAGTTGTGAAAAAATTACATAATTCTCCGCATTGCTTCATCAGAATAAACTTTTGTTATCAAACACTGAAGATTTTGCAGAGCATAAAATAATTCCTTATTTTTGGGACGCAATAAATTAAAAATTTTCCCTTGAATTCCATTTTTTCTCAAGCAGAGCCTTCTTCAAAAAAATTTTGCAAAACTGTATGAGATCTCCAAATGACAAATAACATCTTAACGTTATTATCTTCAACCGTGTAAATCTCTAGGCAAAGCTAATGTCTTGGCCTTGGTGTCTAAAACAATTCCTTGAAAAACTCGGATATGTACATGAATTATTCACAAGTTTCACAGTCACAGCCGACTTTCTGCCACAGCAAATATGAAGTTAAAATACATAAGAACCTATTTCTGGAGCCTGTGTGTTAACATTTTCAGCTGCTAATGTAACTTACCCGTATTATACATATTGCTCACTTCAGTGATAGATTAAGAACTTCAGTTTTAGATTTAGACTTATATTACAACTATACTATATGAATTTTTTTGCATAGCACCCAAATCAGATATATAAATTTGTCCTTGCAATGTCTCTGTCAGATGTAGATATACCAGTGCAATATTGGTCATTCATATATATGTCAATTCCGCGAAATAAATAGCTGATTAGTTGTTGCACTTATTGGCCCATATATTTTTTGTCTTCTGTGTTTAGATTATCTTTAAGCCATAGGGATGATAATGCTACAAAATGTGGTCAAGTTCATCTTTTTTTAGCTAACAATATGACAAAAAACCGATATTTTTGTTAATGTCACTTTCACTTCAATCCCTCGATTACAGATTAAGACATTAGATTTGTTTGCTTCCAAGTAATGTACAATGACAGATGTTTTCTGTATTATTATTATCTATAACATAAAATTATGCTTTATGTATATCGTTGTGTCATTGCTGGCATCTACATTCTTCAGTATTTCATTATGTGTTAACGGATTTGCTTTACATTTATATCATCACACAGAAGAGGAAGTCTGCCAATGTCAAAGAACGAAAATGACATCAAGCTACAATATTGCCCATAATACTGGGTATATAATACAACTATGTCTCATGTTGTGTGAAGCAATTTGATGTCATCTAAGACAAATGCTGTCATGTCATCCTAATGGCATAATGTATCACCAGCCATATTTTGTTGACCACAAATAAAAACATTTGATGTCTTATTTAAAGTTATGATGTCCCCTTGTGCCTCTCTGACTGGCAAGAAATGTATACGAGGGGCGTTCAGAAAGTTCGAGGCTTTTTTTCATATGGATACTTATTTTCAATCTAGAGCTATGAATTTTTCACAGGATAAAATTCAGCATATTTGGAATGGATTTCCAAAAGTTTAGACAATTTGGACATTTTTAAGTCATTAATTGGTTGCCATGGAAACTGAAAGTTCAGCTTCTTGGGGCAGATAATACTGAAACCATTAAAGCCAATGAATTTTGGCTGTGAGAGACCTCTCTCTATCACTTGCATTAGTGAGATTGACAATATTTGACACAAGAAATATAATATCAGCCTTAAAAAATACTCCCAAGCTCACCAAAAGCATTGATTCATACACCTGACCCATTGAAGTTAATGTTCCTTGAAGTCCTCCAAACAAATCTCTGTGAAAGAATTTCGGTCATCCAAAGCCTCTTCTCCTCCGGTACCTGAAGCTATAGCCCCCATGGACTAAAGTAAGGGAAAACCAGGACTTATGTAAAGCAACATGTCACAGGAACAGCTAGGATGGATAATGCTGTCCATTTTGGTCTCTTGTTCATACTAGTGAATCCATGCTTACACAAGTCCTTATGTAGTCAGGGAAACACACTTTTGCTTCCTGAATTTCCCTCGCAAAATCTGGCATGCAGGAGTGCTTTCCTACATGGGTTCAGTGTAAGAATACATACATTTGGTGTTCTGAAATCATATTTAGAAGCTAATACCATATTTCTTGTGTCAAATGTTGTCTATCTGAATAATACAAGTGCAAGAGAGAAGTTTCTCACAGTCACAATTTCTTGGCATTCTTGGTTTCAGTGTTACCTGCCCCAAGAAGCTGAACTTTCAGTTTCCATGGCAACCAATGAATGACTTAAAACTGTCCAAATTGTCTAAAATTTTGGAAATCCATTCCAAATATACTGAATTTTATCCTGTGAAAAATTCATAGTTCTAGATTGAAAATAAGTATCCATATGAAAAAAAGCCTCGAACTTTCTGAACACCCCTCGTATGGAAAGAGATATGAAGAGATTTCTTGGTCAACTGCAGTGAACCTTCTGAGCAGAATGTCTCTTTATTCCCAAACCAACTGCAAGCCCAGCTAATGTCTACCAAAGCCCTGTTCTGTAAGCCCAGCATGCATGAAAAGCTAGGCACAATGCACTGGCTGTTTGCAATCAGCAATTTATTGTCATTTATTCACTTTGAGTAATTAGAAGGCACAGTAAAGAGAGGCTGTGTCATGAAATGCAGGGTGGTCTGATCCTACAGATATGAACACCTTTTTCACAAGCCCAGTGCAATTGAATAAGCTATCTTGCCCTTGTCCTTTTGAGTCTATTTTTTTCAGCTTAATATTCAGCTGAATGGGTGTAGAAATGATCCATTTATCTCTGCACATCTGAAGGATCTCACAAAGAAGATTGAGACCAATTTCAAGGTCATCATCAACAATATTTGACGATGCATCAGGTTCAATGTCTGATGTTCCTCCTTGCACTGACTGTCTAGCTTAACGATCAGCTCAACCACCATGTGCATTGTACTGGAAATTAACCTTCGATGGAACTCAATGACAGGTGGGGAAAATATGAAACAAAGGCATAAAACTTCTGAGCATATTCTACTGAAACTTAATTAGCCATGCAACACTCTGTGGCAAACTACTTAAGTCAAAACATCAGAGATTTGGTCTAAGGTAGATTTCCTTAGTTTCTGGTCTACAAAATGAAAAATGCCTTGTTTAAGAGAGGCCCCCAGGAACAGCCATTTGTAAGCTGGTACTGTCTTCTGTCTAGTAATGGATGCCAGTTCCTGCCTTTATCATCAAACCGTCTTCCCTCTGTCCTCATATTATCACTCATCTTAATGGCATGTTTAAGGCCTCCTCTCTCCCCGCATCATAATTCCCGTTTAATTAAAAAATATGTCCAACCCACAGCAGACAAGGGCAGACAAGGGACAATACCCAGATTTTGATGTATTGATCATTGATGCTCACAAAAATCCTCTACTGTTCTCCGTCAACCAGCTTTGCTGTTGAAACATTAAATTTTTCCCAGTTATGCATTCTCATTTGTTACCCGGTGGTTTTGAAAAAAATAGCATAATTTTCCACTTTGCTTCATCAGAATGAGATTTTGTTATCAAACACAGAAGATTTTGCAGTGCATAAAATGATTCTTATTTTCGGGATGAAATAAAATAAAAATTTTCCCTTGAATTCCCTTTTTTCTCAAGCTGCTTCTTCCTTGAGATCTCCAAATGACAAATAATATCTTAATATCATCATCATCATCTTTAACCATGTTGAATCTCTAGGCAAAGCTGATGACTAGGGCTTTGTGTCTAAAGCAATTCCTTAGAAAACTCGGATATGTATATGAATTATTCACAAGTTTCACAGTCGCAGCCTACTTTCTGCCAGAGCAAATATAAAGTTAAAAGACATAAGAACCTATTTCTGGAGCTTGTGTTTTGACATTTTCAGCAGTTAAAGTAACTTTCTAGCATTATAAGGAATACTCAATTCAGTGGTAGAATAAGAACTTAGATTTAGCCTTGCTAGACAAATTAGTATTGCATCGCACCCAAACCACATATTTATAAATTTGTCCTCATTCTTGCAATATCATTGTCAGATGTAGATATTCCAGTGCAATATTGGTCAATCATCTGTCAACTCAGGGAAATAAATAGCATATTAGTTATTGCACTTATTGCCCTATATATTTTGTGGCTTCTGTATTTAGATTATCTTGAAGCCATATAGAGAATAATGCTACAAAACATGGTCAATTGTTTCCTTGTTTGCAATATGACAATTAGAAAAACTGATTGATATTATAAAATGTCACTTATATTGAATCCTTTAATTACGCTTTATTATAAGACTTTAAACTTGTTTGCTTCAAAGTAATGAACATGCATGACAGTTGCTTGTAAGTAATATTGGAGTCTATGCCATAGCATTATGCTTCATGTATATCGTTGTGTCATTGCCTGGCATATATCAGCATACTCCAGCATACTCCTTATGTGTCAAAGGGATATCTATACATTTATATCATCACACAAAAGAAGAAGTCTGCCAATGTCAAAGAATGAAAATGACATCAATCTGGAATATTGGATTTAATTTTGGGTAATTCAACTGTATATCATGTTGTATGATGCAGTATGATTTCATCTAAGACAAATGCTGTCATGTCATCCTGATGGCATAATGTATCACATGTCCTATTAATGATATCATGGAATATTTGTATACTTGCATATTGTATGATATGCAATACCAACGTCAATTAGTGTATGCTGAACCATAACAAAACCAGTACTTGTATTGAATAATAATTGTTATCTTCATTTTAAAATTCAACTTCATGACATCATTTTCACAAAATGCCATTTTTTGTAGGCCAAATGAAAACATTTGGTATGTCATCTAATGTTATGATGTCCCCATGTGTCGTTGTCTGGCAAGAAATTAATACGGAAACAGATAAAAATAGCTTTCTTGGTCAACTATGGTGAACCTTAATTCTGGTAGAGTAGAATGCCTCTTTATTCCCAAACCACTGGCGAGCCCTGCTAATGCCTACCAAAGCCCTGTTCTGTAAGGCCCGGCATGCATGAAAAGCTGGGCACAATGCACTGGCTGTTTGCAATCAGAAATTTATTGTCATTTATTCACTTTGAGTAATTAGAATACACAGTAAAAGAGAGGCTGTGTCAAGAAATGCAGCCTGAAAATTCTTGTCTGACCCCAGAGAGATGAACACCTTGTCACAAACCCTGTGCAATTGGACCAGCTTTCTTGTCCTTGTCCCTTTTAGTTGTTTTTTTCAGCTTAATATTCAGCTGAACGGGTGCAGAAATGATCCAATTATCTCTGCAAATCTGAAGGATCTCACAAAGAAGATTGAGGCCAATTTCAAGGTCGTCATCCACAATAATTGACGAAGCATGAGGTTCAATGTCTGATGTGCCTCCTTGCACTGACTGGCTAGCTTAACAATCAGCTCAACCACCGTATGCATTGTGCTGACAATAATCCAATGTATACATCACAAGGTGCAATGACAGGGAAAAAAATATGAAACAGAGTCAATGTAATTCTTTCTTGGTACATGTATATTCAAATGAAACTTAACTTACCATGCAACACTGTGGCAAACTGCGTGAGTCAAAACATGAGAGATTTGGCCTTGGGTAGATTCCCTTAGATTCTCTGCTGCTAAGTGAGGAATGCTTTAGTTAAGGAAGGCCCCCAGGAACAGCCATTTGTAAGCCGGTGCTGTCTTCTGTCTAGCAATGGATGCCAGTGCCTGCCTTTATCATCAAACTGTCTTCCCTCTGTCCTCGTATTATCACTCATCTTAATGGCATGTTTAAGGCCTCCTCTCTCCCCTCATCATAATTCCCGTTTAATTAAAAAGTATGTCCAACCCACAGCAGACAAGGGCAGACAAGGGATATTACCCAGATTTTGATGTATTGATCATTGATGACCACAAAATCCTCTATTGTTTTCCAGACATCAGCTGCATGTACAATGTGTGCTATCGTTGCCTAAAATGTCTCTTGTTTTTGTTTTATATTTTTTATGTCAAACTTGTCCATGATGTGGAAGAGAATTATGATATCATTTTCTAGACTGCTGCACAAGAATGAGAATTTTCTTTTTTTAAATCTGAAGATTTGCCGAGCTTTGACAAATAACTAATTTTCATAGAACAATAAAAACAAAGCCTCTCCTCGGAAACCTAATTTCATTTCTCATTGGCAATTTATTCTGAATATGCCAACAATATGAGATCTCTAAATAATGATCTCAAAAATAAAATCATTAACTACAATCTCAAGGCAAATTGCAAGCGTGGACATGGTTTTGAAAAAGTTCTTTTGAGATTTCAACAATACATTAATTATTCACAAGTCTACAATTACTAGAGGAAATGTGAAGTTTAAAGTAAACCTACTTCTGGAGAGCGAGTATTTATATTTCTAGTAGCGATGTATGACTCACTTCAGGAATGCTTACTTGAAGGATAAATTATTCACTGAGGTATCTTTGATGCAAGATTATACTGTGATTTGTGCAAATACTGGGAGGATTGTCTTTTATTTTAAAAACAGTATTTTTAGGAACAAATATGCCCATATATATATATATAATACATATGATCTGATTCTATGCTACTGCACTGATAGCATACTTCTTGTAGATGAACCAGTTTCATGCTGCCTCTACGATATCATACTTTGTGGATGATGTAATTCTATGCTATATACTGCTACAATATCACACTCTTCTGATGATATGGCTCTATATTACTGCAATGATATCATACTTTGCAGATGAACCAATACTACGCCACTGTTACAATTTCATTCACCACAGATGATCTGATTCTATGCCAATGCTTGATGATTTTATACAAGTTTAACAGATAATTCGAAACTATTTTTGCTACGATGCCATACTCTACAGCAGATCTGATTCTATGTTGCTGCTACCATATCATACTTGGCAGATGATCCAATTCTAAGCTACTACTATGATATCATACTTCAAAGATGATCCGATTCACTGTAAGATCCAATTCTATACTACTGCGGCAATATCATATACTTAGCGGCAATATCATATACTTAGCAGCGATATGATACTTAGTAGTACAGCACGATTCATATTTAGCACAATGACAACCATTGTTGCCGCAGTGTTGCCAAAAGTGCAAGAGCAATATCCCCGTCGTTCATAAGTCAATTCAGAGAAATTTATTGCACATTAGTTATTGCACTTATTGCCCCATATATTGCATGGCCTTTGTTTCCTACTAAAAGCAATATGGATAACCATGTTACTGGGCATGCGGATTTCATTGTATGGTTCTATGGTTTTCCTTCCTTCTTGCCAAGCGTTATAGTAAATGGGTAGAAAATGTTACACTGAGGCGAGTTATACTCCAAAACAATTTGTGCGATACAAATATTTTTTTATATCAGACAGGAGCTTTGGATGAAATAATTATAATGATTCAGTGGTCAACACAATATTTGTCTGATGATTTTATATATAAGTGCAACGACCAAACATCATCTTGTGACATCGTCTTGTGTGAATTCAGACAATATTTGACACTTATTTTCTATTCTTGGGACTAAACATGCCCTGCTCATTTACCTCCCTAAAAGCCAGTCAGTAGTTAGGATTACTTTTTGGACTAAAACATTCACGTAGGATTAATTAATCAGGATCCCTTCCAGACACCATAACACCAGTCTGTGAGTGAGGGTAGCCTACAACCAAGTCCAATCCCACAGTTCGAATTTCTTTAGTTTTTTGAAACAAGTTGCAATTCTAAATGTTGTCCTGGAGTGAGGATTTCTCTTCAGGGAATCTGGGAAGACCTTGGAGTTTTGTTCTGAAATTTCTGAAATTCTAGCAGTTCTAGAAGTAAAGACATTTGCTTTTCCAGATCTAATTTTAGAACTTCGAAGATACTTCAGAAACTGGCTTGTCTGGATTAGACAAAAAGCTTCCAGGAAAGGATAAGAAATGTAGATTTGTGTTGCCATCGTTACAGAGATACTTTGGTGGTAAAAAAAGTCATAGATACGAATTCCTTCATTAAGTTGTGTTGGAATTCAACAGCTGCAAAATGAAGTCCTACCATGTTTCACAGTTTATGAGCTAACTATAGGCTGGTATCTGTTATTTAGTACCTTCATTTGGTTTTGCTGAGTATTGAAAGCCATATTCTGCCTTTGGTTTATTTACGACATTCCTTGGCCCTTGGCCTCTTCTCATCACGTGATTATGCTGTCACGTGAAGAATGGGGTTGTTGTGACCCCAGTTTTTGTGTCCCCCACTAGATGTCGCTTCCTCAAGGTCTTTAATGATACCAAAAATATGAATAGCCCTCACTGTATGGCATTGCTGTGATTTGCAACAGACTGGTTGCAGTAGAATGTTGAGAAACTCACTCTAATTTTGCATTTACCCTTACAGCTTACGTATTCCCCCGTGGCCTAATGGTCAAGACTGCTTGTCCACTGGCTTTGAGGGCATGGGTTCAAATCTCACACCGGGAACTCACTTTAGTCTGAGCCAATGGGACATTAAATGGAGGCGGGTTGTATCCAGGATTCTATGCTGGGGACACTGAAAAATCCTGGGCATCCCTGAATTAATAGGGTATGTTTCAGACTCCCAGTCTTCTCATCTCATCATCATACGGCGATCACCAAAGAACTAAAGTGCAGCTCCCTCTACAAAAGATGGTGGTTGAGCTGCCCGGCTGATCCGGGGTACACCAGCACAACACAAGTCAAGTCAAGTCAGCTGAAACGCTTTGTATTGCACCTTCATATCGCCAGATTCCTCACCTGATTTCCGCTGTCATCAATTAACGATGACCCAAAATACATTCAGTGGACCTTCATCTCAGCTAGGTGTTGTTTGGATGAGACATTAAATTAGCAGCCCCTGTGTCTGTGCTGGGCAAGTAAAAGATCACCCACATTGGGTAAATGTGTAACATGTTGAAGGCCTGCATAGTACTACTCTCTCTGCCTTCTAATCAGTCAACCCCTGTGAACACTCAGAACTGGGTTAGAGAGCTGCCATTACCATATCTGTGATCAATCTGTCGATTGCTCGAGAGCAGCAAACCTTTTGGTCAACCACACCCCTGCAGTAGGCCTAATACATATAACAATGTATATATAATATATATATATTATGTATCACACTTCTTAAATGCTTGTGGATATAACCATGCCAAGAAATGAGGTCACCTAGGGTTGCAGCTAATCAGAATGGCTCTTCAGTTGGTTTATAGACCTACTTAGGATGTGCAGAATGTAACAGTTGTTCTTATTGGCTTATTTCTTGTAATTCTTGGCATTTCTGTCCATCACCTCAACAGCAACAATGTCATCACCTGAAGAATGGTTTTTATTGTGAAACGGATGTCAATATGATAATGGGAGCAACAAGTGGGTAGACACTGCCTGTATCACAGAGCTCAACAGTTAGGATTTCAAATTTTCTGTGAACCACTTGCATTGCATGCTACAAGTTGATGTGGTGCTTGTCGGAAGTAGTGTAGATAATACTGCAAATGATTTGCAGTGCGCATTCAGCTTGCTTGCTTCCTGTATATTGTGGAGCTCCAGTATCACTCAATAAACAAGATGGTTTGTTCTCTTAAAAGAAGATTCTTGTAAAAGCTGTTGCTATCTGATATACCCGACCATCATAATGGAGAAAACAACCTCCAAATGCCCTCCTAAAATAGAGAAATGTGGGCGATGGTTCCTCAAGTTGCCAAGAAAATACGACCTATATAGTGACCCTTTTTACCAAAGGTGAGCATATTGCACCCTATCCTCTTTCCAAATGCTAATGCTTAATGTTGCTTCCAAAGTAGTGGGACAAGACAAGTCACTTTCACTAGATAACAACTAAAGGAAGATATGCTCATAAACTTGAGTTTTATACGGCATAGTGTAACATATTATTTGGTGTGGCATGGCTGTTATACTCCGGAAAGGACACCCAGGGTTCTCCTGAATAAGAGGAGGAAACTGCTCAACAAGTAAGTACACCCAAGGACATGACGGTTTCTCAAGATTAATTTTGTTCATTTTACATACAAATAATCAATTGTCAATGAAGTGATAAATGCATGTCATCACCAAAAGCAAAAAAAAGTGTCTGCCCTCTCCAAAAGTCTTTAGACATGTATATACATGCAATTTGTGTATCTTATAAGGTCAATTCAACCGATGAAACATAAAAAATGTTGCAGTTTATCGCACGATGCCATATATTTTGAAGAGCACCTTTGACATTCTCCTCACATCAAAGAAGATTTCGGCTAAAAATTCTCCAGAAGGCAAAAGTATAGAGCAAAAACCTCAACAGCAAATCCTTGCCCTTTAAGACCAGTCCCCCTTCTGGCTTTTGTGCTTACAGGCATTATTATAGACTGTACAGCACTTTCACATGCATGAGTATAATCTAAGTGCTTCTTTGGGCTTGTGTTCTTGTACCCTAAGGACATTTCCTTTAGCGTTGAAGGTCAATACAAGAAAATAGCACCCACCTCTGACTGAGCGGTCCTTCGGATCTCTGGTAAGTAAAATCCGTTTTGTGGGGAAACTGTAGACTTTCCGTTCCGGAGGAGGAGGCTAGAAAATACAAAGCAATTATTTAAAAGCATATACTCTTTGTCAACATAAACTATGCTCAAGCATATTGTTGTAAATGTGGGTCGGTGGAAAGAGCAACAATGGTGGTTTGTGTTCATCAAGTATAATTTTTGACTCCAAATTTTCTGTTCTGTTCTTAATTACCCAGTTTATTGTTTCTATAGCAATTGGTTATAATATAAAGAAAATAATGAAATTGATTTATTGGGGTACATTAATAGCACCGTTGTTCATAAATCTGAAGAATTGCATAATTAGTTCAAAACTAGTCTATTTTTACTGGAAAAAATATAATCTTAACATGGAAAGAGGAACATTTAAATATGAATTTCACTTGGGATTTCTATGCTGCAAGGGCTGTAACAACCATCAAATGCTAAATGCTGCATCAACTCATTTGACACTGGTATGGCTATTAGCCAGACTCGAAGCTACTCAACTGCCATTAAAATGCTGGTATCAAGGACGATAGTGTTTACTTTGGAGCAGAAATTACGATTCAAAACACGACTTATTTGGCATAGTTCTACATACATGCTCATGTGGGATGCAGACCAATGAACCACATTGCGCAATGTATGCTCAAATGTGTATTGCTCTAATAAACAAAGTATTGAAATGTTGTTGGAAAAAGTTGTGCTTCTGTTTGTGAACAGTATCTTGCTTCAGTCTATGTATAGCCTCTATAAATACTGCATCTTTCTGTTAATTTGATCTATCTATCAATCAATCAATCAATCAATCAATCAATCTATCTATCTATATATCTATATATCTATCTATCTATCTATTTATCTATCTATTTTCTATCCATCATTTTTTAATCTGATAATCTGATAAAATTATCAATTGTTGTCTATCATCACTTCGGAAGTACGATGTATTAGATTGCCAAATAGTATTATCAAAGCTTATGAAATGCTAATATTCTAACTCAAGCACTCAGTGACTGCAAAATGCTAGACAAAAACGACAAAAATAATTTTTCCTGATCATGATCAATTTAACAGCAGAATGAGCATGGATGAGGCATACACCAGGTGAGTCTCTTACCTGTTTTTTCCTCTCCAGTTGCTGTTTGATGGTAACTCCTCCTTCTGTTAATCTCTCCATGATATTTTCGTCTGAATCTCCTATGCTGGGATCGCTTTCTGTCCTGTACATGGTATTTAGTGGATCTGTGGGCCAAAATGACAACAATTTAAACACCACCCAGCGCCTCCCCCCTCTCCATCCATATTTCCATTTCTCATTTTGCACACAGTGTGCTATAAACAAGACCAGTGCCACATTACTTATCCCACCCTATGAGACATATAATACAATCATTTGTTAGTTTAATATGGAGGTGTCGGAAATACACCCATTCGTGTCACTGTATTTTTCAAGTTATTGGGTGGTTAACCAGAATTAGTGTATAAATAGAAAATATCATTACCTATATAAACGTATTATAACAAAAGATAAGTGATACCAGTATGAGTCTGTCAATTACCAAATGATGACTCAATCTTTCTATAGAATCTGATATTATGAACAGTAATGACCTATGCAAAGTGGAACATATTATCCCAGTTCAATATAAATTGTCACGATAATTTGATAGACTACATTTCCCTTTAAACGCCAACATCATAATTCTGTTATGTTTCGACAATTTTCTGCTTGGATAAATGCATAAGTAGCTTAGCCGACTGAAGCAATATAGTGCCTTAAAATGTGCATGTTATTACATAGCTGACAGCTGTCAAAGCAAAGCAGTTGCTAGGGTCACAGACTCACAGAAAGATGGATATCTCAGTTGTGTTTTACTTCCTGTATTTCTGAGCCAACTTGATATAATTATTATGTAATTAATATTATAGTTCAGTTCTTTCCTTCAGATTCATACAAAAAGACAAGAATAAATACATTAAAAAAGAAAGAACAATAAGTATGAGTGGATTACATACTTATAATTAAGCTTCCATTTAAAGTTTATCTGCAAATTTGGAAAATCAACCATTTTGGACTGGCTGAGAACTTGAGATAACCAGTACACACTACAGAATCTCAAAACCACATATATATGTCAACAATTCAGTATGCATTGTTAATATATCAGTCATTGTAGCCATCAAAACAAATGGGTTGTTATTAAGCATATATTTTAAGTCTGTGACCCCAACAGCAATAGTATGACGTTGTATATATATATATCCCACCAATTTTGAAAATAAAATATGAATAATTGCTTTTTACAACAGCTACACAAAACCTCAAGATGACATTTAGAAGAGATAACTTAGAAAAACAACCAAATCAGGTATATTGTTATAATCTTGACCATTATGACCTGACCCTTTCAACTTGAGAATTCTTGTCCTTTTTGTGATGTTGTTGACATCTTCACATTTTTGGCACCATTTTGCAGATGGTTGGAAGGGAGTGCATACAGTGAATTGCCATTCAAGATAACTCCATGTTCATTTCTGTGTAGGAGGCCTTCCAAGAATGTGGAGGATACTGTTTCAGTAATTGCAATGGATGTTGATGTAATGGCCCATGTTTCATGATGTTGTTACTATAATCTTAAGCTATTTATTTCGCATTTGTTGCCATATCAATGCATTTCTTTCTTGCAGGACATTTGGGTGAAATAACAGCAACTAGAAATTCTGCATGGCAATATCCTTGGTGGAATCAGGGCTCAAGAGTTTTGCAAAACGTAAAGGTCATGGTCCTTTATATGGAATTACCATTGGTAGCATACTGCTGCATAGGTACTACAGAAAGGGGATATGGCAGATATATATAGGCTGTGTAACAAAAGGGCACCTGTCGCTCCTTTCTGTTTCCTTTTTTGCAGCATAAAAGAAGGGACTTGGAGGGCAAAAAATATCCTCAGTGGCCATTTTACAATAAATATCATTCTGGCCAGACTGAGACAGATACAACTCCACAAGTCTGTTTTTCCTGCAAGGAACAAGACTCCAGGGCACTAAAGGGGAAACGGTGGGCTGAAATTGTCTGCACAGGATTAGTTATTGTATGAGTGATAATAGGTGGTATTTCCTGGCAGACAACTTTTACAAGCAGCACACTGTCGTCTTGGTCATCAATTACTTGACAGGAGGTGATAAGAAAGAGGAGTGGAGGTGAAAGGGTGGGGCGTGAAAGCAGTGATCAGCAGGACAACGGGCACAGTACCTTCGGCCTGGAAGTATTTATCCATGTCATCAGAAAGAGGCCGACTGCCGATGTCGCGCAAAAGACTACGTGACTTTTTGGTCACCTCCTCTAGAATGGGCATGGCGGGGGTGCAGTCGCTAGGTGGCGTGGTCTCTGTAGTTTCCGTCAGAATGGGAGAGAGGTCGCAGTATGCATCGTAGTGCTGCTGGTTCACCAGATCTAGGTCCGACTTGGCATGATCATGATGATAGGAGGAGTCGCTGAGTGTGGATGAGGTCATGAACATACCTGATTGCGATCGCTCCGGACCATAGCCCGTGGGCGTCACAGTCGTGTATGGCACCTGGTCGCCGTTAGCCGCCGGAGGGTAAGACATGGCCAGCTCATCCGCCTTGTTGTACCCTCGCCGACCATGGTCTGGTAAGTACTCATCCTGCATCACGTAGCCGCCGGAGTCGTATCCAACCAGAGGGTCATCCAGGTCAGTGCGCGAGGACCGTTCGCGATGAGCCAGGTACTCCATGGAGCTGTAGCTGGGTTGAGGGAAATATCGCTCCCTCAAGGTACCAATGCCTCTCTCTAACAAGTCTTTGTAAGCAAGGTACTCCGCTTTACTGTAATGGTCCATATCAGATATATCATAATCAATTGGTCTAATAATTCCAGTGGATATATTTTCTGTGGATTTAGTTAAACGTTCTCTAGATTTCACATAACGCTTGTATTGCCTACGGAGATCATCAAAGTCATGTCTGGAAATGTCACCAGATTCTTTAATTCTGCGCAGCTCTTGCTGTAAACGAGCATTCTCTTGCAGCTGCTTCTTGCGCTTGTGAATTTCCATTTGCAGAATCTTTCGTTTTTGCTCCTTTCGTCTCCTGTCTTCCTCCATGTCTATGAGGTATGATGGTGACCTTGACCTCGCTAAGAATGAAAGAGGAATCGAGGCCTCTGATTGGCTGGGGTGGAGAGACGGTTCCATGAAGAGATCAAAGTCCATTCGGTCCTGTATGGCCAGCATATCTGTGGACCTAGATATGGGGCGACTTCTGTAGGAATGGCCGCCCATTCCAGAAGCACCGGCATAGAGATCACTGAAGTCAGGGTAAGAGGGAGGGGTCACGGTGCCTGACCTACGTCTGTGGAACAAGGTCCTTGCATTTAATGTCTCTGCTATATGAGATGCTAAAGTTGCTGTCTCCAGGCCAAGTCTACTATGCATGTCACTCTCGAAGTCTCTCATTTCTTCAATGGGGGAGAATTTGGCAATAATTGGGTCAGAGTTTTGTCTTTTGTGACGCGAGCGTCTTGGTGATTGTTGGGGTGACATCCGGGAGGTGATTGTGGCAGCGGGCGGTGTCATCTTGCGTCTGGCCTGCTTCTCTTGCTTTTCTTTCTCCTTTTCTAGTTTTGCTTTGGCCTCAGCTTCTGCTCTCTTCCTTTCTGCCTCTTCCCTGTATTGTTGCTCCATTCTGATCCTCCTTTCCTTCTCCCTCTCCTCCAGTTCTCTCTCCATCCTGCGGATTTCCTCCGCCTCGTCAATGTGCAGCCTTCTTGTTGCTGTCACAATTTGGATCTCCTCTTTTAGCCTTTTCTTCATGGACCTTATCTCCACCGGCACCTCAATGCCCCTGATGTTCACAGTGTCTGGCTCTTTCTTGGCGGGAGGGGGCGCAGGTGCTTGTTTGCTCTTGGGTCTGCGCTGCACCTTTTCATCTGTGCTGTTTCCCCTCTTCACGGGCTGTCTGTTGCCAGTCCTTGGTGTTGCATTTGATTTGTTGGCGTTTGACGCAGGTTTGCTTGGGGGAGGGGGTGCTGGCTTCTTGGTGGGCTTAGGGGGCACGGGGGGAGCACCTCTTTGTGCATTAGCCCTGTTGCCAGGGGGTCCTGGAGCAGGGGGTTTGGGGGCAGGGGGCTTCGGTGCCGTCCTTGGCTTTGCAGGAGAAGAATTGGCAGACACATTGTTAGCTGCAGTCTTTTTGGGCGCTCTTTTAACCGTGTCAGTGACGTATTCACTGTCGTCCTGGCCGGCCTTTTCGAAGTCAGCAATGATGTCCTGGACACTTCCTCGCCGGGCCATTTCCGGTTTGCTCTCTTCTCCAGCCGGTTCACCCCTAGACGCTGATGACGTCAGCTTTGCTCGGCCTCTGCCTGAGGCACCCGGGGTGCCCCCCTTGCTGTCTGTCTTGCCAGTAATCTTGCTGCCTGCTCCGCTAGCTGCCCCTGATTTACTGTCTGTGCGTGATGTTTTCGTCTCTGCTCGGCTTTTTGCTTCACCGCGACCTACTCCTTTTGCTGTTGTAGTCTTGGTGTCCCCGCGACCTGCTGCTCTTCCTCTTCCTCCGCCGCTGGGGCCTGCAGTCTTGGCCTTTCCTCTCCTGGCCACCTGCACTGGCTCCACTCCCGCCGGAATCGGAGGCAACTTCCGCCGGACCTTCTTGCTGGAATCGCCACTGTCGCTCCCAGGGGACTGCAACAAGAAAAGACACATTCAGAATCAGGGGCTAACTGCCATCCTATTATGCAATACATGCTTCTTGTTCTTTGATTTGCCTGATGACTAGAATCATTTATACCAGGCCCAAATATAGCAACATTACACATAGGTCATATGCCTAAGAATAATTTTAAGCTATCATATCAATGGATAATTGCCTTAAGAGCATTTCTTGCTGTGCCATTATACAGGCCTATGGGATATATGATATCTTTCAGCAGTAACCGTATATGTTGATTATGCTGCATTTTCACATGAGACATGTTAGATTGCCTGGTTTAAAGCAAGTACTTGAAACGTGAATATTTTATGTGTATTGATGGGTTGATACAGGTGTATGGCTGTTGGCGGCTTAGCATGTCTCATCCTTGGTGGGGAAAAGGGATTGCAGTTCTGAGGAGGGCTTAAGACTGTCTGGTTCATAGGATGACACTGCAGTATATCTGAGGGTTTAGGGCAAATGCCCTGGTCCTGCTGGTCTCCCCCGGGGGCTGTTGGTCGGTCTGTGCACAAGTTACAAGGCTGCATCTTGTGCCCTCCTCCCAATCCCCAAGAGCTGCAGTAAGCCAATCAATAAGCTGCAGAGTGACAATATGACAGGCACACACCAATGTTTATATGTTGCTCACTATCAGGAGATTTGCTAGTCTCTCTTGGAGCAGACAGCAGTGCCACTCTCTGTATATACTCGTAATACTCCTTATACTCAGCAATATTCATGAATATGGGTTGCCTCAAAAATTGATATTGGTAGGAGCTACCAAGCATGCGTGTAAGAGCCACTCAGCTAGCCTCCAATCCAATTATGCAAATAAACGATTGAGCTTAAGAGATTCTTATGGACTCATATCTGCAAAGGGCCTGTAGTTGCCTCTAGTTGCCTGGGGCTGCTGTTGTTGTTGGTGGCTGTTGAGAGGTTGTTGCTCCTCTTCGCTCAACTCACTGATCTCACATCTGAGCACAAACACTACCATCCACAGAGACACACCGCAGAGACACACAGGGCTGTGATATCTAGCATAAGGCCGGAGCAACGGGGTATTCAATAAGCTGCAGGCAACCATAATGACTGAAGCTGGCTGCCAACCTGAGCTAGCCCTGCTGACTGATCGATGACTGGATGCAACCTACATGATCATTGTCTCATGCAGGTCATATCTACTGTAACCTCTAACATCCACACTGCCTCGACTTGGGTCCTGACGTCATTTTTGGGATCTCCAAACTGAGGCTGCAGAAGGACAACCATGACTTATGATATTGACAAGGGCCACCGTTGAAGCCCAGGATATGACTGGGGGTAAATATTAGTCCTCGATTATTGAAGTCCCACATATTTGCGCTGTCTGTCATATTAGATTAAATTAAGCCCAGCAACAGTATGGCATGGCAAGTGGCTCTATAGGGCAGATGCATCAACAATTCCCTTGCAGATGCTTCCAGCTGGTTGCCAAGTGACAGAATCACTGGTATCCTCAACAACCTGACTCATGCCATGAGTAGACTCAGCACTGACATAATATTGAGTCACTCTACACTGCATCTATAGGCAATAAGAAACCAGTCACTCATGTGATGCAGCAGGTCGTGTGGAACAGGTTATAATGCGCCACATAGGTGGTGCTACATTCACAGATTTATTTACAGAGCTGTAATAGTGTACATGATGTCACATCAAAACATGTGCTGAGATTTACTAATTAATACTCATTTCCCAAGCCCATGTATAGGCCCTACATAAACATTTAGGATTAAAGTCATAATGTCAGATAAGCACATGTTGCTGCAACTGATAGCCGCATCAGGTGCTCATTAGGTGTGATTGAAAACAAGCTGAGATGAGCCTACCTTGGTCTGCCTGGTCTGCTATCCTCTCATTATATCCACGGATGCCTCAGCATGGAAGAGCACCTGTGAATCATTAATGGTAGTTCCTATTGATGACCTGCAGTGACCTACATAGATAGATGACGTCATATATGGGTCACATGACCGCAGATACTGCAATGGAGTAAATCCAGTGATAGTCCGTTGGCTGCCTGGGTCAGTGGTTGCTGCACCAGACCGACCAACGATGTTGATGATGCTACTCCTTAGCCAGTTCAGGCTGCCGCATCGATACACCGAACGTATCGGCGCCAGGCAACGCAAGATGACGTCGTGCAGAGGGCCGTGGTGTCATGGGAAGACCCTGGTGCTAATGGACACACTGCTCATTGGTGTCGGACTGTCCCACTGCTATTGTATACGACTGTTCATCGGTCCTGGGTGCTATCCTGCGCAGCTAGGAGTCAAGCAGGGATGCTCCGTGCCACCGGCTCTATTGCTATGCCTCGTAACGGCCTTTTGGAATAATGCTTGTATCGATCGAGGCTTGCTACTGGTGCTTGCTGCTGCAGCTCCCCATCTCATAGCACCCGCTGGAAGGAGGGAGAGGGAGGCAGGGAGAGATGGACTGACTGCGTCAGAGCATCACCCTGCCCTGTTGGCTGCCCTGCTGGCTATACTCTGGCTATAGCTCCCCTGCCCAGGCTGCCCTGCCCCGTCCAATCAGCACTGCTAGGACCCCGCCTGAGAATGGCCACCTCTGCATTAAGCTTTTCTCTAAGCTCCTATGTCCTTGTTATGTCGTCAGGTGGCAATCAGGAACACATCCTGCCCATCACAGTCACCCTCCCCAGCCAATGAGCTGAGCAAGTCAATGAGCAACACAACTGTCAATGAGCAGCTCAGTATACTGCAGTGAGCTGCCCAACACAGTCAATGAGCACTGTCGATGTGCTTTCCAGAAATGTCAATGAGAAACTGAGTCCTGTCAATGAGCAACCAAGCATGCACTGTCAATCAGCAGTAACACTATCAATGAGCAACCCAACACTGTCAATGAGCAACCCAACACTGTCAATGAGCAACTCAGAACTGTCAATGAGCAGCAACACTCATCAGTGATCAGAGCACTGAGCAGACCCCATGGCAAGGACTTTAGCCCCGAGACTTGTGGTGATGACACCATCAACGTGTGAAACACAATTTGTTCCCTGCCACCACACTGTGCTCAGCCTCCGCCTCTCTGCAAAGTTGATAAACCATTTGGGGCCAGAAACCAAATTGGGCAAAAATGACACTTAAAACGAGCCATTCACTCTGTCAGGCTTTGGTTGTGGCAAATGACAACAAACTGTGATGAATCAAATGTGTCTGCCCCATCAATACAGCTTATAACATTTACCTTGATGGGTAGGTGTCTCGTTAGGCCTGTATAATGCTTACTGACAAAGGACTTCCATAATAATTACTGTATAGGCCTGCAGTGATTATTCTTGTATATTATCGACAGATCGACCAGTATCAAACACAAGGCCTCTGTATCATACAATATGCAAAGTACCACACATAATTGTTACACCAGCCTAATTACAAAGCAGTCCATAGAAGCCTATAAGTAGTGGGAAAGGGAATGCAGCAAGCATAGAAAGCCCTTTTTAAAGCTACAGATCTACCAAGTTACAAATTTAATTGTTTTGCATCGGTACCCCATGCTTGCTAACATAAATGCCATAAGTGGAAATGAAACTGCTAATGATACACCAATTGATTCTACAAGAAATTAATGATAGATAACTTTTAAAGCATACCCGGTGTGGTAATATCATATAAAGTTACTCTCCATTACAGCCTGTCAATTTGTATTGTGGAAAGATAGCACAATTTCTCTATGAAATTTATATATTGTGATTCACGGTAGCTGGGTGAAGTGTGATCATCAAACTTTCAACATGGGAATCATAGAGGCCGTTTGATAAATCATACATATAGTCAACATGATTTGTCATTACAGATTTCAGATAAATAATCCTTTGGCTTGTCAGACACCAATACCCGCGATATAAATCTCAAGAAGTTCAATTGAAACTGGTTCAAACAATTTGTGTGCTTTGACCATAAGAAATCTTTGGCAATTTCAGTGCAACAGTCCACTCTTTCCGCAAAACAAATTGACTAGCTGTAACAGATTGGCTGAACATTTCATTGCAAGGATGTGAACATTTCTCCCTGCTCAGGCGAATGGTAATGACATTATCATCTTATACATTACAGATGATTTCATATTTGTAGACCAAAGGACAAAATGTGAATTTTTTTCTAGGACATGGTATCCTATGGGGAAAAGTGATGTCATAAGTTTTCTGATGTCATTTTTCCCTATAGAATACATGTGCCAGAAAAAAATTCACATTCAGTCCTT
The DNA here is from genome assembly GCA_026936325.1 of Platynereis dumerilii. Lineage (NCBI taxonomy): Eukaryota > Metazoa > Annelida > Polychaeta > Phyllodocida > Nereididae > Platynereis > Platynereis dumerilii. The sequence continues at coordinate 17,604,248 of JAPTHN010000011.1, forward strand.
ATGTCTACAAATATGAAATCATCTGTAAATTAATTGGTTAGAGGTTAGAAAACCCCATCAAACTGGTTATTCCTCCCATGTAATTTATAAAAGTATTTCGACAGCCTATGAAACTTGCTGATATTCCCAAATTTAGCATAGTCAGCCAATCTGTTTCACAAGAGAACTGTACAGTTTTACATGAAAAAAAAAATGCATGCAGTTTAAAACATTTTATACCATGCAGGTACTTTTACCATAGATGTCATTCACATTGTACATTTGAGATTCCATACATGCAGGTTCAGGGAACAGGCTCAGCAAAAGAGGTTTCAGTGCTTCCATAAGAACCAGGGAAAAGCGAAAACTGCAATGATATCTGTGCATTGTGAATAATGAAGCTCATGATGGGTCATGTCAAAAATAACATAACGCTAGAATCAACGTTTCACTGACACTAACATCAGACGATTTATGATTGAGAGGTGGCACAACATGTCATTTTAAAATTGTAAACTTGGTTGTTGACATGTTAAGCTATTACATTCAATGAATGTTGAGTAATGATTAGGCCTATACCTCATTCCCATAATATATGGGTAGCCCTGTCTACAAGGGGACCGCTGTTACATTGCCACTTCTTTTTCCAGCCTTGGCAGATCAGAACATGTGCTGTCATGTGTTGCCACCTAGTTACTAGTGTGCTGTTCCGCGAGCTCCTGCGAGCGGTCCACATCATTTCAGTCTGAGGAACTCACACAATTTTGTCTGGAAGAAACTGGGGCTGTTTCTGAGTGTGCTGATGGCCTTGTCTACTTCCTTAGAGAATGTGATTGCCGAGTCTGACTCTGGTTTACACCAATGTCGAATAGAAATTTTGTGAATGTGCAATGAAATTGGAACTATTTCTTGGGACAGCAATGCTGTAGCATACAAAATCAACGTTTGTGCCAGGTGGCAGCAGCATGCAGTTCGCATTTTCACTAGACTGTGGGTAGCCACTGGCCAGACCTGCCCTGCTGAAGGTCTTTGCCTGCATAGGTTCGAACGCCTGTTGGGGACCAAACATTTTTAGTGGACCTTCATTATCAAAATCCCAGCTGAATGCCATTTGGATGAGACAGTAAATTGTTGGCCCCTTGTATTAGCGTCTGTCCTGGGCAACTAAAATCCCTCTCATGGGGTAAAAGTGCAACATGTTGAGGACTCCACCTCTCTCTCCAATCTCATTAATCTACCCTTCTAGGCGCCCAGAACTGGGCTAAGAGAGCTGTGCACATCTATCTATCTATCTCTCAAACGCTGAAAAGTATTATCTCTTCACAGCGAATGAGCTGTATCATGACTCATAAAGCACAACATTCATGCAAAATGTTCTGTTCTGCCCTGGTTCTTGTGGTATGGATGCAAATTAGAGGCAAATTTACAAAATAAAGGCAAGAAAAGAAGAAAAGATGAAAAGGAAGAGAAAGAAGACAGCCAGACAGAGAGAGGCCAGAATGAGCGGATGACGACCATTTGGGAACAGTGAAAGCCATAGGAACGGCACTTGGTTGTAAGGCGAGAGTTGATTGGTTAAGACAAAAAGTTCTGGTTTTGAAGAGTGACTTGACGTGGGATAACGTGACCAAGCACAAGGGGTGGGTTAATGCATTTTGTGGTTCTTTTTCTTTTTTTACATTAGGGTGAAAATCATCATATAAAAGACATCCACACCGCCACCAATGACGTCACCATCAGATGACATCACACCAACCTTAACGCTTCCGGATCCTGGTGTAGATGGCGTTGAGTTGCAGCTATTATCCGCAGCAGGAAGAGCAGCGGCTGAACTTGGAACTGCAGCAGTGTTGGAAGCAGCAGTGCTTGGAACAGCAGTTTCAGTAGAAGCAGCAGCAGTGCTTGGCTGTGCAGCAGCAGGCTGGGTTGGCTGTGCTGTTGGTGGAGGTGGTGCAGCTGCTGGCTGGCTCTCCACTGCTGTTATAGGTTGCTCACCACTAGAGGACAGCAGTAGGCAAGGTGCACCATCACTAGAGGGCGACGTGATCGTCATAGTCATTGTGGAAGAGATGCCTGGGGTCACATGGGGTTCATCGTCTGCTATGTCACACAGATTGCTGGGCTTTGAAGTTGTTCGCACCATGGACATGACAGGCACATCTTCATCCGACAAAGCAGCAGCCGCAGCCGTCGCAGCTTCCATTTCCTCAAAGTCCTCCCCATCATCGTCTGCCCAGGGGTCCTTTTCCGGGGATGGTCTCCAGAACCGAGGGGCCACCTTATCCGTCTCCAGGAACTCAATGTGTTTGATACCTGGTTGAAACTCAGGCGGTGGCGGTCGGCCAGATGAGTGCTCCGGCTGAAGGAGATCTGGCAACGACTCGTCGGAGTCCCCAGTGGCTTTTAAGGTTGACGGTGACTGGGGCTTGGGGGGCGTCAGGTCATTAGATGGCGGTGTGACAGGGGAGGGGTACATGTAAGCCGTGATGGCGGGGTCTGTTCCATCCTGGTCAGGGCTGAGCTCATGATCTGCTAGACAGCGAACATGTGGAGACACGGGTGAAATCATCACTCTATAGTGCGGGGACAGGTTCCTCTCCTCCTCGCTATCTATCTCTGTTATTCTAAGGGGATGAGGTTTTACCTTAGAGTCCCTTTGATCGGGTGGCATGTCCTCATAGAGATGCTCACTCGGTCGATCAGCGGGTTCATTTCTTGTGTCTTGTGGCAGACCTGTCCCTGGTGGCCCAATGTGTCTCATTTCCACATCTGCTGGTCCCATTCCTTGTCCCATTCCTTGTCTTGTTTGTGTCATCTCCTGCTCCATCTGTCGCATCTCATAGGGGACCTGTGGCACTTGGCCCATGTCTTGTTTCGTATCAATATCCATGGGTGTCTCCCTGTCCATCCTCATGTCCCTTTCTAAATCTGCCACTCGTTCGGGGTGCACTTTCTCCTGGACCGGCTGATAACTTCTTTTTACGGTGGCTGTTGTCCTCTCATAATCTGGCAGATCGTAGGCTTCCATTTGGTCGTGTCTGTCCGTGCCTGTCTCTGATATATCTCTGGCAGGTCTGATGTGTTGGCCCATTTCCCTGGCTTGCTGCTCGGCCTGTTGATCAGCCAGAACCAGTAGCTGGTTATCGAGGTTCTCTGTGTCGTCCATGCGACTAATGTCTTCCACACATGAGAACCTGCGAAGTGGCGATTGCATGCCACTTTTCTCTGGCTCTTTATCAGGCAGAGGAGCTATTTCCTTCGCCCTCTCTTCCAACCCTGAGTTCAACTTTTCTTCGGCCAGCTGTTGCTGAGCGAGCATCTCCGCCTGGGCTGCAGCCTCCACACTTGGTGACACATCCAGGATCGGAGACAGGTCAGTTACCGGAGACCAGTCGTCAGCAGGCGGTCGGGCTTTCTGTCTCTTCGAGTTCTGGTAATCTATATTTTTAGGCGTTGGTTCCTCTATATCCATATCCTCCATGTCATCACAGTAGTTGGGAGATGGTGGGGAAATGCTGTCGTGGTCGGGAGACACGTCTAAGTAACCGCCTTCACCCATGTTGTGTGGGTGAGTAAGGTTTGTCGGTGAAATACTCAATTTAGTTAGATGTTCCGTGTCACTAGCTACAGTAGCAGCGAAACTAGCAATGTCAACAGCATGGGGACCCATCATATCGTGATGGTCCTTGTCATGGAATTCATAATGCTCTAATGTTCTTGCTGGTTTAGGCGGGGGCTCCATACGCATCCCATTCACATCATGTTGGTCGTAAGAAAAGATGGGAGCATAGTGTCCTTCATGGTGGAGCAATTCCATGTCCTCGTCATAATAATCATAGTCTGGATGCCCTGGTGGTGGCATGTCTGAGAAATTAGACGGGAACCTCTCAGTCGGTGAACGAGGAGATATGGAGCGCACAGGAGGGGAGCGAGGGGGGCTTTCTCTGTAACGCATCCAGTTTGGACTGCGAGGTGGACTGCGACCTGGGCTTTGGTGCAAAGGACTTTGACTTCTATCATATTCCTGTTGGTCTAATCCCTGTCTGTCAAATGGGGAGGGCTTTTTCCTCCGATGGGGGTCTCCCGTTTCATGATCGTACTCATGTCTCCTGGCATCTTGTGGCATATCATGGTATTGGAAGTCTCTGGGATCATGCATTTGCCCTCTGGGATCATGCATGTCTCTTATATGCCTCTGATCTGGTGTCATATTTCTGGGATCTCTCATGTCTCTGGGATCATGCATTGGGCCTCGTGGATCGTGCATGTCTCTGGGATCGTGCATCCCTTGCATATCATGCATGTCTCGGGGATCGTGCATGTCTCTGTGATCTCTGATCATTCTGGGATCCATGTCATGCATTTCTCGTGGATCACGCATGTCTCGGGGATCGTGAAAGTTTCTCATATCGTGCTGGTCCCTGAAGTCTCTTTGGTCCATGTCCCAGTCGTGAGGTAAGTGTTGGTCATCGTACTCCTCAGGATGACCCGAATGACCTAGCACCAGGTGGCGTGGGCGAGGTGACTTTCGCCGTCCTTGGCTGTCGAATTCTTCGTAACCAGGAGACACTAAGTCTTCGATCCATCGAGGGTCCATGTCCACATGGTCGTAGTCCCTTTCTGCAAAAGACAAAAAAAGGACAAAGTTAAGAATTGAGATTATAGTGAAGTAAATCTTTGTATACATAAGTTCAAAATTATCTGTTATCTCTGCATTAAAGTTTTTCGACACCAACTGCCAGTGAAATATTAGGATGAGGATTTATGTTCTGCTGGGCTAATCAGATATCATCACAAGTCTACCAAATGCCATTAGGGGTAATTCAATTTCTATCATTCATTATTTGTTTTGACAGATAACTCCTCATTGCAATTTTAACACGAGCCTTTTAATAAAATAACAAATATTAGGAATGCGATGCATCACATCTATAATTCAGTTTACTTGATGCAATTAAAATCCTATTTGTGATTATAAATGCCAATTGATATTTGATTCAACTAAATGTATTCATATAGAAATTAATCATATGATGCATTCAGTTGGAGAAACTTCATGTCCATGAATCAAATTTTGAAAACCACACCATGCACAAGTCAACACCATGCGTTCAATTACACCAACACCAGGAAGTCCTATACATGGTATACAGCATCTATAGGCCTATACTTATTGTTTTGAATGGAAATTTGATGAAATGGTGCAACAAGCAGAGTGAAGTATGGTGACAATAATGAAAAATTATTTAGGTCAACATCTTAAAATGGGTAAACGTAGTGGAGTCATGTTTTGTATCTGACCACAAGCCGAACAATGATAATAATATACCGCAAAATCCAAAATGACATGCAAGTAACGAAAATAGCTTAAAAGCGAGGAACCGTTTCGTATAGACTTACTTCTTCGGCTTAACCAGCCAAATTTTTTGACTGAAATGAAATACAGGGACAGGTTTACAACAGGCAGGAATAGTTTGGCGGCATGGCGTCAGACATGGCGCTTGGAGAAATGAAGAGAGACCTTCAGGGTAGGGAGTGTTGGCTGAGTAAACAGGAGTTGCTCATTCCTGGGGGAGGAGGGTTAATGTGGGACATTGTTTACACACTGCCATAGCATAGCCTCATGCAATTATTAAACAACACTTGGCAGTTGCCTTTTACATATATATATCTGTTACAACATAAACTGCTAATGAACATCATTTGTAGGGAGGATTGTACACTTGTGTGTTTGGTATAGATTAAAAAACCCCAAACAAATGGGGACTAAAGACGATAATTTTCAAGCTGGATTGATTGATAGACAGACAAATTGATAAATAGATGGATGGATAAATTGATTAATTTCATTGAATGATTGACTGCGTGGTTGATTAATTGATATAAAGAGTGATGGTTTTAAGCTGGACTTGCTGAGTAATTGATTGATTGATTGATTGATGGACTGGTGTTTTGAGCTGGGGTTATAAATTGAGAGTCGGCCTGACATGGGATGAAGGGATACATTTTCATTTCCTGACAATGAAATATATATATACAGACTCACAGCAGAAATTTCGAATCTTGATGAATCATGACCCTCACCTCTTTCATAGAAGTCATCCACGTCTCTTCTTGAATCTTCGATCTCTCTCGGAAGCGACCCTTGTCTCTGAACTTGTTGGCGTTTGACGCCCATCTCAAGCGCCCTCTTGCGGGCATCACTCGACACTTCTTCGTGTTCTGACATCGACGTACTGCGTTCCAGCCCACGCCGCTTAGCTCGGACCCTCTGAAAAACAAAAGATGAACATATAACATTTATCATAAGGTGAAGCCATTATATCGACTGTTGGTTATCATCATGGCAGATATTAAGCAATGGTAGTCATCAATATCTCTGTTCTACCATCAAGTTTAGTCATTTTCATACATCTTTATGTTTATCGTGTTCTTTTCCTTTGAGTGCCTGTCCTATGCCTAATAACCTGCTCTGATATCTCTATTCATAACCTAAATATTAAATCCTCATTATATAATTCACTGGCTTTATTCACATACAATAAGACACTTCTGTACTTGAAACAAATCAATAGGGACAATCCCACATTTCAGTGGAGTCCATTTCGTTCTGATTTCACTGCAGGAATGCAGACACAGCCAAACTGAGCTCGTCATTATCTAAATAACTCAAACAGGAACTTCATCAGGGACATTTCACAAACAGACAATCAGACATTTCGATATTTTTAACTGCTCTGCTCCAGCGCTCAGTTGAGTGGTTCTATTGTCTGCTCCAAATTGACATCTCAATGTCTCGCAGATGGCATATTAACTGGGCCATGCATTAAAGACCTGTCGGACACAAGAGCCAAAGAAGAGGAGTCCCCACTCCCCAATCAGTGCAATTGAGTTAGAACAGCAATGGCATGTGCCTCCAATGTCTTGGGAAGACAGACATCACATGGTACTAAAACAAGTACTAGCAAGCAGGGTTAAACCCCCTAGCAATTGGATTCAGCTCCATCCTCGACCAGAGAGTATCATAAAAGAGAACACAAGAAGGGCACCCAAGAAAAGATGGAGCCTTGAAGGACCTCTTTTAGACTATGTACACAAACAGGCAAGGCCTAATGCAACTTTATACTACTTAACCTTTCTGGGCTAAATTGGATCCACTCGAGTAAATATGGGAAGGAGAGGATGACAGGACTTGAAGAGAATGCCTGATAAATGACTTGACTCTGATACCCTGCAGTAATATTTCAGTCAGTTTGTTTTTCTCTTACCAAATTTGAAGCAATCTATTTCCTTGCGTTATCACATTTCAGGCCATTAACTACTGTAATAACCTCATCCATTTTGGGACCTCTTCAGGCCTTGTATAGAGACACATACTAAGCAAATACATAGTATAACACAGCATAACACAACAAAACAAAGATACCATAGATATACATACGTGTATAGATAGATAGATAGATAGATAGATAGATAGATAGATAGATAGATAGATAGATAGATAGATAGATAGATTTGATTTGACCTATTTATTATGGCATAATCTGTGTATAGTTGCGACAGGAACCATCTACTATTTCCTAAGTGCAACCGTGAATTTGCTGAAACTGTCTTGAGAAAGGACACTTCATGTTCTTTTGAAATCCAAAAAAGTAGGCCCAGGTAGCTTGGAAGACAGAGAAATAATAAGGAATTGGAGATAAATATAAATCGAAGATATAGGTAGGGAAATGTATATAGTCAGATAGGTCACGATGACCTCTGTTAGGCCACCTAGTCAAGTATTATATATATATGCACATTGAAAGACATTTTAAACTAACTAAGGGCAATCTGGACCACATACAACTGTTTAAACCAACCCAAATAGAAAACCAACAGAGTGAAGTGCCTCAGAAGCAGAGTCCATTCAATAAACCAGAGAGGTGCAGAGAATTCCAGACCAGTGAACTGATTTGGCCAAGTCTTGACTGGCTGCTGATTGAACAGCCTTTTGGCTGCAATGCTATCGACGCGACCAGTGAACACTTTGTCACACAGATGTATTTGACTTGTCTTTGGTTCTTTTTTTGCCTTTGAGTCTTTTGCTTGGGTATAGAGTCATGAAAATGAAAAGACTCTAGCTCTGGCTCCAGACTCAACCCAGATGTGAATGTAATGCTGTTGCCTTTTTTTTGGTGGGGGAGGTGTTTGAATAAGCATTCTAAGTCAAATACTGTTTTAATTTATTTCATCCTGTTATTTTCCCTTTTAATTTCTCAGGGAACTATTTACATACAACATTCTATTCGAATTTTACGGTTATTGAGATGTTGAGAGCCTTTGGATGCTATGACAAGTGAAAACTTTTCCAAAATAAGTTTATAAATGGAGGAAAATTTCTGGAAAGTCCAATAGCTTCATTCTATATATGCTAAAGTTGGAATAGTCCAATGGCTTCCTTGTATGCTAACAAAGTTACAAGTAAACAAAAATAAGGAAGAATAGAGAAAGTTCAGTGAGTTGCGTGCTTATTGCTGCTGTAGTCTGCCAGTTATATACTGCTGTTTTTTCTTCTTTCCTCTCCAACTACATAACTTTCAGTTCTTTGGGGTTTTCGGTAAGTTCCTTTCAACAGTTTGCAAGTCTGTGGAGATCAACTTGAGTCAGTTAAACCCACAGAAGAGCCGTGGGGTGGCAGGGGTCGGCAGCTCCATCACATTGTGAGTGGTCATACTGAGAATAATGTCCCTATAGGAATCCCGGTTAGTTCCTCAGTCACTTGATAAGAATTCTAGTCTACAGTTTGGTCTGCAAAGCCCAATAGAGAAATGTGAGTGACTGGACTCAGTCTGGCCTGCGATATACAAGCAAAAGGGTGGACCCGGCCCATAGGCAAACTCTGCTCCATCTTTTTTGCATTCATCTTGGGATCTTGGGAAATGTATGCAGCCAAGCTCACTGCCTCGCCAACTAACATCCCACTACATCTCAAGAATTCTTTCCTGTCTGGTCTTTTGCAAATTTTTGCTCTATGGGTCAAAATTTGAAAACCTTGAAATTTCAGCTGAAAAAATTTTGAAAATTTTTCGTTCCAGAAATGCCTTTTAAAGTTTGCGTTCGGTGGGTCAAACAGTAAGCTATCACTGCACTTTCATGTCCAAGGGTCCCAATGCCCCACTAATCTGTACTGAGGTGATAAACACAGCTGTAATGTTTTTTGACTGTCATTAAAATCAAACTTCTAACTAAAAAATCCTGACCACTTAGGGCTAAAAAATCTATTGCCAATGATTAGGCAAGTTGCTTGCACATTTTGGGCCAAGTTTCAGGTGTCTAGTGCCAATTATTTTTGAGAAACTGCATTTAATAAATTAAAATACCAAATATGTGTGTCATTAGCATCATGCCTATAACTTGAAATCCGTACCACTTAGAGCTGAATAATGTATTACCAACAAATAGGAAAGTGGCTTTTCTGCACACATTGAGCTATATTTGAGGTCTCTATGACCAATAGTCATTGAGATAGAACATGTCCTTGAACCAGAAATTTACAAAAACAAACAAAAACACTTTTTTCATCAATATTTTGGATTCTGAATAATAAAGATGATCTCCACTACTTCCTCCAGTGCCCAGTGTCTATACTAAACCATATTTGAGATGCTAGACAATGGTTAAATGTTACTGGAACCCCATATTTGGTTAGTAGTTTCAGGGAAGCATCAAACTTCATACTAAGCATGTCGGATGCAAAGAAAATGCAAAAATGTTATGCAATAGTCTGTTGAAACATTTATTGGTAATATATATTCAACTGATTTCAACTGAAGTCACCTGCAACAAAATTTTAGTGATGTAAAGGCAAAAAGCCATTTTTGACATGATGCTAATGACAGCGTGATGCTAATGATAATTACAGTAAAAATCTTTGCAGGGACCAGTGGAAAACTGGCAGTCTGGCATTATGTGCATGCAATGACCTTATGAACACCAGACATATGTTCACAGTGATTTTGGTCCAGAAATATGCAGTCAAAATAGAGTAGCAAGGTGTTTGCTAATGACAAATTGAGATAGGACAACTGACATGCCAACAGAAACACTCTAATGTGTTGGTTTACATAAATGACACAGAGCTACAGATAGTTCCGTTATTTTCTTGGGTTCTCAGACAACATCAGACACAAGGTTTTCTCACAGAATGTGTGTCCCTTTAATTTTTATTAAGAAACAAATCCGGCATGATGCTAATGACGCTATATTGGAGACATCGACACAACAACCTCCTGCTCTTATACAGAATATTATTTCAGCTATTGGTGACCAGTTTTTAGAAGACTGACAGTCAAGTCTCCATGTATGGAAGAGTTTAATTGAATTAGGATCCTGTAGTAGTTTTTGTGATACGATCTTTCAAAGAAAATGTTGTTGGAGACAGGCCATTTTCAGGGGGGTAGGCCACTTCAATGCTATTTTCGGATGGGATTAAAATATTCTGCCGCATATTTTTTGTGTTAAAAGTTTTGCTAATATCCTTGTCTATGACAAATGACAACAAGAGGTCCTCTATTGGTCTTCCTGCCATCATGAACTATTGTTAAACACCGGAGACAAGAATTTCAGACTTATCAAATTTGACCCCTATAAACTCGCTTCATTTCCCCTGAAATTTCTCCCTAAATAAATCACTTTACACTTACTAGCTTACTATACAACACTCTATAACCACAATGGTCATGATAAGTCACCAACAAAACTATTGGTATACAATGTGTCCAACCAAATTACCAATCCAGATTGATTATCTTTATACCAAGATATTTCTTGGTCTGGTTAACCAAAATGCAGATTGGGCCTGAGACAGTGCTAACCATTTAGATTGGTAGGAAACTTAATATGTGATGATAACCACCAACCTGTTTTAGAATGTTGAATGTATTACTTTTGCTGACAAAATCAAATAGATAGAATGCAATTTCACTGAAATGTTAAAAGCAGGAACTCTTTTTATTGATCCATTTTGTGGCACAATGTCAACAGGAAATTGTCTGCTTTCTGCCTCTAGATACCAAAGCAAATATAAATCACTGCAAGCCGTCAGTGTCTTGTTGATGTAGAATTTTCATCAACTTCTATTACAACAATTCACAGAAACTGTTTAAATAACCAAATTTCTTCTTGGGAAGGATCTCTTCACAATGTCCACAATGTCAGAAAACTAAATATCTCAATTTGAAATGTAGCCAGTCTGCTATTTGGAGAAATAAGCTGTCTGTTTAAATGTATGATGATCATAGTTAAAGTATAGTGAGACACAATTATGTTTTAAAAGGTCTAATAACTTATTTTTGTAATAATTTAACTGCACTATTTTATAACATTACCACCTCCTCAAAATAAGGGAACTGCATTGCATCTAATCTGTGAAATCTTAAGTATTTCCATCTTTATATTTATAAAGCTGTAAATGTTGATGTATAAATTTGTCCATCGTTCTCAAAATTCCAAAGTTGCATGCATTTGTCGACCAGCTGCCTTTAACGATTCTCCTCACGAAGCCTGAGGCCATGAAAACAAGAGCAAATCAAATGACAATTTTTCTCAATTTCATTTTTATTTCCAGTCGAGAGGATGGAATCGCCTCAAAATACAAAGGTCTCCCGATTGATCACCAAATGTATTGATTGATTGATCAATGCTTGAATGATCCATTTCTTGCTATCACATGATTCTTCCTCACACCTGAATGGCCCAGCATGTCTGCCAGTCATCACTTCCCTCACATGTTGCTCAGGCATGTTGTAGGTGATTGTAGGATTGTTTGAAGATTCAATTCTTCAATTTTTGAATTTCCATGACTGTCCACGCCCTAAGTTTTTTCCACACCTTTCCTGACTCCCTTGATGATAATGTGAACCCTGCTCTTAATTTTCCAATACTGAGCAATACATGCATGCAAGTTGACAATGAAAACCTTTAGTTTTGAATTTCCATGACTGTCCACGCCCTAAGTTTTTTCCACACCTTTCCTGACTCCCTTGATGATAATGTGAACCCTGCTCTTAATTATCCAATACTGAGCGATACATGCATGCAAGTTGACAATGAAAACCTTTAGTTTTCTAGAGAAGTATCAATATGGAAAAACTTTTTCCCAGCTCTACATGTTACTTCTCCAGTCTTGAGAGTTATTGTTTTCTGAGTTTTACAACTGCATTTATGTGTTATCAATTTACAATTGTTTTATTAAGGGCCATACTGTAAAACAGTTTTGTACTGAGTGTGCTTACCCTTATAAAATAAAAGATTTTTGACTTGACTTGACTTGAAAATGCACTGTACTTGTTCAAATGTCGTAAGCACAATTGATTGTCTGAAAACCAGACAGCTGTAGATCAAAATATTTCAATACAATTGTTGTTATCTGTCTCATATACGCAATTGTTTTCCTGACAATTGACTGAACTGAAAAATTTTAGCATATTGTATTAAGACAAACAAACATTTCTTTGGGTATATGTACACTGTACTTTGATTAAACCTGGGATGCAATCGGATAACTACTGTGAATATAATGCATTAGTCTACTTCAATTTAGAAACAAACTCATATAACACCATGCATGGTCACTGACATTTGTAAAGCAACAAAGGAGCAAACACATAAATTTGCTTCCTTTATAAAAGTTGCAGTAATTTTGTGTATGTATATCATAATTGTTTTCCCCAGGCACTGCGTTGTGTAATCTTTCATTTCTGAAAATTCCTTTTCCTTTTTCCTGACTTTCTTTTCCTCAAGTTGTCAAGACACCCATTTCGCCAAAGGCTGTGTCTGTCTGCGGCCACTTGCTGATGCATAGAGACTGCTTTCAGAACAGTTTGAAACATGGCAATATCCAATGAAAACTCTAAATGCCACCATTATCTTAAAAATAATAGCTGTTTTGTTCAGTACACAAGAAGTGCTTTGAATGTCATGTGTTTATTATGCTAATTCAAGCACAGGGATCTGGGTTTTTTTTTCAGGACAATATATCTAGACCTAAATGGTCAATTGGGATAGGGCCTACCTGTGAGAACTTTGTGAAGTCAATCAATACATGCAACTGGTTTCAAACTATATCTTATAGTACGTTGAAATGTCTGTCTTTTATTGATATAAACTATTTGTCTAATTTTGGATTTGGTACTTTAATTCTCTACCATCAGCTAAACCTTATAATAAGTTACCCATTTAATTGAGTGTGTAGTCAGATGTATCAGATTGTACATACATAAGAAAGATGAGAGCAACATCTGGACAGTTTGTGCAAGAAGGAGTTGAGCTAATTGTGCCACACACCGTTGAACACGCAAAATGGTGCTTGCCATTTTATGGTTTTCAACATTTTGAGAAAGAAAGATGCAGCTGCTCCCTCCAGGTAAAAGAAATTAATCCCCTAGCTCTACTTCTTGATTAACTTGTTTCTGTTGTGCTAAAACGTGTGAAGGGAAATTGCTATAAGTTATAGGATTTCTTGATTATTCATATCTGAGTAAAGAAAGATATCAAACTATTATTTAGCAAATCTGTGCGAGTTGCGTGATAAGGGCTGTTGTGGTATAACAGTTATGTACTGCTCTTTTTTTTCTTGGCTTTCCAACTACATAACTTTCAGTTCTTCGGAGCTATTGGTAAGTTCCTTTCAACAGTTTGCAAGTCTGTGGAGATCAACTTGAGTCAGTTAAACCCACAGAAGAGCCCTGGGGTGGCAGGGGTCGGCAGCTCCATCACACTGTGAGTGTCCATACTGAGAATAATGTCCCTATAGGAATCTTGGTTAGTTCCTCAGTCACTTAATAAAAGTTCTGGTCTACAGTTTGGTCTGCAAAACCCAATAGAGAAATGTGAGTGACTGGACTCAGCCTGGCCTGTGATATACAAGCAAAAGGACGGACACGGCCCATAGGCAAACTCAGCCCCATCTTTTTTGCATTCATCTTGGGATCTTGGGAAATGAATGCAGCCAAGCTCACTGCCTCACCAACTAACATCCCACTACATCTCCAAAGTTCTGCTCTCTCTGGTCTTTTGCAAATTCTGGCTGTATAAACTTGCTTCATTTCCTATGAAATTTCTCCATTAATAAAATACTTTCTGTCCTGACTTACTACAGTTTACTACAACACCCTACAACCAGATTGGTCATGTATCAAACCAAGTTACCAAACCAAATGATTATTTGTCCACTAAGACAAATCGGTTATGGCAAACAAAATCCTGATTAGTCAATGATAAACGCTTTGGCATATAGCTTGTGACAACCAATGCCCTGACTGTCCCTGAGGGTACGCACCATTTTATTTGGATTGGTTGGAAACTTACCAGCAGCATTGGTTACAAATACTAGTAATACTACCAATCAGGAATTAAAATGGTGCATGCATGTATTTCTTAGCTTACAAAGTCCAACATGGAATGGAATAACATTTATAATGTTAAAAGCAGAAACTCTCTTTTTATCGATCCACTTTGTGGCTCAATGTCAACAGGAGATTGTTTACTTTTTAAATACGAAAGCAAATATCAATCACTGCAAGCCTTCGGTGTCTGTTGGTGTAGAATTTTCATCGACTTCTATTACAACAATTTCCAGAAACTGTTTAAATTCACAAATTTCCTCTTGGGAATGGATCTTTTCACAATGTCCACAATGTCAGAAAAACTGTAACTATCTCAATTTGAAATGTCTGCCATTTGTGGAAAATTATTTTCTGTGGTCAGGAAGACAGGAACTCCCTGGAATATACAGTTTATATGTTGTACCACGACATGGTAATAATATGATTACTTTATTCGGATTTCCAATATGTCACATTAACAGAATCTTATCTGTTACATGTTTTTTGTTACACACTTCTATTATTCAACCAAATAAGTTCTCTTTTGTAATACACAATTAAACAGGACAATGATAAGATAACCAGTTTTTCAAAGGATTCAAAATGATGGATCTTGCATCAAATCTGCCAAATCCGAAGTATTCCTGCCTTTTATTTCTAAATCTGTTAAAGTAGATGTATAAATCTGTCTATCTTTCACAAAATTCCAAACTTGCATGCATCTGTCAAACAGCTGCCTTTAACGATTTCAGTCACGAAGCCAGGGGCCATGAAAACAAGAGCAAATCAAATGATAATTTTTCTCAATTTCATTTTTATTTCCATTCAAGGGTGTGGAATCGCCTCGAAATACAAAGGCCTCCTGATTGATCGGCCAATGTATTGATTGATTGATCAATGCTTGAATGATTGATTTCTTGCTATCACATGATTCTCCCTCACACCTGAATGCTGCAGCATGTCTGCCAGTCATCACTTCCTCACATGTTGCTCTAAGGCATGTTGTAGGTGATTGTAGGATTGTTTGCAGATTCAATTCTGCTTCACTTGCTATGTTTATTGTAAGTATACTTGAAGCGATTTGTTTGCATTTGCATTAGTGCAGGGGCATATAACCAAATAGGCAGGCTCCACATAAAATTTTACGACAGGCACTCAGAATTCTGTGATTTTCCACGACAATATTTAGTAATTTTGATGTCATATGCTTTACTCACTAAGTTTGAAACAAATTTCCTGGGATGGCCTTCATTTATCATCTGGTCGTCGGGTCAGCTAACAACTACCACAACCACAGAAATTTGTGATACAAGTACTTAGCTAATTTGAATCTTCCATGACTTATGCACAATTTTTGATTTTTTTCCATGCCCTTCCTGACTATCAATGATGACTATTTCTCATATGTACAATTGCTATCCTGACAACTGATCCGTATTTCGGAATTGTATGAAGACAGACGTTAATTTCCTTGAGTGTGTATGTACTTATAGATTAAACCTGGGATGCAATCGGATAACTACTATGAATGCAATGGCTTACTTCAATTCGGCAACAAACTCATATAACACCATGCATGGTCACTGACATTTGCAAAGCAACAAAGGAGCAAAGACAGGTTCTTCCTTTACAAATGTTGCAGTAATATTGTGTATGTATATCATAATTGTTTTCCCCAGGCACTGTGTTGTGTAATCTTTCATTTCTGAAAATTCCTTTTCCTTTTTCCTGACTTTTTTTTCCTCAGGTTGTCAAGACACCATTTCGCCAAAGGCTTTGTCTGTCTGAGGCCACTTGCTGATGCATAGAGACTGCTTTCAGAACAGTTTGAAACATGGCAATATCTGATGAAAACTCTAAATGCCGCCATTTTTCATGGAAAATAACTTTCGTGTGTAAACATACTTAGTTTACAAATAAGTACTTTGAATTTCGTCTTTTTGTTATACACAGATATCTGGTTTATTTATATATTTAGATCTAAATGGTTTAATTGGCATGGCAGGCAGAAGCATACTAAATTGCCGTGAATTTGTTAATGACATCAATCAGCGCCTTTTTTTTTTCAAACTTAACGTAAACATCTGCCTGTCTTTCATGTATGTTGACACGTCATGAAATCAATCAGTGCTCTACTTGTTTCGAACTAAATCTAATGGTACATGTATATATATATATGTACAGGTATTGTCTGTCTTTAATGATACGTTCATAATATTATTTGCTTGTCTTTTTATTGGTATAAAATATTTGTTTCATTAGCACTTTAGCATCTAGGTTTTTATTTTACCCTTGTCACCTGAACTTCATATTACATCACCCATTTAATTGAGTGTGTAGTAAAATGTATCAAATTATACATACACAAGAAAGCGGAGAGCAAAATCTGAACAGTTTGTGTGAGAAGGAGTTGAGCTAATTGAGCAACACGCCGTTGAACACGCAAGACGGTGCTTGCCATTTTATGGCTTTCAACATTTTGAGAAAGAAAGATGCAGCTGCTCCCTCTGGGTAAAAGAAATTAATCTCTTGTTCTACTTGATTAACTTGTTTCTATTATGCCAAAACACGCAGAGAGAAATTGCTATAAGTTATGACTCTTATTCATCTTATTAAGGAAAGATATCAAAACTATTACTTAGCAAAATGTTTATTTTGCTATCTCTTTATCCTTCAAGAAAGTACATAAAATATGATAAATCTAGGAAAATTGGTACTTGAAGTGTTGTGTGATGTGTCCAGAATAGCCATATATGCATGGTGATGTGACACTGGATGACAGTTATTGCTATGAAATGGTTAGTCTGAATAGGTAGTTCTGTCAAACGAGGAAGATTACATATTGTGTTAAAATTCTTGATCAAAAGAAAACTTTTGGGAGTAAAAACTGTGCTATCAAACACTTAGTAGACAGCTATGATATACAACAAATATGATGTGGTATATGCATGCAGGCGTCAACAGTGTGATGACCACTGAGGCTTTCCCACCATTGGCTGAATACATCATGACATCCAATGGGAACTGCAATGTGATGTCATAATCCAACATTACAAGAAGCAAGCACTTTCTAAATACTTTTCAGGAAGGATAGTGCCATGTTATATGGTGTGATATAATTTTTTCAGCTTTATCATGTCAGTATGTTGCCTACAACTAGCCTAAGTTTACTTTTTGGCATTGTTTAAATTTAATAAATCAAATTGCTCATCTTTTTGGTGGTAAATGAGATGCATGCATGAGAAATATACAAAACTAGAATACCAGACAGCCAGACTAGACCAAAAGACAAAGGATAAACGTCAGACAGTTCTTTAAAAAAAGATCAAAATATAAACCGAACTGTTCAGACAGATTTATATGAAACTTTGCTGTGTGTACACAGAACTATTTTTCCTCTGAAGTTTTTTCATATAATCTAAATTTTCTTTGTCGGCACACATACATATTGACACTTGCAAAGCATCTATATTAAACATGTACAGTGTATAGGCAGTTTATGTTGTTTTGGGAGACATGTTTCTAAAATGTTCACAATCATTAGGCTGGTCAAATACGACTATTAGAGAAAACAGTTGAGTAACTAGGCCAATATATGCTGGCCCATACTGCTGGCTCATACTGCTGGCTCATACTGCTGGCTCATACATCAACCATGCTGTTGATTGCAACGTACCATGATTGAACTCCTGTTCACAAAACTACACTCATGATATGCATGCCATTTCATGCATCATTCCATCTGTCAGAGGGCCTTTGAAAGTAGAATTTGGGAATGCGACATCCTGGATTTATGATTGGTCTGAAACATCACTGGGAATTATTCGTGATTTGCAGCTGTCAAACTTTTTCACTTGCATTTTAATGAATGTGTTTGTGTTTTGGGTCACATGGGTGGCAGGGTTATGAAAACGAATGTCTGGACAGATTCATTCAAATATGATTAATTTTCCATGGAAAATTTGCATGTAGCATGACGTGGGACACATACACAGTGCAGGAGATATGTGAAAATACCATTTCCTGTTCTGTAGAGAAGTTGAAAAAAAAAAAGAGGAGAAGGGAGCTTTAATTAGAGTATTTATTGAAAGGTTTGTAAGCCAACTCAGACTAGGAAAGCTTGCAAAGCCCCCAGTGCCCTGGCCCGTCTACTACGTGTAGTGTGACATTCAGCTGACAAAGCCAACTGCCTGTTTCTCATTGGTCAAAATGACAAACAGTTACATACTAGGAGTCAGGCAGGAAGTGGCACCGCCAGCTGCAACTCAGGGACAACTCAAGAACAACCCAGGAGCTGAGTAAACTGTTGGATTGATGAGATGCGGGTCATGTTATAATGCAAGGCATATAAATGAGTCTATGCATGGAGTCCACTTCACAGAACCAAAGTCTCTTTCTCTGAACATAATACTTCTGGGCATAAGGCTGTAAGTACTATAACCTTTAGAAGTTCAGGACAAAGCTTGTCAAATAACCAGGTAACCATGAATTAAAAGGTTGCTATTCTAAATTGATTCTATTTCATTCTATTATTGCACACATAGGGCATCAATAGGCAAATAAAGTAGGCATCCAGATATACAAGCATGTTGAGGTAACATGTTCACATAGACTGAGAGTCTGAACATGTCTTTCTGCATAAGCAAGGACATTACTATCTTGGCAATATTCGGTTTTAAAATATTTTGTAATTCAATGATTGTGCTTACCTCCTCCTGCCTCTTTCTCTCGGCCTCGTCCTCCGGGTTCTCATAGTCTTGGTTACGTAATCTCGGAAGGTCATGGGCGGATCCATGGTACCAGAGTCCTGTGCTAAACACCAGGTGGCGCCTTTTCATGCACATGTTGCACAGCCATTCTTGTAACTGAAAGTATAGGAAAAGGCAAACATCAATATCGTGGCAACAGTGGCAAGACTTGTAGTCACAGGAACATTTAGGCTTGAATCAAATTAGTAAAAATGGTTGTAAGTACAAATGTACCTTACTGACTGTTATGGATTGCTGTGATAATTTCTTTTCTCGAGAGCCACTATCATCGACAGGAATTGAGATTAGGCCTATGTGTTTCGACATTGATCGATCAAATTACATCAGTGTAGATCTGATCACATAGTCTACCTTTTAAGGATCATTTAAAAGCCTGCCAGGTCTACCTTGGCTTAAGTTAGAAGCATCCATTCACTACTAGGTTAGGGCCTTGATAGATATATAGATGTACAGATAGATAGATAGATATGACAACTATTTCTATGGCATCATCCAAAGTAACCAATTATCTGGTCATCTGCATGAGTGCGGCTGTAAGTGTACACAATTTTCCAACCGCACTCAGCTAACATGCTACAACTGTCGTGAAATTGGACACACAATACGTTTTTGGCATGCAGGGTAAATCGATTTCGGAGAAAATGAGACTTGCTATTTCCATCTAAGAGGTGAAATAGACCTTTAGATTTAAAAAGTTTCATTTCCAATTGCATCATCATATTATCACAGGTCTATACTATATGCCGAAAGTAGAGTTCTTGATACAACTGGACTTTCAACATATTTCTCCTGTTCTTTCTCAAATCTGAGTTTACAAGAGCATTGTATTTGTAAGTATTGTTATAAGAGAATGTATATGAACTGTATAGACATTTTGGACATAATTACTCCTATATACTTTTGAAAGTAATAACCAATGAAGAACACCTTGCTGTGCTTGCTCATTCCTTTCTCACTCTGTTAATATAAGAGTAACTTATTATAACACATATAATAGGGCTATATACTGGTAAGAATAAGATACCAATTATTTTTAAGCACATTCATACACTTTGTCTATGATTCACAGAAGCTGCCATTATAAAGGCATCTGGGTTTGCTGACCTCAAAAAGCTCATATGAAAGTCTGTTGTTAAGATCTGGAAAGACAACTTTGTATATTAATCGATTGAAAGATGTTGTGCTATCTGTTTACAAAATTATGAATGGCTTGATGCCACCCATGGATCAAGGATTTTCTGAAGTAAGTCCATCATTGTATAATATGAGGTATGTGAAATTGAAACAGCCATCATACAATACTATAACCCATGGGCGAAACTCATTTAGATACCAAGGTGCTAAATTATTTTACAATTTATGTCTTACATCTCAGTGCGAAAGTTTAAATGATTTCAAATGTTATATTAGGAACTGGAAACCAGTATGCAAGTGTGGCTCTTGTTTGTTATGTCTTCGATAGTATGATGAAGGTTTATTTATTTTGATGGTTTCATGTTTTTATCTTTATTTTTTTTAAAGAATTTACCTTGTTTTTATATCTACAGAGGTATTGAAGTTAAGTCTTATTTTATTAAAATGTATCATGAGGTATTTTAATTTTTAATCTCTATTTGCTCTATGTTCATGCTTTTTCATTGTAAATATCATTTCATCTTGTACTTCATATTGTCGGTTAAAAGCGTTGCGCTTGTGTTCTTGTAAATTTTTATTCCGACGTTAAATAAACTTTTACTTACTTACTTACTTACTTATATATGACACAAAATGTCCAATCACTGTTTTCTTAGTTACAATTTCATGGACAACTGCCAATTAGGTGTACACGTGATTATTATTTTTGGTATATCTAGATATGTTTCTTTGAGTTATACAACACGTCGTGTGAGAGCTGTGGAGTTGACACCACACCAGAGCTATACGGTGCTGCACAGTCGGTTGCCAGGGATTAGTTTATATGATAGATGCGTTGCCATGGGGATGTCACGCAGGTTTCTAAGAATCTGCCCAGTTCAGCTGCTGAAGAGTGACAGAGTTCCAACAGGAGCTGATAGAGCAGGTCTACTCCACAATGGACTGTGTGTGATTGTGCAATTAAATGCTTCCTGTATTTTACTGAACTCTTTATGTTTAGACCAATGTTATTTTCTGGAAAATGCACAGGGCCAATTGGGACCTAGTTATTGACAAGGAAAAAGGTCTTCAAACACTCTCCATGGGTTGCATCTACTATCTACAAGTCAAATATCACAGTAAATGAATGTTAGTTTTGGCCTGTATACAAATCCTGGGATCCAGTACAGATTGTTGTCTTCTTCTGTTTTTCTGATGTAACTTGACTTCCTTAGAATTCCTTCCTATTCGCTGTATTAAGTTCTAAGCCAACACATCCAAGCTCCTTGAGCTGTTTAGTATGGCTGGGGATATACTATTTCATTTAATCAGACCACAGACGACATAGGCATATCTTTTTTATTACATGTATAAATTGAATAAAGCCGAGACATATCGAAAATTAATGAAACAGGCAACTTCACAAGCTGTCTAAGTTGTTGCAATGTACGTAACTGAATTCTTGATAAATTACATAATCCTATCAGACTTGAAGCTTTCCATATATCTTTCATCTAATATCACAATGTGATTAATGCCAAATAGATATGTTGCTGTTTCAGATAAATTAATCAGATGGCAGAAGTCTATAGCTATGTTGAAATGCCTAGTAATGCCTATTAATGCCTGTCAATGCCTGGAATGCCTGTTATGTGGTGGAAATGACTGGCATGATGGAAGGTTACCCGTCCAATTGTATCTGACAAATACTTTTTTGGCTAATTCGACAGTAGAGTTCTCTCTGACATGAGACTCAAGCCTTATACAAAGGTTACGTTGCATGTACGCTCCCTTTCAATAACAAAGCCCAGCGGCTTCAAATAAACTCAACTTGATAGGAAAGTACATCACACGAAACGTCTCTCTCACAGTTAATGAATGTCGTTCAAATGGCCTCTGTCATGTCATGTCGTGTTTTGTCGACTTACTTCATGTTTTGTCTCTTTATACTCCATGTCATGTTTTGTCAAGTACATTTACTTTGTCAGCAGTTTGTTCAGAAATACACAACATAAAAAAGAGTTTGTTTTGGTTTGATAATCATCAAACGAATATACATTTTTGCTACAGTCACATGCCTTTGTGACTTGTACTGTATTCAGGGAAATGTTTATACTATTTTCAAAGTACAAAAACATACAAGTATGCCATAAAATATAGACATTGGCCTGTGTCAAAATAAACCATTGCTTCTATAAATGTATTGACTGCCGAGTGGTTGAGACCCATCAGCAACCAGTGATGGACTTATCTCTCTATCTCTCTATCTCTCTATCTCTCTATTTCTTTATCTAAATTTATCTATCTATCTATCTATCTATCTATCTATCTATCTATCTATCTATCTATCTATCTATCTATCTATCTATCTATCTATCTACCTACCTATCTATCTATCTATCTATCTATCTGTCTATCTATCTATCTATCTATCTATCTATTCAATTTTCATCACTCGAAAACATACCAACATGACACAGGGTACAGCAACAATAGTATGAAATGATTGTTATGGTGGTGAATAGGGCTGCCAAGTACTAACAGTTTCTTTAATGTATCACCACGACCACGATGTATTTTGTCCACTGCCTATTCTTTGTTGTCTCTTCACTCTTTGGCCATTTCCTGAATATTTCATAGAGGCTGCCTACCATTCATGGTGCTCTTTCTTGAGGTTGTATTATTAGCAAGGTCAACGGTGAAGTTGCAAAGCCCACAGGCCACAGACGCAAAATGACAACGACCCTCGAGGCCATTATGCTGTGTCATAGGGTTCACCAAATTGTTTACTTTTCAGAGAATTCTCTTAACTTTTTTCACCGGTAATATAAAGACAAAATGACAAATCTATATAATTATACAGTGTTGGTTATGTATCGCACAATGAGGACACATTTTGATGAAGGAAGGGATGAATGTTCTATTATTTTGTGAGACCGAACTATGGTGTTACAAGTATCTCACACTTTACCTCTTAGATGCTTTGAGACAGTTGGCACCTAAGACTAAGTGAAACAATCTGTATTATCCTCAATATTCAGACACAGTGTGTATATTTAAATCATTTTCTCTGATTTGTCACTTGTGATTTATTGGTGTTTGAATTATAATCTCAAATTCGGGATGCTAAAGAATTCCGCTATGACTCAGGTCCCGGAAGACCTGAATTTTGACCATGACAAAATAAACTGAACTGGGCTAATCAATTCCACTTGTCGGATCTCGAGTCCTCCCACATAGTATGGAATATCTGACAAACACGTCATGATTCCAAAATGGATATCTCTCGGAGTCTTGACAACTTGACAGAATTCTATTAGTGGCTCTCCTATCCACACACGTAGTATGTTTAGCAAGACATTCATAGTGCAAAAATGTTTCAGTTAGAAATTGAATTGTTAACCTGACTTCTCTCAACAATGTGTGTGAAATATATGACAAGGGATGCCTGTCATCTAGATATCACAGTTTACTTTCTGAAAATACACTTGGTTCCAAAAACATTTAAATATGAATAATGAGCTTGAACACGTCATTGCATATGGTTTACTGTTCACTTCAGTCAGTCTAATGGCAATGCTGTTGTATACACTCTCCACAATTACAGAAGTGCAAAATACATGCAAACTGCCAATGTGTCAATAACCATTAACAACCCAGGTCATTTTATGATTGATTGACTATTAATAGAACAGTTGAGTTGTGTCATTTCTGGCAGACTTAACCAAAAACTGCAACTGTCAGTATAGTAATTGTGTGAGTAAATTTAGAAAGCAATCTCATCACTGACATAAAGTGGCCATTGATTAGAGTGGCCATAAGAGTGGACAGCTGGTATTGTCATAAGCACAGGGTGAGTTTGGGTAAGACTATGAAAGTAAAACTTGGCACTGAAAAGTAAATTTAACCAAAATACAAAGTAAATAAACTAAATTTGCCGATAGCGCACTTGATGCCAGCAATCCATAAAAACAGTGACGAAGCGGAGCAGGAGCAGAAACAGGAATCTATCAATTAAGTCAACATTAGCTGCCAGGGATGCTGTTTGTGTACATGGCATGCTCCAGCATTGATTCCTGAGACAGCTTTTCTCTTACACATCAAAATGCAAGTAAATGATGCTGATCTTGCATTGCTCTGCATGTGGATCGGATATATGACCCTGTCATGTCATATTAGCTAACTAAATTAATTAGCAATGCATGTCTTTCCTCTCCTGGTGTAAATAGTATAGTTGGGCTGGAAGCATTTCCGCCTCTACTTTACATACAATGATATACAGTGTTGTTAAATATCAGTTAAAATTTGTATTAATGTGATTGATGAGTTATAACACATCATAAAACTATTAGTGACATACTTTGTGATCAATGTCAGTTGAAACTGTTAATTGGCCCCTAATGGATCGAGAAGATTGTGAATTTCCAGCAATAAATCCAGGTCAATGACTATTTGTGACTCTAGTCGGACAACTATATATTTCTTCCACATAAATTGAACCTGTATGTGCACATAAAAGCAAAATGTATACCCTTTATGCCTTTTTGGTTTCGGAAATGGCTTTATTTTCATTATATTG
This sequence comes from Platynereis dumerilii, assembly GCA_026936325.1. Taxonomy (NCBI): domain Eukaryota; kingdom Metazoa; phylum Annelida; class Polychaeta; order Phyllodocida; family Nereididae; genus Platynereis; species Platynereis dumerilii. The sequence continues at coordinate 17,629,054 of JAPTHN010000011.1, forward strand.
CAGGTGGTCTGTTTAACATCACATTAATCTGCTATCAAAAGTGTCCTGGCTCCATTCACAATGAGCCAATTGGCCTTTTATGATACCAGAGAACCATATGACACAAAACATCGCTTTTACAATACTGATACTATAAATGCTAAGCGTCAACGTTTGGTTGCCTGCATATTCCATGTTCTTCCTCTGACTTGATGCATCTCGGCTGATTACTGTGGCCCTGCCGGTCCAATCTGTGCAGAAAAGGAGGATGTAAACTTTCAAGCCCTCCCCACCTGCTCTTGGATCCATTAACAATGTGGTCTTGATCATTTTGAAAATGCTTAGCATGGACATAATACACAACTGGAGGATTCCACTGTAGGCCTACCGACTTTGTAAACATCTCCCTCAATTCTGATTTTTGATTCATCCTACTCCCTGGTTCAATCTTCAACACCAACAATTCCTAATGGTACTTGCTACAAAATGCTGCTTCACAATAAATGCATGGTCCTCCAGTCAGGTGCTTATTTCAGTTACATGTACTCTTAATCTCTAATACCTTATACATGTACATCAGTGCTTGACAATCAGCACTTAGCCCAGTAGCTCATCATTGTTCCGCACAGAACTAGTACTCCTCTCTAGTTCTTCACCACCTAGCTTATGTGAGTGATCAAAGCAGCTCTATTGCCCTCAGGTGGAAAGCAGTAGTAGTAGTAGTCTCACTTCACTTTCCCGGAAGAGAACTAACTAAAGATTGGAGTGCCCCTCACAGCTGCTCTGACATCCTAAACAAGCTGTTGGTTGCACTAGAAACACAAGGTCTGTCTGCTGATCAATGGAAATCTAATCCACATTGATAGAACTGGGTGCGGAACAGCTGTATAATCAGATAAAAATGGGAAAATCTGGACAGAGACAGCTTGAAAGAAAGCTTACAGGAAGCTGTTTCAATGATTTTAGTGCAATGGAAATTCATCATTAGAAATGACACTTACAATATTGCTTTTGAGGACTATCATATTGTCAATAAATCTTTGTGTCTCAATATCATTTTGCTTTGTTTATGTGAAAGAGCAAGGTCAAATAGAACATCTTATTTTGGTGCAAAGCTCTTATTTGACCCAGTGGCAAACAACATCAGAAAATATAATTTATTTCTGAATTTTCAATATGAGTTGCTGATAAACTTCTAATATTTACAATATAAATTTAACCTGTGCACTCATATATTCAAAACAAAATGTGCACCTTTTTGGTTTGGGAAATGGTTTTATTTTCATCAGATTGCAGGTGGTCTGTCTGGTACCACATTAATCTGCTATCAAAAGTTTCCTGGCTCCATTCACAATGAGTGAACTGGCCTTTTATATACCTCGGAACCATATGGCACTAGTACGTTGCTTTTGTTACTGACACTATCAATCCCAAGTATCAATGTTCAAGGCACCTGCTGCCAGCCTATTGACATTGTAATCTTCGTCGGTGTGGGTCTTACTCATAGACAGCCCTTGTGTGCATGAAAGTTTCATGGGGTTTTCCCAAATAATTTTGTTCTTCTTTGCTACATCTCCCATGCATGTAGGGAAGAGCGGGGCACAGTGTGACGGCCCGTAGCATCTATCTGGTATGTTTACAGAACAATCCTCTTTTGTATATTATAAAAAATAAGTAAGCAGAAGACTGCCCTACATCCTGAATGATTGCACAGCGTACAATCAGACAAATTCAAAAATTTTGGTTTTCAGCCTGTAAAAGTAAGCAATTTTGCCAGATGACTTTTTGTTATGATTCCCACGAAAAATGGGATAAGGTAGATCAGATGCCAGGGATTCAAACCTCAGTTATTTGTCTTAAGTTTAGTGAAATGATGATCCACATTGTAGGCATCCGGTCCACTGAATTCCAAAATTTTATCAAGAAAGCAGCGTGGTGCACAGTGAGACATTTGAGGTGGGGCACTGTGAGACGTCACAAGATACACTAGAAACGAATGATTGTAATGTAAAACTCAAAATTTAGAATAAAAAATAATGTATATAAAATATGTAACTGTGCCCCACTCTCCCCTACGTCATTGGTAGACTGATTTGACATTCATCTATCTCCCTGTTGTACTATCCTGGGTCTTCTTAATCAACACAATTTTATGGTACAAAGTTATCTGTGGTTGGCTAAAGCACACCATCAGACATACCTACTGGAGTGTGGTGCTTCACTATATTGCATGGTCCTCCAGTCAGTTTCTTTTTTTGGCTACGCCCTGATACTTAGCTTATGTATCAGTACTTGACAATCAGTACGCAATTCTAGAACTTCGTCATAGTTCCTCACAGAAGTTATACACCTCTCTATATTTCTCCACCACCTAGGTTCTGTGAGTGATCAAAGCAGCTCTATTGCCCTAAGATGCAAGACTGTAGCTTCAGAGACTATTCTCACTTCTCTATCCCAGAAGAGAATTATCTAAAGATTGGAGTGCCCTTCACAGCTGCTCTGACATCTTAAACAAGCTGTTGGCTGGACTAGAAACACAAGGTCTGTTCCCAATGTCTACGGATCAATGAAAATCTAATCCACATTGACAGAACTGGATGCAGAACAACTGTATAATCAGATGAAAATGGAAAGAAACAAAAATGGAAATTTTAAAGAAGGCTTACAGGGCAATGTTTTTTATGAATTGAGTACAATATAGCCATTACTACCTAAATACATTGCGAAGGCATTGTGTTATGTTGAAAACACTTACCAAGGAATCCAGAGCAAAGAGTATTACATATATATACTACACAACTGTACAACCTACTTACACTAGTTGGCAGGGTGCCATTTACCTTTCGTCAATTGAGATAACTGTATTGATCTGTACCATGTGACATTACAAACTAGAAAAAAGTCATTTAAGTCTGCATATTCAATTTGACGCGGCTGATAAATTAGTATATGCATTTTTTTCCATCCAATTGAGTTCAGTTCATTCTTGTTATACCATGTCAACTTCATGTATGTTCTTAAGAGTTAGTTCCTTCATCATCAAATGCATCCTAATAGGCCCACACATAAAAACATAACGGCTGAGGAAATTAAGAAAGAAACAAGATTTAATTACTGTTGAATGTGAAATTCAGTATTACCTATACTGATATCATATCTAAAATTTGGCAAAATTTTTAATTTTGAGGATTTCTCTGTAGGATGCCAAACATTTCCAAAATATTGTGTTAAGTACCAGATTTTTTTTCTTTGACAATGTCAAAACTGCAATGGGCTAATCAGTTCTTCTTGTCAGATCTGAAGTCTTCCGGCATAAAAGAAAAGGGATATCTGACAAAAACATCACCATTTCCAAATGGATTTAGATAATCTTGACTACCAGGACAACTTGACACATCTGTGTTACTGATTGTCTTGTTCATACTTATTCGTTGTGACCGGTAAAATGTATCTCCAATTGAACAGGTGTATCTGGATAAATTTTCTTCCCTCCGAAACAATTTTAGCTCTCAGTCTGGGTGTACTTAAAGTGGGCCAATTCTTCACACTTGACCCGCATGTCATACATGTTGAAGTTACATTTTTCTGAGACTGTCAGGTATTTTGTCTGGACATTCACTTCCCCGACCACACACCATGTAACTAGGGTGATCATTCCCTGCATAAAAAGCATATGACTGATACGAAAATAATTATCTCAAACTGTTGTATGTTCAATAATAGATGGGCCTTGCTAATATGTGAACACCTCCGACATAGTTGTATCATTCTTACACATGAAAGTTAACATGTCTTTTGATGAATTAGCATACTGCAGTTGAAGGCCTGAAGTCCACTCTAACATCACATGTCATCTCCATTAGTGTCAAATTGGGGCAGTGGTATTCCATGTATTTGGCATGGTGTAATACATGCCTCATATTGATTGGCGAAGGTTAAACTAGGCAGTGCTGAGGCCATGTCTTCCTTGATTTGCTGTCCAAACAATCTCAACAATGGAGGGACAGAGCCGAATGTGGCTGCCAGGGAGCCAACCAAGGATGTGGTTTAGTAGAGTTGTTAAATTTATCAGTTACCGATAGGTCCTGTGTAACTCTATCAATCACTTTGTGGCATTTCGAAATGTTTCATTTACTTCAATAGCCAAAATCAAATTACAAAGGACTGCCAGCAATGATACAATGTGTGAAATTATAATTAGAAACACTGGTCATCTCAAAATAATGTTTCCATGTTCAAAGCATTATATTTGTCTTGTTGGCTAAAACAATGCTTCACAGATATATTCACGCTCCCATGTCTATCTATTTCTCGCCGTTATTGCGGCAGACTTATATATATTCACAAAGAAGAATGTACTACTTCAGTCTATATTTGCCCTTCTAATGTTATGCCAGTTCCTGTCTTCTGGCTTTCCTTATTTTTTCACCCTTTCATATACAAATTTGTGTAGATAAGTAAGTTTTCCTGCTTCTTCTATTGCTGGAGGCTTCTAGAAGAATCACCTTTGTAACAGCACACAGAAAGGAGAAACTTAGATATTACTTTCTGAAAAAGGCATTTGGTACCAGCAACATAATAATGAGCAGTTTGAAGTGAGACACATGGTTTATTGCTCTCTCCAGGTCAATGTTAGTGCAGTTTTGGTTGCTTTCCACATAGTCAAAGTAGCAAGGCAAACATGTAATTTCCAGATCTGTCAGTAACCATTTACTAACTTTGTCATTCTATAACTAATCCAATCAATATCAAAACGTCATGTTGTGTCATTTTGGCCTCGTGACTGAAATATGGTGAGTGTTATAAGAGTATATTGGAAGAAAAATTAGATCAGAACAACAACAGCCAAGATGTGCACAAAAATTATATCGTGCTCTGATATTCATTCTTGAGGCAATTTCTCTCCTCCATTCAAAAACATGTCAAGGATATCCTGAGTAAAAGTTTCATGTTGGCAAACTAAATTAATCATGCACTGACTTTCCTCATTGGTGCAAAGGTACAGGTGTGTGCTGGATGCAATTGACACATATCAATATTGGACCATAAACAGCCAGTTTCAAACATTCTGTGAATTTGATTGATGAGTTATCACACATCATAAACCCATTAGTGACATACAATGTAATTACTGTCAGTTGAAACCTACAATTACTTACATAATGACTGAACAGATCGAGATGTCCCAGAAATGTACTGAGACTGTTTATGATTTTAGTCTGACAACTACAAATGTCTGCCATATAAATTGAACCTGCGCACACACAGAAGATGGGCCTTTTTGGTTTGGGAAATGGCTCTATTTTCATCAGATTGCATGTGGTCTGTCTAGTACCACATTAATCAGCTATCAGAAGTGTCCTGATTCGCGGTGGGTGAACTTGGCCTTTTATTACACCACAGAACCATATGGCACTAGTATGTTGCTTTTGTTAATGACACAGTCAATGCCAAGCATCAATGTTCAAGGCACCTGCTGCCAGCCTATTTACATTGTAATCTTCTTCAGTTAGACAGGCCTTGGGTGCATTGAAATAATAATGTTTCTCCAAAGAATGTTCCTCTACTTTGTTACATCTCCATGTACTTAATTTTTAGACTTTTTTGACATTCATCAACTCACTACTATAATAGTCTAGGTCTCCTCCCAACATACTTTGCTATTGTACATGTACTTATAGCTAACCGAGGATGAGTAAAACACATGATCAAACACACACTGCAATGCGCTTCTCCAGTCAGTTCCTTGTTTCAGTTACACTGTGATACCTCATTCATCAGTAATTTACAAACAGCACTCCATTTTAGAACCTTGTCATGGTTCCTCACAGAAGTTATACACTTCTCTAGTGTTCTGCACTTCGTTGATGCTGTGAGCGATCAAAGCAGCTCTTATGCTCTCAGGTGTGAGGCTGTAGCTTTAGAGGCTATTCTCACTTCTCTATCCCAGAAGAGAAATATCTAAAGATTGGAGTGCCCCTCACAGCTGCTCTGATATTCTGGACATGTTGTTGGTCGCGCTAGAATCACAAGGTCTGTCCAGGGTGTCCAAGGATGTAATCCACATTGACAGAACTGGGTGCAGAACAACTGTATAATCAGATACATATAAATGGAAAGAAACAGAAAATGTACAGTTTGAAAGAAATATTAGAGGGAGATGTTTCAATGAATTGAGTACAATATAACCATTACTAGCCAATACAGTGCAAGGCCTTTATGTCATGTTGAAAGCACTGACCAAGGAATCCAGAGCAAAGAGGGTTATGTATACACTAAACGACTGTACAACCTACTCACACTAGTTGGCAGGGTGCCATTTACCTTTCGTCAATTGAGATAACTGTATTGATATGTACTATGTGACATTACAAACCAGGAAAAAGCCATTTAAGTCTGCATATTCAATTTGAGTCAGCTGATAAATTGTTGATTTTAAATGTTTTCTACCAAATTGGCTTCACTGATTCATATTTCTGTACCCATGTCAGCTTAATGTATGTTCTTATTATTAGAGTTATTTCATGAGCAAATGCATTCAAATGTGCCAGACCTGATAAGAGAATTGGGCAGTTTTCTAAGGGATTTCTTTCGTGAATTTTTCTTTTGTGTGCTACGCATTTCTGTCAAAACAGTGAAAATGTCACCAAACTGTAACAGGCTTACCAGTTTTTTTTCTGATCTGAAGTCTTGCAGTATAAAATAGTAGGGGATATCTGACCAAAATGTCTCATTCCCAAATGAATATTGATAATCTTGACAGCTTGGACAACCTGACACATCTTTGCTACTGACTGCCGTCTCCACAGGTGTAATTTGTGGCTGATTACACATATCTCAATTTGCTCAGTAGTATTTAACAAGAGCAGGTATACTGCCTTGATATCCCCCATGCCCTACACATCTACCTATACCCACCAGAATTCCAATTTTAGTTATGCCAAATATTTCCACCAGGGGCACAATTGTGCATACATGTGAGGATGTGGAGACACCTGTGGGTGGACTTCGCTTTTCAAAATAAACATGGCTGCAGGCCAAAAGCAGAGCAACCCAGCTGAAAAAGTATTTGGGATGTGGAAATGGTTATGATATTTATTGATTTATGGTAACATCCGACAAGTTTAGGGGGTCTTTGAATGTTGGGAAATGATGACTATTGAACATGGTGTGTATTGGTGTGTTGTTTGAGATTTTTGATGGAAACCATGACATGGAGACTAAAAGTAGATAATTAATTCTCTTCCTTCCCTTTGGCCCATTCTTAACTCCTGAATCACAAGCAATAATGTAACTATTAATTATGTATACAAACGCTATTAATGATATCAACAAAATGTTATAACCAAATGTATGAACCAATGTAGATTTGCTCCTGACTCTGGGAATTACATATATAAGATTATTGTCATAGTATTTCATAATAGCTATCTCTGAACAAAGTATGCTCCAAAATAGATAGACCCTTGCTAAAAACTTTACAGCTAGTTGTATTATTCTTACATGTAGAAGTAAACATGTGTTTTGATTAATTAGCATACAGAAGATAAAGGCCTGAAGTCCACTCTAACATCACATGTCATCTCCATTAGTGTCATAGTGGGGCAGTGGTGTTCCATGTATTTTGCATGGTGTAATACATGCCTCATATTGATTGGCGAAGGTTAAACTAGGCAGTGCTGAGGCCATGTCTTCCTTGATTTGCTGTCCAAACAATCTCAACAATGGAGGGACAGAGCCGAATATGGCTGCCAGGGAGTAAACCAAGGATGTTGTCTAGGAGCTGCAATCTTCATCAGTTCCGGACAGTTCCTGTGTAATTCTGTATAGCATCCTGTTGTTTTCAAAGATTTACATGTATGTAAATTTGTTTAAAGATCCAAAATTGACTGTCAAACAATAGAAAGACTTCTCCAGCAATGACACAACGTGTGAAATTATAATTAGAAATGCTGGTCATTTCAAAATAATGTTTCCCTGTTCAAAGCATCATATTTGTCTTGTTGGCTAAAACAATGCTGCACAGAAATATATTCACTCTCTCGCATCTATGTATTTCTGGCTGTTATAGCGGCAGACATATATATATTCACAAAGAAGAATGTAGTACTTCAGTCTATATTTGCCCTGCTGATGTTATCCCAGTTCCTGTCCTCTGGCTTTTCTTATTTTCTCACCCTTTCATATACAAATGTAAATAAGTAACTTATCCTGCTTATTCTGCTGCTGGAGGCTTCTGGAAGAATCGTCTTTGTAGCAGCACAAAGTAAATAGAAACTTAGATATTACTTTCTGAAAAGGCATTTGGTACCAGCAACATAATAATGAGCAGCTTGAAGTGAGACACATGGTTTATTGCTCTCTTCAGGTCAATGTTAGTGCAGTTTTGGTTGTTTTGCACTTTCCACACAGTCACAGTAGTAAACCAAGCATGCAATTTCCAGATCTGTCAGTAACCATTTACAAACCTGGTCATTCTATAACTAATCGACTCAATATTTAACGTCATGTTGTGTCATTTTGCCTCGTGACTAAAATACGGTGAGTGTTATTAGAGTATATTGGAGAAAAATAAGATTAGAACAACAACGGGCAAGATATGGACAAAATTACATCATGATCCAATATTCATTCTTGAGGCAGTTTCTCTCCCCCATTCATAACATGTCAAGAATATCCTGAGTAAAGTGTCATGTTGGCAAACTAAATTAATCATGCACTGACTTTCATTTTTGGTGTAAAAGGTACAGGTGTGTGTAGGATTCAATTTCGATATAGGTCCAAAAGCAGCCAGTTTAAAACATTCTGTGAATTTGATTGATGAGTTATCACACATCATTAACCCATTAGTGACATACGATGTAATTACTCTCAGTTGAAACCCATAATTACCTCCATTATGACTGAACAAATTGAGATATTCCAGTAATGAACTTAGGCAAATGATTGTTTATGATTTTAGTCTGACAACATCCAGTGTCCGTCATATAAATTAAGCCTGCGCACAGATATCAAAACAAAATTATCGCCTTTTTGGTTTGGGAAATGGTTTTATTTTCATCAGATCGCAGGTGGTCTGACTATAGTACAACATTAATCTGCTATCAAAAGTGTCCTGGCGCATTCACAATGAGTAAACTGGGCCTTTTATTATACCACAGAACCATATGGCTCCAGTGCATTGCCTTTGTCACTGACAGTCTGACGCTATAAATGCTAAGAATCGATGTTCAAGGCAGCCAGCCTATTTACAGTGTTATCTACTTCGGTTAAACAGCCTTTGTGTGCATTGAAATAAGGTTTCATGGGGTTTCTCCGAAGAATTTTGCTATTGTTTGCTACTTCTCCCATTTACTTCATTCTTAGACTGATGTGTCATTCATCAACTCCCTGCTATAATATCCTAGGTCTCCTCCTTGACCAACATTCTTTGCTATTGTTCTCAGCTAAGTTAAAATGTGGTTGGCTAAAGCACAATGTCGTAAAACATGCTGCCGTGTCGTGCTTCACTATATTACATGGTTCTCTAGTCAGTTTCTTGTTTCGGTTTTACTCTGATACTCCTTAAAGAATTTTTTACTCTTCTCTATTTAGTTCTCTCCACTTCCTTGATTCTGTGAGTGATCAAAGCAGCTCTATTGCCCTCAGGTACCAGGCTGTAGCTTCAGCTGCCATTCTCACTTCTCTATCCCAGAAGAGCAATATCTATAGATTGGAGTGCCCCTCACAGCTGCTCTGACATCCTAAACAAGCTGTTGGTTGCACTAGAAACACAAGGTCTGTTCGGAGTGTCTAAGGATCAATGGAAATCTAATCCAAATTGACAGGACTGGATGCAGAACCACTGTCTAATCAGATAGAAATGGAAAGAAACAGGAAAAGGACAGTTTGAAAGAAGTATTAGAGGGAGATGTTTCAAGGAATTGAGTACAATGTCAAATATATCGGCAATAAGTTTCTGGTATTAACACATACAATATTTCCATTGAGGTCATCTTAATCGCATGTTCTCAATAAATCATAATGTAACCTTGTGACCAATTAAGGATTTGTTTTTGATTTGTGTCGAGAGCAAGTGCATTATTTTGGTTGGAGCAGAACAATATCAGACCAATGATTGATGCATATTAACAAAAATAGGCATAATATTCTGGGCTCTTGATCAGTGTTGAATGCTGAATCTGATCTTCACAAACTGCAAACACGATCACTGTTTCAATCATAACAAAAATATGAAAAACCTTATCCAATAAACTGAGTGTTTTTCTTTATTTAGTATAGGCCTAGCCTGTTACAATGTTAATGTACACTGAGGAAGGGTGTATACACACTTCTTAAATGAACAATTTATACTCTGTCTTTGAAAAAACCGCTTTGGCGTATATCACTTATACATAAGAAGCCAACCTGGCTCTAAAAACACGAAGTCATCTTTCAGGTCAATTCAGCATCGACATGTTTCAAAGAACAATATTCATCAGGTGAATTCAGCCGATTCTTTCTGAATAAACAGACTGATAAGACATTTTCTAATTCATAGTGTGACATTGTGAAGATCAATCCAGTTATTCCAATTGACTAAGGTAAATGGCACCATGCCAACTCATGTTAGATTGTTAGAAGGTAGGCCACATAGCTTCAGCTCCAGATTCTCCAATTAATGCTTCCAGCATAAAGTGTATCACATGGTAACACAGTAATTGTTGGCAGAAATAAGTCAATATCCAGATGTTATTGAAACCCAATATTTTTTCTATACATGCGATCAATAGATTACACACTAAATTGTATTAATAAGATTGACAGCAGTGTTTTACAGTTTGGAATACCCGTATCCCATGACAAACTGAAGATTCTCTGTCATTTGAGTCCCTGGGGAGACATCGTTCTGTTAAAAACCAAACTGTAATGGGCTAGTCAATTCCATATGACAGTGCCAGATCATGAATCATCCCACATAGTATGGAATATCTGACAAGAACGTCATGATTCCAAAATGGACATCTGTCAGAGTCTCGACAACTTGACAAAATTCCATCAGAGGCTCCATCTATCTAGACAAATAGAATGTGTCCACGAATTCTTGGCATGAAACAACCAAGTCCCAAAAGGCACATTTTCTGCTAGAATAGTCCAGTGCAGCTCTTCTAAAAGAACTATTAAGGTATATGGACACATACATGATTATTTTCTGTCATGCAGTGACTTGATGTTGAAATTCCCGAAACAACCTTTGCAGTTTGATGTGTCGGACAGTTACGGCATAATAATCCAATGATTGATAGAAGGTCTTCTTGACATTACCTAATATTTTGCTTTCAAGTCAATTTTAATTAAGATAATGTAACTCAAAACACTAACTAAGGCCCATCTGCAGCACAACAACACCACTTCTTCCTGAAATTCTTTAAGGAGAAAGAATGCATGCATGGCCGGCAAATGAAGTGGGAAGCTAAGTTGTATTCTAAGTGTGTTCAGCGGTGAAATCAAGCTGACAGTCACTAGTGTGCCTTGTATTCTAATGAATGGAAGCAACCTTGTGTGATCCTTAGACAAGGCCAAACAAACAATGTGCACAGTATATATAGGCCTATGCCAACATGTGCTATTCCAATTCATGTTGCAAACTATAAGGCTACTTTAACTGCAAGGCCGTCCAGATTGCATATGAGCTGTCCTTGTATAATTCTCAAAGCTACAATTGTGAGCCAGCATAGATCCATGCTGTGCCTTGCCTGTCAAGAGACATTTTGTTTTTGTTTTTTTGTTTTTTTGCAATGCCTCATTTTTCAAGCTGTTGTACTTCATCAAAATAGGTTTGGACTGTCGGGAGTGATTCAAGACACTTGTTTTCAAGTTATGCAACATAGACACACCATTACTTCCATGTTCATTACTACGTCTGTCAAGAGTAATTTATATTTATGTATGCAATTTATATTTGTATATGAAATTTAAATGAAATATTCCAAACTGAATGGTGGTGTTCCATTTAATTAAATTTCTCTCCAGATAATTATGTTCTTTTACAGAAAGTTCAATCATTATCCTCAGTCCAGTGTGAATCCTTGATTCTGATTGGCTGAGAGCCGCGGTGTATGACACCGTACACCCTGTCTGTCGTCACTAGACAGGGTGTATGAGATAAACAATGATGTCACAATTATAACCATAGGATTGTTATGACGTCATCCTTGTAGCAACAATAGTCATGATGTCACAATGCCATTGTTTGAGCCATTGTGACATCATCCAGGTGACAGCACTAGTGATGACGTCACAATGCTGTTGCTTTGTTACTGAAAGACATTTCAGACTCAGTTTGCAAGATAATCTATGGGCATCAATAAAACAAGAAGTCTGAGGATAAAACCGTTACACCCTGCTCGTTTTTCGAGGGTACGGGAATATACACCACTCAGGCCTCCATACACCACTCAGCCTTCGGCTTCGTGGTGTATGGAGTCCTTCGTGGTGTATATACCCGTACCCTCGAAACGAGCAGGGTGTAACTGATAATACTAGTATGGGTGTCTTTAAAATAAGCTCATTCCTAACTATGACTCAGTTTTAGTGCGACATTTCAAAGAAGAAAAGGAGAATAAAATGAATGTAATCTTCTTGCAGTCATATCTCCTGCAGTCATATGTGTTATCTCTCTCTCTGAAGATTAAATTTCTTTTTAAGACTGCTTAGTTATTTTGGGACTGTGAAATGTCAGACTAGTCATATTTCAGCCATCTCAAATGCACAGAGCCCATCTATTGGAGTGATTTTCCGCATATACGACAAATGGCTGTCTCTCCAACAGACACTGATATATCCCCTGGGATGCCATTATGCACGGGGATGAGCAGAGACTGTGCATCAGAAACTTGATATAGACATCTGGCAATGAATGAAGTCACAGACAATATGTAGGCCTATACTGGAATTACTGCCATGGGTTTCATGTTTCTTTGGTAAATATAAACTACCAAAGTTTGATTTTCCATTGTGCTGTAAAAGCATTTTTGTGTCATATGTGTAAAATATGAATTGTCACATCATCATACTAATGTAATATCAGAATATCATATAGGCGACGATGGAAACCTCTATAAAATTATAGATGGAACTATGCTGAAATGTCAATAGACCAGAACAAATCGTATTATGTTTATATAGCATCAAAGTCCTTATTCAATGTCTTTTGATGATGAATTAGCATACTGTAGACTGAAGGACAAAAGTCCACTCTCTGACTTCCCATGTCCTATCCATTAGTGTCAAAGTGGGGCAGTGATGCCTCATGTATTTTGCATGGTGTAATACATGCCCCATATTGATCGGTGCCGGTCATAATAGGGAGTGCTGAGGCCATGTCTTCCATGATTTGCAGACCAAACAATCTCAACAATGGAGGCATGGGCCAGAATCGGCTGGGAAAGAAGCAAGGACTGTGAAAACGATTTGCTATCTTTCACATTTCCCATATATAGTTATTGGTGCAGGTGTTGCTATCTAGGGTATGACCCCTGCTATGTTTCCGCTGCGATTGAAAAATTGTATTGCGTTGGTGTAAAAGTATAAAAGTCAAGTTTATCATATAGAAAATTCCTCAAGCAATTATGCTGTAAGAACAATATATGCGATAATTTGAGTGGTCTTTTCATTGTTCTGTTTTCGCTCAAGTAAATGAGCATGAACATGAAGGCCTTCAATACTCATACGACTAATGTGTATCTTTGCTAAGTTAAGGCCCCCACCTCCTCATCCTTACAGTAGCCTACAGTAAAGGTTGAAGTCAATAGTAATTCTTCTTTTTCAGGAAAACTTTCAACACACGCGAAAATTAACATTGTACCTATTATCTGGCAAATTCTGTAAGAGCACTCCGTCCAGTTTTTGCGAAATGGTTTACTTTTCATTTCAGGTTGATTGAAGTGCAGATGATTTTACGTGCAATCCACAGATTAAACAGTAACCAGTGACTAACCAGGTCAATATGTGACTAATCCACTTAATATTAATGACCAGTTGTGTCCTATCAGGCCAAGATACACAATAGACCAATGCTGATTATTTCAGAAGGTTATTACGAGAAAAGTACATGCAGTTAGTCTGGCCAAAGAATTCCTAAAGAAAGAATCTTTGTGGTGCAGCTTACAAAATTAACTCGCTCATCAACTTAGGCAAAATGTGTTGTCCACCATGTCCAGCTATTTATGAAAACACTTCAAAACAGTGGTGAAGAACACTGCAGCATCAGAGAGAGGAATCTATCAATTAAGTCAACATTGGCAGCAAAAGGTGTTGTTTGTGCAAATGGCATGCTCCAGCATTGATTCTTCAGGCAGTTTCTCTCCTCCACATCAAAATGCAAGTAAATGAGGCTGATCCTGCACTGCATGTTGATAGGGTGGATGTGGCCAACAAGCTAGTCAATGCAGGTGGACATTATTAATTTACAACATCGGTAATACTTATATCGCCTTATGTGTAAAAGTACACAAAAAAAGCAGACATGAAAGGTGTATTAAGTGTATATGTAACAAGCTTCAATGGTATCCTCGGTGTGAATCATAAGTTATGACATATCATAAACCCATTTGTGCTTTTAATGGCAGCTGAAAGTCTCACATAATTACCTCATTAAGACTGAGCAAATTGAGAAGTTCCAACAATGTACTCTGGCTAATGACTGTTTCTGATTCACATCTGGCAAACTACCAATGCCTACCATATAAATTGCTCTTGTGCAGACATAAATAGTTAAATGGCTGCTGTTGTTTTTCTTTCAGTAGGGAAAATGGATTTTATTTTCATCAGATTGCGAATGGTGTTTCTGGTATACTGATTTACAATAAAAATATCCTGGCTGCAATGAGTTAACTGCATTATTTATTAAACCACTGAGTAATGCAGCCAAGAGATAGGAAGACTGCAATATGGTCATTCACTCTGGTACTTCAATTAGGTACTTCTTGCAGACAAACTCTCATATCTTATATACCGGTACTAGACCAGTGTTACTCCTCAGCCTCATTATGGGTCCTTGTGTGCTCCAACATGTAGCTTCTTCTTTTCACATGCTAGATTCTGTGAGTGCTCAAAGCAGCTGGTTTGCCCTCAGGTACCGGGCTGTAGCTACTATATACCTGAAGAGCCCCTCTCATTTCTCACTTCTGTTTCCGGAAGAGAAATATCTGACGACGGAGTGCTAAATAATGTACAGCAACCTCCTCAACATGCTGTTGGTTGAGCCAGGAAGACCAATGTCTCTGTCAATAATCTGCACTTGCAGAATGATCTGACATCAGAAAGAAATTGAAAGAATATGGAATGTTAAAAGAACGTTCAGATGTGCTGTCTCAGTACAATATAGTCAATTATTGTGTAGTGCTACCAAGTCATAAGCTGTCTTTTTTGCCTCCTGACATTTAATCCCACGATCTCTTAAATTGTTGAGCCACCATATGTCCATATGGATGTCAAAAAGCTTGCAAAAAGTTTTTGTTGGCGCAAAGCAATTTCTATGCAATACAGATTCTCCAAAGAGGAAATGTCCTATTAAACCACGCTATGCGGAAAAAACTAAATGTATTGTATTTTGGTGCAATTTACCAACAGCCATCTATAGCCAAGGTCAAAATATGTTGTTAAAACCTTTCTTGTGTTAGTTGTGTATTTCATATCCATGATTCAAAAATCTAAATATTGTTTTTTTCTAAAACTTCACGTCAGAGCACCTCTTACCAAACATGCGTCAAAAACTAACCAGAGATCTAGGTCAAATACCTTAGTTACCCATCAAACTGAGAAGGCGCCTTGATCTTTTTGGATGGTAGGTGGTTAAGCCTGAGAGGCAGAAATACATGACATGCAGAGCTCATCGAAAGCTCCTTAAGGGATCTACGTGACCTTAGAAGTGTTGACATGCAATTCGGTAGAACTGCAACATAAAAGAACATAAATTGGACCATAAATACTGAATTAGAACTGAGGGTTGACCTGGTTTGCCTAACCAAATATGTTTCGTATAACTTTGACAATAGGACACTGCAGCAACAGAGAGAACCAACATTATCACATTACTTAAAGAATATAATTATATCTTGCTGGTTGAATAATATTATGTATTGACTAATTATTCCTATATATATAGGCTTCTACGCTGAGGTGTTTGCAAAAACATTGGAACGTTTGGCAACACCTTGATCAGATTCATTTGTTAGATGATATGGCAAAACTCGAAATCTTATTTGGGAGCAACTAAGGCCTTATCACAGCATCCATGTATTTGTCATAATATCCATAACTAAAGGCTCAGGAGCTGTATTGTAACAGTTGAGCTGTCCTCAGGCTACTTCTCATTGCTGATGCTAATACTTCTGATGCTAATGCTTCTGATGGAATTGCAATCTCTCTGCTTGTCAAGACGCAGAAGACGGATTATTCTGGCAATACAACCACTGTGTAACTACACAGTTATCCACCCAGATCTATAGTGTCCACATTACATCAATGAAACATTTGTAAAAATAAACATATGTCAGCATGCATGTTATAGGCCAAAAAGGGATAAACCTAGTTGTTTCACATTGCAAGACAAAGTCTTTCGGTAAAAACAGTGTTCGTTACTATGGGACAGTGCTCTGGAATAATCTTCCAAACGAAGTAAAAGACTTTGATTATAAAACTTTTTCCAGTTTTCTGGAAAAGTGGGAAGAGCCACTTTGCAAATGCAACAAGTGCAAATTTGAGTCACACTAATTTGTTCAACTGTAATATATATTTTTTACCTTAGCTTCTACATGTCATAAATTTTTAATTGCTGTTTTTATTATCCTAAATTTTTCCTTTGTTGAGTTTAAATAGAGAGTCGTTTAAATAGCCTTTGAGGCTAATGTTTCTTTTATTTCTGTATCAACGACTATAAATAAAATGATTTGATTTGATTTGATTTGAAACCATTTTCCAAAACATTAGAATTCCTTTGGGCATCTAAGGTGATTAAGCAGGTCAAAATGCGTACATTATACAATATATCATCTGATGGATTAGATTCAGATTAGATTCAGATTAGATTCAGATGGAGCAATGCAAATTATGTCTCCTTATTTTTAAATTGAGCATCAGAATTACAAATTATGATATAAGAGAAATTTGTTTTAATAAAGAGTAATAATAATTGACTTGGCATCTTTGCAAAAATTGTGATTCTTTGAAAAAATATATATAACAATTGTGCTGATAGTGTACATTTTTGCAAGTGGACTGGCACCATACTTTAGTCTAATCCTGATACATTGTTGGTCCTTCACTTCATACTGTTTTATAACCTGTTCCAAGAAACTAACTGTTATCAATTATTCACACCAACCACTTATCGTCTTGCACAACCTGTGTGTGCAGACTGTTCTTAAGTTAATAATTTATACACTGACTTGGGAAAAACTGCTTTGGTAATGGGCTGCTGGTAACAACCTCAACTAGCTTTTCAATTGAGCCTCAGTTAGAAATCACCTACTATGTAATCTGATTGATCACACATATCGACAAAAATACTGGTTTCCAATTACATTGACCCACTAAATCCTGTCCACAATTGGCAACATTGTAGTTTTACCCAACTGTGATAGGCCTGTGCTGAAAGCATTGATTCTGCAATCTGGAGCCAAAGCTATTACATGCATAAACTGTATGAATTACCTTCTTACATGAGTTGGCAGTATTCCATTTATCTTTGTCAATTGAAATACCTATATTGATCTGGTGTATGTAAAACAGCAGTTTGAACTGGAAAAGTCACTTCAATTGATACAATGTCAAATTAGTCAGCTGATGCATTGGTGCTTGAGTATGCTTTCATTCATCAACCAAATTTATATTTCTGTACCAAAATTGGCTTCATAGCAGTATGAAGTTTAGCCTCCTACATTCATACCGTACTTCAAATTAATCTAATGGCAGAAATGGAGTGGATTAAGGAAGAGAGTGCATTTTTGAGCTTTGAAAGTGCAATCAAATTGAATTTTTCACATCATTAATGTATATTTTTGTAACACTTGCATTTATGTTTTACTGAACTCTGAATCAGTATTATTATAAAAGAAACGTAAACTAAAAACGTTCTTCTTTTTAAAACCCCTTTCTTTAGCAGTCCCAGTGCATACTATAGTAACAGCATAGGGCCACAGTCGATACAAGTTTGAGTACCACAAGTCTAAATTGGAGCAAGGAGTGCACTTTATATTGCAAAAGACACAACTTGCAACTAAGCAGTAAGGATGGCCAGACGTGTATCAGCATAATGATAGGAAGGCAATCTAAATCCAGGGGGTACTGGGGTGGGGTATCTACCCTCGCCAGAGGAAAGGGTTCAGAAAAGTCAATATATTGTAAATAGGGCGAAATGTATTGCTTTGAGGATGGTACTCGTTATACAACATATATATATGGGTGTAGCCCAAAAGTCAGTTATTTTGGCACTTAGTTTGTGTTTGAGAAGATATGCCAAGTTTGACATTGCACATGTAGGCTTTTGTCATTGAATATTGTTTGTCATGAGGCATGTGATTTATGCGTTTTTTAAAATTCCTATCTCATCTTGATCCATAGATGTTGAGAATGTAGAACTTTATGCGTTGTTGCATTATAAATAAATACAGAGCTTAAAAGATTACATATATTATATATATATATATATATACCAGTACCTTTAATTTCATTTGAATCAACTTTAGAACTATACATCGAACATCATAACGTAAGTCTAAGACTTGTGGTACTTTCAAAAAGTGCGAATACAGAAAAATCGACTTCACATCGGAGTTCAACCTAAGGCATGTTACCATGATACTACATCATGAACCTGCACCTAGAAAAAAGGAGTAACCCCCCTTCCTCTTTTGCTCCCTGTAGTGATAGCCCGTATTAGGCCTTTATGGGATATTTTATTGACACTCTCCAGCAACAGACCTCTCAGGGATTGTGGTCGATATTCTTTACTACAGGGACATGGCAAACCCATATTGGTCATGTGGATTATGGACTAGATGTCACAAACACAAGTTTGCCCAGGACTATTTTCACATTCCCAATGACCCCTCTCACCCCACACAAGATGGAAAGTGACTCCCTGTTTACATGCAATGTCTACTGGGTTGGTTTGTTGGTTGGTTGTGGGTTTTACAACTTATCATAAACTCATAGAGCTCTGTGGTTTGATTCATTTGAAGAGTGAGGCAAATACAGCACTGGGGATAAACTCTGTGTGTGGGGCAAAAGGTGCAATCAGTAATCATCTAAATTGTGCCTTTTCAGATGCTGTCATTATCAATCTGATTATATTTTGAATCCCGTTGTGTACCCCTCCTATTGTCCCATATGGAATGAATCCGATGCGGTAAGTATATTTTTCCTACAGCAACACAATGTTATACAGGCTGTCACTCCCATTTTCTTTTTCTTTATTGCTATACATTGGACATACACATAAATTCTTTATTGTTATACATTGGACATACAAATGAATGTACTACTGTCCAATAGTACCATTTGCAATCCATATCTCAAAGCTAGACGTCTGAAACATCAATATATCTTGAGAGCTGGGGCTTGTGCTATTTGTTGCCACAAGGCGCTGTTCTCTTGCCTATTGGTGTTGGCTTGCTCACTGCAGACGCCACTTCTGGGCTGGGTGAGCTAGAGCCTTGAAGACTGCAATTTGGGCATATGATGTTTCGATGGTCAGCCCACTGCTGTGCTGCTGGCAAGTATTGAATGGCAGGGAGGGAGAGGTCACTATAGGAGCACTGATCAATGGACAGCTATTCATCTGAGCTGTTCTCTACCTTGCCCCAGGCCCTTTCTATTCCCTTCTTACTTTCCATGGGCCTCCCTTGCATAAGGTACCACCTCAAGGCATTTTTGTTGTGGAGCACTGTGAATTCTAGCAGGAAAATACACATCAAAGTTGCAAGCTCAATACAGTAGGGTCTTTTGTGAATTTCACGAACACATTATTTCTCCAACATAACTTACAGTTTGTCACGTCAACATAGACACAGACGTTTGGCCAGATATCTCAGCAACCACAAGCCCCACAGGAAAAATATGCATACCTACGTATAGCTTAGCTCTGTAGTAATCTGAATATCTCATTTTTGTGATGTTTTGGTGCCGTTTTTGTCCGATATTTGCCAATTTATGAAAATGGCAGTCTTTTTTCGCAAAATGTTGTCGTTTGTATAATGCTGCCAATCTGACACACAATGGGCTGTGACGTCACAAAAGTGCATGTCAGTGCCACCTCAGACATAGTTCTAGTCAAATTACTATTCCCAGAACTTCCTTTCTCATTCTGTTGATTTTTATGGACTGTACAAACAATTCTAAATTTCTGTCTCAATGCTTGATGTGACAAACTGTACTTCAAAATTTAGAGCTGGAACATATATAGGCTTAATGATTGTTCTGCAGCAATTTTCAGCACTATTGGAAAATCACAGGCACATTTGACAGTGTGGTCCAGTAGAAGGTTTCCACATAGGTCTGACAGCAGCATACCAATTGACAATCTCTGCGAACTTCAGGATCAGTAAGCAGGACAGTCCCCCAGTGACAGCAAAAAACAGCCAGGACACCCTCCAGCTACAGTCCAGCTAAGATGTGACTTGTGAGTAGTTTTCAGATGTGGTATCCAAACAGGAATGTGGAAATCTAAAACTACCTTCAGTGATACTAACTTGACTTCTTTGATAAAATAGCTCTGAATTCTCCATATTCTCCGATATCGATTTAACTAGTAACTTTCAGAAAACCGTTGTTTGTTGCGATCGAAAACGTTGTCTAGCTTTTGATGAAGAGATCAAGTCCAATAACTAATGCTCTGAAAAGAAAGGCAAATTGTATGAAAAATCTCCCTACCTTAGTTTTTGGGGAGGTTTCGTAGCAGCCACAGTTTAAACAAACGAACTGTTCGCAGTCCACGCAGGCATTTTGGTTGTCCCCTTGAAGCTCTGTGGTGTCGCAGATTGGACATAGGGGGCGCTCGATGAGGTCCAAGCTGCGCAATGAGGCACGGCGGGAAATATTAGCAGTATAGTGTGAGTAGTCATCCTCCAGCTCTCTGTAAAAGACAAGAAGAAAAACGTTATTGTTCTGTGAAGAACAAAATTAATATAAAGATATAGTGGTCCCTCTGGCCTAATCAATAAAAGTACTTGTTTGTGCAATCACTGGCCCCAAGGTCGTGGGTTCGAATCAAACTCCTGCAGCTCGATATAAGTCAAGCCCAAGTGACACTAAATGGAGGCGGGCTGTAACCAGCATTTACTGGAGCAACTAATTGGCCCAATAGACATCTCTGAATGAATAGAGTATGCTACAGACTACCAATTTGCTCATCTCACCAATGGCAGACATGCACAGACAATGAATTTGAAGCTTCCAAAGCAAAAAAAAAAGAAGTTTACCAATCCGGCCAAACTGCGGTACATAAGCACAAAAAACCATCAGTCCTGTGCAGAAGATTATGCGGAATTATGATGAAGAGGTTAACCTATCTGATATAGTAGTGACATGGTAGCAGAATGTTAGCGATTACTGTAATATCATATAAAGTTCTCACTAGGGGCTTGGTGTGGCACTGCTGTGTTTATAAATAGCTCACTACCCTGTGCAGTCCCTCTCTGATCCCAGCTGTGTGATACACCCCCACACCTTGGGCGGTGCATGCCAGAGGTTGCGAACTATGGACAGTTCATATTTTTATGAATTTCACATAATAGTGAACTTCACTTTGTCAACTTCAACTGCCAATTTACCATCATCAGACTCATAATGGTTTATGACTTAAGTGATATCCAAAACTGAGAGTTAATTCCTTTTCCATTAAAGCCTGTCTACTTCATTTTATTAGAATAATCTGAAGTATTACTTTGACATGACTGCATTAACAATTTGACATGTCATGATGGTTCTGAATTCCAAATTACCATAATATCCAAATTCATATCTAAATCTATGCCACATGACACGAGGCTGACTAGGACAATGATTTTGCATTTTATTTTGGAAAATGTTCTCAAATTTGTGATAATTTCACGCGTATACATGCAAGGTCTAAAAACTGTGATATTCTGTTTGTGTAAAATACATGTGAACAGCCTATTTTGAATATGATAAGGAAGGACATGGCATCATAATGCAGTGCTAATGTTTAGTAATGGCTTTTTGACATTACGTAATAGCCCATTAGCTTCATATAATGTGGGCATTATGTTGTCATTCGTATAAAGTTTCGACAAAATCATCCGACTGAATTGTTGTGAAACCTTCTGAAACATGAAGCAAATAAATACAATGCTAGCACAAAATTTGCCACAAAATAGATCTATCTATCTATCTATCTATCTGTCTATCTATCTATCTATCTATCTATCTATCTATCTATCTATCTATCTATCTATCTATCAACCTATCTATCTATCTATCAACCATCAATTCATCGTTACATAAAAATATCAATTTGTCTGTCTGGCTGTCTGTCTCTCTGTCTATCTATCTTTCTATAAATCTACGGTATCTACCCGTCTACCAATCTATCTATCCGCCAATCTATCCATCTACATTGTAGGGCTTCTCCTCTTTTATTTCTGTCTGTCTACAGACTATATCTACCTACCCACCTACCTATCTCTGGCCACAGCCCATCTCAGACAAAGGCTGTCGTTGACAGTGATGCATCACCTGTTTCCCTGCATACTTGCAGGTTTTTTGTTGGCTTTTTGCTGTTCTATCATATTCTACATGTATATGAATAATTGAGTAATGTAGAAGTATTATAAACACAAGGACTAGGAGGTTGACAGATTATTTCTGTCACTAATTTCAACCAACTGCTTGTAGCTCCTTATTTTTTCCATTTTCATGATAAAACACAAAACATTTCGTCAGTTTAATCAGGAACACTCATGTATCTTTAGTTCTGAGAAATTATTTTAAGATATAGGCCTAATCAGTATATTCTCCGGGTGAATCAGTGGAGAAGACTAACTATATTTTGTCATAGTATACTTTGGAACTTCAAACAGTACTGTACATAGAGCTGACTGTTGCAGCTATTGTGTTATTCATAGTGCTGCCTGGCTAAGCTAATCCCTGCTATCTTTTATTTTTCCCATCAGCTTATCTGAAAGCCTGTGCTGTGTAGTGTTTGCTTATCCCAAAAACTAAATCCCCTCGAAAAAATATGAATGAGCTTGAAATTTCTGGGATCATTTGCTATCAAAACTTGAGCATATTATCTCTACATGGAAACACTCCTTTGAGCAAAAGAAATCGGTTTGATACCTTCCTGTAAAAAAATTAATTTCAAGTGATGTATGAAGTCCCTTTTTATTAGAAGCTTACCACAGATACAGAATATAATACCTTTCATGTGACTCAGTTCGAGTTCAACGACCTTCGCAAAATCAACGGCAACCTGATCCAGACGGTTACGTAACATAATTTTCATCACCAGTCAAGTAAATGACAACTGCCAAACAATTAGCTGATTGCGTAATGAGTCTGCTAAGTAAGCCTCCAGCTTCCTGGAAACTTCTAAGTTCACAAAAGTCGCCAAACGAAGACTGAGATGCGTGACAGTGAGTGGCTTATTCTATATTATTCTCTTCTTCTTTTTTTTTCAAATTAACTTTTTTATTTCCCAAATGAAGTTTCAATTTTTGGTTCTATAGATAAATAGATAGATAGATAGATAAATAGATAGTTAGATAGATAGATAGATAGATAGATAGATAGATAGATAGATAGATAGATAGATAGATAGATAGATAGATAGATATAAACTTTGATTGTGTGTTATAATTCTGGCTACCAAAATGTACTACATTGGGCACAAATGCGGCTGGATTATGCAGTTTTTTTTCCCAAAAGCACACGGTGAATATGTCATAATTGTTATCAGACAGAACACACATTGCAAATTTGTAATGGTGTGTTCAATTGGATGGAGATGACACGAATGTACATGTATGCCAGAAATGAACACCAGAAAATTGTCAAGTATAAATGTGTAACCATCCCAGGGGGCCAAAATCATAAATCCTGTACACTATAGACTGCACCTTGCGTCAGTCACTCAGTGTCTCATAGAGAAATATTCCACGTACTCTCTCCCCATTCTCTCGTTCTTGGCGTGATTAGGAAGACACTGAAGGTTCACGTGATCAATTGACCTTAAGCATAAATTTCCTGCCTTAAATGGACCTGGCTAGGATCATGTGACAGAGCTGTCCTGGGGCAAGGACTGGATTATCAGGTCAGGTCATCAACTGGTGAATCTGCCTTCCTGATCTCCTATTGTCTCTCTCTGTCATATCTTCTATGCTGAGCACATACGGATTGGGGTATTGCTTCAATTGGTTTGGATCAAGACATTATTTGTCAGTATGTACCCGAATTCACAAAATTTCATAACTGGAAAACTGACTTCCAAATCTTCCATTAAGGTTTGGCTTGAGTTTGCATAGAATATAATACATCAAAATCATGTTTCCAGCAAATTCTGAGTTTTAAACAACTAGATCCTGTCAGGAAAGTTAACATGTAAAATATCATATTAACCTTAATGACGATTTTGTGAACGCAGACATCAAAACCTTTAACGTGGTTTCATAAAAACGTCAGTATTTGAGTACTGTATTTCTTACATTTTCCATCACCGAAATTCAATATGGCAGGCTGATGCCAATTGATGCAGGCATATTAGCCTTTATCGGTATACAATCAGTGACCAACATATCAATCAAGCACAAGATATATAGATAACCACTATTAACCAGTGAAGCATTATCCAAGACAATTCATTGTTTAACCACAATACAGAATTAATAGAGTTATACTGTCGCCATAAATACATATACTTCAAAAATTTAAAACGAACATGAAGGTTAAGGTGCTGCCTCTGGTTGCTCTGCAAAAAAGGCTGTCTGACTACGTTTGCTTTGAGTTGCTTTAGTTGAGAATATATTTGAGACTCCTCTGCACTCAATTTGTTCTTAAAATGCTTCTATTTTTAGCTGCAGTTGTGTGGGGCAAGATCAAAAAAGTTCTCTCAGAAGATCAGTTGACAAGGTATTGAATTATTGATCCACTGGGATGCCTTTTGAGGGTGAAAAGCCTCCGAAATTTCAACGCTCCAAGGCTGAATACCAAGACATTTGACAACTAAGTGAAATCGATAAGAAATAAGATGGTAGTATTACCATTAACATGACAAACAAAATAAAGCTCAGATGTTTGCGTCTTTTGTTTGTAAAGGAGTGTTTTATGCGGCATGTACACATCTTGAATTGATTTTTGTTCCAGAATATAGAAACGAGTCTCAGATGTTTCTTCTATCGACTACAACTCTTCCGAAAGGCTGTTATAAATGGCACAGGCGACTGTTTATGAAACCAACATATGAGCTTGCCATATGAATTATTGAATACTACACAGTACTAAAAAGGTTTATGCGTAAAGCACACTTCTTTAAATGACACAATGTAGCCTCCATTAGTGCTTACAAACAGTTAAGTTCATTAACAAAATCTCAGAAAGTACAAAAACGATACATAATGCGGTCTTGAAAAAGAAAGTGTTAGGTGACAACCGAGCGAAGAATGCAATATTGCAAATCCTTGATTATAATCTGGACCTCCACAATCTATTGTCATAGCCCTTTTTGCATGTTCAGATATATACAGCAATTATAGAAACGCTTGATGTCTGCTCCGGCTGCAAAAGGCACAATCGTAAATAATCAGAGCGCTTCGTGCGACACTTGTGCTACTCCAGGCTCTTCCGCATCGGCTTCGGTTGCCATGGGAACAGTTGGTTTCCAGGAATAACAGAGCCCTATCTGGAAGCTATGCATCTGGGAGCCTTGCTCATTACCAGCCACAGAAGAGAAATATGAGAGAACTCCTATCTACTCCAATTCATAATACATCTGATAATATGTACTCTGCAATGGCGTGCACTCTAAAAAAATTCAGACAAAATTGTTTTTTTAGATTCAAAATGGTTTTTTGAAAAACCAAATTTCAATGCAAAAAACCAAATTGAATTTTTTTAAAAATCCATGTTGGTTTTGCATTGAAATTTGGTTTTTCAAAAAACCATTTTGAATCTAAAAAACCAATTTTGTCCCGACATTTTTTAGAGTGTGCTGCTCCTTGTACATTGACATAACGGTACTTCTACCTTGGGAATGCTGTTCATTCCGCATATCAGAAGGCCACGTCGAAAGTGATTCTAGTAATTAATGTTCTTCACAGAAGTCGTAAGTGCTTAATTAGTGCAAACATGCATTACTATCTTAGTTGTAACCCTCAGCTATTGATATAACTTAATGTGCATGTTTTACAAATCCCCAAATCATTCATGTCTATCAGTCATTCATCTACATTTATGGATCCTTATATCTGACAGTTGTCCTTGCCTTTTTGCTCTTTCGTCTAAGTACAGAATTTTCTCCATAAATACATGCAGAGCTACTCGTGCCTAAGAAGCATGACTTCAGCTCTCTGCTATACTGCAGTCATCTTCCTTCTAGTCCTATACAGCTTCTATTACATCTATATTGTACTCTGCCTGGCTGTGTCTTACTATTGTGCTCCAAGGAATACCACAAGGTCCCCTTCTATTCCCATTATATTCATCAAGGGAGATATCCCCCCACTATGTCAAGGGCATATCCTGCTTCGATCAATAGCACTTTGGTTTAGTTGAGTAGTTGGATCCTTGTAGGGAAATATGCAAAAAAAGTTTAGTTTTCCTCACTAATGGACGGTTTATCTAGCAGAGGCTTCTTTCTACAAAATATGTGCCAGTTGGCTCCCAATTACAGAGGTAATGGGCAAATTCTGTGAAAAGAATAACACAGTCTGTCTAGATACCCGCCTTGTCTATGTGTTGCAGACCACTGACATTTCTGAGAGTCTTGTCTAGATCTAAGTCTGAAGAAAGCCCTTTCATAAAAAAAATCAATATGCTGTTGAAAAGTGATTACACAATTACATCTCTTGGTAAACGTGAAGCAGATTGAAAAGTTTATATATACCCAGAAGTTTTATGGACTCAATGATGTAAAACATCTTGAAGATGAAGATTGCAAAATCAATTTTTAAAGAGGCGGTGAAGTGTTGACTCAAGATAATGAGACATTTCATCTCCCCCATCCAAAAGTCAATTAGGCAAGCAATGTTATTTGGAAAAACACATTTTCAAGTGTTTCACCAGCCAATTTTTGTCCAGAAGAATTTAGCAAACCAATCAAAATCTTTCACAAAGGTACTTTAAGTTAGTGTTGAATTCATTTTAGTCTGGGGCTTGAAGTTTGTTATGAAGTTTATGTTTGCCATTGTTGACGTTTTAGCGACAATGCCAATGGTGTGATGCTATTTTTGATCAATTTAAATGTATGTTTTTGGTAGAATTTAAATGTTTAAAAAAATTATTCCTAAGTCATATCAATCACACGTCTCCTGTGAACTCTTACTTTCTCAGAAGAGCTAGGGCAATTACTTAGCAGAGCAGCCCCGGATATATGTTGACCCACTGTCACTGTGGTATCATAGAATAACAATGAAGATGTCTGTTGACATTTGGAGGCCTCATTACTGTCCATAGTAGATGACCAGGAAACAGGCTACTGCCCACCATGATGTCCAAATGACATTCTTATTCTGCCATAAAAAAGTCGAGGAAAGAGGTAATGCCTTTGTGTCATTTTCTATGCATCTTGTCAGTTTAGCTGTTGGCTGAATGGTGGCTTGGTAGAGCACTGTAGCAGCCACACAGATATGTAGCAATCAAATGCAATCAACACATCCAATAGATGAGTCAACAATGACACTTTCCCCCCATGTTTCTATGTGCTTCGACAAAAATGGAATCACTGCATGGTAGCGTAATAGTGTATGCCACACAAAGAGCCAGACTTGCTGTGTCTCTGTAGTAATCACAGCGATGTCAGAGGCACCACAATCTTCCACCACAATGACCTGAGATTACTTGCAAATTGCTGCAATTTACATCCCACTGAGGTTTCTGTTGTCCCTGCTTGTGAATACTCTCACAACTGCTGCCTGGCAGCAAAAGAAGAAATCATTAGTGTTCTCCCTTGATGACTAAATCAATGTACGATTTAGTCAGTAACAGCTACAGAACTGCTATTTAATTCACAGACGAGGAGCGAAGAGATAGTGCACACTGCACACTGCTCAGTATGGTCTTTAATATACGAAGCCTACATTAAGATAACTTTCTGGATGTTGGAAAGTTGTTTTCTGCGAAATTTGAAAACAGCAAAATGGTAGTATGTAGAAGGTCTCTGTGCCTCAATAAAACAACTATTTTTTGTTTGGTAAAATTTGGCTTTTATGGATAAAATATATTTTATAAATAAATATAGAATAATAAGTAGGCCTACCACCATACGACCAACCTTCCCAGAAGATTTTGTCAAAAGATCTGTCCCATACTTTATATATTATTCAGTGTTGTCGATGACAGATGACATCTCTTCTGGGATAACTTTTTGTAATAACAGAAGTTTTGCAAGACAATTCTCTTTTATGATTTGATAATATTCTCTTTTCATTATTCCTGTTGTCAAGATTGGTTAACACAGGCAATCAATCTTTTGTAATTTGTTTCACCAAATGTAATTGTGACTGTATCTATTGGTCATATCTTCCATGCATCAAAACAGAATACCACCTGAGACACACAAGCAGCCAGAATATAACTGCTTACAGTGTTTAGAGCTAATTTTCAGTCATCACATATCAAAATAAACCTGTAAAATTGTGAATTCACATAATAATATTTATTGTGGATTACTCAAAATACATGCAGCAATGCACAGTTTACATTTATAATTCAACATCCGTACGTAACCTGTCTCCTTAACTACATTCAGTATAGATTTCAAGAACAATTTTGCAAAAGCCAACACCACATGATGCAAATCATTGTATTTTCAAAATTAATCAGCAAGAAGCGTAATGGTGTTCTCAGTCGTGCATTACCTTTCTTATGTCATCTATGTACACAACATTTAGACAAACATTTAGAAGGGAATTGGCTCTCTTTTAAGCAGTGTGGCTGTGACCTTTGTACTTTGCATCACCTCAAGTGAAGCAGAGTTCTGCCGTAGAGGCCTCTCAAGGGATGTGACAGATGCTATTCTGCCGCTGCTCTAGCACTTCTAGTGTTGTGCCACTCAACTGGCCAATCTCTGTGTGTTGAGTGGAACAAGAAAGAAGCAGGCAGATGAAAAGAAAAACAGGAAAAAAGGAATGGAGAAATACGGAAAACGTTCAGGATGTATGGAAGGAAGTAAATACTGCATAATATGGATTTTTGCACTACTGCTACAGGCCTGTTACAAAATGTTGCTCTCTTTTAAAGGTGCACTAAAATATATCTTGGTCATGTAAAAACATTGCTCTAACTTCCAAGGCAAAGTTATTGTTCATAACTTGAGTTGACTGATGCAATTTTTAAGGAAATGAGGTGTCTGTAACAGGTTACACAATTTATCTCATGTCTGGGATCTTTCTCCTGTCAGTTAGAATGCCTGATACAAAGGTTTGCAAGCCATTTGTATGACAGCCTATGACCTCTATAGTTATATAGTTATAACGAAATATTTTAATATTCCTAATAACCATATCATATCTTATGGTACCTTGATAGCTCTCACACAACCTTGGTATACCTATGTTTATGTTCTTTAAATCAGAACACTCATGCTAAATAACAAGCCTTATTATAAGTCTAGAAGTTCAGAATTTATGTAAATTGAAAATGTTTAGAGTGACAACTAGTTGCCATGGAAACAGGTTATAATGTATTATCAGACTTCCTTAGTGCAGATTTATCAGCATGCTATAATTTTCAATCAGCCCAACTTTAGTTTTCAGGCTCATTAACATGAGAATTTGAGCATCACTTGCATGAAAATATATCTAATCGACCTTGCCATCCATCTTTATATCAAGTTTTCAATCAATCAATCATATCTATCATTCTATCTGTCTATCTTGCTATCTATCTATCTTGCTATCTATCTGTCTTACTATCTGTCTATCTATCTATCTATCTATCTATCTGTCTATCTATCTATCTATCTATCTATCTATCTATCTATCTATCTATCTATATAACTATCTATATAACTATCTATCTGTCTATATATCCCAGCCGTGATGTTTTGTGGATAATCCAACTAGTATATTCACAAGTAACTTTCCTTATTATAACTTTCTATAACTGTTCTATTGAAAGTAAAGTACAATAGCACTGGCCAATTTCACTCTGCTGCTGCCTGGCACGTCCAACAGGCTTGAAGAAACAAGTTTGGCCAGGGAGATAACATTGCCTCTGAGAGTCTTGGCAAATCTTGAGAGGATCTGAGATAGGTGAGATTGAAGGGCGTGACGTCATCATGTCAAAGAGCTGAATGCTTTGAGCTCCTCGGGAATGAGATGGAATTTTGGTCAAACGAGAGACAGCAATTTGCTTCAAAGAAAGAAGAATTTTGCTCTTTTCAACTCCAAAAATGTGTGGTCCTTAGCGTGTGATCTCTTTATCTGGTAATTTCTGCAATTTGGGGTTAAACTGGCATGTTGGGCATTTCAACCCAAAGGTTCTACAACTAAGTTCTCTATAGGCATCTATTCCAATGATATTACCCAGAAAAATATAATCTGGTGTGCTGACATTGCAGGCAAATACAGTCATGGAATTGAATGGAGAATATAAGCAATGAAAAACAAACGTTCTTCTCATAGACGACTGGACTTTGATTTTATGTGTGACTCTTCTTTCAGACTCTCCATCAACAAATCTATACTTCCATGTTATATAAGGATAACTTCAATTTTTGTTCTTATGGAGCCTTAGTATATATACTTATAGAGCCTTAGTATATATACTCCAAGGAATACTGCAAGGTCCCCTTTCTATTCCCATCATATTCATCAGGGAAGAAATTCCTCCACTATGTCAAGAGCATATCCTGCCTCAATCAATAACACTTTGGCTGAAATGAGTGGTTGGCCCTATTGAGAAAAATATGCAAAAATCCTACCGTTCTTTACTCCATTTCTTGCAGAAGAATCCTGATTTGATTCCAAATTTTGAAAATAACAGTTGATTATATATGTATGCATATTAAATAATCTAAATTTGTTACAAGAGTATGTACATGTAAATGAAATATTCATTTTTACTACAAATTAACAAGTTGATTTTATTGTGAAATATCAGTTGCCATCCTGTGGGTGAAACTTTTCATCTTTTGAATTATCTATCTCAACTTGTGACTGAAAATAAAACATTTTAAGAAGTGGGACATGATTTCTCAATTTAAAAAGCACTTACACTTAGCTGTCCGTCAAACACCATCTATCTTCATCTGTGGAAAATTTAAAAGTTTTACACCCCCGGCTTTTAAGGACTCAAGGATGTAAACACATCTTGAAGATGAACATTACAAAATCAATTTTTAAAGAAATGGTGAAGTGTTGACTCAAGATAATGAGACTTTTCATTTCCCCTCCACAAGTCAATTAGGCAAGCAATGCCTCTTTTGGAAAAACACTGTCTCAGGCATTTCACCAGCTGGTTTTTGCAGAATAAAACTAGTCATTATTCTTCCAATGAAAATATCTAAAAAATTGGTATTGCATCTATTGTAGTACTGTACCCAGGAGCTAGAAATTATATTCAATTATGCAACAATAGCAAATACAGTGATAATTAGTTTTTACTTTGCCTTGGAAGAAAATGTGATGATGCTTACCTTTAAGAACATTTCAAGGTTAGGTCAGTATATTATGTTTAGCTTCATTCCAATTTATTGGGTGAACAGGTGGAAATATAGGCTCACGGATGAAATGTATTACATAATTCGGGGCCAATTGCAAACTGATCTCATATGGTTGTAGGATTAACAACAATCCTCTGCTTGAAGATTTTTCTTTGTCGCATGTTTATAAACTTACCCCCACTACAGTCATGCTGTGTTCGGTGTTGTATGTCAACCCATCTGCATCATGGCTTGATAGACAGTCTAACCGTGAAGATGTCCGATTTAAACATAATATAAGGACTTTCTTATTTTACCATCATGAGACTATCAATAATGACTAGAGCTATTTTGCTTGGTATGTTGTTATTATGGCTAATAATTGACTATGTGAAACCATAAGTGCAGGTCTGTAGCTATCAAATTCAATCAATACACAGTTTAGACAGTGATTGTTTAACAAACAATAGCACTTTTCTCCTGATATTTCTGTATCCTTGACAGGAATAGAATCACTGAATGGCAGAGTATGCAGCATGAAAAGCCAGACTTTGGCTTGGTGTAGCTCGTGTAATCACAGTGATGTCAGAGACGCACAACTCTGCACCACAATGACCTGAGATTACTCGCAAATTGCTGCAATTTGCATCCCACTAAGGTTTTGGTTGTCTCTGCTTGTGAATACTGCCACAACAGTCGCCTAGCAAAAGAAGATATCACAAGTGTCCTCTCTTGATGACTTGATGACTAAATGTACCACAATTTGGTCAGTAATTGTTCCAGCCATTACTGTTCCTGCCATTACTGTTCCTGTGGGGGTGGACTACAAAAGATAATGTAAGCTACTTACAGAAAAACAATATCATTCCTGGGAAATGCTCATTATGGACAACACTCTAAGGCTTGAAAGTAACAAGGAAATGTCATTTAGATATCATATATTTTGTGAACGCACAATATGGAAACAACAGGCACATCGGCAGTTCACACAAAGTATTTGATCAAACCATTTGCCCCACAAAGTATATATTATTCAGAGTGGTTGGTGACAGACGACGCTCCTTTTGGGATAACCTACGCAATTATAACTCTTTTTTTGAATAGGTAATATTCAAATTTCATTATTATTCTTTTTGTCATGGTTTATGAAACAATCAATGAATGAATCGTGAATTTCTATTATTGTCAATGTGTCCATTTCCATAGTGTTTATATCCATTGTATTGTGTCCGCAAATTTGGAGTAATATTAATATATCATATTCAGCTAAAATCATTTTAGAAGTTGTGAAATGTCTCAGAAATGTTTCTGAGAATGTCCAAATAAACATTCTTGAATGTTGTCATATGCATATCTCATGAGAAACATATCGTAGGATTGAGATATTCTATGTTATTCATATATTTAATTCATGACATGCTTACCATTCTCTTTCATCTCTAAACCGCGAAGCTTGGAATACTTGGCTCTTGATAAATTATATATGAATTATTATCCATGCTTGTGAGCTATAATAAAAACACGAGGGATTAAGATTTAATAGTAACCTTTCTGTAACAACTAACATATTTATCTTTCAGATAATTTTGACCAAGAAGTAAATTTTGTTTCTGGTAGCATATGCTGATTGTACATACAACATTTAGAAGAATATTTTGAGGGGAATCGGCTCCCTTAAAAGAAGTGTGGCTGTGACCTTTGTACTTTGCATCACTTCAAGTGAAGCAGAGTTCTGCCGTAGAGGCCTCTCAAGGGATGTGACAGATGCTATTCTGCCGCTGCTGTAGCACTTCTAGTGTTGTGCCACTCAACTGGCCAATCTCTGTGTGTTGAGCGGAACAAGAAAGAAACAGGCAGATGAAAAGAAAAACAGGAGCAAAGAAAAGCAAAGAAACAGCTCCGAAAATCTGGGAAATGAGAAAATGATAAATTGTGTATTTTCACTAAGAATGGTACTACATATATGTGTCAGACAATAATTGTCATTTATGTGTCATACACAGGCTTAAAGCATGCTCCTTTTGTTTGAAAGGATTGAGTGACTACATGTATACATATATAAGCAAATGTGATACAGATGCCAAAAAGTGCCCTACCATGCCAATAGCTAGCCTTGAAAGGTCTCCACACCATGTTCCTCTTATAAATTGAAAATTGCAAATGAGTGACAACCTGTTGCCATGGAAACTCACTATTTAACCTCCTTAGCCTTCATGTAGACACACCAGCATGTTTTTCATTGAAACTGCCAGTGTGTATGCATGTATCTTTCTACCAATGCCATCCCTTCTCAGTTCTGATTATAAATTGATATAACTGTTATACCAGTATTGCAGTACAATAGCATTGGCCTATTCCATTTTACCACTGCCAGGCATGTCCAACAGGCTTGAAGATACAAGTTTGGCCAGGGAGATAACATTGCCTCTGAGAGTCTTGGCAAATCTTGTGAGGATCTGAGATATGTGAGATTGAAGGGCATGACGTCATCATGTCAAAGAGCTGAAAGCTTTGAGCTCCTCGGGAATGAGATGGAATTTTGGTCAAACGAGAGACAGCAATTTGCTCCAAAGAAAGAAGAATTTTGCTCTTTTCAACTCCAAAAAGGTGTGATCTGTAATGTGTGATCTCTTTATCCAGGGATTTCTTCTAACCTGTTCCAATTAGGGGTTAAATTGGCCTTCAAGGGGCCAAGTCAACACGTAACCGTGTCGTAACACGTAACACGTACTCAGAATAGTACCAGTTCTGATTCAAAGCAGATATGATATATATTCAGGTTTAAGCACAATATGCAATCTAAAGAACTGGTAAACTGGCAAAAGAAAAGTATTTTTAAAGTCCACTGAAATTCAGAGCTATGTACAAGTATATGTCAGATCTCATATTAAAACATTGGCATTAAGCCATTCACAGCCATTAAATGGATAAGTAAGAAACATTCATGTGCTGCCGAAGCAAAGGAAGCTGCAAAGGATTTTTTTTCAGCTGCTTAGTAAAATTGGATGAGGCTGCTTTGAGAGCTGTTGGAGGGGCATCACATTTATTCAATGGTACTTGTCAGGGCTGGCCTTTCACTTAGAGGAAACGTCCACAGATTACAGGCAGGTAAGTTGGCATTATTCATACTAATGGCCGTGCGGCTGTCAGATGTCTGAAGCCGGTCACCTCCAATGCTAATATTAGCATAAAACTGCAACAGAGAGGCAACAGGGAGGCAACAGATGCAAGATGAGGACATGGCCAATGCAATATGCAACAAGGCCAGCTGCCCTTCCCCTCTGTGCCTGGCCTGCCCTCCTATGCATTTCTATGCATTTCCAATCTCAGCTTATCAATCCATTGAGCTGACCGCTCTTATATCATATAAACTCATCGAGCAGAAATCCAGAAACTGTTGTGACAAGCATTCTGACGACAAAATCTTCTCGCTTAATAAATATAATACATGTATATAAATGTATATTTAATTATATGTCATTTTAATTTATTCTGACAATGGGCCTCATACACAAGTGTAGGCCTATATTAGGGAGAATAGTCTCCTCCAGGTACCGCCACTGTTGCAGCCTCCAAAAATCTGTCAAAATCTCAGCAAAAGTGTCCCAACTCAATTGCAAATTTTTTCCCGTGTTTTTAGGCTAAAAAACGTTTTAAATATTTTATTTTTTCTTTTCAGTCATGGAGTATGGTACTTAAAGTTAGAGTATATGAATTGTTTAAGTCGGTATCAATGCTGCTTCTTATTAAAAATAAGGAAATAACATTTTAAAGTCAATTTAAACCAAGGTAAGGTTTGTATACGCTATGAAAACCCATTGCAATTGATAGATTATTCAGTTGGCTTTAATTTAAGCCATCATTCATAAAAATTGAGCCAGGGATAAGGCCACTGCGAATCTTTTTATGTTGAAAAATAGCACTTCCGAAGCTGAGTGACATGCTGTATTCTGGTTTATTTTCCATTTTCGCTCACTTCAAATTCCCTAAACTAGTGGATTTATCAAATATTATGATTTTGATATTGCCTCACCCTATTTATAGTGCAAAATAAGGATATTCACATAACTTTAAGTGGGATTTTCTTCACATTTTGTAAAAAATCAAGCAAAAGAAAAACCATACGGAAAATATTTTAAAATATCAAAATCTATCTTTTACAGCCTCTTTATGTAACAGTGGGTTGTATATTTTAGACAATTTGACATTTGAAATGAGTTAATTCAAGTTGGAACATTAATATAAGCCTGAAGTTAAACTGTTTATACTAAATTTTATGTGGTGTAGAATGACAATGATCAAATCATGATAAACCAGTCTCGAATCACTTGTTCATTGGATAATTTGGATAAATATTCAGTATGATACCACCTTCTGTGCAGATCCATATATTTCATGATGTTTATTAGGGATTTATACATGTAAACCTTAAAGAAATTTTCTTTTGTGAAACTTCATCGGATTTACGAAGTGCACGGCGGTCTTATAACCATCGTGAGATCCAAACTGACAGTTTACATCAACTCTAAATTTTGTTTACATACTCTGGGAACTTTAAATTTTGAAAATCGGTCAAGTTTCAGTGATTTTAAACCAAAAACAAACTGGGATTGCGGAGAGTCATTTGAAAATTTCAGTGAAGATTTCTGCCGACGCTTGTACATTTTGATGATGTCCAGGTATTGCTCGCATCTTCAGGGCCAGTTTCTTTGGTTTAATTGAAAGTTAATCATCTTCAGAGGCTTCATGCAAAAAATCATGAAAAAACAACTATTCATTACTGAGATAATGACTTGGGACGCTTTTTTCACAATTTTGACTTTTTTTTCTAAAAGTGTCAGACTGCACAAGGGTCGCTAGAAATGCCACAGGCACACAAATTGGACAAAATCTTGCCAAGTTTATGAGTTATTTGATATCCAGGGATGTGTGAGAAGCATCTCTGACAGTGAAATCATTAATTAGAATATTATTTAAGAATTGGGTATTCTCCCTACCTATATTTTACTCAGATAAGATTTTCGGATTTCAACATTTACCTTACGATATATGCATTATATCCCCCTCTGTTTGTGGATGTTCTGTCTCGATTCCACATTTTTGTGATTACACCACCAAGAGAGATGCCACTTTGATTATTGGAGGAAAGAAAGTGTAACACAAAGAAAAGGGAAAGAAAAAATGAAAAGAAAAATGAAGCAAAAATGGAATGTGTAATTGAGAGGCAACAGGTGAAAAGAAGAGCTCTTTCAAGAATTGAGAATTCATCAGCCCTCCTCCTAAATTCATTTGCAAACTTAAGCTCATGTTTCACACTTATATTCCTCTTGCCTTTGACTTGGAAGCTGTGGTGGAAGAGTAAGCTTGGTGTATGAGTTTTTAATATTAGCTATATGCTTTGGGGTAGTATGAAGCAAACTTTAATCATACTTGGCTTTTATAAGCTTCAGATATTAGAGTAAAATTCACCTTGTACAATGTACATACTCGCCTATTACTAGGGTGTCCCATAAATGCTATTTAGGTGTACTGAATCTCTCGAGTTGGGTTTGAATTGTCATAACTTGACAATGCCCAATCTGTATAGGATAAGTTCAGTTTCCTATATATTTCCAAAATAAGTCATTAGGATATACGTTTGTGAGTGGAAACATGGATGTAATCTTATGCAAATATGTTTTTGCACATAGCAAGTCTGTCCATATGCGTCAGACTGCAATTTTGTAAACTGTTGGGAGAGAAAACATTTTTCTTACAAGTTCTTCTCATGCATATGGTGATTGCAGAACACCACCACTCAATCGCAACTGTTGGCAGGAACAGACTATGCTTGTGCCATTTGACGTCATCTTGAGCAAAATATATAGAAGCTTTGAATGTCATAAACTATATATTGTATTTCTTGCAACTCATCCAGCAGTTTTTAGGTTATTTTTCAATATACAGAGAAAATATGATATTGTTCAACCATTCAGAAACATTAGTAATCTTCACAAAGGAGACCATTTACTGACAAGTCACGAATCTAGTTTACACAATACACATGTACACAAAGTTCTGAATGTGTTACAAATTGATTGAACAGATCCACTTGTTGTCACAATTCTCAATTTTTACAAAACAGCTTCATCTGATATTCTACTGTAAAGTCGAAGATTGCAGCGATAATTTATTCACCAAATGAATGATTGTATGATGGAGCCCTATTTCCATGCATAACTCTTACATCTTCGCCTCATCCATTACAGTTTATCATGGGAAACAAACAGACTTTACAACTGAAGTAGGCAATATTACAAGGCATGCTTCCATTCCCAAATCTGCAGACCAAGCAAATGTTGACAATCTGCAGACTTGGTCAGTTGACAGTGGCAATCTGCTGGGCTAATCTGCAGCAATGTGGAAGTCAATATGGCAGAGGAGTATCCATGTTTACTGGCAAAACTTTCCAGCTGCAAGGTGCCTAAGATGCCAACAGAATGACAGAGGCATGTTGTTTGCTTTGGCAGCGAGCTTGCTCCATGGAACTGAGGCAAATGTCGATCTTTCAGAAAAGACAGTGCAAGCCGCTAAATGAAGCCCGGCATTACAAAGAGACTATTTCCAGCCAAGATATAGTATTGCTCTCTCCATATATGAGAAATATGAGCATCCTCTCAGAATATAATGAGGAAATAAAACCATACATATGATATTTTATGTCTCCACCAAATTGATATGATTGAATATTAGTTGCGAGTTGGCCATTTGGTTGGCAAAAGGAGAGTCATGTTCTCCGCACAATCTGAATCACGCTAAAATTGTGTTGTTTTAAAACAAATCAAGATATCTTAATTTAAAGTTACGACTTCGCTCCTCTTATCAACACTCCGTGTTAGAATGGAGACTTGAGATAAAAGTGAGATATAAAGCTGAGATAAAGAAGTTTGTTGCTTTTTCCGAAAGACTTAAGATTTGTCTGCTTTTGACATTTGGCAAGAGTGATTAATTAAATTGTAATATGAAGCGATTACATTTCTAGTAATGGCGTGCAGTCACACAATTTCTCTGCATTTTCTCCCCTCCTCATTAATACAAACTCTCATCTACAAGGCTCCGTTCTACTTCAACAAAATATCAAAAGTCCTAAAACAAGCCTTGGTCCATAGATAATTTTACAGTAAAACATTTATTGAAATAAACATATTGTTTTAAGAAGAAAAAAATATTGTTTGGAGATTTAAATGTTCTGTTGAAAGGCTCCTTCAGACTACAACAAGGCAATGTTTAACATGACGCTTATCAAAGTTTTGTTTATCATATTATGGAGTATTGGAAATGTCTACATATTAAGGTTGTGCAATATTTGATAAATTCTTATAGAAAAATAACCTATTAAATGCAAGCACTTTGCAGAACTCTTGCGTATTCTTTACTGTTAAATATCACAATACGAATTCGAAACAATTCAAAGTTTGTTGCGTCTACCATGAATATCTTCAGAACAACTTGCTGACTGTCAAATGGTCATGATGTGATATAAAATGATATAATATTGTCAAGAAACTAAAAATATCCTTTTCGTGTTTTAGAAAACCTGTTTTTAATGGCTTTGAAGAACTAATATATACATTTTTAATATTATATTTAGTGATTTTTAGTATTTCAGTAACAATGTGTTCATTGTAAGAAGGAAATAAAATCAGTCAACAAAATGCTAAGCTACAAATATGCAGCGATAGAACTTTTAAAAATTAATAAATGTCAAGGACAGTAATACTATATTACCCAAGCACAATTGAGATATACGTGTATTCTACACAGCTATTATCTATTAATTTTTTATTTTCGTGTGTCATAGCAAACAGATGACACATGCTGCATCAATTTGTGTCGCAGGGATATGCTACGTACTGTAGCTCTTCCAACCCAGTGGACACCTAAGC
Source organism: Platynereis dumerilii (assembly GCA_026936325.1). NCBI lineage: Eukaryota > Metazoa > Annelida > Polychaeta > Phyllodocida > Nereididae > Platynereis > Platynereis dumerilii. Next base: position 17,668,816 of record JAPTHN010000011.1, read on the forward strand.
CTGAAGGCATGCTCTGGCCTTTCATTATCGGTAAATTATAGTAAATCCTCAGTCTGTCGATTCCTTGCTTCACAGGGTATTAGCTGATCAATGGAAGACCAGTGCTGGAGGTTGGCAATGGTTCAGAACTGCAGGTCTACCAGGCTGATGTTTACGCTTTAATGGTGTGACTTGTGGTCTATAAATCATTTAATACATCACAAGGTGTAAACTATACAATCTAGATTTCTATACATTATAGTTCTTACACAATTAGTTTTAAAGGCACTTGTGGCATGCCTGTGCAATATTCATTGATCATATCTAGATAGCAAAAGGTGTTAGACAGCAAATATTGATTTTAAAATTCCACATTGTTTTACTTAGAACATTCTCAGTGGTAAAGGAATCTAAACACCAGTCATTAATCATCCAAATGAACCTCAAAAGATATCTAAAGATATTTATGTTCCATAGGAGTTCTGCACCTTCAGTCTTCGTGACCTTCTTGCACCCACAGAATTTGTGAATTCTGAAATCACTAATGACACCCAGTCAATAGCGAAAATTGCATTATTTACATTGGCTGGCACTGAGTGTTAGTCTGGCTATAGCTTTGCCTCTGTATAATGGTCCCAGCAGCCTGAAGAGTTATGCTGAAGGAATTATAGCCTGGGGCTGTCATATAGTCCCTATTGTTATGGATGTCAAGCTCCGTCAGCTATACACTTTAAGCCCCCCCCTATCATCTCAATGTACAGCCTGCAGCTGTCAAAAGAGACTGTTTTGTTCAGTATCCAATCCCAGAAGGCAAATCAATCAGTCAAGCCTGGAACCTGGAGCAGGCCATTTCTGAGATTCAGTCTCATATTCCAGGTCGCTGATTATCTGCGAGTGTTGGCATGGCTCAACATCATTTTGGTTATTTAACCTTCTTAGAATTGGTAAAAAAAGCTTATATCAAATTTCTTAGCAATGAGACTTGTTATTATCATATAAGCATAACCATCATTGATAGTTATTTTGCCAAAAAATGACAAATCAAGGCAATAGTCAACCTCTACCAAGTGTACATGCAAAGATATTTATTACATCAAACAACAATTGCCTTGAATGACAAATACGTGAGTATTCTATCCAGCTTCCTTGGCAAATATTCAAGGCATAGATCTGGCATCACAGAAATAGTAAATCCAGAGGTATCAGGCTCCACACTCCATCAGTCTTCACAATAGCACTTCTAACATTGCAATCATCGCTGTCTTTGCTATTCCACAGCGAGCCATGAATACCAATGGAAAGCCACATTACTCCCTGAGCCTTGTATCGACCCAACTGGTCTACAGATTGTAGCCAACAAATGGCAGGCTGCAGATTATCCAAGGCTTTGATAAAACCCTACAAACGATGACTTATCATGCCTAATGGCAGCATACATGCTGGTGTACACTGTATAATTTTTCTGTCAAATATACGGTTATTATGCCACAACATGCACTTGATTTCAAGGTGGATTGCACAATATTCCTGGTAAAATTTTGCAATTTTAGAGACTTTGCAAGAAAGATACCCTTTAATTTCACACACAAGAACCTTTTTACACATATGAGCTCGTATTACATTTGTATTTGAGCTGGAAATTTGACAGTGCAGCAGTGAGTAGGGCAGCAGTGAGCAGGGCAGAGCTCAATTGAGCAAGCGAGGTCAACCCCTGTCCTTATCTGGGCGGGCACAGGCCACAATCGAGCAGGATGAGCAAGATGGTACATGATAGGAGACTAGGATACTTAGGAGAAGGTTCCAGTGATATATTGGACCAGATCTGATGCTGCAAATTGCCACAAAGTACAGACAAATAGAGCTGACCATAAGAGAATGATCCATAAAAATTAATGACCGGCACTTCAACCAAACATAGCAACGGTTAAGATAGATACTTACAAATTTAACCACAACATATCCAAATAAAAATAAATTGATTGTGTGGCCATGGAGCTGTGTTATACATGTGGATTTTTCTTTTACAACAACATACAAATAAAAGTTACATGCATACACTCACACATCTGCTTTATATGGAAAGTTGGTTTGAGACAAGTCTCAGGAGAGCCATGCACGTCAGAAGAGCTCCTACATACTGGTGGTTTTGCTGCCTTTTCAAAATGCTAACACTTGTCAAGCCAGGATGAACACATGAGAGAAACATGAACAACCAACACTCATGCAGGAAGATCCATCAGTGCTGTGGTGTGGCACATCTGCAGCAGGATGAAACTCCTCTTATACTCTCTGGTGTTCCTCAAATGATGTATTATCAAGTTTGTGCACAAAAGTTGCAGCTCATTTTGCAGTTCTGTCTACATGCTATGCATTTATAGACATTGCATGGGGCTCATTTGTGTATTATAATGTGCAACTCTCTGTTGAACCATTGATAATGAATTTTCATGGAATTGCATGTAGACACACAAGGCACAAACAAATGCTTGTTAATACCATTATCATGCATTTATACCATTTTCCTGAAATAAATGACAAATCTAATCAGGCATGTCAAATGTGACTTTTCTGGTGCATGCGTGCATAATTGTAAATCTACCCATACAGCTTCAGGGAATATAATGTAATGAAGCATTAAACTTATTTTTCCTGTGACATAAAATGATAGCGCTGATAATTTGGGTCCCTGGTAATGCATTGAAATGATGACTGGATGTGCACATATAGTGAATTTTATTATGGTAAATAGCTTTAATAATTGATCCATGACATGACTGTCTGTATCAGGGATGGACACCAGTTCACAGTATATCAATCGTAACGGTTCTTTCCGGTGGTTTGATAACCGAAATCGATGTTAAACACTTTTGGTTCGATGGAATTATACAAAAAATACGAAAAACGAAAAATTGCGAAAAAAACATTTAGGACCTTTGCCCAGGTTGCAACCCAGGGCGGACAGCTGAAAATCTGGACCAAAATATTGGTTTTGCCTTGCGGATTTTGCCGAAAAATGTACTAAATTGCGGATCGGCCTGAATTTGCGGATCCCAATACCAACCGAAAAAATGTATCGATGGTACGTATCATATCGAATTTGGCAAACGGTGTCCATCTCTGTATGGACATATAGTTCCCATTAGTTTTTGCATAATATGGTGACCATATCTCTGTGTCAGTGCTGCTATCCTATGCTAAACACAGAGGCTTAGCTGACGAGTCTGCAGTAGACTTGCTGCAATGTAATGACTTTAGAAGCCCCAAGCCTCCTCATGCTTGTCCTGTTTTAATATAAATTCTTTCTGCCCCGTGCACAGCTGCATATCAGCAGGGGCAGCAAAAAGCTCAACAAAATCATCATTATCCAGTTGAATGGCATTTCACTGGGCCTTTATATCACCCACAATAACCTTTGAAGGTTATAAACAACTTTTATGATCCTGCTTTCTTTCAAACTTACTTCACTTCATACTGGTTGAAGTTGTAACTAAGAAGAGCCAGGACATCCTGGATATTCTTAGATTGAAATTGCATCATAACTAATTACCAAATTGGGCAACAAATGATAATCATATCTAATAGCCTAATCAGTCAGTAAATCATACACAAAGAAGTAGGCCTAATTATGGCAGTTTGACGTGCTCTCCAGATAATCTCAATATACATGTTACATTCTTTTCAGACATTCACATCAGGTCTCACAAAATACAGTCCAAGTTGAGTGATAACAGCTGAAGTAGAAGTTTCAGTAGTATAAACTGCAAAGTTACGATCTTTCACCAAGGTCTGCACAGTAAATTGAGTCTACAGTGTGATGCACCACATCAGTGTGCAACCCCAAACCTCCTTGATACGATCAGACTGCCACTGCCAAGTTCCTTGGTCAGGAAACTGCATTGGGGGAACTCCCTGGTCCTGCTGCTGCAGTGACATCATTAGCCAGGAGGAAAAGAGAGAGCAAGAAAGAAAATACGTCATAATTGAGTCGTACCTGATTAGACAACCCAAGCAGCCAAAACAACGGCTCGTTAGTATTTTGTTTCGTTCTTTTCTCTCTTCCTTTGACTAACAAGTTTGACATTAGTATAATTTGCGTGCCAAGGTGAGTGTTTGTTTCTTATTTTATTCTTTTTCTCTTGGTTCTTTTCATAATTAGTTCAATCTCTATCTTATTTTTTATGAACATTTTTCTGAAGTCCGAGTGAGATTTCTTCTCTACATCAGCTGCATATTATCTTATAATTATACATCAATATGCTTAAATTAATATCATGCACATTGTTGTCAATTTGAAAGGCCTCTAATTAATCCCTATATTATAATATATATCTTTGATGTCAGAGATGCTTTAATCTCTTACAAAACAGTTCAGAATTTCAATAAAAGTATGAGGCAAGTCTGCTGGAGACTATCTATATGTAACTACATTACTCCCTTTGAAGAAACAAATACAACAGCGCTTCACAGACTGAACATTGCTTTCAAAGATAGTTTTTTTTAAATGCAGGTTTTAAAACTTTAAAATTGAATAAGCATAATATCATTAGACAGCACACAGTCTGGTATCTTGCTTCATTATGATTTAATGTTCATTTGTGGCAGGCAGAAGATTTAAAAAATCACAATGTGTGCCCTTCTCTTGTAATCAGAGTATATTTAGGCCTAGCCTTTCTTTGTTTAATATTACTGCTAGAACCTACACATCTAGTTTTATTAACCCCTTCTTGTACCCTCCTCAAAGTCAGTAGACTTAATTTGCCTAAACAGTTTTCCACTTGGAGAATGATCAAAGGGAACTAATATCCAAAAGTGTAGAAACTGGTGCAGAATCTTGTTATTTGAGTTACCATGGAAACGATAAAATTATGAAATATAAGTCAATTTTATCACTTTAATGCATCTGGCAAGGTGAATAATGCTCCAAATTAGCTGAAACTCCCAATATAGAGCTTTGGTGATGCTCCGAAAGAGCTGAGGAAGACCAAACCATGGTAAGAACTTATCAATTCAGGCAGCTGTAATATTATATATGCACGGACATGTAACTCAACTATCAGTACAAAAAAGTGAAACAGCCAGCCGAGAAGAAAAAATAAACAAGAAAAGCATTAACACTACACTATAAATATAATCAGCAAATAATCTTTTTGATTTTTGATTTTTGAAAAGATATCAAAACCGTTTTCATATTTTCAATTGAAGCAGATAAAAATGACAAATACTACAATGATAACAGAGTATCTTAACTTGCAAAAGGATACACTTATGCAGTTGTTGCTGTTGTCGCTCATAGTATCCCAACCCATCCTCTGTCAGCCTCAGGGCATCTACATTGAACCTGTAAGCCCATAGTCCACCCTAGTCTCAGGCTACACCCCAATCTCCACTTCCCTGTTTGCATTGAGGCCGGAAAGCTCCAATCAGCTGAATTATCGCCCATGTCAGGTTTTATGGGCCAGAAGAAATTGGGTCATGTGATTCATGGGTTTATCCTTCATTAGACTATCTCTTGTGTCTATTGTGTAATCCATGTTGCTGGCAATAAATGTCTATTTATGTAAACCCATGGTTGTTTCGGTGCCGGATTTTTCCACAAACAGTTTCAAAGAGATTTCCAGATGGAAAGGGCTCTGTACATAATTCACAAATAGTCACATTTCAGAAATAAAGAAAGCTACATTCAATCCAAAAAACATGTAACTAATACACATCTCAAGATGTAAAATAGACCAGTACAAAATCCTCCAGGGCCAAGCAAGGCAAGAGATTAAAATCCATTTCATATGGCCTGTAATTTCTGCCGAAATACGATATACATGTATCCTACGAATTCTTTGAGTATGGAAAAAGAAATTGAGCAAACGGTCATAACACAACATATTGTTGGTGGCCACAAAGATATTTGGGAAATTGGCTTATTTTTGTTGTAAAAAATGTAAACAAAAGCTGTTAGATATATATATGATTATATACACTCTAAGCCCAGACCACACACTTGACATAAATTGTTTAAGTGGAATCAACTATTTTTCTTTTTTTAAGCTGTGTCAGCTTATATACTATTTGTCAGTTTCAATGGATTGATATTTTAAGTCAACACAACACAATCTTTTTCAGTCATACTCGTGAACTTCTGAGACACAAATAGAATAAGTTTAATCAGCTTAATTCACTTATGCCAGATTTGTTATGCCAATAGTTGAACATCCTATTTATGTTTGATTCATTGGACAAGCAAAAAATAACCTTGTCTTAGCTACTTACTCTGTGGCCACATGGGTTAGTGGTTTGTTTTGTAATCTGAAGGTGTTGGCTTCAAACCCAGTGAGATTTAGATATTTCTCGTTACACCTTATATTTATGGTGTAATTTATGGTACAAAGGTTGGAGCAAAGGTCAACATATTTCAATATTTTGATTTGTTTATTATTGTGGACCCTGGTTAGTGTCCTGTCCCACTACGCAGAATCTGAGTCAAATCACATATTCTGTTTTTCATGATCTATTTATAGAATTTTTGAGGAGACTAGGTGAAACAGCTTGTTGCATTTGCTTGTCATCGTGGCCACATTGGTTAAGTGGCTGATCTTGTAATGCAAGGGTCTTGAGTTCAAATCTGGAAGAGAGTGACATTTTCTTAACAATGCAATCTGTTATTTAAAAAAATGACTTGAAGAAACAACCTGGTGTGTTGTGTGGACATAATGGCAACATTGGTTAAGTGATGACTGGTCTTGTAATCGAAAGGTCTTGAGTTCGAATCTGTAACAGAGTGATGTTTTCTAAATACCCTCTGTTATACAACTTATGAGAAGACTAGCAGAAACAACTTGATGTGTTGAGTGGACATTGTGGCAGCATTGGTTAAGTGGCTGATCTTGTAATGCAAAGGTCTTGAGTTCAAATCTGGAAGAGAGTGACATTTTCTTAACAATGCAATCTGTTATTTAAATAAATGACTTGAAGAAACAACCTGGTGTGTTATGTGGACATAATGGCAACATTGGTTAAGTGACTGGTCTTGTAATCAAAAGGTCTTGAGTTCGAATCTGTAACAGAGTGATGTTTTCTAAATACTCTCTGTTATACAACTTATGAGAAGACTAGCAGAAACAACTTGATGTGTTGAGTGGACATTGTGGCAACATTGGTTAAGTGACTGGTCTTGTAATGCAAAGGTCTTGAGTTCAAATCTGCGACAGCTTGACAGTTTATTAATTATATACTATACTATGTCTTGCAGAATTAGTGAGAAGACTAGGAGAAATAACTTGATGTGTTCATCGGACATTACGGCCACATTGGTTAAATGACTAGTGTTGTGAAACAGACTTCTTGAGTTCAAATCCCTGACAATTAGACATTCTCTGTATATTATGCAATTTATTGTAGAATTTCTGAAAATATCAATGGAAAGAATGTCAACTTGAAATTGTGTATGTGGACATGTTGATCATTTGTGTGCATTGCCTTGACATATTTGCAGGCATTATGAGCAACAACTCCAAATGTTGTTATCTAATGCTATTTTTTCCAGCAGTTCAGTTGAACTTGGAGATATTTTTAAAAATTAACTAAATGTAATTTGGATCAAAATTTTTAATTTTTCTTTTTCACACAATACAGGGTGTATTACCACCATAACTTTTTAATAATAATTACATCAGGGAAAAATATATATGTAATTATGCTTCCGTTGAAATACTTAATATTGGTTTGTGAGCGGCCTTGTAAAAATCTTTGAGCAAGCTGACCTGGGCTGCAGGCCATTATTTTATCTTAATTACAACCACAATGATATGATCTACAGATTAAAAAGATCACTAAATCATTACGATAAGTTGTTTTAATAAATGTGACTGTATATGAGTGTTTTTTTAGACATTGACTGGACATCTTGTTATATTAAGTAAAGTGCTGACATCTATATGTAGAAAGTGGTGTTACCCACACTCCAATGTTTTTAGCAGTTTTTCTTGTCATAATTCCTCTTGATGTTGTTAGCAGATTTTCCTACAACCTCCAAGTGGCTTATTGCCTTAAGGACCATTTCTAACACCTTCAAGACTGTTAACTTGACACAGCAAAGCCATCCTATTGATTTCTCAAATTAGAAGAACTCAACATTTTTAAAGGTAAGAGAACTTGGATATTCTGTAGCAATTAATGCATTTGTCAATATTGAATACTTGTTTCATTGTTATGAATATCAATAGAGCATGAACATGTACTTTTTTTAATACAAAAACTTGAAACTGTAATGTAGGGGAGACCGGGGCTGGTTGTCACAGGGGCAGGTTGTCACACTTTTTATTGCACTAAACTATGGAGTCACACAGCTCAACCAATCATTGTTTTTTGCTTTTATAACCCACTGGAGTCTTTTTGAAAAAACTTGACCCCTGGAAGGGAGTCTGGTAGGCACAAGGACTGTTAAAAATTTCCTGTCACAAAAAGTAATTTTTTACCTTTAACTTGCATGCAATGCTAGTCTTCATCAAATAGTTGTTGAAAAAGATACAGTTAATACACTTACCATATAAACATTTCTTTAAATCATCATTAGAACAAATAGTGAAAATTTTGATAACAACGGCCTTGGTCACCCGTTTTTGGAATTTTCATCAGTCGGGGCAGGTTGTCACAAAAAGGCGGGGCAGGTTGTCACACTTTTTGGAGCTGGTTGTTACCTATTAGGACCAGGCTTTTAAACCAAAAAAACTAACACAAATATAAATTTGTGCTTTATACATGCTATTGATGACTGAAGATGTATGCAGATATTGCATTGAGTTTAAATAAATCGATTTCAAATTTATATGTAAAATTTTCCAAAAAAATCGTAAAAATCCTACTCCGTATCAGAATGCTTTCCTACTGATTGGTAAGCCTTCATTTGCTGCACTCTTGTACACAGTAGCATGTTTGTTAAGGTCTTCACTTGGCAAGTAAAGGATTCCTCATATGTCCAAAATAACTTTTCTTGGTCAAGATTTGCCCTACAGAGTTCCACTTCCTGCATTCGAGCTCATAACCAAAAGTGTGACAACCTGCCCCAAGAGTGTGACAACCTGCCCCGAAAGTGTGACAACCTGCCCCGAATTCTGAATTTTAAAAAATGTCCAATATCACATCAAGATTTCGATTGATATAGGTATATATTCACCAGATAGGTTTAAGTCACTCCCCTTTTGCCATTCATACAGAATGGCAGTGCTCCTGCATGCTTTATATAGAAATAGTAGCATGTTTAAGTTTTACACACTGTGACAACCTGCCCCTGTGACAACCAGCCCCGGTCTCCCCTACAATTCAGTATTAAACTATGGGGCATCATGATGTCAAACTAATTCAAAGCCAGAGATTAAAAACTAGCAAATGGAAAGAAATGTCATTATTGCAATATTATCTTAGTGGACATGAAATTGATAATGACATATATATGTTGTCTCTGACCTGATAAGTGATTCATCTCAAATGCTAGACTATGGATAGTGTATACAGGCATTAAGGGGATGACTATTTAGTGTCGAGGGGGAGGGGTTGGAGTTTTTATTTTAAAAAAAAGTTCTTCATCAGTTTTGGTGAAATTGATGAAATTAATAAATTCTTTTTGGCCAGAGTTGAAATAAATAATTTCTTGTGGGGGTATTTTTTAACAAGGTGTTGTTAAATTTGATTTAGAAGTGAATATTTGGTGACTTTGCACACTCAACATTTATAATTGGTGTCGTTAGCCTGAAATAAAGAGGAAAACTCCAAGCCCTCTTGGAAATTAAATGGTCGCCCTTTTTGTCTTGGCATTTTTATGATTAGCTGGCTGGCAACAAAGATAATCATTCGAATAGCTACAGAAATATTATTTGATATTCATAAGGTCCATTTGCACTCATTCATTAAAATGTTCATAATATATAGACAGAAAAATGCTGATGCGTCTCAAGCAGCCCTTAGGCTTCTTTTTGAGCCAGATTTTGTCAGAGTGCATAATTTACTGATAGTAATTATGTCCTAAAATGTGAAGATTATGAAGCCGAGCAATAGGACTAGTTATTGGATATTGCACTAAATTTAAACGGGCCATACACTTCGTTGTAAAACTCTATTCTCAGTCACATCTGTAGCATTCAGTTGGTTGGTGCAAGTAATTAGCATACCATTACTTAAATTTTTCTGGCATAATATAAATAAATATTTCAGACAAACTCAAAACACTCAAAATATTATCCAGTACTCAGGACTTCAAATTAATTGTTAATCATATTCCTAATTCCCAATGAATTTGCACATTAATTATATCATGTTTTATATAAATTGTGTGCTGCTTGAAAATGATATTGGTAAAATATGTTTCAGATTTACAAGCAGTATTCTTGACATGTCAACCAGAGGATATTTCACGGAGGCACCAGCTGAACCATCTAATTACATCGGATGCAGGAGACTCGAGAAAATTTGCCAGGTAATCATTGTAATACATGTTCTTGGGTTTCTGGTCTTAAAAACTCAATTCTCATAAATATACTTGTGTGGAAAGCAGAACATAACTGCACATGTTTATAATTTCCACCTCAGAACAGCTGTATCCTTTTGTTAGATGACATGCTCAACGTAAAAATGACTTCTTAGTCCCTCTGCGGGAATTATTTTTCCATACATACTTGTTTGTCTGTCCACTTGTCTGTGTATTTACAACTGACGTCATTCTCATGTTGCTATCAAATGTTGCCAGATAGGGGAAGGGATACACATGTTGACCATTGGGACTTTTAATTGTTGGAATTTCAAAACTTTCGTCAATTTATGTTTGCTTCTTTCATATTTGCAGAAGAAAATGCATATGAGGCCTGTCACACCTGAGCAGCACTCCAATCATGCTACACTTCTTCAGGGATACAATCTCAGGTCAAAAGCACGCTTTTTGCAGGTATGTACAATTCAGTCCATTAAATTAGCTTAAGTTAGGGGGTGGTGATAAATCATGGAAAAAATCAAATTGCTGAAAATCAAATGGAAACTACTTAGGTTTTGTTAAGGGTGAGAAATGGTTTCCAAAAAGGTATAATACATGTCTGTAGCATTATTATTGGTCCCTCCCAAGACCGATTGAAAGTTTTGTTAATTTTCGGTAGTATTTTGGTTACTTGCGAAGTCGCGGTTTGCTATATCTTTCGCCTTGTGATGTTAAGGTTAATTTTATTAACACCATTGGCTTCAGTATGAAAAGAGCTTTCATTTGAATACCAACATGACCATTCTACCCCGTTTTTCAGGTGCAATGTACTGATAAATGCAGCGGGATAAGCTACAAAGTCAGTTCCTTTGTGGTAATTATATGGCTCCTGTAGAAATGTCAGTTAAAAATTTGCAAATCAAGTTTCTATATCAGTTTTTTCCCCAAAAATTAATGTTTATATATTTTCTGATAAAATCTGCTTGTTCAATTTAATGTGGTGGACAAGATTCCATCTGACACACAAAAGTATCAATTTTGCCCTGTTTCACCCGGTAAACGACATCGAGTGATAATTACAGGTGTTTACATGTATATTACAGTATCACTATTAGGTCCAGGGATTCTGTGCTTTAAAGCCATATGAGCAGTGATTCATGTAATAAATCCAAAGCAAATGAGGACATGACTGATGTTAATCTGTCCAATCAAAGAATCCATAGTTCATTCTTATTTCAGTCCAAAATTGTAGTCTTAACATTTCTTTGCATCATATAACTCATCACAGTCTGTCACTTTGATAAAGTAAAAAATGAGGACCAGTTCTCTGTGAAACATGCACTTTGTGACTAATGACAGCCAATGAAGTGTCATCTTCTCTACTTTCAACATGGGAAACATAGAGGCTGTTTGATTACTGTAGTCATGATCAAAAGAAGGCCATTTGACTTGTCATAACTGTTCTTAGAGTGAAAATCAGATACTTAATCCTTTCCTTTGGCTGTCATCAACAAGCTTGATAAGCCTCCCTTAAATCAAATTGACATCGCAAGTATTAGGTATGATCATTACAAATCATCAGTATGATGACACATGAAGTACCATTTTCACAGTGCAACAGTCCACTCTTTTTCTACATCAAAGTGGCGGACTGTAGTTTACTTGTGGTGTCACTGGCTTTAACATGTTTTAATGATATTGTTTGTGTCAGTTTTCATTTAATCTATTTGTTCAACATATATATATATAATATGTGGCAGCATACGTGCAAAATGAACAAACTAATTAACTGGTTTGGTGTATGTACCTAACAAGAAGATTAGGAAACAAGCAGGTAACTGTTAATGACGTGGCAGTGCCAGTTTGCAAATTGAAGAGGAGAAAACACATTGTTCCGATCGACCGCCAACCTGCAAACAGCTCTAATGAAAACATATAAGCAGTGTCATCTCTACTAATCATGAAGTGGCTCCCAAGATGGTACCAAAAAGTAATAGTAAAGAGACACCTGGTCCCATTCAGTTGCTAATTGACAGAATTTTAATGACAAGTTTGTTGGTTTCTTCATCTCCTTGGTAAAGGAATTTTTGACGAAGATTATGAAAACATGCCAGCATCATCTCTCACAAAATTAGAAAATCATTAAGTAGATAGCTTTAGAAATGTCATGGAAACTTATCAGTTTAACAGAATTTAATTAATACCTGTACAGATTTGAAAATCATACCCATTCGACATCGTTACACAATCTGAGTACTGACTCAAATATTATTCACTACTAAATTACCTATCAGCTCGCCATTGTAGTGGGATCTTTGATATGCCTTTATAGGCAAGTGTTTTATGCAAACATGAATTGCTTTCCTTGCCTTAATTAGTGCCTGTCACTGCCTAAAGAATTTTTTGACCTAGACAAGAAACACAAAAATTTGTTCTAATTTGTTAATCTTTATAAATAACCTGGCAATTTTGACAATTGTCTCTACAGGAATTTTGTGTAAAACAGTTTCTAGATCCACAAAAGCAAGGCTACGTATAGGTTATTCACCTAGGGAGAGGCAATATGTGATTTATCCAGCGAGGGCGTTAGCCCGAGCTGTGATAAACACATATTGTCGATCCCGCGGTGAATAACCGGCTTATACCATAAGACAAAACTGAAACTTGTCATTTGTTGCTGTGGGTTTTTCACAGCTTCACTTATTATTCTCCCATGGGAGGATAACTGGACAACAAAGAATATGGGTTTTATTGCTGTGAAATACTGGCTCATGATTGGCTGACAGAGGTGTCGAATGGTATAAATTCCATTAGCTGCTCTATGATGTCTTTGCATCAGTACAGTTATTACAGGCCTGACAAGGATAAACCGCCATTCTGGAATTTTGGCCGCAGTGCAGGATGATGGATATAAATGATGCTTTTAATGTCCATAACTTTTAGACATATAAAAAAGACTTTATTTTTCTCTCTGAAAAAATGTATAGAAGATGACCTGCCATTTGGAGGTAATTAATTTGAATTAGGGCTGAAATAGAATTAAATGCTTCTCGGCGGGCACCTTTTCATCCATTTTTTGCAGACATCTTTGATTCTGCAAGCAGTTGCATAAGAAAAGGATGTTAAAATTCATCAACATATTCTATGCACCTAAATCTCCAAGAATATGCATGTTTAGCAATTTTGCATGCAAGCTCCACAGGGAACAGGCTCTCATTATAATGGTCTGATTATGATCGTGATAGTTCAACATTATATTATAATTCAAATGCTTAAAAGTGGTCAAATATACATCAATACATATCATGTTGGTACTCATTTGAAAGCTCTTTTTAAGACGAAGACAATGGCACCATTCTCAATGGGATAGCTGTTACCTACATCAAGTAATCAATAACCGCGATTTCGAAAAACGTAATAATTTTAGCTCAAAAGTTTATTATCTTCAGATGAGCTTGGGAGGGATCAAAAATGAAGCTACAGCTATGTGTAATACATCAATTTGCTGCATTTTTCTGTCTTAACAATGTTTGGATAGTTTCCATTTGAAATTTTAAAGATCATTTTTATCACCACCCCCTACTTAAGTGTTCAGAAAAATTGGAGCAGCTTTCCTCTGTCACAAGTAAATTTGGAAAAAAAAGAAAAGCATAAAACAATCCAAACAACAGTTGAAGAATGTCAACAATGATTAACAGAGATATCTTGAGATCTATGCTGATTGGTGATCATTTGCCATATCCTTTTTCAATTAGTGCCAGTGAGCCACTGGTCACATAAGGATGACAATACATTATGCCATTTAAAAAAATTAATAAGGTAAATGAATAATTCTGCAAAGGCACATAATGAATATTTTTGAGAGGAGAGAAAATTGATTTCTGCAAATATTTTAAAGCCACACAGTAAATATTGTTTGATAACATTATATCATCTACATGCAATACAATGTATGTTTTCTTTTTCAGGGTGGAACTTCAAAGGCTACCTTGACTGAGCAACACTGGCTTCGCTTTGTGAGGATCGCGACATTACAACCAACCTCAGTACTGTAACTTATCACACAAACTGTCCAAGAAATTGCTCATACTTCCTCCTTGATTTAATCTTTAGACGAAAGAACATTTAACATGAAGTTTTGAAATTTCTGATGTCCAAACAATGAACAGAATAATTAACTGTACCTCAGGACGTTTGAAAAATTTTTCCAATGACTTACCGATGGACAATTTGGTCATTGAAAATTATCCTTGCTAACTTTCTTTATGGAAAAATGACTAGTTGGCTTTGTTTGAAAATTGTTTGCTTGGGATTTTTGGTCACTAGAAATTTCAGATTTGTTGCAGTCACAAATTTGTATGGATATATGCACAACCTTTGTCAGGTTTTGCTTCAATAAATGATTTTTTATGCGTGAATAATGCAATGTATTTGTTCCTTGTAAAGATCTTACTTACGTACATTGTGTTTTATGTTATGTCTTTCGGTGTGTTTTTGTTGCTTAAGTATAATTTGTCATCCTTTTTCTTCAAAATCTTGTGAATGACAAATCGTCTGTTATGTAAAATTCATGAAGTATCAGATTTATATTTTTCACTTATTGCCTCTCGGCACGATTGACCATTGATTTTATTGACTTCCTGTTTGCTTTATTGAAAATAAATGCCTTTTTAGACTTATCTCTGGTGCTTTATTTTATTTGTTCAATCTATCTGTTTAATTTCTAAGTTCTAACGGTAGGCTATTGATTAAAATTCATAGGGTGTCCCAAAGATGTCCAATTTCATCTTGGTCCAGACCAATGATCAGTGGTTGTTTATCATCCGGTCACTTTTTCTAACAATTATGCTATATCTTGTTAATCATTTGAAAACAGCATAGTACAATCTATCCAGAATAATTTAATTTATTTGAGCAGGCTCATCCTTTTTTAATTTGGCAAAGGAAGTATAATTGAATCAATTCGGGTTAATCTAATTGATATGAGCTATGATAACACCTTTTTATCAGGTTAATCTTGCATAAAAGTATTTGTTTATATGAACTTAAATAAAATTTGCCATGTTTTCTCAAGTAATTCAGCATATTACAGCTTAATTAAAAAAAGTCGTATTAACTAATTAACATTAAGCCACATTCAGTGACTTGATTGTGTTATTTCAGCCATTCTTGCTCAATTCAGATTCTCCTAATCGCATTTTGCTAGTCTGCCTTATTTCTATTATGTGGTTATAAATTATAACTTTTTCATTTTATAGAGTAAAATTGATTTAGTCAGTCAGCCTCAGCTGTGTTATGTCAGATAAACTTAAAGCCTTTGTTAATTTTGGTTTGATTATATTGTACTAGCATGACCGAATTGCAGAATGATGTCTTGTCCAATTGAAAATGTGTTGACTCAACTCAATTCACTTCATGTGAAACACTGAATTCAGCTTATTTAATGTAGGCCAGGCTAGTTTATCTCAGTTGAGTTCCAGCCCATTTTTTAATTTCTTTAAGTCAGGTAAACTCAATTCACTTAAAATTATTGACACTTAAACTGTGAAAATGTTGGCAAACTGAGATATACAACTTCAAATGAACAAGCTGAACTGACTCAATAAATATATTGCAGCACCGTTGCCCCAATTGAATTAAGTCAAGTCAGCTTGCTGGGGCTTAGAGTGTATGATAATCTTGAAACAATTGCAGAAGAGGTTAAGGAGGTCTATTCTATTAGAGACGTAGCGTCAGCAATAGCATCCTCAACTACCAGGAGTGTAATGAGTAAAGACCATATGTTTTGTGCATAATGTGGATTTTTTTATTTTGGATCTCCTTTTTAGTACTCTTCGTTTTATTATTTCCCTTTTTTAACAAATGGACATCTCATAATGTAAACAAAGAATAACAAACAAATTGTCACTGGATAACTTCTGCGTCTTTTTCTCTGGCATAGCAATTCTGGTCATTTGGTAATCATTACAATGAAAACAAGATGTCCTAATTGATAACTGACAAAAAGTCTCAATTTAGTAGTTGGGTGAAGCAGAATGCAATGTTTGGCATCATCACTTATTGTCACATGTCCTGAATCAGCCATTCCAGCGAGTTCTTTCATCGATTGAAATTCCACATAATTGCTCTGATTTGCTGCCAATAATGATCTATATAAAAGAAACACTTCTACAATATCCAGAAGTTAACTCAGATCAAAGAACATTATCCCGTTATATACGCTATGATTTCAATAAATCCTTCTGTGCGAAACTATGAAGCCATTTAAGTATTAGTGAGACACTGATTTGGAAAGTTCTAACATTTTTGTCAGTTAGTTCCAAGCTGGAGGGAGGGATCTAACTGACAAAAATGCATGTTAGAACCCGACAATGACTAAGACATCATATGCTTCTTCTATTACATCTTTTAACTTAATTTTTTGCAAAATAAGCAATAGTCTGATTGTTTGTTTGCTGTTGTTAACAGCGTTAATCCTTAGCAAGGCGTTAATATGCAGAATTGTCAGTTAGATCCCGGCTGTTCCGATGGTATAAGTATCTTGGTGATGTCTAAATAATAACACTACTCAAGATGTTGCTGGCTACACACTCTAAAAAATTTCAGACAAAATTGGTTTTTTAGATTCAAAATGGTTTTTTGAAAAACCAAATTTCAATGCAAAACCAACATGGATTTTTTTTAAAATCCATGTTGGTTTTGCATTGAATTTGGTTTTTCAAAAAACCATTTTGAATCTAAAAAACCAATTTTGTCCCGAAATTTTTTTGAATGCAACAGAATAAGAAAGGAAATCAAACCATCTTTTAAATCGAAATTTTATCTGAAAATATTACATTTAAAAATTTGTAACAACATTGCATGTGATACTAATCACTGCTGGCAGGGATCATTAAAGTTTTAACATTGATTTATTGGGTTTTTTTCTCTCATTAAACAAGCGAAATTCTATTTCCTCATAACATGGTTCAATCAGGTGAGCATGAGCCAATTTTGAAATTCTATTAAACGCTGTTCTCTAGAATTCAAGTGCCCAGATCTGGGCTCAGAGGACTACACTTACCATACCTACAAATTCTACATGTATGCATCTACCTGTGTATCTTTTAAATGTTTATTTTGTTTATGCACAGAATAAATTGTTAAGCATTTCCATACTGTTTGTTTTGTCGTTCTGTTTTTTATTATTTTAACTGAAGTGTCTCATAGATGTTCATTAGTCACAACAATTAATCTATCTGTCTGCAATGGCAGTTTCATAATACCTTCATATTAATGTCTTCCGCAATCCACAATAATACGTTCATTAGTCGATATTCAATATTTCATTATTCTCAAGACGGCTTCAAATTCTCCGTTATTCATCAGACACATGTTGACATCTAATTTAGTCGCTATCATTGAAACAAATGCTAATTGCTACCTCGATCAATCCTCGCAGGAACTAGAATTACCTCAATTATCCTCTTAAAGTGAGCTGCAGTGGAATGTGAGTTTGAGACAGACAAAATTGGTGTGGTTGCCATGGTAACAGGACAACAACATGAGGAGCTTCCTGTAAATTGCTGAATGTCAATAACGTACAGGGCTCATATGCCGTTAAATTAGAGTCAGAAAATAAACTTTGAGCTGAACTTGTCCACTTGTTGCATTCTCTATAAGTGCTGGTGTGTAAATCATACAGTTTCCATGGCAACCATGACGAATTATTCCCAAGAGACAGATTGTCAAGGTAAATGCAAACACTGCAACATGCTAAAGGCAGTTTCGCATCCCTGACAATAACACCTTACCACAGAAAGGAACTGCTGCATAGTATTTATCATCATTTAACGTATTATGATATATTTTCTGGAATAAAATGCATGAAATATATTTGATATACCAAACATGTTCAGTCATAAAAGCGCAGACTTGCACTGCTATAGTCATCTGTGAACTTCAGCGGCAAGAAATTTGTACTCAGGCCAACCTAGATCCTTTAGTTCATTTTCCAATGCTTTATTGCATCATAAATTCAGAATCCCAACATCAGTCAAGTGGTAGCTGTGCAATGAATTGGAAAAATCAATTTCTGTTTAACGCAATTTAACAACATAATTCAAATTCACCCTCTGCAATGGTTATCTTGACATTCTTTGGTCTACATGGAAATTTGAAAAGTCATTCATATACAGACATATTAAGGTTTACCATTTTCTGATACTTATCCTGAATATATATGTTTTCCAATTATAGTAAAGGATATTACAACCATTTTATAGAATTTGGAGAATTTGCACAAACTTTTGACGGACAAGATATTGAAGATAAGCTTCCAATTAAATCTTCATTTGATATTTACAATGTATGATATCATTACAAACTTTTGAATATTCTCTGGCAATGTTGGAACTTTTTCCATGATTGTACTTTTTTGTCTCATTTCTCAATAAGAAATGAAAAGCTCTTTCAAGAAGCGATATTCTATCAGCTATCTTCTCCGATGTATATATGTGCAGAATTGAGTCTCAAGGTTTACCGTCTTTAAAATATCAATGGCATTTGCCAAGATACATTTGTGTTATATATCATGTATAATCATGTCCTTGGTATATATTTGAAACATGCAGCAAACAATACACCACATGGCATACAAATATGAAAGATATATTGCTACTCTTGTGAAATTACATACAAAGTTCTTGTGTCAAAGGATAAGGCGTGAAACTTCCAATGACATCTGTAACACATCATGGAACTAAGTTTTTATAACTTTCAACAGGCAAGACGTCAGAACAATTACACTGTATGAGTGAATTTACATTGATATACTGTAAACAAAACAACTGGTATGTGTTACAATGCAATTTTCTGAACTGCTGAAAGTGAAAATATTTTTGTTCCAAGTTCTTCTCATGCATATGGTGATTGCAGATAACAGCCACTCAATCCCAACAGTTGCCAAAAACATACTACAAATGGGTGACAGCGTCATTTGATGTAATCCAGACCATGGCACACCTCTGGCAACTGTCATGTCCAGACATACTGGTGGAAGTTTCCAAATGTCATAAACAACATATTTAATTCGTTTATCAAAATATTATTGTTACACCAACGTAAACAAGCCAAATTAAGCAGATTTACATTCATGCAGTAACACGTCTATTGCTCATCCACTACAGTTAATCATTACAGACAAACTTCACAACTGACTTGGGCACACCAGGCAATATTACCAAGCATGCTTCCACTCTCAAATCTGCAGACCAAGCAAATTCTGGCAATCTGCAGACTTGGTCGGTTGACAGAGGCAATCTGCTGGGCTAATCTGCAGCAATGTATGGTCAATATTGCAGAGGTATCCATGTTTACTGGCCATACTTTGCCGCAGTGAGGTACCTAAGATAGACGCAGAAGAGCAAAGGCATTTTGTTTGTACTAGCAGGGTACTCTCTCGGTAGAGCAAATGTTGCTCTTTTTGCAAAAGAAAAAATTTGGGAAGCCTTACAGCAAGTAACGGATATTTCCAGAAAAAAAAACAGTGCATAGAATTCATCAGAAATTGCATCTGTAGTCTACAGCAACTTCTGTTAGGATGAATCAATTTCCTCCACAATACAGTATTACAGCAAATTATAATAAGACTGTTTGAACAAAGTGTTATCGGTGTTTCTAAATTACTATCAGCGCAATTGGATTCAGATTGTCATGCTAAAATTGTGATAAATTCAAGACTTTGTGTTTCACAACAGAGGCCCCACTTCTCAAGCACTTTGTTGTGGTTGGATAGCAAGCTGAGATGAAAGGGAATTTGCAGCTTTTTGTGATTCTGATTGGCTTAAGATCTGTCTGCTCTTAACATTTGGCAGAGCGATTAATTAAATTTTAAATGTGATGAGACAAGGTTCATAGTTATCGTGTGCTGTCACACACATTCTTTGGTGTCCTTTACTGGGAGACCTAAATCAGGTACCTTTTTCCCTAAACAGACAGTTCCTGACTGACGATAATTTTCTATCATGCAGCATTATTTTCTTACCTTCACCGGTCAGGATTTATTCACATTTTATGTGGACTTAGCTGAGAGAATTTTTTTTTGGATGTCCATTAATTGTTTTGATTTTCAACAATTGTATTGTTAGTTCCAAAATAATCTTGAAAGAATAACCACTATATTGGTCACATATAGTCTTGATAACCTTTTGCTTCTGCAACATTTTCCTTCACATAATTCTGACAATGAAGGCAACTATTATTGGAGGGTGGAGTTATTATTCAGTTTCCCCTAACCATCATCACAGAAGCATAGAGATTTAACGAGGTTACCTCATACTTTACATGCTCATCAGTGCCTAATATGAGAAGCTGCACAGATGGTCTGGTACTTTGATGATTGATGGCCTAATAATGTAATAATTATGTAATAATTATGCGGCGCAGTGGTGTAGCTGCTTCTCCCATTACATGCTTTACTATGCCACATGTTCAGGTTGCATTAGCCTGCAAGTAAGCTTAATGCATGTAGCTTTTCAGGTGCGGCCTACTTCTAGCAATCTAGGTCAGCCTGCAGGCTGTAAACGCCTCTTGTTGTAAACAAAGCCATACTGGCTACACTTGTGTTTTATAGTTTCCATTGTAGCCCTTTGGAATCACAATTTATAATAGAGATTAAGCAATTAGTTATGTAGTGGAATCCATGGCACACCTGGTATATAGGCCTATGATATGTTTAATATAATGTTTCTAAAACAAATACATCTGTACTTAGTTTGATAGGATGTTAATGGTTTTGCACCTGCATTCAAAAAATATATATAATAGCCTTCTTCACAAATTACAGGTAGCAGCCTTCATGTAGAATGTCAATTGCTGTGTATTGTGTGCTAAAATATCTATGAGAAAAATTACCCAGTCTCTCCAAAATTGTAGGTAATGAAATCGAATAAAAAACATCACGTTTGAGCATTTATAAGCTCGAAATTGTAAACACTGAGAGTTCTTTCAAGCTGCATTGCACATTAAACTTTATTAGAGATGGTTTGCACTGATATCAAACCTTTGAATTGTTGTTGCAAATGTGGAGTAAACAGATCTCAATTCCAAATGTCACTGATTACACAACAATGAGTGTATGAAAACATACCATTCTATATCTAGGCTCAATGCACATGTATATTTCAATCTATAAATATTCTATTATTGTAAAATGTTTTAAATTGAATTACTGTGATTGAAGACCATTTCGACTTAGATCTATAACATGTTCAATCGTATGATATTGAATCATACCATGGCTGACAAAAAACACAACCTTCATCATGATGTGTAGACGTCATATTTGCTGGGACCATCAATTGTGTCATGAGTTGTAGAGTCATGCTTCTGCTGTGGCCCTTCAACCAAGTAGACATCATAGCCTGAAGGTATGCTCTGGCCTTTCATTATCGGTAAATTATAGTAAATCCTCAGTCTGACCATGCCTCCCTTCACAGGGTATTAGCTAATCAATGGCAGACCAGCGCTGGAGGTCGGCAATGGTTCAGAACTGCAGGGGTTCCAGGTTAAACTTTACGCTTTAATGGTGCAGCATCCTTACAATACGGTCTATAAATCATTTGCATTCACATGGTGTAGACACTGTATACTAGTGTATAGTGTATAACCTGTAGGATGGTCCATGCATCTGTTAAAATATACTCTAAAAAATGTCTGGACAAATGATATTCAGACTTTAATCTTCCATGAGGCTCCCACATGGTGCCTCATATATTAACAGAGCCCTCTCTTGGATATTGCAGAACTAGAAATTTTGTAATACCAAAGCTGATTGGCTCTGCCTTATGACATCACTGCCAGCTTGGATGAGCGGGTTTTCTGCAGAGTCAGTCACCTTGTGTTATTTCTAACAGACTGTACAGTCAGTCCAGGAGAGTGCCTGTGATCACATCAAGACAGTTTGGGGTTGCACACTGATGTCTTGTGTTGTATGCTACAGTTGCCTAGCTGAAGGTAGAAGGCAGACTATGCAGATTCTAGCTTGTTCAATATCAACGCCTTTCTGCTATACCACCATTGCATTACTACTACTCCTTCTGATTCTATTTGAACCTTATTTATTTGACTGATATTAATTTTCATATATCATTGGTTTCAAATAAGATCCGCTAATACGGTTAAAATCAAAATCTGCACCATTCTGCAGTGTAGAATTGTTTCCATTTTCCTCATATCACGAATATCATCCTGATCATCAGATGAGTTATTCTTAAATTTTTATTTTGTGAGATTTCTGCCATCCACCTTAATTTTATATTGCGCTGATATCAGGACCATCTTTAAATTTAGTGAGTTGGAACCAACCTAAAATCAATAAAGTTGCAAACATGAATGACATTGAATGTGGATATTATCAAGCAAGGCCCAGTAAAATGCCACTGAGTTGGATGATAATATTTTTGTTGAGCTTTTCCTGCCTCAGCCAATATGCATTGGTGGTTGTGGTGCACTGGGCAGAAAGAATTTATATTAAAGCAGGGGAGCAGGAAGAGGGACCATCCAAAGTTAATTATATTGCACACATCTACTGCAGACTGGCCAGTTACGCATCTGTGTTTAGCATGGGAAAGCAGCAATAACACAGAGATATGGTCAACATATGCAGAAAACTAATGGGAATTATGCGTCCGCAGGGACAGTCAAGCCATGGATCAGTTATTACAGCTATCAACAGTGATAAAATTCACTTTATGTGCACATTCAGTCAACAGAGAGCACATTCATTCCCAAGGTTCAAAATTATCGCTATCAAAAATAATCAGTATTATATTTCAAAGGGAGAATATAAGTGCAGCAGTGCATTGTAATCCCTGAAGGTATATGGATAGATTTACACCTAGGCATGCTCAAGTTTCTTGTCGTTGAGTTTAGACAGCAAAACTATAGTTAAATAAATTGTCATGACTAAATGAATTAAAACAAAACGCATCAGACATTTGTAAGATGAGATAGATTCTTCATCAATATAATATATCTTTTGGCGCAGAAAACCAGTCCTATTTCATGTCTGCAGTGTCTGCGGCTGCCTTATATGCATGGTATTAAAAATGTGCACATATGGTATATATGCAGGCACTGCAAAATGAGCACACATACTAGATGATACATCATTTCAGGAATTATGGGTCATTTTCACGAAAACGCGCAGTAACGGTAAAGACATAACCAATATTTTTATGTCAGGAAGCTGAGCTAATAATACTCAACTACTATTTTTTTCTGTTTACATAATGCAATATGTGGTACTACAATGCTGCATGTAACAGGATAACTAATTTGGGTGAATATTTGACATTTTCAATTATTTAGAAAAATTGTCTTTACCGTGCACCATGAAATCAAAGCAAATTTACTCAGATGTCTTTACCGTGGCAAGCCTTGTCTTTACCGTGTCACAGTATATTTGCATTGATTTGACCACGGTAAAGACAGATATTGGCCACGGAAAAGACATGTTATGCAGCACTTCTTCCAGAGAAAGTGGACTACATTATTCAGAGTACCACAACTACTTCTGGAACAGCCTCCTAAACCAATGATGTCATTTACATCCTCATACCTTTTGAACTCCCCCTGCTGTTGAGGGTTCGGTAAAGACGAAGTTTAGTTGCGACAAAGTCAAAATAAAACTTATTTCATTGTCTGACTAACAGATGGCAGCTGTGGCTTTCCCAATGATATGGTTAAAAAGTAGTTATATCCTGGTTCTTTACAC
Organism: Platynereis dumerilii; assembly: GCA_026936325.1. Taxonomy (NCBI): domain Eukaryota; kingdom Metazoa; phylum Annelida; class Polychaeta; order Phyllodocida; family Nereididae; genus Platynereis; species Platynereis dumerilii. Next base: position 17,693,004 of record JAPTHN010000011.1, read on the forward strand.
TCTAGTGGCATCTGGAGACATCATGCTGTATTAACTTACTCTGGTGGCAACTTTAACTCTGTCTTTACCGTGGCCAAAGAGTCAATCTCAAAATTGGAACACAGCTTCAACAAGCCCGGAGATGTGGATAAATTAGTTATATTTCAGAAAAAACACTTCTAGGTGGTTAATGTAACATATATCTAGAAATCTACACTTTGCATGTCACATTTTATGCAGTAATTTTCAATTTGCACAAGTTTGAAATTAAAATGTTGAGTTGCGGACATGCCACGGTAAGGACATTTGGACTACTTAATGCGTGATAAAGCATGTTATGCTTGGCCGCACCCACGTAAATTTTTGTTTCCTTCAAGATAAAATGTTATTCTATATATTTGGCCAAAAATCAATTTCAGTCCTACAAAGGCAGACACACACGAATGCAGGACATCAAATTGCGCGTTTTCGCGAAAAATGACCCGAATGCCACAAGAGCAGTTTCGTTCAGCTGCAGAGATGTGCCACTCCACAGCCCTGATGCATCTGTCACCTCGAGGGTTGGCTGTTCACGTTGTTCTTCTTTGTTTATCCTTGCTTGAACAGTGATAAATTTTGAAAAACACTAAAACCACCAGAACCCAAAGGCTCTTGAACCATGTTTTATTTCACTGTTGAGTCTTGGCTTAAAGCGATATGCACCACTCATGTACATGTAACATCCATCCAAATGTATGTATTATAACTTTGCCTAACAAATATTTTGTAAAAAAGGCATGAAGCATTATATAAGAGGGATTATTCCATGGACAACTGAATGTTGCCTTTAGGCATGATAAGTCATCATTTGTAGGGTTTTATCAAAGCCTTGGATAATCTGCAGCCTGCCATTTGTTGGCTACAATCTGCAGACCAGTTTGGGTCGATACAAGGCTCAGGGAGTAATGTGGCTTTCCATTGGTATTCATGGCTGAGTGTGGAAAAGCAAAGACAGCGATGATTGCAATGTTAGAAGTGCTATTGTGAAGACTGATGGAGTGTGGAGCCCGATACCTTGGGATTTACTATTTCTGTGATGCCAGATCTATGCCTTGAATATTTGCCAAGGAAAGGAGACTGAGATTTGTGTTATCCTGACCCATTACGACTGCAGCTTACTATTTGATTAAGCTGTATAAATATATGGCTGTTGAGAAGTGAGATACAAGCAATTATTAGTTGTATGTACATTGTACATGTATATTTTGTATACATCACAATTGAACTGGCATCAGATCTATGCTTATATTTTGATGACCCACCAAAGCACTGTTACATTTCTAATCAGTTTTATTACAGGAAAGTTGGTTAACCATAACAAAAATTGATGTTTGTGAATTTCAAGCCAGTATCACTATCAATCTGCAGATCGGCACTTCTACATTATTTGAGCAGCCAGACCAGTATAATTGTCATGAATATAATTGAAATAGCAGAAACAGACCAAGCCGAGAGACCAGCAATATGAGTCAGACAGGAATCTCAGCAATGGGCTGTTCCAGGTTTCAGGCATGACAGATTGAGTTGGCTCCTGGGACTGGAAGCTGAGTGAAAAAGGCTCTTTTGACGGCTGCAGGTTGTACATTGAGATGATAGGCAGGTCCTGGCAGGGCTTAAAATGCAGAGCTGACAGAGCTTGACAGCCATAACAATAGGGACTATATGACAGCCCCTTGCCATAATTCCTTCTGCATAATTCTTCAGGCTGCCGAGACCATTATCATCTATAGAGGCAAAGCTATCACCAGACTAACACTCGGTGCCAGCCAATGTAAATAATGCAATTGCTGTTACAGCCGAAAGGTCTACATGCCCAATTTGCAAATCAGGCTGCTTTTTGCATGCCAGACACTAAAATAGGTCTTTGCCACAATATCTACCCCCTCACCATGCTTTGCCAATATCCCTCACGAAATATCCATAAAATGCAACCAAGCCACATTTTCTACTGAACTTTTCCAAAAGTTCTAATGTGCTATGTTAGAAACTTTGTAATAGTATATTGACAGCCATCTCTTCTACATCAAATAGTGACCAAATAGTGTCTCATGGTTAGGAACTATTTGGACACTATTTGTTAGAACTTCGGGCTGTCATGCACTGCCATCTCTTCTACAACACAAGATTGCACTTCAATGTAAATGAAGTGCAGCATGTATCCAGGGCCTCTGAAGTTGAAGCCCCCACTGCTGGATATTTTGGAATCAAAAATAGGACCCGGAGAAAAATTGGCAGCTGCCAAAGCTCCATGCAGTCTGCCAAAGCTCCATACAGTCGGCCAAAGCTTAAGATGGAATATCATCTGATGAAATAGGGTCTCATGAAATATCCAAATAGCATCTTGGGGGATATTTGACCTTTTGAAATATCCACATAGTGCTATTTGGAATATCCAAAGTCTTTTGAATAGAACCTTTGGATATTAGACACAATGGCAGTAGAGACATTGTCACAAGCAATTGCTTCCATTGACTTGGTGTCATAAGTGATTTCAGAATTCACAGAAATTCTGTGAGAGCAAAGAGGCCAGGATAACTGTCACTAAGTGACTTAGAGAGTCAAGATATCAGCGTCTCAAAGAGTGAATATAAACGGTCCCATAATAGCAGATCTTAAAGTCATAACTGTGGTAATTAATATGCCATTATCAGTCTTTGTTATTTAATCACTATTTTGAAGTTGGTTGTTATTATATATATTTTATATTTAAACTGAGAGGATTCTACATAGGTGATGAGTAATCTGCATTTTTACATCAGTATGCCTAATTTGATACCATGCACATTGTTGATATAGTTTGAAAGCCTTGAAAGGCCTCTAATTATTCCTTATAATGGTATCTCTTTGATGTCACAGAGGCTTAGTATCTCTTATGTAGAAAGTTTTCAAAATTATGAAGAGATCTAAGATTAGGCAAGTCTATTGCATGAAGGTAGTCTCTGATAAACTGCAGGTGACACAAACTTTCCAAATGGTAATACAATCTTCTTTTTTTTAACTTTTTATCTGTGCATATTATCTTCATCTTTTACTTGGTAAGTAAGTTACCACTGTACACCCAGCTCCCGGGTAAATGCAGAAGACATGACTATGCAGCAAAACCACTCTTCTTGCACCCTATTTCTACAACCCCAGCATTTCAACTGACCCTGCCTTCTTTACAATATCACAACTACTGGAAGTGGTGTGTCTGGTTTTTGTCTGCCCCTTTTCCTACCCACCCCAAAGCAAGTAATTTGCTCAAATCTGCTAGGAACTTTGAGAATAACCGAGTGATTCCAGAGCTGTTTTTTGGTGCCGAGCTGAAGGAACTCAGCAAGACCAAAACCAGCAATGAACTGTGAAGGATTAATATTGACATTCCAAGTATAAATGGACATTTAACTGAACTACTAAAAAGTAATGAATAATCACAACAAAGAACAGCAGATAAGAGAATATGTGTGAAACATAAAATTGTAGATCTACAAATATACCTTCAACACACAGTTTTTCTAGTTACATATAATGGTTATACATGATAATACCCTCCATATGTCAGATTATAAAATGTATTGTATTATCTAGTATGATAGTATTATTAAATTAATTTTCATATGCTTTAATAACATGAAAAACTCAAGATACCTTGAAGAGAAGCAACTTATGTCAAATAAAATTCCTACATGCTGAGGAACTTCCCAAGATCAAGCAGTTCATTTGTCCAACCCCAGTTATAAACAATACCGACTCGTAGTATCTACCCATTCCATGGGTAACCTCGGGGCATCTACAATCATTCTACACTGAACCTGTAAGCCCATAGTCCACCCTAGTCTCAGGCTACAACCCAGTCTCCACCTCCTGTTTGCATAGAGGCCGGAAAGCTCCAATCAGCTGAATTATCGCCCATGTCAGGTTTTATGGGCCAGAAGAAATTGGGTCATGTGATTCATGGGTTTATCCTTCATTAGATTATCTCTCGTGTCTATTGTGTAATCCATGTTGCTGGCAATAAATGTCTATTATTGGAAACCCAAGTTTTTTGTGGGAGAAAATTCTCCAAATTTGTAGACATTTTTCAAGGAATTTGAAATAATATTATGGAGGATCTTTCTTTAAAATCTATAATTATCCAATTTCGTGTAATACAAATTCCATAAGAGTGAAAGACAATGAAAAACTATTGATTTGTGTGTGTTGAAAAAAGAAAATACATGTCAATTGGTTCATGTTTTCATTCGAATTCCATGTTGGGAGCTATACATTTCGAGATGTTTTAAGAATGGCGCATCATATCTAGGTATTCTAAATTCTAATCCTTTGGATCAGTTTTATGGAATTTCATATTATACACGAATCCATATTCAAATTTAAAGATACCAAGAAATATGGACATTTGGGTATCAATATAAGTTTGAGTTGTAGATTTTTCTTTCAAACAGGACAACTGAAAAGAAGTTCTGATTTGAAAGAAAGTAAGACAATCCTTGCAAGAAAAAGAAGTAAGGAATCCATTTTGTCAATCCTGCAGCTTCATGTGAGGCTTGTACCTATAGCCTACAGAAAATGAAAATGAGCAAGCAATGTAATGCAACACAGAATAGCAGGAATTAGGAAGATGAATGCTTAATCAAGCGTGTTATGTGATTTGGGAACAATACACTCATGCATTATGAACACAATGCCATTGAATTAACTGGGACAAAATCAATTTCTCCCAGTTATGGAGGCTCTAATCTAGATGTTGGATGGGGTTGTCAAGGCTGTTCTGCTGGTATTTACCTCTGCAAATATTTGACATCTACTTTGAATTGTCCCTAACGCAAGTGTTTGCCTGTTTAATATTTGTTCTGGGATGCTACATTGTCTCATAAAAACAGACTTTGCAGAAGACACATTGTTCTGCTAAATAATTCACATGGAATGTAACCTATCCATCGATGAATTGTCATGCAAGCCAAAAAACCATAATACAGCAGCCGCACGGTATGTTGCTCATCATTGTCAAAGATGACACTATAACTGAAATTAAACGTGAATTCCCTACAGTTTGTCACGTTATGTATTGAAACAGTATCAAAATGGGAGTGGCGTTGTAGTATTCTTGTTACATCAAAGCAAATTAAGTTGCTTCACATACGTCATGCAACTTGCGAAAATAGGCTGCCGCGACCAACGTAACTTGAAAATCGGCGTAAAATACCTCAAATTTTGGCTCAAACATCGAGAAAATGTGATATTCATATCACAAAAAAGCTTAGCTTCACATGGATGGATGAATTTCTACTACAAGGCTTCTGGTTGCTGAATGCTGAGGTATCCTGCAAAACATCACTGCTTGACGAGACGTTCCGTAATATAGAGTATGCTCATATCCGCTCAAATATCGATGAAATTGTTGGTTATGCAGAGTTCTCGGTTGTTTTATTTTTATCCTTCTCAGTAAAAGAAACATAAATATCACTATAGGTATATGTAACATCAATCAATGTAGAGAATAACACTCTGATATATAAGAATCAAGTTTCTCTGCACAAAACAGCTATTGCCACATTTTATTAAAAGCATCATGTTTCCAGGAGGGATTTCCAGGAACTCAATGCCACCTAATTGCTTCTGAGAAAATATCCTTGACGACATTTGTAGATATTTTTTCTCTAGTCTGGATTCCAATTTCATTGATAGTGCAAATTAACTGAAAGATGAGTCTAGATGGAACTCTTGGCATGATTATAAACTATATATATCTATACATAGATATCATTAACAGTTACACTAATTATGAGTTATAAATGTGTTTTATTAATGAGTTTGTCCTGATATATACATGTGATACTGCAACAACAGTACTCATTGGAAGTACTAATAACACAATCTCGTCCTTCAGCATAGCATGGTCAATGGTAATTCCACAGCTGATTGAGTCGAGCAACCAAACCATCCAAGCAATTCATTCAGTTAGGATGATAACAGCTGTCCTTGGTTCACCTTATAATATCCTCAACTGTACGCCATGTCCGGCGTTTCCTTTTTGTTTTCATGGAAGAAATATTCTATCCTCCACGACGATTTAGAATATCCAAGAACAAAATTCCAACTGGATGTGGTTCTTGGCAAATCAGGAACAAAATTCCAACTGGATGTGGTTCTGGGCAAATCAGGAACAAAATTCCAACTGGATGTGGTTCTTGGCAAATCAGGAACAAAATTCCAACTGGATGTGGTTCTTGGCAAATCAGGAACAAAATTCCAACTGGATGTGGTTCTTGGCAAATCAGGAACAAAATTCCAACTGGATGTGGTTCTGGGAAATCAGGAACAAAGTTCCAACTGGATGTGGTTCTTGGCAAATCAGGAACAAAATTCCAACTGGATGTGGTTCTTGGCAAATCAGGAACAAAATTCCAACTGGATGTGGTTCTTGGCAAATCAGGAACAAAATTCCAACTGGATGTGGTTCTTGGCAAATCAGGAACAAAATTCCAACTGGATGTGGTTCTTGGCAAATCAGGAACAAAATTCCAACTGGATGTGGTTCTGGGCAAATCAGGAGCAAATCCTGACCAATATCGGGGCAGGCGAGTAACATGTTAAAATTTCAGGACAAAATAGCAACAGCCCCGCGAAACGACCGTGTGACCTCAACTAAATTTCTGTCTCCTATAATTAATCGAACTCTTATGAGTTGAACAGGCTGGACCACACTTTCCATCTAATTGAAAAGTTCTCATTGTTTATGAACTATAACTGATACTTTGTAATAAGTTGAATTCCAAACTAACAACTGATGCAACCTGGCATCAATCACTATAATTACAATATAATCCTCCAACAGATATAGCAGATTTTAAAAATCTGGTAGTGGTGGCTGAGTGGAACAGGATGCAATGTCTGGCATCATCTCTTCCTGTCATGTGTCCAGAATCATCCACTCCAGCGATTTCTCTTATCGATTCAAATTCCACATAATCGCTATGATTTGCTGCCAATAATGATCTACATAAAGGAGAAGAAAATAGTTTGCTGGCTAGTTAAAGGTGATCAAAGAACATTTCCTCATCATGTATACTATAATTTCAATAAATCGTACAAGGTGAACTCATAAAAGTCTTTCTTGGTGGAAGATTTAAAACCATAAATATTTGACAAATGGAATACTTTACATACGTTGTAAAGGAAAAACAAATATGTCCATCATCTTTAGAAGCCAACTGCTGAAATAATACATCAAACAAGAATGTTGAAAAAGGCATTGCCCCACATTTAATGTAAATCACTGCTGGCAGCCATCGCCAAATTATTAGAATTGATTAATCCATGACGTTTTTGTGTAACTTGAAAAAAAAAACGAACAGTTTCCCCCATTAAAAAATGCCTCAATGGTGGGAAAGTTTCTTTCACTCATTCTCCATTAATACTCTTTTAATAAATTTGTAAGAATTATGAGCAATTTTAAAATCATTTCATGTAGGGATGTTTGCCTAGCAATATTGATAAAAGGTTTTGGTATATTTTGGTGGTATCAGCACCAAAAAAGCTGTATCAGTATGAAAGCCACTGCTCAACATATAACCAATAGTACATCTGTATCAGATCGTCATCAGTATCAGGAAAGATTTCAGCATCTGAAGTGTTATAGGAAGTAAATCACTGGTGTTGTAGCATCTCTGATAATATGGCCTTCTTGCACTTAACATCATTCTGTAAGATTCTTTCGATCAACTGGCTCCATGTATATTTTATAACTCTCAAGTTCATCATTATATTCATGAAGCACATGTTGATGTCTAATTTAGTCGCTATCATTGAAACAAATGCTAATTGCTACCTCAATCAATCCTCGCAGGAACTAGAATTACCTCAATTATCCTCTTAAAGTGAGCTGCAGTGGAATGTGAGTTTGAGAATGACAAATTTTGGTGTGGTTGCCACGGTAACAGGACAACAACATGTGGAATTTACTGCCAATTGCTGAATGTCAATAATACCATCGATAGGGCTCATATGTCATGGAATTACAAAATAAACTCTAAGCTCAACTTGCTATGTTATTAAACTGCATTCTTTGAAATGTTAATCATATATACAGTTTCAAAACTAAGAAGAATCTCCTCGCAGAGGTAGACTTTAAGTTAAATGAAAGCTTCAAGACATGCTGGGAAGCACCATGGCAGTTTTACAGCTCTGACAATGATACCTCACTTCAGATGGATATCATACGTTTTTAGACTCAAAGAGTCATATCCAACATAATGAGATTTCTTGAATGTTGTGACCAATTCTTATCATGACAAATCACCTGCTCAGCCAATGCTCGGGCTAGATTTGTTGGAACACTTATCTTCTAACAATTGTTGGAGTAGCTATCCATTTTCCTAACTTTGAGTCACACGTTGCAACTTATCAGATAACTGTGAATGTTTCTTTATTATGTTGGGAATCCTTCAGAATTGTATTCAATATCCAAACTAATATTGAGATGCCACCAGCCTGACATGTCAACTGGGCATGCACGCCACATATTTCTCCATATAAAACCAGACAATGTTCATTCGCGTGTGAGCTGCTTTGGCACCAGAATACCATGGTCCAAAAGTTTCTTGGAGCAGCTCATTAGGAAAAAGGAGTAACCCAGGGGAGAGCAATAAGCCTGTATTTGTGGGGCGAATCAGCTCCAAACTCTGAATAGCTCAGAAGGCTGACAGCCAAGCTCAATATTGATTGGTGCCCATGCTGGAGGCTAGCTCTTATGCTGGGCTGTCTGTCTGTCCACAGATCTTGTCTATCCATCCAAGCAAAGCACATTGCCATTAATGCTAACTGTAAGACCTCTAAGTGCTCTTCAGCCAAGGACTTATCCCAATACAACCCCATCAGCGTCCAAACCTGCAAGGCATTCTGCTAATGACACACACACCACCTGGTACCCAAAGATCTCATATAGCCTGGTTAATAAATATATCAATCTATCTATCTATCTATCTATCTATAGATGGTACTCCAGGCTTCCAATAGTGTGGTACTGGATCTGATTCCGGCTTGGTTCTGGTGAACTGGACCAATGTTGGGCAACAGTTTTTCAATCATCCTTTAATGTGTCAACCTCCTGTCCTGACAAGCGCACAAATACAGATGTCGTTATGTCTATCTATTCATTCATCTGCCTGTCATCATGGTGAAACGTTGTGTAACATCTCAACACAAATATAACCTACTCCCCAAAGTTAAATGAATGAAGGAAAGTGATCCAAAAGTAAACACAGGAGACCTATAGCCTAGAAACATTCTACCTGTCTCTCTCCAAGATAAAGGTGGCCTGGCCTAATTAGGATCTAGGTACGTCCTCAGAGACCTTTGGATCTTCTTGTCTACATTGCAATACCAGAGTGTCACGTGGTCCATGTCTGAATGGTCGGTCTTGCGTGCATTATCAAATTATCAATGTTATGATCATGATCACTCATTGAGCCAGCATGTCATCAATTATGTATACCCTAAATATAGACATGTAAATAGGCAGAAAACATCCATTGAAATGTAAGTGAAATCAGAGTGATGAAGGAGAGTGGTAGATCTGAGCTGGCAATTGAACTGAGCAAAAATGCCATGAGAAAACAAGTGTCAGCCAATGGCCTCCATCCATCAGAGTGTTGATCTGTGCTCCCTGAATTGTGCCCCAGCAATGTTGACCCCATGGGTTCCATCTTTCTCAATAACTTAACCCTTCCAACATAACATGCTGACCTGCATTACAGGGCTACACTTGTAATGCCAAAGGGGCAACTCCTGCTGCAGAACAAGTCATTTCTGAGCACATACACAGTACATGAGACTGCATTGTAGTATGATTGTACATGTTCAAGATTGTTTGTCCTCCTGCATGTGTGCAATGCCATTTCATATGACTAATACTGTTTACCAATCTGCCACTGTTCATGATTTCCAGGCTCAGGCTTATATAACTCCTATAACTCATGAATGTCATGAATCTGTAATGTGTATAGAGTTCATATATATATCATAATATGGTGGATATATAGCAGATATATCAGCAATTCAACAGACACCAAGTGAATCTCAACAACTTCAATTACTGAAATGGGTCAACTCATATGTTCCATGCAGGTGCCTTTTTGTCTAAGAGATGTGTGTGTAATTGACATGAATCATCTACAATGAGTCATTAAGATATTATATTATAAGTTATATACATATGTTGCTTATACAAAAGGACTGACCTTATCCTCTGGTTCTCCTCCTCTTGCAGCATCCGGGCCCTTTCCATGACAGCAGCGATCGTGGCCCTTTCATCCTCGCTCAGGTGGCTCAGGTCCACTTCCGGTGGCTCGATGGGCGAGTGCTGCACCGAAGAGACCGCCGAGCCTCGACGTATCCGACTGGAAGCCTCAGAAGGCGGTGGGACAGGACTCGGGTTCGAAGGCATGGGGGAGGGCGCCAGGGCCATGAGGTCCTCCATCATCGGTGGGTCGGGCGCTTTAGGCTCAGGGTCCTCCCCACCCGTTTCGCCCCCTGAATCCTCCTCCATGTCATTGTCGTCATGGGTAGTAACGACCGTGGTAGTACTAGTAGTTGTATTTGGGGCGGTAACAGGACTCCCAGCCTCCTGGCTGTTCTCGTTGCCCATGATCACCCGAAGGAAGGCTTGTGTGGCCCACATCCGTCCGTCCTGCCTCTCTTCCTTCCTCCCCCTCTATCTGTCATGCACATAGAGGAGAAGCACACTGACCTTTCAGCTGCTCTTTCCTACAGTATGCTGTCACATTTCCTCATTTGACGAATACATCACACAAACCTGTTGACATCTCAGGAGGCTGAAGCAGCAGGGATTGGGAGTTAGAGGCTCCTGCTAAAGAGCTGCTCAGGTGAGGTCAGTAATGACGTAGCACCAGCATATTACTCCCTGGGGAAGAAGATGCACAACAAACGTGACATGTCATAAGCTGCAGTCTAATGGGGCAGAGTTACTCTACATGGAGTAAGCTGTACTGACCTGCTGCAGTCCCCATATCTCCATAGCTGGTGCCTGCATAAACCGATATTGAATGCAAAGCCTTCTCTCACTCTCTCTTCTGCCCTCCACTCCTCTGCTTCTCTGCTGCTGCTAGTGCTTGGCTGCGGCTCCTACCATCGGCTATGTCTTGTTCTGTGCAGCAGCCATGGCAATCCAAATGCTCTTCTTGTAGTAGAGGTGGGCATCCATTCTGCTTATGTCCGTGCTGTACTCATGTCTCTGGCTTGGGAAGCATGCAGCCAGCTTGAGCTAGCTTGTTGGTGAACACATGCAGCCACGACATGCATTCCCTGCAGCTCCTGACACCTCTGTGGCACTCGGCCAACTTCGGCAATCCTCGGCACCTGCCGATTGGAATATTCGATCGGCTGACCACAGCTGCCGAGGCGAGAGCCAGCTAGGCACTGGAAGCAGCCCCCATCTCACAGCAGCAGCAACAGAAGCAGCAGCAGTAGCAGCAGAACACGGCCTCCTATAATCTAGACTGCCATGGACCAGCCCTCCATTCACGTGCTGATGAATAAATCATGCATTCAAACTGTCTAAACAAGTCAAGTTTGTCTAGTGCTATAAACGATTATGGCTTGAAACCTCGAGATGACTGGACAAGGCATGTCACTTCAAAAGGACTGCACAGGAAGAAGTGACATCAATTCGTGTCAGAAAGCAACTATGCCTCTTTAGATTAGATCTATCATTCTCCCCATCTCACTCCAATAGCTTCCAGTGACTCCAGCGTTGACAGCTATTTGATGGGTTGCATCAAAATGCTGTGAAATGCCAACAGTCATATTGACTTATCACCAGAAGTAACATGCACGCATGATTGATTTTATGACTCTTATTCTTAAACGCAGACCTGCATGGGTTATTATTTATCCATTGAAAGCATTGGGGACTTGGGGTAGTTTTTTAAGTATAGTTTATTATTGGAAGAATTGTTTTTAGGAAAGGTATCATAAACCTATTAATATTGTTATGAGAAAACGATTTCTTTTATTGAATTCTGATTTACTTCTGTTCAGACATACTTGGTTTGCACACTCTAAAAACAATATGGTAAAAAAAAAACAACCAATGTTGGATTGGTTAAGGAAGATTGATTGTCAATAAAATGTTTGTGATAACCAAATAAGCCCTATTGGTTACATTTGGATTGGTCTGACACTTATTAACGACCAATGTATATTGCAGTGAATGGGAAATTTGTGCAAATCATATTAGTTTAATTACAAAAACCTTTTTTTATATAATTTTGCCTTCTGAGCAATATTATAAGCAATATAATAAGCACTTCAATTAGGAAACTTATCATAAAGGTCAGAGCTACTATGCTACCCCACAGAGACAACTTTAATCTGACTATAGGCCTTTTCAGTTGCTCAGCATGTTAAATCCATGTGATTCATGATGCCCAGTGGGACATGCAAAAGGTCACCCTCCAACAGATGGATTGTCAAATCCAGAATTGATGAATGTCAGCACTGACACTGAGGCAACATGTTATCAGTTTTGTGTTGAATTCCAACACAAAATTTTCCTCCAAAGGTCAGGATTAACCAAACATAATTGGACGCTATCAGTTGTTACAGTAGTTATGATTGAAAAAAGGTTCATTGGATCCATTTTATGATATACAGTAGGTTCCGAATTATTATGCAAGTTGGTTTTTTTATGATATCTAAAAAACAACTGAACACATTTTAAAATCCTTCCCACATAACAATTTGTGTTCCATGAAGGCAATATCCTGTAAGTTTTGTCCAATTCTGGTGGTGCAGTGAGGAGTTACGCCACAGAGCACCATATACCCTGTTTTACGATGGCCCAAATTATTATGCAAATGTAAGAAAAAGTGATCTAAAAGTACCAAAATGATCTATTAATCCTCTAAACACCTACCTCTTAATGTTTAATGAAAAATAGAACCTTCATTTCAAAAATGATTGTTTTCATGACCAAGAAATCAATATAAAACCTCTTCATTGGAATTACATTGAAATGACCATTTTTCTTGAATATAAAGCCTCTGTTGTTTTTAAAAAATGTCAAATCACGATCAATTCACATAACAATATACCTTTGAGACTATGATGTTGTCCTATGTAAAGATGAACCAATTCCCCTTTCTCTACAAAACATAACAATAAGTCAAAAATGAGTGCTTCTTTTTTCCATTGAATTGGCATTGCCGTCAATGCAAGCCCAACCTCCATCATTTTGATTTAAAGATATTGTTCATGTTTATTGGTCGAAATGGCTTCTCTTTAATTTTGGGAAGAGTTCTAAACCCAAGGAACCCACAGAGAGAGTTTCATAATGTTAAACAATTTTGTTTGTCTTGGAGAAGCTTTTTAATTCAAGAAGTCAGTAATTTCAACGTTATTTCAAAGCAGGGGAATATTATGGATTTCTTCATTATTAAAGCAACAATTTTTGAAATGAAGGTTCTATTTTTCATTAAACATTAAGAGGTAAGTGTTTAGAGGATTAATAGATCATTTTGGTACTTTTAGATCACCTTTTCTTACATTTGCATAATAACTTGGGACATCGAAAAAAAGGGTATATGGCTGCTCTGTGGCGTAACTCTTTACTGCACCACCAGAATTGAACAAAACTTACAGGATATCGCCTTCATGGAACACAAATTGTTATGTAGTGAAGAATTTTAAAATGTGTTTAGTTGTTTTTGAGATATCATAAAAAAACCAACTTGCATAATAATTTGGAACCTACTGTATATTGTATTTCTTAATAAGTTGATTCTTTTGTATACCTTTTAGTTTGTCATGACGTTTTGGACATCTTATTCGGAAATTATATATGTGTCCTTGTTCACATGAGAATGACTTGTGTGGCACTTTCAAGGTTGTTCACACTTAGCTGCTGTTGTTGGTGCTGTGTCCATGTGGATTGTGGAAGCTGATGTTATCATAAAAGTGTCAGCAACAAATGGCAATAATTTGACAAGAAGGATTCGAGAAGCTATATGGATCAAGAGAAGGAACAACATTAACAGAGAACAGCGATTGTACCATCTCTCACATCCATATCATGGTTTACTGACACAGAGACAGAAAGTTAGAAGAGGAGGAGACTACAGGAAAACATCAACTTCCACTTTGACACAACACCGACAATTGCAGCTAGTGTGAACAACCTTGAGAGTGCCACACAAGTCATTCTCATGCGAACAAGGACACAGAAACGATGTCAGAAATGTCATGACAAGTTAAAAGGTAAAACACGGTCATTTTATTAAGAACTACAATATATATGTTACTTCAGTTATATATCAAGCATGTAATTCTTTTCAACTTGCTTACCTATTTTAGCTGAACTTGATAGGTTCATGAACAATTAGATAAAAGTAAAAACAAAAACAAAACTTTGCAGTAAGTTAGAAAAAACTCATGATCGTATTATGTGATTTGTCACAGCGTTGTTGAATATTATCTGGTGAACCTTTTAGGAATTGTTTTTAATAATCTAAAAACTAGGGAAATTGTTTTGGATGCATACAGGTATGATATAGAACCAAGGCACTAGACGGCAATCCATCAAAGCTTTCCAAAGCAACTGTTGTGTTCTGATCACAGAGCCCTCTGGTGGTTTCCAGAGCTGTCATTCTCCAACAAGGGTGGCAAGAGAAAATGTTAAAATCAAGTCTTCTTCAAGCTCCAAAATATCTCCATCAGTGTGAAAGGCAATGCTGAGCAGTTAGCACATCTTCCAATGTGGAGGTCACTCAGGACTACAGTTATATATGATGTAATGTCAGTGAAAGTAGTTTGCAAGACAGCATTTGTGTGGCAGAGTGAGACAGGGTCTGCTGCAACAGATGGGACACAGGTTGACAAGAAAAGATGTGACCAGACAATCTCTGAAGTAACAAGACAATCTCTGAAGTAACAAGACAAGATCTGAAGTGACAAGACAAGAGAAGACAATACATCAGATGACAAACAAGATATGAAAACAATACAACAGATGACAAGATATAATATTTATGACTAAAAAAAAAACAACAGATGACAAGATATGACAACGATACAACAGATGACACGATACAACAACAAGACAACAGAAAACAAGATATGACAACAAGACAACAGATAATACGAACAGGACAACAGATGACAAGTATGACAACAAAACAACAGATGACAAGATATGACAACAAGACAACAGATGACAAGATATGACAAAATAATTATGGCAACAAGAGATGAAAAAATATGTCAAAATACAGAAGACAAGATATGACAACAAGACAACAGATGACAGGATATGTAGACAACAGATGACAAAGTATGACAACAAGAAAACAGATGACAAAATATGAAAAAGTAACAGATGACATGATATGACAAGAAAAAAGATGACAAAATATGAAAAAGATTAACAGATCACAAGATATGACAACAAGACACCAGATGAAAATATGTGACAACAAGACAAGATAGGACAAGATATGACAACAAGACAACAGACTACAAGACATGAAAACAAGACAACATATGACAAGATCTGACAAGATATGACAACAGATGACAAGATATGCAACAAGACAACGGATGAAAAGATATGACAACAGATGATAAGACATGGAAACAAGAAAACAAATGACAAGATATGACAACTAGTCAACAGAAGACAAGATATGACAACAAGACAACAGATGACAACATAAAACAACAGGACAACAGATGACAAGATATGGCAGCAAGACAACAGATGACAAGATATGACAGCAAGACAACAGATGACAAGATATGGCAGCAAGACAACAGATGACAAGATATGACAGCAAGACAACAAATGATACGATATCACAAACCGATAACAATATATGACAACAAGACAACTGATTACAAGATACAACAAAATGACAATTTATGACTAATAAGAGATATACAAAACAAGAGATGAAAATACAAAATGTTACAATAAGACATGAGTGACAAGACAAGATATGAATAAAAAAGAGATGACAAGAAAACGGACAACATGAGAACAGATGACAAGACACAATTTGATATGACAGGACAAGAGATACAATTAATTGAGACAAGACAAGGGGAGAGATGACAATACAGGAGACCTTTAAGATGATCACAGAACCGAGACCTTTGCAAAAGATATTTTCCATTTTGCTGCTGCAGACCCAAAGGAATAGAATGACCTGCCTAGTCATATCAGAATCTATGGTAATCTTTAACATTTTAAAAAGACATTTAAAGACTCATTATTCAAAGCTAGCATTTACATAACACTTTTAAACGTATGCACTACCCTCTGTTTTTATATACTATTATAATTATTCTAT
This sequence comes from Platynereis dumerilii, assembly GCA_026936325.1. Classification (NCBI taxonomy): domain Eukaryota; kingdom Metazoa; phylum Annelida; class Polychaeta; order Phyllodocida; family Nereididae; genus Platynereis; species Platynereis dumerilii. The sequence continues at coordinate 17,709,368 of JAPTHN010000011.1, forward strand.
ACTCCATATACATATTTTCAGTCATAAATTGGCTGACAACTGACTCTGAAAAAACTCTCCTTTGGTCAGCAACAAATTTTCTGATTACTGATTCAAACAAACTCTCGGCAAATTGCCTGACAGCTGATTGAAAGAAACTCTCTTTGGTTAGTCACAAATCTCCTAACTGCCGATTCTAAAACAAACTCCTTTGTCAGTCACAAATTGCCTGACAACTAATTCTAACAAAACTCTCTTTTGGTCAGTTATAAATTGCCTAACAAGTAACTATTACTAATTCCAACAAAACTCTCCTTTGGTCAGTCAGAAATTGCCGGAATGCCTTTAATAAACTCTCTTTTTGGTCAGTCCTGAATGATTCTAACGAATCACAAATTGTCTGACCACTAATTCCAATAAAACTCTCCTTTGGTCAGTCAGAAAATGCATGAATTATTATTATTTTTTAATCTTTTTGGTCAGTCCTGGATGATTCTAAACAAACTGCCTTTTGGTCAGTCACGAATTGCCTGAATCATTCTAAGAAAGAAACTCTCCTTCGGCCTGTCAGAAACTCCTGAATGATTCTAACAAACTGTCTTATGGTCAGTCACAAATTGACTGTCTAGTACCTAGGGTCTAGTACTAATTTCAACAAAACTCTCCTTTGGTCGATCAGAAATTGCATGAATCATTCTTGCAAACTGTGTTTGAATGATTCAAATGTAATGTTTTAAAACGGACTGGCCTGAAAGAACAAGCGAACAAACTGTCATCAACAACTATACTCTTTCAAAAAGGATATGTTGCGATTAGGCTCTCAAACTGGTGTGAAATTTCAACATACTTGTTGAAAAACCGGAAAAAAAAGAGACAGTTTAAGCATGCCCTTGTACCTGCCATGGTTTAAGCAAGTGTAGGGAGTAGCTACTAGCTGTATTGGTTGGTGGCACTTCTAATTCAACTGCATGTTTGGCTTTATCAATTAAGTGTCCAGCTACAAGACAAGACAAGAGATGACCAGAAAAAAGGGATAGCAAAAAGCAGGAGATGTCCAGGCAAGTCATGACAAAATAAGAGATGAAAAAAAAGGTATGACAAGATAAGAGATCACCAGACAACAAATGACAAAACGACATGACAAGACAAAAAGACAAGAGATGACAAGACAAAAAATACAAGATATGACAAGACAAGAAATGATAAAAAGCAAGACAAGATATGACAAGACAAATAGGCCTATGACAACACGACGAGAAATGACAAAACAAAGACATATTCCACAGTAGCCCTAAAACTCCTTCCTATACATGTATGACAACAACAAGAGATAACAAGACAAAATATAACAAGACAAAAATATGACAAGAAAAGAGAGGACAAGGCAAGAGGTGACCAGCAATACATACTAGACCTTGATGACTACTAGACTGTCTAGAAATGACATAATATGATCTTTCTAAAGGTACTAAAGTAGTAGGCCTACTGAAATTCACAAAATTGGATGGATTGAATTGCTCAAAAAGAATGAAAAAATAGGTGCACCTGGATGTATCGAATCAGCTTTTCCAATTTTCATGTATACATTAGAGACTATTTCAAAGATACTTTCTTGTCCACTGAGATACTCTGATGTACCTGCCAATATATTTACTGTAAATACCACCAGAGGGCTCTAAAATGTCATGGATGGATTCCAGACAACCTCGAGCCCTCCACACCAGCACCCCTAGCAGTGGTAAGCCAAAGTAGAGATGGCTGGCTCAGCTTGGCTTGAGGGGCTCATGGCCTCCGTGGATCAGTGCTCGTGAGCTGCAGAAAGGGAGAGAGTGTGCAAGAGTGCTTCAAAGAGCCTCAGAGAACACTACACAACTTTGTGTCACTTTGAGCCACTTCAAAAGACTGGAGTAGCTTTTTATTTTGGAGTAGGGAGTTTTACAAAGACTTTTTGGAACACATGGATTAATACCAGAGCATGGGGAGATTCGGACCTGGAGGCACGGGACGGGGGCCCGGTGGGCACTTGTTGGCGGGACATACCCTGTCGGCATGCCTGGTGGTCCTCCTCTGGGGCCTGGCGAGCCCAACGGGGGCAGCCCAGAAGGATGAGGGAGATCTGACTGTGGTAGGTACCTGCTCTTAACTTGCCCTAATCACAACCAGTCTCAGTAATTGCATAACCCAAGGCATGCTCTCGGCTGTCAGTGCTCCCATTCAACACATGGCAATAATTCCTCAAATGTCTAAAACCAACGCCAGGCAAAGTCAACTAGACTCAGGCAACTTATACTCCTAAGCTCAAATACTTTCGGTGCTATATTACATTTTGAATAGATCTTCTTTTATTTGATAGTTTTGGGTGACAAAGATCAAGGATGTTTTTCCATCAATGAATACAGATTGCCATAGCACCCGAAGATACCATTGCCCACTGAAGGCAAGCTCTGTGTAGAAATGGCATAGGCCTATGCCACGAATGTGTCAGATGAAGTTTGGTGTTTCACGATAAAGCTATAATCAAGTATCATGTATGGACTATTTAAATAAGTGAAACCTGCCTGAAAATTCCGTTTCTTGCCCAAGTTTACACTTTTAGGTCTATAGAACTGTATCCATGCACTTGCCAATGAGTAGGCCTATTGCATATCACGAGCACTGGTTGTGTTTGGAGATCTTCTGTGTTTCATTTATTTATGACATATATTACAAAGTGTGCAGATTACCATAAGTGCACATGCACAAATTTGCTTATCAAATATTATCATTTATCAATTACCTATCAATTACAGTGTAATTGTTCATGTTTGTGGGTAATATGACAACACGTATGTACACAGTTTATGCAGGGTGTATAACATGATAGCAGTGTTTGTTATGGACTTGGGTGACATGCTTGCTTGCTCCCAAGAACCCTGCCACCCGTAGTTCTACATGACATCATACTTTTCTCCTTTTTTCAAAGCTTTTTTTTCTATTTGCCGTCTTTGTAGAGTCTTTGAAGACTCAATGGTATTTTAAACATGCAACATAATATATATATATAATTCATTGCTGGCTATATAAAAGCCTTGTGCCGACTGAATGTAATGAAAACGTCCCAGTGACTGGTTTATTGTATAAATACCTCAGTTTCTATAAAAGTACATTGAAAACAGGACACCTAAGAAGATTTCATTTTAAAGAAGCAAGGGATGTTAGAAAGAGAGCTCAAAAGTTTAATTCTTAAAGGAGACCCATGCCTGTCAAAGGTTGAATTGAAGTACTTGTATGAAAAAGTATGGAGTGAAGTATTGCATGCATTACATGTGAACTGATTCTATAATAAGTCTATATTTGTCATGGTGAAAAAAACCAACAGTGCAGTCATGTTATTACAGAGTGGGTATTGGTCTGGTGGGCGATTCTTTTCACTGCTTATAGACTATATGTAACTGATATAAATCAAATGATTTCTCTCTATCCCCAATGCCTGGCTGGCTTTTCTAATTCAGAAGTTGAACGCAATTACTCGATGAATTGCTCTTGAGGCCAAGTTGAAAGTTGAGAACTGCATGTCATAAGTCATAGATTGATTTGATTTATAGATAGACCTGTAAAAAAGTAATCATATATATATATATATATCCAAACTAATTAAATATATATGAGAAAGCGTCAGAAACTTGATTTGTTCAATTATTTCAGATAATTTAACCCACAGGGTATAGTCACTATACAGTTGTGGATTTAATTACCTTGCATGCTGAGGGACTCATAGCAACCTCGTTTCACTTTCATTATATCAAATCTACGAGAACCTTATAGTCATTTCACATCTGTTATAAAGTTCAGCGATTAATAAGGCCTAGGTTTATATATATTGATTGATTCCACCCTTCGTCATATACTAATCTATGAGACCAATCCTCATGTGATTAGACCATCATTCATGCGATTCCGACCTGTCATCACGGAGCATGGACGGAACGTCGCATGGATGACAGATAGACAGGATTCACTGACGAATGAGTTAATAAGTCGGCAATGTGTAAGTCGGAGATTAATCCATCAGGCCAATCAACGACTCCTCGATTGCAGCATGACTATACACTGTGGAAAAGAGTTGCAATTTTAATAAAAATCTATAGGAATTGTTGATGAAAAATTACTTATAACTTATCCGTATCCATGGACAGATGAAATCTTCAATACAGAGGCCTATCAGTTCATATACCAAATAAATTGAAACTGGACAGAAGAGTTGCGAATCAGTACATCCATCTACATAAACAATGTATGTTGGCCTATTTACGAAAATTATGACGAATTAAGAAATTCACTTACTGTGTGTAGATGAAACACATATAAGTCTTCGTCAGATTTTAAAATAATCGCAACGTTTGTCTGAAGTCTTTCAAAATCTTAACTATAGGCCTGTGGTTTATTAACTCAACTTTTAGTCACAAGACTCACAACACACATCCAATCGATTCAATGTCACTGCAACTTTTTACAGTGCGCCTGTCTCCCCTGCCGCTGAAACTGCAGGGCACATCATCACTGACCTTATAATTAGCTTTGGGGGAAATGATACAATGTACTTATCAGCAGGGCCCGATAAATGTCCACAATGATGTATCACCCCTCCCCCCTGCAGGTCTGCTATCTGGACAGGCATACGCTATTGAGTAGTGTGTGATTGAATCTGATAAAATTTGATTGAGCATATTTTACGGGATATACATTCCATATGGTAATGGCATGCCTGAGTTTGGAAGGTTTTGCATTTTGTTCCATTCTGTGCCCTCATTAATTTACCCATATATCACTGTGGCAAAACTGGACGAGGGTAACTGAGTTACCCTCGTCTCAATTTCTCAAAATTAATTGAAAAAACTAGGTCATCCCATTGGATCCCATGTTAAAGAAGGACGAGGGTAGCTGCTTTTCTCAAAATTGAATGACTAAGGTAACTGTGATTGGTGACGAGGGTAACTGCTAGTAAATTGTGAAATATACCACATTCAAATTAAGCCAAATATATCATAATAAGCCATACATTTAGAGTTATCATCCAGTTATTATTTAGAAGTACATAATTTATATATGGTGAATGAATTGGATAGCTCAACAGTTCCTGGTGTAATTGAAAGACTTAATGTTGAGAAGGAGATGCTCGTACACAAAGTTTTAAAAGTACATGTTGTATGAGTGGACACTGTCCATATAAAGGGAGCCACCTGAATAATCGTATTAGAACTTTGAAGTGAAGGCTGTTATTGAAGTAGGTAGTTGAACACAGACACATAAAAATAAGTATGGTACTCAGGAATTAATTAATATATTTCTACATAATTTTTCATGTAAGATGAAAAGCCAGAGTTGTTCCATATGAGCATTATATATACGGATAATTAGTGATGACATATATGTATCCTTTGTAATTTCTGAATTTGTTTAAAGTTTGTAATGAGAAACTCATAGATCAATTCCATATAGTAAAGTGACACATTACAGATGAGCGAGAATGGTTTTAAATACAGACTATAACATTGGAGTGTCAGGTGCTGAATCTTCAAATAGCAATGTAAAAGATTTATCTAACAAAAGGTGAGAGGAGATGTTCATTTTGAATTTTTATTTTCTGATCCCTACAGTTAAAAAAAAGGAAGCGCACTTTAAGGGGTGTTTATAGATAGATTATCTAACTATCTTCCTATCTGCCTGTCAATCTATCTATACAGATCTTTAAGCAACGCCATCAATTTTTCTGTCAGGCAATGACCAATCAACGCTTCATTGAAATTCAAACTGCATAGAATTTTCTTGATTTTTGTCTTAATTTTTGAGGCTTAGTAACACTATTTGACGAGAAGGGCCTCTCTATGATGCACAGAGGCCTTTCAACAGAGGCCCAGAGGCCAAAACTGTGAAATCTGCTTGAAGAGATTTGTCAGCTGAATGGAAGATTCGCGCCGTAGTAAAATATCAGCGGTAATAAAATTTTGATGGGGTGAAATTTTGGAACAAGCTGAATATAACTTAAAAATCTTCTCTTTTTTACAAATTATCTTGTTACATTTCAAGGCATTTTCGTTTTTCTGGGGTTTTTGGGTTTGACTTAAAAATATATAACACATAATCTATGTTTTAATTTTCCAATTGGGGATTATGTATTGATCACTTCCTAACCTTTTCTCCCCTAAGCAATTACATTGTATTAATTGCACCCGAGCATCATTAAACACGCAACATCATTAAACAACACAATTTTCTAAGTTCCAATCGTCCAATAATTGTCAAATCTGGAACAGACCTCACAGCTATTGTCTTAAAAGGCATCCTGGTAAATTTCATGAAAAAGGATTCACTTTTGGCTACACAGCGTACGTTTTAGTGACTTCTGTTTGAAACTTCAGTTTAAAGACTGCACTTCAATGGAAAACGCACCAATGGAAATATTAGTTTTGTGGCATATTCGATGGAATTAATCTTATGAAATGTTCACGAACTTCACACAACAAGCACAGTACTTCCAACAGCTGACCCACGAACATTTTCGAAAAAAATATTCAGGAAAAAAAAAACTGATTTTGAACGAAAGATGAAAATTTAGGAATTACTAACTGGAAATGAAGCATGTGAACCCAAAGTACTGAAAAACGGAGTTTTTATACATGCCCAGAATAGAAACATAAAAGACATTCCTGATCACTGCTCTCTAAAAAAACCTGAATAAAATATCGTTTTTTTTTAAAGATTTTAACAAAAAGCTTCTGTAGGGGGCTGGGCAGCATTGACACTTGAATTTCATTAAATTGATCATCTTTAATTGTGGTTGAGTCACATATCCCTTTTTCCCATCCAATCAAGCAAGTAAAATGGTAAACTTTACTGACTTATCAAATAATATTGTCGAAAGAACAGCAAAGTTTTTGAAATTAATGATCTCGGGATCTTGAAATTTTGGGACTTGCATGTTTCTTTACTCATAATACAACCCCAAAAACACAATAAGAACACGACTTTCAGAGTTTTCCATCTGCGTCCATGCGATTTAATTTGACACAACAGTATTGCACCAAGAGATGTGAAAATTGTCATGAATATACCCGATGACAACTATTATAGATGTGACACTGTGCAAACTTTCATTTTAATATTTTAAGAGGAGGAAGTGCCATTTTAAGTCAAATTGCTAAGTTGCGTTTTTAATGATACTCAGTGTGTGCACCCAGAGAATCTTTGCTGAAGTGAGTGTGTGTTCTCATCAATCAAATCAAATAGAAAATCGATTTACTAATCATCTATCTATTCTATCTGTCTATCAACCTATCTATCCAATTAATGACTGTAGGACAGGGTTGGGGCGATTAAATTATTTTTTTAATCGATTAGATTAGATTACATGTAGACTTTGCTTGATTACATTAGATTAGATTAAGGCCATTTTCCAATCTTAATCAATTAAATCAGATTAAACACAATATTTAATCAGATTAAATTTGATTAAATTTGATTAAATAAAGAAGTCATTCAATAATGCTACGAAAAAAATTCTCGATTACCATGTTGCTCATGAATGTAAATTCTCAATAAACGACATATTTGCAATAAGTCTCAGTTTTAAGGGCACAACTTCTACATATTTTACCAGAATTCATATCAGGTATCTGAAATGTATTTAAAGCTGTTCTCCATGAAATTGGTTCACGACCTCACAGGTGAGCCATGGAATGTCAACAGCAGATCACCACATAGGGTATTTTCTTCTTCTTTTTTAGGGAAAATTGAAAATTATTAAGAAAGGTCTTTCTGAAAATGTTCTTGTATTCATTTCACCACACAGCTATGAGGCTTACGTGGTAATAAAATTAATGTACACCAGCAATACCAACATGATATTGAGGAAAAATTCTATAATTTCCCAATTTCTTCAGATCTTCACGTGATGTTTACTGGTCTAATTTGAAAGAAATATTTTCTCCATGTGAAGCATTTGATTTTTCCACCAACCATGAAACCTAATTTTTGTACCATTTCCTATTCTCTCCAGATAAGTATCTTATAATATATGCATTGCATAAGCATGATAAGACAATATGGAGGCTCTCCCATCACTTGTGCATTGTGCATTAGTATTGCGTCTCTATGGTCCATCCAGTTTAGTGAGATAAGGGTTATGATCTTACATAATCATGGAACTGATAGCAGTGATAGGCCTGCAAGGATAGGACAGTTCTAACATATGTAATAAACAGCTGGAGCACTAAAAGGAGGTACTCCAGGACGAGAGAAGTGCTTGTAAACTACTGAATCGACAACAAACATGGTGGACGATCTGAGAGTGTACCTGCAGTTATGTTGCTTATAGACTTCCAGTTTGGTACAGTGACATTGTCATTGGATAGTTGAGGCCATCCTGTCCTGTGCGTTAATCTGATGATGCATCAAATGGCCTCTTAAAAATTGACTTATCTCACTAGCCGGTGTACAGTGTATAAGTGATGGCATGCATGGGTGTGTCTGGACATTCCTACAGTCTATCCACTTGAAGTTTATGGATATTAACTTTGAGTTCAGTGGGCAACTACCCTCGTCATAGCATTAAGCATGGTTACAGTTACCCTCGTCTCGAGAGGCAGTTACCCTCGTCATTTCGGGGGTGCTTTAAGTAATTTCTGGAGACACACAGCCTGAATCGGCACTTGCTCTTTCTTGTCATGTTATTTTGAATGCCTGATAATGGTTATGCACCACTTGAATAACTTGTAAAATAACTTATAAGGTCATATTCATCATTACATAATATTTAAGGCTATTTTAGAGACGAGGGTAACTCAGTTACCCTCGTCCAGTTTTGCCACAGTGTATATGTTTCAGCCATTTAATAAGTTAAATGAAAGAAATATGATAGAGCATTCAATTTAGAGATCTCAGAAGTCAGTCACAATTCTTGAAGACAGTCATTTACATAGCCTATAAGTCGTTTAGCTTGCTGGTCAGTTAGTTAGTTAGTTAGTTAGTTAATTAGTTTGTTAGTTAGCTAGCTAACTAGTTAGCTAGTTGGTGTGTCATAGTTTGTTGTCAGTTTCATTTAAGCCACTTGTATAACATTAGGTGTTCGGTAAGCCAATCATGCATGTATAAGTATCCAGATTGAGTCATTTGACTATTGTGTAACTCCTATCTTTTTATATAGATTCTACTTCGCAAAAAAAGTCATTTATAAGACAACAAAGCTAAGGAACAAAACCTGCATGTAGTCTACAGAAACTTGAGTGCAACTTTTTTCTTTCCTTTTTTGTAAAGTTTAGTTGCGCACCAGACATCAGTAGTGTGCCTGTGTCAGGGGTCAATCTTGGCTTCTTTTTCTGTGCAATTTTTCGACAAAAACATTTCTTTTTTCTGTTGTGCTTCAATTGTCTTGGACAGCTTTGTAAGAATAGCATTGTTTGGTGTCAGGTCTCAGATTTAATCTTTCACATAAGTGTCTACTGATATCTCAATTTTGATAGAAATTTCGATAGAAATTTGGAAGGTTAAATAGATGGAAATCCTGCCTGCGTGCACAATAAAGGCACGGCATTGTCTCTCCTTCAGTGTCTGGAACAAAATGTTGAAGGATATGCAGCAAGTTAGGTGGTCCTTGCAGCTGTAATGTTACTATCCTTCAAGGAAATATGTAGAAAGTTATTATTATTTTTTGGTAAATTGGAAGTGTGACATCATACTCATATGGCAGTTTCCATATTATTAGGTTGGCATTGGAAGTCATGAAAATCAGGTGTTCTATATGAGGTCACAGATGTATTCAGCAAATGATGTAGCATCACACTATAGAAGGCTGCAAAAAGTACATGTACACAACACATTGTATTTGTTGTATTTCTTTGCTGTCCAAGTTTTTGAATTCACAGTTTGTAGTCACAATGGCTTTCTTTTTACCAACATAATGTGTAATCTTTTTATTTGAGAGAACTGAGCCTCGTCGGAATGACCAATTATTTATATCAATGACTGTCATCCTGTGTCAAACAACCATATATATATATCTTTTCTGGACAATACATCATATGCCAGCACCGCATCATACTGTTCACCATAGCCAATCACAATGTCCCGCAGCATGAGGTCACATACCAATTTTCCCAGATTTTTCATAATCTACATACTTTCTGGAAGGATAGCAAATTTCAAAAGCAAAAATTTCTCAATAAATGCAGAGATTGTTGTACATTTTACCACATGCTTTTACAATGTGCTATCTCCTCAATGTGTAACTTCATCCAGCACGGAATGCTTGCTTCTGTGTGTTCTTCGCCATGGTGACATATGCCTTTGCTCAATGTATTTGTGCACAGTACAGATGCTAAATGTACCGATGCCAAGGCAGCAGCAGGACAGTAGCAGCAGAAATACAATGAAGCACACACCATGTATGTACACTGAATGTATACTGAGCAAAAAGCCTTCCATGTATTCATTTCCTCCACATTATATGCTGGGACTGTCAGATATATGGTTTTGCACAGGGACTGGTGATCTTGTCTGGAAATTTGCAAACATTACACCCACAGGAACACAAGGTCAGACAGCATTATAGACAAATGCCCAGCAATCATAAAAGGAAAACATCCGAAAAAGAACCATCCCAAAAGAGAAAATGCCAAAACGGCCAAAAAGAAACGTCCCATATAAAAGCAGAAGGCGAACAAATGAATTGCATTTTTCCAACAAACTTTCAACGCTGCTGAAAGCAGACTGTTATATCCATTTGGCAAATGAAGCCAAATTGAGGAAAATGCATTTTGGCTTTTTATGATTCTCCTTGAATTGCCAGTAAATGCATTGAATTATGACCAATTTGTGGCCAGGAAATTGATCAGTGCAAATGCATTTCTACCATTTGTCACATTTAGCCTTGGCATCGAGTTATTATCTGGTAAATGAGAGTTTTTTTATGCAACTTTCAAGATTGATATTTTACAATGTTCTTTAAATAGACCAACACCAATTAGGTGAATCCATTTCATGTCGAATATAAATTACTTACTACGAAATCTATGAAAGCTTTATGGAGCTTAATTGAATGCAACGTTTTAGGCATACCGTAAAATACATCCGAAGACGCAATTCAGATTTTGGGTTATAGAATTTTCTGATGGACACAATACAAATTCAAAGAATTCAAAATGATTTGTTTTCGATTGAAGGAAAACCTATTTGCACACAAAAAGAGTTTTGTTCAGCGACTGTGATTCAATGAGTAGATACTAAATATGATTCAATGAAAAGAAAGTGTTATTTAACAACTGGAGTTTTACCTCTTGAGATCTACATTACAAATTAACCTACACATTCTGAACATAAAATCGAGCAAGCGTAACTGTAACTTTGATCCATAATCCAACAAAAACCTATAATTTACTGCGACACACTCTCCTCAACTTCATGTCATGTCTATAGAGCTCAGCCGCAACCCCTGTGAGCATGCTGTAACATGTTTCCTTGAGTCTTCCTCGTGCAAGTCCCATGTCATGTGTCTCAGCCTGAGTCAATTGGATGCAAGTCTGATGTCAGCGTCACGCATGATGTCACAAAGATCAGTGTTGCCAAAGAAATTGGTGCAGTTCGTGTCAGAGAAGTATGATCCGGAAGAGATTCATTACACAGATCAGGGAAGATATTCATTCTACACATGACTGCATAATTCATATTAATACACCAAGTATATTACCTTATTAGCTATTGATTTCTATGGTCAAGAATGATCAAGATCTGCCTCTTCCAAATGGGCGCATATACGTTGCAGCAAGGTCGTAACAACGTCACAATTTCGTTAAATTGTATGATAGAAATGACTTTGCCACAACATTGTGAAGCAACCTGAAAGAAACGTTCGCATGCAATATTTTGAAAAAAGCGTCTACGACTCAATGTCGTGTTCACGTTGTTCAATATTTTGACCATACATCTATACATTACCAACAGACAAGCCATCCAACAGTTATCAGCGTTTGTGTTTACGTTGTGTGCCCATTGGGTCAGAAGGTTTCGAGCTCCCATGCGTTCGATTGACTGAAAGAGAGTGGCATCAGAAAATTCAACGGCCTTGTTAAATCTGACCATTGACATAATTATGGGGTGTTGATACTACTGATGTCCTCAATGCAGTGATGATTTTGATAATTCCCAAGAAATTACAGAGAATGTGTGTCAAGTAAATATGTGCATTGTATAAGAAACTATTCAGAAGGATAGAAAATGCATATGTATCTGCAAGTGTTTCAAAGATCATAAAAAGCACAGGTTTATTTATTACAATGTCTTACATCTGTGTTAATCCCAACACGCTCCTAACACAGAAATGGCTGCAGTAAATGTGTGGTTATTGGCATGCATCTCAGTTTCTATTGTATAGACAGTAGATTGAGATAGCATGACTGAATACCAATTCATTCAGCGTTTATTCCATGCAATTCCCACCAGGGACTCCGATTGTTCCAAAGTGGTTACTCTATCTGCGAGACCAGAATTCCACAACACAACTATCAGGCCAAACTTCAGGACTCTATAAGAACACAATAGGTCTATCTGACCACAATAGCTGGCTGTAAAATACCTCTTCTTTCTCTTATGTCTTTTTCTTTCCATTCAGTTGTTTTTCTCCCAGTCTAAATGCTATGAGTCTAAATGCCATCCTTCCTTATACAGGGCTTACAGACAATTGTCCATCAGCATCAGGCTGTTCTAGGATGGTAATATCTCAGGCTGGCAGTGCTGCACTTTATTGAGCTATCAATTACATATTACACCATATTGCAGAAGCACGACAGTCTGCCTCTATAACTTAAGCCTAGAAGATATTCCGCAAAAAGGGGTGTCTTTAATCCTGGCATATTTCTTGGGGATGCGCCAGTCCATGGGATTAGGCAAGGTACTTTGCTAGCACCTAGGATGTAATGCTAATGAAAGTGGATAGGAGGCTGTGTTGTAACACTGTTATGATGAGGTGAATTAGCCCAGAAATGCCATAGAATGGGGTATAGAGACTGGCATTGATGTGCCTCTAATAGGGTATAATGTGTGTAGTGCTGAGTATGGAATTATGAGCAAGGTGCATGGGATGACCCTATCAGTCCCAGTTTAATCACAACCCCCAAAGCTCCCCACACTTGCATAATGAAGGTTTGCAGGGCACATTCTTCATAGGAGACATATTGAAGATATCTATTAAAAGGTGCTTCATCTGCATTAACCAGCCATCTATCAAACCACTGCAGTGAAGGACCTTCAATTGCTCCAGATACGTGGTGTCTCTTCCCCGAGATCTACCATGGGTACCACTGGCAACCAATTATTGTTTATCACACTCTGGCTGTAGTCAGTCTTTCAATTTTAATACAGTTACTTCAAGGTGGAGAAGTATCAAAGGCTAAGAATTATTGAGAAAAATGCAGTTTACACCAAATATATTGAGGTTGTCCTGTAACTTTAAGATACAAATATGCTATACCTGTATCAGGACTATTTTACCAGAAGGAACCTTGTTGTCGCAATGTCGGAAATAGTCAAATATTCCACGTATTTGCCATCCGTTGGATGTATTGAGGACATGTCTTGTGTCCAAGGCTAAAGTTGATCCAAGATCCAGAGCCAATGACAGTGAAACAGATATATCACAACACTAAAAAGAACAATTTTTGTTTGGAAAAATTCCTTCTTTTCATATCCTTTGCTTGAAAGGAGAGAGCACAATCCCTATCAGCTCATTATAGCGCCCAAGATAATATAAGGTGCATTTCAGGTACCGTCCATTATCTTAGTGACTTAATAACGACTATCAGACAAGAGCGAACCCCACCTTACCGCTTGTGATATCAGGTGCAACTGAACCTTACTTTTTAATACTTTAGATGCTCTGATCTTGATGGAAAATATCTTCAAAGTTTTTTTGACAGTAAACAGGAGTAGCATACAGAGACTTAAAAGAGATAAAAATAGAAACTGTAGGATCAGAAAGAAGGGTATAGATTATGAGTAAGTTGGAGCATATGCTTTTATTTCCCTCATGTTATATGCTTATAATCCCTATAATATTATGCGCTTTATTATATCTGGTTCATAGGAGCCCCATAAAGGGAGTATTGCTTCCAAGTAGCGATTCAGAGTCATCTAAACATTATCTGAAGCACTTGAAGTGAAATTTTGCCTGGACAGATTTTGCAGTAATTTGAGAGTGCCTGCATATCTCAAGGAATTATACCAAGAAGAAATGTTGATGAGGTAGAATAATCGTCACTCATGTTCATGATAGTTAACGTTTTACATTTTAGTGTGCTCTGTAAAAAAGTATTGTGCTTAAACTATCCACGCGCCGATTAAAGTGACATGCAACTCTCATGCATTAATTTGTGTTCTTTACGCTCCAAAAAAAACATCGCTTTCCTTTTTGACACATATTGGGGCAATGGCTACACTGCTACACTGCCAATTTGCCAATGTTCCAAAGCAATTGAGAAATTACCCTCAGTGTTTGTGTCTGTTCTGTTCTTTGTTGGTTTTGCAGTAACAGGAGCTTTCTCTGTGGGGTGAAATTCCCACTTCTCGCCTTTGAAGTTTGTTTTATAGAGGAAAAAAAATCTTTATATCCTTAGAGAGAATTTGAGGATGGCTCATCTGCTTAGAATTGTGAAAACAAGAAATTAATTGGAGTGAGTGTGTTTTGCCAGCTGCATTAAGGCAGTCCCACATTGGCCTGATCACTTGTGTGCGGCTGAAGAAAAACATTCCGACAAAAGCAAGAGACAGGAAGGAAGCAGGAGGCAGGGTCACAACTTAGGCTGGGACTACTTTAACTTGTATATCAATGGGTAATAAACAATAACTCTTGGGTAATTTATAATAACAATGGAGATAACAGGCACAGGACAAAATCCACTTCAATAATAAACAAAAATCATTGGGGGTACTTCTGCGGATTTATTTTTTTCTAAAATCTAAAATTCTGTAGATACAGATTGCAACACATTAATTTGTATATCAGTGATAGAAAATAAATATGCCAAAATACTTTGTTGCGAAAAAACATCTGTGCAACAGGTAAATTTGCAAATCCATCTGCAGCTCTGACCTGACCACAATGGCTTCCAGTGAACATCCAAAAATGGCAGCTTTATGGTTTGCATGCTGAATTAAACAGCTGATGAAAGCCTTTTAAAGCAAATGCTGAGCTTGCCTGAGCTGGTGATATCAGGTATAATCTTCAGCCTTGGCAAAGCAGCTGACCACCATTGGTCATTTGAAGTACATTAGTCTTTCAATTGTGGCACAGTTGATATCGACCGAATGCTTTATAGATTCAGTAAACGCACAATTATATCATATTGCTAAAAATGCTTTTTGACATCCACAACCGGTGTAAGATGACATCCAAATCTTAAATGCCAGTACAATATTGATTAACATTCTGTAACACATTTTATCTCCAGGATGTTTAATCACCCCTCAAATTTGTTATCCATTTATAAGCTGGTATAAGAGTACACTATTTCAACTAAATGTTGATTGTGGTTTATCACATAATCCTATGGGATGACGATTTTTACTTAATTCTAAATCCATTACAGTTTACATTTCCTCCATGCCGCTGGTTTTAACACAGTTAAAATGATGTGATGTGATATAACACAACCACTAATAGAATTTCCAGAACTATCTCAACGAGTTAGAGATAAGCGGACACTGCTAATGGCTGTGATTTAGCTGCTGCTTATTTTTAGATGTTTGAATAAATTTTCCTCAAAATAAGCAGAACCAGTGGTTGCATAACTTGTGAAATCTCACAGTTCTAGTTGGCATGAATTCCGCAGTTATTGTGTAATTCTCATTTTTGGAAGTTGATTGCTTCACTCCTCAATAGCTGGTTTAAGAACGAGGTTTGCAAACACAAGTAGATTGATGGGGTTCTGCATCATTTCATTTAATGGGATGTTATTAAAACCGATGCAGGATTCGTGTTATTGGGCCTCCTACTTTGCCAACATTATTCCACGAATATTCCTCATCTGGTCTTAAGCTTTCAAACTTTAGCAGGGTGAGAACTGGTAGGATCCAGAGAGGCAATCAAATTATTTAGATGATGGAATATGTGGAAACAGCAAAACGCTTTCGGTAAATGATTCCAACCGTTGGTGTGGTTGTCATGGCTTCATATGCTTAAGTATTTGTAGCTTTTGTTAAACCTGTAACTGATCCCCTCAGACGTGTCAATAATTCTGCAATTTAATATTCTCTCGGCTCGGCTCCATGAGCCTCCTACTCTCATGTTGCTATCATTGAATGGTAGATGATTTCCTGCTTCTACTTATCATTTTATTAAGCAATTGTAAGACATAAAACTTTCTGGTAAAACCTAATTGGTAATACAACCTCCTGTACAGTTGAAGGGCTCTGCAGCACCAGAAGAAAAACAGATATGGTGCACAGGTGCAGGATGAATGAAGTCAAAAAGGCTTCAGTGAGGAAAGAATATTTAATGACTTTTCAAAACACATGCTTGACAATGGATGTATAATTATAATAGTAGATCAGACATTATTTTTATGGATACAATATAATGAATTACACTGGAATAGGGCTTCATCATATCTCCATTGCTTTCTGCATAATTTGGTAGATAGTACTAAATACTATACCGCTTAACAGCACATAGGCAGGTGAAATTTCCACAATGATACCAGAAAACACTGTACGATCTGATTCTGTCTTTACAAGTCAGACTTGTCTACTCTTCAGTGGCTCATGTTTTAACTGGTAGATCCTTTCTTTGAATTAAGGTGACTAGAATACCTTTGAGGTCCTTCCTTTTCCATCCACTGTCATCTCTCCTTAAACAAAATTAATATGTGATTCTCTGAACTATCCACTGTACTTGCATAATTTATGAACCTTTCCTAACATATCCAATCCATGCATTATCATATACTACCCTATCTGGCTCAGCATGTTAACATAACACTACTTACCAGCTGCCAGCAACTTGCCACATCCCATCCTGTCACTTGACATGGTGGTAGAGTTGATTATAGACCATTATTTTCTTCAATTGATCCATTATTCTTTCTAATGATGTTATATGTTCTCCATCCATAATCTGATGATATATCTTTCCGCATTGTAGCTTTCTTGCACTATCAATCATCACTGCACCTGAGTGTAATAGCAAACTGTGCATAGTTTTGAGAGGTAATATCATTGTTCTTCTGTTGTATTAATTTGGAGATTGCAATTTATATTGGACTTTTTTCCCTATCATTTCAACACTTGAGCTTATCTCTTATGAAAACTGTTCCTTCTTTCTGATCTGAGAAGTGATTCTCATGAAGGATTCAGTGATATGTTTGTTGGGGTTGCCCCTGGGCCCTGTCTGGGTAGTGGGAGAGCCTGCATTAAGCTGTTGGGCAAAATATAACTTGATTAAATACACCAGTATACCCTAAATCAGCCAATGATTAATATCCTTCCAAGACGTCATCAGCAATATCTTGATGAGACGATCAATGAGTATCAGTCATATCTTTGTCTTGACTAAATTGAATACATTGCATTACAGAGACACTATAACCATCATATGGTATTGCCTGTCAAGGATAAAAACACTTCAAATCACCTTCTCACAGAACCCAAATAATTGGAGACAGACTCCTGTCGGTGTCTACAAACTTGGTGACTTTATCACTACTATCAGATAGGAACAGAACCCCACCTTACCACATCATGATATCTAACACTACCAAATCTTAGTTTTTCATACTTTTAAATTCCCGTCTTGATGTGAATATATCCAAGGGTGTTTTAGAGTATTGCAAGACTTGAAAGAGATAAGAATTAGAAACAGGAGGATCCAAAAGAAGGGTATAGATTATGATAGAGACAGTGTCAGGGAAATTTGTTGAAAAAGTTCCACATCCATCAGTATTGCTAGTGCTACAGGTAGACTCAGCCAGATATCATAAATATACCTCTGTAGACATTTCTTAGGTCTTGAAGCTGTCAGAAATTTATAAGTAAATTTTGAAAGTAGGAATCTTTTATTGTAATATAAGGCTGTTTTCATAACCTGGGAGCTTGCCCACATGTTTGTCAAATACATACCACACACATCTAAGAGCTATATTTTTTGTAGTACCTGCATCCCTGCAATCTACAAAAAAGAGATACATTACTTTCCATTTTGACACATCTTGCAGGAAGGGCAACACCACCAATTTGCCAATGTTCCAAAGCAATCGAGAAATTACCCTCAGTGTTTGTGCCTGTTCTGTTCTTTGTTGGTTTCGCAGTAACAGGAGCTTTCTCTGTGGGGTGAAATTCCCACTTCTCGCCTTTGAAGTTTGTTTTATAGAAGAAAAAAAATCTTTATATCCTTAGAGAGAATTTGAGGATGGCTCAATGGCTCATCTGCTTAGAATTGTGAAAACAAGAAATTAATTGGAGTGAGTGTGTTTTGCCAGCTGCATTAAGGCAGTCCCACATGGGCCTGATCACTTGTGCACTGCTAAAGAAAAACAAACTGACAAAAGCCAGAAAAAGGAAGGAAGCAGGAGGTAGGGTCAAAACTGAAAATGAGTTACATCTACAAAAATAACAATGGGAGATAAACATTACGTTAAACAATAACTCTTCAAAATTAATAATTACAATAACACGTAAGGGTAAAATTTTCCTATCAGATTATGAACAAAATTTGCAGGTTATAAACTTTCACAGTTTGCTTTAGGTCACTTGAAACTACCGCAAATGAATTACATTAAGAGATTGTTGACATACCTTAAGCATAAGAGATTTATTGCAACAACATAGTATTTTGAAAAATGAGTCAGATAATTGAACAAGTAAAGTTAAAACAATTTCATTAAACATAATTAAAACTTACAGGAAGCTTGAGAAATGAGTGAAGTAATAAATAAAAGAGTTTGACCGCAAAATATATTGTATGAGTGAAAGTCAAGAGCGGGAATATAATGGATGAATGATTAAATCTGAGTAGCTTATTTTTACTGCAAGGAAGATCACATTATAAATGAAACCAACTCTGTGAGAAAAATCAGTTCCCATGATCATTGGTTTTTGGAATTGCAACAGATATTGAAAAGCTGTCAGAAGCATTTCCAATTGAAACCTCAACAGACCAAACTACAATAGCCTTCCAGTGAACAATCCCAAATGGCAGCTTTATCGGGTGCATGCTGAATTAAACAGCTGATGAAAGGCTTTTAACTGCAAATGCAGAGCTTGCCTAAGCCAACCATACCACCAGGTGTATTGACTTTAGCTTAAGCAAACCCTTTGACCATGGAATGGTCATTTGAAGTACTTCATCCTTCAATTGAGGCACTGTGGAATAACCACCAAACAAACAATATTCTTGCAGAAAACAAATGCATCTTCATGCCTACAACCGAGAAATGGTCACAAAAATCTATCACTATTGTATTTTCTCTACAAATGATTCAACATTTTCAAACTAACTCAGATATTTAGCTATCCATCTCACAGGAGATGAATATGATGTAATTCTAAATCCGCTTAACAATTGGACAGCCACATGAAGCCAGTCATAATGTAGTAAAAATGATGGGATTCAACACAGCCACTAATAGAATTTCCAGAACTATCTCACTCAGTTAAAATCATAGAGATAAACTGACGCCACTAATGGCTGTGATTTGGGTGCTCCTTGTTTTTACATGTTTGAATAAATTCTTTTCTCAAAATAAGCAGAACCAGTTGTTGCATAACTTGTGAAATCTCACAGTTACAGTCGGCTTGAATTCTGCAGATATTGTGAAATTCTCATTTTTGGAAGTTGATTGCTTCACTTCTCAATTGCTGGATTAAGAACGAGGTCTGCAAACACAAGTAGATTGATGGGGTTCTGCATCATTTCATTTAATGGGATGTTATTAAAACTGATGCAGGATTCGTGTTATTGGGCCTCCTACTTTGCCAACATTATTCCACGAATATTCCTCATCTTGTCTTAAGCTGTCAAACTTTAGCAGGGTGAGAACTGGTAGGATTCAGGGAGGCAATCAAATTACTTAGATGATGGAATATGGGGAAACAGAAAAACGCTTTCAGTAAATGATTCCTACCACTGGTGTGGTTGTCATGGTTTTATCTGCTCAAGTGTTTGTAGCTTTTGCTAAACTTGTAACTGATCCCCCCAGACATGCCAACGATTTTGCAATGCTATATTCTCTCAGCTCTGGCTCTGTGACCCTTTTACTCTCACGTTGCCATCGATGAATGGCGTATGATTTTCTACATCTACTTTTATTCTTATTTCACAATTGTTAGACATAAAATTTTGGGTAAAACCTGATTGATAATATACCACCTCATGTAGAGTTAAAGGTTTCTGCAGCACCAGAAAATATAGTTAAGGTGCTATATGAATGCAGTCAAAAAGGCTTCAATCAGGAAATAATAATATTAAAAAATAGAAAATAGATTAATAATTGCGGATACACAATTGATTAGCCTCGAGCAGGTCTTTGTGATATCTCCATTGCTTTGTGCATAATCTGGTAAATACTATACGACTGATCAGCAAGTGGGCAGGTGAGATTTCCACAATGATACCAGAAAACACTGTCCAATCTGATCCTGTCTTGACAAGTCAGACTTGTATACTCCGAAGTGGCTCATGTTATAACATGGAGATCATTTCGTGGAATGAAGGTGACTAGAATATCTTCCAAGTCCTTTCAGTCGATCCATTATTCTTTCTAATGATGTTGTATGTACTCCATCCGTAATCTGATAATATATCTTTCGCAGTGTAGCTTCCTTGCACTATCAATCATCACCGCACCTGAGTGTAATTGCAAATTTGCTGCTTAGTTTCGAGTGGGAATACTGTTATTCTTCTGCTCTATTAATTTGAAGATTGCAATTTATATCATACTGTTTTCTGTATGTATCCTTTCAATCCTTGAGCTTGTTTTGATTCTGAGAAGTGATTTGGTGGAAGATTCAGTGATATGTTGTTAGGGTTGCCCCAGTCTGAGTAGTAGCGCATGGAGCGCATGGGGCTTGCCTTAAGCCATTTGGCAAAACATCGCTTGATTAAAAATACCAGCCGCCCTAAATCAGCCAACATGTCATTAGCAATATCTTGATGAGAAAATTAGATGTTGTTTGTGTATCTTCTTGTTGTCTAAATCATGTTGTCATACATGATAATGAGTTAAAGTCAGTTATGTCTTGACAGTACATTGAATAAATTGCCTTACAGAGACACAAAGAGTAAGATCATCATATGCATGATATGGTTTCAGTTGTCAAATAAGCTCCTCATAGAACCCAAATAATTGGACGCACACTCTAGTCAGTATTGTCTATCTTGGTAACTTTATCACTACCATGAGATAGGAACAGAACCCCACCTTACCACATAATGATATCAGACACCACCAAATCTTGGTTTTTTACTTAGTTGTCTTGATTGGAATATATTCAAAGGTATTTTGGAGTATCGCGAGACTTGAAAGCGATAAAAATTAGTAATAAGAGGATCAAAAAGAAGGGTATAGATTACGATAGAGACAGAGTGTCAGGAGACGTGGTGGGAAAACCTTTACATCAGTATTGGCATAGATGATGCTACAGGTAAGACTAAGCTAGATATCAGAAATATACCTCTGTAGAAATATGTGAAGTCTGGAGGCTATCAGAAGTTTAGAAGCAAAGTTTTGAAAGCCAGAATCTTCTATAGTAATACAGTGTGTGTATGTACGAGACTGTTTCCATAGTCCAGGAGCTAACACTCAGTATATAATGTAGATAAAGAGTGGTCCATATGCAGAATGAATAGTTAACCAGTTTTAAGAGTATCTATTGCATAGCTTATCCTGACAATGAATATCGATGTTACAAATATTCCAATTCTTAGATTGTGGACTTTATCATTGTCCAAGTTTCAGTCAAACTGTGTTCACTTGTGCACAGGAATTGTTGGAATGTTTGTCAAATATCACTTAAACCCATTCGCTATATTTTCCGCAATCTACGAAAAAGAGGGATACATTACTTTCCATTTTGACACATCTTGCAGGAAGGGCAACATCACAAACTTTCCAATGTTCCAAAGCAATCGAGAAATTACCCTCCGTGTTTTTGCCTGTTATATTATTTGTTGGTTATGCAGTAACAGGAGCTTTCTCCGTGGGGTGAAATTCCCACTTTTCTGCTTTGATGTTTGTTTTATGGAAGAAAAAAAATCTTTATATCCTGAGAGAGAATTTGAGGATGGCTCAATGGCTCATCTGCTTAGAATTGTGAAAACAAGAAATTAATAGGAGTGAGTGTGTTTTGCCAGCTGCATTAAGGCAAACCTATATGGACCTGATTACTTGTGCGCTGCTGAAGAAAAACATTCTGGCAAAATCCAGAGACGAGAATGAAGCAGGAGCCAGGGGTCACAACTGAAGATGAGTTACATCCACAAGAATAACAATGGGTAATAAACATTACGTTAAACAATAACTCTTCAAAATAAATACTTACAATAACACCTATAGGGCTAAAGTTTACTGATCAGACAATAAACAAAATGTGCTGGTTATAAACTCCCACATATTGCTTTAGGTCACTTGAAACTACCACAAATGAATTACATTAAGAGATTGTTGACCCAGGAGATTGATTGCAAAATATATTGTATTTGTGCAAAACAAGAGCAGAAATATAATGGATAAATGTTTAAATTTTAGTAACTTATTTTTACTGCAAGGTTGATCACATAATAAATGAAACCAACTCTGTAAGCAAAATCATGTCCCATGATCATTGGTTTTAGGAATTGCAACAGATATTGAGAAGCTGTCAGAAGCATTTCCAATTGAAACCTCAACAGACCAAACTACAATAGTCTTCCAGTGAACAATCCCAAATGGCAACGTTATCGGGAACATGCTGAATTAAACAGTTGATGAAAGGCTTTTAACTGCAAATGCAGAGCTTGCCTGAGCCAACCATTCCACCAGGTGTATCGACTTAAGCTTAAGGTGACTCAACCGTGGTACACTGCACATACTTCTGAGCAGCCTGGTTGCCTAGCAACATAGCGTCGCCACTGCTGCAGGCCCTGAAAAAGTTGTGACGTTACCATTTCTGCTCTCTTTTTTTTAACAGCATGGCAGCCAGTAATTATCCCCCATGCTATGCTATGGGGGATTTTACTTTTAGTCTCCATGTCATGGCATCCATCAAATATCTCAAACACCACACCATGCATAATGCTCATCCTTTCCCAACATTCAAAGACCCCCCTAAACTTGTCAAATCTGACCATAAATCAATAAATATCATAACCATTTACACATCCCAAATACTTTTTGCTGTGCTTTTGGCCTGCAGCCATGTTATTTTTACAAGTGAACTCCACCCCCAGGTGTCTCCACATCCTTAAATGTATGCACAATTGTCCCCCTGGTGGAAATATTTGGAATAACCAAAATTGGAATTCTGGTGGGTATAGGTAGATGTGTAGGGCATGGGGGATATGGAGCCAGTATACCTGCTCTTGTTTGCTATTTAAATGAGATCTAATGCAGATAGAAGCATAATTATTTTTTTATTGAATGCAGTAACACCTATTCTATGCTGATTCAAAGTTTCAGCTTCTCGTCTTTATCAAAAGAATTTTCTCAACTAATTTCAGTCAGCTGTGTCTAAAATTGTCTTTATTTCTTTAAATTGACATTGGCATAGTCTTGGTACTGCAGTTAAAAAACGACTCGGTGAATTTTTTTTATTTTTGGACATTTGTTTGACAATAACCTGTTTATGATATATGCAAATTTTAAAAAAAATCTGTATGATCGTTTTCCTAAAATTTGATTACTGCCAAAATTGACGCATGAAAAATCTGCAATAAATTAGTGTGTTTGTGCCCTTTGAGCTCTTACAGAAAAAAGTATTTTAACCTTTTTCTTCAAATTTTTGGCAAATGTATTGGTTTACATCCATGGGAAGACATTTCTGACATTTTTGTGTGACAAATGCATGTAATGCTTTATTCTGTGGTACATAACCAAAAACTCAATTTATAACTTTTAAGCAGTCATCAGGCCAAATATGATGTTACCATGGCAACCAAACGAGTCGGTGAAATTTTTTTATTTTTCATTTTTGGAATGTATGGGTCCCATAGACTACCTGTGCAAAATTTTAGAAAAATCTGTATGATCAAACTACCACGCTTGAGTCACCTTAAGCAAACCCATTGACCATGGAATGGTCATTTGAAGTACTTCAGCATTCAATTGTGGCACTGTCGAATAACAACCAAACCTATGAGATTAAGGCAGAATACATTGGCATCTGCATGTAGGCTACATGCCTACAACCCTGAAACTGTCACAAAAATCCAACAATATTTTCTCAACAAATGATTCTACTTTTTCTAACTAACTCAGATATTTAGCTATCCATATCTCACAGGAGGATGAATATGATGTAATTCTAAATCCACTTAACAATTGGACAGCTACATGAAGCCAGTCTTAATGCAGTTAAAATGATGGGATTCAACACAGCCACTAATAGAATTTCCAGAACTATCTCACACAGTTAAAATCATAGAGATAAACTGACGCAACTAATGGCTGTGATTTGGGTGCTCCTTGTTTTTACATGTTTGAATAAATTCTTTTCTCAAAATAAGCAGAACCAGTGATTGCATAACTTGTGAAACCTCACAGTTCCACTTGGCATGAATTCCGCAGATATTGTGAAATTCTCATTTTTGGAAGTTGATTGCTTCACTCCTCAATTGCTGTCTGCAAACATAAGTAGATTGATGGGGTTCTGCATCATTTCATTTAATGGGATGTTATTAAAACTGATGCAGGATTCGTGTTATTGGGCCTCCTACTTTGCCAACATTATTCCACGAATATTCCTCATCTGGTCTTAAGCTGTCAAACTTTAGCAGGGTGAGAACTGGTTGGATTCAGGGAGGCAATCAAATTACTTAGATGATGGAATATCGGGAAACAGCAAAACGCTTTCAGTAAATGATTCCAACCGTTGGTGTGGTTGTCATGGCTTTATGTGCTCAAGTATTTGTAGCTTTTGCTAAACCTGTAACTGATCCCCTCAGACGTGCCAATGATTGTGCAATGCTATATTCTCTCAGCCCTGGCTCCGTGACCCTCTGACTCTCCTGTTGCCATCAATAAGTGGTAAATTATTTCCTATTTCGGCTATTTATTTTATTCTACATATTCTACATACCTTTTAAATCATGGAATATGTGGAGACCGCAAGATGCTTTCAGTAAATGATTTCACCCAATGGTGTGGCTGTCATGCTCAAATGTTAGCTTTTGCTAAACCAGTAACTGAACTCTTCCGATGTGCCAAATGGTTGTGCCATGCAATAGGCCTACTCTCTCAGCTTGACCCTCTTACTCTTCGCATTCTATGAATGATCAGTGATTTACGTACATTCCATTTAAACTCAATAATGTTTTTTCATTTATAAGAAGTGGAAGATAAAAGGACGGAAAGGGCAGGCAACCTGATGTCACGCTGAATTTAGTTACTACCGCGTTGGTATCTGAAGTTAAAATGAAACTTGTGCCAGACAGGTTGGACAAGGAAAAGCTCAACATTATACATGGTATATGCCTGTTTATATACAATGCATTACACATGAGAAGAGCTTTATCATATCTCCATTGTTTTGTGCTTAATACACTGACTATCATACTCCTTATCTGCACTCGGTGAGGCAAAATATCCCTTCAGATACCAGAAAACACTATCCCACATGACTGATACTATCTTGACAAGCCAGTTTCATATACACTGAAGTGGATCATGTTAAACTTGGTATAGTGACTTGTAGATCACCCAGGGAATAGAGATGACTAAAATACCTTCCTCTTCCCTGTCGGTATAAAGTCTATCCTTATTACTGTGACTCCAGGAAACTTTATCGTCATGTTGTTTTGAAGTCTATCTCATCACTACCGGATTGTATCTATGCTTAACACAGGTTATCTTAATCTAATTTTAAAACTCGAACTATAACTTTTCTTCTTAAAAGGTAACTTGTAAAAAAAATTAAGTCATGTCATAACATGAGCTAAGGTATTTAAAAAACTATTTGTCGAACTCATGTTCATCATGGACCCAATATCATGAAAACAGTGTAATATCTCCTCTCCTCTGTTCTCCTCTGTTCTCCTGTTCTCCTCTGTTCTCCTCTGTTCTCCTCTGTGCTCCTCTGTTCTCCTCTGTTACTTCTGTTCTGCTCTGTTCTGCTCTGTTCTGCTCTGTTCTGCTCTGTTCTGCTCTGTTCTCCTCTGTTCTCCTCTGTTCTCCTCTGCTCTCCTCTGCTCTCCTCGCCTTCCCTAACCAGGCCTGTTTTGCCTTTGCTAATTTGACATGATAATGCTTGATGTGGCATTGATCATTTTCCATACTTTTTTCAATTCCATCCAATATTCTTTCTAATGATGTTATATGTTTCCCGTCCATAAAAAACTACCACAGTGTAGCTTTTTTGCACCATCAATCATAATTTTAC
The DNA here is from genome assembly GCA_026936325.1 of Platynereis dumerilii. Classification (NCBI taxonomy): domain Eukaryota; kingdom Metazoa; phylum Annelida; class Polychaeta; order Phyllodocida; family Nereididae; genus Platynereis; species Platynereis dumerilii. The sequence goes on from JAPTHN010000011.1 coordinate 17,735,936, forward strand.
CTGAGTGTAATATCAAATTGCTGCATAGTTTCTAGCAAAACCGCATGACTAGTTGTTCTTCCGACCTTCCAAGATCTGACTCATTGAAAGTACTAAGTTACTGTTTTAATTTGGAGATTTGCAATTTGCAATGACATTTTTTCTTCAGCCCTCCAATCCTTCAATGTGCCTCTGTTGAAAATTGTTTCATCCAAATGATTCTGAGAAATGATTTATGAAATGCATCAGTGAAATATTGTTAGTGGCACTGGTTGCGCCATGCAGTCAATTCGCTGGGATGCCTGCATTAAGATATTGGGTGAAACATCACTTGATTTTAAAAAACACCAGACCCTAAATCAGCCCATGTGTCATCAGCAATATCTTGATGAGAAAATTACATGGTGTATGAATATATTCTAGATTCAGCATGTCTTATCGATTCCGGATGATTGGATTACAGAATCAGATGGCTGATGTAAAATGTTATTAGCGGCATGTTTCCTGTCGAAAAAAATACTTAGTGGTGGACAACATGTATAAGCAACAAGCCCGTCAGCTATAATCCTTTAAATAAACCAGTATCTGATCATATCAAAAATTAATTTGAAAATGGATTTTAACTACCACCTCAGGCTAGAGAAGCAATTTTATTCCTAGCCACAATGTGTGAATTTTCTACAGAAGCAAACAGTCTCTTAAAACAATCTATGGTTGATAAGCAAAGATTAAGTCTCTAAATTTAGCCTCGGTTGTAAGTCGTGAAGTCAATATTATTCTTTCTAACTGTATTTTTTTTCTTATGCAAAAATTCAATAAAAAGAGCAAACAATAAAATGCTTTAAATAGAAATTGAAACAGAAAGAAAACAAAAGAGTTCAACTCTAGTCCCTCACCATGGCAACCATTGTATACATGAATGGTGGCCATGGAAACCAGAAGCCTGGAGCTGCACCAATGGTGGAATTGTAATCTGCTCATCAATCAATGTCAGTGGATCTATTCAGGTCAGAAGTTAAGCTGAGTTTAATTAGCAAAAAGACTCAGGTGCATGGGGCAAGGGTAAGGATGAGATGGTGAGGAATATCATTGACTTTATGTTTTTTAAAAGGTCTGAAGCTAAGCCGAAAAAACATAGCAGTTAGAGGAAGACTTGGATGTTTCGGAAGGTCTCTAAATCCATCAGTTGCAAAGCGTCAAGATTCTTTCAGAACGCTTGTTGGTAAGATGGTGTATTTTTTAAAACTGAACATAGACTACTACCTTTGGTGATTACCTTTGGTGATGATGCTGAAAGACCTTCAGAGGAGCAGATCACTTACAGTTAGATAGACATGGATAGTGCAGCCCCAGAGGCCAGTTCTCACTTGGAGTCAAGAACATAATTCTTATAAGTTTGGGATTCTATTCTTGGCCAGCATGCAAAGACACTATCCAAATGTCATACATCTTGGATGTTGTTCATGGAGGTTTACCAATAAAATTTAATTGTTCGCTGACCCAGATTTGGTCCCAGGACATTTGGCAAAGCAGGCCTGTATACTGTGTGCCGGTAACATTTTCTGATGTTTTGCCCAAGCAAACCAACTTCTTCGCAGTAAATGAGCATTTGGACCCGTATCTGACAAATGAATCCTTATTAGAATCATCACCATATGTTTTATGACCTACCGTAAGCACACATGTCTAAGCAAGAGAAATGCAGGTGATGACAGCCCGCGCCATCATTCCATATCTGCTAACTTCTCCTGGCATGAATATGGATAGACGTATATATCTGGGCAGACCATTCAGGCCATTTGTGTGGATATAAAATATCTTTATGCATTTGGAGTTGTGATGGAGTGGTCCGGTCTGCTTCTGTATATCTCTTTATGTCGCTTTAAATACTCCCTGGAAGTTTGGGGAGAACACTGTGGCGCCCTCTGTGTGTGGTTCTGCAGGTCATGTGACAGGCCAGGTGACCTTCTGAGTTCAGCATCATGTGACCTAGGTGTCACATGATGCTAGCCTGTTTCTGAGTTACAACTGAAAGCTGCCATAGAACTGTCCCAGCTTGTGAGCAAGGGAGGCACATCATATCTATAAATAAGAGAATGCAACAAAGGACAGGGGGAAATCATCTATAAATGTATTTAGTTCAATGCACCACAGTGAATAGGCTGGCTGTGATGGATTCAGTTGTGGATATAGATTCAAGCTGTGATGCCATGGATTCTATGCAATCGTGAAATACATTTTGTGCAGCAGATATTCCCCACAGAGTGCAGTGCATTGTGTTTTGAAAGAGATTTGATATCCATTTATAGCAGTCTGACTTTCCCCCTATTTTTCTCCATTTTTTCCCCTATTTTGTAGACAGTCTATTGCAGATGACACACAGCATAGTGGATGGTAAATGTACAGTCTAAATCTTGTTTGTGAGGCAAATACAATACGTGTCAGCTCAAATCTTGCTCAGACAGGCCTGTCACATCCTATAATCCATGATTCTATGAATATGCCTTACGTGGATTAGGTATATTTAGAATATGAATACATGTATATACTTGAAAACTAGTCAGCTCTTTTCTTCAGAAAGTTCATTTTGCAATGAGAAAAAGTTTGAAACTTTTTTAAAATGTTGCATTTTAATTACATTACCTCGTATATACAAGCATATAGAAGTGCCAATATAGGAGCAGATGCAATGTTCTACATCCTTTCTCTTTGTGAAGTATTTCTTTGATGGTAGCATGCCTTGTGGATTTGTCAGTCACATTTGAAGCTAATGAAGTTGCAGCTGAATAAGTATGGGGCACAGAGGGAATTAGAATTGGAAACAGAGAGTGGAAGGAATGAAATTTACATTGGTAGGCAGTGGTTGACAATTCCCAAGGACAAGCTGTGGAATCATAATGGAATCAGCTCTGACTTCACAAAGCTAAAAATGGAAGAAAAAGAGAACAATCTAATGTAAAAGTGGAATAACATTAACTTCTTCAAGAAGGAGGAGGAGCAAGGAAAAGAAGAAATCTTATATAACACTTCGTATCCATGAATGTTTGTTGAGCTTTATGCCTTCGACAAAAAGTAGTCCGCCAGCATAAATGAGATTATCTAAAGAAAAATTCGTATCTTGTGATTCTTTTATTTTGTCGTAAAAAAATGGAAAGAGGATGAATTTAAGAGTGTTTTGCTGTTTTCCTTTCTTGAGGCAGAAGAGGTCAGATGTGGCCACTTTGAAGACTCATTACTATCGCCCACAGGGGCCCACAGGGGCAGCTGCTTGATAAACCTGAGTGTTTATCTCTCAGCCTCAAGAGAGGGATAAACAACTACACTTCTGGAGATGCCCATTCCTGAACCACTTGGTTCCACAAGCTGCAGTGGACAATGTAGCCGATGGTGCACTGTTGAAGACTGCTGTTATGTTGCATCATACTCCTTTCATTTGAGTACAGACCTCAATGTATATTGAAACCAGCCAATTTAAACACCAATCAAATATTACTTTTGTCAGGAAAGTGGTAATCTGCCAGCTGTATAATAGTGTTACATGCGAATTCGGAAACTCTATCTACGCATCTACCAAATGGGCTACACTGTCAATCAAAATCTCTAACTATTTTAAAAATTATATTAATCAATATTGAATCAAGATACATTTATTCAGAATAAAGTAAATGCAAACAAACGTAAACAAATTTGCATGCGAGACAATTGCGTGGAAATGAAACGTTCACTCTCACTACACTGTAAAATTTGAAATTTTGAGTTAGCTCAAATGATTGAGTGAGTTTGTTGCACAATTTGTTTGAGCCATGATAGCTTGCCGCTTTGAGTTATGATAATCTTTATGTTGTTATAACTTGCAAACAACAAGCTATCTTGGCTCAAAGGAATTGTGCAACCATCTCACTCAATCAATTAAACTAACTCAAAATTCAAAATTTACAGTGTATAAATGTAGTAAAAAAGATAATTGTAATAGTTAGAAGAGCTGTAAAATTTGCAGTAAGGGTTTCCTCGGAGAGAGCAGTGCAAGCAGTGATCTATCAGCCAGTAGCCAATGGTTAGCATCATTGCAAGGACCTTATCATGCTTATCAGAACAGAGAAGCTAACATAAACACTTCTCATTTGCTTGTAGTGATGTAGTCATTACTGTCATGTTTTGTGTTCTAATTCCTTTTATTCCCAGCAAACCTAGTGTTTAAGCCTTTTTAGTGTCGTTTCAGGATCTCCCACCAGCAGTAAAAACCTTCTTTACAGTCAATTAGTTCGTCTCTAAGTCCCAACAGAGCATTATAGTGGTTTTTATGTCTAAACATGATCAAATCTGGCTTATTTGAAGCTATTTCTGGGGTTTCAGTTTAGGTTCAGATCAAAACTGTCTCTGTTAAATTAAAACAATCCATTTCGACTGTAACTTCAAAGATTCGTGGGCAGAAATGATGATTTATTTTCTTCTGAAGACTCGCTGAAGAGAATATATGGCATGTACGTACCTACCATATGATCAACACTGAAGACAAGAATCAGTCTAATTCTGCTACCAACGAGTAACATAACTTGAAATTTTCCCCTCACGTAGAAGGAAGTGTTGAAAATTCTGTTTTCACACCATGACAAGCACAGCCTTTAATCAGTCAAAAACTGTCACATCTCATGAGGTCATTAGCCACCAACATCAGTCTGCTGTGAATTGGAAATGTTGAAAATGTCAATTGCTGTATCGACAATTGCTCACAATTTAGTGGAATGCTCTGTTGTTTTTCGAAAACAAACCAAATCCTAAGAAAATAGGATAAGATATACAGCAAGGAACCTGACAAGATTGAGAATGCATCGCAACACATAGCGGAGTGAGATTAAGGCCTTGAATTCGTAAGCCTGTTTTGTCTCCTTATCCCTCCGGTAATCTGTGTTAAAGCATACATACATGAAATCCATCGGCATTGTGAAAACAGCAAGCAACAACAATTCTTCAGGGATCTTCCCCATGCATAATTCTTCCATATATCTGCTTCTTAGCTCTCTTTTGCCGCACAGATATGTTAGACAGGCCCCCGAGAAATACTTCGTGTTCTATCAGCGTCAAGTTAATGCGATTTGAGATCTTTTCTTGGCTGCTAACAGGATTGTCTGGCCATGGAGTGCTTCTTCCTTTGATTATCCAATTGCTCACATTTTTGTGCCTCTTTCCTCTACACTCTAAAAAATGTCGGGACAAAATTGGTTTTTTAGATTCAAAATGGTTTTTTGAAAAACCAAATTTCAATGCAAAACCAAAATGGATTTTTAAAAAAATCCATTTTGGTTTTTTGCATTGAAATTTGGTTTTTCAAAAAACCATTTTGAATCTAAAAAACCAATTTTGTCTGAATTTTTTTAGAGTGTAACCTGATTAGGTCAACGTGGGCCAGCAGTGTCGCATGAGTATTCACAGCTCACAAAACATGGGGTCAATGGAAGTGTGTGCCTCTGAAGCTCCCCATGTTTCTGTTTGACAAATGAACCAAACATGGCATTGACGAAACTTGACTTGCAACCCCAATCTTGCAAGTTGCAGAAGATTTCACTCCTAATTCCATCTGGAGAAAGAGCTCTCCCACTCCTTATTTGGTTTGGTCAAATTCATCCCAAATTCCTCCCAGACTGAACAATGAATTGAACAGTTGGGCCTCATAAAATGCCCTGGAATCTGATTTGTGTTGCATTTTTCCACCCAGCACCACAAATATTATTGCTCCCAGATTTATGCAACTCACACTTTAAATTCTTCACTGATAACTTGATTGTGACAGCCTGAAATCTGGTCTCCTCCTTGGCTAGATTGCATACTAAATTCAGTAAATTGTGAATGCTCAATTTTGCCATAACAAGAAAACTGTGTGATTTACTCGTATTTTTATCGTCTTAATTAACATCTTTATTTCTGATAATGCCTTTCTTAATTACAGATTGGCGACTTGATCCTAATTAATGTGCATGGGGGTTTGGATGCTCCTCAAATGATTCATTCAGACATTTTAAACCCCAAGATCTCTGCCACTGATCTGAGCAGATTATCTCTGACATGAGAACTAATTACTGGCTCAAAGGGCCACCTCACCCACATCGACCCCCTGAACATTCACTGCAAACTTCTCAAGTTCCCACTGAAGCTATCAACCAAGCATTCCTCTTTTTTAACAGGTAGTTTACTGGGATCACAGAATCCCACCTGCTCTCTTGGCAGATTATGTTCTCATAAAACTGAAAGAAGAAGATTGAACTAAACAAAAAAAGGCTGCATTAAATCCAATCCTGAAACAGTTAAAATGCACGCAAACTGGGAACTTTATTGATAGATATACCATAGAGCTATAAGGCTAAATAATATCTCTATGGATAGACAGATAGATAGTCAGATATACTGATTGACAGATAGACTGATAGACAGATAGAGAGATAAATATATAGACAAACAGACAAATAGATAGACAGATAGACAGGCGGATACAAGGGTGCCGGAACAGGGGGGGCAGGGGGGGCAATTGCCCCTCCTGCCCTTTGCCAGGAGGGGCAGGGGGGGGGGCAAGGATGCCCTTTTGATCTCAAAGAAAAACCCTTATTAAGCCTGAATTTACATTAAAATTAGTAAAAATTTATAAGAATATATTCAAAATTATTATTGCGCTACATTCAATTTTTGTAGCGCAATTACATTTGCCCTTTCTTGACCGACCGCCCCTGCCGCCCTCATTTCCTTCTGGCACTCCTGGGCAGATAGATAGATAGATAGATAGATAGATAAAAAGATAAATAGATAGATAGATAGATAGATAGATAGATAGATAGATAGATAGATAGATAGATAGATAGATAGATAGATAGATAGATAAGCCTAGAATATCACTTGCCATGCATTTGTCAACCCGTTCCTTTCTCCGGTATAGGACAATACACACATCATTCAACAATACAAGGGGTATAGACCAACTGCTATGATATTGCTTTGTGCAGCTTCACACTCACCAGGAAAGCCCCATATCATTTTGGTATTACTTCCTACAACAATTGCCTGGAATTCCTCACATTGAGTCTGAGCACATTGTTGTCAAGCACCGTTGTGTGGTTGGATGGGGATGGATTGGTGTCTGAGAGGGAAGAACATTCACATGAAAGGAAGGAAGACCACACAGGAGATTCTTCTTCCAGGGGCCTGATCATGCAGAAAACAAGGCAATCATGGCATCGCTTGCATGGTTATAAGGGCTACAGATATCTGAGGCCAGTCCAAGCAGAGCTGAGCAGCACTGCTCAAGTGGCCAGTTTATAAAGCACTACATCAGTCTGTATGGCATTATATGGCATTATACGGCATTATGGCAAAACAGATTATGATGTTATCCTGGCTTTCTGTTCCACAGTGTTCGCCAAGCATGGAGAGATGGATGGACTCTCGTAGAGTGCATTGCTTGAAGGACAGAGACACAGAGATAAAGACATTGCTGTAATGACGGGCATTGTTGCAGAGATGCCTGCAGTTGCTGAGCCAGATAAGCTGCCTCATCCATCTGTTCCCTGACAACTTCCCTGACATCTTCCATGGATAAGAAAGACTTGCTCTGCAAGGCATTTGCCATCCCTGGCTTTGTGGCTAAAGATTCCTCTGCTCGCCAATTAATTAGCGCCACAAGCCAGAAAAGGACCAGAAAAGGCTACAGGCCCCAGGGAGGCAGGCAGCCTCCTGATTGGTGTAAGGAGAATGGAATTATGGAATTTAAGGCATCGTTCCTTCTCAGAGATAAGCATGAATGAGCCTTGTAATCCTGGTTCTAATGAGGAAATTTCCAGGAGCAGCGAGGGCCAGAAAAAGACTAATCAGCACTGGTCCTCGGGGTGTACTACAGCAGCTACAAGTTGCAACGTGTAAGTTTCCCTGAAATGCCTTTTCATCCATTTCACTGGCTGAGCATTTTCAGCCCGTCCTTGTCATTATGAAACAGGTGCAGTGGAAATGAAGTGTCAACCTCCCCTCATTCCCTTGCTCTCTGCAAATGCAGCTTGCTTTTCGGATTTGCAATCCATTAGAGTGAACACACACTGGGCTATGCTCTCCATTATAAAGGAAAGTTGGGAGCTCAACAAAGCTTTAATAAAAGCACAATACATATGGAGAAGGTAAAGTTACAACTTCTGAAAGCCTCTGTAAAGGTAAAAAAAGCACAGGCTTCAGATGCAGCTACTATATTTTCTTGACATTAAAGGATTTTGATCATAAGAACAGCAGAGTCCAGCTGAGCTTTAGCAGAACTCCAGCTAAACTTCAGCAGCTTTGGTGGGGAGTTGAGGTAAGTAATGTGCAAAGGTAATGCCCAGGGACTCAGAACTGGCCATGCTTATCACAAGTTGAACTTTCACAGAAACTGCAAATATTTCATATTGTGAATGCAGACATTGCCAGACAAGATTGTACAAAAGCAATGGCCTTGGTGTCTGTTCAACTCTGTGGTGGTTGTGTGCTTCCTCATGTATTGAGGGAATTACAAAAGCAGGAATTGAATCCTGCAAGTTGTTATTAACATGTTAACATGGGAAAAAGCCACCCACTCAAAGGGAGTGCGGTTCTTTGCTCAAGTCTCTTTCTCCCATAGAGTGATAGACAGGCGGCCCAAGCCCACGGGGGGTCACATTGATGAATAGCCAGCATGTCTGACATTGTGCGAATCGACATGATGATGTTGCGATCTAAAAGGACCAAATGTCTATCTTTTCTCTCTTTCTGTCTGTCAATCTGTCTGTCAGTCTATCCGGCTGGAGCGATTTGTCTGTAGAACGAATTGGCTGTCTGGCATGCAGTGTCTGCGTGTGGGGCGAGATGGTTCAGCAAAGAAACTTCAGCCGACAAGAGGCGAGAAGTTCATTCTCTCGTGGAGTGCTCTTCGGTGTCTCCCAAGCACCAGTCCTCTCTCCGGCCGAAGTTTTTTTGCAACTTAAAATATTGCCATAGACGCCTCAGAAATGGATAATTACACGGGACTTGTATGAAAGGGCCACTCTGTGCAGTTTCTTTGCTCTATAAGACCTGTCTGAAGTGGCCTCTTTTGCCTCTTCTCACAATTTCTATAGATCTTGATTTAAAGCAGTACAAAGAAGACTTTATCTATGAGCTGAGGAGGCTCAAGTGAGGGCAGCCATCTTGTAGCTACATTAATTGCCCTAATAGAATTGCCAGGTCTGAGCAGGGCTCGCTGCTGTTTGAAGTCTCAGCAAAACCACCCTGATAGAGAGTGATATAGGGGACCTCCCTGACCCCCTGATATACACCAAAATTCACTGAATATGAAAATCATTCATCAGAGGGGAGGGACGTGCGGCAGAATTCTAATGTGCTGAGTTCTGCGGAGAAGGAAATGCTCGCGCATAAGTCAAAACAAACGGCCATTAAACGGGTGACAAAGGGACTTCCGCCCTCATTAGGAATTCCTTCAAAATGCCTCAATGCAATTCCACAGCTTTTCACTTTCATCCCTGCAATAACATATGATCTACTGCTCCTCACCTATGCATAACATTGTGTGAATGTCACCCCTGTATGTTTCTGATATAGAGGAAGACCGTTTAGTAAATTCCCTGGCACAGACAGGCTTGCGAGGCCGCGACACCGCCATTTTTCAAATCTGATTTTTAATCCTGGTGTTCAGCGTTATATCTTAAACGCTGACATAATTACAAATTTGCATCTTCACAGAAATCGATGAAAAAATGGACATTAATAAAACAGAGAATTTTGTGTTCAATGAGTTATCGCGCTGTATGTGCGAGGAGCACATCTATTCAAGTGCACAGCTCATTTTCATTTCAAAAGAATTGTCTTTCGAAAACAGGAAGCATAAGCGCTTGTAAGCCATAATATACCTCTAAGAAGAACCATCTGAAAATAGACAACATATAGTAGCACTTCGCAAAAAAAATTTAGATGACTATATTAACAACCACCTCATCCATATTTAGAATAAATGCCAAATGACTGAAATCATTTGCTGCTACTTTAGTATTTCTTGGCAAAGCTCCATTTTCACAGTTGCTTCTTTGGATGCAGCCAACTATATTTGTACAAGGGAAACTTTTTTATCACTCTCTTTGAACTGGTGTGAGTTGCTGCTGAAGAGTTCTTTATTCTTTTAACGGATCCTTCAAAGCTTCTCTTTTGGCATTTCCTGGCTTTGCTCCTTTTCCCTGAAGCTAATGCTAAAGCTAATGGTGTTATATACTGTGGCCACAGAGCCAGCCCATTTGCAAGTGTATAATATGAGGCAAGCATAACTGTTGTGGCATAACCCTCACCCAGTCTGACTGCACATACAAGGCAGAGGGTGGGAGGGTGCATAACCATTCTGGATTGGTCCCAGTGTTGTATTCACCCTTACTCCTGCGCTGCATTATGCAATAGGGTAATCCCAAGGGCTGAGAAATCACCCTCGTTCTCTCAGCCTCTCCCAAGCAACTGCCTTTGCTCTCCTCTTGCCCTCCTCTTGCCTGCTACAGTCCTGCATATCAATAGGGTCCTATAGCTGGTGAGTCTGGTCGGACCCTTTGCCGGACCTTCACAGAACCAAATCTAGTTTTGTCATCAGAGGAGAGCAGACCAAGGCAGACCAATGCAGACCTGGGAGGCTAAAAGGGTTTTAGGAACAGGATCTTCCACAAGGGACAGCCTTTTCTTCGACAGAAGGGCAGGATTGCATCTAAAGGTCCAGGAGTACTGCTCCCAGGTCTTTGGCTGGAGAAGCAAAGGTCGACTATTGTGGTGGACACAATGACAGACAAATGGACAAAATGTAATCACCAGACTATCTACTCTCTCATCGACTCTCTCAGGTCAACTACTATGAGATCAGTATGTATGCTTAGGATACTGAAGGTTAATTTTGGTGCTGGCCTCAAGGCCATTGGATCATTGTAACTGGAATAATTACACTGACTTCTGACTTTTATAGAAGTGATAAAGATATGGGAATTAAGATGGATATTGTTTGTGTAGAGCAACACAATGCATATAATAGGCCCAGATTCGTTCTTCTGATCCGAATAAGATTATGACAGTCTTGTCTGTATGACACAAGTATCTTTTAGATATTCCATTGTGAAATAAATATACAATACATGTTATGAACGGTATGTTCCCGAAGACGCTTACTGCGAAGCATATGAAAAATGTTATTCCCTTAAAAAGTTTTGAACTCGCCTTCAACATGGGATGGTTTTGAATATAATTTACATGTAATTGAAATCTGAATACTTTCCATTTTTCTTTGCATTCATGGCATATATGCAACATTTCCTTTATTGTTCATTTTGAGATCTTGTGACAGATTGCATGTTTCTTCTCCTCCTTTTTCCTAATGGAAATGACAATGGTCCATGGGTGGATTTTGCATGCATGTCTTTTCCTGCAGCATCTTTCAGCTGCATCTTTTTCGCTTCTATCTTCTTGAGCATTGGCTTGGCTCTGTGCTCTGTAGCAGAACTTGACTGCTGATGCTGGCCACAGTTTGTCTTTGAGATCAGCCTCTGGTGTGAGGAGTTTATGGGTGATTGGATGCAATCTGATGGACCTGATAACCCCCTCACTGTCCCTGGTGCTTCCTTGGTGCTCCCCTGGTGCTGCTCTTGCTGCTGTGAATGCCATAGCTGTCGATTGGGGGTGTCGCTGTTGATCCAGTACTATTGTCAGTGGCTGTACATGGTCAACTTTAAGGAAAGTTTCTGTTCAAGGACCCAGGTTCGGTTTCCTCTTGGGAGATGAACACTTTTGGTAATCATGTATGGACAGTACCTTGGGGAAGTGGTCATATCAAAGGTTCTAGTCAAGAAGTGGCCACAAAAGTGTAGTTAATGAGTGATTTGCTTATCTGGAAACAATATTAACAGCGCATCTGAAGATTGAAATTTTCAAAGTTTGCGCCGTATAAATTTTTGAATATAACATTTGATAAGTGGATAGACAATGCATTGTGCTCCTCCATCATTTCTTTGCAATTAGTCCCAGTCTGCTGAAATTCCTGGGGTAAATTCCAAGCCAAGTAACAAATTCTTGATATGAGCGTCTTTGAACGTATTCTCAGAAGATGTCGTTTCGATTGAACGCTGGATTGGTGGTCGGACCTTTGTGTCAATGTTAGTGCAAGTAAAACATTCCTAAACTATCTAGCTATCTATCTGTCTATCTATCTGTCTATCTATCTACCTGTCTATCTATCTGTCTTCTATCTATCTATCTGTCTTCTATCTATCTATCTGCCTATCTATCTGTCTATCTATCTATCTATCTGTCTATCTATCTGTCTATCTATCTATCTGTCTATCTATCTAATGTTGGTGTTTCAATGCAGAAGCTGAAGCAAAGATGCTTAAGATCAGACAGCACCACAATCTGCATCGCATACAGATCGTTTCTAGTCTCAATGGAGAAAGCTGCAAAGAGGATTGTGGCTTTTTATGCTTTTCTCATGAATCTGTGAATAATTTGGAAGTTGAATGTGTGTTCCTTGATGTGGTGAGTTAATAACTAATCAATATTAGTTGTGGATCTTTATGAGACGCTCTTCTGAAATTACTCATCTACGTTGCAGCAACGTTGTGACGTCGCAATGTTTGGGAAAATCATGTAGAATTGTACGGTAGAAATGACGTTGTCACAACATATGAGCCCTCCACCAATTAGCAACATTGTGTTCACGTTATGTGCCCCTTGGGATTCCCCTTGTACCATATAGGCCGACGGTCCATATACCGAGAATAACTAGCAAATTTCTCTTACTTGGAATAACGTGACATAAGTAAAGAGATAGCGGAGAGTGTTTCTTATGCAATTCCCAGGGAGACCATTTGCTGGGATTTATTCCAGTCACCTCCTCCAGGCCAATGGATGTCAATAGCCTGGCTGCTGCTGCCCTAACAGTACAAGCTGAGGAAAGTGGAAACGTTTCTTGTGGCAGCCTCTAAAACTGCAACAGGTGTTGGGCGGTTGGCTGTGTGCATCAAGTTGTGATGAGGTATACATAAATACTTTGGTAGTTGAAAGTTAGGTCATCTGAATTTAGAAGCGATTCTTTAATAACAAAATGGAATTGTCATCTGTAGAGATGCCACGAAGTGCCTTTTTGGACTTTCAAAGAAGGTTTCAAGAACTCTCCCTTGCATCCAATGGTGGTTATAGGTATTTTAAAGTCTGGCCGTCTGAATTCAGAAGTGACTTTTAGAAACAAAATGGAATGTCATCTATAGAGATGCCAAGTATATATAGAGCCTTATTTGACTTTCAAAGAAGGTTTCAACATGTTCAATGACCCTTTTTACCAACAGGTCATGCAGTGCTCCTGAACAAGAGGAAGCTGTGCACTTCATAGAACTAGAACTTTAGGAAGAGTCTAAAGAACAATTGGTCGTTGCTTCCTCTCTCGTTAATAGATCGTAGGTTGCAGTGAGCTTTCCACACTGCTAAAATCAATGATCCGCTGGTGTAAAACTGTTGTAATGCTGATGTGCACGCATCAGGACTCAAGCGGCAGAACCTCATCAGGACTTGACAAGAGCATGCAGGAAAGAATTTGAAATTGGTTTGTTGTCTGGGTCCTTGTTATCAAAGTGAGAATCCCTTCTGGTCTTGTCATCTGCATGCAGTAGCAATGTTTCAGTTTATGCCATTTGTGATGTTTCATATATACTTGCTTGCGTGTTACAGGACATGACATGTAACATCCCTATCAGCGTGCCTCGGTGGTCCAACGTCGACCCGAAGCTGGTCCAATGCTACTGACATCGGACTGACGCTGGGCCGACGTTGGACCGCCGAGGCATGCTGACAGGGATGTAAGAGACACAGAACGAGTTGCTCTGACATCGACCATCGAAGCTCATTGAGCGGCCGGGGGCAGATTGGAGGCTTGTCCAGCTGGTCAATGTGCAATAGAAGCAGATGTAAGGGCAACGACTTGACCTCAGGAGAATCTTCCGAGGGAATTGCGCATCTCAGCTTCCGATTCGTCTCTGCCGGGACGTTCCGGCCACAAGACGAAACGGCCCTAAACCATCTCGGCACTAAAGCATTTCGCCCAAAGTGCTCCTCCGGGGCCCATAATGGAGCCTTGGAGGGGCCTAACCGGACCAATGAAGTGATTGCTCAGATGTATTGATCACTAACACTAGTAACCGGCTAGCCAGTCAGAGGAGTCCCATGCAGGGGCCAGGGTAGGGCTGAATCAAATGCAGACTTATGGAAGTCCTCTCTGGGCAGATTAAGTCCCATTGCAGCCAATAAGAAGGGCTCTGGCGGAGGACAAGCCTTTGCATGATGCAGTCAAGTCATATCCTCCACTCAAGTGGCTTTTAGGCAAAATTGTGCCAATCTAGTTTGATGCTCTTGAAATGCTTGTCATGCCTCCGACCAGACTGTGGTGGGAAAAAAGTGGAGAAAAGCAATTCGGCGGTGCCTCAAAGTTATTACCAAAGTATGAGAAGATAAATTATGACCGAATACATTGTGTCTGGGCAGACAGGCAATCCACCTGACCATTTTTATTGCCATCATCATTTTATTGCACAACAATACACTCAGTATTTACATGGTAATTAATGGCTGTTTAAACTGTTTACCGAGATGATATGTTTGGGATCAACACCTGGGAATTCCTGCACAACTTACAAGATACGTTGTCCTTTATTATTCACGTTATTACGTCGTACTCTGAATGACTGGTGCCTGTGAAAGAATTTAACAACTTTATGGAATAACATTTCTCACAGCTCCAAGGGCAGACACCTGGTCCTCTTATGCTTTATAGTCACTATTTCCTATATACTTCCCAGTAAAATGATAATTTCAGTCATGCACCTGTCACCAAATCTTTACATCACTCCCTCAGTCATTGTGATTCCAACCTGCTTGGTCTATAAACCTTCAAAGAAGGTTCTGGCACGAGGCACTTCCAGCCTGTTGACCGCCATCTCTGCATCAGTTATACACCAATTTTGAGTGTTCTAAACATGTTTTTTTTTTTCATAAGATCCGACTTCAAATGCTTCCACTTTTTAAAATCTTCGAGAATTTGTTATTGCAAAATATAGAATATATACTACAAACTTGTGTATTACTGTTTATTTAATGCATTGTTTGTTGCATGCGAAACTGTCAGTTAACTCTTGGCTGTTCACAGCTTGGAAATATCTTAATTGGTGAGGTGAGGTCTGACTCAGGTTCAAGTTTGTGACGATTTTAACATGAGGAAATATCATAAGAGTTGGTGTTGAGCACAGAATATAGAAATATAATTAAATCTGATGACTGATATACAGTGTAACTGCATAATGCATATTCAAAGGTTCCTAGGGAACGAATCAATTGGAATTAGCTGCAATCTGTTGTGCAAAACAAGAAACCTGTGTTTAGTTGGGTACAGGCTTTTATCTTGACATGCTCTCTATACATTCAAGTGTACACTTGTTTTTGTCACAATGTGTGAGATATATGGATGTGTCCTATTAAGTCAGATGATACACATTTTAGGGCTGTTTAACTGTCACTTTTTATGAGCAGGGAGTAGCATATTGCTTTGTGCATCCATTTTGGGAGTCATGTATTTCAGTTGGGAGGGGAACTCAACTCTTGCAACATATTGAAGTATTTAAGACATTCCAAAACGTGCTGCCTTGTTTTCACTGTCTCCTGTTTTTTGCTCCTCAGTCTCCTGGGGGGTTTTTATCTGTTTTTATTCCTCTACTGGATGTTTGTGTTTAAGAAGAAAGGGTAAAAATGCAAGGCAATGTATGCAGGGGTTAAGTGGGCCCATTGCCCGCTCATTGCCTCCTCATTGGTTATATTGAAGCCATCCTGTTGATGGATGCAGTTTATTGATCATTACCCGGCACATCAAAGGCCCTTAACAGGTGATGGGACTTTTTCAGTGGCAATGGGATGCAATGGGATGCCCAGGAACAAAGGCCAGGATCAAATTGTCTTAAGATCCTGTGTCCATTTTGTTTTCCTAGCCCCAGGGGCTGAACCGCTCTTTTTGAATTCATCCCTCATGTATATATTCAAGAGTTGTGGCTCAGGGGATCTTTTTCAATTATTGGTGTCAATAAACAGCCCCAGGGTGCTCATGCTGCCATTGCCTGCTCATGCCTTGGTGGCTAATGCAGACTATGGCTGGTGCTTGCATTCGCATCATTCACTGCTAATTGAGTGCTTGGACTAGCTCATGAGCAGCTCCCTCTCTGCCAAGCAGGCCTGTTTACCATTGAGCCTCAATTTGTCACTCGTTTGAAGTGAGACACTCAAGTGAATCTGCCTTGTGTCTCTGTATGGCTCTGTATGTCTTAGGACCCTTTGGCTCAATGCTCGATCCTCCAGTCTTTGTGGGGCTTTTGTGACACACTCCATTCAAGTCGCTTGCCAAATGTTACTGGCCCTTAACCCAGGCCAACCCTTGCTTTCGGGTGTTCAGGCCTCACAAAAGCCCCTGCTCCTTTTATGGGTTTAAGAAGCTTTCATGTCACCCGAAAGCCATTTTTTATGTTTAAGCAGCCTTGCCCATTGTCCCTTATGGAGATTAATACAGCCAAACATCAGCATTCGAGGAATTGAGGGACATTTGAACTGCATGAAAAGAGGCCTGGTTGTCATTGGATCATTCTGGTCACTGCCTGGGGCACAGTGGGGCAAGGGATGCATAAGGTTGCAAAACAATTCATCGATTTATCTTCTTACCCACTTCAACTACAATTACCACCTTTACTTATGAATCGCATTATGTTGAAGGGGGTCGTATTAAAAAAGGAGAGAAAAAAGAAAAACAAGGGCTAAATTGTGCAAACATGAGTCAAGAGATAGATGCCCCTCATGATCCCACATGCTACAAAAAGAGAGCCACAAAAAGTGAGGTTTAGCAACAACCATGGACTCAGGGTGACAGGACTACCTCTCCCACGGTGGACTATATTTTACAGGGGCACAATACAATGCCACCATGCGTGAACAGCCAGCGAATTGAATTAAGCAAATATCATAGTGATATGGCAGGGGTCAGGGGTCAACATTATGTTCTGAAAACGTCTGGGTGGCCATGTATACAGACTGCTATCATTACATTTTGTCAGAGTGTATCACTCGACTAAACATTTAGCTCACTGCAGTCTGGTTGTAGAATTTTGCTTAATACTGAAACATATAACGTTACTGCTCATATCCTGTGTCAGCTTTCCTTTTGAGCAGTGCATTCTGGCCCATTCTGTTGGATTGTAAATCTTACTAAACCCGTATTATGTGTCCTCTGTCATTCTCCTCTTTGTGCTTTCGACTAGACCATGTATATACCATGTGAGTCGGTGGTGAGGGGCACTTTCTTTTTAGTATTTTGCCAAAAAACGCTGCCACCACTGTAGGACTGACATGCGGGCACTGAGCATGAATAGACCTGCTACTTAACATGTCTTGCACTTGTAGCAAATGTATAATTATCTTAATTTATCTCCCTTCTCACCACACGTATTTGCTTTTTATCTTAGTCTTAATTTGGACGTACAGTCTCTCCCTGAAAGGTGGTAGTTATTCCATCATAAGAAGAATAAGCAAAATCATAATTCATGTTTATGTGCAAGTTATTGCTGGGAGATTAAGCACGATAACAGCACAGAAGCTGCCTCCAACACCTGCCCCAATTATGGACATTTCCTCGGCATTTCCTGTTTATTTAGCAGTAATTACATCATCAGCATTTCAATTGCTTTACAAAGATTTATTTGCTTCAGTTAGAATAGCTTTCTTGAAATTTATGTTGCTTGTCGAGGCTAGATTTGTTACATCTTCTAGTACCATTAGAGCAGTATAAAGATCAGTGGTTACATTCAGCTGTTTAAGGCATCAATGATGTCACTACATGCCAGGTCTTAACTTTTACCAATCCTATCTTTTACATCGAACTGTGTGGTCAATATGTTCTTAGAAGACGTGTGACATCACTGGTGTGAGGCATAAGTCTATATAACTCATTTTACTGACTTGTTTGGATAGGATATGTTTATTTACACAACTTTTGTAGCAGTGTGAATAAATAAAATGCTAACTTATACAGAAATTAAAATCAAGAAAGTAAGATGAGGTTGTGTTGGAACTTGGAGGACACCTGAGCAGATTATCTGCAAGGCCTATGGCCCATTAGATACGTGTACCCCTCCCTTCAATCAACCCAAAATTGTTGATAATATGGCAAGTATCGGACACAATATCACTGGATATGAGTCATCAAGAATATATAACATGACATGTATTTGAATATGACCTCAAATTTAAAGGAGTACCTTGGTAATCACATGTATATTTTCACAGACCTGACCCTAGGGGCACACAGCTTAAACACAATGTTGCTAATTGGTGGAGGGCTCAGTTTACTTGTCACACAGAAAGTTTAAAATCAGAAATTATGTTGCCCAAACGTGAACACAATGTTGGGATTTTTTTCACGATGTTGTGACAATGTTGCCACAATGTCACATGCCAATATATATCTTGACGTGCTTCACAACATTGAGATGTCATTTTAACCATACAATTCTTCATAATCTACAAACATTGCTATGTTATCACAACATTGCTGCTACATAGATGTGCCCATCGGCGAGTCTGTTCCGATGTGGTTTTGACGTTGTGAAGACAACGATGGCTTCATCTCACCATTACACGTCTGCTTTTAACATTGTATCATTTATCGTGAATTAATATTTATCGAATGAGTATACTTAAGTCTTCATTTAAATTTCTACTCATGGTGCACCAGCAAAACTCCATGACAGGGGCCCAGCATGTTATTTGTCGACCACAATAAATTCACCCTGCGGTTTTATGGAATCGTGTGACAGAAACAACATGTTTAATTTCCAGCTGCGAATAAAAATTTCGAAAGAACATTAGATGACGATGTACTGGAGCAGACATCCCGTTTCATAACAAATGAATGTCAAATGTACATTACGATTAAGTTTCTTCAAAAACTCTGACGTGGTGTCGCTGACATTGTTTTGGCACTGGGAGAGTTTCATGCCTGGCCAACTGCTCTTTGTTAATTCAAGACACGTTTTAGGCTGATACTTGATATTCATAAGTTAGACTTTGATTTCACCCAAATCAGCAGAGTTCACGATGCTTGTCATGCAGGGATGGAGTTCATTGCTCCGTTTAGACATTTAAATGACTCCGGGAGATACGTACACCATTCCATCAAAAATATAATGTTCGAGGGGGAATTTGGGGAAAGTGAAGTTGAAGTTAGGTTGGTGTCGGTAAGTGATCTCCAAATCGTAAGTGATATTTGCTATATGAGAAATGTGAGACATGGACACTTGGGTAGCAATAAATAAAGATCCAAATTCTGCCCACCCCTCACATCTGTCATAGTGAGTTCTATAAATAAATAAATATCAACATTATGTTCTCCGCCAGACAGACCTTCACACCTTCCAAGCAATACTATTTTATTGAGCTGAATAAACTTTTTACCCACATATACCCTGTCTAAATGATGTAAGACAACAAATGCAAAGTTTACAGGAAAATAAAGAGGCATTTCACTCTCAACTCCTGCTTTGTGATCTTGTAGCCACAAGCAAACACTTAAGTGTGTGAATGGAAGGTGTCAGAGGCCATTGAGGACTTATATGATCTGTAAAGGGGGGTCAGGGGGCCTGTAGGGGGCCTGGGGCATTGCATAATTACACCACCTGAGTTTGTAACAAGAATAACCAGGATGCATTTACTTTGGGAACACTCAGGTTAAATGTAAAAGTTTGGAAAGTAATGTTGTGGATCATTTTGGATACTCACGTCACTGACTTAATTGTTGTCATAAAGTTAAAGAAATGTCTGCACTACCAAAAGTAGCAATAGTCAAAAACTAAACCAGCTACTTTTTGAAGCAATTTGTATCGTTCCCATGCTCCCAAAAGCAAAACTGTTTCATACCACTAATACATTTTATCTCTTTGTGTCAGGAAAAATTTTGATATTTATTGTTCCTTCAGATGTTTGATAAAATAGTCATTGTTACCAAGGAAACTAGATCCCTTATAAACAAGTCGATGGCAGCTACAAAGGCTTCCTTAACCATATTATATGCATGATGAATGGGCCTCTGCATAAAATAGCAACATGGTTTTTTGCCAGGATATTCTTCTTGCAATTGAAAGTTGCTGTTGGATTCACAAATTGCTGCCATTCTAATTCATATGTGGAGTCCTAGTGGTCTGAATGATGTTATTCAATTAGATGGAATGGCAGGCAGATATAATCTGACAAGTTGAAAATACTATCTTGCCTGCAATAACAAGGGCAGGTCTTGGCTTGGCTGTGGGGCTGGTGGGAGCAGTGGGAGAGTTTATAAGGAGCAGGTGTCATCAGATAGGTTCTCCAGTCTTCACCAGTAAACTTGTGCATCCGTCCTCCTTTCTGCCATGTGTGTATATATACCTTTTTCAACATTATTCAAGTCTCTTGACACCAGGGATCTACCTGTTATTTCAAAGGGGGGTGCATCATGTTGACAAATGTTTTTATCCTCCAGACTAGTCCACAGAACCCTCGCAACTGCATGTCATATTTAATTCAATTTACATATTTCAACACTTTGCCAAACTTCACACAGCCATGCTGACAGACACTGTAATGAATTTCATGGTGAAAAAATCGTTCACACAACAAAAAATATAGGAAAGTACACATTAGGAGCTCAAATAAGACCTAACAACTTGGGAGTGGGTGGATGACTGCTCCTCTCTGTCTGCTACCTCTGACCACACAAGTGTGAATCAAAATCCATATGGCACCTTATAAAACATGGGCCTGGGGGCAAAAATTATTTATAGCAGCCAACCATATAAAACATACAATAGATCAGAGAAGATCTCTTGCACTCTAAAAAATGTCGGGACAAAATTGGTTTTTTAGATTCAAAATGGTTTTTTGAAAAACCAAATTTCAATGCAAAACCAACATGGATTTTTAAAAAAATCCATGTTGGTTTTTTGCATTGAAATTTGGTTTTTCAAAAAACCATTTTGAATCTAAAAAACCAATTTTGTCTGAAATTTTTTAGAGTGTGCTGTAAAATATTTATGTCCTTAAAAAAGAAGGTTGTGACGAATTTAGATCTTAGCATTGTCAATGTGCAAAGAACTTCAGTACAAATCTTATACAGCATAAAGGTGTATATAAAAAATTCCTAGTATGGTTAAGAAAACATACGTTGAACCAACGTATTAGGTATATCTTGTAAACCTCTTATTTACGCCCCTTGTATATGACGTGGACCGTCTCGTTGTCTCCTTGTTTTCTCTCCAAAAACATTTGAGATTCTGACAGGTAGAAGTACCCTTCGTAGCAGTAGATATCTCGAATAAACTTCCATATTATGTAATCAATCATCATGGGAAATACATGGAAAAGTCTGAGAAGAGGTAGAGGTATGGAGAATTGAACAATTTTTTTATAGCTGTTTGCAGATTGGCGGCCCGAACAGTTTCAATATTAACTTTCAACTTGGTTTTGTGATGTCACTGGCTTAAAAATGTTTCGCTTGTATTGTTTATTGTGTCAGTTATGGTTAATCAGTAGATTCAGTGCTTATTGTATCCAGCAGCATGGGTAAAAATAAACAAACTGATTAAATGACTTAAGGTAGTTCCTCAAATTATATGATTAGGAGACCAACAGAAAACTGTCAATGACATGGCAAAGCCAGTGTGCCAATTGAAAGAAAAAAAAAATTCCAGTAGACCACCGATCTGCAAAGAGCTCTCAAACCAATTTTAAAAGTTCTCGAAGACTATAGGAATCACTTTACAGCTTATATTATCTTGTGAAAATAACCTAAAAAAATTCTACATCTATATAATTGGCATGAATTATGGGTTTAACTTTAACTACATCGGAATAATTTTCCAATTCTGTAATTAATCACCCAGGGAATAACTGAAAAAGTATGAAAACAAAGCAGGACAACTTTTTGAACCCATAAGTTCTTGAAGATTTTTGGAAGGTCTCTATTAGCTTACCATCTTTTTTTTTTCATCTGCAATTCTGCATCTCAGTATAATTGGCATAAAATGTAGGTTTTCCTGTATTGGAAGTGACAGTCCAAACTGCAATATCTGCTCCTTTTCTCCTCATATTCTGCTCCCATTCTGCTCCTGACTCACTGAGCAGAGCTGAGACCAGTCAGTGTGAGGCCAGTGTGGTTAGTGGCCATGCAAGCGAGCCTTTCCCCTCTTGACAAAGAACCAAAGTGACAGAAGCTGGAACAAATTATCCTGAGCAAACATGTTCTGCTTGATTTCTATAAATCTCGTGAGATTACAAGCACCCAGGGGAGAGCTGTTTTCGGTTTCTTTCAAGAATCTTAGATAATAACACCAAGCCAATGCCAGGCCAACACCAGGCCAACACCAGTCACCTGAGATGCACACACATCATGGTGCAAGTATTCTCATAATACATGCAGCATAAAGCAATGCAAGTGAAAGGTATACAATGAATGCACTGCACATGATCAAAAAGAAAGTTGTAAGAAAAAAATAAGGAGATAGACACATGAGTTCCACTGAGGTGACCCTGAAGCCAGCAGTACATAGAAACACCGTGCAGCCATCGGGAGCAAAGCTCTGCAAACACTGTTCCCCTAACGCTGACATTATACGCCTGTAAAAGAATTTTTGCCCTCACAAGCTCATGTAATAGCCTATAAAACGTCTTTTTACCATGCAATTTATCGAGAAAAGTCGACTACATGTAAAAAAAAGTTTCGCTTTTTCACATTAAGTAAAATTCTGAGATGAATGAGACACAAAATAACACCAACTTAGTGCGTCGTAAATTTTCAATAAATTGGGATGAAGTGATAAAGAAATGTATTGTCGAAGAGTAGAATAGAATAGAATAGAATAGAAAAATAGTTTCCTGGCACTTATAAGTATCAATGTATATGACAAGTACAAGAAGCTCATGCCAAAAAGTCTTTGAAGTCAGCAGTTGCATGAGATTATGAATTACCAACAGAAACTTATCTTAATTTTCATAAAGTAGCAAATAACACTAGAAGTGACATGCGAAAGTTGTATCAGAGGCAGTATAATTTGAAAACAGGTGCACAAGACAGAAAAAGTTGGATCATTAAATTATGACCTTAATTGTGATGAAGTCATAGGGTGGGGTGGGGTGAAGATTAAAGGGGAGAGGGTCTCAGAGGGTAGATCACCCCAAGATAAGGTACATTGAGATAAGTTGGCTATAAATAGAGAGAAAATAAGATGTAGGCTTATACAAGATAAGGATGAGATCACTTCATTAACAAATTGCATCTTACTTTATCTTATCTTATCTTATCCTTATCTCAAGAGGTGAGATAGGGTAAGATCTTTAGGACAGTATTATTATAAGATCTTTAGGACAATATTATTGCTTTACTGTACAATTGAATAAGATAGTTGTAAAAGAGTGGAGATTGGTTAAGATAAGATGATAAAATATATATGTTGAGGTATGAGATGTGACATGAGATAACAGGTTAGATATATTTAATTATTATTCCAATAGGATGAGATAAAACAAAGCAAAAACGGTGTTGTCAGGAACACACATGAAGTACATATCCTGCATGCATCTCTGATTTTGACAAGTTTAAAATGGGACTATCAAACTTATGAAACTTCCTAAAACCAAATGACAAACATCAATCAGGAAATTAGCACTGACTATCAGGCAGACAGCTATTATAGCTAGCTCCATTCACGACTGACATCTAAAGCTTCAGATCCAAACGTTGACAAGAAAGGCCTTTTGTTTCTGTCTAATTCTTGCTTGTGAAGAAAAGAAGAGAAATTCTAAATGCACTGTTAAAAAATAATTGTCACATTACAGATATTTCGGGAAATTTTTTTTCCAGAGGTCTCAGTAAAGTTACAGAAATCCATTTGTGTGTAGACTGGATATTTCTGTTATCACACAAGCAGTGTCTGTACTGAATTTTCTGTCGGATTACAGAAAAATCAGTCATACATCAATGATTTGTGAAAGGTGTCACAAATACCAAAACTGAGATTGGCAATTTCATGTTTGCTTCAGTTCAGGATGAAATCACACATTAATCTGCTTGTAGATGATTAAAGACTCTATAATACATAATACTTTTCATTACAAAACACTTTGGGACTTAAAACAAAATCCACTGAGGCATGAAAAAAGCAAGGAGACCCTGCAAACCTTTTTTGCAATTAAAAGCCTGCTTTAAGATCTATGAGAAAGAAAATTATTTGCAATCATAAGTTTAAAGTGGTGAAGGTGTTTATTTATATGCTTATCGAATCATCTTCCTATTCATCAATAAATTATTACAGTCCATCACTTTGATACAGTAAAAGAGTGGACTCTTGCACTGTGAAAATGGCACTTGATTTTTTTTTTTCAAACTAAATATTATATTTGTCTATTGAAAATTATTTTATTTTGTAATATTGGTCATGGTAAATACAGCGATAGGTGTCCACCAACCATTCTATTTGGTATCGATTGTCTTACTTATATGTTCATGTGTACTGCCTTAATAATGGCCCAATAAATGAATATAAATAAATAACTAAATAATCCAGCTGGTTGGTAACAGCCAACCGAAAGGATTAGGTATCTGATTTTCACTCTAAATTCAGTTATGACAAGTCAAATGGCCTTCTCTTGATCATAACTAATCAAACAGCTTCTAGGTTTAGGATTGTTTTCCATGTTGAAAGTAAAGAAGGTGACACTTCATCGGCTAACATGAGTCACAAAGTGCATTTTTCACAGTGATCTGGTCCTCATTTTTTCTATATCAAAGTGATAGACTGTAATGTTTACTTTCAACTTACACAGATCAAATACTTGAAGTTAAAACCGGTGTAGACAACTATTTTAAATATATTGGCAGTATAGGCCTATTGAAATTTGTCATTTTACCAAATAAGCAAATGAAGCTTTTAAACAAATGAATAGAAAATATTTTGCAATTGCATCACCCCCCTTCCCACCAGATGAAGTTTTGTAATGATTTTAAATGTTATTCTTAAATATCGAGAGAAAGTGCCCTGCAAATTATCCAGTAACGGAACAGGAAGTGAGGCACCAGAGTGGATTTTTTTTCCAAAAAAGGGAAAACTACTGTAAGCAGTGGCATATTTGGTGCATGTGTGTCTGATGACATTTAGCAACTTGACTTGTGTTGTGCTGGTATATCCCGGATCAGCCGGGGCAGCTCTACCACCATCTTTTGATGATGATATGAGAAGACTGGGAGTCTGGAACAATACCTATTAATCCAGGGATGCCAAGGGTCTTTCAGTTGTTCCAGCATAGAATACTGGATACGACCGCCTCCATTTAATGTGCCTTGGATTCAGACTAACTTAGAAACAACAGCGAAACAAGCAATAGCAAGCGATGGAGTGGACAAAAAAGTTCAGTGGCAATAAAATACCATTAATGTGGCATGGGTGACTGGACATTATCACTCAAATCAGAATTGTCTTGCCCCGTCCCCCCCACTGCTGCCAGTTTTGATTCATGTTTTGGTTGAATCACCAGTACATATTGTGGACAGCAGTTTCAACCACCATTAACCTCATTGCTGTGTCCCTGAATGGAGGGTGGAGGGGTGCTGTAATTTGCTTTACAAAAGAATGGTCTGCAAGCAGTTCAATGATTTAGGAAATTGAAAAAATGAAATTGTTGGCATTTTTCACACCCAGGATTATTAGCAACTTATCCATGTTAGTTTTGGGCTTAAATTCCATTAATATGTTATGGGATGACCAGGGAGGAAGTTTACAGTTGTTGCCCTGGACCCTTGGGACTTCTGCCTCATGATAGTATATTTCGAATGAACTGCATATTGCTTGATCTCCCTTTGACCGCAGTTTTATAAATAATATGCTGTTGGCATCAATAACCATTTGTAGTACTCATAGTGGTGAATAGATTTTATTTTTAACAACATATATATAAACCTAAAAAGACTTTCAGAACTCTCAGTGGAGCAAGGGACTGTAACCACTCAGTCAACCAACTTTGCAAAGTTTCTGTTTAATCTGGATCAAAGAAGTCAGGCAACACATTGTAAGTTCTGACAGATTAGTTTGTTCCACATCAAGCAATAATTTATGGTAGAACACATGAAAATGTCATATCTACTAGGCATAAATAGGCAAATTTATTGCCTAAAGTAGTTTATTCACAGAATTCAAATGTTACTGAGGAAGAGCCCGTACCATGGATACGGAGAATAGCAAAAAGAGTCAGCAATCATAAATATGATAAACATATGGCTTCAAAAGTGCTCAGCTGTATGTTTATTATTAGTCTACCATGTCATTCTTCAGACATCAGTAGTGACATCAACCCTGCCATTCTTCAGATGCAAATTCGATGACAATTGGAAGTTCATATGTTAATGACTCTAGAAGCCAAATTTCTGACAACACTGACATACACAACCTTTGATGAGATTCACATGCTCCATGGCATTTTTCATTTCGTATAAAATCATCTTTCAGCAAGATAAACATTTTTGCATCTTTGTGACATATAAGTCCAAACACAGAAGCACACATTTATCACGACTTCGTCATGTAAAAATATTTTGTAAGACTTCATAGAAAAATAATTCAGGTTAATAAATATGAAAGCAGGTTGCTTAAACAGTTTCTATTCAAAATCTATGTTTTGAAATACTCTGTAAAAACACTGCACAGTGCACATAGTCACTCTCAATAATCACACATTGTACAAATCATCAATTTCATGATATTAAAAGAACCTGCAACAAACTTAGGACAGCACTATCATATCATCTGCCAGTGACTTTTGTTGTGTTGTCATTTGTAAGTCTGGGGAGAGAGCGGTTTAGCTCAGTCAGTTGTGCGCTCAGTTGCCAATCGCTGGGTCCTGCATGGGTTTGATTCACATACTGGCCAGGTCACCTGGATTTATGTTGACCAGCAGTTACAATGTTCCTATGCCTTATTCCAATGTTTTTCTCCAAGTGTATAAATACAGGACATATAGCCTCATCCATTGTCGTGGCACTTCTGGTGTATCTCCTGAAAAGAAAAATTACAATTATAAGTACACAACTAATCTTGTCAATGATTTGTATGTTGTTTACCCTTTGTTTTCTCATTAACTAACACAATCACTTGAAATAGGCCTGCTGTGACTGAGACAGAAATACTTATAAAGCAATAATTTCGGTATTCACATAATTTAATAGTCCACTAGGACAATAAATAATCATATTGTTTCAAATTAGTAAACAAATTAACAAGTGAATTTTCTTCCTTGTTCAATAATTGCTTCTGCTTTTCCAAGATATCAATCACCAAGTCTATATGTACATGAGCAAACTTAATTATATGCCAAAAATGATCATTAGTCAATCATAGATGAGAAAAACCATCACCGTTTCTTTAATAAGCTGATATATTACTCGAAACTTATCGATTATTGATGTCATGTACAAACTAGAAAATCAAATGTGGCAAACACTAGAATTATGAGTTTCTTTGGAGGGTTGAATTACAATTTTGACACAAGTTGTTTTTAGTAGCACTCATTTCACATCATGCCTGAGGCAAATCATGACATATGGGAAAAATATTGTGAAGAATAAAAATCTTGCATGGTAAATCATGCTAAATAAGGTGCCACTCAAATCATGCAAAAAATCCCAGATTAAATTCGACAGCACAACATTTCAGATAGGCCTATGCCTGCTGCAACTATCAGCAATGAGCCAGAGTGACATAACCTAAATATCAATAATGTTTAATGAGAAATATTATTGTCCATTTCCTCACTCCTCAGCACATCAAAGTTTCAACAATAAAGTTAATTTTTAAAATTAAACCTGTTAGGCCTCATGGCAGGATACACCCTCAACCCCCTGGGGTTACCACTGTTTTATCATGGGGTAACTGAGGGTAGTTGAGGGATGGCGATTTGGTTGAGGGGAGGCGAGTTTGTTTGAGGGGAGGTGAGGGGATGTGAGTTTAGTGGAGGGGAGGCGAATTTAGCTGAGGGGAGGCGAGTTTACTTGAGGGCAGCCGAGCTTATTTGAGGGGAGCCGAGTTTACTTGAGGGGAGGTGAGTTTAGTTGAGGGGAGCCGAGTTTACTTGAGAGGAGCCGAGTTTAGTTGAGGGGAGGTGAGTTTACTTGAGGGGAGCCGAGTTTAGTTGAGGGGAGGCGAGTTTAGTTGAGGGGAGGTGAGTTTAGTTGAGGGCAGCCGAGTTTACTTGAGGGGAGCCGAGTTTAGTTGAGGGCAGCTGAGTTTAGTTGAGGGGAGGCGAGTTTAGTTGAGGGCAGCCGAGTTTACTTGAGGGGAGGTGAGTTTACTTGAGGGGAGGGGAGTTTACTTGAGGGGAGGTGAGTTTACTTGAGGGGAGGTGAGTTTACTTGAGGGCAGCCAAGTTTAGTTGAGGGGAAGGGAGTTTAGTTGAGGGGAGGTGAGTTTAGTTGAGGGGAGGCGAGTTTAGTTGAGGGGAGCTGAGTTTAGTTGAGGGGAGGCGAGTTTACTTGAGGGCAGCCAAGTTTACTTGAGGGGAGCCGAGTTTACTTGAGGGGAGGTGAGTTTACTTGAGGGGAGGTGAGTTTAGTTGAGGGCAGCCGAGTTTAGTTGAGGGGAGGCGAGTTTAGTTGAGGTAAGTTGAGTTTAGTTGAGGTTACTTGAGTTTAGTTTAGTTAAGTTGAGGGTTGTTGAGGGAAGCTGAGGGTAGTTGAGGGTGGCGGAAGTGAAAAGGGGTAAGTTGAGGGTAAAAGAGGTTAAGTTGAGGGTGCCGAGTTTATGAGAGGGTTTGGGGGGTGTATCCTGTCATGAGGCCTACCTGTTGTAGTATATGATTTACCAGCTTTTATTGCGTTGCATAGTAATGGGCACAGAGTGTGATGACCTTCTTTACTTTTTTTCCGCTGCATTATTGGGTGGCACAACTTACCCTGATCTCCCCTTTGTTGATTGGCTACTTCTAAATCTTTCACACCATTTTTAAAGCTTCATTTAAGCACCTGCATCCACATAATAATATTATTTGCACTTTTATGGTAATTAGGTGATTCTAAAAAACTACATCTGTGTTTCATGTAGGCCTATGTCTTTAAAATAAAGAAATCATCTCTTACCTTTCACTGTTCTCAGCTGTTTAGATTGTAAAGTACAAATGAGTTCCTCCAAAATTGATTTTATGATCCTCTTTTGTGTTTCTATTCAGTGGTGTGATTGGAAAACTATCGAAGAGATTATTAAATTGTGATACAACAACACCTTATTTACAATGGATGAGGCATTTCACACATATCTGTACATGTACTTGTAAAGCCAGTTCTTGTACAGATGCACATGTAATTAAGTTCATTACAGATATGTTCTGTTGGCAATATGCCAACAGAGAAGAGTCTGTAAGCATTACTGAAGTTACAGATTTCCAACAGGTTTTTCTGTAACCTAACAGAAGTTTCAGTACCTCTACGCAAAATTTTTAACAGTGTGAGAATGCCATCTCAAACCAGACTGAAAATGAGAGAAATCCTTGATTCCATTTGATGTTGATATTTTCTGCCTTTTCCTTTGTCTCTAGTTTCACCCTTTGATTTCTTTGATTCAATGAAATTTCCACCACCAGCTCCATCACAAATTCCATCACAAGTTCCATCACCAATGCCATCACAAGCATTTGAAGTCACAAGTCCTGGGGCTGGAGGCAGAAAATGAGAAGGGAGATCAGATTTCTTTTAATCAGATCAATTTACCTGCAGCAGAATGGTCCAGCAAAATTGTCCAGCAGAATGGTCCAGCAAAATGGTCCAGTAGGATGTTCCAGCAAAATGGTCCAGTAGGACGGTCCAGCAGAATGGTCCAGCAAAATTGTCCAGCAGAATGGTCCAGCAAAATGGTCCAGTAGGACGGTCCAGCAGAATGGTCCAGCAAAATGGTCCAGTAGGATGGTCCAGCAGAATGGTCCAGCAGCTCAAAGGTAGATCTCATCTGTCCAAACAACATTGAGCAATTTATGAAATATGAACTGGTATGCCACCAATTTCATTCCGCTTTTTAATCACCGATTGCTAATAAAATATATGCTACAAAATATGAATATCTTATATTGGAAAGAAGTAGTTCGATAAAGAAGTTTACCTCGATGTTCAAGTTGTAACTTCCAATACATCGTTAGAGGAAACATAATCTTTCTAGAAAGCGGTTTATATTAAACCTGAGAGGCTGAGACCACTTTTGCATCAATACGGTATTAAGAAATTTAAACCACTTATTTTTCTCTAAAAAAAGGTCATTACATTTACAGTTTCTGAGAAGCTTCGGATTTTACCAATTTTATGAGGTATCAGGCATCTGATGTGGTGAAAGTTTAATTGATTGCGGATAGTTTTTGGCTTCCAAGTATGTTTAGAGAATAAGCCATTAAGCGAAGGTTGAAACCACAAATTAAAGCAGATAATTGTGCCTTAATGGCTGTGGTTGGAAGTATACACTCCCTTTCTTTGCCGACTTGGAAGTTTCCATGGAATATTCCAAACAGTCTCCAAGAACTTCAGCGAAATTAACAAGGAAAAGTAATTTAGATGCAAACATGCCGCAGCTTATCAATTCTTTTCCCCGGACAAGTTCTGGGTAACAGATGTCGGCGACATTTTCAGAATTTGAAATCACTTGCAAAATCGTATAAAAGAAAGTATAAGACATTTTGAGACAGATAGCTATTATGAGATAGATATAGCTACACGTCGATATCGCCAAATAGACATCATGCGGTATAGATAGCTAGCTAGATATTTTACGTAATTTCCATCTCCAAAAAAGTATAATATACAAACCACAGGGCCAGTCACTCATGAGAAAATCAGTGACAAAATATCTCTACTAAGTTCAAATATAAATTGTAGGTCTACCTACCAATTTTGCCCTGACCCTGGTGCAGCTATCAGACTCTAATATGGTGTAAAGTATCATTTTGTGGTATAATGTATCTTTTTTTGTATCTTTTCATGATTGCTGGTAGACTAAGTAATTTTCTACGCTATGTATTCAATTAGATTTTGCACCAGACACGAATTTGCATGGAATGGTCCCTCCGCCCAGGAAACGGAGCTGACCTCGCCGCAACAAGTGCAGACGAAAAAACTTGGGAAAAGCATAGAGTTACTATATATCTGTGGAAAAAGCCACAGCCATTATTGCAATATGAAAAAAAAACATTCCTGCAATTTGCTAAAGTCGTTGAAAGCTATCTGTGTGCATTTTGAAGGAAGGCAGGCAGACATAACACTTCCATTCCGGATGATGGAGTGACTTTAAAGTATGGAATTGAGAAAATGCCACAGACTGCCCCAGAACAAATACGAAATACATTTCTGTTGAATTGTTGACTATGTCATGCCATCCTGCGATATTTTGCTAAACTCTTGACAGAAGGCAAAATATCAGAGGAGACTTGCCAATGAGCCCCACAAAAGCTACTAGCACTGCTTGGTCGTGGGTGCGACCGCGACTTAATTACCGCCACCTTCAGCCGTCGGGTGCAGAAATTCTGGATGTAAAGGGCCAAGCCACATCAGTAGTCTTTGGAGGTATGCAAGATGGATGGGTTTGAGTTGCATAGTCCAACAACCACTGAAACAATTAGTATTACAGCTCCTTGCTCTTCACTCTATAATGTCTTAAATTGCATAATGTATATGCCATGCAAAATGCAAGTGAGTTCCGTCACCTGCAGCTCTAACCTGCATCTATAATTCTCTATGTGTACGCTGACATTGCTGCTTGTTCGTCGCCCATTTCTTTGGCAAAAAGTGGTGCCTGGATGGCAGTCCATATTGTTTTGCTGGACCCAGGCTCCTTGGCTTGGAGCATCTGTTGAGCCAGCAATCGATGCTTAAGAAGAAAGTCAATAAACTTGAGTGTGAAATAATCTTAAGAGGATGATAAGAGTTGCTTAAAGTCTCTGCGCAACAGATGGGTATCAGGTATATCACACAGCAGTATCAAAGTAAACCTTGGTCTAACCAATGCACCCTGAGGCACCCCTGACTCCCCCTGGCTCCCCTCTGACTGAGGCTGACCCCCTCCCCTTCCACTCCTCTGAAGATCTTTTCGTTTACTCAATCTGAGTTCTTTCCTTGCGGTGCTGTACCATCGATAGTGCTGCAAACATCAGGCAGGACATTTCCCCCTCAGAGGGAGCTGGTCGTTTATCTCTGGGCCCCTGGTGAGCGTGGCACGAATAAGAGGGCACGTGACCCCATGAGGTCCACTGCATGCTGGGAAGTGACCTGAGATAAGAGCCACCTCTGGCAGATGCCCTGATTTAGTGCAAGGGCCTGCTGAGTGGCCAACCCCCATCCCACTGACTAATCATTTGGGCACTCCATGCTCACCTCCTATGTTTCCACATTACACTAATTAGTAATTATACCTTAGTAAACTTAAGAATATTAAGAATATAATGTTCTAACAGTAAACAGTTCAAGATTATGGTTTTCATCGCAATACCGCAATTTAATGCATTTTAAGCCTTGAACTACCACACCAAATTGTTGAAAATGCTTAAATTGAAAACTTTTCCTAGAAAATAAGGGAGATAAATTCCAAATACCTATGTGGTAAACTAAAGTTATTGGTGTTTTATCGAATGTCTAGTCTCATTGAAGGCTCTTGAGGAGCTAGTATAGTTTTAAACATCTCTAGTGTGAAAGAAATTCAAGCACAGTTGAAATGCACATTCTCGGTGTCTATCAACAAAATCATAGCCAGTTAAAAAGTAGATTCATATCTCCTATAAACTAACATGCCCTCTCGTACTTGGCTGTGCAGTTCTTGCATTTATTTCTGCACAAGATTAATAGTTGCTCCTCGAGGCATGTCATTGTAGGTGGAGAAGCGATGCAAATGTAACGTTTGCCACTTATTATAAGATGATAGATTCATTTATTGCTTTGAAGCTGAACCCCTGACTGAGCAAAAAGGAGGGGAGATATGAAGGGGAATGATAAGCCTCTCCTCACCGAAGTTATTACTGGTCTTTAGAAGTCTGTTTAGGAAATGCCTACAGGTATACTGCTGGCTGCCCACCTGTGTATCAGAGAAGAAAGAACTCAAGAAAGTCAGTCAGGCTGCTTTTTGCTTGTTCTGCTGTGAAATGGCCCTTTGTGAGAGGAGCCCATGGACATACACAAGAATATCCCAGTTCAATTAGTGTGTTCTTCTGACCCTCCTTCTCTGCGGCTGATCCATCAAAACCACACCACAGATGACATGAGGCGGTGGTGGCTGCACCGCAAAATGCAATTGATTGATTAGGCCCCTGGTGGGCACGTGCCCACTGCTCCTCTCTTTCCGTCTGTCTGTCGTCTCTATGTCTTTCTAGAGGTCAAACTTTTTAAGCGCCCGGATGCAGACAGAGGCCCGGGACAGAGGTCCCTAAACCATAAGCCTAGGACCATAAGGAAGACATCACACAGGTCAGGAAGGCATTAGGTCACTGATATTGTGAAATAAAGACTAGTTAAAAACGACAAGGCTATAGATATGGTGTGTGTGATAGATGGATGAATATATGGATGGATAGATGGATGAATATATGGTTGAATAGATAGATAAATAGATAGAGAGATACCTAGATTGGTTAATTGATTGATTGAATGATTGATTGACAATTTGGCAGAAAAGAAGACATAATTATAGGATATATGGCTATCATTACAATTGTCAGGCTGTATATATACATTCGATACAGTGACTTTGCATTGCATTTAACTCCCTCCAAGGTTCATTTCCTTTCCAAAAAGTAGCATGCTTGTCTATTTAGCAGCCATTATCAGTGACATAACTCTGGATTAGGAACATGTAAACATGCACAGCTTTTTTACCCATAAGCACTGAATTGTTAGGGGACCAGATGAAAAGCAGATACTTCCTGTGACCAGACTGATGACTGATTGACTGGTCGCATGACACCAGACTGCCCCTTTTGTGTGCAAACTACTTTTAGCAGAAAACTAATAGACTTGTACGTCAGCACAGTGATCTGTGCTGCAAGGACATTCTTTGTTATCAAACAAGTCATCTAAAGTCACAGTCAGACTTTGGCTGCTATTTTGTTAGAAGTTTCCAACATCCAGGATGTCTGTATTAAAAAGTGATTTTGACAAAGTCAATGTGTGATACATGTTTTGTGATTTAAAACAAAAATTCAGTGATTTATCATATTTTTTGGAGTCTCAAAAATCTTTGATTTAAAATGTTAAAAGCATGAGCTTTTTCTGGGCAGAGATAAATCTCCACGAAATTACTTATGACAATAGTGGCTGTTCTACATCGAGCATAATTTTCTTGAATCCTGACCGTCTCTTTTTCTCTCTCCAGGAATGGCCCAGCAACAACCCAGAGATCCGGATGTTACAAGTCATGTCATCAATACGTCATCGATATGCGCGTACCCACGTGACCAGTGAGATAGCCAATCACGTTGCAGATATCAAAGAGGCTGTGTTTAATTTTTGGATTCCGAAGGAAGCGTCCATCACTAATTTCTCAATGTAAGTAAACTTTTTTATACGTCTTTGGACTCTTGTCAAGTTCTTCTTCCTAACAAAACGAAAAGCACTGGAGATGACACCAAAGAAAATTTCAGGACGATACCATCTTTGTATGACATTTACGATCACAGGAAGCAGGGAACGCCACAAACTTCTGCTTCCGATAGAAGCAGATGTCTGAGACAGTCTTAACTTGCAGCGCAGATGCGCCTAATTGCTACAGGAAGTTTCGTAACAACCCAGACAGCGGCTAATGTTTCATCAGCATTAAGTGTAATCTTGGTTCTGCAGAAGTTATGAGAACACATTTCACGTTTCTCAGATTCTGATACATATGGAAAAAAATATACACGATTGATCACAAATTAGGAATATCTGGAAAAAAATATACACGATTGATCACAAATTAGGAATATATTTTTGGACTAAATAATTTATTTATGGCAGCATATAATTGTAAATGTGGGCGTTTCCAAGCTAGTCCTTGTAAAACGCCTTAGTTATGTTGTTACAGCCATAAGGATTGGCTGGTTGATTGTGTGATCTGTCATTTTATATCAGTGTGATACTTTTAGGTGTTGGTAGTGTTGTCGCAGTTGAACACCGTACTAATATTAGCTTCATCAAGGGACTCACTTTTTCATTGCATTCAGCAATTTAAATCAAGTGTATACCGGTACAACAATAGAATTCTGATTGTGTAGATGTTTGCAAGAGATATACGTATACATAACACCGGACTATCTAATAGGATTATTGAATTCTTATGGTCTTGACAACGTCTTTTCGACATCAGATTCAGATTTAGATTTCAGATTCAGATTTATTTTATTTTCCCATAATTTACAATGTTCAAATATTATTCTTTTAAATATTATATGTAATGGGAAGGGAGACCTCTCAAAGACTATTTGTCGCTGCAGAGAGGCCACCCTTTTGTAAATATGACATAATATATGGAAAATAAAAAACTTAGTATACAATTGATTCAGATTTAGTGCATAGTATATATACTGAGAGAAGGTAACAAAGTAAAAAAAAATCCTTAAAATTCATTAGAATAAGAAATTTAAAAGAAAAAAGCAGTGCGGCATAACTTAATCTCAAATACTATTACCAGATAGATACATGTAGCATAGATCCATGGCCAACCCATAGCCAATCTACAAGAAAAGCAATCCTCTTAATATAAGCTCTCCACCCAATAGGTCATGCTCAATACTTCTTTGCTTTTTCCTGAAGCTTCTTGAGCTCACGACAAGTGTAGCATTTTGACGCCTTGCAGCGAACTGTGAAATCCTTTTTGCTGCTAATAGGAGGGAGGGGCAAAGTGTGTTTCCAGTAAATATTAGAAATATAGATAGGGCACGAGAGGAGTGGGGTTATGCCACAAAGCAAAGCAAAGCAAAGGTGGTTGTTGCTCACAATAGCTTGCAGACCTCTGCACTATCTGAGCAGGTAGACTTTTTTCACATGGAGGCTGTACCTCGTTTAGTTTCGCATGAACAGAAACAGCAGTTTCGGATCAGGGAAAACACAAAAAAGACAGAACATAAAGAAAAAATATCTAGAAATGTAGCTACCACTTGCCCCACTGCTATTATTTCTGCAGTTTTTGTGCCTTTTTGAGGGGGTTTGGGATAAGGTCAATATCAAGTAATTCGGAATGGCATGTGAGACAAATGGCTTCACTTTACATTATGTACCTGCACAACTCGACAGAATGCATCTGTAGCAATTGTTACTGAATAGTCATTTCTCATTAGACACAGCAATTTGACAAATGTCTAAATTGCAGCTGATGTGCAAAATCGAGTCTTTTTCAAGATTCTCTATCTTTACCAGAAACTCTCCATTGTCTCAAATTTCCAATTAGTGGTTCATAATTATTATAGCAGCATAAATGCAGGGTCAGACTTCATTGAAAGATGATTTAGCAAATTAATGTTATCTCTTTTCAAAAACAAAATGATTCAAGAACAATGCATCTGTGTACCTGCACAACTCGACAGAATGCATCTGTAGCAATTGTTACTGAATAGTCATTTCTCATTAGACACAGCAATTTGACAAATGTCTAAATTGCAGCTGATGTGCAAAATCGAGTCTTTTTCAAGATTCTCTATCTTTACCAGAAACTCTCCATTGTCTCAAATTTCCAATTAGTGGTTCATAATTATTATAGCAGCATAAATGCAGGGTCAGACTTCATTGAAAGATGATTTAGCAAATTAATGTTATCTCTTTTCAAAAACAAAATGATTCAAGAACAATGCATCTGTGCATATCACTTTTGAGATGGTTTTTTACAAGCATAGATCTACATGTGTAGTGCAAGATATGCCTTTCTTAATTAAGTCTTAGTAATTACAATGTACGCAAGAAAGCTCTCAAAAATGGTTCTTCATATAGCCCTGTGGCCTTGAGCAGCCGTCATCAAGAAATGATCGTTCATTAAATCTTGAGATATAGCAATTCTTAATCACACTCTTGAGTCATAAATCTGGAATACATTTTTTTAAAGAATACTAATACGGCAGCATTTATGGTAAATTTTGGAGTTTACATACGAGCAAATAGCCAAGTTCATCACTAAGTCTTCAGTTATCATCCCTAATGCTCCTATGCCACCAAAGTTGCTGATGTTAATTCGTGCCTTTGACAGTGATATAGACCTCAATGAGCAGTTATTGGCAGTGGATGTCACTGAGCCCGGAGTGAGATCTTCATGCTCAGTTGCATGCAGGTTGTCTAAGTTGTCAATTCCTTAATTTGAAAATAAATTATCATTCCTACGAAATGCAGATATATTTCATATTTGTGATCAAGAGTATAAGAATACCTACTGAAATTTGCAGTACTGCTATAACGAAGCAGTTTTATGATGGGTGTGGTAATTGCTTGTCAATTAATTACTTGATTAATTTGGAGGCTGCAGTAGGTCATCATAGATAATGAAGGAACAATAAGATCGCCTAATCTTCTTATTACTTGCATTAAGACCTTTTTTATTCTTCTTAATTTCACTGAAAGAAACTGACTGAAATCGTTTCCGGCAGTTGGCACATCAAACGCATCTTCTCTTCCCCATTTTCAACATGTGCGAATACTACCATAGGCATATTGCATTTACCTGATTGTATGTACCTGAAATGCAATTCCTGCTGAACTCAATCGTGAAAATTACAAGAGAGGAAATGCAATTCACTTCGCTGAGAACAACTACGGAAAGTCTGAAGAAACGACAATCTCACATCATATATGCAGCAATGAATGTTAATGCAACAATGTAGCAGAAAGCCCCTGCATATATCCAGGTATCATATCAACTGTATACATTGTATCTCAGATGTGCTTCTCTCCTCCACTAGCCAATGAATACCACTGCAGCTTCCACGGCCTTCCAACACCTAATTCCGCTTCATGCCTTTGTGAATTTTTCATTCGGCCAATGTCAGTTTTCTTTCAGTCCATTTCACGCCTCAGTAAAGTAACAGAGTAGGTACAGCCAGCTCACAGCTACAGGCCATGAATCAGGATAAGCAGACTACAGAAATCATCACTTATTCCTCATATATATGAGGTTTGGGTGCAGGGAACAACCTTGTTTGACTTCCTGTGACACCAGGACAATAACTTGAGGCATGGACACTTTTTGGGCAGTGATTACATTCACCCCAGACAGTAACACAGAGGCATCGGGCATGATGAATTGTAGCTACTCAAGACTTGAAGGGATGGCAATGGACACTATAACGCTACAATTTTCAAGTACAAAAGTATGAGGAATAGTCCGGAATAGAAATGAACTGCATGCTCAGACTATATAAATATTGAAAATGAAACAGAGGGTACAGGTCTATGTCACATCATACATATATTTGAGCCAAATTGCATTGAAATGATTGAATGTTATTAGCCATTTGACAAAGGCAAACATGAATGATAAAAATATCATATTCATAACTGTATCGCATAATATGGACTTGCGATGACAACGATAAGACACATGGACAAATTCAACAATATATGATTCATAAGTTTTTTACAAGTTCCCACCTGCAAAGTTATATCGCTGCTGTGTTTAATCACGGGCTTTATTGTCAATCAGCTCTGGAAAAACTTAATAATTTTCTTCACAATCTCCTCACGTTTTGCCTTTGAATTCCAAACAAATGAGGAGGAATCCTTTCTTAATAAACCTGCTGGAAAACGATTTCTCCAACTCATGCTTTGAAGGTTTTAATGAAGGCTGAGTTGAGTCTTTAGGTTGCTAATGAAATGAATTTGTAACCTCTTGCTTGAGTTAATGTCCTTTAAGCAGAATGAGCATCCAACATGGGGTCTCAGGTGTTCAAGCCAGAATATTAACCTTCAAGAATTTCATGGCGAACCTTCGAATCTTTTTCTTCCTGGAGATATTTGTGGCTTCAGAAATTTTCGGCATTAAATCAAATTAACAAAAGGAACCCATCCAAGTAATTCCCATTGGCTTGCACTGGGCTTGCTTGAAATAAGACACAACTCCAGCTGCTTGCATGTGGTCCGAGCTGTAAGATCTTGAGTTCAACAGAGAGAAAAAGTTTGTATAGTTCACCATTAGCCAGTGCTTCACATCAATTTGGTGAAGTCAGACAAGTCTTGAATGGCAGGATAATTACAAGCAAAAAATCTCCTTGTCTCTTGTGACCTTTTTGAAAGATTTATAATATGGATGCATGGAATATCCTTCTATCAACCCAAATATTTTTA
The DNA here is from genome assembly GCA_026936325.1 of Platynereis dumerilii. Classification (NCBI taxonomy): domain Eukaryota; kingdom Metazoa; phylum Annelida; class Polychaeta; order Phyllodocida; family Nereididae; genus Platynereis; species Platynereis dumerilii. The sequence continues at coordinate 17,775,312 of JAPTHN010000011.1, forward strand.
TGTGAAGAAAAAAGATATGTCAAAAACAAAGCAACGACAAAAAGGTTGTGATGCCTGAAGGATAAAAACCAGAAATCAGTCACATGACATCTAAATAATAAGTTTAGACATCAGCAATAACAACATTAATAGACCCATCAGCAGGTATCAGACCATCAAAGGCTGCCAATGGCAAGATGCTTGGAAGAAGGAGGAGGAACCATGCTCACCCTCCCTGGCCTTGCATATTCAGCATTGCACAGAATTCCCAGCATTTGGCAGACAGTAACAGGGAACAATACAACAGAGTTTGGCAGCCATTATTTACGGAGGTCATTTGAGAAGTAATAATTCAGGAGGGAGGAGAATAGCATGTGTCCTGGGGAATCCATCTTGGTTTTTGTCTTGTGGGCATGGCCTGTTGTCAGCTGCTTTTTTCCGGGTCTGTCTGTAACTTCCTGAAATGAGGGAGATGCCAAGGGCTCTTGGAATGAACAAGGGGAGGGGGTAGATCAGTTTGCAAGAGGTGAAACCCCACCTATCAGAAGCAGTCTTCAAGCAACCGATCCATCACAATACTCTTGACTGAGGAAAACAAGCAGGGATCACATGAACGACGAATGGTTTGCTTAAGTCCCTTTGAAAGGAGAACGATTCTCACTCAGGTGTGTTTGGAGCTCATCTCAGTCAGTAGGGTGCTTGGGTGTATGGAATACCCTTCTATCAACCCAAATACCCTGGTATCAAAATGAAGGCATCATCCGTCTTTGCGGTGAGCCCCTTTCTACAGGTTGTGATGCTGAACGATTGACTGTCATCCCAAGTTTTACGCTGCCTACTTGTTTTTGGGGTGTTTTTTGCTAACAAATCGTGAGGAAATTTGGTTCTGTGAAAAAAAGTGAAGGGTTCTTGGATTTACCTGACGAGTTCTGAAGATATTTAGTTCCAGATAAAAATAGGAACACAGGAAAGAGAAGAATCCTAAGTTCTGGATAAACCTGCATTATCTTGGTCTGAAGAAGCTTTTCCCCTTTTCCTTGCACTGCCCTGCAGTTGTCGCACTCCCTGCTAAGACCTCCTCTGGGCCTTAACAAGATCTGGGGCCCTCTGTTAACTCAGTATATTTCCTCTCAGGGGGAGACAGATAAGTTCCCAAAACTTACAGAATTTCTAACCCCAAGCAAAAGTACAGCACTGAAAACTTCCTGTTTAGATAACATGAAATAATCAGAGGCAATCCGGTAACTAATTGTAGCTATATTTCACTAAATGATTCATGGTAAAACTTTGTAGGTGTGTGTAAAAGACTTGAGAAAAACATATTCCCAAACAGTGTGAAAAACAGCGCATTACTTATCACACCTGTGTGACACCATCCATCAAATATGGCCGCTCAGATTTCCAATATAATATGACTGATTGTCGTACAGTATACAAGCAATGTGCATACAAATGTGGCATTGCTTTCCCAAATTGATGTATATTATGTGTAAGGAATATATACCAATTACCAAGTATACCAAGACAAGCAACTTCCTTCATTAATTCTTCAGCTTCTGACAAAAAATGACAAGAAATAGCCCAAATTTCAAATCACTTTTAATTTTGCCAACCAATGCATCACATTAAGCTTAGCATAAAATTTGACAAAGCTTCTTGCAAGCTAATCCCAGTCTCCCCTTCATTTGTTCTCATTTCATTACCACATGTTTCTCTAATGTCCTGCAGCACTGGGCTACCAGGCACGAAAACAATGTCCATCTTTATTTCATCGAATTCCAATTTCTGCAATTTTTGGTTCTAAATGCCACATTAAAATCTCCGGTGGCTCTAGCGATAATTAAGCATTTGGCCAATGCAATAAGCCTGCAGAATGATGGGTGCATAAAATGCATGGGATTAGTGAAATGTGTGATTGGTCTCTCTGGTTGACAGTGTTCATGTTCCATGGTACAAAATGTAAGGAGTGAAGGATGTAGTTGATTAATGTATTTCTGGTTGTCACTAATATTAGCAGTTGGCTGACCAAGTTTGTTGAGGGTCAGGTATCTTGGCATCCAGATAAAGGTCTCAGGTTTGATTTGTATTGAGGAACTTCTTGGTAAAAATAAAACATAAATACAAAATTATATAGGATAATTGGTGACCCTCCGCTCTCTCTTTCTCCTTTACTCTCTGAATATGGACCTTTTGGAAAGTTGCACTTCTCTGAATCTGTCATCTCATCAACCATATTTCCAGATGTCCAGAACTTGACTTTGAGGGCTGCAATATCCACATCAACCTGCAAACAAGCATATAAGAAAAACCTATCCAAGTATATCCATCCATCTCTGCTGCAAATACAGACACTCAGTCACAGCTGAAGAGCTCACCTCACAGACTTGTGTGAGGAATCCTAAATACTTGGCATTTAGCAGAAATCATAACTGACCTTTCCATATCAATCTGGTATTGACCACTCCCCTAATAAGGTCAGGTGTCATGCCTGCTCTGGCTGCTTGTGATAAGAATTGGAGATGTCTGTCTGTGCCTTTGTATTGTATGTCAATCCTCTTCAGAATATTGGCTTTTGCAACATATTTACAGACGTGTTGTTCTTGGATATCAAAATTTACAATTATAACAAAATATCCAAAGCTTAGTTAACACAATATCTTCATAAGGTTTCTTGTCTTGGATTTATGTGTTAACTCATATTTACTCAGATGCCATGTTCTGTCTCTCATAAATTGAAAACGGTTATGTGTATTCACAATTCCGTCTCAATATTTCATCGCACTATAGTTTTCCTCTTTTAAAATTCTAAACATTAAACTGCAGTGAATTGGAGGTGCTCTAAACTCCCCAGTGTTAAGCGACTGGTCTTTATATCAAGTGACTATGTACACTTGGCTTTTCATTGCTTCTGGGGAGCACTTTATCAGTCGTGTTTGCTCCCATTTCAGCTGCAAAGGCTGATTGATCTTTTTGCTCCAAAAACAAATCGAGGAAGACCGGGTCCCATTTCTGTGGACTTGTCACACTCTGTTGGAAGGAGCAAGAACCACGAGGGGCCCTCAACCTACAGCCATTGCTCATAGCCACTGCTCATAGCCATTGCTCATAGCCATTGCTCGCAGCCCTGCTTAAACAGCCAATAAGCACTCCTCCAAATCCCATCCATTCAGCTCAAGTGTCATTGTGTCTCATTCTCCAGTCAAACGCTTTCTCAGTTATTGGTGTCAAACTGAGAGGAACCTTTCTTCCAAGGAGGACTACATTGGGCAAATTACATAAAATTATAATTTACTAAGTTTAGTATCTTTACTTTGTAACCGCTTTTTTTTTTTTACTATTCAACCTTCAACCTAAGGACACTTTTCAAACATCTAACAAAAGTTACATTTAGTTTGTTCAAAACAAATGTATCCGTCAAAAGTTTTTTCTATGCAGATGAGGCTCAGAGTCAGAAACAGACGAATTCTGAACCTTTCTGATCAAAACCAACATTTTCATCATTCATCTTCCCGTTCTTTATTGAGTTAGTTCATAAATAATTGTTCATCACCAATAAAATCTTGAGAAATTGGTAGGAAGAATTGTTGTTTCCCATAAATATTGGAGCTCTAATTCGTTCAAAATGCCATGTTTCATTTTCGTTGCTCCTGGCCTTTGTCTGGGATTGTTTTACTCTTTTTCTTCCTAAAACTAAGCCCCTCTCTTCACCTCCCCTTTATTTTGGGTTGAGTGTTTATTCCACCTGCCAGACCTAATTGCTCCCTCTGCTATTCTCCTGTTGGGTGATCATTGTCATGTTTGTCTTTTTTCTTCTCACTTTCTCGTTTTTTGCTTGTAATGTATTTCTCCAGCCCTCACCAAGACCCTCAGCAAGACCCTTCCCAAGACCCTCAGCAGGTCCCTGGTGTTTACTTAAGCAAGCAAAGAACAGGCAAGGGCTGTTCAGATACTCCTCTTTTTCTCCAAGGACCACGAAAAACTCTCAAATTGCATTTTATTTGATTCTGAGGAATGCAATGGAAATTCCTTCACTTGCAGCCGACTCCTCTGTTGTATATTTTCCTGCATTGACTCCAACATTGTCAAAAGAAAAATAAACATAATACTCAGTCCATATGTCAACTTGCATTCTATACAGAACAATCCTTGAGCTGCTTCACATTGTTCGTGTTGTTATGACCTAACAATCTACAACAACTTCTGATATGAAACTTTCAGACATATGTTGCAAGCATGGTATCATTAAATACTCCATTTGATTTATAAGTGTTAGGTAATTCGAGAGTTTTTATTATTTTGCTCTGAGATGGAAAAACCAATACATCTTTGGAGCAACAACAATGCCAGCAAGGTTGGGTAAAACCAGTCAGAAGAAACAGTTAATCACCTTGTTGGGCATTCCAACATGTTCATACACTGTAACAAATAGGTGTTAATAAAGTGTGAATTCATAAACTTTGTTTTAGCTGTATGACTTCACAGCTGGAACAACCTCCAAGAATCTTGCTGACTGGGCCTGACTTGCATAGTGAAATGTATAGTGAACTAATTTAATGTTCTTGTAGGGGAGGCGGGGGTCAGAAGTCACAAAATTCAAAAAAAGCCCCAGAACAGAGCAGGTGTTTGTCAGATCTGAATGACCTTTGGCACAATTATGCAGTGTTTAGTTGACTATGTTTGTATCACATGATAGCTGCTGTGTTGTAAATAGGCTTTAGTCAGTTCACATTTATTTAAAGCAAAGTCTGATGTGACTTTTTACCCCATGCCAGGGTCAAGAAGTCACAACCGCGGGGTAACAAGTCACATGCAATTTTTGTGAACATACAGGACTATATGAGGTAACATGCAGACCTAGACTTGATAGTCATCCTTGTGCATGAAATTTATAGTGAGCCTTCCAAAGCTATCGGCTCGCAATGACAATGCACTATCAGTAAAGCCTGCGTCAGAAATTGGCCAAAGTTTGCGAAATGAAAACTTGTTGCAATACTCTCTCAGATGTATTATTGATGATGGATGATGTTAAGATTGTAAGCTAAAAGCCTCAAGTGTAGAATATTTTACTTTCTTTAGCATGGAATATTGAATTCACGGTACCCTATGGTAAAATATCACAGTGCTGGGGTGAAATGTCACAGTGTGACATTTCACCCCTCAGCTGTTTTTTAAATTCAACACATGATCATGGCAACTTGGTGACCATATATGGCAAAAATGGGTTCACAGCATGAAAGACTATTATCCAAAAGGCCCTGAAACAGTAGCACAACTTCCTATGTCTCAGTGACCAGACATTAATAGGGAAAGGTCAGAGTCGATAAAACCTGTTTGGGACCCCTAAAAAGCACGGGGTGGGTAAAAACCCACTTTGCATAATGAGCATAGTTTTCATATTCCCTACAGACCTTCTTCTCATAAAAGCGTCCCAAATGATGATTTAAACTTAATAATTATGTCACTGCAAGCAGGTCAAAAAGGCCTGTGACTTTTTACCCCTGTGACTTGTCACCCCCTCTTCCCCTACTCAGTCTGACTGAATACTGCAATAGTCTAGTCTACCTGACCGACATATCAATGGCTTTCTTTTCTATCAAATCAAGTGCAGAAAGTCATGGATAAACCAAGGAATTGCATCCAGTGACAAACAGGACTTCCCTGGCTGTTTGTAACGCAATATTTCCTGTTCAACAGAATACTAGCAGTGCTATCGCTAAGCTAACAGAAACTAATTATTGGAGCTTATCTATCGATTTGTTGCTTGTCAAACCACGCTCCCTTTTTGTTGTTTCTGTTTGTTTTATCTTTTTCTCTTTCTTCGCCTTTCTCAACAACAACAAGACACAGGGTTAGCCTTGCTGGAATGCTCACAACTCCTGCCCTGTGTTATCACCTTGAAACTGGAGTGGAGATTTCAGGCAGAGCATTTCACCAGGCATCCTAACTATGGCCATGAGAGATCTCATTGGGTGGGGAGGGCCTATAGGGGAAGCGGAAGTCAATGGAAGACACAATGCGCATGCCCAGACAGGTGGCGCCTCTGTAGCATGTTTTATGACGTCATAAAGCAAAGTAAGTTGTTGGGACCTCACTGGAGCTGAATGTAGCATGACTGATGGATGGCGTCCCTAGCAACAGCTTCCAGCTTCAGCTTGCCAGTTATTCCATGTGTTCAGGGAAGCTAGAGCACTTATCAGTTTAACAGCCCTCGTCTCTAAGACCTATGACACCCTTCTTCATTCTAGTCCTTTCTAGAGTGTGATCCAACTGAATTCCAATGCGAGCAGATCTCTTACTAAGATAGATCCATTCGATATTATCCTCGGCCTCGCTTTGGTGAAGTCTTTTGACCTCTCGCTGTCAGAAATCAAAATGATCGATTTAATTATGTTTTTCAAAGCATTATCTATAGACGTTCAAATGTTATCCGCAACATTTACCACAGAATGTATATATAAACAAAAAATTACAGTGCCTTGTAAAGCCATCTTTAAAATTGACAGAGACTCATAATTCACAATACTCTGGCAGAAATATTTGGAGAATTGTGATGGCTGACTCCCTGCACCACCCCCTGAAGCACACAATTGAATGGAAATTATGAATTGAAATGGGATCCATGCGACCCCAAGGACAGCAAGCAGAGCTAGCTGGGCAAGCAGAGCTGTGCAGTGTGACCTGTCTGCAGCCAGAGTCACATTCCCAGCAATCCAGGTGTCCAGTGTGACAGCTATGTGCAATATATATGTCTCCTGAACCAGTGTGATGTATGTGTTTTGTTGCAGTATGATATCTATCTTGTGAAATATAAAACACAATATAAAATGCTGTATTATTGATTGCTACTTGAGCCCCAACAAAGAGAAACAAACAAGCGGCTTTGGCAGTGACCACTAAGGCCTGAGTAATACCGGAAACATGTGGTTAGCAGCAGCTAAAATATTGACAGAGAAAATGTCCCCTATAAAGGGCATCAGGCACAGAAAGTCCTCCCTGTCTGGATATGTATATACCACAAGGAACCAGATTCAGGGAAATGTAGCAGTGTGCTCAGGGACTAATGCAGAGATGCAGCAAAAGCATCTAAACTGATACCTGTATATCATACCTGGCTGGGTGGAAACTAATGGACCTATTCAGAAAGTTGGGAAACATAAAGTATACACAGCTCTAAAAGCCACATAATGTGATGCCAGTTAGTCTTTTACTCAGTCAATGCATGGCAATACATTGGCTGCAGTCAGTCAGTCAGTCAGTCAGTCAGCTAGTCAGACAGTCAGCAAGTCAGTCAGTCAGTCAGTGAGTTATTCAGTATGTCAGTTACATGTAGTCAGTAAGTATACTCTGATTATACTTGCTGACTACTTATCTGTTAGCCTTGGTATACATTTGCATCTTATAAGTGACAAAGAAAAGCTGCCTATTATTCTGGTTGTATTGGCAATTCTACAGCAATGTCGCATCCCAAACCTTGGCCTGCTGATCTGAAGAGGGGAAACTATAATGGATGGGTCCCTCTTGTGATCAGATCAAGGTCGTTACAGGTGCTTCAGCAGAACTCCAGATCTGTTATGACATGTGCATGGCATAGTTCATAAATGACAAAAAACATGACAAAAGAACAATGTAAGTGGCAGTGAGATACAACCATAGAGATAGTTGTTGGCCGATATTTCTGATCATATACAATAATTTTATGTGGTCCTTTTGTTTCCTTACTTGTGTAATTTCCAACAGGCAAAATGTCAGATGGCAGCCACAGGCAGGGTGTCCTCACACTCTCATGCTTGCAGCCCCCCCCCTCCTACACCCCTCGATTTTCTCTTTCATCTCTAAAGCTTTTCTTCTGACTCTTCTTCCTTTTCTTGATGTCTTCATTTTCCATTTTTGTTTCATTTTGGCACTGGTCCTTTGTATCACATGCATGTTTGCACCAAGTAATAGCAAGCAGAGTTTCTCACAGTCCAATAAGCCTTTCCGAAGCCACGGGGTTTATCAATAAACATCAAGAAAGCATGTAAACCCTGCCAGGTCTCATCTTCATCATGGCAGTTAAACACAGCATCAAGTTAATCTATTTGTCTGGTGGTATTCTTCAAACACACCGCCACCACTGTGGCTCAGTGGGGACTTGAATGGACTGAAGTGAGCTTAAAAAAGTGGAAAACTTCTGAAGAGAAAACATTTGTATTTGGAGATTCCAAAGCCATTTTAAAAATTGATAGAGACTCATAATTCACAATATTCTGGCAGAAATATTTAGAGAATTGTGATGGCTGACTCCCCGAACCACACAATTGAATGGAAATGATGAATTGAAATGGGATTCCATGCAACCCCAAGGACAGCAAGCAGAGCAAGCTGAGCTGTGCAGTGTGACCTGTCAGCAGCCAGAGTCACATTCCCAGCAATCCAGGTGTCCAATGTGACAGCTATGTGCAACATATATGTCTCTGCAACCAGTGTGACGTATGTGTTTTGTTACAGTATGATATCTATCTTGTGAAATATAAAACACAATATAAAATGCTGTATTATTGATTGCTACTTGAGCCCCCACAAAGAGAAACAAACGAGCGGCTTTGGCAGTGACCACTAAAACCTGAGTAATACCGGAAACACGTGGTCAGCAGCAGCTAAAATATTGACAGAGAAAATGTCCCCATAAAGGGCATTAGCCACAAAAAGTCCTTCCTGTCTGGATATGTATATACCACAAGGAACCAGCTTCAGGGAAATGTAACAGTGTGCTCGAGGACTAATGCAGAGATGCAGCAAATGCATCTAAAATACCTGTTTATCATACCTGGTTGGATGGCAACTAATGGACCTATTCAGAAAGTTGGAAAGTGTAAGGTATACATAGGTCTAAAAGCCACATAATGTGATGTCAGTTAGTATTTTACTCAGTCAATGCATAGCAATGCATTGGCTGCAGTCAGTCAGTCAGTCAGTCAGTCAGCTAGTCAGACAGTCAGCAAGTCAGTCAGTCAGTCAGTGAGTTATTCAGTATGTCAGTTACATGTAGTCAGTAAGTATACTCTGATTATACTTGCTGACTACTTATCTGTTAGCCTTGGTATACATTTGTATCTTATAAGTGACAAAGAAAAGCTGCCTATTATTCTGGTTGTATTGGCAATTCTACAGCAATGTCGCATCCCAAACCTTGGCCTGCTGATCTGAAGAGGGGAAACTATAATGGATGGGCCCCTCTTGTGTTCAGATCAAGGTCGTTACAGGTGCTTCAGCAGAACTCCAGATCTGTTATGACATGTGCATGGCATAGTTCATAAATGACAAAAAACATGACAAAAGAACAATGTAAGTGGCAGTGAGATACAACCATAGAGATAGTTGTTGGCTGATATTTCTGATCATATACAATAATTTTATGTGGTCCTTTTGTTTCCTTACTTGTGTAATTTCCAACAGGCAAAATGTCAGATGGCAGCCACAGGCAGGGTGTCCTCACACTCTCATGCTTGCAGCCCCCCCCCCCTCCTACACCCCTCGATTTTCTCTTTCATCTCTAAAGCTTTTCTTCTGACTCTTCCTTTTCTTGATGTCTTCATTTTCCATTTTTGTTCCATTTTGGCACTGGTCCTTCGTATCACATGCATGTTTGCACCAAGTAATAGCAAGCAGAGTTTCTCACAGTCCAATAAGCCTTTCCGAAGCCACGGGGTTTATCAATAAACATCAAGAAAGCATGTAAACTCTGCCAGGTCTTATCTTCATCAGGGAAGTTAAACACAACATCAAGTTAATCTAGTTGTCTGGTGGCATTCTTCAAACACACCGCCACCACTGTGGCTCACTGGGGACTTGAATGGACTGAAGTGAGCTTAAAAAAGTGGAAAACTTCTGAAGAGAAAACATTTGTATTTGGAGATTGCAAAGCCATTTTTGTAAAGCCATTTTAAAAATTGATAGAGACTCATAATTCACAATATTCTGGCAGAAATATTTAGAGAATTGTGATGGCTGACTCCCCGAACCACACAATTGAATGGAAATGATGAATTGAAATGGGATTCCATGCGACCCCAAGGACAGCAAGCAGAGCAAGCAGAGCTGTGCAGTGTGACCTGTCAGCAGCCATAGTCACATTCCCAACAATCCAGGTGTCCAATGTGACAGCTATGTGCAATATATATGTCTCTGCAACCAGTGTGACGTATGTGTTTTGTTACAATATGATATCTATCTTGTGAAATATAAAACACAATATAAAATGCTGTATTATTGATTGCTACTTGAGCCCCAACAAAGAGAAACAAACGAGCGGCTTTGGCAGTGACCACTAAGGCCTGAGTAATACCGGAAACACGTGGTCAGCAGCAGCTAAAATATTGACAGAGAAAATGTCCCCATAAAGGGCATTAGCCACAAAAAGTCCTTCCTGTCTGGATATGTATATACCACAAGGAACCAGCTTCAGGGAAATGTTGCAGTGTGCTCGGGGACTAATGCAGAGATGCAGCAAAAGCATCTAAACTGATACCTGTATATCATACATGGCTGGGTGGCAACTAATGGACCTATTCAGATAGTTGGGAAATATAAAGTATACACAGCTCTAAAAGCCACATAATGTGATGTCAGTTAGTCTTTTACTCAGTCAATGCATGGCAATGCATTGGCTGCAGTCAGTCAGTCAGTCAGTCAGTCAGTCAGTCAGCTAGTCAGACAGTCAGTAAGTCAGTCAGTCAGTCAGTGAGTTATTCAGTATGTCAGTTACATGTAGTCAGTAAGTATACTCTGATTATACTTGCTGACTACTTATCTGTTAGCCTTGGTATACATTTGCATCTTATAAGTGACAAAGAAAAGCCGCCTATTATTCTGGTTGTATTGGCAATTCTACAGCAATGTCGCATCCCAAACCTTGGCCTGCTGATCTGAAGAGGGGAAACTATAATGGATGGGTCCCTCTTGTGATCAGATCAAGGTCGTTACAGGTGCTTCAGCAGAACTCCAGATCTGTTATGACATGTGCATTGCATAGTTCATAAATGACAAAAAACATGACAAAAGAACAATGTAAGTGGCAGTGAGATACAACCATAGAGATAGTTGTTGGCTGATATTTCTGATCATATACAATAATTTTATGTGGTCCTTTTGTTTCCTTACTTGTTTAATTTCCAACAGGCAAAATGTCAGATGGCAGCCACAGGCAGGGTGTCCTCACACTCTCTTGCTTGACCCCCCCCCCCCCTCTCTCCTCGATTTCCTCTTTCATCTCTAAACCTTTTCTTCTTACTCTTCCTTTTCTTGATGTCTTCATTTTCCATTTTTGTTTCATTTTGGCACTGGTCCTTTGTATCACATGCATGTTTGCACAAAGTAATAGCAAGCAGAGTTTCTCACAGTCCAATAAGCCTTTCCGAAGCCACGGGGTTTATCAATAAACATCAAGAAAGCATGTAAACCCTGCCAGGTCTCATCTTCATCATGGCAGTTAAACACAACATCAAGTTAATCTAGTTGTCTGGTGGTATTCTTCAAACACACCGCCACCACTGTGACTCACTGGGGACTTGAATGGACTGAAATGAGCTTAAAAAAGTGGAAAACTTCTGAAGAGAAAACATTTGTATTTGAAGATTGCAAAGCCATTTTTGTAAAGACATTTTAAAAATTGATAGAGACTCATAATTCACAATATTCTGGCAGAAATATTTAGATAATTGTGATGGCTGACTCCCCAAACAACACAATTGAATGGAAATGATGAATTGAAATGGGATTCCATGCAACCCCAAGGACAGCAAGCAGAGCAAGCTGAGCTGTGCAGTGTGACCTGTCAGCAGCCAGAGTCACATTCCCAGCAATCCAGGTGTCCAATGTGACAGCTATGTGCAACATATATGTCTCTGCAACCAGTGTGACGTACGTGTTTTGTTACAGTATGATATCTATCTTGTGAAATATAAAACACAATATAAAATGCTGTATTATTGATTGCTACTTGAGCCCCCACAAAGAGAAACAAACGAGCGGCTTTGGCAGTGACCACTAAGGCCTGAGTAATACCGGAAACACGTGGTCAGCAGCAGCTAAAATATTGACAGAGAAAATGTCCCCATAAAGGGCATTAGGCACAGAAAGTCCTTCCTGTCTGGATATGTATATACCACAAGGAACCAGCTTCAGGGAAATGTTGCAGTGTGCTCGGGGACTAATGCAGAGATGCAGCAAAAGCATCTAAACTGATACCTGTATATCATACCTGGCTGGGTGGCAACTAATGGACCTATTCAGATAGTTGGGAAATATAAAGTATACACAGCTCTAAAAGCCACATAATGTGATGTCAGTTAGTCTTTTACTCAGTCAATGCATGGCAATGCATTGGCTGCAGTCAGTCAGTCAGTCAGTCAGTCAGCTAGTCAGACAGTCAGTAAGTCAGTCAGTGAGTTATTCAGTATGTCAGTTACATGTAGTCAGTAAGTATACTCTGATTATACTTGCTGACTACTTATCTGTTAGCCTTGGTATGTACATTTGCATCTTATAAGTGACAAAGAAAAGCTGCCTATTATTCTGGTTGTATCGGCAATTCTACAGCAATGTCGCATCCCAAACCTTGGCCTGCTGATCTGAAGAGGGGAAAGTATAATGGATGGGTCCCTCTTGTGATCAGATCAAGGTTGTTACAGGTGCTTCAGCAGAACTCCAGATCTGTTATGACATGTGCATGGCATAGTTCATAAATGACAAAAAAAACATGACAAAAGAACAATGTAAGTGGCAGTGAGATACAACCATAGAGATAGCTGTTGGCTGATATTTCTGATCATATACAATAATTTTATGTGGTCCTTTTGTTTCCTTACTTGTTTAATTTCCAACAGGCAAAATGTCAGATGGCAGCCACAGGCAGGGTGTCCTCACACTCTCTTCCTTGAACCCCCCCCCCTCTCCTTCACCCTCGATTTTCTCTTTCATCTCTAAACCTTTTCTTCTGACTCTTCTTCCTTTTCTTGATGTCTTCATTTTCCATTTTTGTTTCATTTTGGCACTGGTCCTTCGTATCACATGCATGTTTGCACCAAGTAATAGCAAGCAGAGATTTCTCACAGTCCAATAAGCCTTTCCGAAGCCACGGGGTTTATCAATAAACATCAAGAAAGCATGTAAACCCTGCCAGGTCTCATCTTCATCAGGGAAGTTAAACACAACATCAAGTTAATCTAGTTGTCTGGGGGTATTCTTCAAACACACCGCCAACACTGTTGCTCACTGGGGACTTGAATGGACTGAAGTAAGCTTAAAAAAGTGGAAAACTTCTGAAGAGAAAACATTTGTATTTGGAGATTGCAAAGCCATTTTTGTAAAGCCATTTTAAAAATTGATAGAGACTCATAATTCACAATATTCTGGCAGAAATATTTAGAGAATTGTGATGGCTGACTCCCCGAACCACACAATTGAATGGAAATTATGAATTGAAATGGGATTCCATCCGACCCCAAGGACAGCAAGCAGAGCTGTGCAGTGTGACCTGTCAGCAGCCAGAGTCACATTCCCAGCAATCCAGGTGTTCAATGTGACAGCTATGTGCAATATATATGTCTCTGCAACCAGTGTGACGTATGTGTTTTGTTACAATATGATATCTATCTTGTGAAATATAAAACACAATATAAAATGCTGTATTATTGATTGCTACTTGAGCCCCCACAAAGAGAAACAAACGAGCGGCTTTGGCAGTGACCACTAAGGCCTGAGTAATACCGGAAACACGTGGTCAGCAGCAGCTAAAATATTGACAGAGAAAATGTCCCCATAAAGGGCATAAGCCACAAAAAGTCCTTCCTGTCTGGATATGTATATACCACAAGGAACCAGCGTCAGGGAAATGTAGCAGTGTGCTCGAGGACTAATGCAGAGATGCAGCAAATGCATCTAAAATACCTGTTTATCATACCTGGTTGGATGGCAACTAATGGACCTATTCAGAAAGTTGGAAAGCATAAAGTATACACAGGTCTAAAAGCCACATAATGTAATGTCAGTCAAGTCTTTTACTCAGTCAGTTCATGGCTGCAGTTAGTCAGTTTGTTCGTCAGTCAGTCAGTCATCAGCCAGCCAGCCAGGCTGAGCCAGCCAGCCAGTATAATCTGTCAGTCTTTGTATACGTTTGCATCTGATATAAAGTGACAAAAGAAAGCTGTCTATTATCCTGGTTGTATTGGAAATTCTACAGCAATGTTGCACCCCAAACCTTGGCCTGCTGATCTGAAGAGAGGAAACTATAATAGGTGGGCCCCCCTTGTGATCAGATCAAAGTCCTTACAGGTGCTTCAGCAGAACTCTAGATCTGTCATGACATGTGCCTGGAATAATTCATAAATGACAAAGAAACAAGACAAAAGAACAATGCAGATGGCAATGAGGTATATCCATTGAGATAGGCCTATATAATTGTAGGCTGGTACATATGATCATACCATCATTTTATGTGGCCCTTTTGTTTCCTTATACTTGTCTTATTTCCGACAGGCAAAATGTCAGATTAATTTCCAGCAGGCAAAATGTCAGATGGCAGCCACAGGCAGGGTGTCCTCACACTCTCTTGCTTGCACCCCCCCCCCCTCCTACACCCCTCGATTTTCTCTTTCATCTCTAAACCTTTTCTTCTAACTCTTCTTCCTTTTCTTGATGTCTTCATTTTCCATTTTTGTTCCATTTTGGCACTGGTCCTTTGTATCACATGCATGTTTGCACCAAGTAATAGCAAGCAGAGATTTCTCACAGTCCAATAAGCCTTTCCAAAGCCACAGGGTTTATCAATAAACATCAAGAAAGCATATAAACCCTGCCAGGTCTCATCTTCATCATGGCAGTTAAACACAACACCCAGTTAATCTAGTTGTCCGGTGGCATTCTTCAAACACACCGCCACCACTGTGGCTCACTGGGGACTTGAATGGACTGAAGTGAGCTTAAAAAAGTGGAAGACTTCTGAAGAGAAAACATTTGTATTTGGAGATGTGTGGAGTTATCTTTTTAGGGAAATGGTATAACGCATTCCTGGCTTAAAAAACCCCATTGAGGGGTGAAAGGCGATATGGCGGATTGTAGAATGTATTATTTGGATTTTTTTGGTGACATTATTCAGTTGAGTTTGTGCAAGGCTGTGCTTCACGCCACGTTGTGGGACCTCATCAGACAGTCGATTTGCGGCACTTATCCTCTCTTCTCAGGTTTCAAACTTTGTCAAACACTCGGTAGAGTCTCTGAGCTGAGCATCTTGGTCTGAAGAACGTGTCTTCTCTCTCAGTTCTTCTCTCAATTCCCTCTAACTATTATCAATTTCCACCTCTTCTCTTGCTCTCTTTGCCACTTCTGCTCCCTATGTGTTTTTTTGTTGTTTTTTTGCTCCTTTTTGCCACCTTTCTTCTCCCCACATGAAGTTGTTATTCCTTCAATGTTTGTTTACGACTTTTTGACCAGCCATTCCTTTGCTGAAATCAAGACAGAACTAATACAGGTACAAAGTGAGCCCCAAGAAAAACAACCAGATTGACAGAGGGACCGCGACAAGTCACCATGGCAAGTCAATGTGGCCTTTTTTGCAACTGACTTTTTTGCCACTTCGTTCTATCTGTGAATTAATTCATGGGTGAACGGATATATTCGCCATTCTAGGGAATTACGTTGTGAATAAAACAGTCCATTTATCTCTGACGTTTCTTGTTAACTAGTAGATAATATACGAACAACGTCAATGAAGAATTAATTGGCTCTTTGCAAGGTAAAACCTGGCAGATCTTTAAAAGAGTCACATTTCTGCCTCAACTATCTATCTACAAAGGATAATGGTGCATGATTGGTGGACTCATTTCTTTGGTGCTTAGCCAAACCAAAATAGGTATTGATATTGGGAAATTATTCTTTTAAGTCTGTCCTGATAATTTATGTCATTATCATGATAAGAATACAATTTTCTTTGATCTCAGAGAAATGTTTAACGTGCCAATGCATGCATGCTCAGGTATTGACCTCCTTTTTTCACTGAGATATCCCAATGGGCACACGACGTAAGCCCCGACGTTGCTAATTGGTGGAGGGCTGGTCTTTTAGTCACATAGATATGTATGGTAGAGACTATGTTGCCACAACGTGAACATGACATCAGGTTTTTTTCACAACATTGCCACAACGTCGCAAGCTTACATTGAACTATTGACATTGCCTCACAATGTTGTGAAAACTTCACGACAACATTGCATGCTAACATCATTTCTATGATGTTACCCACAACGTTGTGACAAGTTACTGACAACATATTTTCTACCATACAATTCTACCTCATTTGACTAACAGGGTGACGTTGTTGCAACGGTGCTTCAACTTAGACATGCCCAAAGGGATGCGGTATTTGAACAGTCTATAACCTCTGATGCTGTGTAGCCAGAAAGAAAATGGAAGAATCTTTGAAAGAGTTATTTGCTGGCCATTCCTTTCCCAGCAGAAAGACACCTTGCCCCGAATCCAGCCAGATTGCTTCTCACCTGCTGGGAACCACATCTTGCAGCCTATTTCGCGCAGGGTCATTCTGCAGTCAGAAAGAGAAAACAAGAGAAAAAAGAGACAGAGATTTATAAGCAATATTTGCAAGTGCAGGGGGCTCCATTATGCCAGTGACCGACAAAGCAAACAAGCTTTCAGCTTTGCCCAACAACTTAAAGCGCCATGGCTTATGCATGACTTATGGGGGAAGCAGATAATCTAATATTCAAGCTGCAGAGTTACGGCTGCCATTAGGGTGTGAGGTGACCTCTGGGTCAGAGGGAAGACTGGGGGAGGGGAGAATTGGGGGAGAGACTGACCTTTCCATGACCCCTTGGATTACCTACAGAGAAACAGTCTCCTTGCCTGACTAATCTGCCCATGATAAAGACAAATGCCCCACCACAATTGCAGCTACAAAACAACATCTTTCCTGCTTGTCCTGTAACGGGCTGGTATCTGCTTCTCGTGGCCTCTGACACTTCAGTCTGGTTTTGCCTCTAAACATTCACCTGTAATCGCCTCTTTTTAGTCTTACATGATAGTCCTAAATGATGTCAAATAGTTTCCCGCAACCTCTGGAGGCAGAAACGAGCAGGGAGGCTCCTTTGTGTGGCCCCCTATCTTTCCAAAGGGTGGTCAGAATATCGGAAAATTGATTTATGAGATCAACCAGTCAAAAAACTAACAGAGATTCCTGCCACCTACCTGTGCAATATCGCTTACGATGACTTATCTGCTTGCAGCCACAGATGGTTGCTCTGCTCTGGGTACAGCCGACAGCAATTCATGTGCCCAGAAGCAATTGCTTAAGTTGACAGTTGTTTTCATAGAATAGGTATGATTTAGGCAATACAATACATATATGCAAATTTATAAACTGCACTGGCTTGACAGCAAATCAGAGGACAGAATGTTTACAAAACAAGTATTTGAATAATTTTGAATAGTTAGTGTATGGTGACATCTGATACATGATCTCAAGGTGCTCTGAAGCTTCTCTGCACTCCAGCACTTAAGGATCAAAGCTGCTTGACAGTCCCTTGTACTGATGCACTCAGGGCTGATTGTCCCTGAATATTTCTGATCACCGAAATGTTATAACACAGATAATAGTTATTTTAGTCACAGTAGTCAGATCTTACGAAACATCAGCAACATGCTGAAATAACATGTCATGTTGACAACCATGCCATAATTTTTTTGAGAGCTTGATTGCCAAACAATCACCCCCTGACAGTTGTGTGGCTTATTTCATGCTCATTACAAGTCTTGCTCGATTTTCCCACATCTTCAAGAAAGGCGTGCAGTGAAAATGACACATAGATTAGCAGTAACGAGGCTGAGCTTCTCATTATGTCATTGCGCCAAATGATGAGTCTTACATTCCATAGTGGCATAAAAGAAAAGTGTTGCTGCTTTTTTTGGTGGACAGATTCACATTATTTTACATACGATAATGCCCAAAAAGTAGGCCTCAGCTGTCTGAATAAGATAACTCATAAAAGGTTACAGAGAATTATCACATGATCGGAGCATCCGAGTGGACCGACTGATGGACAGCTAGACAGACAGACAACTAGAGAGATAGATAGATAGACATAGATAGATTAATAGAGAGACGGATCGAAAGATAGAACTGACTATACAACACCACAACATCTACACTGAGTTGAAAATAATACAAATGTACTATTAAAAAGATCACAATGATATTCTACTCAAAAACATTTTTTTAAATGAGTGCGAAGCAAGTAAAACAACATACAACATACTTCTGCTCATTCATGCCATTTTTCTGGTGATTCTTTGCTCCAAAAAGAGTTAAGTTCCCTGAGGAGGGCAGATAGTAGATACCCTGAGCCTCCTCAGCTTATCTTTGGTGTCGTTCTTTTCTGCATTGTGCACTTGACATAGGCACTGTTTCCAAGTTCTGTTTTTCTGCTTATCAAGATCTTTCATCCCCCAACATACTGTTATTGTAGCACCTCGGCCTTTTCCTTTTCTCCACAATGTACTTTTCTTCTTCTTTTTTCTTAGTTTTAAGTAACTTCTTTTAGAGAGGGTTAAATGTGCATTAAAAAGCCTAATCACGAAAAGTACCGAGAGTTGTAACAGCAGCAAGCCAAGACGGATTGTTTGTTTACATACTTGTTTGTTGGCCGCCTTGTTTTGCAAACGAAAAAGTAACGAGGAGCCTCATTCACCAACTCTATCACGTGTTACTTCAACACACATTTTTTAAACACATTCCATTCATTGGTAACCATGGAAACGATCTACAGCTTTACTATCTCCATTTACAACTGACAAAGCACGCTTTTTGCACTTTAATAATATGCCATGTCTCAATTAAACTCTAAAAAATTCCAGACAAAATTGGTTTTTTAGATTCAAAATGGTTTTTTGAAAAACCAAATTTCAATGCAAAAAACCAAAATGGATTTTTTTAAAAATCCATTTTGGTTTTGCATTGAAATTTGGTTTTTCAAAAAACCATTTTGAATCTAAAAAACCAATTTTGTCCCGACATTTTTTAGAGTGTATGGAATTATCGTCTGCACAGCAGAGCCACAGCGGATGACAGAATGTTTACAAAAAAGTAGTGGGATAATTTTGAATAGTTAGTGCATGGTGACATCTGATACATGATCTCAAGGTGCTCTGATGCTTCTCTGCACTCAGGCACTTAAGGATCAAAGCTGCTTGACAGTCCCTTGTACTGATGCACATGAAGTGCAATTATATGTCGCACTTTAACTCTCATATGTTGACTGGCAAGTCATAGGTACAAGACTTAACGCTTGTTAAACACACATTCACAAATAGTTTTCGCCAAGCTGCACATGGACAGGTTTACGACACACTATTGTACAATGCAGTGAAATTAAGCACTAAAAGACATAAATCGTCTGACTTATATCCTGCATTAAGCCTATTTATCATGAGCGGATTGTAGCAGTCGTTAATGTACGATAACACGATTTCAGAGCTTTATTGGGCTAAATTAATTCCTAATGTCAAGTGGCTTATAATTATAATACATCTATATTCATTATTTGTCAATTGTTACCATATCATTTCCAAGGATTGTTTCTTATACCGATTAACTAAATCGAAGAAGTCTTAATTGATTAAATACAGTCCATTGTCAGTAAAAACAGGCATCAGACCGATGCACTATCCATACCATACCAAGGTATCTATACTCACACACAGATCAAGAACTCAAGATGTGAAGGCAGCTCATCGCCACTCAGGGCACACAGCCTGCAGTTCCTTTGAGGGCAGCAATTCAGTCACAATCTATCCACCGAGGCAGCAAATGCCTCTTGTAAACACATTTAGCTGGGATCTCACAATTGCTAAATGCAGAAGTCCAGAGCACCATCAGTTCTGGTTGCCTCTCCATCTTCTTTTAGTGGTGTGTATTTGTGGTAGGCGAAGACTGTTGAAACAAAAGGAGACCAGAGACCTCACTTGCTTACAAACTACTCTCAACTGCTCCAGGGGGACTCTTCCGACTGACAGTTGCTTCACTTTCAAACTTGGCTGTGATGTGAACTGAAGTTGCTGCAGCAAATTTACAGAAGGTTAAGGTGTAGATTGTTTTCATCATGGACACACCACAGGAGTTCCTGTATATATAATATTGTAGAATACTTACATATAGATAGCAGCTAAATTCAAGTGCATGAACAGCTTTGGAAATAAAAAAAGAATTCATTTATTGGACAGTATACTGGAATGATTTGAACAGATAGGGTCAACACTTTTCCAAAAGAGTATCTCCGAAATAGATTGATTACTCTGTAAATGAAAGTCAAATGAGATGGAAGAGATTTTTTTAATCTTCTGAGTATAGTCAGACATTCTATATCTCATATATCTCATTCACAGAATAATCTCTAAAGTTACCTGCGCCTGTACCAAATCAGCCAGGTATTATGCTCATCTTCAAAAGCCACTAAGGTAAATTCAAGCAATGTAAACCCTGCAGATCAACAATTAAGTTAAGCATGATGGAAAAGCTTATGCGACATCTTCATCATTGCTGTTTTACGGAACTTCTACATCTAGAACTTGACAGTGCTGCCATGTATGCATGTCACGCCCAGTCCATTTCCACAGGTATACATCGCCTCAGTTTGTCTCTCAACCTGTTAAAGACGAAGACAGAACTAAGGTCTTGGCCTACACAGACTACACTATCTAAAGGTGGCTATGCTCTGCAATTCTGGCCTAATGGAATTGAACCCTTCCATCTACTTGTAGACAGTAGCGAGGGCAAGCCAGGTGCTTTCACTAGATTGGGCTTTCACTATGGGATGCTGCAAGGTGGTCCATCTAGGTGGGCTGACTGAAAGAATAAGAGAATAGAAGCAACCTTTTCAAGGCATGTAAATACGACAACATCAAAAGTAGTATATCATTAGGTTATCACTCCAGTTGTTTGCTTTCGTGCAACAGGTAGTAATGCAGGCAAAAGGGATACATGATATGAAACTGCACAAACTACAGTCTACCAATTTGGTTAAATCATCCAATATTGGACAATTCATTTCAATTTCCCTCTCCTCACTTTCGCCTTTACTCTTCCACCAGATTTCCACTTCTTTTACAGACATCATTCACACAATTACCTTTATTTACTTATTTTCCTCTTCTTTTATAAATTTAATCTTCCCTTGTTCAAATCATTCACACAATTACATTCATTTACTTATTTTCCACTTCTTTTATAAACTCAATCTTCCCTTGTTCAAATCATTCACACAATTACATTCATTTACTTATTTTCAACTTCTTTTATAAATTTCTTCTTCCCTTGTACAAATCATTCACAAATTTACCTCCACTTATAATTTCCTCTTCTTTTGCAGGGTGGTGGATGACCAAGAATATGTTGGGGAAGTGAAAGAGAAGACCCAAGCCCAGCGTCAGTTCCAGCCATCCTCCAGACTACGGGGCCACATCACTACTCCACATGACCTGTCTACGTAAGTCACCACCATAAGATAAATATAGTTGTTTGTCAAAAAGTGTTTTCTCAAAATAAATGTTCATGAGAGTCTGTTGTTGGTTAGTCTTGGCCATATTTTGTGACAGTGGGTCTTGAGCAAAAACAGTAAAACTAGTAACGAAGTATAATAATTGTTTGGCCAAGATACAACGATCGTTATTTTCCAGATAGACTCCCCTGGGCTACTTGAATGTTTAGTTATTCAGTCCCAGTAATGTCTTCTTCTATCTACAAATTGCAACCATTTTGAGGCTGCTGATTTCTATTAAAGTAACCTCACAATATAAAATATAGGAAGTGAAGACAAGATTGAGACTAAAGCCTCCCTTCAGAACCTAGCTCATGCTGAACACTCCAGTGAGTCTCCGGGCTCTTCTGTAATAGTTACAAATTGTTCAAAGATTAAAGCCAAGTATACTTGGCAACCAATTCATTACTGCCCTGAGTCCCTTCCCTATAATTTTCACTACTTAGTGAGAGTCTAAACTTAAAATTTGACAGATCACTACGTAGGCTGTAAGCTCGCAATCAAGCACTTCTAACAATATACTATGTACAAAGCTGAGCTCCAGTGCTGGCAATTTAAATCTGGCTTTAAACTTATTATCATTACAGTAAAAATCAATCCCCCAGTGGACCCCCATAGACTTCTATCTATCTATCTATCTATCTATCTATCTATCTATCTATCTATCTATCTATCTATCTATCTATCTATCTATCTATCTATCTATCCATCTATCTATATATCTATCTATATATCTATCTATCTACCTGTGCCTGAATCCTTCAGTATATATGGATCCCCCAGAATGGCAACTTATTTCATGCCTCGCACACCCTGATGTCTTAAGCATGCTAATACTCTCTGTGATGCTCCTTTGATGAATAGCTGCTGAAGGAATTTATAGTAACACTTCAAGGCATAGTCCATCTCTGAGCCACAGACTTATTGGTGGATGGATAGTTGATGATGGTACTCGGTGTCAGGAGCAGGGTTCTGCACTAGTTGATGAGGCTGAAAAGACATTCTGTACCTTTTAGGTAGCTATATGAGAGAGGGAACAAGTTGGTGCCAATTGTTCCAATATCCAATCCAATTTTATAAAAAGAGAAGAAAGGATGAACAAAGGCTAAATTGCATCAAATGTCACTTTCTAGGCAGTTTTCTTGGTGGATTTCATTCAGGTTTACTTTTTTGTAAAGTAAAAGGACGACTAATCAAATTTCGAAAAAGTTGCCAGAAGCCATTGAAGAGGCTGAAAAATACTTTTATATTCTTGGAAAGTTCATCGCCATCATCTTCTCAGCGCCCAGGCAAATGAAGCGCTGCAAAAATTGCACCCAACCCAAATACAACCCCATCAACTGCTCATGAGTGACCTTTTGACCTTACCGGAAGTAATCATACTAAGATGGGGCCCTCGTCATGCTCAGCTTGCTGTGGCCAAATTGCTGCTAAATTAACAATTCCTGGAAGAGCAGGAAGGCCACTTGTCTCTGCTATATTTACCCTTATCTTGGTCATTTTTCTACCTCCACTGCCCACTCTGTCCTCCCTCTTGTTATGCCCATTGCATCTCAACTCTCAAGGTACACAGCTGCTGGCCCAGTGGTCAAGAAGCTTGCTAAAACGTACAGTGTATATATTTTGAATTCTTGCGAAATCACAGCTTTTGACATACCAACGGATAAGTTTGTTTAATCTATGGTAACAAGGCAGTTTGCTAGTGATCTATCTATCAATATCCATACACATCCCAGCTTCAATTACATCACAGAAAAGTCTTCAGAAGAGTGAATGCTTTTTAAAATGCTGCAGGATCCTCAGTGGCCAATCAGTACACATTTTAGCTGCTGGAGACAAGAACATTTCACCAGCTCTGGGCCATGAGCAGTTTGGAATTTCCTCTGCACTGATTTGTCTATCTATCTATCTATCTATCTATCTATCTATCTATCTATCTATCTATCTATCTATCTATCTATCTATCTATCTATCCAATAATGTAGCTACCTGAGGGTCAGCAGCCCACTGCAGTAGGCCTAAATCCCAACTGCTTGCAGTAAATCTCCAGCTGGCTGGTCAACTCATCAGGTGGCAATCAAGATGCTGCACATTCCTGCACACGCCTGCATTTCCCCTCAGCAAGGAACAAGTGAGGATAAGCAGATAGATAGATGAGACAGAGCAGACAGCCGGGCAGACAGATGGACAAATTGATAAACGAAAAACAGGTTGTTAACTGGCTGCAAACAGCAACCGGAACTGGATATGCTTTCAGTAGCCCCATCTGTAAGTTACACAAAACTTAATTATGAAAATTATCGGTGTCTTACCGGCCACTGTACTACAAGTGAAATGAAAGCAGTCAATTTCGTGACTGCAAGTTGGAATAATAGGATTCAGGATCTTATATTAGTGATTATTGGTGAAGTATAAGCCGACGCCAAAGGACTTCGAAATTTTTTTTTGACAGGCAAGTTGTAACAAGAAAGGGTCATAATCAAAAAAGCCCATTATATGATTTTAGGCAATTGTTTTTCATGAACCAGACAAAAATTATTAGTGACAACAAAGCACTGGTTCAGTCAAATGCTTTGCTAACTTCAAAATTGTGGCCTGTGAGCCTCCCATATAATGACAAGAAAGTTCTTGAACATTGTCTCCCACCATCTTTGCTCTTACCCATACTGCCCAGAAGTCAGAATGTCAATTGCTCAGAACTAAATGAAGGAAGTCCAAGAATGTGTCAACTCTGTGTAATTGTCTTGCTCTATCATAAGTTAACCAACTAAACAAACACAAAAATAATTCGTACAAATATAATTATAAATCTAGCATAATGATGCTCTTGACAGTATTATTATTTCTTTGGAAATGAGTCTTCAATGGGAACATGCCTATAACGTCACCATACTAAGTAATTCTGTCAGTGGTCTTTACTGGAAACGTACTCCCTTCCAATCCCACTCCCGTAAATCACACTGCGAACCTTTGAAGTACTTGAGCACTCGCCATCATCAAAGTGATGACGTCACAGGGGGCTGTTCCATGGCGGTCGTTCGCCATCTTGGATCTTGAAATATGGCGCCGGAAGCAACGGAAAGCCCCCTGAGGACCTGCACTAATCCCTCTCAGTTTAAACATGACATAAACTCAGTCATTTCCGGTTGCTGATCTGCCACCTAGCGTATATTTCACTCTCCCTGGAGGGCCCAAGAGGGGGTGCTGACTGCTGTCACGTGCTTGCAGCCATTTGTAATCTGACCTGAGCATGATCCTGCCCATTGTGGTAGCAGTTTTGATCCAAACCTATTTATGGAGCAGCCTACATCATATGCTTACAAAAAGCAGCAATGTCGCTTCCCTTTTTAGTAAATGGAAACCGATATGATAGAGTACTATCCGATTGTGAGCAAAGCAGCGAGACAAAAAGGGGCTCCGTGCTCCATAATTCTTCCATATAAAGATGTATACGAGGCCCGATTCCAAATCATCGACAAAGGCAATGTCATCATAGCCATAAATAATACACAGGCAGGTCTCACGTAAGTAATGACATCGAAATTTATTTAAAATTGAGGCGAAGTTGGTTTTTCATGTGCGGATACATAACAACTGCTACAAATTTCGGCTATGGCACCCAGATCCAAGCACATTTTTCCTCCAGTCCATCTCACTATCGTGACTTGATTGAAGTCCGAGTGGTCAAAAGGTCAACACATCAATAGATGTATGCTATGAAATTATTGGATTGCTATATATTTGACCACACAGGTAAATTGTCTTGGTAGTGTCTGTACTAATATACAAGTATTGCAGGTATCATTGATGCCAAAACACTCATCTTTAGATATTTTGAATGGGATTGGCTGGATGGAAGATGAGTAATATTTCGTGTTCATTGAGCCCTAGAAACAGCCTGTAACCACTACACCACAGTATACCTGCATGGACCTACATCACACCCTTGTATTTGTCATAAGGCAGCATGAATAGCATCATATCTGCTTTCTAGTGTTGGTGTATGTTTCGGTAATGTGAGACAATTCTTTTGATGCTGAGCAAATAAACAAATCAGTGCAGAGGAAATTCCAAACTGCTCATGGCCCAGAGCTGGTGAAATGCTCTTGTCTCCAGCAGCTAAAATGTGTACTGATTGGCCACTGAGGATCCTGCAGCATTTTAAACAGCATTCACTCTTTTGAAGACTTCTCTGTGATGTAATTGAAGCTGGGATGTGTATGGATTTGAACTGTTCCCTTGACACCATTAATCTAGAGATAATTGAGGGCCGTGAAAACACTTTGACAGGTCTGTTTGTACAGTACCCGTGCCCTCCATACTTCAACTTGGGTGGCCTGGTGGGTATAGCTATCTCATTTGAAGAATATATAAACGGGAAAAATCAGAGACACACGTGTTTGTTTTGATATATAATAGGGGGAGAGTTACAGCTTGTTATACAGGCATTTGGCTGGAGTTACAATAGCCTGCTTGCCTTCGATTGTCTTCAAATAAACGAGAATGAGTCGTTGTTTATGCTGCCTGCTGGCAATGCCTGGCTTCATGCATTCTTCTTTACAATACGGATCTGTTTCACTCGGGCCACTCATGGCAAAGAGAACTCATCCACTGTGCTTTGTTGTTGCAAACCATCATGTTTCGTCCATTGTCCACCAACAATCCAGTAACAAATCCCATCTATTGTTCTGTGGCTAATTGATTGTTTATTGCAGTAATCGATCTCCTAATTGCTCTATATCAACATGGATTATCTATCATCTGGTTGGCATGTTTGTCATTGGGACGTTCCATTAGTGAATTAATTGTATGTATTGCCTTGAATGATTGCTTCTACGTGTGCTGGACTGCAGGTTTAGGTACACGATCCATTTCCAATTGTAGTATTGTCTTCCAACAGTGCCATTTACTGGAGCTTACTGGGGATACATGATAAACTTTACATGCAGTTTATACACAAGGAGTGTGATAGGGAGCCATGTTGGCCAATGAAGATTTGATCCTGACTCACAAGACAGTATCTTTAATGTATAGCAGCATATCCACAGGACAATTAGTGCATAAGTCATAGCTTTTTCTGCAGGAGGCTTTCTGGTGAATCATTACACTTGCTAAAAAGCAGAGGGCAATTTACCAGCTTGTACCTTTACTGATAAGTGGGGAATGTATAGATAATTCCTGCCATTTGTTCAGATGATATTGCAAAAGTACATACTAGGAATGTATATCACAGGTCATTATCATGTATGCTACAGGTGGGCCTGTAGATCACTTAAGCTTGAGATAGGCCATATTAATACCTCTTTCCCCTGGTCTGTTTCTTACTTTTCCACATTTCAAGGTCACCCATCTGACATGAGGGCCTGATATTACGTCAAAAGTGTCACATAGCCACCTCCCTCCATATATTGTTTATATGCACAAGGTTATGCACTTGCATGTATTTATACTCATTTGGTTATTTTTAATGTGTGGTGTGCAACTTGTAGCTTTGGATTGTAAGGTGGAGAGTTACATCTTTGTGAGCGTGTAACAAGTTACTTTGTGAGATAAGTTTTTGTAAGTGACGTAATTGTGGAATTGCGCGGACCGCTGCCTCACCAAATTACCACTTGCCGGAGGTTTATCAAACTGAAACTGTCGGCCTTATCTCCCCAATAATATGTCTCTCACAGGCTTTTGACGGCTCCCCTATCTCCCACAATAACCGCTACAAATTACAGGAATATACACACTTATCTCTGGCCAAAGAATTATTTATTGTTAAAAATATACATCATGTTTTTCCTCGAGTTTTTTATTTTATAGACCAATGTGTGTGGCAGAAGTCTGGCAATAAAAAATAAAGAGGAAAAAAAGTTGAGTAAAATAGCCATAAATCATAGAGTAGACATATAGCTCCTCATGAATAGAGTAAATAGCTCTTGTAATTATTTTACTAAATTATATTTGAAGAGATTATTATGCGATTGTATTACAACGTCTGGTGAAAAGATACTCAAAGCAGGGTGATAAATTACCCAGTTTTTAAAATGCAGTAAAAGGCTTTCCAAAAAATAAAAAGGAAATTTTGACAGGAATGTACCTTTATTACAGACAATCAAATCACGAAGCATAGCTATGTCATACAAAAGCTATATTACTCAAAAAGTTATAATTACCTTCACAAAACTGAAATAAAATGGATAGATTATCTTTTAATGGTGCCTTTTTGAAGAAATAAAGTCATGATTTTTAAAAGTTGGATAAGTGACATATGAAAATTAATATTTTCAAGAGCCCATATCGTTCCATCTTAAATATCTTACCTGGGAGCATTTTAAAAGGCACATTGTCTTTCGGTAACATTGATAAGCAGTATAGTTGCTTACCAAAATAACACGACTCTATCGCGGTCCTGTAAATAACATGACGGTGTCCTCACCCTGAGAGGCCTATGTTGGAGGTTTTGCTTGACTTTGCAGCTTCAGACCCTAACCCTTTTTTCGGGACCCTCTCCCACCCCTGAGTGAGTTGACCACACTCTTGTGTGGTGTTAAGTATGTACACTGCCTGAAGGTACCTCAGGGTGATGACACCGTCCTGTTACTAACATGACCGCAATGAGTCCGGTTATTTAGGTAAACAACTGGACTGATAAATATAATTGTCTAAAAGTGTGTTTGGCCGCAAACCTATTTGACCAACATCAGGTGTTTCATCCTGCTCTACTTGACTCACTCACCTTCACTCATAAGCAATGATAAGTGCCTGATATCACATATATATCCAGGGCTGCATAGAAACCCCAGGCAAAAGTTAATGGAAAAGTGTGTCATCTACATATGTCTTGAAATAAGCCTTGTAAGAATAAGCAGCTAGAGCATTCCTAGAAGGGCTGCAACAGTCAGTTCTACCTGCAATATAATCAATAGAATAAAAACACACAGATTGTACTTGAAGTTCTTTATTTTTCAATACACCATATCATATAGCCTGAAGGATTGCCACTGATTGAGAGTAGGATTGGTTTCATGAAAGTTCTACAACAAACTGTCACAAGTATACTTCAAGTCCTCCAGTCTGAGTACTTTGCCCAAAAGGCCTCTGCAACCTCTCTTAGCTACCAAGTTCAGCTGATGCAGGTAGCCACATCCTGTCATGCCAATTACCTATCTCCTTAGCCAGCAAAATGGCCACCAGGTTGGCCTAGGGTTGCCCAAGTATCAACTGGAAGGAGGGTCCAATAGGTGGCACTGACCAGAAACTGACATCAAGCTGCAGCAAAGACCTGTGTTTCTACATTCCAGTAAAAATATCCAAACAAACTCATGTATGCCAAGAAAATAGCTCAAATCAAGAGTCAATGAAGAGTTCAGAGGATAATTGCTGTAGGAGAACATTTAACAGATTTATGTAGTATTGAAACCAATAACATAGTGGCAGCATGGAATGGCACCCATGATAATCAAATGATCAAGACAATTCAGATTTGGTAGATTGGTTTGGCCCTCTGTATCACTCTCTGACCCACACAGACTAAATTGTAACAACAAAGGTTCGCTGTGACCCACATTTCTAAAATGTTTAAACTCTTTCTTTTGCAGATCGAGGGATGCTCATGGCTTCCGGGTGACTGTGCAGGTTCCTCCCAAAAAATCGGTGACTTTCCACTTGACCTACGAGGAACTGTTGAGGCGCAAGAGAGGCAGATATGAGCATGTGATCATGCTAAACCCAGAACAAGTCATTCGAGATCTCTCAGTCGACGTGAACATAGAGGAACCTCGCGAGATTACATCACTGGATGTTCCCGCCTTGAGGTTCAATGCTTCAACACTCTCCGAGTACACCTCAGGTCGTCTGCTAAAGCATTCTTTTTTGTTCAATATCGTCTGCCTAGCATTGAATTTGATTGAAAGTCCTCCAAATGTCTTTAGAAGTGCCTCGGGTGTAATTCTAATGCAATTCACAGCCTTTCAACACAGTTTTCCAATCCCTCATGAATATTAATCACACCATAAGGTCACGTGGGATGCCATAATGCCTTCTATGCAATCGTAAAACCTCCATGCCACGCATGCCACCTGCTGCAAGACGTATACATCTCAATCCCAGAATCCCTCGGGATGACCAATGTTACATATCCATTCCAAAACGCGATCAATAATTCAAGGATGTATTTCATATCACCCACTCTTGGTATTGCACATTACTATCAAGTTATATTGCCAGAAGTGGTTTTCTATAAAAATCATTTCCTGTGCTAAAAACAGAAATTCAACAGAAAAAGTGTTATATGTGTCGCTATAATTGTTTTTCCGACAGTTCACAATAATGTATTACATCTATGTTTTCCTTCATTTCTCTATAATGATAAAATGTGTTGAATTTCAGAAGTTGGAGACGTGGTGTCTATCTCGCGACCGACAAGGTCCTCGGCGGCCATCTCATTCCGTCCGTCCGTCCGTCAGCAGCTCATCTACTCACCCAACGGCATCATGGGAAGGCTGTTCGTTGTTTATGACGTCAAACGCGACTTGGACGTGGGCGATATCAGTGTGAGTTCCAATCGAATCCCAAGATTGCAGCGATCGCTTGATCTGGCTGCTGCGATTCCAAAGGATTTCCGGCCGGCCATTTCCTTTGAAGTAGAATTAATGAAATGCTGGTTCAATCAACTTAATTGGGTCCGGCTGATTGTGTAATTATCCTCAACCTCCTCCACCAGCCACCGCCAGCGACTGCCTGGTGGCCAGTTACATTTCCAATCTTCTCAAATTTAGCACTCAATACTTCTAGTGACTATTGCAAAATTCCAATTTCTAAATATGTACCTGAAATCTAGCTAAAGCGTAGGCCTATCCAAAATATGTGATAGAGGTTTTCTCTCTTCAGATCTCAAAGGACATCCGCTGTCGTCCAAGCATGAAATTGCAGAATAATTGCAAATTCTAGCTTAGTATATGAAAGAGTATATTGCAATTCATTTGGGATACATTTTGCTCCACATCTATAAAAATGCCATACAAAAGCACAGTTTCAACTGTCAGCAGTTCACCTTGCAACACCATATTTATTGAAACTCTCTCACAACTCTATGCAAATAACGAATATGGCTTTTTCCTTTTTTTTCAGACGGGCAGGAATTTCTTCATGCATTTCTTTGCTCCAGTTGGCATCACCACTTACCCCAAATCAGTGCTTTTCCTGGTGGACACGAGCGGATCAATGGCGGGCCCAAAAATCAGCCAGACGAAGACTGCCATGCTGGAGATACTGGCCTCCCTGGACCAGCAGGACACTTTCAACATAATCACTTTTTCCACTTGGCTGAAATTCTGGAAGCAGGATGGCATGAAGGAAGCAAGTGGCAGCAACATAGCAGCAGCCAGGGAATTCATCAATGCCATAAGTGTCAGTGGTGGTAAGCAAGCCTTTTCCTCATTCAGGCCATCTAGGTTTTAGGCATGGGGCCTACACGTAGGTCAGGGGTAGAACGCCGACTCATATTGCTGCTAATCTCCAGGACCCGGGTTTGATTCTCAGGCGCGGCAACTCCTGTTAGACAGATTTTTCATCCTGTGTGATAAGAGTGCACTTTCCTCTTTTCGGCGGTGTCTTAACTTCCCTTTTATGCCTTGTCACACTGTAAATTTGAAATTTTGAGTAAGCTTAAATGATTGAGTGAGATGGTTGCACAATTCATTTGAGCTAACATAGCTTGTTGTTAAAAAGTTATGACAACGGAAAGATTATCATAACTCAAAACAACAAGCTATGTCAGCTCAATCAAATTGTGCAACAATCTCACTCAATCATTTGAGCTGACTCAAAATTTCAAATTTTACAGTGCAATGAGAAATAAAGGGAATATAGCACTACCTACCCCAAAGTACTCCATCCCTACCTTGTCTAAGTCCTTGCTCTCTGTGACTCTGTCTGCCCGTCTATGTAGTCTGCATTTGCAAGGCTTTCCGCGGCACAAACCGCAGGGAACTACAAGGCCTAAGTAATCAGAGCACAAGGCCAATCAGACTAACCCATGCCCAATCTTGGTGACCCCAGTCTAATTGGAAACCATCTTGTCTTCACCTATCATCATCACAGCTCTTTCCTATGGATGACAGCAAACCACCACTGGTCTGTGGTTGATGTTATGCACCAAGAATGTCATTATGGGAGAGATGGGAGGATCAGTCTGTAATATGACATAAATATTAAAATGACCTGAGCTCAAAGATGTGATTGAAGAACTAACTGAGAGAATCCCAAATTGTCATTAGATGTAGGATCAATGCACTGGCTCATGCGGAATAACTAAGCTCCTTTAAAACTTACTTACAATGTCTTACATCTCTTAATTACAACTTTTCTTTTACATTATCCTGCCAAACTTTTCATTATAGATAAGGCAGTTCAATTAGTTCGGTCGCAATTAATCTCACATTTCTCAGCAACTTGCCAAATCATCATTCATTCAAAATGTACCTTCTAAAATGAGTATTTCCATTAAGCCTTTGTCTCAAAGCAATTCAGCAAGCCATACATACATATATCTTTTTCTCTATATATGTCTGAAACTGTTAGACTTCTCATATTTTAAAGGGTGTTAATTTGGCAAGTGTTCAAAGTGTCATTAATAGTTACCTATTTCGTGTACATCATCCAATTAACTTCAAAGAAACCAACTTAATTACCTCAATCAATTTCCTGCAGGTTCCTTAAATTTTCGTTACATTTTATGGCATAATTGTCAACCACACAGAAAACAGTTCACCATGCAGCAATAACCTGTAATTATGACATTTTATTTTGCCATTCTCACCATTCCTGACAAAGATATAACTGATTGCACCCGGTGCATGTGCATAAATTAAGTCATATTTTGGAGACAGGTTATTTTAAATACCATATAAATCCAGGTTTTTGCAAGGCATTTCCTAATAACCAGTTTTATTTCAATTTCATGAGATAGTCTCCAATGTATGAGGTAGCAGAAACTCAGTTCACCCTCACAAGGTTTCTCACGACCAGCCATGTATTCAATAATGGAAGTATGTGTAATACAATCTCCAAATAATTGAGGATAATTGTGAAATACCTTCAAGTCTGGCTAAATGGACACGTCTAATTTATTGACACATATTATGTAACGTGTGTCAAGTTTCCTTTCGGTGCTGTTCAAAAGACACACAAGCACATTACAGTGATAATTAAGTATGGCCTATGTATCTACATATACACTGTATTGCAGTGTGTTGTTTCCTTGCCTCCTACAAATCTTGTCCCCACAATTGTGCTCCTGACAGAGCCATAATTGCAGGAAAGAAAGGCTCACAAAACTGCACAGGGCTCACTGTAATGGATTTATCTAAAAAGTGACATGGATTCATTTGAAAAAATGACATGAATTATCTGTCTCTCAAACTTCTTGTATGACAATCATTTGTTAATTTTTCAATGAGATGAAAAAATTAGTGTCAGATTCATGTCAGCCAATCCCATTCCATTCATTCATGTATAAGTGGGAAATGGACACATATGTCAGAAAATGATTACTGGCATATTTTTGTCCTCCTTTGAGATGGACACAGGATATACCCACACCTAAAATATAATTTCAAAATCAGCAAAACCTCTCCATTTTCAACCAATCAATAAATTTACCAAATATCAATCATGTATATTTATCTGTCTAACTACGTTCTACCTACACATTTATCCATTTGTTACTAATCTTATCTATAATCTATACACTGTAAAATCTGAATTTTTAGTCAGCTCAAATGATTGAGTGAGTTGGTTGGACAATTCCTTTGAGCTAACATTGCTTGTTGTTTTAAGCTATGAGAACGGAAAGATTATCATAACTTAAAACAACAAGCAATGTCAGATCAAACAAATTGTGCAACCATCTTGCTCAATCATTTGAGCTGGCTCAAAATTAAAAATTTTACAGTGTATGTACGGCTGTCTAAAGCAATCAAGCAATGTGTTGACACTTTGTTTCATCTTCCAGGGACGAACATGAATGATGCGCTGGTGCGGGGTCTGGACATGCTAAAACACCATCACATCTCAACAAGGTCTTCCGCCATTCCTCTCATCTTCCTGTTGGCAGACGGGGAGCCCACTTCCGGAATCACAAACAACGACCTCATCCTGGAGAACGTGCGCAACGGCAACTCGATAGAAGTGCGCATCGTCACTCTGGGCTATGGGGACGACATCAACGCTCAGTTCTTGCAGAGATTAGCATCCGCAAATAGAGGGATTTACAGACAGATCCACGAAGATGCAGATTCCGCCATCCAAATCCAGAACACATTCGCTGAGGTATCCACGCTCGTCTTGAAGGATGTCCGCTTTGATTACGGAGACTCACTCATCGAGGGCACTCAGTCCCACTCGACCGTCCCCAACTACTGGCAGGGCTCTGAGCTGGTAGTCGGAGGATATTTCAAGGACCAAGTGTCCGTCCTGGTGCCGGATATTCACGGATACTCAGTGAATGGACACATGGCCTTCAATGACAGAATAAGAGTGCGGGGATCTCAGCCCGGAGCAGACTTTATCGAAAGGTCGTGGGCCCTACTTACGATCAACACCCTGCTCGAAAAAGCCAAGCAAACGTCTAACTCCACATTAAAGGGAACATCAAATACAAGGGCTTTAGCTCTAGCCCTCGAGGTATGCAATTACCAGAAGTAAAGACCCAATAAAATCTCACAAATTCTCAGTAAAGTGGCAATGGCATGAAGGATGAATTCAATTCAAATCCTAAATGTATGCCTGCTCATTCTCGACCCAAGAAAAAGAAATCTAACCCGCGGCTGTATATTCCAATATGAAATTTGCGTGCTTAACAAGGCCATAGAATTCCATTCGCAGCTGATGTAATTCGGTTGCTGTTTTTGTTTCTTGGAAACATTGAAGTAAATCGATAGCATTTGGCATTAATGAGTGAATAACATTTTGAACAGCAACAGAGCAGCAGAAGACATGCACAATTTTAATCTAAGAAATATTCATTGCGATACATTAATGCATCGCTGAATATCTGATGAAGGAAAATAGGCCTAATGTAACATTTCGAAATTCAAATAATGATTCATTTTAATCTGATTCAAGTGTGCAACATCCTCAATTATACATATTGTCAGCCATTTTCCAAGCACTCAAGTTCTTACAACCAAGTTGAACTATCACAGAGATGGAGTGGAAAATAAACACTTAACCATATTAAGTTTTTACAGTAGACGAAAAACGAGTGCTTACAGAATTGGACTGAAATGTTCCTTGCAGTGTCATAGCCCTATCCATGCCATGTTAAATCATATGACGTGTAACCAGGCAATGAGTCATATCCTATACTTCTAATGTTATTAATCAGAGTCACTGACCAAGTCATACCACTTGTCCATGAGGTCACACGTGCCTTAAGACAAATAAGCACTTCATATCAATGTATTTGATAGGAGCTTTAGTGTGGTCACTGATTGCCACTAGCAGCTGAATGTAAGTACTCGTCATTCGTCTACTGTAAGTGTGTGAAACAATTATGTGCACATCAAATTCAAGTGTTCAGTAACTGCAAACTAGCGTATGACCCTACTTCGAAGATGTGCGTCTAAATGTAGAGCTCAGCTACATCCATTTGGCTTGTAATATGCCCAAAAGGAGTCTTTGGCATATAAATGTCATCTTGCTACTTAATTGCAGTACTCCTTCGTGACTCCTTTGACTACGATGGTCGTGAAAAACCCGGGACAAAGAAACACAAACGTGGGCTACCTCAGGGATGCGCCAGCCCCTGCCAGGAAACGTGAGTTTTTCCTTATTTTTCTACAGCCTCCAGCATTTTGTGGAGGTCTTTTGTGCCTCATTATAAAAGTCTTTACTTGTCTGTCACGCACCGGAATATGCCAGAACAAAGTCGCACGAATCTTGCTTTGATGAAAGATGAGCCTTAATCTGATGATTTAAATCAGACCATTCAGTCTGTTCAGTTAGATGTAGGGTCTGCAGCAGTAGCTTAATTTTAATATACAAATCCAATATCGTGTCCCCCTCCCTAAGTAATTGATGCTGCAGAGCAAAATATTATTTCACTGAAAAGGTCCCTCTTTCACACTGTAAATTTTGAATTTTGAGTTAGCTTAATTGAGTGAGATGGTTGCACAATTCCTTTGAGCCAAGATAGCTTGTTGTTTGCAAGTTATAACAACATAAAGATTATCATAACTCAAAACAGCAAGCTATCATGGCTCAAACAAATTGCGCAACCGTCTCACTCAATCATTTGAGCTATTTCAGAATTTACAGTGCAGTAAACCTTGTGTGTGTGTAATGTGTATTTGATGTGATGAATCAGGATTGTAACT
Source organism: Platynereis dumerilii (assembly GCA_026936325.1). Lineage (NCBI taxonomy): Eukaryota > Metazoa > Annelida > Polychaeta > Phyllodocida > Nereididae > Platynereis > Platynereis dumerilii. The sequence continues at coordinate 17,811,235 of JAPTHN010000011.1, forward strand.
TGAGTTGCACTGCCATACCAGCTTTCAGAAATTCAGACTGAAGGATAGATTTTGTCCTGGCTTATTCCTTATTTGAGCTATTATTAGAGTGAAAGGCTTTCAATGAAATCTGAATATCCTTGCTTCAAACTTGTGCGGATCCTCCTGAAGTTTCTCGTTTAGTTCTTGAAGTTAATAAGTTGGTCCTACGATATTCCAAGAACAAGATTCACAACCAACATACGTAAAGCCAGCCACTGAAATAAGCTACTACAGTAAGCCACTAGAGTTACAACACTGTAAACCTTTTGTGATTCATGGCATCCTTTGTTGGCCATTCATCCTTCAGCCAGGATGCATTGTCCCCCAGCCTCACAGTGTGCAAGGTTTTGCAAGAACTTTCCATCTGATAAATAATGCATCCAGATTCTTTTAGGAGACTATTAAGAGTGCGCAAGGTTCTTCTGGTTTACTTTTGTTGGCTTCGAATAAGCCGAATCTGAATAAATCTCGTCTTTTGCAGGTGGTCGCGGAAATAACAGAGGATCTCAAGGCAACCAAGGACGGGGAGTGAATTATCCCAGGACCACTCAGTTTGGTAAACTTCTCTACTTTCTGATAAATGAAGTCCATTATAAAGTAGTGGTAAAAGCACAAAGACCATCAACAGCCATCCATTAGCAAAACGCAAGACAAAATGTAATTACCCTATGTGCCGCTGCATGCATTTTCTCTCCTCTGAAGTCGTGGGGGGAGCAGCGCTTCATCATTCTGTCTGTGCAGCACATTAAGACCTTCAGAAAGTTCAGAGATGTGCTTTAAGAGGAAACTTTCCATCAATCGTAAAAAAAGTATTTTCGATTTGGCACAACACATTAGTCTGAAATTCCCAAGGCAAATTTAAATTGCATAAAACTCTAAATTTTGGTTGCTGCATTGTCATTTCCTGAACAAATCTGCACACCAAACAGTATGGCTATTCGAATACTCAATGACACAAGGCACAGGATTGCATTTCAACATTATTGGAGTAATCTAATTTCCTTTATTTGAAAAATAACTTCAATGTACTTAAAAGCATAATCTTAATCACATTTCAGTTGACAACGACCCTCACTTCGTGGTGCAGGTTGCGGGCATCAAGGAAAGTGTGTGTTTTGATGTCTCCGGCAGACCAGGGCAGGTCATGCAACTAATACACGACAACATAACTGGTGAGTGACATCCACACTCTAAAAAAATTCAGACAAAATTGGTTTTTTAGATTCAAAATGTTTTTTTGAAAAACCAAATTTCGATGCAAAAAACCAACATGGATTTTTTTAAAATCCATGTTGGTTTTGCATTGAAATTTGGTTTTTCAAAAAACCATTTTGAATCTAAAAAACCAATTTTGTCCCGACATTTTTTAGAGTGAGGCACAGAATCAAATGGAACGGAATCTGATTCAGATCTGATTCAGTCATCTCGCAACGACTCTTTGTGCCTTGCTGCAGAACCTCACATCTATGTCTTTGCGGTTACTTTTCCCATATATTCCCAGTAACACTAAACTGTCACTCAAAGAGAGTCCATTAAGTGAAGGCAGATTAATTCAGCTTTGATACACAAGAAAAGGAAATGTTAAGGAAATGTTATGGCAAAGACCTGTTCAATGCCTGTTCACCCTCTGTGCAATCTTGAGACAGTATTGAACTCAAGACCTGCTGATCTGAAGGCCAGATCATGGTGAATGAAGCACATATCAGAATGACTTTAGCGTCAAATTAGAGAGAGGTGGATGATGCCAAGCGAGAAACTTGTGAGGGGTCATCTCACCCAAGGCACACATTCAAGCACTGCGAGGGCTGATAACACCATCCCATTTCACCCTCTGCAGTAATGACGTTATTGCTTTGAGCGCCATCTTTTGGTATGCAAGCACTCACCAGGGGTCGTCTTGATGGCATAGCAACGGAGTGACCTTGTGGCGATGATGGCCAATAACATTTCCATCAGCCAGCCCATTGCAATAGCTCCCTCTAGGACCATGCCTATTCAAACCATCCACAATTTCCCAAATTACTTATTCCTCCTTCACACCATATGGCATTCATCCACACCTAATAGTGGCTAATCACGGGCTGTTTGTGACAACATTGCCACTTATTCCTAAGTACTGTATTTTATACATTTGCTGAACATGCCCAGAAGGCCGTAGAAATCAAGGGCCTTCAGGCACAAGTCTTATATGAAGGTCAAGTCAATTTACACTATTTGTACTAAAATTGAATTCAGATCAAAGACCCATCTGTCACATCAGACAGCTGACAGCCTCCTTTAACTGAACTTATTTGCAATCCCATTATCTTTTTTTTTTTTTTTTTTTTTTTTTTTTTTTTATTACGACAACGAAAATGTCACATCTGACACATTTGTCATAACAGAAAATAACAAAATAGTAATACAAACATACAATAAATGGTTCAAGTTTAAAAAGACATAATCAATTTCAATCTTACAAAATATCTATACAATTTAAGGTTCCAGCCAATTAAATAAATGTTAATTCTAAGACATGACAAATCAGTAAATTAAATCACAATGGGCTATATATATATATACATTTAAAATGAAATGCAAAACGACAGACTATATCATTAAACATCAATACTAACAAGAAATTTACCTATAGCTTTTAATAATTGGGGTTCTCGTGATGTCATAATGGCTAAAAATTTTTCAAAATTATCGAGTTGATCAAAGTTGCATATTATATTAGATGATATAGTAATAAGATTTTCTCTGTCTATTCCATGACTAGGACATAACAATAAACAATGTATTTCATTTTCAACTTCATTTAAATCGCACTTATTACAAATTCTGTTTTCTACAGGCAACTTAGGGCTTTCATGTCTTCCAGTTTCAATTCGAAGGTTGTGAGAGCTAGTGCGAAATCTCGCAATTTTAGTGTATAATTTCCTGTTAATATTATGTAGTAAATAAGGTTCTATTCTGAAATCAGTCTTCATTAATTTATAAGTTCTAAGTTTTGGTTGTTTAGTCGAGTCATTCATTTCTTGGAAAAAATCATTTTGATACTTTTGGTATAGTTTCTCTTTAAACATCTTAGAGAACGTTTCATTTATTAGGTCTGTCTCATTAATTTCTCCAAACTGTATATTGTTGTTCTCTAGTACCTGTTTTATTTTGCTGAACCAGCATGTTCGTGAAGGTATATTTTTCTGAAAATTTATTATCAAATCAGTCTGAGCCAATGGAGCGACCCGAATTAAAACTTGTTTATTCACAAACAGACAGCAAGACAGGCCGACAGACAGAACTACTTATTTTGAACAAACGTTTTGACAAATAAGATTTCACAACAAAATTTACATCACAACCTAGTCTATGAAGACCTGCATAAAGGCAAAGCCGCTATCATGCAGACCACACATGGCACATCACAGAATCAGTGCTTGCTCAAGCTTTGATTATATTCGTAAAATGTATATTGCACAAGTGATAGATACTAGGGCCACATTCAGTCACTCATTCCTTTTTGTGCAATTTGAAGGTCTGGTGCCATCACATAAAACGCATTCGAAAGTATGAATGAAGGAAATTCAGGTAATGGATATGGCCTAATCAAATAGCCTGGCTTAATTTATGTACTAATACAGAATGTTACCATCTTCAATCCCTCATGGTCAGTATATTCCTGTGGTAAAATGATTTAGTCTACCTGCGGCAGATTCATTGGCGACGTGAAGCTGTTCGCAACTGAAAGGTTCTATAAACGTTGCCAGTGACAATCCAGCTAATCGCAATGTCTATAACTAGAAATGCCCATTGTGGCAAAATAGAGTATTTAAAAACTGCTGTGTAGTTATAGCTACCAAATTCTCTTTAAGTGAGGCTGTGTAGCCCAATCCCCTCAGGACAACAATGTAAGTGCACTGTGGGAAAAAGGGTAGCCCTTTCACCTCAAGTCCAATATCCGGTTAAGTAATTCCAGTGAGACTCTTCACTCTTTAAAATTATTGCATCACAACCATTGTCATGGCGTCACTTGGGGGCTGCTTTCGCCACACCCCCGCTCATTGGCTGAAACATTTGTGATGATGATGTCACAACTAAATAACACCCTTATTGTTACACCATGGAACTATTTGGTCCTTCTATTGGACTTGAACCGCCCATTCCCCTCAGGTTAAAATGTTGACCCTGTGCAGAGACAGAAAAATTAGGCCAATGTCTTCTTTTTTTGAAAAGAAAAAAAAATTAGTGAAAATGAAAAAAGGTTTGAAAAAAGATAATTTTTTTTCTAAAAAAAAATATTTTTTTTGAAATTTGAAAAAAAAAGTTGCGCACTTTTTGCAGGATATCACTATTAGTACACTGTGCGAATTTGGCAGTTGGGGATCACCCAGACCCCTCGTAAGAGGGACCGAAGCGTCCAGAATAGCGCCTTTGTATAGATAGAAGTTGATCAATGGTTCGTATGTTACTCTTCAGGGGTCGTGGTGAATGGACTGGTGGTTGGCAAGACACCCAAGGACCCCCGAGATCACATGAGGACTTACTTCGGCCACATCCAGATTATGTCTCCGGGCAACAACATCAGTGCAACGATAGAAGCAATCCTTGTGAATGACGTCAGAGTCGGATGGAGGAGGGCTCCACCTCGTGTTATAGAAGGCATAGAAGTCAGCATGAAGTCTCCCCGAGAGGCTCTCTTCTCCATCGCTCCAGGGCTCGAATTCACTATTCTCAGGCATATCGTCAATAAACCCAATCCGGTCAAAGTCGACTTTTTGGGATTTTACATAAAGGATGGCTCATCACTCTCTGAAAAAACGCATGGCCTTATAGGTTTGTTTTCCATCTATACATAGCACATATTCCAGTAATTTCCAGTAATTTCCGAATACCATAATATAAGAAACCAGTTCTATTCTCAAGTGGTGATGCATGAACTTGTTTGCAACAATGCATGACTAATTTATCACAATTCAACAAGCGTTACATCCAAGGAGACTATTTTGATGGAGAACACAGGTCTCTAGCTTCTTCAGTAATTGCTAAAATAAGATTAGACAAAAAAAAAAGTTATTATGAATGGAGTGTGTGCTAGTTACAAGTACAATCTCATTGTTGACCTTTCGTTTCAGGACAATTCCAACATCAACACGTGACCAAAGAAGGTCCTCCAGTTATCATCAAGAAGAAAAAAGTCGTCAAACTCAAATTCAGCGGTCCCAACTCCAGGAAGCACCCAGTCAAGGCGCGGATGAGACATCGGCGAAACATGGAGATAAAAAGACACGTGCCGTGCTGGCATGTAGCACACAGTGGGGAGGGCCTCATACATGGCTTGCCCATAGACTACATAGTCCCCAATCTGGATTACAGACGATTTTGTATGGCAGATAAACTGAAAGACAGAACATTTCCACTTTTCCACTTCTCATAGCATGGGCCACATCACCAGTGAAATTGTCCTTAATTAGAAGCCTTACGGAAACTTAACCGGAAAATCATTGGATTTTTTAAAACGCATGTGACATAAAGACACTAGGCGGCATCTTAAACTTACAACGCCACCTACTGGATAACAATGTCATGGCGCTAAATTACAATTCTGAAGTCCATCAAATTAAGGTATTACCACTCCAATGGACACTTTGTAATGCCAATTTTGGATTGCATTCATAATTATACCTCTTAGTCTCAAATGAAAGGATCTTGCCTAGATATTAAGATTATATTATATACATGTACTTATGTAGATAAGTTGTGCATATTAATTTGACATTGTATTGTTAGATGTAAATATTTGTTGTGATATTCGAGTACCTAAGTTATTTTTATTGTGCATGTTAAAGATTGTACAATGTGAAGTTGATGAAATGTCTCAAAGACAATTTAGGTGTAGCTGTTATGAGGTCTCAAAGACCTGTGTACATAGTGTTAATGCATTTCATGTTCAAGGTGTCTGTCATTTATGGCATCGTAGAATATTGTTTCGACACATTTGTGTATGTGCAATGAATAAAGGTTCAAGATACCATTGTCACCCTTTAATTGGATGTCAGTGTAAGACAAGTTGAATGTTTCATATTAACTCCTTCCCTTGTATCCTATGCTTACTGCATTTAAAATGATATATTTCAGTCTTTCATATTAATTTATTATTTTGTATCAGAATAATTCCTATCTGTCTTTAATTTCTAATGGATCTGAGGAGTTCTTCCTTAAATTCCTTTCTTTGGTAGCAAAATATCAAAAAAATAAGTTGTCAGTTCAAAATTCTTAGAAAGCCTTTCAAAAATGTGACAACTTGGGCACACACATGTATTGCTTAAAATATACTGGAAATTCACTTCCTATAACAAAGAACATGTTGAATATAACTTTGTCTAATTACTGTATAAATAGATGAAAACAGAAATAATATTCTTGCTTGTCATATCATATCAAAGAAAATATTGTTAAATAAAACACTGCACATATATACTTTGGAGTTGTGTTCAATCTGAATATATGAATGCATATAAGCCTATAAATATATAACTTAATATATCATATGAGGACAGCAGCTTGTAAAAAAAATGAAATTGCTTTAAAGATAAAGTGCATATTTAGAAGAACCACTCATATCTTGTAATCACTTAAAGTGGAATCAAATGATTTGCCAAGAAAAATTACTTGCAGAAGTGCTGTATAATTCAAAACAATAATGAATCCCGCCGGGCCCCGCCCCACCCCACTCATGTCCTTCATTCTTATTTCATGCACAACAAAGCGCTAGCCCAAGAGAACAACATATTCTATTCATGTAATGTTTAATCATAATATTATCCTCATTTTTTGTCTCATTTTTGACAGTTGTCCAAGGCCTGGCCGGTGGCCGTGGCCACGAATGCTCAGCTACCCATCTATAACAAGTTCTTTTCAGCTGGATTGCTCTTCCCATCCAAAAACAGTTGTTTTCTTGTTGCTTTATCCTATCCCATGAGTTGTTTTCCCTGGGCTCCGAAGAGGGAAGAATGGGCCACTGTCAGCGACTGGTCCTTGTCTGTGACAGTGCTATCCCGTTCTTGTGAAACCTCATGCTTCTTCACTTATCAACAGATGGAGCACATGCTTAAGGTTAAAAAGTTAGCACACCTAGTGGAAGTGTTATTGCAAAGACTCGTTCAATGTATAGCTTCTCTGTGCAATCTTGAGACAGTATTGAACTCAAGACCTGATGATCCGAAGGCCAGATCATAGTGAATGAAGCACACATCAGAATGACCTTAGCATCGAATGACCTTAGCGTCAAATTAGAGAGAGGTGGATGATGCCATGCGAGGAACTCGTGGGGGGTCATCTCACCCAAGGCACACATTCAAGCACTGCGAGGGCTGATAACCACAAGTACTTTAACTAATTTGAGAGCTTGAAATATGGGTGCCTTAATGACACAGTCCTCAATTTTGTCTTGATTGTTTACAAATTTTTAAGTTCCTCTAATGATAATATATAATCAATAACTTACCAGAAGCACAGAGTGAGTTTCAGCCTTGCACATTTGTGCAATAAATGCAGTCATTCTGGGAACCTGCCTCGTAATTTAGACAAATCCTGCTGTTTAATGGGACAGCTAACTCCTTCTCATATGGTTCATATCAGTATTCCAGGAGCTTCAATTCTATCAAATCATGCAACACTGATTAGATAGCTTATTCCTTTCTATTAGGAAAATCAGCAGCTTCACTTGTATCAAACCGTGCATCACTGATTAGCAATCTATAGGGATCTATTTTGTCTCCGCAGACAAAGCAAATAGCTGTGAAACCTCAAAAGCTTTTACACTAACATGATAATCCTGTGTTGGTCTCTCAAAAGAAAACAACATTGACAAGAAGTAAAACTATGAAGCTGGGGGAAACAAAGCATCAAGCTCTAATCTATTACAATGACATTTTATTTAGGCCAAGTCATTCATCTGACTTCAACAATGTTCAACCAACACCAACCTTGATATTATGCTGGAGGGATTCACAAATTTTTCCAAGCAAAGTGAACTGAATATCATCTATTCCACTGCAAGTTTCGGTCATGTTGAGATCAGTGCCCTAAATGATTATTTGTGCTCTAGAACAGGGATGTTTCACAAAAACACAGAGGTGTCATTATTATCTGGTCTGCCTCAGACAGCAAGAGATCAACATGGATCAAGAAAACGACAGGTAACATTTTGGCAAGGCTTTGAGTTCTGTCAAATGAAGGGCAAATTGGATGAATGGATGATTGAAACTTTGCATCCTGTATTTATGAACTTGGTAGGCTACAGGGGGACACGGCAAAGAGGCCAAGGATGATTGAAACAGCAGTCAAACATAGGCCCACGTGACCCAACAAGAGCTGACTGCTTTAAATAATCATACTCATAGTAAGACCTCCTGGCTACAATATTCAGTGTTGTTACATTATATTCTTAATTTTTAAATAGTCAAAACATCGTTTTTAAACAAATTTGTCAAGCGGCTCATTGTGCCCTGACCCTGGGGCACCATGAGCCATGGCATGGGGGCTGTTTACATACACGTGTTTTCCCTCTAATTCAACTGTAAAAAACTGATACCTCATAAACCAGATGATTTACTTGAAATCTACCCAAGGCACATACCGCATCACGGATCAGATGGATTTTGCATATTTTTCGATGAAAATAGAACAAATGTGTCCTAATCAGCTGCTGATGTCTTGCACTATATTTCTGGCCTTACAACAGAAGAGTTGTTGCTACAATTCAGCTTTAATTTCATAAAGGAGGTACATGAAAACTTCATTGAAATTGGCCCATGGTGCCCAATCTCAAAGCGGCTCATGGTGCCCCATTTGTAAATTTCACCTATTAGTGCATATCACCATTTTCCAGGTTATAATGGTATCAATGTTATGACATCATCCTAGCACATGCCTTACCTACTCTATGCAGACTAAGTTTTATAAGGATGCCAGAAATAGTTTAATTACCAGAAGAAAAATCTCCACCTGAAAAGAAAGATTATGATTGCTTCCTTAGCTACCTCCACGCTTATAAAGGAGTATATGGTCCTCCGAGCGAGGAATTCTAGCACACCATTTTCTGTGTAGGGGCCATGGTTTATGTTGCCCCATGGCTCACAGTGCCCCGCTCTCCCCTATAAGAAAATTTTAATGAATCTATCAATTGTGGCAATATTTCTGGTCGAGGATTAAATACACCTATGGGTCAATTTGACCACCATGTCATAGGAAAATGCTAAGGCATTGCTGCTAAACAGTTTATGTTGCAAAAGCACAAACACCCTTCAGACTTATTATCCGGCTGCTTTCAATAGTCGCATGGGGAAAAGGTAACAAACAAGTTCTCAGAAAATTGGCTACAATTTTCAATTGGATCAAGTAATAAAATATCCAATTTAATCTCCAATGCACAGTAAAGCAGATTGCGTTTCAGTAAACCTCCTGTGAAGTGCACCATGAATATAATCAAAGAGAATAATTGTTGACTTTAGCAGATAACAGCTCCTTTTTACTTGGCCAATCTCTTCACCTAAATTGCATCTGCATCCGAAACTCACCTGTTTCTAAGAAGCGATGTCCGGTTAACAGGTGGAGTCAGGTTGAACTAATAAGGAACAAAAAAAACAAGAAAAAAACCATGAATCTGTATAACGGCAACAGATTGCTTACTGACATCATAGCCCTTTGTCTCAGATAATATAGATAATGTCTTTTGTCTAATAACTGGAGCTCCGGTTGTGTGTCAAGGTAAGATGAGTTTTACTTGAAGCAAAGAATTGGTCACCAATTATCACAACTTCAACCATGTGATCAAGTAAGTTTCAGTTGGGGAGACTGGGGCCGGTTGTGCCATTGTTTTCAGAATAATTAGCCAGACATGTCAACTTCTTCTTTTCAAACAAACTGGATATCTAACATCAAAAAGATAACATTTCGGTTTTGATTTGGGTAAAATTTGCCTCTGCGGAAGAGGGCCTTAGAGAATTAAAAAAGAAGGTTTGGTGGCACGACAGATTTATTACAAATCACACGTCAAACATAAACGTTAAAAATTAAGATATTAAAGAGTTACACATGGCACGGAAGCCTGTCTCATGACGTATCCTCACATAAATAATAGTAACTAGTGACTGCGGACCCGCAGATGTTCACTTCGGTTCGTGACATTTGCCTCACGGCGAATAATGGAGATTTTTTTCTGAATGCTGAAGAGTTCAAGGGCATATACTGACACTATATCAAAGCATCGTGTCATAGAAAGTAAATGTGAGATATTATTGTTTGCTGTCTATTAATTATTAAGAGGTTATCTATTTGCTCCAATTACATTTGTTCAGCTATATTTCAGACACAAATGAGTTTTTTAAAACACAACAATTTTGACACGGCTAAAAAGTACCAATATTCGACCATTACATCATCAAAAAGGTTAAAGAAGGATGATTGAAACTGCTGTCCAACATCAGTCCAGGCGATCCGGCCAGAGTGGGAATGGAACCCGGGGGACCCAGCAATTGGCAACCTATGCACTGCAAACTGAGCTAATCCTCCTCAGAAGCTGGACCTCCTGAGATATTATCTAATGTACAATTGTGTTAGATATGTCATTGGTGCCATCAGTTTCAGGTAATTTTTCAGTGTGGGATTTTCCCCAAGATGACATTTACCAGTTGTCATTTATAACCGCATATCATCCTTTTGGCACATTAGAGCCATTTCCTCCTTTACCTATACCCCGTGTCACAGCTACCCCCTTCCAAGAGTCCCTATACTTTTTAAACAATCATTTAATATTACACAATTTGTGGGGATTCTGCATCAGGTTTCGAGAAACCTAGCAAATCCCAAATGACAGACAAAAGCGCGACGACCTGAGATGATCATGTTCTTCCTGGAACTGCACACTGGAGCTTTGACATTTCCACCAATTAGAGAAAAAAGCCGCCGGTCTGCTGTTACGTCACAATGTGTTTTGAGAGCGCCTCTCTCCTGGTAAGAGCTAAGTGCACTGCACCTGTTGACAACTACACACAACAAGAATCACATCAAACAACTCTTTACTTTCCATCACTTTGTATTTGCACGGAGATTAAGCATATTAAATAATGCATCACACTGATAGTAATTATAATCATACACATTGCTTTTATCAAACACAATACATACTACAAGGATACAGTGTTTATCCGACTTCATTTTAACATAGGAAATTGCATTCAATAACTCTGCATCTTCATTGTTTCGCATTCTATAAACTATCTCCGGAGTACTTCAGACACATGATGAATAATCTTTCCAACACAACTTTAACTTCAGACCTTCTTGATGCAGAATCAATATTTTCCAATCCTGAAACAGGGATGCCGCTGTGGAGAACTATAATTGACTACTTTGAGCTGGTCATCACAGTTGTTGGATTAACACTGAACATTCTGACGATCATTAGCCTTCAGAAACACAGAGAGAACTTGTCAAGCACAATCTTACTTCTCCTGCAGCATCAGTCTTTGTTGGACTCTTGGATTTGCATGATGGCAATTGCCCTGTTGTTTCAGCCCTACATGTGGATGTCTGGCAACCCCACATTCGACCTTATCTTGTGCCAGGCGTGGCATGGCCAGGGCATGTACTGGGGTTGTGTGCTTCTCTCCGTCTACAACTTGGTGCTCATTGCTGTTGAGAGGTACATGGCAGTCTGCAGGCCTTTTGTGTAAGTATGGAACTTCCAAATCACTTTTCTCACTTTAAATCTGACATTTTATTGATACAGTAGCTTTGTCCATGTTCAACATCCATGTTACTACTTGCTCATGCTTCATTGAGCTTTGTAATTGCAGAGCTTCAGCATTTATTTTTTTTTTAATCCAAAATTGTAAAAAAAAAATTGATACACTGTGGCAACATACGGGACAAAGTGAATTAGCATCGGGGGCACAGTGAATCAGTGTTATAAATATAATGATCTAGTACAAAGGTAATAAATAAAGCCAACTGAATAGTGTCTCTGACCTAAGTTTACTTTGCCATTAATATTTCCTGGGGTTTTTAAAAAAGTCATTAACCAACCTATTACTCCAAAACAAAGGAGCATTATCATCAAACTGTTAACACTTAAAAATAAATCAAAAGAATAAGGTACATTTTCTGCATATTGATAGTTGTGTATTTACATATATAGTTTTTTGTTGCTGCTTAAAAACGATTACAGCTTTAAACTGTTCATTATTATTACTATACATGCACTTTACCAGGCAGATAATGCTCCAGACCCCCCATGTTAATCCACCATAAAGAAAAACATTAATCTCATTAATGCCCTGCTTGCAGGGCCATAACGATATTAATGCCCTGCTTGCAGGGCCATAACGATATTATGGACCAGGCAAAGAGGCCCCCTGGTGTATTGTGCATGTCGTGACGTCACCTGGCAGTGACATCATAGTGACGTCATGGCAACGTTATTATTTGTGACATCATTGCATTGTGACAGCTTCAAAAGATCACTTGGGCTAGAATCTGATGACGACGATCTTATTTTGTTGATCAAAGCAATACTGAATAGGCCTAAATTTATTTGAATAGGTATCGCAATGTTGGGTATTATTCAGAATCATTCAACACAGGTAGTGGCATCATCAGTTGCCGATGCCTTTATTTTTGGTGACACTACAACTACGGTAGGCCTACCAATTTTTTTTTTTTTTTTAAATAAGTAAATTTTCCTAATCTTAGGGTAATGTTGAAATAATGTGATGGCAACTTACTTAGCAGCCGATTGAGGTCATTGGTGGCATTAGCACCTAGATAGGCTAAATTACTAAATTAACCGTGACAAAAATATTGTTTTTAGTCGAACGATTTATTTTTTTTCTTGTCTAATTCTTGAATAAGGTCATTACATTAAAAAAAGATCTCAGGTATTAAGATTTGAAGTAAATAGTAACAATAATCCAAATAATATTTTTTTGTCGAGCATTACTGGGATTATTGACTAGGCCTAAAGTCATTACATTAAATAAAGATCTCAGGTGTGCAGATTTGAAGTAAATAGTAACAATAATGCAAATAATATTTTGTATAATTATTGTTAACTGAAGCCGACAACCTGCTGGGAGAGTCCCATGCCTGCAGAAAACAGGAACTAGAATTTAACCGAGTGGATCGCTCGTGAATTCATGCGCAAATAGTTCTCAAAGTTCTTACTGCTACGACATTAGCAACTGTTTGCTGGTTCATGGCTTGTACACCGCTGTATTCAGCATGTAAAACAACTCATTTTGGCGTTGTGCAGCCTGGATTCGATCGGTAATTTCAGATTCAAGTGTGGATTAGGAAAATCTAGATCTGGCAGTTGTTCGGCCGCCATTATCAACATGTCGGCGCCATTTTGTGCACTTTGGAAAATCGCTCACAACTTGGAATAAATGCATTGACAACACCGGTGTACGGGCAGGATTTATCAGGTAAACTTTAAACATCAGTTCTGTGCTATTCATACCCTTGACAAATCGTTTCATAATTTCAGACGTCATGTTGATTGAACTCACATGTCTGTAGATTTCAAAATGGCGGCCCGACCACTAAATTCACTGCAGCAGGGGTTTCACTGTTATGACACTGCAGAATGAATATTGAAATTTGCAAAATATATGTATAGGAACAGTTCAGCGTTTTTGACACCTTCTGCAATTTGTTAGATCATTTGTGAATCCCAGTTGATTCCAGGCTCATGTTTGTTTATCAAAATTGACAACGTCCTATTTCTGACGATCGTTGAGCGTCGACCAATCAGGTGCGAGGGCGGAGCTAAGCATTTGAACACGCCGTCGAATCAGATCTGGGGGCTCGTCTGAAATTTTAATGTGCAGGCATGAGACCACTCATGCAGTTTGCCCATGTGACTGAAGCGTAGTGATTCACTGAATGCAGCGATTCACTGTGCCCCGTGGTAGCCCCGATTCACTGTGGCAAGTGTGATTAATTTAACTAAAATCTTTATATCTTGATAATTGCAACCATATGCTTCTGAAAAACCAATGCATTACTTTCATTACATGTTCCTTTCACATATATATTAGACAAAAGCCAGTTAATCCTGGATAACCTGAGCTATATTATAAAGGTTCATGAACCAAAACATCAGGATCTTGTGCTCAAAATCATATTTTACCCCAGAACTCCAGTGCACCATGAGCAATTTCAAATGTCATGCTTGAATAAGTATGCCGGACTAAATAACCAATATGCATATAGCACAATGTAGCAATCTATGGTTTCAGCATCCAGAAATAGCCACTGATTCACTGTGTCCAGCGATCCATTGTGTCCCCATTCCCCTTACCTGACAAACCATACATCTTGCACAAATAGCGCCTTACCAGATTTTAAATCAAGTAAATTAAGGATTGGTAACTTCGATGATTTAGTTTTTTATTCCCAGCCACTTTACAGATGTGTCATACATACACAGACATATATTTAGATTGCATAATAACAGGTGTGAGAGGACTTCCATTAAGCCCACATCCTGTTTCCTGTCACGTTTGCCTTCATACATCTCATCTTTTTCCGTTTCAGTCACAGCCAGATTAAACGAAGGAGAATCCATGTCATCCATATAATAATGTACTTCTTGAGCATCTTTCTGCTTATTCCAGCCTACCTTCAAACAAGATACACACCTGAGGTGAATATTACTTTCAAAGTTTTACTGCATCAACTTCAAAGGAGCAAAAATTAAAAAAAAACATGATTGCCAACACGTGTTGATAATCAAATCCTAAAGTGCATCATTATCATTAAATTAGTAATTCCTTTCAGCCAATTATTTGTTACCAGGTAACTCTTAATGAGATGTTATTCAGCATCAAAACGTGTTCTCAGTGAGGCCACCATAGGCATACAATAATATATTATAAACAAAAAACAAAATTCTACAAAAACAGCATGATATGAGTGCAATATAAAAATTTATTAGCACGAGGAAATTCATAGTTCAATGAAATTCAGAGTTCAAATCTGAATTTACTCGTGCAAATAAATTTTTACTTGTGCAAATAAATTTTCATATTGCACGATAATAAGTGCCACATTTGTATTATTACATGACCACTAACTATCAATATGAGTTTTTATGATGTCATCATGAGACTAATTTTGGCCAATCAGCATAGCTCTAGCATAGTTGTCATGTAATAATATCATTTATTTATTGTTCAAATAGACTTGTATGTTCTTCGTAAATAAATAATCACACTTTATTTTACAGGGTTGCCTCAGTGAGTACTTCTTCGAAGGTGACACAATGGAGACCTTCATGTCCGTTTACGGCATTTTCTGGTTCTTTCTCATCTACGCCATTCCGTGCGGTTTATTCTTTTGGTTTTACGGACGAGTGCTTTACGAAATAAGACGCAGAAGAAGAGAAAGTCGCTGCGTGATTCGGGTGATGGACCACATCAACACACAGCTAACAAGGACTCTAGTCATCGTGACTGTTTTCTTTGTCATCACCTTGGGTTGGGATTCTTGGTATTACCTGCTGGGGTACCTCAAGGTGGTCGAATACAGCTTCAACTCGCCAATGCAGATCATGGGTGTGTTTCTGTCTGTGATGAACTCTTGCCTCAACCCTGTCGTGTACTTACTTACAATGCCAATGTTTCGTTTAAGCGTCAAGAAGACCTTGGGGTGCTGTCCTCCAGAAGATCTGCAACTGGTTGGCAAAAACAGACGTCGCATCAATGACTTGGTGGGATTTGTCAACCCTGGATTTGTTATTGGCATTGGAGATCCAGAATGTATCCAGTGTGGCCAGCCAGGGTTGGCAGATGACAGCACCGGAAGACCATCAAGCATTATCCACCTGGACAGTCTACAAATTGAAGTTCACTCTTATGGAAGAATATCAGAGTCAGGAGCAGTAGACTGCAATGATGAAAGCAATGACCAAATATCATCAAATAACAATTCTGCAAGCAAGAGCATAAAGAGAAAAACAAAGAGAAAATGTGATCACTCTTTCGGAACACAGAGAAGGATATCTATAACTTCTACCAATTCCCATATAATTTCAACCTCATCTCTGCAGCTCTCGCCTTTCCCGTATCTGTCTGAAGTTATTTCAAGTAGCATGAACACGTATGTCTGTGCTGCACCAGTCAACTCGCAAATCCCTCACGGACCTTCGTATTACTCCAGAAGTATGAGCTGCATCCAAAACATCCAAGAAAGAACAAATTTCCAGTTCAGAAAAAGTTGCAGCCTGGAAGAATCCCAGCTGAAGCTTAAAGGATACCAACCTTTTCGTCATTCAACATGAACATATTCCGTCATTCAACATGAACATATTCCAAGTGGCTTGCTCATTTTTCAATATTCAGTATAAAGCATATCAGTCCCATACTCCTATCCCGTCAATAGCAGACATTTTCTGTGAAATAATGTAATTTTTTTCTGAATTATTGTAAAAATCTTTGATATTCTTTCTACAGAATTTCCCACAAGTACCCAGTACATTAGCCGGAGTACAATCTGTGAAATATGCACTGGCTGTGATCTAGACTTGAGAATCCTGCAATCTGTTCTCAGTATCATATTGTACTAGGAAGTTCCCCGTAAATCGGAGGGAACAGAATAGAACAGAATTAAATATAAAGCAGTAAGTCTGTGAATGAGTATATAATGTGTAAGAAATCTGAATGAAATGTTAGACCATCGCCCATTTTCTTGTATTCTCTCAGAAATTCCTGAGATTCACTCATAACTTTCTGCTATTCTTCCAAAAAATTATCTGAGAGCACTATTTTTCGATTTTGGAAATAGAGGAATTTTATATAACACATGTCCATTGGAACTCTGAAGTGGTAAGGAGTCGCCGGAGTCCTAATCTTGCCACCCTGTGTAAATATGAAATGCCATTACAAACTGCATTTCATGCATGACTCTTCATTCTAATTGTCAATCGTAACAATTTATTTTTTCAATATTGTAAATTAATATTCATGAACCTAGATTCAAACTTGAATTTAGTAAATAATAAAAATCAAACCAAACCTATATTTTTCAAATTTCAAAAATTCCTAGTCCAAGAGCAGAAGAAAAAAGCCTCGGTTAAAAATAAAGCAAGTATGCCCGAAGAATATAGAGTAGGGTGGGGGCAAGAGGCCCGGGTTAGGTGAGCGGCCAACCCAGGGTTATATCTAAACTAACATTTTTGGTGTGTTTTCTTGCTTACAGGATTGAAGCTAGAGGCTTTTTGGGTGAGGTCACAAATGTTCAGGGCAAACAGCAACAAACCACAGTAGAAATTAAAGAAACAAAAAAATGTGGATGGTTTTTGTAACTTTGATTAATTCTTTGAAAGGGGTTGTCAGAAATAACTTCGGAAATTTTTGAAAGTATAATGGACATCTGCACTGCTTCACTTTATGACCATCATACAAATATGATTTGGATCATGCTTTTTTAATTTTAGTTCAAAATATAGAGGTCAAATTAAAATATGTGGGTTTGGGGCGAGAGGCCCCATATGGTACGCGCCATGAGACCCCCTTCACTGGGGCCTCAAAGCTGCTTCAGGAACCATTTAATAATGAGTACTTTACCTTAAATCTTGATAGAATAGCTTATCAAAATAGAAAAAAAATTGGCCGAAATTGAAACAGGGCAAAAAGATATCGAAAAATAAATGTATGAACAGAAAAATCTGAAATTCAGAAAAAGTGAATGCTATGCCTTAAAAATGATAGAAGAACCCAAAGAAATAACTTTCAAGCTGATGCGCTCACCAAAAAAAAAAATCCATAGGATTATAATAGGGGGGGCTTCTTGCCTGATGGGTGGTTGAAGGCCATTTTCAATTGTTTACTCCTTTATTAAAATTGTTAGACATTTGTTTCACTAGTTATAAGTAGAGTCCAGTGATCCCTTCCTGACGGCATAAGCATTCAAATAATTGACCATAGAAAGTAGGTCAAACCGCACCTCGAAGTTAAGGGGGGCTGCATGCCCTGCCCTACTCTATTATATAGTCACTCAAAAATTTCTACAAATATCCACAAAACAGTATGATTGGTTTGGGCTTACGCTTTTTTACTTTGATCAAATATCCTGTTTGACTATAAGCCTTCATCTTATTAGGCTAGATTCTCATTGGCCAGTGGATATTTAACTGATCTGTCATTGGGTTCTCAGCTTTGTATATGAAAATGCAATATCAACTGGCCAATGAGAATCCAACTTGATATCCACTGACCAATCATTGCTTTGTGGATATCAGGCTGCATTATCATTGGACAAATTATTCACTGCAGTGCTCCTACAGTGGATATAAGGCTGGATTTTTATTGGTCAAGATATTAGGTTGAATTCTCATTGGCCAGGTCACTCTTATCCAAAGGGTTGGATCTTTGTCAAAATCCACAATAATAGGGGAGACCGGGGTAAGTTGTGCCGCGGGGTAAGTTGTGCCGCCCAATGTTGGGGGCCTGTTTCACACTATCGCGGGACAAAGTGTGACGTGGAGGTCAAAAAATAAAATTGATTATTCCTAACATATTTTTGCTGTTTTGGCATGCTCTGACTGTTGGGCTTATGATATTAGCACATTTGAGGCATGAGCACTTAAATCCTTCAGTTGATAAACAAGTCTTCGGTGGAAAATATCGATTAATTTTTTCTTATATTTTCTCTGATTTTGCACCATAAGATAATAATAAATGGACAGTTAATGTTCCTGAAGATTCAAAACTAATAAATATTAGTTAGTACTCATTTGTAAGACCAATTATTTGAGTTTTGCTTCTATTTATTAAGTCTATAACCAAAAGATATTGGAAAAAATGTGCTTTAAATGATCGACAAAATATATAAGTTTCATTGCATATCACACAATTGAATTGAATAGGATGGCATATTGCTCTCATCGACCTTCAACATGCATGTGATGATCTGTAGTTATGAACAGTGGATCAACACTAATTCCCACACCGTGAAACTCAGTAGAATCTTAAAAAGTCAAGCGTGTTTCTTACGGGACATGTGTCCCATTATACTTGTTGATGGTGGAAACTGAAATACTATGGATATTCGCTTAGTCCAATCAGCCTTTCACATATCAAGAATCAATGTTGCATGTATCTGATTCAAATTGACAAAAGTTAGCAAGTTATACGAGCTCGTATTGCAAAAAAAGGCATACTTGCAGTGTAACATCTTGAGACACATGCCAAGAGATCATATATAACTTATACAAAGTAACTTATGCATGCATTGAGGTTTACAAACTCATTATTAAATCACCAAGACTAAAATAGTCAGTCAAATGTATGAGAATATTGTCAATATTTAATTTGTAAATGCTAAGCAAAATGATACATTACAAGTTTATGGGACACATGTCCCAGATGCATGCAAGTTGCCACTGGACCAGTCCCAAAACACAGTAGGAGTAAATTCTGAAACTCTTTAAGCACTGAAATATCTAAGATACATAGCTCATATAATATAAGACAGCTTATTTTACCATTCACAGTGCGGGTATCTTGTGATATCTTGATCAAACTTGAGTATCCTGCGTGCACTTTAAAACTGCAGTTACACCTATTCAGATTGCCATTTATATTTTTTGTGATTTCATAACTTGGATATTGCCTAATTTTACCAAATGCACAATTGGTATATCATTTGCATGTCATTTGAATGAGTCTGGAGTCCAAACAGTGAAAAGCGTTTCTTACGGGACGTTTCTTACGGGACGGGACACATTTTAACTATGGTTAGCAGAAAGCAGAAAAAACAAGCACAGAGAACCGAAGCAGCACACAATGATTTGCTATTGAACAACAAGTTAGCACATGTATGACAGAAGCTGAGAGCCCTTTGTAACACACTCTTCTGAGCCTCAGAAACCACTGTTTCTTACACCCTTCAACGGGACAAGGAAAGAAAACCTGTTGCATATAATGAGTGCGCAAAAGAAAATAGAACCATATCATTTCGGGACACGGAAAAATTACATTATAGTCGGATTTTGAAGCATAACTAAATGAGATTTCATTGGCATAAGACCAAAAAATATTTTAAATCTTCATCTGTGAGATACTATAGTTCAATAACAACCAAACTTCAGCTTTGAAAGTTCATCTTGATGGAATTTCTGACATAAATAAAACTTAGCAATTTCCCATGTCACAAATTCTGGGCAAATTTAGTTCATTTTTGGGGACTATTTTGTCCATAAAAAAAATAAGTTTTAAAGATTACTTGATAAAACTTTTAGATTATGCTCAGGGCATCCTCCGGAGAGTTTATGCACAGAAACTGTGTATACATTCCTGATAATACTCTGTCACGAAGACATTACGTGTTTTACTAGCTCTTGTCCCGCGATAGTGTGAAACAGGCCTGCCAGGGTTAAATGAAGAACTGGGCAAAGAAGGCAATGCCACCCATACATACCCACTTGGTCAACATCATCAGGCACCAAGAAAAAACATAGGCTGCGCAGCAGCAAACCTTCAGCGAATAACACCTTTAGAAGATTACAATAATATCATAAAATTGGTGCGTTTACGAAATTGCTTAGGTCTATATGTATGCAATAGCCGTCGAGTAGTGGCCTTCCATTATCTCAATTTTTCCAATGATTCATAAAGTGTTATATGCATCAAAAAGCACTGCTAAATTGCATAGGTGATTTGTTTAGAAAAATGCATTACTGTATATGCAATAGTGGGGAAGTTTTGGCTCCGATATAAAAAAAATTATTTTAAATATTTTTTCTCAATATTACAAAAACTATAGAATAGCCATCTGTCAGACCATGAAAAGGCACAACTAGACCATACAAGCCATATGTGTACCAAACTTCATCCATGTATATGGAATAGTGACCGGATGTTGGGGCAGAAACAAAAAAAATAATTTTTATGTTTTTTTCCATATTTGAAAAAGTATATAATATTTCCATCAGACGTTCCAAAAGGCACAACTAGACCATATTGACCATATTTGTACCAAAGTTCATCCATGTACATGCAATAGTGAGCGAGTCTTAGCCCAAAAAACAAAAAAAATATGTTTTTATATTTTTCTCATTTTTTCAGAAAGTATAGAATATCTGTCAATGAGACCATCAAAAGGCACAACTAGACCATATAGGCCACGTGTGTACCAAATTTCATCCATGCACATGCAATACTGACCGAGCCTTGGCCCGGAAACGAAAAAAAAATTATTTTTATATTTTGTTAATTATTTCAAAAAGTATTTAAGATCTATTCATCAGACCATCAAAAGGCACAACTAGACCATACAGGCTAGATGTGTACCAAATTTCATCCTCATACATTCAATAGAGGCCGAGTGACGGGCCGGAAACGATCTATCCGCCCGCCGCCCGACCGCCCACCCGCCCGCCCGCCCGGCGGACGGACAGCATTTTTACCCAAGTGATTACAATACCTTCTTCGAACTTCGTTCGCTGAAGGTAAAAACTACCAAATATAATGGTATGAAAAGCTACACTAATAAATTCAATTTTGTTACTGAAAACTTGAAGTGCCGAGGGCTGACATTCTGGTTTCTCAGTCATTTAGTATTTGTAATAAGATGATATCCCTCTGGTGGGATGGAGTTAAGAGATATATGTAGAAATTTCTGTTGTTAGATTTCATTTTGCATTGTTTGTTTATTTTTGACAACCAGTTTCATCCAGAAAATCGATTTGGGGTAAGTTGTGCCGTGTTGATTGGGGAGAGTTATGCCAATGGTATGACATAGGAATTAATATTTTATTCATCTTTTTTTGTCTTAATTTTAAGCAAGGCCTAAAAATGTTGTTAATTAACTTACACTGAAAGGAACACATGTTAAAAGAGTTATAACACCCTCTAAACAATAAATAATTCAATTTTTTTTTTTCAGCATTTTTAATTTGCTGACATTCTGGTTTCTCAGTCATTTAGTATTTGTAATAAGATGATATCCCTCTGGTGGGATGGAGTTAAGAGATATATGTAGAAATTTCTGTTGTTAGATTTCATTTTGCATTGTTTGTTTATTTTTGACAACCAGTTTCATCCAGAAAATCGATTTGGGGTAAGTTGTGCCGTGTTGATTGGGGAGAGTTATGCCAATGGTATGACATAGGAATTAATATTTTATTCATCTTTTTTTGTCTTAATTTTAAGCAAGGCCTAAAAATGTTGTTAATTAACTTACACTGAAAGGAACACATGTTAAAAGAGTTATAACACCCTCTAAACAATAAATAATTCAATTTTTTTTTTCAGCATTTTTAATTTGTGTATAAAATGGCTCAAAAATGTCTGATTAGTTTCATGTAACATGTCACTCATATGTTAAAAACATAATACAAATGATATATCTGAAGAAACGGGTGAAATACAAGATTTTTTTTGGAATAAATTAGGCGGCACAACTTACCCCATCACGCGGCACAACTTACCCCGGCACCGGGGCAAGTTGTGCCACTTGACCTACTTTTTTCAAATGCCTGCAATGACCTTCCCAATGATCGGACTGCCCTGAAACTTTGGTTGATTTTGGCCAACATATTATATTTTGATATCTGATTTTCAGATTGCATGACCAAGCTTTGGTTTTTCGGAAAATCAGCCTGAGGAAAAAAATGGCACAACTTACCCCGGTCTCCCCTATAAGTGAGTCACTACAAGTGATTTCGGCACGTATTCTCAGGATTGGGTCTTTGTCAAAATCAACAATAGTTGAAAAGAGTGATAATGAGTGATTTAGGCATACGCCAAAAAGACCTATATTTCGCCCAAGAGCCTGGCAGACATTTTAGAGGATGCGATGACTTTGGAGAAGTCATGCCCGAAGGAGTTGTAATGCCTGAAGGACTTATAGTTTGTCAAAAGCCCTATAATTTGCAAAAAGACCCTATATTTTTCCCAAAGGCCTAATTTCTGTGCCCAATAGGACAATTGGGCACAATAGTGGATATGGGCATTAACACATGTCTTCTAAGACAACAAGGAGGTAAGTCTGGAAACATCTCTCTCCCACAAGACAACTCTACAAAAATTATAGTTCGGATTTATAAGAGCCCATCATTTTGGAACTGTTAAAAATTGGGATGTTTAGGTCCATCAATGCAAATATTTTCATGTAGATATGTACACATTTTAGTAATTAACTTTAACTTTAGTGAAATCATGTGAGATAGCACAAAGTCAAGAAGCTCTGATATGATAACCTGTAACAGACAGATAATAAAATCTCAGGTATGGACATGTTACAAAATTACACCAGATGGAGCAAAAATCAATCACTATTAAAGTAATATCCTGGAACTACTATTTCCCAAATGTTATATCTTTATTTTTGAAGATACAAAACAATCAGTTCAAACTCAAATTCTGACAAAAGAATAATAAATTGGACATGAAATTGAACAATCAATAAAAGAGAAGCAGTTGAGAAAGAACCAAGACAGATAGAAACAACTGTGATGGATATAATCCAACGCTTTCTCTATTGTTGTAGTTGAGAAAGAACCAATACAGATAGCTGCAGAAGAACTGGTTTTCATGAAAGAACAAGCAAAGGTACAGGATTCTCCAGCGAGCCCTGCTTCATGTGCTCCTTCCAAACCCTCTCGGAAAGTTTGAATTAACCTACTTACTTACGAACATTGATACAAACACTTTGGAAAATTGGGAGTTGAGCTCAAAGGGAGGAGCAAAGATTGCATGTGGCCTTGAACAAACTTTATGGAAGCTGGGCAGCAGAGTAGTTAGAGGCCAGGGTTACTCTGCTGATTGTCTTTGAAGGCAAGGGTTCGAACCCCGTTTGGGGAAACCAAAGTTTCAGTGGAAATCCATGAGCGAAATCCCAGCTGGAAGTCGTTCAGATAAGACATTAAAATAGTGGCCCCTTGTATCACTGTCTGTGCTGGGCAAGTAACAGATCCCTCACAGGGGATAAATGTGACACAGTTTGAGGATTCCAGCTCTCTCTCCCATCTTATCAATTAACCCTCATGAGATCCAAGAACTGCACTTATATAACGAGGATTGCATTTGTCATATCTATCTATCTATTCTATCTGCTATAAACCATACAAAATTAAGGGTGTATCAGTCTATAGTACCATATTTTGTTGTGAGTAGCCATGTCAATAAGTGTTTAAAATTTCAGCAAAATCGGATCACCGGTTCAAAATATATGAACTCTTGAAAAGACAGAAAATGATCATTTTTTAGCATTTTAGCGTGACGTGAAACATTTTGCTGATTTTTAACCCTTAGTTATGACAATAATATGCAACATTTTGTCAAAGGCCACGGTGCTAAATTGCGGCCTTGGAAGTTCTGAAACTGCGACTAGCAACTGATTTTTGATACTTTGTGTACACATCAAGGAGTGGCAATCAGAGTGCCAAGTCGCAAATGAAGCAAAAAAGTTGTCCCAAGTTCCAACCCCAATGCACAGTTTCTTGTTTCATCCAGTCCCCCTCAGACATGCTGCTAAAAATTTGTCCTTACATATCTTTCCTTTAGAGGGACTCAGTTCATTATGACAAGAAAAGATGCCTTTGCACTTTTGTATTTACAGTTGATGCTAAAAACTGTTGATTGTCCCAACCCTAACATATTCTGTTTAGCACTTCTGCTTGCCCCGTGCAGCATTCTGGCCTAAACCAGTGATGCAGTTTTGCCGCTGGCTACTCAAAAATAGCCTTTGATGTGTTTTTTTAGGTTTTTAGACTGAAAATATTTATCTCAATCGAGACAGGGAATCAGGAGAATTCTGAGCCCTTGATGAAAATGTAGGAGAAGACGTAATTGTAGTCACAATTTAACGCTGAGTGTTGGATTTAACCACTACATAGCTAGCTACATTTTGCAGCACGATTCAGTGCATAAACAACACTTTTATTTTTCACCTCTTTGTCACGCTCTTATCTGCACCAGGCCCTATCTATCTATCAACAACAAAATTACTATACAATCCTTCCCCCCACCCCCAAAGTTCCAATGTTCTGTGACGTGTGAATTGGTTTAATGTGAATCAATGGAAAAGAAAAACAATAATAAATCTAACTATTAACCTTTCTTCTGAAATTGTTCTTCAGTATAGTAGTTTAGATGAAGTCCTTTTAAACATTTCATTTAGTCTTCATAAGGTGATCAACTAACAGTAATTTATCCACAGCCAATGAAAATGCTGTGGTTGGCATGCTACTTGGAAGTAAAAGATTAGCAAAAGATATCAAGCAGTTCTTCGGACTAAATCAAGCAATTATGAGTGTTCGGAAGACCATCTTTATCACTTGACAGAGTGACCGCAAGACATTTTTGACATTATGCCAATTTATAGTACAGTATCTATTAATATTTATCACCTGTGACGAATTTTCAGCAGTAAGTGACATATTCTCAGTCCAAGGTGCAGACTGGCTCACTGCATGCATTATCAACAAACTACTTGGCCAGAATCATCTGTTTTGCTGCCCAATGCAAGGAGAGAGAGAGAGAGAGAGAGGAATAAATTTAATTCTGAATGTGCCAACAGCTTCCACTAAAGATTACTGTTAGTTGATCGCCTAGTGATGACAAAAGGAGATGTTGTTTTAAAAGGATTTCATCTACAGTTACTGCAAAAAGCTTTAAAGCTTCTGTTATTTGTTTTTACTGTCATAACCCGATGTTAGACTAAATCTTACTTTACCTCGCTTTACTTTACTTTCAAAGGCTCAGTCTTGTATTGTTGTTAGGAAATTCAGTTGTTTTATCCATAGATATCTCAATGAAAAGCAACAATACCACAGGATGATACAATGGATTTTATCATGCCAAGGCGACACAAAAGTTATATGCAAACAAGTCAAAACCCACTGGAAGCAACAGATTTTACTGCAGATAAACCATTGTGGAATGAAATAACAGACTACTTTGAACTTGCTATAACAATCATTGGATTAACGCTGAACATTCTGACGATCATCAGCCTTCAGAAACACAGAGAGAACTTGTCAAGCACAATCCTGCTTCTCCTGCAGCATCAGTCTTTGTTGGACTCTTGGATTTGCATGATGGCAATTGCCCTGTTGTTCCAGCCCTACATGTGGATGTCCGGCAACCCCACCTTCGACCTCTTCTTGTGCCAGGCGTGGCATGGTCAGGGCATGTACTGGGGTTGTGTGCTTCTCTCCGTCTACAACTTGGTGCTCATTGCCGTTGAGAGGTACATGGCAGTCTGCAGGCCTTTTGTGTAAGTAATGGAAAACACCAATGTCGCATAATAGGTTACTTTTAAAAGCATGCGCTGCATCCAGACCCTTAATATAAAAACCCGCTTCTCTCATGTATATTTTTTTCAGTTCAAAATATTCCCACCTAGTAGTACCACAAATGCCCCCATATGCCATATCTCACATACTCGATTGTGCATACATGTGAGTTTACTACAATTAAGGGTGAACCTATATCATATCCACAACCAGGCTTTTATGTTAATTATTTTCATTGCCTACTGTTCTCATTATTTGGATGTCTGACGGCATACCTGACTTGAGCAATGAGAAGTTGTGTATATGAAATGCACACCATACGCTCACTCACATAAATGTCAACTAATGAGCTAAATAATGATTAAAACTACCTATCTAATAGTATCTATTCATTATTTATTGGCAAAAACCCAATTTACATGGTACAAAAATACAAGGTAAAAACAGTGATAAAACCGAACAGTTTAGTCAGAAAATGTCCACAATAATAAGTTCTCAAAATGTCTTCCTTTCTTACATTGTTTATGAAATTCCTATCTTTTTCTTACATGATTGGCTAAAATAATAACATTTGATGTGGAGACCAAATGGGATTTCCATACCTTTCAGACTTATAACTGGCAAGTTGTGTCAGAGGGGCTGCCAATGACCTTCCGTTGTTGATAAGAAAAATAAATATATTTGAATCAGGAGAACGCAAAGTGCAGTTACTAAGCAATGTAGGAATTTTGTCCAATGCAATATCTGAATATGACACCTTTATGAAACTGATAAACTGGCTGGCAAGACTTCAATAACCACTTAAGCACTTTGCCGGTCAAGCTTTATTGCCAATATTGTCAATCATAAACAATACTCCAGACAGATTTCACCAGCTTTTTGAGATTTCACTTTTTTCACACCACCCACTGTATATTACATTACAGGTGTTTTCATTTCCATGCGATTCTTGTCATTCACACTTGGCTGTGAGGAATCAATGCTAAACCAGCACTTACTACCTTTGATAAATCAAATGTGTGACGTTCTGTTGTTTCTAAACCAATCATATTAATTAAATATGGCATGTAGTTGGTGGGTCTAGAATCTAAGAATCTCGTACTAATGAAATTACCTGTAAGAAAGAATAAGACCATTAATAATGACGACTTTTAGGACAACAATATCGTTCTGATTTACTCTCTTGGTGCTCTACTATATATACACTTCATCACCATTTAAGATAAAAATATATGATAAATTTGACTTTAATCTAGTATTTTGAGCAGACAAATAAATGTATAAAGCTGAATTACTGTTTTTGTTATGCAATGCAACTTCAGGCACAGTCTCAAACTAGAACGGGCGCTCGGAGAGCACATAGCTTCGCTGTTCATTTAAAATTGAACTTTGACGAAGGCAGGATGCCACACATAAGGGGCTGATCAGTCAATAGTCGGGGGGGGGGGGCTATGGCTTTTACCCCCAGGACAAACTTTTTTCTGGTGTGCGGAGCTTCGACGAACAATTTTCTTTGCACGTGGGCACGCGACTAACTTTTTTTCGTAAGTTGAACATTACGGTACCCTAGCTGCAGGTGGAAACAAACTTCTTCTTTTTTTCATGTGCAGAACAAACTTAGCCCCCCCCCCCAAGATCATCTGGTCAGACCGTAAAAAGTTGATTAACACTTCTACTTATATGAAGGCTTGAATGTTATTGCAGCATCATTCGTTGGATTATGTACAATTGTTTGCGAATTTCGGCAATTCTGGTCGGATTTTCATCAAATAAACATTGAGATGTTGCTAATTCAGTGCTTTGGCACCTTCTACGAACGTTTTGTGGCCGTTTTTGAAGAGAAAATGCAGAAAAATTTACCCTCTTGGCTGCTAGCGCTCCAGCAAAAATGATAGTGCATGCTGCACTGTAGATGCCTTTTTCAGATTTCTTTAATTTTGGGCTCGAAAAGCTCCAATAGTCACCAAAATTCAATCAGGTCTTGTGTAGTACAAATGAACACATCATGACAAAGGAAATATAAATCCATCCAGTAGTTTTTGCAGGAAGCTACACACTCACGCACATGCTGAAGTGCCAGGGACCACAATAACTTCTCAGCGAAGCTAAAAAGAACAGAAAGGTGTCGAAAACGAGCAGTAAGTAAAAACTTGATTGTGAATGCGTAACAAATGTGGCTCCCAGGAAACGGGTCAAAGAACTCGCTATGCGTTCAACACACCAGGGCATATTTGTACAGAATGTTGGGAAAACAAAAGCCCAAGTTTTACACCAGTCGCAATGTGTGCTTCATGTGCTAAATGGCAACACTTTTAGTCTGACATTGATCAATTTTTGTACAAAATTACACAATGTCACTGATGGGTAGTACTTTGCGCAATGATCTTAATCTAGCAGGTGTAAAGGTATCACTGTTTGAAGCTTAAGACACCCCCTTAACAAAAATGTATCATTATTATTATGTATCATGTATGAGCTTTTAAAATCTACCCAGGCTCTCTCAGCAGCACACTTTCTCAGTTACAAATAACCTTTTTTTTTTTCACCTTTAGTACGATTTCTATCCAAGGTAAAATAAACGCATCCTTTAAGCAAACCATGTGTCATAAAGTAAGCTCAACAGTGCCGTAGATTTATGGGAAGCACTTAATTGTAACTAATTAATAGATGTCATTGACGGTCTCCAGGTTATCAGTGATCATTAATTTTGTGTCATGTTGATACAAGGAAACTGTTTGCAGACACAGCAAAAACCAGAACCAAGGGTACTACCATTTATCACGACAATCATTCATTGGAAGTCATACTCAGTCCAATGTGTAACTGAACCTAATCTCCTGTCCTCGTGGTGATCAACAGTAGCTTTCGGTTGGGCGGCAGAACATAACTCACACCCTGAACACCAGAGACACCTACTGTTTGTTTGAGCTTGCCTAGTTGCATAATCTTCGCTATAAACAAGGCCAAAAGAACCACAGGGGCTCCTAAACCAATGAACATGACATTAACTTACATATATTCTATAATGTGAGTGCATAAACATGGTTCAGAAGCCCCTGTGGACAGAACCACATGACTGTCTGTTGTTCAATTGTGGCGTCACCACAGCTGATGAGGTCACAGTTGCCAAGCTCCCATTGTGACATCATGCCCCTGGTGGATTAGAGACAGAACCGCTAAATTTGCCTGTTGTGTACCTTGGTTGTGTATATCTTTGACTGACCACAGCTCAAAAATGGATACGGATTGACCACTTCATTTTTTTACCAATTTACAGTTAATAAAGCAAGGATCATCTGATTAGAATTCTAAAACCTTGGTAATACTCTAGCTATTTTTTATCCATATTAACTTATTATTTTTATTAACATTTTAACGTATCTTCAATTGGCCCTACTGAAAAAGTAAG
Organism: Platynereis dumerilii; assembly: GCA_026936325.1. Taxonomy (NCBI): domain Eukaryota; kingdom Metazoa; phylum Annelida; class Polychaeta; order Phyllodocida; family Nereididae; genus Platynereis; species Platynereis dumerilii. The sequence goes on from JAPTHN010000011.1 coordinate 17,840,949, forward strand.
TGCGAATAGAACTCTTTCCTTTAGCTTGTTTTGTAGCATTTAGTCCCAGTAACATCATACTACAATTTCAGAAATATGGTAATACTTAAGGACTTTAGGGTGAGAAGGGAGGACACAGCAATGAGGTGAATGATGCTTTAAACTACCATCCAAAACACATTCAAAGATAGGTACGGGTGGTCAGGCAATGAGAAAGAAATAATGTTTCATGGGGAACATAGCAGTTTTGTCATACTCAGGTCTCTACACGACAAAACATGCATCCTGATGCGCCATTAGAATCCACAGAGGGTGAGATGCCTAAGCAATAAAATCAACCAACCTATCTTGAGAAATACATTGACTGAAATTGAAACCACCACAAACACAAATTAACTAGAATATTGCTGTGAACAACAAAAATGACCCCAGCCATCTGTTCAGGGTACGGGTTTGAAGCTTGTTTCTGGCCAGTCACTATGCAGGGGCACCCCATGATCTGTTATACCAATTATCTGTTATGCAGCAGACGTCCCACTGGCAGGCAGACTGTCAGTTGGGATGTTCCCAGCTGGCAAAGTTGGGATCCAATTTTGGCGTCCAACCGATGAAATTTGCAGTCAGGTAATGAGAAAGCAGTGTAGGTGGCTGGCTGGAAAAAAAAAAGATTTATGTCAGCTGGTTGGGAGGTGCTGAATGACGCTTGGGCTGGCTGGCAACCCAGCTGGCAGCATAACAGATATTTTCTCCCAGTTGCATAAAAAAATGAATCTAAATGTCACAAAAGATGTGCAACCAGGAGCTTACACTGATGTGGGCATTATAATAACACACTGTCGTGAGGTGCCCCTGACTATGTAGGGGTTCTTACCTGAACCTTCATCTCCCCTGTGCTCACTGTCAATGACCGTAGTACAGACCAACGAATTAATATGTCCCGTCGACCTTCATACATTGGGAGTAGATTTGTTCAATGTGTAGACCTGGTCCAGTGCCAGCCTAATTATTAGGCTGATAGAGCAAGTGGCTCTACCTTACCTGGGCATGAATACACATACCCAAAGGCGTAGGAAGATCAATTTTTTATGTGGTTTCGAGCAGAAAATTTTGTGAACTTAGATTTTTGGGGGCAATTAGGGCAATATTTTTTGGGCAGCCCCCCCACCCCCAAAATCGATTGACCTCCTACGCCTATGCACATACCTAAGAGAACGAGGCAGTCAACCGTTGAAACAGAATGATACAGTTGAAAATCAGTCATTCACACAAGAGGTTAGGAGTGGATGGTGTTTTAACCAGTGGCTACATCTGTGTAAAATGTAAAGCACCAAGCCTGACCTAGCTTGAAGACCCAGGAAATCTCACAGACCTACAGACATACAGCTAGACAAACTAACAAGCTGAAAATAGTATGCCACGCGTACGAGGGCAAAATAAATCAAAATTTATGTTTTTATTTCTTGTTCCAGACATAGCCAAATGAAGAGACGTAGAATACACATAACCCATGCGGCGATGTACTTCCTCAGCGTGCCTGTGGTTATCCCATCATACCTACAAACAAGATACACAACAGAGGTAAGTAGGATTAACGAGAAGCAAATCTGGAATTTTCAACCGAACTACGTACGTAGCTCGGTTGTTCCGGTTCAGTGATTCTCAAATGACTCAAATTAGGTCATGACTCAGAGTCACCTATTCTCGCTCACGTATATACGCTCGAAAATTGGCTATTTACCAAATGAGTATTTTCATTTCTATATATCCCTGGTGTATTTCACTCACAGATAATTCCGACATAGCAGTGATAGGTGTGTCTGTCGTTATTTCATTGTTCTTTCATTTATTTCGACGAGGTTCATCAGACGACATCCACGTGTTCATATCACGGAAATATGCGACTGCAAACGAAGTTTCCCGATGACACACGAAGTTTCGGACTAAGTTGACACGGAATGGGCCGAGCGTGGCATGAGAGATGCGCGGAGTAATATGCATAAATTATGTTAATGACGCACTATTTTCTGCTTTTCTTTTTCAGGTTTCCCACGTTAAATTGCAAGGCAAGACGTTGCAAGCTATGGAAATAAACATATATCAATAAAAAGAGTTGTTGTTTTGTATTTTCTTAGCGTTTTATAACTTTGAAGATGTAAACATAAGCGCACTATTTGTTTGCGCGGATGCATACATACGGCGTGTGTAAAGAGGTCAGACGACTCGTGGCTGGAAGATTGCAAGACGCCATTGCAGAATTAAAGACAAACAATTGGAAAATTGTAATGAGCAAAGTTTGTGGACGATATTTCAACTTCAACTTGATCATGGTATGTTGCTAAAGTGAATTGGCACTTGTTGACTAACGAATACCCACAGTAATTCAAGCAAATTAGTGCATCTTTGCTTTCTGACCAAATTATGTAAACAGCCCAGATCCTGTCAGATGTAAACAATGTAGCACTGCTCTCACGTAGTATTTGAATGCAATGATTTGATAGGTGCTTTGGACAGATTGTGTATGACATGATCAAAGATTATTTAGGGAAGATTGGATATATATTTGGGCAGTAAATGAGTGTGTTTTGGCATGTACACAACTTATGATAGTCTTACCTTGATCTGTCAATAATTGTAAACTGTGTGTTTGACAGCTGTCACTGAGTGTCAGTCACAGACAGTGATGTGCTATTGATAGGCCCTATTGCTGTATTTAATAGACCCTCCTAGGCATTAGATTAGTGGCACTTACTCAGATTGTGATTACAACTCTGGTTATTTTTGTGGGATTTATGCTTAAATTGTCTTGTTATTTTATGGTGTTACTTGTTGAAGTAGTTTTTTGTCAGATTGTTAGCTGTCAGATTTCTTTAGTGTTTAGGATCGTTTCCTAGGTTTTTTTTTGCGGTAGAGCATACTAGAGGGAGAATTCTTTCAACATTGTCGCTTGTGAATTTTCTTTTTTGTTGTATTGCCTTTGATTTTTGGGAAATAGAACTTGTGACTTGACTCCAGACATCCTGTTGCTAATTTTGTGTGTTTGAAGTTATTACAGTGTCCAAGCTACATTTGTTCTTATTGGTTACATGGTTTGTTTAGCCTATCTTTATGGTGATATTGATGGTACTTGAGCATTTTTGACCAGCACACAGTTGGGCTAATTGAATTATCTTTGCTGCTGTTAGGTTGTGTGAAGCTTTGATTGTCAAATGCAAAGACTGCACTCCTTCACTCAGTCGTTTGCATCAATTTTAAGTATGCAGTAAATTCAATTTTTGCGGTTGTAGTGATTTGAAATGTAATTTGCTCATCTAGCAATATTTCGATGGGCCAGATTGATTGTTCTGAATGATTTTGTTCTCTGAATTACTGATCGAGTAGTAATTTGCTGTAATGAAAAAGTAATTAGTTGATTTTATGTTTTTTTACGCAAGTTGGCAGTGCAATTTGACTTCACAGAAAGATACATATTTAAGCTAATTAAAAGGTGCGGACTTGCCTTTGAAGTCCTATTTAAGCTAATTAAAAGGTGCGGACTTGCCTTTGAAGTCCTATTTAAGCTAATTAAAAGGTGCGGACTTGCCTTTGAAGTCCTATTTAAGCTAATTAAAAGGTGCGGACTTGCCTTTGAAGTCCAAAAAGGTGCGGACTTGCCTTTGAAGTCCAAAAAGGTGCGGACTTGCCTTTGAAGTCCAAAAAGGTGCGGACTTGCCTTTGAAGTCCAAAAAGGTGCGGACTTGCCTTTGAAGTCCAAAAAGGTGCGGACTTGCCTTTGAAGTCCAACTTAGTTGATGGAAAGGTGCAGACTTGCCTTCGAGTATTCTATAATATCCAAAACTTTGAAAGCTTAAGTGGCGGTGGACTGCCCGGTAGTGTCCAGAATTTTGAAAAAAGTGAAGTGGCGGTGGACTGCCTGGTAGTGTCCAAAATTGTGAACAGTTAAGTGGTGGTGGACTGCCCGATAGTGTCCAAAATTTTGAAAAGTCAAGTGGCGGTGGACTGCCCGATAGTGTCCAAAATTTTGAAAAGTCAAGTGGCGGTGGACTGCCCGATAGTGTCCAAAATTTTGAAAAGTTAAGTGGCGGTGGACTGCCCGATAGTGTCCAAAAGTGGCGGTGGACTGCCCGATAGTGTCCAAAATTTTGAAAAGTCAAGTGGCGGTGGACTGCCCGGTAGTGTCCAAAATTGTGAAAAGTTAAGTGGCGGTGGACTGCTCGATAGTGTCCAAAATTTTGAAAAGTCAAGTGGCTGTGGACTGCCTGGTAGTGTCCAAAATTGTGAAAAGTTAAGTGGCGGTGGACTGCCCGATAGTTTCCAAAAGTGGCGGTGGACTGCCCGATAGTGTCCAAAAGTGGCGGTGGACTGCCCGATAGTGTCTAAAATTTTGAAAAGTTAAGTGGCGGTGGACTGCCCGATAGTGTCCAAAATTTTGGAAGTTAAGTGGCGGTGGACTGCCTGGTAGTGTCCAAACTCTGGAAACTTTAGTGACGGTGGACTTCCCAATTGTATGCAAATTTATCTATGGACATTTGAAAAGTGTTGAACTTCCCTTTGAAGTTGCTATTGCTGGACTGAGTGATTAACAGATGAATGAATTGGTGTAATATTTATTTTGCAACTTCCATGTTTATTTTGGAACATCAAGTTACTCTTCACAACATTTATATTTTGCATTCACAATTTAGGAAAAAGAATACTTTTTTTGCTCTGGAGATTAAGAATGTGCATTAGTTTGGATTGGGACTTCTTAAAACATTACACTTAAAATTATTTTGAATTTATGCTGCTTCCAAGAATTTATGTGTCGCTGCACACCTAGCGGCTGTTAAAATCATTATGATGACTCAAAGCAATGTTGATGTGATGCCAGTGTACAGCACTCGTACTATTTGTGGTACATTCCACCAAGGGGCAGATTTTTTCTCAGATCTTAGTAAAGGCAAACAATGCACATGTAATGCACTTGTTGCACTTTGTAAATTGTCATATCATGCAGGCAACATCAATTCAAATGATTTAGATAACATCTTATATGAAGGCAACAATGTTTACTTGCAAACTTCACACAAAGCTGATGTAAATGGCTACTTGTCATTCAGTGATTTGCCAGATGTGCTGCAAATGCAACAAAGCACATACAACATCAGGACTGCAGGTCAGTCATATTATGGATTGATGGATCAACAGAGTGCAGTGGCTAATAATTTCCACAGCTTAGAAGAAAATATTGTAGCCGCATTTAGTCAAACAGATACCGCTTTGTTAATGTTGGGCTCTTCAGCTATGTGTGTGTTCAGGAAAGGAAATGAAAATTTTTATGTTTTTGACTCGCACAGTCGTGACAATTTAGGCTACATGACACCTAATGGCACAAGTGTTTTGTTACATTTCACTTCCATCGCTCATGTTACATCATATCTGGGTGCATTATCACGCAGTATTTCTCAATGTGTTTTGCCATATGAATTGCAAAGTGTTCATGTGACATTATCAAATTTGCAAAGCGACTTAGCCAATGAACAGAATAATGTGCATTCCCGTCCTGCAAACAGGTCTAGTGAATTACTTCAAGGTTACTTTCATGACCAACTTGAAAAGAATAGATCGCATTCTGCATCATGCAATGTTGACACAGCTGCAAATGTTACTGCAAAGCCTCACAAGAATTCCTGCAGGAAGAAAAGCAAAAGAGGCCTACATGTAAAAATCAAACATGACATCCAAGTCAGTAACAAAAGAGAGAAGGTTAAAAGAAACAAAGAGTACCATAGGCAATATAGAGAAATGAAGAAAAGACAAAGAAATGCTGCATCTTCGGAGGCAATGCATAGGCCTATTCCAACTTCTGATATTGTCAATCACCACACATATGAAAATGTCATTCATTCAATGTCGCCTTCACATATTCAGAATTCTGAACAGCCATTTGTAAATGAGGACGAGATTGTAGGTACACAAACTTGTATGAACATGGAAATTGACAGTTCCACTGATAACCCTGTAAGCCAACATGAAAGAGACATAAGTTCCAGCGCCTTTGTTGCTGACAACAACAATCAGTCGTATTATACGGAAGCTCCTGAGTGCGGCAATGACCGTGTTGATTTACCTGCAGCCATTAACAAGTTTTTGAGGAATGTGAGTGAGGGCCCCAGGTACGTCTGTGCATGTTGTCAACAAATGTGGTTTAAGACAAGTGTGGTGCCTTTATACACTCAAGTCATCTGTATTCCACAACACCTACTACAGTTTTGCTTCACTGATGACATGTTAAACGCAAGTGACCTGTGGTTATGTAATACATGCAAGACCAGTTTGAAGGACAACAGGGTGCCAAAATTGTCAACTGCAAATGGTATGTTTTTCCCGGACAAACCAGCTGTTCTGAAGCTCCATCCCCTTGAAGAACGCCTCATTGCCCCAAGATTGCCGTTTATGCAAATCCGTGAGCTTGGACGTGGGCGACAATTTTCGTTGAATGGCGGTGTTGTAAATGTGCCTAATGTCATTGAAACAACTGTGTGTGCTTTACCGCGCTGCATGAATGAAACTGACACCATTGCTGTAAAGTTGAAAAGACGTTTGCAGTATTCCCATGCTGTATACACAGAAAATGTACGACCTGTTGCAGTGATTTCTGCTCTACATTGGTTAATGCAAAACAGTTCATTATGGCAAAATAGTGGCATCAACATAAATCCTAACTGGCTCAATCAATGGCAACTGTCACTTAACAACTTCAATGCTGAACCTTCTGATGGGCTTCCTCCTGACCAAGTTCCAAATGACAATACTCAACATGTGGAAGAAATTCCAGATGCTTCAACCTCTCAAATGAACAATGCCAGTTATGACAATGGTGATGCTGATACCTTCGATGAAATTGATTTAAGTCACATGCCTGGTACAAACAATACCATGCTAGAAGGCTTGTCAGACAGTGTCCTGAGTATAGCTCCTGGAGAAAATCAACAACCACTTGCTTTGTTTTTAGACACTGATGCAGAATATCTGGCATTTCCTACCATCTATTGTGGTGACAAGCCTGTAAGCAATGATGTGCGGCAAGTACGTGTCCATTACAGTGACATTTGTAAATGGGAGTTGCGTTCTGCAGATCGTAGAGTTGCAAACAGTGTACCAAATATCTTTTTCAAAATGAAGAAAACATCTATAAAGCATGTACTTGACAAAGCCGGATTTGCCATTCGCAGATGCAAAACGCAAGGCCAGATATTCACTGCTCATGATTTGCTCGATGACCAAGTGAGAGAAAATCTTGTGAGGCTTGATGATGGCTACAAAATCTTCAACACATTACGAAATTCCCCAAGTTACATGCAGCGGCGCAAGAAAGATCTTTTCGCGATGATTAGACAATTAGGTCTACCAACATGGTTTGTCTCATTGTCTGCTGCAGATATGCACTGGGTGCCTTTATTAAAGGTCCTGTATGAGTTTAAGCATGGCATTGTGTTGTCAGATGAAGATGTATCAAACCTGACATGGACTGACAAATGTGATCTGGTGCAGAGTGACCCGATAACATGTTCTAGGTTCTTTGATTATCGTCTGCAGCAATTCATGGCTACAGTACTGGGCAAATCTGGCAATGCCCTTGGCAGGATACGTGACACTTTCTACAGAATTGAATTTCAGTTTCGCGGCAGTCCACACTGTCACATGCTTGTATGGGTTGAGGATGCACCTGTGTTTGGGAAAGATGATGATGCAAGCATTGTCAAATTCATTGATGAACATACATCTGTTTCCCTAACAGCTGGAGAAGATGTCATAAATGTCCAGAAACATCAGCATTCACGAACATGTCGCAAAAATGGACATCCTGTCTGTCGCTTTGGCTTCCCTCATTTTCCAATGGAAAAAACCATCATTTTGTCTCCTTTTGATGAATCTCAAGATCTGACCATGCACAAAAACAATTTGCAAAAGATCAAAACTTACCTTGTTGATCTGGGCATGGGTGCTGAAATGCCACTGTCGCAAATGTTGAATGAGTTACAGTTGACACAAACAAGCTACATTGATGCAATACGTTCGTCCTTAAAAGGTCCACAAGTGTTCTTGCAGCGCACCTTGTCGGAAATTAGAGTTAACCCTTACATGGTTAAAGGCGCGTCGGCCTGGCAGGCCAACCAGGATGCCCAATTTTGCCTCGAAGGATTTGCCGTAGCGAGCTATATAGTTGGCTATTTGAACAAAGCTCACAAAGGAATGAGTTCACTCATGGATGAAGCTTGCAAGGAGGCACGTCAGGGAAACAAAACATTGCGTGAGCAGGTCCGTCACATTGGCAATAAGTTCATTAATGCCGTCGAAGTGTCTGCCCAAGAGGCAACATATCTACTTCTGCAAATGCCATTTACCAAAGCATCTCGAGAAGTTGTGTTCATAAACACTTCACCACCTGATCAGCGAGTATTTGTCCTGAAGACCAAAGAACAACTAGAACAAATGCCTCCAAGTTCCGAAGATGTTGAAGCCACCACTATTCTGAAATGTTACAGCAGGCGTCCTGCAGCACTGTCCTCCATGTGTCTTGCTGACTTTGCCTCATTGATACTGGTTACATTTCCAGCTGACATGCCACTTCCAGCTCGTTTTCAATGCTTGAATGATGATACCGTTGTGGAAACCACAAATGCTGACATTGATGGACCAAAGTGTGTGACTCTCTCCAACGGCATTGTGTTTCGTTATCGTAAAAACCCTAGAGTCATCCGGTTTGTCAAGTACAATGTCGATGTAGACCCAGATAACTTCTATCGGGAACAAATAATGTTGTACAAACCATGGCGAAATGAAAACATTGATCTTTTGGCAGGATATTCCTCATACATGGCGCACTATCTCGACAACCAAAATGACATAAATGACATTGCCAAGAAATATCAACATCTGCCAGAGTCTGTTGAAGCTGCCATTGCATCAGCGTGTGAATTTGAACGTGACGACATTGCTCCAAATGCCCAACACATGGATGCTGAAGATATGTCAGTTGAACCTACTACAAGCGACACTTATGCATTCTATGTACCAAATGCAAATTCCTCACACAGTGAATATGACTTAGGTTCAGACTTTGGCCTACCACCTCTGAGCACTGAACAGATTCTGTTGCCAAATCGCATTGCAAATGCTGAATTCCATCAAGAAATCAGAAATCTAAATCGTGAACAATTTCAATTCTTCTATCATGTCATGAATTGGATAAAAACACGTACACAGCCATTGCGTGTATTCCTTTCTGGTCCTGGAGGTGTTGGAAAAAGCGTAACAGTTAAAGTGTTATACCAAGGCCTGATCAGATGGTATGGCAGAGAAGCAGGTTCTGATCCTGAAGCAACAACAGTTATGATATGTGCACCAACAGGCAAAGCTGCGTTTTTGGTAAATGGCTCTACCTTGCATTCTGCATTTCGCATTCCACCCAATCGCAATGCCACTTACCAATCTCTCAGTGCAGACACCCTGAATACCTTGCGCGTCAAGTACAGCAATCTCAATGTTTTAATGATAGATGAAGTTTCTATGGTTGGCTCCAGAATGCTCAATATTATAAATTGTCGATTGCAAGAGATCAAAAACAACAATGAATTGTTCGGTGGCATTCATGTTATCATGATTGGCGATCTCTTTCAATTACAACCAGTGATGGATCGCTGGATCTTCCAAGATGCCAATACCACATATGGAAGTCTTGCAACCAACATTTGGCGTGAGCATTTCACAATGTATGAATTAGTCACCATCATGCGTCAGAGGGATGACAGAACTTTCGCACAACTGCTCAATAGGTTGCGAGAAGCAAAACATACCCAACAAGACATAGCAACCTTGCAATCCAAAGTGCTTCCACCCAACTCTGTTACTGACCATGCCATCCCACATCTCTTTCCAACAAATGCCCTTGTTGACAATTTTAACGACACAGTCTACCAAAATGCCACCACTGAAAAGGCCGTCATCAAAGCCAAAGATGTAGTGCATGGTGATTTCAGCAATGCTGTGAAAGAAACAACATTAGCACGCCTGCCAGATTGCTCTTCGGCAACAGGCAACATTCCCAGATATCTCCATGTTGCAATTGGCTTGAGATACGATATCACATCCAACATACTTTTGGAAGATGGTTTGGTGAACGGAACATCATGCTTGGTCAAACATTTGACGTATTTGACACCCACACCATTACCAAGTATCATATGGGTTGCATTTGAAGTAGAACGTATAGGTCAATCGACACGCAATAAGTATCGTAATTATTACACAAACTCCATAGAACCCACTTGGACTCCAATATTTGCAACCACAATCCATTTCTCCTTTGGCCGTGATGCAAAACGCATTTCCCGTACACAATTTCCATTACGTGCAGCAACAGCAAAAACAATACACAAAGCACAAGGAGCTACCATGGAACGTGTAGTCGTTCAATTCAGCGAACGCAAAAACAATCACTCTCATTATGTTGCACTCGGTCGCGTTACAAATATTAACAATCTCCAAATCCTATCCCTGAATGCACACAAAATCAGTGTCGATGAAAAAGTAGTAGAAGAAATGCAACGTATGCGTACATCAGCACAACTGCAATTCACATTTACACCTTTGTTTCACTTGCCATCAAACACTTTCTGTGTGACATTTCACAATGTGCGTTCCCTTCACAATCATATCCAGGATGTGAAATATGATCACAATTTAACTTCCTCTCAAGTTCTAGCACTTGCTGAATCTCGTCTCCAGGAAACAGATCCCAACAATGCATTTCATTTGCCATCCTATAACATGACAAGATGCGATGCTCCGTCTGTGTCAGGACGCCCACATCATGGCCTTGTCACATATGCGAAGAACCATTTGCATACCACTCCAATAACAACTTATTCCACTACATCATTTGAAAGTATGTCCATGTGCCTGAATGATGTCAACATTGCTTTGTACGTATGCTACAAACAACCGTCAACGTCTCTATCAGCCCTGCAAGCCCATTTCACAACAGCTGTTCTCAATCACCTGTCAAACAGCCACTTCATCATTATTGGTGACTTCAACCTGCCGCTTGGAACAACACAGTATGAAACATTTACCTCATGGCTAGCTGCAAAGGTCCCATGTATCCAATTTGTCTCTGGTGCCACAACTGACTACGGATCTTGTCTTGACTTGGTCTACTCCAATATTCCAAATATTAATGTTGCAATCCTTGAAAGTATGTGGTCAGATCACAAACCTGTATCAGTACAATTATGTACATAGTCTGCCAATATCCACATATTAAACTGAACATACTCTCAATAACAAACTATCTTTACAAAATTTCACTTCTCATTTCAGACCTCATTCCACGCGGCAACAACATGAAACTACAAGGAAATGCAACTCTGATGTTGTCTCCGCAGTTTCAATATGCCTACATACCACAACAGTGACAATTTCCCAGCCCTTCCAATTGACTAACCTCCACAACTTCAATACACAGGGTAAGTATCAAGGCCGTACAGCAACATTTTGAGCTTCGCTTAATATCCCGTAACATCTCTGGCAACAACGTCACTTGAGTTCACAGGAAACCTTTTCAAAGTCACTGCCACAATCTAGTACATATGACTTTATGTCTGCCACAAAGGCTGCGATTACAGTGTACACATGTATATTGTCTAAATATGGTTTACATAAATATCACCATATCATTGTGATTGCAATTTTTTAGCATAACACAATTCCTCCCATTATGGCATGTTTCAGAAAAGATTTCAAAAACACTTGCCAATGGGATTTCACACGCCATCACATATCTATCACTCCATTTTGTCTTAAAATTGGTTATCCTCTTTTTCACCCTTTCCAGATGCTTGCCGAAGCGCACTGCGGAAAAGCTATCAATCATTTGTCATAAACTGATCCTGCCTCACAACTTCGCAATAAATGTAAGTACTCTGAAGAAATCCCCTTCCACAGATATTGATCTTCCAATCAATCCTTTAAAGTAGCTAACTTATTTATGTTAACATTCATATATTCAACTTTTGCACCTTCCAAATTTCACTCTACCCTTCTGCAATAATCACATCTCACAATACCCCAGTCACCACGTGTGTGCAACCTACTCCAGTAACTTTAGAACCTTATCTTTCACATTTCATTGGTATTACACTGCAATTACATGTTTCTGTAATTGCTCAATGTAAATCATTTGCACGATAACTCTTTGTAACTTCATTATGTATTTTCTGAGAACTTTACGTGCATTAATACATAAACAATCCCAATGAAATGCCATTTACACACCCTATTAATTTTTCCCAACTTGTCATTTCAGAAATTCTCAATTTTCCATTCCGTTGCAACGATTCACCATGCATCAACCATCGATTCTTCATTTGAACATCATAGTATAACAGCCCGCACACCCATGGATCTACATTCATCTGACTCATGACAATTACATCTCTTCAACTCGCAGCCCCTTCCACATAAACCTTAATGTGGACCCATTGTCAAGGCGTAATTACTGAACTCTTCATCATACAGTTATTGCTAACACATTGCTCACATCACACTGTGTCATTTCACCAATACTAAGTAATTCCAACACTTGCAACTGTCACCTCTCTTACTTTGTAATTCAACTAAAGATATTAAAATTTTGAAATATATATGTTGCCTCTTTCTTCTATCACCATGAAGTTATCATTCCCCATCATAGCATGCACTTATGTACTAGTGCCCAAAAACAGGAATACTTCCAATTGTAATCTCCAGCACTTCAATCAAACTGCCAAGCACATCACTTGCTCACTGGTTAGGGCAAGGACCTTAATTTCAGTAGTTCGGTTTTGAATCCGCGGATTCTTGTATAGTAATATGAAGCAGCTCCTGTAGTCCGAAATTATATTATCCAATGATATCTGAGGAAAATCAAAGAAATTTCAGAGAAAAAAGGGGCGATAATCTCAGAAATGTCATGATTAACTCAGAATTTTTGTAAGATTCTTTTTCAGTATAAAACTAATAAATAAAACATTCAAATTCCTTAAGTTGTTCGTTGACTTCATCATATGGAAGGAGCTTTATTTCGGAGACCAAAAATTTACAAGTAATGTGCCAAACCAGATTAGATGTGGAAACACCATTAGGGGTCATTTTCAAATTTCGGGACAATTTGTGTCACTCTAACTCCCTGACATTAATTTGAATGCGATTAATATCTGAAGCATCACTCTGCATCTGTTATTCATATTTCTATTTAGAACCACTGCATTTGGAACAAAAAGTCATTCATTAGACCTTTTCTTTGTGCATTATGTCCAGTAATCCGGGCAAAATCAATGGTTTTTCCCTGTCACTGGACCTGACATGACAAAATCAAGTGTTGATTTTTCTCCTAATGTACCATTATATTCAAAGTTTCTTTGCACGATTCATGAAAATATAGACTTGAATTTATATCTAGTTCACATACAATATTTTCTTGGTCTTATTTCATTGATTAAATTGAAACAATAGATGTGTCACTAATTTATGTCAATATTTTTGTCCACTCCGTTACTTGCCATAGCTTGGTTCTTTATTGTTTTTTATGAGCTATTTTCACTGAATATCAGACGCATTTGCGCCATAGTACCACTGCCTTGCAGACTTCATAAAACATGCATTCAATAAATTAAGACATAATATTCATAGAAAACTTTTTTGGTCTCACCAAAATGTCCACTCCGTTTCCTTCATTTCCAAGCTTACCAATGATAGTTTTAAAGAGTGATTTCATGTATATATTGCTGAGGGTGACAGCTTTTAATAGTCTGCAATTATTTGATCTAATCTGCAAAATAAAAAGCAGTATTGAGCGAAAACCAAAAAATCATTCCACTACGTTACTGTCCACTCCGTTACCAGATCATGAGCAAGAAATCGAAATTTGGACCAAAAAGCTACTGATATGAGATGAAGTACTTCTAAAAATAATAGTTACATCAATCTTTTATTGTTTTTCCTTTTGTTGTTGTTCCTACAGTTGGTTTTTTACATCAAAATTCCACTCCATTACCACATTGTCCCCTCCGTTACAGGACATTTTTGCTAGCCTATACCCTTTGTCCCGAAATGTGAGAATGGCCCTTAGACATTTTTCCACAATCGTTCAATCATGTTTTTTTACAACTTGTTGGCACTATGTCAATAGTTCACTCCACATTAAAATCACCAGTGTCGTTTTCACCCTACTGACAGTTGAAACCACAAAAAATTTCATTCATACTGTAAATACGACTGTCTTCTACCGTATGAAAACAGCAATCTTTTAAAAGCAGTGCGTCTTTAAAAAAAAGAAAATCACTAACAAGAGCAAGAAGCTCACAGCATGATAATACTTATTACAGATTATCTCTGGATTACATCACGCTGTTATGCAATGATCAGTAGGAGAATAAAAACTTTTGCTGGATGTTGTCTAATAATTAACGCGAAAGTGTTCTCATGATCCACTTGCCCTTTGCTTTGCATAAGCCAAACAGCTGAACATAAACCTCCTTTTTCCCCCAGGTTAAAAACTCTTGATGATTTGGGACCATTCAGTATGGTATCCCATTGCCAGCTTCTTGGCAACTATCTCCACTCAATAAATCAAAGTTTCAATAGAATTTAGATCAAACCGTCTGGTCGCTGTGATACCTTTGCACAAACAATCTATCACACTGTGTTCTGTTTGCTCTATGCGAAGCGACCTAGTTAATCATAAAAATTAAATTTTAGGCAAGAAACCAGTGTAATTACAATATAACATAGCCAGTATGCTGTATTTATGTATTAGACATCTTGATGTGAAATTTCAAACTTTAAATATTTAACAATCAAAAGATTTGGTGATTCCAGTAAAAAATGCACTAAAATTTACTAAAACTGCCTTATCTCCCAAAAAACGTAACTGATTGATTCCGAAATTTTCATGTGCATTACTTGTACTTAAGACAGCATACTGGCTATAATGCAAAGTTTGTTGTTTGCTAGATATATGAGAACTAGCAAAATGTAAACAAAAAAATCCTTAATCAGGTCACTTGGTTGGTACACATTGATTATGGCGGTTTGCAGATTAACAGTTTCAAAATCAGCTGTTAACTTGGTCAAATGATGTCACCGGCTTAAAAATGTTTTGTGTCAGTTACGGTAGATCAGCTGATTCAGTGCTTATCATATCTAGCAACATAGGTGACAATAAACAAACTACGCCAATTAAAATATTTCTTCAGGTACTTCATCAAATAAGAAGCTAGTTTGCAAATTGAAAATCAGAAAATTAATTTTTCCTGAGGACCAGTGGACCGCCAATCTGTAAAGAGCTCTAAATATATCTTTACTCCTTTTCCTTATTTGCAGGGCTGCGTCAGTGAATACTACTTTGAAGGAAAAGCAATGGAAACTTTCATGAAAGTTTACGGCATCATCTGGTTCTTTTTCATCTACGCCATCCCTTGCTGCTTATTCGTTGGTTTATACGGGAGAATTCTTTACGAGGTCCGACGAAGGAGGAGAGAAAGTCAAACCGTCATCAGAGTCGTGGATAAAATGAACGCCCAACTAACTAGAACGTTCTTCATTGTGACTGTGGCATTTGCGTTGACTTTGGGCTGGGATTCTTGGTATTATTTGCTGGGATATCTTCAGGTTGTTGATTACAGCTTCAACTCGCCCATGCAGATCATGGGAGTGCTGTTCTCTGTGATAAACTCTTGCCTCAATCCTGTTGTGTACTTGATTACTATGCCAATGTTTCGCTCCAGTTTCAAAAAGACACTGACATGTTGCTCAGTCAGAAAAATCCAACTAAATCACAAGAAAAAGGATTTGAAACCAAAGAGCAGCATCAACAACATTAACGAGAACATTGCGTTCACCAATCCTGCATTTGTCATAGGAATAGGAAATGCAGACTGGTGTAGCCAAGAACTACTGGAAAATGAAGAAAACAATAATCCAAGAGCTGTTTATGCAGCAGACAACATGGTCCATCTAGAAATAGCATCATGTCCAGCCCCTGACAAAAACATTTACTTGACACCAATTTAATAACAATCTGCCACTGTCAACAATAATCATGAGAGTACAAATATGATCATGATAACGAAAATACAAGAGGAAAAAACGCCAGCGTCCATTATTTTTGGCTTCTAATTGATGATAAAAGAGAAAGAGGTTAATTTAACCAAGTTCTGTATCTCAGATCAGTGGCGAAAGCTCGTCTCATGCATAGGTCTCGTGTCTTTTCACCTGAACATTGCCCTCTTCCAAGTTTTTGAGGATACTCAATTCTTAGCAACAGCACATTAACAATACATCTCCATGAATTTGAGAATCGAAGAAGCCCTTTTGTTTGTAACATAATACAGCAACAATTTGCAGCCATGGCAATGATGGCATCTATGAATTCACCAATAAAAAGAGCCCGTCAAGTTCATGATAACAGACTAACCTGTGAAATTTTTTTCAGCAAAAGCCAAAAGGATCATCTATAAATTCACAAACCAGACAAGCCCTTTCGTCCGATAATTAAATGCTGAAGGAGACGGCAATATGCTAGTTTTCAGCCACATTATCATCTGTAGATTCCCCTATAAGACATATCACATTTGGTATGATGACTGGTAACTTTAAGCCAAAATGCTCATTTGTAAATTCATCAATAACACCAGCCATTTTTTTTATGACAATCACATGCCATGCACAATGGCAGTCTGATAATTCTTAGACAAAGATCATCTGTAAATTCATCAACAAGACAAGCCATTTCGTTCGATGATAATCGCCTGCCATACAAGATGGCAGTTTGATAATTTGTAGCCTAAGATAATCTGTAAATTCACTAACAAGACAAGCCATTTCTTTAAATGATAATCACATGCCACACAAGAAGGCAGTTTTAAGAATTTTTAACATTAGGATCAGTAATTCACCAATTAGACAAGCCCATACCTTTGACGATCACATGCCATAGAGGATGGCAATCTGATAATTTGTAGCCTAAGACCATCTGTAAATTCACCGACAGGACAAGCCATTTCATTTGATGATAATCATATGCCTTACAAGATGGCAGCTTGATAATTTGTAGCCCAGGATAATCTGTAGAATCACCAACAAGACAAGCCATTTCTTTAAATGATAATCACATGCCATGCAAGATGGCAGTTTGACAATGTGTAGCCCAGGATAGTCTGTAGATTCACCAACAAGACAAGCCATTTATTTTGATGAAAATCACATGCCATACAAGATGGCAGTTTGACAATTCGTAGACAAAGATCATCTGTGAATTCACTAGCAATGCAAAGCAAGTCGTTTTATGATAATCGCATGCCATGAATGGCAGTCTGATAATTTGTGGCCCAAGATCATCTGTAAATTCACCGACAAAACAAGCAATTTCTTTTGATGCCATACAAAGGGTCAGTTTGATTATTTGTAGCCCAAGATCATCTGTAAATTCAACAACAGGACGAGCCAAATTCACTGATGATAATCACATGCCACACAAGACGACAGTTTGATAATTTGTAGCCTAAGATAATCTGTAAATTCACCAACAAGACAAGCCATTTATTTAAATGATAATCATCCAAGATGGCAGTTTGATAATTTGTGGCCCACAATAATCTATAGATTCACCAACAAGACAAGCCATTTATTTTGATTAAAATCACATGCCATACAAGATGGCAGTTTGATCATTTGTAGCCCAAGATAATCTGTAAATTCACCAACAAGACCAGCCATATCTTAATAATAATAATAATAATAAATTTATTTTGTAAAGCGTAGAATCCAAAAACCTGCTCAAAACGCTATACAATGAGATTGTAAAAATATAAATGTAAAATGTAAAAGTCATTGAAGTCCGTAAAATCTAAAAATATCACAAATTAAAAATTCAATAAAATACTGCACAGAGGCTAGTGACTAGTTGTATGACGCTTTGAAAAGGAGTGTCTTTAGTTGGCTTTTAAAGCGATCGACAGACAGTTCACTTCTAATTTCTTGAGGAAGTTCATTCCACAGCCGTGGGCCTACTACACTGAAAGCTCTGGCCTGGACTAAAGATGAAGAAGTGTAAGGCACTTTCAAGAGTTTGTGACTAGCAGAGCGGAGGCTACGTGTTGGAACATGTTCGATGATGATGTTCTGGATGTAAATGGGTGCATGATGATGAAGAGCTTTGAAAACCATCAGAAGCACTTTATATACAATCTGCTTCTCGACAGGAAGCCAGTGAAGCTCTTTTAGGACTGGTGTAATGTGAGAATACTTAGGCGTTCCTGTCAGAATTCTAGCAGCAGTATTCTGCACACGCTGAAGGCGGCTGATTAGTGTGTTTGGCAACCCTATGAGCAGGGAATTGCAATAGTCGAGCTTTGATGTAACGAATGCATGGACAATACATTCCAGCGTAGAGCGGTCAAGGTATTTTTTCAATTTACTGATGTTCCCCAGTTGCAAATATGAGCCACGACATATATTGCTAATGAAGTCTTCCATAGAAGCAAATTTGTCAATGATCACACCTAGGTTTCGCACAGATGTTGATGGTGAAATACTCTCCTCTCCAATAACCAGAGGGATAGGTGATATTCTTTTTGACATATGCTTGCTTGATATCACAAGAAACTCAGTCTTGTCCTCGTTCATCTTCAAATGAAACTTGCACATCCATTTTTGCACCAAAGAAACACACCGGGCAATTTCATTTGTTGCAGAGTTGATTTCATCCGGCTTCACACTCAAATATAATGACGAATCATCGGCATATATATGGTAGTGAGGGGAAAGTTGACGTAGCATGCAGAGGTGGCGGAACGCTTCGAAAAGTGGGGGGGCACCGGGCTCCGGGGCACCTTGTCTACGGTAATTTCAAGGAGAAAAAGGGGGCATTTTATGTATTTTTGGGCCCAAAAGTGGGGGGGCACGTGCCCCCAGTGCCCCCCCAGCTCCGCCGCCCCTGGTAGCATGCGACCCAGTGATGAAGTATAGACATTAAATAGTATCGGTCCAAGGACCGAACCTTGGGGGACTCCACATGCTAGCTCCTTAATATCCGAGTAGGTCCCCTTTATGTTGATCTTCTGCTGCCTGCCAATTAAATAGCTTCTAAACCACTGTAGTACTTAAATGATAATCACAAGCCATACAAGATGGTAGTTTGACAATTTGTAGCCCAAGATAATCTGTAGATTCAACAAGACAAGCCATTTATTTTTTATTAAAATCACATGCCATACAAGATGGCAGTTTGATCATTTGTAGCCCAAGATAATCTGTAGATTCATCAACAAGACAAGCCATTTATTGCGATTAAAATCACATGCCATGCAAGATGGCAGTTTGATCATTTGTAGCCCAAGACAATCTGTAGATTCACCAACAAGACAAGCCATTTCTTTAAATGATAATCACATGCCATACAAGATGGCAGTTTGACCATTTGTAGCCCAAGATAATCTGTAGATTCACCAACAAGACAAGCCATTTATTTTGATTAAAATCACATGCCATACAAGATGGCAGTTTGGTTATTTGTAGCCTAAGATAATCTGTAAATTCACCAACAAGACTAGCCATTTCTTTAAATGATAATCACATGCCATACAAGATGGTAGTTTGACAATTTGTAGCCCAGGATAATCTGTAGAATCACCAACAAGACAAGCCATTTCTTTAAATGATAATCACATGCCATGCAAGATGGCAGTTTGACAATTGTGTAGCCCAGGATGGTCTGTAGATTCACCAACAAGACAAGCCATTTATTTTTATTAAAATCACATGCCATACAAGATTGCAGTTTGATCATTTGTAGCCCAAGATAATCTGTAGATTCACCAACAAGACAAGCCATTTATTGCGATTAAAATCACATGCCATACAAGATGGCAGTTTGGTTATTGGTAGCCTAAGATAATCTGTAAATTCACCAACAAGACTAGCCATTTCTTTAAATGATAATCACATGCCATACAAGATGGTAGTTTGACAATTTGTAGCCCAGGATAATCTGTAGAATCACCAACAAGACAAGCCATTTCTTTAAATGATAATCACATGCCATGCAAGATGGCAGTTTGACAATGTGTAGCCCAGGATAGTCTGTAGATTCACCAACAAGACAAGCCATTTATTTTGATTAAAATCACATGCCATACAAGATGGCAGTTCGATCATTTGTAGCCCATGATAATCTGTAGATTCACCAACAAGACAAGCCATCTATTTTGATTACAATCACACGCCATACAAAATGGCAGTTTGATAATTTGTAGCCCAAGATAATCTGTAGATTCACCAACAAGACAAGCCATTTATCTTGATTAAAATCACATGCCATACAAGATGGCAGTTCGATCATTTGTAGCCTATGATAATCTGTAGATTCACCAACAAGACAAGCCATTTATTTTGATTAAAATCACACGCCATAGAAAATGGCAGTTTGATAATTTGTAGCCCAAGATAATCTGTAGATTCACCAACAAGACAAGCCATTTCTTTAAATGATAATCACATGCCATACAAGATGGTAGTTTGACAATTTGTAGCCCAGGATAATCTGTAGATTCACCAACAAGACAAGCCATTTATTTTGATTCAAATCACACGCCATACAAAATGGCAGTTTGATAATTTGTAGCCCAAGATAATCTGTAGATTCACCAACAAGACAAGGCATTTATCTTGATTAAAATCACAAGCCATACAAGATGGCAGTTCGATCATTTGTAGCCCATGACAATCTGTAGATTCACCAACAAGACAAGCAATTTATTTTGATTAAAATCACATGCCATACAAGATGGTAGTTTGACAATTTGTAGCCCAGGATAATCTGTAGATTCACCAACAAGACAAGCCATGTATTGCGATTAAAATCACATACCATACAAGATGGCAGTTTGGTTATTTGTAGCCTAAGATAATCTGTAAATTCTCCAACAAGACTAGCCATTTCTTTAAATGATAATCACATGCCATACAAGATGGTAGTTTGACAATTTGTAGCTCATGATAATCTGTAGATTCACCAACAAGACAAGCCATTTTTGATTAAAATCACACGCCATACAAAATGGCAGTTTGATAATTTGTAGCCCAAGATAATCTGTAGATTCACCAACAAGACAAGCCATTTATCTTGATTAAAATCACATGCCATACAAAATGGCAGTTTGATAATTTGTGGCCCAGTATAATCTATAGATTCACCAACAAGACAAGCCATTTATCTTGAAAATCACATGCCATACAAGATGGCAGTTCGATCATTTGTAGCCCATGATAATCTGTAGATTCACCAACAAGACAAGCCATTTATCTTGATTAAAATCACACGCCATACAAAATGGCAGTTTGATAATTTGTAGCCCAAGATAATCTGTAGATTCAACAAGACAAGCCACTTATTTTGATTAAAATCACATGCCATACAAGATGGCAGTTTGGTCATTTGTAGGCTTGTAGCCTAAGATAATTTGTAAATTTACCAACAAGACAAGCCATTTCTTTGAATGATAATCACATGCCATACAAGATGGCAGTTTGACAATGTGTAGCCCAAGATCATCTGTAAATTGCCTAACAGGAGATGCCATATCGTCTGATGATAATCACAAGTTACAAGTTTGCAGATTTGTTATTTGTAGCCAAAGATCATCTGTAAATTCACCTAAAAGACAAGCCATTTTCTTTGATGATAATCACCATTCATACAAGATGGTAGTCTGATAATTCGTAGACGAAGATCATCTGTAAATTCACCAATACAAGCCCTTTCATTTGATGATAATCACCATTCATACAAGATGGCATCTTTATAATTTGCAACCCAAGATAACCTATGAATTAATCAACAATGCATTTCGTTTCAATGATGATAA
Organism: Platynereis dumerilii; assembly: GCA_026936325.1. NCBI lineage: Eukaryota > Metazoa > Annelida > Polychaeta > Phyllodocida > Nereididae > Platynereis > Platynereis dumerilii. Next base: position 17,862,872 of record JAPTHN010000011.1, read on the forward strand.
TCACGTCATAAAAGATGGCAATTTGATAATTTGTATTCCAAAACCATATCTGTAAATTCACAGACAAGACAATTTTGTTTGATGAAAATCACATGCCACACAAGATGACAGTTTCATAATTTGTAGGCTAAGACCATCAGAAAAATTCACCAATAAAACAAGCCCTTCTGCTTGATGATAATAACATGCCAAAAGAGATGGCAGTTTGGTCGTTTCTAGGCTTAATAACCCACCAGATAACTATAAACAATCAACTGCAGCACCAGGTAGACAGTAATAGCCAATTTTTGTCAGACAAAACTAGTCATTCAGTAAAGCCACTCAGTTTCATGGCAATAATCACATGCGTTAGACAGCAGGACAATTTCAGTCTTATGATTATCAGTATATTCACCAATAACATTGACTGATGATAATCACATGCGATAAGAGGAAATTTGGATGATGATCACTCTGTGCAACAGGCCACATAAAATCCTATCTTATATTTTTGTTGTTTCCCAACACATTCTTTTTCTATGCACATCCTCAAATCGCCATCAATTCATGCGTCCTTACGCCAATCTTCCTCTTTCCACCACTTCTAAGGATTTTTTACTTTACACCCGTATCTTTTACGGCTACGACCGTAACCGTACATTGTCCCACTAACCTATATCTCCCCCCTACGTGGGGACACTGTCCACCTGCTACCTGTTTTCCCCCAGAGGGCCCCACCCATCTCATCCACAACACGACGCCACCTACAATCACTCCTTTCATGAAATTCTCACTCAAGCTCCCCTGCTCATCCAAATCCCACCTGCCAATTAACTCCACTGCCAATTGACAGGTCTATCGCCCTACCAATCTTGCCTGCCTCATTATAAATAGCTCTGCACCCCTCAAGTGCTATTGCCCAATTACTTCCATTAAACTGTCAATTCCTTCTCTTTTATATTGTCCTTACAAATTAATATAACCCATCTTTCTGCTTAGGCTAATTAACATGAACATCTTACACTCTATTTTTTTCAGCAACTCTCAACCTTCCTCCATTATAGATCTATGCCATCACTGCTCTTCTCCTGCTTATCATTTAGATACCTTAGTTACTTTTCGTAAAATCCAACAACATGACCTATATCTAGACCATCTTCTTTGAACCAGTAATATCTCCTCGATTCATCATTATTTTGCATTCTTTCCCTTGCTGCTGACTCCATTCCTTCGTCAATTTATACTTCCATTTCGTCTGCTTTGTTTTGATCCAGAGGATCCACATATTCCCGCTGGCACATGTCCGCTCGCCATACCAGAGTCAAATAACTACTGTAGGGTATTGTGATTTCAATCACCCTGCACATGTCTGTCTGTCATGTTTTAGTAGGATTAGGCCTACAGCCTTGATAAACATGTCTTAATACTGCCCATTCAATTGCATTGAGTAATTTATTACACTGCCTCATTGCTATTGAAGTGTCAACTTCCAAGTGTCATGCTCAAGTGCAATTCAGCCTGCAGATAGGCATACATCTGTCAATGCAAGTAATACATTTCATAGGCCTAAACCTCTCTACTTCCTCAATCAGTTATCTGTCATCTCAGTACTAATTTCTCACTTTTCACAATTTCTTTTTTTTTTTTTCTACTTCAATACCAATCAGGTTTCATGAATTTCTTTCATTGTGACACGTGAATGGCAGCATTTGAAGCAAAGATGGCTTTGGGACAAGAAATCACATGCTATTCTCTCTTCATCCGTATCAATTGCTGCATCAATTCCCAAATGGCTCAGGGCCCAAATCACGTATCTGTATGACACCCACAGATTCCCACTTACATCACAGTCTCTGACTTTTTAACTTGCGACATTTATAAAGTGCACCCCAAATACTGTCGGCTACATCATTTTACAGCTCAAACATTTCGCTACAGTCATGCTACCCAATTCCAAAATGATTTCTTACCCAGCATTTTTTTTTTCCCATCTCTAAACCATCTTCGCTCCAAAGTTATGCAAGTGTGTGATACCTGTAGCAGTAGTACGTACCTCTCTCTGACTGCCATTTATCACGGGTAAATTCTAGTATTATATATTCAAACGCAGCCTTCGGTATTTAAATTTTATTTGCATGGCATGTATAGTTTTGAATTGTTTCCACAGGACAAGGACATTCCTTGATATAAATTCCAGATGTTTTCCATTTTCACGGTTCTAACAGACAAAAGATAAATTAGTTATTTTGAGGCGGGAATGACATTTTCAAAATAAGAAAGAAACAGTAGAGTGTTGCTGCGCCACACATAGCCCCTGTTAAGCCAGAGGGGATGCTGTCCCGGCCTCCTCTCTTTGTGTGGACCATCATATCTTCTTTAGCCTGAAAATAAAGAGACACAGATGACATTTGATTTGAGAGCTAAAAACTCAATACTAGTGCCCAAAAAATGACTGCAACACCAAAAACTTCATAACAAATTGACCATATAAAGATTCTGATTATATACATCAACATAACAGTATTAACACAGCTATATTTTCTGCAAAGAATCATTGTAATTAATAAGACTTTACAAATCCCCTATATGCACTGTTATGCACAGTTGCTGCATTCGAGCTGGGTCCCAGAACCAGACAGGAAATTTTACATGGCATATATAGGAGTGGTGTACCTTCATTTTGGCCATGGCACAGTGATTAACTTCATTACTTCAAGAAAGTTTAGACATACACAAAGTCACGAACACAATACAGACACGGCCTCCACAGGGCTCACTTACCGCAAATTCAGTCTGCAAAAATCTCACTCTGTCGTAACCCTCAGCTGCGGGACAAACTCCTCTGCTTGATCCTTCACTGTAGGACTGTTTCATGGAAACTGTGAGCCGTTGCTGTCCTGTCGAAATGTTTCTGGTCGCCAGCCGAGGGGCCAGCTTCGTTACGGCCTGAAAGAACGATTTACAATATACTATAGGCCTATACAATACCATATAATTATCATGGTATACATATAAACTTTCATTGACAATCTCATATCATAGAAACTTTAATTGCCAACTTCATATCGATCACAGATACATGTGTCATCAAACTAAATTTACAAGTATAAGAACAAAATTGTGATTTTATCAGCTTTTATCCTACTAGTATTGCAGCAACTACTAGGTTAGCTAATGTAATGGCTAAAATACATACAAGTTTATGTAGGCCTACTTCCCGAGTGACCAATAGTAAAGACTTAGTTTATAAGATAAAGTCAACTTCATTATAGGACTGAAATACAATGACATAAAAAATACACGGCTTCAGTCCAATTAGCATTACCTGAGTTCAACAACCTGAAACAGTGACTGCATTCAGTCTGTTTCAGACCTCCATTTTCAACCAGCATTCAGTCATGCACACCATTCAGTTCTCTCATTGTTATCTGAGGGGCACAATGTCCCAATATCAAGTATAATTATGTTCACAGTTATTCATACAAAAGAAACAATGAAGTTTAATCCATATTTACCCTCAAATTGTTCATTTCTGGACAAGTTTTGTTTCACCTTCCAACAAAACCACCTTCGGCCAATGCAAAGGTCACGACCGAAATAATCGCTAGAGGTCGCCCGGGAAAAACATGCGCCACCTGGTGTATTGTAGTAGAACTGTGCTAATTGCAAAAGCGATTAATTAATAGGAGGCTGGGGCAGATCAAATGAAAATGACACGGTTGAAGGGAGGAGGGGGATGGGTTTGGTCAGAAAAAAATTATGAAAACGACCAAAAAAAAAAAAGCCCTACAAATAATGACCGGCAAGATACGACATTTTATTTATTTATACTCAGATTAGCAAAATATTATGATATTAGCAGATAGGCCTAATCAAAAACATGTACATTCATATTTAAAAATATATATATAATCATCATTGAAAAATATATTTTTCCAAAGTCTGGACTTTTAATATTCGCGCAGCGAAACGGCCGAAGCCCCGTTTCGCGAAGCGAAATTTAGCACAAGAAAGGTTTCAAAAATCTGTGCAGTGATGGTCTCAACATCAATGGTCGACAGCAGGAAATTAAGTCAAGTGGGACCAGCTTCTCATCAATGATTCAGTTTCGAATTTAACAAAACATGACATATTCATATTCAAAAGTGTCTTAAAAATTCAATTTTCTCCATTAATATTCCCTGTTTCTTTTATTTTAATGAAATACTTCATTATAAGCCTTGACAAGCTAAATTAAATTATTAACATGTGATTCATTTCATTTCAAAACAGACAACAAGAAAACATAACAAAATTAAGGTTACATAATCTTTGTCAACTGATGATTATGTAACAGTGAGCAATTAATCTACATGCAGATCATGTTATTGTTTTTGTTATCACTATTATGTAACATCAACAAGCTAGCATAGACTTTAATTTGGCAGCTTTCAGTGTAGTCTTCCTTTTTACTGTTTAGCTGATTATCTATCAATTCTATTCATTCTTAATCCTATTTATTATTATTTACTTACGTTGGGTAAGGGTGGTTAAGTCAAGATGGCGTCCACATCCTCCCTCTCCAGAATAGATTCCCGCGGTTTCATTACGTCATTCATTACATCATTACGATCGGTCCAATTAGGGGACCTCGGCGCCCTGGTTCATTGGACCAGATCGGGCCCTGTAAATACTGGGTCTTCCCGCTCAATTCCCTCACTCACTCGTTTCATCTCATAAAACCATAAGTCCTAAAAAAACTTTTTAAGAGCTGCGCGAATTTCATGGCTGTGCCATTTGCATATTATAAATAATAACCGCACGTACATCATGATATAGTGGAAACAAACATCTTTTTGCAGGCAGATAGAATATTATTTTCATATATATAATATTAATTCTAACACTTCATTATATGAATCATATTTGATGTGACAAAAAAAGTGTTGTATTGAAGAAATGTAGATAAAGTTTTTCAGGGAGCAGAGCGTCTAACTGAGTAATATATCCGGACTATATAACTAGGATATAGCAATTATTTGAAGAATACAGATATAACAACCGTAGTAAGATACAAACATATATATCAACTACACAGAACACAGTGACACCGGTAGCGATATGGTAGGAAACCTTCAAAAGGACATTAACATGCAAAAAACAATATTAACCAGTCGAATGAATGAGCAATTCATAAGCATGATTTATTCAAGTAGAAATAAGCACAAGCATGATTCATATCAAGAAAGCCATGTATAGCATAATTTACAATAATTTTAAGTAGCCTCAGCAGTTAAAAACATCACAGGTATTTTGATAAATTATTGAGCCAAGTTCTTTTGGATCCATTTCCTTCAAAGCAGCAATAACTTCCAAAACTTGCACGATAAAACTAGGTTCACTTCTGCCTTTCACACAAAATCCTTTTTCCCACTTTTCTTTCTTCTTTGACTGGAACACAGTTTTTGTGAACTTAGCACTGGCATGTGTTGGTCTAATTTCACACCATGGTGCATCAGTCTCGATCATAAGTCTTTCATTCGGAATAGTTTTAACAACGTCAAGGTTTTCCTGCTTTTTCAAGGAACAACCATTGATACCAATGTACAATCCCAACTCGAGAATATTTTTCGCATCTTCAGCAGTCCCATCGAAGGAGTGAACCACACCCCCTTTGAACTTGTCCCGGTTGCGTTTAATAATTTCATGAAAGTCTTCTGATGCATTCCGAGAATGCAGAAACAGTGGAAGGTTAGTCGCTTCAGCCAGTTCAAATTGTTTTTCAAAATACTTCAGCTGGGTTTCCTTGGGGCAAAAATGCAATCTGTCAAAATCCAACCCAAATTCTCCTATGGCAATGACTTTAGTTTTGTTGGCAAGTGCAAGATCTTTCAGGTCAGCCATATACTTCTCTGGATCCCCACTACTCTCAAATTCGAGACATCTAGTGGGATGACAACCAACTGTGCAATAAAGATTTTCATTTTTGTTTGCAACACTGAGGGCATTTTTGCTGTCTTCCAAGCTCCCACCAGTGACAAAAATCTTTTTCATTCCACCATCAAATGCCCTTTGCAACACATCATCAAAGTCATCCTCATGCTTCTTGGAACCATGATAAACACCATTGAACATGGGATCAGTCAGATTTGCTCCAATATCAATGAACTCCATGGCTTTTGTTATTGCTGACCTGGCAAGCACATTGCACACCCTCGCCGACATGAGACCTGTGGTGCCCTCTAATGAAAAATACACAAGCTGGTCATGTGACTGAATCGACCAATGAAAAACGCCGTCGCAAATAATTTTCATTCTCCTTCGCGATGTTTTCTCGATTCTCATTGGTTGTTTACTACACATGGCGGTGATCGGTTCCAAAATGTTGGTGACGGCAGGCGAAAATGTCTAACCTTTTCGACTCTTTCCTGAACGCCAGCGTCAACAACGATAGCTCCAAAGAAACAAGTAAACTCTCTAATGTCGAGAAAAGTAGAAAGGATGAGGTGAAGAGTGGGACAGACCCGTTCCTGGCTGCATTTTCTTCGGGGCCTCCCGAGGAGAAATGCGCAGACGGCGATGGACGTGTTGAAGAGAAAATCCCCGAGCTCGATACGCTCAAGACATTCACCATTCCGAAAAAGAAGAAAGCCAAGAAAGGTGAAACTGCAACCCCTTGCTATCGATTATTTGTGTATTGGTGGTTAAATTATGGTACAGTGGCAGTGTGAATGCGTAATTACACAATCATGGTTGCTTTGGTATGAAGCTCCTGCATGCAAATCATGTTGTTGACAATGAATGTTCACTCTTTCCCATGCCATGGCTTGTTTTTTTTCCCCCAGATTGATATTCCCACATTACCATCAAATATTCCACTCAACTTTACCAGTGTGCACTGAAATTCTGCAAGAAGTCTCTGTGCTGCTGTGATAATTAGTCGAATTTTCCTGAATAAGATATAAAGATTACCTCTTCATTGATTAGAATTTCACATTTGTGTCACATTTTCTAACCCTATTTTCATTCATGCCCATGTAGGCCTTTTCACAGATTTGGTGTAGCCTTGAGTGTAGACTTAAAATAAAGCAATTCGGATCATCCAAGTCCAAGATGAGGGAGAACGGCTTGATAAGGACTTTACATTTAAGTTTTACAGTTACAGATCGCCTCCCACTTCATCTGATTGACCGATCAGTAATTCAGTATTTCAAAGTAAAAGTATTGGGACATAATCAGCCGAAGTCCCATTGAATCAACAGGTCCATGAAGAGGTGGCGAGAAAGGACACATTCCCCCCCCCCCCCATTATTAAATTAAAACTGCTGATCTCTGGCTGTTTTCACCATAGTATTCAGTGTTTCTCCAGAATTTCATTTTGGCATACACAAATTCTGAAAAGGAGGGCACTATTCAGATTTGAAAGGCACTTTTCGGAAGTGAAGACCTTTATTTAGTGATTATTTTGCTTTTTACCCCAAATTTGGGCATGGTGGGCAATGAGTTGGGCATGGTGCAGATGAGGTTGGGCATGGTGTTGCACCATGCTCAAATAGCCTAGCTGGAACCACGAAGATCCCATGCGCTTGGTACTGGTAATATAATATACTGGAACATTGGTATTGCGCGATTTGCTAAGCCATACCAAATGCTAGTGCAAGCTCAAAATTCTTTGAAGGGGGTGACCATTTAATTTCCGGGGGGGCTTGGAGTTTTGCTCGGCGGGAAATTATTTATTTCACGGTAACAGTGTAATTATTTATTTCAAGCAAAGTACCTGAATATTCATTCCTTAATCAAGCAACACCTTATTTAGAAATACCTCCTCCAGAAATTATTATTTCAAGACTGCCCAAAAAGAATTTATTTATTTCACCAAAAGTGAGCAAGAAATTATTTATTTCGAAAAAACTCCCAAGACCCCTTTAAGATTAAATGGTGGCCCCCTAAGTTTCATCATCACAAAAGTGGTCACTATTATAAATTTATATGTATCTCAAATGTTAGGTCACGTGGATTCAGAAATTAATGCAGTTTTTTATCACCAATTGAGCAATCAGGTTTTCCTACAGGTGCGTCTGTGAAATGACTTGGTAGCTTGGCTTATTCTGAAATTTGCGCTTACATTTTGTTGCACAGTTAGGATTAGACCAATCGTTTTTCACTTCGGTAACATGAGGAATATATATTGAAATCAAGCTTTTCATTAATAGAACTTTGTGATTCCTGACATTATTGTATTTCAATCACTCGATGATTCGATGGGCCTTTGCAAATTGCAATAGAGTATAATTTGAATAATTTCCTTTCAAATATGGTCCTCTTCCCAAATTTTTTTATAAGTTATAACACCAGTCATTGAGCATTATAAAATTTATGAGATCAGCATGTCCAACTAGGAGACATGGAACTCTTTTAATGTCATTGGCTTAATTTCATAGTATTTAAATGGAAAAAAAATTAAATACCCAGAGTAAAATAATCTGTTATTGATTGATGATCAATTCGGGTACCTGATCAATCGATAGGGGAGGTCTAGGGGGTGAGGGTTGGTCCAGTGTTCGAATCCAGCTCTTGTCGTGTCATCTGGGCCTTGGTGGATGGCTGTTTCAATCATCCTTTGCCTTATTGTCGTGTCCTCCTATGTGCAATAGTGCCTACCATGTGCATAAATACAGGACGTAAAGCCCCAGTCATCCATCCATCTTTTGCTTACTAGCCTATTCATAAATGGCATATTAACCAAATTTTGTCAATCCAATTTTATTGCAGTCATAGGAACAATTCAACTTCCAAGTCACTATAGTGAATCTTGGAATTCCTATATATATTCATTCTCTATTGATTTCTTGTAATGATATATTCCTGTTTGGAAATAACCTTATTGAAGCAAGTTTTGACATTTCAATTCCAGTTTGTTGCCATTAACGCAAAGTGGAATTGTATTTCAGATGGTCTCTGTCTTCAGAGATATTCTTTCATATGTTTTGTGAGTAGCGACAATGATAATCATGTACAGGGCTAAAAAAAATGAATTTCCCCCTAACGGTCGCGAATCGAGCGACCACTTGCAAGTCAGAAATCTAGACCTTTCTTCGAAAATTTCAAGTGAGATTTAGAGATTTCCTGGTAATGACATGCCCAAATTCCCTACATCCATGATCAAATTGGTCATCAGATTGATTTAAATTAATTTAATTTAATAGAATAATATCCAGCATCCAAAAATAATAATAATTTGATTAATTTCTGCCCTTTTCCAGCCTGAAGTGTGTTTCAGTTAGAAGCATGGTCGTTTGATCTGATGGATGTTTACATTTACAAGCTTATGAATTATGATAAAGCAGAAACTATGTTTTCACACCCATTGTCTACTATTGTGGCTCTGAAATTTCATTTATACACATTTCGCATGTTATCTTTGGTTGATGTTGTAATCCCACGTGGTTCTTCAGACTTTCTTAAACTCAGTGACATTTAATTAATCTTTACCTATTTCATCAGAAAATCAGAACTCTTCTTTCAATACTCTGATTTAAATTTAAAAATGTTCTTACTGTACAAAAATTAAAAGCATTTGCTATATTAAAGGTTTTCCTACAAAATTATGGAATTAGCAGTTTATCAGTTTCTCTTTCAACAATGTAGCTTGCAATAAACTAGTAACGGCAATGGAGCTTTTATGCATCATTTGAAAAGTATCAGAAGTATTGCTCCGAAAGGAAGAAGTTCTACAAATTCTTTGTTTTGGGTTGTCAGTTGCTAAGCGAGTGAGCACTGGCAATTGCTATACGATTTTCAAATGAGTAGCAAATCGTGCTTGTAAAAAATTCAAGAATGAATTGAGCCCTGACCTCATAATGTTCATTGATTGCATTTTTGTGCCTTATGTATTTACGGCTGCAAATATTGTGATGTAGATGAATATAAATTTACAAGTTGTGTCGGTCAGAAATATGAATGCCTTTGTCTGAATTAATGAAATTATGAATTCTTTTAAAAACCCTTAATGGCCCATATCCCTTTCCTGGCTCCTGAAACTTTACATTTCATATTTATTGATACAAGAATGTTTAGTGTTTGTATGCCTGACCCTCGTCCACCATGCCCAAAAAAAAAAATTATTTTTGACAGTGTTCCAGCTAGGATTTGATTCGGGCATACAATTTTCTAGAAATGAGGGCACTTTTCAAAAAAAAAATTTTTTTTTCAAAATTTTTGGAAAAAAAAAAAAATATTCACTTTTTTTTTTTTGGGCAAGGCGAACGAGAGTCAGGCATGGCTCGGCGCCATGCTCAAATGGCCTAGCTAGAAAACACTGTTTGAGAAGTGCCCTAATTTCTAGAAAATTGTGTGCCCGAATCAAATCCTAGCTGGACTGCTGTACTGTATTTTAGGGAAATCAATTCAGTTGTTTATAACTTGGAGAAAAAATATTCTAAACATTCCAAAACAATGAAAAAACTGAGAAAACGGAATTTAGCAGTAATTATTTTTGCTAATAATGGCTCTTTTAAGACGATAACTCTCTATGATACTTATAAGAGTTACGTTGTAAAGTTTGTTTCTTCCAACGGGATGGTTTTGCTGTTTCAAAGATGTAACTTTTCAAAGCCAGTGTGATTTTCTGACTTTTACTCTTTTAATTGTGGATTGCATTTGCTGAGCTGGTAATTAATTAAGTGTGGAATCATTGAACTACTTTGACTTCTGCTCTATTGAGTTACTATGTAACTCAAATTGTTTTTGCTTCTTAGTCATATCAAAGATTTAGCACTCCATGGACCATGGTATTATTTTTGTGTCACGAAATGTCAAATTCTACCCGACAGTGACTGGTTATAGGCATTCCAAATGCAATTATGAACTTTTGTTTTTGTTCCTGGCTATTTAAACTCATGAGAGATTGATGAATTTATAAGTGTTTTGCTAAACAGAGCAAAAACAGAGCTCTGTGTACATGGTGTAGGTGTATTTTGTAGGATTTTTGGATCACAAATAGATTGGTGCTGCTGGCCGTGCTGGGATTATTCATATTTGTTGACAATTTCGTTTCCACAAAATTTTATAATTTGGCTCTCATCTTCAATGTCTAGCTTTTGTCTTTGATCTTGGAAGATGGTCGTTAACAGCTCTTCTGGTTATTAGATCTGCTCTAGACAGTAGACTGCTAGTTTCATTACGAGAGCACAGATACGCTGCTTGGCAAATTGCGATGCATTATGCATCTGATGTTTCATGGTAGGTGTTTATCATGTATTTCAGTAATGTACTGGTAAACAAGCTCTTACCCATTTACTGTTTTGTGTGCAAATTACACACAATCATTGAATCAATGATCTCTCTGTCTCAGTGGATCTATTTCTTCAATGGTTTCAGTGAATTACTCTGGTGTACCTGTTCAGAATAGGCTCACAGCTCTTATTTTGTTGCCAGAAAGTGTATCGTGATTATTTGTGAATTTGAGATCAGTCTCATTATCAGTGATTATCTGCTCATTTGAGAGCCAATGTAGTGTACTTGTTTTGCACGGTAGCAAAAATTCGGGATGTAGGAGCTAATTAACGCCATTATAAATATGTGTGGAGGAGATCAATTAAGACCACTGTCTCCTATTTAATTTTTGCTGTGCTGCATTTGCAGAGTAGGGATTAACTTAGTGGTAGTGTGTTGGGTGCCTATCGATGGGTCCAGGGTTCGAATCCAGCTGTTGCTGGGTCACTTGGGCCTATGTTGGTTGGCAGTTTCAGTCATCCTTTGCCTCATTGCCATGTCCTCCTCCTGTCCTAATTAACCTACCAAGTACACAAATACAGGACGTAAAGCCCAATTATATCCATCCAATCCATCCATGTTAACAGATGATCCCTATACTGGCAATGCATGTACAATATGCATTGTAAATGTGACTGTAAGATGAGTGGCTGCATTTGTTGAAGCTCACTACTAATAAGTTCATTCATGAAATGGGTTGAATTGAATTGAAAAGTTCATTTTCATTTGATAACCTATTAACCCAATGTTCATTGTAATGACCCCCTGTTATTGATGTTGTCTGACTTGTCAGTTGTGTGACAATAAAATGAATAAATTGAGCAGTTGCAAATGTGACCTCATATATTGTTGGCCTGCAGTTTGACTAATCATTGTGGTTGTGTTAGATACCTACTTCATTCAGCTGGTGTCACTCTGATGATGTTAGCAGGATGCTGTGATTAATTGCTGTTCACTTGTGTGATGCCTCCTTCATTCCTCCGCAATGGGAGAGAGTGCCGGAATTTATTATTGGCTTGGCTTGCCACTTATCAGCTTATCAGTGTCTTGAGGAGATAACAGAAAGAGATGCTTCTTTCTTGGGAGTTCTTAAAAGCTTGAAAGATTCTTTCCTTACAACTTGTTGAATTTGAAGCTCAGAAGAGTAGGATTTCCTGGTCTTCAATGTTACGAGATGTAAAAATATTTATGATAATTTCTGCTTTATTCCGTTGCTTTATTTTAGAGGGTTTTGATTGTTTATGAACTTTGATATTTGAGGTTGAATTTTGAAAATGAGCTGAATTGCAGTTTTATCAGCTTGTCTGTTTTCTTTGAAAATGAAGAGCTATTGTCATTACTTTTTCAACGTCATCATTTGTTTTGTCCCGGTTAAGAATTGTGTGTATGTCCATTTGTGAGCTTAGTATTTGACTTGAGAGAGTTATGAAATTTGGTAAAGGTGTTTTTACCTGTGGGGAGGATCAGGAAAATGTGGAGAAATTCAAGATTACTGCTAAAATGGGTGCCACAAAATGGATACCATTCTTGAATTGTTCATTGTCACCTTAGTATTAACTGTTCCACTTAAAGAGTCATGAAATTTCGTGCAGGTATTGACCTTAGTATGTTGAGTTATGAATTTTGGTATAGGCATTCGCTGATCAATCCAAGATGGCTGCCAAAGTGACTACCACAGATGGCCACCATTCGTGATTTGTCCATTCTGACCGTAGTATTTTGTTTTTGTAGAGTTATGAAATTTGGCAAAGGGATTCACTTGACTCCGTATAATTTGGAGAAATCCAAGGGCCCCTACTAATTTGGTTGTGATGGCTGCTGGTACAGGTCAAGTCTATGCTTGTACCACAGGCGCACTCCAGTCAACTGACATTCAGTGTAAATATTTTCTGAAGACAGACCTGTGCAGCTGCCAGCCGCAAATTCCAACATTCATACATTTATAGATTTCAAAATCGCTTGTGGTTCTTTTTACCATTTATCTGATTTCTTTTCAAAGAATTTATTTGATGTAGGACTTAAAAATAATCCTCTTACATTTGTCACTGCCGCTTCATAAAATTAAGAATAGTTTTATATTAGTGTTCTAACTTTTTATCCTGTGTCTTTGCAGAGTTATTAGAGCCCATATCTCTGAGTTCACGCGAGTTCAATCAAGAAATCTTCCCAGTAATTTGCAAAAGTTACAAAGACAGAAATTCAACGAGATCTTTTCAGTATACGAAGGCTTTCTTAGTGCACAATGAAGCTCTACTACAAAATGTGAGTATGATTTGTCTTTAATCATTACTTGATTGTTCTGTGCTTTTGTTAAGAATTTGTTAAAATGACACTGAATCATCAAGGGCTCGATATGACTATTATATCTAGGATTTAAATCACATTTGAAACCGTGATTTTGATTAAATGATATTTTTTTAAAGTTTAGATCATGAAATGGATTTAAGTCCTTGTTTAAATTACTTGATTGGAAAAAAAAATTGTATCACCAATCCTGCAGAATTTTTTTATTGGGTTAATAACCAAGACAATTTATCGAGAATATGTTATTTTCTTTCGAAATATGGACAGTGAATTTGTTGATGTTTGACAAACCTTCTTAAATTTAATTGTGTTATAGTGAATTGGTTGACAGGCTATAACATTGTCTTTAATTGAATTAAGATGAATAACTGAAGGACACTGTTGTTTTGTCTTAGTACCAAGAGCGGCGGAAAGAAATGCGGAGTGATGGATACTCGGAAAAGGATGTCACGGATTCCTATGGCTTCCTGTGTGTTTCCAGCGATAACGAGGTAAGGCTTCCCGGTGTGTTTATTGTCTGTCTTGGCATTTGTCATAGGAGTTATGTCAGAATTTGTTCTGATGCGAGAAACTTATCCTGAAAGAAAGTATGAATCAACCATTAATAATGATTATTCGCAAATCTTGTTGGTTTTACTATTCAACTATCTTATCTAATTTGATGCCTGCAAAGCATGAAAAAGCACCACCTGGTTGCAAAAGATCAAAAAATGTTGGGAGGAAAAAAATTGGGTAAAAAAAATATATTTGGAAAAAAAAAATTGGAAAGATAAATTAACCCCAAAAAAAAGGCTAATCAGTGCTCGCAATGTCATTAAATAATTTACAGTGCTCTTGCTGACTCAAATAGTGAGGTCAGTACGGCAGCAAATTAAAATCCTAGTTTATTCAAGGCTGATAATTAAGACAGCATTGCTGGTGCCGGAATGGAACATCAACATGGAATGAAAATATGAAATGTTGCTTTACAGGTTAAGCGCTTCTGCAAGGAAGGACCTAAAGTGGGCAATTTGCAGGCATCATGTCTCGGCAATCCAGAAATGGGTAAGTTGTATAAATGTTTGTGATTAATGAATATTCAGTTCGGTAATTAAGCCAGGAATTCGAAAAAAGTGTGTCATACGTATTTCAAGTTTTGCCCGAATTTGCTCTTCTCATAAAGTAGTTGAATTTTCTCTTTAAAAAATTATTTTACATAATGAGAGATTTATATATTTGTGCATTGGTAATGATCTAAAATTACATTACATGTTTTCATTGCATTGATTTATAAAATGTACTTTTCAGCGGTTTGCCTATGTCGACACGCGGACATCTTGCGGTCGGATGGCATGGTGCGGGGGACAAAAGGATCGTTTGTCATATTCAAATATTTACGAGTAAGTGGAATTGAGATGAAATTACTTCTGACATTGAGGTGTAGTAACAATGTCATGCTGTGAATTTGTCTGCTGTTCCTTGGTTACTTGATAGATGTGTGATTGTGTTGAAATTAGCTCATCAAATATTTTTGATTTTGAAACAGGGCAAAGTTAAATCTTTAATGGAGAACAGAGGGACGTTCCAGATTGATCCAACCCCAAATTACGACAGTCACGTTTCCAAATCAGCAAATGTAGATGTTTCCCAGGCATCGCCACAACAGAGCTTTGAATCTACCCAGATATATCTTTACCAATATGAAGATTGTGATATTGTGGACCGGCCCAAGCAGATATGTCCTTATGCGGTGGTATACTTCAAGTATGTGGGAGAGACAAAAACAAACAAGCCTCCGCCAAAACCAGTCCCTAAAGCCAGGTATGTCATTGTTATGTTAATTTAATCGGTGCCTTTTCTAGGCCCAAAATGCAATTAGCCACAAAGATCAATTTTCAGTGAAATGCATGGATGTGTGGCTAATTTGCATGCAAATATAATATACTATTTTCATTAGCTACTTGGAGGATGCATTAGCCAATGCTAATGTGGCTAATGGCTAGGAAAAGTACTGTAAGTTAATGATGATTGGTGAGTCTTGTGGAGTTTGAATCATATTCAGCAATTAGATGTTATTCTATTGTATATATATTAATTTTACCGTTGCAATGCCTCTAAATAGCCCACACCTGTGCTGAAGGTGCATAAAACACTTAAGTCACTCGCTTGATCTTTACCTTTGCAGTATGAGCGGCTCTCGCATGATGGGACACAGGCCTTCTGCTCCACCTCTCCAGCAAATGCCACCCTCACCGTTGTCTGCTATGATGAAGTCGCCGCTGCCCTCTCCTGTGTCTCCGGCGTCTTCAGGGTCCATTAAATCAGGACCTAATACGCCCCAATCTGGGCAGCACGGTGTTCCAAGCCCCCTATTGCCAAAGCCTCAATCTCCTGCTAACATGCAGATGCCTCATCTAGGGGGATCAGGCCACTTACACCGCTCTCTGTCATCCCCCGGCATGAAGCAAGTGCACAGTTTGCCGCGGTCGGGATCCTGGTCAGGCAGCCAGCAGGTGAAGCTCCCGACCTCGCCGGCAATGAGTCCGTTAGGAGATCCCCCTAAGTTGATGTCCCCCATGATGCAGGCACCTGTGTCATCACCATCTCCCACCCTCCTCCAGCAGCAGCAACCCAAGGTGTTGTCCAACCAGGCCTCACCCGCGAGTGCATCGTCCAGCAGCCACCACCTGTTGTCCCCGCAGCAGTCCCCGGCTGGCCTCCTCCAGAGATCCTCTGTGCCCTCCTCACCCGTGGGGGTCGTGCAGCAGTCTCCTGGAAGTGCCGCTGCCTCCTCTGACACCAACGGAGGCATCATCGTCTGGTCGGGCCAACTCAACAACAAGGACAAGACGATCTGCAAAGTGGAGCTTCTGTCTTATGGAAAGGCTGTGCGACCTTGCAGGCTGTAAGTTCATTTCTTGTTCTTAGTCTATTTCACGACAGTTTTGTAGATAGTAGATTTTAGACCATGGCGGGTCAAAAATGTAAGTTCTCATAGACTAGTAAGATGCTAAATCAGAACTTCTATGTTTGTTTCAATTTTGAAGTCCATAGGCGGATGTTTTGTCCAGTGCAAGGAGTTCGCCTTGAGAGCTCACTTAGCCTCATTACCATTGTCCCTGCCGGCCTGAGTAACTTTTGAATTAAGCCGTGTCAGTGCGTAAGTGCAGGACGTAAAACCCTATCTCCCATCTCAAGCCAGCTTGAAGTCCCGGATACAATACAGGATACATGTTTTAAATGTGATGGATAGTCACTGAAGAAATTGTTGTCAAATGCCCGTGTAATGCTAACATTTTGACTGTTCTTCTTTCGTTTCAGGGGAACAAAACTAGTGATGTCAGCAAAAGTTCCTCAGTCAGACCTTAAGAATGAATATTTTACAGATTCGTCCCATTTAGCATTGGACCAAGAGGTCTTGCTAAATGGCAATTATGTGACTTATTGTCAGCTTCGACCTGCCAAAGACGACACTGCCCAGTTCTCGCAGTTCATAAGCTTCCTCGTCAATGGCGATTATGTACGTATAACTCATCAGTGATACCTATATTATTGTGACTTTTATTTGGCATCTTATGATACCCTATATGTCTTATGATATATTAATAGTAATGTATGTGAATATTTTATTCTCCTTTCCAGGCTGCCTCTGTGATCCTAGAAGAAAAACAGCTGTACCTTATGAGTAATTGTGAATTGACATGTCAGTTAGGTAAGTAACTGTTGTTATTTGCAATTTCATTGTACAATTCATTGGAGTTTCTTTGAATTTGTGATGACTAATTGATCTGTCTACCTTTCAATTTTAGGGCTTTCGTATGAAACTGACCCTGTCTTGCACTGTATCTTCATATCATCCACTTCTCGGGAGATAAACATTCAGGGTATGTGGAAATTGCCGTTTGTTTCCTTTATTTTTGAGTTGATTGACAGCAAGCTTTGCTGCTTTACTCTTGCAAGAACTGAAAACAGTTTGTGTTTCCTTTCAGCTGTTAAAGGAGACCTCAATCAGAACGTTGACCAGGTTACCAATGATGGAATGGAGGAGAAGAAACTTGAAGACAGTTTCAAGAAGTTTGTTCCGGTTGAAAGTCTGATCTACAAAGAGACACTGTTGAAAGCATTCAAGGAACAGACTCTGGTGCAGGACAAAGTGAATCCTGATGACATGAAGTCCCTGTCGCTTCAGCTTTCTCAGCAGTCTTTCCTTCCTTCCGTGACGGCAGTTGACAACAGCAGTATTCTTCGTAAATTGATGCAGCCGGAGGCGGACTCCAGTGGCAAACAGTTGCAGGGGGTGGGACACAGTCCGCACCACTCCTTCAGCACAGCCGATCTGAATCTTCAGTCGCAAGTCCAACAACAACAACAACAGCAGCAGCAGCAACAGCCGCAGCTAGCATCAGCACACATGGGTCTAGGAGTGGAGATGGCAGGGCAGGCCAACGCCATGTCCATGTTCCAACAACAGCATGGCCATGCAATGCCAACGTCGTCCAGCAACATGCAAGGTTATTCACACCCGACCTCGGCTGATGCCATGGGACCTGCATTTGCCACCATGGGCCACGGCTACCTGCCTACGTCCACCAATCAGATGATGGCCAACCACCAGTCCTCACTTGTCCCACCTCTTACGCACCCTGGACCGCACCCTGGGCCTCTCTTGCCCACTCCTATGACGAGCAGTCTGGGAGTAGGACGACCAATGCATGACCCTCGCAAGAGAACGTCTATGTTGGGCCATCCCAACATGATGGGCGGCCCCTCCATGCAGGGCCATCTTCCTGGGGCCATGGTGATTAACCATCACCACGGACAATTACCGTCCGTATCAGCCGCCCCAAATCTGCCCCCGTCAATGGGCTACATGACCTCGCAGTCCTTTGACACCCAGATGCAGCAGCTTCCATCTTTTGATAGCACCGCACCTGGACTTGACGCGGCATACATGTCTCACTCAGCTCAGATTGATTCTGCTGGCTTACATCCTCAGACACGTGACCCTCGCTTGGCACAGCACCAGAATCAAAATTTATCGAAGAGCCTCTCTGTTGGAGCGACCCCAATGATAAGTGGGGCGCCCCAGACCCCTGGCATTACAACAACTTCCAGCCTTTTGAGCAACACTACAACCAGGGGTACCAAGCCTCGCCCAGCAGAGGGGCGTACAGCTGACAGTGAGACAACAACAGCCAGTCAGCCCAGCATGCGAGGTTTGGCCTGTGATAGCACATCCCGTTACCTTAATCCCTCGTCGTCAAGTGTCCCTGTTACCCCCTCGTTGTCTCAGTCAGTCCGTGTTACGTCCTCAACTAGTTTTCCTTCTGCTCCTTTGAAGGACCTCCCTCTTCCTCCTCAGTCGAAATCGTCTGTTCCTGTGTACATCCCGACTCCCAAACATGCGTTGCCCACCCGCGGCGCTGTCACTCAGGGGATCCACCATGAAGAAAACGAAACTATAGCCGTGGAGGATGAGGAAAGTGACTTGGAATTATCCGACACCTCTCCTCCCGACTCGCCCACTCACTTTGGCACGGGCCTCCTGCCTGCCGCCATCACTGGCAATCCAGAACTGACTGATGATCTAGTCGATGTTATAGTGAAGGGACCATTGCTGAAAAACAGACAGGTTAAGACGACTGCCAAGCAGTCCACCGTTGATAGCAAATTAGAAAACAAACTCTCAGAGAAGGGGAATGAAGAGAATAAGCACAAAGGGCGAAGAACCGGACCCCCCCTTGAGAAGAAAGCCGGTGAGTATGGGGTGAGATGGTTCCCAGATGAGTTTGGTTTCTTTGACTAAAATTGAGTTCCGAAGTATTGCTGTTCTACTTAATACTAATCCTGATGCATGATGTTAAAGAGTTTACGCAGAAAATTTGCTTAACCGGTGATAGCCAAAAACTGCAGTAATAACTCTTGATCTGTTTAATAACTCAAAATACCTCTTAGTAATGCGGTGTGTTAACAGTTAAGCTACGTGTCTTTCTGAGATCTATTATAAGCAATTAAGATTCTGCAGTATTATCAATTGGCTATTGCATGTTAAGGTTGCATTTAAATGATTTCATTACACACATGTTTATGTACTTCTGAGTTATGTTGTAAGAGTTTATATTCGCACAGTATAAGTTAAATACGAAATTGATTTATTTTGAAACAGCCATTACAATTTACAGTGTTACTAATATTACTTAGGAATAATATCATACTTTTCTGGAACTTTTTGGTGCTAGAATTTTAGACAGGGTGGTCTGGTCCATTCTACATTGATCAGCATGTTGTGATGAAATAGAAATCTCTAAATTCTGGCATGAAGAGCCCCTGTGATCTTTAAATGATCGATACAATAAGCCTTTGTGGTAGTGCTTCTTGTTTATGCGAAGTATTAAGTATTATCAATGAATATATTCATGTTTATGTGTTAGTTTCACTGAATAATAATGTGAGCTTCCGTTTCAAAGTTGACAAGATTTACTTATTTTAAAATCAAATAAAATGTCTCTCCTATGTTTTACTAACAATTTTGCGATAAGACTAATTTTCCAGCACAGACAGATTTGACATGACTTTAGGGAAAGGATATAATTGATAAATAATTAATAAATGGCTTAACATTTGGCACTGCATAACTTGCACTTGCAACGTTTCTATTTGATTAATGCTAAATCCCTTTGATTATGAGTGTACATGTACATAGTACTGAGACTTACCCCTTACAGATGGACATTTACTTAGGATTTGAATATAAGTTGCCGACCAGAAAGATCAAGACCAGGACAGGTCCGTCTGGCAAGACTTTTTTCTTTTGCTCAGATCAGATAGAAATTGGTTGTAGTGTTAGAACTGCTTAAATCCTTTTCAATTAATTTTCATTTCCTAGTGTGCTTATTTCTTTGTAACCTCTCAGTGTTGCATGCTCTTTTTAATCTACCTCTTTGCTGATCCAATTCCTGGAAAGCTGATGAGTAATGTCTTGTCAAGACCTGTTGAAACGTGAGAGGCTTGTAAACTCATATCCTTGAGTATTTGGAAGATTTGTGGAAATTGCATCAAATCATTTCATTGTCATTATTATTTAATACTCAACTCAAATATCTTGCTAAATTGTTGCTTATGCAATACATCAAACATAGCCTACCCTGTAATGCAAACTTTTTATTGGTTATTGACAATTTGACAGTACTCATATTTTGGAAATGTTGAAAAATTTTAAATGCTCATAAATTAAATGGAAATTGTGTACAAGCTTGGCCTAGTATTTTACGTTTTCCATCAGACTTATGTCTGTTAATAGTAATTGTATCAGCAATGTCATTTTTTTGTCTAGATCTATAAGTTGTGTTTGCTATTGTAATCTCTCTTTGCCTTTCATAAAAATATTATTAAAAGCCCTGGAGACCATTCAAAAATTATGATTCTATACTTACATTGTAATGGAGAAAATGTTATGAAGTTGATATCTATGTTTGTGTCAGTGACTCTTATAATTTTTGAATGGCCCAGGTAATGATTAATGCAAAAAAATAATTAAAGATAGCATTTTGATAGTTCCAGCAGTTTTAATAATCATGAACTTAGCCAGACCTGAGTTTAGTGAGTTAGTTTGCTTTATCTTGGAAGATAACCAAATTCTGCTTATATCTATATCAGTTTTCCAAGAGCATTCTCACTTATTCCTATTGACACAAAAGAGATGTTTGCAAAAACGAGGACAATGACTGCTTTCACAGTTTGTCAATTTCTCAACTCAACCAACTCAACAAAGAGATAGTTTTAACAGTTTTCAGTTTAGCTTGTGGTGAGACTCACTCTTGTCCAGTGTCAACATCAGACTAACTCATTTGATATGCATAATTAGCATTGGATATCACAGTTTGCAATGGAGTCATGACTTTGCTTTAATGGTAGTGTTTGATCAATAAGATCATGCTAGTCAAATAAAGCTTGGTGACTGATTATGACAATTAGATATGTTTTATTGATCAAAGAACATTGTATATCGTCTTGGTCATTCACCCATCAGATAATGCATAGGATGCGGCTTTGCTTTAAGGTAGTTTTGTATTTTTCACTGCCACTGTGAAGATGATGTGATATCAGGTCTGTTATTCCTGATGCCGAAAAGTTAGATTAGTTTTGAGTTATCTTCAGTAACTTGCAGTTATGTTGTCTCTTTTCTCACCCATTTTAATTTTTACACAATGGGTTAATACTCAATTAGACGATTAAGAGCTAGTTAGACCTGCTGAAGATAATTTAAAACATAGGAATATTCTTCAGTTTTAAAAAATTTGTTGTAAATACTAGATCTTGAAGGTCTCACAGTTGTTCTTCTGTAGTTCCTAATTTACCTGTATATACCTGTTAAGTTGTTAATAATGTATTTAGAGTTCTAACCGAGTCAAATACTGTTATGTTGTTGAAGTATCGACTATTGTTGCTTTGTAGATTTAGCAAAAACTTGTTCACAACATACCTTGAAAAATGTGATTTGTAAATAGCTTTTATGAAATAAGCCTGAAATGTGATTTTGTAGATAGTTTTTGAATATTCTTTAAACATTTATTTTTGATGTACTGTGTAAATATCTCTGAAGTATATCATGAACCGTGGATGCTTTCCTATATGCAGGTTTTCACAATTTATTTTCTGAGTTCAGACAATCTTGATTGCAACTAGATGTACATAATTGCTGAAAAAGATTAATACAATCACAGAGAACCTGGCATGGAAGGCATCTTAAGGCAGCATTCTAAAGACATTTGTACTTTGCGAACAAAATGGTCTTATCATTGCAGACCTGATGCTACTTAAATGTTGTGCACATTTGGTTATTTTGCTTTGTTTTAAATTGTTTATTGGTGCCTGTCATGTTTTGTTGTGATTTTTGTACCATTAATTTTCCTACTATAGCTTTGTTTCCCATTAATTACACTGCAATGCCTTGCAATAATTATGTGACTATCAGTAATCATCATGCCATGAAATATTTAAGTTCGGTCGACATAATTATAAAATCGGAAAAAGGATACTATTGTGATATATATTTCTAATTTGGCATTTGTGCCACAATGTTTGGTAAAATGTTTGGCATCTTTAAACTGGTACTAGGTCTGAAATATGCATGTCAGAATAAGTGTAATTAAGGTGATGGATATTTTAAGTGATTAATTCTGCACTTAAGCTGCACTTGGCTTTGGTTGACTTGCAATATATGGAAACAAAACTATGTGAAGGTTGTTTTTGCTGATTTGTATTGAAAGCTGTAACTGGTTAAAGTGCATTTTCTAGTAAAGGTCTGCAATGAAATCTCCTTGCATTTGTTGTAACTTTGTGTAAATGTTCTCTTGTGTGTTGTGGTGTGAACTATTTTCTTTATTTCTCTTTTGTTTCTGATTGCCACGGACCAGATGACTGTAGAACACCTGTTGGGCTGGTGGAAAGTGTAGCCGTAGCTCAGAGTCCAAGTAAATCACCAACTAAATCACCAAGTAGATCACCAAGTAAATCGCCAAGTAAATCGCCAGATAGACCACCAAGTAAATCACCAAGTAGATCACGATCACCAAGTAGATCATCTCGAAAATCAGACTGTGCCAAGGCAGCCAAGTCGGTCTCTGCCAAATCAGACTCGGGCAGTAGCAGTGCAAGCCAGAGTGCAAGTCGCAGCCCGAGCCGCCACTCTTTGGTGGCCGAGTCTATCGCTACTTTAGGAGAGGACAGTGTTGTCTTAGACGAAGCAAAAACAGTTTGCCCTGTTGAAGTTCCAATGAACAGGGGAAAACGTAGGCAGAGACAGTTTAAGAAATATTACAAGAAATATTTGAAAAAAGAGGTTCGTTCTGTGGATGCTGCAGATAAAAAGCAGAAGGTGCCGGTGTTCAGCCAGTCGGCGATCAGCGCTGGTCCCGAGCCAGATGACCTTCAAGTCACCTTCAGCTGGGACACCCAAGCGGACTGGGACAGTTCCGTGCAGCTAAAAACGCCCGATCTCATTGAAGACTGTGTCATCTCCGTCCTAGCTAGGTAAATGACTTCGCTTGGCTTTTTCCTTAGTTTAGTTATTTTGCCCTTTAACTTATGATCATTTATTACCCCCTGTGCGTTTGAATGACTAATACATTTATCCCATATACCCTTTGCTTTAATACCATGGTATTTTAAGTCGTTTAAGTTTTGAATTGACACTTGAATATGCAGGGGTTGACTGTTACTTTTTGTAATGCTTCATGAAAATTAAGAAAGTTTGAACTAAAGTAAAAACATTTTAATATTAATCCGCATTTTGATGACGTCCATTTATTCTCACTTGACTGCGTCAGTCTCAGCCCTCTGAGGCTGTCCTATGTTGTGAAATATACCTCCTGAGAGTCTAGGTCTTTAGATGATAACGTAATTCATCACAATTTACTTGCACTGTTCTAAATGATTTGGCTGACTTGATTGACAGGCACGTGAGAGAGAGTCATCCCGAGAAGAACTGGGATGAGGCGGAGAGCATCGAGGCCATTCTGCTGACCGATTTCTGGTTCCACTTCATTCACTACCTGGAGCCATGTGCTCCCTCGTCTAAGGACAATGCGGAAAATATACCTCCTGGTAAGTACCAATACTTAGTTCTTGTGAGTTAGTGTTGTAAGTTGTAATTCATTTATAAAATGTTATGTTGTGTAATGTAACTGAACTTAAAATTATCCTATCATGAAAGTTTGTTTGATTTCAATGTACCAGTAAAATTACTATTATCCCTGATGTTGACTTAATCATGACATTAGTACTAGATGGAATAGCAGTTCTGAGTGTGAATTGTTAATGGGAAAATAATTGCTTTCTCATGAGTGGTGACGCATGAGTGTCAATGTTTCTTTTACACCCTCTTTATGAGTTGTGTTCTTGTTTTTCAGGTAACCGGATCGATCCAATTGGCAAGGAGGTAAACATCTCGGCTGAAAGTGCCGGCTTGTCTGTGTCGTGTAATCCTTGTGTGGTTTCTTGTCCTCCTCTTAATCGTGATGTCAGTGTGCCGGGTGTGCAGGATGTGGAGTGTGTGTTTCCTAAACCAAGCTCTCTTTCAGAGGAACCGAGAAGTGTTCCTAAATGTGTGTGTAGCAAAAAGAAATCGGGTTGTCGAAAATGCCTCAATATCAAGGAATGCTCAGTTGTCATTATGGACTGTTCTGTGATGCTGAAAACACTGAACAAACTGAAGAAGCGTAAGGATAAGAAGTCTAGGCAAAGGTCCGAAGAGGTGTTCGATGCCAAACCTAAGAAGAAGAAGGAGAAAAAGGAGAAGAAAACTTTGGCTGCGGCGGATGTGGCGGAAGCTAAACGAAAGAAGAAGAAGAAGGAGAAGGAAGCTAAAGTTGTGGCTGATGTGACGAGCAAAACTAAAAGTTCAGGTGTCACCCGCCCGAAGTTTGCTCCTCAAAATGGTGCTAAGGATGGTGCTAAAAATGGTGCTAAATTCTATGTGAGGCAGAAGCCAGTAGATGCAGTTCCGGAAATTACAATGAAATGTCCACAATTTAAAATTCCAAAACTTGCCAAACCAGATGTGAGTGCTATAAAAGATATTGTTGCTATGCCTGACGAAGATATACCTGATGACGTAACTGACGATGGAGCTGTCTTGTTGGGCGAATATTTAGAGACATCATATTCCACAGAAGGCTCAACACCCTCCAGTCAAGATGTAACAGATGCGAATCAATTGAATGATAACGAAGGTGGGAATGATCAAGTCAATGGTGGAAAATCATTGGTGGTTGAGCCTGCTAATATTACGGCAGAATCAACCGCCAACGTTCAAAATGAACCAACGGAAGCTGAGTCTCCGGTGGTCGGCAAAGAGGTAGGTGCTGCTTTGAATGGCGATGCTTCTGAGAGTGCTGCATTCTTTACTAATATAGGTAAAGAAAGTTCTGTTAAAGATAAGAATGACTTAACCAATGTTACGAGTAATGAGAGTGTTGCTTTCTACACGGGCATCGTCAGACAGAGACTGCCGGAGGATGACTTGCCTGATGACGTTCCTGACGACATTGCCTTGTGCGACCTGCCTCTGAGTCCTCGTTCAGATGCCAGCGACTCTCCTGAAAAGTGCGAAATTCCTTTCATTGGAGAAAGTAAGAAGACTCAGTTGTCGATTCAAGCCGAACAGAAAGTCGAGTCTGGGAAGACGGAGGAGAAAGAAAAGGAGACGAAAAAGGTTGAAGAAGTGTCTGATAGGGTTTCCGGTAAGAAGTTAGAAGATGGTGAAGGAAAAAGATCATCATCTTCTACGAAGCATTGGGCTGCATTGGGAGATGTGCCCGTTCCGCAACACAATTCCAGCAACTCCCAGTTCTGGGATGAAGCTAATGTCGCAGAGGACAAGGGAGATCAAGATGAAACAAAGTCATCAAGTCCCAAGGAGAGCGTTCTGAACAGACTCGGTCCGAGAGTGGATCATATCCCTGTGGAAAGAAGGACTGTGAAATTATTACCAAAGTGTGCTTCACCAAATTTGTCAAAAGATGTAAAGGACGCAGTACCAACCAAGGAGCCTCCACCTACCTCATCAGGTCCCACCGCAAAATCAAACATCACCATCAAGAACGCGAATAACGAGTCAGTTAAGGCAAAGGTTGACGCCAACAAGAGCAAGGAAGTGGTCAGTGACAGAAAGATAGTCATCGTCAAGAAGAATGATGTCAATAACCAACAGGAGCCGATGAAGTATGACAGAAACAAGGCAGACAGCAGGCAGCAGAGTGGAAGCAGAGACGGCCGATCTGACGCACCAAGGAGTCGGTTTGATCGGAGCAAGTCTTTGGACTGTTCTCAAGCGCAGAATTCAAACAAGAGCAAGAATGTCGTCGAGAGAAGGAGTTCCAGTTCAGGTCGCTCGTCCAGCGAAAAGAGAAGTCTTGAACACAGTCAAAGTACCCCAAGAGGAGATGATAACAAAAGGAGAAAATTTGACAATGCCAACAACAGCAAAAGAGACGTTAGCGGTCAAGTTGGAAAGGAGGTAACGTCGCACTGCACGCTGATCAACCTCTCACGCTCTCATTGGAGTCCTAACTCTCTCTGCATTGTTCTACTGACACTGTTCATCCTTCATACTAGTTGCGTTCGTAGTTTGTTTTGTAGTTGTGTTCCATTGTTCGTGTTCGTACTGACATTTGTCTTGTGTTGGTGGAGGCTATTAACTTGCATGAAAATTTTAAGTGTGTTCCCGTTTCACTAACAGATATGTTCTAAGATGTTTTCAAATTAACAAATTTAGATGCTCTATAATGAAAGTAAAGTCAGACTGTAATCCTGATATTATATGATGTATCAATATCAATAAGGTGGTTGTAGTATAAACAATGCCTTAAATACATTAATATATATTTTTGGCAATATGTGTCCTCTTGAAGTACTGATTCATTTGAGGACATTCCCAAAATTTTTTTTATTAAACCTCATTTGGATTATCTTCACTGATTCATCAGATATTAATTGCTAAAATTTGATAGTTCCGTTAATATACTTGTAAGGAAGTAATTTAACCAAAAATATGTTAATCGGTTAATGATATGGTTATTATTATTCAATTGCAATTCTGATGTTTAAAAAAGTTGAACATGTAAAGCAATTAAATAGCATGTGAGTGGGCTGGGTAGATCCATGTTATCAATTTACTGTTATCGGGCCTGCAAAACAGGATATATCATGACAGCTATTTCACAAATTTTACCGTTTTCAATCAGGTTTCTGGCTGTGGTCCTCTCAAGGAGCATAGTCATCAAAGAGGCCGCAGACATCATCCGTACCAGCGGTCCCAGGTGCACTACAAGACCTACTTCACTCCTAGGTAATTATTTAATAAATTTCTTGACCAAGTACGGTGTTAACCAGGAATTTTCCCATTTGTGTGCTACAAAATTATTACCGGTAGTTGGTTTCTGTGAATGTTCAGTACAGCTTCGTCTGAGAATCATCTATTGGTTATGATTGATTACTGGTATATTGTAGAAGAATGGCTCCTGAGTTGCCTTAACTTAGAAACTGTTTGATAAGTGAAAGATTAAATTAGGAATCGACCAATTACTATAACACAAATGTTATTTAGTCTGACTTCAAATGTATGCATTTGTCTTTCCAGGGATCCTGACCAGCTGTTGAGACTCTTGACTGTCAGCAATTACAGACAGCGACACTTAAATCGCAGAGACTCCCAAGAAAAACGCTTCAGTAACGTCCGCTTTCTTAGAAATTCAACTGGAGAGTAAGTGTATAATGTACTTCTTATTGGGAAGTAAAACTTTCGTGGCTTGATAGCAGACATTTGCAGTCATTCCATTTAAGAATAGGATTTTGTCTGGCATGGAGTACCCACTCATCAAGAAGTACTCTTGATAGCAATTGTGAAATTTTTGTAGTGAGTTACCACATTTTAAAGTGAGGATTCTAAACACGAAGACTCTACGTCCAGGAAAAGTAGTGCAATTTATAGAGCATGAGTTATTTAGTATTTAGAGATAAGTCACTAGATAGGCCTATAGACTAAGTGACTCTTTAAAAGTTGTGTAAAAGAACTGCTGGAATACAAAATGCTATAGGCCTAATAGACATGCCTGTGAGACAGGGCAGGCAATGCTTTATCCTTTGTCTTAATGTTTGTAAATGTTTCTTGTTTTTCAGGCGATATGCTGATGAAATTGATGAAGATTATGCTCCTGCAGATATTCAGAATTTAGGAGAAAGAAAACAGTTTACAGAACAGTTGGACAGAACCATCAAAGATAGACATGACCCCGTGACTGAGCTGGATTCAGCATGGGTTATTGAGAAACAGGCCTACAACAGTGAACCTGACCAGGTATATAAAGTAGTTTAGTCGTAGTCTTATATTTATAGGGTGTCTGCCAATCCTGGAAAGGCCTGGAATTTGGTTTCTCAACTTCCAGGCCTTGGGGAAAAGCCTGGAAAAACCAGCATTTTGAACAAAAAGGCCTGGAAAAGCCTGGAATTTAGTTTGTATGGAAATAAAAATAGTCCACTGCTAAATGTTTGACAATTTTTAGCGGCGATCAGGCAAAAGTGCAAACATCTTGTTCAGAAAAAAGTATGTGTATCATGTCGTTACTTGGTCTGTTCAATAACAAATTGGCCTGGGATTCGGGAAAACTTTGTCTGGAAAAGCCTGGAATTTGGTTCTAAAAAAGCTGAACTGCAGAAGACACCCTGCTTAATGTTGATGAGAATTTGTAGATATACCATGAAGTAGCAGCGAGGAATCGGAGCACAAGGCATGGGCTTGATTTCAGATTTGTGTTATTTTCTTCCAAGTAATACATACTTTATTGCTACCCTTTTCATGTATTTGAGAGGAATTTAAATGTGAAGTTGTCCATGTGAATATGATTTACTTAATTACGCACATAGCTCTGTGATTTGAGTCTCAAAAATGTGTATATGGACTCTCAAGACCTGCAACGTTGTTAGTCAGCTACAAGCAACTCATGTGTCCCAAGTAATAAAGATTTCACCAAGAAGATCAAGTTGATCCAGTCTGCAATTTCAAGTCAAGACTTCAGAGAGAAAGTGTGTTATGTGGGGGCAGACTGGATTGTTCTGAAAGAAATACAGAATCAAGATAAAAGATTTTAGATTGACCTTCTCCATTTGATATCCATACAGAATACTGTATTTCTTGATCCAATCGTAATAGTAAATCATGAGGTAGGTGCTGCTTTGAATGGCACTATGGTGTGTATTTAAAAGGTTTGGTTTTGAAACAGTAGTGGATGAAATAATGACCTGTGAAATTTACCATTAAACTAACAAAATATTGTATGGGAAAATAAATAAACTCTCTGTTTAACCAAGATTCCAAATGTAACAGGTATTTATTGAAATGAAGGTCTGTTAAGCTTTGTAAAGCGTTTCACAGAAATTAAAAGTTTCTTTACTGTGTTTGTTCCAACAGAATAAGGACGCCGAGGACAAATTAACTTTGCGAAACGTTCGCAAAGGAAGTGAGTTATCAGTGTGGAAATGTAGTGGTGTGACATATAGTGTGTGGTGTACTGTAACATGTAACAACGTGTATTGTGTCAATGCAGTAGATGTTTTAATATGTGAATGAGGGTCGCCTAATGCATTTGTAAAAATTTGATGTTCCTTGGAATGACGTAATAACATTCTTTTATTCGGATGAATTGATTTTCCATGCATGTTATAAACCTTAGTGCACAAAATGCTGTTTCAAGTTATGACCAAAAATTTGGGACAATTAACATATATATGTATTGATTTCACAATCTGTATTTGAACCTCATTCTCATATTTAAGTCATTTCGTGCATAAAAATGTAAATGCTTTATCATCAACATTTCTTCTGTTGATATAAATGGTGTGGTTTGTTTCTTTTTTCCTTCTGATATGATATATGTGTCTTCAAACTTGAGCTTGCTTGTTGACAGTTGCTCCCTCAGTTTAGAGACCCCAGTTTTCTGCTTCATAATCTTCAAAATTCCATTTTGGTGTTTCATTTTTTGACCAGTTTCAGTTTTCAAAGGACTGTTCTGTTTTTGTTCTGCCCATTTTTTGGTGATCACAGAAAAGGGGGTCTCTATCTCAATTATGCAAATATACTATTTGGGCGATATTGCATTGCGCTGTCAACGCTGTCTTTCTTCATCATAATGTATATATTCATGTTAATGAAATGTTTAAGTGTACGTCTTCCACTTTTTGTTTGTATTGGTAAGTCTTGTATCCCAAATGTATCATACTGTCTGTGAACTGTGTGTATGATTAAGAACTTCACCGATATTTAGTAAGTTGTCCTGCTTCACCTATGTATCAGTCGCAGGATATCCTCTTTGACAAAATTTATGATGCTTGTTTAAGACCTATAATTTTATAAGGACATGCTTCTATGTTGACATTCCTCCTAATTTCAAGTCCTATAATTAAATGCATCAGCCTGGATTCAACCACCTTCTCAACTGCACTCTATTTCCATTATCTTTGTATTATAAAGTTGGCTCTTTGCATCTTTCAATCAATCAAATATGAGCCCACTAAAGTTAGCCACTGTTAGTAGATATTAAGTCAAGATATCTAGTCTTCTGTCTTAAATTTATATATTATACGAAATTTGATCTGAAGGTAGATTGTCGAATGAGTGCTCAGCTCTCACTGTCAAATCTAAACTGATCACTAAGGTATTATTATACCATTCGACACCTCTGTCAACCAATCTGAATCACAAGCCTGTGATTAACTGTGATAAATCCCATATTCTTTGTTGTCCACTTATTGTCTCATGTTTGACTGTTTTGTCTCATGGTATAAGCCGGTTATTCATCAGGGGATCAGGAATATGTGCTAAAGCCCTTGGGTGATAAATCACATTCCCTCTCTCATGATGAATAACCTTTACTTAGTGCATTCATCTCCAAGTCTGTCTTGCTTATGTTATAGCTGTAACTATAAGCACTGCCTGCTATTACCTTCGCTCTTTGAGTATGTGATATCTTTATTCCCAAAATTTCAATAAGTCACGTAACTATGTCTGTTTGGAGCTTTTGCTGTTTTGTTAGATGTGAACTATGTCAGCTTCATGAAATTCATTGTTGTATAGTGAGAGGGAAAAAAAAAGCTTTATTTTAATTTTTGCCATGCAATGGAGACGAGTTGTGACAGATGTTACATCACCTCTGCTTTTATTCTGAATTAGAATATTGCTTTTGTGAAAAATGCATAAGTTCAGACAGTTTTTGTCTAAAAAAAAATTATTGAGTTTGAATTGTCCACATTCCCAATGTAGACACGTTTGTATGAAATGATACATGTTCATTTAGATTGAGTGATCTGAAATTTATTTACAGGGTATAGCGATACCTGGCAAATCAGGGCATTGAAGTTACGAACTGGGGGATTATTTCACCACATATTTGATAGTGATGGGTAGGTATTGCTTTTTTTCATTTATATATTCAATGTAGTTTTCACCTATTGAAATTGCATGTGTTTACAATTTAGTATTTCCAGATTGTACATTATAGGGCCTACTCATTTTGGTTCAACTGTGGTCTTCTGGCCCTGTTTTCAAAATGATATATATACTGGCAATAAAAATGTGTTGGGTTTACTTTCTATCTCTGCAGCTGTAGCTCTCTAAATATCTGTCTCTGAGAAAAAAAATGAAACTTCAGGAAAGACTCTTATCGCCCCTAATTTATCACTTGATGCATGACTCTGCTTTGTGCATGATGGGTGTGTCACACTGTCAGTTTGGCTGATATGGGATTGTAATTATGTAAATAAAGCCAGGGAAACTGGAGCAGAGTCTCTGTGCTGTCCCAGTGTTCCATAAATAGTTCCAAATGTGACCAACATTTGAGGTTGCTCTTGTGAATAATCTGTCCAGTGTCCAGACTATAAATTTACCACACAGTGGCGGATACAGGGGGGGCCTAGGGGGCCCGGGCCCCCCCCCCCTAGACCACTAAGATTAATAGGAGCATTTTGTAGAAAAATTGCGATAACGCGGGCGTGCGAATGCTGAAACACGTCCGGGCCCCCCTAGATTATGGTGTCTGGATCCGCCACTGCCACATCCAAATTCTGTCAAGTCAAAAACCTGAATTTTGGTCTAATTTGGAAAACAGTGTTTATAGGCCTATGGGCAGTATTTTCAGCTTGCACTAGTTGTTAGCAAGAGATAATAATTGGGTTAAATGTTTCCATTGACTGAATTAAAATTAATTTGACTGAGAAAAGGTATTTGTCAAAACGACTATTCATTTATTTTGTGCATTGAGTGTTGACAATTGAAAGTTTAACATGCAAGGTGATGGTTGTTGACCTCAAAATCATGCAGCCTGCTGACAGTAGTGCAGACTGCAGCTGATGATCCAAGTCAGCTCATCTGACAGAAGCCACGTGGCTAATGTAAACAAAAACTCATGAATATTCATGAGAGCCACTCCCACGATGCAGTGCGCAGGAAGCACTTTGCGGGTCACGAGTAAATATTGACCTGGATCTCTGCTGACGCGCTCAGAAACTCTTCTTGTTTCCCGAGAATTTCTCAGCTAGGACAGGTAAATTTGAAGGGCGACATTAAATTTCAAGTCTAGTTGACTTGTCGTAAGGTACGGAGTGAGTTTGGGCGGCGTCATGACGTCCCGTGAGGCTGACAACGTGCGTTTTGCGCTGGGAGTGGGACGTCGTCTGTATCAATGTATGGCCATGCACCTGTTGATCGTGTCTGGCAGAAGGAATAAATAAAATATCTATCTCTCTCTCTCTGTCGCGATGTTGTTATGACAACAGCACATGGTACAGGTATACTTGCTGCTGCAGGCTGCCAATGACAATCATTGATTGGTTTCCATTCATGCTTATTTGGCTCTGCAGGGCAGGGCAAAAATAAATGTTAAAAAAATTTCAGTTTATTCCATAAATGAAGGCCTACTGCTATACCTATTCATGAACATCAATGTATGTATGCTTATGATGCTGCATGCTGTGTGTCAGTTACTGAAGTCAGTACAAAACTAGACCATGATGGATTAGCAAATTGCCTGTTTGTTGCTCATGCGAATTAAAAGAGAAAAAGGCTAACTTAGGACTGTTTACATGGTTTAGGTCAGTAGAACTTACGAGAATTTTAATAAATCTTAAAATTAAATTATATTTAAAATGCTCATTCATTGGGCTTGGTAATTACAAATCTTTGCAGGTCTGACAATATCCAAGATATGAACATAAATCTATGAATATATGGCTATTAACTTAGCAAAGTTGTGAATAATAGATTGATTACAAGTTGCGTATTGATTTATTCATCGGATCGATGAAAGTATAAGTGATAGGCAATTGGCATTTATGAATGATGCCAATAAAATTCCTTCAGATAGCTCATTGAACCGCACATTGGAATTAGTCTGAATTAGTATGCAACTCCACGTATATGGACCTATGCATAAAGATGCAGGTGATTTCTCAGCATTTGAAATCGGAAATAAGAAAAGCTGAATAACTTGCATTATCTGTATGGACAAAGACTTTTCTACTTCGTAAGTCAATATTTACTATAATATGAATCCAAGTGAAATTTGAGGTGTCGCGGATACTGTGTATGAAAATTGGCAAATATATAGGCCTATTGCAGACTTGAACCAAATGGTTAAAATTTCAAAGTCTATAAATGTTTTATGAAGCCTTGTGACTACATCACTATTTCATCTGCCACTATGCAACTGCCACAATGGCAAAATGTCATTGCGTGTCCATAGGAGCACGCAGCAGCCTGGTTCACTGCAGTTCGCTTCATGAAGTTGAAATTATTTCTGGTAATTCAACCTTGAGTGAGATTACAGCTGGCAGTCTTTGCGAAGATTGCAATTTGAAGGACATGTCCGCCAGATTTTCAAGCGGTCTGGCGGTCCAGGCCAAGCAACTATAATTGGATACATGTTATTATTTATGGAAATAACCAAAATATTAATGGGATTTTGGATCTTTACAAAGACTGGCAGCTGATCAAAGCTGATTGAACTTTAGACCTTCAGCTATGTGACAGTACTATTGTGTACTGTTTCACGCATTGTCAATTTCATTTGGTTTGTTACTATGATAAATATTATTCCTTTGCAGAGATTTGACTGACAGTGAATCCGGAGATTATGGCAGCGACGAATATGACTCAGAATACGACTCCGAATATGACAGCGATTCTCTGACTTCTGATTCTGACAATCAATCCGACACCATGGGCAAGAGGCGTAGGAAGAGATGGCCTGGGCTTAGGTACCCTCTGGACATACCCAGGCGCATCAATCGTGAGTATATCCATAAAATAAATATGCTATCCTTTCCTTTCTGAAAATGATGTTTTAGAACATTTATGGCTGCAGCTTTCTGCTGCTCTGATGAAGCCCAAATTATTATATTCTAGAAATATTGATATGCAATACTCAGTAATAGGGGATTTTACCTTGATAGGTAGTAGGCTAAATGTCTCAAAAACCTGAGTATTATCAAGGTGTTATCAATGTGATGCCAGACCAGTGTTACGTGTAGTCTTATGTGATACGTTTCGTAAATGTACATGTAGTATGTGTAAAATAAATTCACACAAGTAAAATCCGACAAAGTTGTCAAAAATTGGTTGGACAGAAGTCTGTGGAAAAAATTACCCGTAAGATTGATTAAATGAAGCCTTTCTTAGAATAGTAGAATTTGCTTGATTTACCTTACTAGTTCTGAATGATTCTTCTTTTCATTGCAGCCTACTTGCCAAACCCAACAGAAGACCTACCCAAGTTGCTCGAGGTACAGATCATCAGCAGCGAAGACCCTCGTAGCAATCCAGAACTGCCGAGGTCATCAGTCTACTATGTGCTCACCACGGAAGAGAGGATAGAGCTGGAGATGAGGCAAGCCACTCATCAGATGGTTTCCTCCGCTCCACACATTGCCATGACTCCTCAGTCGCCAGAGACACCCATGTCCCCGCCTCCCCAGCCCTCTGGGACAGCTGCTAGAGAAGTCAAGATTACAATCGGCAATGATCCTGGCTTGAAGCTACCCAACCCATCAGTGGAGCAACAGGAAGAGGATCGCGTCAATTCATGGATTCAAGCGTCCATACCCTACTTTGGCGAAAACGAAACGAAGCCATCTGGTGAAAAAGCGGGTGAAAAAGCAGCAGAAACGCAAGAAAGCAAGCCACCGACTGATGTTGAGACTGTAGTGTCAGATTCCAAACCACCTGAAGTGAAAAAAGAAGTTCCAACACCGAAACCTGTCGAACCACCAGCAGAATCTTCAACAAGCAAGGAAGTCAAAGACAAAAAAGAATCTTCAAAAATCAAGGAAGTTAAAAAGAAGAAAGAACCTTCAAAAAGTAACGAGGTCAAAGACAAAAAAGAACCTCCGAAAAGCAAGGAGGTCAAGGAGAAAAAAGAACCTTCAAAAAGCAAGGAGGTCAAAGAGAAAAAAGAACCTTCAAAAAGCAAGGAGGTCAAAGAGAAAAAAGAACCTTCTAAAAGCAAGGAGGTCAAAGAGAAAAAAGAACCTTCAAAAAGCAAGGAGGTCAAAGACAAAAAAGAACCTTCTAAAAGCAAGGAGGTCAAAGAGAAAAAAGAACCTTCAAAAAGCAAGGAGGTCAAAGACAAAAAAGAATCTTCCAAAATCAAAGAAGTCAAAGACAAAAAAGAATCTTCAAAGATCAAGGAGATTAAAGAGAAAAAGGCCAAGGATAAGATTAAGGAAGAAGTCGTGGAACAAAAGACTTATCAACCAAGCTCAAGTCCTGTTACTGCTAAATCTCCTACAAAAGCAGATGCGCCAATCGTCAAGCCCCCTGATATTCCTGTTGTGCCAGAAAAGAGAGTTCCAGTCAGCATCCCCTCTTCACCCTCTGAACCTTCGTTGCCAAAATTGAAGCAAAATGTTGCAGATATTTCTTCGTCTCGCAAGTCACAAGATGCTCCCAGTAGTAGAAAGAAGTCGTCATCTTCACGCTCGCCCAGAAGAGCTGATTCTGTGTCCATCAAGTCCCTCGAGTTAGAAGCGTCACCAATTTCAGAAAAGAAATCCGAGAAGGACATGTATATTCCTACTCAATTGAGGAAGAGCAGCTCAAAAGACCGATACAGACCACCGTCCCCACCTGAAGTGGATAATAAGAAAGAAATTTACAGACCATGCTCTCCAACGGAGGATAAGTACAGGCCACCCTCTCCAAAAGTTGAGAAAAACAGAAGTAGGCCCCCATCTCCGAAAGCTCCTATTGTCAGATCTGGGCCAGTTTCTCCAGAAATTCTTTCTGACAGATGCAGGCCTCCATCTCCAGAAGTTCAAAAAGTGCGATCAAGACATGTTTCCCCAGAAGTGCAGCAAAAAAGAAGTAGGCCCCCATCTCCTAAAGCTCCGATTGACGGACCTCTTTCCCCAGACGTTGAGGCTGACCGATATAGGCCGCCGTCTCCAGAAGTTCAAAGAGTCAGGTCTAGGCCCATTTCTCCTGAAGTTCAGGCTGTCAGATACAGGCCTCCTTCGCCGGAAGATGTTCCAAGAGTCAGGTCCAGGCCGCTTTCCCCAGAAGCTCCAGCTAACAAATATAGACCTCCTTCGCCAAAAGTCTGGAGAATCAAGTCTCGGCCCCTTTCCCCTAAAGTGCAGGATGACAGACGCAGGCCTCCATCTCCTGAAGTCCGGAGGGTTGAGTCTGGACCTCTTTCTCCGGATATCCATGCTGACAAATACAGGCCCCCCTCTCCAGAAATTAAGCAAAAGATGTACAGACCACCGTCTCAAGTTACCGAGATGTACACACCAGCTTCGCCTGAAATGGTCGAGCCCCCTGTGCCGATCGTGAAAGAAAGACGCAAAATTAAAGTGTCATCACCACGAGCGAAGGAGTCCAATTCTGTCGACCGTTTCTCAGAGAGATCAGACAGATCATCAAGAGATTCCAGGCAAGAGAAAGTCATGGTTAAAAGACGACCTTCTGAAACCGAGCCAGAAGTCTTTACTGAAGTTTTTGACAGCAAGAAGGTCAGAAAACATTCCCATTCTAAGAAGGACGGACACAATTACGTTGTGAATAAAGAGAGATATGAGAGGGAGGTGGAGGGTGAGAGAAGAAGTCGAAGCTCTGTCACTGCCAAGTCGGAAGAAAGCCAGGATCACAATGAAAGGCAAGAGCACAATAATAACACAGAGGGACCGATGGACAGTGACAAGATTCTGCAGTCTGCCCTGTTGAATTTCATCTCTGAGGAAAGCAAGTTACTGACTCCATTGAATATTCGGCCAAATATCAATTTAGAATTGAATACATACAATGCAACTGACAGACATTTACCAAGGTTGAGGAGCATTAATGTGAAACGCCTTCAAGTTAATAAGAGGATTAATAAAGAAGTGCTCGTCTGCAGTAATGAGGTCTTCGATCAGCTAGACAGCATCCTTGAAGAGACTTACGCTGCATCTGTGAAAGCTGAAGAACCAAAGCATCAGAAGTTACAAGAGCCCGAAAGATTTGAAGACGATGTCTTTCTGCCTCCAAGGGAAGAAGCCAGAATCAGTCCGAGGGTGAAAGAATTCAAGGAAGTAAAGGAATTAAAAATAGCAAAGGAAGCAAGACCAGCAAAACGATCTAAGAAGACACATGGTCCCATGTTCACCCCCATGTCCTCATATTCTCAAGACTTGAAGACCAAAAGTGGAAAAGTGCAGAAGATACTACATTCATGTGAAGACGACTTCCGTTCAGCATTGAACCTTTTGTGTCAAGGAGAGAAGAAACTTGCAAAAAATGAATTAGGTGATGACTTTCACCACTTGAAAGGCCTGTCTCTCGGGACGCAACTTGAGTCTACCTTTGTCCCGGAATCCATGCCTGTGAAACGAGTCTACCTTGAAGAACTGAAATCCTGGATGACAAGCAAACCCCTGGATGCCTACATTGCAGGGAAGTGCAACGATTTGAAGGCAAAACCAGGAAAGATACCTTACTCCAAGGCCACGAATGCTACCATTAAACAATGCTGGGATGAATTTGCTAAAGAAGTCTATGAGTTAGTCAATGGCTGTAGCAATACCAATGAAGGAGAGTACAGCATTTACCAGGCCCCCACGAATCAGACAGAAGATACAGTCAATCAAGTGTACAGGCAGGTCAACAATTATATGGATTTTTTAACAAAGCCAAAAAACGTAGGACCTGCAAAAAAAGAAAGGCAAGTCAGTTCGGAAGAAGTTTCACACATGAGGAGCGTTACTGAGGTTGTTGACACACAACCAAAACCAAGTCTTTCATCGAGCAAATCTGTGAAAAGAGAAGATGGTGGGAGGAGTTCAAGGAGTGAGGCAAAGGCCAAGAGGAAGTCTTCGAAACATGCTTACAAAAGTCCTGTGGTGCAACATCGCAGCCCAAGCCCAACTCCTGAAGTGAAGGTGAAGAAGAGTAAACACAGGAGCAGAGAAGAACGTGCAGAAAGAGCAAAGAGGATCGCAGCAAGAAAGGACCCAGACGCTGTTGGCAACCAAGAGAAAGAGACATCTGGCGAATCAAAGTCCAAGTCCTTGACTGCACTTCAGAAGGTTCCAAAGGACTCAACAGTGACTCAATGTGATGCCGATAAAGTAGCGAAAGCTGAAATGGCTGAGGTTGGCTCCATGCTGGAGAAGATGACTGAAGAAACTAATCTGGCGAAGAAGAACTTCACCAAAGAAGCCTCTCCTTGTTCCCTGATCAAGTCCTGGGACAGAGAGGTTGCCAACCAGGAGAATGACATCAAGATGGAATTGAAGAGGATCGCAGAGGAGATTACGGCCAAAGCTTTAGCTGCTCCTCAGGTCGAGACCCCAGAGACGAAGCTGTGCAACTGGCTGAGGAGCAACTACAACGAGATGTTGAGCGAGACACTAGGAGAGTGGATAACCGATGACAAGACTGATTCTTCAAAAGGAGCCAGCAGTGGCAGTCTGAATGCCTACACTGTCTACTGGAATGTGATGATGTGCTACTTGGACATGGATGCTGATGTCTTGAAGATATTGGAGGAAATGGCGCCAGTCGTTGAACGGATGCCGGAGCCAGTTCAGCCTGAGAATGGTCTGCTCTGGTCTGTAGCCCAAGCTGCTATTAAGAGGAAGAAGCAGTTGGAGGCAGCTCAGTTCATAGAGCAGTTCACCCAAACGGAATCAGAGGAGTCATCTGTGAATGAGAATACTGAAGGTGCAATTCAGAATGAATGGGGCACATGGGTGCTACCGAAGGACACTGAAGTTGGCAATGGCATGACTAATTCCAACAGTGATGAGAGCATTAACGAGAAATCCAAAGCCAAATCTAAGAAGCAAACAGGCCGACGCAATGTTCTCCTTGCTGCCCTGAAGCAAGCAAAGAAGAAAAAGGATGGCGTTGAAGTTACTAAAGTGTTCCCTACAAAGAAGAAACTCTTACAGAAAGCTGGCTCCCAGGATCTAGGCACTTTGTCAGCAGAAGAAGAAAACAAACTGAGCGACTTGATCAGCCTGGTTGAGAGCTGCGATTCAAGTAAACCTCTTCTCGCAGCAGCCAAGGAACTTCTGTTGAAGGCAAAGACAATTCTGACTGAAGTGGCTCCGCCTCCAGGAGAAGAGACTGCATCCAAGGATGAGAAGGATGAGAAAAAAGAATCCACCACTGAAAAGAACTTGGCTACTGAAAAGAAAGGAACTGCAGAGCCGCCCAAGAACAGAGTGGATGCCTCAACTCAGACTGATCCAGAATTTGAGGAGACCATCGCATCCCCAGATATAGCCACAGAAGACGTCATCAGCAATTCCTTGATGCCAAGTCTTAGTGAAATCGCCAATCAAGTCTGTTCAGACATTTCAGCCAGCTCTGTTGGGAAAAGGAGATCAACTGGGTCCACTTCAAGTGAGCTGTCTGTGTTGTCCTCTTTCAAGAAGCAGAAGAGTAGCAGAAGTTTGTCGGACAACGGCGAATCGATGGTGGAAAATCCTACTTTGGATGTTACTTCACTAGAACTTGAAAATTCACTGAACTTGCCAAACGAGTCGGCTGCTCGTCCGAGTGCGCCAGTTGTGATAAAGTTTTCTAAAGGTGGCAAAGGCAAAAAGGACAAAAGGAAGGAGCAGGCCAAGGCAGCAACCATGCATCCCCAGCCCGAGGAGGTTATGTTGGAGAATGAGCAGCCTGCTGCTAAACCTGCAGCAAAACCTGTTGCGAAACCTGCATCGCTAGATTTCAACTCCGTACCCACACTAGTGCAGAACAACCATCAAGTGAATACAGCACCTACTGAAAGTAAACCTTTGGAAGGAGATCTAAGTGCAATCCCACTGCCGCCATCTGGTGTTGTCCAGCCTCCAGTCCCCACACCTGCAGTCAGCCAAGTTGACGTGATGAACCATCATCAAGTTCCAATAATGAAAAGTGCAGTTATGCCTCCTGAGAATGCCATTCAAGTTATGCCAATGACTAGTGAAGCTCAGGCAGCAGCAGTCGTGACTAGTCAGGAGTACGTGTATCACCAAGCAGCAGCCCCACCTCTCCCAGCGTATGAAGCTCCACCTCTCCCAGCGTATGAAGTCCCCGCTCCTCCACTTCCCCCAGAAATGGCCCCACCAATGCCTAGTGAAGCCCATGTGGTAACCTATTCTCAGGAATATTATCAGCATTATCACCCCACGGCAGAGCAGGTGGAGTACCACAGTGAAAAGTGGGTGATCCAGCCGCAGACGGACAACCATTGGCAGCAGCAACAGCCTCAACCACCTGTACCACCTGGTGGAGCCCCAGGCATGCCACCTGCAATGGCTCCTCCGCCAATGCCTCCAGTGGTTGCTGGCCAACACCCACCCGCAGGAGCAGAGTACCACCAGTGGCAGAACATGGGAGCGGAGCAATGGCAGCAGCAGCAGCAACAACAGCCACCGCAGGCCAACCAGTGGCAGGGCCACGGGGAGTGGCAGCAAGAAGGGGAGTGGCAGGAGGGTGCTCCAACCCCTCAGTGGCAGGAGCAGCAGCACCAGCAGCAACATCCACCCCACCAAGGTCACCCGATGCCCCATCAGCCTCCTCATTGGCAGGACCACTCATCTGATCAGTGGCAGGACCACTCTGGAGAACAGTGGCAGGACCACTCTGGAAAGCAGTGGCAGGACCACTCTGGAGAGCAGTGGCAGGATCATCCCAGGGAGCCATGGCAGGAAGAGCAGTGGAGGCAGTGGCAGCAGTGGGACGGTCCTGGAGAAGGAGGTCCAAGAGGAGGACGCGGAAGAGGAGGTCCCCCTGGGAGAGGAGGTCGCGGAGGTGGTCCCCGTCACCCTGGTCCTCGAGACCGTGGTCACCCACCTGGCCCTCGGGATCGTGGTCCCCCATCTGGCCCGCCTTCTAATCAGCACCCTCCTTCGTTGCTGGACTTGCCAATGTTGGATGGACCTCCTCTTAGCAGACAGCTGAGTGATGGAGGTCGCTCCTTGAAGCCATTCAGGGGAAAGAGACGACCTGTGCCAGAAGGTCCTCCCGGCAAACGAAGGATGCTGCAGGGAGCCTTGGATGAATTTGAAAGACCTGACCACATGGATGCTGACTTGCCTGCCAGAAACCTGCGCATGTTTGTCTTCAACAAGGATCGACCTGTATGTGGAAAGGTTGAGGTGAGTCTAATTACGAATCTTTTGCTAATTTGAATTAAATGCAGTATATGATTGACATGTCCAGTTGACTGATTCAATGTACACTGTATTGAAAATTACTCTGCCCTTCAATATATGATTACTCTGCGCTTCAATAAATTACTCTGCACTTCAATAAATGGTCTCTTCCTCTTCTCTTTCAGAACTTCTTGTCATCCCTGGGAGCAAAAACCTTCGATCCCTGGTGTCCGGAGATGGTACGTGAGATCGAGGAGGCGGAAGTTGTGGTCTTTCTGCATGCGGATGACGTCTGCAATATTCATCAACTGCCCAACTTGCTGCAGCTGAAGCAACTGCCTTGGGTGACCTTCGTGACATTCAAGAGCCTGGGAGAAGTGAAGTCCAAGAGCCATTCTCCTGTTATGAGGAGGGGAGGTCTGCTGTTGGCTGACGATATGTCGCTGCTGGGCGTGGATCCCAATACGTTGACCGAGTTGTGCGAGTTCATGACCGTCCAGATGAACGTGCAGGTGCCCTGGAGTTTGCATGTGAGTTGAATTATTTTCACTGAAAAAATTGCAGGAATTTTAAAACATCATTATAGTCTTGTTCTGACAGTCTTGCTCGATTCTGACAGTCTTGCTCGATTGTTTTGCTCTTAGCCCAGTGAGGAATTTTTGCATTCAACAAAAAATTCCACATTTAAAAGTTAATACCATAGAGCGATTCCTCCTGAAACTTCCAAAAAAATTAATAATAAAATTTTGTGTTGTTTTGACAAGTTGTATATAATTATGCGGTATTTGAACTATTTTATTAAATATATCTGCTCAGCACCAGACTACATGTCCCTTCTATTCAAAACCTTCAAAGGAATCCTACATTCCCATCATGATGATTCCAGGGAGCATACTGTATTTCAATTCTCGGGAGCATACAATAACTTCAAGTTTTATGATTATTTTAGGGCTCTGACTAAGAAGCAGTCTGTTTCAGGCTGGTTCAGCATCATTTCAATAAATTTGTGTTGCTTTTCAGGTCCACAAACATGTCTTTGACCAGCTTGACAATGTCATGGATATCTCTGCTGAGCGGCTGGGCCAGGTGAAGAACATTCTGCAGACATACTGCAACTCAGGGGTGATCAAGGTGATGCAGGAGCCAGAGTGGGACGACAAGCCAAGGCCACCCGCCAACTACTTGGCCTGCCTGACGAAGCTGCAAGGAAAGCTGTCCCACAAGTACCGTCACTTCATGCTGTTGTCTGGTAATGGTGTCTGTGTATTGGTTTAGATAGGGTGGGCAAGTCACTGTGAACTCTTATCCAACAATCAACATACTTGAGTGGCCAGAACTGGCTCACTGTAGTTAACGTAAACTCTAAATAGCCCATATCGGTGTTAAAGGAGCGTGAAACACAAACCCACTCACTCCCTAGTTAATTATCAGAGCATATATTTAAATGATTTGTGACTCTATTTTCAATTTGTTATTCACGGTGACTTGGGTGCCTTATTCTTTTGTGTTCATAAAATCATGCTTTAACATTATTTTGCATAATTTTCCAACCCTGTTGATTTCTTAGAACAATTAGAGAGAATGCAATTATAGAACCTGTTCATCTCCCGTTTGCCATACATTTTG
Organism: Platynereis dumerilii; assembly: GCA_026936325.1. Lineage (NCBI taxonomy): Eukaryota > Metazoa > Annelida > Polychaeta > Phyllodocida > Nereididae > Platynereis > Platynereis dumerilii. The sequence continues at coordinate 17,906,189 of JAPTHN010000011.1, forward strand.
TTTCCTTGATCATAAATGCATTATACATAATGATTGTTACATGTTGCTGATTAGCTGAATTTCTAATCACTTACATACTGAATGTATTGTTACCCTGTAGTGTTTTCCTTGCAGACTTGCGGCCTGATAGTCTTGAAGCGGAGAACTTTTACCAGAACGGACTTGGAGTGTTCAGTGTCCAGTTGTTCATGCAGCACATTGTGGAGACTAATGCTCTGCCACCGCTCAGGATTCCTATGCCTGGTAAGTGCTGGCCAAGTAAAGACCCTCTTGTTGGGTGAATGGCGCAAAATGTATGTTTCAGACTTCTGCTGTCTCTCAAGTAACCGTTGAGAGCAGGTGTGCTACATACTGACTAGTAGATAGATAGATAGATAGATAGATATGGTAAGTGCAGCCCTGTAAGCCCAGTTCTGGGCGCTCACGAGGGTTGATTGATGAGATGAGAGAGAGAGCAGGAGTCCTCAACATGTTACACATTTACCCCATGTGAGGGGTAGAAACAGTGCTCGTATATTATCTTACTATAGCACCTTCAATCGCATGGGATCTTCTTGATTCGTAGCAGGTCCTACTTTAAATTTTACATCATTGGTAGACATGGTAGTTGCTGTATTGGCTATGTAGGTGGTACTAGAGAGTGAATAAATACTTGTTGGCTGGCAAGGTAATGAATAAGTATGTGGTTATGCAGTTCATTGATCAGAAGTTATCCAACAAACGTGAATTTCAGTGATAATCATGTGGATTTGCGCCTTGTAAAATTTTTGGAATCTTTACTGCCACATCACAAAGCAGACCCAGGCCAAAGTTATTTCGACCTTTTGGTACTTTTCCAAAAAATGTAGGAAATTTCTTTCCCTTTTCAACTTGCGCATATCAAGGTCAGGTGCAATCTGAAGAGCGTCATCAGTCAGGATGTTTTAAGACTCAATTTTTTTGTTTCAGACTATGGGTTGAAGACCAGCCGGATATTCATGGACGCACCCATCAGCTGCAGCGTGGACCGTCTCAGCCTGATGTGATGCATGACTCAACCAACACCACGTAATCCAAGTGCCTAGCTTTGAATGAAACTGACGACTTGTTCTCAAAACTACTTTTCCCATCACATGGACTATTGCGGGGGCCAGTGGGCCACCACCTAACTCATGCGTACATGGACTGACGAATGTGTGAACCAGGAATCGGAGATCGCTTGCTCTCACTTCTGTTCATATCAAAATGTTAACTGCTGCCGTTTCTCGTATTTCTACTATATATATATTCCTTTAGTATCAAATGTATGGAGCTTCATGTATCTTTGTACATCGTCTCTCGCAGCCTTGGCATTACATCTGTTGAACTGTTTTGTGTGATTCATTGATGCGACATGGCTCGCATTTTGTTGTCTTACGTGAAGAGTTGAGTTATCCATCCAACTCAGGGTGACTTGTTTAAAAAATGGACTAAAAACACAAAAAAAGGGGGAGAGCTGCAGCGAAGAAGTGATAGTCTAATCCTACAACTTTGTGATATTATCTCACTGTGTTAACATAGGTATACGAAGTAGACAGGCCAATTTCAAATGGCTGTCTATATCTTTGAGAGAAGAGAGAATAAACAGGGAAGAAAGGGCATGAATAATTGGCATCAAATTGCATACACTGCATTACACGCACATCGGAAAAACACTGGAAATATATTAATAAGGATAACTCCGAACCAGCACAACATGGCTTGATTTGGCGAATTGCAGTGTGTGGCACAAAAGCATTGTGACGAGATTGAATAGCAGTTCTTGGATTTATCCGACACGGTTACATGTTAATTGTGTGTTATAAAATGGTTACTAAATGGTTTGTAGGGAATATAATAAAAAGTGTGTCGGCTGTTATTGTTTGTCACTAATAATATAACTTTCTGGTCTGTTGGCAACTGTTGGCAACTAGTGTTTCTGTTTTCACTGTCATTTGTTTCTCCATCGCAATCTTTATGTTGAAATATATATATTATATAAGGGGATATTTCGTAAAATGGGTGTACAGAATATATTAGGAATGTTTGTTAAGTAATGGGGAAGTCCTTCGTTAGTGTTGTAGTAATTATATTACATATATTATATGTGAATTATATACTTAGAAGGCCCCTTCTACTCAGCCTGCTTGAGCAGGTCTTGTAGCGTGGGACCACAGTGCTAAGCATATATACTGATTATGTTTGTTGAAATTGTCGAGTGTTGGTATTGTATGTAAATATGGTTACGTTATATTCCAGAAGAGGGTAAGAGTGCAGGAAGTCCCTAGTTCATTATATTGTAGAGAAATGCTAGGATAATCTTGTTTCTTTTTGATAATTCTAGTAATTTGTTATTTTTCTTCATTTACTCATTACTTCATCACTTTTATCTGCAATTGACTGCATGTGTAAATTTTCCAAATCATTTCATAACTAGAAACATTTTATTCTCTCTCTTGATGTTGCATTAAAGTCGTACAGTGCGATGTTGAACGTTTTACTTGCTTTTAATGTATTCAATTCATTTATACACTCGATGTGGGCAACAGCTACTTCTGTTGTTAGCAAATACTTTTCATATGACATAATTTTTAAATCTTAGTTTTATATGATATGCAAGATAATAAACTTTGGAAATTATAAACTTGTCTCCTCTTCAATTTTACTCCACTCCTTAAAAAGTGATTTTATTGGTCAAGTAGAATAATGGGAATTTAAAATAGTTTTGCTAGTCTGATTGATGTTCAGCAGGCAACTTGAAATTCCTAAGTTTCTACAGGTGTAGAATGTTAGCAACTATTGAAAGGCAGTAAACCTTGTGTGGTAAGCTTGGTTTGCAATGTGCTATGGCCTATGGGGGTCAGTGAGACAACTTCTCTCAACTTCTCCAGGACTCTTTTTAAGTTCCTCACAAGACTTATAGTGGTTCATTGCAAAATGCAGTTTGTTGGATATTCATAACTGTCATTGGAGCTGACCAGAATTTCTTGATTCTCATTTTGGTCAGAAGTCCAATGTAAAACCTAAAGATCGAGAAGCTTCTCTCGTCTTGGGAACTGAATTTAATATCTCGAGAGTAGTGAAAATGTTTTATTCTGAACGCACTTCTTCATTCACAGAAATTGCAACTACCGTACAATTCACCCTGATAAATGGATTTGCTGCACGCAGATGTTGAATGGTGTTCTTTGCTCATCAGAGCTAATATGAATGCCATCTTAGTGCTCACATATGTGCCAAAACATATCAATTTGGGCTGCATGGTCATTTCTGACCCAGAGGTTTCTACTGAGCGACGTCACTAAGGTATTGTCAATCACCTGATGTTGTCTTAATTGTTCTGTCAGCCAGATTGCAGAACTCAGTACTCCCTGCTTGTCTTTTCATATCACAGACACCCAGGTCATATACAAAAGGCTGGTGAAAATGGGGACCACTTTTCAGGCTTGTAACACCAGCACTTTCTTTTTTGGATGTATTTTCACATTGCAATAAATCTCATTAATGACCCAACAAAATGTTACATACATAAATTTTAATAATTTATCAAATCTAAACAATACTTGGTAATAGTTGGTATACAGGGTATATTCGATAATGAAATAGCACTCTTCATGTAATACGAAATTCCAGGAAAAGAATTAATGCACCTCTAGTATTGAACAATTACAGCATAGGCCTATGTAATGGAATGACAAGTCTATTAAAACTTTAGCAATTCGGAAGATAGTCTAGTCCTCTATCATCGTACTCATGCCAACTTCAAGTTCTCGTTGCTTCTGTCTCAGACCCTGAAATACACAAATAGAATAATCTGAATTAGGTCCTATGTTAAAACCTTTTTGGAAAACATTTGTTGGTTTAAGAATCCAGAGAGAAAATTTAGAGACCAGGGATAAAGAATTCACGTCACTATTAAACTCCAATCATAACGGTTTTAACTGAAAAAAAGTTAGATTACAGTGTAGACCATGTTTTGGGCCAATATTTTAATGAATCGAAATATTAAGTGTTCTTGGCAATGAACGAGAACATAATACCACATATACAGCTATTATAACATGGTCTCATTAGAGGGTTACACAAGGACAAGGTTAGGTATAGGATTGCATGGAGATCTCACCTTGCGAAGGTCCGACAACTGCTGTAAAATGCGATCTTGTCGCGGAGTGGGATGGCTTGTGACAACAGTGGGATTCATAATGGGATCCTGTGACAGAAATTTAATAGAATTTATCACTATGTAGTAGTATGTACAACCATGTAAATGTAGTAAAATCTTCACAAGAAAGACTTGGATGGACATAAAGGTGTAAGTAATTAGTTATAACTTGATTGAAATTTTTATTCTATGATTCCATATAATTTATTTGACAATCAACAAATCTTTAATACTGAATCTGAACCTAATTTGTTATAGGAGACATGACTTATAAACTTCAAGGAGTGATTTTTTAAAGGACTGCATTAAAGACAATTTAAGCAACAGTGTACAAAGGCTTCAATAAATGCTCATGAAAATTAAATACACACCGTAAGCCAATTAGCTGGCATATTTTCCTGGACGGGTCGATCTCCAATGTTGTTTATTTGAGTGCCGAAGTTTGCAGGTTCATGACTTTGATGGTAGGCCTGCCTTGCCCTCTGAATGGCAGTAGCCTCCCTGGATATTGGGACCGGACTGTCCGCATGAGCAGGATCAAGCACTTCTTGAGTCCGTACGAAAGGAACGAAATTATTGTCACTTGAACGGCCGGTTAAATCTGAGTCTCGGTACATTTCATGATTGGGAGTGCGTGAGGAAAACACAATTCTGTCGTAATTTCCATTGTTATAATCAGCATCGGGGGGCCGATGGGAATCAAGTCTGTGGGAAATGGCAGGAATGGGAGGGGAAGATCGACGGGGAGGACTAGTACGGTGATTATAGTGAGTGTGATCATCAAAGTTCTGGTGATCAGACACCCTTGAGTGACTGTGGTGATTGTGGTCCGAGTGAGGTAGGCTGCGAATGTCTCTGGAGGGACTCGTTTCATGAGACTGGTGCCTCGATCGGGAATTAAAAGAACGAGAGTCTTCAGTATACTGCACTGGCTCAGGGGAATGTCTTCTGCGTTGTTCTGGATCACCTTCTTCTCTATTACGAGATCGTGATCGTGCACGGCTTGCATTTGTGGCCCTCTGTGAGGCCCTGGGAGCATTTCTCTCGGCCATTTCAAGCATCTGCTGCTGCCGAGCCAGTCTCCTTGCGGTTGCTTCCTCCTTCTTCTGCTGCATCTTCAAGTCTCTTTCCGATTGCTTCACAGACTTCTTATTCTGTTTAGTGGCTCCCCATCTCGGCCTCTCTGATATCTTCACAGGGCCCTTCTTGACGTTTCTCTCCACCTCCTCCGGGCTTTTCAATCGCACTTTTCTGTTGTGTTTTTCTTTCGGATGAGGTGGTAAGTCAAAGTCATCATAACTCCCTCTCACTTTCTTCATCAAGTTAGGATCTGCAAAAGAATATGTTCAATGCTCACTTTCAAATGTCGTATATTATAGCATGCTCAACTATCTGAGCCAAAAAGGCATGTTCAATGCTCACTTTCAAATGTCGTATATTATAGCATGCTCAAATATCTGAGCCAAAAAGGCATTTCTCCAGCCTGACTACCAGAGAAACTTTCACATTACATCCATCAGGCATAGCTCCCACTTATTTAAAGAATGATGTCTACTATATATACATCCTTCATTTTACCATGTAAGATAGTTAGGTAACTTGCATAAGTAAACTGTCCCTGCCATCACATAGTCAATTGGGTTTATTGAACAAATTATTAAATTTACCTGTCTGTACACCAAACTCCTTCTTCATAGAGTTTCCTCTGTACAAAGTGGGCGTCAGCACCCTGTTTTCCACATAAGGCCCGTCATCAATAGGAACAGACTGCGGCTCCTCTTTCCTTGGGGTTGGGTGCAGCCCTGGGATGTACGTTGGTGCAACTACGGTCACGTTAGAATTCGGAGCAGCCCCAATCGCAGCTGGAGTAGGAACGATAACTCCTCCTACCATTCGAGGAGTCATTTTTGCTGTTAAATAAAAAAAATATACAATTAAATTACTTTTGGTAAACTCAGTGCCTAAAACTTTCTGGACCTAGTTACAAGAAACGTTTCCTTCAAAAGTCATTAAATTTTTTTATATTTTCAGTCATTGATATTTAGATTTCAGAAACGTAGAATTTTATCACCCATTTTCACAGTTTTAAATTCAAAATTCGTAGGCTACAGCAAAATTGTGAAAAGATATTTAGAGAGTAAGAAAGATTAGTGTGAAATATCAAACAAGGAGAGAAAAATAGAACAACAGTCCACCATCAAAGAGAAAACGAAACCAATAAAAGGACAAACTAAATGAAAGTCTTCAAAGGATGATAAAGTAAAGGAATTTTTAATTCAAGAGAAGTATATCGAAGTCCACAGATGAAAGACAGAGTATAGAAATTTTTGGAAAGAAGTTAATGGAAAAACAATATTGTGTACATCTACATCAAGCCCATGAAGCCCAACATACAAGACTGTCAACAGTAACTGTTAATGATCACGCATAACAGTGCGATCAGTGTGCTACAGTGGTACCTGCATTATGCCACGCTCCAAGATGACAACAATCATAGCCGTAGGAGAAGCGATCTGTTTAGGGGGCGGTCCATCACTGGGTCAATGGGGCTTCCTGTCCAAATTTTTCAGATCTTTGACCAAATTCAATGTCAATTTACAAGGCTGCCTGATTATTGGAGGGGCAGTTGCCAAGAATAATACTATAACTTACTAAGGCAGCCTAAATATCGCTCTGTTGCAAAGCTGTATTAATTATGCCTCAGATTTGCAACATTCAGGCTCCCTGTGCACCCCAATAATCGACCACTTCCCAGTAACAGAAAGGGAGACCACACTTTTAATGCAGGGACCACCGTAATTATTCCATCAATGGAAGAATAGAAGTAACGTTAAACATCACATGATATCGGAAGTGCTGGCATCAGCTGGCAAACTTAATTGTTAGCAGAATACATCTGTATTATAAATAGGCGGATGAGAAAGTGATGAACATCACCATCATCAATTGCTTCTGCTCTAATAGTCAGTGTGTTTACAAACAAGTAGAGCTTGTAAAAGACTTGTAGGCTTGTAGATAGCTACTTGGTATATGTAGTCTATACTAAAGCAAGGTCTTGCCAGCCAGTGCCAGCACTTCAAAGAGAAAAACATTCAATGGCACACAGAAACATCATGTAAAAACTTTTGAAAAACACAGCAAACAGTTTTAATTCCAAACCGAACTCACCTGTATCTGAAATTATAGAATCAAAGTTTGATAAACATGCTCGCATACTTCTAAAAAATTGCGGCAAATCAATAGTCTCATGCTAAAAGAACAAGGTACATTCAGGGGCGGACTAGCCTATGTGGCAAAGTTGCAACTGCCATGGGCCCAACCACTCAGGGGGGCCCACAAGATGTCAAAAAATAAAAATTTTAAGAAAAGAGCAAAATTTTGCTGTCAAGGTCATGCTTATGTGAATACACAAACTGAAAAGGACAGCCTCCTCTCATATGGAGGCCCCCAACCAAATATTAACAATTTGCCAAATTAGACCTGTAGAATTTTTTTTTTTTTATTGGGAATAGCGCCATCGGTAGAGATGTAGGGGCCCAGTGACTTATTTTGCCACCGGCCCGAAATGCCGCCAGTCCGCCCCTGGGTACATGCAAAATAATGCTAAATAATATTATAATTTATAGGATAAATTTGAAAACAAAAATGGTTTTTAGTCATTTATAATTAGTAGATAACCAAGGAGAGAGTTTTCAATGCTTGTCATGCAATAAAATGAAACAGCATTAGTCAGCAATTAAATGTAAATTCTTGTTATGAAGGAAAAGATTAGCGAAGAATCTAGTACCTGGTAAATCCTCAGAGGAATAAAAAGAATCGGGAGTAGCGCTAGAAGCAAATTCAGGCGTTCCTGCCAAGTGCGTAGCAGGGGCTGACGTTAGAAATTAGCGAGAACCCAATTCATAAATAAAATGTGAGTATAAATTGCATTCATGCATTAGTAAATTATAGATGAAAAATAAGGAGAAGCTATTCAAATTAAATTCATTTGTTAAGCTGTCAAAATACAAATTTATCGAAACAAGGTATAAGCATTAACTCTAAAAAAAGGCATTAGTCATGCAAAATAGCAACAAAACATGTTAAAATTTATGCGAAGCAAAATTCAGCAACATCTAAAATACCATGCAAAGCATGTAAAGCCTCAGCTAGAAAATAAACACAGCTTAAAATTTGAATAATCTGGTATGTTGCATAAAATGTTAGCAGTATTGTTCCTCACAATTTCCATGTTTCTCCCTGCTGTTGCTATATCAGTATTTTATAGTGCAAGACGAATTTTTTTTAAGGAGTGATATTTGTTCCTGAAAATATCAGTCATTGGTAGGCACAATTGTATTTTATATTTGACCATCATGTCCTCCGATGATTAACAGGAAAGGCAGATAAATAGATAAAGAGATGAATAGATGCATGCTTTATTTAAAAAAAAAAAAACTACTAATACATATTACATAATTTTATTTATGTATGTATAAATTTATCTTGAACTTCAATGCAGGAGGAATTTAGTAGCCTAACTTAGATCAAAATTGTTTTGGCTTCTGATCAATGGTTATCAAATCTTCACAACAGACAGTGCACTAATTGCCTTTGATTATTGATTGCCATTTATCATTGATTGCCATTGATATATAGGCCCAATTAGTTGCTATCTATACAGTGTAATTAATTGCCAGGCTTATTCAGTTTAATCTGCATGGAGCCTGGTGTTACTGGACTAACTGCAGCCCTAGTCTGGCAGTGGCGCCACCTTACGGGTTTTCCGACATTTGATAGTGACGTCACGAAACGAAGTAGGCCGACATTTGATAGTGACGTCAGGAAACAAAGTTGGCCGATCAGTTCAGAGAAAATGTCGGAAGGAGAAGGTTGTGTATGCAGGGGAGTGACAAAAATGGCTTGGATTAGAAGATATAGACACTGGATATGTGCAGAATACAACCGTCACCCGTGGGTAGGGGTTAATAAAGGCTCAGGAGGAGTTTGGCAGATGTACTTGGCAGATTGACAGAGAAATTGTCGTCGATAGGAAGTAAAAACAAAACTGCCTGCCGGCATGGAAACGCACGATCGTAATAAGCCAGACGCTATGTAATAGCTTCGGCTTAAAAATGATAATGAATGACTTCCAGCAAAAGCCAGTAAGGTTCAAGGGGCATCCATTTCAAGAGTACATGTGCCTGATTATTGTGCCAATATTAATATTTTCTTCTTTTTCGGACTTGAATCTCACTGGCTCACACAGGAGTCTTATCTTGTAATGAATAATCTGTAAAAAAAATATTTGAAAGCAATCAACAACTTGAGCAACATCAGATATGTTTCTACATACCTTCGAAATTAGCCTGAAGATGGGAAGTGTCATGGCCGCCCTGCTGCAAACGTTCCAATCGCCGTTTGTGCTTTTCCCTTTCGGCATCCTGTTGGGCTTTTTCCATGGCTTCCTTTAGAACATCTACTCGTCTCTTTTGAGCTTCCTGCATATCGATTAAGAATTAGGGTTTACTTTATTTGCCAATTTTCAGCAGCTTTCACAATCTTACCTCACAAGCAACATCTATTAATATTATTTTCACTTGTTTAGGTCCAAAAAAAAATTCAAGTACCAAAATTTATAACTTTTAATCATAACCCAACAGAAAGGTAAAATGAGGAAATTCACAAAAAAATCTAAATACAAAAACTTAGTGATTGAAAGTCACAATACAAATAGATGAAACATGTTTAAAATGGTAAGAACTAACTCACCGAAAAAAACTGAATCATTCTTGCCTGCATTTTTATGCAAATCAGTTGGTTCAATAAGTTATGTGAAATTTGCTCAGCTAAACAAGAAGCTCCACTGCGCTAATATGAACCAAATTACAATTAGGACTCTCCAAAACTAGTAGAGCCAACAACTGACCTCTTTTTCTCTTTGTTTCTTCTTCTCGTTATCAAACTGCGCTTGAATTGCATCTCTCTCTTGTCTGAGCTTCTCCTCTTCCTCCCTCTCTTCCCGAAATCTCATTTCTCTCTCTTCCCTTTTCAGCCTCTGTCTCTCTTCCATCTGAGCTTTCAAGGCATTCTGCAATATTTAAAAAAATATTTTGTAAAATATCCATTTTAAAAGTAGTTGCAAATACTGAGTCGAACAAGGTCCCCTATTACACTTGCAGTTAACTTTCATAAAACAGTATGTCTTATTAATTTTTATTGGGTCTTTAATTCCTTTGAGAAGATTTTAAAATGCATGTAATGTATATATATGTATTTTAACCTGGTGATCTTCATACTTCCTGCGTTTATCTTCCATTTCTTTTCTCGTAACAGGATCCAGGGGAGCATTCTGCCCTCGAAGATGCCTGAAAAATGGTAAGAATAAATACAATCCAACTACTAAACATTATTCCTTAAATATGCAAGTACATGAAAACAGCACATAGACCAAAACAGTCACCTAATTGCCTAAAAATCACAAGAAACTTACGAGGCCGAACCAGAGTTTGACAAGTCTAGATGTGTAGGTGGCGCTGGTGCTTGGGCAGGGGGTGCTGCCGAGGGGGCGCTGTTTATCCTTTCTGTTTCCTGATACCGAGGGGACTGCTCTTGTCTCAGGACTTGCTCTGGCATCCCGGCTGGTTTGTAATTGCTGAATCTGTCGGCCCATCTCTCCTCCCCTCCTTGTTGCTGCTGCTTTTCTCGCAACTTCTGAAGTCGTTTTTCCTCTCTCTGCATCTCTGAAATCAAATTTTTAAAAAATTGAGGACTTTGAGAAACAAGAAAAATATCACAAACTTCATATTTACTATCCAGCTTCGCTGGCTGAGATCAACAGGGGGCCATTTTGCGCCCCAAGGCAAGATAGACTTTTTTGCTCTTGATTTTTAACATTTTTGGCACCTTGCATGGCCCCAACTGAGTTATTGGACCGTCTGTCCTTGGAGATGAAAGTTGTGGACAATACACAGGTGAATAGCCCAGTGAATTGGCACTCTATTCTCAGGACAAATGAAACAATAGAGAAATATCTTGTGTCTTTTTTTTTAGATATATTTCACATTTATCTACCTAGATCGGCCAACCATTGCTTCTTTTGTGCCTCCTTCACATCCACAAATTGATTTTCATCTGGAGCAGCATTCTGCAATTACAAACAGTAAGATAGAAATACATGAACAATAAGCCAAACTTTCAATGCAACATGCAAATGACGGTATTGGAGTAACAGCTGATTAAATTTTTAAATATTTGCGTAACAAAGAAAAACCCTATCATTACATATGGGTTAACATAATAGAGCACTAAAGAGCACAAAGTACGAGACACTTGCCCCAATTGCAAAAGCGCTCCTCATGGCTGAGGGTTGGTCTTTGGCCCACGAGGGACTTGGTTGAGCTCGAGGAGGAGTGTATCCCTGGGTGTGTTCCTGAACAGGCTTCCTTAGCAAAGACTGCAATACAGAAAATGTGTTTTGATTTCAGGCACTAAGACGAATCAAACGCTGAAGAAACTGAGACACATGTTTAATAAATTCACTAAATTGATTTACTATCTTGACAATTATTGAGCAACTATCAACTTACCGCATTAGAATCAGCCCATGCTTGCTTACTTCCTCCAGTGTCATGGAAGTCTTGGGACTGCAAATGCAAAAAAAAGAAAACATGTTACAATTGATCTCATTAAGTCATTTCAATACATGTAAAATTTTCAGCATCTGATGCAAGTCATGTATCATCATGATTGAAATATAAACCACACAAATAGACAAGTTTACCTTTCGATTATTAAACTCAGCAGGAGCACCCGCACCAGGTTTTCCCCAAGGGTTGAAGTCATCTGGTATTTCTGCTGAAAAAGTAATCATTTAGCAATAAGAATTTTTTCTTTCTTCCCTAGAAATGACCATAAAAATGATCCAATTGGCAATTGCAATGCCATTTTGGCAATTTTTCTGAACATCAGTACCATCCTAATTACTGGCAATCATTGCAAAGGTTAAGTTCAATGACCCACCCCTTTCCTTCTCCCATTGCATCCTCTTCTGCTGCATTTTGCTCATTCCTGGACTGGGGCCTCCATTTTCAATTGGATTAGAGATTTTCTGTGGCTGGTTAGACGGAGAAGCTGCCATTTTAATTGCTGCTAATCTCGCTGCAGCTTGAGCTTCCAACTGCTCCTGCTCTGCTCTCTCCGCCTCCCATTGGCGACGTTTTAATTCCGCTTTTGACAAAGGGACTGCAGGTCTCGCATCGTTTTGCTCTGGTGAACTGCGTCTTTCAACATCCGGAGCCGGGGCTCTTTTGGAAACAGTTGATACGTCGTCTGCTCGATGATTCTTGGCCCCGGGAGGGACATGATTCTCCAAGCCAGGAATTTCAGACTGCGATACCACAACAGTATTGCCATCTCCTGATCTGCTGTAATGACAATTAACAAATCAAGGGTTATTCTATAAATCGATAATTGCAAGCTCTTGTTTTATGAATATAACTAACTGTGAGCACCAGTAAGCAGACATATTCATGCATATAAATTACAAAACAGTTACACTTCTCAGGTGAAAAATTCAGTAAATTTGGCAAATCCATTGATCAGAAAAATAACTAATATAGATATAATTGTGTGTTATTCATAAACTTTGCCACAAAATTAACAAAAATTTATCAGTTACATGCACTAGCTAAAAATAAAGATTTAGTGTCTGGTACATACTTTTGATCGGCATCCTGATCATATCTGTCTTTTCCATTTGTGTCAGCCACGTCATTTGTTTTAATTTCACCAGAAGCTGTGGATTAAAAAGTGCAAATAATAATTTAAATTACTGATTCGGGATCGATTTATAATCACAAATCTTCCCGGTGTTACCGGTTATGCGACACTGTGCATCAGTGCAAGTTGAAACAGGACTTCACATGCATCAAAGCATCTCCATATTTGTGCAACAAACTAAGTTATTTTCACATAATATTAAACAACACTGTACTCATTACCAGTTAAAATCCTAGAACTACTAAAGACTACAATAATCTCCAATGAGTTCACCAAACAACTTTCAGTATAAGTCATTGTGAGGAGGTTATATCGTTAGTCGTGAGAATATAACTCATCACCAACAAATTACGTCTTAAAATGTTATGTGGACGAGAAACAATACAAATGCTCCCAATCATGTCAGTAATAATTCCAAGAATTATTATGATGATTAATTTCGTCTACAGCATCACATGCACACTAGTCAGCTGCATATCTTATAAGCTTACCCAAGAAACCTGAAATTCAGACAACCAAAATTCATCACTTAATGCTTTCACGTCTAATGTCAGAAATATAGAATAATAGATATATAATTGGTGAAGGTTTCAACAAATACAAAATTAACAACACAATCATGGGCAACATTTCAAAAATCTGAAATAGTTACAATTTGATGATTTAGGGAATTTTTGAATTTTGAACAATAATTTGTCAGAAGACAGATGAGCTAGCCAATCGAAGGCATCTCAGTGACTGGTAACATTGCCATAGGGCTAATCAGCTGCTCATGGCAAACTTGTGAAAACCCATGTTGGCACGAATCAATGTTACCATCAAGTTTTTTGTAAATCAAATATATCCAGATTTCGGTAAGGATGCCCAACTAATAATAGTAATTTTCACATTTTTCCTGACATTTTTGGACAATTTGGGAAAACTAATCAAATTGATTTGATACTTACGATTTTTGACTTGGAGCTCTTCATTTTCCAAAGTCAGATGACCAATTGTGTCCAGAATAGCATCCAGCTGTTTTTGTGTAAGGGTCACAGTGTTTAGATCTGGCTTGGACCTGGCAGTATTTTTGGCATTTTGAGATCCAGTTTTCTTATTAGAAATCCGTGAAGTGTCTTTATTGTTTGTCACTTTTTTGTTGTTGATTTCTGCCTGCAATTCTTGCTGGGCAACTTTGTCTCTCAGTGGTCGCCTCACTGTTTTGTCTTTGTAACCAAATTGCTGCTGAAAAATTGCAGATAAAGATATATTTACCAAAAATAATCATTCAATTCCTGTGGTTTTAAAATATATTCGACAAGAAAAATATTACAAATGATATTTGTGACAAACTATACCTTTCTGGACTTTTGATTCTTCGCTTCATTTGCTGAAATTTACAGAGGAAAGTAATCATGCTAATATTAATGTTATAAAAGTAAAGTAAGCTATTCGTAATTGGTAAAGCACACAAGCCATTGTGACTGTGTCATTTCAAAAACATAATATACAACATTTAAAAGTTAAACCAACCTTGTTGTTCCCAAAATATCATAGGCTTTCCTCCCTGACCAGTGGCCGCTGGTTGCAATCGCACTCTGCAAAATGCAAATCAAAGTTCAAAGTGTTGCAGATAACTTGTAGTGAATGTCACTTGGTGACTAAACAGCAGATCTCTCAACCTAGGAACATCAGTTCCAGGGTTCCGCTTTATTTTTACAGGTTTTCAATCAATACATTTCACCATACAAAATTTCTGTATTGAGAAATCGCAATTATAGTCAAAAGGTTATACAGTGCTCTTCCAGTGTTTTTTTTAAATTCAAGGCAAAATAACAGTATACTAAAAACAGCAGCTGAGCAATAGAACATCCTCCTGAAGCTTCATTCTAGACAGCGTCGACCAGGTAGCCCTTCTAGCTAAACAATTTTGGAGGACAGAAAGTAATGAAATAATCAATTAATGGCAGTTTTTTCCAGAGTTTTTAGGTTCCCAAAAGAAGCATTTTCCATTAAAATTAGGGTAATTTAGTAAGGGTCTACATCGGTATACAGTAGTAATACTATGACTGTCATACCGGTAACTCATGATGATGAATATCCCCATCTTATGAGCTCTTCAGTGCCAGTGGTAATTGTAATATCCAGAGGAGAGAAGATTACCTCACCCTTTCTCCTAGGGGGATCCGGATGGGTTTTGTGTCTGTCTGTCACTTTGCCATAAATTTTACTTTTTATTTCCCTATCCCTTTGCTCTTTTCCTAATTGTATTTTGAGTTTCCTGTCCCTCTGGTCTGGATGGGGTTTTATGTCCCCCATGTCCTTTGGCCATCTTACTTTTAGCTACTTTTGAATTCTCTGGATCTTGGCCATTTCACTTTTGAATCCCTGTCGCCCATTATTGCAACCATATCCCCCCATTCGGAGCCTCAACATGGGTCTCTTGTGAGGAAGGGAGCATGGTGATTCTGACATTTACTCATTGGTCTGGCACGTGATGAGCATCCTTAATTACCACCCTTGCAGTCGGCTCAAGTTTAACTCCTGCTCGGACTCCTCTCAATAATATTACCAGCAAAACTCAGTGTTGATGTAATCAACAATAATTTTTCTATATGGCAATTAAAATCAAAAACACCAACATTTTAACATAAAACTTGCAGAGCATAGACCTACACTCGTAACACTGTCGTGTCTGTGCATGTGACAGTTGAACATGATGAAGTGAGTTGTGTTCAGCCAAGCAGTTCGTCATGGCATGATCATGTCTCTGGGAGTTCTGTCAACAGGTCAATTCATGAATGTCACAACACCAACATGAATGTCATGAAACCCCCTAAGTACTACTAGTACACAGCACTGTCAGCACAGGTACTCAGTAGACTTTACTTCCACTGTTCCAGTCATACTCATACCAACAACCAACTATGATAATCACCAAGATTTATTGAAAATAGGCATAGCCACACTCATCTTACCCTTTACTCATTTTCCTGGTTCCTCTCTTACAATGATGGAGGTGAAAAAACGGTTGTTTGTGCTGTCAACAGCACGTAATTGCCACATTTTACATTGATTTTTGAAGACTGTGTACATGGTTGTCAAGCATGTTGTTCAGTGCGCATGCCCTGGAAAAACCAGACAGGTGCTGCCTCACTGTGGTTGCAGACCTGGAGACATGTGATGGGACTCTCCCAGCAGGTTGGTGATGGGAGTCTGCCAGCTCAGTTGCAAACTGGAGCAGACCTCAGTTGTGTGAGATTTCGTTAGCCTGCACTTGGACTGAATAAGAGGATTGGTAAGCTTTTGAAATTGTCACTTGTGTCATTTGTGTGTTTGTAGATATTCTGCTGCTACTGCAGATGAAGTAGATCAGACCTACAGATGAAGTTGTGAAGCTGCATGTAAAAGGAGCTAAACTTATAAGGACCAATGCCACAAGTTGGTAAAATTTGGGACTTCAGGTGAAATTGACCAAAAAATCAATAATCACTGGTATGCTTCCTATGTGTTATTAGATTCCAAATCCAAAAATTTGAGGTTGTATATGCATTTTTGTGACGTCTATGCCATATTAAGCTAGTAAATTTAAACATGAATGTGAAGAAAATACTAACTTGAAATGGAGTTTATTCAAAACGAAACTTTGTTTCTTCAAATACTTCTGCAGCAAAGACTTTTTAAGATATCACTATGAAACTTGCACACATTTTGTTGAATAATATTCTTAAAACAAACAAAAAACAGATTTTTCATTATTTGCCTTCTCATACCTTCTATGGTGTAATTAGCAGGTAATGCCGAAAGCAAGCTTTGCACTTTTTGTCAGCCATAAACACAGGGCCATTATACCATGATAGGTTTGACTAAAAACCATAATGTATATACCAATGGAAAGCCAAGCTCAAGTGTAACAACACAATATCAAACAAGTGAAAATTCCAGCAAAGAGTCTTTATCACAAAGCATTTGAACAAGACATGTCTGAACACACATTTTTACAAAGTGTAAGAGTGCCAGATTTGTTGTCAGTGACAAAGACAGGCCACTAATACCATGATAGGTTACATTTACAACCACATTCTATAGACCAATAGAAACCTGGGCTCATGAGCAACAAAATCATATCAGAAAAGGTAACTTTCCTTCCACTAGCCTTCATCAAGAAGCGTGTAAAGAAGAAAGGTCCTCATAAATATTTCAAAATGTGAGAGCGTCGCATTTTTTGTCAGTCTCAAAGATAGGGCTCTAATGCCATTATGGGTAGGACTTTCTACCCTATTCTATACACTAATACAAAGCCAGGCTCGTGAGCATGGCAATAATACCAAGAATGCAAGAATTCCAGCAACAAGCCTTCATCAGGAAGTACCCGAACAAGAGAAGTCCCACAGAATGTTTGCAGAATATAAGAGCGTCGCGCTGTTGTCAGTCTTACTCAAGCCATCACAGCTCCTCGCACAACAGCCTTAGCCACTTTAAGTGATATATTCCTGACAGACAAGGTCATGAGCAAAGCATTGGTATATCAAATTTTCCGAAAATGTTTCGATCAGTGGTTTATCTGTGGCATCAAAAATCACATTGCACTTTTAAGCTTCACCCGGGACACACCAACTGAGGATTACAAAAGGTGTATTAAAAAAATATAGAAACATCCAATTGCCATTTTTCTGGATTCACAAGATGCCCACCTAATCAGGGAACAGTAATGCATTTTAATTTTGATCCTAAATTCATCCCTTTTCCTGTATTTGAAAGTTGTATGCAAAAATTTTACATGCAGTGTCCAGGCGGCACACCAAAAATTACCCTAACTGCAATCATTGATCACTCATTATCTCAAGACCAGTGACATATGGATGCAATTGCTGCTATTTACATCAAAGAAGATATTTTTGCCTATCATTCGATCCATAATACCGGCATAAATTCCTTTATGGGGCTGAGATATGGCCTAAAATGTAAGTGCATATTGGCCCAAAACTGAAATTTTACCAACTCACGGCACTGGACCATAATTCATGGGTGGGGAGAACTTGGAGTAAAATAGTTTGAGTGCCTGGCTGTCACTGTCAGTGTCAGTAGCGGATCCGGACATCAGAGGGGGAGGGGAGGGGGGTTCAACCCTTGGGCATGTAGATTTTCTAACACATTAATTAATTCTGTGTATTTTTTAGTGCATTTTCACTTGAAACTGCCCCCCCCCCCTTCGACATTTTTCTGGATCCTCCCCTGCCTAGACCCCAGGACCTGTGTGTCCTGGACCAGAGGGGGGGTGACTGATATCAGTGTTAGACCTAAAACAAAGGTTGTACTAACCTAGGTCTAGCCCTAACCCGCTAACCCAGATAGACCTATATGAAAAATAATATGTAAATGGCATAGCCATAACACTTTTTATGTATGATTTGTAGTGTTACCATTACATAACTTTACTTTTTATTTTATATTCAATGAAAGGCAGCTATGTAACCAGTTATGTAACTGTTTCAAAAAAACAATTGAAAGACAGATATAGAAAGACAGAGGAAATGTACACTAGAGACAAAAAAAGGATGATCAAAAATATAATAAATAGAGAGATGGATAGATAGATGAATAGATAGATAGATAGATGGATAGATAGATAGATAGATAGATAGATAGATAGATAGATAGATAGATAGATAGATAGATAGATAGATAGATATATGGCAAGTGCAGCTCTCTAAGCCCAGTTCTGGGCGCTCAGATTTGATGATTCATACACCAGTAGATTAGATAAATAGATGCGTAGATGGATGGATGAAAAGATTGACTGATTTAGGGACCGTTCAGAATTTATGACTGGGGGGGGTGGGAGTTTTGGCCAAGGGGGTACTAACTTTTCACACGTGTTCCAAGGGGGGGGTATTAATTTTTGATAACACTTCCAAGGGGGGGGTAAGAAATTTTAACAAAGATAAAATGTTGAAAAACACGCATAAACTTATTTTATTTGGACTTTTTTACGCGCAAAAGTTCGCGAAATGACGCGAATCTGTACGCGTGGCCGTGTATAACAGTATATATGTGTGTATTGCTTTGTATGTCAAGGGGGGGGTACTAAAAATACGCGCGAAACCTAAGGGTGGGGTACTAAAAATCCGCATGAAACTCAAGGGGGGGTATCAATTTTTGACGGGAAGTTCCAGCAAAACTCCCACCCCCCCTAGTCATAAATTCTGAATGGTCCCTAATTGCTTGATTGATTAATAGATATAAAGTTGTTTAAGAAATGAGATCTGATTTATTTTTACAGAACGAGAAGCTGTTGCTGTGGTCGGAGAACTGGAAGAAGGTGAGCATTACAGTTATATAGATAGATAGTTATATAGATTGGTAGATAGATAGATACAGTACGATTTTTAACAAGCTGCAATTATGATTTACAATATCCTATTTACATAATAAACTTAGCTTTCTTACAAAAAAGCAGGAAAAAAATACTTTAAGACTATAAAGACTATTGCTGTACTTCATTACAACAGAGCTAAGCTACGCATAGGTATGTGTATTTCTCCTGTAGGGCTAGTGGTTGCTTAGATATCTGGCCAAACGTCTTGTCCTCTGCTTGACGTGACAAACTATAAATATGTGAATTTTGGTGATAATCTGCAGACATTCCATCTGTAAGCTGCATAAAAGCCCCGGCATTTCTCATCATGAAGATTATCTAACAGGATGTCAACTCGTGTAATGCTTTATACGGGAAAAAGAAGGTCTAAAGGCCAAAATTAAGCAGAAAGCAGGTTCATGTTTTGGCAATTACCTATACTAAATAGTCTATAGGTGCATCTATGTCGGAAAATGAATTATATTCTTTATCTTGTACATATACCTTCAGAATTAATTACCTGGTACACCCTTCATTTCCAGCAGATTAGCATCCCAACTCACAACTCAAATCATTTTCAAACTGTTCATGTGACGTAGGCAGACGACTTTGTAGTGGGCCTGGTTGCTGACCTAAGCACTGGCTCGCAAGAATAACATATTATTTATTTCAAGGCTGCCTAGAATTAATTAATTAAGTGAGAGAGATCTCTCTCTCACTTATTAGAAAGGGGCAAAATCTCAAATTTTTGAAGATCGTTTTCTGGCTCTGCATTTGACAAAAATCCATTGAATTGTGCATGGGTGGCATGGATTGATGGTAAGGTAGGTTGCTATGTCATTACTAGTTGCATATTCAAGATAAATCACAAAACTGTTTTGTGCTCCACTGGCCCCAACTTGCCATGTAAAAGCCAACTGGCCATCTGACTCAGCACTGCAGGCCTCAGCTAAGTTGCTCTTGTGAGGCTGAGAGGGTGGTGGCCAGAGCATCATGTGTCCCACTTTCCTGGCCTATTCTTCTCACTGACCTACTATACTTGAGAGACTGGGAAAGTCAATGTTCAAGTCTGCTGAATCTGTGTCTGGCATTGATATCATGATGGCTATATTGAATAGCCATCAAAACATAAAACCAAGTTGGTTAAGGCCTATGCTATTAAAAGTTATTATGTTCTAAATTCTTTTGCCTAAATATGAATTGTCAGTCTCAATTTAATTAATTAATGTCATTTCTGCTGTCACTAGGCTATGATAATGGGCCAACAAGTCTCTCTCTCACTTTTTGAAATTCTTGTTTTATTTATCATGTTTACTTATTTTACCGAAACTGAGCAAGATATTATTTATTTACAGAATGGACCCATAATAAAGATTAGGGGGAAGGTATTCTAAGGCATTAATAGCATTTGCAAGTGCAAACCAAGAAATAATTTATTTAAAAAAAATGAATCCAAGCCCACTCCCCCCCCCCCCCCCCCCCCCCCGTTTGAGATTGAATGGTGGCCTTCTAACACGTGATAGGGAAGGCCGACTGAAGCAATTTCAGATGGAGAGTTGCTTATGGGGTCATTCCTCAAGGGGGGGGGGGGTTGTTCTTCGGGGGTTTCTTATCCAGGAGGGGGCTTGGATATTTACTTAATATAAATAATTTCTTGCTCAGTTTTGGAAATAAATAATGTTTGCTAGGGGTATTTCTTAGCAATGGATATTCTGCCACAGTTATAGTAACAAATATTGTAATAAATAATTTATTGCTGAAGAAAATCCAAAGGGGTTTAGGTGGTTCAATATATAATGAAATATTTTAATCATGATTTGTCTCCCCCCCCCCACCCCCCTGTGCTGCACAGCAGCCTTAATGGTGTTAAGGGCTGTGACATGGCAAAGCTCATTCACAAGTTAAAGTTGCAAAAATGTTTGCCTGGACCGCTGATCTGCAAAGATCTATAAACATAGGCATCTACGCCAAAAATGGGTGAAAAAGTGTATTTTTTGTTGCTCAATGTTGTAGCATGGTCCCGTAACCTATGTAAGGAGTGCAGTGTCTGAATCTGAATCAATCATTGGTTTTCAGGGGGAGTCGGAAGTCCGAACTTAATTTGGTGACTCTTTGAGTCCCAAATACGATATATATAGAAATAATCGACAAAAAAAAACACATTATAAAACAATGAATTGCCAACGAGAGGAGTTGGAAGTTGGAAATCAGGAGACCCAAGGAGTTTGGAGTCGTAATTCAGGAAGCCTTGGGAGTCGGTTCACTTGGGACACGACACCAAAGCTCTGGCCTTTGTACGTCTGGGCTAAAATTATGCGAATTTGTACGCACAATCATCAAAGACATGTATATTAATAGCATCAGCCGTCGTCATGCTTTGCCACTTACATATTAACTTCACCAGCAATCGGGCATAAAACTGTCTTGTGATCAGTTTTCAAAATACTATGACTTTTAATTTGCGGCTGAATGTCTCTTTAGTTCAGTATTTTAGTCACGGAGAACACATATACTTAGTAAACGCCAAAGGATGAAGATGACATCACATGGACCCAAAAGATAAATTAGAAAGACAATCAGTTGTATTGAGCTATGATATTACTTATAATGTATTCTCATTTAATAAAAATGTTGGGGGGGGGAGGACATATTTGTAAAAATTGGGGAAAAAAGGGATGTTTGGGGAAAAATTTGCAGAAAAACATATTGTGGGAAAAAAGTTGCAAGAAAATAATAAGGAGAAAAATGTTTTTAAAAAGTGCGGGAAATAAAATTTGGGGGAAAAAAGAAATTTCAAATGGAGAAAAAATTTGAGATAAAATATTAAAAAATTGTGAAAATAAAGTTTTTGATTAAAAAAAATTATGGAAAATCTTTGTCCCTGACTCAAATATTGAAGAGAAAAGCTCTTTTGCATAAAAGTATTTTTTCTGTGGGATGAAAATATAGTCTGTTATCATGCCACCATTAATAATTACTACAAATTTTATACTAATATTTATGGAAGATGCTAACTATTCCGCTACTCTTTTTTTTTACAGGTAATTTGAAGATTTCCATCTGTGGATTATCAGACTGGACTTTCCTCTTATTTCTCCATTTGAAGTGAATACATTACATTTTGCCATTGCAAGTTATTGGCTGCAGTGGATTAACGGACGCCTCAAAAACTCTTTAGGACTTTAATAGTGGTTCCACAAGCTCAATACTAGTAGCTGGACCAAATAGTAAAATTGAGGAAATGGATTTAAAAAGTGGATCAGCAGGTGACATCATTGATAATTATGTTGAATGGTCCACTGGCTTAACGCTGAAAGCTGAAAGAAACAATCAAATTGATGCGATGGAGTTACAAAGCAAACCGGAAGTAGCCATCAAAACTAATGGTGTGGGCCTATATGCCACTAGTTTAATACCGAAAGCTGATGAAGTGGATTCACTGAGTGGAATAGAAGGCCCAAGGAAATCATCATGATGGTGAATGTTCCACCAGCCAACATTGTAATACCTCAAGTAGAACCAAGTGATAAGATTACTATACATGGTTTACTAAATGGATTTCAGAACGACACCAGAACTCACAATGATAATGGATTTTCTTGTGGCATAGAAGTTGTGGCACAACCAAATTGTCATCAAACTGGTGAAATTAATATAACACAGGAGTCGAAGCAAAACAATCGATATGATGAGACAAAAACCAAAATATCAAAATCAGATTTGGCTGGCTGAATATAAAAAAGTGAAATGTGATGTTTGTTGCCAAAGGTATCAGAGCAAAGATGAATTGACAGCCCATACGAGAACACACGGAGAGAAGCCATACGGATGAGCAGTTTGGGGATCCAACTTCATTTCCAGCCGTGGTCGTGATCAACATATTATTCGATTACGCAGTAGAGGTAAGCCGTCTGGATGTTCTACTGATGGTTCTAAGTTCGCTGCCAAAAAAAATCTTGACAAACACAAGCAAACGCAGACTGAAAATCATTTAAACTACTAAGTCGGCGCATGTCAGTACACAGCGAAAACAAGCCATTTCGATGTTCTGTTTGTGGTAAAACGTTCCGTTTAAAACAGTTTCTGAATATACACAATCGAATACACACTGGTGAGAAACCTTAAGGGTGTTCTATTTGTGACTCCAAATTCATTGACAAAACAGGGCTTAATCAGCACACACGGATTCATAGTGAAGAAATGCCATATGGATGTTCTATTTGTAGCTTCAAATTCATTGACAAAATAAGGCTTAGAAGACACATGATGACTCACGATGGAAAGAAGTCATATGGATGTTCCGTTTGTAGTTCCAATTTCACCACCAAACGCAGTCTTGATAAACATATACGGCAACACACTTGAGAAAGGCCGTACGAATGTTCCCTTTGTGGCTTCAAGTTGATTGCCAAGGTAAATCTTGGCAGACACATGAAAAAACACACTGGATAGAAGCCATATCTGGGTTCTATCCGTGAAAAAATATTTAGACATCCAGATCAACACATACGAATACACAGCCAAACGTCTATGTTCAGGTTCAAGGGACATATTTATGGACACAGGATAACATACAGCATATGCAGTGAAGAGAAGCCATAAGGATATCATTCCACACTACTTGTGGTTACATGTCCAGTCACAGAGAACTGTTATGTGGACACACAGTGGAGTAAAACCCTATGGATGTCCTATTTATGGGACATGTTCAATTTTTCATCTTTTTAATAATCATCCATTTGTTTTGGGAGCATAAAAACACTAAAAGAAGTGTCAACGCCTGGGTTTCCGTTTGGTAATCTTCTTTTTGAACTCATCCAGGCCTTCACTTTATGTTTGCATTCAGCGAATTCCATAACTTAACTCCATAATCAATAATGAGTGGATGCAGGCTGTCCTGCGGTGCTCAGTTTTTGGATGAATATACATATATGAACATCGCTAAACATAGATTTAGTTCCTTGAGAACATGACGACCAGAAGTTAATTCTATGCATGTGTAAACCACTACACGAACAGTGACATTGTGATTGGCATGTTCTGCAAGTATCCCATCCCAGTTGGGCCCAGCTTGTCCTGGTAAGTAATGAGCATTTCTGCAGTGCTTCAAATTTAATTCCAAACCTGCTCTTTCTTATTTGTTCATCCTCCTGTCTTATGTTGTTATTTAGACTGGCCTTAAACCTGATAAATGTCATTGCAACACTTGGCATGTGTGTAGCTCAAAGTGCTATGGGTATTACAAATTTTATTGAAACTTCGAAATTAGGCCTATGTTAGTGTGTATTGAGAAGCAATATAGCTAGACCTAATGATATATTTTATTGATGAAAATAAACTTAACATGGAGAGCAAACATTTCTTAGGTCTTTTCCAATGATTATATAATAATACAATCAATGTGTGTACAATGCACGGCTGTATCATCCCCTTAGTGTTCCATAGATCTGCGAAAATGTTATTTTTGCGATGTTTGCTAATTCCAGAAGACCTATTTGAAGTGGACGTGACTGAGCATCTTCCTTTGCAAATTTCACCCTGTTGCAGCAAATTGAAGTCATCATCATGGTGAAGATATTTCAAGACTTTTTAAAATTATGTAAGTTGTACTTGGTCAGATTGGCATATTAACTTACTTGCATTTCTCAGTGTGTTCAAGCATAGAGCTATAAGGGAAAGAGGGCACGGCCGGCTATATCAGACTCAGACTCAGACTCAGAATGTATTTATTTGACTCTTAAAAATAAAAAATATTACATGGAGTCAGGAGACCTCTTAAAGGCTAAAAAAAGCCGCTAACAAGGGGCCACCTAAATTATTCTTTACAAATAAATCTTTACATTATATAGTCTAAAGAAATATTAGCAACAATTAAAAGAATGAAGAAATAATATTAAATATTGATGATAGACTGTAAAAAATAAGAAATAAATAAAAAATGTTGACTGGCTGGTTTGTGGTGTGACTGGAGGAGGTGGTGCATGTAGTGTGCAGAAAAAATAAATGACATTTGATAGTCCATATAGTAACAAAGAAATTGATATCTACAAAAAATAATTTTTAGATTTTAAATGAAATACTTAATTTTGAGAACATATGAAACAATTATTGATACTGCAGTTGGTAGTGTAACAATTTATCAAGTAATTTTTCACATATAACTTGAACCCTATGAAGCTGTGAGTAAAAATTTTATACTTAATTGATTTAGTCATATTACTATAGATTCTTGGGAGCCTGTATGAAAAACATTGTCTTGCAAATTCATGCCTTACTCGTGGAATAGGTAGGAGTGGTTGACTTGCCAACCTAGTTGCATACCTTGGATGATCCTGCTCATTCTGTTCAACCAGGGACAACAGGGACTCCGGAAGTGTTCCGTTAAAATATTTGTAAAGTAACTTGTAGTCATGCAGTGCGCATATATCATCAAATTTAAGTATTTTTAAGCTCTTGAAAAGTTTACTGGTGTGGGCATTATATTTGCTTCTAGTCAGTACTCTTATCGCTTTCTTTTGTAGTATATTTATTTGTTTTGATTGTCCACCCCAAAGGAACACACCATAATTAAGATGGGATACAACAAGAGAGTTGTAAATATGCAATAGTGCCTGTGTAGGAAGAATGTTCTTAAGTCTGTTTAACACACCAATAGTTTTTGATATTTTTTTGCTGACGCTATTTGAATGAGCTTTCCAGGTAAGGTTCTCATCAATAATTATACCCAGGAAGTTAAATTGCTTTACAAATTCAATCTCATGGTTATTAATATGTATTTTGGGAATTTCAACTACTCTCTGCCTTGTGTGAAATATCATTGCTTTTGTTTTCTCACAATTCAAAGACAACTTATTTAACTTTAGCCATTTGCTAATCTTCGAAAGTTCACTGCTCAAAGTCTCATCAATGTTCTTGTCTTGGTTGCTGAGCTGGACCGTTTTTAAAGTTGTAAATAAAGTAGAGTCGTCTGCGTATGTAATTGGATAAAAAATGTTAGAAGCTTTTGCTATATCATTAATGTAAATAAGAAATAAGAGCGGGCCTAAAATAGACCCTTGTGGAACTCCCGTTGTAATAGGTAATAGATCTGACTTTACGCCATTATATTCTACATACTGTGTTCTATTTGACAAGTAATTAGACAACAGGTTAAAAGCCATGTCCTTAATGCCATATATCTGTAGTTTTTTCAGCAATATGGTATGATCAAGCGTGTCAAAGGCTTTCGAAAGATCCAAATATATATTAATAGGAATTTCGTTATTATCCATTTCTGTTGTTAATTTATTTACTAATTCTATCGCAGCTAATTCAGTGGAGTGATTTTTTCGGAATCCATACTGACTTTGGTAAAATAAATCATTTTCTGTAAAATATTGGTATATTTGGTTATACATAATTTTTTCGAAAACCTTTGACACGCTAGGCAAAACGGACACAGGGCGATAATTTTCCAAAAGAGTTTCATCACATTTCTTAAATATGGGTGTAACTTTGGCTATCTTTAATTTATCAGGAAAAACTCCCGTTTGGAAACTCTGATTAATGATTTTAGCAATTGGTTTACTTAATTCAGTTTTCAAAAACTTTAACAATTTATTTGAAATTTGATCCATCCCTTGAGAAGTCTTTGGTTTTATATTATCAATAACTTTCTTGACGTCTTTTTCTGAAACCTCATTAAATTTAAAAGTATTGTGAGACCAACTTGAAATATACTCCTGAAATGTATTAGTATTTGATGGTAAAATGGTACTGGCAAGTTTCGGACCAATCTCGACATAGTATTTGTTAAATGAGTTAACTATAATATTGAAATCATTCACATATTGGCCATCTATATTGAAAGTTGATGGACAACTATTTTTGCAGCCATCTTTGTTTAAAATTGAATTAATTAAACTCCATGTTTTTTTAATGTCAGTTTTAGAGTGACTGAAGCAAGTTTCATAGTAATTCTTTTTAGCATTCCTAATGCATTGTCTAAGTATTTTGTTATAAGAATTTAAATTAAACCTTTTAGTTTCATAATCCAAAGAGGAGACCAACATTTTTTTAAATTCACGATACAATTTGTCTCTATAAGCAATGGACCTGAGTATCCCACCTGTTATCCACTCCTGTTTCTTATGCTTATACTTGTTAAACTTTACCCTTTTCTTTGTAAAATTATTGTTCATTGACTTCTCCAATAAAGTGTATAATTTGTTATAGCTGTCATTTACATCATTTCCAATTACATCATTTAGAATAAGTGACGCTTCTTCGGTGTTTAGGTCTTCTTTAAATTTAAGGTATGAGTTATGAGCAGATAGACTTATGTAACGGTATGATTTAGTCTTTTTTTGGTATGAATAGTCAAATATTAGAAAGCAGGGTAGGTGATCAGAGATTTGGTTTAGCAAAATACCAGAGATTGAATTTGTAAAGGTGGTAGATAATTTTGAAAATATATTGTCAATTAGTGATCCTGATTGGTTAGTTAGTCTGGTTGGGAAAGTGATATTTGGAAGGAATCCTGATGATATAATATTTTCTAGGTAATTATTAATATGAGAGTTTCTAGGTAATTATTAATATGAGAGTTACTCTGAAATTTTAAAATATCCAAATTAAAATCCCCAGCAATTATGACATTATGATTTCTTTCATAAGTTTGAAATATTAAGCTCATATCTTCAATAAAGGCATCAATATTATCTACTCCTGGTCGTGGTGGTCTATAAATGTTAACATATATCAAAGGTTCACTCAGCGTCTCTCATGAGACTATAATGATGTGTGAAAAATCACAAGTATGAGTTAAAAAACCCCTTCTTAATGACATTTTAGTGATCTAATGACCCTCGTAACGGTCTCCAATGGCTAAATATCACAACAATTCCTCTGTTTAGCATTGTAAGAAATAAGAAATGTTTGTGTCTATCTACATGTGTATAACTAGCTATGTTGCTATCAATAGATCTGTGAATCGATCGATCAATCAACCAATCAATCAATCAACTAACCAACCAACCTGTCTATATCTATCTATCTATCTGTCTATCTATCTATCTAGCTATCTATCTGTCTATCTATCTATCTGTCTATCTATCTATCTATCGATCTATCAGTATATCCATGACAGTTATCACTGGTAACTGTCATGGTAATTCGTATGTCTATCGTCTTTCTATGTGGGTGTGTGCTGCTGGGTGTTTATGAAATTCCATCATAAAAAAAAACATATACATTTTTATTATAAGGATTGCTTATCTTCAAATGTCAGTTTAAAATATAAAATATGGTTGTAAAAATATCCGTATCAGCCAAAGACAATGCTAGTATCCAGAAATGTCAGTTTGTTGTGTTAAAATAACATTTTTTTACAAAGAATTATCAGATTCTGTCTTGGTCTGATTGGTATTTTATTTGCTTAAAATGCACAATGTGCGCACCCTTGCGCACTTTTCTAATGTGGCCTATCATATCAACTAATATTTAAAGTTTAATATCCCAAAATATCAAATTCACCAAACATGTCCCTGTCGAGATATGACAGGTTTAATGAAGACTATTTTCATTAGTTTTTTCTTGACTTTTAACTTCAATAATTAAGAATCATGGGTTATTATAGTCCTAATTTTTCGGGGAAAAAACTGACTTTCAGGTCTCTAAAAGGCCGATTTTATAGGATCAGTCATTATTCAGAAACTTTGGATCCCTTAATTTTGATGCATGGACTTGACAGGGGTTCCAGGCAGGGCTGGGAGAAGGGTAAGGGTTTTGAATTGTGCGGGTGAGACGCTGATTGGATGAAAGAGTGCCGAGGGTAATAAATAAGCTATTAGCAAAGAGGTTAATACCGCGAAATTCAAAGGATTTTTTAAATTTTCTTTAGAAGATTTTAGCACAATTCTGTGTAACCCATAAAATTAAGCAAATTGATCATGACCAAATGGAGTGTTCTATCCTGTTAAGTTATAGATCCATGGTTCAAGTAAGCTGTAATTACATATATATATAAAACTATAATCAGACACTCAACTTCTCAACAAAAAGTTTCAAGTCTGACATTGTTGAAAATAGTTATTTATTGATGCAGGTCTTCACCTTGGTCTACTTTACGGAAGTGATGCCAACATGTGTATGCAGGCAGTAACCGGGGCTACCCTTCTGAAAATATCAAGGACCTGAGATAGGAACTCAACAGAACCTTCTGGAAAGCCTGACTCTTTCTCATCTCCAACTTGCTGCGAAAGAAGATCGTCAAAACAACTTTGTGCTTGACAAGAATTTGGAACAGTCAGGTCAATGTAGTATTTAACACCGGATGCGTGAGTTTTGATATTTAATCATAATCTAATGTGTTCAAGAGTTGTGATTAGGTAATCTGAGTTGTTATTTATCTTTCCATTTGTGAAACATACATATTTATGCAAGGGAATATGGTAGAATTAAGCAGAATTGTGGTATTGTGTTAAATATACGTATATATATGCATTGTATATGTTGTATGCCTCTGGTCGACGCTTTACCGCATTCATTTTATCGTTAGAATTTATATTTGCGATTTGGATTGACATAAGTATTATGTACACTGAAAGACAAATATGTTGTGCAGCCAAAGAGTCATATGTATAATCAATGCTAAGGTCCTAACAAGGTACGCAAAACAATTAACTTAAAAGAGTCCAAGAATAATGAAAAAATAAATGATCTTGGGCTCACTCGAAGGTTATGGTGTCCTGTCAGCTAGTGTATGCCCTATAAAAGCAAGGTACTTATTTTTACGAAGGGTATCTTGAGCTCTGATTGTTTTTTTGGGGTCTTCAGCCGCTTGGTTTATTCCTTGAAACCCCCTGTAATAGGCAACTGTTCTTTGTACAGTTGACTGGTGGAGGTTATATGCTATACCCAGTGTAAGCTGGCTTGTCCCTACTTGCGACAGTCATATAATTAATTTTATGATCCCCTTCATATTGCGGAATATTGTGTTGAATTGAATTGTTTAGAAAATATGTGAAGAAGTCTTTTTAAAATGATTCTTATTATTCTAATTTTAAGCATTGTACCCGCTGTTGCTTTTGGTCATGTTTTATAAAATGTGTTTTCTGAAAACAGCCCTTCAATTATAAGAATCAAGACTTAATCCTGACTTCAGACCTTTGTGCTTTTGAAACTAACACAAATTAAAGCCCTTCAACTGCAAATTTTTCTAAACTCACTTTTTTTTGTTAGTGACCAAGGAATCATTATATTGTCCGTTTCATGGCTGCACAACATATAGATTAATAACTTTATGTCCTACATTGTTCATAAGACGTTAGTACATATATATTATAAACTTTTTTGGGTGATTTTTTCCATTCTATTGTGTGCTGCTTTGAGTTGCAAGAAAAGTGATATCTAAAAACCTTAAATAATATCATAGCATTGATCCCTTGTCAACTTTCTTGGGGCATTATTGGGCAATAATTGTGAAAACTATTTAACTTAACCAGTAATTTCCAATACTCTCAGAAACTATTTGCTTAACCACTAACCTATTTAACTGTTGGTTTAGTCTGGACAATATTACCTAATTTAACACAAAACCACAAAAATTTGTGAACAGGCTGAAGGTGCTTGCCAAACCTTAGCACCAGTCCTATAGTCTGCTCTGCACATATCTATACGAGAGTGCCTGATAGTGTAGTACTATCCGGTAGTATTGCATTCAGACATCACTGAAATAACATCCCCATCCTTCTGTTTTCATGTACTTTTGCCAGTACTGCGGTTGTCACAGACACATTATGAACTTTTGGTGAGTATTATTTTTAAACCTTCATGGGAAGTACCTGCAATTCTGCCTTCTACAATTCCCCTTTCTGACTTCTTCATGGTCAAACAACCCTTTGAATGAGAATCAAGTTTTAATCACATTTAAATAAGTGTCAAGTTCAGAGTCTATTGACCTGAGGCTCAAGACAGGGGATTATAGCCAGCAATCAGTGCAAAACAATACAACAAGATTAAAATCTTGTCACCTGTTTCTTGAAAGAGCCTCATGAACACTGTCAAAGCAGAAGATATCAGAGCTGAGCCATGGACTATTAGCCAAAGATATCTCAATTGAGACATTTTCAAGTCGATTTATAAACATGGAATTATTTATTTACTAAACCTTCATTGCAAGGGATATACCTGGAGAGGGCAAAATAAACGTATTGCCCTGTAGACGACAATATGCAAGGTAAGAGATCAAAATTCTCCTAAAACCATGTCAACACAGAAAACTTTTGCAAACTTACCTTGCAACTTTGAAGCCATTTAACTCAGAATCAAAGAAGTCTGAATATGTACTTTAGCATAGATATAACCAACAATGATTACATAGACAGTTCTGCATGGTGTTATGTTGCTGACAACAATTAGATTCATAGTAATTTGACTTTTTTTCAAACATGTGCTTTTCACAAGACATTGTTATGATCAAACAGGAAGTGGAACAACAGTGCCACCTTACCTACACATGTTCTTGTCCAGTGCTTCCAGGCTTTGGTTGCCTGAGAATTGCGGGCTCGAGTGGCGCCTCTTGAGCTGCTCGGAAATACTATTGCAAAATAGTGAAATATGTCTTTCTGTTGACATGAATTGATCTATGAAGCATGTTAGTTAAATTGAGCATGGATAGCCATGATGTGCTGGTCTTGCAACTAAACTTGTGCAGTGAGGGACAGCCTTGATTCCATTTCTCAATGGAAGGATATAAAACCGTTCCGTATGTCATTCTTGTTGACATGAAAACCTGTATCAAATAGTGTCCGAAATCCTGTTGAACTTCCTGTGTGACTTTGAAACCAAGTCAGGTAATAACATATTTTGACAAATATGTGAAGAGAGTTAAATCACATTAGGTTGTGAACATATTCATGCTCTTGCATGTAGACAACTTTAGTTTTATCAAAAGACAATGTAACATCAATGAAGGATGCAAGTATTCAGGAGAGCTCTCCATCTTGCTGTGTGTTTGCCTACACAAACTAGACATTTTCTGCAAGTATTGACTTGGCTATTGCTGAAAAAATTGGAACAAATGTTCTGTAATAGCTCGTCATTTCAAAAAAAGCTCTAACTTCACTAACAATTTTGGGCTGCTTTTTGATCTTGTATGACCTTGGCCTTTTCTTGATCAACTTCAGTTTTCCTGAAGTTGGCGCAATATGCCAAGATTATTCCAATTATCTTTTGGAAATTAACTTAGATCCCTTGAATTTCATTTTTGCCAGCAGTACCGATGCCTGTAATGCAAAAAGATGACACATTGATTAGGATTGTGTATACTGAAGTGTTGAAGTGTTTGTGAGGGTGTATTAGGAGCGATTGGTTATTATGTTGCCTTTGTGTCAATGATGTTATTAATGACACATGGTATTTTTAGCTATTGTTACGAAGAAATAATGAAAGTTCCAAGAGGCAAACGCAACGTTGACATTTTGCCCGACATCGGAACTTCAGTTTATTTTATCATATGCAAGTAGGTTATACAGTAGTGGCGGGAAAGAAAGGGCGCGAAATACTCGATCCCTAACATTATTATGATGATTTATATGTTGGATACGTGGTTGTTTGTGAGTATTTGTAAGAGAATTTGATATATCTGTATTTGCTAATAGTGTAAATGTGTGATTATTTTGTAATTGTATAGGAATTGTAAATTACAGTCACAGTTTAATGACGTGTACTACTGCATTTACGTCGGTTGTTGAAGAAACTTGTTGTCAGGTGGGTGAAGGTGTAAGTCTGGTTTAACATCATAGGAGTTGCTGCAGATTCACGCCATTGGGCCACATCTACATTGTTAGCTGTATCTCTGACAGCGATGTTTGTGACTGGCACGTCGCGGCCACCAACTTTCACTTTCGCTGTTGCTTGGAGCTGTAACAAAGGAATGATGAATATTAGTACCTGTATTTGTGATGTTGGACATGGCATGTAGTATGTGGGTAATGGTTAGGGAGGCTGAATTTATATGATGATTGATATTGGGCAAATATGTTATACTTAGTATGAATGAGAATTACAAAGGTGTGAATGTTTATGTATTGGTGATAATTTGTCTATATAGTGTGTACTAGGTATTTATAGATAATACATGACATCTTTTAAGTATGTTTATGGATATTTGTGATAGTGGAAGTATTACTTACATTTGTCACTGTGGCAGTTATGGTGTAAAGTTAGCCTGGGATGGCAGTTGCGAGGTCTCCGATTGTAGACTCGAGGCTTGGCGGGTGTACAATTTGATGCGCTGCTTGCTGTGCAGCTGGTGTCACTTGCAGGTTGCTTCCGGTTCTGTATACGCGAGCTTGGGTTCTGACAGGCGTACAGTTGTTGGAAACACTGTAAGTTCTAATAGCTAGGCAGTTGCCGACTGCGAAGCGAGGTAAGTGCCGCGGATAAATAGTCCCCTTCATGGACGTGTTCCCTTCGGCCTGGCCTACAGTGCGATATTGCACCTGTTGATCGTTGGAGGTGAAGCTCAGTTGGCTTCTGTTGGTGTTTCTGCAATTGATCCTTTGAGATTTTTATTCAAAAATATAATTGCATCTGCTGTAGCAGATTCCAAATATGCTCTTTGGTTGTAGTGAGCCCTGCTGTGGGAAATGACGCTCTGAAGGGACAGATGTTGCTGGTATTGCCAGATATTTTTTAGCAAGTGGAGAATGAAGTGGGTATCTCTTTGCATTTTCACTCCTCCGCTGCAGGGGATTTGCACTTAAGATTGATTCATTCATGAAATTTTGATGTTCCTTGGTTGGCCCTTGCACATCCCCTTCAAGGTTATCTTCTATCATGTTACCATTTAGGAATTCAAGGGTGGCATGATAATTCTTGATCTTTAGTTTTCGCACCCTCAGTAGTTTTTTTTCCGAACTAATTCTTAGCTGGCTGATAGATCACCTTCCCCTCTACTGATTGAATCTACAGTTTTGTCAGCCACTTGGTGCAGATAAAAACTTCAATTTCCTGTACCTGGGATCCAGGGCTGTTGTGATCATGCGTCCTGTGAGCCAGTACTCACCATCCAAAACTCGACTTCTTAGACCACCTACCACTCTCTTCTTGAAATCCTTGACTACATCACTATCATCATCTGATGTAGCCAGATGATTGGCCAAAAGCCCCTTTGTGAGAGGAATCATAGCACCACATCTTGGGTACTCCTCCGTGCAGAGAACCTCAGTTGCAGAAACCAATGGTTTTAAGAAGGGGACAAGATTTTCAATAAGCGTCCAGTCAGTGTCTTTGAGCTCAAGTGAAGTAAGGTTTTTGCAAACAATTTCTTCTTTGTTGATGCCATAATAGCAATGTGATAGTGCCATAGTTGTACTTCTGATCTCGTCCAGCGGTGTTTCACAAATGAAGGCTGAGCAGAATGTGACAAACTAGTTAGTTCAAACTACACTATGTTTAACTCATCTGCAGGTATTTTAACGATTCAAGATAAAGTTGTCACTAGACTCACCGTTCATCTCTAACATGATATACATGAAAATGATCAAATGACCTTTTGGCTATGAAGGGGTCAGTAATTTGACGATTAAAAGGGTATAACATGACCTTTTCTCAGCTCCGTGAATAAGAAAAACACATCAATTTCACTTAGGAACAGAGCCAGCATTTTTGCTTGTAATACAATTGGTTTACTACACACCAAAAGTTCCTTTAAATTGTAGCCATCTGTTTTTTTGCTTCATATGTCGAGTATTCGGTTACAGATATCTTTTTGCGAGTAATAGCAGTACACGGTTACCCGAGTAATCGTTTCAGCCCTAAATGCAGTCTTTTCCTTGCTGGCATCTTCTCTTGGAATTTAGAAGTGCCCAGCAGTGAGGCCGGAAGGGCCAAACCGGTTCAGCCGGCGTTCAGTATAATAAATCGTCAAATGTCTACCTATTCTGTTTTCCAAATTAGCTACTGGTATATCTGTCCCTAAGTGCCCCTTTAAGTCAGGAAATCTGGAAGATTAAGAGCGATATGAGCAACTTTATCTCCTGCTAATTGTCATAAACTGAAGCATTATACTTAATGAATTCATCTAATTGAAACAGAGTGAAGTTTGCTTATCCTGCCAAACCATGTAGTATATTCCCTAGGAATGGAAAAAGTGACCTTTTTACCCTAAGAGGACTAGGTGCTAACATTTCTTTAAACAGTTTCAGACGCTCAAGGAAGTTGTGACACTTCTTGTTAGCAAATTTTCCTTTTAACAATATCAGAATAGAGTGCATTTCATAGTTCTTAGTATCTTCGGCTTCATTTTGACAAAAGTTTATGTATTTATTATTATTATTATCATCTTTATTCATACACAGTGGTATACAGCAAGGAAGTTAATATTAAAATGAGAAATTATTATACAGCAATATGATAAGTTACTAATTAAACTTTTAGGATAAGCATATGTCATCAATTATACTTCGTATTTCATCGAATGACAATCCACAATGATATACAGAGTCCCTGACCATTGACAGCTCATGAACCACACCAGCTAAGCAGGTATTGGGCTTGCATACAGTTTTGCATTGCATTCTAAGAGCATGCATAACTTCAGGTACTTTAGATTCTTGGATCTTTCGTTGATGAAGGCGTACAACATCCAAGTGCTGGGTGTGTATGTCCAACTCCAGTGGGAATAATGAGATCCACTCGCTTTCATTAGCATATCTTACAGCTTTCTGTTGCAAGGGAATGTTCTGGAAAGTGTTCAAACTTCCCAGTAGAGTAACCACCAGAAGGAAATGGACTGAAATGAAGAAAAGTTTTGAATCAACAATAGCTGAGAATTATATCATAAAGAACCTGTCTTAACCTGAAAAGTTGACTCTTTCATTTCACACTTTGTCACTCTCTTTGAGCTTCAGGGTATGTATATATTTCAGTGCTATCTGAGTCCTTGTTGTCTGACTGATCATCACATGCGTCTTCTCCAGACTACTCAGTTTTCTAACTGTAGAATCTATCGTAGATTCTGAAAGTGATTAGTCATCTGGCCAATGTTTTACACGAGCCACACGATGTGCACCAGCATGCACTCAATGTGTTGAAGCACTGACCTAGTTCTGAATCACAAATGATTCTGGACCACTTTGACTAACAATTCTGTAATTTGGAAGCAAACGATCATCAAATTAATCACGTTTGTTAAAATTCTTGAAAAACACTAGATCACCAACTTTAAGGTGTCGATCATCAGCAGTGGTAGAAATCTACTTGAATGGCTCTGGAGCCACATGTGGCTCCGGGCTGAGAAGACTCAGGAGCGCCTTCCCATCACTTAAGAATTCCCTTATTATATGTGTACGATCTTAATTTGATAGTCACATGAAACACATAACGTTAAATATTTTAATTTTATAATTTAATTGGTGTGTGTGTGTAAGTTTTTCATTATCCTATTTATAAATTTTGTTAAATGATAATGATCTGTATGCTTTTAAATGCTCGTCATAGAATAATTCATTTAACAACTACAATTGTATTAGATCTATAGATTCATAGTTGTTTTTATATAAATGATTATAAATGATTAATTTTTTAAAATGTATTAATTGAACTTTACCCTTACTTGTCAGGGCATATAACATAATTTAATGAATTAATAATTTCTTATCATTCAAATAGTAGATGTCACAGATCATCCATCATCCATCTCATTCCATTTCATTTCGCTCATGGGTGTCCAACTTACTGCATAGTTTCCATGGGCACCCATCAACATCTCATGTACTACAAAATTATAATGTCCAGTGTACTGGAATGAAATATTGATGTTGAAAAATAAATTACTTACTGAATTGTCATCCTGGAGCCATCACTTTTTGAAAATGTGTCAAATAGCAAAGTTTCACAAATTACCATCATGATGGTATCTTCGAAGTAAATTACGCAACTGCAAATTTCCATTTATGATTACACCTTGGATAACGGATCATTTGCTTGCAAAGATGTGTGAAGCTAAATTGCAATTAGCATGGCCCTTGTACACTAATTGTAATCAAGATTCTCACCCTCTTGGCTTCAATTGGATATGACTTCTCCTGTTCAAATAACTGATAGTAGTCAGAGCTTTTGGAGCCATGGGTGGCTCCAGAGAGGTCTAGGCTCTGGAGCAATTCACAATTTCTCTGGCTCAAAAGCGCCGGAGCGCCGGGAAATTTCTACCACTGATCATCAGCATGACTCTGTTTAGTCATGTAAACCTTGTTCCTCTCTTTTAAACCTTTTTCCTCTATTGTAAACCTTTGTCCTCTCTTGTAAACCTTTTTCCTCTCTTTGCATGGCATTGCAGTCACTCACCCCTCACGTGGTCAAAGGGTGACAACTATACAGTTACAGTCAACAGCAAAAGTA
Source organism: Platynereis dumerilii (assembly GCA_026936325.1). Lineage (NCBI taxonomy): Eukaryota > Metazoa > Annelida > Polychaeta > Phyllodocida > Nereididae > Platynereis > Platynereis dumerilii. The sequence goes on from JAPTHN010000011.1 coordinate 17,943,829, forward strand.
TTCTAGCACTCTTCGTGTAATCCCTTTTACATTCCTCCCTACCTTACAAAAACTTCTTGTAAGTTCCAATTCGGTGCCAATCACACATTGACATATGTAAGTTCCCAGATCCTGGTCATGGCACCAAATATAGTAGGGTTTTCTTCTCGTTGTGTTTCAGATGGTGTTTAAATGACGCTAAACTCCAAGTTCCAGGAACATGTTTTAATTAGCACAATAAAATTATACAGACAGGTAACGTGTGGAAGGGGGGAAATCCAGCCAAGTACTGTTTAAGCCACGTGATGGGCTCTATGTATGGGGCAAGAGGCAGCAGCAGCAGCCTCTTGTCCAAAGTCCTTCAGTCACTCACCCCCCACGTGGTCAAAAGGTGACAGCTATACAGTTACGATCAACTGCAAAAGTATTCTAGCACTCTTCGTGTAATCCCTTTTACAAAAATACATACTTTTCTGTCTTGAAGAAGATTCACTGATATTTAAAGCTGCTTGGATACTGGAAATGTACTCATCCCAAGCCTCTCGCGGTGCAACTTTTGCTAGTTTCCTAGAATTGTTATATGTGGTCTTTCTGCCCGTGCATTTGCACGAGGGTGATAGACACTAGTTTTGATATGGTGGACATGCCCCAGCTTAGTCAACTGGGTGAGTATTTCATCTGCACCGTCACTACCGATGTTATGAAAGGAGACCGCCCATATCTGTTAAAAACCTGATTGAGGAATAAATTATAAATGATGATGCCACTTTTGTTTTGTATTGCAAACAGTTCTACCCTCTTCCCCCAGAATAATGGTCGGTAACTGTACGACAAAAATAGTTTTCACGACCTGTGATTGGCTACCTTCCAGTGGTATCAAGTTCAGTTCATTGACAAATTCTGAACCATTATCTGTTGACATAAATCAGCACCAACTGAACCTTTTTAAGACTTCATTTAAAAGAACTCTACAAATTACAAATGGTTGTGGCCTTCTTGTTTGGGAGAGGGAAAACTTCAATCCATCCCGAGAAATGGTCTGTTATTGTCAAGCTAAATTTTTTTTCTTGAGCTGTCTGTGGATAAGGACCTGTAGTGTTTACACCAATCTGCTGAAATTGTTAGTCTGCTATCAGCGCTACTTCTAAGGGAGCGGCGGTAGTATGCAAATTATGCTCATTGCAAGGTTCACATTTTGCGATATATTAGTACATCATGTTTGCTAACCCTTTCCAATGATATCTACTCCTTAAAGTGTCAAAGGTTCTATCTCTACCAATATGGACTCCTGTGGGCCCTGCATGGATCTCTTTGATCAGTGCAGCCTGTATTGAAACTGGCACTTCTAAACGCAATTCTTCATTTTTATCTACAAAATACAGCAGGTCATTAATAACCTAGTACTTCTTAAAAGTATTTTGATTTCTGCTTCTCTTTGTCTGGGATTCTTACATATGTTTCTGATCTTTTGATCTTCTTTCTGTAATGACTTAAAGTTTATATGAAATTCTATGTCAGGAATTACTGCTTCATTTCTCACCTCAGGTGAGTCTTGTCGTTCTTTCCAGTCCATCATATCTGAATTAATGAGCATAACTTCGTCTAAGTGGAACTCTACATAGGATGTATCTTCATATATATATATATATATATCTTTATTCACAGAATAAATCTGTACAGGTAATAACAAGAAAAATATAAATACTAATGATAAAAACATTTAACTAAAATAAGATTAAAAATAAAATAACTGAATAAAATTTAAGAAGTGCAAAGGTAATTAATTATTTCTGACATTTCCACAGCACTAAGACACCATCTGTCAAGGCTATCCCTTTGTTTACAAAGTTCTTGAATTTGATAACCTACTCTGACATCATTTTCATTGACAGACTCGTTCCACGTTTTTTGTACAATATTTTCCGCAGCATTAGCAGACAAATCAATAATATCAAACTGCTGTAATTTACAATAACTGGCAACATGTCTAAGATTCTTGAACAAACGTCCTTCGTTATACATTTAGGAATAGAAAATATCTCGAACACTTCTATTCTGATGCTTAATTCCAGTAATAAAATGTCTCATAAATCTTTTGTACAATACAATATCACAAGGACTCTGACCAGATATAAAGGGTAATAACATTCTATGAGTCCTGTAAGGTACATTCCATAATCTTCTCATCGCTTTCCTATATGCAATAATAAGTTCACTGAAACTGCTGTGATACAACATACAAGACTGACTACCATAAGTTGGAATGTTATGAGTTTCTAATCTTGACAAGAAATCAGCTTGTTTGTTCTTATTACCTGGCAGGAATTCAATGTGGGCTCCAAAGCTGGATATCTTGACGGCCCATCTCTGCAGTTTAGCATTTTTATTTTCTGCATTATGTATATACTTCAACGGACAGTGGAAACTAAAGACTTCGCAAGGGTATCCGTCAAGAAGGGTCTAAATTTCTAAATGAAAAAAAAAAGGCGTATTTCTCTATTATGCCATTTCTTTTGACTATCACTGAGTAAGTGGCTCATATAGTAGACTGGTTTGTAAATTTCCCCTACCTTTTGGGTTAAGAGAGCTCCAATAGATACAGCACTAGCATCAGTAAACAATTGAATGGGTTCTCCTACAGTAGGCAAGTGCAATACAGGTGATTTGATCAACAACATCTTCAAAGCTTCAGAACTCTACTGTCGCTCTTGCGTCCATGCAAACTTTACATTCTTTTTGGTAAGAGCGGTATGTGGAGCGGGACTGAACATCAAGACAGCAATTTCCACCATTTACCTAATTATCATGAATAATGTCTTTTCTGAGCTTCCCTTGCGAATTTTGTGCCACTAAGTACTACTAACACAAGAGACCTCTGCGCCCAAGTCCCAGAGACCTCTAGTGTTAAGTTTTCTTAGTGTGACAAGTGAAGTTGGTAAATTAAATTTACTCGTAAAATTTATAACCTTGGTAGGGGCCAACCTACTTGTAGCATGGCTTATGTGCACTGACTCCTTTGCACAGCCTAATCCTTTAGCAGGGGCTTCACATGGCAATCACGACCCATGTGCCCAGTCTGGTTTCACTTATTGCAGATAGGTTGGTTGTCCACCCATTTATACCTGTACTTCCCTGTTTGCTGCTGTTTGGTCCCATTGCCGTAATTCGATCTGGTAGAGGGTCCCTTTCTGACCTCGCCAACATCCATTGGTTCCTTTCTGGCGAAACCGTGAGCTTGAAGCCGGTATTGCTTCTCCTCCATTCCGACAGTAAGGGCAGTAGGTGGGAATTCATTAAGCACTTTCTTCCCAATTGATTTTACACTGATACCTTTCGCAAAAATGGTTATTAGCTCTGTCTGAGCGAAACCAGCATCAATTTCATTGTCAAAGACTTCCCTGGCCTTTTTGCATAAGGCCTCACTGAAAATCTGAATACTCTGTGAAGACCTTTGTTTGAATTCCTGTAGCCGGACTAACTTTGTGTGTTGGTCAACCTTTTCCCCGAACTTTTGCTTCTAACTCCTTTACGAAGTCCGCCCATCCTTAATTGTTGGCTAATCTTTCTTGTATATATTCAGACACCGAATTACTAGAAAAACGATATGCAGCCATTTTTAAGTCGTAGTCTACGTTACGCATGTCACTCTTTCGATTTATTCTCACATGCTTTTCTATCTCCTCCACCAGTGATGGGCACAATTCAATTCATGAATTGAATTAATTCGAATTAATTCAAAATTTCAAAAGCTGATGAATTGAATTGAATTGAATTGACCATGTTGGGAAAATGCAATGAATTGAATTGAATTGAATTGAGATAAGCTTTGAATTAAGGTTTTAATTCAATTCATTTTCAATTCAATTAGAATATATATTGATCGTACCTCAAGAAGAAAACGCTCCAACAGTGAGAAACTTACAATTTAGAGTAAGAGTCTGAACCTTTGAATCATTATAGATAAGGACTGTTAACAAGTACTTGAGTACTTAAGTACTTCTGTATTAATAATGCACTGTTTCTTTATAAAAATAATACTTTTAAATAATGCTATTTATATAATAAATAAGTAAATAATTTATTTAGCCTGTTAGAAGAGATATATATATGGAATACAGTTTTCTTGGACAGTGCAGAAATATAGCAATTATAGTCAATTTTAATTTATGCTATAGAAGAACTCACACTTAAACCTGTCAAAGCAAATTGGAAATGTGATTGCAATTAGACAAGACATAATAGAGTCACTATCTGAGTAGTCGAACCATGTTGCTGAACTGGCCTCTCAGTTCTGCAGTAAATATATCATAAACATTTATATAATTTTCATTTTAATAAAAGGTAATATAACTTTGATTATCAAAAAATAATTTATCCATAAGTATTTATTCCATTTCACCCTTTGAATTTGTTTGGTTAACCTTTCAAGGATACATATGTTTATGATAATTATTTGAGAAGTAACTTTTTTTCATGATGCGTCATTTTGAAAGTATGCTGTATACATGCATAAATTAATTATTCAATCAATTTCAATGCCATCTTTTGGAGGGTTTTCCATGTTCATTGAGGCATGTAAGCGTGAATGCATTGGCCTATTGTCTTTGGCAAAGAAATTGGGTCACTGCATGTACCTGAAATTGTACACAGGTGTGAGAATTACCCTCTTTACAATTTGACAGGGAACTTTCACAATAGAATGTTAATTTTCAACCATATTGATATTTTTTAGTTAAAAGTATATCTTGTCATTTTGAAAAATATTTTGTTGCTGCTTCTACAAAGTTCTACATGTTCAATTATCAGTAAGTGGCTTCCAAGTTCCATATTGACCATTGATTCATGACAGATTGACAATGGTCAAATTAGTTAAAGCATTGACCAAAATGACAAGTGCAATTGAAATTATTTAATGCACTTCAAAGAATGGACAGGGGCAAACTTTGTCTTAGCAATTGCAATCAAGTCAGAATTTACTTTTGTGTTTTTTTTTTTTTTACAATCATGCTTGATATTCCAGTTGAAGAGACTTATAAATATATTTATCTACTAATCTCATTTCTGTTTTACTTTCAATTTTGACGATGTTTTTCTATAAAGGGCATTAAATATAGTATAGATATTATACTATGATAATAATAAAAAGTGGAAATATTCGTTTGTCTGCTTATATAAAAGCTATAACAACAGCCACTGCATTGACATATATTACATGTAGATCTATTGGTCTATGATGAGTGAGCAATACATTAAATATTGCAAAACTCTTCCCAACACCAGGTGCTTACGTTTTTTTAAACAAAATTTATCGCAAAGACCAGTTACGTGACAAAATGAATTGAATTGAATTGAATTGACTACCCCTATGAATTGAATTGAATTGACCTCCTTCCAAAAAACAAGTGAATTGAATTGAATTGAATTGGCACTGATGCCCAATTGAATTGAATTGAATTGAATTGCACATAGCTGAATTGTGCCCATCACTGTCCTCCACCCATCTGCTTGGTTCGCGGGGCTTCTTTGGTACGCTAGTAACTGTTGATGATGTTGTCAGATAGTCCCCCAACTGAGCAGTGTGCAGTGTGGAAGATAGATGTACCGATGTGTCTATTTGTGCTCTTAAGGCTTCCTCTTCAGCCTTGGCACCAGATTTATATTTCGCAGGACATATAAATGAACAACTTTTCTTGGTTTAAAATACATCCAGGTTCTTTTAATTCAGTGTTTCCATACAATCAAATATAAAGTTCTCCAATATAAAATTCTCCCTTGAGCTGGCTGGGTCCCTGCTTGTCACTGAGCAGCACTCGTCGTTGTGTTTCTTGTGATCAGAATGCTGGCAAGTCAATTTCTCTCTCAGGAATGCTGGCCCTGGTCGTCTTTTAAAAGGAGTGATGTACGCTGCCATCACGATATCAGGGCATGTGACAAACATGGGACCCTGGCATGCTAAGTCAAAATACAAAGAAAAACACTGATGGTCAACATGTAATTAAGACAATAGAATGACAGATCTAATAACCATTTCATAAGACAGTCATAAGACCATAGAAATACATAGAAGGGACATGAGGCTCTGGCAGATGAAGCAACCAAATCCACCATCTTGGAACTGCCCTGAATACTGGCACATTGGATCGTGACGTCACCAATAACTGTGATGTCATTTATAACAATGGTATGACGTCACATCATAATTAGTCTATTGTGACGTCATGTCTCAGGGCAGTTCCAATATGGCAGATTTGGTGACCTCATCTTGAGGTGGCATCATACAGCCTCATGTCCGTTCTATGTATTTCTATGCATAAGACAGTATCAATGATGATAATGATAATGACATATCATTTAACAGTTTCATAAGACGACCAATGCATCTTAGTTCATCTAAGTGAACTAAAGTGAACAATGAACTAAGTCAACAGTGTACACTCATTATATTAACTAATATATAGGTAATTTTAGCATAGGTAGCAGTTTTCCTGCTACACAGGCTCATCCAACCAAGAAGCAGTATGCTAGCATCATGTGATCGTTGTGCTATGTGGCATTCACAATCTAATCCCAGTTATTGTATTGTCTAATCCCATTGACAGCTGTTTGTTGACAGTCATTCATGGTCACTTTCTTCTCCACCAGATCCCCCCGCCCTTGTATGATGACAGCGTCATAGGAGATACAGTGAAGCTGCACAACAGACAAACTCTGCCACTTGATAGTGGCAATATCCTACAATTGCAGCTAATGCCTGAGCCACCTAAGAGTAATTCTGCTGAAGCATATGACCCTTACATTCCTTGAAATACAAAAAGGAAGTGATAATGAGGAGACCAGGTGAGAATCCTGTTGTACTTTCACCCACCTGGTGTCACATCACAAAACACTAGTTTAGAGTTTTGAGATCTTAATAAAGAAATGACAACCTGTGTTATTAACCGTGGTAATAGGTACTCTGTGGTTACTTTGACGTTTCCCAATCCCATTCCTGACAATTAAGCCGGGTTCCTTCTGAAGGAAACACTTGTTCTTCCCGCTGCATAATAAAGCCTACTTCATAGGGAGCTTTCCTGTGATACCTACCATATATAGTAATTAGAGTCCCAGGTGAAATGTTAACACTATGTAAAGTACGAATATTGGCAATAATTGGCATGAGCGTCATTACTTCTAGATATAGTTTTGTTTTCACGACCCATCATGCAAGTGTGGTCCTTAAAATTAAATATAATATTGTATTTAGTCATGAAATCTCTACCCAGTATCAAACCATGATTTAGATTGCGTTCTACTAAACAAGTATTAGGGTACAGCTTACCACTGATTGCAAGTGAATGCAGCTCTCACCAAGGACATCTGCTGCCCTGAGCTGCGTGTCCGTGAACCTAGGATGTCCTAGGTCTAGCATTTTTTTCCAAAAATCTCCTTGTGGAAATTGTCACTGATAAACACTGTTCCATCACCTGTATCTATCAGCGCTTGACGCCTGTGTAATGTTTATTGTTGAATTTCACCAAAATGGTTAAAGGATCGGTTGATGTGCATTTTAAGTCATGCACTCGGGAGGCTTTTTGGCACAGAGAAAAACCTCATTTCTCTTGCACTAATCTTCATGGTTTCTTCTTTGCACTTATGCAGCCCATGAGCATTCAGGCGCTGCTCCTTCTCCTCCAAATTAATTGCGTAGTTGACTGCATCTGGAAACTTGTCGGGGTGCTCCTGGACAACCTTTTTTGTGATGGTTTTGTTCCAGAGACCCTTTGAAAATATAACAGTACTTTTTCCAGGTCGCTGCGTGTAACCTCTTGGCCTGATCAGCAAAGTTTGAGGATCAAGTTTCTCCCCAAACCTCTGAATCAATCGTTGCTTTAGATTGTCCCAAATAATATTGCGATCTTCTTTGGGAACATTTTGAATGAAAGTAGAAACTGTTTTACGTGAAAATTGGTAAACACATCGTTTTAGATCTCTGTCATCCTGCCTGTATGTTGCCAGGAGGACATGTTTCCCAAAATTGTCATGGAAAGGGATAAGATCTTTTGCCTTACCAGAAAATTCTGGACTGTTTGACAGAGAAACAACTTGTGTTGTGAGCTGTGCCCCAAAACGATGCAACGTCTCACCTAATCTAACCTGTTGAACTCTGGCTTTCAATTCATAATTTTGGACACCCAGCTCCTGTTGCTGTAGTAGCATCCTGGAGCATACCCAGGAGATGCCCATACTCTTGCTGAATTTGCTCAAGCGCAGCCCTATCTGCTGGGTTGTTGATAGGATTCCATGTCTCGAGGTCTTGTTCAAGAGGGGCTGGTGCAGCGTGTGCAATCTTGATCATATATATATTGACTTGTAAAGGTTAAACAATTCAGAAAATGAACTTTAAATCTAAATTTATCAATAATTTACAGTTGAAAAATAAATAAATAAACTATTATTATCAGCTTGTTGATCAGGAACTCCAGAAGGTCTTCATCCATTTGGTCATGGGTCAGTCAAACATGATTTCCATGAAATGGCATGATGGGTCATCACTGTCAAGGTCTTATTCCCAGCTTCAGGCAGTAGGCACTTCTTTTTGCCAGGAAAATATCTGATGGGGCGTAAAACACTAACTTACTCACTCCAAGAAAATAGCCAGAGGGCACGTGATTACTTTGTGTACCAATATTCATTGGTCACTAATTTCACACAAGTATTTTTAAAAGGTTCTGTTTGTCACCAGAACATCACAAGCACAACATGGTGAATTGTAGGCACATCACATAATTTTAAGACTATGTATGATTATTCTGGACTCACAAAATAAGTATATTCCGCAGACTCCAAAATAAATGTATTTTGCAGTGAGTAGATGAGTGTTTTTTTTTTACTTTTGCAAAAATCCATGGCACATTAATTCAAACTGTCATTTGCCGGCCACAGCCACCATTCTCAACATGTAAGTGATAAAAACTTGAAGAAAGAGTCACTTTTCAGGTTCTAGTAGTATGTAAATTTCACTTACTTTTCATGTTGAATGATGCTAGACTGGCTGACTGGCAAGTGTTCCATCTTCACGGAATCCTCGTCACAGCACCAAATATTATGTGTCCGGGATTCGACAGATAATAAGAAGGCAATTTGCTGCATTCTTATTCCAGTTTATTCTGGCAACAGGACTATTAGCTGTCCAGTTGTAGTCTGGCACTGGTGAGTCCAAGCTCCCTTTTGTAAGATGCAGGATCACCAGAGCCAGGACAAAGTACACAATAGTGTCAAATGTAATTAAACAATTAAAATGTACACAATAATAAATGTGTTTATAGTTGTGTTTCGTAGGTCGACATGTAGGTCATAGTAAAGAAATAAAATGCCCTGCTACTGTTGGTATTTGCGATTGCTAGTAACAATGTGATGGGGTTGTGTGTCGACCTTTTTAACTAATCTAATGATGTTATTAACATCATTCCAACCACACATATCAATGGGCTCATTGCCCTTGACAGTGAGAGTCATTCTTCCCTATGGCAAATCAACTTAATGATCATACATGAAATCATGCCAAGTATGGCGGAAGCAGTCAATTGGCCTACCATATAGAACCTTTGTGGAAGTGTTCTTCAACCAAGGGCTATATCAGTCCTATATTGTCCCAAGACCTTCAGATTAATACCTGAGGCAGTACGTAATTTTTGCCGTTGATGGCGACAATTTGGCTCCCTCACCAAAGACCTGTCGGAATATAGCTTTCGAAATACACAAGATGTCTGAACCAGTATCTATTACACATCTCACAACTAATTTTGTAATACTTCTCTACAAGTTGGGGGATTATGCTTTTGCTCAATCAATAATACATCTTCTTGTTTGGGGGCAAATGTTTTTACGCCTCTGGCCATGTCCCTCGGGCTTTGCGCTTTAGTTTTCCGAGTCTAAGAGGTTCTTGCCTCAGACTTGGCATTTGACTTCTCTGCAGTAACCATGTACCTGATGCAGACTGTGCATCCAACACATCTGTCTGATGCAGACAGTCCGTCCAGCACATCTATCTACTGCAGACTCTGGGATTCTACGCCACTTAGAATTCTACGACATACACATCATACAAGCTCATTACAGAGCCCATCCCATTATAAATTATGGAGGAGCAACTATTAGTGTCTTTTAAATGGTGCGCGTCAAATTGGGACTACAATAGTGGGGGTGAGCATTCATTAACATAGTGCAAGTTTTCTGAGAAAGCAGAGATATTTACAATATCATAGTCCATACCTATGGTTTGCTGCTTCATTTTCCACTGACGTTGTGATTGCTGGAAAGTCAGGCACCAGAGGCTCCTGAACAAACTCTTTCTTCAAATTGGAACTGGTGGCAACCTTCTTTCGGGGAACCGTGACATCCTCTTCCTCTTCCTCAGTGCCCCCGTTTGAATAGCGTGTTGGGGGGCGACTGAAAGACACAAGGGTATTAATATTCATCAACTCACCTTCTTCAAGTGCTCCGAAAACAGCAACTGCTTCTTGTTCTGTAAAAATAAATCAGATCTTGTTTCTTAAACAACTTTATATCTATTAATCAATCAATCAATCAAGCAATTAATCAGTCAATCTTTCCACTCATCCCTCTACGCATCTATTTATCTAATCCACTGGTGTATGAATCTTCAAATCTGAGCGCCCAGAACTGGGCTTAGGGAGCTGCACTTGCCATATCTATCTGTCTATCTATATGTCTATCTATCCATCTATCTATCTATATATCTATCTTTCTATCTATCTATCTACCACGCGCTTTTGCAGATTTCCTTTCAGACTTGTGACTGACGTAGGAATTTCTGAACCGTATTTAATTATTCATGTATAATCTTATAACTTATACTTGCCTCTAAATAGCCCACACCGGTGCCGATGGGGCGTAAAACACAAACTCACTCACTCACTATAACTTATACAATTGTAAGGCGCTGGTGTTAATGAAGTAGGCGGCCCATTGACTTATCTTGTCTGAAGGCATGTCTGAAAGTTTATCGACCATACTTGAGAATTACCGTTTCCTGGCTGACTCCATGTCGGTAGTGTCTAGGTCACCTAACAGATTTTCAACTTTCCTCGGAGCCTTTTCATATTTTTCTGTAAAAAAAACTGAAAGTGTTCGGATGAATACAGTTAAGTGCAATCAATAAAAAATTGTATTTAACACTACTGTTTGTGTATGACGGAATGTTCACGTGAGTATTTTTTAATCAGGACTTCTTAATTTTTCATGCTTGTCCAATTCCAAATAAGTGGAAGGGTGATTTTTATAGAAGAAGTCCTGTATCAGTAAAATTTTTCAATTTTGCCTTTGAAAAATGATGAATTAATGCTTAAGAATTAATACCCATTTTCTTTTTTTTACTATTTGTACTACTTTTTATAATACCTGTCTCTTTTTTTACAGTCACTCCGTCACAAATGGTCCAGTATGTCACATTAGGGGCAAGGCGACGTTCTATCGCTAGTGACGGTGCAGTTCCCTTCAGAGGTGTCCACCAGCAATTGCTGTCATCCTTAAGCCAGGACTTTGGGACAACTTTCACCAGGTCTGGGCCTGTGGTGCAGTAAAACACGACCACAGCGTCAATGCTTTGAGCCTGAAATTCACAACAGACAAATCCATCAGAATTTACCATGATGTCATTCGCAGAGCTCTGTGACAATCAAAGTTCTATCTGGACTACCGTTTCCAAATGAGGGAATATTCGGTTTTTCACAACAACTGTGTAAAAATATACAAAATGAGTTCATAAACAAAAGTTTCCATTTTAAAAATGCATTAACTTGCTTGGAAATTTGTACGATTAGTAAAAAAAAGTGATAAAAAAATACAAAAATACTTATACATGCAGCAGAAGCAGATTCTGCTTTCTTAAGAAATCCTTATCAAATATTGACCTCCTTATACAGTGTCTGGCACACATGCAATCAAGTAAAAACTGACCATATTGCACTTTGTATGCGATGGACTTTCCCTTCATCTTGTAGCTTCCTGAGTTCACTTTGCAGTTTGGATATTTCCCGATTGCCCAGGATGAGCTGCTGGACAGTCTTGATATGTTTCTGAGAGTCTGATTGTGATGCTGGTAATTGGGATGACCTCACCAGTAGTGCCATTTCATCACAGTTATTACCTGAAATATCTTCCTCGCTTATTCCTTTCTTAGAAAGTAGGCCTAATGTCTCTCCCAGGTCCAAAGAACAAAGAGACTCATCAGTTCTTGTCAAATTTGGTGTTGATGTCATTGTTAGGGTAGACACAACAGTCGGGGAACTGGTAAGCAGTGTGGTAGGTGTGGACAATGCCTTTGTTTGAGTTTCTGGGATTATAAGCTGTGATTTTGTATCAATTACCGGAGAGTCAATCCCATACTCCACAGGGAGGGAGTCAAGGACAACATCATTCTTTGGACAGTTGCTCAGCAGTTGCATCAGTTTGTCGTATGGCAGGACAGTTGCCTTCACAAGATTGCTCTGATGGCCGCCCATTCATTTTTCTTCTCAATTCAGTCGTCTGGACGGCCAGAGAGGACGCATCAACACAGTCAATGTCAACCAGTCGCATGTTCTGGAGATTTGCAGCCACAAATTTGGGTAGAGACCATCTCTTATTTGAGCAATTTTGCAGGTTTGCAAGTCTCTGGCATAGGAAATGTTACGATTCTCACCTCTTCTCACCTTCTTTCGACCAAGTTCAACTGCTTTCTCAAGTAGGACAGTAATGGAGGGACATAGCTGATCCACTTCATAAAAATCAGTCACAACTTGTCGTTCATCATGAAGGACTACACCAATATTAGTCACAAAGTAGCGTAATGGCTCATCCGCAACTATTGTGTCATTAACATTATATTCTATAAGTTCACCTACTTCAGACACAGCCTCACTTGCTCCATTGCCATGCTCACTTTCTTCATTACTTCTTAAATCACTTCTTCAATTCTTGATTCACTCTCAGCTTGCTTGTCATCAGCCTGCTTGACAGCTGTTTCTTGACATTCATGGTCACTCTCTTCTCCACCAGATGCCCCCCCCCCAAGTATGATGACAGCCTCATATGAGGTACATTGAAGCTGCACTTGATAGTGGCAATATCCTACAATTGCAGCTAATGCCTGAGCCACCTAAGAGTAATTCTGCTGAAGCAGATGACCCTTACATTCCTTGAAATACAAACAGGAAGTCATAATGAGGAGACCATGTGAGAATCCTGTTGTACTTTCATCCACCTGGTGTCAGATCACAAAACACTAGTTGAGAGTTTTGAGATCAAACGCAGGGTTTATTCCGGAAGTATACAATATTTATTAATAAAGAAATGATGACCTGTGTTATTAACCAAGGTAACAGGTACTCCATGGTTACGTTGACGTTTCCCAATTCCATTCCTGACAATTAAGCACGGTTCCTTCTGAAGGAAACACTTGTTCTTCCCGCAGCAGAATCCCGCTGTATAATAGAGCCTACTTCAACGGAAGCTTTCCTGTGATACCTACCATATATAGTAATTAGGGTGCCACATGAAATGCTGACGCTTTGTAAAGTACGAATATTGGCATGAATGTCATTACTTCTAGCTATTGTTTTGTTTTTCATGACCTATCATGCAAGTGTGGTCCCTTAAAATTAAAGATAATATTGTATTTAGTCATGAAATATCTACCCAGTATCAAACCATGATTTAGATGCATTCTACTAAAGAAGTATTAGGGTACAGCTTACCACTGATTGCAAGTGAATGCAGCTCTCACCAAGGACATCTGCTGCCCTGAGCTGCGTGTCTGTGAACCTGGGACGTCCTAGGTCTAGCATTTTAAAAACCTCCTTGCAGAAATTTTCACTGATAAACACTGTTTCGGCACCTGTATCTATCAGCGCTTGACGCTTGTGTAATGTTTATTGTTGAATTTCACCAAAATGGTTAAAGGATCGGTTGATGTGCATTTTAAGTCATGCACTCTGGAGGCTTTTTGGCACAGAGAAAAACCTCATTTCTCTTGCACTAACCTCCATGGTTTCTTCTATGCACTTATGCAGCCCATTAGCATTCAGGCGCTGCTCCTTCTCCTCCAAATTAATTGCGTAGTTGACTGCATCTGGAAACTTGTCGGGGTGCTCCTGGACAACCTTTTTTGTGATGGTTTTGTTCCAGAGTCCCTTTGAAAATATAACAGTACTTTTTCCAGGTCGCTGCGTGTAACCTCTTGGCCTGATCAGCAAAGTTTGAGGATCAAGTTTCTCCCCAAACCTCTGAATCAATCGTTGCTTTAGATTGTCCCAAATAATATTGCGATCTTCTTTGGGAACATTTTGAATGAAAGTGGAAACTGTTTTACGTGAAAATTGGTAAACACATCGTTTTAGATCTCTGTCATCCTGCCTGTATGTTGCCAGGAGGACATGTTTCCCAAAATTGTCATGAAAAGGGATAAGATCTTTTGCCTTACCAGGAAATTCTGGACTGCTTGACAGAGAAACAGCTTGTGTTGTGAGCTGTGCCCCCAAACGATGCAACGTCTCACCTAATCTAACCTGTTCAACTCTGGCTTTCAATACATAATTTTGAACAGCCAGCTCCTGTTGCTGTAGTAGCATCCTGGAGCATACCTAGGAGATGCCCATACTCTTGCTGAATTTGCTCAAGCGCAGCCCTATCTGCTGGGTTGTTGATAGGATTCCATGTCTCGAAGTCTTGTTCAAGAGGGGCTGGTGCAGCGTGTGCAATCATGATCATATATATATTGACTTGTAAAGGTTAAACAATTCAGGAAATGAACTTTAAATCTAAATTTATCAATAATTTACAGTTGAAAAATAAATAAATAAACTATTATCAGCTTGTTGATCAGGAACTCCAGAAGGTCTTTATCCATTTGGTCATGGGTTAGTCAAACATGATTTCCATGTTGGGTCATCACTGTCAAGGTCTTATTCCCAGCTTCAGGCAGTAGGCACTTCTTTTTGCCAGGAAAATATCTGATGGGGCTTAAAACACTAACTTACTCACTCCAGTAAAATATCCAGAGGGCACATGATTACTTTGTGTACCAATATTCATTGGTCACTAATTTCACACAAGTATTTTTAAAAGGTTCTGTTTGTCACCAGAACATCACAAGCACAACATGGTGAATTGTAGGCACATCACATAATTTTAAGACTATGTATGATTATTCTGGACTCACAAAATAAGTATATTCCGCAGACTCCAAAATAAATGTATTTTGCAGTGAGTAGATGAGTGTTTTTTTTTTACTTTTGCAAAAATCCATGGCACATTAATTCAAACTGTCATTTGCCGGCCACAGCCACCACTCTCAACATGTAAGTGATAAAAACTTGAAGAAAGAGTCACTTTTCAGGTTCTAGTAGTATGTAAATTTCACTTACTTTTCATGTTGAATGATGCTAGGCTGGCTGACTGGCAAGTGTTCCATCTTCACGGAATCCTCGTCACAGCACCAAATATTATGTGTCCGGGATTCGACAGATAAAAAGAAGGCAATTTGCTGCATTCTTATTCCAGTTTATTCTGGCAACAGGACTATTAGCTGTCCAGTTGTAGTCTGGCACTGGTGAGTCCAAGCTCCTTTTTATAAGATGCAGGATCACCAGAGCCAGGACAAAGTACACAATAGTGTCAAATGTAATTAAAAAATTAAAATGTACACAATAATAAATGTGTTTATAGTTGTGTTTCGTAGGTCGACATGTAGGTCATAGCAAAGAAATAAAATGCCCTGCTACTGTTGGTACTTGCAATTGCTAGTAACAATGTGATGGGGTTGTGTGTCGACCTTTTCAACCAATCTGATGATGTTATTAACATCATTCCAACCACACATATCGACGGGCTCATTGCCCTTGACAGTGAGTGAGAGTCATGCTTTTGCTCAATCAATAATACATCTTCTTGTTTGGGGGCAAATGTTTTTACGCCTCTGGCCGAGTCCTTTGGGCTTCAGTTTTTCAAGTCTAAAGAGTTTCTTGCCTCAGACTTGGCATTAGACTTCTCTGCAGTAACCATGTACCTGATGCTGACTGTGCATCCAACACATCTGTCTGATGCAGACTGTCCATCCAGCACATCTATCTACTGCAGACTCTGGGATTCTACGCCACTTGGAATTCTACGACATACACATCATACAAGCTCATTACAGAGCCCATCCCATAATAAATTATGGAGGAGCAACTATTAGTGTCTTTTAAATGGTGCGCGTCAAATTGGGACTATAATAGTGGGGTTGAGCATTCATAAACATAGAGTAAGTTTTTTGAGAAAACAGAGATATTTACAATATCATAGTCCATACCTATGGTTTGCTGCTTCATTTTCCACTGACGTTGTGATTGCTGGAAAGTCAGGCACCAGAGGCTCCTGAACAAACTCTTTCTTCGAATTGGAGCTGGTGGCAACCTTCTTTCGGGGAACCGTGACATCCTCTTCCTCTTCCTCAGTGCTCCCGTTAGAATAGCGTGTTGGGGGCGACTGAAAGACACAAGGGTATTAATATTCATCAACTCACCAACCTGCTCACCTTCTTCTTGTTCACCAACAGCTTCTCGTTCTGACGTTGTGATTGCTGGAAAGTCAGGCACCAGAGGCTCCTGAACAAACTCTTTCTTCGAATTGGAGCTGGTGGCAACCTTCTTTCGGGGAACCGTGACAGCCTCTTCCTCTTCCTCAGTGCTCCCGTTTGAATAGCGTGTTGGGGGCGACTGAAAGACACAAGGGTATTAATATTCATCAACTCACCTTCTTCCTGCTCACCTTCTTCTTGTTCACCAACAGCTTCTCGTTCTGTAGCCATATCTATCTGTCTATCTATATGTCTATCTATCCATCTATCTGTCTATATATCTATCTATCTATCTTTCTATCTATCTATCTACCACGCGCTTTTGCAGATTTCCTTTCAGACTTGTGACTGACGTAGGAATTTCTGAACTGTATTTAATTATTCATGTATAGTCTTATAACTTATACTTACCTCTAAATAGCTAATGGGACGTAAAACACAAACTCACTCACTCACTATAACTTATACAATTGTAAGTCGCTGATGCTAATGAAGTAGGCGACCCATTGACTTATCTTGTCTGAAGCCATGTCTGAAAGTTTATCGACCATACTTGAGCATTACCGTTTCCTGGCTGACTCCATGTCGATGGTGTCTAGGTCACCTAACAGATTTTCAACTTTCCTCGGAGCCTTTTCATATAATTTTCTGTAAACAAAACTTAAAGTGTTCAGATGAATACAGTTAAGTGCAATCAATAAAAAAAAGTGTATGTAACACTACTGTGTGTGTATGACGGAATGTTCACGTGAGTTTTTTTTAATCAGGACTTCTTAATTTTTCATGCCTGTCCAATTCCAAATAAGTGGAAGGGTGATTTTTATAGAAGAAGTCCTGTATCAGTAAAATCTTTCAATTTTGCCTTTGAAAAATGATGAATTAATGCTTAAGAATTAATACCTATTTTCTTTTTTTTACTATTTGTACTACTTTTTATAATACCTGTCTCTTTTTTAACAGTCACCCCGTCACAAATGGTCCAGTATGTCACATTAGGGGCAAGGCGACGTTCTATCGCTAGTGACGGTGCAGTTCCCTTCGGAGGTGGCCACCAGCAATTGCTGTCATCCTTAAGCCAGGACTTTGGGACAACTTTCACCAGGTCTGGGCCTGTGGTGCAGTTAAACAGGACCACAGCATCAATGCTTTGAGCCTGAAATTCACAACAGACAAATCCATCAGAATTTACCATGATGTCATTCGCAGAGCTCTGTGACAATCAAAGTTCTATCTGGAACTACCGTTTCCAAATGAGGGAATATTCGGTTTTTCACAACAACTGTGTAAAAAAATACAAAATGAGTTCATAAACAAAAGTTTCCATTAAATGCATTAACTTCCTCGCTTATTCCTTTCTTAGGAAGTAGGCCTAATGTCTCTCCCAGGTCCAAAGAACAAATAGACTCATCAGTTCTTGTCAAATTTGGTGTTGATGTCATTGTTAGGGTAGACACAACAGTCGGGGAACTGGTAAGCAGTGTGGTAGGTGTGGACGGTGCCTTTGTTTGAGTTTCTGGGATTTAATATATAAGCTGTGATTTTGTATCAATTACCGGAGAGTCAATTCCATACTCCACAGGGAGGGAGTCAAGGACAACATCATTCTTTGGACTACAGCAGTTGCTCAGCAGTTGCATCAGTTTGTCGTATGGCAGGACAGTTGCCTTCACAAGATTGCTCTGATGGCCGCCCATTCATTTTTCTTCTCAATTCAGTCGTCTGGACGGCCAGAGAGGACGCATCAACACAGTCAATGTCCACCAGTCGCATGTTCTGGAGATTTGCAGCCACAAATTTGGGTAGAGACCATCTCTTATTTGAGCAATTTTGCAGGTTTGCAAGTCTCTGGCATAGGAAATGTTACGATTCTCACCTCTTCTCACCTTCTTTCGACCAAGTTCAACTGCTTTCTCAAGTAGGACAGTAATGGAGGGACATAGCTGATCCACTTCATAAAAATCAGTCACAACTTGTCGTTCATCATGAAGGACTACACCAATATTAGTCACAAAGTAGCGTAATGGCTCATCCGCAACTATTGTGTCATTAACATTATATTCTATAAGTTCACCTACTTCAGACACAGCCTCACTTGCTCCATTGCCATGCTCACTTTCTTCATTACTTCTTAAATCACTTCTTCAGTTCTTGATTCACTCTCAGCTTGCTTGTCATCAGCCTGCTTGACAGCTGTTTCTTGACATTCATGGTCACTCTTTTCTCCACCAGATGCCCCCCCCCCCAAGTATGATGACAGCCTCATATGAGGTACATTGAAGCTGCACTTGATAGTGGCAATATCCTACAATTGCAGCTAATGCCTGAGCCACCTAAGAGTAATTCTGCTGAAGCAGATGACCCTTACATTCCTTGAAATACAAACAGGAAGTCATAATGAGGAGACCATGTGAGAATCCTGTTGTACTTTCATCCACCTGGTGTCAGATCACAAAACACTAGTTGAGAGTTTTGAGATCAAACGCAGGGTTTATTCCGGAAGTATACAATATTTATTAATAAAGAAATGATGACCTGTGTTATTAACCAAGGTAACAGGTACTCCATGGTTACGTTGACGTTTCCCAATTCCATTCCTGACAATTAAGCACGGTTCCTTCTGAAGGAAACACTTGTTCTTCCCGCAGCAGAATCCCGCTGTATAATAGAGCCTACTTCAACGGAAGCTTTCCTGTGATACCTACCATATATAGTAATTAGGGTGCCACATGAAATGCTGACGCTTTGTAAAGTACGAATATTGGCATGAATGTCATTACTTCTAGCTATTGTTTTGTTTTTCATGACCTATCATGCAAGTGTGTTCCTTAAAATTAAAGATAATATTGTATTTAGTCATGAAATATCTACCCAGTATCAAACCATGATTTAGATGCATTCTACTAAACAAGTATTAGGGTACAGCTTACCACTGATTGCAAGTGAATGCAGCTCTCACCAAGGACATCTGCTGCCCTGAGCTGCGTGTCTGTGAACCTGGGATGTCCTAGGTCTAGCATTTTAAAAACCTCCTTGCAGAAATTTTCACTGATAAACACTGTTTCGGCACCTGTATCTATCAGCGCTTGACGCTTGTGTAATGTTTATTGTTGAATTTCACCAAAATGGTTAAAGGATCGGTTGATGTGCATTTTAAGTCATGCACTCTGGAGGCTTTTTGGCACAGAGAAAAACCTCATTTCTCTTGCACTAACCTCCATGGTTTCTTCTATGCACTTATGCAGCCCATTAGCATTCAGGCGCTGCTCCTTCTCCTCCAAATTAATTGCGTAGTTGACTGCATCTGGAAACTTGTCGGGGTGCTCCTGGACAACCTTTTTTGTGATGGTTTTGTTCCAGAGTCCCTTTGAAAATATAACAGTACTTTTTCCAGGTCGCTGCGTGTAACCTCTTGGCCTGATCAACAAAGTTTGAGGATCAAGTTTCTCCCCAAACCTCTGAATCAATCGTTGCTTTAGATTGTCCCAAATAATATTGCGATCTTCTTTGGGAACATTTTGAATGAAAGTGGAAACTGTTTTACGTGAAAATTGGTAAACACATCGTTTTAGATCTCTGTCATCCTGCCTGTATGTTGCCAGGAGGACATGTTTCCCAAAATTGTCATGAAAAGGGATAAGATCTTTTGCCTTACCAGGAAATTCTGGACTGCTTGACAGAGAAACAGCTTGTGTTGTGAGCTGTGTCCCCAAACGATGCAAAGTCTCACCTAATCTAACCTGTTCAACTCTGGCTTTCAATACATAATTTTGAACAGCCAGCTCCTGTTGCTGTAGTAGCATCCTGGAGCATACCTAGGAGATGCCCATACTCTTGCTGAATTTGCTCAAGCGCAGCCCTATCTGCTGGGTTGTTGATAGGATTCCATGTCTCGAAGTCTTGTTCAAGAGGGGCTGGTGCAGCGTGTGCAATCATGATCATATATATATTGACTTGTAAAGGTTAAACAATTCAGAAAATGAACTTTAAATCTAAATTTATCAATAATTTACAGTTGAAAAATAAATAAATAAACTATTATCAGCTTGTTGATCAGGAACTCCAGAAGGTCTTTATCCATTTGGTCATGGGTTAGTCAAACATGATTTCCATGTTGGGTCATCACTGTCAAGGTCTTATTCCCAGCTTCAGGCAGTAGGCACTTCTTTTTGCCAGGAAAATATCTGATGGGGCTTAAAACACTAACTTACTCACTCCAGTAAAATATCCAGAGGGCACATGATTACTTTGTGTACCAATATTCATTGGTCACTAATTTCACACAAGTATTTTTAAAAGGTTCTGTTTGTCACCAGAACATCACAAGCACAACATGGTGAATTGTAGGCACATCACATAATTTTAAGACTATGTATGATTATTCTGGACTCACAAAATAAGTATATTCCGCAGACTCCAAAATAAATGTATTTTGCAGCGAGTAGATGAGTGTTTTTTTTTTACTTTTGCAAAAATCCATGGCACATTAATTCAAACTGTCATTTGCCGGCCACAGCCACCACTCTCAACATGTAAGTGATAAAAACTTGAAGAAAGAGTCACTTTTCAGGTTCTAGTAGTATGTAAATTTCACTTACTTTTCATGTTGAATGATGCTAGGCTGGCTGACTGGCAAGTGTTCCATCTTCACGGAATCCTCGTCACAGCACCAAATATTATGTGTCCGGGATTCGACAGATAAAAAGAAGGCAATTTGCTGCATTCTTATTCCAGTTTATTCTGGCAACAGGACTATTAGCTGTCCAGTTGTAGTCTGGCACTGGTGAGTCCAAGCTCCTTTTTGGCCTGGTCGGTTACGCCGACAAGGCCGTTAGGGGGCTACGGTAAAATGGGTTTCCAGATCTAAAAATAGCCTGCAGCCTCTGGAAAAAAGCCTCTAAACGGTGTATTTGAGGCCTAATATGTGTATATTCGTTTGAGAGCAACCTGCTGTTGTCTCCCTCTTTAACTTTCTATAAAGTAAATGCTCTGCCATGCCAGGTATGTGTCAAAATAGCTGTTATCTGCCATGCATTTAATTTGTACCTGCCTGGCTCTGTGGTCCCACGAGATCTGGGTCAGTTAGTAGTCACATGATCTCTGCTGACCTACATTTTCAGTAGTGTCTGGATGCCTGCTGGGAGCACTTCTGGCTGTGTTGTTTTGTGGAAATTGAACTATTTTAGCTGTGCACAAGCCACTGGATTACCTCAGACTGTATTTATCAATTGAAGGAAGATTTCCTTAGAAAGTTAAACTGAAGTTTACTCAGTTTTGGGCAGTGTTTTGTGCCAGGAATCCCCAGATAGCTCCAGATGATCCCAGGTCACTGCTGCATTCATTGCTCAACATGGGCATGTCATGAATATTACATCTTTCAATTACTGGATATTTACTGTCAAAGGTGAGTTAACATTTTATATAATCTAATTGATAGACACCAGTACAATCATGATAGTGTGTTTGATTTAGTCCACAGATAGTGAGATATACTTTTTGAGCTATTTAGTGCTTTTAGTCCTATAAATTAGGCTTTAATGATCCTGCCTCACTGACTGTAAAAGTTTGTGTTTTCAAAACTTAGCACTGGAATTGCAGCACATTTCTGCCTTTCCCAGAAGTCCACAACTGACAAAATGATTCAGGTGCTTGGTTTTATTAAAATACTTCAATACTTGGAATTTGTGTGCTAAAAATAGGCTGCTTGAGCTGTTGAGATGCAACAAATATGTCTACTGTCCCACCAGTCATGATGCATGGTACTGTCAACATTTGCACTGTGGTCTATATAGCCCTATATATTATATTTGATGTCAACTTGTGATTAACCTGTAATTAAGCTTCATTGGTTCAATTTGCATGTCACTTGATTGTGACTTAATGAAATGACAGAACTACAAGTCAGACATTGAGTGAGAGTTTCATTGACCAAAGTTTTAAAACAAAATTTTACTAATTGTCAGTGGCCAGCGAGTGTTTTAATAGAATGTCAATTACTTTAAAATAAGAGTTTTTGTCTGTTGTCAGCAAAAACAAACATATGCATTTGGTATAAATAAGTAGGGGTTTATTCAATTACAATTAAGTGGTATACAAATGAGAAGTGTACAAATAATATGCATTGAAAATACAGTACATTTGTATACGTGAAAAGATAGATACGGTGGACAGTCAACAGTGGCTGAAAGTCCCATATTAAATATAGAAAATGTAATTAACCCCTACTGATAGATGATTAACCTATATGTATATTTAGATCATGAAAAATATAAATAAAAGAGTTGAAATATGAAAATCATGCTAAGTACATATAATAGCAATACTAATACACTTGTGGTAGCATGTGAAACATGGGCACATGACACACATATGTGAGAAAGGTGGATGGTGGGGAGGTGGTGGAAAATTATTAGAGAAGTTGGGAGAGTAATTCCAGTGTGTGTTATTTGTCCTCCATGTTGAATTCTGAATGACCTACTTTGTCATGTGTGTCATGTGACAAACAAAATCCTGTTTTGCTGACCAGACAAATGTCTTTTATAAATAAAAGTCTTTTTTGTCTGTTGTCAGCAAAAACAAACATATGCATTTGGTATAAATAAGTAGGGGTTTATTCAATTACAATTAAGTGGTATACAAATGAGAAGTGTACAAATAATATGCATTGAAAATACAGTACATTTGTATACGTGAAAAGATAGATACGGTGGACAGTCAACAGTGGCTGAAAGTCCCATATTAAATATAGAAAATGTAATTAACCCCTACTGATAGATGATTAACCTATATGTATATTTAGATCATGAAAAATATAAATAAAAGAGTTGAAATATGAAAATCATGCTAAGTACATATAATAGCAATACTAATACACTTGTGGTAGCATGTGAAACATGGCCAAAAGGTGAGGAGGCTTGCAACTGTTTGCAAAGTGCAAGGAGACTCAGCCGCTGCCACAAGAGAAACAAAGGGAAAACAAAGAAACAATAACAAAACCCAGTGGTGACAGTGGTTAGTGGTTAATGCCATATTATTTAAATGCATTAAATTTTTTAGTTACTTCTTGGTTAACCAAGGGATGGGAAAGTTTGAATGCGATACAGTGTAGTGAAAAACCTTGTAATTTAAGACAGAGTGCTATGCTGATGTACTGTAAACTATAATGAAATCATAAAAAAAGAAATAATAATAGAAGAATTAGCACAGATAATGCTGTAAGTCAGGAATAATGTTAATATAATTATGTAGACAATGTCTAGTGTAGAGGGCCGAGAGGTAAATTTTAACAAAGTATTGAAATAGTATATCATACAGTAGCTAATTTTTTATAATCTCGGCTGCGCCTCGGCGATGAAAATAATACATACACAATTGTTTAACTCGTTATGAGTCATATATATAAAGTAGTAAAGAATAAGAAATTTTAAAATTCCGATAAAAAAGTTTGTTGTGAGTGCGCATGTGAAAAAATTGTTCGTCGATGCGTTGCAAATGAAAAAAAAAGTTTGTCCCGGGGGTAAAGTCCATAGCCCCCCTATCGTCTGGTCGGCACCCTAAGTATTTCTTGTAATTCTCTCTTGCACTGATAATTGTTGCTTCAGTAATATTTTTATTATGGCAAGGGTTTTGGAGATATCAACTTGAAATTTTGGATGAATAACCTTTGCAATATGACAGACAAGCCTGATAAATATCATAGAGCTTCTGTAATTAGATCCTGAGATGTAAAATTAAACGGCCATGGAACTTGAAAACACTTTGACACATAATCTGTAATGTTAAGCTTGAAGTAAAAATTCTTGTTTCAGTAATAATTTTTTTATGGCAAAGGTTTTGGATATATCGACTTGAAATTTTGGATGAATAACCTCTGCAATATGACAGACACGACTGGTGAATCTCATGGAGCTTTTGTAATCCGATCCTGAGATATAAAATTAAACGGCCATGGAACTTTAAAGTATGTTGACTGAAATCTGTGATTTCTCGCTAGAACTGAAAATTCTTGTTCCAGTTATAATTTTTTTGTGGCAAGAGTTTTTGAGATATCGTTTTCAAATTTTTGATTTGATATCTATACTATATGTGTTACATTATGAGATAATTTTCATGCATTTGGGTTGATTAGATCCAGAGAAATAAAATAAAACGGCAGTGGCATGCAGAAAACGTTTCTAAAATCAATGAACAACATAGCTGAAACTATTCCAATAAACAGAATTTAACATTAATACTTTGTCATGTGTTGTGAAATATTGTCTAAAACAATATAAGAAAATAAAAAGGTGTCCTCATCACGATGGAAATTGAAATAAATTAGTGTTTGTACAATAAAGTAATTTTGGAAACACTAAATGAATTTACCGAAAATTGCTTTGGACAATTTTCTATACAGAATGGAAAGTCAAAATTGCATCATTCCACAGCAATATTTTCTTCTGGATCTAATGCTTCAAACCGTTTCTCTCTAGCCCCAATAGATCCTTGTAAAAATGCAAAAGACTATTCCTTTTTGTGTGTTGTCAGGATAAGGGCACAAGGGTCGAAGTCTAAATAAGCGAGCAGCTTGGTTGCTGCTGGTGACGTCACAACATCACATTGTGCTATAAATAAACGCCTCAAAAAGGTGCCGCAAAGTTAATCAGATCCTAGGCTGAAAGAGCTGATTGACAGGTCGCACGTGCTGTGACCTTGGGGGAGGCCCGTGCCGGCCCTCTATAAGTAACAACTTGATTGATTATCGAATAAATGACAATGTTGCAGGGAAGCACTATGAAATTAATTCGTCACAGTATTGGGCACCACTGTTGTGCACGACGTAAGGAACAACATTATTATTAACCACTTGGTAGTCTAGTAAATAACTATGTTGTACGGGAAGCACCATGAAATGAATTCATCATGGAATTAGCACAACTGGTGTGCACGACATAGGGAATAACATTATTGCTAACAACTTAATTGTCTGGTAATGAACAATGTTGTGCTGGAGGTACAATAAAAAGGAATCATCAGAGGATTGGCACAGCTAGTGTGCTCGATTTAAAGGAGAGACAGGAGTGATAACCTGCTCCGAATTAATTGGAATTGAATTGAAATTGATTTATCGAAGTAATGATCTGTAAAGAAGCATCTGTAATCCAACGAAAATAGAAACCAGTAACTACTAGGCTTCTTGGTCTGATGATGTGGGACCAGCAACTACTAGGCTACTCGGTCCAATGATGCATGACCTGTACTTGTTCTGATGATTCGTGAACAGCAAGTAATAGGCTACTCGGTCTGGTGATACGTGACCGGCAGCTACATGACCATTTGATTCTGACAATGTGTGACCAGCTACTACTGGGCTACTCGGTCTGAGGATACTTCTTAATTCTCCAGTAAGTAACAATGTTGTGCTGGAAGTACAATAAAATGAAATCATCACAGGATTGGCACAACTGGTGTGCTCGAAGTAAAAAAGAGACAGGAGTGATAACCTGCTCCGAATTAATCGGAAATCAATTGGAATTGATATATTGAATTAATGCTCTGTAAAGAAGCATCTGTCATCCAACAAAAAAAAAAAGAAAGAAACCAGTAACTATTATGCTACTTGGTCTGATGATGTGGGACCAGCAACTACTAGGCTACTCGGTCCAATGATGCATGACCCGTACTTGGTCTGATGATGCATGAACAGCAAGTAATAGGCTACTTGGTCTGATGATACGTGACAAGCCGCCACATGACTATTTGGTTCTGACGATGTGTGACCAGCAACTACTTGGCTACTCGGTCTGAGGATACTTCTTAATTGTCCAGTAAGTAACAATGTTGTGCGAGAAGTGCAATAAAATTAAATCATCACAGGATTGGCACAACTGGTGTGCTCTATGTAAAGTAGAGACAGGAGTGATAACCTGCTCCGAATTAATTGGAATTGAATTGGAATTGATTAAATGCTCTGTAAAGGAGCATCTGTAATCCAACATAAATAGAAAACCAGTAACTACTAGGCTACTTGGTCTGATGATGTGGGACCAGCAACTACTAGGCAACTCGGTCCAATGATGCATGACCCGTACTTGGTCTGATGATGCATGAACAGCAAGTAATAGGCTATTCGGTCTGATGATACGTGACCAGGAGCCGCATGACTATTTGGTTCTGACGATGTGTGACCAGCTGCTACAGGGCTGCTCGGTATGAGGATGCGTGACCAGTACTTGGTCTGATAGTGCGTGACCAGCAACTACTTGGCTACTCGGTCTGAGGATACTTCTTAATTGTCCAGTACGTAACAATGTTGTGCGAGAAATACAATAAAATGAAATCATCACTGGATTGGCACAGCTGGTGTGCTCTATGTAAAGAAGAGACAGGAGTGATAACCTGCTCGGAATTAATTGGGATTGAATACCCGATTCTGAAGGAAAATGAGTGTATTCAGTAAATAACAGTGTTGTGAGGTAATCCTTCAATTTTACAGCAGTGAGCTGTATGATAACTTACATGCGACAATGATAAGCTGTCGTAAAATGAACCACATAATATATTTTATGGTGGAGGAGTAGCTGTGCGAAAGGAAATGACAGACTATGAATAAAAAGCATCATTGACTGGCCAGTAAATAACAACTGAACCTACAATGTAGCTGTGGTCGAAGATCTTTTCAGTAACTACTTGGCTACCCGGGAAGTGGTAAAGGATATATATAAAAGACGCTGGAGTGACAACCAGGTCCCGTTCATACATGCAGGAGTGACTAAAGCTGGTGCAGTATGACGGCTAGCAGCAAGCTGATCCAGTATTTCCAGAACATGTATATATATTTTAAATTGTAAGGAACACGTTATAATAAAGCAGCAGTTACACACTGCCATATAGACATTGTTACAATAGTCTGATTTAAGGCAGGGCCAAGCGGTATATAACTTGGTTTTGCATCAGTGACACATACACAGTGAGCTGATGACTTTATTCACAGCAGTGACAAGCTGCTGCTTTTATATTGTGGTAATCCTCCAAATGTTCAGCAGTGATAAGCTGTATATAACTTAATTTTTTTTGCAATGATAAGCTGACAGAATGCAGTGAGCTGATGACTTAAATTGATATATATAGATATTGTGATAATCCTCCAACAATTGGACCCAACCTTCATGTCATCCTTCAAATCCTCTCTCATTTCAGCTGTGCAGACTGCCCGCCATTGCCACAAGCATTACAGCATATCAACAGAACCTCCCAAGAAGATAAAGTATTCTGCATTTTATTCCATAACTATTTTGAATACTCTCTGGACATCCGCAATTCTGGAAGATATCATTGACCAATTGGTCATTCAATGCTTTTTCGTGCATACCAATTGCCTATTGCATATTCAGACATATAAATAAATTTTTAAAAAGAATATATTATATGATGCCTTCTTTTTTCCTCTATCGTTCTGAAATTGCTCATTCATGGAGCATGCAAATTTCATAAAAGTGCATTCACTGCTGTCAACTTTCTGGTCTTGCGCTAAAGGTTAAGTGCACTCTTCTTCCATCCTCACACAAATGCTTCAGTTGTTTACTGGTAAGGGCAAAGTAGGCAGATATCATTACAAACAAATGCCCATCTGCTTCATGCTCTCTGCGTTTTATATTACAATATCCTTCGACCAGGCTTTGAATCCCCGGATTCTTGTTATAAGATGCAGGATCACCAGAGCCAGGACAAAGTACACAATAGTGTCAAATGTAATTAAAAAATTAAAATGTACACAATAATAAATGTGTTTATAGTTGTGTTTCGTAGGTCGACATGTAGGTCATAGCAAAGAAATAAAATGCCCTGCTACTGTTGGTACTTGCAATTGCTAGTAACAATGTGATGGGGTTGTGTGTCGACCTTTTCAACCAATCTGATGATGTTATTAACATCATTCCAACCACACATATCGACGGGCTCATTGCCCTTGACAGTGAGAGTCATGCTTTTGCTCAATCAATAATACATCTTCTTGTTTGGGGGCAAATGTTTTTACGCCTCTGGCCGAGTCCTTTGGGCTTCAGTTTTTCAAGTCTAAAGAGTTTCTTGCCTCAGACTTGGCATTAGATTTCTCTGCAGTAACCATGTACCTGATGCTGACTGTGCATCCAACACATCTGTCTGATGCAGACTGTCCATCCAGCACATCTATCTACTGCAGACTCTGGGATTCTACGCCACTTGGAATTCTACGACATACACATCATACAAGCTCATTACAGAGCCCATCCCATAATAAATTATGGAGGAGCAACTATTAGTGTCTTTTAAATGGTGCGCGTCAAATTGGGACTATAATAGTGGGGTTGAGCATTCATAAACATAGAGTAAGTTTTTTGAGAAAACAGAGATATTTACAATATCGTAGTCCATACCTATGGTTTGCTGCTTCATTTTCCACTGACGTTGTGATTGCTGGAAAGTCAGGCACCAGAGGCTCCTGAACAAACTCTTTCTTCGAATTGGAGCTGGTGGCAACCTTCTTTTGGGGAACCGTGACATCCTCTTCCTCTTCCTCAGTGTTCCCGTTTGAATAGCGTGTTGGGGGCGACTGAAAGACACAAGGGTATTAATATTCATCAACTCACCTTCTTCCTGCTCACCTTCTTCTTGTTCACCAACAGCTTCTCGTTCTGACGTTGTGATTGCTGGAAAGTCAGGCACCAGAGGCTCCTGAACAAACTCTTTCTTCGAATTGGAGCTGGTGGCAACCTTCTTTCGGGGAACCGTGACATCCTCTTCCTCTTCCTCAGTGCTCCCGTTTGAATAGCGTGTTGGGGGCGACTGAAAGACACAAGGGTATTAATATTCATCAACTCACCTTCTTCCTGCTCACCTTCTTCTTGTTCACCAACAGCTTCTCGTTCTGTAGCCATATCTATCTGTCTATCTATATGTCTATCTATCCATCTATCTGTCTATATATCTATCTATCTATCTTTCTATCTATCTATCTACCACGCGCTTTTGCAGATTTCCTTTCAGACTTGTGACTGACGTAGGAATTTCTGAACTGTATTTAATTATTCATGTATAGTCTTATAACTTATACTTACCTCTAAATAGCTAATGGGACGTAAAACACAAACTCACTCACTCACTATAACTTATACAATTGTAAGTCGCTGATGCTAATGAAGTAGGCGACCCATTGACTTATCTTGTCTGAAGCCATGTCTGAAAGTTTATCGACCATACTTGAGCATTACCGTTTCCTGGCTGACTCCATGTCGATGGTGTCTAGGTCACCTAACAGATTTTCAACTTTCCTCGGAGCCTTTTCATATAATTTTCTGTAAACAAAACTTAAAGTGTTCAGATGAATACAGTTAAGTGCAATCAATAAAAAAAAGTGTATGTAACACTACTGTGTGTGTATGACGGAATGTTCACGTGAGTTTTATTTAATCAGGACTTCTTAATTTTTCATGCCTGTCCAATTCCAAATAAGTGGAAGGGTGATTTTTATAGAAGAAGTCCTGTATCAGTAAAATCTTTCAATTTTGCCTTTGAAAAATGATGAATTAATGCTTAAGAATTAATACCTATTTTCTTTTTTTTACTATTTGTACTACTTTTTATAATACCTGTCTCTTTTTTAACAGTCACCCCGTCACAAATGGTCCAGTATGTCACATTAGGGGCAAGGCGACGTTCTATCGCTAGTGACGGTGCAGTTCCCTTCGGAGGTGGCCACCAGCAATTGCTGTCATCCTTAAGCCAGGACTTTGGGACAACTTTCACCAGGTCTGGGCCTGTGGTGCAGTTAAACAGGACCACAGCATCAATGCTTTGAGCCTGAAATTCACAACAGACAAATCCATCAGAATTTACCATGATGTCATTCGCAGAGCTCTGTGACAATCAAAGTTCTATCTGGAACTACCGTTTCCAAATGAGGGAATATTCGGTTTTTCACAACAACTGTGTAAAAATATACATAATGAGTTCATAAACAAAAGTTTCCATTAAATGCATTAACTTCCTCGCTTATTCCTTTCTTAGGAAGTAGGCCTAATGTCTCTCCCAGGTCCAAAGAACAAATAGACTCATCAGTTCTTGTCAAATTTGGTGTTGATGTCATTGTTAGGGTAGACACAACAGTCGGGGAACTGGTAAGCAGTGTGGTAGGTGTGGACGGTGCCTTTGTTTGAGTTTCTGGGATTTAATATATAAGCTGTGATTTTGTATCAATTACCGGAGAGTCAATTCCATACTCCACAGGGAGGGAGTCAAGGACAACATCATTCTTTGGACTACAGCAGTTGCTCAGCAGTTGCATCAGTTTGTCGTATGGCAGGACAGTTGCCTTCACAAGATTGCTCTGATGGCCGCCCATTCATTTTTCTTCTCAATTCAGTCGTCTGGACGGCCAGAGAGGACGCATCAACACAGTCAATGTCCACCAGTCGCATGTTCTGGAGATTTGCAGCCACAAATTTGGGTAGAGACCATCTCTTATTTGAGCAATTTTGCAGGTTTGCAAGTCTCTGGCATAGGAAATGTTACGATTCTCACCTCTTCTCACCTTCTTTCGACCAAGTTCAACTGCTTTCTCAAGTAGGACAGTAATGGAGGCACATAGCTGATCCGCTTCATAAAAATCAGTCACAACTTGTCGTTCATCATGAGGGACTACACCAATATTGGTCACAAAGTAGCGTAATGGCTCATCCGCAACTATTGTGTCATTAACATTAAATTCTTTAAGTTCACCTACTTCAGACACAGCCTCACTTGCTCCATTGCCATGCTCACTTTCTTCATTACTCCTTAAGTCACTTCTTCAGTTCTTGATTCACTCTCATATCTTGCTTGTCATCAACCTGCTTGACAATTGTTTCTTGACATTCATGGTCACTCTCTTCTCCACCAGATGCCCCCCCCCCAAGTATGATGACAACCTCATATATGAGGTACATTGAAGCTGCACTTGATAGTGGCAATATCCTACAATTGCAACTAATGCCTGAGCCACCTAAGAGTAATTCTGCTGAAGCAGACGACCCTTACATTCCTTGAAATACAAAAAGTAAGTGATAATGAGGAGACCATGTGAGAGTCCTGTTGTACTTTCATCCACCTGGTGTCAGATCACAAAACACTAGTTGAGAGTTTTGAGATCGAACGCAGGGTTTCTTCCGGAAGTATACAATATTTCTTAATAAAGAAATGATGACCTGTGTTATTAACCAAGGTGATAGGTACTCCGTGGTTAAGTTGACGTTTCCCAATTCCATTCCTGACAATTAAGCCCGGTTCCTTCTGAGGGAAACACTTTTTCTTCCCGCTGTATAATAGAGCCTACTTCAACGGAAGCTTTCTCCTGTGATACCTACCATATATAGTAATTAGGGTCCCAGGTGAAATGCTAACACTTTGTAAAGTACGAATATTGGCATGAACGTTATTACTTCTAGCTGTAGTTTTGTTTTTCACGACCTATCATGCAAGTGAGTAGTATTGCACCCCCGGAACTGACAGACACTTTCTGACCCCTGAAACAGGGGTGTTATACTGACAATCTGGCCAAAAATCTATTCAAAATGTGCATCATTGGTGCCAAAATCCGGCCTTCCTATTGGCTGAGGCACTATGACGTCATACAAAGGGGCGGTAACATACAACCCACAGCGCCACCTCATTAGCATATCGCAATGACTAGGCATTTTCGCCTATGACACAGCATTTTTTGACAGTGACTCATCAATCCCTCAAAGATCTTTAAAATACTGGGGGTTTCACTGACAAAACTTTTCCACTGTGACACAGCATTTTTTAACAGTGACTCATCAATCCATCAAGATCTTCAAAACACTGGGGTTTGGCTGACAAAACAAAAACATGGTTTTTTGGTAGTCAATTCAGGAATTTTGCTCCACACCCCATGTCTGTTGAAAAAAAGTCATTGTAATACAGTCATTACACTGACAGTCATGTGCCAGTTTGATTGTCAAACATTTTTTTATCTTACTGTAATCGGATAATACCTGTGAGATGATCACTCAAACACTTTTTCCACTAACTCATTTAACTCCAGTGTAATATAGTAATATCATGCATGAACACGAACAAGTAAAATGAAATTCATAAATAGTTTATTTTCACACACAAAAAATTCCTACAATACCGTATTTGTCTGATAAATACAGAAACCAAGCAACATAGAAAAGATACTTTTTTCATATACAGAAATATAATGGATTTCTACAATACCGTATTTGTCCGAAAAATGTAGAGATGAGGGAACATAGAAAAGATACATTTTTTCATATACAGAAATACAATGGATACATATGATACAGAGCAAGGAGTGGTCATCATGAATTACAACAATACCGTATTTGTCCGATAAATGCAGAGACGAAGGAACATAGAAAAGATATATTTTTTCATATACAGAAATACAATGGATACATATGATTACAGAGCAAGGAGTAGTCACCATAAATTACAACGATACCCTATTTGTTCGATTGTTAAGATGGAGGGGTGAAGAAAATTTATACTTTTTCTATAGCTCATTTGTGCAAATCATATTTTTTAAATCTACATCACAAAGAAAATAACAAATACTTCTTAAACTAATAAATTGTACATATAATAATGTTTTTGTTATTTTTGGCTCGAGAATTCTGGAGAATTCTCTAGCCTTTTTAATAATGGGTTTTGGGGGTGTGGTCGATATTTGGAGGTGTGGCGCATAATGACAGGTTTGCATTTTTGCCCATCATGCGTTGAGTTTGTGTTTGTGGTAATTGCTGGTTAGAAGCAATCTTAGTTGGCTAATTTGACAGCATTAGGCAAGGTGTAATGGGTTGACAGTTGTTCGGTTGAAACTGTGGCAGTACTTAAAAATTTTTAATTTTTGGGGGTGTGGCCATTTAGAGCCAATGAGAATCAGGGACTTGGTGGGAGTGGCCATGTCAGCCAATAGGCAGACATGTAGAATGCAAGGCCTGGGGGGGGGAGGACACATCCAGGGGGGTACTTGCAGAAATTATTTTTTTGCTAGTTATACTTCTAGGCTGGGGGTCACCTCGGAGGGAGGTAATTTTAAAAATTTTAGATTTTAAAAGTCCCGAGGGGGGTCACCTCGGGGGGGTACTCGCAAAAAAAAAATTTTCTGCCTGTTATATTGCAAGACTTGGGTCACCTCGGGGGAGGTATTAAATTTTATATTCTATACAAGGCCCCGGGGGGGGTCACATCCGGGGGGGTACTCGCAGAAATTTTTTTTTTTGCTAGTGATATCTCTAGGCTTGGGGTCACCTCTGAGGGAGGTATTTTAAAAATTTTTAGATTTTAGAAGTCCCGAGGGGGGTCACCTCGGGGGGGGGGTTACTCGCAAAAAAAAAAAAATTTCTGCCTGTTATATTGCCAGGCTGGGGTCACCTCGGGGGAGGTATTAAATTCTATATTCTGTGCAAGGCCCCGGGGGGGGGAGGACACATCCAGGGGGGTACTTGCAGAAATTATTTTTTTTGCTAGTTATACTTCTAGGCTGTGGGTCACCTCGGAGGGAGGTAATTTTAAAAAATTTAGATTTTAAAAGTCCCGAGGGGGGTCACCTCGGGGGGGGGTACTCGCAAAAAAAAAATTTCTGCCTGTTATATTGCCAGACTTGGGTCACCTCGGGGGAGGTATTAAATTTTAAATTCTATACAAGGCCCCGGGGGGGGGTCATATCCGGGGGGGGGTACTCGCAGAAATTTTTTTTTTTTGCTAGTGATATCTCTAGGCTTGGGGTCACCTCTGAGGGAGGTAATTTAAAAATTTTTAGATTTTACGAGTCCTGAGGGGGGTCACCTCGGGGGGGGTACTCGCAAATAAAAAAAAATTTCTGCCTGTTATATTGCCAGGCTGGGGTCACCTCGGGGGAGGATTAAATTCTATATTCTGTGCAAGGCCCGAGGGGGGGGGAGGACATTTCCAGGGGGGTACTTGCAGAAATAATTTTTTTGCTGGTTATATTTCTAGGCTAGGGGTCACCTCGGAGGGTGGTAATTAAAAACATTTGGATTTTACAAGTCCCGAGGGGGGTCACCTCGGGGGTATACTTGCAGAAAAATTTTTTTTTTTCTGCTAGATATATTGCTCGGCTGGGGTCACCTCGGGGGAGGTATTAAATTTTATATTCTATACAAGGCCCGGGGGGGGGGGTCACATCCGGTGGGAGCTTGCAGAAATTTTTTTTTTTGCTAGTTATGTTTCTTGGTTGTTCACCTCGGAGGGAGGTAATTAAAAAATTTAGGATTTTACAAGTCCCGAGGGGGTCACCTCGGGGGGGGGGGGAGTACTCGCAAAAAAAAAAAAAGTTTATTTCTGCTAGATAGGCTGGGGTCACCTCGGGAGGTATTAAATTTTATATTCTATACAAGGCCCGGGGGGGAGTCACATCCGGGGGGGGGTACTTGCAGAAATTTTTATTTTTGCTAGTTATATTTCTAGGCTGGGGCTCTCCTCGGAAGGAGGTAATTTTAAAATTTTATATTTTACAAGTCCGGGGGGGGGGGTCACGTCGGGGGGTGTCCTCGCAAAAAAAAATTTTTTTAGCTAGTTTTGCTAGTTATATGCTAGGGGTGAAAGCAGAAGAATGAGTAGCCTACCTGTCGAGACAACTGAGATAGCGTGCATTTTAGCAGCCATCTTTCTTCATTCCTGGACTGCCAAATGTGACCTTAATATTTCACTTAAGAGTTATAAAATTTGGTTCAGGTGTACGCCTGTGGGTATTGATTGGGAACATGACGATAAATTCAAGATGTAGGCCTTTCTGGCAGCCATCTTTTGTCATTCTTGAACTGTCTATTTGTGACCTTAATATTCCGACTATTTTAGAGTTATGAAATTTGGTACAAGTATACCACATTATGAATTTGTCGGCCCATAGCTCTATATGGGCAGCGACTCTGTTAGACACTAGTGTCTGCTGTCACGCTCTAGAGTCAAGGAGGGTAAATCCGTCCACTTTTGGCTCAAACTGTCTTTCCAGAAAAATGTGAATAGATACAAAAAATAAAAATTTGTCATATGAAGGGGCATGTTCCATTCTATCATTAGCAGCCAAAAAACGTGAAATATTCAAATATTTCTTGCTAAAACCATGGCAACAAAAATTAAAGGTTAGAGCACTTAAATCCGTACACCCTGCTGGTAAATCCGTCCAGCAAGGATGGTAAATCCGTCCACAGGGCATTGTGTAACACTCATATATCATATCTTATTATTTTTTCAATTTTTGCAATCTAATAACTTTCACAAAGCATTTTCTGTCAATTTTAGAATAATAGGGTACTGATTACACTTATAATAGACAAATTCAATAAGGGAGGTTAAGTTAACTAGCAAGAATTTCAATTGACAGCCTAAATGACAATTGAAAAACTCTAGTAACCCAATCATGTGGTTTAATTGCCCGAACTAACATTTTTAATCAGTGTTATGCCATTTATAGATAATAAAAGACATAAAAGTGCTTTTAAACCCCATTTGAAGTGGGTGGACGGATTTACAATCACACTGTCAAGCCAGTTTTAAAATTAAGATGGTAATTCCGTCCACTTTTATTTCCATTGTATCACCTTTCCAGGTGTTGCAATTATGTTATTAAACAATTTCTGCAAGAATAATACAATATCTACATCTCATTCAACAATTTTTTACTTTCCATGTCTTTTTTAATTCATTAAAACAGGCCAGCAAAATGCCTACATGAAATTCACAAAATGGCTTTGATGACGTCACAGGGTTTCATTGTATTTTGTCTTCTGTTTTTAAATGGACCTGAAAAACCATTTAAGATGCTGTCAAAACAATAAACACGGAAGATTAGTTGAAAAACGAGTTTATCTTGCATTTAATGTTAACACAACTGTAATAAATGTAATTTTATGCCTATATTAGGGGGTGGACGGAATTACCATCCTGGACGGATTTACCAGACCTGACTCTACTCAAACACTTGCGCAATGCTCACTGCAGCAAGTTGCACCTATACTTCATTGCTGTACCCTCACGTCAAGAGAATCTAGTTCACGCAGACATCACCCTACTATACCTCAACCTCCAGTTCCACTGTTCCTACACTCATATTTTTTGCCTCAGACGCTCTCGCATGCTGCAAATCACACCTTCTACTTTCCCATAGGATTAACCAGCCATTGTATCCGAGGATGCTTGTTAGTGATTCTGATCAACTCCCCATTGTACCCATATGGCATAGTGTCCATATTATCCAGAATGAGCCTCTTGTCAAATGTGTGTTCCAACCTTTTAACCAGGGGGGGATTTGTTTTGATACCATCATATTTCGACCTGACAAATTCAGTTTGGAGTTCAAGAGAGATGCTGTCCCATTTCCCAAACACCAGTTCTTTAACATTTTCAAAGTTCACCCTCTGCATATTTTTGCCATTCAACAAAAAAAAACATCAAGTTGTCATCAAAATGTCAACATTACCGTATTTGGCTGATTTTGAAAGATGATGGCAGAAAAAATATATTTTCTTCATATACAGAAATATAACATTTTAAGGTGTGATACAAAACATCAAGTAGTCATCCAAATTTCAAACAATACCGTATTTGTCCAATTGTTAAGATGAAGGCAAAAAAAAAGCTAAAGTTATCTACTTCAACTGTGTAAATCGTGTCTCTTTCCAGTCACTTGTTCTATAGCAAATGATGATGATGCTCTTCACTGTTATAGCCAAGTAGTTTGGTATTTTCATCAGTTTTGCACAGCTGGATATGAACTTCACAGTGTTTTTACCCCCTTTGTCCCATGCAGTGTTGGGCCTATTTTTTAGCATGGAAAACTGGTATGAGTCCATCGTAAATGCTCTAAAATACATTATGTGAAAATTTCAATAGATTCCTGCAATTTAAAGTAAGGGAAAATCAGTTGATTTTCACTTAAAACTACACAAATTCCAAGTTGAAGAGAGGGGCAGAATTTGTATAAAGTAATAGATGTTAGTCTACATGTTGTTCATGAACAATTATCTGTCTCTTTGTAAAATTTTTTGTTAACCCTTTAACTGCTACATCGAGCAGTCAGTCTATCATCATGTGCCATACATGAAACTTAATATGATCTGATTGATTGCTCTTGTAGACATTTAAAAAGACAGTGACTGACCTGGACCACATTTGAGTTGTTCGGATTCCAATATTGCATTGTTTGTAAATTGTTTTTTTGTTGAAAGAAATAAAAGTACATTTCACACTGCTAATTCATGTGTGAATTATTCACTCCATATTATGAAATTACTTTTGTCAAAATTAATAAATGCTTTTCAGTTATGATATAGCCGAAAAAAGAAAAAGATTTTGACAATTTTCAGCAGTACAACACAAATTACGATCTGTAAGACTATTTATATCATTTTCATTGGAGACAGAACTAAAGTGTTAAGTTAATTTTGTAGGGTAGGATATGTATATTTAACAAAACAGAGTCGAGTTTTCGAAAAAATTAATACTTCCATGTCTCCTTTTTAACGTCTTCGATTTACCTAAGTGTCAAATTGAGCACTTCATATTGAACCAAATAACCTGTTCTGTTGCTTTCTGTTTGCAGTTTGTTATTTTCTGCTTGTATTCTTGACATATTGTGTGCTGTTATCACTTATTGCTTGAAATTATTTAAAGACTGCTCGGTTACTCATTTTGTCCTCAGTCTACACTGCCTACAGCTACTAAAAGGCTGTGAGCTCAGTCTATAGCTGACCCCTTCTTATTAAGTGAAACCTTGGCTCTCCTCATTCTTCTCATTGTTTTGCAAGTTTGGAAGTTATCCTCTTGACATCCCTACCCTTTTGAGCTGGGAGCATGCATCCTTGTATTGGAATAATGCCAACATGACAAATTACTATATCTGTCTCCATTTGGGGGTTATGAAAGTGACTATATGTAGGTGGCGTAAACCTAAGTGGGTTATGGCTACTTTGTCTTAGGGGAAGCCAACATGATGAAACACTGTCTGATTTGTTTGCAAATCAAATGAATTCTTGTCACCAAAAGTTAACAATAAACTAGTTCTTAAAACATTATTACCTCCCCAATCTATTCTATATGTTTCTAACCAACATCACTTTTCTAATGAACTGCTGTCTTATGAACATAATCACCAACTGACCCAAGCAAATAAAACATTCAACTCACACATTCATAAGTCAGACTCCTCGGTCGGGTCAACAACACCTATTCCGTTGTTTTATAGGCAAAGGGGATTCCAACACAGCTATCATTGCATCCTTTTTGCCACTGGTACATAAATTCAGAACTACAAATGGAGAAAGACCTGTTTAAGAGGTTACAATGACTAAATATATTGTCCGGAGTATGGATGATGAGCACTATTTCACTGTATCAGTTTCTATGCTGAGCAAGTAAAAGATCCCTCACATGGGGTAAATGTGTAACATGTTGAGGAATCCCGCTCTCTCTCCCATCTCATCAATCAACCCTTGTGAGCGCCCAGAACTGGTCTTAGAGGGTTGCACTTACCATATCTATCTATCTATCTATCTATCTATCTATCTATCTATCTATCTATCTATCTATCTATCTATCTATCTATCTATCACTCCTGGAACAAATTTACCACATAGACACCAATTGTTCAAATAACCTTTTGATAGAATGTCCCTGCAGTGATGTAAACTGCTCACACTTAAAAATGCTCATCTCTCGAAAGTTACAGAACCTGCAGACTGTTGAAGATAACTATTTGTAGCTTTTAAAGATTGTGTATTCACTGACTGTCTAAAGATAGTGAAACCCCCCAAAAAATCCATTTATTTTTCCAAGAACCCACCATGATTTTGTAAGTGAATGGCTGATTTGGGATTTGCAAAACTGAATAATACTGTCATGGGAAGAGTATGCTGCACTGGTCATTATTTTGGCTTTTGAAGTAGTCTCACTCAATGTGACTTTATGCAGCCAATTCACAATGTTTCTAAGTGAAACTTTACAGACCTTGAGACTGGATATTCAGCTGAAGTAATCTAATTTTTCATGACCATTGCTCAATTATAAATTTGTTTTTTAAGCCATGTGAAGAGTTTTCAAGTGTTAGCAGTTTACATAATTTTTTTGCATGCCATTATAAATAGACTTTTCCATCGTTAAAGATTCTCCAGGTCATAGTGGCGAAACCCTAAGGGCTTGCATTCTTGCCTGGCAATGAAGGACAATTTGTGTATGTTATCTTTAATTGTTGATATATTCTCAATAATGATGTCAAATTATTCAGGTGTAATAGATATATCACAACAATATCCTGCACTATCCTCCTCTTCATATAAATGTTCTGTGAAATGAGTCTTCAGATGTTTCAATGTAATGACCTCCACCCAGATGGTAATTGGATTTTGCTCCTATGGAATTCTTGATCTTAGTCATTCCTTGCATGAGCACTGACCATCTCTGTATTGGTATATCATAAGTCACACTGGTTTTCATACAGCTCACGGCCCTGGAAAAAAACAACCTTTAATCAGTCTTTGTTATGCTTTTGGTTTTTGATAAAATCTATGAAATGTAAAAACCTACTAATGAATAAAATACTTACATGAATCTTGATCAGAAGTACCCCTGTCATATCATGACCATCGACTGTCCTTTACGAAATTTTCATTTTCGAGATGTAATGAGTACCTCTCTACCTTGGGCAGCTCTGCATCATCTGTGTGACTTTCTGAGTATTGTGTGTAATGTACTGGGTTGAGTATGCTGTTCTTTAGTTCTTGAATTCTTCTGACAAATAATATATCCACAAATTCCCTGTTAAAGTCTTGGTGTTCAATCAGTTATATCAATGTCCAGTAGGCTGGTTTTTTGATGAACTGCAATTATCCTTCAGATGCCTTTATTTAAGGTGGGAATTCGAAATAAAGAGTTTCCTTGTATTTATTCACAATCACCATCTCAAACTCCTCAATGCACAAGCGCTTGATCCTACACTGCTTTAATTATGGCCTGTTCCAATTTATTAAACAATTAAGATGTACATGCATATACATGTACATACATATCCATTAAAACATTATACGGTTGCTGCCAGTCGGAAATCCTCACTAACTTCAACTAATGCATACATTTGCATTTTTTACTTGGTTGTGGTAACAACATGACCATTTCTTTATTTACAATTTTCCACAGTTTATATTAAACAATTGCGACGAATATATACAAATCCTCTAGACTGTGTTACCAGTAAGAGATTTCTGCCTATTACTCTGTAACAGTAAAATCATATTTGTAGAGCTCTGGAAAACACTCAAATGTCTTATCAGGATATTTTTCCTTGCATTTGCAGCTTTGCTTAAAATCGGCAACGCATTCCTCATAGGTTGTGAACACTTCTTGACTCTCTTCCACACACTTGTAGTGGTCTTCTGTTTTAAAACTCCTGTATGCTCTCCATTTTAGTCCACATTGAGCAATACGGTTAATATCGTCATCTCCTTCGTCATCAGAGCTGTCAAAATCATCACTAAATCCATCATCATACACTTCAACCCGCACCAAACTTCCTGGTGGTGCATCAAAGTAGTGTTTACATCCATTAAAGTGTGCTTTGGCATCATCTGGATGATAGCCATGGTCAGATTCATCAGGCATTCTGACATATTGGAGTTGACCATTGGCACGCACTGTTGGAGTATACAGAACCCAGTAAATAAATATTCCCATTATGTTGATGAGCTCCTGTCAAACTTACAAATCAATGACCAATCTTCTCCGTAATCATCCACAAAAAATACAATTCATATATCGTTTTTTATATAGTTAGCTTCACCGCACACGCATGATGGAGTATAGAGCTTTCTGTTTGACTGCCAAAATTGTTCTGATTGTCAGTGTGCTGGATTTGTCTGTCTAACTGTTGCTTCGTTTTGTTATTTTGTAATTTTTTCTCTTTTTTCCACATGAGCCAACCAATGCAATTTCATGGAATGGGTGAAAAAACTGTCGAGTCACTCAAATGGAAAATCCCCAAGTTGCGACTTTCCTGTGTGAGTCACATCCACTGCACACTCGCCTGTGTGTTGTGATTTTCATGCAAAACTGCTGAGTTATTTTTCATACCAAAAAAATCACTCGAGTCCAATATTTGACTTGTTTAAAAAGTACCAATCCGAGTTCTCAGCACTATGAGTTCGGTTGAAGACAAGTCCTTGGTAAGAATAATTTGTCGAACGAACTGCGCCTTTGGCAATGTCTGCGAGATGGGAGATATTTATGTGCGCATCATTTTCGTAGACACTTCTCATAAAACCAATCAGGCTGGAAAATGCAACAATAAATATCACAACAGAAGATATAAACTGTCTGTGTCCACTCAGCTCTTTTACAATTGAGATGGCTACACCCCGAGCAGTGTTTGAATGTGCACGATCTTGCTGCAATGGTTTCACACACTCGCAGGCAGTGTGTTGTGCAGTCTTTTCAAAACCGACGACTTCAATAGAGCAGTGAGGTTCCATATTCTGCCCTCCCTCACTAGACATTGTGTTAGCACAGGGGGAAGACATCGCAAGCTCTCTCACAATTGGACAATCGATTGAAAATGATGCTTTCTTTGAATGAACCAAGGTTATAAATGCACCATGGCAAATACCAACTAACCCAACAATCCCTGAGCATCAAAACAAGATTTCATCACATACAACTTCCCAACAATGTACAAACAATAAAAAATAGAACCAATCTCTACACTCTTCCGAAAAAAAAGCCATTCAACTCTGTATCCCTGGCTCTAATATAACAATGATATGTGTCTTTACCTTTTTTTGAAAGTTCCAAATTTTTTTATATTGCACACAACATGTGCTTAAATAGGTGTATTATAAACCCTCTACACACTGTGTAAAACCAGCCAACCATGGCTTTGTGTATAATTTGCTGATCTACCGAATTGTGATGCCCAGTCGACCACAGTTTTGGAGCAAATATGCCTCTCGAGCTCACCACTTTACACACAATTTGTTAATAACAATGGGTACCATCCGCAGCAAGAATCAAAGGGATATGCTAAACCAACTCAGTTAGTCTACTGATGTGCGATCAGGAGAAAGCCTTCAGGGTGTTTGGAGAATGCAACATTTATACCTGGCCTCCAGCATGCTGGAATGGGGTGATTGCTCGGTTGTACCAGTCCGATCTGGTGGCTCCCTTGAGACCATCTGGTTCTCCCTGTAGTATATCACAGTCTGCCACAGTTTTGTAGTAAATATGCCTCTCGAGTTCACCACTTTACACACAATTTGTTAATAAGAATGGCTACCATCCGCAGTGAGAATCAAAGGGATATGCTAAACCAACTCTGTCATTCTACTGATGTGCGGTCAGGAGAAAGCCTTCAGGGTGTTTGGAGAATGCAACATTTATACCAGACCTCCAGCATGCTGGAATGGGGCGATTGCTCAGTTGTACCAGTCCCGTCTGATGGCTCCCTTCATATCATCCTGTTCTCCCTGTAGCATATCATAGAAGTATCATTGTCTAGGACAGGATATGCCAATACCCCATGTGTTTTAATTATATTTTATTAATAATGTAGGGCTACGATATGCCAGTTTTGTCTGGGTAGTCTGCCAAAGTATCAGGGTCCATCCACCAATGTGTATGTGTCAGAAGCCTTTACCCAGACTGGGAGATTACTACATTTATATCGCATGTTCCACGTGATAAAATGGGGAGATTGCAATCCAGAGCTCGGGGGATCCAGGCAATGTAGTTGGCAGATCACTAAAGCTGGCTGGGAGGGGGGGGTGAGAGGGTCCTTGGGAAGGGCCTTGGGAGGGTAGAGGAGGGGGAGGGAGGGAGGGGGGGTGGGCAAGGGGGCTGGCTGGCTAGGGGCTGGCTGGCTGGCTGGCTGGCTGGCAGGGGGGGCTTTGGCCCCCCTGGAAAATTTTTTTGGTTGGTTAGGGCCTTGCAGGCCCTAACCAAACAAATCCCTCCCCCTCCCTCCTTCCCTCCCTCCCCTCCCTCCCCCTTCCCTGAACTGCTTAGCATGGTCAAGATTGCTGTAGTATGGCCCCCAACCCACTTGACCAAAAAAGATGTATGAATACGGGAGGTATTGTCCTAGCAGAAAACTCATTTTTCCCTGGCTCAAAACAAAGTAGAGTAAAAAAATTTGTGAATGTTGGCACATGTGTTTTGAAGGAATTAGTGGAAGACTGCGTGTGAAACTCCCTAAAAATATTGGAGGACCAATATCTTTTTGGGTCAAAATAATTTTCAAAGGTTTCTTTTTGTCCCTTTTAGAGTATATTAAAAAAAACTACAAAATGATGGAGTCCTCTTTTCTCCAAAATAAAGTGTGCTATTATATGTCTAGGGAATGCAGTCTCTTTAGTTGCACCTTGCTGAGCTTATGTCTTCTCAGTTTTTTTTTGGTGCCACTGTCCCAGTTGTATATGAACAAAATTCCTTTCTTAATACTGTTTTGGTGAGAAACTTTCATTATCCTTTAAAACCTTCATGATCCCTTTAAAACCGTGACAGACAGAAGAAAAAAAGTCTAAAAATGCCTTACTCTGTCTTGAATGCTGTCATA
Organism: Platynereis dumerilii; assembly: GCA_026936325.1. Taxonomy (NCBI): domain Eukaryota; kingdom Metazoa; phylum Annelida; class Polychaeta; order Phyllodocida; family Nereididae; genus Platynereis; species Platynereis dumerilii. The sequence goes on from JAPTHN010000011.1 coordinate 17,988,000, forward strand.
ACTGGAAGAGTAGACATAGTGAGAAGACTGTGAGACATTACGTTTGATTATGGATGGGATATCGATATTGTTATTTTCATTGTCATTATGTACGACCCAAGTCATTGGACTATCTTTTTATGGCTCCTGCTATCGTGCAGTCTGCACAGGGGCGTATATCAAGGTTGATGGGGTGTCGTGTCTCTTCCCTGAGCTAACAATAATCACAGACAGTGGGATAGTTGACTTGTCAGCCTGTGGGCATACTTCGAGGATGACCATTAAATTCCCCTATGGATGTGCAGCAACGATTGTTAATGGCGTCAACACCCTCGTTAGGACTGAACCCAGAGCCTGCATGGTAAGTCTATTTTTCTCATTCCCTTTTTTTTTAGAATTAAAGTAATGGCCATTATTATAGGCCTATCGGTTTTCTATGAATCTAACCAGTTGTTAGTGAATTACTGTGCTCAAGACTTTCAATTTTTTATTTTTTATAGGCATCCTCCCTGGTTAGGAAAACGAAGAAGGCCCCATCAAAAACTACCACAGCCAGTGTGTCCACTGCAGCAGGAGAGACGACCATCGCGGAAGAGGTGACCATAGCGGAAGAGGTGACCACAGTTGGGTCATTGGTGCAGGCATTTTCTTCATGGCCTGTGTTGACCACTCAATCGCCCTTGAAGTGGGCGTCAACAATAGCATCACCGGTCTTGTCTACAACAGCAAGAGAACAGCAGAGAGGGAAACGGTCAACTAAACGCCCTGTTAGGAGAAAGAGAAGTAGCATTTTCTCAGCTCCAGAGAGCACAGCTTTCAGCGATTTGGCTTCGACCACAACAGCTCGCCCACCAACCCCACACCGATCGACTCAGGCTGCACAGACTGCGCACAGTGTGTCCTCGCACAGCTCTATGGTCGGCCTTGTAGTCGCACTTGCTGTCTCCCTCTTAGTTTTACTCAGTCTTGTGACAGCACTGCTATTCATCAAGGTACTTCTATGCTAAAATTATAATTAAAAAAAATGTTATCAACCTGCTTTCACTAGCTGTAACCTTAAAGTAAATCTTAACTATCTTGCTGAGAAACAGTGTAAATTCAATCCATTCTTATTGTCTTACAATAGAACCTCCAGACATTTTAACCAAAGAGTTTGCACTTTTGATTCCTTAGCTGTACCAAGTTTTCTACTTTTGAAAATGTATATATATGTATATCTTACAACAAAACTATGCTGCCCTCAACAATCTCTTTAAAATTTCTTTCAGCTTCGAAGGAACAGACGGGGCAACAGACTAGGCGGCAGAAACATACGAGACAGTACTGGAGTAAGGAGCCCGAGACAAGCCACACAGCTGCAGGGGGCTAGGAGGGTTGATCTGGAACCCCTCGCTGAAATAATTGAACTGGAGGGTGCCACGTGTGGAGATGTGGAGCTATCACAAGAGGGCAGTTTTGTTGATGACATCCAAGGACCGAAGAGAAGGTCAGCACGACACACCCAGGAAGAACCAGACTCCCCAGCTGTCACGAGGTCAAGATCCCCACACTTTGGCTTGTATGACACTTCGCTTTAAACATCAATTGTGTGCCTCTTAATTAAAAACCTACTTTTTTAGAACACAAAAGATTTGTATAATTGTTTTTTCTTTTCTACCACTCTCAGTTGCTATTACTCTGTGGATATGGCATTTTCTAAAGAAGTACTTCTACATTCATGATACAGCAGGTTATAACTGCGCAAAGTTTTTTTTACCGTGAAAGAGAGACAAACAACAGAATGTGCCATAGACACACTGTCATTCCCCCAAAGAAAAGAAAATAATAATTTTTTACCAGTGCTCCTGTGGGATTGAGCCATTTGCACTGTTTTGAAAAAAACACATTTTTTTAGATGACAAGTGTAGTGTAGTGTACAAAAATGATTTTTTATTGAAGTAATCAAGTCAATCAGAATACAGTAGTAAAACACACTTGTATATATATGTGGAGTCTTGTGAAATATATATAGACATACATATAGATATAGATAGAAATATATAGATATATATATATATAGATATATAGCAAAAGTTTCCATTACTTCTTCATTTTTTGGTATACACAGAGCAAACTGTTAACAATACAGAAAATACACGCACAGTCGATTAGAATACACTGCTAAACACTCAAACATATATGCAGCCCAGTGAAAATATATAGGTATATAGATAGATATGTAGACAGATATATAGATAGATATAGATAGGTATAGATATCTATAGATATACGACAAAGTTTCCATTACTTGGTGATTATGGTATACAGGGAGCACACTGGTAAGAATACAAAATACACACACATCCAATTCTAATGAAGTGTTAAACTCTCATGAGTGTATGGAGAAATATATAGATATATAGATATATAGATATAGATATACATATATAGAAACATATAGATATATTGTAAAAGTTTCCATCACTGCTTGATTGTGATATACACTTGAGCAGACAGCTAGCAGGAAAAAATACACATGGATATATTTGTTGCATTGAAGGACAAGAAATAAGTATATATATCTTGTACCAAAAAAAACATCACAGCAGAGTTAAGTAGGGAGAAAACGACATACAAGTGTGTAGACATGTGGATGTAAAAAACCATTGCATACATGTATGTATTTCTGCAAAAAAGCAAAAACCAAAAAAAGTCACTCATTTCAAAATGTCATTATCTTAAAAACTGCCTACAACATTGGGGTACACCTCGGGCAATTCAGAATTGCCTCTTGGTTTTCTTGCATGGAGTGGTCGACATAACAAGGAACCCTGATAGCCGCCAGGGCAGGCCACTGGCCCTCATGGCGTCCAGCAGATTTTGCATTTCTGCTAAATTCAATCGGACCCCCCTCCTAGTTGCGTATTCCTCCGTGGCAACTTGGGGCACAAAGAAGTGCCTGAGGTTGATGTTATTGCCCCACTCAACATCTATGGTGGCCCTCAGTCTGTCCCCAAGGTACCACGTTCGAACCGTCGCATTGTCCCCCCTCATTTCACCACTCTCCTCAACATCCTGCAGGCATGTGATCATCTGGGGCAGTTCATACATCAGTGCTCTCGCGGTCTCAGGGCTCAGTGTCACCCCGATGGGGGTCGGGTAGAGCAAGTCTGTTGTTGCTTGTCTTCGGTACTCGCGTATTTGCATAGTCGTTCTCCCAGAAAAGTGAGAGAGCGACACGTGTCGCCCCCTCCCTATTGCGAAAAGAAACCTGGGTCTGTCTCTCCCTGTCGACTGCTCCCTGAGGTTGATTAAGTGAGCAGGTGTGCTCGGTGGGGGTGCTGGATCAGCACAGGCACCAGCACTGGTTCCTTGCTCGGCCGACGATTTTGCTTGGCCAGGGGGTGGTGGGGGAGGGGGTGGTGGAGCGCCCCCTACACTTGCGTTCGTAGCACTGCATGCATCGAGTTTCTTCTTCTTCTTTTTCGGTTCTTCCTCATCACTGCTAATCTCAGCTATGGTAAGGTCAATGGCCTCACCCGTTTCCATATCGAGCCTCCTTCGAGCGGTGCTGGGTTTGTGGGAGTCTTCCTGGGGGGGTCTGGTGGAGACGGGTGTCGAGAAGGTCGAGGGTTGTGATCGAGTGAGTTTGCTGGGGTCACGAGGGCCTACAACGCGTGGCCTGTTGTTGCGACGGGTCGGGGCGTTCGGTAGGTTTTCTTCTGCAGCACTCTGCCCCTGAGGGGGAGACATCATGGCAGCAGGCTTCCTGAGCACTGGGGATGCCATGGCAGCGTCGTTAGATGGGGAGTCTGTTGAAAAATAAAAAAATAGATGTCATGAGTGAAATGTGCACATTCTTACAACATCAAGAGTGAGTGAGTGAAGGCCACTTAGCCAAAGAGTTTCAGACTAAGCACTAAACACTGTGATTACACTCCCCCCCTACTGACAGGCCACACGTGTCAGCACTCAACGTGTGCTTTTCAAAAAACAAACTATTTCAAACAAAAAAGTGTGACTCTGGAGTTTAGGAGCAGGGGGCCACAGGCTTAGGGTCATAACACAAGGATAACAATCAATTTATCACAGATGTTTAACACAGTGAGATAGCAGTTTTTTATCACTTTTGTGGAATGCTGGTGGAGTTGTGTTAAAAGAAGATTACACTGAACATCTGGCTTTATTTTTGTTTTGGGGAGTTAAATTACTTCTCCTTGAACAAAAAATGACTTAGGCAAACTACTTGTGACAAAATACACACAAACACATAAGCATACAGACGCACGTACACGCAGACAAGAAAAAAGTGCTAAAAAATGAAGAAATAGCTAGTCACTTACCATTAGAGTCGCTGACAATCATGAACTTTGGAGGTGTCTTGATTGATCGATTCTCCTTCTCCTCCTGTTGTTCTTGCTGCTTTGCCTTCTTCTGTTGCCGTTTCACTGGAGCCATTTTTTTTCACTTTTTTGGTAGAAGTTTGTTGCTATCTCTCTCTTTGGTACAGATTCCGAATTGATGGTTTAAAAGTTTTCCTGAGGGTGGTGCAATTTCAGCCTGTCAATGCTTTTATACCTCTAGAAACTCTAGATGGTGAAAATGCACAGGCTGACGAATCAGAGTGTGGGAGAGGTTTTGTTTTGAGCAAGGAATTTCTTCTAGGAAAACCTCAGCCATTTAGATGCAAGCCCAGAATTCGAATTTCTATATTTTTTTTTACTTATTCTGGAGGTGGACGTGGTGCCTTGTTTAACGGTTACCCCTAGTTTCCTGGCTACGTCATCCCTCTGGATGTTTCTACCTTTGGCTCGTGCCTGGTTGGTGCTTGTCTTAATTGGTTTTCCTACCTCCAGCCTTGCCACACTTCCTGTCTTCTTTTTTTTACTCTGTGTAATCCGTTTTTCTGCAGGAGCATCCAGTGCTGGAGGAGGGTGCAGTGCTGCATCTGTTTGAGTTGCACTGTGACTCATTGTCTTTGATTGTTGGGAATCTGCTACCTTGCTCTCTAACGTGTGCACACTTTTAAGCAGTCTATCAAATTTTTCCTTTTCAATATAAACAAATTCTACAGCGTCCATAGCGTTGGTTGGATTAGTATCTATCTATCTATCTATCTATCTATCTATCTATCTATCTATCTATCTATCTACCCGTCTATCTACCCGTCTATCTACCCGTCTATCCACCCATCTATCTAGCCATCTATCTAGCCATCTATCTAGCCATCTATCCGTCTATCTCTGTAGAATAGCATTTTTTAATATTCAGCCAGCAAAATGTGGATTTGACTCTATTAATGGTACAATATGCTCTTGTGCAGCTGTTATCATTAGAGATACAACATCAATATTTGCTATGCATAAATGTCTTCTCTCTGTTATAGCTTGTCCGCCACGCTTTCCTAAGCCACGAATGACTGCAGCATGACGAGAGAGTAACTTTTTATAATGCTTTGAGAGTGTGACTGATCCTGACAATATGTTCATTGCAATTTCAGAAAGAAATTTTACAAGCCATGTTCCCTCACTCACAATGAGGGCCTTTCTTGTTTCTTGGGAAGATTTTGAACCATCACCTAAGAGTGACAATATTGCAAGAACTCTCTTAACCTTCTTCATTTTTTTGTTTAAAAAATAAGCAAATCAGCCACTGTGTAGATATGCAATAACAGGTCCCTCTCCAGGTAGGATGTTAGAAGTCAAATGAAGTCTCTCATCTGCCCTTGGGTCTAAATTCACACATAGATAACCAAACCTCCTGGCCACTGCATGATTGAATGCAGAGAGGAAATATTTCTGTTTGGTTGGGTGCATCTGACTTGACAGAGTACGCACCTGCAGCTGACACCTTAGTGTGTTGAAAAGCACAATCATTTTGGCACTGAGGCTACAGTGTCTTATTGACTTCCCAAACAAAGAATGGTGCACAGTGATGACCGAACAGTATCTATGGTGGGACTTTATTTGAAAGAAACTTTCAAAATATTTACAATCACCCAGAAGGGATGGGACATCGTCAAACACTATTAATTTATGTTCCTTTGAATTAGATGGAGCAAATTCATCAATTTCCTCCTGTGTGGGTGATCTGTTGGTGAATTTAATCATTGGGATATCCCTTTCAAGCTCAGTGTATATGTCTTGCCACTCGGCATAGACAAACATTATCCCAGTCAAAGTGTCTCTAAACATCTTATCTTTACTTCTCAAGAGCCGACCTATAAAAAGAGATTTTCCACAAAAACTTGGGCCGAATATCTGCATGCTGGTTGGACAATCAATTTGTGTGTGAGAATCGAAAAAATCCTCTGTGTACACATCGTCCATGATGATTTTTTTGAGTTATCAAAAAAACTGAATCAGTGGATTGTTAGATTTCTCGATGCATCAATTTCTGCAATGCCAGGAAATTCCGAGTAGACAAGAAGTGAAACGGACTGTTTGAGTGCTTCTGAGAATGTGCCTTTGATGGAAAGGTTGGCTGTCCTTTTGATCTCCATGAAATTCCCCCCTAAGGCGCTAGCCTGCAGTGGGAAGGCAAAGATGCAGTGAGAGTGACAGAAATCATCCATGTCTATGTCATTATAGAAGATTGGGCTGTTTGATGCCCCAACAGCATCATACAGGGACAGATAGGCCGAAGCCACACCCCGACCCATATCATCAAAATCCATGTTCGGTCCTCTACCAGGAACCGAGACACCATCAGCACATAACTCAATGTGGTTAAGTGAAAAATTCTGGAGAAAGAAGGAATTCATTTTGGAATTTCCTGAATACGCATCTGACCTAACTAGGGCACACAGGACTCTCTGGGGGTAGGAGTTGTTAAACAAATTATCGAATGAAAAATTTGTTGACCCTTGTGCAATATTAAAGACTTTGAAGTCTTTTGCAGAAGGGGTAAATAGCTAGTGCATTTTTCTTCAAGCTCTCGCTGTGTCCGGCAATGACACCAGCTGCTACTTCAACGTAGTGGGCCTTGAAGAAAATGTCTTCGATCTTCATAGAATATTGTTTGTCTGTTGTGGTTTGAACAAGAAACTCTGGCCTTGACCTGAATAAAGAGATTTCAACAGATCTGATGTGTTACACAGGAGGTATTTCTGAATCGAGCAGAAGTCGGCAAGTAGTGGGCCTTCCATGCTGACCTGCCTGCTGCCCTTGAAATAGGCCTTTCTTTTATTGTACCCCATATTTAATCTGGTGTCAGTGTCCAGGTTTTTCCCTGTCTCCTTGAAATACATCTGAGCTGCCATTGGCCCCCTTTTTGCAGCGCTCGAATTCCTCAGTAAATTTTGAAAGAGGGCAACATAGGGGTAAGCACCTGTAGTACTCTGACCTGTGCTCTTCCCAGCGACCTTGACCTGAACAGCAGACCACAATGACTGTAAAGTTAAATTTGTGGGCGCAACGTCCTCATCACTCGATTCAGCATCACCCTCCTTGGCCTCTGCTAATTTTGACCCATCTGCATGCAGAAGACGGGCTTTTACGTGTAAACGAGATTGATGAATGTCCAGGTAAAATCTAGAGTCGGCCCCTAGGGAGAAATGGATTGGTGCCTGGTCACCTGAACTGAGATGAGATGTTGGTCTTATATCAACGATATGCGATCTAATTACAGCAGATTGAATGACTGGCGGTTCAAATAAATTAAGCTGATCAACTGTGCCAACCACACTGTCCTCCAGAACTTTATCATTCATTTTTCTGACTCTCTATCTCAATACCACACTGCTAAAAAGAAATTAGCTATACTGTCTAATGTCTGAATCTTGAGAATATGTCTGAGTATGCTGGTCTCACTGAAGTTAGCGTGCTGTTAGAAAACTTTGCCTTCTTACTACCTGCTGAGTGCTCCTCACCCTCAACTGCTCGTTTGGCTGTCTCCTTAGAAATGCGTGAGACTTGCTTGTCAGCATCATTTATTTGATTGTCTAATTCAGATCTGGCTTGGTCTACAGTAGCCTCGACAGGCGATACAATGTTGACAGTCACTGGTGCCGTGCTACCATTACCCTCAGTGTTTTTTTCTTCCCTAACTGGAGCAACAACAGTTAGGGCAGATGTTGGGGGGAGTGGGGCGACCCCCCCAGAAATGTAAGCATTTCTATATGTTGCGTACTTCCTGCTGTGTGCGTTAACCCTTGATTGAGAAGATGCCTGGCTCAGGTAAAACTTCTCCCATGCTGCTAAGTCCTCCTTATATGCTGTTAATGGCATTCTCAAATCTTCTGTCTTTTCACCAAAATACTTCTTACCCCAGTCTAGACAGCTGCAGTGTCAGCAAGGTCGGTGATTTGGGAGCAAATGATAGATGTCGTGGGGTGACCAGCTTTAAAGTGACATCCAACCTATCCAAATTCTTTGGCCTGAGTTGCATCATCTGGCAGGTATCGTGCGACACGTGAAGAGTCTTGCATCTCTTGTTTGCTGCAAATAGTGTGGTTCTTCTCAGCAAATTACTCTCTCTACCACCTAGATTTGAACCCACAACTTGAGAGCAGAAAACATCAACCGTTATGTGGCCTCCTTTAACATTCACTGGGGAGTTTTCCAAACTTTCAAACTCAACAACCATTTCTTCAATCCTATGTACCACGAGGAGCTCTGCGTGTATGGTGCAGGGTCAATTTGTAATTTGATTGTTGGGTCAATTTGAAGAGTAAACTGGTCTGGTCTGTTGTATGGAAAATACTCTTTACAATCTGAACTTGAGAATGTGATAAACCTATTGTGATGTTTGAGGCTTGGGAGTTGGGTGAAAGTATTCATTTTCTGTTAGTCTTTTTTGTCTTGAAATTTTTTATGTGAGCTATTGGGACATAGGAGTCGTGGTCCGCAGAATAACCAACCCAGCGTACTTTTGCTAGCTTCTTCCCTCTGACAGTTTTGTAAGAAAGGATTTTCTCAATTTTGTATTGTCTATCTGGATCTTCCTGTGTTGGCAATAGTTGACTTTCGTAAAAGGACCCCCTCACGGAGCCTCTCTCTAAATCTTCCACCTCGTAGCGTGCTGGATGTGAGTTTATCACTGATTTAACCCTGAATATCTCCTCTGTGGGAGTTGTGTGATACGCCCTGTCGAACTTGCCCTGTGCATGTGTGAGTCTGACAAGGTCCCCTGGCTTGAATGAGAACTTTGGTTTTGACGCTGCCATCTTATTCACTGTTGGCATGTACACCCGAGTGTAGACTTCTCGTTCGTTATGTGAAGTTACGTCAGCGGGTGCCATTTTGATTTTTGAGTGCACTGTAGAATTATACCCATCAGCAATGTCCTGTAGTTGTGAAATGTACTCATAAGACTGATTTGTATAAAACATTTTGAACATTCTAAGCTTTATAGTCTTAATCAGTCTTTCAACAAAGCAGCTGTGGTTCTCTGAGTATGAGTGATACAAATGAATGTTATATTTCTTCATAAGGTCATTGAACGACCTTGAGCGGAACTCCGTGCCGAGGTCAGTACGACAGCGTACAGGAATTCGGCCATCTTAAAAAATGTCTTCCATGGCTGCAGCTACTTCAGGTCCTTTCTTTGTCTTAATCCCCCTCAGCCAGACAAATTTACTGAACACATCGGTTGCGATGATGACATAACAAACTTTTTCATTGTGTTGGCTGATCGACCTCAGATCCATCAGGTCAGCCTCAAAAAGGAAATCTTTTGCAAATGGGATTATGCTCTCTCTTTTGAATTTCACTCTTCTGGGTTTGAAGACAGATGCCGTGTCCTGTCTCCTCAGCCATTGTTTAACAAATTCTCTAGTTAACCCGGCTGGCTTGTCGTCTCTTGTCTTAACAGCAGGCCATAACTTTGCAAGCCCCGAAAATCCACCAGATGACTTGGGGTCATACCAGATTGCATGGAGAAACGATTCTTTCTTTTTCAAATCCTTTTTCCCTGTTTTTTTCTTGCTGGGTGCCATTTGTGAAATGGGTTTGAAAAAAAGGGGAAACCATCAAACTCCGAGTGCACAGTGCTAGTGCACAGTGTTAGTGCAACACTGTCTATGAGCAAACTGGCGAGTCAAGTGTCATAGGTGGATGAAATAACATGTTTTTTTGATAGAGGAAGCACAGCATGCGCGGGTATAAGAAAAAAAAGTTTGGAAGTGGAACACACAAATTTATAACTCACATCATTTAATTTCCATCAGAATAAAATGTAGGGGTATTCAATTCACAACTTTTGTACAAATACCGAAATTTACACAGGTCTATAGACCAGAAAGATTATTTTTGAAAATGAAAGTTTTTTCAAATAAACCAATCCATTTCTGTACATTGGATGAGAACAACCCAATCTATTGAAATGTCATACTTGTCAAATTTAGAGTTCAATTGAAAGTCATTCATACACTCAGTCACAGAGTGGAAAGATGCAGTGGATTGCTCCAGGGCAAAGTAGTGGGAGTTGACATCTGGCCATGGAGTGCTGTGTCTGAATGTTGGGAGTGCACAGGCTGCATGTGCTGTCGCGTGCTGGCACTTGGATCGCTCGTAAACACCCCAAGTGAAAGTAGGGGGCTTTTCTTTGACAGGCGTGCTATGCTGTGGATTCTGGTCTAGCTGGTCGTTGCATGTGTCATCACTGTAATCCAATTGGGGGAGATCTGTGTAGGATGAGAAATTTGGGAGGTCAGGCCACCTCTCCACGCACACAATCTTCACCGAGTAATCACAACCTTGTTGAAAAGTGAGGCAATTTTCCACACAGAAATTAACGTAGCCCTCGTAGGCATCTTTGAAATTAATGTAATCCTGTGGTGAAGAACGAACAAACTCAACATGTTTGGTCTGTGCATTTTCACAATGCATGTTAGCTGTTATATACCATCTTATTGTGAAATACTGTTCATAGTGTCTTTTTGAGTATTCCTCCAATTTCTCCGAATCCATTGTTATATTTTTTTTCGAAGTGTATCCGACTGGTGCGATGTGTGATACGTGTTAACTAGGGTAGCTACTTGCTTGAACTGCTTGGTTAAAAGCTTTTTTTTAGGAGGGTTGAAACAATTGAGTTAGTGGGAAAAAAAAGTATCACGTGACCATCTCATTTGTATAAAGTGTGATATGTAGTAAAAAAGTGTTGAGCATGACTCATGTGATGATTTGAGAAAAAAATCATGATAAAAAAATATGAATACTTTTTGAAAGTGAAACGTTTGTGAAACGTCTGTCAGTGTAATGACTATTACAATGACTTTTTTTCAACAGACATAAGGTGTGGAGCAAAATTCCTGAATTGACTACCAAAAAACCATGTTTTTGTTTTGTCAGCCAAACCCCAGTGTTTTGAAGATCTTGATGGATTGATGAGTCACTGTTAAAAAATGCTGTGTCACAGTGGAAAAGTTTTGTTAGTGAAACCCCCAGTATTTTAAAGATCTTTGAGGGATTGATGAGTCACTGTCAAAAAATGCTGTGTCATAGGCGAAAATGCCTAGTCATTGCGATATGCTAATGAGGTGGCGCTGTGGGTTGTATGTTACCGCCCCTTTGTATGACGTCATAGTGCCTCAGCCAATAGGAAGGCCGGATTTTGGCACCAATGATGCACATTTTGAATAGATTTTTGGCCAGATTGTCAGTATAACACCCCTGTTTCAGGGGTCTGAAAGTGTCTGTCAGTTCCGGGGGTGCAGTACTACTCAAGTGTGGTCCTTAAATTAAAAATAATATTGTATTTAGTCATGTAATATCTACCCAGTATCAAACCATGATTTAGATGCATTCTACTTAACAAGTATGAGGGTGAACCTTACCACTGATTGTAAAGTGAATGCAGCTCTCACCAAGGACATCTTCTGCCCTGAGCTGTGTGTCTGTGAACCTGGGATGTCCTAGGTCTAGCATTTTTTCCAGAAACCTCCTTGCAGAAATTTTCACTGATAAACACTGTTTCGGCACCTGTATCTATCAGAGCTTGTCTATGTTTATTGTTGAATTTCACCAAAACGGTGAAAAGATCGGTTGATGTACATTTTAAGTCATGCAATCTGGAGACCTTTTGGCACAGAGAAAAACCTCATTTCTCTTGCACTAACCTCCATGGATTCTTCTTTGCACTTATGCAGCCCATGAGCATTCAGGCGCTGCTCCTTCTCCTCCAAATTATTTGCGTGGTTAACTGCATCTGGAAACTTGCCGGGATGCTCCAGGACAACCTTTTTTGCGATGGTTCTGTTCCGGATTCCCTTTTGCCATAATAGACTTAAGCTCACATGCAGTGTTAACTTCATCATTATTTATATATATCAATCGCCTTCCTCTAGATAGGTTCTGAAAATACAGCAGTACTTTTGCCAGGTCGCTGCATGTTACCTCTTAGCCTTATCAGAAAAGTTTGAGGATAAAGTTTCTCCCCAAACCTCTGAATCAATCGTTACTTTAGATTGTCCCAAATAATATTGGGATCTTCTTTGGGTACATTTTGAATGAAAGTGGAAACTGTTTTTTTACGTGAAAATTGGTAAACACATCGTTTTAGATCTCTGTCATCCTGCCTGTATGTTGCCAGGAGGAGCACGTTTCTGAACATCGTCATGGAAAGGGGTAACATCTTTTACCTTACCAGAAAATTCTGGACTGTTTGACAGAGAAATGGCTTGTGTTGTGAGCTGTGCCCCCAAAGAGCCAACGTTTCACCTAATCTAACTTTTTCAGAACAAACTCTTGCTTTCATTTCATAATTTTCAGACACTCAGCTCCTGCTGCTGTTGTAGCATCCTGGAACAAACCCAGGTGACGCCCATAGTATGCCCCATACTCTTGCTGAACTTGCTCTAGTGCAGCCCTATCTGCTGGGTCTTGTTCAAGAGGGGCTGGTGCAACCTGATCATATTATATATTGTAATGTTTGAAAAATTCAGAAAATTAACTTTGATTGTAAATTTATCTAGAATTTACAGTATATATAAATAAATACATAAACTATCAGCTTGTTAATCAGGAACTCCAGAAGGTCTTCAACTCTTCATCCATTTGGTCATGGGTCAGTCAAACATAATTTCCATGACAGGTCATCACTGTCTAGGTCTTATTCCCAGCTTCAGGCAGTTGGCACTTCTTTTTTTTTCCAGGAAAATATCTGATGTGGCATAAAACACGATGGACCACCAACACTTACACTCAACGACTCCTACTGAACTCACCATGGCAACCACATTACCTTTCTTCTGCAAGTCTAGTAATAAAATTCACCTGTCTTTAAGGTGACATAAATATGGTCGTATTCCTCTTCGTGGACCAAAGCGATGTTGAAACGGTGGTTGGTAATTGTACCACCCGCTTTGGAATGTAGGACCCTCAGCTACTGATGTGGACTGATTCTCAACTGCAACCAATCCTACAACTGTTCCAATTGACTTTTAAATTCCTTGCTCGATACTCTACTGGATTATTTTCAATGTTGCCAGGAAAGAAAGCCACTCGCCAAAGGTTCTTTGCAGTTTTTACACTATTTCGTTTTTATTTGTCCTGAATATTGAGCAACTGGGCTAATGTTTACTCTACACTGTGTAGTGGCCTGGCTTACCGCACCTGAAACACAAGAAATCACCCTTCTGACCTTTCTGACCTTATTTTTGCTTCTGGCCCTTTTGATAAAAACCAACCTTTTTACCCTTGGTCTGAGGCATTTTGTCTACCTCCATTGCTTCATGACGAAGTCCATCTTTCGACAGTCTTTGTTGCTTTTCTGCCAATTCAATAGCCAAATTTACGGCATCAGTGAAATCATTTTGGTGTTCAAGAAACCTTGGCAATGGTTTTGTTCTTCAGGCCCTTGGCAAGAATCAAAACTAGCTCACGTTGGGCAATTTGAGTCCCTATGTCATTACTATAAATTTCCCTATCCCTGTGGTTAAACAATTCCCTGAACACAGTGCTCAATACGTCCGCAGACAGATTAAAAGTGTTTGAAGGTCCAAGTGTTCACCGAACCTTTTAATAAGCCTCTCTTTCAGCCTGTCCCAAGTGATCTGAGGCTGTGCTTGGAGCACCTCCAAGGTAAAATCAGAAACCGTTTTCCTCGTTCCTTAGTATGCTGCCCTTTTCAGGTCAACATCCTCCCGCCTTCCTGTAGCAAGGAAAACTTCCTTCTTAGTCGTTCATACTTACCTAAGCCCTGTATACTATAACAATAGGATTCCTCTAACTACCTCCGAATATTCACTGCTCCCTCAGAAATAATGGACGCTCCCGCGCTCCCCGACACATCCGGGTCACCGCGCATGCGCCGTCAGTTTCTTCTAAGCACGCTTCCGTGAAGACGGTCGTGTTTTCTCAGCCTCCGAATTTGAGTTTTAGAAGGACGATTTAGTACGTTTTTACAGCTGCTTGGCAGCCTGTATTGCGAGAGGAGTTCAGCTAAACTTATGACAACTCCCAAGGTCGTGCTGTTTCACCTATGTCATTAAAACTTAGCATACAGTCTGAATATAATTTTATCTTGCTTCCATCAACTTTTGGTAAACTTCTGTGACATTAAACTATTATTTACGAAACCAAAATGTTCGTTTTTGGCGCGAATTTCAAATGACTGCAGTGAAACCAGCACCAACAGCAGCAGTCAGATCCAGTGTTTGCAGATTCAATAGAAATAATTAAGGAAGGTATGAATGAAGGTATGAATGAAGGTATGAATGAAGGTATGAATGAAGGTATGAATGAAGGTATGAATGAAGGTATGAATGAAGGAAGGAATGAAGGAAGGAATGAAGGTATGAATGAAGGTATGAATGAAGGAAGGAATGAAGGTATGAATGAAGGAAGGAATGAAGGAAGGAATGAAGGAATGAAGGAAGGAATGAAGGGGGAAAAAAGGAAGGAAAGTAGGAAGGAAAAAAGGGAGGGAGGGAGGGAGGGAGGCAGGATATACATGTAGATAGATAGATAGATAGATAGATAGATAGATAGATAGATAGATAGATAGATAGATAGATAGATACTAAGTCTATCTACAAGCAGCTGTTAAAGTGCTTGCACGTTATTTTTGCTGTTGACAGCGCTTGTAGACGATGGATAAGGCAGCCGCGGATGTGGGCTACCAGATTTGTGGCAAGTGTAAGGTGCATTTCTTGTATAATGACGATTCGCATGACACTTGTATGCGCTGTCGTGGCTACGGCCACATGTGCGATTTATGTGCCGAGATGGGCACCATGTCTACGTCTCGGGTTCGGGACTGGGAGTCCAAATACCCTGCAGGCATTGTTCCACCACAGAAGCCCCCGCTTCCTGTGACTTTTAAAGACTTGGCTGACTTCAAGTCCGACTTGCAGTCGGATTTTCGTAGCCTGTTTTCGGACATGTTGTCCGGTCATGGCAATATGGCGGCCGCTGGGGCGTGCCCGCCTGCCACTGTGAGCTCTGCTAACCCTCATGTGAGGGTTAGTCGTCCTCCTGTCCATACTATGGCGAATCCCAACCTGGGGGTTGTGGAGCCCGAACTTTTGTTGTGCCCCTCGGAACGTGATTCCGATGGGGACAGCATGCGGTCTTCTTGGGATCACAAACGCGGTCAGGAGACAGCGTCTGTGGCCCCGTCTGAAGCAGGTGACTCTGTCGAGGGTCTCCCTTTGTCTTCAGCTGCCACTGATAAGTATGTTGATGCGCTCACACGCATCATTCATACCCTTGACATTTCGGATGCGGTCACGACCACTCGGACGCCGAACCAGATTGTCTCGTCTCGTGGCCCCGAGAAACGGGCTGGCGCATTCTTGCCGTTTGCTGCCGATCACCGGGGGATTGTCGACCGTGTTTGGCACCAAGATCCTGGGGCTATTCCCCTTTACCGTCTGTCTGCCAAGTCCCGCTACAAAATCATTGACAAAGATTTTGCTGCCTACTTGCGCCCCGCCAAGGTCGCGGATGAGTGCCTTATCCAGGAGCTTGAACAAGCCCATGTTAAGGTCCAGGTTAAGTCGCCCAAGTTGCCTAGTAAGGAATTGGCCTCGGTCGATCGCCGCGCGTCGCAGATAGAGCAGCAATCCCTCCTGGGCATGGCTTGCAGCGTGTCCCAGTCCTGGATGCTGCAGTATTTAACCCAGCAGCTTACGCAGCTGGGTTCTTACTGTCGTCAAAATCTGGAGCCAGACCAGTATACCAACCTGGCTGCCAATTGCGACTTAGCGTCAATGTCCGAGGTGTGTGTCCTCGCTCAGGACGCCACCCTCGATTCGCTCGACCTTTATGCTCGGCAGGCGGCCGAAGCCAAGTGGGTCCGACGTTCGTTGTGGGTAGATCAAACCCGCTGGGCACCCTCGATTAAGACCGCCGTGAAGCGTTTCCCTACTATCGGGGATGGTACACTGTGCGGCCGTTGAAGGCGAAATTGGAGTCGTATCGCCTCACCAGTAAGGCCTTAGAGGCTACGGCCTCCTTAACTGCCCCCAGAAAACAGTCTGGTGGGCCGTTCAAGCGTAGAGCCGAGTCGTCTGGCGGTCCGCCACCTAAGCGTCAGGCTACTGTTGCCGACAAACTGCCGCCTTACAAGCCTTGGAAGCCTGTCCCAAAGGGTCGTGGTTCTTTCCATTCCCAGCTCGGCGGTGCGAAGGGCCAATTTAAGTCCCCTGGTATTTGCGCCTGGCCCGTCGTCTGGGTAGCTCACCGACTGTTCAGGCGATCAGTGGGTGCGATCAGTGGGTGCGCACTACGATCATGCGTGGCTTTACCATAGATTTTGTTCGCTTTCCTCCTTTTCAGGGGGTCAGAGTAACCCAGTTGCTCTCCCCCGTGTTGTTAGCCGAAGTGGCCGAGTTGTTGCGCAAACGGGCCATCGAACCCGTTCCCCCACACCTCGAAAACCAGGGGTTTTACTCCACCTTCTTCCTCGTTCCGAAGAAGACTGGGGACCTCCGGCCCATTCTGAATTTGAGTCCTCTCAACCTGTTTGTCAAAAAGTCCCATTTCAAGATGGAGACGCTTTTCTCCGTGGTCAAGGCCGTCCAGCCGGGCGACTGGCTGGCCACGCTGGACCTCAAGGACGCGTACCTTCATGTCCCCGTCCTGCCGTCCCACAGCCCCTTCCTTCGATTCAAGGTGGCGGGCCAGGCTTATCAATTTCGGGTGCTTCCCTTCGGCCTTTCGTCCGCACCGCGGATTTTTACAAAGGTCCTGGCGCCCGTAGCTGCCCTGGCACGGTCCCACGGCGTCCATGTCTACCCATACTTGGACGATATCCTAGTTCGGGCCCCCAGTTACGCCCAACTTGTCCACAGCCTGTCTCTAGTGCGAAATTTTTTCCTCCAGGCGCGCTTCATTATCAATCTCCCGAAGTCCAACCTGATTCCTTCTCAGGATCTGGTTTTCCTCGGAGACCGTTTTCTGACCCGCCTCGGTTGCGTGCAGCTCCCCGAGGTCCGGTATGCCAAGTTGCTGACTCTGCTTCAGCGGTTCCAGCTCGGTGCCAGCCTCTCGGCTCGGACTTTTCTGAGCCTTTTGGGTCTTATGGCCTCGATGATTCCCATGATCAGGCATTGCCGCCTGTTCATGCGGCCCATCCAACTTTACCTCCTGTCCCAGTGGCGCAGCCGCCCACGCGACCTGGAGGACTTGATTTTGATTCAGGCCCCGTTGATGCCCCACCTGCGGTGGTGGACCCTGCCCGGCCCTGTTTTCCAGGGCGTTCCCCTGGAACTCCCAGCCCCCCAGGAGGTCGTCACTACGGACGCCTCTCAGCTCCACGGCTGGGGTGGCCACTTGCGGGACATGGCGGTCCAAGGCAAATGGAACCCGGTGATGGCCCGTTGGCACATCAATGTTCTGGAACTCCAGGCGGTCGCCTTCACTCTGCGTCATTTTCAGACCTTTCTGCGGACGAAAAGTGTTCTGGTGCGGTCCGACAACTCGACGGTCGTCTCCTACCTGAACAAGGAGGGCGGCACTCGGTCTCCGACCCTGTGCATGCACACGTATCGCCTCCTCACTTGGGCTTGTTCTCTGGGCATCTCCGTCCGAGCGGAGTTTGTGCCCGGCCAGGACAATTTCCAGGCCGATCAGCTGAGCCGGCATTTTGTCTCTCTGGAATGGCGGTTGAAACCGTCTGTAGTCCAGTGGGTGTTTCTGCTTCTAGGTCGCCCTCACATCGACCTGTTTGCCTCGGCGACCAACCATCAGCTGCCAACGTTTTGCAGTCGCCTACCGTCGGCACGGGCTTTCCACACGGACAGTCTGTCTCTGCCGTGGACGGGTTTGTTTGGTTACGCCTACCCGCCTCTTTGTTTAATTCCCATTGTGTTGGACCGGGTCCGGCGGGACAGGGCGACGGTCATCCTGATGGCGCCACTGTGGCCCCGCCGCTCCTGGTTCCCCCAGGTCCTGGATTTGTTGGTGGACACCCCTGTGGTACTCCCCACTCCTCCGGACCTGCTGTCCCAGCACCAAGGCCGCCTTCACCGACCTGCCCCCGACCGGTTGCAGCTGGTGGCTTGGAAGGTGAGCGGCATCTCCTCCGAGCAGAGGGCCTTCCGGAGGATGTTATTACCACCCTCCAGGGCTCTGTCCGAAGGTCTTCAGCTCGGCAGTACGACAAGCTGTGGTCAATATTTTGTCATTGGTGCGCTGCCCGAGGGGTTCCTCCTCGCCAGGCGCCTGTGCGCGAAGTTTTAGCCTTTTTGCAATCCTTAGTCAACAAGGGCCTTGCCTATCGGACCATTGGTGTCTACCGGTTGGCCATTTCCAAATTTCATGCGGGCCTTGAGGGCCTCGCCATCGGCAAACATTACCGGGTCTGTCGGTTCATGCGTGGGGTGTTCCTCCGCTTGCCCCCGACCCGAGAACTAGTCGGGATTCTTGAAGAGAATACTTACCTAAGCCCTGGGCATTGCCCCTCCCTTCCACCCTGCACACTAGTTCTATCTGTTAGGACGGGTGCTTAGGAAGAAACTGACGGCGCATGCGCGGTGACCCGGATGTGTCGGGGAGCGCGGGAGCGTCCATTATTTCTGAGGGAGCAGTGAATATTCGGAGGTAGTTAGAGGAATCCTATTGTTATAGTATACAGGGCTTAGGTAAGTATTCTCTTCAAGAATCCCGACTATCGGGATAATCTTGAATTTTCTACATCTGACAGAAAAGTTAAAAGGACTTATGCTTTTTCACAAAAAGAGAGCTGCTGGGAAGCCGATATGGCTTGCGTGGTCATCTGCAGACCCAACCTATCCAAAGTGTTGCCAAACATGCTCTTGTTGAGCTCTGGTGGCAATATCTAACAAAGCATTGTAGCGTTCCTGGACCTGATTCAATGCTTCTGCATCCCCCTGGTTATTGGCGGGGTCCAGGGCTGCTAAATTACCTGCTTGTGGTGGTGGTAGTCCTGCCATGATTACTGATTTACCGCAAAAATTCATAAAAACATTTGCTTCTCTATATGTACTACCAAATCAATGTCACTTTTGGTAGTTCATAAGCGTATACATTGTATGATGTCAATTGTACTCATCTGACCTGCCGAATCCCTTTTCAGCTCACACCGTTACGGAATGTAGGTCGTCTGCAAATTCCAATTGAGCTGTAATAAATTTTCACACACTCGGGGTAACTTGTTGTTCTGGAATTATTTCGAGAATGTCAGCAGGTGGCATTGTTCTCGTGAGTGTTTCCACTGTTTCACGAATGTGAATACGATTTCTCACTCGATTCCCTCTGCCGGGAAAGTTCACAACCCAAGATCTGTGATTTACTTTGTTCACAACTGTGGCAGGAGACCACAGATCTCTTTTGTTCTTCGATCTTTCACTCTTTTGTTCATTTATTTTCATAGTTGTAATAATTCTCACACCTCCTTGGCGATCTCTGGATAATATGCTTTCTTTGGAGCTGGAAGGAGGGTGCGTGTGTGTGGGGTGACATGAGTCTTTGTGAGGGACTGCTATGCATGCCTTTGGTTGGAGTGTTCTCTGAACAAGCAATAACAGCCTCAGTGGCTTCTTCTCCATGTCTGCTTTTATAACCAGACCTCGAGCCACTTTTGACAGCCGCCTTGCCTTGTCATTCGCTGGATGGTTGAGACATAGCACTTTCATGTTTGTCTATACATACCTTGTTGTATGACATGTAGACCTAGTTGTGACAACTTCCTTTGTGGCTATAGACGAATGGTTGTGACAGCTACCCTCGAGGTAGCAGGAGTAGACCTAATCGTGACAAATTAATCTTAGTACCTACCTGTCTCTGACTGTTAACTTTGATTGGCTCCTTGGTTGCTGTACATTCCTCAGGAATTGTGGAAGGTATCACAAACATATTGAACCAGACTGCCATGGTACCTTTTTTTTTTTTCATGTGTCATTATTTTGGTTCAAACCTTGCTGTGTCAATATCACCATTACATACCTTACATCTGTAACCTGTATTGCTTTGGATGGGGGCGGTCTGAAAAATTAAAACAAATTTTATTGTTGATTGTCTTGGTGTTGTCAGGTTGACAGAAAATGTGTACATGTATATTCAGTATTTTATTTGAAATATTGGCACATTACTCACTCTGTAGGTTTTTTTGTTCCGGTAGCTAAGCAGTTGCAGTAGTGTCTTTGGAGGCTAGAAATAAATTCATATACGTGTTAGAGGTAATACCTTTTAACAACCAAGCATCATTATAATAATAATAATATTTTTTATAAACTGAATAGGTATGCTTCCCGAGTTGTTGTAGGTTTCCGACATATAACCGGTATTTGCTCTCAACATAGCGTTGCGACGTCTGCTCTGACAGTAAGGTTTCCATGTCATGTCGATAGCCTGCAGCATCTGCTCCTCCTTTCTTGTGAGACCTGGTAATCTTGTAATTTTTCCTGAACATGTTGCTACTACCATATAGTCACTTACAATATAGAGGGTTTCTGTGCTGTTATGTTTTCTCATACTCATCAATCCAATACATACTTAATCAATAATAATATATCTGGGGAGACAATAGCTTCAGATGATAATAGCCCTCACTTGGCAGTGATGGTATGAGGACCGGTGATCGTGTCTGACCAGGGTCCACTGTGCTAACTCTATTACATTATGCTAATATTCAGTAATCAACAAATATAGCTGAGCAGTAACAAACAACATGGTTGTTAACACAACTATTTAATAAGCATCATATTTCACAGTGTTAAATATTAGATGTTCAGTTATCAATTACATATCTGATGTTATCACAAAACATAATAGATTCTCATTACTTCAGCCCATTTCAACCTGAAGCCCAGAGTTAACAAGGAGACACTCACCTGTGGGGAAGCCCAGCCAAGACTGATTTCTGCAGCCAGTGCTGGGGTATTTTAGGGTGCCCACAACCCCATTGCCTCATATCTAAAAATAACTATATAGCACTGCAAGTGACTATATGGTATCATCATTACTTTTAAATTAAATTTGTGACCTATACTCACGGGTGTTGTCCTAGTTTTTGCTTGTGTCTCCTGATAAGCCGTCAGCTCTTACTTCCAAGGAATCACCCAACCCCTTAACTTCATAACTTGTCACCACACCAGACCAAGTCAACCCACATGCATTTCAGTCCTGACTGCATCCGTCCTGCCAGTCCAAGCCTACTCAGCATCACCCCTTCTTCTTAAAACCCTCCTGAAGTAGCAGCTGTGGCTTCCAAGATCAACTTCAAAACTAGAACCCATATTTATCTTTAACCAGTTTGGTATGCAATGTAACAGCCCAGCTTTCCCACTTATCCTATCACTTAATACCAGGACACTTTGCAATAGCTGCTTTCCTCAAGCAATTGCAATCTCCCCCATAGATTGAACAACAACAAAAATGAAAAAAATAACCTAAGGTACATCAAATGATAGGGACTTAATGATGCAATAGGTCATGGCACCTGACTGGCAAAGCCAGTGAGCCATCCAGGTGAGTGTCAACCACGTTAACCAATATTATTAATGATAGACAGTAATATAATACAAAATTTATGATGATAAAGTCACAAAAGCACTGTCATAAATCAACAACAGAATGTCTCTTAATTGAGCAGAAGACCACAGAAGCCACACCTACTTCGTTCAGCATAGCCTCCATGGTTACTGCTCAATATAAATAATCCTTGATAATTGTCATTTAAGCGATTATTTGTAGAAAGTCTTCCATGATATCGATGTGAGGATGTTATGACAGCACTGGTCCACATTTTCCATGAACATTGATGAAATTCTTCCATGGTATTTGATGTACAAGTGATATGACAGCATTGTCCTTTCTTTCTCTTAACGATAATGCTGCAAAACAGAAAGCTCACAAAAAGGTTATATCAAGGATGGTACATAGTTGTGTTATTATTTTGATATTAAAAGACAAACATTTGACAAAACGAACATAGAACATAAAGAGTCCCCCACAAATACCAATCCTGCTAAAACATCCCTGTGCCACTCAGACTCAGTAAAAGCCCAACGCCAATACAATATATATAAGTATTCAATTGATCACCAGTATTTAACAATTTTCGTTCTGAACCTTGAGTGTGCTGTTGCATGGTCATCACTAAGACCCACACCTGGCAACCTACTTTGCAACACCCCTCTTCAGAAGCACATTCATCCAAACATCCAAACATCCATGATCCATCAAACACATGCACATGTATGTTTATACGACATGTTTCTAGGGCTAACCAGTTAAGCAGCACAGTTAATAGCTGCCAGGCAGCTGCAACTAGGGATCTGGCATCTGAGGAGGACCCGAATCCCAGCTGACCAACCCCACAAGCATCTCCCCTCTGGCTTCAAGGGCAAAGTTTTTCTTCACAAATACTGTTTGATACAGTAAACATGCACCATTCAATATTATTAAATTTAACATGATGATTATAATGTTTTGTGGATCCCAATCAGACAAACCGTCTCCACCATACAATAAAGAGAGTTTCTGGCAAGTTGTTTGTTTAAGGCACGTGGCAAGTAGACCTATGCCCCTGATGGTTGTAGATCAAAGCACATTTTATCAATCGACAACTCAGCATCATGCCTGAGCCTCCGCAACAAGTGCCATAGCCTCTTGTCAAACATTGTGCTGACAAGATAATGATATAGAGATTAAAGTAAGGCAGCATGTACAAGGCACATTTGAAAAGGTAATCAATTTGGAGGGCATGCCACACAGCAGTTAGATGTAAATAGTTTTGATAATGTCTGTTTGCTGGCAAGGAGCAGCTGCTGTCTTTAGATTGTCTCATGGGTGGATATCAATGCATCATCACAGCCAATGCTTCCCGACCAGCAAACAGAGGTGATTTTAACCCCCATGCCTGACATAGGTGTTGCATGATTTTGATCATATGTTTTACCTGCTCTTCAAGGGCAACTGCATGTCAGGCATGTACAGGTTCATAATTGTTAGGCACTAGTGGCGCACAGGATTCAGCCTGTAATTTTGGTAATGGTAGGATCTGTTGTAAAGTAAGAAATTGCCATATTCCATTGACCCAGGCTGTGGCCATGGCTGGTCCTTCCGTTGGGTCAGTGGCTTGTTTAGCTTTTTATGGAACCAAAGTCGGTTACTGCAGTGCTGCAGGTCGTCCACCTCCCGGTCCACCTGTGGTTCTGGGTCTTTCAGGTCTCTGAATAAAACGGTGCTACAAACATGGCATTGGTAGTGTAGAATTTCGCAAATGACATTAAAACAAGATGCACAAACTGGCATCTTGCAACATGCAAGCTCCTTGACGGTTTCCAGCCTTCTGGTGATTGGCAACAAAGATTTAAGATCAAGTTGGCAAGTCGAGCAATGGTGGTGAAGCCTGAATCTCCAAAAGTCCTCACAGTCTCTTTCCAAGGTTTTGATACGTTCTATTAATTCTGTGATTTTGAGTTTTACCCCGCTGGCTATGTAATAGCCTACGGGGTACTGCAGTCCTCAATGCCTCAATGTGCTGGGGATTTCGTCCAGCATAACTCACTTTGTGTTGCTCATATTTCATTCAAATTTTGCCTGTTATCTTATTTTGTCATGCAGATGGGAATGACAAGTCCGTGCGTCCGTACGGACACGCGGACGTACGGACACAAGGGCGTACAGACGTACGGACACACTGACGGACGTACGGACACACGGACGTACGGACACATGGACGGACGGACGTACAGACACACGGACGGACACATGGACACACGGACAGAAGGATGGACGGACGGACGGACGCACGGACGGACGGACACACGGACGTTGTGTTGCTCATATTTCATTCAAATTTTGCCTGTTATCTTATTTTGTCATGCAGATGGGAATGACAAGTCCGTGTGTCCGTACGTACACGCGGACGTACGGACACACGGGCGTACGGACACACGGACGGACACACGGACAGAAGGATGGACGTACGGACGTACGGACGCACGGACGGATGGACACACGGACGGACGGACGGACAGCAGGACACATGGACGGACGGACGGACGGCAGGACACATGGACGGACACACAGACACACAGACACACGGACGGACGGACACACAGCTAGACAAACGGACGGGCGGACGGACGGGCGGACACACGGACGCACGGACACACGGATGCACGGACACATGGACGGACACATGGACGGACACATGGACACACTGACAGACACACGGACGGGCACACGGACGGACGGACACATGGACGCACGGACGGACGGACGGACGGACGGACACACGGACACACGGACGGACACATGGATCCGAATGGTCTCAATGGCTTCACATAGAGCCAGCGGGGTTTACGTGCTTGCACGGTATTTTTTGATTTGTTTCTAGATATTGACTCAGGAAATCTTCAGGGATGCCCCAGGATTCTAATTTTGCAATGCAGAGAGTCATGATTTCATTCCTTAAACTAAAGCCAAAATACTTTACCAACTCGTTAAATCTAACACAAAAGTTCTTAGTGGTGACATTTCTGGCACTGAGCTCCTCCACATAAATTTTCAGAAGTGGGAGGTTTCCGAGAGTTATGAGGGCTCTGGCAACCCTATAGAATTTGTATTTGAAGATGGTGTCGGTGAGCCTAAAGTTGACCAAGCAGAGTGTTGCCATCAACATCAGGTTGCCGTCAATGGAGCCTGGATATTTTACGATCAGGGTGGACTTACCCTTCTTGCTGGTGTGAATGCAGACATGCTAGGAGTGGCCGGTCTCTTTGATGAGTCTCCTCTGGCAACCTTTAAGTCGTAGAGTTAACTTCCTAGTGCCTG
Source organism: Platynereis dumerilii (assembly GCA_026936325.1). Taxonomy (NCBI): domain Eukaryota; kingdom Metazoa; phylum Annelida; class Polychaeta; order Phyllodocida; family Nereididae; genus Platynereis; species Platynereis dumerilii. Next base: position 18,013,148 of record JAPTHN010000011.1, read on the forward strand.
AAATTAAAAATAGTGACCACCTCATAGCATGAATGCGGTCATTAATGGGGCAATGAGTTATAGTAGTGTATTCTTCTCATTTGGAAAGTGACTTAGGTTGAGTTATACATTTGATTATTTACCACCAAAGCCAGTCATCCTAAATTGTGATTGATTGATTAATTGTGACCAATAGTCTTTCAAATTTTCGTATTTCCAAAGCTAGTTAGTATGGCAAGTTCGGGAAAGTACGGGGAGGACAATGGCTTTTGATTTGGTTACTGGTTTTACTTTGATGATGCCAAGTTCCCAAAAGATGTATTCAAGTTCTGAAGCTTGGAATATGTGATTTGAAGACTTAGTTTCGAAGAAGATGTAATAAAATTTCCTAATTTCAAACAATGAGCGGGATCCTAACATGAACAAGGATCTGCTAACGTCATGGTCTTCCCTTTTAAAGGTGTTTAAAACGTACTCATAGATGGCTACAAGATTGTTGGGGTGATGCTTGTGTGGTTTTATTGCCATATCCACTGCCGTAACAATGCCCAATACAGAGCCCATGTAAATTAACTCCTTGGCCTTAGAAACGGACATTTCAGTGTTGGAGGCAACCTGAGTGCTGTTGCACAGGAGGTTCAAAATCAGGCAAAGATCTTCTTCTTTGTTCCAGCTCCGACTTCTTTGCTTATACTATACAATGGTGGGGGGCTCGCCTCTTATAGACCTGTAGAATTATAAGAAATATATCATTACAATATATGCACCACATTGTCAATTTAGCATGCGCCATACAGTCAAGCTGAACTTAGTAAAGTGATAAACAAGTTCAGTTAGCATTCTCTGCAAAAAGTGATCTGAACAGAGTTTGGTGAGTTTTGAATTTGATACAGATGACAAGGAAGGAGACCCAGGCAAGTGTTCCAATTACACCCAGGGAGAGGGTGACCCATAAGCCAGTGGGTCCCAGAGCCCAGCTGAACTTATAGTGTTTGTTGTTGGCATTAGTGGGTGTGTGACTGATGTCAGTAGCCGTCTTTGACAGTGCCATGGCCAGGTCTGTCAGTGGGATTCCATCACTAATTTCTTCATTACTAAAGGCAGACATTAGGCTAGTGACATTGACTGACTGCAAGGTCATTGATGACCAATCCACGTCATAGTGTGATTCTGGGAGGTCAATCAGGGTGTCAAAAGCCAGGCCTGCAAGCGGGTTGCTCACTTGCTCTGGGATTGGGGTCGATTTCAATGATGACATACAGAACTGACGTATAAATGTATGACGGCTCACCAAGTCACAATTGCAAAAGGCAGACGCATTCACCCAACATAATACAAGTTGGTTAGTTCTATTGGTTGAGAAGTGCTTTGGCATTGAAGGTGATACGGTTCCTGTAGGCCACTGAGTAAGACTTTGCCTCCAACCTGAACAGCCTGAGGATACGGGATTCTTTCTGGTAAAAAGTCAATTTCACAGAGTTTGTGCAGATGGCGGAGAGACAGGATTGACGGGATTTTCTGGTTTCTACCAAATGGAAAGGGCACCTAAGTTTAGTTCCATCCTGGTATCTACTACACTTGGTGACTTGCAGATCAGACAATAAAACATAATAGTCATCTTGTACAGCAATGTATTGATGAGAGGGACGTATCTGGGTGAATGAGGAGGCCGTGACTTTGGCACCAGCCTTATCCAGAGAATCAGTCTGTTCAACGGGTACAGGAAGTGATTGTACAGAATAGAGGGACATAGGCTTAGCATTCTCACGGACTACAGGCAAAGGAATTTGATAAATTAGAACCTGTCTACTAGCATCAGTTAATACCAAAAAAGAGTCAGTTCTATATACTTGGTCTACGGTTTCTAGGTCTAAATTAAAGGAGGGAAGCCAATCAAAAAGTTGTCTGGAAGTTTTTTCAATAAGGCTGCCTAGCTCTTGGGGTCCTAGTAACTGGGGAGTTACACGGCCCCTGTGAAGTTCAGTGGCTGCCACAGTCATGGCTTGAAAACCTCTTATCAGTTCCTTGTAACTATCAAGGTTTGCCAGATGGAGTCTATGTAATGTGACTCCCAGGTCTGTTACAACTTTCACAGAGCTGAGAGCCAAAGTGGTATTGTCTATTCTGCTTGAGAGGAAATTAAGGCCTTCTATCATTTGCTCCTTAGAGTTGTCAAAGTCTTCCTTAAGGGTCATCACACGTCTTATGGTTTCGTTATGCATGGCATTGTTATGAATGGCATACGTGGCCAAGTGTTTTCTTAAGCCTACTAAAGTTCATCTTGCTCATCAAGCCTTTTCTCCAGAAATCTCATGCCACCCTTTAAGTCTGAGACCCTCTTGTGTTCGATCAGACTTCTTGCTAGTTTGGTTGCCCCTGTAAGGAGCATTGGCCCGAGAGTTGTTAACAGGGCTGTGATAAAACGTTTCCTCCTAGGCCTACTACTGTGAGGTGTCTTAATCTTGAGACCAGGGGAGATCATGGCCAAGGTCATCTCATGATGGGATTTCAGTGCCAGGGCATGCAAACGTCTTGATTGTACAGTAGTTGCATGGATGGCTCACTGGCTCGACCAGTCAGGTGCCATGCCCTATTGCATCATTAAGTCCCTATCATTAGATGTATCTTAGGTTAATTTTTTCATTTTTGTTGTTGTTCAATCTATGGGGGAGACTGCAATTGCTTGTGGAAAGCAGCTATTGCAAAGTGTCCTGGTATTAAGTGATAGGATAAGTGGGAAAGCTGGGCTGTTACATTGTATACCAAACTGGTTAAAGATAAATATGGGTTCTAGTTTTGAAGATGATCTTGGAAGCCACAGCTGCTACTTCAAGGAGGGTTTTAAGAAGAAGGTGTGATGCTGAGTAGGCTTGGTCTGGCAGGACGGATGCAGTCAGGACTGAAATGCATGTGGGTTGACTTGGTCCGGTGTGGTGACAAGTCATGAAGTTAAGGGGTTGGGTGATTCCTTGGAAGTAAGAGCTGATGGCTTATCAGGAGACACAAGCAAAAACTAGGTCAACACCTGTGAGTATAGGTCACAAATTCAATTTAAAAGTAATGATGATACCATATAGTCACTTGCAGTGCTATATAGTTATTTTTAGATATGAGGCAATGGGGTTGTGGGCACCCTAAAATACCCCAGCACTGGCTGCAGAAATCAGTCTTGGCTGGGCTTCCACACAGGTGAGTGTCTCCTTGTTAACTCTGGGCTTCAGGTTAGATGGGCTAAAGTAAGTAAGATCTAACATGTATCATAATAACATCTGATATGTAATTGAACATCAAATATGTAACTGAGAGAAATATGATATTGAATAAATAGTTGTGTTAACAATTATGTTGTTTGTTACTGCTCAGCTATGATTGTTAATTTATGAATATTAGCATAATGTAACAGAGGGAGCAAAATGGACCCTGGTCAGACAGGGTCACCGGTCCTCATACCATCACTGCAAAGTGAGGGCTATTATCATCTGAAGCTATTGTCTCCCCAGATATATATTTTTGATGATGAATTTATGTAGTGATTAGATCATGTAATGAGTATAACATCACATATCATTAAAATCTCTCTCTCTATATTGTACTACCATTGCAGTCCTATCCTGCTGACCAACGGTACATAGACACTCTGCATCCCTTCCACATTCATACTGGCAAAACTCTTTATTAGATTTAGGACTGTTTTTCACATGTTTGAATATTCCTCGAAGAATATTTTTTACTTCAGCAAGTTGAGGTTCATCTTTAAGGCATGTTCTAGTTTGTGAGCAGCACACCACTTACCCTGAAGCTAAGGTGTGTCATGTTCGGTCTTCAACTTTGCAATGACTCCATTTTAGACACAGTGTTGAGTCTGTTGACACTTGCTCCATCTGTCCAGATACTGACCAGTTTCTGCTTCTACGCTGCTGAATTTTCTCTTGTCAGGCCAATATCGCCTAACGCTTTGAACAATCCTTTAATAATACCATCAGCATTACCATTTTCGAGGGCTTGCAGATTCTGAAATTTAGTGACTACTCCATTTTCTACATAGCTTACGAAAAACATCTGTTCCTCAATCGTTCCTGCAATTAAATTAAGTGATATTAGCCATTGTTCACTAAAATAAAATTGAAAGCAAATATGGTACTTTTGACTAAAAAAAGACTAATAGTGCTACACTACATAATTACCTGTATCAGTAGATCCATCACACATGACTACATGGTTTAAATTATAATATCATAGTATTTTATCAAATATTTTACTTTATTTTATGTTTAAATTTAAAATTTCCACTGGTATGGAGCTAGCCCTGAAGACTGATCCTGGGTATTGTAATCAGGGGGAGGGGAAGTTGACCTCAGGGGTTAATTGATCTGTCACTGAGAGTCATATGATCGGTAACATCCTGGATGTTGTTCTCATTAACCTGATCCATATTTATGAGTGATAAATCACAAATACACTCAGTAACCTCTACCGCATCGCTGTAAGTAGGGATACAGGAGGGGTCAAGTCACAATACGAAATTAGCTTGGACATTGAGTTTACCCTTTATAAACTCAATTTTGGCTCCAAATGCTGATATCTTTATAGCCCATTGTTGAAGTTAAGTATTTCTTGTGAAGTGGTCACTAAAAATAGAGAAGTTCTTGCCTTCAAGAAAATGCTTAAATTTCTCAATAGCAAACACAATTGAGTAGCACACTTTTTCTATACTTGGCCATTTCTGCTGGGTGCTACTCAAATGGTGACTAAGATGGTAAACAGGTTTTTAACAACACCATCTACTTTCTGTGTTTTAACAACTTGCCAATTGAGTTGTTGCTTGTGTCAGTAGAAAGTTGAAAAGGTTCATTTAAAGAGTACAGGTGAAGGATAGGGGCATGCAGGAGAGCTTTTTACAGGGTTTGATAATCAGTTTGATGTTTTTTGGTCCATACAAACTTGACATTCTTCTTTGTCAAGACTGTAAGGGGCTCGGCTGTGGCTGAAAAGTTCTGGACATATTTTCGGTAGCAGCTAGTTATTCCTACAAAAACATCACTTCTTAACAGTTTTTGGGGCTATTGAGTCCTTGAATGACCTTGACCTTCTCTGAGTCAACTTCAAGTTTTCCTGAATTTGTCACAACATGGCCAAGATAATTCAATCTTTCCTTGATAAAATCACATTTCGATCCTTTTAATTTCATATTGGCCTTTCTAATTCTGTTGAAAACATTTTGAAGGTGTTCTAAATGTTTGTCAAATGATTTTGAAAAGATAATGACATCATCCAAACAAGCGATACAATTTGACGAACTGTGAAGTGGTTTTGCCATGCATTGTTGATAAATTGAAGGCACAAGATAGACCCAATGGTATAGAATTATATTCAAACAGACCTTCTTCACAGATCCCCCGCATCTTCCCTGGGAATCTGATAGTGGCACTTCAAAAAGTCCAAAGATGAGAAATATTTGGCGTCGCCTTATGCAGCAAAGATATCATCAATGTTTGGTGAATGCCATAATTTCTTGGTAACAGCAAACTACGATAATCGCAGCACAGTCTTAATGAGCCACATTTCTTCTTTACCGTAATAGTTGGAGCACTATAATCGCTACTATCTCAGCTTGAACACCCAGAGATTTGCTGAAGTGAGCTTGAAGCATTTCATTAACTTGTCTTTTTAATTCATTTCTATTACCAAAGGATGTTCTTCTATATAATCTTTTTTTTGTACAGGTAGGGAATTGCCAGTCTCCATAAATCTTTCATTCATTCATACAGCTCGTTTAATTACATATTAGGCCTATTGTCACTATTTCTTTTCACGCTTAGTTTTTTGCACTTACTGTTGTCATGGTGAACAGGGGGACTGATTGTTATGTGTTTGATGGTTGCCGGCCATACACAAGGCCTACATTTCGGAGCAGACCATTATTATCCCTCTTGTGAGGATTTTTTTGGTTCTTAAGGGGTTGGACCTTGTTTGGGTGTGGGACAGGTGCTTTCTGCCCAAGTCCCTCATCAACATTATTGCAACTTCCTCCTCCTCCTCACTGATATCAGAGAATTCTGGGTTTTTGAACACCCGCCTTTTTCTCGCTACTTCCCCCTTCCCCCCAAAGACAACTTCGGACTAGATTGTGGTCTTTGTCTTTTCCCTAGTAAATAGGGGCGGGATTTTCATGACAGGGGTTGTTATTGATATAGCAGCTGGGGAAGAACAAGTGATGTCTACAGCAAACTCTTTCATAGGCCTCAGCACGTCTTTCCTTCTTCCCTTGATAAGTGGCTGGGCTTGCCTAATCTTTGCTTTTCGGGGCCTATGCAGAAGTGCAGGAGGAGGTGACTTAACGAAAGTGCAACTTTCACTGAGTTGCTCAGGACCTGCAATGACAAGGAATTCTAGTGAAATTTTTATAATGCACTATCAGATCCGTTCTATTTTCTTTTTGTGAAATGCTTTTTTCTCAGACTTAGCATGATTATACATGTAGTACTTGGCTATGTCTAAACAAAAACATATTTCTGCATATTGATGGAAGCTCCGTCAATATGAAGAACAAAAAAAAAGTTCAATGCATAAAATTACTGACTTAATGTTAGAGAGCAATTTACCTGAGTGGCCAAATTGACTTTCATTCTTGTAGAGGGAGTAAAATGAATATGTCGTGTGTCAATTTTCAGAGCAGGCCTCAACAAGGCTACGTCAGCATTCTTATTGACAAGTGTTAGGACCAGTCTAAATAGATGCTGCCATTGAATCTTCTTGCCATCATACTGAAATGGGAATTTGAATGTTTTTAAATGTCAGTTGGAGAGGCAACTATCTACAGCTATAACTTTTTACATCAATAGACAGGAACTCTGTAGAGATTATTCAAAATTTGCTTTACCTCCATATTACGAGTTTTGTTATGCCATCCAGAATTTTCCCAGCAATTCCTGGTAGTCTTCATGAGGTGGGGAGCATCACATAGGAAGTAGAACATCTCGCCTCTCAGAGGATGACGTACACTGAAACAGGTCTTTTCCCCAGTAGCATGAAGATCAAAAATTTCCTACAGAAGCTCCATCAGCGACAACACCTCGTACATGGAATCCAGCTTGCTCTGCAAGAAGAACTGCTGGCCACATCAAGAAGAACTGCTGGCCACATTGTTGACACCAAGTCATAGGCAGTGAAGCCTTTGGTCTGGTAGTATACTTAAACCTGATCAAGGCGAATAGCCAGGCCTCGCACATAATGTGTGTTGCCTTTTGTGGAGTTTCTGCTTCACTTTCTTCACCTCATCATTGACATCTCTGTGATCAATCCAACCAATGAGTTCTTTTCAGTGAGGGCAATACACCAGTCCCTGTTTTATTTTGATTTCGTTGAATGCAATGATCACTTTTTTTTTCATTCAGGGAGTTGGTCAATCTGACAATCGGTGGAAATTCTCAACACAACAAAATTTTGACCGGATGATGGTTTGGTGAAATTGGTATATAATCCCTAAGTGTTCGCTGACTTGGGAGTGTAATGACACCAGAATTGCGCAAACTCTCATATGCAGCTGGGGACTTGGAATGCAAGGCAATACTCCGGCAAATCATTGTGGGATGCCATCTGAAGCCACTTTTGCTCCTTGAGATGTTGTAGTTGTTGCTCCCAAAATATTTTTTTAAAGTTAATCACCCTGAAGTACACCAGATACACCTATTGTTTGTTTGAGCTTGCCTGGTTGCTATAAACAACGCCTACAGAATCACATGACTCTCTTTTGTTCAATTGTGATGTCACCACTGCTGATGATGTCACAGTAGCCAAGCTCCCATTGTGACGTCATGCCCCTGGTGGATTAGAGACAGAACAGCTAAATTTGCCTGTTGTGCATAGCTTTGACTGACCACAGCTCAAAATGGATGCGGATGGACCACTTCATTTTTTTACCAATTTACAGTTAATAAAGCAACGATCATATGGATAGAATTTTAAAGCTGGGTAATACTCTAGCTATTTTTTAATCCATAAAAACTAATAATTTCAGTATTTTTATAAACATTTTAATGTAAATTCAATTGGCCCTTCTGAAAAAGTTAGTGCGGATAGGACACCTTTTTTTGGGCTGGATTTGTAGCATTTAGGGACAGTAACATCATACTGAAATTTCAGAAATTTGGTAATACTTTACGACTTTAGGGTGATTAACTTTAAGCTACCATCCTCAAATGCAGCTGCCTCTGTTTTCAAGACAGAAGCCAATTCATTAGAAACTGCCTCATCTACTTCAACTGATTCCAGCTCGATTCGCTCTATGCATCACTCCTCCAATTGTTTTACTTGTCGTTTGAGTGTTCTTCTTTCACCTTGTAATGCATCAATCTTCTTTATTAAACCTTCTTCTGATAGTAAATCATTTTGTCCATGGTCAGAACCAGATGATATCAGAGAATTCCGGGTTTTTGAACACCAGCCTTTTTTTAGCTACTGCCCCCTTCCCCCCAAAGACAACTTCGGACGTAGATTGTGGTCTTCGTCTTTTCCCCAGTAAATTGGTGCGCGGGATTCTTGTGACGGGTTGTTATTTTGTTTGGGTGGAGGACAGGTGCTTTCTGCCCAAGTCCCTCATCAACATTATTGTCAAAATCCTCCTCCTCCTCATCAATATCAGAGTATTCAGGGTTTTTGAACACCAGCCCTTTTCTTGCTACTCCCCCCTTCCCCCCAAAGACAACTTCGGACACAGATTGTGGTCTTCGTCTTTTCCCTAGTAAATTTGAGCGCGGGATTCTCGTGACAGGGGTTGTTATTGATATAGCAGCAGCAGAACTAGTGGTGTCTACAGCCGCTACCTCTTTCATAGGCCTCAGCACGTCTTTCCTTCTTCCCTTGATGAGTGGCTGGGCTTGCCTGAAATCTTAGCTTTTTGTGGCCGATGCAGAAGTGCGGGAGGAGGTGGCACCCTACCCAATTGAGAGATCCCAGGAATTTTAGTGCCAGCTAGCAATGTGACAATTCCTGGGAGTACAACAGGTTTTGTGGGCTGCTGCTGCTGTTCCTGAACAAATAAGATTCCCTTTCCCTTTGACAACACTTGTTGTACCAGACTCAGCCTTGGCATAAGTCACAGGCCTGGTATTTTCTTTATTCTCCTCGTCTCACAGCTGGTATCACTCATATCACTTTCTTCACACTTGTCATCCTTAACACGGCGTTTCATTATCATCATCATCATTACCAATTTGACATGTGTCTATATCTATAGACATTGTGAAATTAAGCTTTTTCATGAAGTCTCTACCAATGATAATGTCCTTGTTGATACCATCCACAATGACACATTTATGGGGAGATTTTCTTCCACTAATAATTTCAAATTGCACATATTATTCTCCTATAACTTTCAAGAATGCACCAGAAGCTACTCTCAGCTAGGCTTCTCTATACAGTTTCTGACTTACGATACAAGTATCGGAACCGGTGTCAAGCAGACTTCGACGAGTCATCTTCTTAATGTTAATAAGGCACTTGGGGAGGGGGGATATCATTTGTCACACAGTTAAAAATCTTAATGGGGGTTCGCTTTCTTTTATTTCTGGACATAGTGAACTTGGCCAGCCGCTCCTTGATCATGATCATAAGTTTTCACCTTGACACGGCAGACGCGTGCCATGTGGCCGACCTTGCCACACTTGAAGCAAATGGGCTTGTTGCCCTTCCATCCCCAGCCCTTCTTGAAGCTGGGTGTGCCCTTGGTACCCTTGAAGCCCTTGAAGTCCTATAATCCTTTGGAGCCCTTAGTTCCATCGTCTGAGGTCATGGAATTTACTTCCATCGGCTCACTTCTTAAATCCCTGAACAGTGAGGTAGCGTTCTCTCTCATCAAGCCTTACTGCCAGGGCCACAACCTCCGTCATGGTCTTCGGGTAATCTGCCACGGCCTTTTTCGCGATGCCCTTGGGCCTCAGCCCTTTTGAAAAGATAACACCAGCTCCCGCTGGGCATAGCTAGTCTGAAGATCATCTTCAAAAATCTCATTCCTCTTCTTGAGAATGACCTCTGCGAATACCTGGATGCTCTGACTAGGTCGCTGGTTGAAGGTCCTCAATTTAAGCAACAGAGTTTGGGAATCCAAATTCACTCCAAACCTCACCTTCAACTAGTTCTTAAGTTCCAACCAACTGACTCCATGGCCTTTGGGAATGACCTCTCCAATAAAATCAGAGGTCTCTCTTCGGCTGAACTGGTAATTTACATTAGTTTATAGGTCGCTATCATCGTGTCTCCCAATAGCCAGTAGTATATGTATATATTTCTCAATTTCTTCCAAGAAACGGGGTTATTCCTTTGCCTTCCTGAGAAATTTACTGTCACGGTGTGCGCAATAGAGGAGGAAGCCACTTGTTTTCCAACTCTATCTAGGGTCCCATTCAGTTTGAGATTGATATTTGGAGGATCGTGAACTTGCCTTACATTGTCTATTTCTCTTTGTTGTTGCTCACTCCTTGCCAAAAGTATATTTTACCTTCTTTGCACTTGGTCTAGTGTATCTCTATCTTCTGGTACTTTAACAGGATCAAAAGCAGTTAAATCTCCAACAGTATATGGTATATCCATGATTAAATTTTCCAAAGTCAATTCAAAATCCAAAATTTGAATTTCGAAGTCCAAATATAGAGGTTGTACTGTAACAGCATCACCTATGGATAACTTTACCTGGTCTACAGAATGTTCATTAAATCAATCTTTGTTTTGTAAAACTGTCGTTTATCTCTCTAAAAAGAGGGGGGGGGGAGAGAAGAGCTATCATAGGACCCTGGGTCATCCTTATTCTGGATACTAAATTTGGTTCTCAGGCGGAGGAGTCAGTCTCTGAATTCTCATGGGATACCGGAAGTGACACAATTAACCAGCGAAGTAAAATTTAAGGTTAAGCGAGGACTTACCTGTCCGATGGTTGACCTGGATTTTACTGAGCTTAATTGTGTCACTTGGTATCACATGCCCTCCCTGCCCATCCCTTGGGTTAGGTTCTGACTCCTCCGACCTGGACTCTAAAGACTGAATTCTGGGATGCCGCGTGACGTCATCTCATACAGATGCTCCACTTCCATTGTGCTCAACGGTGTCAGTGTACCCAGCAGCGACACACTGTGGCTGGGGAGAACTGGGCAATGTAAACTTGTGTGCAACGTGCTGCACAGGAGCTTTTCAGTGCAAATCTTAATGCACGCCAGCTGATGTATTGGGTTATGAGGTCCTGCAGCAGGAATATTTTCAAGACATGTATGATCACATACCAAGCTGATAGATCTCTACTCCACCTGAAGCCAGGATGTCTTGCATCAGATAATCGAATCTGCGTCACAACAAACTTTAATAAGGAATTGACTGACAAATAGTTCTCTAATTGACTAATTAACATAGCTTTTGCAACCTCGGTGGTGATTTGGTGCTGGTTACTTTCTTGTGCCTCTTCTTTTCATCCATCGATTGCTTCTTCAGGGTAGTTGTCTGCTACTTCAACTGTCCTACAGTTGCTTGGTCATCATTTGTGTCGGCATCAGGGTAATTCCAGGCTCATTTTGCAACTTGAGTCTTCTGTTTCTTTGCTAATGCTTCCCGATATGTTGGTCCTTTCCGCTTACCTGCAAGCGTTACAGGAGGGTTGGGTGCATTAATTACAGTCGGTAAAGTCCAATTCAATCCAACATGCACTTCTTCCTTATCCTTGTTATGGGATATTTCAAAATACTAACTGCATACTCTGTAATTGTTGAACGATTGTTTGTCCGGCATTGCATCCAGACTGGCATGCATTTGCAATCTTCTTGGTCTTACGACGGCCTCCTTTGTTTGTTGATCCCATCCAGAACTTGGAGGGGGGATGTGAAGGTGGGCTTGGAGCTTCAGCAGATCACTACCAACGATGAATCCTCTTTCTGCCAAGATGTCATCACCTGGATCAACCAGATCCAGAAATCCAGAATCATGGACTATTGCTCGATCTGATGACCGACCCCCATAATCATGCGAAAGGGAAGAGATCATTCCATTGAGTGTAATCCCAACAAGCTGACAAGATACTTGATGGTGTTATGTTTCTTGTAGTCACTCCAAGTAAGCTGCTGTAACTCCAAGTGCCTTGGTCTGTTGATGGAGATTTCTGTGTAGTCTAATGTGCACCTGAGCTTTGGATATTTGCAGACAAGTTCCTCTGGCATGTGCTTCCTGATGTGTTCTTTTTCAGGCCAGAATAGGGGCTACAGTTGTACTGCCAAGAAGGGAATCCATGTGTTTAGGACTTTTGAGCAGAGCCCTTTAGAGATTCCAGATATATCACATAGCAGGGAATTGGTTATCCCTAGTCTTAAGTTTCGTAAGAACCAACACCATTTCCTGCATACTACTTAGTTTTTTTGCCAGGTCCAGACTTCAGTGGCATTTGTTTAAAGTGCCAGATTTTGGCTTTTGTTGTGACTTTGCTGCCAACCCAGTACCTCGTCAGTTTGATGCCAGGCTTGAGGAAGGCATGCAGGTGCTCCAATGTTGCCCTGTCTTTCAATCCAGTATTCAGGTTAACCTTGGTTTCTGTCTCCACAAAAGACTTTAGGTGGAACTTCTCTTTTGGAAAGGGTTTTGCTTGCAGTTGTTTCAGGTGCCACATTAAACAGTTTTTTTCCTTTTGCATTTCACGTAGTTATATATACACAATCTGCTGGTACAACTGTATAAGTTAAGAGATCAACCATAAATAAACAATAATGGCATATCTTATGATAAAAAGTCAGAGACCATGAAACATAAACCAGATATCGTGGTTATAAAAAAAAAAGTCCAGTGTCACCACTCAAAGACAGTTGAATTAAGACATTTCATAGCTGCCATGGTTGAATCTTCATTCCCATTCTCTGGGTCCTTCACAAATCTGCCGTACACTTTGCAGTCATGGTGCAAAAAGGTCAATGTGTCAACATTTTCTGGTTGTAATGATGAATGCAATTTAGACACTGTTAGACCAGCAGTTAAAAAAACTTCTTTCACTGGCAACTTCTGATGCAGGAATAGCCAGATATCTTTTTGCAAGTGATGCAATCCTTGGAAACTTTCCTTCATTGGCTTTCCATCGTGCAAGAGGGTCCGCTGTATAAACACGCTCAGCCAAGTTGAACTCTTTAATAGTACACTACAAAATACACAAGAGGGCCAAAAGCCTCAAGAACACACCACTACAATACCAGTCTGCCACTCTGTGTAAAGATTAACGACTACTCAATACTTTTAACATTCCCACTTAATAGTATAATCTAATGTAAATACATTCTAGATTAATGTAGCTGCAACCAAGTTACATGGATTTCAGAAATTTCAATTCCACAGCTTCAAATTCACAATCACATTTTATGCTCCAATTACAGATCTCAGAGTCTCAAATTTTAATTGAGTCAGAAACTTAGTCACAATGTCTGCAAGTGTCTCTTCTGTACGGCAGTACTTCAACGTCATAGTTCCACTCTGCACACATTCTCGCACAAAATGATAACGAATATCAATATGTTTGTTACGCGAATGTCCCACAGGATTTTGAGTCTTTGCTATAGTTCCTTGCGATAGTTCCTGGATTTTTCTTTGTACACTGTTGTTGGTAACACCAGTTCTTTTCCAGCAACATCAGCAATCAACCTCCTAATCTAAACTGTCTCTTGAGCTGCTGCACTGAGAGCCATGTACTCAGCTTCTGCATTTGACAAAGCGACACTCAGTTGTTTCTTAGATAGCCAACTCACAGGTCCTTTGGCTAACATAAACACATTTCCAGATGTTGAGCATCTATCTTCACAATTACCAGCCCAATCAGCATCGAAGTATCTCACCAGATCACCTGATTCACCTTTTCTGTAAGTCAGTCCAAAATCTGATGTTCCTTTGAGGTAGCGCAAAATCCTTTTTACGCCAGTAAGATGCGAAGCATTCGGCGATGCACAAAACTTTGAAACCACCATCGACTGATAACTCCTCTGGTCAACCTTCAAGGACTGACTATTGGAACATCAGTACCAAGAGGAAGACATGTTTATCTTCGTCAGAGAAGGTAAAATAAGTTCGGGCAATTGCCGTAGTTGTTGGTAACGTGAATGTAAGTGAATTGGCAGGCACTATTGCTGTCGCAGCAGCAATAAGTACTTGCAGTTGCCAAACTTTTATAAGAATGGCGATCATAGCACCCATAAAGATAACGTTTAGTAAAACCAAAACAGAGGTAGTTATAACCAATATTGATGTGTTTGACGACATATCAAACATATCAAGAAATTCTGCCATAGAACTAGATGAATGTGAAGACGAGACATTAAACATATGCAGAGCCTTGGAGTATTTGCTTTGGTCTTTCTGCTCATGGGCCTTAATTGAGCAGTGTTCACGATGGATTTGGGTAACTGGAATGTGATGGGGTCAGTAGACATGTCCATCAACTCTAAATCCAGATCTATGGATGGTTCGCACAATGAAGCATAGACCAAATAGTTAGACGAAAAGGTTGTAACATGATCTTGATGTTCACCAGCGACATTTATTGACTTGTAGGTATCAACACTCGACATTAGAATACAATGACATGCCAAAGACAGACGGAATAGACCATAATGATGTAGAGTTTGGTCAGTCTTGTTTGGGCATTGTAGTAGCCAGTTGGTCATCGGAGCATAGATAAGGTAGTTGTTCTCAGAGACATGATAGACAACATCGGGTGTGAATTGTGGCTCATGCAAGATTGAAAGTTGGCATATAGCAGGGACCCTATCATGTATATTTAAAAATAAGTTTAGCAAACAACTGTCACTTGAGACGGGTTTCGGAACAACATAAAAGGACTTGAATTTTGAAAATTTTCGTTTCTGATTGTATGACAGTTCCAGATAGCTGGAGTTGTCAGGAGTAATAAGGAGATAAGGTTTAGTATTGGCTATCATTGTAAACATTTGTTTTGACGCATCCGCAGGAACTGGATAGACGTCAACAGCAAATACATTAAAAGTAGAAAGTTTCGTCGTTATCGGGATATTGAATTTAACGAACCGAGAAGATTGCGACCAGGTTGCGACAATGGTGTGGTCATTTCTGTAGAAGTAAGTGCCGTCACAAGCTACATCAAAATTTGGATTAATCTTACGCAAATCATCAGAAGTTTGTTGAATAATTTTCTTAACGCTGTGCGGCCTTATAATATTTGGGGTCAGTTTACCATCTAATAAGTGTGGAATGTCGTGCAAGAGGGCTTGCATAACATTCAACGTTTCGATCTGTGCCATTAATCGGACATTATAGTGAGACACCCACTTAATTATATTAAAAGTGTCCACGAATGTTTTAGCAAAAGTTTGAGTGGCCTCAGCCAAAGTAGCGATTCTGTTGACAAATTTGGTCAAGTTCTTAAATTCGGATGTAATATTTAGCAAAGTGTCATCGACGGTGACAAGATGGCTTGCCAAATCATCCATCTTATGTGAACCTTGTATTTGAAAAGAGTGCAACCTGGTCACATCAGAAATTCTGTCCATGTTACTATTGTCTACCATATCCTGTAACTTTACGATGTGTTTAGCAAACACTTTAGGTCATCAGTAGTTGCCAAACCAAATAAGGATTTGGTACCTTTCCCAATAAAGTCAAATAGACCTCTCTTAGAACGAGGTCCATTCGAGTAAGCTGCAAGCTGATCAATGTCGGCTTGGAGACTAACAATATCGGCATGCAGCCGATCAATAATGGAGTGGTGCAATGTATCTAATGTTGCAATTAGTACACACCTCTGAGAGGTGTCCTCAATGTAGCATACAGTTATGTTGTTAGCTAAGGCATTTGAAAAAATGAAGGGTATGGCAATGGTATGATGCCATACAGTAGGAGTTATCTGGATGTCAGCTTCCTGATTGAAAACAATACCTACATTAGGGCGACTGAGAACTGCAGCTTCAGCTGTACAGAGCAGTAGCATACCCAGAATGAGGAAAGCCATTTTGATGTAAATGAAATGAGAGGGAAAAAACTATATTGTAATGGAGTTAAATACCAAAAGTAAGCATGTGTGGAGAGTACAGGTCTTGAGATGAGGAATGAATGATATGAAGAATGAAGAAAATTTTAATTAAAAAATATTTAGATTCATAACCATTAAGATGAAATACAAATAAGGAAATCAGGTCATGTCACAGTGTAGTGACATGTTTGTATTAAAAAAATACATGTAATATCCCTGAAGTCAAATGTTACTGGAGAATCAGTGATTACATTTAACTGTACAATACATAGGAAGTATCGCCACATTAGTAGCGCAACTTCTTGATGTTGTACGTAGCAGGTGGTAATTGTGCAGGTTACTGCTTTTCTGTGTGGGGATAGTTCAATTCAGAAGGAACTAATTTTCTGGAGCGTTTGCGCTGTTCATTGATGTTATTAACTGCATCTTGGCCACAACGCACCCTTGCAGGCTTGAGCCTGGAGACATGGATGATGGAGGGCACTTGTTTCGATTCCAATGTCAGTAAAATGACATGGGAACGATCCAGAACCTCCTTTATGTAGAAAGGACCCACATAATCCAGACGTATCTAGCTTGTAGCGCACTGCTACTGGGTGCCAACAGGTAAACCAACATGTCAGGAGAATAGGAAGGAGGATTCCTCACTTTCCTCTTCTGTGCTTCAGCTTGGACATGTTGTAATTTTGCTTGCACATCAAGCATCGTTTTGCCAACTGTGTCAAGTCTGCTCTTCAAAAGAGTGACGTAATCCTGGTAGCCAATTGTAACTTGTGTTGATGGGGGATAGCTATCGCATTAGCATATAAATGCCAATTCCTGTCGTTGGCAGTGAGATACAAAGTCAACAATGATGAAACCATACCGATAAAACGTTCGGATTTGTTGGACTGATGGTTTCCAACAGATACGAAGCGTTGATTGACACGTATCGCCTTAAAAATGTATGTTAAGACGAAATTGTCCCATTCTCTTCCTTGGTCACTCACAAAGTTCTTGCAGGGACCAAATTGAAAAATACATTTTTCCAAAATGGCCTCAGCGACTGTCATTGCATCTTTGCTGATGATTGGAAATAATAAGCAGTATCGAGTGATATTACACACTAATACGAGTAAATACCTGTGATTCCGATTTGAAAGAGGTAAAGTTTTCAGGTCGACATGTATTGTTTCAAACGGAACATAATTGACAGGTATGTTAAGATGGAATGGGCGCTCCTGGTCAGCAGGAGATTTGCGCGCCTGGCAAATACGACATGATCTGATGTAATTTAGAACCAGTTGATGCATTCTTGGAAAATAGAACTTTTGCCGTATTGTTGCTGTCACTCGAGCCATACCTTGATGTGCAGCCAGAAGGCTGTCATGATATACAAACAAGATTTCATGCACCAAGGATTATGGTATGACTAATCGCAATGGAGTTGTATCTTCAATTGGAAGTCTGAATAAAATTTTGTCAATCATAATGTATTGTTCAGCTTGAGACATAATGCGTTTTGCAGCTAACTTTGGAGAGGGTAACATACCTTCCAAGATGTACGAATAATTGTCTTTGAAATTTGGACATTGTGACTGTAACAATGCGAGTTCATGCTTGATACAAGGTAAATGAACATCTTGAAGAAGTGCCGTCTCTAGTTTGCTGAGCATTCTGTCAATGTCAGCCTGTTTTGGGAGATGTTTTGCCAAAACAGCATCATTTTGCAGATCTAATGGTGCAGGTCTTCTTAAGACATGACATGATGGTTCAGAATGAGTTTCTGTGATGTCATCAGCAGACAACAGAGGTCTTTGTCGTGGACCCTTGAATGATTGGAGGCGGTTGTATTTGCCTTGCTGGTGGAGGCTGAACATGATCTTGCGGTGGTTGAATCATCGGTGGCAGTGCAGCTGGTGCAACGGCTGGTGCAACTGGTGCAACAGGTTGTGCAACAGATGCAATAGGTGGTGGTACAACTGGTGGTCTGTTGTACTCAACCGATGGTTGATAATTATCAGCTGGTGGTAGCATAGGTGGATCAGCATTCTGCTGTGGTAGTGCCACAGGAGCATTGTTAACTTGTGGTTGAGGTGGTGGTGCTCTTGGCATCGCATCCTTGTAAACCTGCTTGGAGGGTTGGCTATCTACTGTTTGTCTAACAGTGCGGTTCTTCGAGTCAATGTTGGGAAGGCAATATCATCAAGGCAATATCATCAACAGAATCAGTGTCATTCACAATGGGATTCTAGATAAGTAGTCAGAAATCACCATTTCAGAGCCTTTCTTGAAACAAACCTTAATAGAATAGCTACTAAGTTTTTCAAGAAGACGCTTAATTCTGTCAATTGAAGGTTCTGCTTTTGATTTCATAATCAGTGGAATACTGGCGTGATCTGTGAAGACTTCAAAAGTTCTATTTTTCAAAAGGTGCCTGAAGGCAGAAACAGCATAGCAGATACCAGTTAATTCGAGTTCACTAATGCCATAATGCTTAGCAGCTTTTGGCAAAGCTTTTGAGTAGTAAGCTAGCAACCTTTCCTGGCCGTTCTGGACTTGCCATAAATTTGCGCCAACGCCAATCCTTGAAGTGTCGACATATAACCTCAGTAGTCCATGACTTCGCCGTAGTGTGAGAACGGGTGGTTTGACTAGCAGTTGAAGGATGGTATTATAAGCCTGTTGATGTACTTCGGTCCACAAGAACTTGGCCTTCTTGCTGGAAATCTTGTGTAACGGCTGTAACAATACCTGTAATCGGGGTATGAACATCGCTAGATATGATACCTTGCCTATAAAGCCTTTCAAAGCTCTGTTGTTCGTAGGTCTCGGCAATTTACGGATTGCTTCGGTGCAGTCGCGAAGCGGCCGAATGGCTTGTTGGTGTTTGTTCACCAAAATTTCATGTCCCATATAAACCACTTTTGTGCGGAACAATTTAGCCTTTGCAGGGGAGATCTTTAAACCCTGATCAGAAAGAGCCTTCAAGATAGTTTCCAAATGCTTGTGGTGTTCTTCAATGGATTTTGAAAATATGATGATGTCATCCATTATGCCAATTGAAAATTCGTTGGCATTGCAAGAGCGCAGAATGTTGTTAATATGTTGTTGAAATGTGGCTGGACTCACAGATAAACCCATATGTAATTTTAAGTAACAGAAGGATTTACCACCAAAATATGATGTTATGCCACAATATTCTTGACAACGTTTGCTCAAATTCAAGCAATGGAAAGCTTCTTTCAGATCCAGGACACTAAGAATTGTCGGCTGTGCCTGGCTAATTGATTGTAGTGTTTCCTTGATCAAAGGAAAAGGCATGTTTCTTTTGACAATCTTTGTATTAATGTGCCTGAAGTCACTGACTAACCTTAGCGATTCCGAATTTTTCTTCCGGAGAAGCATTACAGGACTTGAGTAAGCAGAGTGGTGTTCTTGTAAACTCCCAACTGAACAAGCTTTTCAAGTTCTCTGTCAATGATTGGTTTTTCAGCTGGTGAGACAGTAAACGGTCGTATGTAGAATGGTTTGTTGTCAGTCAGTTCAAAGTCAATGGTCAAATTTGTGTTACCTACTTCAGAATGAAGACTAAAAGCCTTGGAATACTTCAGCAACATAGTTTTGACATGTTTTTGTTGGTCAACATTGAGAGGGGTATGTGCGAAAACTATATCCCTATCAATGATTTCATGGTCATACATTTTCAACCTGGGATCAGATGGGTCAAGAAATGGAAACTTATTCCTTTAAATTTTGAACAATTCTTCACGAGACAACTCAGGAGAGCTGTCTGCAGCTTCAGGTTGAACATTGGGTCTGTCTGTGTGTACATCAGTTTGGTGGTCTGTCGCTGTAGTGTGGTAATACAGTGTTGGTCTGTCTTCAGTGCAGTCAGTTGCAAGTAATTGAGAGTATATCTGTGTCAGGAATCTCAAATCAATAATTGCAAACAATTTGTCTTTGCACAAAGTAACTGGTTTGTTTGTAGTGTTTGTGACAGACTTGAATAACCATTTTTCAATTGGAGAAGCATGTGCGAAGCACAAAATTTAGAAATGTAATTTGTAGGTTTTACAAATAAAGTTGCATCACGCAATGGAGTAGGTAAGCGTGAAGTGACAGAAACCATATGAATGTGTTGTTGTTTTAACACAAAAGACTTGGTAAGTTTCAGAGGAAATGTAGAATGCCTAAAACATAATTTGTTGTGTCTGAATTCCAGACAAGCATCTATATCAGATAACGAAGGAGAACCAATAACAAGATTGACACCACCAAGTGTATCTAATGCATATGCACAAACAATAAAACTGTGAGATTGAATTTTGATAGGAATATCAAGCGCAAAACGAGTAGCAAAAATTGACCGTTGCTAACCTTGAAGTGAACTTGCGAAATTGAAATTTTGGGCAATTGAGAAAGAAATTTTGATTGGCTCACAAATGTAGCACAAACGAGTGAGTCACTAGCACCTGAATCAATAAGTGTCAAGCATTTGTCACGATTAGGTAACATTGCCTGTACCATATTTTTCCGATCTAAGCTAATAGAAGTATCAAAAGAGCCTGGTATGGCAGTCATAGTTGGTGTGTCATTTTCAATTTTGTCATTTTCCGGTAAATTTTCATCAGAGTTTGCATTGTAAGAATGCTGCTCTGGAGTACAGCTGCTGGGAATACCTTGTGATGAATTTTTATCGCTGGTGACATCAACAGTGCATGATAATTGGCGAACACATGAGGGATGCTGAGATGAGGAAGGATGAGGTGATGATGAACATACATTAAATTCATTAGACATGTTTGATTCAACAGGATCATCAATAGCAGGGGAAACAGAAAGTTTGGTGCGGCCAATCTGTTCCCCCATTGAAAATCCTGTTGCATAGCCTTGAAGGCATTTGACTGAAGAAATTTCCTCTGTTTTCTACACACAGTTTAGTCATGCTGCCCCTTACAGTAATCGCATCTAGTCGATGGACTTGGGGACTCATCCCTGAAGTCTTCCTGTTTTGCAGGTCGCTCAGGTGTATACCAACCTGGAGTCGGCTTGCGGTATCTACCGCGACTGCCCGAAGGGGATTGACGCCAACTGTAGCATCTATTCCCATTCCGTTCTCTTGATAACTTTCTTCCGCGGTTTGGTGAATAGCCTTACCGTGGCTTTTCATAAAAGCGGATCTACTACCCGATCTATTGCGATTTCTATCGCGGCGGTCACGGCTTCTCTCCCGAGACCACGGGCGAGCCTGTGTGATATGTAGTACCTGTACAGAGGCACACAGGGAGTCCTTGGCACCCGGATTCTCCACCATGTAATATTTTGAATTCATGGGTTATATTTAAGATATATGTGAAAAGATGATAAACTCAGAGATGCAGTAGATCAATTTATTCCTTGTTCAAAGACAAACAAGTAACTGCCCAGAGAGAGCTAGGCTCCCTTCAGATCATTGGGGCTGCAACCAATCAGAGGCCTTTGCCTCTTGGATACTGCCCAACCAACAGCATTTCATTCCCTAATATGAGGATGGAGTTGGTGGGGCAAGCTGCCAAGATATTTATAGATAGGTGCTCTGACTGGTTGCTACATACGGTAAAACCCAAATAAAATACATTACAGTTGATAAGATTGTGTGAGATTTTGTATATACCTTTTTAAATACATTTTGTGAACAGATTTACAAAAATAAGTGTGGCCAGTCTGATTGCACTCAAAGCAAACAGGTTGGTTAACTACCCACTGTTACCTATTCATCCCTGTATTTTGCTGTTTGATATTGTGGTAATAAAAAAAATTAAGAAACAGTCCAGTGTCACCACTCAAAGACAGTTGAATTATGACTGTTCATAGCTGCCATGGTTGAATCTTCATTCCCATTCTCTGGTTCCTTTACAAATCTGTCGTACACTTTGCAGTCATGGTGCAAAAAGGTCAGTTTGTCAACATTTTCTGGTTGTAATGATGAATGCAATTTGGACAAGGTAAGACCAGCAGTTAAAAAAACTTCTTTCACTGGCAACTTCTGATGCAGGAATAGCCAGATATTTTCTTGCAAGTGATGCCATCCTTGGAAAGTTCCCTTCATTGGCTTTCCACTGTGCAAGAGGGTCCGCTGTATATACACGCTCAGCGAAGTATGAGTCCATCTCTGTTGATAGTTGAGTCACATGGCACCCAGATGGGATAACATCAACCAAGAGAAAGTCCTTAAGTCCCTTTTTGGAGGGTGGAGCTTCTGTGTCCACTAACTGATCATCTGTGTTGTCCGTTTCATTGTCACAAGATCTACAGAGTGAGCAGGCTAAGTCCTGTTGATTAAAAAGAAACAGTGCACTGTTATATGTCTCCATTGAGTGTGATATATATATGTATCTGCAAGTAAGATATGCCGCGAAAAAATTTATAATAAATAAAAAAAAGTACCTGTCTGCTGCTCTTTGATTTTTCAGTTTCAACAAGCCTTTGATGTTCCATGAGAATCTGACCTCCGTACACTCCCAAGAGTCAAAAGCGTTCTGACCAATTATCGGTAACCGATACGGATTTGACCGTTCATTGGCCAGAGACAATTGCCCGCCCCCCCCCCCCTTCCTTGATTTTACCCTCTCCTTTTCTCCAACTTCCAAGCAATGTTGCCACACGTAACGAAGTTCTAGGGGTAGTCCCGATTATAGTTTGTAAAATATAATTAGACTAGCAGGAGGCTAGTCTCTAGAGACACTAGAAGTTGTCAGGATCCTGTTGCCACACTCAATGTTTGTACGTACACGCTTGTTGTCTGCTAACTCATCATCACATGAGCTCAAGTAGCAGCTGCAATCGTCATATTTCCACATTGCCTACCTGTCAGTCAAGTGAACTAAACCTTGATAATGTGACATGCCACATTCTTAAACAATTAGTATACTTAGATCCGTATTAAATTGCTTTATTTCGACTGCAAATGCACAAATCTCCATGCACTGAAAGAATAGTTCATTGTGTATCCACTAGATGGAGATTGACAGCGTTGCATTTCAAGTACACTAGGTGGCATCCTGGGGCCAATACGGCTGCTCTCATCATGCTGTTGCACAGAACATTTTCAATCAAGCTATTTATTGTCATTAAAGACACAGGAAAGACACAAAAGTACATTGCAATGCTATTAAAGTTTTGTTAGGGAAAGATCTACACTTCTGGTAAGTTTTTAACAAAGCAACTCATTTTTCATAAATTTCATTCCCATTTCTTAATGGGTGATAATATGACTGTTTCTATGTTAATGATCTATTGACAAACATACATTTCCAATCAGTGATGACCATCAATGCTTACCATCAATGATGGCAGTCTATTCTGGCAATCAAGTGTAAGCTACCTGCTGATTGCCTTTGTTCTTCTTCTTCCATTTCTTGCCTTTTAATTACACTTCCAAGTGGGTGATAATTATTTCATTAATTACACATATGACTATTTCTCTCTGAATTTACTTGAAAAGTATAACACATTTTCAATAAATGCCCGCTATCACTCATGACATTTAGGCCACTCAATGCTGCTAACCTATTGAGGCCCTTTTGCTATCGTTCCCATGTTACTTTGCCTTCACATTGGGAGGCAATGGCCCAAAAGCACCTCCCTAAATATGCCACGGCCTGCTAGTCTTGCTAATTTTAATTTGCCTTCATCTAGTTTTATAAGCAAACTTATTCACCAGCAATTAAACTATGAATCTTGGTAACTGTCATAACAATGGGGAATGGCTCCGTGAAAGTTGACAAGGTGTATAATTATATTATATCAACTATTTGTAATTTAGTAATATGATGCATTTCCATCTCTGATTTCTTGCAACTCACAATATTGCAATATCATAAGCATATCAGCACAATACACTTGTAAGTATTGAGACAAGTTGAATTGAATTTATTTGAGAATTTACACATGTATGTATAGATATCATGACAATTATAATGGTGACAGTTTTATAGAGCTACTTTGTTACATAAAGTTCAGTTTTGGTAATTCACCAAAAAAGTTTTTTTTTATATTCTGGTTTGTATAATTATATGGTGTTGATCTCATGATATGAATGCATTAGCACAAGTGTCACTTTAATAGAGAACTTTTCCCCTGGAAAAATCAATATTAACTTTGTTATTTGTCAATGAGTTGAATAACTTTGCAATTATGTTTATTAAATTGTTAGCAATATAGAATTAATATGAATTTCACTAAAATCTTAAGACCATTAATATTTTCCAGATGTCATTGGTAAAATAAACAATAGTGATATTGTGTTATCATTCATAATGAATGACATATATTGTTGACAAATGTATTGTGGATGATGTATGTTAGATCTTGACTTCTAAGTATTCCATATATATAATGATTTCTAGTGTTGCAGACTGGACCATTCCCTCCAGTCCAGAACTGCCCCGTACATGCAGGGGTGAAGTGGTCCTGTCCAGGGGGGAGGCAGTCCGGTATACCAGTACCATACCTTTTTCTGATTAACGCCCAATATTCACAGAAAATCTTTTGAAATGGTCAGAAAGTAAAGAAGTGGAAAACGAAGACCTTTCTTTTTTTTTACTTTTTCTTCTTTGGCGTTTTTACCTATTTTTACAGTATATAGGTCCGTTGTGGTACAGACAACCTCTGGACTGGTTTTTTCTGGTATTGAAGAGGTGGTACTGGACTGTACTGGTCCAAAGCGTGAGGTCAGCAACACTAATGATTTCACATGTTACAAAAGTCTTTAAGTCCTGTTTTTCAGGATCTTTTCAGCAGACAGGTGACACCTGAGACCTGTGTGAGGTTGTGTGTTTCACAGCTTAGCTTCAGGTGTCACCTGACTACTGAATTCGGTTGAAGAAAACAAAATTAGGAACTGTTTAATTTGTCTTTCAAAATATTTTTTTAAGATGGCATATCACATTTAAGCACAATGAAATAAATGGCACATACTGTGTATGTGTGAATGATAATTTGTGATGAATTTGTTTTTATTCGTCCTGTGAAAACGGTTAAAGTTGGCCTGAATGATAGGTCAGTTTGAATTAAAAGTTATTCTAATTTTTACATTTTCTGATGCGGCTTGATGATTAAACTTGGTACGCCAATTTTCTTTCATTTTGAATCATTTTCTATACCTCTAATGCCTCTTCAAAGGCTCTAAATGACCCCTAGATTTATTTCGGGTACGCACGGAAAAAAATGACAATCTTGAGTGCAATCAACCTTGTGACGTCATCAGTATTGTTAGAAATTGTTAACTTGTAGCTATATATTTATAACAATGGTCATTGTGACGTCATCAACAATGAATGTGCTGGAGGCTGGAGACACTATCCAGTAAAAGTGAAGGAAATAACTGAATAATTTATTTAATCAAGGAAATACTTTTGATCACAAGTTTTTGTTATAATACACAGAAAATTGCATATAACTAACAAAAGATTTTATCATTCAGGGTAACTTTAAATGTGCTGACTGGTCTGTATGAATTTGACCTTTCACGTTTTAAGGCATGACGAATCGGATGCCTACCTATGGTCTGTGACTGAAATATAGTACGCGTAGATTAAAACACTCTGATTATCATAATTCAGTGTTATGAAACTACCACCATCATTGGCTGAGAGCAGGTCACATGTCTGTCAAAAGTTTAAATAACTAGATATATTCCTTGTTAAAATTCACAAGAGATGACAAGATATGATCAGACAAGATAGATAATATAAAAAAAAGGGGGATGAACAGACAAGGATGCAACAAAAGAAGAAATTACCAAACAGGAGATGACAAAACAAGATATGATCAGACAAGAGATAACGTGATATATGACTATACAAATGATGAACAAACAAGAAATAACCAGACAAAATGTGATCAGACAAGACATGATCAGACAAGATTTGATCAGACAGACGACAAAACAAAGGGTAAACATACAAGGGATGACAAAACAAGAAATTACCAGACAAGATATGATCGGACAAGAGATGACCAATTAGCTGACCAGACACACGACAAAACAAGGCATGACTAGACAAGGGATGACAAAACTAGATATAATCAGACAAGAGATGACCAAACAAGGAATTACCGGACAGACAACAAAACAAGGGATGACCAGACATGTCTGATCAAACCTTGTCTGGTCACACCAAGAGATGACCAGACAAGAAATTACCAGACAAGTGATGACAAGACATGATCAGACAAAGAGATGACCAGACACATGACAAAACAAGGGATGACAAGACAAGGGATAAAACAACTAGAAATTACCAGACAAGAGATAATCAGACTGGTGAAAAAAAACAAGAAATTACTAGAGCTGGGAGGACAAAACAAATAATTACCTGGCAAGAGATGCCAAAACAAGAAATTACTAGACAAGAGATGACAAGACAAGATGTGATCAGACAAGAGATATGCAGATAGTTTACATAACAAGGGATGACCAGACAGTCGTATGAGACAAAACAAGAGATGACCAGAAAAGTTATGACAAAACAAGAAATTACCAGACAAGAGATGACCAGACGACAAAACAAGGGATTACCAGACAAGAGATGACCAGATAGACAAAACATGGGATGACCAGACAAGGGATGACAAAACAAGAAATTACCAGACGAGAGATGACAAGACAGGATCAGACAAGAGATGACCAGACAGACAACGAAACAAGGGATTACCAGACAGACAACAAAACAAGGGATTACCAGACAAGGTGTGATCAGACAAGGGATGACAAAACAAATTATCAGACAAGAGAAGACTAGACATGATCAGACAGACAACAAAACAAGTGAAGAAAAAGCGAGAGATTACCAGACAAGAGATGACAAGACAAGATATGACAAGAGATAACCAGATAGTTGACATGGCAATGGATGACCAGACAGATGTTGAAGACAAAACAAGAGAAGACCAGACAAGTGATGACAAAACAAGATATGATAAGACAAAAGATGACCAGACAGACAAGAAAACAAGGGTTATTGAGGTTTGATATTGGGAAATAACGTCCAGCAATGCTGTTTGTATGTTATGCCCATAACAATCATATTAATATAAAAACATAAAAGAGAAAGATAAGTGACAAATAAAAGCAGACAGACAACAAAACAAGGGATGACAAAACAAGATATAATCAGATAAAAAAAAGAGAGATAACTAGATGCTGACATAACAAGAAATGTCCATACAGACAAGACAAAACTAGAGATAAACAGACAGGTATGACAAAACAAGAAATTACCAGAAAAGAGATGACAAGACAAGGGATACCCAGACAAGAGATTACCAGATAGACAAAACAAGGAATGACCAGACAAAGGGATGATAAAACTAGAAATCACCAGACAAGAGATTGCAAGGTATGATCAGACAAGAGATGACTAGACAGTCAACAAAACAAGTGATGACCAGACAGACAACTAAATAAGAGATTACCAGACAGTCAACAAAACAAGGGATTACCAGACAGAATACAAAACAAGGGATTACCAGACAGAATACAAAACAAGGGATTACCAGACAGACAACAAAACAAGGGATTACCAGACAGACAACAAAACAAGGGATGACCAGACAAGGTGTGATCAGACAAGAGATGACCAGACAGTCAACATAACAAGGGATAACCAGACAGACAACTAAATAAGAGATGACCAGACAGTCAACATAACAAGGGATAACCAGACAGACAACTAAATAAGAGATTACCAGACAGACAACAAAACAAGGGATTACCAGACAGACAACAAAACAAGGGATTACCAGACAGACAACAAAACAAGGGATTACCAGACAAGGTGTGATCAGACAAGAGATGACCAGACAGTCAACATAACAAGGTATGACCAGACAGACAACTAAACAAGGGATGACCAGAAAAGACAACAAGAGATTACCAGACAGACATCAAAACAAGGGATTACCTGACATACAAAAAAAACAAGGGATTACCAGACAGACAACAAAAATCAAAACAAGGGATGACTAGACAAGTTATGAACAGACAAGAGATGACCACATGACAAATCAAGATATTACCAGACAGTGAATTACCAGAAAGACAAAACAAGAAATTACCAGACAAGAGAAGACTAGATATGATCAGACAAGAGATGACCAGGCGCACAACAAAACACGGATCACCACACAAGGGGTGACAAAAGAACAAATTACCAGACAAGACATGTCCAGACTGACGATAAAACAATGGATAACCAGTCAAGGTATGACAAAACAAGAAATAACCAGACAAAAGATGACAAGTCAAGATACAATCAGAAAAGAGATGACCAGATGACAAAATCAGGGATGACCAGACAAGGATGTGACAAAACAAATTACAGGAAAAAATATGATCAGACAAAGAAGACCAACTAGATGACAAAACAAGGGATGACCAGACAAGCCATGATATGATTAGACAAGATATTATCAGACAAGGGATGACCGAAATGATGACAAAACAAGAGATTACCAGACAAGAGATGACAAAACAAGGGATTACCAGACAAGGTATGACAAAACAAGAAATTACTAGACAAGAGATGACAAAACAAGAAATTACTAGACAAGGGATGACAAAACAAGAAATTACCATACGGGATATGTTCAGACAAGGGATGACCAGACTGACGACAAAACAAGAAATTACCAGACAAGGTATGACAAAACAAGGGATTACCAGACAAGGAATGACAAAACAAGAAATAACAAGACAAGAGATGACAAGTCAAGATATGATAAGACAAGGCAAGACAAAACAAAGCAATTCTAGGCAAGAAGAAATGATTGACAAGACAAACAATAGAACGATTAGACAAGCGATGACAAGAAATTACATAATAATACAACATAATATCAGCAGGAGACCAGTGTCAATTCCCACATTGATCAAACAAAAAGTCGGGATATTAAGAATATTTATCAGTATATTTATTGGCATTGTAACAGTATAACGAACACTATAATGACAAAGGAAAATACGCGTAACAAAAATAATTTGTACATTTTAATTTCTATAATAAAGTTATTTGGAGTGCAATGCTATTTGCTCCTCAATGTCTTTTAAACTTTTTAACATGGTCTTCATTCCTGACTCGTCCATTTCAAATCGCACAACCTCTGATTCCTGCAAAAGAAAAAATATATATTATATATTTGTTTAATTTGTGTAGGCCCTGTTGTACCTTTTGCTCATCTAAATCCAATTAGGATAATTAATATGATGACAGGCTCACATATAAAGGCCATACAAATTATAGATGGAGCCACTTGCCTCATGGAGTTGAAAGCTCAGAGTGATACTGACTCATCCTCCCTGGTACATATTTGCTCTAGGTTATGACTTATTAGCTATCACTAGTTGTCAGATAATAAGAAGTTGAAAATGAGCAGAACACCCTTGCAGTAGCCATCTGCCACACCTAATAAAGCCTAATAAATTACCCGATTGCCAAATTACCTGATTATCGAGTTGGTCATTTCCTAGCTGCAATTCTACAATAGCTGTGGCACTGTTCAGTTGGTCAACGTGCTTGGCTCTACTCTGAACATCAATCCTCCAATTACAACTTTTCAAACAAGTGTTCCACTTTGACCGAGAAATGAGACTTTCGTGAATTCTACTTTGATGCGTCTTCCAGAACTTCTGATACACTGCGGCTTGTTCTTCAGTAATTCCACTTTCTTTTTTCTTAGTTTGTGAAGTGAGGAAGGCCTGCAGTTGATTCGGGTCCATATCTGCCGAGGCGATTGACTAAAAGTGAAACAAATTTATGTCCATATTATTTTAATAATCCTATTAATTAGTCGGCAAGGTAGGCCTTAATATATCACATCATTCATTCCAGCTTAAAAGCGCTTGTATCCAAGAAGAGTAAAATTATCACACCCACACCACAGGCACACTCCTGTATTAGTCAATTGATACTCAGTATAAATATTATTTCTAACAGACTGTACAGTCAGTCCAGGAGAGTGCCTGTGCTCACACTGGTCGACCGAGTCAAGAGTCACGGACTCCTGTTTAAATCGGCCTCTTGATCAGGCACATCGGCCTCTTGATCAGGCACAAACAATTACTCAACCACTGAAGACTCCCAATAGGACAACACATATTTAATTTTTATTTTCATAAGGATTTATTTAAAATCACTAATTAGTAAGTCACTGTTAGTGCAATGTCAAAGGATACACTGTTTCTGAGTGTTTGTCACACAATAATTTACCTTGAGCATACTTGTTGTTTTTGCAAGCAAAGTTTGGAATTCATTGTCCTGCATGTCTGGATAGAGTTCTCCTTTGAGAAACTGGTCTGTGATGCTGTCATCACCGTAATATAATCTTCTGGCAAGGCCATTTAGAAGCCCAATTAGTGCTTTTGCTGCATCCATTTTTGGGAAACGCCTCCAAGTTTTTTTTTTCCTAAAGGTGGCGCATTGGTGTGGTGTCAAAATCCATCTGGTGAATTTTTGACAAAGTAAAAATTTTATGTGAGCGTTTCTCTTCAAAAAATGACTTCTATACGATTATCTCTGGGTGGAGATGACAACCAAGAAAAGGAGAAAGATGCCAACGCCCAGCTCATGGAACTTGACAAAGGTAATAATTGGTTGCAACCTGTAATTGAGAAATTATTTGTGGTTAACACGTAAAACACCAAATATCGCCCATACCGGTTTTGTTTGCACTTTACCAGTGTTTATACATTTAAATCTGACATAAATTACTATCCAGTGTCATCAAGAACTGCACTATAACTTAAAATTAACACTTCAACAAAATTGTGTCCACTCCAAATAGTCCAAAGGCAAAGACCTCTCATCATCTGTACCGTAGGCCCAGTTCAGGCCTGCCAATTTAGAAATCCAATGGCAATGGATGTTTCTCGGTTTGTAACTTTGCTCAATAGTAATCATGCATTGCGATTGGTGGACATAGATCTAATCCAGTCCGCCTGAGCCTGACCGACAGCGTGCCCCCCTCAGAAGTCGGTCGCCCAGACTACAGTCTAGACCTAACCACAATTTTTAAGTAGGTCCACAGCTCTCGTGACATAGCTATGTGCGCTTTTAAAAGGCTTTCGAATGTACAAAGAGAGAAAAATACAATGGATTTTACAAAGCCTACGAAGGCACTGTTAATGAAGTCATGACACTTCTTGTAGGGCTATTGAATGTATTCTCTGGTTCAACCTCTGTAGTGTACATGTATATATATATTTTTTACAGGGTTGATGTCACAGAAGCATGGGGAGCAATGTGAAGCTATTATCCGATTTCCGAGGCTCTTTGAAAAATATCCTTTTCCAATTCTCATCAATTCGGCTTTCCTCAAACTGGGTGATGTATTCCGTGTTGGGTATGCTATTTATAATCCTGGCAACACTATTCATGCATCATTGTGCTCATTTTGCATTTATCAACATTTTCCATGCTCTAAATATTTCATGATTGCAACTTCTTGCACTGATTTTCTTTCGACAGGAGCAACTTCCTGAGACTCTGTATTCTGAAGGTAACTCAGCAGTCAGAAAAGCACCTTGACAAGATCCTGAACATTGAGGAATTCTTACGACGCATCTTTGCTGTCATTTACAGCAATGACCCTGTTGCTCGGGCCATCACTTTACGGTATGTCATAATAATCACTTTACAACAGGTAAAAATCAGCTTCATAATGTGAAAAAAATATTCATGTAGTTGCTGTACCGAGTGTGAAATTGACTTTATATAAATACACACCCTTTCTTTAAAAAGTCTCTAAACATCCAGCAGATATGAAAGTAAGATTGATAAATATATCTCAGCTCTAGTAATTTAGATCGAAGTCCAGAGAGTTAATTATTACTAATATGCACAATGCAAATACATGTAATGAAAATGTACTCACTGTAGGACCCTGGGAAGCTGTGCTCCTGTCATTTGTGAAAGGAAGAACGTCCACCACAGCATCATCAACGGCCTGGACTCGCACGATGCTGTTGAGATTGATGCTGCTATTTATGCCGCCACAAGGTTTGCTGAAAAATCAAGGCAAGTAGAAATAATTATGACTCGTGGGAAATTGGGCAGTAATATTACAGGAAATGAATATTAAGTATGTAATATTCTGCATGCCATAAAATAATTCTTCATCTTCGACTAACTTACATGGTTACAATAATTTTATCTGGAAGGTGATGCATGCTGTTTTGCTCTCCTGTTATCTGTCTGTGAATTAGACGCAATTAAATCAACAGAAGATGTAAACTTGTTGTTGCAGGGATTTTGCCTCAAGTATTTGCAACAAACTCGCAGAAATGATCCAAGGCCTTGCAACGCCCGCTGAGATGAAGTTGAAACTTATTCCCATCTTCCAGCACATGCACCACGATGCTTCTACTGCTACTAAGGTTTGTTCAGTGTTTTGACAAATTTGACTTTCCACAGAGATAATCCTGAAAGATGCAATCACCAAAAAAGGAATACTTGCACTACATATGCATAGATGATTTTCTAGTATTTTGTCTTCCTGAATGAGTCAAGATTTAATACTTGCAGGTCCGTAAACTGTGCACTGAGATGCTGGAGCAGTATCCTGCTGAGGGATCAGTCTGCGTTACACTTCACACTCTGTCGTTGCTTTCTGCAAAATCACTACTGGATCTTCATGAACAGGTATGTATTTCGTTTGAAAGAAAAGTCTTAATTGAAAGCCGATTTCTTTCATAATTTGCCTAATAAATCTGTCTGACAAGTTATTTAAATAAAGGGGTTGAAGCCTCATGTAGGTCAACTGTGTATTCAGGTGTTTAGGAACAAGCAACAAACCTACAACTCATTCTGTTCATTTAAAGTGCAATATGATAAATGTTAATTGTTTTGCGTTATTTTAGGTCTGCCTGCTTCTGGAATATCTGCACAGTGATCCTCGACAGAATGTCAAGAGGTTGGTTTTGTGCGACTTGAATCTTCTAGCTCAGAAAGGCTCGCATATTTGGGAACAGGACCAGGTCCAGGTGAGAAATCTGATTGGAAATTCACTGCTAATTCAGCAGAGAAACATGAAGAAGAATCAGTAACTGTGAAGTGACTGACTTGTATGTCTTTCCCCCTTTTTCAGAGCTTGGGTCTCTTCGGGCTGAACACGCCATTCCAAAATTTGAAGATTGGAGCCCTCACTGTCCTCATTGTCCTAGCCAGGTCTATTGCTGTGACCAAATTTTCACTGTTACCAGGTAGCGTATAATATTTGTTAAATAGTCAAACAAGTGCATTGCATTGTATGCTACCTAAAAGTATCTAATGTCTCAACATAACATTCTAAGCTTGATATCCGTCATACCAGTAGGCCTACAACCACACTACGATGCAGATTATTATGACTCTTTTTCCAGGTTCAGAGGTCATTCAACTTTGCAGCCAAGCTTCATATGATGGCAATGTAACCCTAGCTGGTAAAGCTACAAGCTTAATGGTGTATCTGGCAATTCATCAAGACAAAGGTAGGGGTTATGTCTTGTAAAATTATAAAAAGAAATTGTATCTACTTTTTCTCTGCACTTTAATAGGCAGAATTTTCCACCTGAAATGTTGCATGTGAGACGTAAAATACATTGCAATCATTGCCAATCAATGGCGAAACCTTTCTTTAGAAAACTTGTATGATTCATAATGTGATTTTTTTTTACCAGGTGCCGATGGTCCCAGCAAACTGAGTGAAGATGCGGCCACTGCCCTGGAAACCATGGTGATCGTCTCGTGCTCGGAGTCCTCTGCCAAAAACATGGCAGCTCTGAAGGTGAGAAAAGAGATCAGAAATAAATGATTTATCAAAAAAATCCTGAATACCAGACATTATACAATATGAATGTATATATTAGAGCCCTGCATATATTCAATATCTAAAAATACTTGGGCAGTTTTATAAGATATTGGAATAATGACAGACACAACTGTGTAATGTGATAAACTGAAAATGAATGATGCGGTAATCTTTTCAAACCTGAATATATTCCTACACTGCATTCTTTCCCGATATATCTTTGCAGATTTGCTTGCAATCAACGGTGGAGATCTGTACACAATGCCCTGCTATGACCGACCGATTTGTAGACATCATGATTTCTAACTTACCCCACGTCACTGGTATGTCTAACACAAACTTTAAGTTTACATCAACCAGATTGAGTGGTAGAATAAATGTATTTACAAGGGTCTATTGAAATAATGAACACAATTAGGAAACAAAAAGACAAATCAATAAATTTTCATCTTTTAGGAGAATGTGCTGCAAGCCTCTGTGAATGTCTGGCATCAGTAAGCAGTCGAAGAAACAATATTCTGCAAAACCTAGTCCCCGAATTGATACAAACCCTCAAAGATATCACGGAAGCTGCTGGACCGTCCTGGGAAACCTTAGCTGTAAGTGTATACTCTAATTTAGTAATGTCTTCTATCTGTGGGAGATTAGAGGGTGGTAATCAAGAGCACTTACTGCTAAATGAGTGATAATGACACTTAACTTGATTGTATAAGTGACATAATCATAACTTCAGGAATGATTTAGTATTTATAAATGAACTATTCGTTTTAGGTTTGGTTGATCACCCTCCTCTTTCAAGCCCTTGTTGACGAGGACATTGCAGATGACACGGCAGAATTCATCATCGCTTTGTTAACAAAACTGAATGCCTGGAATGTCTATAAAGTTGCTCGTCAAGCAGCGAGATATCGGCACCACAAGGTGGCAGCACAGATCTTCAGTGCAATCGTAACTGAGGTCAGTACTCTAGATTTTATAGACATTTTAAAATTTTTTTTATTATCTATCAACTAAAAATTGAACCTGCTAATTCTCAGTTCTCAAGTTCCACTTGGATTTAAATACTGGATGTAATGCCATCTGTCTATCCAGCTTTGTCCTCAAGCTTAATACACTCTTGCTACTGTGGAAGAAATTGGCACAGGTTGCAAACTAATCATTTTGAATGATATCTTCTACTTGCTTCATACTCTGTGATGTATATTTCAGGTATCCAGCGAGCACCTGTACTTCTGGCTGAGTGCTCTGCATCAGTGCAGTACGGCAGAAATCTGCCTTGCTGACACCCCTGATACTCTGTCCTCCTTCACCGGTCAGCTGAATCAGGCTCAGACACATTGCCAGAAAGCCATCTCCTCTCTCAGGGTAAGTTGCTGTTCATTGTAAATCCATGAGTTAAACTTTAGTATTGAAACATGAAGAGTATCATCAGGCTTGGACAAGTGAATGCTGGTTAAGTAGTAACTTGTTTATAATATTTTGTAATTGCATGCAGTGATACTGTATTTCTACTGCTGTTTGATAAATTTTGTGATAAGACCAGACGGAATGCTTGCTTATAATGGTTATGCATGCTCTGCAGAAACTGAATCTTGTTATTAATTTCATTGAGGTATTGAGCAGTCTAAAATACATAGCATTCACTCTTCTCTTCCAGGCTGGGACCACACCGAACTTCAAGCACGAGTTCCCCTGTGAATACATCAGATTGAGGTCAGAAATGCTTCAGGCTCACCTCAACCTCATCAAAGCTTGCTGCAGCTTCCGGACCAGCCCTCCCCCGGCCATCGCATCCTCTCTCGCCATGACAACGCATCAAGAGATCCATCGATTCGGCCATGTTGTCAATCATGTAAGTTTCAATTTCCCAGTTTTGGATTTTAAAGAGTTGGTCTTCCTGATCACTTAAATGCTATAGATGATACTTCTTCACTTCTCCAGGAATGAATGATCTGAATCAAGGAAAAAATTCTGTTTGTAGTTTCAGAAATGCGGCCGCAAATTTGAGCAAGTCTACCAGTCCTACGGCCATTTGTACCAACAATCCTTTGATGCCGATCCGTCAACTCTGATCAACATTCGACTGTATCTTTTTCCAAATAAAATATATCAATTGAGTTATCTTCAACGACAGTTACTACCCCCATTCAGCACTGTTGTATGTAAATGTACGATAATGTCAAATTTAATCCTGAAGATGCAAAGGACGTCTGTATTATCCTTAATTGACCGTCAGCTTGCAGCAGTCCTGTCAAATGATGATGTACATTCTGGAGTCACTGCTTACAAGTTTTCAAGGGTGAGTATAAAATTTGAGAATTACTGCCTCCTCCAGTGTTCCAGTTGGGCCATTTGAGCAGGGTGCTGCGCCTTTTTGGATCAATAGAAAATAAATAAAATGTTTTTTAAAGTGCCCGCATATTTTCAAGAAAATTGTATGTCCAAATCAAATCCTAGCTGGAACACCGTGCACATTGTTGTGTGTTCAACTGTTTCTATTTTTTTTCTGATTGATGTATTGAAGTCGTTGACAATTTTTATTGCCGTTTATGTAACAAACTTCAATTTTATTCCAGGTCCAAGAAAGATGCAGATAGAACCATGAAACTATTTGAGACGGTGGAAGGGAGTCTGATTGAACATCACGCTATGTTAGCAGCTCACCAAGAGGCAATGAATTTGCTGCAGCAGACGCTTGCCCAGCCTACCCCAGCTCCGTTAACACACCAGGTATAGTTTGGATGTGTTACTCTGATAAAAAATTCAAAGTTGCACCATATCACTGTCTTGAAGGTCTTCTAAACGATTTGACTTTCCCCAGTCTATTCATTTGGCTGTCTTGAATTCTTGCAACTTAATTAACTCAGTGCAGTGCCTGAAACGTTGAAATATAGATAAGCTCTTATAAAATAATATGTATCACAAAATCTTGCAATGTTTTAAAACTTAATTTGAAATCATTTCAGCACATCAGTTGCCTGGAGAAGGTGTCCATGATGGTCTGCTGCGTTCCTTTGTGCTATCCAAGGTACTTCTTCCAGAGCCAGCAGTCAACCTCAATCAAGGTCAGTTTGAAATACAATGTAGGCCATGGCCTATAGATATTCCAGTGCACAAACAATGTTCACTTGCATTCATACATGCTTTAGTCCCATTTGCACTGCAGCTGTGCTCAGAGAGTCCATGAAAGTGCCGGTTTTTAGTGGTAAAAAATAGCCTTTGACTGCAAAAAATGTCTGATGACTGTGTTTATGCTAAAGAGACAATGCAATTAGCACAGGCCTTTCTGTCAGAAAGCTGAGTTTCAAATCTGAGGTGTAAAATGGATGGCAATTAAGCATTAGAAGTAGATAAGATTTTATTTGGGCAGATAAAATTCAGGATCTGCCTGCCCGAATGTCCAGTACATCGAGGGTACTTTTTGCGGACTATACTGGTTTCACTCTCGGGATAGGGACCTGCTCCCATCTGAGATGCCGCTTTATATAGGTCGAAATGCCAATTATGTAGTTGATGGAATAATCCACTTAGATTGATATTCTCTTTTCAATAACTTTACAGCTGGCCATCTCTCCTTTGCCCAACAACGTGGCTGAACCAGTGACGGTCCATTTCGACACTGGTCTCACTCTCAAAGTGGAAGGGGTCATCACCCACGGCAGCCGCCCAGGGCTCTACAGGAAGGTCAACAAAGTCCAGATCCATGTTCGCTCCAAACAGGAGTCATTCGGCCAGATGATGCCTGATCAAAAGGTAAATTTATTGCACAATTCACAAAGTCTTGTAGTTTGTAACACTGCACAAAACAGAGATAGAACTCGGTATAATTTTGGTAGTATGTTCCAAGTCATTGCTGCTGGCTGAAACTTAGTCGGCTTCAGTGTTGGGCATTCTATAATCAACTTGCTCACCAGGGTGTATGCTGGAGTCTCTGCGTGCAGAATTTTCCGCAATATGCAAGTATGAGCTGTTTATATTAGATCAGACCAACATTCACAAATGCAAACATCACCCATGCCCAAGTCACAGTGCGTCATTTCATGCGTGTGTCAAAGCAGAAGATTGTCAATTAGGTTTTGTAGTTGCACATTTTATATGCAGCTAGGTTTCCCAATTTCAGCCTTTAAATTTGCGGAGTCAATACCAATGGAATTTTACGCATTTTCAGGTGAAAGAAAACCCCACCAATGAAATGGTGAAAACGGTGGAGGCCCACAACGACTACTTCAGCTGCCAATTGCTGCTCAGCTTCGTTGTGCCTGGAATCCACTCCGTGTTTGTGGAAGCTGCCGTTCAAGACGAGGATGGAGTGGTTTGGAAGACGGGACCCAGGTCCCAAATGACCGTCAAATGTTACGATGAAGCTGTGCACAGACAACAACAGCACCAGTACGCTGCTGCCAAGAGCAAAATGCACGCCAGATGATGCTAAGACTAAGCAGTAATATCAACTGCAACTTCCATTCAATGAATTTCCAAACCAGTGGAATAGCTTCGATGGCTTATCAATTCAGTCCAAGCAATACATGGACTGTCCTCATAAGTATGAGACATTCTCAAGAGATGGCAGCACCAGCTAGTGCGGCCAATCCCTGTAAATACCAAATTGTGTACATAAAATATGATACAGATATTTTCTGAATTGCTTTATTTGTATGTCCAATACAATATATTCATTTAGCAAAAAAATGGACTATCCCATTTATTCTGCAGCTTCTCAATGTCATTTGCTTTAAATTTTTAACTGCCAGTCTCTTTAGTATTTTGTCTACTACAGTTGCAGCTTTTTGAAATAGAAAAAAAACTTTATACAAAATTACGCAAACGCCTATCAGAACTTATTCCAATCCGCTTATCTCATAGGCAGCTGCAGACGTATTCATTGAATGTTATGATACAAACGAAGGCATGCACGGGCCTTCCATGAGAGTCCAATGGCTGGAGGAGGTAAATGTGATGAGGAGGTGGTCCCTTTGCAGGGAGCTCTATTTCATGATGATAATTAAGGCGTGGATATCGAGGTTACATGCTATGTATGGCTACACACAACACGTGAACGGGACGCGGCCCATGCAACCCATGATGAATATATAAGAATTCTGAACACACAAACTGTACATACAAAATACTAAATTCTCTTCAAATCAATAATACAAGTTGATAACTA
Source organism: Platynereis dumerilii (assembly GCA_026936325.1). Taxonomy (NCBI): domain Eukaryota; kingdom Metazoa; phylum Annelida; class Polychaeta; order Phyllodocida; family Nereididae; genus Platynereis; species Platynereis dumerilii. The sequence continues at coordinate 18,052,111 of JAPTHN010000011.1, forward strand.
GAAATCTACAACACCCACATAGTCATACAAGAATAATATCTATAATACAAGACCATTTCAGGTTTATCAATCACTTCATATATTAAAACATTTATATTCATATGAAATGTCTTAGATCTCTATACATGGCTCATTAATACCCAAATTTACAAGAGAAGGGATTTTGAATTGTTCCTTTCAAAATGTACATCCAGTGAATATAAATCAAATATTTCAGCATAAAAAGATCGGTAACATGATCATCAAACAGTAACTTCCTACTTCTCATAATTATGGATTTTACCCACTTGCATTATTGCCATCCAAACATACAAGAGACCAACAAGCTGGTCAGCAAATTAAAATCCAAAGGCAAGAAAAAAGGGTACGGACAACTTCTTGAAAGATGATGCCATACCCTCTAAAATACAAAAGGGCCAAAAAAGGTCTGATACGGATTATGTGATCAAAAGTGAATCATATGAGAATTAATACTTGACAATGAGATAAACTTTGAATCGAATGATACTTGAACCAACTTATGTCCCAAGGGAAATCCAACTTTTGCTGCCCACTCCATAGTTAACCAGTGCTAACGGGAATTCCTGGTGAAAACGTCTTTTTTAAAAGAGTCCTGATGAACGAATGGGCAAAGTAGAACAAGACTAGCTGTATATGGTGGTTGAACCATCATCGCTACGTAATAAATAAAATCTACAAAACATTCCTCGCTGGTGTCATGAGCTGCTATGTACATTAACGAGGGCAGACTATCGTTTAGTGGTGGCGACCGTCAACACCATCACCAGTAATCATCACACCACTAACAGATCTACGTTCATCTCTGCGAAGTGCCGTTTGCTTCATTGTGTGTAAAAAAACAATAAATAATCCTAGACGAGAAACGTGACACTATGGCCACGCACCGCAAAGTCAACTCATTAATTAATTAGATTATCTATCGTTCATTCTATAACAATTGGGTCTGGCTCCCCTGATGATCCGGGGGTTCGAACGTTCAGTTTCCTCCAGGGCTTGCGAGCGGCCCGACGGAAGTCCTGGGGGGTGAGTTGCTTGCGGATTTTCTTGGTGGCGTCGGTGGCGACGAAGTAGACATCGTCAGGGGCATCAATCCAGCTCATACCTCCCTTACGGCTCCTGGCCATTGGTGTCCTCCCACCCCGTCCATTCAGGTGATTGATTACCGTTTCTCTGACCTGCAAATAGCAAATTAGCAATCACGCAAAAAGAAAACATCTCGTGGAAATAGCCAAATTCACATGCCACACATCCGCCACCGATAAGCTACCCTCCACTTAGCCATATTAATAGATCTCTATCTACAACTGTTAGGCAATTTATACAAATCATCTACCCTACATGACTACCATGCACTTAAGATAGCATATCTCTAACAACATCAAATGTACTTCTACTGTACTTCATGGCTATATAAGTTACAGAAATGAAATCAAATAAACAGAAATTACAGAAAACTAGAGACGGGCTAAGTTCATGAGCTTACAATTAACAGCCTATCTCTTAATTGTATTTATAAATTTTGCCTTACAATTACGCATAGATTGAACGATTAGTTACTGACGTGGATTGTAGTCATCAAGGCAATTACCACTTGAACTAAGGGTTTGAAAAGGAACTAAACACACGCCACTATTTGATCATCCCTTATAAATAACATGCAGGTTTATTGGGAACTGAATTATAAATTCTAATGAAAACTTTCTTTACCATTTGCCCAGGCTGTCGCGCGCTGCCAGCTTGCCTTATTACACCCATAGCCGGACGCTTGACTGCCGGACCTACAATTCAGAAAGAAGTCATACAAATTTTAGATTTATTGGATTATTTGTGCTATAAGCAATGGATGTTTCATGGTTTCGGTAATGATTAATCTGTATGTATATAATTATCTTTGAAAAAGCAATTAACTTCCATATAAACTGACAAACTTCCACTTTAAGTACTAAGTTATTAGGATGCCAGGAGGTACTCCACCAAAAGCCAAAATATATGTACAAAGGGAGTTAAAATTTTGCAGCAAATAATACGAAACTAAACTGATTAGCAACGGAAAATAGATGAAGCACCAATCAATCGGGTCACAACAGAAGCGAGGGTTATTCTCTTTCTTTCGACTGCAGTTAGGAGGAGTTCAGCAAATGAACAAAGTGTCTATCTCTTTACAAAATGAAAACACGAAAAAGTAAAGGAAGATACGACACTATTTGAAATGAATCAAGAACCACACAACCAACGAGTACGACATTAATAGCTGCTCTACAGACTACCACCCGAAGCACCTTACCATCTACGCCGTTGGTCTGCTCATAGCCTCGTTTCTTCATGATCGAGGGCTGAGGGGCGGCTGGTGAGTCGCTCTTGTCTTCCTGAGGAACCCTGGGCTTTGGCACTGCAAGGAGAGGCATACAAAACATTGCAAACTTCAAAGGAATACAACAATATTATACCAATGCTATCATTGTCAATGTTCACTTCTTCAATATCAACGTAAACCAGTCATTAGCCTACTATAATTTTGATATAATTGTGATAGTTGAAAAGAGCTTTTTATTTATTGAATCCTTCTCAAACAACTTATCTCTGTAACGACTAACAAGGCCAGAAAAAGCAAAGAGAAATACAACTCGCATGAGAAGCTCATTACCAAAAGATCTAAATATAACATACATTGTACTGTGATTAAGAGTAACATGGTTCCACTGTTTGTATGATTCACTCACTTTCTGCAGGAGCAGGGAAGAATATCTTCTTGGGCTCCTTGTTGCCCAAGTCCGTGCGTCGGAGGATCGTAGGCAGATCCACGTCGATGGGTCTTCCTTTCCTGACCACCACCTCGTTCATGCCCTTTCTGTCGCGAGGCTTCAGCTCTTTCATCTTTTTCATTCCATCAGGAAGTCGTGCTTGGCCTGGGAGAATAAAATAAATCAAGGTCTTCAACTACAAATTGGCATAAATGTAATTTAACATACTAAGTCAGACCTGCAAAATACCAGGTATCACTAACAGTCCAATATTATTAACTCAAAGGAAGTTACTTTTGTATAAATAGAAATTATAATGCACTATCAAAATCAAAAGTGCCAAAACTGCCCAAAAGGAAAACTCTAAAACTGAAGAGCGACTCAACACCAGTTGTGAGAGTCACATTTTATTAGACGCTAGAATACACATGACCATTTATTAACTTGCATATCCCTGGCATAATGTTATCAAAACATCTTTTTAAATTTGAAACTCACACTCAGTCTTGATGGCAGCAATGTTGATATGGATGAAGGGCTGTCGAGCGGCCTTGCGTATACGGAGGATGTCTTTGCAGAGCTGTCGTGAGATGCGAGTGAGAGGCGTGGTTATCAGGCAGAAGGCTGCTCTCGTTTTCATCACCGGCCGAGGGCTACCCGCTTGAATTGCCAGACCATGGGCTGTGGCCAAGTGCCGAGCCAGGTGCGCTTTTAGCTTGAACTCCTGCGAGTAGAGATCAGCATTGTATTAGTGAGTGTTTGCGGCAGGTTTATTTGAAAACTAGACACCGATACAAACTATCATGACATGTTGTTATACTCCTACAAACTTCTTAATTGTCCCAGAGACGATTAAGACTTGGCTGTCTCCTAAAGGGATTAATAGAGACCTTTGTAGCATTATTTCAGTGATGATATAAATCTAATTAGAACTATATAGTATGTAGTACTGTAGGTATGTTTCTCATGCAGCAATAGTGGTCTGAACTCTAAATGATATATTTTACTCAAATCAACTGCTTTTAGCATTGAAATAAGATGACAAATAACATTTCATATAAATTTATAAATATTTGTGATTCCACACACCTTCCCACATCCACCAATTGTACACCGGTGCATTCTCAATCCCTGCATCTGACCAACTCTCTCTGAAAATTAAACCTCCATGTTAATCACAACATCAATACAACAACAATTTTACTCTTAGAAATAAATCAATTTCCATTTCATCCGAAGATGTACATGCAGCGTTGCCAGCAGTGATTATATTTTGCTTGCATTTGAATAATATTTTTGCAATTTTATGATCAGAGTATCACAGAGTATTACAACACAGTACAATGAGTATATTGATTACATGGATACACAAGCCACAAAGCCACAATCACAACAAGACATAAAGCTGCACCTCTCATCAGAAATCTCTCGTATTTCATCCTTTTACTCACATTTTGATTGGATGCATCACATTGCATACAAAAAACGCCAAAATTTGAACATTACAATTTGGTTTTTGACCAGGTCACACAATGAAAGAGGTGAAAGGTCGTTGGGGGAACATTTCACATTTTTCACGAACAGAGAAAGTTGTTCTAACCTTGTCTTTGAATAGGAGCAGGTCGATCACCATCTAAGAGGACAAGAAATGAGAATAAACATTTGAAATAAGCAACGAGGCCTCCGCCACTCATCCAACACAACACTTACACAGCTACGCCCACGGCTACCAGACTACGAGATGACTTAACACCTAGGATGAGCGACCAAAGAAGGCAACCAAAGCAGTAAAGAAAACACAACATGTAAAAGCCAACAACATTCAAAGCAAATGACAGCCAAAGCATAAATATAATTAAATAAATTGATATTGATAAAATAATATAGACATTGCCAAATAAAATAATCAAACAATTAAAAAGAATTAATATATATGAAATTTAACTGGTGAAAATGAAAAGTAAAATTAAAGTTCAGAACGGTTTACAAAAATAAACGATTTCAACACAATAATTTTTCATTAAAATTAATAAACAATATTTAGTTTGAAAAATAAACTGAAGGCACAACAAGCTAATGTCCAACATTGTGGTGAAAATTGTCAAAGGTTTCAAACTTCAAAGTATCATTGACACTCCAGCAGATTCAGAAATGAACTTTTGTCAATTGCAAATCTCAAATAATTTCGGTTCAAGATTTAGAATTTATCAAACATTTGACTCTTTCCACAACAGTGTTGGGTATTTTTGCGCAGTGGAAAAGGATAGATAAGAGCAAGAAAATAAACAGATAGAAGTTAGCACCACCACCAGCAGTTAAAGCCACTGACACCATGTATACGTTAGCCATGCAGACAGTAGAAGAAGTTAAAGTGTATTTACCATCCATACTAGAAGAGTCTTCCAGCCTACCTAACCGGGTTGGCATTTTCAAACCAGCATACTTTTTCCAGTATACCCAACAGGCCGCGCAGAGACGGCAGTTCATATGAACTGGGCCCCAGGCGTACCACTGGTTTGAGTGGCCAGCTGAAAATACACAGAGAGCCTTATAAATAAATTGCAACTTGAAAATTTTCTTGTATAACATACCGATGCAAAAACAATAGAAAAATAAGCAAATTTCACTTCTATATATAATTTAGAGCAAGTAATAAGTTGGAAGTTTAAAGTTTTTTATTTTTAGTCAATTTTATATATTAACTAAGAACAAGTTTTCAAATACTTACAGTAACAACTTTCACAAGCTCTACCCGATGAGCCATCAGCACCATTCACTTTTCCTGTAATCTGTGCAGGGTTGGGTTTGTTACTGCAAAAAGAGAAATACACAATTGAGACTACATGGATTCATAAGTACTGTTAAAGTACATGACAGTATGCCGTATGTATTTAATTACAAGAAGAACAATGAAGTACTCACTAGTTGGGAATGTAAACTTGTTTCAATTTGGTCTCTGCCTCTGCTGCTTTTATTCGTTTCTGTAAGAATAAGAATTTTAGCACATAAGTTATAGTTTTACAAGGTACCAAGAATTCAAGATATTTATAGTTGGTAAACATGCATCATAAGTTCGAAGTTTTTTTTTGTTTGTCGGAAAAATTACAGCATCACTTAACTACATGCATCTGATTTAAACTGACTTGAAAAGATACCATCCATTAATTGGTATTTCTGGCTTTAAATATGAAATCCAAATGAAAACGGTATTCCACCCACCTGTTGTACGTATCTGTCTGTCGTCTTCCACATGTAATAATATTCGACTATACTCTTGAGACTCTTCCAGGGCAGGAAGTCCTGTCTGATGTCATTGAAGTCCTTGCCGTACTTGTCCAGGGCTTCTTCAAAGAGGTTTGCTTCGGAGGCTGACCACTCCTCCATCTCATCTCGACATAGCACCGGCCCACCAGGGGGCACAAAACTTGAAATCGCTTTCGCCGTTTCATACGAGTGTTTATGTAACGTGTCCATAGCGTGAAACTGAAAATTGTCATACAAGTAAAGTGGTAAGTATTGGGAAATTTTGCACTGCAATTTTGATTAATTTTTTTTTTCAACTCTGAAAGAGAGACACAAAGCAAAAGCATTGCATTCTAGCGACCCTTTTTGCAGGTAAAATCTCTAAATTAAAATTGGGTCAACTTACTCCAAAATTGTGTCAAATTTTAAAAGTATCACCAACTCTAAATTGAACCCATGTACAGCAATTACAAGAATATGTAAGGTTTGATTTGATGACTCACCAATGTGACATCTCTGGATGCTGCGGCTGCACTCATGTGCAAACTTGGTTGGCGGACCGTACTCGTACAATCCAGTGCTCTGGCAAATGTGCCTACTGACCTGTAAACAATTTATAAGCATTACATATAACGTAGATAGAAATTTCGCAATATATAACTCAGAAACGTAGAAGGCATATGATTGCTGCTCAAATGAAGAGATAAAAGCAATGGGAGGATAGTCGATTACACATCACATTATGAAGACACAGACAGTCAGCATATGACCTTAAGTTCCATCCCAAATGCCTGACTTCAAAATTAAAATGGGAGTATATTATTAACATGAATTTACTGACCTTGCTATCACCATGAACTGGTCGATAGTTCTGTCTGAGTGACCGTGATCTGGACGCCATTGTAATTCTTCGAGATCCTTTAAATTTCTACCGTCTGTCTCTCCCTCCTTTAGCAACCGCTGTACTTCTGCCTGATATTTTGACCCTACTCTAATTTCCCCTTTATCTGCTAACAATGTCTTTTGTTGGGGATCATAGACTAGTGAGTAGAAGAATGCATCCTGCAATAAAATAGTCAAAATTAGTTAGAAGTACATCCAACGGTTTTGCTTCAAGCGTAATAAATTTCAGCCTCAATAAACCACATGGTCAAGGAGACAGGCATGCAAAGTAACAAAACACCAGGATGCGATTAATATTTATATGCATTTTATATGGTTTTATTGACTTTAAAGAGATATATATAAGTTTTTATTGACTACGAAGATATTCATGACTATAATAACGACTATAAATAATAATGACTATAAAGAGATACAAAACAAAAGTCTGTAGCATAGGATTTAACTTTCAACGTACCTCCTTGTTGTAATATGACAGCAGTGATTCAGTTTCATTGAGCAGGGTAACAGTACATTTGCCGCGGATATGTGTGGCGGGAAGAGTTTCAACTTGGCGAGACAGGAAGAGTTCTCTGTGTTTCAGCTGGTGCCGCTGTTTGTCCGACAACTCGTCTGACGATTGTTCTTCATGCTCCTCCTCTAAGGCACCTGCGGACAAAAAAATTAATTATTTCGATTTTTAGATCAATGAATGTTATAATTGTTATTCATCCAGGAATGCAGCAATGAGCTATTCCATGCATAAATACAGGCACTAAAACCTCACAGTTATTCATTCATGTCACTGAGAGTCGCCTAATATCACCACTCTAGCAGTTGAGATCAAGCAGCATTAGTCTTCCTTCAATTGATGCCATATGTGGCTCCATCTATAATTTTATCACTTAGACGTACCATCGGCTAAAGCCTCTCACTGTCATTACACTCGGGGCGAGTTGGCTTTGCTTTGCCACTCATAACCAAGATAACCGTCGGGTTGAAAGCCAAAGCAATACAGTGGAATAGTAAAGTCAACTAATAATAGAGGTCAAGACTTGGAAAAGCGTCAGAAAGCTGGGGAAGACTGTTTAATGACATTCAAGGAAATTTCTTCATTGAGTGTTTAAAGGCAGTTCATGAAACAGAATTCTAGTTGACACATAAAAATGTCAACATAAGGAACAGCTATGACCAAGGTCCAAAGATGCGCTCTGGGGCTCCTGAGACATAGGAAAGTCACACCAAGAGCCTGAGACTGGCCATTTATTCCAAGTCCTGCTTTGGCTGCTCAGATAAACAAGCTAGATGCTTAGATAGTTCAAGCTAACAGATCAAGGAGAATAATCATAAGTTGCTGACATTTTGTTACAGCCAAGAACTTTGAATCCACAACCCATGGTTGACTCAACTTGACTGCAGAACCCACTTGACTCCTTGGACTGGGCCTTTGGGGGGGGGGGGGGCACTCTCAACAATAAGTCATGTTGGCTTTAAATACAGAACAACATTACTCGAATAGTGTTTGGTCAGACAGTCCCTTGAGACAACAGATCATCACCATTGGCAACAGATATAGCTAAGCTGCTTTTAGTTTCCGGCACTGCCACAAGGTGGGCCACTGTCAAGAAAAGAATTACTTGGAGTGACCTCCCCCGTCTTATCAACACCTGCCCCCCTTGACTCGGCGCACCCTCCCTAACCAAATCCCCCCCCTTAAAATCCTCCCCCTCATGTCCTCCCTTCCTCCATGCCAGCGAGCCAGCCAGACATGGATCTGGCCCATCTCCCAGCACTCGATATATGCAGCATTTTACAATGGCTGCCAACTACCTATCACCACATACATGTGAATTGTCATGCTGCTCATTAAATGGCCGCTTGATCAAACACCTTTGGTGGTGGTATAAGCTGGAGTAACATGGAGTGCCCCCCTGGGCCCCCTCCCTTCTTATATTCTAACCAATATATATTTGAGGGTAAAGGTCAACTTAGACATACATATACACTATACCATATTTGTCGGACAATGGGAAGGGCCCACCATCCAGTTAAATTTTGAACAATGGTATTAGGAAATTAACCATTTTAGTCTTATCAGAGCATGTATACCAGGGCAGCATCCTGCTACCTCCAGCTGGGGCTTTTCATGGCGGCTATGCTGCTATGCGGAGAAAGAAAGTAGTTCGGTGGACAGTCTAGTGACAATGAAAGATGGAAATAGGGAAAGGGAGGGGGGGGGGTTACCAACCGGGAGCTAGCTAGGTGTAGGGGGGGGGGAGCCAATAAAAACAACATGGCGGCTCCACAGCAGCTCCTGAGCTCAACACCCAACTCTGAGCATAAAGCCAACCAAGCGAATCTGACAAATATCAACTACTGTTGCTTTGTGTTTACTATAAGGGTCCTAACCTATGAGCATTGCTGAATAAACATCATAGCAACACAAAATCTGACAAAAATAGCAACAGAGTATGAGACATACACACTCACAGAGCAAGTCAAAATGAGTTTATCTTGACCCAATGATCTCAGTCAGACTACCCTCCATTTTAATATGAAACCATTTACATCCATTGGTCCCATTCTGAGTTTATTTGGCCCTTGCTCGACAAAAAATAAACTCACTTGGAAGCCTGTCATTTTAATGAACATGTGCCACGCATGAGTGACTGTCACAAGGGCCCGTTTCAAAAACCACCTCTTTTTGCACTGAATTCCTGTTCTCAAAATATGTATTCCTCAAGTACATACCCTATACACAGACTGAGAGAGCAATGTATATCACCCAGTCTCATAGGGATACTAAACTAACTCTAGCATTATGGATGTCACATGAAAGTGTTATTAGCTTAATACAGACCAAACCACGTAATCAATTCACTATCTACAGCTTACATTATTGTAATTGATGACCATTATGCAATTAATGATTATTAAGCAAATAGTTAGCACAGCATGTTTTCAAATCCACCTTTCGTGTACAGCGCATACAGTATTCAGTGGAAGAATGTGGTTCATCAATATTTCACAAATACCATAGCAAGGACCTTGGTAGATCAATAAACGACTAGAGTGAAAAATAAAATAAAACATAGTTTCTTCATCTCATAGGCCAGCACACTGAGCACAGTGCCACTCCTTGGCACAATTATTACAGAGAAGTAATACATGTTTCTAAAGATAGCTGCAGCCAACAATGTCTGCTGTGAGGGGACCCAGCCTGCGTCATGCATCTCACAGCTCTTCACAGCTCTCCTGTGAGGTAACGGAGTACATTCTGTAGAATTCAATACCCAACATGTCTTGTTCCTTGCCCACCTAACATTTTACTCAACTTCAGCATGAGCATGACACAAGGAATGACACAAGGAATCCATTTACAGTCTTGCTGGAGAACTTGTCTCACCTATGTCGTTGTTTCGGAGCTACCTCAGTTTTTGTTCAAAACCCAATCTGTGACGCATCTTTCATCCCAGCAGATTGGCAAAAAACATTTCACAAATCATAAATTGTAATGCGTTATTACAGCAATTAATATACGAGGTAATGACATATAACTATGCCAGGTAAGAGCATGTACAATTGTCATGTCAATGCTGAGAATTCTTTAAACAGACAAGGAAAGATGAGTGACTACCTCAATGCACCTCGGAAGTTACATGCACTTTGATTTCCTGGATGAGTCATATCCTGGGGAAAGTGTCATATTATATCCTACGCTTGTGATGGATAAATATGGTAAGTGCAGCCCTCTAAGCTCAGTTCTGGGTGCTCATGACTTAAAAGGATTGATTGATGAGAAGGGGGAGAGAGCAGGAGTCTGCCAGGAGACCTCAACATATCATACATTTACTTCATGTGAGGGATCGTCTACTTGGCCAGTGCAGACACTGATACAAGGGGTCGCCAATTTAACGAGTCCTCTGAATGACATCCAGCTTGGAGTTTGCTCATGAAGTTCCACTGGAAATATTTTGGGTTCACCGTCCAGGGTTTGAACCCAATGCCGGCAAAGACCTTCAGTTGAGCATAAAGGAAAATTAGATCTGAGAGTTTGGTTTATAAGTTATTTATTTATATTGCCCTGAAGGGATTTTAAGATGATTTCAAAATGCCACAAGAACAGAGACCTCAAAACAGCAGCTCAGAGTCAATTTGGCATCACAACACCATGACATGATCAGGTGGATACTGGAGACTGCTGAACCAGCTAGTCCATAAATGGCTATTAAATGCTACTTCCAAGGTTCAACACAACTTTCCTTTCTTTTTTGCGTCTTCTCGCACATTGGTCCACACACATTTCCTTATTTTGCAAACAAACACGATGCTATTTAAATATCAATTTATGTTCAGCATTCACGTGCAGCATTTGGTGGCCTGTAGCAGGAGGCAGCTGGGCTGAGCCGGCAGGTCACAACAAAAGATGACAGGTGGTAAGTCCCACATCTCTGGGCATACTTGAAATTATGATGAGGCAAACTCAGCCCTGCTCCAACTCAGTGATAATCTAACAAATTATGACTCATAACTCCTACTCCTAATCTCTAATTCAGTACTTCTATAATATAACATCATTGTCATCACATGCACTGCCACGCATCCTGCAGCATTTCAGTTCAGACCATTTCTGGCATCAACTCGAGTTGCTCAACCGAGGAGTTCTCTCTTTCACTTTAGACTGCTTGCCATACAACCAGGGCATCCCGAACATGCATAGATAGGTTAAACTTTGTTAGTGCAGCCCTCTGAGGCTAGTTCAAGTATCTCACCAGGGTTGATCAATGAAGTAGTGAAGTGAAAAGGAGTCCTCAAGATGTCACTAATTTACCGACACGAGGGATCTGAGACCAATAAATTTCCTTTCCCAGTCATCTTGCAGCACCATTAAGAAATGATATTCACCTGCAACAAGGTCCAGGTGGCAGCTACCTTCAATGAGGCAATAGATAGTGAATATGCCATGTATTCCAAAAACGTTGACCATGCTGCATAGGTGCATATATTGAACCCATGACCACTGCCAGACCATGTAGTGGAGCCAATCAAGCCCACTGATACTCTTGGAAGTATACTGATCACTTGAACAGAGACTTCAGACAGTCAGACTAGCAGAATATTCATGGACATTTATACGTAGACTCATTGATAAAGACCGAAGTTCACTATATAGAAATTGTAATAATTCGCTACAATGCATATTGACAAAAGAGCACAAATGTGACATGTATGGATGTAGAATAATCCAATCCCAGATTGAATTGATCACAGGTTGATCTCACTGTTAAACCAGTTTCAGAACCTTTTACAGCAAAAATCATTGAACACGTATTCACAGACAATTCAGCCACATCACAGCATGTCCTAACCAGCAACCAAGGCTATAGGAATTTATGAAGAGACTACCAACTGAGCCGAGGCAAAGCCAAGGTCTAAGATGGCTACCATTGCGGCCACATGAGTGAAAACTCAAGCTTAACCAATATATGACTGAAGCAATGACAATACTATACACATAACAATGTAGTGGATTGTGTCGGTTTTACTATGAAGTACTGAGCACCCCGAATAATCAGTGAATATATTGCCCTTGAATTGGTTACAGGAGAAGCAGGATGTCAAAAATCAAGCATTGTTCATTTCATCTGCAGGGAGCCCCAGCCCAGCCAGCCCGCTGCATCATGCAGCCCTGCATGTTATTTCTATGACCCATTTACTTCATGCTGCTGATCAGTCAATGGCACAGTGATCAGGTCTTGGTATACATGTCTCAATGTACCCCCTGATCACTGGGGTTAAGGCATACACCAGAACAACCCCTATGGGGAGGAATGAGCCCCCACAAGGACAATGACCGCGCAGCCCCCTCGCTAGCTCCGCCCGAGCATTGTCTTGTTGAAATGCAAAGGTGCTCAATGCCTCCATACCAGCAGCCAACAGCCACTGCAGGGCTCTCCAAACAACTCAAATCCTGTCGCCCATGACCAGCCTATTATAAGATAGTGCCCCCCTCAGCTAAAATCTATCAGTCGTCATCGCGTAAATACTATAAATGTGGAAATGTAAGAACTACTTTTTAGCTTCTACATCCGTGTTTAATGTGTTAGCCATTTAATCAAGAGGATTCTCTTTGTGATGCTAACTAAATCATCATTATCACACATATCAGAAATATAGCCAACAAAGAATGGGTTCCAGCACTACCCGTATAGTGACCCCCGTGGCAAAAAATGTTAATTTTGTTCATTAGAATTTCACAACGTACCATTCTACATGTAAAAGCACCCCTTGTTCAACCAGCCCAACCTGCCAGCTCCTTTCCAGTTCCAACCAGTTAGACCAAAGGCAGAATGCTTTGGTTGGACACAATAAGTGATGTACAGTTTCGTTCCTGATAGAAGTCCATGGACCTTTGATAGTAAACATGACTAATTGCAGACCAACATGAGCTTCTCAGATTGCCCAAACTATCAGATAGCCAGAACTCCCAGAAATCCAACCAGTTCCTCAGCCAGAGCAGAGTGAGTGAGTTTGTGTTTTACGTCCAAACTCTTGCCAGAATTCAAGAATTCGGCTCCAAAAAAGGATTTTTTTGTAGTATCTGTCAGGGCTCTTCAAGGACCTCACAAGCTCACAGCCCCTGACCTTGGCCAAATGCTTTATATCTATGCTTTATATCGCCATGCACTGAGAGCTCCGGCTCCACAACAACCTTTCTCTATTCGGACCTTGCGTTGAAGTCATGAAGACCTGAGTGAAATCCCCAGCAACATAGGTCTACTCGAGAGCAAAATCAGTCATGATCTCAAAAGAGGGCATGCATAGATTTGCCAGAGTCTCTGATACAGTGTATCAGACCAGAATGAGGGAACAGAAATGTACCTTGGAACTCGGAAGTTTAAGTTGACACAAAAAAGTCCTTTACACCTTCCGAACTCCACAGGTAAATCCTGACAAAATCGGCAGAATCAAAGATGAGACTCTTGACTCCCACCAATGGCAGTTCTATAAGAAACCCTCAGAGTGATGTTGCAGTGTTAGATAAGACTGAGCAGGGCAGTTGCAGTTAGTCTGCAGGGATACCCCCCCCCTCTACCCTTGTACAGTCAAGCAGCTTGCATTTCATTGTAAACCTGTCCCCCTTTTCTTCAAACCACTTGGACTAATCCTGAAATGACATATAGTGCATGACCTCCTCCCCCACCCAGCGCTCGTGGGCAGATCCAGTTTAGAGCTCATTAACATAATGGCTTCCAATCAAAAGCAGCAGCTATGATGATTGGAATGGGAGAGGGACCTTCTCAAAATAGGCAGAAGCGCGCAGCTCCCCTCCTGCAGCCAGCCTTGCGTCCCCCTGCCTTGCGCCCCCCTGCCTGGCTCAGTGCTGGCTCTGTGGCTCACGGTAGTGTGGAACCAGCCAGGCCAAGCAGCACCTTGAGTGAGTGAGCTAGCGGCCATGTTGGCGACAGCAGCCAGGGGCAGGGGACTGGGGGAGGGTAGCAGAAGCAAAGGGCAATGGGACCTTCACCACAGCTTTACATGCAAAGGGGTACATGATGAGGGGTGACAAGGTCCACCCCATCCCCTCCTGACCCTCTTCAACCCTCTAGCTACGCTGGTTACGACCAGACAATGCCAGTGCACCGCAGATTGACAAGTCAGGTCAAAATCGATAAGTGTAAAAAATCGCCGCCATACAGTAACATGGAGCAGGGGAGGCATTAGCAGTGGTCCCTTTGGCCTAACTCAATACCTTGGGTAGGTTGGGTTCTTCAACATTAGATTCAGATTCAGATTCAGATTCAGATAATTTTATTTGTCTCATACAAAATAAGCACATTGGAGACCCCTCTAAGGCTCCCAAGAGCCGCTACCAAGGGGCCACCAGTCAAAATATCTCAAATTTCATATAAACAAGACCGTTATATGAGTTTTAATATATATAAAGATTAATAGACAGGAACTAGAAGAGAATAAGTGCAACGTATTCGCATACTGACTGGAGTTTTCACACAGTGACCGGAGAGGGTGATGCAGACGTAGGAGGTTACTTTCTTCAAGAAGATGACGTTTAAAACAATTACAATTCTGAAGTAGATAGATTATATATGATTTTGAGAACAAATATAACAATTATCATTATTACAATATGTTTCGTAGTTTTTTATCAGACTATTTTTTACATACAATTTGAATCCAATGAAACTGTGAGTGAAAATCTTTTGCCTAATAAGTTCTGTCATGTCATTATATCTTAATGGCAATCTATATTTTATACTCTGTTTTGCAAATTCATGCTTTACTCGAGGTAAAGGTAAGGAGTGAATATCATATGATCTGGTTACATACCTGGGTCCAGGTCTCTCGTTCAGGACAACACAGTCCAGCAATGATTCCGGAAGTGTGGCATTAAAGAATTTGTAACATAGCTTATAGTCATGTAGTGTGCATATGTCTCTAAATTTAAGTATTCCCAAATTCTTAAAAATTACGCTAGTGTGGGCATTATATCTGCTCTTGCTCAGTACGCGTACTGCCTTTTTCTGTAAATTTTCTACCTGCCGATGTTTAACACCCCACAGAAAAACGCCATAGTTAAGATGTGACAGAATCAAGGAGTTATATATGTTAAGCAGGGGTTGTAGAGGAAGAATGTTTTTAAGTCTATTTAAGATACCTATTGTTTTTGATATCTTCTTAGTTACGTGATCTGAGTGACCTCTCCAGCTAAGATTTTCATCCAAAATTATTCCCAAGTAGTTGAATGTTTTAACGAATTCGATTTCCTGTCCATTTATTTGGATTTTTGGGGTATCAATTTTTCGCTGGTTAGTGCGGAATAGCATTGCTTTCGTTTTTTTACAATTTAATGACAATTTGTTAATCTCTAGCCAGCTACTAACCTTCTTCAATTCATTGTTGATGAGTTTATTTGTATTTTCATTAGGATTGATTAGTTTTATCGCTTTCATTGTTGTTATTAACGTAGAGTCATCTGCATAAGTTATTGGATAAAATATATCAGAAGCATTGGCCATGTCATTGACGTATATAATAAATAGAAGAGGGCCTAAGATAGACCCTTGAGGTACACCAGTAGTTATGGGCAATAAATTTGATTTATTTCCATTGAATTCCACATATTGATACCTATTTGAGAGATAGCTTTTTAACAGACATAACGCTGTATCTTTAATTCCATAGAATTTCAACTTTTCTAGAAGTATTGTATGGTCCAGTGTATCAAAAGAGACCAAAGATTCAGAGGACCTTAGGAGAACACCTTTGGCTCTTCTCTGTTTGCAAGGTCCTTTTCAGACCGAGGTCCTTTTAAAGAAGAGTGCTACAGCCATGCACTGTGAAGATGCACATGCTGATAAATAAGGTTGATTAGATGGGGGAGGCAGAGAATGTGGACAAGAGCGGCTTCTTCATCTGCATCTGCTGCCTTCCGCCCCACTTGCCGTCTCCTCCTCATCAACATCACATTTGCAGCAATGAATTCCACCACTAAAATGCCTGCCATTGCCTCCCTGGTGCTGATCCCTGAGTGGTGATCATGCCAGTTCAGCTCCAGCAATGGCAGACCATTAGGATGACACCATCCTGCCAATCCATGGGCAATCCATGAATCCATGCAAAGGTCTTTAGCTATTGCAACATTCAATTTGAGAGTCCACAAAATGCGTACCCGCTAAAAAATCTAAATAGATTTCGATTTTTCCAACATACAAGGTTTGTTTCCATAGAAATCAGCAATCTTAGTCCATCTCTGAGTTCTTGATATTGTAAAAATATAACAAAGCAGCCTGTGGTCATCAGGCCGCACCTAATTCACATAACAGTTCTCAGTTCAGCAAAGCCAATCTATCGGACAGATCACGAAGAACTGAAGATCGGCCTAAACTAAAGCCCTCTACTCCAAAACAAGTCAATCAATTTTTAACAAGTATCCCAAAAACTTTGATAAACTGTCGCACAGGTCCTGAAAACCAACAGCCTTCCAGAAGACTGTTTTTGGACTAATGATTATCAACAGTCAATAAATTTGAGATCAACACTACTGAAAAAGAATCAAATACAGCACATCAACGTCAAACAACAACAAAAACATTCGATTCATCCTTTGGCAATTATATGTGGTTCAATGTAATTCAGGACTGCTCACAATATGAAGGACACCCAGGGCCTTTTATTCTGATCCGACACGTCCATTTTTTTGGGGATGTTTTTGTAACAAGACTTCTCTCAATATGATGACAAATTAATTCCAAGAAGACAAATGTATTTCAAACAGTCATCATCACATTTTCCACATTTAAATGCCATAGGATGTACAACTTACATAAAAGAACACTGCTATAGTAGAAAATTTGAAATACGCATATTTCCAATTAATACTTTCAACACATTTAAACACTCCTAACTCCTCTAAGAACTAGAAGTGCCTGTTCCCAGGTTTTGTGTTCCAGTAAACCTCGTGAAATTAACTCTTGAAATCAATAGTGCTTTCCATTAATGCATTACTATCCCTAATGTGTATTGCAGTTTTACAGTACACAAAATTTAACCATATCACTCAACCAGTCCATGACATTCTGGAGTTACTCCACTTGACCTCAAAGGTCACGTAACCTGGTGACATTCATGAGGCAAATTATCTAAGTCTTCAGATTGTAAGAAACTTAATTCTAAACAAAACAAACACATAATTCCAAAACACAAGCAAACATAACAGAAAACTATGTGGATTCACTTGCACCATCCTAAGTGCAATACACACCATGGCAGCCCAACAAAACCCAGCCAAATGCTCCTTTACATTCTTTTGTTGCTTTTTGACATGAAAAATGGACAATTCAGCACCCACGTGGCTATTGCATTGCAAGAGCTGAGGGCCCAAACCAAATTTCCTGCCAAAAACTCAGAGCATCCAATCAAAGTGTGTTTTGCTGGGACTACTTTCATGAATATGGACATAGTGTGCAAGCTCCTCCTTCCACAGCCCTCCTAATAAGTTAAAAGTTCACCAAGAGTTGGTGGAAAATGAAGGAAAGGTCAGGCTAGCAGTTGAGGTGTCTCAGACTATGTGTGCAATACATGGTGTGAGCATCACTGCAGCTGCTGCCTGCCTGCCTTCCAGGGGGGTCACTCACTTTGATGTTTGTCTGCCAGTTGGATGAGGGACCCGGAGATGTCCCGCCTCCTGTAAAAGCACATGACTTTGGCTTCCACATTTCCACTGGGAGTCTGCAAAATAAATAGCAAAAGTCAACCACAAGGTATTGAGATGTTATCTTCTCAGTAATGTTATTGCAAGAAGACCCTGCACCACTCACTTGATTGACAAGTACTGGAATCCTGAATGCCTAATTAATCCACAACTACCGGCGTTTTGGCCCACAACCGGTCAATGGGGGACCAAAAACAAGTAAGCAAATTGAGAAAGAGAATTTCAACTGACCTTGTTTAATTCCTCAATGCGCCTGATCTGGTATGGGGTGGAGGAGGAGGTCTCGAAAAAGACGTAATCTGCAAAGAATAACAAAAAGGTCTTTGTGTGATATCCCCTAATAAAACGCACTGACAAAAAGTAGTTCCAGGGGAACCCAAACACATCATTATTTGCACAGTCCCCTGATATTAGACATGCAACTTTAGAGATACTGACCCAAATAGATAAATTAGCCCAAAAAATCGATATGTTTCACAAGAGGATTTTGAGTTATCAGCCTCCAATGGCGGCGTAATAATTAGGACCGCATCACAACCCTTCGGGGACCATCTCAACATTTACACAATTACTAAAATTCGATTTTTAGAAAATCTACTTGTGAAACCTTACTTAATTTTCAGATATGTTTTAAATGTTCGGCCAAGGAACATTCTGACCAAGTCTGGTGACCGTTGGTCCAGCGGTTGCCTATCAAATCAATCTCAAACATTGTGACATATCACGCCGCCATGCTTCAAGCTGAAAGCTTCCATGCTTTTCATTGAACTTCAAAACACTTACCTCCAACTCGGTACATATTCGCCGCCATCCTGCCGTTATTCCCGTGCAACGTCTGCCCAAAGTGTTTAAAAAGTCTTTACAACTTTGTTGGGGCCCGTGGAGCAGTCATGGAGGGCGATCGAGTGCATAAAAGGAGGATCACTCGGCAATCGCCATTCCTGCGGCCTTCTGTCTTCCTCCTCTTTTCACATGTGACGTCACGCGTCCTTCGCTGGGGCTCCTCGGTTTTTGGTCAGGAATCAAAATGCTGGCCAAGGTGATGGTGCCCCTGGTCAGGGGGTCCAATATGTCAAACTCAACCATTTAACACCATCTAATAAATGAAGCAATTCAAGAAGGAAAAAAAAATCTCATTTGATTTATCCAGGAAATTTTTTATTAGAAAGTATCAATAGCCTATATTTTTAAAATTAAACTTTTAAAATTATGAAAATTATTTTATTTTACTAATTTCTAAACTTTGATCTTTTTATCGTTAGTTTAAGAGCTGCCATCAGAATGGCCTATAGATTTAAATTTAATTAGGTCAGGGGCGACCATTTAATTTTCAGGGGGGGGCTCGGAGTTTTCTTCAGCAGGAAATTATTTAGCTATTTCCCGGTAACGGTGACAGTATTTATTTACCAAGTGCACAAAGTCCCCAAAAATTCATTCCTAAATCAAGCATCGCCTTATTAAGAAATACCTGACTGAAATTTAAAATCTCAAGACTGTCCGAAGAGAATTTATTAATTTCACAAAAACTTAACAAGAAATTATTTATTTAAAAAAACTCCTAGCCCCCCTTGATATTAAATGGTCCCCCCCCCCCAAGTAATTTATAAGCTCAACTTTACTTTTACAGCTGGGGGGGGGGAGTCACTTTTTCGGGGAGGATCGAGAGGGGAGTGGAATTGCATGGGCTATTTCAAGAAAGAAACATTTTTTTATGATTTCACAAGAATCACAAGTCAATGTTAAAAAATTTAATTACACCCATGGACCGACGCTGGGGGGGGGGAGATGTGTTGTTGAACTAATGTGGGGATGCATCCTCTCCTCGCCTGATGAAATTAAAAAATTGGACATACTTAATCGACGCTTTGCCGCATTTTGTTGCGATAGATGCGAACAGCAACACAATATGGGTCAAGCCACAAAGGTGCTGCTCCAAAGCTGAAAACAGCTGACAAAAATTAATCTTGTAATTTTGATACGAAATTGTGAAATATATGCTCTGCAAACATGTACCCATACTAAAAATATGATAACAAAGGCTTAAACCTTCCACTTTTTTAGGAATAGCCATGCAAATGGGAAATTGAAAAAACGTAACATTTTCACATATTTACATATTTAACTTTCCAGGTGCCTTTTATCTCCAAAATTAAATGCTTAGAATAAAATATAACACCACTGGGTCACCTTATAAGTGTTTTGAAGGCTCCCCATACACACATATTTAATATTCTAATGATTCAAAATTTTAAAAACGTAACAGGACAATTAGCGTTTTGAGCACTGTAGCTGTAGAAATAATGATGAGATGTTAACTCTTCAGTTACTTATTACACATAGAACGTACATAGGTATTTTCTATGCAATTTTTGTAGGTACAACTACCTTTTTATAGCCACTACAAAGAATTCAAAATTCAAACCAAACATACAGTAACAGGACAGTAACAGGACAGTAATTAACTGTGCAGTAACAGGACAGTAACAGGACAGCAACAGGACAGTAACAGGACACATTCGGATGTCTTTAAAACCCGGGAGGTTGAAGAATTTTAATAATTCAGCCATGCAATGGTTCAAAATATGTACCATGTGCCTCATGCAATCTATATCTGAGTTATGTTGCTTATATTTCTTGTTATTTTTGACCAATTGAATGAAAATAACAAACAGTAACAGGACATCTGTGTAACAGGACAAGTAACAGGACATATATGGGTAACAGGACATGTAACAGGAGAGGCATGTATTAGTGGTTGCCTGTGAGCAGTTAACCATAGTGGAAATGTGTATCTGTGTTTCTAGTATCTGTATGAAG
Organism: Platynereis dumerilii; assembly: GCA_026936325.1. Classification (NCBI taxonomy): domain Eukaryota; kingdom Metazoa; phylum Annelida; class Polychaeta; order Phyllodocida; family Nereididae; genus Platynereis; species Platynereis dumerilii. The sequence continues at coordinate 18,073,048 of JAPTHN010000011.1, forward strand.
CACTACAGTCAAGTACCCCTAATTGGTTGTAGTTTGACAGGACAAAAATTACTGTTGTCCTGTTACTGTCCTGTTACTGTGTTTTAATACAAAATACTCCATCAAATATTGCCAACCTTTTCAAGAGTTACTTTACAATCGAGCTGCAATCTAACAAATCTGTTAGGTACAATTTAGTTCAAAGTTTCTTAAGTCATAGGGCAACTGCAACACCCATCAAAGTTGTTAAAATGCTTTGTGACTGTTAAAAACATAACAGGACATGTCCTTGTTACCTTAAACAAACAGGACAAAAAGTGGCTGTCCTGTTACATTTTTAGCTTTTCGGGGGCGTAACATGAGAGTAACAAGGACAAAAAAGGACAAATGCCCCTTTTTCTTCATGCCCTGGCCTTAATTGTTGTTCCCCATACTTACAAATTGGCATATTTCTTATTCCATCATTTTTCTGCACTCTTGTGAAATAAAAACTATCATAACAGTCTTTCAAAATATAAAAGGACAGGGGGTAGAATATTGGCCGTGTAACTGGGACACATAAGGACATTATGCAAAATCTGTTTTTTTCCTATTTCTGCTTCAAAATATCCTCAAAACTGGATTGTATCCTGTAAGCATCAATTAGGCCGAAATATGTACACTGTTTTGAGTTAAATATTACTGTAAAATAAAAAGTTATCACAATTTAATGGCGAGTAACGAAAAACAGTAAAAAATGTTACTCTGGAAGATTTACTTATATCTTATCAAATAAGAGGTTCCGAGGAGTTCACTGTGCATGAAATAAAAGTTCAAGACATGGGTTATCATTTTAAACTTTAAAAATGGACAAAGAAAGAATTTCCTTCAGCTAGTAAAGTCCTCTTTAGGCCATATCATGCCACAAACGCCAAAAAACGTCATTTTTGGCCTGTTTTCAGGACTAAAAAGTGGTACAGCTTCTTTATTTTGTGTGGTATTCACCTCAAATTTTCACACAATTTATTCTAATATGTATAGTTCAGTATGGCATTCATTGAGATTGCCTCAATTAAATTCCCTTCTAGCCAGCCACCTCTGAACTTAGAGGACATGTTTTACAGCTCAGAAGCAGCACCTTTATGGCTTGACCCATATAAATCTGACAGACCCCCTCACCATATGTCAGCCCCGTGATCAAATAATGACAAATTTATTTAAGTAATTTTTTTTTAAATTGTTAACTGACCAGGCTATTTAGCCATTAGGAAGACCACTTAATGCCCATGGGGGGGGGGCTTGGAGTTTTTTTTAAATAGATAATTTCTTGCTTGGATTGGGATGAATTAATTCTTTTTGGGCATTCTTGAAAAAAATATACTGCTGCCGTCACCGTGAAATAAATAATTTCCCGCATATTTTCATGGGAATTTTACATAAAGCTCCTTTTTCTTCTTCTTTTCATTACGCCAAACCCAAGCAACCATGCATTCATATTTGAAAAAACAACAAAACAAATCAAAAGTTACTCTTCAGGAACACTCTACCTAACACCATGCATCTTTGCTAACAAGAAGTCTTCAGCAAATTTTGTGGCTGATTTGTTAACACTGTATGATTTATTATTATCATTTTATTCGTACTTTTGTGTACCAGAAATGAAATTATATTATTTAAAAAGTAAAGTTAATTAATGCAGATAAAATTAAATTTTGAAGCAATCTCAGGAGTTTGCATACTTGAAATAAAAATAATTAGGTCCGACACCGGTGCATCCGTGAAATAAAATACTTTTCCCTCAATGAGAACTCCAAAGTCACCAATATCCAATAGTTGCCTGTGTCTTGTCTAGATATTGGGCCTCATATTCATCCTTGGAGCATAAAAGGTCAGAAAGAGGCATCTATAGGCTACAGGTCATTGGCTTTCATTTTCATTAAGATATATACCTAGACATGATTCAGGTCAAAACTTAACCTCTGGAGGTCAGGGGGAGGATTTTTATTTCCTGTAGTCCACCGCCCAATGCGAATGCAACAGTTTTCTATGTCCGCCTCAATGACCTCACCAGCTCTAGCTGTTAAGCTCGTATCAGTCAGCCTATGACCTTTTCCCGCCACTGACGAGGACCTTTTCCAACCTCATGCAGTTTGGACCTTTTCTTCACAAAAAGACTTGTGTCGCCCTCTCACGGGTGTTCCGGAAGCTGCGAAAAAGTGGTGGTGAAGACGGTCTGGTGGGTGCCGGCTGCAGATCATCTCTATTTGGGTATTTTTCTCTTTTGAATAGGTTCTAGTGATTGATTATTATGATAAGGAAGGCTTATAGGTGAAGTTGATCGTTTGGAATAAGACCTACGCGTCACTACTGGTCAGCCAGACTTAAAAAAGCATGGTCGAATTGGCGATAATAAGGGCAGTGTGGTGACTGAAACATGACTGTGCTCCTGTAACTGGTAGCCTAGCTATGCTGCTTTGCAGCGAAGAAGTCAGTGGACCAGCACCGGTCACCTTGTCTATAGTCATTCCAGGGAGAAAAGGGGCACTCGATAGGCAAAAGTGGGGGGCACGTGCCCTCGATCAGTGCGACAGAGCCCCCTCGCCCTGTAGCACTGGTCCTACAGTCTGTGTAAACTGGAGGAGGTGGTCCAACTTACCTCACCCTGCAGCCTGAAATTTCAATATTCTCAGTTAGCCTAACATCCAACTGAGCCTGAGGAGTATCTTAAATTGACTGGCTCTACAATGCCTATGGGCATGCTGTAGCATTGCTGTTACCAGGTACTGGCTATAATATCTGGTCATATAGGGGTATTGGGGTGGGGCCTCCTTCAAGATTTAGGTGTACTCCAAGGAGTTGTGCATGTCTGGCTGTGACCCACTTAAAGAGTGCCCTGGGAGGGATGGAGCAGCTGATACTCCAATCTTTCGCAGCATTCTCTGGAGTTCAGAGTTGCCCTGACTTTGAAGTGTCTTGAAAGTGGCAAGATGGCGACCGGTTTTCAATGTAATCTGTTCTAGAGTGCTAACAGATATATTCAAATTCTATTTCAGTGGGATGAATTTAACGTGACAAAAGAAAAATGACGACAATCCGGCCATTCACTTGCAATGACATGTTCAGGTTCAACAATGTCAACCTGGATCCCCTGACTGAGACGTACGGCCTGCCCTTCTACATGCAATATTTGGCTCACTGGCCAGAGTATTTTCAGGTAATTGAATTCTGACATCTAATTTTGTAAATTGAGGTTTAACATGCTACATGCACATTCTGACCCTGGGTATTCCTTTTCATTAATTAAGTCATTGGCTTTAGCCAAATTGATCTTCAGGCTCATTTGCTTTAGCGTGCATTTAAGTATCCAGTATCTACATCTTTTCATTATTCTTTACTGCATATAATTCATGCACATTATGTTTCATAAATTTTAATTTTGGGATGTAAATCCTCTTGTTGTTGAGTTACTTTGACTTCATCCTTTGTACTGTGTCTATAATAAAGTTGAAAATTAATGATTAGATAGTCTCGCTATGAGGATATTACACATTGGCTATACTTTCCGTGCAAGTTGCTTCCTGTAAGGATGAGTTGTATCTTTTTCCAGGTTGCGGAGGCCCCAGATGGCTCCATTATGGGTTACATCATGGGCAAAGCTGAAGGGTCGGGCGAAAATTGGCACGGTCATGTGACCGCTCTTACTGTTGCCCCTCAGTATCGCCGTCTAGGTCTTGCTGCTAAACTCATGAGCATCCTGGAGGATATCTCAGAAAAGAAGGGCTGTTATTTTGTGGATTTATTTGTGCGGGTGTCTAATAAGGTTGCCATTGACATGTATAAGAATCTAGGCTATAGTGTTTATCGAACTGTGTTAGAATATTATTCGGGAGAAGTGGACGAAGATGCCTATGACATGCGGAAAGCTCTCTCCAAAGATGTGGACAAGAAATCTGTGATACCACTTCAGAATCCAGTGCGGCCTGAGGAACTTGAATGACCTTAGTGACTTAGTATTTCAAATTATTAAATATTATTAAAAAGTTATTTAATAGTTATTCAAAAGTTATTAAATAATTATTCAAAAGTTACTAAATAATTAATTATTCAAAAGTTAATGAATTTCAGCATTACAATGACAATTTCTAATATCAATGTTAATCTGTATGACACAGAAAGAATTGTTATCAATAAGAATCTGGAAATGCATCAAATGTCAAAAATTTCTGAAAAATATTTATTGTTAATGTTTTGAAACTTGTAATAAAAAATCATTCCACTGCCAACAATTCTGCCATGCATTGCATTAGATGCTTTGGTGTTACAGTATTTCTGTTGGTTCTGTCTGTAGCTGAGATGTTATGGGATAGGCCCGGATAGCTCAACCACTGACAACCAGCTTGTCTATCAAGTGTCTATCAAATGGCCTGTGAGTTAATTTGCTTCACCTGGACGATGGTAGCAAATATTCGGAATAACTAATGGGGTAGAAAAGGCCTGTGAATTTCATCAGATCTATGTGAAAATGCCAGCCCAGAGGCATGTGAATTTCATAAAATTGAAAATTGGTATTTCTTGAAATAAATGGTTATTAAAATGCTGTCTCTTCATTTGAATGGTGAATTAAATTCTCATCTTGATACTTGGACTTTTCATTGCTAAGACTTGAAAATTCCATCCAATTAAAAAATCGGTATTTCCTCAAAATTGTTCAAAGACAACGACTCCAATGAATTATCTTCCTCATTGAAAATGTCCGCTCAGAGGCATGTGAATTTCATAGAATTGAAAATTGGTATTTCTTGCAATGGATGGTTATTAAAATCTCTTCATTTGAATGGTGACATTGAATTCTCGTCTTCATACTTGATCTGACCTTTGCATGCTAAGTGTCTTCATTGAGACTGACTTGCAAATTTCATCCAATAAAAAAAAAAATTTTTTAATTATTTCTTCAAAGACAAAGACACCCAAGAATTGTCTTCCTCATTGAAAATGTCGGCTCCGAGGCATGTGAATTTCATAGAATTGAAAATGGGTTTCCTTCAATGAAGGCTTTATTGGTATGACATCTTTTCATAGAATGGTGACATTGAATTCTTGTCTTAATACTTGATCAGACCTTTGCTTGTCGTGGGTCTTTGGGACAAATTTGCAACTTCCTGGCACAAGTATAATTTGATCGAGTCGGTATCTTCATCAGATGTATCCGATGGTGGCACGGATGACCGGGATTCGGTCTGTTCTTCACGTTCTGCCAGATCACCATAAAAACGGGAACATTCACAAGGGTCGATATCCATGTTAGGCCTACATCCACATACTGAATAAATTGTTATATAAATGGTTATAATATATTCAAATCAGAAAAGCCAAGGCTTGTGCTGGATGGCATATCAAAGCGTGTGCTGTGTGGCATGTCCACAAAGGCAGGGGTGTCATTTATGAAAGTGGATCGGCTTCTCAATTTCCAGCTTAGAAACTTCTTGGAAAGACGGATAATCATTGGCTTTTCCTCAATGAAAATGCCAGGCTGAAAGCATGTGGATTTCATGTTAATATGTTTTGATTTGATATTTCTTTATGAATTTACTCATCCGCTCGGTTGTGAACAGGGTGACAACTTAGAACCTGCCAGAATTCATTCCATGCTTCTATAAGTTGAAAGATATGAACATGTCAAAGGATGTGAAGTGGTGGGATTTGCAGGACTGATGACTTAATTTGTTATCCTTCATGACATTGGATGAACTTCTCAATTTCCCACTTCGATACTTCTTTTAAGACGGTTGATGATTGGCTTTTCCTCAATGAAAATGCCATGCTAAAGGCATGTGAATTTCATGTGTTTTTTTAGTCACCAATTTTACGAATTTCTATTCCTTGGAACTTCTTCGTTGATAAGGAAGCCACTGAATTGTCTTCCTCATTGAAAATGTCAGCTCCGAGGCATGTGAATTTCATTAAATTTGAATTTATATTCCACTCTCTCAGTTTATATTGTATCTCTTCATAGAATGGTGATGCTGTTTTATTGTCTTCAAGTGGACTGCTCTTGCATTGCCACTTCTTTTTCCAGCCTTGGCAGATCAGAACATATGCTGTCTTGTGTTGCCAACTAGTGATTAGTATGCTATCCTACGAGCTCCTGAGAGCGTCCACATCATTTCGATCAAAGGAACACACACAATTTTGTCTGGAAGACACCGGGGCTGTTTCTGAGTGTGCTGATGGCCTTGTCTACTTCCTTAGAGAATGTGATTGCCGAGTCTAACTCTGGTATACTTCAATGTTGAATAGAAATTTTGTGAATGTACAATAAAATTGGAAGTATTTCTTCAGACAGCAATGCTGTAGCATATAAAATCAACTTTTGTGCCAGCAGCATGCAGTTCTCATTTTCACCAGACTGGGGTATTATTGGTATTCATGCGCGTGTGTCTTGGCCTGCCATTTTACCATGGTGAATTTTGAAAGATTTCAGCCTCTTAGTGTAACGCACGTTGATAATCGATAAAAAGCAAAAAATGGACGAAGACAATGCATAACTCGAAAAAAAAAAAGCTTTTAATTTGTCAAAGAATATACATGTTTTGTTTTTGTTTTTTAATATTTTTTAATGATAAATATGGACATTAAATTTATTCATTCTCATCAGTGGCAAGAAGCTTCTGTTCTTTTTCTTTTTTTTTTATTTCACTCTCAGGGATGTTCGTTTTTCAAACGGTGCTTTTGCTGCCAGCAGTTCAATGTTCTCTCCATCATCAGTGGATTCATCATAGGCACTTAGATGCATATCAACTTGACATGTTTGGTCAGCTTTGGAGTCATTTTGCCTATATTAAGAAAGATAAAACCAGTGATATTTACAAAGGCCAGAGGGGTCCAACAGAGAGTGCCCCCCTTAACTGAATAAGCCACAGGACTGGCTTATTCACAGTTAGTCTTGGGTAGGTCACTTATGCTGGATACATAGTAGTGACAGAACTTACACACAAAAAAACAGAAACTTATACTTACATCCTCAAGACAACATGATTTGCTATGCCAGTTATTATTGTATCCATAAGCTGATCGTCAACACCGCCTCGCAGTCGAATCAGCTGGACTGCGATTTTTCCGAGCTAGCCCAAAGTCTCGCTGAAAAAGTAAAAGAAAAGCCCTATATATGCACTATAAGGGGTGACCATGTGATATCAAGGGAGATCTTGGAGTTTATAAAAAAAACTTGCTTGGTTTTGGTGAAATAAAAAAGTTGTTTCAATGCAGTCTTGAAATAGATAATTTTTGGTTTGTGTTTTTCTTAACAAGGTGTTGTTTGATTCAGGATTGAATATTCGGAGACTAACTACTGCCGCTGTGACCAAGAAATGAATTATTACCCTTCATGGAAAACCTACTAAGTGCCTTCTAATTGTCTTCCTTGAGACTTGGAAATGCCACCCAATTAAAAATTAGTATTTCTTGGAATTCCTTCAAAGATTAGGACTCTCCTCATTGAAAATGTCGGCTCAGAGGCATGTGAATTTCATAGAATTGAAAATGGGTTTCCCTCAATGAAGGCTTTATTGATATGACATCTTTTCATAGAACGGTGACATTGAATTCTCGTCTTCATACTTGATCTGACCTTTGCGTGTTAAGTGTCTTCCTTGAGACTTGCAAATTTCATCCAATTAAAATTTTTTTTTTTTTTCTTGGAATTTTTTCAAAGGACTCCCAAGAATTGTCTTCCTCATAGAAAATGTCGGCTCAGAGGCATGTGAATTTCATAGAATTGAAAATTGGTTTCCTTTAATGAAGTGAAATGACATCTTTTCATAGAATGGTGACATTGAATTTGTCTTAATACTTGATCAGACCTTTGCTTGCTATGGGTCTTCTTTGGGACAAATGTACAACTTGCTGGCACAAGCATAATTTGATCGAGTCAGTGTCTTCATCAGATGTATCCGATGGGGGCACGGGTGATGGGGATTCGGTCTGTTCTTCACGTTCTACCAGATCTCCATAAAAACAGGAACATCCATGAGGGTTGATATCCATGTTAGGCCTGCATCTTTACTAAATAAATGCTTATATATAAATGGTTATAATATATTTCAAATCAGAAAAGCCAAGGTGAAGTTGAGCTAATATTACTTCTTTGTCTTCATAGCTATTATCTTTGATTGCATGAGCTAGAAAAAGCAAGACCCCTCCTCCACCTCCCATAGATTCGCTCCTGTGTTCCGATAAATATACTGCACTGTTTAGCATGTCCAAGCTTGCCCTGGATGACATATCCAAGCCTGCGCTGGGTGGCATGTCCACAACGGCACCGGTGTCATTTATGAAAGTGGATCGGCTTCTCAATTTCCAACTTAGAAACTTCTTGGAAAGACGGATAATGATTGGCTTTTCCTCAATGAAAATGCCAGGCTGAAAGCATGTGGATTTCATGTTAATATGTTTTGATTTGATATTTCTTTATGAATTTACTCATCCACTCCGTTGTGAACAGGGTGACAACTTAGAACCTGCCAGAATTCGTTCCGTGCTTCTATAAGTTGAAAGATATGAACATGTCAAAGGATGTGAAGTGGTGGGATTTGCAGGACTGATGACTTAATTTGTTATCCTTCATGACATTGGATCAACTTCTCAATTTCCCACTTCGATACTTCTTTTAAGACGGTTGATGATTGGCTTTTCCTCAATGAAAATGCCATGCGAAAGGCATGTGAATTTCATGTGTTTTTTTAGTCACCAATTTTACGAATTTCTATTCCTTGGAACTTCTTCGTTGATGAGGAATCCACTGAATTGTCTTCCTCATTGAAAATGTCAGCTCCGAGGCATGTGAATTTCATTAAATTTGAAATTTATATTCCACTCTCTCAGTATATATGGTATCTCTTCATAGAATGGTGATGCTGCTTTATTCTGTCTTCAACATAAAACGGTGACATTGAATTCTCGTCTTCGTACTTGATCTGACCTTTGCGTGTTAAGTGTCTTCCTTGAGACTTGCAAATTTCATCCAATTAAAATTTTTTTTTTTTTTCTTGGAATTTTTTCAAAGGACTCCCAAGAATTGTCTTCCTCATTGAAAATGTCGGCTCAGAGGCATGTGAATTTCATAGAATTGAAAATTGGTTTCCTTTAATGAAGTGAAATGACATCTTTTCATAGAATGGTGACATTGAATTCGTCTTAATACTTGATCAGACCTTTGCTTGCTATGGGTCTTCTTTGGGACAAATGTACAACTTGCTGGCACACATAATTTGATCGAGTCAGTATCTTCATCAGATGTATCCGATGGGGGCACAGTGATCGGGATTCGGTCTGTTCTTCACGTTCTACCAGATCCCCTTAAAAACACGAACATCCACAAGGGTCGATATCCATGTTAGGCCTACATCCTTCATCTCTTGAGTCTCAGATTGTGTATGTGTCAGACCTTTGTCTTTGCTTCTCTCTCATTTGCTACATTGGTGTCAGTATTGTCTAATGAATTGTCTTCCGCATTGAAATTGTCAGCTCTGAGGCATTTGAATTTCACTAAATTTAAAATTAATATTCCACTCATTAGTGATATCTCTTCATGAACGGTGATGCTATTTTCTTTTCTTGATCAACTTTGTAAGTCTTAGAGTAGTGAAAATTTCATCAAATCCAAGAATTTTAATTTTTTCAGAGGATTTTGTATTTAGATGTTTTGCTAAGGGAAGGAATGTGAATTTCATCGGACTATCATTCCCTTCATTGGATTTTTTGGCATTTTCAACTTTTTCCGTTGTCAATTATCAGCTGGATGTATTCATCCAATTTTTCTTCATATAATTTTTTTCTATACATGTACGAATGGCTGTATTTTCATTGTTTACTCTTTTCAATTTGAGAACCCCCAAATTCAAGACTTTTTCCAGGTTTTTGCTGGAAATACTATATTTTCCTGGATTTTCCATATCTGGAAAAGCACAGCCTAAAACTTTTGAAAGTTCTCCAGGATCAGTGAGAACCCTGTTTTTTGTGCCAGCAAATATAAGAATGTTGAATGAAAGATTGTTTGGTAATATGCACACGTGTATGATTCCTTGTTTGTATGTTTTTAAAAATTGTATGATCTAAATTGTATGACTGGATGTGTCTGTGATGTTTGAAAGTGAGATTGTTCAAGACAGGTTGCCTGACATGAATAATACAGTACTTATCATTATTAGTATTATTATAAAAAACACAAACTAAGTATGTCTAAAATATCTTACTTACATCATATCAATGGCTTCATTCCAAACTTTGATTTTAACCTCAACTTCACCATCTCCGATCAAAATATCACGCCTGCGCCACTTGGACGGAGACTCCGGCTGGTTCGTTTGAACGTCAAACATCTGTAACAAAAAGTATAACATATCAACACTGACATATCAGTTTTATTCAGGCTGTATGTATCCCAATATAGACATAACAAAAATATCATGTTAATTTATAATAACATGCCTCATTGACCTGAATGACCATTTGTCTGTTGCTAAGAAATTTGTGAGAAAACGGATGACAGAATCCACGACACAAAAAGAGAAATAACTACATAGCGATGTAACAGAACTATAAACACACTTAATACTAACCAAGTACGTCTCTAAATAACCCATTCTGGTGCTGATGAGACGTAAAACACAAACTCACTCATTCACCCCATTGGCTTTTGTGTGTTGTTGAGAAAGTGTGCACTTTGGGATCGGAGTTGCATTCCATTTTCTTCTTGAAATGAATTCATCTTAATTTGACTTTCCTCAATGAAAATGCCCACCTCAAGGCATGTGAATTTCATGTAAATATATTATTGCGCTGAAATTTCCAATTTCATTGTGTCAACTTGTGAGTGACATGAAGACTTTGAACATGCTGGACTTGATTCACTGCTTTTCCTCAATGAAAATGGCAGGCTAAAGGCATGTGGATTTCATGTTTGTTCTTCATCTTGAATTACACAAATTTCTATTCCTTGGAATTTCTTAGATGACAAAGAAATCCACTGAATTGTCTTGCTCATTGAAAATGTCAGCTCGGAGGCATGTGAATTTCATTAAATTTGAAATTGATATTCCATTCTCCCAATTAATGTGGTATCTCTCCATAGAATGGTGATGCTGCTTTATCGTCTTGATCAACATCATGACTTGTAAGTCGTCAATGAGGAGTGCAAATTCCATCCAAAATTCGAAGGAAATGTCCGGCTAGAGGAACGTGAATTTCATCCATTTATTTCCTGATGCAATCTGAATTTCATGTTAGTTTTTCATCACGAAATGACTGATCCACTACATTATAAACAAGGCGACAACTTCTAACCTGATAGGATTGATTCACTGCTTCTGGAAGTTGAAAGATATGAACATGTTGAAGGATGTGAACTGGATGGATTTGTAGGATTTGCAAGAGTTATCGATTTGTTTCCAACTCCAAAACTTCTCCGAAAGACCTGATGATTCTCTCTCCTCATTGTCGATCTCTCAATTTCCCACTTCAAATTTCTTTGATAAACTGAGGCACAAACACAACTCTCTTTGAAAGACGGACGTCGATGGACATTTCCTCACTGAAAATGCCAGGCTGCAGGGCTGTGCAGGCATGTGAATTTAATTTTTTTTGCGAAAAAAACGAGCTGGATTGACTGGCCATTTGCAATTCTGAACGGGAGGCATGTTGATTTCATGGTTGGCCTATATTTCTGAAATTTCACTGAGAAATAACTGATCCTGATGGACATTTCCTCATTGAAAGTAGCAGGCCGCAAGCATGTGAATGGGTTGTTGAAGAAAATCAAGGGAGACAATTTTTATGAATTTTTGCTTTGCTTGATATAACATAATAACAGACTTTTGTATATAGTATTAAAGACCTTGAAACAAATGATGCCTCTTGCCGTCATGGAGCAGATTAGCACAATAGATTGACGCTTGGCAGAGACATACATTTCTGATTACCACGAACAAAATGCAGTCTGAGGCAAATTTCCATAAACTTGAATGGCGGGTTTCGAAGCCACCATGCAAGCTTTTCCTCTTACACGACAGCTGGTGAAAAGATCAAAGTTATTTTAAAATTTCTTCTGTGCAAAAATTACAATGATGCATTTTATTTTCAAACAAGAATCTGCGGATTCAAAGTTGGGTTATGGATTGACAAATTATGGGTTTTCTTGTGCCCATGGAAGATGCTGCGAAGAAAGCAGTTGACTTGGTAACATTGCAGTTGTTGGATAGAAGTAATGTTACAGTGATGTTGGCTCCAGTACGGAATAGCCAAGCTGTTGCCTTAATGGTCATATTGCCGTTGTTGATGGTGTAGTTCTTGATTGCTATACAGTTGCCTGTTAAGTAGGTGAAATTTGGTTGATATATTGTTGCCTTCGAGGTTGTTGGTGATCATCAAACCAGATGGGTTCATATATCCTCTCCTCCAATTGCCATCCATTTTCCATTCCTGGATTGAGATTCAGGAAAAACAAAACTGGTTATTAATTTATGTTATCGCCTCTCCTATTGCAGCCTTTGAGATCGCCTGTAAGAATGCACTGAACCAGCAAGTGGCACCAAGATTTGGGACTCCTGTGTAGTTGTCAGTAGTCAGTTGCTTTACATCAAGCACATTAGTCTCAGTCTTCTTCTAAAAGCAACTATCAGCAGTTCTGAAGACTCTTCTTAGGTGGACTTTGGAAAACACTCACATTGTCTCTTGTGATCTTCTTCTCACCCCGTTCTTCTTTGACCAATGTATACATTCCTCTTTCTTTGGGTGATATCTGACAAACATGTTTCTGTAGATGCTTCTACACCGCGTTCCCAATTATTATGCAACTATGCTTTTTTGCATTATCTCAAAAAGGAACAACACTATCTGAATTCTCTTTTCACATAATGATAAGTGTACCATGGAGCTAATATCCTGCCAATTTTGTCCAATTCCATTCACTCAGTTGGGAGTTATGCCATATAATGATGTTTTGGGGTGTTCCCAATTATTATGCAAATTCTTGGAAAAGCATCCATGGCCACCCAAAATCAACAAAGTTGATTATGAATTGACATGAGAATATACCTCATAACACTAAATAAAAAATGGAACCATCATTTCAAACGTGGATGCCTTCATGACCAAGAAATCAATATAATACAACTGCATTGAAAAACCATAGAAATTGGCTTTTTTCTCAATAAAGAAGCCTCCCATGCTCTTAAAAAAATTAATATCAATAAAATTCCAGCTTAGAATATATCTATAGCACACCACGGTCACACTGTGCGATGAAACACCAAATCTGGTATCTCTGTAAAATATGACAACAAATCAAAAACTCAAACTTCTGTTTCCCATTGGAATAGCATTGGCAGTTGGATGCGTTTAATTCACTTCAAGATATTTCTTAAATACAGTGGTGCAACTTAATTGCCATTGGTTTACAAGAGAGTTCTAAACCTAGGGAAAGTGGAAAATGACTTAGGTAAAGATTTTTCATTTTGTCTGGCTCACAGAGGCTTTTTATTGCAATAAAACTGTAATTTCAATGCTATTTCAATGCAGGCGAATAACATGAATTTCTTGGCTATGAATGCATCTATATTTGAAATGATGGTTATACTTTTTCTTTTGTGTTATGGGGTATATATTGATGGCATCTTCAGATTAGTTGAGGTCATTTTGAGTGGCCTTGGATGCTTTTCCATGAATTTGCATAATAATTGGGAACATCCCAAAACATCATTATATGGCATAACTCCCAACTGAGTAAATGGAATTGGACAAAATTGGCAGGATATTAGCTCCATGGTACACATATCATAATGTGAAAAGAATATTCAAATAATGTTATTTCTTTTTGAGATAATGCAAAAAGGCATAGTTGCGTAATAATTGGGAACGCGGTGTAATCTGAGAGTTTTGTCTTTCAGTTTTTTTGCCTCCTGGGGGCAACCTTTGGCATTCAACATGCCTGCTTTTATTGTGGATTCAACATGATCTTGAAGGTTCTTCAAAAAGTTGTCCAATATCAGGTATTTGTTGCCTCATTTCTGAAGAAATTTTAACACCTTCAATCTTTGTTCTATAATTCCTTGAGTCTTGGCTGCTGCCTTGACATGCGAAAATATAGGAATTCTCTCAAATAACTATTCCTTTCTTCTGATAAAGCTGCTTCAGCTTGCTGTTATTGGGGACCTACGGGTCAAACAGGTTATACACCAGTCAATAATTGTATTATAATAGCACCTCCTCCCATCTGCAAGATGATTTTTTTTTTTTTTTGCCTGTATTTTTTTTTTTGGTGTTTTTTTTATTTTTTTGTAAACAGTTCACTACTGTTTAGCGTTGACTGTTCTTAAAACAGTTCTCACATACAGTTTTTTAAAATCTTCAGTGAATTTTTTAGTACATAGAACTATGACACCATTGGAACAGAAGATATCAAGCCTCTTCCAGAGTCTGCGGCTGGTAAATAGAGAAATTTTATAATACATCCCGAAATATATAATATGCCATTGAGTTTTTCATACTCTTATACTTTTGCTTAACCAATTTCATGTGGTGACTCAGACATGTGTGCAGTACTGTTTTTCCCAATAAATCCTTTTCTGTACCTGGTGTACCATCTTCATTCAATATCTTCAATGTCCTCATATGTACTTGATTAAATACCTCAATCCGAAACTGAGTTGATTATCACCCATGACCAGTGTGTGTTCACTTGCATGGGTGGTTTGACGCCAGCATGACCTTACAGAAATTTTCAGAACGTCTGCATTGCCACAAGGAGCGAGTTACATCTGGCTGACTTTGTCATTCGGAAACCATCATTGCCATTGGAAGGGAAATATTAGGCCTCTTCGGATGTGACAATTCCAGTTCATAGTAAAGCATTTTCTTTCCGATTTCCTCACCACACTCCTCATTGCATGAAGGTAACCTACATTACTCCCACTCAATTCGTTCAGCAGTTTGAGATTGTCTTTACTCCAATAATTAATAAAAGAAGGGTCCAGACGAATGTCCTGAATAAAACCTAGGACATGTGACACCTGCTTCTTCTTATTTTCAACACACTTACTACAAACCAAGTATGTCTCTAAATAGCCCAATCAGGTGCTGATGAGACATAAAACACTGACTCACTCACTCACTTCTTATTTTCATCTATTTCATATTTCATCTTCTGAAGACTTTTGGTGACATTTCTATCCATTCTCCCTTTTTGATGACTTTCACTGGCTATCTTCTGAAGGACGCTTGTTCTAGAAACACTCATCCACAGAATGAAAATCGTGGCTCTGTTATGTGGTTGACTGGTTCTGTGATCAAAATTTTCTGAAAATAAAAATGCAAAATCATGTCATGTCACATAAGCATAAAGTCACTCATTCAGTTCTTATTGTTTGCCTCAGTCTTTTCTTTCCATCCTTGATGAAGGAGTATGGCCCCAAGTGCCTGATGACATATTTGTTGTTGTCATTAACATAGTTCTTTGGACTAAAATTAGTCCTACACCCTGCACAAACTCTGCAGGTTTTTTTAAAATCTTTGACACAGGTAGAATTTGTCACCCTTTTTATCAGTAGTCCTTCCTGGCTTTTTCGTGTGGTTTCTGAGGGTTGGCCCATTTGGTATTCGGGGGGGGGGGGGGTCGAGTTTTGGTGAAAGACCAGGAGGGATGTCCTTACGTCTTTGATGTTCTAGTGGTGTCACTGGTGTCAGGGTTGGTCAAGTTGCATTTACTTCTCTGGGTGTAGGGGGGAGGGTTGGTCTAAAGGTAGCGTCCTCCTGTCATAATTAGCCTAACAAGTGCATAAATACAGGACGTAAAGCCCCAAACATCCATCCAACTTCTGGGTGTATAATCTCATCTGGCTGCCAGTACCGTGCTGGCCAATGCATATATTTTGATCCAGGATTCTTTACTTGTAATTGGCAATTTTGGTGCTTTACGCCAAAAGAAAACTAATTATATGAATGAAAGATTTTCCGCTTGTAAAAAAGGTTTCAATTGCCAAATAGTCAGTCAGTCATGCAGAGGAAAATTACCAAACTTTTAATGAAATTTACAGGGATTATGTGTGAAAACCCCTTTTCATAATAATCATTTTTGCAAAGTTTTAAAAATTATATGAATGAAAGATTTTCCACTTGTAAAAAAAGGTTTCAAGTGCAAATTAGGCAGTCAGTCAAATTACCAAACTTTTAATGAAATTTACAGGGATTATGTGTGAAAACCCCTTTTCATCATATTAATAACTTTTTCATCAGACAATATCATCAAGCAATGTCATTAATTGAGTTTCCATGTCACTCTAGATAAAAAAAACCTGCAGCAAAAAAAGAGAAAGAAAATTTTTAAACAATGATTTTATTAATCTGTGGCTCAATCACACATTTATTATTATAATTAAGGATTTTAACACATTGGCCCTCACAAATATTGTGCCCCTCATGCTAGTTACAGCCACATATAATAGGCCCTGAGTCTCATGTAAAAAGTTATCAGCTTGAATAGTGTTTCAGCACAATACAGATATTTACAATGTTTATGCATGGAGAGTAAAAATTAACAAAATGACTAAATATCTATCAATTAAATTTGCTGTAATTAGTCATAGAAATTATGTTATGTGCACGATAAAACAAATATTCAGTTTATCATAAAACAAAATTAATATTTACAACCAAATGGATGCCATCAAAAATTGAACAAAGAGCAAAATACTTACTTTGTCAGCTTGGCGCCCTGGGGCCCTGTTAATATACTTTCCACAGCATGTAAAGTTCCGTAATATCCATTTTTCTTTTTCCGTAAAATTCTCCTCCTTTCCAGAAGGTCCTTCTGCAGTAAGTTTTCCATACCTCATCCGCATTGACTCCAGCCACACTCGCCGCTGGAATCCAGTGCATCGGGTCTCAAGGGTCAGTACTTTCTCATCTAGCAATCTCTGCTTCCTCCCTTTGTCCATGTAATCTTCATCACGCTTGTTATAAAACATTTCGTGATCTCTGTAAAACTGGGCAACCTCGTCCTCATCTTCTGGGGGAGGATCAGCATCTCCATCGTCCTGCGAGACCTCCGATTCTGCCCTGCTGGACCATTGGTCTCAGGCTCTGATTCAACATCGATTTCATCTTGATCATCGCAATAATCATTTATCATCACCCCATTAAATGTGTGTGTCAACATGGTCAACTGGTTCATCCACTGCCAGTACCGTGCTGCCCAATGCATATATTATGGAACCATTGATCACATATATTACACTCCACCCGAAAGAACAATTGACATACGAAAATCATTTTCTAATGTACAAAACATTCCGACTAGGCCGCCAGTTTGTGTTGCCTTGCTCGATCACTTTTGTTGTTTTTCATACTCTTATACTTTTGCTTAACGAATTTCATGTGGTGGCTCAGACATGTGTAGCACTGTTTTTCCCAATAAATCCTTTTCTGTACCATCTGCATTCAATATCTTCAATGTCCCCATGAGTACTTGATTAAATACCTCAATCCAAAACTGACTTGATGATCACCCATGACCAGTCTGTGTTCATCTGCATTGGTTGTTTCACGCCAGCATGACCTTTCAGAAATTTCTCAGGATGTCTACATTGCGCTAGAAGTTGGTTACATCTGGCTGACTTTGTCGTTCGGAAACCATCATTGCCATTGGAAGGGACATATTAGGCCTCTTGGAGTGTGACAATTCCAGTTCATAATAATGCATTTTCTTTCCTCACTGTCCTTCCCCCTAGGCCCTCCCCTTCGCTTCCAGGTGACCTACCGGTACATTACCCGCACAATTCGTTCAGCAGTTTGACGCTGTCTTTACTACAATAATAGATAAAAGGTGGGTCCTGACAAATGTCCTGAATAAACCCTGGGACGTGTGACACCTGCTTCTTCTTATTTTCATCTATCTCATATTTCATCTTCAGAAGACTTTTGGTGACATCTCTATCCATTCTCCCTTTTTGATGACTTTCGCTGGCTATCTTTTGTAGGACTCTAGTTCTAGAAAAACTCATCCACATAATTACAAAAAGGTGATAATCTCCACGATTCCTGTTCACTGATGTTAATATTTTTAATGGTCGGACTAAACCAACACATACGCCCAGAAAATCATGGCTCCGTCATGTGGTTGACTGGTTCTGTGACCAACATGTTCAGAAAATAAAGATGCAAAATCATGTCATGTCATATAAGCATAAAGTCACTTATTAAATTGTTATGGATGCCTTTAAATGCTTCTGGCTCTGGGTCATGAAGAGACATATAAAATGTTATTCTAAGAAGTCAGATATAGACACATAGAATCAGTCATCCTTTTCATCAGTAGTCCTTTCTGGCTTTTTCGTGTGGTTTCTGAGGGTTGGTCCCTTTGGTGTGGGGGGGGGGGGGTAGAGTTTTGGTGAAAGACCAGGAGAGATGTTCTTTTGGTGTCAGGTGTCAGGGTTGGTCAAATTGCATTTACTTTTGGGTGTAGGGGGGAGGGTTTGTCTAGTGGTAGCGTGCTGGACTGCCAATCGCCGCCGGGTCACCTGGGCCCATGTTGGACGGCTGTTTCAATCGTCCTTCGCCTCATTGCCGTGTCCTCCTGTCCTAATTAGCCTACCAAGTGCATAAATACAGGACGTAAAAGCCCCAAACATCTATCCAATGCATATATTATGATCCAGGATTCTTCACTTGTAATTGGCAATTTTGGTGCTTTACGCCAAAAGTGAACTAATTATATGAATGAAAGATTTTCCGCTTGTGAAAAAGGTTTCAAGTGCCAAATAGGCAGTCAGTCATGCAGGGCAAAATTACCAAACTTTTAATGAAATTTACAGGGATCATGTGTGAAAGTCCCTTTTTATCATTATAAAATTTTCATCAGACAATATCATCAAACAATGTCATGAATTGAGTTTTCATATCACTCTAAATAAAATACCCTGCAGCAAAAAAAAGAAAGAAAGGAAATTCTTAGACAATCATTTTATTAATCAGGCCTGTGGCTCAATCACACATTTATTACAATTATTAAGGATTTTAACACGTTGGCCCTCACAAATATTGTGCCCCTCATGCTAGTCACAGCCACATTAATAGGCCCTGAGTCTCATGTAAAAAGTTATCAACTTGAATAGTGTTTCAGCGCAATCATGGTACAGATATTTATAATGTTTATGCATGGAGAGTAAAAATCAACTATAATGACTAAATATCAATCAAGTAAATTTGCTGTAATTAGTCATAGAAATTATGTTATGTGCATGATAAAACAAATATTCAGTTTATCATAAAACAATATTAATATTTACAACCAAATTGATGCCATCAAAACTTGAACAGAGAGCAAAATACTTACTTTGACAGCTTGGCGCCCTGGGGCCCTGTTAATATACTTTCCACAGCATGCAAAGTTCCGTAGTATCCATTTTTCTTATTTCCGTAAAATGCTCCTCCTTTCCAGAAGGTCCTTCTGCAGTAAGTTTTCCATACTTCGTCCGCATTGACTCCAGCCAAACTCGCACCTGGAATCCAGTGCATCGGGTCTCAAGGGTCAGTGCTTTCTCATCTAGCAATCTCTGCTTCTTCCCCTTGTTCATGTAATCTTCATCACGCTTGTTATAAAACATTTCGTGATCTCTGTAAAACTGGGCAACCTCATCCTCATCTTCTGGGGGAGGATCAGCATCTCCATCGTCCTGCGGGACCTCCGATTCTGCCCTGTTGGACCATTAGTCTCAGGCTCTCATTCAACATCGATTTCATCTTGATCATCCCAATTGTCATTTATCATCACCCCATCAATGTGTGTGTCAACATGGTCATCTGGTTCATCCACCAGAGGCATCTCCTCTGCATCTCTTGCTACTGCTGCAGCACTACCAGCAGCGGCTGCTGGCTTGTTTGCTTCCTTGGCATGGGTTGTTTGACGCCAGCATGACCTTTCAGAAATTTCTCAGGATGTCTGCATTGCGCAAGAAGTTGGTTACATCTGGCTGACTTTGTCGTTCGGAAACCATCATTGCCATTGGAAGGGACATATTAGGCCTCTTCGGTTGTGACAATTCCAGTTCATAGAGTAATAAGGCATTTTCTTTCCTCTTTCCGCCCTAGGCCCTCCCCCCTAGGTCCTCCCCCGTTGCATCCAGGTGACCTACCGTTACATTACTCCCATACAATTTGTTCAGCAGTTAGAGGCTATCTTTACTTCAATAATGGATAAAAGGAGGGTCCTGACAAATGTCCTGAATAAACCCTGGGACTCGTGACACCTGCTTCTTCTTATTTTCACCCATCTCATATTTCATCTTTAGAAGACTTTTGGTGACGTCTCTATCCATTCTCCCTTTTTGATGACTTTTGCTGGCTATCTTTTGAAGGACTCTTGTCCTAGAAACACTCATCCGCAGAATTACAAAAAGGTGATAATCTCCACGATTCCTGTTCACTGATGTTAATATTTTTAATGGTCGGACTAAACCAACACATACGCCCAGAAAATCATGGCTCCGTCATGTGGTTGACTGGTTCTGTGACCAACATGTTCAGAAAATAAAGATGCAAAATCATGTCATGTCATATAAGCATAAAGTCACTTATTAAATGGTTATGGATGCCTTTAAATGCTTCTGGCTCTGGGTCATGAAGAGACATATAAAATGTTATTCTAAGAAGTCAGATATGGACACATAGAATCAGTCATCCTTTTCATCAGTAGTCCTTTCTGGCTTTTTCGTGTGGTTTCTGAGGGTTGGTCCCTTTGGTGTGGGGGGGGGGGGGGGGTAGAGTTTTGGTGAAAGACCAGGAGAGATGTTCTTTTGGTGTCAGGTGTCAGGGTTGGTCAAATTGCATTTACTTTTGGGTGTAGGGGGGAGGGTTTGTCTAGTGGTAGCGTGCTAGGCTGCCAATCGCCGGGTCCAGGGTTGGAATCCAGCTCTTGCCGGGTCACCTGGGCCTATGTTGGATGGCTGTTTCAATCATCCTTCGCCTCATTGCCGTGTCCTCCTCCTGTCCTAATTAGCCTACCAAGTGCATAAATACAGGACGTAAAGCCCCAAACATCTATCCAATGCATATATTATGATCCAGGATTCTTCACTTGTAATTGACAATTTTGGTGCTTTACGCCAAAAGAAAACTAATTATATGAATGAAAGATTTTCCGCTTGTGAAAAAGGTTTCAAGTGCCAAATAGGCAGTCAGTCATGCAGGGCAAAATTACCAAACTTTTAATGAAATTTACAGGGATCATGTGTGAAAGTCCCTTTTTATCATTATAACTTTTTCATCAGACAATATCATCAAACAATGTCATAAATTGAGTTTTCATATCACTCTAAATAAAATACCCTGCAGCAAAAAAAAAAGAAAGAAAGGAAATTCTTAGACAATCATTTTATTAATCAGGCCTGTGGCTCAATCACACATTTATTACAATTATTAAGGATTTTAACACGTTGGCCCTCACAAATATTGTGCCCCTCATGCTAGTCACAGCCACATTGATAGGCCCTGAGTCTCATGTAAAAAGTTATCAACTTGAATAGTGTTTCAGCACAATCATGGTACAGATATTTATAATGTTTATGCATGGAGAGTAAAAATCAACTATAATGACTAAATATCAAACAAGTAAATTTGCTGTAATTAGTCATAGAAATTATGTTATGTGCATGATAAAACAAATATTCAGTTTATCATAAAACAATATTAATATTTACAACCAAATTGATGCCATCAAAACTTGAACAAAGAGCAAAATACTAACTTTGACCTCTTGGCGCCCTGGGGCCCTGTTAATATACTTTCCACAGCATGCAAAGTTTCGTAGTATCCATTTTTCTTTTTCCGTAAAATTCTCCTCCTTTCCAGAAGGTCCTTCTGCAGTATGTTTTCCAAACTTCATCCGCATTGACTCGAGCCACACTCGCAGCTGGAATCCATTGCACCGGGTCTCAAGGGTCAGTGCTTTCTCATCTAGCAATCTCTGCTTCTTCCCCTTGTTCATGTAATCTTCATCACGCTTGTTATAAAACATTTCGTGATCTCTGTAAAACTGGGCAACCTCGTCCTCATCTTCTGGGGGAGGATCAGCATCTCCATCGTCCTGCGAGACCTCCGATTCTGCCCTGCTGGACCATTGGTCTCAGGCTCTGATTCAACATCGATTTCATCTTGATCATCGCAATAATCATTTATCATCACCCCATTAAATGTGTGTGTCAACATGGTCAACTGGTTCATCCACTGCCAGTACCGTGCTGCCCAATGCATATATTATGGAACCATTGATCACATATATTACACTCCACCGGAAAGAACAATTGACATACGAAAATCATCTTCTAATGTACAAAACATTCCGACTAGGCTGCCAGTTTGTGTTGCCTTGCTCGATCACTTTTGTTGTTTTTCATACTCTTATACTTTTGCTTAACCAATTTCACGTGGTGGCTCAGGCATGTGTAGCACTGTTTTTCCCAAAAAATCCTTTTCTGTGCCATCTACATTCAATATCTACAATGTCCTCATAAGTACTTGATTAAATACCTCAATCCAAAATTGAGTTGATTATCACCCATGACCAGTCTGTGTTCACCTCCATGGGTTGTTTGACGCCAGCATGACCTTTCAGAAATTTCTCAGAATGTCTGCATTGCCGCAAGGAGTGGGCAACATCTGGCTTACTTTGTCGTTCGGAAACCATCATTGCCATTGGAAGGGACATATTAGGCCTCTTCGGGCGTGACAATTCCAGTTCATAGTAAAGCATCTTCTTTCCTCTTTACTCGCTAGACTCCTTGTTGCATCCAGGTAACCTACATTACTCCCACACAATTTGTTCAGCAGTTTGAGATTGTCTTTTTTGAGATTGTCTTTGCTCCAATAATTAATGAAAGCTCCAATAATTAATGAAAGAAGGGTCCAGACGAATGTCCTGAATAAAACCTAGGACCTGTGACACCTGCTTCTCCTTATTTTCAACACACTTAGTTCAAACCAAGTATGTCTCTGAATAGCCCAATCAGGTGCTGATTAGACATAAAACACAAATTCACTCACTCACTTCTTATTTTCATCTGTCTCATATTTCATCTTCAGAAGACTTCTGGTGACATTTCTGGCCATTCTCCCTTTTTGATGACTTTCGCTGGCTATCTTTTGAAGGACACAAGTTTGTTCTAGTAACACTCATCCACAGAATGAAAATCATGGCTCTGTTATGTGGTTGACTGGTTCTGTGATCGAAATTTCAGAAAATAAAGATGCAAAATCATGTCACATAAGCATAAAGTCACTCATTCAGTATCTTATGGTTGCCTCAGTCTTTTCTTGCCATCCTTGATGAAGGAGTATGGCTCCAAGTGCCTGATGACGTATTTGTTGTCATTAACATAGTTTTTATGACAAAAATTAGTCCTACACAGTGCGCGAACTTTGCAGTATTTTGTCGATCTTAAGACACAGGTAGAATTAGTCATCCTTTTCATCAGTAGTCCTTTCTGGCTTTTTTGTGTGGTTTCTGAGGTTGGTCCTTTTGGTATGGAAAAAAAATAACTAACAAACAAAAATCAAACTGATCTATCAACTCCCTTGATGCCAAGGATGTCTCTAAATAGCCCAACAAGGTGCTGATGAGACGTAAAGCACACACACTCCGCATTGACTCAAGCCACACTCGCAGCTGGAATCCAGTGCATCGGGTGTCAAGGGTCAGTGCTTTCTCATCTAGCAATCTCTGCTTCTTCCCCTTGTTCATGTAATCTTCATCACGCTTGTTATAAAACATTTCATGATCTCTGTAAAATAGGGCAACCTCGTTCTCGTCTTCTGGGGGAGAATCAGCATCTCTATCGTCCTGTGAGACCTCCGATTCTGCCCTGCTGGACCATTGGTCTCAGGCTCTGATTCAACATCGATTTCATCTTGATCATCCCAATCATCATCATTTATCCCATCAATGTGTGTGTCAACATGGTCTACTGGTTCATCCACCAGAGGCACCTCCTCTGCATCTCTTGCTACTGCTGCAGCACTGCCAGCGGCAGCTGCTGGCTTGGTTCGCTTCCTTGGCATGACGAGGATTAGATGGTGAGGATTAGATGGTCCAAATAAATCAATCAACCAGTGGATTATGCAAAACTGCCAGAAGTCCAAAAACTAAATGTCCTTCTCCCTTGCAATCAAACTAATAAATGGCAACGGTCCTGGCATTCAAAACTTTTTCATTTAGCTCCAATAAACGCCGGAATACTCCAGTAAAACTGTAATTACCGTCGACCAACCGTTAAAACCGTCAGAAAACTGTGAATACCGCCGGATTATCGCCGTATAGCGGCGGGGGAAAGGGTGGTTTTACCTTGGAATTTCGAGGGTACGCAGTGTATCCTTCGTCCAGGTCAACCTCAAGGCAATTCGGCATAAGTATAGGTTATTCACCTAGGGAGAGGCAATATGTGATTTATCGAGCGAGGGCGTTAGCCCGAGCTGTGATAAACACATATTGCTGATCCCGCGGTGAATAACCGGCTTATACCATAAGACAAAACTGAAACTTGTCATTTGTTGCTGTGGGTTTTTCACAGCTTCACTTATTATTCTCCCTTGGGAGGATAACTGGACAACAAAGAATATGGGTTTTATTGCAGTGAAATACTGGCTCATGATTGGCTTACAGAGGTGTCGAATGGTATAACTACGTGTATATACGCCGTAAATACGTGGCAGAATTGACAGATAGCAACTTGCCGTTGCTGTCCTGTCAAAATCAAACACGTTCCATCCAAAGAATTGTAGTACAATTCTATGTTCCATCTTTGTTTTCTTGACGGCAGAAGTGGGCCACGCCCACCCCAGATTTGACAGCATGTCGTAAAACAAGGGTGACTTGCCGGCGGACACTGATGGATCAAGAATCAGCGGCCAAACCGGATATGTGTGAAAGGGGCTATATTGTTATCCAGGATTCTTCACTTGTAAAGCTAGTAATGAAATTTGCATGAAGTGCAGCTGGTCCAGAACAGTGTGATGTCCAACTTCTTCATAGGGTGTAATGGCTGCATTCACTTGCTTATAAAATTATTATAAAATATAAGGAAAATAACCAAACCTGCCTGGATATAGGGCTGCCAGTTGTTGTTGCCTTGCAGGTTGAACTTTTACCCGAAAACACCAGTCAATAATTGTTTTATAGCACCTCCTCCAGTCTGCAAGATGAATTTTTTTTATTTGAAATTTTCTATCTGTTTTTGTTTTTGTTTTGTTTTTATGTGAATTTATTTTGTAAACAGTTCACCACTGTTGAGCGTTTACTGTTCTCTTAAAACAGTTCTCACATACAGTTTTAAATCTTCAGTGAATTTTTTAGTACGTAGAACTATGACACCATTGGAACAGAAGATCTCGAGCCTCTTCCAGAGTCGTGCACCTGGTAAAAAGAGATATATTATAATGCATCCCGAAATATATAATATGCCATTGAGCTTTTCATACTGCTACACTTTTGCTTAACCAATTTCATGTGGTGACTCAAGACATATGTGCAGTACTGTTTTTCCCCAATAAATCCTTTTCTGTACCATCTACATTCAATATCTTCAATGTCCTCATAAGTACTTGATTAAATACCTCAATGTAAAATTGAGTTGATTATCACCCATGACCAGTCTGTGTTCACTTGCATGGGTTGTTCGATGTCAGCATGACCTTTCAGGAATTTCTCAGAATGTCTGCATTGCCGCAAGGAGCGAGTTACATCTGGCTGACTGTCGTTCGGAAACCATCACAGCCATTGGAACAGACACATTAGGCCTCTCTGGGTGTGACAATGCCAATTCATAATAAAGCATCTTCTTTCCTCTTTACTCACTACACTCCTTGTTGCGTCCAGGTAACCTACATTACTCCCACACAGTTCGTTCAGCAGTTTGAGATTGTCTTTTTTGAGATTGTCTTTACTCCAATAATTAATAAACGAAGGGTCCAGACGAATGTCCTGAATAAAACCTAGGACCTGTGACACCTGCTTCTCCTTATTTTCAACACCCTTAGTACAAACCGAGTATGTCTCTAAATAGCCCAATCAGGTGCTGATGAGACGTAAAACACAAACTCACTCACTCACTCACTCACTCACTTCTTATTTTCATCTGTCTCATATTTCATCTTCTGAAGACTTTTGGTGACATCTCTATCCATTCTCCCTTTTTGATGACTTTCACGGGCTATCTTCTGAAGGACGGTTTAGTCAGGCGGCATATGTAATCTACTTTGGAGTGCTTGCCAACTTTGATTTCTCACTGTTATATCTTCATTAACATTCCAAGGAATAAATCTAAGCTTGTTGTCATGTCTACATAGGCATTATTAATTATTTATTCGCGTTATGAAGTTTCGCATCAAAAAAGCTAAAAAATACCTCGTGGGCCAGACGCCAATTTTTTGGCCGACCACAATTAACTGCTGTTAAAGGTTGTAGCATATGGATTGGTTGCTTAGACCCCCAGGAACATCCTTCAGGTCCACAACCTTTCAAATTGGCTGCTCAATCCATGTTATTCAAGTTGGCATCCAAGATGGCCGCCGTATCCTCGTTCTTTGTTAACTCGGTCACTATTTCTCTTATTTGTTCAAGCGATACATCAAATTAGGGGTATTTCAGGTCAAGGAATCCAAAAATTATGGTTTCAGGGGGATTGGAGGTGATTTATTATCCCTCTGTTGAAGAATCATGACAATATAAAAAATAACAAAGCATGTCATAACAGTTTCGACATCCGACATAATGAATCTGGATTCACTCAATAACAGCTTCCTCTGTTTACCAGTGAGTGGCAACTGGGTGCTGTATCTATAAACTATACACTATTTAAAATAAAGCAATTGTGTTCAAAAAGTTTTTGTCAAGGTGGTCAAAATGGTGACTGATGTGGTGTTTTACCCCTAATTTGATGTATCACATGAACAGATTATAGAAATAGAGACCGAGTTAATAAAAAACGAGTGTAACATGGACAGAGCACCTGTTTGGAAAGGCAGGTGTTCCTGTCAGTGGGTCTAATTAATTAATTAATCCATCCATATTACACAACCTCTTACAGAAGCTCGTGTCTGGTTGAACCCTCTGGCCCCCTAGGTAAATTTTTTTTTTTTGAGATATCAGTTGAAAACTATTTCAAAACTTTAAAGGTCAAAAATAAACCTTAGACACCCCATTTGATTAATGTGACACTAATAAGAAACAAATCTCTTGTTTGGATGCATACATCAGGACTAAAGGTTGCATGTGATGGTCTGTCCTGGGGATACTTCCTATAACATGTATATGCTGGCGTACGGGGATGTACCTCCATTCTTAGCTTCTTTTTTTGCTTAAAGATGATTTAAAGATGATCCTTGGTTGTGAAAGCAAGTCTTGTGGCTGTCTGGGGCACCAGACAAGATGCTCTGATGTCACTGTGATGTGTGATTGTGGGTGGGTGACAGTAAAAGATTCTTTTAAGAACTTGTAAACTAACAAACCAGTAGTAATCAGCAGATGGTAGAAGATGTGGACTGTCGCGGACATGTCTTCTAGTATGCTGAAAATGTACACATATGAGGAATCATTGCACTGTATACTAGGAGGGGCAGTTGTTTTCCCTCCTTTCCTTTTTGGAAAGTGGTTCCAATCTCAACTGTCAAATGTCTGTCTCATTGCTTGTAACTCCAAATTATGGATCACAGATGTTGTGTGTCATCTGCTTGCAGAATGCCTTCTAATAAAATGAGCCAGTATTTTCACATTATTTATTTAAAAAACACTATCATATCATCAGCTCTGCTTTCTCCTTACCAATCCAGGTGTCTGTAGTTGTCTTGTATGCATAATCACCCAACTTTACTCCTAGCCAAGGTTGTCTAATTATAGGAAGATGTGGTTATACATGAAAAGCTATCAAGAGATTGAAGGCAGCATCCACTGAGAATACACAAAAGAGTTGTATCTGGGTACTTTTGCATGACATCAAATACTTTACGATGACCAGTTGGTCACCCTCTTCCGAATTGTTGAGTTCAGCTTTCATTTTAGGTATGGCATTCTGATCAGACAAGAGTACAACAACTAGCTAATAGTAGCATTCATTCAACTGATTCCCATGTAATGACCAGAAGCTGTGGTGAAAGATGAGGTTCCTGATACATTATAAATTTATAATCAGATGTGTCTTCCAAATAAAAGGGTAGTGCAGGGGGTTAGGTTCCACCTTTGGTTCTGTTGCGGAAGATGCGGTTCCTGGTCTTTTAGGCCATTTATAATCAGGCAAACTCTGGTTGACAGTTTGCCACAACAGCTCACCTGGAAGGGAATTGCCTCTCTAACCTGGTGGTTCCTTGGGGGCCATTTGCATGCTTTTTGAATTTTCAAAGTTCAGAGAATTTGACCATTCTCATAGAAATAAATGTTTGCAATGTCTGCCAAGTGCCTTAGGTCATTGCATTAAATGTGTAACATTTATTCTACTTAGTGAGGATTTTGACAATCTTGGTAACATTCAGGGTCATCTTGCTCCTTCCTTCCATTCCATCACTCATGATGAAGTGAACATGCCTTTCTTGGTTCAACTCAAGAATTATCTTTGTAATCTTGTACAACCCTGGAAAGGCAGAGTTGCAATGTACAGGGTGAGGAAGCAAATTTTTCAAATTGTGGAATATTTCAAACTTCAGTCGAAATGAAAGGTTTTGCTAAGTCATAACAAATTCTTATTTTCAGGCCTTAGAAACAAGACAAAAAGGATCCTTTTTGTGAAGTTAGACTTGTATTATCTCCAATCAAAAATTCAATATGGCCATCTAAACTTGGTGATGCTTTGAAAAAAAGCGCCTTCATATTTTGTGGCCGTGAGCCATGAAGACAGTAAGGAGAACAACAACATCGTGGTGACAGGTCTTGTTGACCAACTATTCTAAGATGCCCCACACGGAAAAGTAAGGCGAATTAAGGTCCGAGCCGGAGAAAGGCCAGAACTTGGCCGCCCAGAAGTCTCCGAAATTTCTTTAAGTGGAAATCCTGAACTTTCTTGGCCATACGGCATGGGGAACCATCCTGAGTCTGCCTATAGTTGCCATTGGGGTAATTGACATCCAGCCATGGCAAAACATGACATCACTGGACCTAGTAGTATGCATCAGGTCCGTCCCCCTTTACTCGCATGAAAAAGAAATAAAGCATAATTTTTCTATCTGAAGTCATGACACCCAAAACCATTGCCTGAGCTGGATACTTTGCCCTGAATGTCCCATCGACATCTTCTATTGATTTTATATAGAATCTGCCATTTCTTTTGTTGACAATAGAATCCACAACCAAACGTTTATAGTTTGTAAAAAAAATTGAATATCGAGACATGCTTCCTAATGTAGCCCATCATTTTTTCACCATTTCTATCTTCTGGCCTTCATGGAATAGGCCGAATGGTGACTTTGGGGTCCTGACATATGATTTCAGGCCGAAATCATTTTGCATAGTCGCTCTGGCAGCCTTGAGGTCCACCTGAAGCTCTTCAACCACCTCTCTCATGGAGGTTGCAGGTACATTGTCAGTTTTGTCGTCAGAGACTCCAGGAATGTTCCATTCCTCTCTTGATTCTTTCCAAAACCTCCCAGACTTCCCTCTTATTCCTTTCCCATCACTGATTGCCTTCATGATATTGTATTCCGGTTGTGAGGTCACTCTGACTATGTCAGGGATTGTTCTTAGTTCATTTGGCACTGAAGCAAATCTGACCACCTCTTCCTTTTTGTCTCCTGTGGAGTCATTTTTAATCACAGCTCATTCTAACCTTCCACAAGTATGGCTGATACCTTAATGATTGTGCTGTATTGTTTCCACAATTTTCCTGTAGATGTAAGATGCTTTTTTAGCACAAGGAAGTTCATGGAAAATTTTGGTTCCCCACCCTGTAGAAATATACTTTTCAAGAGCATTGTTACTAGCTGTGAGCCCAAGATAGCCATATTCATCATCTTGTGCTATTGATTCAGATCTGGCTGTGAATGAAATGTCATTTTATGAAATGACAAAATACCATTGTTGCTGTCATCCAAACTTTTCCAGGCTTGAGGTTCCATGCTTTGTAGTTGTAACATGCAAGCAATGTACAATGCGTTCGAGTCAGGTTACAGCAGCAGACATCAAACTTTGGAGGTAATGTTATTATGTTAGCTAAACTTGCCTTAAATGGTAGAGAAAAGCTGGTTGAACTCTTAGAAAATAAGTTAATCACACTATAACATGCCATAAAACTTCATTTCTGAGGGACAATCGACATATCCTCCTCAAAATGCTTCTGTTGTGGATACTCATTCACAGTGTCTGTGATATGTGGCAACATGTTTTCCAATTGAACGGAATTTTGACCACTACAAATTCTGAGATCACCAGTAATTTCTAAAATAGCAAATAGAATCAGAAACAAGGTTGCTTAATCCCGGCAGCTCTTCCCTGGGTATTGGTCATGAGCAATTGAGCATGGAAGCAAATTAAGATATGTGCATAAATCACTGATGATCCAAATTATCAGTTCTTTTACCTATTTGATATTTCATAATCTGTAGAAGTACCAGAGAAATTCCAGTGCTTGTGGTTTTGATTGACCTCGACACTCCAAACAAATTTGTAATTTATGACACCAAATTGGTCATTATTGTAACAATTTCACTTATATTATAATAATTATGACATCTATAGTTATCCACCAGACTGGCACTCATTGATAAGATCATTCATCAATAAAAATTAATAATATTACATGCATTATGATGCACATATTGACTCCAAAGCTGTATCAAATTGTGATTTTATGCTAATTAATTAGCGTTATTTGATTTGATTACAAAATAATTAAAAATCAATGTGTGATGTTGACAACAAGTTGGATTACCTTTATTATAGTGTGAACCACAAAGTTCAAGTGAAAAACTAGAGTTGGCAGCTTGTCTAAAGTAGCCTTGCAATTTTAACAAATGCCGCCTGACTAGTTGTTCTAGAAACACTCATGCAGGGTGGTATGGGTCAACCAACACAGATAAAAACACCCAAAAAGTACTCAGAACTTCTGAAGCCACAGAAAGTTACAAATTATTTGGAACAGAAATTCAAGCTTTTTATGCACTTTATACCCAATGTGTTCGAGCTGTATGAATACTTTTGTCATGCTGAAAGTTTAAATTTGTGTGCCCCCGAGTTCGAAAACAGAGATGTGCTTAAGTTTGCAGTGTTTGACAATGACAATTGATCACGGTAATGACTTAAAAGTGAGATTTTTCTCCTCGCATCCCTGAATCAAGAGTAAATACCAGTTATGTGCAGAATAGTTAGCTGTATGAATACTTTTGTCCGCAACTGTATGATACCTCAGTCTTTATGTTAAGGTCAGTTTTGGCATTTTCCAGTCTTCTTTTCTCAGGTTTTCCAAAGTGTCTTCTCTTCATTTAGAAAAAGTTTGTACAATCTTTATTTGGTTCTGTCACTCATAATGTCTTCCTTTTATGTATGATAAAAGGTTCTCACTCTCTTTACTAATTTTATCCAATTAAAATGAAAAAAAAGTGTAACAGGTATATATGATGTCATCCATATCCAAAAAAATGCTCATCTCGTAAAAAACTGAGAAACTACAAGAGTGATGGTAAAGTAACTGAGATGTAACAAAAAATACCAGTTTCCATTGTTATTAATGATTTTACAATTAACTGATTATATTTCATGAAAAAAAAGAAAGAATGTACTTCAATTCAATATGTAAAGACACAGATAATGCAAGCAAGTGTTCATTTATTTTTAAGTGAGCACTACAAAGTCTGGGCCGCATTTCATGACTTCTGGTTTCCATGGCAACAGATTAAGCATTTATTTCTAATTTTATGATCTGATTTTTTGGGAGTTATTTGCAACTTACGTCAATATTATATGACCCAAATATCATTTTTACATCATATCTGGCAAAGTCATGACTAGTTGGACAGAACTTATGGAAACCCCCTTGTATGAACCACGGCTATGTATTATAATTTCTTTGTTTGTAGTGGTCAATAAATTGAATTGAATTGAGCTGAATTAGAAGAAGAGTGGACCAACGTGCTGCGGTCTCCCCTACTAGTAGGCCTATATGTGCTGATTGTGCTCCCCCAAGAAAGGTTATCGTTGAATAATGTTACATAGGCCTTACTGAAGTAAACACTTTTTAAAAATTAGTCGAAGTTTATGCATAAAATTATTTCTGATGCTATGTTTTTCGTATGACTGCAAGGGTGTCCGAATTGTCAGAATGTGTTGAGAAGACATCAAATTAACAGTAACTGTTCTCTAATTAAGAATTCGTGAGAAAATTGCAATGAAAACAGGCCTGTTATTGTATTGTTGGTCATCTTGGTCAATCCTGGTTTTATGAAAAAGTAATATATTAGGCCTATACACTGAGGAGCTTTAGAAATGCAACATTGCAAAATTTGTCGTCTGATGTATGTAACATTAAACTTAATCCCTGGCCAGTGGCCAAAAAGAAAGGTGGAAGTAGAAGAAATTTTTTTAGTTTTGGTGTATGTGGTGGCAGCACTGCATGGGTTGAATTTGTGCAGTGCCATCTGGAGTTTTTCATGGAACTGGGAGCATGTGCTGAATGAAATGTCAACAGTGTCAGTGACAGTCAGCACCATTTCTCTGTTTATTAACAAAATCGGATGATTATAGGTTAACTAATGGCCGAGGAATCTAGAAGACTCCTCATTCTGTACGGCAGTCAGACTGGCACTGCCCAAGATGTTGCTGAAATGGTGGGCAGGGAGGCGAAAAGGAGACATTTGGCTGTCCAAGTGTCTCCATTGGACTCCTATCCTGTGGTAAGACTGTGGGACAAATGATTGTGTAAATTTCTATTTGGAGTCTTTCATGATGATAAGAGTAATTTATCAGTTCTGTGGGTTCAGAATGAAATAAGTTCAGATCATCACTTTTTATGTAGGTAGACCTCATGATCGATATGAGATTTTGTGAAAGTATGAAGTAATGTGGCATTGTAGGGCTATTCAATATAGACAATCAATGAATAAGAAAATGATTGAAAATGTAATGCTTGACTAATCTAATTTAGCAATAATTACCAAGGCATGTGTCTTCTCACAGTAACCTGCATTGAATATATTAATTAATTAAAAAGGTTAAATCTGATAATTGATACAGTAACTTTGTGATTATCATTCATAGTAAAAAGGCCAATTAGTCTATGATTGTGAACTGTGACCTCAGTTTGCTTTTCTTTTCCTTGCCTTTATAAATACTAGTGTAGGCTACTTAAATATTTTAAAGAATATTTTTTTGCAGGGCAATCTGATTTCCGAAAAACTGGCAATATTTGTGACTGCCACAACAGGACAGGGAGATCCTCCTGACAACATGAAGGTATTAAAATTATGTCAAATTTGGTGAAAATAAAATAAATTAATTTTATTGATTTTGATTGAATAAGATTCTGTGTTTATTAAATGATTAAAATATGACATGTTGTATTGTGATAAGACATTTGTCTGTTGCGAAATTAACTTTTGACAGCCTATTTGATATGAAAGTTTCCATAATCCTCATCAATATTAATTGCCACGATGTAACAATTGTCGTAACTGCTATGTTAACTTGTTTTGTAGATGTTCTGGAGGTTTATACTGAGAAAGAATTTGCCCGCTGATTCCTTGGTGAGGTTGAAATTTGGCGTTCTTGGATTGGGTGATTCTTCCTATCAGCAGTAAGCAATGCAACGCATGGCATATGATGAAACTGATGAACTTTATTTTTTTTGCTCAATGCGATTTTATTCTAGACATATTAACTTGCACGTACCTAATCATATTAATAAAAGAAATTGTTTATGATTATATTATTGGCCTACAGGACACAAGTAGTAATCACTTATGTCAGCTTAGGTCGACAATGACTGCATGTTCTACTTTGAATATAATAATGACTCCAACCGTTGGGCACGTAGCGCTCAAGATGGTGCTGTCTAATGATCAGTTTTCAAAGTACTAGCTCGTTTGCTATTTTGCCCATAAAGTTAATACTATTCAAGGCGATAGAGCAAAGACTGACAATCGAGAAAAAAAAGTTTTATATTCCAAAAATTTTTTCTTCCAAAATCTTTTTTCCAAATTTTTTTCCCAAATTTTCCCCCCAACAGTTTTATTTCCGAAACATTTTTTCCCGAATATTATTTCCACATATTTTCTTTCTACCCTATTTCTTTTTGACAATTTATTTTCGCCAAACTTTTTTATTTGACAAATCTGAATGGTATGCATGCAGGCCATACGAGAATGAATGTTGAGAAATATAATTCAAATATTATAGCTCATTACAATTTCGTGTCTTTAAAATTCAGCTTTTAGGTCCAGACAGTGGTTAATTTGTTCATGCTTTGACATTTTTTAAAAGCGTTTCTATAATGACTGCATGTTCTACTTTGAATATAATAATGACTCCAACCGTTGGGCACGTAGCGCTCAAGATGGTGCTGTCTAATGATCAGTTTTCAAAGTACTAGCTCGTTTGCTATTTTGCCCATAAAGTTAATACTATTCAAGGCGATAGAGCAAAGACTGACAATCGAAAAAAAAAGTTTTATATTCCAAAAATGTTTTCTTCCAAAATCTTTTTTCCAAATTTTTTTCCCAAATTTTCCCCCCAACAGTTTTATTTCCGAAACATTTTTTCCCGAATATTATTTCCACATATTTTCTTTCTACCCTATTTCTTTTTGACAATTTATTTTCGCCAAACTTTTTTATTTGACAAATCTGAATGGTATGCATGCAGGCCATACGAGAATGAATGTTGAGAAATATAATTCAAATATTATAGCTCATTACAATTTCGTGTCTTTAAAATTCAGCTTTTAGGTCCAGACAGTGGTTAATTTGTTCATGCTTTGACATTTAAGCCTTTCTATAAATATTTCATTCCAGGTTTAATTTCATTGCCAAGAAATTGCACAGAAGACTGGTCCAGCTAGGAGGCACGGCATTGTGTGAAGTTGGACTGGCTGATGACCAGCACGACCTTGGGTGTGTGTTAAATTTGAATATTATTGAATAAGTAAAATTTTACAAAATTATTTTGAATTTGTTTTCTCTATTTACTTTCCTAAATTTGTCAATTTATTGCAGTGCTGATGCTGTGGTTGATCCTTGGGTTGCCTCGTGGTTGGATAAAATTCTTCAAATTCACCCCATTCCTGACGGACTGCAGATAATTCCAGACACTATAAGGTGAAGATTGATTTCATAGTTATGGCTGTCTTAGAATTGTTTACCTTTCAATATTTAAAATGAGTTAAGTTTTGAATATTGATTAGTATCAGTAGTATTTAAAATAAGTTTTTCAGACAATATCAGTCATTGTACAGTTATGTAATATGGTCCATCAATTTTGTCAATTATGTTTTTAAGTTCAGCAAATTTATTAAGCAAAATCTTCGGAATAATAGTAAGGTTCTTTTGACAATTTGTGAATATATTTATTATCCTGTTAAAAATAATCTGATTAGGTAGGCTACCATATATTACAAGTCAAAAATGTATGGCTTCTCATGTATTTGTCATAAATTTCACGGTATATTGATGAGATACAACACGATTAATTTCCAACTTGCAGTTGTCATTGGTTTTAACAAAGCCAGTGAATTATATATATTTTTGATTCTACAGACCTCCGCCGAGATACACAATGGAAGTAATGGAAACTTCAACTTGTGAAAATGGATCAGGATCAGCTACTATTCACAATCCTGACATTGCTGCTAGTCAGACCAACCCGTACATGGCTCGGCTCCTGTCCAATGAGAGAGTCACTGCTCCCGAACACTGGCAAGATGTCCGCAAAATTGTTCTCGATATCAAAAATTCAAATCTAAGGTGAGGAAAGCAGATATTTGTTGGCTGTTTCTTGACTGTTACGGTATTAACTATTTAGCGATGCCCTTTCCTAAAATGTGACTATTGGAGGCAATAGGCTCCCTCTTCTGGTACATGTAAATTTGAAAGTTTTTAGAAATTTCTTATTTGGTTCTTCTTTGCAATTTATTTGAAGCGATAAATAGATTTTGTCTCGGTTGATCTGCTCTTGTATAAATATTGCGTAATTGAAATTTAAGTTAAGTCAACTTTATTGGTTATTGAACCTATGCTAGTAAATTAGCTGCTGTAAGGAGTTAGTTTACTTTTGTTCTCTGGAAATAGAGATTTCTTATGAAGTTGTGAATATTTGCAGGTGGGCTCCAGGAGATGTTCTTATGATCCAACCAGAAAATATGCAAGACACCGTCGATGAATTTCTTGAATTGTTAGGACTAGATCCAGAACAGCAATTTACTTTGACAGCTAATGATTCAGGTACATATTTATAATTATTTAACTGATTGGCTGTAAAATAAATTATTTAGAAGAAGCTGATCCAGTGATTTACGATAACATTTAATTGTTGGAAATACTGCCTCATAGGACAATTATTGTCATATAGGTTTATACAGATACAGATTGACCTTATTTGATTTCAAAATATAATTGCATCATACATCAAAAGTAAAATAATAATGACGACTTCCCCAAAAATCAGAATTTAACACCTTCTTCTGACTTTTACAGATCTTCCAGTTCCACCGACGTTGCCGAGAATTTGTTCGTGGAGATATTTAGCCACTCACTATTTTGATATAAACAGCGTGCCTAGGAGATTCTTCTTTAAATTATTATCCTATTTCTCTTCAAGTGATTTGGAAAAAGAGAAATTGTTGGAATTTACCACAGCGGAGGGACAGGTATGATAATGTGGGCCACAATTTAAATTGGCCATGAAGTATTATCTATTATAGATTTGTAAAATGTTTTAAATATTTCAAGGATTTTTTTTTGTATATATATATATTTACAGGAGGAGTTGTATTCGTATTGTAATAGGCCAAGAAGAACCATTTTAGAGGTGAGCTTTTATTTCTAGTCGCCCCTAAAATTCAAGAGACTTTTTTTTCTGATATTTCTTCGCGTATAGTGTTGGATCTTTTGGTTAATGATCAGTTCATGTTTTTCTTGAAGGTCCTCGGTGATTTTCCTCACTCCACGAGCCATGTAGATCAGCAGTATTTGTTTGACCTGATACCAGCCATGCAACCAAGAGCATTTTCCGTTGCATCTAGTCAGCAGGTGAATATTGAGTAGTGTACAGATTTTTATGATGATATTGTGAAAAATGAATGAACAAAACAAAGATCAAAATGAAATATTACATTTTTCAGAATAACTACTCAGTGAAAATTGAATAACATTAGCTAGATATCAATGATGTGTAAAAGTCAATAGCTAGTTTGCGATTCCCTCCAATTTGTAGTAGAAAATATAAATCTATGCTTAGAGCCAGCTAGATTGTTTGAGGGATTATTTGTTACTATTGTAAATTCTTGCATGAAAACTGAAGTCTCATATGTGATGTTAAAATCAGTTCGGGAAAGTGCAGAATTCGGGAGCACTCCCAAATTCGGGACAAGGGTGTTCCCGAATTTGGGAACTGTTCCCAAATTCGGGAACAAAAGTGTTCCCAAATTCGGGAGTTTCATTTTTAAATGACCCTCGGACGTTGGGTATTGAGATCGGATGGATTTTTATTGGCCAGACTGGTCCTTTGCAAGGTAATTAAGGATTCTACCCTGTGAAAAAAAATTCCATGCTGTGGTTTTCTTTACAGAGCAAATCAAACTTTGCAAGTTGACTAATTCTGTCCTAAAATCAAGTTTCCATTGGCTTATTATTAATATCCGAATGTTGTAGAGATGTAGAGAAGTTGAGGACGAAACCCGAAGGTTGTTGTCCTATCAGTTTATTGGGTTAGAGATGAATGGATCTCTCTCTCTGATGGCCTCTTCTTCCTTGTCTTCTACGTCCTCCTTGGGTGTTTCCTTTGGGGGTAAATTGTATCCGCTCCACATGTATCGATCTTCAATTCACCATCCGATTTTATTTATTATTTTTTAGGCTTCAGGGTCTATATTGACCACTGAAGATAATAGATGCCCAGTGCAGGGTCCAAGAGACCACACGCATCCAAACATACTATTCCCCATCCATACATAATAGGGCTGATAGGGTCCGTAGAGACCACTATTTTAATACATGGTCGTAATTGACCACTGAAGCAGTATAGTGTGAACTTTCCCAAACCACCATAAAAACCCAATTCAAACATTTGTACATAACTGCTAAACTGTGCATTAATGCAAATATATCCATCTAGTGTCTACTCGCAAAACCTCCTTAAGCAATGCAACAAATAAATAAATCTGGGTCTTTATTGACCACATGATTCATGCAATTGCTTCCAGGCCAGTTTGTTGCCAAGTATCGACCAGTGGACATCAAGTGTTGTCAATACTAACACCGAAAATAAATGCAGAACAGTGCACAGTACATTTGTGTCGGAAAAGGTCACTACTTCCAAGGCAGTGCTCGTTCTGGGTCTTATTGACCACCAAACTGAGCTGGCTGCTCTGTGGCAAGTTTGTCATCAATTCTCAAACACATGGGTAAATCAGGAGTATAATTTATAAACAGTGCTGAATCGTGCAATGTGGTAAAAGCAACTAAGCAGCTCAAAATAGAATGTTAAAATAAAGTAAACAACTATTTTTTGCATTTGGTTATATTATTGTTTTACTTTTTCTTTTCTTTTTAAGTTTTTGTTTTTTGTGCAGGGCTTCAATAATTGGGTCTTTATCGACCACAACTACTTGGCTACCTGCC
The DNA here is from genome assembly GCA_026936325.1 of Platynereis dumerilii. Classification (NCBI taxonomy): domain Eukaryota; kingdom Metazoa; phylum Annelida; class Polychaeta; order Phyllodocida; family Nereididae; genus Platynereis; species Platynereis dumerilii. The sequence goes on from JAPTHN010000011.1 coordinate 18,111,847, forward strand.
TCAGTAAAAAAGCATAATTAATATCAATTCAATATTACAGTGTTTTTATTGTTACTATTTTTATTAATTTTTTATTAATGTTATTATTATTATATATATATATATATATATATCTTGGTTTAGAAGGATGCTAAGTGCATAGGTGCATATGACAACTCAACTCTAGAACAATTTGAAAGCAACAAACAAAAACAAAGAGACCAGGTGGTTTACTTAGTCACGGTTCAAGTTTATTTTGTTAAGCGCTATGGTATTGTTTAGAGATTTCACTATTTGTCTAGCCAGCTTGGCGGTAGGGTGGCAACCGTCATACAATAAATTATATTTCGTAGCCACTTGTCGTCTGTTTCCCCGGTTATGCTCAAGGCATTTGTGAATCAGTGGCGTTTTCAGGTTATATTTCCTATTAGCATTTAAAATCTCAGAGTTCACTTGGAGCAGCATTTCTTCAAGGTCTATCTGCATCACGTCGTACATCTCTGCCTTCGTCAGGATGGTAGTTTTTTCCCTATTTAGGCGGAAAACGTTCCAGTCCGCCAAGGACATTGGATAGATTGTAGCTATCACCGGGACAGCACCCTGTCTAGTAATGAATCTTTGAAGATCGTCGATTGCGCTCACAGTGCATTCTACAATCTCCTTTTGTTGCTCTTTTGGCATAACAATCACTTCGTCAATAACTCCTCCTTCATATTCTCGATAGATCCGGTGCGTTAAATCGCATATACCTGCGGACACATAGACCACCGGCGGTTCGTCAGCAACCTCTGTTAGTTGGGCCAACTCTCCATCTACCACCTCGTAAAGATCATACAGTTTGGCTCCTGAAAGGGACCATATTTTAGCAAATTGTGAGCCAAATGGGCTTAACTTCCTGACCCTGCTGTCACCCAACAAGTAACTAGGTGCATTCATTTTACCACAGCTGCCAAGTCAAAAGCTAATTCTGGAAAGAGACAAGAATTAAGACTATGAAGACTTTAATTTCAAGATCAAGTACCATAACGCTATGTAAGGTATCTCTCCGGGTGGTTACTCCACTCTTTTAAAAGGGAACTTTTGAACGCATTTAGCGTTTTACAAGACACTGTGTCTGCCTTCAGACTATTCCAGTCGTTTACCACTCTATGCGTAAATGAGTGTAATCTGCAATTTGTTAAGGCCTTGTCAGTGTGTGAATTTAAATTAATTTATATGACATAATTCACTGAAAGTAGAGCAGGGATGCCAGACAGTGCTGCAATTGTTAACTTCGAGTTGCTCAGATCATACTCTAAAAGATTAGTCTTTAAAATCATTTTGTACTCCCTACAAAATAACAAATTTATCAAATAAACTACTACTCAACTCACAGTCTCATACAGTGCATGCGCTGATAGAGTGCTTCTATAAAAAGTATGCTATCTATCTATCTATCTATCTATCTATCTATCTATCTATCTCTATCCATCCATCTGTCTATCCATCTATCTATCTGTCCTTCTATCTACCTATCTATCCATCTATCTACAATGTATCTGTCTATCTATCTGTCTCTTTCTTTCTTTTTATCTATCTGCCTATCTACTCATCTATCTATTTATCTATCTATCTAGATATCACTCCCTTCAGGGTCAGTCTAGCTTCATAGTGGGCCCCTGGGCCAGATCATTCTTGACTATGACTAGACCCGGGGGGGGGGGGGGCGGTACTCACTCTGGAAGTGTGTATATAGAGGCGCCCCTGGATGGTACTGCTATTTTGGGCTTTTTGGATTAAAATGGATATGGTTTTTTGACAATTCGGATTAATTTGGCTTTGTTTTTTGCTACCCTGCACGTTTGGTATCGCTTGAGTACCCCCCCTCCCCACCCCCGGGGCTAGAGAACCTGTTCCTGGTCTGTTCCAAAGCATGTACTCCGCACAGCGTATGTACCCAAACTGGTAAACCACTGAGATGGTTAAATATGATTTTGATGCAAAGTTCACCGACTCCACCCCCTTATACAACTTTGGCGATCCGCCATTGTCACTGGCAGCTAAGCAGACAGACAAGAAATTTATAAACAATTATGAGCCACACATCATAAGCAATTTATAAGACATGTGTTTTTTTTAACATAAGAAACCAATTTGGCCAATTAATTCTCTCTTTATTACGGGGAGTCCTCTCAGAGAGCTACAATTTTTGCAGGTTTCACTAATAGTACATATGTGCTTCCTTGCCCAAATATTAGCCTTCAACATAATTGACCCTCACCGCACACTTAATGAAAGAACTTTTAGTGTAAACTTGGCGAAAGAACCATTACTTTTAATAGCCCCTGGCTCAAATCCTCACAGTTGCAGAGATCGAAAATCACAAAATATCCTACAAAAAATAAATCGATTGAAAACATCTGACATAGAAGCGGACCTGATAGAGAAAACAAAACAAACTGAATGAACTGAATTAACCTGTGTGCAAAATGTGAATTTTTTTATATCAGCTTCAATTCAATTTAACTAATGATCTTCACGAAATGAAGCAAGCCAATGATTTGAGAGACAGGCACTTCCAAATTCTAAATGTATTTTCATCAAATCAGATCACTTATTTGTAGCAATGACTCCTCAGTCTCAGTGTTATAACTTATCATGTTGATGGTGACATATAAGTATTGTATTATCTGATGTCACAACTACTTTGGAGAGCATGCATATCCAGTCTTAAAAAGCTTAAGAGATTCGATAACTAGTTATAGAAGATACGATGTAGACATGTCAGTAGCCAGGTCAATAGCCATGTATAACTGTAGGTCAATAATCCGGTCAACAGATAGATGGATAAATATATATAGGCCTATACTTGAAAAGCCGGATTGATACTATAAGATAGTATTCCTGTACAGTAAATACCTCTGCTGAAGCAAAATGAACAGTTTTCACTGTTCAGAGTGATGTGTGCTCCTGAATTCGGGAACAGTTCCCGAATTCAGGAGCACTGTTCCCGAATTCGGGAGCGCTCCTGAATTCTGCACTTTCCCGAACTGAAATATGTTCTATCTCTTTTGCGTCATGTCTAGGCACTTCCGGATCAACTTCAACTGCTGATGGCCGTCGTGAATTACAAAACCAAAATGCACAAGCCACGGAGAGGGGTCTGTTCAACTTGGCTCTCAACTTTAGATCCAAAGAAAGGTTGGTCTTTCAGATGCTTGAAATAGTTGTAGATTAAAATAAAAAATTATATGACACCTAGATGGCTCCAGAAAGCGAAATAATTTGGAAAATTTTCAGTTTCTTTTGTGTGATATATATAATTATAAATATTATAAACATTATTTTAGAATTATATTTTTGGTGTTTCTCTGATGTTGAAATGTCTCTTATAATGGCTTGGTTAAGTTCGGAGGAGCGAGCAGCCCCCATTGATTGTCAAATGTCTATTTAGGACCAATAAAGGGTAAAAAATTACATCTTCTTGTTTGTGGTTCATAAATGGCGGGGTTGATAGATTGAAACACTTAAAAGCTTCTTTGTGCTAGCATTTAATACATTTCTGTATAATATGGTATATAAATGATGACCATACTGCTGTTATTGCCTTTTGCTTCTTAATTCTTCAACCATGAATTTCTAATTTTTAGAGGCAGTAAATGTTCCTGTTTGGATCAAGAAGGGCACAATAAGCTTTCCGCAAGAACGCGTTCCTCTTGTGATGGTAGGACCTGGCACGGGTGTGGCTCCCTTCAGAAGTGTCGTACAGGATAGGGCCTGCCAGAATATTAAAGGTACCTTAGACCGATGCGAGAAAATAGCTAGGAATCAATATGTATATAATATTGATTATTGAATTATTTATGATAGAAATAGTTCATGATTGAACAAGTGGAGATCTATAAGTGAATTTTATCTCATTGCAAAATTTTGATTATTTGATACTGTTCGAAACAAAATTTTTTTTTTTTTGTACTCGATCAGTGAAACCATCATCAAAATTGGAACTATTGTTCAGTTATATTTGGCCCTTTTGGGTTGTTTTTTCTTCCAGACAATATTCTGTTCTTTGGGTGTCGAAATAAGGACAAGGATTACCTCTGTTCAGAAGAATGGAGTGACCTGGTCAACAAAGGCTTATTAAATGTTATAACTGCTTTTTCAAGAGATCAGGTAATTTGTTTAAATTTTACACAATGAAGTATTTACATAGATTTATATCAACTGACATCAATTTGTTTATCTTTATTAACTCCTTAAGAATTTTTTTTCTTTTTCAGGATGACAAAGTTTATGTTCAACACAGAATGCTGGAAAACAAAGAAATGCTGTGGGATCTCATTCACAATCAGAAAGCAAGGTTTTACATTGCTGGGTATGTGCCATTGTGAAACAATGTGGGGTTTTTGCTAAAATGATAATTTTATGAGCCTACTAGGATTGTGTAGCCCATAATTATGGCGTAATGGCAGGAGAAAAACAGCCTCTGGGGAAACAGTTTCTGGGGAAAGTGAATATTTAAATTTCAATATCTCGGATATGTCTATCAGCAGTGACGTGTCCCTGTCCTACAAATAAATGGGCGAGAATTGTTTTAATTGAACTGTGAATTCACTTGAATATGCATAAAAATTTTGAAAAATAGCTTCAGCTTTAATATGCTTTGTGGACATTGTATTAATAAATACTCATGTTTTAAATGTTGCAGGAACGCCAAGAACATGCCCGACAGTGTGAGGGATGCCCTCCGCCAGTCCATCATGCTCGGTCAAGGCTGTAATGAAGATGATGCTGAGAAATACATCTTAGAAATGACGAGAACAAAGAGATACCAGGCAGAAACATGGTCTTAACATTTGATAAGGATTATCTTTTATAGGCAATATTTCAATTTTCATATAGATATATATGTAGGCGATTTTAATAAGCGGGTATATGCTGAGAGAGTCAATGGTACTTTAAGTAATATTGTTTTTATGGTAAGTTTATTTGACTTGTTTCACTTTATGAATGCTCTAAATTGCGAATTATCGAATTAATCGTATAGCCACCCCAAGGAGGTTCATCTTAATTTTAAGGCTGTTTGTATTATTTACAAATTTTATAATTGTGTTTTGTACTCGCAAGGACATCTTTACTTGAAAACAAAAAAAAATGGAAGATGCTAAGTGTATTATAACGAATCAACTGAGATTACATTTTACATGTCTTATGTATATTAAAGATAAATTACAAACATTGAACAATATGAATGTTTGATTTCGTCTTTGGCAATTGTTGTACATTCTGGGCTACCTTGCATGAAGTTTTCACAGAATAAATCTTTTTGACGTTATTCACACTTGAATTCTCTTATCAAATGCAAAAGAGAGAACTTTTGCCTGCCTATTGGTGATTAGTAGAGGTCTGTGACTGTGTGGATTGATCAAGTGAAGATAGTTTTGAGAGATTTGAGTAATTTCCTTCTGGTGTGTCTGTCGTAGGACTGGTTGGCCATTCATGTTGATCCTCTCCATAATTATGAAGTTTATTATTAAAAGGTTCAGTCTCAAGGGCCTGTGAATCTCATCAAAATTAATGTTTAAGTATTTCAAATTTGGAAACTCGGAAGGTTGGGTGATGAACTTGCAATTTTCATGTTGAGGTGTTCTTGAAATCGCAGTCTGGGGGAATAGTTAAATGAAACTTTAATTGTGGAATAATAAAGCTGAATTTCATTAGAGAAATTAATAGTCAAGCCAGAGTCTTAGCGGAGACTGTTTCAAGAATGGTTTTGTCTGATGTCAATTTTTTCCCAGTTATGGATAAAGAATTTCATCCTGGTATACTTACATTATAACTGGATGTAACTAATTCTTTTTGTTGACAGTTCCTTCTCTTGGACTCGCCTTCGTCCCGCTGCTGACTGGACTGGGAACCTTCACCTAAAAAAGGTCTCCCGTAGGGGTTATATTCTCTCTGTTACCTTGTCCATGGGGATTTCTGCCCCATCTGCCTCAGTGAGGCCCATTGTTGTAGCCTAATGGCGGTTATCTCTGGATCCAGGCCCAGGCTTTTAGTCAGAAATATTTTTCATCAGTTTGTGAAGTTTGCCCTGAAGAGTTCATAGTAACAGGGATCTGGGATGAACAATTTTTTTGTAGACATAATTTAAGTCTGGTTTGATTAGATCCTTTCGTCCCATGTTGAATTTGCCAAGCACATGACTCGGCATGGCTCCACAGGAAACTAACTTGGTATTCACAGACGCACCTGGTATGGTGCCGTTAACGCTCAATACCTTCACAGTGCCACATAAAGCCTTCATATCAATACACAGTTTTGGTCTTCTGTAACTTTATGTCAAACGACATAGTTTTAGGCCTAGGCTAAGTCTGTCCCATATCAGGTGGTTAAATCTTGGGGTAACATGTTTGGACAATTCTTTGGTCTCTTCACCGTGTTCACATTCTTCAGTTTCTCGGCCACAGCATCGTCATTTGTTGTCTTGGTAAACCTTGGCAAACAAAGAGTTGATCATCTCAGCCAAAGGCTCATTAATTTTAGGCCCCACTAAGTCATCTTGACTTGAGTGAACTCCTTTGCAATCTTTTGCCACAGAATGTCATTAGCGTTAGGACCGGAGGCTACAGCCCCTGAACTAGTTGGGGAAGCACGCCCCCGTAGGTCTCGGGCCTCCTCGTGGCGGAGGGCGGAAACACTAAGGTGAAGACCTCTATCCTTAGTGGCCAACATGAGACAGTACGCATGCACGGTGTGTCCCCTATCTTACAGGGTAATATCAATGGTTATGTCAAATACCAAGTTTCAAAACTGGATCGTACGTCAACCGTGTAACCAGGGTGCGTGTTCCTCAGCGGGTGACCAGGCTGGGATAGAAAAGTTTGTGAATGGAATACCAAGATTTCAATGGACAAGGACATCTTCGGATGACTTGACTGACCCTGACTGCCCGCCCAACTGTCAAAGTCTGACAATTTGCTTGTCATAAAAGGTGTTCAAAAAACACCGGAAGACCTATCATCTGTTACTCTTAACGAAACCATTGTCGACCTATACGACAAGGAAGTAGCATACAGTATAAGGCGCCAATCAAATGGCACATTCCTCTTTAAACCTGTGACCTCTGAGCATAAACAGAAATTTATGGGCATCCATGCGATAGCCGATGCGCCAGTCTCCATTGAACCTTTTAACAGATCAGGCAAAGGCATTATCTTCTTCAAAGAGAGCAAGACATGCTCAGACAATGAACTTACAAATTGGTTTCTCAAACACCATCGCAAAATTCAAACGTCTTGCTCACAAGAATGGTTATGAGTTACTGTTGCTAACATTTAAAGGCCCCCGCAGGTCTCGGGCCTCCTCGTGGCGGTGGGTGGTAACACTAAGGTGAAGACCTCTATCCTTAGTGTCCAACATGAGACAGTGCGCATGCACGGTGTGTCCCCTACCTTACAGGGGAATATCAATGAATATGTCATTTACCATGATTCCAAACCGGATCGTACGCCAACTGGGTAACAAAGGTGCGCGTCCCTCAGCGGGAAACCAGGCTGAGATCGAAAAGTTAGCGACTGGACTACCAAGATTTCAATGGACAAGGACATCCCCGGATGACTTGATTGACCCTGACTGCCCCTCACACATGACAAAAGATAAACATTGCCTCGTGATAAAAGGTGTTAAGAAATCACTTGACGACCTTTCAGCAATTGCTGTTTATGAAGTTATTGCGGACATTTGCGACAACACAGTAGCAGGAAAAATAAAGCGTCAAACCAACGGAACCTTTCTTGTTTACCCTCGGACTGATAAACAAAAACAGAAACTGACGTCAGTCAACGAAATAGGCGGTACCAAAGTCTCCATAGAACCTTTCACAAGACCAGGCAAAGGCCTTATCTTCTCGAAAGAGAGTAAAACCTGCACTGACTCTCAGCTAAAGAAGTGGTTCCAGAAACAAGGCATTGAGCAATTCAGACGTATGTCCCAACGAAATGGATACGAATTACTACAACTGACATTCAAAGATGACAAAGTTCCTGAGAAAGTACCTGTTGCTTTTGAAGAGTGCAGAGTTCGCCCTATCTTTCCCCGACCCAAGCGTTGTTTCAATTGCCAAATATATGACCATTTCGCCAGTACATGTAGAAGACCAACAGCTTTTGCCAATTGTGGTGATCGAGATCATGCCCATGCCAGAGATAAACCGTGCTGCAGACCCCCACATTGTGTTAATTGTGGAGGGGACCACCCTGCGTTTAGCCCTGAATGTGGAGTCTTCAAGAAACAAAGAGAAATTGTACAAGTACAGATTTACACTGGAATATCCTTTACTGAAGCCAAGCGCCTTGTAGAAGAAGATCACCCTCCCCATCCCAGGACTTGGGATGATGAAGAAACCATGGACAAAATCGATCAAGTATCAGATTACCCTCGACCAGTTTTGCATCCATCCCCACAGAGAAGGCTTCAACTGAAGAGGAACCTCTTCATGGATGTCTTGCAGAAATCGCCTGCTCAAGATCGACCAAAGAAGGAACAAACGATGAATTCTGCTGAACCAGTTGCTTGCGCATCACCTAGGAAAACAATCCTAACAGGTCAAACATTCTCTCCAACCCTACGGGCAAAGACACCACTCAACCACGTCAAGAAGAAAGAAGCTTTGGCTTCTGAAGACAAGAAAACACCCAAACCAACCAAACAAGAAAACTCAACAAACCATTTGATTCTTGGCACAGACAATAGTTAAAGGACAGGCACTCCCAACAAAAAAGCACCCTCTACGCGTCACAAACACAACACGAAAAAACCCTTAGTTTTTATGATATCACAACCATTGATACCAACCAAGTATGTCTCTAAATAGCCCAATCAGGTGCTGATGAGACGTAAAACAATAACTCACTCACTCACTCACTCACTAACATTTAAAGACGAAAGAGTTTCAAAGAAAGTATGTGTAGCCTTTGAATGGTGCAGAGTTTCTCCATTCTTTCCCCATCCAAAACTTTGTTTCAATTGCCAAATGTACGGCCATTGCAGTCGAACATGCATCAGGTGAACAATTTTTGCCAATTGTGGCGACCATAATCATACTCACACACACGACAAACCTTGCTCTAAACTCTCACACTGTGTAAATTGTTCAGGGAACCATCCTGCCTTTAGCCACGATTGCAGAGTCTTCTAGAAATTCTACAACTACGAACTCAAAGACGACTATCATTGCCGGAAGCCAGATGCCTCATAGAACTGGACACGGACAAACCTTGCCTAGAAGCAGATTACCCAAGACCAGCTCTTCATTCATCACCACAGAGAGAGATTCATCTGGACAGGAACCTCTTCACAGATGTCTTAATGAAAACAACTTCACCGCCTCAACCAAAGACTGAAGAAACTGAGAATTTACCTGGACCAGTTGTGCACACCTCACCACAGAAGTTCCAACAAAGTCAATCTTCTGATAATTCTCAGACAAGGACTTCAACCAAGTGCCAGGAAAGATGCTCTATCGTCTGCCGAGAAAGCACCCAATCCAGCAAGACAACAATCCTCAACAGACCAAAGTCAGTTAAACGACAACATAATGGTAACCTATTGGTGCAAGTCATTGACCCAACTCACGCAAAGGAAATTATGCGAATTGCAAAAGATCCCTAATGTACCTGTGACCATGAAACTTCTTCAAGTTTGAGTATGTCCCTGAATAGCCCACTCAGGTGCTGATGAGACGTAAAACTCAAATACACACACACACACAACCACAGTTGGGGAAGCACTATCCTTGGTCGACATGGTATAGATTCACCTGTCAAATTGCAGCCGTTTGCATTTGCACTAGCGTTGTTAGGTAGGTCACGATTCAGCTCATGAGAATTCCAAGACTCCGCACGACTCCACAAATTGTCCAAATTCAGCTCACTAACCGTGCTAGGATGATCCTCATCCCTAGAAACAACAAACAAACAGAAAGACTGCTTGAGCTGCAGTCCTGAACTCCGATTATTGTCGAGCCTCATGGCACCTTGGACACATGTAAGGGGGTGGTTTTCTCCTCACTTAGCTCCCTCCACATTTTTTTATTAATTTTTGTTAATATCAACACCAGTGGAAAATTAAGAAATCAATCAATCAATCACTTAGCCATTTAAACTCTGAAGAGGACTTATAAGTCTTACAACAAGAATGATTCGAAACCTTCTCTGATGTAATACATTTTCAACGAATCCCACAGAGAGTTGATCTTCTTATCTTGGCCTATTCAGACACTACTCTTCCTGAGAGCGTTGGAGTTGTACATCCCCAATCCAAGACGATTTTACAAATGTCAGCGTTTTGTTAATCTGAGCAAGTGTCGCCAACGTCAAGAAATTTGTGGACATAACATTGTGGATCCCTGGACCACATCAAATCAAAAGAATAGCCTTGCTCATCATCCCCTCCTCTTTGTGTCAACTGCAATGAAGATCGTCCCTCTTACAGCAAAACTTGTAGACAGTGGACCAAAGAAAAAGAAATCCTGACGTTGGCGGCAATCCAAGCGATATCTTTTCCAGAGGCAAGAAGAATCATGGACCGGCACTCAGAAATTCCCGGCTATTCGGACATGGCAAGATATCCACTACCTCAATATCATGCTACACCAAGCTGAAGGCTACAACTCTAAGAACACAGCATCAACAGATCACACCAACAACACAAAGAACACAGAAGACAATAACAGACACTTGGAAAGAAAAAAAGCAAAAACATCTCGAAAGACAACAACAACAACAAAACAGCCTGTACACTTGCAAACTAAAGCAGATCAGCAGTGAGGTCGCCAGTTCTGGATACCTGCTTGAGTGCCGGACCTTCAAGGAAAAAACCCAACGGCTGGCACCACAACTCCTCTTGAGGTAGCAAATTACTAGCAATGGAAGAAGAACACCCAACTGAAGTAGACACTGTAAAGAAGAAAGAAGAATCAGATGATAGTGGGGCCACGACGCCCGACAATGAATCCATGGAAGCGGAACATGCTGAGGAGAAAGAAAATGAAGATGGTCAAGAGGATGTCCAGGAAGAAAGAGGCGAGGGCCAAGAGGAAGTAGGGAAAAAAGACAGAGTGGAAGAAATGAAAGAAATGGAAATAAAACCTGCTGAAGCAGGAAAAGACGGGGCAGAAATGGATAAAAAAAAAGGAAAAGCCACTTACAGGGAATATCGCAACTGCTTCCTACAAGGAAAACTATCACATATTGTATGAACATTCAATCAAACCAACAACTGCTTGTGCATACATGCCTAAACTCAGCTTTTAAATAACTTCAAATATATAGCTTTGACAAAATATCTAAAGACTGACTGAGCAGACAAAACAAAAGATGCGCACCTGGCCCGAAGAAAAAGTCACAACTGAAAAAGATGTAGAGTAGGGAGGGGCATGGGGAGGGGCATGCACCCACCCTTAACTTCGAGGTGCGATTTGACCTGCTTTTTATGGTCGATAATTTGAATGCTTATGCTGTCAGAAATGGATCACTTGACTCTAGTGAAACAAATATCTGCCAATTTTAATAAAGGAGTAACGGCAGGGGCGTAGATCCTGGGGGGGATGGGGGGGATGCATCCCCCCCTAGGATGAACCTGGGGGGGATGATCATGTGATTATCCCCCCCTAGAATTTCAAATTACTACCAAAAGGTGTTGACAATTATCAGCTATATTTAGCAATTGTTTCCATGATACCAGTTGCCTCTTATGTAAAAAATACAAGACTCAGAACTAACCTTGGATAATCTAAAATATACTGACTTTTGGGCCCGAAAGTGGTCGCCGAAATCCATCACCGCGCGACTTTCGACCCATTAGGCCTCGCGTAAAAATTAGCGTTCGTCGAAATCATCCCCCCCTACAAATATGAAAAATCTACGCCCCTGAATAACGGCCATTTTTGTAAAAAATTGAAAATGGCCTTCTTACCGCAGCCAGGGGGGAGGGTTGGTCTAGTGGTAGCGTGCTGGACTGCCAATCGTTGGGTCCAGGGTTCAAATTCAGCTCTTGCTGGGTCACCTGGGCCTATGTTTGACGGCTGTTTCAATCATCCTTCTCCACATTGCCGTGTCCTCCTCCTGTCCTAATTAGCCTACCAAGTGTACAAATACAGGACGTAAAGCCCCATCCATCCATCCATCTTACCCCACTCATTGGGTAAGAAGCCACCTATGATAATCCAATGGCAATAATTTTTGTGAGTGCATTCACTTTGAAAATTATTCCTTGGGGTTCTTTTATCATTTTTAAGGCATCCTATTCACTTTTTCTGAATTTCAGGATTTTTCTGTTCATAAATTTTTTTTTTTTTTTGCCCTGCTTCAATTTCGGCAAATTTTTTTCTATTTTAATTTATAGCTATTTTATCAATATTAATGGTTCCTCAGCCTTGAGGCCCCAGCGAAGGGGGCCTCATGCCCCATACCATGTGGGGCCTCTCGCCCCAAACCCTCATATTTTAATTTGACCTCTATATTTTGAACAAAAATGCAAAAAACTTGATCCAAATCATATTTATATGATGGTCATAAAGTGAAGCAATGCAGATATCCATTATACTTTTAAAATTTTCCAAAGTTATTTCTGACAACCTCTTTCAAGAAATTAGTCAAAGTCACAAAAACCATGCACATTTTTTGTTTCTTTAATTTCTACTATGGTCTGGTGCTGTTTGCCCTGAAAATTTGTAACTTCACGTAAAAAGCATCCAGTTTCAATCCTATCAATAAGGAAACGCACCAAAAATATGTAAGTTTAGATATAACCCTGGTGGGGCCTGTCACCGAACCCGGGCTTTTTGCCCCGACCTATTCTAGGCCTACTCGGTCTAGTAACTTGCCTAAGGGAGGTAGCATGCAGTTCTCCAAATACAGGTCAACTTTTTGGACAAGTCTAAAGTGGTGGGTACCCAAGTGGTGAACTCAACACTTGAAACTTAGATTTCTTAGCATGCTTAGGGGCCGACCAGATGATCTTGGGGGGGGGGCTATGGATATTTGGTGAAAAAAAAAGATTGTTTCCCACTTGACACTGAAAAAAAAGTTTGTTCAGCTCATGGAAGTAAGAAAAATTTTGTTTCCACCTGTAGCTTGGGTACCGTAATGTCAAAATTCCGATAAAAAACTTTGTCGCGAGTGCGCATGCGAAAAAATTGTTCATCGACGCGCTGCGAATGAAAAAAAAAAGTTCGTGTTGGGGGTAAGGTCCTATTTTAAATTAGTCCATAGCCCCCCCCCCCCCAACTATCGTCTGGTCGGCCCAGATAGTTTGATTTGCTGCCTTGTGTCGTCACATGTGTGCTTACACTAATGTCTGTTCAACATTTTGCATTTTAATTGTCAATACAAGTCAATAATGTTCAACATATTTTATTGACGGGAATTTAATTTTATTGACATGCTTTTGGACCAACAATTATTTGAGCGTATGTTGTATTAGAATGATATGGAGACCAATTGCCTTGTGTGTGGTTGATGGCGATAAGATAAGAGAATCAATGAGAACAACCTAAGAGTGCAACCAGGTTATCTTTAGTAAGGAACATTTCGTAATTATAACTTATACAATGATTGATTATAAAATGGCCCGGCCATTGGATTTAGCACTGGATGTATTACTCTGCAGTGAGGAATTAACACAATGAAGGATTCACATCAACGTCTCTGTGTGTCCTCAGCAGTATTTGCAATAGCATTTTGTTCTGTGAGTATATTTTGTTTATATTCTAAAGGCCAGGCTCTATTAATTTTATAATTTTTAGCTTCCCGGATCAACTGACCCAACTTATTTTCTGCATGCAAACATTTTTTAAACTGATCTTACTCTCTTTATTTAATTGACATTTTAAAAACTTGATATTGCAGCTTTTTATTTTCGACCTACCGACTTAAGAGAAAGTGCCTCTAGACGATTGAGAAGTTGAAATTCGATTATCTTTGGCCTTTTGATTTTTGGCGTCTAAACCTAGAGAAAAAGTTTCCTATAAAAAGTTTGTTACCATATACAGCTAGTAAAAAATTGTCATATTGTTCGCACTACATGCATGAGGATGCTATATTGCTCAATCAAGGTCACCATAACAAACCAGTGGCATATTCCGATTTTTGTAAGGGGGGGGGCTATTTCCACAATATACATAGTTGCTATAGTTCCTTTTTTTTTCTAAGGGTACTGTTCTTGTTTATATAAAAGACTAGTTCTTCATTTCACCCCAAAAGTGCATGGGCGGCAAAACTTACCCCGTGGCAGAAGTAAGGTCTGGAACACAAATGTATGAAACTGATTTGGAGCTTGCCAAGTGCAAAAGTCTGTTATAATTTCAGAACAGAATAAATTAGTATGCGTAGGGGAGACCGGGGTAAGTTGTGCCACGGGGTAAGGTGTGCCGCCCACTGTTGGGGTGAAATCAAGAACTGGGTACAGAAGGCAATGCCACCCATATATACCCACTTGGTCAAAATAATAAGGCACCAAGAAAAAAACTACCAAATATAATGGTGTGAAAAGCTACACTCATAAATTCAATTTTGTTGCTGAAAGCTTGAAGTGTCAAGGACTGACATTCTTAATTGTTTCTCCGTCATTTAGTATTTGAAATAAGATTATGTCTCTCTGGTAGGATGGAGTTAGGACGTATATCTAGACATTTGTGTTGTTAGATTTAATCTTGCATTGTTGGTTTTATCCACAAAATCGATTTGGGGTAAGTTGTGCCGTTTTGATTGGGGTGAGTTCTGCCAATGGTATGACATAGGATTAAATTTTGTATTAATCTTTTTCTGTCTTCATTTTATGCGAGGCCTAAACATGTGAAATAACTTGCATTGAAAGGAATGTCTGTTAAAAGAGTTATACCACCCTCTAAACGCCCCCGCAGGTCTCGGGCCTCCTCGTGGCGGTGGGTGGTAACACTAAGGTGAAGCCCTCTATCCTTAGTGGCCAACACGAGACAGTGCGCTTGCACACGTCTCCCCGACGGAAATGGGGCAACCTGTTTGCCGTGGGTTGTGACCCGTGTCGGAGGATGAAGGGGTCCTGGTAGTTGAGTTGGGTGGGCCTAAGTTGGTCCCTCCCATACAATACACTACTTTGGCCTGGATTTCTCCTAGACGGGAGGCTGGATTGGCCCGGTCCAGTCAATCGGCTTGTCATGTTGTCACTAGGACTTCAGTCCTATTTGGCCATGGCTGATGAGTCAATCAAAGAAGGTTCTGACCAAGTCTACATGCTGGCCATGTTTTAAATATGATTGCAGCTGTATCTCTTACCAAGCCTTCTACGAGTATATCCCCCATGTATCCCTGGACTAGGGTACTGGGCGCAGCCCTACCCATATTAGTCCCCCTTGTTGGGCTCCTTGGTGGGTGGGGAGCATGGGGGATGAACATCATACATTCCTATGGCATACTCTCTTCCTAATTCACAGTCTCGACTAAAACGGCAGCGGTCATCCTCAGATGACTGTATCGACCCAGAACTGCTAAATCGACAAACGACAACACGAAAGTCGGAGTACCGACACAGGTACATAGTGTACAAACCAACTAACAGGCTATCTCCCTTCGCCATCTACAAGACCATGCTTCAAGAAGTCGGCGAACCTGCAGAGACAACCTTACAGAGAGATGGAACCATCCTATTTAAGACCAGAAACGACGACCAGACTCGGAAACTCCTTTGGCTGAAAGATGTTGCAGGTACCCAGGCAATAATCGAGCCTCATCGGACCTTGAATACTTCCAAGGGAGTGGTTTTCTCCTCCCTTAGCTATTTAGACTCGGACGACGATTTACAAGAACGGTTTGAAACTTTTACTGATGTCATTCATTTTCATAGAATCCCACAGAGGGATAATCGGGAGCTTCTTATCTTGACTTTTTCAGACACGACTCTTCCAGAGAGCGTTAAAGTTATATGGGAGCAATGTAAGGTACGACCTTACATCCCCAATCCAAGAAGATGCTATAAATGTCAACGTTTCGGTCATCTGAGCAAGTGGTGCCGACGACAAGAAGTTTGTGGACACTGTGGATCCGAGGACCACGTTCAATCAAAGGAGCAACCTTGCTCAGCCCCTCCTCTTTGTGTCAACTGTAAGGAGGATCATCCCTCTTACAGCAAAACTTGTAGACAGTGGACTAAGGAAAAAGAAATCCTCACATTGAAGGCAACCCAAGCGATATCTTTTCCGGAGGCTAGAAGGATCGTGGACCAGCACTCAGGAATTCCCAGCTATGCGGACATGGCAGGATATCGACATCCTCATCAATGTGCGACACCAAGACGAAGACTACAACTCGAAGAACACAGCATCAACAGATCACACCAACAACACACAGAGAACCCAGAAGACACTAGCAGACACTCGGGAAGAACAAATGAAAAAACCACTCTAAAGACAACAAACACCACAAACCAGTCTACTCCCCGGGCCGACCTTGAAGAATCAAACACACCGGCTGGCACCACAACTCCTCCAGATACAGCAATGGAAGAAGAACATCCAAATGAAGCAGACACTGAAGAGGAACAGGAAGGATCAAATGATGGTGGGGACACGACACCCAGCAACGAATCCATGGAAGAAGAACAAGAGGAAGAGGAAGAACATGAAGAGGATCAAGGGGACTCACAGGAAGAAGAAAACGAAGGACAAGAGGAAGAGGGAGAAGATGATCCAGGAAACCAAGAACAGGATGGAATGGACAAAAAGGAAACAAAACCTGTGGATGAAGGAAAAGACAGGGCACAAAATGAAGACAACCAAACAATCACAACCAAAGATTATCTTTACTACTTCCTAGATGAAGAACCATCACCTGAAAAGATTGAAAAATTCCGACCGACGTTTGTACGAGACTGGCTAGAACCGGCAGTGAAGCATCTTCAAATGTCTGGCTTTGGCAATGTGTCTCGGAAGCTGACTGAACGAACAAAACAGAAGTTGCACAGCTGGCATGAAGATACACATACAACCAAAAGAGAATTATTCAATTTAGTCACCACCTGCACCTTCACTGACGAGTTCTATGGAATCCTCAGTATTTTGGTCTTACATGACCATTTGTCTGTTGCTATGAAATTGATAAGAAAACAACGGAAAACAGACAACATAACACAAAAAAGGAATAACTAAGTAGCAATCTAACAGAACTATACAGACAATTAGTACAAACATGATACAAAAAAAAGAATACCTAACTACCAATCAAACAGGACTATAAAGACACTTAGTAAAAACCAAGTATGTCTCTAAATAGCCCAACAAGGTGCTGATGAGACGTAAAGACCAAACACACACACACACACACACCACCCTCTAAACAATAAATGATTCTATTTTTTGCGGCATTTTTTGATTTTTGCATAAAATGGCTGATAAATGTTTTGATTAGTTTCATGTAACACGTCAGCCATAAGTTAAAAACAGGATACAAATGATGTATCTGAAGAAACGGGTGAAATACAAGGTTTCTTTGGAATTAAGTGGAACAACTTACCCCGTTATGTGGCACAACTTACCCCGGCACTGGGGCAAGTTGTGCCACTTGACCTACTTTTTTCAAATGCTTACCATGATCTTCCTAATGATCGGACTGCCTTGATACTTTGGTCGATTCTGGAAAATTGTGAAAACAGTACAGCATAATCAGTAAGGTATCAGCCATACCTGTGGTAGGTTAGAATGAGCTGTGACTAAAAATGACTCCTCAGGAGACAAAAAGGAAGAGGTGGTCAGATTTGCTTCGTGCCAAATGGACTAAAAAACTATCCCTGACATAGTCAGAGTGACCTCACGACCGGAATACAATATCATGAAGGCAATCAATGATGGGAAAGGAATAAGAGGGAAGTCTGGAAGTTTGTGGAGAGATTTAAGAGAGGAATGGAGCATTCTTGAAGTCCCTGATGACAAAACTTACAAGGTACCTGCAACCTCCATGAGAGAGGTGGTTGAAGAGCTTCAGGTGGACCTCAAGGCTGCCAGAGCAGCTATGCAAAATGATTTTGGCCTGAATAATATGTCAAGACCCCAAAGACACCATTCGGCTGATTCCATGAAGGCCAGAAGATAGAAATGGTGAAAAAATGATGGGCTACATTAGGAAGCATGACTCGATATTCTATTTTTTTTTCAAACTATAAACGTTTTGTTGTGGATTCTATTGTCAAGAAAAGAAATGACAAATTCTATATAAAATCAATAGAGGATGTTAATGGGACATTCAGGGCAAAATATCCAGCTCAGGCAATGGTTTTGGGAGTCATGACTTCAGATAGAAAAATTTTGCTTTATTTCTTTTTCATGCGAGTAAATGGGGACGGACCTGATACATACTACTAGGTCCAGTGATGTCATGTTTCGCCATGGCTGGATGAGAAGTACTCCAATGGCAACTATAGGCAGACTCAGGATGGTTCCCCATGCCTTATGGCCAAGAAAGTTCAGGATTTCCACTTAAAGAAATTTCGGAGACTTCTGGGCGGCCAGCTTCTGGCCCTTCTCCAGCTCCGACCTTAATTCCCCTTACTTTTCCGTGTGGGGCATATTAGAATAGTTAGTCAACGAGACCTGTCACCACGATGTTGTTGTCCTCCTTACTGTCTTCATGGCTCACGGCCTCATAATATGGATGCGCTTTTTTTCAAAGCATCGCCAAGTTTAGACGGCCATGTTGAATTTTGATTCGAGATAATACAAGTCAAACTTCACAGAAAGATTTTTTTTGTCTTGTTTCTAAGGCCTGCAAAAGGGTCATTCTCAAATTTCGGGACAATTTGCGTCACTCCAGTTCACTGACATTAATTTGAATGCAATTGATATCTGAAGCGTCACTCCACATCTGTTATTCATATTTCTATTTAGAACAACTGCATTTGGAACAAAAAGTCATTTGTTAGACCTTTTTTTGGTGCATTGTGTCCAGTAATCCGTGCCAAATCAGTGGTTTTTCCAGGGCTGTCACTGGACCTGACATGACAAAATCAAGTGTTAATTTTCCTCCTAAAGTTCCATCATTTCCAAAGTTTCTATGCACGATTCATGAGAATATAGACTTGAATTAATATATACATCATATTTAACTTTTTTCGTGTTTCATTTCATTGTATTAATTGATGTAAAAGACGTGTCACTAGTTTATGTTAATTTTTGTGTCCCCTCCGTTACCAGGCATAGCTCGGCTCGCTATTGTTTTTAATGAGCAATTTTCACTCAATGTCGTAAGATGCACATGCGCCAAACTACCACAGCCTTGCAGATTTTCATTAAACAGGTATTCAACAAGTTAAGGCATAATTTTCATTGGAACATTTTTTGGTCCGACTGAAATGTCCACTCCGTTACCTCCAATTCCGAGCTTACCAGTGATACCTTTTCAAAGAAATTTTATGTATATATTGCTGAGGGTGACAGGATTCAATAGAATGCAATCAAAACTTTTAATCTCCCAAATAGAAACCACTATTAAGAGAAAACCAAACCGTTCTTGTCCACTGCGTTACCATTCCTGTCCACTCCGTTACCACAAACAATTGATATTTAATTAAAAATACGATTGATCTGAGATGAAGTACTTCTGATAATAAGACTTAAATATTTTTTTTTTCCTACTTTTAAATTGCTCAAAATGCAGGTTTTTTGCATCAAAAGTCCCCTCCGTTACCACATTTTCCAGGGCATTTTGTCCCGAAATTTGAGAATGGCCCAAATAAAAATTTGTTATGAATCAGCAAAACCTTTCATTTTGACTGAAGTTTGCTGCCCTGCCATCTTCCCATCTGCTTGCCAGGATTTGTAGAATCAGGGAAAGGCCTTATTAGACTGATTTACGCATATTATGGTAGTATAGTTTCATGCATGTACAAAGTATAGGTTATGAGGTGTCGGTTGAAAACCAAAAAAATATAACGCTGTTATAATTTTCTGAAGTTTTTCCAATGATTCATAATGTGTTATACGCATCTAAAAGCAATGCTACATTGCATAGATGATTTGTTTAGAAAATTGCATTACTGTATATGCAATAGAGGGGAAGTTTTGGCTCCGATTTAAAAAAAAATTATTTTAAATATTTTTTCTCAATATTACAAAAACTATAGAATAGCAATCTGTCAGACCATTTAAAGGCACAACTAGAACATATAAGCCATATGTGTACCAAACTTCATCCATGTATATGGAATAGTGACCAGATGTTTGGCCGGAAACAAAAAATAAATTTTTTGTTTTATTTTTTTCAATATTTCAACAAGTATAGGCCTATAATATTTTCCATCAGACCTTCCAAAAGGCACAACTAGACCATATTGACCATATGTGTACCAAACTTTATCCATGTACAATTATACATGCAATAGTGACCGAGTCTTAGCCCAAAAAACAAAAAAAAACATGTTTTATATTTTTTCTCATTTTTTCAAAAAGTATAGAATATCTGTCAATGAAACCATCAAAAGGCACAACTAGACCATATAGGCCACATGTATACCAAATTTCATCCATGCACAAGCAATAATGACCGAGCCTTGGCCCGGAAACGAAAAAAAAATTGTTATATTTTGTTCATTATTTCAAAAAGTATTTAAGATCTATTCGTCAGACCATCAAAAGGCACAACTGGACCATACAGGCTAGATGCGTACCAAATTTCATCTACGTACATTCAATAGAGGCCGAGTGCTGGGCCGGAAACAATCTATCCGCCTGCCGCTCGCCTGCCCGCTCGCCCGCCACCCGGCGGACAGACAGCATTTTTACCCAAGTGATTACAATACCTTCTTCGAACTTCGTTCGCTGAAGGTAAAAAAATGTTAAATATAATTTCAGGGAATGACGGATGGCCTCACTGGTCCTAGCCTGCCCAGCCTTGCGGAACGGGCTTCTGTTAGTGGTTTTGAAATGTCCACCATCTACACATGGAGAGCATGTCTCGCAATGGCAGGTTCTCTATCTATTGGTCATTTGCTGGATAGATTTGACCCTGTCGTCATCCTAACTGGGTCGTTGTTCCTTCAGGCTGTGTTTGCCTCAGTTGCTCCCTGGTTAAATCACTTGCTTGCAATATCAGCAATCAGTGCCCTGTCTGCTTTCTTCAATGGAGGGATTTATGCCGGTAAGTAAACACGATTGAGATTGAGTTTTTTGTTATTGTCACTAAAGATATTCATACTTGTAAAGAGAGTTACAGTTTGAGACCCAAAGACATAATTTCCACTTGTGGGTGACAGGATATTCAGTAAAATCCTAAAATATATTTCCCACACATTGCCACACCCTCATGTAGATGGATGCCGGGTTGTATTCCAGAGGCCAGGTACCTTGATTTTCAGTGTATTGTGCACAAATATCTTGGCGTTATTTCACTATTCATGAAATAAAACAATCGTTATTTGATTATGAAACCCTTCTTGTCTCATGCCTCAGGTAATACTAATATTCTGTATGATGTAAGTGAAACCATTAACATCAAATTAGTTTTCAGGTACCTACACTTTGGTGTTTCGTCTGCATGGCAGGAAGGCCAGTCCGTACGTTCAGTGTGTGAGGATGTGCTACATTGGAGGATTGGCGCTGGCTCCTTTGATTGCGAAACCATTTATCATCAACAGTGAAACAGAAGCTAATGCCTCAAATAACGTCACTAATCTAACCTCAAGTATGACTGTAAACCTGACTTCACAAGCTGTGGATTATGAAACCAATTGTGTTCAGTTCGCATTCATGATTGTGGCATTGACTACCATTTTCTGCTCATTGATATTTGTCATTTTTGGGTATTGTCTAAAAGTTAAAGCTCTGCTTCAACAAAGCAAGGCAACACAAGTGAGGGACTATGGCAAGGCAGAAATGGTCTTGATAGCCCTGACTTTGATTATGACATTCTTCTATGGTGGCCTGGATGTGGGTTATGCAGGCCTTCTCTTCACTTTAGTTACTGACAACTTATCTTGGTCCAATGGGGATGGAGTGTTAATCACATCGGTTTTCCAAATTGTCAAAATAGTTGCCGTGGCTTTGGCTATTGGTGCCGCAATGGTGCTACATCCTAAGTGGCTGGTTGGCTTGGATATGATGTTACTAGTCGGATCTTCAGTGTCATTACTGGCATTAATTGATATGGAGAGCAACATTGTAATCTGGGTCTGTACCGTTGTTCTTGGGATAGGACTTGGGAATCTACATTCATCCAACATGTCTTGGTTGGGCAAGAGAGTCCAAGTCAGCGGCAAAGTGTCCGCGTTATTTAATGTAGCTTTCAGTGGAGGGATAATGGCCATACCACCTCTTACAGGGCTAGCATTGGAGAAGTTAGGGGTAAGGGGAGTTCCTGTTGTAACAACAACCTGTTCTATAGTTTGCTGCCTTACATTCATTGTTCTCATCTGTGTTTATATGAAATGTTCATCAATTGAACCAGGCTACAATATGTGTGAAGTCAATGAGAAACCAACGAACAACAGCCCCGTAGTTGACAAGCCATCTTCAAGTCGATGAAGACCATATTCATTGCATCATGAATTCTATAATTCAAAGGTTATGTGACAAAAACTTGGTAATTTGTAGATTACTTGCATCTGAATTCAACTGATACTCCTCTATTTCTACCTAGAGCTACTCAATGGTGCTTGTGGTGCTACAGAAGCAATATATTACCGTTATGTTAGTCCAGTTAAAATTATGGCAAACAATAAAAATGTTTTGAAGTGAGGTGTACATTGTATATCAATGATAAAATTATGTGAATTCCGTTATATTGGTTACTTACTTACATATACTATTGTAAAATATATTTCTTAAATTGCAGAGACACTGGCATATATAAAGTTTGGTACATGTCACTAATTATAACTATGTGTCTGAAATACACTGCTCAAAAAAATTAAAGGAACAGCCCTTTCAAGTAAATTTTTAGGAACTTGGAAAGTTGCAAATGAATTTCAATGCAAAGTTGATCTTCTTGATCACTTTGAAGGGTTCATCAAATCACAGCTGAATGGATTGAATGAATATTGTCTGTACCACTGAAATTTGGTGACCCGCAAAACTGAAGTGAAAACACAATATGACAAAATCCAAAACTTTGGACCTATTTCACTGAAAAAAAAAAAGATGGACTCCAAGAAATGCTGAATATAGCCGAAGAAGTGGGAACGAAGTACAGGATCAAGTTCGGAGAGGAAAAAAGCAAAATCCTAAAAGTAGGAAAGAGACTTCTGATGACCGACTTTCACCTGGGAAAAATGAAGCTGGGGTACTGTGAAAAGTATAAGTACCTTGGAGTCACCTTCAACAACAAGAACAACATGGACGACCATATAATGGAGACAAAAAAGAAAGTGGAAGCAGCCTACAACACAGCCATGGCAATTGCAGGCAGCGTCGACTTAAAGAATGTGGAACTGAAAGTGATATGGGAACTGCTGGACACCTGCATTGTGCCCATCATAACCTATGGTTGGGAAGCAATCAACCCAAGGCTAAAGGACCATCTCACACCTAGTGTAGTAGTCTTTAACACTGCGAAAGTTCATTCTGTTTATGAAATTAACTCGATTCATGTGTCTATTTTTATGTATAAGTATGTAAATAGTTTGCTTCCCTTTAGTTTGTCAATATGTTCATCCAAAATAGAAATATTTGTTCATTACAAACTCGAAATTCTGAAATGTTTTATTTACCATTTCCAAGAATAGAAAAACTCAAATTTTCAATAAAGTTTAGTGGACCATCAGCTTGGAATTTACTTTCTGATGACATTAAAAGTTGTGATACTCTTGCATTTTAAGAAGAAAATTAAGAATCATTTTTTTAGTAATAGGAACATCCTAATTATCTTTTGTTTATAATATTTAATCTGTATTCAATTTGAAACAACTGTTTGTACCCTTTGTTATTGTTACTAACACGTTTTTTCTGAAATAATTGTTAAAATGAGTTTGTATTTCTTCGGTAAAAGTGTGCCAATTCGTGTGTAATTATTTTATTAGGCTAACAAGCCTCTAGAGGTTTTATGCCTACTGAATTATATACTGCTGAATGTACCATAATTGAATGATCAATAAAGAAAAATAATAATAAAAACAAAAAATATAGGCCAACTAAAAGAAATCTTTGACAACTTGATAAAAAGAATTCTGGTGACACCGACAGGGACACCGTGGGAGCTCCAATACATGGAAACGGGGATCCTAGAAATAGGGGTGTTGACAACGAGAAACAGAATCAACTACATGAAAAAGCTAGAGCAAAGCCAGAGCATCATCCTGAAGGTCATCCGAGGTGATGAAGACCAGGGAGGATGGTGGAAAACCAACAAGAAAATTGAACAGGAAATCCTAGGGATGAACCAACTCCCAAGTGAAAGGAGGGAAAGAAACTCTGGAGAGGTTAATAAGAAAATGCTCGACAAACTAGTGGAGATGATCAAGGAAGGCACAAATAAAACAAAGACCAAGTTCTACCTGGACAACAAAAGGAATCTTAAACCGGGAAAAATAGCGGAATACATGAACCAGTGCACACGGATGGAAGCCAGTCTAATATTCAAGGCAAGAACAAGGATGCTAAAGATGAAATGCAACTATAAGAAAATGTTCCAGGACACGAAATGCAGGATGTGCAAAGAAAATGAGGAAACACAAGAACATATCCTGGAGAGCTGCACAGAAATAGACAGACAACAACTAGGAAAAATAACGACACAGGACATATTCGAGGAGGACCCAGGAAACTCAAAATCACAGCCAGGAAACTGGAGAAAATAATGGACAAAATCGAGTGCAGCTTCCCCAATGCGGTAGAGCAACCTGGCTGACCCAGGCAGGCACACAACTAAACTGAACTGAACTGAAGCATGGGCACCCATGCATAAACACTGGAGGGTGTAGAAGGGTGGGGAAACTCTTTGTTGAAGAAGCTACCTTCAATACTTTAGACCTACATTTTAGCTTGTCAGGTCAATAACGTGCAACATGTCTTATTGACCAAAAGCTTAAATTTTATTTACTGTTGTATTGTAATTGTAAAAAACAATGCAACTGGATAGCACCTGTACACATACACAGAACAGGTAGTCTGTAGCAAACCCTCTATTTATATTTATCTTAGAGATTATATTACTATTTGAACTATTTCAAATCTATTTGAACTATTAGAAGTGCTTGTAGAGACCAGTTCCCTTTTATATTGTTATTTTATCATTATAAAATACATGTGATAGTGATAAGATATGAAGATCAGTGAATGCAACTTTAGAGTGGAGCCAGGTTATCTTTGGTGAGGAACAATTCTAATAATAACTCATACAATGGTTTTTACACAATGGTTTTGTGGATATATGTTCTGCAGTGAAGACTTAACACAATGAAGGAGTCGCACCAACAACAATGTTTCTGTGTATCCTTGGTAGTATTTGCAATATCATTCTGCACTGTGAGTATTTTTGATATAATTTATGATATTTTATATTTAAAAAATGTAATTACAAGAGTTCTAATCCAAGCCTGGACTCATCAACCCAGCCCCATAAACTAGGCATTTTTAAACAATCAATGAAAAAATCAATAATTTATTGCACTTAAACTGGAGCACAACAACATTTTTTGAGCAGTATTTACATTTGAAGCTGCTACAAAGTAATTTTTCAGAAAAAAACTTTCCAGCAATTTGTGGGGAAAAGAGGAGTTTTTCTCTCTAATATGCACCCTGATTCATGATGCATATAATGTGTTATGATAAAACCCGGAAAACCATTAGTTTGAGTTACTTTTTAATTTAGGAAGACCAGGACTGCTTGTTGCTGACTAAGGAAATAAACCACAGTTACACCACTGTATATCAATTTAATTTCGGACAAATAGTAGCCTAGAGTAACAATATAAGATGTTATCTATATATACTTACACTATCTTTGTTTCTTTGTTGTTACCCTTATTTCTCAGCCATTTCTCTCTAAATCATCACCAAACTTCGCATGTCTATTGGCATTGACATTTTCCCTTGCAATAAGCTCTGTTTTCCTTCAAAACCCTCTCATTCCTGTAAAATCTGCCTTCAAATGCCACCTCATGCATGGAAAAACAACCTACAGCATCAGAGCACTGTTCCTTCAGCTGCTCATGTTCCCAGGGCTACACTCAGGTCAGTGAAGTTCATTGGATATTGGATATTGGATATTGGATATTCGGCGAGTGAAGTTCATTGGATATTGGATATTGGATATTCGGCGAGTGAAGTTCATTGGATATTGGATGTTGGATATTCAAATCTAAACTTCAAAATTTTTGATGTTTTTGTTTACCAAGGGTGGTTCTGTCAAATATATAACAGCCATTTGACATTGGATGTTGGATATTCAAAGATACAAAATTTGCAGATTTTGAATATCCAACGGAGTGGTGAAGTTCATTGGATATTGGATATTGGATATTCGGCGAGTGAAGTTCATTGGATATTGGATATTGGATATTCGGCGAGTGAAGTTCATTGGATATTGGATGTTGGATATTCAAATCTAAACTTCAAAATTTGCAGTTTTTTGTTTACCAGGGGTGGTTCTGTCAAATATCCAACAGCCATTTGACATTGGATGTTGGATATTCAAAGATACAAAATTTGCAGATTTTGAATATCCAACAGAGTGGTGAAGTTCATTGGATATTGGATGTTGGATATTCAATGTTGCTGATTTTGCAAATTATGCAAGGCCTTATGTCTAGAATAGTAAATTGGATGTACTACATGGTGTATTCAATTCCAAAGTTGTAAAATTAGCGTATTTCTGTGCTCAAGGGGGGCTCTGGCCGAATATCCAACAGAGTAGTGAAGTTCATTGGATATTGGATATTGGATATTCAGCGAGTGAAGTTCATTGGATATTGGATGTTGGATATTCAAATCTAAACTTCAAAATTTTTGATGTTTTTGTTTACCAAGGGTGGTTCTGTCAAATATATAACAGCCATTTGACATTGGATGTTGGATATTCAAAGATACAAAATTTGCAGATTTTGAATATCCAACGGAGTGGTGAAGTTCATTGGATATTGGATATTGGATATTCGGCGAGTGAAGTTCATTGGATATTGGATATTGGATATTGGATATTCGGCGAGTGAAGTTCATTGGATATTGGATATTGGATATTCGGCGAGTGAAGTTCATTGGATATTGGATGTTGGATATTCAAATCTAAACTTCAAAATTTTTGATGTTTTTGTTTACCAAGGGTGGTTCTGTCAAATATATAACAGCCATTTGACATTGGATGTTGGATATTCAAAGATACAAAATTTGCAGATTTTGAATATCCAACGGAGTGGTGAAGTTCATTGGATATTGGATATTGGATATTCGGCGAGTGAAGTTCATTGGATATTGGATATTGGATATTCGGCGAGTGAAGTTCATTGGATATTGGATGTTGGATATTCAAATCTAAACTTCAAAATTTGCAGTTTTTTGTTTACCAGGGGTGGTTCTGTCAAATATCCAACAGCCATTTGACATTGGATGTTGGATATTCAAAGATACAAAATTTGCAGATTTTGAATATCCAACAGAGTGGTGAAGTTCATTGGATATTGGATGTTGGATATTCAATGTTGCTGATTTTGCAAATTATGCAAGGCCTTATGTCTAGAATAGTAAATTGGATGTACTACATGGTGTATTCAATTCCAAAGTTGTAAAATTAGCGTATTTCTGTGCTCAAGGGGGGCTCTGGCCGAATATCCAACAGAGTAGTGAAGTTCATTGGATATTGGATATTGGATATTCAGCGAGTGAAGTTCATTGGATATTGGATGTTGGATATTCAAATCTAAACTTCAAAATTTTTGATGTTTTTGTTTACCAAGGGTGGTTCTGTCAAATATATAACAGCCATTTGACATTGGATGTTGGATATTCAAAGATACAAAATTTGCAGATTTTGAATATCCAACGGAGTGGTGAAGTTCATTGGATATTGGATATTGGATATTCGGCGAGTGAAGTTCATTGGATATTGGATATTGGATATTGGGCGAGTGAAGTTCATTGGATATTGGATGTTGGATATTCAAATCTAAACTTCAAAATTTGCAGTTTTTTGTTTACCAGGGGTGGTTCTGTCAAATCTCCAACAGCCATTTGACATTGGATGTTGGATATTCAAAGATACAAAATTTGCAGATTTTGAATATCCAACAGAGTGGTGAAGTTCATTGGATATTGGATGTTGGATATTCAATGTTGCTGATTTTGCAAATTATGCAAGGCCTTATGTCTAGAATAGTAAATTGGATGTACTACATGGTGTATTCAATTCCAAAGTTGTAAAATTAGCGTATTTCTGTGCTCAAGGGGGGCTCTGGCCGAATATCCAACAGAGTAGTGAAGTTCATTGGATATTGGATGTTGGATATTCAAAGTTGCTGATTTTGCTAATTATGCAAGGCCTCAAGTCTAGAATAGTAAATTGGATGTATTACCTGGTATATTCAAAGTCAAAGTTGTAAAATGAGCATATTTCTGTGCTCAAGGGGGGCTCTGGCCGAATATCCAACAGAGTAGTGAAGTTCATTGGATATTGGATGTTGGATATTCAAAGTTGCTGATTTTGCAAATTATGCAAGGTCTCAAGTCTAAAATAGTAAATTGGCTGTATTACCTGGAATATTCATAGCCAAAGTTGTAAAATTAGCATATTTCTGTGCTCAAGGGGGGCCCTAGACGAATATCCAACAGAGTAGTGAAGTTCATTGGATGTTGGATGTTGGTTATTCAAAGTTGCTGATTTTGCAAATTATGCAAGGCCTCTAGTCTAGAATAGTAAATTGGATGTATTACCTGGTATATTCAAAGTCAAAGTTGTAATATTAGCATATTTCTGTGCTCAAGGGGGGCTCTGGCCGAATATCCAACGGAGCAGTGAAGTTCATTGGATATTGGATATTGGATATTCAAAGTTGCTGATTTTGCATATTATGCAAGGCCTCAAGTCTAGAATAGTAAATTGGATGTATTACCTGTTATATTCAAAGCCAAAGTGGTAAAATTAGCATGTTTCTGTGCTCAAGTGGGGCTTTGGATGAATATCCAACGGAGCAGTGAAGTTCATTGGATGTTGGATATTGGATATTCAAAGTTGCTGATTTTGCAAATTATGCAAGGCCTCAAGTCTTAAATAGTAAATTGGATCGATTAAATGGTATATGCATAGCCAAAGTTGTAAAATTAGCAAATTTCTGTTCTCAAGGGGGGCCCTTGCCGAATATCCAATGGTGAATCCAGTTCATTGGATATTGGATATTGGATATTCAAAGTTGCTGATTTCGCAAATTATGCAAGGCCTCAAGTCTAAAATAGTAAATTTGATGTATTAAGTGGTATATTTAAAGCCATAGTGGTAAAATTAGCATATTTCTGTGCTCAAGGGGGGCTTTGGATGAATATCCAACGGAGCAGTGAAGTTCATTGGATATTGGATGTTGGATATTCAAAGTTGCTGATTTTGCAAATTATGCAAGGTCTCAAGTCTAAAATAGTAAATTGGATGTATTACCTGGAATATTCTAAGCCAAAATTGTAAAATTAGCATATTTCTGTGCTCAAGGGGGGCTCTGGCCGAATATCCAACAGACTAGTGAAGTTCATTGGATATTGGATATTGGATAATCAAAGTTGCTGATTTTGCAAATTATGCAAGGCCTCAGGTCTAAAATAGCAAATTGGATGTATTACGTGGTATATTCATAGCCAAAGTTGTAAAATTAGCATATTTCTGTGCTCAAGGGGGGCCCTAGACGAATATCAAACAGAGTAGTGAAGTTCATTGGATATTGGATGTTGGATATTCAAATTTGCTGATTTTGCAGATTATGCAAGGTCTCAAGACTAAAATAATAAATTGGATGTATTACCTGGTATACTCAAAGCCAAAGTTGTAAAATTAGCATATTTCTGTGCTCAAGGGGGGCTCTGGCCGCATATTTCTGTGCTCAAGGGGGGCCCTAGACGAATATCAAACAGAGTAGTGAAGTTCATTGGATATTGGATGTTGGATATTCAAATTTGCTGATTTTGCAGATTATGCAAGGTCTCAAGACTAAAATAATAAATTGGATGTATTACCTGGTATACTCAAAGCCAAAGTTGTAAAATTAGCATATTTCTGTGCTCAAGGGGGGCTCTGGCCGAATATCCAACAGAGTATTGAAGTTCATTGGATGTTGGATATTGGATAATCAAAGTTGCTGATTTTGCAAATTATGCAAGACCAAGGATCTAAAACAGTTAAATCAGTGATTTACATGCATTCTTCAAAGCCAAAGTGACATAATTTGAAAATTTCTGTGCTAAAGGGGCACCAGTGATGAATATCCAATGGAAATCTTGTTGGATATTGGATATTCAACTTTGCTTATTTTGCAACTTTGGGATGTCCAATGTTTGAAAAGAGTTAATTTAATAAAACATTGATGTTTTATACGTCCATATTTGCATAATTTGTCAATTTTTTGTTACCGGGACGACTATTGTACAAAGGTCCAACGGTAGTTGCATGATAGACTTTTGATATCCAAAGTTGCCGATTTGACAAATTCTGGAGAAACAAACATCTGAGATAATCAATTGGGTGTTTGACATAGAATGTTGAAAGCCGAAGTGGTAAAATTTTTGATCAAGGGTGGCCCTGGCCGAATATCCAACAGACTAGTGAAGTTCATTGGATATTGGATGTTGGATATTCAAAGTTGCTGATTTTGAAAATTATGCAAGGATTCAAGTCTAGAATGGTAAATTGGATGTATTACCTGGTATATTCAAATTTTGCAAACTATGCAAGACCAAGGATCTAAAACAGTTAAAACGATGATTTGCATGTAATTCAAAGCCAGAGTGACGTAATTTGCACATCTTTGTTTTCGAGGGGCACCCCAGCTGAATATCCAATGGAAACTCATTGGATATTGGATATTCAAATTTGCTTATTTTGCCACTTCAGAATGTACAATCATTGAGTTAATTGAATCAATGAGTTAACTGAATGAAATATCAATTGGTGATTTATATATCTAGATTTGCATAATTTGTCAATTTGTGGTGTCCAGGATTGCTCTTGGATAGACATCCAACGGGAGTCGGATGATAAACTTTAGGTATTCAAAGTTGCCAATATGGCAAATAGAGTAGAACATCTAGGATAGTGAATTGGATGTATTACAGAAAATATCAAAATCCAGACTGTTAGGGTGAATTTTGGCGGAAACCATTGCCGTTTCAAGTTTATATTTTAGGATAAGTCGGACTCACTCAAGGAAGGTGCAACGTCTGCTAATTGCACAATACTAAAATTTGGTAAATTTTTAGAGGTACCGTAATATGGGGTGAATGCTGGTCAGAACTTAGCATGCACTGTGAAAAGTATTAATACTAGAGCCACCAATCTTATAGGAAACTTTTAAAACACAGTTTCAGCCAGTTGGAGGACCAGAATAGTAGACTAGATGTGAGATTATGTAAATTTGGTCATGGGTTCAGATCCAGGGCAATGACAAAGTTCCGGAATTAAAAAAAATAACCCTACTGATTTTCATTTGAATGTATTAGCATTGCTTTTTAATGGATATTATTGAACTAAGTATGATTGATAGTCGATTTAGTCCAGAATTGTCATTCACTGGCAAAATTTCCAAAAATCTCCTTTTTTGATAGTTTTCTGTTATTTAATTTTTTTTAATGTACGTATTAACAATGAATTTGATTTCAGATTTTCCTGAAAATACATTTTTGCCATGTTGAATATGTTTTCTAATATTTGCTCACAAGTAGCAATCACTTTAGAAAACTATTAAGTATTGATTGTGAAAATAAGGGAGTGTCCCGATTCACCCCAAAGTGTGGAGTGAATTGGGACAGTGGTTTTAAGGGTCTAGAGCATTGGAAATTTAACATATCAGTACAAGCTCTTGGGGATACTTTGACCTTGTGCTGGAACATAATTTGACACCATATTTTGATTTCTGAGTTTACTTTTGTTCATACTGGGGGGAGGGTTGGTCTAGTGGTAGCGTACTGGGCTGCCAATCGCTGGGTCCAGGGTTCGAATCCAGCTCTTGCTGGGTCACCTGGGCCTATGTTGGACGGCTGTTTCAATCATCCTTCGCCTCATTGCCGTGTCCTCCCCCTGTCCTTATTAGCCTACCAAGAGCGTAAATACAGAACGTAAAGCCCCAATCATCGATTCAATACTTTTGTTCATACTATGACCAAAAATACGGCCAATTCTGTCCCAATTCACCCCATGTTACGGTATTAACTTTAAAATTTCCAACCCTATCTCACTTGCAAAACACACAGGAACTGCAAAGAATACTATGTAGTTTGTCAACGGAAAAGTGCAAATAAATACATGCCAAGCTTCATTGATGTTCTTTTCCTTGTTTACAGTTAGAGGGGTAAGTGCACTCGGGGTCGCCTGGCTCAGACAAAAATGAAGCAATCGACAATTACACAGGCATAATTGCCTCATAATATCAATATACAGGCCTACAAATATAAGAACTTTAACAGAAATCGGAAAAGAGGTCTTTGAGATATTCAAGTTTTCATAAAGGGGGGCTTATTTCTGTTAATATTTATCCCATTAATTATTTTAAACCGTGTACATTCCGAAAATTAGCAACCTTGAATATCCAACATCCAATGAATTTAGATTCTACTTCGGATATTGTTTTGGGCTCAGCTTGAAAAAAAAATCTACCAATCATGCTACTTTGGCTTTAAAAAAAATCCTACATAGTAGGCCTACATCCAGTTAACGATTTCAGACCTCTGTTCTGACTGAATTTGCCAAATTGTCAATATTCTATGTATTTCAAACATTCATTATCCAATAAACGTTGCAAAAGTGAAAGGTTTTTCAAGGTTGTAAGTCCATCGATTCTTTGTAAAATTAACCTTGAAGTTATGGATCATAAATTGATACATTTTTTTTAAAGCATAGCATACACAGAATTTGGTTTTCTGTAATTAGGGGAGTTAAATTGACTTGATAACTTAACATTACTCAAGGAGAGGTATGTTTTACTTCAGATGTAAAACAAAATAGGGCTTTTTGTAGTTTGCTTCTCAGACCAAGAGCAGAACTACAGTATATGTTTAGTATATTTTTTTGCTACAAACTTATGTTGTAATCACTGACCTACAGAAATGGGCACTACTCAGTGCTCTTTTGCATAAGGTGTGCAATGTGCATGACATCATCAGTTCAGGTGCTGTTGCTTGTAGATGGGAAGAATTTTTGCTGAGGAAATTTGTAAATTTTCCCTCTATAAGTGCTATTTTGAGCATGATTCCTCGTGAAACAGTGCATTTTTAACATAGTGGGGTCATTCCGTGTCAAATCATCAGATTTTCCAGAAATTTTCCACCAACCCATCTGCGAATTGGCTGAAAAAATTATAGACTGTTTGCGATCTCAAATGATGAACTTCCTGAAAATTTCAGCCTATTCGGTCAATTCTCCAGGATTTGGCAGAAGTTTGAAAATTGCTGATTTTACCAGTTTTTCAGACAGCGGTTTGACCACAATTACACTTTTTGCTCAATAAATATGCTGATAATTCACCTAGAACATTGAAATTCGGGATCTACACTAACTGGACAATGGCAAAGGTCCATGGGTTGACACCTAGTGCCTTGATAAAACGGCAATGCAGCTATGGCCTTGTTAAACTACCCCCTCGAAAATCAATGTTCAGTACAATAAAATTCATATCTCAAGGGGTATACCGGGTATAAATATGAAACTCCTAGGATATATTCTGCATATGTATGGTCAAATAATACTTGAAAATTGGAGATGTGTTCAGCCTCATTTTTTTAATATAATTTTTTGAAAAATATTCTATGTATTTGGCTAAGTCCAGAGCAAAATTGGCTAAATCTCAAGGGGTATAGGTGGCATACGCCTGAAACTTTTTAATTATATTTCATGTCTGTAGGGTATAATACAGGAAAGAATTCAGGAACGTGTTCAGCTTACTTTCGGTTCTGCGGAATTTTGAATATTTTTATATCTGTAACAGTAGTGCAGCTGGAAAAATTCTGCAAAACCAAAAGTAAGCTGAACATCTTCCTGAATTCTTTCGTGTATTATACCCTACAAACATGCAAGACTACCTGAAATTTTCAGGGATGTGTCCCCAATACCCATTGATGTTTTGCTGGATTTTTTATAGACTTAGCGTAACATATAGAATATTTTTCAAAAATTTATATTAAAAAAACGAGGCAGAACACATCGACAATGTTCAAGTATTATTTGACCATACATATGCAGACTACATCTGAGAAGTTTAAAGGTGGTCTCTAAAAAACCCTTTGCAGAAGGGCTACTCGCCAATTGCACTACTATTACAGATCTATATAATATTCAAAATTCTGCAGAACCGAAAGTAAACTGAACATCTTCCTGAATTCTTTCCTGTATTATTCCCTACAGATATGAATAATAATTAGAAAGTTTTGGGGGTTTTCCACTGATACCCCTTGATATATAGCTAGTTTTGCTTTTGGCTTAGCCTAAGATATAGCATGTTTTTCAAAATGTATATCTAACAAACGAGGCTGAACACATCTCAAATTTTCAAGAAATATTTGACCATACATATGATGAATATATCTGAGAAGTTTAAGGGCTGTCTCTATAATACCCTTTGCAGAAAGGCTACTCACCAGTAGCACTACTGTTACAGGTATAAAAATATTCAAAATTCCAAAGAACCCAAAGTAAGCTGTACATGTTCCTGAATTCTTCCCTGTATTATACCCCACAGACATGAAAGATAATTAGAAAATTTTAGGGGTATGCTACCTATACCCCTTGAGATATATGTAGTTTTGCCTTTGACTTAGCCAAAGACATAGAATATTCTTTAAAATTTATATTTAAAAAATGAGGCTGAACACATCTCCAATTTTCAAGTATTATTTGACAATACATATGCAGAATATATCCTAGGAGTTTCATATTGATACCCGGTATACCCCTGGAGATATAAATTTTATTGTACTGAACATTGATTTTCGAGGGGGCAGTTTAACAAGGCCATAGCTGCATTGCTGTTTTAACAAGGCACTAGCTGTCAACCCACGGACCTTTGCTATTGTCCAGTTAGTGTAAATCCCGAATTTCAATGATCTAGGTGGATTATTGATATATTTATTGAGCAAAAAGTGTAATTGTGGTCAAACTGACATCTGAAAAACTGGTAAAATCAGCAATTTTCAATCCTTTGTCAAATTGTGAAAAATAGACTGATTACGCTGAAATTTTCATTAAGTTCATCCTTTGAAACATTAAACAACATATAATTTTTTCGGCTAATTCGCAGACGGGTTGGTGGAAACCACTTGTTGATCTGACACGGAATGACCCAGTGGACAAATTTGGTCTCCCAGTCATTGCCAAAATAGTATTACTGGGGGACCAATTTTTTCCAGAGATTCACATTTATTGTACATTTGGTTGTCTATTTTAAAGTTCTCGAGTGACATTTGAATATGAAGCTTCTTTCCATACCAAAAATATATTTCTTCACTGTTATTACTGTTTAAAAATGCTATATATTTCGGCTTACATCAACTTTTTCATACATTAAAAAATTTGCAAAACTCCTTTTGGTAGAAATTGGCCAAACTTCTAGAATGTTGCGTATCCCGGTGCCAAAAATAAAAGGTCATTCCGATGGTCTCCCAGTCAAAAAATCCTGAAAAAATGCTCTGTCGTGAAATATATCTAATTTACATATTATAGCTAACATTGAAGAGTTGAT
The DNA here is from genome assembly GCA_026936325.1 of Platynereis dumerilii. Taxonomy (NCBI): domain Eukaryota; kingdom Metazoa; phylum Annelida; class Polychaeta; order Phyllodocida; family Nereididae; genus Platynereis; species Platynereis dumerilii. Next base: position 18,147,676 of record JAPTHN010000011.1, read on the forward strand.
CATACAAGAAAGGACAAGAATCAGACAATTATTATTATAGATGATAAGACAGGGACTGATCCGACAAGATTTGACAGAAAAAGCAATGTTTATCCAAGAGCAATCCTGGAAACCACAAATTGACAAATTATGCAAATCTAGATATATAAATCACCAATTGATATTTCATTCAGTAAACTCAATGATTCAATTAACTCAATGATTGTACATTCTGAAGTGGCAAAATAAGCAAATTTGAATATCCAATATCCAATGAGATTTCCATTGGATATTCGGCTGGGGTGCCCCTCGAAAACAAAAATGTGCAAATTATGTCACTCTGGCTTTGAATTACATGCAAATCATCGATTTAACTGTTCTAGATCCTTGGTCTTGCATAGTTTGCAAAATTTGAATATACCAGGTAATACATCCAACATCCAATATCCAATGAACTTCTGTAAATCATTGATTTAACTGTAAATCATTGATTTAACTGTTTTAGATCCTTGGTCTTGCATAACTTGCAAAATCAGCAACTTTGATTATCCAATATCCAATATCCAATGAACTTCACTACTCTGTTGGATATTTGGCCAGAGCCCCCCTTGATCACAAATTTTACCACTTCGGCTTTCAACATTCTATGTCAAACATCCAATTGATTATCTCAGATGTTTGTTTCTCCAGAATTTGTCAAATTGGCAACTTTGGATATCAAAAGTCTATCATGCAACTACCGTTGGACCTTCGTACAATAGTCGTCCCGGTAGCAACAAATTTACAAATTATGCAAATATGGATGTATAAAACATCAAGGTTTTATTAAATTAACTCTTTTCAAACATTGGACATCCCAAAGTTGCAAAATAAGCAAAGTTGAATATCCAATATCCAACAAGATTTCCATTGGATATTCATCACTGGTCCCCCTTTAGCACAGAAATTTTCAAATTATGTCACTTTGGCTTTGAAGAATGCATGTAAATCACTGATTCAACTGATTTAGATCCTTGGTCTTGCATAATTTGCAAAATCAGCAACTTTGATTATCCAATATCCAATATCCAATGAACTTCACTACTCTGTTGGATATTCGGCCAGAGCCCCCCTTGAGCACAGAAATATGCTAATTTTACAACTTTGGCTTTGAGTATACCAGGTAATACATCCAATTTATTATTTTAGTCTTGAGACCTTGCATAATCTGCAAAATCAGCAAATTTGAATATCCAACATCCAATATCCAATGAACTTCACTGCTCCGTTGGATATTTGTCTAGGGCCCCCCTTGAACACAGAAATATGCTAATTTTACCACTTTGGCTTTGAATATACCATTTGATACATCCAATTTACTATTCTAGACTTGAGGCCTTGCATAATTTGCAAAATCAGCAACTTTGAATATCCAATATCCAACATCCAATGAACTTCACTACTCTGTTGGATATTCGGCCAGGGCCCCCCTTGAGCACAGAAACATGCTAATTTTACAACTTTGGCTATGAATATTCCAGGTAATACAGCCAATTTACTATTTTAGACTTGAGACCTTGCATAATTTGCAAAATCAGCAACTTTGAATATCCAACATCCAATATCCGATGAACTTCACTGCTCCGTTGGATATTCATCCAAAGCCCCCCTTGAGCACAGAAATATGCTAATTTTACCACTTTGGCTTTAAATATACCACTTAATACATCAAATTTTCTATTTTAGACTTGAGGCCTTGCATAATTTGCGAAATCAGCAACTTTGAATATCCAATATCCAATATCCAATGAACTGGATTCACCATTGGATATTCGGCCAGAGCCCCCCTTGAGCACAGAAATATGCTAATATTACAACTTTGACTTTGAATATACCAGGTAATACATCCAGTTTACTATTCTAGACTTGAGGCCTTGCATAATTTGCAAAATCAGCAACCTTGAATATCCAACATCCAACATCCAATGAACTTCACTACTCTGTTGGATATTCGGCCAGGGCCCCCCTTGAGCACAGAAATATGCTAATTTTACCACTTTGGCTTTGAATATACCATTTGATACATCCAATTTACTATTCTAGACTTGAGGCCTTGCATAATTTGCAAAATCAGCAACTTTGAATATCCAATATCCAACATCCAATGAACTTCACTACTCTGTTGGATATTCGGCCAGGGCCCCCCTTGAGCACAGAAACATGCTAATTTTACAACTTTGGCTATGAATATTCCAGGTAATACAGCCAATTTACTATTTTAGACTTGAGACCTTGCATAATTTGCAAAATCAGCAACTTTGAATATCCAACATCCAATATCCGATGAACTTCACTGTTCCCCCGTGGCCTAATCGTTATAGCAGTTGATTTTGAATCGAATGGCCTGAGAGGATGTGGGTTCGAATCCCGCTCCTGGAACTTCACTGAAAAATTAATCATGCACAGACACCAGATAAGACACCAGCACCACAATGAAGCCTGCACCAAGACAGAAATCTGAGAAAACAGAAAAGAAACAGAAAAGAACCAGCCCCAAAAATAGATTTGTATGAACACTGAGCACCAGTTCTAAAAATAGAAACCTGCACACCAGCGACACCAAAGGAGATTGATTGAACTACACTGATTGAACTACACTGAAAACTGAACTTAGTCCGAGCCCATGGGACGTTAAATGGAGGTGGGTTGTATCCAGTGTTCTATGCTGGGGCAACTGAAAGACCCTGGACATCCCTGAATGAATAGGGTATGTACCAGACTCACAGCCTTATCATCCAATGTGCAGCTCCTCTGATCTGCAGATCAGAGTGAAGCTACCCGGTGACCCGGGGTATCCCAGCACACAGCAGAAGAAGAAGAAGAACTGCTCCGTTGGATATTCATCCAAAGCCCCCCTTGAGCATAGAAATATGCTAATTTTACCACTTTGGCTTTAAATATACCACTTAATACATCAAATTTACTATTTTAGACTTGAGGCCTTGCATAATTTGCGAAATCAGCAACTTTGAATATCCAATATCCAATATCCAATTAACTGGATTCACCATTGGATATTCGGCAAGGGCCCCCCTTGAGAACAGAAATTTGCTAATTTTACAACTTTGGCTATGCATATACCATTTAATCGATCCAATTTACTATTTTAGACTTGAGGCCTTGCATAATTTGCAAAATCAGCAACTTTGAATATCCAATATCCAACATCCAATGAACTTCACTGCTCCGTTGGATATTCATCCAAAGCCCCACTTGAGCACAGAAATATGCTAATTTTACCACTTTGGCTTTGAATATACCAGGTAATACATCCAATTTACTATTCTAGACTTGAGGCCTTGCATAATATGCAAAATCAGCAACTTTGAATATCCAATATCCAACATCCAATGAACTTCACTGCTCCGTTGGATATTCGTCTAGGGCCCCCCTTGAGCACAGAAATATGCAAATTTTACAACTTTGGCTTTGAATATACCAGGTAATACATCCAGTTTACTATTTTAGACTTGAGGCCTTGCATAATTTGCAAAATCAGCAACTTTGAATATCCAGCATCCAATATCCAATGAACTTCACTACTCTGTTGGATATTCGGCCAGAGCCCCCCTTGAGCACAGAAATATGCTAATATTACAACTTTGACTTTGAATATACCAGGTAATACATCCAATTTACTATTCTAGACTTGAGGCCTTGCATAATTTGCAAAATCAGCAACTTTGAATAACCAACATCCAACATCCAATGAACTTCACTACTCTGTTGGATATTCGTCTAGGGCCCCCCTTGAGCACAGAAATATGCTTATTTTACAACTTTGGCTATGAATATACCAGGTAATACATCCAATTTACTATTTTAGACTTGAGACCTTGCATAATTTGCAAAATCAGCAACTTTGAATATCCAATATCCAATATCCAATGAATTTCACTACTCTGTTGGATATTCGGCCAGAGCCCCCTTTGAGCACAGAAATACGCTAATTTTACAACTTTGGAATTGAATACACCATGTAGTACATCCGATTTACTATTCTAGACATAAGGCCTTGCATAATTTGCAAAATCAGCAACTTTGAATATCCAACATCCAATATCCAATGAACTTCACCACTCCGTTGGATATTCAAAATCTGCAAATTTTGTATCTTTGAATATCCAACATCCAATGTCAAATGGCTGTTGGATATTTGACAGAACCACCCTTGGTAAACAAAAAACTGCAAATTTTGAAGTTTAGATTTGAATATCCAACATCCAATATCCAATGAACTTCACTCGCCGAATATCCAATATCCAATATCCAATGAACTTCACTCGCCCAATATCCAATATCCAATATCCAATGAACTTCACCACTCCGTTGGATATTCAAAATCTGCAAATTTTGTATCTTTGAATATCCAACATCCAATGTCAAATGGCTGTTGTATATTTGACAGAACCACCCTTGGTAAACAAAAACATCAACAATTTTGAAGTTTAGATTTGAATATCCAACATCCAATATCCAATGAACTTCACTCGCCGAATATCCAATATCCAATATCCAATGAACTTCACTCGCCGAATATCCAATATCCAATATCCAATATCCAATGAACTTCACTGACCTGCTACACTCACTCAGCCTATGTATTTAGGTAGGGGTACTTTTAATGACCAGAACAGCCTGCACTCATAATGACATGCTTAGTGCAAAATCACGTTTCAACACAGACAACAACATAACATAACCAAATTGAAGTAACATGCTCCTCCAAGCTGATGATTCAATCAATCTACACACAAATCATGTGATTGTTTTTCATTACTGTTATGTAATATCTACAATATAACCTACACTTTTACATAGATAGATAGATAGATCGATAGCTAGATAGATAGATAGATAGATAGATAGATAGATCAAAAGGTCATGCATAACTTTACGCCGCTTCAGCCAAAGTACTGATCACCCAATTTAATATGACATTTTGCATACAGCTTTTCTACACTTAATGCCTGCAATAACCTTACATGCGTTTCGTCCCTTCAAATTTTCATATTATACCAGTACCTATGCTTATCCTTCTTCTCCAATGTTTCAACTCCCATTTCACTGATTTCGCAAAAGGTGCAGTAGCTGCGTTTCTTACAAATACACACTTTCTAAACATTCCTAATGTACATAGACCGATACTTTGATTGCCTGCTTCACGGGTACTATGCTAGTCCTTCCATAATTGCCTCTGGTAATCAGTGATACATGGTTTCTGCATGCTTAATTTTTATATAGATTTTAGATGGCCACAAAAAAATTTTTCCAATAGGCATCTATAACCTTTTTGTGAGACAGTGGATCACAGATTTTTCACACAATTGTATTTTTCTTGCTTGTGGCAGTGCTGCCATATTTTGGGTTCCCATATAAATGCTCAGGCCATTGCACTTAGCTTTACATCCATGCTTTATTCAGATATATATATATAGGATTATAGGGTAACTACTAACTAGAGGGCCCAGAAGTGACAATTCATTATGTAACGGATTGGAAGCAACTGAAACATCATGAGATCATGCAAAGGTAGGGTAGTCATTCTTAGTGGGCCATCCCTCCTTCACTGGAACCCAGAGAAAACCAAACTACTACCACCACAAGCATGGATACCAATAATACCGTGTAAGACAATACAAGCATATGAATTCGAATTTGGAGATTGCAGAAGAAGAGCCATTTTGCAAATAACCCACAGATATGGTGCAAGTGCAATAGTTGACCTTGTACATCTCATTATTTTGATAATGTTCTGGCATGCAGAGTATTTTCTCTAAATTATAGTATTTGCATATTTTGAAAAAATACAAAACAAGTGGGAGCCTATTCCAAAGTCACATGATAAGTTCAATTAACATACATCATAGCAGTGACCACAAACTGTTATACATTGTTTGTTACTTAATATATTTGCGCTTTTAGTAGTTAGACATAAGATAAAAATGTATAAGAATCTGCTACACCCAACAATAACTCTGAGTTTTGAGAAAATGTTTTTGATAGTCAACTGTCCAATTTGATATAATCTGTGACAAATACATCAAAACACACATGTCCAGGGCATTTCTTGGAGTTGTCATATGCTAGTATATTGATGGATTAAATAGATTTAAAAGCCCTGATATACCATATCTATCAATTGACAATGAATGGTACTTCCGCTCGTGACTACCACTACCTTTTGGAAATAGGCCTGTGCTTGGCACTAAAAAGATGTCCTCACCAGTAGTAGGCTTACAAAGATAGATAGAAAGTTTGGCACTGTTGAGAAGGATTTGATACTGAGAAATTTTAATGCAGAATTGAAGGAATGTATAGAGCACAACGAAAAGGTGCAAACCTTCTTTTATGTAATAGGATTATCAGTTTGAAATCCCTGCATGTTTTGTGATTTCTCCATATCTTTGCATTTCATTTCAGGGAATGACGGATGGCCTCACAGGTCCTAGCCTCCCCAGCCTTGCTGAACGGGCTTCTGTTAGTAGTTCAGAGATGTCCACCATCTACACATGGAGAGGGTGTTTCGGAATGGTTGGATCCTTGTCAATTGGCCATTTACTGGACAGATTTGATCCCACTGTGGTCCTGACTGGATCCTTGTTCTTCCAGGCTGTGTTCACCTCAATGGCTCCCTGGTTAAGTCACTTGATTGCAATATCAGCAGCCAGTGCCCTGTCTGCTTTCTTCAATGGAGGGGTTTATGCTGGTAAGTACATTAGGGGAGACCAGGGCGAGTAAATCCCTGGGGTAAGTAGATCCTTTGAGAAATTCAGGGGATACACTTACTTTTTTCAGGACAATGGCAATCCTGGACGATAACAATATTCCTATTAGGGTTACCCTGTCTATCCTAGGTTTGTGAGGTCTTTTAGAAGGAAAGTTCTGAGGCAAAAATAATTTTCACCTTTAAAAAGTTAAATTGTGCTAAGCTACTTCATCAGTTTTCCGAGTCCATATGGAATCAGCGTTGTAGTCAAACCTCACCAAATTCTATTCAGTAAATAAATCTTAATAATGTGATTGCTGCAATTGGTTCATGAGGAAGGTAGTTCTGAACAGAAAAAGCCAAAATCTAATTGTTTTGTTAAGCATGTTGATGACTGTACCATGGGGCAAGTTGATCGCAATGATGAAGATATGACTCAATTTCAACTTTTAAAAGCCATAAACCCTAACTTTGGTGATAACTAAGTAACGATAAACATTGAGACACTTTAAATTTCAACTCTTACCCCATCCCTGATGTTATGATCTATTAGGGAAGCAAGAAAGAACAATTTTCTCAGGGTGTCTTACAGACAGTACAATCCTCAGCAGTATGGTGTTTAGACAAATGCGGTCTACAACAATCAAAGAATATATCATCAAGGTCTGCAGACTGCAGTGGTTACAGGCTTAATGTTTCCTGTGAATTTGAGGACTTCATGTACACGTATAAGTTATATATATAACTTTCAGAACGCAAAATTCAACGTGAACCCATACTCAATTTTCTCGTATATCAAATTGATCGGCTGTAATACACATATGTTTGGGCATATTGGCCTGTGGGCCTTTGCTTTGTGCACGATGCTTTGTGTATATTATGAGATACACTGTAAATTTTGAATTTTGAGTTAGCTTAATTGATTGAGTGAGATGGTTGCATAATTCCTTTGAGCCCAGATAGCTTGTTTGCAAGTTACAGCAACATAAAGATTATCATAACTCAAAACAGCAAGCTATCATGGCTCCAATAAATTGTGCTACCATGTCACTCAATCATTTGAGCTAACTCAAAATTTCAAATTTTACAGTGTAGCCAGCACAGTGTCCTTGAAATTTTTTTAGAGTTTTCAAAAATGTACAAAGATCTGACGGTGCAGTGTTTTGTAGTATGTGGTCTCACGTTTGATTTGATAAAGAATATATATATATATATATGTAATAGAATAGGCCTATATATTTTTTTTATTACCCAAGGACTCAAATGGCTAATTCAAAATGTGTTTATAATGTTTGAATGTTTCTGTAATCATTTTTGTGGTCATCTCAGGATTTTTAATTATGAATGTGTTTATAAATGTGTCTTGAGTCGTGGGTCTTATGTGCCTATCGCTTAAATGTTATTATGTTCAATTGTTCATGCCAGTTGTCTGGAATTATTCTTGAAATAATTTGTTGCAGGCTTCTGAACTGTAGGCTATACATGCACTGACCGATTATTTGTAAAATTTTTTTAACAAACTTTGTTCAGGGACACTGTACCAGATCTATGGAGGTGGATGGTTTCAATCTGTTTCACAGACAAGGTTTAAATCGATTTTATTGGACCAAATGAACTTTTGATTGTATATCTGTGATATGTCTACATTTTTATCTCTTAACTCAACCTTTCAGTTGTACTAAAAATAATAGGTGTAAGGTCACATTGACACCAAATGTATTTCAAATTCAAGTGGGTTTATTTTTTCTTTCAGGTACTTACACTTTGATATTTCGCCTGCATGGCAGGAAGGCCAGTCCTTATGTTCAGTGTGTGCGTATGTGCTACACCGGAGGACAGGCACTGGCTCCCTTGATTGCGGAGCCATTTATCATCGACAGCAAGGCGGAGTATAATGCCTCAAATAACGTCACCAATGATAACATCACAAATAGGACATTAAGTATGGCTGTGAACCTGACTTCAAAAGCTGTGGATTATGAAACCAATCGTGTTCAGTTCGCATTCATGATTGTGGCATCGACTACCATTTTCTGCTCATTAATATTCGTCATTTCTGGATGTTGTCTAAAAGTTAAATCTCTGCGGCCGCAAGGCAAAGCCACACAAGTGAGTGACCTTGGCAAGACAGAAGTGGTCTTGATTGCCTTGACTTTGATTATGACATTCTTCTATGGTGGTATGGATACAGGTTATGGGGGTCTCCTTTTTACTTTAGTAACTGACAATTTATCTTGGTCCAATGGGGGTGGGGTGTTGATCACATCCATGTTCCAAATTGTCAAAATAGTTTCCGTGGCACTGGCCATTGTTGCTGCGATGGTGTTACATCCTAAGTGGCTTGTTGGTTTAGATATTGTGTTACTAGTTGGATCTTCGGTGTCACTATTGGCATTGATTGAGAAAGAGCATAACATTGTGATCTGGGTCTGCACTATTCTTCTTGGGATAGGTCTAGGAAATATTCATTCATCCAATATATCTTGGCTTGGTAAGAGAGTCCCAGTCAGTGGCAAAGTGTCAGCGTTATTTAATGTAGCTTTCTGTGGAGGGATAATGGCCATAGCTCCTCTTATGGGGTTTGCATTGGAGGCAGAAGGGGTCAGAGGACTCCCTATTATTACCACAACCTGTTCTGCAATTTGTTTCTTGATGTTTGTTGTTCTCGTTTGTGTTTATATGAAAGCTTCTTCTATCAAGCAGAGTTACAATATGTGTGAGGTCACTGAAAAAACGACCGGTGACAGTCCCATTGTTGACAAGCCATCTAAAAGTCAATAAAGAACATATTTATTGCGGAAGAGATTTTAATTTTAAGATCATTTAAATCTCATGGTTGACGTTTGTGAGAAATCAACATTGTTATGCAAGTATGCTGAACTTATCTCATACAACTCATGAACACTTTCTACCTCTACATTATAGCTTTTGTAGTGCTTTAGAAAAGAAATATACTGTCGATTTGTCAGTCTAGTCTAAATTATATAGTAAGCAATATGCTAAAGTGAGATATATGTACTGAGCAGCATTTCACGGTTTTTGATGTTCTATTGTTAATTTTTATTTCTTTTATACGTGTACACCGAATATCGATTGCATGTGAATATACAGTGTATAAAATAAATATGCCTATATTGTACCCATTACTGAGAGTACAAATTGTTTGTTTCCACTTGTACAGCTGCATACTGTAATGTAAAAATTGTGATAAACAGCTTTGTTGCTCCTTCTTATGCGAAAAAATAGTTTGTCGTCACCTCATTCATGCAAATAACGTTCATTCCAAGGGTAAAATCCATAACCTCCCCCAACTATCATCTGGTTGGCCCACGAGCGAAAGTACCTGTCATTGATAGACATGGTATATCAGGGCATGTAGATTGATTTAATCCATCCTTATGACAAGTCCAAGAAATGCCCTGGACATTTGTGTTTTGATGTATTTGTCACAGATTTTATCAAATTTCACAGTTGACTATGAAAAACATTTTCTCAAAATTCACATTTATTGTTGAGTGTTGTAAGTTCTCTAAGTTGCAGATTTTTATATGCAATAGATAACGCCCTCGTTTGTGACAATATGCAATATATCCGAGGGCTTTAGCCCGAGGATTATTGCATATTGTCACAAACAAGGGTGTTATCTAACTTATACCACTTAGTACAAAACAAATTAATTTAAATCCCTTTGTTTGCCTTCAATCCTTCTTGTTTGACAACATTTCATTGTATTTGTTGCACATTCATGTTCCTCGGTTCATTTGAAGGTTGGCAGCCCTAAAGGCAACAGGTCAGAATTCTTTGTTCTCAGGAAATTATACAATACATTAATTTTGTAGATAGAAAGATAGATGGAAAGATAGATCGAAAGATCGATAGATAGATGGAAATAACACAATACATTAATTCCATTGATTAATTTTATAGATAGATATGGATAGACAGATAAATTGATAGACGGATAGATAGATAGATATATAGATAGTATCTATCATAGATAGGTAGGTCGATAGTGCAGCTATCTCAGCCAAGGTCACTTTGGGGAGGTTGATTATTACAGTCGCTTAGCAAATGTTATTTTTAAATTATGAAAGATATTTGAAAAATAATAGAAAGCAAGGAGCAGGGGTTCGGGGGCGGCAGCCCCCGAAATAAGAAGAAGCAGGGGTTGGGGGGCGGCAGCCCCCGAATTAAGAAGAAAAAATAATTCTTTGAGCTTGCCAAATGGGGCCAAAATTGTTGGTCTGCTTCTCCGCTGCTCCGCTATTTTTTTGCAGCTTACATATCCCAAATGTACTATTTTATCAAGTGACCTTAAATTTGATTATTATTTCAGATAATGGTATTTATAAAAAAAAGAGTGAATATAGCCTTTTTATTGAGACCAGTCACACTTGATACAATCTTCCTCCTTGTTTGCTGTCTGTGTTTTTCAGTTTTAATCCTTTGTTGGTCAGTTTTGTTTCAGTGTTTCCTTCAATTTTGTCAACTTGTAATCAGCCAAGCATGCAATATCATGGTCAGGTGTATGAGCTGTGATATGCATTATATCAGAGCGAAATCCTGCCTTCTGATTGGCCAGAAAAAGCAAACAGTGGTATAAATATTTTTATTTCATGTCCAACTGCTAAAAGCACAAACAATGCTATGGTTGTATTCTATTTGGAATTTGTTATGTGACTTTGGAATAGGTTCTCACTAGTTTTGTATTTCTTCAAAATATTGGAATACTATAAAAGAGAAAAAAATTTGCATGGCAGAACATTATAAAATAAGTGAGATGTACAAGGTCAACTATTGCATTTGAACCATATCTGTGTGTTATTTGCAAAATGAATCTCCTTCTGCAATCTCCAAATTTCGACTTTCATACGTTTGTGTTGTCTTATTATTTCTTATTTTCTTATTATATAGGGCATTATTGGTATACTGCGCGTGGGTTGGCCCCGTAAATCCCTTCTTTGCAGGAGCCACCATATTGGCATCATGGTATTGGGCATGGTCTTCTCCACACCATGTGATATCCAACAGCCAATCACCATCCTGCTTCCTCAGCCTGAAAATTAAACAAGCATCCTCGGATACAATGGCTGGTTAATCCTATGGGAAAGTAGAAGGTGTGATTTGCAGCATGCGAGAGCGTCTGAGGCAAAAAATATGAGTGTAGGAACAGTGGAACTGCAGGTTGAGGTATAGTAGGGTGATGTCTGCGTGAACTAGATTCTCTTGACGTGAGGGTATAGCAATGAAGTATAGGTGCAACTTGCTGCAGTGAGCATTGCGCAAGTGTTTGAGTAGAGCGTGACAGCAGACACTAGTGTCTAACAGAGTCGCTGCCCATATAGAGCTATGGGCCGACAAATTCATAATGTGGAATACTTGTACCAAATTTCATAACTCTAAAATAAGCGGAATATTAAGGTCACAAATGGACAGTTCAAGAATGACAAAAGATGGCTGCCAGAAAGGCCTACATCTTGAATTTATCGTCATGTTCCCAATCAATACCCACAGGCGTACACCTGAACCAAATTTTATTACTCTTAAGTGAAATATTAAGGTCACATTTGGCAGTCCAGGAATGAAGAAAGATGGCTGCCAAAATGCACGCTATCTCAGTTGTCTCGACAGGTAGGCTACTCATTCTTCTGCTTTCACCCCTAGCATATAACTAGCAAAACTAGCAAAAAAAATTTTTTTGCGAGGACACCCCCCGACGTGACCCCCCCGGACTTGTAAAATATAAAATTTTTAAATTACCTCCTTCCTAGGAGAGCCCCAGCCTAGAAATATAACTAGCAAAAATAAAAATTTCTGCAAGTACCCCCCCCCCGGATGTGACTCCCCCCCAGGCCTTGTATAGAATATAAAATTTAATACCTCCCGAGGTGACCCCAGCCTATCTAGCAGAAATAAACTTTTTTTTTTTTTGCGAGTACTCCCCCCCCCTCGGTGACCCCCTCGGGACTTGTAAAATCCTAAATTTTTTAATTACCTCCCTCCGAGGTGACCAACCTAGAAACATAACTAGCAAAAAAAAAAATTTCTGCAAGCTCCCACCGGATGTGACCCCCCCCCCCGGGCCTTGTATAGAATATAAAATTTAATACCTCCCCCGAGGTGACCCCAGCCGAGCAATATATCTAGCAGAAAAAAAAAATTTCTTTTGCAAGAATCCCCCCCGAGGTGACCCCCCTCGGGACTTGTAAAATCCAAAATTTTTTAATTACCACCCTCCGAGGTGACCCCTAGCCTAGAAATATAACCAGCAAAAAAAATTATTTCTGCAAGTACCCCCCTGGAAATGTCCTCCCCCCCCCTCGGGCCTTGCACAGAATATAGAATTTAATACCTCCCCCGAGGTGACCCCAGCCTGGCAATATAACAGGCAGAATTTTTTTTTTTTGCGAGTACCCCCCCCCGAGGTGACCCCCCTCAGGACTTGTAAAATCTAAAATTTTTTAAATTACCTCCCTCAGAGGTGACCCCAAGCCTAGAGATATCACTAGCAAAAAAAAAAATTTCTGCGAGTACCCCCCCGGATGTGACCCCCCGGGGCCTTATAGAATTTAAAATTTAATACCTCCCCCGAGGTGACCCAAGTCTGGCAATATAACAGGCAGAAAATTTTTTTTTTGCGAGTACCCCCCCCCCGAGGTGACCCCCCTCGGGACTTTTAAAATCTAAAATTTTTAAAATTACCTCCCTCCGAGGTGACCCCCAGCCTAGAAGTATAACTAGCAAAAAAAATAATTTCTGCAAGTACCCCCCTGGATGTGTCCTCTCCCCCCCCCGGGGCCTTGCACAGAATATAGAATTTAATACCTCCCCCGAGGTGACCCCAGCCTGGCAATATAACAGGCAGAATTTTTTTTTTTTTGCGAGTAACCCCCCCCCCGCGAGGTGACGCCCCTCGGGACTTGTAAAATCTAAAAATTTTTAAATTACCTCCCTCAGAGGTGACCCCAAGCCTAGAGATATCACTAGCAAAAAAAAATAATTTCTGCGAGTACCCCCCCGGATGTGACCCCCCCCCCCGGGGCCTTGTAATATAACAGGCAGAAAATTTTTTTTTTGCGAGTACCCCCCCCCCGAGGTGACCCCCCTCGGGACTTTTAAAATCTAAAATTTTTAAAATTACCTCCCTCCAAGGTGACCCCCAGCCTAGAAGTATAACTAGCAAAAAAAATTATTTCTGCAAGTACCCCCCTGGAAATGTCCTCCCCCCCCCTCGGGCCTTGCACAGAATATAGAATTTAATACCTCCCCCGAGGTGACCCCAGCCTGGCAATATAACAGGCAGAATTTTTTTTTTTTTGCGAGTACCCCCCCGAGGTGACCCCCTTCAGGACTTGTAAAATCTAAAAAATTTTAAATTACCTCCCTCAGAGGTGACCCCAAGCCTAGAGATATCACTAGCAAAAAAAAAATTTCTGCAAGTACCCCCCCGGATGTGACCCCCCGGGGCCTTGTATAGAATTTAAAATTTAATACCTCCCCCGAGGTGACCCAAGTCTGGCAATATAACAGGCAGAAAATTTTTTTTTTGCGAGTACCCCCCCCCCGAGGTGACCCCCCTCGGGACTTTTAAAATCTAAAATTTTTAAAATTACCTCCCTCCGAGGTGACCCCCAGCCTAGAAGTATAACTAGCAAAAAAAATAATTTCTGCAAGTACCCCCCTGGATGTGTCCTTCCCCCCCCCCGGGGCCTTGCACAGAATATAGAATTTAATACCTCCCCCGAGGTGACCCCAGCCTGGCAATATAACAGGCAGAAATTTTTTTTTTTGCGAGTAACCCCCCCCCCGAGGTGACCCCCCTCGGGACTTGTAAAATCTAAAAATTTTTAAATTACCTCCCTCAGAGGTGACCCCAAGCCTAGAGATATCACTAGCAAAAAAAAATAATTTCTGCGAGTACCCCCCCAGATGTGACCCCCCCCCCCCCCGGGGCCTTGTATAGAATATAAAATTTAATAAAAAAGTCTGGCAATATAACAGGCAGAAAATTTTTTTTTTGCGAGTACCCCCCCCCCGAGGTGACCCCCCTCGGGACTTTTAAAATCTAAAATTTTTAAAATTACCTCCCTCCGAGGTGACCCCCAGCCTAGAAGTATAACTAGCAAAAAAAATAATTTCTGCAAGTACCCCCCTGGATGTGTCTTCCCCCCCCCCAGGCCTTGCATTCTACATGTCTCCCTATTGGCTGAAATGGCCACTCCCACCAAGTCCCTCATTCTCATTGGCTCTAAATGGCCACACCCCCAAAAATTAAAAATTTTTAAGTACTGCCACAGTTTCAACCTAACAACTGTCAACCAATTACACCTTGCCTAATGATGTCAAATTAGCCAACTAAGATTGCTTCTAACCAGCAATTACCACAAACACAAACTCAACACATGATGGCCAAAAATGCATACCTGTCATTATGCGCCACACCTCCAAATATCGACCACACCCCCAAAACCCATTATTAAAAAGGCTAGAGAATTCTCCAGAATTCTCCAGCCAAAAAAATAAGTCACGACACTCAGCATCAACTGCTGCAACTTCATTTTAATATTACATAGCACTTTTCTGACACATCTTGAAGATAATCCAGTGTTGTGCAACAAGTAGAGATCATTCAAACACATTGAATTCCTGTGATTGTGGTAAGATTGTCTTCATTTTACCATTGTTTACACTGCCTCTCACAGGAATAGACTGGCCTCCAGGGCGAGTTCATGTAGACTAGACATCTTGCAAGGTTGATGGATTACCAAATGACAATGATGGCATTTCCATGGGTAGCAATGCCACTTATTACTTCAGAATCTCTGCCATTGATGTCAATCATCTGCTGTATGCCTACTGTGGTAGTGCTCTAAGGATATGGTAGCTGTTGCTGGTTGCAGTCACCACAAAATTATTGATTTCTCAAATCTCTGCTCTGCCAAACCCAGAGGCAGGCATGGGCAGGTGCAGCACTGGGAGGCCTTCTTAGCAAGCACAAGTGAAACAGGAAAATGCATTTAGAAAAAATTGATTATAGCTGGCATATTTCATGTCTGTTTGCAGTTTGGCGGTCCAAACAGTTTCAAAATTATCTTTCAACTTGGTCGTGTGATGTCACTGGTTTAAACATGTTTTGTTTGTGTCAGTAATGGTTAGTTGATTCAGTGCTTATTGTATTTAGCAGCATAGGTGACAATGAACAGACTAATTTAATGACGTTGGGTACTTCATCAAAATTTTTATAAATAAAATAAGAAGATTAGGAGACCAACAGAAAACTGTCAATGACTTAGCATAGCCAGTTTGCAAATTGAAAATGAGAAAATTAATTTTCCAGTGGACCACCAATCTGCAAAGAGCTCTAAAAAGGAGAAATAATTTATTTTTTGATATGATCTAACCATAAGTTATTGTTAAAACACATAACTGAGACTGCATCACTTGTAAAACAGAAAGCTAGATACACATTTTGTATCCATTGTTATATATTATTGCTTTTAAATTCTTTCAATAAATAAATGCATAAACCCAAAAAATATTCAAAGCCAGTGTTACAATTTGTTATTGACAGTGCAATGAGTGCATGCCTTGAGGAGTGGAAACTACTTTACTTAATCTGGGGTGGCTGATATCTCAGGGAAATGCCAGGTAGGAGGTGAAATTCATCAGATTCCCTATCAATGCCTATACGAGTAATATCAGGATTTGAAAGGCAAGTGCTTCAGAAATCTTTAAAATTTATGGGTGTTAAAATATGGAATTATTTCATTTCTTTGATCAGTAATTGCCTTGTTTTAAACTCATTTAAAAAAAAGACCAAACAATTTTTAAATATTAATAACCTACCCGATTTTCTGTAAACTATTTCCTTTTTTGTTTTTACCACCAGTACAGTTCCTGAATATATTGTCACTTATTAAACTTAATGTATGTATATCAAATAATATTAATCCTAAAATTTGTTTTTATATTTAGCCCTAGTCTTTTTGTCTTCTTAAAAAAAACAAAAAACAACTTGTTATTGTTCATGCTGTTCATGTTCTCCCTATTTGTATTATTCAATTTATGTATTATAATTGGGCAAAATATGTCCACCCGACATCTGCCCCCAGATGTAACTGTTATTTTTTATTGTTTGAATACATGTATCCTATTGACATCTGGAATAAAAAATTGAATTGAATTGAATTGAACATTGGAGTGCCAGTGTTCTCTTTCACCAAGTGCTAAAAAAATGTGTGGCAGCCATTTGAATGTACCAGTTTTGAGTTTTAAATTGGTCGATCAATGTTAAATGCAGACCATTAGTATGGAATTCATGTTTTAATTGGTGCACTCTACTGATCTACTGACTGTGCATTTGAGCATCCATTTATCCACATGGAATTGTTCATGTACTATAACTATATTGCATGGAATATCTCTTAAATGGAATGACTAACAGGACAACTCTGAGGTCACTAATTTACAAGGCAAGGTAAGGCAAATTCTCCTACGGCCACCTCAACGCAGACATTTTTGCCAAATCACATTGAAACTGTGGAGGCAATCAGTTCTATATCAAAGATGTTTCAAGGTTGTGCTTTGCATAGGTTTGATCCATAGTGAGTGCATACACAGTTCTTAGTAGTTTTCTAGAGCTGACAGCTATTTGATTTTTAACAAGCATACTAAAGTACACAAAATCCCCACACATCAGAATCTATCTAAACAGTTCAACAAAAATAAGTCCCCCTTTGGATAAACAAAATTAAACTTGAATATCTTAAATATTCCATCGCTGATTTTTATGACAGTTGGCAGAATTATAGTCTCGCAGATCGACCTTACATGTGTGTATTTATAGCTCAGTGGCATTATTCCTGGCTGAGCCAGCAGCCTTCGAGTGAGCCTACCCCTGTTACAAAAAATTCCAGGCTTTTCCAATGGATATGAAAATTTTACCATGCAAGGGAGCCACCAGCTGGATAAACTTCATCATGTGTCTGGAGAAAATTTGTATTTAGAAGACAACTATGGACTTCTATTGTAACAGTTTTACAGTTTAGGTTCCTTGGATGCGATAACAATTGAAAATAATTTCAGTGGAGTTTAAACACCTTTCGGTAAAATTTGTATTTTTGAATATAGGGTTACGTGCACTCGGGGTCTGCTGGCTCAAAGAAAAATTGAACAATAAAGCTACAAATACACATACGCACTTTCAATATGCAGGCCTACATAGTGGCCAACCTTCACAGAAATCGGAGAAGAGGTCTTTGAGATATTTACGTTTTCATAAAGGGGGATTTATTTTTGTTGAACTGCTTATATCTACCGTTGATTTGTATGTGAAATAACATCCAGCACAAAGCACAAGTTAAAATTTGTGGTGGGCTGAAGGCCTGAGCCACTGTGCCCGCCACTCCCTAGGTGGCAGACTACTCCAGACTGGGAGGAACAACCCCTGTTGTGCAAATTAGACAAAATGGTGGCTTGACTCCAAGCCAGAGCAGCATGCTCTTAAATTATTCTGGGGAGTCTCTATGTGTTCATAATTGGTTTATTTGAAGCTAGATTTGACATCTTCACACCTACCTAATGTATGCTCTCCAATTTTCATGTACATGCATGGTGTGGTCTTTGTGATTTTGGATGGACACCATTTATGGATATCAAACTGAATCCCCATACATGCCCTACAGCATCTGTGAGTTATGATAATCTTTATGTTGTTATAACTTGCAAACAACAAGCTATCTTGGCTCAAGGGAATTGTGCAACCATCTCACTCAATCAATTAAGCTAACTCAAAATTCAACATTTACAGTGTACAAAGGAAAGAATTGCTAAAAAAATTCACTTCTGAGAAAGATCTGGAAAATCAACCATTTTTTACAGCTACTTGCAGCCTGTATTACAGGAGGAATTTTCGTTAAGCCTCTGACCATACAGGAGGTCGCACTATTTCACCTATCACTTTGAAACTTGGTATACAGTCTCAATATAATTTTATCTTGCTTCCATCAACTTTTGGTAAACTTCTGTAACATTAAACTTTTTATTTACGAAACTAAAATGTTCGTTTTTGGCGGCAATTTCAAATGACCAGCTGGAGTGAAACCAGCATTAACAGCATGCAATCAGTTTGAGTGTTTGCAGATTCAATAGAAAGAATGAAGGAAGGGATAAATAAAAAAGAAAGGAAGGTATGAAGGAAGGAATGCATGAAGGAAGGAAAAATGGAAGAAAAAGGGAAGGAAAGTAGGAAGGAAAGTAGGAAGGAAAGTAGGAAGGAAAGTAGGAAGGAAAAAAAGGAGGGGGAGTATGGGAGGGAGGATATACATGTAGATAGATAGATAGATAGATAGATAGATAGATAGATAGATAGATGGATACTAAGTCTAAGTCTATCTACAAGCAGCTGTTAAAGTGCTTGCACGTTATTTTTTCACTTGCATGGTTGATAAATTTTATTACCGTAGAATGGGGTAAAGTTGGCAATCCGGGGTAAAGTTGGCAATCCGGGGTAAAGTTGGCTCGCTATTTTGACCCACTTAATGCCAAATAATGGAAGAAATGCCAAATTTCCTCACTGACATATCTATGGCAAAGTTGCCGTATGTGTCAGTGAGGAAAAGCTGGGATTTCTGCCATTAAGTGGGTCAAATAGCGTGCCAACTTTACCCCGGATTGCCAACTTTGCCCCGTTTTACGGTATAAATTTCAAAGGCTTTGTGCAAGCTTTAAATATTACTTGATTTATCTGTGGTTTTACATGTGTCTTTTTTTACTTTTTGGTCATCAAGCTTGAGTTTCACATTGGGGGTTATAGGAATACAGTATTGGACCACCCTATTGCAGGAATTCTTAGCCTACACTTGATCTGATTCTTTTTGCAGATGACGCCTGGTTATGAAGATGGGAATGTCAGCCAAACTCCCAGTCCTGCCATCATCACTATGCATGTTGATAGATTGGAATTGTGCATGACAATTCTGCTGTTCTACCTCATCTGCCCCCTGGTGGTCATCCTCAACTTAATCCTCCTTATCAAGATTGTGGCAGGCCAACCTTGGACGTGGCTGATTGCCAACAATTCCTTCTGCATGATATGCACAGCTATTCTTGGATGGAACAAAAACCTTCCTCCACTCTACTTTGTTAGGTCACTCATGTCAATGCCTGCGTGCTACTTTTTCCAGTTCTTTGACACAGCAACATGGGCGATGACTGCAATAACTTCCACCGTTATTGTTACCGAGAGGTTCCATTGCCTCCGTATTCAAGGAAACTCAAGTAAAAAACAAGTTCTTCTCCTTTTTATTCCTTTTTGGATTATTGTAACACTCTGTGTCACCTTGCCTTCAATGATTGGTGCGATCAGTCATCGACGTTGGCCTATCCGTCTCTATAGCCTAACTGCCTACCGAGATCTTTGTTCTATTGCAACTGTGGCCTTCCAATTCACTGTGATCTTTTTATGGATGTTTATCTGGATTTGGTCATTTTCAACCTTCATCGTGGTCTTCGTTGGCCTTTTGGTTATGAAAGGTCGCGACACAATCACTGATTCAATGAAGCGGTCAATCGTTCACCCAACCCTTGCACTTGTTTGTGTGAGCTTCATCTTTCTGGTACTACCGGTCACTGTATTTGAAGTTGATTTCATATTAGGGAGTTCGTTGGGATTCAGGGTTCACGAGTGCTTGAACTTTCTCTTGTACATAAACAACATTTCATTTCCCATCATCTGGCTTATTACTTTGTCCCGCTGTGGCCAAAGTGAGGATGGCGACAACCCAGAAGAAGCCCACAGGATGATGCTGAATGTCAGATATTGCCAGTCAACAGACAGTACAACCCTCTAAGACAATATCTTTTTGGCTTGATATTTCACCATTTTTTATGTTGTGTCAAAAGATTATAAAGGAAGAAAAAACTTTCACAGCCAAAGAAATCTTGATACTAAACAGTTTTTAACAGAGGTGTATGCATGTGTACTCCGTTACAGATGTAATCATGACTCGGGACAACAATAATGTGAATTCCCAGATCCGATGTAGAACAGAATTAGCGAAATCTTTACTGTTCCTGTTCCTTTAAACTGACATTTGGGTCAAATTTCACCTTTTGCTGTGACAGTCTCTCATGCCAAAGTCGCCTGCAGTACGTAGTACATACTTACATTTGGATATTTCCCAGGATGGTGTGTTAGTGAAAACTATTTCAGGATGCCAAAGCTTTTACACTTCATCACCTTTCCAAAATGCATATGTACCCCTTTCCAAAAGCTCATATACCCCTTTCTTGACAGCTTTCATTTCATTGATAATTCCTACGGGTCTCTCCATGACCTGTTACTGCGCTGGTCTCCAAATTACAAGAAGCGCCCTCTTGTGTTGTCGACAAATGGGCAAATCCAAATCGAGAAACCATCCGCAAGGTTAACACCTATCTCGAGGCAGTGTCTCTTGAGGAGAGGCTGGTCGAGTACGTCTCCAAATCGAAAGCAAAGCTGCGTGACGACATCCACTTTTCTCGAGCTTCCAAAGAGAGACCTTGTTTTTGTAATTTCTTCTGTGGTTAAGGGTTTTCTACAAATAGGTTCCAGTCACAATTACCGCCTGTAAGAATTCATAATGTAATCTCGTCATGTGTGCATTCTAATTCAGAACCTCGGAACACATCAATTGTAAATGCTGATATTAGCCGTGATATAACTTAGTGTTGATAATAGTGATATAGCTGTTTGTAATGACTTGTCAAAAAATTACTATGTAGATGATTGTGTGAATGTGTGAGATGTTCTTGTTGATGTGATGGACTCCCCAAAAATGTTTTTTTTCTGGAAGGCCTCCCCATATTTAATGCTAGAAGCAAGGCAGGACAGAATTCTCTTGTGGAAAATTCAACGTGAATTCCCAGATCCGATGTAGGACAGAATTAGCGAAATCTTTACTGTCCCTGTTCATTTAAACTGACATTTGGGTCAAATTTCACCTTTTGCTGTGACAGTCTCTCTATCAAACCATTTATTCCTTGTATATATTTTGTGTGTGTGTTATATATTTGTCTACTAGTAATAGGGGTGCAACTTTAAATAGTTTATTAACTCTGTTGTGTCCCCTTCTTGTTGTTATTTGTAAAATAATTCACATTTTGTAATTATCATGTAAAATGTATGCGTTCTGACAACAAGATAAAAAAAAAGAAAATAAATATCTATCTCTCATGCCAAAGTCGCCTGCAGTATGTAGTACATACTTACATTTGGATATTCCAAATAGCACTACGTATACTACTATTTTGATATCAAAGTGCTTGTTTACAGGGTCAAAATTTTAACATCCCCAACATGCCGTTTGGATACTGTTTTTTTTTGTTGCTTTTCCATAGATACTATTTCATTTGAAGCTATTTGGTGAGACAAACTGGCAAATCCATATATATATATATATACTATAGTGTCCAAATAGTGCCTCACAGGAGACACCATTTGAACATTTTTTGGATTTGCCCATTTGTCGACAACACAAGAGGGCGCTTCTTGTAATTTGGAGACCAGCGCAGTAACAGGTCATGGAGAGACCCGTAGGAATTATCAATGAAATGAAAGCTGTCAAGAAAGGGGTATATGAGCTTTTGGAAAGGGGTACATATGCATTTTGGAAAGGTGATGAAGTGTAATAGCTTTGGCATCCTGAAATAGTTTTCACTAACACACCATCCTGGGAAGTAGCTATGACTACTGCCCCTGAAATCAGTCAATGTTTGCCCTCGAAATCAGTCAATATTTGAGGTATCTGAGGGCTTCCCAACAGAAACGATCTGCACCCGGTATGAACACTTTGCTGAAGGAAACTCAACACAACTGTCCCTGGGCTCGCCTCATCCTCTCTGGTCTCCCTCAAACTGCAACCTTCATCGAGAAACCATCCGCAAGGTTAACACCTATCTCGAGGCAGTGTCTCTTGAGGAGAGGCTGGTTGAGTACGTCTCCAAATCGAAAGCAAAGCTGCGTGACGACATCCACTTTTCTCGAGCTTCCAAAGAGAGACCTTGTTTTTGTAATTTCTTCTGTGGTTAAGGGTTTTCTACAAATAGGTTCCAGTCACAATTACCGCCTGTAAGAATTCATAATGTAATCTCGTCATGTGTGCATTCTAATTCAGAACCTCGGAACACATCAATTGTAAATGCTGATATTAGCCGTGATATAACTTAGTGTTGATAATAGTGATATAGCTGTTTGTAATGACTTGTCAAAAAATTACTATGTAGATAATTGCGTGAATGTGTGAGATGTTCTTGTTAATGTGATGGACTCCCCAAAAATGTTTTTTTTCTGGAAGGCCTCCCCATATTTAATGCTAGAAGCAAGGCAGGACAGAATTCTCTTGTGGAAAATTCAACGTGAATTCCCAGATCCGATGTAGGACAGAATTAGCGAAATCTTTACTGTCCCTGTTCATTTAAACTGACATTTGGGTCAAATTTCACCTTTTGCTGTGACAGTCTCTCTATCAAACCATTTATTCCTTGTATATATTTTGTGTGTGTGTTATATATTTGTCTACTAGTAATAGGGGTGCAACTTTAAATAGTTTATTAACTCTGTTGTGTCCCCTTCTTGTTGTTATTTGTAAAATAATTCACATTTTGTAATTATCATGTAAAATGTATGCGTTCTGACAACAAGATAAAAAAAAAGAAAATAAATATCTATCTCTCATGCCAAAGTCGCCTGCAGTATGTAGTACATACTTACATTTGGATATTCCAAATAGCACTACGTATACTACTATTTTGATATCAAAGTGCTTGTTTACAGGGTCAAAATTTTAACATCCCCAACATGCCGTTTGGATACTGTTTTTTGTTGTTGCTTTTCCATAGATACTATTTCATTTGAAGCTATTTGGTGAGACAAACTGGCAAATCCATATATATATATATATACTATAGTGTCCAAATAGTGCCTCACAGGAGACACCATTTGAACATTTTTTGGAATTGCCCATTTGTCGACAACACAAGAGGGCGCTTCTTGTAATTTGGAGACCAGCGCAGTAACAGGTCATGGAGAGACCCGTAGGAATTATCAATGAAATGAAAGCTGTCAAGAAAGGGGTATATGAGCTTTTGGAAAGGGGTACATATGCATTTTGGAAAGGTGATGAAGTGTAAAAGCTTTGGCATCCTGAAATAGTTTTCACTAACACACCATCCTGGGAAATAGCTATGACTACTGCCCCCGAAATCAGTCCATATTTGCCCTCGAAATCAGTCAATATTTGAGGTATCTGAGGGCTTCCCAACAGAAACGATCTGCACCCGGTATGAACACTTTGCTGAAGGAAACTCAACACAACTTTCCCTGGGCTCGCCTCATCCTCTCTGGTCTCCCTCAAACTGCAACCTTTGTCGAGAAACCATCCGCAAGGTTAACACCTATCTCGAGGCAGTGTCTCTTGAGGAGAGGCTGGTCGAGTACGTCTCCAAATCGAAAGCAAAGCTGCGTGACGACATCCTCTTTTCTCGAGCTTCCAAAGAGAGACCTTGTTTTTGTAATTTCTTCTGTGGTTAAGGGTTTTCTACAAATAGGTTCCAGTCACAATTACCGCCTGTAAGAATTCATAATGTAATCTCGTCATGTGTGCATTCTAATTCAGAACCTCGGAACACATCAATTGTAAATGCTGATATTAGCCGTGATATAACTTAGTGTTGATAATAGTGATATAGCTGTTTGTAATGACTTGTCAAAAAATTACTATGTAGATGATTGCGTGAATGTGTGAGATGTTCTTGTTGATGTGACGGACTCCCCAAAAATGTTTTTTTTCTGGAAGGCCTCCCCATATTTAATGCTAGAAGCAAGGCAGGACAGAATTCTCTAGTGGAAAAATTCAACGTGAATTCCCAGATCCGATGTAGGACAGAATTTAGCGAAATCTTTACTGTTCCTGTTCATTTAAACTGACATTTGGGTCAAATTTCACCTTTTGCTGTGACAGTCTCTCATGCCAAAGTCGCCTGCAGTACGTAGTACATACTTACATTTGGATATTCCAAATAGCACTACGTATACTACTATTTTGATATCAAAGTGCTTGTTTACAGGGTCAAAATTTAAACATCCCCAACATGCCGTTTGGATACTGTTTTTTTTTATGCTTTTCCATAGATACTATTTCATTTGAAGCTATTTGGTGAGACAAACTGGCAAACCCATATATATATATATATACTATAGTGTCCAAATAGTGCCTCACAGGAGACACCATTTGAACATTTTTTTGGATTTGCCCATTTGTCGACACATCAATTGTAAATGCTGATATTAGCCGTGATATTCTCTTGTGGAAAATTCAAGGTATAGGTCAGAAATTAGAACTAGAAGAAATAACATCCATGTTTGCAAGTTACAACATTATCTTTTTGTATGAAAGTATGAAGCTTCAAGCAGGGTGCCCTATGAACATTACATGAAATATTATAGGAATATAGGAATTTTTTACTGTAAAATATAGGAGGATTTTACTAACTGGAAAGAGGCAAAATGCATATCAGTCTTGGAATATTCCCGCAACAAGCTGATGTATAAGTGAACATCTCCTGCTGTCACATGTATGAATTATGTTACAATTCAATAATCTAACATTAAATATACAATTTACATAGGCCTATGTATATAAATTTTTTATTTTTCATTATTATTTTTTTCTTTTAATGAAATTGATCAATTTTATGTTTACAAGTTTGTCATATAAAAAAACAAAATTTTTTAATTGGACGTTGTACCTTATTCTGAAAATTTAACATGTAGTCTGGAAAGTAAGAAAGAGGGTCTTGAACTGATCAAAAAAATTATCGGCCAGTGTCGAACCTTTCTTTTTCTCCGCAAAATCATAGAGAGTGCCATGATCAAAAAGTATGTTAATCACCTCACTAAGAACAATCTTGAAGATGAAAGACAATCAGCCTACAAGCAATATCATAGCACAGAAACCCTCTTGACAAAAATTCACAATGATATTATGCTTAATCTGAGCAAGGGTGAGGAGACAATGCTAGTATTTCTAGACTTGTCAGCTGCATTTGACACAGCGATCGTGGAATTTTGCTAGAAAGATTGCAAAACAGGTATGGTGTGCAAAGTGCAGCTCTGAGATGGTCCAAATCCTACATCGCTGAAAGGTCACAGTCTGTGATAATAAATGACAAAACTTCAGGCAAACTTCCACTGAATTTTGGAGTACCTCAAGGTTCCAAACTTGGACCAATCTTATTTAACTCCTCTCAGGTGAAAAAAGAGTACATTTGAAGTGCTCTAATTATTTAAATTACCAAATGTACTCCGATTGTACTGCAACAATGTCTATAGCCTAGTAGTAGTTTATTGGGTCCAAGACTTTACACACGACAATAAGCTGTGCAATAATGGAGATAAAACTGAACTTCTCCTGATTGGAGCACCAAGCCAATTGAAGAAACTTCAAATAACATCTATCAATGTAGACAACGTTGAAATCAAAACTGCCTACCATGTCCGCAACTTAGGTGTGCTCTTTGACAAAAATATGACAACGGAGAAGCAGATCAACAAAATGTGTCATAACGCATATTTCAATTTGAGAAACCTATCAAAACTCTGAAAAAACCTTGACAAGGAAATGTTAAAACTGCTGTCAGTGCTCTTTTCACCCCTCATTTAGACTATGGAAATGGATTGTTGTATGGCATTGCAAGCAGATTGTTATATAAACTTCAGGTTGCTCAAAACTCAGCAGTTCGTTTAATTGAGAGGTTGAAAAAGCATGACAGGGTTAGCCATGGCAGGAAACAACTGCACTGGTTACCAATCACAGCAAGAATTCAGTTCAAATTGATGACAACTACATGGAAAGCAATAAACAATCAGGCTCCACAATACATTCAAGAACTCAAATCTCAACAGGAGCATAACCTGAGAAGCAACTACAAGCTACTCTTAGCAGAACCTGCCCCATGCAACAAAAATAAGTTTGAAGATCGGGCATTTTCCTATGCAGCACCCAAGCTATGGAACAATTTGCCTGAAAAAGTGAGAACGACACAGACATTAGAGAGCTTCAAGAAGAATCTAAAAACACATTTGTTTCAGCATTCCTACAATTGATTTATCTGAAAAAGCGCTGATGAGCAGTTTACTGAAATTAGCGCTTTATAAATCCATATTATTATTATTATTAAGTAGACAATTCAGTTAGTTGGTAAACTTTTATCATTTGTGAAATCTGCTCAGTTTAAAGAAAAATTTCGCATCACGAAAGAACATGATTATTAACAGATGTTTTTATGATAACAATTATGTACGTACAGCATTAATCTTTTTCCGGATGTTCAGGTGTCTTTTCTGAAAATTGGTTTATTTAAAATGTTGACCTTGTTTTCTTCATACCTCTCCTGTAGCTACATGGAAATGTCATACATAAATATATTCAGTATTCACTAACATGATTTATTAGCGAAAAATAACCGGCGGCTTGAACCTAAGATTGAAGTATGTATAATGTGGAAGACAAGAGAAGAGATGAGAAGCAACCAGCCAGTGTGAGAATCGAGCGTCAACTGACTTTATTACAAGATGACCGCTAGAGGGCTCTATATATAAATATGTACAACAGATGGCGTGGGCGTATATTATGTACAGTGCTGCCACGTCTCCCCTTTTAAGTTATAAAATAGCATAAAGCATAACAGCATAAAACATAACATCATGTAAAACTCAACAAACTAAAATTATACATCTTGAGACTAGAATAACCAAATAGAATTGTCAAATAAAATATCAATAAATCAAAAAGTCTTTGTCTTGAATTATTTACAAATATGAAATATCAAGTCTCTTTTATAGCACACTTGGAAGTTGATGAATCTCGAAGATGATGTTAGTTGACTAAAAACTCGATGACACGATAAAATCCAATTTTCTATAAAAATAATAAGAGCAGATGTTACTAGCACATACTCTATCTAAAACAATTATTTGTTTCACTTAAAAACCCAGTTGGTACAATAAAATCCATTTTTAAAAGCTAGAGCACCGAATCACTTGCTCATCACATAATCACTTTTGTACCGAGCTGGAGGTTGACGATCTCTCTTCGGGCGTGTAATCTGCACTGGCGGTGCGGGGTCTTCGACACGAGGGGGGTTCTCAGGTTCCGGGTTCAATCTGGGCGGAGAACCAGGAATTAACGCTTGTGCAGCTGGAATCTCCGGACTGTAGAGGTGGGAGGGACTTTGCAGTTTTATCATACTGACGTTTCTGGACGGACTGACATTCTAGAAGATAGGGGGGGGGCATTAATTTTAGCAGGCTCAAGAAGTTTCGACGAAACGGGGAGCTTGCCTTTTAACTGTCGTCCCATTAACATTTGGGCTGGGGAATAGGGAATGCCGGTAAGGGGGGTCAATCTATATTGCAGAAGGGCGACGTAGGGATCTTGACCAGACATTTCAGCTTTAACAAGCAAACGTTTTACTGTCTGCACTGCACGTTCAGCCTGGCCGTTAGACTGAGCGTAAGTAGGACTAGAAGTAGTAAGTCTAATGTCCCATTCACTGGCAAATTTCTTAAATTCTCTACTTGCAAAGGGCATATTGTCTGTGAAAAGTTCTTCAGGAACACCATGACGAGCCATAATTGACTTTAGATGAAGAATAACACACTTAGCTGTTTTCTGCTTTAACAAAGCTGTTTCTGGGAATTTTGAAAAATAATCCACAACCACTAGGTAGTCATTTGATCCAATCGACATGATATCCACGGCAAGCTTTTGCCATGGTCGCATCGGAACTTCGTGACACAGAAGTGGCTCTTTTTGTTGATTGGCTCTAAGAGTTAGGCATACATTGCACTTGGCTACTTCATCAGCGATGTCTTGAACCATGCTTGGCCAGTAGAAAATTTGTCTAGCTCTACTTCTACATTTTTCGATACCAAGGTGATCTTCATGTATGATCTTTAGCATCTCAGATCTTAGTTCAGCAGGCACAATTATACGGTTACCTCTGAATAGAAGGCCGTTGGCTTCGTGAATTTCATCTCTGACGTTCCAATACTGCCTCTGGATTCCACGAGCTTTCTTGTAGGACCTAGGCCAACCACCATGGACTGCACGAAGTAGAAGTTGTAGATCTGCGTCTCCCGCCACAGCTTTCTGGAACACTTCATACTTCTGCTGGCTCATTGGAAGCGATGATGTCAAGCTGTGCACCATAACTTCTATGTCATCTGGGGCGCCAATCGGTTTGCTTTCAATGAGGTAGGCTCTGGAAAGGGCGTCTGCAATGTACAAGTATTTACCAGGCACATACGAAACATCAAGACTATAACGTTGCTACTGCAGTAGCATCCGTTGCAATCTAGGAGCAGCAATAGCCAAAGGTTTCTTAAAAATCATTTCGAGTGGCTTATGATCAGAATGAACAGTTACTTTTCGGCCATAACAGTACTGATGGAATTTGGAGCAAGCAAAGCAAATGGCAAGAAGTTCTTTCTCAATTTGTGAATAGTTACATTCAGCAGCCGTAAGGGCTCGTGATGCGAAAGCAATAGGACTACCATCCTGCGTAATACAAGCACCAAGGCCAGATTGGCTAGCATCTGCCTGAACCAGAACAGGTTTCTTCACGTCAAAGAAATGTAACAACACAGGTTTGCTTAAGGCTTGCTTAATGTTCTCAACAGCTTTATCATGTTCAAAACTCCACTGCCAATGCGAATCTTTCTTCAGAAGATTACGAAGGGGAGCCGTTAGACTTGACTCTCCGGGGATGAATTGCGAAAGGTATTTTACCATTCCAAGGAAGCGTAGAAGTGAAGGCTTGTCAGTGGGACAGGGCATGTCGATAATCGCTTCAGTTTTCTTGGGACAAGCACGAAGTCCGTCAGCTGTGACAACATGACCCATGTACGCAACTTCTGTCTTCTTGAATTGAAGTTTCTCTAGCTTGAATTTGATGTTGGACTGACGAGCACGATCTAGCACCTTCAGAAGAGTAGCATCATGTTCAGCTTCATCACTGCCAGGGATGATGATGTCGTCTGCGATGACATGAACGCCTGGAATATCTGCGAAGGTCTGCCCATTTCGCTTCTGCATAATTTCACTTGCCGAACTGATTCCGAATGGCGTCATCGCTTACGCCCCCATGGCGTGTGGAATGTGCAGAGATAAGACGATGGCTCGTCTAACTTGACGTGCCAATAGCTATCTTTCATGTCGACGACAGTGAACAATTTCTTGCCATTAAGTCTATATAGCACATCTTCAACTGTAGGAATGGAGTGGCGCTCGCATTTGATAGCTTTATTAAGTGGCTTCGGGTCTAGACAAATCCTCAAACTACCACTTTTCTTCTCCGTAATTACCAAGTTATTTACCCAATCGGTGGGACGGTCAACTGGAGCAATGACACCATCCTTCTCAAGGGACTGGAGCAGGGCACGAAGCGGCTCCAACTTGGCAAAGGGCACCCTCCTATTTCGCTGCATAACTGGAGTCACACTTGGGTCGACTTCGATGTGATACGGTAGACTGTATTCACCAAGACCACTGAATACATCAACATACATTGAAGACATCTTGTCTGTTGTCAACGGTTGGCTAAGCTGACACACAGACAGTCTCTGAACAAGCTTGAAAAGTTCACATGAAACCCGGCCTAGAATTGGGGTAACATCAGCATCAGTCACATAGAATGTAGTAGGCAAAGTAATATTTGTCGCAGGGCATCTCACAGAAACAGTCGCAACACCAGCAGGCTTAATATTTTCACCACCATTCTTGAGAATTTCATTTGGGAACAGTTTATGCCACAGAGTCATTGGTAAACAATTTGCATCAGCACCAGTGTCAAGCTTGAATGCAATTTCCGAATTGTTCAACACAAATTTTTCATGCCATCTCTGAGAAGATTTTTCTTCAGACGTAGTAACTGGACCCATAAATAAATATTCTTCATCAGACGAAGCATCAGAATGTTCATCAACAGCATGGACTCTAACAGACTTGCCTTTGTTGTTGTATCTTGGCTTGGACGAGCGAAATTTCTGCTGTGGGGCCGACGTTTTGACAGCAGGTTGTGAAGGCCTCGAACTAGAAGTGCGACGAAATCCGCCTCCTTTATAAACAGCAGCAAAGTGATTATAGCCAGAACATTTTCCACATTGTTTTCCGTAAGCGGGGCACTGTCCTTTAGCATGACGTCCACCACAGTATCGACAATTGATCACAGAAAATGTCTCACCAGATTTGTTTGGATGACGAAGGCCATTTTGGATTCCGACCGGAAGTACGTCGACGGATGCGTGCGGCTCCATTTCTGTCATGACACGAATTCGTTGTTTACTGGATTCGGCCGCTCTGCATAAATCCAAGGCTCTCTTGAGAGATAAAGGGTTTTCACGAAGAAGCCTCTCCTTGACTCCAATGTCTCTAATCCCAAAGACAATCTTGTCACGAAGCATGTGCTCTTCTTGTTTGTCAAACTCGCACGTCGCCGTCATCTTGCGTAAAGCTGACTGCCATGAGTCGACACTTTCATGCTCCTTCTGGTCACGTTTCCAGAACTGATATCGCTCGTAGACGACATTTCTCAACGGTTCACAATACTGGTCAAAATGCTTCAGAACTGTAGCATAGTCTTTCTTGTCTTCTCCTTCTGCCCAAGGAAATGTTTCGTATATTTCCTGGGCCTCTGGTCCCGCCGCATGAAGCAGAATCGCCGTTTGGGTCGTTTTCGATTTTTTCTCCAGCTCTGACGCATCGTAGAAGAACTGGAATTGGCGTTTTCATTTTCGCCAACGTTCAGCTACATTATCACTGTGTAAATCGATATTTCCAGGGTGCTGTAACTCCATTTCAGCACAGATTTATCCGTTTCCTGACACCATGAACATAACTTACATGTCAAATTTAATATATTTAATTAATCTCTCATTTTTCTGTATATTTCTAGAATTGTTTTGGTTATGTTTTTATATATTTTATCACATTTACTAACCGCTGTTCTCTTGCAATACTAACACTGACAAATGTATAATTATGTGATATTTTAGTGTAAATAAAAGCAATATATATGTATAATAAAAATATATCAATCTACCAGTCATACACATTTTATTCACTTTAGACAATTAAACTGTGTTTCATTGCCCATTAGAGCATTATAGCTGTTTACAGAATGGCGGTCCAAACCATCCTCCCACAGCAGGGTTCATTAACATTCACCCTGCCAACAAGTACTGTAAAATTCTGAAGTTTTCTAATCCTTTTACAGCTTGTTTCTGGCGGGATTTAATCAATTATTTATGGTTTTCTACAAAGAAACTCATTCAAACAATTAACAGTCAACAATGAATCACTCAACCATCCACGCAATTGCTTTTAGAGATCTCAAACTGTTAATTATATCTTTCACACCAGAGGAGAGTTAATCTTTTTGTTACAACTTCACAAAACAGTATGTCATGTGGTCAGGGTAGGTTCGCTAGCCTTACACTGAGAGGTGAGGATGGTCCAAACAGTTTCAAAATAAACTTTCAACTCAGTTGTGTGATGTCACTAGCTTAAACATAGGCTGCGCAGCAGCAAACCTTCAGCGAATAACACCTTTAGAAGATTACAATAATATCATATAAAATTGGTGTGTTTACGAAATTGCTTATAGGTATGCAATAGCGGTCGAGTAGTGACCTTCAATTATCTCTATTTGCCCGCTGCCCTGCCATCTTCCCATCTGTTTGCCAGGATTTGTAAAATCAGGAAAAGGCCTTATTAGACTAATTTACGCATATTATGGTATAGTTTCATGCATGTACAAAGTATAGGTTATGAGGTGTCGGTTGAAAACCAAAAAATATAACTCTTTTGTCATTTTCTGAAGTTTTTCCAATCATTCATAAAGTGTTATACGCATCAAAAGGCACTGCTACATTGTATAGGTGACTTGTTTAGAAAATTGCATTACTGTATATGCAATTGTGGGCAGGTTTTGGCTACGATATAAAAAAAATTCTTTTAAATATTTTTTCTCAATATTACACTATAGAATAGCCATCTGTCAGACCATGAAAAGGCACAAATAGACCATATAAGCCACATGTGCACCAAACTGCATCCATATATATGGAATAGTGACCGGATGTTGGGCCAGAAACAAAAAATAAATTTTTATTATTTTTTTCAATATTTCAAAAAGTATATAATATTTTCCATCAGATCTTTCAAAAGGCACAACTGGACCATATTGACCATATGTGTACCAAACTTTTTCCATGTACATGCAATAGTGACCGAGTCTTAGCCCTAATAACAAAAAAAAATATGTTTTTATATTTTTTCTCATTTTTTCAAAAAGTATAGAATATCTGTCAATGAGCCCATCAAAAGGCACAACTAGACCATATAGGCCACATGTGTACCAAATTTCATCCATGCACATGCAATAATGACCGTGCCTTGGCTCGGAAACGAAAAAATTTTTTTTTATATTTTGTTAATTATTTCAAAAAGTATTTAAGATCTATTCATCAGACCATCAAAAGGCACAACTAGACCATACAGGCTAGATGTGTACCAAATTTCATCCACGTACATTCAATAGAGGCTGAGTGCTGGGCCGGAAACGATCTATCCGCCCGCCGCCCGACCGCCCGCCCGCCCGGCGGACGTACAGCATTTTTACCCATGTGATTACAATACCTTCTTCGAACTTCGTTCGCTGAAGGTAAAAATGTTTGTTTGTGTCAGTTATGGTTAATCAGTTGATTCAGCGCTTATCATGTCTAGCAACATGCTATTAGGTGACAATAAACATCATAGGTGACAAACTAATTAAGTGACTTGAGGTACTTCATCAAAGAAGAAGATTAGGAGGCCACCAGAAAACTGTCAATGACACGGCAAAGCCAGTTTGCAAATTGAAAATAAGAAAATTAATTTTTCCTTGAACCTCCAATCTTCAAAAAGCTCTAGATTGTATATTCAATTGTACGGCGTACACTCAAATACACTGATTAGATATGTGTGGATTTAGATCTAGTTAGAATTTAAATCTGTCCACAATACAAAACTAACTTTTGTCAGTTTACCAATTACTTTGAATATCTGCTCTGTATCATAAATTATTGTGGAGACCACTTGCCTTGTGTGTTTGATGGTGATAAGATAATATGAGGATCAGTGAGTGCATCTTCAGAGTGCTGCTGGGTTATGGTAAGTGTAGAAAAATCTGTGATATAACACTACGTTTTTGGCACTGGATAATATTATATTCAACAACTATGAAGGATTCACGGCAGCGTTACTGCATATCTTTAGCAGTATTTGCGATAGCATTTTGCACTGTGAGTATCTTTGATGCATTGTAAAGTTCGGCTCAAGTTAAGTATCCAACTATTAGTGACCTCCCTGGACTGAATAAGCGGCAGGATTGGTTGAAAAGGTGTGAACAACTGTGAATAAGCCAACCCTGTGGCTTATTCAGTCCAGGGAAGTTACTAACAGTTGGATACTTAACTTGAGTCCAAAGTTCTTATCCAGATACCAACTATTGCAAATCAATTGTCAAATGGTTCTCTCTTTCAACTGATAATTACAAAATATTGAATGTACTTCCAGGGGATGAGTGATGGCCTTATTGGCCCCAGCCTTCCCAGCCTCGCTGAACGGGCATCTGTTAGTGGTTCAGAGATGTCAACCATCTACACGTGGAGAGCGTGTTTTGCAATGGCTGGATCTCTGTTGATTGGCCATTTGCTGGACAGATTTGACCCCGCCGTCATCCTGACTGGATCCTTGTTCTTCCAGGCTGTGTTCGCCTCAATTGCTCCCTGGTTAAATCACTTGCTAGCAATATCAGGGGTCAGTGCCCTGTCTGCTTTCTTCAATGGAGGGATCAATGCTGGTGAGTATCTTTACACACATGACATGCCTTATGGGTATATATTTGTAGAGTGCACCCAAGAATTTGCAGAACAGTGTCTTGAGAAGTTGTAGAAAAGCTTCGAATGTACTCTTTTTCCTCTGTGATGGTTGAGGGGGCCCAGCCTGGCCAGGCATCTCAAATTTAAGGAGACTTTACATCCTCTCGATAAATGCCTCCTGAAAACTCCCTGGCAGAGGTTGTTTTATAATGGTGGCGATTAATGTTTCATTGGTGCCCCACTATTTACAGATGATTTCATATTTGTAGAAACCAGGACTGAATGTGAATTTTTATCTGGGACACGTATTCTATAAGGAAAAGTGACATCAAAAAACTTGTAATATCACTTTTCCCAATAGGATAACATGTCCCAGAAAAAAATTCACATTCAGTCTCAGTGTCTGCGAATATGAAATCATCTGTAATAGTATGCTTAGATTTGAAATCTTATTCCTCAATCAACCAAATTCAGAATTAGGATTTTCTGCTATACGAACCACATACTGTTAATTTGTTTGATTTTTGTGTTGTGCCAGTGTATGTGGGGTGTGAAAAACCATGTCTAATTCATGTCAAATGGGTAATATTTTCTTTCAGGTACTTACAGTTTGATGTTTCGCCTGCATGGCAGGAAGGCCAGTCCCTACGTTCAGTGTGTGAGAATGTGCTACATTGGAGGATTGGCGCTGGCTCCTTTGATCGCTGAGCCATTTATCATTGACAGCAATCAAGACAATAATGCCACAAATAATTTCACCAATGAGACGTTAAGTTCAACTATGAAACCAGCTCCAACTGACGATTACAACCCATCAGACACCAACCGTGTGCAGTTCGCCTTCATGATTGTGGCATTGACTATCATTGTGTGCTCATTGGTGTTCGCCATTTTTGGATGTTTTCTAAAAGTTAAATCCCTATGTCCACAAGGCAAAGCCACGCAAGTGAGTGATTTTGGCAAGACAGAAGTGGTTTTGATTGCCCTGACTTTGATAATGACCTTCTTCTATGGTGGCCTGGATGTGGGCTACGGAGGCCTCCTCTTCACTTTAGTAACTGACAACTTATCTTGGTCTAATGGGGATGGAGTGTTGATTACATCAGTTTTCCAAATTGTCAAAATAGTTGCGGTGGCACTGACTATATTTGCTGCAATGGTGTTGCATCCAAAATGGCTGGTTGGTTTAGATATTGTGTTACTAGTTGGATCTTCAGTGTCATTGCTAGCATTGATCGAGACAGAGCATAACATTGTGATCTGGGTCTGTACTATTGTTCTTGGAATAGGTCTTGGGAATCTACATTCATCCAACATGTCTTGGTTGGGCAAGAGAGTCCCAGTCAGCGGCAAAGTGTCAGCGTTATTTAATGTAGCTTTCAGTGGAGGGATAATGGCCATACCCCCTCTTACAGGGTTAGCATTGGAGAAGTTAGGAGTAAGAGGAGTCCCTATTGTTACAACATCCTGCTCTGCAGCTTGCTGCCTTGCTTTTATTGTTCTTGTTTGTGTTTATATGAAAGCCTCATCTGCCAAACAAAGTTACGAGGTGACTGAAAAACCAACCAGCAACACACTCATTGTTGAAAGGTCATCTTCAAGTGAATAAAGAACATTCTTATTGCAACAGTTTGGTCCTTGAATTATTTACTTTTATTTAAATTGCACTAAGGTAATCAGGACAATGGGATACCCTTACAATAATCTGAGTTTCTATTGGAATCTGTTAGACATCTCGACGCCTTGATATCGAAATACGAGGGTGTTCAGGAAATTCTGACCAATTTTTGTAGCAGACCTTTCTCTTTTACATACTTGAATGAAATTTTCACAGTACAAAATTCAGGTGTATAGTCATCGATTCTGAAAATATGACGTCCATGGCCGATGTTTAAATTACTTTTCTGTTGCCATGGAAACAACACCTTGGGGTAGGCAGCGCAGCTAAATTTTAAAAGCAAATCTCAACAATTTAGCTGTGTAAATCACCATAAAATTTATTGCACTCACACCATTAATTGTGAACTTAGATGTTCATCAGCAGCTTCACAATTTTTCAAAGTACTCTCCTTGGCATAAAACACATTTTTGCATCCTTTCAAGCCACTTATTGAAGCAATTTTCAGAGTCCTAACTTAGAAAAGCCCTAGAAACGGCATGTCACATGTCCTGATTTGTAGCATATCTTTCACCTCTCAGCTCATCTTTTAAATTAGGGATTATTCAAAAGTCACATGGTGCTGAACCATCATCGAGGTATCTTGAAATGCTGTCCTGATGAGATCCTGTGTATGTGTACCATTCTTTCCTATGAGAACACACAATTTGATTGAAGCTCTCTGATCGCGTTTCGGGTCCATGTATTTAGCCTTAATTTGAAATGTATCCATTTTGCAAAAATGTAAATTATTCTTCAGATCATTTGCCTCTTTTGTCTGATGGTAATGGCATTGTTATGTAAGTAGAGATCGAAGCAGTATTTGTCATTGATCTTATTATAATACTGATTTGGCAGGACCTTGCATCGTAGTACTTGTTACAGATGATTTCATATTTGTAGACATTTCTCAAATAACAAAATATTTTGCAAAAGTTCTGGTCTGACATCAGAAAATCCTGCCAGGTGATTGGTCAAGTTGCCATTGTGTATCACTTTTTTTCAGCTTGTGATGTTTGCTGGAAAAATGATGTCATAATTTTGACCAATAGTATACAGCAAAGGCCAACTTGGTATTGTGGCAGTTGTTCACACATGTCAAACCGCAATCAACATGAACTCTTTCACTTCTTCATGTACAGTTGTATTTCACATTCCTGTGTACAACTGTTGATTGTTTTAGTTGATATTAAATCAGTTTCAAGCTGACTCTGAATGGCTTCACATCTATTTTTACGCTAAATCATCATGCCTTGACCAAAAGCTGCTAGCATAGTCTATGACATCAGTAAGGGACCTTTCAGAATTTATGACTGGGTTGCGGGGAGATGGGAGTTTTACCTGAGCGGATGCTTCATGCTTCAAGTGGGACAGTACCAATTTTTTCCTTTTGTCCAGAATCTATGTACCTTACAGGCTAAATAGAATTCATAACTTGAGGGGAATTGGGGTTTTGCCCGATGGAGCACCAATTTTTCACACATGTTTCAAGGGGGGTACTTATTACTCACAACATGCCTAAGGGGGGTATGAAATTTTAATAAAAGAAAGGGGGACATACTAAAAATCCACATGGAATGTATGAGAGGTACATATAAGCATGAAACCAAAGGGGGTATACATTTTTGATAGAAAGTTCCAACAAAACTCCCCAGAATCATAAATTCTGAATGGTCCCTCAGGACAGGCTGGTAGCCCAGTGATGTGGTCAACATTCATAAGAAAATCCCAGTGGGAATCAGATCAAGGACTCCGCGATTGGTTGCCCATTGTCCTGCCACCTGAGCTGAGAAAATGTTACATAATTATACATGTTTATTTTCTGTATAAACAGTCATTGCATGGATCACCTGATCCTAATTGTCTGAATGCACAACATTGGACCTGCAGAATGTATGTACTGAAAATGTGTGAAACACAAACTGAAACTCTCACTTGAAACTGCTAAAGTCAGTCCCTGTTAGGAGATCAATGGCTTAAAATGCCATGGTCACCCATCTAAAACGCTATGTCACTTTTCAGGAGAGAGTGGTGTCATACCTTCTCTCGACCAATGAAAATTGCAAGAAAAATGATGTATTTTCTACCTCAAATGTCTACAAATATGAAATCATCTGTAAGTGAAAATCAAGTCAAAAACTTTTGCAGACATGCTTCACTGATAGGGAACATCTATTCCAGGTGTTAATGGGGAATATTTAGGGAATCATTATTTAGTTAGTGCATGGAATGAAATGCTGCGAAGTAGCCTACACATACATATAGATGAATTCATTGAGGTTTCCTCGAATAAAACATCCGACGGTCATAGTAACAGAAACCTGGGTGTATTCAGAAAGTGGCCGAGACTGTATTATATACGCAAGAACTGAGATATATTGAAATAACTGTATTGGAACTTCCAACAAAGCAGCTATTAGATAATTGGCAATTTACAGTATGTACATTTACATAATAATATTCATAAATATTACGAGATCACAGTCAGCAAGAGATGAATGTCTAGTCTTCCGTCAAGCATTGGAAGTTCCGGGAGAGTAAACTTCAACAGCAGCTGTCACATTACTGTAAGGACTAAAGAGTTCAGAGGAGCTAGTTTCATTATGTGAGTCATCCGATTGAATGTCATCATCATCAACCTCCTCAATAATCCGTTTTGATTCTTCTCCCTTTTTGGGAAGATGTTCTCCGTAATGATCTGAAAACATCTTGACGCGAAATGCAGCTATGACGGTCTGAAGTAAAAAGGACGCCACCAAAAGCCAGATGCCAACCTGGAAGAAATTGGTAATACTGCAGAAGTCAAAGGAACTTATCATGGAATAGACAGCAATACAGTCTCTTTCAGTAATTATAATGTATTATCGAAATAAAATATTAGAACTGAAAAATTCTTTGCCATTTTGATCTTGACATTACCAATTTACCATGAAATCATCATCTAAATGATATGAAAAAAAATTTCAAAATGATGTCGGTTCAATTTATAAATTTATACAGTACCTCACAGGCCACGGTGTAGCGGTAAGCGCGTCTTCCATTTTCAGGATATGTCCACTCCTTCTGTGCCATATCGCTGCAGTGGATACTGAAAAACAGAATGGTGGCTAATTTTTGGGAAGAAAATAAAAAGAGTGGCCAATTGGTATCTCAAAGCGAGACAAACGTTTATCGCATGCGGACGAGCGACAAACTTTGTTATCGCAATTTTAACATTACGGTACCCTAGCTACAGGGAGAAACAAACTTTTCTTTTTTTTTCATGGGCTGAACAAACTTTTTTTCAGTGTCAAGTGGGAAACAAACTTTTTTACCAAAAATCCATAGACTCCCCCCCCCCAAAGATCACCTGGTTGGCCCATTAAAAAAATAATGGATTGCTGAAAGAAAGCCAATCATAACACAGGCACCATTCAAACCTTGTATTGCTGGAGGAGTGGAATGCCATACCACAGGATTACAGTCAACACAGAAATTATTTGCACACTTTGATTTTTCATCATATTTCACAGAAAAATGCCAATATGATAGAAAAAAGCTATCCTGTGTTTCAGAGTAGTGCTAGTAGGTTAGGATCACATGCATTTCATTTTTTTACCAAAATGTATTTTTCTGGAAAACTTGAAAAAAGCGAATCCTGATGACAAAAAATTATTTGCACGCTGGGGGAGTCACTCATATTATTGAGGAATGCACAAGTTCCAGTGGGCCTGAGTACTGGGGCCTCACAGACCACAGGAAAAAAACAACATTAGTTCGGTTCAACAATTACTTAGTGAATAACTTTTACGAACAGGTGTCTGCAGAATTAATGCAGCAACAACCACAATCTGATGACTATGTGCAGAACTGAAGGTCACAAAAAACATGAAGAGCAAACAAACAACAAGAACAGACAATATCAGATAATTAAATGGGAAAGTTTTTGACAATTTCTTTTAAGTTTGAATGACATGGTCTTTATTTCTTAACAGAAAGCAATATACAAATTGAAACAGTAATAGTTGGTGGCTCTCGAACTCATTAAGAGTTATTTGAGAGCTCACCAAGATGAAGGAGGGATGAAAATGAGATGACATGAGGTGAGCAGCCTCAAGTAAAACATGGTGAAACATGCCAGAACTCTGTTGTCAGATTCCATGTGAAGTAAAATTCAAAAACATGAAATATAAAGGTGAAAGTGTAAAATTGTATTTTTGATGAGAGTCACAGAGTACTGAGATATTAAATACCAGAACTGTATTTCAATATTTCTTTTCACAAATACAATCGATATCAGAAAACTCCAGAGCGCATTTAATGAAATTCACAGGGTACCGGGATATTAAATCCCAAACCGTGTTTCATAGTAAATGTAATCAAATGTGTAATCAGAGAGATAATTCCTATATATAGCGATCCAAATTGAACATCAATGTGGTTTGATACCAAAGAAAGGTTAGCATATTTCATTAAGCAGTCAGGGTGCAAGAGTTGATTCATTTTACAAAACAGGAGCAAGAATAAAATTGGA
The DNA here is from genome assembly GCA_026936325.1 of Platynereis dumerilii. Lineage (NCBI taxonomy): Eukaryota > Metazoa > Annelida > Polychaeta > Phyllodocida > Nereididae > Platynereis > Platynereis dumerilii. The sequence continues at coordinate 18,188,534 of JAPTHN010000011.1, forward strand.
GGAGTGTATGGACTATTTATATTAAGATGATATTTATAGGATTTGTTAGGAGTGATTTCTTAAGATTTCATTTAAAAGCATGATAGCTGCTGTTCCATTCAATATTGGTCGGAAGATTATTATTGAATTTTACTCCAATATACCGAATACGCTTTTGTGAAAAAGAAGTGTGACACTGGGGTATGTTTGGTTTGAAACGACCTCTGGTTAGATATTCATGCTGTGGTAAATGAAAGAATTTTTCAAAAACTGAGGGTAGCATTCCTTTTTTGTACTTGAAAACAAAGAGACCAATAAAACAATAGAATAATTGCTGAAAAGGCAAAATTTCAGTTTCCTTAAAAGCGTTTTGTAAATCGGCAGTAAAAGGGAGTGAGAGAATAATACGGAGAGCTTTGCGCTGGATTTTTACAATAGGTGTCAGGTAAGTTTTACTAGCACATCCCCAAACTTCGACACAGTAGATCAGATAAGGGTAGATAAAGCTATAATAGAGCGATACCAGTGTAGAAGGATTTAAGTACTTCCTAGCTCGGGAAATTATCCCAATACCTTTAGCAATCTTAGTTTTTAAATGATTAATATGGGGTATCCATGACAAAGTCTCATCGAGAATCACACCAAGAAATTTGATTGAAGAAACTCTTTCAATTTCAGTACCATCCAGATACAACTTGTTTGAATTGGTATCTAGTTTTGTTCTTTTGTTTCTGAATATCATATAATTTGTCTTTCTGATATTTACTGAAAGTTTGTTGGAATTCATCCAGATCATATATTTGCATAATTCATTATTTAACAAGTTAGTCAGCTCACTGAGATTGTTACCGGGGATGAATAAATTGGTGTCATCAGCATACATTATGGGACAGACAAGATTTGAGACGTATTGCAAGTCGTTGATATATAACAAAAATAATAAAGGCCCAAGAATGGAGCCCTGGGGCACACCACATGATATGTCCATTTTTTCAGACTCTGTATGTTTGAAGAGGACAAATTGAGACCTGTTTGTCAGATAGCTACTGAACCATCTATATGCTCTCCCCCTTATACCATATTTATATAATTTCTCAAGTAGGATTTCATGATTAACACAGTCAAAAGCATTGCTTAAATCAATAAAAGTGCCTATAATATGTTCCTTATTATCTATTGAGGAGATGATTTTGTCGACGAGGTAAGTTAGAGCACTGGCGTTGTTGTAGCTTTTTCTGAAACCAAATTGGAGGCTATATATTGAATTATTTTTGTTAGGGAAACCGATAGTTCTAGCATACATAATTTTTTCATAGACTTTAGAGAAAACATTTAAAACAGAAATTGGTCTGTAGTTCTTGATTTCCTGGGGATCTCCAGCTTTGAAAATTGGCAGAACCCTAGCAGTTTTAAGTTCAGATTGGAAGTGGCCCTGCCGAAGAGAGAGATTTAGTAGATGAACAAATGGAGTTAAATACAATTCGAAAGTCTCTTTGAATATGTCTGTTCTAATACCATCAGGACCATGACTGCTGTTTTTCAGTTCGCCAATTATTTTCGTTACTTCCTTTTCAGTAACTTGTTCAAGAAATATGGTCTGGTTAACCTCATCTTTGATGTATGTGCAAGGACTTATATTGGTGTCAGGACATTTTCTTGAAGTGTTGGGGCCAATATTACTGTAGAATTTATTAAAGCTGTTAGCAATCAATTGCTCATTATCTTGAAGGGTCCCATCTATACGGAATTTGCTACTAATTTGTTGACTTTTCTTTTTATTAATAATTTCTTTGATAACATAACAGGACTTCCGAACATTAGTTTTGCATTTCTCGAAAGAATTGTTGTAAAAGTCTCTTTCGGATTTTCTGATGAGTTTTCTGACCATCAGTTTATACTCCTTGTACTTCTTTACGTTAATTTCATTGGGAAATTTCTTCTGGATCAAGTACAACTTATTTTTTGTTTTCACAGATTTTCTCAGACGTGAGGTCGTCCATTCCTTTTTATTAGTATAACCAATTTTCTTGTCCTGAATGGGGAAAGAATCATTATAAAGTTTGACGAAATTATTATAGAAATGGGTAAAAGCAACCTGGGAGTCATCACTGTTTAGAACATCGTCCCATTCAGTATTCTGAAGCTTGTTTTTAAAAGAAGCTCTTGTTTGATTGTTGATTTTTCTAGTTCTGATGAAATCAGACTTCTCTTCTGTGCCCATGCCCATATTGAAGCTGAATATTGGGTAATGATCATTGATCACTGACATCAGTGCATAGAATCCCATTGCAGTGAGTAAGATTAGTGATGTCATTGCACAAAATATTGTCAATGAGAGTAGCACTCTGAGCTACTCTGGTTAGTTATTCTAGTTGGTCAGTTAATAAGTGAGAAAAGAGAGACTGAATATATAGTATCTAGAAAATTTGAGGTCGGTTGATGAGAGTCTGCATTCAGTAAATTTATATTGAAGTCCCCTAATAGGTAGAGCAATTTGTTCTCCCTTTTAGCTTTATCAAGGTTGCTACTTAGCAATGTTTCCACCAGGGGGCCTGTAGATGACACCAATGAGTATGTTGTTGGTTCCTGAGATTTCTGAATTCGGGATTTCTATAAATAGTGATTGAATAATATCACAAAATTCACCTAAATCATTTCTTCGCTGGTAATTGATGTCACTTCTAATCATTAAAGCAACCCCGCCACCAGGTTTATTAATCCTAGATTGGGCTTCCATTGAGTAGCCTTGTAAGGAGTAGCATTCAGCATTGTGGGGATTAAGCCACGTTTCTGTCAGAGCAACCACTGCAAAATGAACATTCAACCCAGAGAGATAAATATCAGCAGATCCCAGATTTTTGGGGGCGCTTCGAATATTAAAATGGATTATGCTGAAGTTGGATTTGTCAATTTTCTTAGTGGAGCACATGTATTTAAAAGTTGGTTCAGAATAATATTCACAATTCTTAATATTTTGGAGACACCGAAAATTATTATAGAAATGCAAATCTGGATCAATCTCCATCATTTCAGGTTGGTCATGACAGTCATCAAAATCAAAGGGATTGAAGATAAATTCATCATGAGTAGACAAAGTTCTCTCATTGGGTAAAGAGAGGCAAGACATTTCAGAAAGGAAAGAGCTATTGTCTTCCAAAGTATTAAAAGGAAAATTCTCAGCCAGACACAGATGACACATATCAGAATGAAACTGACCAGCATCATTCAGAGACCAAAGAGGCAAACAATTGATATGGAATACACGAGAACAGAGGCAACATGTTATCATTCTACTGTGTGTCAAAACACACCGGTTGCAGGAGGAGCATGTTATTGGCAACGTAGTTTCTTTGACATATATATATGGGCTTGAAACCGAAAACATTCTAGTTTAGGTGAATAACAACGCACAACAATTGTGCCATTGTTATTGATGATATATGAGGTGAAATGAAGATGAGACATTATCAAATACCAGTCATTCAAAACTTGTAGCAAATGAACATGTGCTGTTCAGGTTACTGACCTGGCTTTTTCTGGAAATATTGTTTTGAGACTTTTATCCAGTGAATTGCACCAGTCCTTGAGTCCTTCTGTTACAATCACAGCCCCTGCTAATGTGCAGCAGGAGAAAATAAATCCTAAGACAATACTGGCTATAAGTAGACTCAGGTCTGGGGGTCTCCTGCAAAAAAATGGTGTTGAGTTTTAGTGAAAACTTTATCAATGTTATGGATCATTATGAAGCCTTCTGGTATGTCATTACTCATTAGAAGAAAAACCAAGGCATTCTTTTTATTTTATTGCCGTTACAGTTATATAATATATTATAATATAATGAAGAAGGACATATCTCTAACTTTATTAGACAAATGATTCGTTTACAGCTGGGGGGAACTAGTTGTCATGTATTAGCCTGTAATGGTTCCTTCTATGCCTTTCTTCTTGTCTGTCACAGAATAATCACATTATAGGCTGTTCGAGAACATCAATGATCTCACTAGAGGTTGTGTCTTTTTCATTGAAATGATTGGTCAATTCATCATTTGTGGATGTGACCTCACTGGTGAACAGCATGAATCATCCATTGACCCCCAGAGGAAAAAGGAGTACATTTGCAGCAAAGAAAAGTACAAAATCGGTATATCCCATATTTGGTATCAGAGTACAATTAGAAGCACAAAAGAAGTACATTGCGCAATGACGATTTGCATGGTTCAGAGACTTTTTTACACAAATTTGGCATTTGCAGTACAAATGCAGTATTTTCGCAGCATATTTACAGAACAAAAAAAGCACATTTGAGACGCTTGAATTATTTAAATTATGCTTCATTTATACAAAACATGTACTCCCAATATGCACATCCATACGCTCCAAAAATGCTTCCTTGCAGGGAGTATAAAAAGAGCATACTGGCTGCTGTATATGCTAGCAGGAAGCATTTTTGCAGTACAATTGGAGTACATTTGAAGTATCTAAAAATAAATGCTTCATTAATTTATAGGCCACATATAATATCAGTTCCTCAGACAGATCAATGTAATTAGAATAACTACACATTTAATTATTTCAGCCTAGAGTAAAAATGAAAGCTGGAACAATTCTAAATCCGATTTGTACTTTTTGCCGCTATTAATAGTAGAACATTTTTATCTAATACTATGGAAATTATGCCAGTAATTCAATGTATTGTAATAAAAACCTGGACACACATGCACATTTTCCCGAGTTCTTGAAGTGAACATGACCCACATGTGACTGAATCTAAGCAGCCTAATGCTAAGATCTCACGGCACGTTACGGAGAACTTTAGGCGTCGGCGGGATGGTATTTCCTGGAAATTTGGATGAATTTGGGTGATCCGCCGTCGACTTTTCACATCCCCCAGGGGTAGTTTTTGTTCCCCTCAGGGGTTCCTAGAAATGGAAAAACTGTGCTGTGGATGTCAAAAAAGATTCAACAGGTTCAAACTTTTTTTTCATAACGGCGGAACAGAGCCCAAAATTTTCTTGATTTTTGGATGTCCGGCGGGAAATTTTTCGGTGAGAACGTCTCAAAAACATATCCCGTGGGATATTAGGACATCCCCTGTCCCTGAGGGGACCTCTCCTGCCCCTGCGGGGACCTCTCCTGCCCCTGGGGGGACATTTGCAGCCTCGCCGGCAGTTTTTGACATCCCGCCGACGGTCTTTTGACATCCTGCCGACGGTCTTTTGACATCTCGCCGACGATCTTTGACATCCCACAGGCATTTAGATCTTGCCCCCCAGGCATTTAGATCTTTCCCACAGGAATATGATGTTATCCCGCCTATTTACGATCTTATACTGCCGTGATATGCTTTTAATTAATTATATAATAGTTTTATAAACATTGTATGTCGCCGGGAGGGTCATTTTTTTCCTAGAATTCAACTGAAGCTACCCCTCAGTGGTAAAAAAGTTCTCCGTAACGTGCCGTGAGATCTTAGCATAATAAGTCATAGAAGTATGAATTCAGTACATGGAATCTTCGAATTTATGACATTTAGAAGTTAGAGGAGTATAATGCAGTATGTGATTATTCAAATTGTGTCACTAGAAGTATAAAATCAGAACACAATTTGCATAGAAGCACAATATCAGTATAATGGAGTACATTTGCAGCGTGGTCTACGTAATGCTTTTGTACTGATTTTGTACTTCCTCGCTGAGAAGCTGTACTGCTTTTATACTCTTTTTGGTCTGTGCCGTATTGATAACATGGCAAGTATAGGATGTGACCTCACCTTCTGGATATGAGTCATTATAACATGGTAAGTATAAAGGGCAATGACCTCGCAGGGAGCATTTTGGTAATTGCTCATGAATATTTCCATGGCTACAGCTGTTGCCGGTTGTGCATTAGCTTCCCAGTCAGTCTCAGATCACTTTTACTGATCAATACGTTTTTACTACATAGCTAAATCAAAATATCGCTGTTTTGGAAGGAACTTATTATTTATGGATGGATGATTAGGTCTTTTTTACACTTGAAGGACTAATTAGCAAAGGGTAATTGAAACTGCTGTCAAACATATTTCAAAGCAGCTTGAAAGCAGAATTTTTTTTTCTGATATAGATATAATGTAAATGGTTAAACACTTACCCAGTTGCTGTGAGCCTGCTCCCCCACTCTGAGATGAGCAAATAAAACCAGCACCAAATGATGGCATAGATGGAGCAACATACCCCTGTGTATGTGACATAGGAGCAATATGTCTGTGATTCCCATTTAGTGTTGTCTCGGTCCATTATGAATGTGTCATTCTCATCTTGTGAGATTGTCATTTTTGCGTGAAGGACACAATTGCCAAAGTCAGAGGTGACCCATCCCAGTGATAATCCAACCGTTAATCCAGCTGCGATTACAATAATCTGCGTTATCCCATGGATGATCCGGAGTATGAAATCCGTGGACCATTTGGATGAAGGTTGAGATCCGTAATAGTCCTGCATGATGGATGTGACGGACGTCAGAGGAAAAATTACTTCTGCAATTTAAAATTAACCCACATAAAACAATTTGCAGCTGAACAATGGACAGTTATTTTAAAAGATAAACTAGTAGCAAGAAAGGTGTCAATAAGTTAAGCAAAATGTGTAGTTTTTATGTGCTTACCCAGTAAAATGCTACCCAAAAATTACCAAAACAAGAAAGAATGACTGCATCACAATATCACCACAAGTGACCACATAAAATGGATTTAAGTGGGGGTTTTTTTTTCTGAATTTGCAGCACAACCACTGACCATGATACATAATGCTTCAGTATTCATGGTGAGATGCAGGTGCTTTATAAATATTGCCACCTGCCTTGTTCACTTCACCATGGAAATGTGGGCGATTACAAAAATGCACAAAAATGCTCCTTGCGAGGTGATATGCATATTCCCTAATTCCTGTACTTGTCATGTTGCACTTTAGTTGATGACTCATGTCCAGCAAGTTAGGTCATATCCTATACTTGCCATGTTATCAGCACATGTCAGTGAATGAGTCATATACTCATCAGTGAGGTCACATATCTCCCAATGACAAATTGAAAACTCATTTCAATGTAGAACATGAGACATTATTAATGTCCCAAACCATCGAATGTAATAATCCTTTCCTTGCTGTAAATTTCTGCTGCAATCTGCAGTTTCATTCCCTGTACATGAAAGTGCAAAATATTTGAAAATTTCTACTGAGCACCTCAGAAATTAGATTTTTTCTTTTTGTCTGAAAAAGTTTTTTTTAGATCTTGATACCTTCACTCTCCTGGGCAGTTGAAGAACTGAGCAACGGTGACTGTTCCATTAGAAAAAGTTAAATTTGCAGAGCTGAGATTGATGTTTACAGCCATATAGTAGGATTAAAACTGCTATACATCAGTTCAATATTGACAAGACCACCTGATATGAAGGCAGTATGAAAAAAAGATCAATTTTTGAAATATATTCAGAATTTGCTCTGTTGTTGCAAAGTTTATCAATATGAGATACATTCAGGTGTGACTTTGAGATAAAAATAACAAACACTGCAGGAGCTTGCCATATCAAATATTGCAAAATTATGTGTCTTCCCTGACTCAAATTTTATTTCCTGTATCACAACTTCACCAGCCTGCATCCAGGGGTAACAGATGTGCTGCGATGGTTGACTTCCTGACAATTTCTGCACTCAAGTAACTTGTGATCTCTTTAAAATATATTTTTGAGAAATTAGGACAGTCCCCTTTGCTGCTGCTCAGCTTCCAAGCATTAAACTTAATGGAATGCCCAAGAATGTACCCTAGGGAATGTACACATGGCATATGATATATAATTTAATTTGAACTGTACACAGAGAATATGATAGGTAGGCCTACATCTGTTTGGTGAATTCATTGAGGTGAATAAGGACCAACATTTTGAAAGAGGAATACATAAGATGTCTCGTCATTATAAATCTGTACACCTTCAGTTTCATGGACAGCATCCCACAGATGCACCTGCCTCTAGCAGCAGTCAAGAATGTCTTATTCTTAAAAGTTTAATACAGCTATACAGCGGGTGAATGACCAGTAATTGCATTCGTCAGTTTGAGAACATTAATGATGTCACTGCATGCCCTATCTTTTACATTAAAATGAGGTCTTTTTGTAATTGGGAGACATGTGACCTCATTAGTGAGTGGTGGGACTCATTCACTGACCTGTTCTCAGTGTTGATAACATGGCAAGTATAGGATTATGACTTCACTTACTGGATATGAGTCATCATCATAGAGTATCATAGCAGCTTGGCAAGTGTAGGGCCCGGGGGGGGGGGTGTACTCGCTATGAAAGGGTGTATATAGAGGCTCCGCTGGATGGTACTGGTTTTTTGGCCTTCTAGGATTAAAATGGTCTTGGTTTTTTGGAAATTCAGATTAATTTGGTTGCCCTTTTTGCACCCCCAACATGTTTGGTACCATTAGAATCGGCTTGAAAAAGTGATTTCAAAGGTATAAAAATCATAAAGATTAAATTGGTTGTGGATATTTTTTACGAAAAGATTAAAATGGTTTGTGGTTTTGGTCGGTTTCCGGATTAAAATGGTTCTGGTTTTCAAAATGGCGGTGGCGCATCCCTACCCAAAAGTCCGCGGAGTACCCCCCCCCCCCCCGGGGTGTAGGGATATGACCTCACACTCCTCATAGCCCCTGGAGAATTTTTGTTGCATTTTGGTGATCACAGACATTCCCATCTGTTATGCATTGTAGAATTATAAAAGTGTGCTCACAGTTGTGTCTCATACTAGTGTCAGGAATGTGTCATCATTATTTTGACCTCTTTCACAAATACTTTTCATTAAATTTTTTAGTGACCAACAGAGAAAAGTAATATTATGGACCAACCTTATATGGTTTGGTAAGCCAAATAAATTTATCAGATTCAGAAGTGAACTGTGAACTGTGACCACCTGCTAACCATGAAGGCAAAGTAACTTCCAGAACCAAAAATACCCAGATGTATAACCTGCATATGCTAATATCAGTATATCTAGACCATGTAAATCAGCACAAATCAACTTATCAATCAATAATATCTAAAAATATGTTGAAGTAGTTTGACCCACCTGTGGAATGCATGACTTCTTAATTAATCCTTATCACCTCTTATCTCCTTATCTTGCTATTTTTGGCAAAGTGGCTTGTTATCCCATTTAGTAAAGTCCTCCAGTTGTAGATTTGTGTCCCATTTAGTCCAGACTAGTTAGATGATCAGTGTGCACCAATGTGATCGAAGTTCAAGTGGTGTTATTTTGGACTCAAGAATAGGTGGATCAATTTCTGGATTTGGGTCAAGACAGCTGTAAAATGAGCTGTGTACCAAAATAGTCATAAGCAGCTAATTACACATTTTATTACAGTGTGATTTATGATGTAACAATACAGTAATATTGATAAGTAATGTGCACCACCTTGACGAATAGATAGCCCAAAATAAAATCAGTTGTTTTGGAATCAATAAACCTTTTTGTAGGTGTGATCAACATGCATGGGAGTTTTCAATGGAGCAGCACATGAGGCTCATTTGGTCGAAATATTGATGGCCAAACAGGAAGATTACTTATTGTGACCACCAGCATGGCTGTGGTCACTTAGAAATCGTACGATTCAACGCACATTTTTGCGGAGGAATAGAACAAGTTCCACTTGATGGCCAGTCATGAAACTTGCTGTATGTACCTAACTTTACACTCCTTACTCGCGGCTCTTAAGACCCAATGCAAAAAAAGGATATTTGATGCACTTCTATCATTCAGGGTTTTTTAGTGGCACAGTCCACCTTATTGTTTTTTTATTGGCAGCCGGTGTGTTTTGAGACAGCCCCCAGAATCCTGGCTCAGCCATTGGTGCATTCCTTCACACTTGATTGCACTAACTTATACTTTACTAGGGGATGTCTCAAAATAAGCCTAACTCTTTTACTAGGGGATGTCTCAAAATAAGCCAAACTGTTTCTAAAGAAACAGCAGGCCTATTTCACAGCACTGGCACTGCATACACAGTAATGGCAAGGAAGTTCTGACATTTTGGCAGCTGGGAGAGCCAGACTTGCACATCGGATCTCGATATATCTGGTCTCACTCCAGTCACCTTCAAATTAGGAGAAGGTTAGTGCTAATCCTTCTCAGGCCTCTCCCAAAAAGTGAGGCAAGGTTTTGTGCAATTTACTTCTTATAAAGAGAATAGACATGCTGATTGTTGTTTCTTTTTGGCCTACCACAAATTCCTTTGTCATTTGAAGACAAAGCTAATTTCAACCAAATAAGCTGAATCACCTTCTTTAATATACTGTACTAAATGTTCATGTCAAGTTTTACAGTCCCTGGCCAATTAGGAAATGAGAATTGCTTAAATTAAATTAACATGTGCAACACTCAACAATAGCTCACATCAAGAGACATGTGGCCCCCTCTATACTGGTCACAGTGTTGCTGCAATCAATGCAATAACAGAAACACTTTATGTATTTATGTTGCTGAATTCAATAGTGCAAGATCACACTTTATTTAAAGAAGTATATTTCTCTTCTTCTTCAATCTGTTTATAAATATTTCATGCCAATAAACTATAGGTAGTTAAAAGTACTTAAAACTCAGTTTAATCAATGAAACATAAATTGGATTTAATTTATGCTTTGTGGTGCATTAAAGATAAAGTAGAAAACCAGGGAAAAAAGAAAAAGAAAGGAAGATAGATAAACAGATAGGCAGCTATAGAATCTATCTATCTATCTATCTATCTATCTATCTATCTATCTATCTATCTATATATCTATATGTCTATATGTCTATATAGATAGATAGATAGATAGATTAGATGGATTAGATAGATAGATTAGATAGATAGATTAGATAGATAGATTAGATAGATAGATTAGATAGATAGATTAGATAGATAGATTAGATTAGATTGATTATATAGATTAGATTGATTAGATAGATTAGATAGATAGATAGATAGATAGATAGATAGATAGATAGATAGATGTATTAGATAGATAGATAGATTAGATAGATTAGATAGATTAGATAGATAGATTAGATAGATAGATTAGATAGATTATGAACAGTCAACATAAACAGGTGAAGGGCCCTCTAGTGGCCAACAATTTAACTATGACAGGTGAATTTGGAGATGGGCCCCCACTGAATCATATTGCGCAACACAGCATCAGTGTCCTCTAGTGGCCATTTCTTGAACCACAGGCAAAAAGATCTTGCACTTGGTGACCCCAGACCAATTAAAGTTCAATGTCAAAGAAAGTCTTTATTGCATTTCTACATAATTAAGGGATTTCCACTCAAAAAACTCCATCAGGGATAATTCATCACTGTAGGTACTGCATTACTGCACAGCATACTGCATTACAGCAAGGTATCATTGCACTGCATTACTACACTGCATTCTTGCACTGCATTACAACAATGTGTTATTACACTGCATTATACAAATACGGCATGATATGAGTGCAATAAGAAAATTTATTTGCACGAGGAAATTCATATTGAACGATAATAAGTGCCGTATTTGTTTTATTACATGACCACTATGCTTCCAATATAATGTTCCATTCGAAAAAAAAAAAAAAAAATTCGGAAATTTTTTTTTTTCAGTCAAAAAACAAAAATGAAAAAAAAAAATTTTTTGGAAATTTTTAAATTTTTTAAAAAACTCATATTGCACTCTAACCGTGCAATATGAAAAAATCTGAAAAATTGTAAAAAAGAATTTTTTTGGAACCATGCAATATGAGTTTTTATGATGTCGTCATGTGACTGATTTAGGCCACTCAGCATCGCTCTAGCATAGTGGTCATGTAATAATATGCATTACTGCACTGCACCACTGCATTAAAACAATTTATTCCATGACTAGCCATGTATTGTCCCCAATAACACCAAACTGCCCAGGGAAATAACTAGCTGTGGAGGGACAATAACTCGTATTTCCCTCAAAAGACTTGCTTACAGTGCCCCTTTGTGTTAATTACCACTCTGGAGGGACAATAACTCATATTACCCTCAGATGATGTTGCAAACAGAGCCCTCTTGTCTTAACGTTCAGAAAAGTCTTTTTGTTTAAAATTCACCGCCACAATTTAAATTAATCATATTTTTCAAGCAAATATATTTGTATGCCTAATCATGGAATAAGGGCCCTCGGGAAAATATGGACTGGCAGAGAGAATACTAGGGTCAATACAATACAATCCATGTAATAGTATAACTGCATTACAGCACTGCATTACAGCACTGCATTACAGCACTGCATTACAGCACTGCATTACAGCACTGAATTACAGCACTGCATTACAGCACTGCATTACAGCACTGCATTACAGCGCTGCATCACAGCCCTGCATCACAGCACTGCATCACAGCACTGCATCGCAGCACTGCATCACAGCACTGCATCACAGCACTGCATTGAATTAGCCTCCATCACAGCTCTGCATTACTGTACTGCATTATTGCACTGCATTGCAGCATTGCATCACTGTACTGCACTACAACAATGCGTCACTGCACTGCATTACAGCACTGCATTTACAGAGCACTGACCTGAGCATTTTGTTGCAGTTATCATTTTTTATGTATAGGTGGAGCCAACCCTTCCAGAGTGGTCACAGAAAAAGAAGGCTTCATGAATTGAGGCCCCCGAATTAAGGCCTCCCTTGAATTAACCTAAAGTTTCCGTATGTATTCTCATGGATGGACAAATACAAATATATCCTATTCTATTCTATTAATAGAGGTCCTAGTGGATAGAGCCTACCTAAAAATAAGGCCCCGTCAAATAAATTCCCAACTTGCATAGAGACCCCCCTCGAATAAAGGCCCCACTAGAATAGTGGCCCACCTTGAATATATACCCCCCCCCATTGAATAGAGGACCCCTTGAATATAAGCCCCTTTGAAATGAAAGACCCCCTTGAAAAGACGACCGTTTGAATAAAGGACCCCTCTTCATCTGCGACATAGATGCCAGTGAATATATACATATCCTATTATTACTATTATGCAACTGTCCACCACTGAAAAGGAAAACCACTGAAAAGCACAGCATGAACTTGGCTGGCATTGCCATTTACTTTTTTGCTATCGATTGCCTGTTTGAAGGAATAATGCGGTATATATATTGTCCATCTGGTGGTCACATAAATATCGCTTGCGATTCTAGTTCCACTTCAAAACTGTGGGAAACTCCAGGCAACTCTTGCTTCTTGAAACATGATCCCCGCTCTCTACTTTTAAATTTCTTCCTGCTGGAAGCTGTATTCTGTAGTTCTGACGTTTTCTGATTTCAGCACCTCTATTACTTTCTGCAGATTTCTGCAATGCATCCGTAAAGTGCAGACCTCCCTGACCAAGGTCTTGCCACTACCAAGGAGATGTTTGCTTTGGGGTGTGGTGGTTTGGGGATCGGGTGAGGACTCCGAGGAGATCGGGGGGTTTTAGGGGTCCTCTGTCACTGCAGAATTTCTGAAAAGTTTCTGCCCTGCAGCTAAATCGTTACTTCTGTAGGATATTCTGGGGAACTGCATTAAATCTCCCGAGCTGCAGTGACAGACTCTCAGACAGAGACCCTTTAAAACCCTGACCCCCTCGCCAGTCCCCCAAACCGAATTAACCTAGATGTTTCCTGATTAGTGGCAAAACCTTGGTCAAAGAGGTCTGAACTTGGCAGTCACATTGCAGAAAGTTGCAGGAAATACGGAGGTGCAGAAATCCTGCCGAAAAGTACAGAAGTGCAGAATTGTGCAGGACACTGCGGAATTATGTAGGAAACTGCAGAGAGAATTCTGTTTGCATATATATATGTAAATATTTTTTTAACATCGAATAACAGCTTTTGCTGCAGAAACTTTTCAGAAATTCTGCAGTGACAGAGGACCAGCACTACCCCGACCCCCTCACCTGACCCCCAAACCTCCACATGTATCCAAATCAATGTTTCCTCGGTAGCAGCAAGACCTTGGTCAAAGCAAGAGGTCTGAAGTTCTGAACTTAGCGGATTCATCATAGAAAGCTGCAGGAAGTAACAGAGACCTGTGCAAAAATCCCGCAATTTTAGAACTGCAGTAGTCTGTAGGAAATTGAAGGACTGCAGAATTGCAGGATTGACAGCTGCCTGCAGAATTCTACTGCTTCCTGCAGGACTGGTTAATTATACTTTCGTAATATGAACATGGAACTGTAATGCTATAGTCCCATTTTTAGCTACTAAAGGCTCAGTACCCAGCCACTTTGCTTGCTCTAGCTGTTACACACCATCTTCCTCGGCTGTGAATTCCACACTACTTTCTATTTGCTAATTTAAGATTTGGCAGCTGATCTCAGGGATTGCAGCTGCAGCTTTTCTGACTAAAAAAAACCTGATAAGTAAAAGAAACCAGCAGCTGTTCACTTCTTAAAGGTAGTTGTGAAGTATAGCTTCAATTTGGCAACTAAAAGTACAGCTCAGAAGGAGGCTAGCTGGAAACCATGCATGGAACATCAAAAATAGAGGAAATCAAGCAGTAGAGTGCACTTCATAGATAAATATAATGGGCAAATATACTTCTCAAAAGTAGCTAAAAATTTACTGTGAAGTGATTGGAACTTGTGGAATGTCAAAACTCTAAAGTAGAGAAAGTCAAGCAGTTGAGCGAATTAGCTGAGAAATCGCCAAAGAAAATAGTATCTTCCCGTGTCAAAATTAGCCGAGAAATGGCTGCGAAAAAGTCAAATGTAGAACAAGTCAAGGCATTCAGTGCACTTCACAGCTCAAAATTAGTTGAGAAATGGCTGTGAAATAGTGAAATTGTCAAAACTAGTGGCAATGTTCAGTTGACATTCCAAAAGTAGTCAAGAAGACTGCGACTGTGAAGTGGATGGAACTTATTATATGGAATGTCACAAGTAGAACAAGTAAAGCAGTTGAGAGCAAAATCAAAGTTGTTTATTTCTAGAGTGCAATTGTGGTATCATGCTTTAACAAATCTGAGATTTATTTTGGCGCCTGTCCATGCAAACACTTGTAGACGACATTCAGAATCTTGAACTCCATATGTTGCTTGATGGGAAGCTGTTGTTTGAATTGTTTCCATCAGAGAGGAAATTGTCAAAATTAATAGCCATGTTCAGTTGACATAGTCAAAAGTAACTGAGAAGACAGTTACTGTGAAGTGTCAGGTACTTGTGGAATGTCAAAAGTTGAACAAGTCAAGTAATTGAGTGCAGCTCAAAGTAAGCTGGGAAATTGTCAAAATTACTAGCCACCCAGAAGAAAAAGCAGTACAGCCTCTCAGTGAAGAAGTACAAAATCAGCACAAAAGCAGTCCCACGCTGCAAGTGTACTATTCCTATTATACTGATTTTGTGCTTCTGTGCAAATTGTGTGCTGATTTTATACTTTTAGTGACAGAATTTGAATAATCATGTACTGCATATATGTACTCCTCTAACTTCTACATTTCATTTGAACTTTTTGTGTACTGAATTGATACTTCTATGGCTTAGGCTGCTTAGATTCAGTCATACATGGGTCATGTTCACTTCCAGAACTCGGAAAATGTGCAGGTGTGTCCAGGTATTAATTACAATATACATTGAATTACTGGCATAATTTCCATAGCAGCAAAAAAAAGGCTTAAGTAATCATGTTGTAAAGAGGTGCCTGTCAAAATGCACATTAATGTGAGAGGGAGCACAAGTGCATTTGGTGAGTCATTGTGCACAGATGGCAGTGGGCAGTGAGGCCTTGCACTTGACCAATGCACAGTAATGAGTTTGATACATTTTGTATTGATAGCTCAGCAAGGGAGCTGGGGACAAAGGGACATTAATCTAAATTCAATGACAAAGTTGACACTTGGGGATCCAAATGTATTCAAGCGGCATGAAAGCATCATCCTGTGGCCAACTGATACCTCGGTGACTCAAGTGGGGACTGGTCATTGTAGGCAATTAAGGGCAGAGCAATTGGGTACAATGGAAGTCATCAATCTAGTGGGAACTTCTGGCATTAGAGATAATGGGGAATGGAGATTAAGGGAATCGAGTGGAAACCTTGGGGTCTGTTGGGGTGAGATGAGTCGGGAGTTAATGACTGGCAACTGAAGCATCAGTTGCCCTAATGGCTGCTGAAGTAAGCAGCAGTTGCAGGCAGGCTGCTGCAGCTGACCAATAGTGGATATAATGAATATGCATGAACTGATTGACTATGGAATGATATGTAAATGATGTGTTGAATAAAACTGGCTGGGCAGCAATGCTCAGGCAGATTGTGCTGGAGTTGACTACTCTCAACTTTGTAGTTTGTGACATTTTTTTGATGAGATTGAATCTCTGACATGGTGACATGTTTGAGACTTGCTGGAATAATTTGATATAATAACTGAGTTACCCAGGAGGGTATTTTATAACTTGGTGACCCTGACGTGATCGTCTGCTATAGCAGTGTATTCGGATTAAGAATCATGGACCAACAGAACGAACTTTTGCGTCAAGTGGAAGCCCTCAATGAGAGACAAAGGAAAACCTTCGCCCGCGCAATGATCGAGGAACTGCGACGCATGGGACACAATGTGGAAATCGACACTTCAGTGGTCACAGTAAGTGATTTGAAATACGTTGTAGTTGCCTTGACGACCAGGCTGGAACAGCAGTAATGTGCTTGTGATTGAAGGGTGAAAAGAGTGCTGTTGACAGGGTAGTCAGGAAAGAGAGTGATCAATGATTAAACAAGCGATGGAACAAATAATTCAGGCAGACCACGGGCTTAGGCAGGAGCAGGTGAACCATTTAAAGGCACAGGCCAAACAATATGCAGAATCAGCCGAACGCACCAAAGCAGAAACTCAGGCAAAACGAGTGAGGAACTGCGATGGCTCCTCGACACAAAAGATTAGAGAGTGGTTCAGGGACATTGAACTCACCATCCCATATGCCACGCGCACCGTGTATGTGGCGTCTCTGACCTCCGAAGGCTCGCTAAGATTGGAGCTTGAGAAATTCCTGACCAGTTCGGTGGACAGGGCAGCGGTCACTTGGGACCAACTCAAAACGCACCTGCAAAAGCTATTCCTGTCACAGCACGAAGCCGAGAGACTGAGGGACGCCCTAGAGAAACTAGAACGCCAGCCATATGAAACCACCATGGCGTTTGGAAGACGTTTTGCAGAATCAGCCGATCTCGCTTACCCGGCCAATGCCAGGAATCAGGACCAACAAAGAACCATGCTCCGACATTACATGAAGGGACTTCAGAATGAGAAGCTGGTACTGCGACTGATACAAGAGAAGGGGCCCGCAGACTATCTGGAAGCGATTGAGGCAGTGGCCAAGTATGAGGCAGATGCCTATAGCGTATACAGGGCCATGAATGGCACGGCACCACCAGAGCGTGTGGAGGAGCCCATGGATGTGTCGGCCGTGAGAGAGAGAGGCGCAGAGCCCAGGGAGCAAGGAGCCACGGGAGGACAGATGGATCGCATGCAGAGGCAGATCGATGGCCTCAGCAGGGAGTTCACGCGCGTCATGGCCATTGAGAGGAAGACGTCAACAGACTCGAGAGCCAGGGAGACGAGGCAGCCCCATGCCAGAACGCCACCTGGTCCACGGGAATCGCGCCCTCCCCCGCCCAGACGCAGGATGCCCCCCCCTCGATTCACCCCAGAAGGTCAACCGATATGCTTCAAGTGCGAGCGAGCAGGCCACATGCAGATGGACTGTCCTCAGGGGCGTAGATCATACACCAATAGACCAACACGAGGTAGGCAGGGCAGAGGGGGCTATTGATTAGGGGCAGTGGCGCCTCAGGCTTTTGTAGAGCTCTTTATTAGTGGAATAGCCATTGCAGGGCTTGTTGATAGCGGTGCTTCAAGATGTGTAATTAGGAGGAAAGAATTTATAGATATTTGTAGGAGGATTGGCAGGCAGCCAATAGTCAAGAAGACCGCGGGGCTAACGGGCGTCACGGGGCATGAATTACAGGTCTGGGGAGAAACCCAGATCAATTTAGGCCAATTTGGTAACATAGATGTAGTGGTAGTAGGAGAAATGTCCTATCCATTCATAGTGGGTAGGGATGTAATGAGGCGTGAAGCCATGGTTCTGGACTACTCCAAAGGCACCCTGCTGTGGAAAGGGGTGCAATTACCGTTGCGACCCTTGAATAGCAGAGGGGGTGAAATGAGCACAATAGATGGGCCAGGGGATGCCATCATGAAGTGTGTGCGAGACAATGAAAGTGTGTTTAGTGCCACAGGGCAACAAATTGGGCGTCACCCAGAAATTAATGTGAGGATACACACAACAGGGGCTCCCATTAGGCAGAGGCCATATCGAGTCCCGTTCATGAAGCGCAGGGCCCTAGAATTGAAATTAGCAGAAATGTTAGATCAGGACATAATTGAGCCTTCATGCTCTCCATGGGCCAGTCCTGTAGTCCTTGTCCTTAAGAAGGACAGCCAAGAATTGCCGAGGTTCTGTGTAGATTATACTAGATTAAATAGCATGACTGTGAAAGATAGTTATCCTGTACCACTGATACAGGATGTGTTAGATGCACTGCAGGGGGCAAAAGTGTTTTCCACACTGGACTTGAAAAGTGGATTTCACCAGCTGCCTCTGGATGAGAGGGACAGAGAAAAGACTGCTTTTATATGCCACAAGGGACTATTCCAGTTCAAAACCATGCCAATGGGGTTATGTAATGCAACTGCAGAATTTCAAAGGGCCATGGATAGGGTGCTCAGTGGATTAGTGGGGATTAGCGTGATGGTGTATGTAGATGATTTAATCATATTCAGCCCTGATGAGCAGACACATGTGCGCCACCTACAGGAGGTGTTTGACAGAATGAGGAGATACAACTTAACCCTCAACCCAAAGAAGTGCGTCTTTGGTCAGAAGGAGGTGAAGCTGTTGGGATTTGTCGTCGGTGCGAAGGGACACAGGGCGGACCCAGACAAGGTCAGGGCGATAAAAGACATGCCTCCTCCTAACAATGTCAAGGCCATAAGGAGATTTTTGGGGATGAGTGGGTATTATAGAACCCTCATGCCAGATTATGCCAGGATCTCTGAGCCCCTTGTGGCACTGACGAAGAAATACGCCCGGTTCCAGTGGGGCGCCCAGCAACAGCGCAGCTTCCAAGAATTGAAGGATCTGCTTGTCAGTGAGAGAGTTATGGCACACCCAAGGACAGATAAACCATACATTCTCTACACAGATGCGTCTGACGTGGCTTTAGGCGCGGTATTAGTACAAAAGGAGGAAGGTACAGGGATCGAGAGGCCAATTAGCTACCTGTCCAGGTTACTCTCCAGCACTCAGAGGAAATGGGCGGCCATAGAACGCGAAGCGCTGGCTCTGATTACAGCTTTGAAAGTCTTCAGGCCGTACCTATATGCCGCTGAGTTCACGTGCCATACCGATCATAAGCCCCTGACTAGCCTGTTCACTAAAGAGATGAACAATACAAAGATCCAGCGTTGGGCGATCCTGGTGGCAGAGTATGGATGCAAGATAAGCTACCGCAAAGGAAAGAACAATGTGCGAGCGGACATGCTGTCCAGGTTGGAGCCAGATATCATAGCCACATATGATGATCTGGATTGGCAGGTAGATGATCCAGATCCCTTGCAGCAGGAGCCAGACGAGCCACTACCAATAATCCATGAGGCACTTGACATGGAGAAGGTCAAGGAGGAGCAGCGAAGCATGACTGAGTGGCTGGAGGCAGTTGATGACCAGTCCCAGTATGAAGTGGTGGAGGGGGTGCTGTACTCAGTGAAGCGTCCCCATGAGTATGCAGCTGAGTACCCTCGACTGGTGTTGCCCCAGGCTCACAGGCAGGAGGTGATTAAGTGGGCCCATGAGGAGGTAGGACACATGTCGTATGTCAAAACAATGAGAAAGTTGCAAGAAGCCTATGTGTGGACTGGCATGAGACAGGATGTGAGGACATATGTGCAGAATTGTCCAATATGTGCAGTGCACAGCAAGAGGGCACAGCATGTGGCAATGGGGGAGATGTCCTTACCCAATGGGCCGGGCCAGATTGTGTCCGCAGACCTGGTGGGGCCACTTCTGAGATCGCCCCAGGGAAACACAAACATTCTGGTGCTAATTGATCACGCTTCTGGTCATGCAGACTGTTACCCAATACCAAACAAGACCAATGAAGCAGTGTGGGACAAACTCAGGAACGAATACTTCCCTCGTTTCGGTATTCCCAACTGCATGATCAGCGATCGAGGTTTGGAGCTAAATGCCAGGGCCATGAGAGAATATCTGGCTGGCATTGGGGTGGAGCATCGACGCACGACACCATACAACCCCCAGGCAAATGGGAAGGTGGAGAGATTCAACAGGACACTGAAGTCCATATTGGCCAAGCTGGTCAACAACAGGGTGGCCGACTGGCAAGACCAGCTAGGACATGCAGTGTCCTGCTACAACACCTCCACTTCCACCACCACCGGACACACACCATTCTTCCTGCATTTTGGGCGACATCCCAGGATGCCCATTCATCGCGCTCACTCCCAAGTTCAGGATCAGCCACTGCTGGAAGGAAGATTGCATGCCTACTATCAAGCAATTCGACAGGCCAGAAACATGACTGAGGAATCCAGGAAGTACAACCGTGAAAGGCTGTTGCAGAAGCAGAACGTGGAACAGCTGGCAGTGGGAGACAGTGTTGTGATCCGTGCTAATGAGCCCCTCACGCTCACTAGCAGGTGGGATCCAAGGTGGACAGTGACGCAGCTGCGAGGCAAAGTGGTGTGGGTGAGCCACCAACCCTCGGGCAAGCAGAAGGTGCTAAACCGCAACAAGGTCAAATTAGTTAGCTCAGATATGGCCTGGGATGGAGTGAGGTTGCGGCCAGTCAGGCAGATACGAAGGGGTGCCAATCGCCCCTGGCAACTGCCACGCAAGCCAGGCAAAAAGGGCAGAGCAAATCAGTCAAGCATGCCCATGCCAATGGCAGGAGAGAGAAATGAAGGAGGAGAGAGAAATGAAGGAGGAGAGAGAAATGTTGGAGGGGAGAGAGTTGTTGGAGGAGAGACAATTGCTGAAGGTGACAAGGGTGCCAGTGGTGCCCAAGGTCACAGTGCCCAGAGCACAGGAGATGAAAACGAGGCGATGCAGCACGATGGAGACGAGTCCCCAAATTGGGAGCCTACTGGGCCATCTGCTCCCAGCTCGGGACGGACCCGAGGACAAAGGAGGCGACGTCCCATTCAAGTGGAGGACCAGGGGGATGAAGATCAGCCAGCAGCACCCAAGCGGAGAGAACTAGAGAGGGATCAACGAGAGGGCCAGCTGCAGGATGATGAAGGGCGGGGTGATGACTCACCCATGTCCAGCACCCCGACTCCTCCAGATGACCAAGAGGGCGGAGACCATGACCCCATGGAGAGTGAGTCGGCCAATGCCAAGCGAGAGCTGCTCCAGGAGGGAGAGGCCATGGACCCCCACCCAAAGCGTCAGCGCACTTATCTGCCAAGGGAGGCCAAGACGAACCATTCAGTGCTTGGACCTCGATTGGACCACTAGCTCTGAACCTGTTCAGCAAAACTCGCATTGTGACTTCGCACTTAAGCCACAAGCAACTCTACTTGCTTCCTACACTCAAGTGACAGACATGAAGATGATGTCAACAATCGGTGCAGCTATACTTTGCCTGATGCTCACCACCGTCATGAAGGCTGGAGCCCTGACCACGCACAGTCCTGCTAGAGCAGCCAGCCGAGCCGAGGGCATGAGACCACACCACTTACCAGATGGTGTTCTGGTACAAGGGGGAACCGATCTCAAGATGATCAGAGCCACCTGGATGATCTTGGTTACGTTGCGAGCTCCAACTTATCCAGATGGCCTCACTGAACTGCTGGACACGATTCGCCACAGCTTCGGGCACCTGAGGGTACGACCACACTTTAAACGTGCCTGGGCTGGGCGCCTGGATCAAATGGACCCTAGGAAGCCACATTACGTAACGGGAGAAGCCATGGGCGCCATCGACACGCCAGTAACCATCACCAAGCAGAGCATCATTTCCCCAAAGAAGACCATAACACCATCACGGCGAAGGAGAGGACTGATCAACGCTGTCGGAAGCATCATGGGCTTCCTCTTTGGCACTGCCACCCAAGAAGAGGTGCAGCAATACAAACTGGCCATCGACCAACTGCAGAAGAGAACAGGGGACCTCATGCATGTCACTAAGGACATGATGACAGTGGTAGATCAGACGCAGGTGTACATGAAAAAGACGCAGGCGGCCTATCTGTCCTTAGTGACCCACATCAAGAACATGGACGTCTTCGTAGAACGCATGAAGTCCAATATCAATAACATTGACATTCGTTTGCACGAGGTCGAGGCCAGAATGGAGATCCAGCAGGCCATCGAGGAGGCAGAAAGAACCTATGGGCTCTATCGTCAGCAACTCGTCCACTTCGCCAAACAGAGGAGTGCCCTGGAGCGAGGCAGGCTTAGCGAGGAGGTGATGTCCCCCGACTTGTTGCAGCAGATCGTGGAGTATGCTGCACAACAAGGACAGGCTACGGTAGGCAGTTTAATGTGGCTTTATAGATATATTAGAGTTGAGCCCGTGGTCATATCGGGCAATGAGCTGATTTATAGACTGCCTTTGCCAGTACTGAGCAGGCAGAATTACTTGCTATTTCATATTGATAGTATGCCAGTGCCGATATCTAAGTCTGGTATGTCAGTCCAGATCCATCTTGAAAAGAGCTATGGTGTGTCTACGAGAACAGGGCAGATATTTTTGGCTTCTGAATGTTTTGGTGAAAACCCAGTAGTGTGTCCAAGTGCAGCCCTCTTCAAAGAGACAACACACCAGTGTGCACGGGGTCTCATATTTAACCAGTCCGATCTAATCAAGCAATGTAAATTTGATCTGACCAAGGGATCCAATGACACCCAAGTAACACAAATCTCACCCACAAAGTACATCATTGCATCCTGGCATAATTTATTGAAGTTGAGGTGTCCTTCAGAGATAGAGCTGGCAGTAAAGCTGCATGCAGGCACCTATGCTCTGCAATGTGTGTCTGGATGTGTGATCGAGGGCCGGTCATTCCAAATTGAATGTCCTGAGACATTCCACATGAGACGAGAGATGGTCATGCCCACCTTGCAGGTGCATGGCCAGTTCAACTTCTCGTCCACTTTGAGGGCAGAGGACCTTCTCAAGGCATTTCCGGCATTAAAGGACATGCCCTCGGGCACCATCCCAGCTGTCAGCTCAGATCTGGTGCACAGGGCGATGGCACTTAGTGACGATCATTGGGCACGAATTAAGAAACACACTCCTGTTCTGTCTCTCGTACTCACAGTCCTGTTTATTGTTGTGTTAATTTTGACGGCAGCTGGCTATTTCTATTATGTGAGAGGGGCTAAATGGGGTTGGGGTTGCCTGGCACGCAGACCAGCGACTCGACCTGCCCAACAAGTGAGGTACTTGCCCCCCCTCGACCTTGCTGATGAGGTTGACGACAGTGAGGGACCCACTGCTGTGTAATAGGATCCATTACACAACTAGCCTGTCTTGGATGTGCAAATTATGGCTCACTGAGAGAAGGGAGATGCTCTTATGTATAGGTAGTTGGGGGGGACTAATAGATTAGGGACGCCTGATCTCCTTCCTAGTACTGCATGTTCATGTACACAGAACTTCTCAGTGTAACTATTTGTCACCGGGGCAGGGGTCCATACTGAATGTTCCAAAGGGGAGAGAGCAACACGAAATGTAAGGGTGAACCTGCAGCTAGCTAGTGCAGCCACCCACAGAATGATTCGCACAGATATATTCTGTGACCAATGAGATAATGGATAAAATGTATCCAATATGAGTAAATCAGAGTTAATGGTATTATAGATAATGTTAAATTGATTGATGGTCATTTACTATGACAATGTATGTGGAATTGTATAATTGATTGGTGAAGCTCGTTGTTCCGAGACCACGGCCTGCTCATGTAGCCACAGCTGCTACCGTCAGCCCTGCTTTCGGAACACGGACATCGCCTCTGCTTGTTTAATGAGCATCGACTGTCCAGTCTCCATTCATCATTTCAGCTTCACCACAGACGCACCAATGGGTCCGTGCTTCATCCGAGGCACTGTGGACGATCAAACGAACACGTACGCAACCAGGAGTCAGAAGCAATACAAGGAGTCAGATAATATCAATGAACAATAAATAATATTAAAAGAGAACAATAATGAATTAAATTCTAGTAATTCCACACTTACCATAATTTAATTATAGACAATCTCAAGGACAATGACAACATGGTGATCACTCACCATGACTACTGAAGCTGAACAATGAATGACACTGGCTCTCGTGAGCTCCAAACACAAATTCTCCACGTTTAACAAATTGCTTTAACATGTTTGATGTTGTCTAGTTGTTGTCAAGGGGTTTTCTACAAAAAGGGGTAAAATGAGAGTAGGGGGGATAGGGAACTCGGGGTAACTAGGGGACATATAATTACTGAGGGCTGCTCCTCAGAGGATTCTGAGGGCCACATTACTCACTCACCCATTTCAACAGGCCCCTCTTATATTGTATAGGCTTAGTAGAGAAATTGGGAATTTCTCTAAAAGTGCATGGGAGTACTGTAAAGAGGTGCCTGTCAAAATGCACATTAATGTGAGAGGGAGCACAAGTGCATTTGGTGAGTCATTGTGCACAGATGGCAGTGGGCAGTGAGGCCTTGCACTTGACCAATGCACAGTAATGAGTTTGATACATTTTGTATTGATAGCTCAGCAAGGGAGCTGGGGACAAAGGGACATTAATCTAAATTCAATGACAAAGTTGACACTTGGGGATCCAAATGTATTCAAGCGGCATGAAAGCATCATCCTGTGGCCAACTGATACCTCGGTGACTCAAGTGGGGACTGGTCATTGTAGGCAATTAAGGGCAGAGCAATTGGGTACAATGGAAGTCATCAATCTAGTGGGAACTTCTGGCATTAGAGATAATGGGGAATGGAGATTAAGGGAATCGAGTGGAAACCTTGGGGTCTGTTGGGGTGAGATGAG
Organism: Platynereis dumerilii; assembly: GCA_026936325.1. NCBI lineage: Eukaryota > Metazoa > Annelida > Polychaeta > Phyllodocida > Nereididae > Platynereis > Platynereis dumerilii. Next base: position 18,213,627 of record JAPTHN010000011.1, read on the forward strand.
TCGGGAGTTAATGACTGGCAACTGAAGCATCAGTTGCCCTAATGGCTGCTGAAGTAAGCAGCAGTTGCAGGCAGGCTGCTGCAGCTGACCAATAGTGGATATGATGAATATGCATGAACTGATTGACTATGGAATGATATGCAAATGATGTGTTGAATAAAACTGGCTGGGCAGCAATGCTCAGGCAGATTGTGCTGGAGTTGACTACTCTCAACTTTGTAGTTTGTGACATTTTTTTGATGAAATTGAATCTCTGACATGGTGACATGTTTGAGACTTGCTGGAATAATTTGATATAATAACTGAGTTACCCAGGAGGGTATTTTATAATGTGTAGTCATTTCAATTACATTGATTCGGCTGAGGAACTGATATTATGTGGCCTAAAAAATTAATGAAGCAAAAGAAGTGATTCAGACTTCCCATAATATGATCCTGGCATTTTTTTCTCGTCACGAAGCAAGTGACTACTTCGTGAAGTACACAAAAATGTTCGAAAAAATTTCCCAAGAAAAAAATATTAGAAAAAAAAATTTCCCCCCAAAAAAGAGAAAAATAACGAAAAAATTTTTTTTCCCAAAACAATTTTTCCAAAAAGTAAAAGAATGTTAAAAAGAAAAAAGACAAAACTTAAAAAATATTACTTAAAAAAAAACAAAAAATTTTTTTTTTCCAAACTTCGTTTCTTGGCTTTTCCCCATCAAATCATTTTTCCTTTTTTTTAATATAAGCTATTTTTTTCCTCAAAACCTTTTTTTAACATTTTCTTTTAGAAGATTACCTTTCCACCCTATTTCTCTTTGTCCCAGTTTTTTTCTCCAAACTTTTTTTTGAACAAACCTGAATACAAAAATGAATTCGAGAAATAATTTAAATAATTACAATTACAAACGAGTTTTAAAATTTATTTTTTGCGTTTAGGCGGTGCCGCCTTCGTGCATTGGCATTATATTAGTTTTTATTTCACAAGAGTGCAGAGGAGTGATGGAATAAGAAATCTGCCGATTTGGAAGTATGTGTATTGGGAACAAGAATTAAGGCCAGGGCATGAAGAAAAAAGGGTATTTGTCTATTTTTGTCCTGATTATTATTGTTACTCTCATGTTACGACCTTGAAAAGGTAAAAATGCAACAGGACAGCCACTTTTTGTCCTGTTTGTTTTAAAAGGTAACAAGGACATGTCCTATTACACCTGAAAAGTTGAATTTAAAATGTGAAAATGTTACGTTTTTTTAGCAGCACAGAGCAGCTCTGCTCTTACCCTAAGAATTTCATGCAATCTCGTTACAACTCTGGAGGTTACTCTCTTTCACCAATCTCATTCAAATTTACCCTACATTCTCTGTAGGTTTTTAACTTTCGACCAGTCACTTTTGGTGCCCTTCTGTGATGGAAAATTTTTTAAAGAAACTAAAATGGACTGGCTTCAATGGGTCAAAGGTCAACCTTACCTTCTTCTTCTTCTTCTCCTTAGTATATCAGTAGCTATCAGTCACTGGAGTGCCTGTGTTGGAGCCATGCACTGTGCCACTGTCTGTGCTGCTTAAAGTGCTTGCACATTATTTTTCAATTTCCCATTTGAATGGCCATTTTCTAAAAAAAAAATGGAAGGTTTAATCGTTTGACATCATATCTTTTGTATACATGGGTACATGTTTTCATTTCTTATCAAAATTACAAGATTTATTTTGACAGCTGTTTTCAGCCTTGGAGCAGCACCTTTGTGGTTTGACCCATATGTTAAAAATAAATATGTTACTTTGTTATTCCTGACTGAATTTCCTGTTCATTTTGTCTTGTTTTGATAGGGCTGGGTGGTTTTTCATTTATTGTTTCTAATACAATAATATTAAGGCCTAATTTGATATAATTGTATGTAAATAATTTTATGGCACATGTCTTTGATTAATAAAATATTTTGGCCTATAATTGGTCGATTCTGATACTATCAGATAATTAGAAGAGCAGCTATCATTGATAGCTTGATCCGTGTGAATTAAGCAAGGAATATAATTATGCCAAATATTTTCTTTGTATAGGGTAATGTTCTTTGAGTCGGACACTTAAATTCTGTACATGATTAAGAAGTGATATGCTTGATCCATGTGAATTAAGCAAGGAATATAATTATGCCAAAGATTTTCTTTGTATAGGGTAATGGTCTTTGAGCCGGACACTTAAATTCTGTACATGATTAAGAAGTGATATCTTACTTGGCCTATGGATTATTGATTGTCAACCAGGGCCTCAAATTAGTCCAGTACACTTAAATTTCTTCCTGCACCTGCAGAATTCTGCAATTCTGCAGAAAATTCTGCAGTTCTGCAGAAAATTCTCCAGTTCTGCAGAAAATTCTGCAGTTCTGCAGGAAACTGCAGAATTCTGCAGGAAGCTGCAGAATTCTGCAGGAAGGTGCAGAATTCTGCAGTTCTGCAATAAATTCTGCAGTTCTGCAGGAAGCTGCAGAATTCTGCAGTTCTGCAATAAATTCTGCAGTTCTGTAGGAAACTGCAGAATTCTGCAGTTCTGCAGCTCCATGAATACATAGATGTATAAGAATGAGTTTGCCAAACCTTACAGAAAATTGACAATTGGCACAACACAAGACCTATATTAGTGGTAAAATTTCTGAAATAAGAAATGGCATAGTGTACCTTTGAGTCGGGACAGCTGTACAGTGCTGCTCGTAAATAAGTGAAACGCAAGCTCGCGCTATGTTATCAGTCTCTAATAAGAAGAATAATAGGTCCAGCTTGACATTGTCCGCTGGGATTAAATCATGCATGTTTGTTTTATTGTTGTGCTTGATGAAATTGTGGGTCAATCCTTATAAGCCCATGTGACAAACAAAAGAGTAGATAATCTGGTGTGCTTAAGTAAGTGAAACATAACTGATCTTATTAATCACCACCTGCTCAGTTGGCCATATGAGCTCCATATGTTCTGATGAATACCAGCCAGTCATAAAACAGGTATGTAGACCAACATAACTTATGGATTTAAGATCTTGAGTAATATATATGACTCCTGAATGTAATATAGGGTGATTGCAATTGCAGATTATGATAAACCATCATGCCCCGAAAAAAGGAGCTGTCAAAAGAACTAAGACAAAGGATTGTGAATGCTCACACATCTGGTGATGGATACAGGAAAATTAGTAAGCAGTTGGATGTACATTTGTCCACTGTGCGCCAGGTTATTTACATATGGAGGAATATGAAAACTGTCATCTCTCTGCCAAGAAGTGGCAAACCACCCAAAATCACTGAGAGAGTCAGACGAATGATGGTCCGGGAAGTGTGTAAGACACCCAGGATGACATCTAAGGACTTACACGAGTCATTGGCCAGTCTAGGGGTACACTGTCATAGGTCCACTGTCAGGAGGGCACTGAACCAGTCCGGACTCCATGGCAGGGTTGCCAGGAAGAAGCCATAGCTGAACCGAAAACATAAAACCGCCAGGCTGAGCTTTGCCCGAGCTAATGTTGACCACCCTGATGAATACTGGCAGAAAGTTTTGTGGACAGATGAAAGCAAAATTGAGTTATTTGGATGAAATGAAAACCGCTTCGTGTGGCGTAAACCAAATACAGAATTTGAAGAACAAAACCTAGCTCCAACAGTGAAACATGGCGGTGGATCAATCTTGGTTTGGGGATGCTTTGCTGCCTCAGGCACTGGTAATTTGGCTCACATAACTGGAATAATGGATTCAGGCAAATACCAAGGTATCTTGCAAGAAAATGTACAGCCCTCCGTCAGAAAACTGAAACTAGGGAGAGGGTGGACATTTCAACAAGATAATGATCTTAAGCATACGAGTAAATCCACCAAGGCCTGGATGAAAAAGAAGAGATACCAGGTCCTAGAATGGCCTAGCCAGAGCCCTGACCTTAATCTCATAGAAATGTTGTGGTCAGATCTGAAAAGAGCGGTACACGCGAGAAAGCCCACAAACCTGGAGCAATTGCGCCAGTATTGCACAGAGGAATGGACGAAAATCCCCACAGAAAGGTGTAAGAAGCTGGTGAAGGGATATATATATAGAAAGAGACTAGAGGCAGTTATAGCAGCCAGGGGAGGTGCTACTAAATATTAAACAGACATTTTTCAAACGTTTCACATACTTATGCACTCCTACGATTTGTTTGTAACACCTTTCATGACCATAGAGATTGTAATAGAGGGGTCAATAGGGTGTTAATCAATAAAGTTTGTTATGGTCGGTTATATGAACACTGAAATCGTATTGTTTCTTAGATTCCTTTGCAGTAATCTTCATTTCTATGCAATATTTGAAACGTTTCACTTACTTACGAGCAGCACTGTATTGTAAAAACATGACATCAAAGTTATAGGTGCTTTAGAGCCTTCCCTTCATTTGCTTTTTCAAAAGTTCATATTTGATAACAAAATGGGCTAAGCTTACAAGCAACTGAACGACATGGAAACTTGAGTCAAATCAATACTGGCCAGTAAAGGATCCTTCAAATCAGCAGTGGCGGAGCTATGGGGGGGCCTGGGGGGGCCAAGGTCCCCCCAAAGTGATTAGTGGCCCCCCCACTGGCCCCCCCATTTCAGATTTGAGAAATTTGAAAAATTATTTGAGCAGAGCACGTTCGTCTTTTTGACCTGAGCCGGCGCCAGAATGACAGTTGCCCAACTTGCCCTTTAAAACATTCCAAGGCATTTAACAATTTTTCTTCGAAATTATCTGGCAATAGGAATACCTGCATCCAAACTTTTTAGAGCGGCCTTGTGACATTTGGCCTAATTTTCAAGATACAGATATATACAATTTCAAAAGAAATCTTGTGGATACAACTAGTTTTTAAATATGTTTATTTAATAATCTATCTAAATTGTTTGCCTTTTTGCCTAGAATCTTCATGTTTCCCAAATTTTAACCCCCCCCCCTCCATCAGGTATGCCTATGTATCCATTGCAGTTCTATGCAAATTCAGAAAATTTGTGATCTGAGGATATTTTTCCCTTGCCATTGTTGAGCCAAAGAAATATTGCGCCTTTGGAATATTTCTGGAGAGGACTGATTACCCAGAGTGATTTTTAGTACAAACTGCTCAGTTTTTCATGTGTTGCATGGAATTTCCCAATTTTTCTGGAATTTGTGTCATTTCCAGCAATTGCTATCAGCTTTTTGGCCTGTTTTAGCAGATGAAAAAATAATTAATTTCATGAGACCATTTAAGTCTGTGTTAAACTTTTAATTATCATGGCAATGATGGTAATATCACATTATCGTATGCACCCTTTATGTACAAGCATGGTCATTGATGTCACATCAGGGAAATTTCAACTAGATACAGGCAGTGCTCTTAAGTAAGAGCAACCCAACCCCAATCAGCATTATGAATCAGTAAGTGCTATTTTCGCAACAAACTGTCCTCTCATTCCAGTGGCGTCAGTGTAGGTGGGGGCTGGTGGGGCTGGTGGGACATTTGCAGCACCACTTTTTTGCCAAAAAAGGGGCATTGTTTGAGGAAAAATTTTGAGCGTTCCCGGGACCCACTTCCGTGAAGGCTTTGGCCCAATTTGCCCTAACACTTTAAAAAGAAACTGATGCCTCTGCCCCATTCTGTGTGCAACAGCAGAAATCAACATTCTGCTCTGTCCAACTGGTTTTATGAATAATAAATGCAGCAAGTGTATGCCAGAAGAAAAGAGCGTCAATGTTCCTTTGTCACTTGTTCAGAGAGCTTGTGTTGCGGCGTTAATTTTTGCCCTTGTATTGCCCCAAAAATGCCGCGAAAGGTGGGCCCCCCCAGCTCAGACCCTGGCCCCCCTTGGCCCCCCCACTCCTGGATTTCTAGCTACGCCACTGCAAATCAGACAAAAATTCACTAAAATACACAATTTTATAACAAAAAAATTCTGAGAAAAACGGGAATTTTACCCCATGTTTTATGATCTTTATAGCCGTGAAAAACACACTTTCACTGTTATCATGCTGATATTTTTGGAATAGATAAAGGTCATATTGGGCTACAAATTGGTACCAAATATTCTATATATACATATGTCAATTAGCGCTGTGGATCCTAACAAAAAGTGACCGACTCAATGTTACTCCTAAAGAACTCCACGGCCCCACGGGTTTGCTGCCACGCACCCTTTGTTGGAGTTGAAAACCACGTGGAAAATGTAAACAAACTGTTTTGGCGGCGACCTACTTCTCTTGACTATGATTGGCTGCTTGGTCGCCGGTGACGGGTCAGTGTAAAATGCGGACCATGCGGGCCATGCGGACCATGCGGACCAGCCCTAAAACCAACAATCGTGGCTTCATTTCTCAGGGAAGCAACAGTCTGACACTAGTACAACACATGGGGGTACAGGATGCGGACCAAATGCGGACCAAAGAGCAATGCAGACCAAATTTATGCAGACCACACATAAAGCAGACTGAGGTAGACTTACAATCTTTGGCAGTGGTGCTCAACTAAATTGCCGTGCATAGGCCTGCTCAGTTTCCCGCCGTTTTTTTATGTCAAGAGCTGTTAAGAAAAGCCGATTTTTCACTGTCTGTTTATGGGCTTACTAATAGAATAAAGGCTTAAATTTTAATAGATAGATCTGTCAATTGAGTAAAACTGAATCATTAGCATTACACAATGCATGTCTCAGGATTGGAGTGTCATTCTCAAATCTCAATTATATTTTGCTGCAATTATCTCTGCATCCCCAATTAATTGGATAAATATCAATTTGATTGTAATGTGCTAATGGTGTGTCAGATTCAATAAAATACTTAATTAGCATTACATGATAACTATAGAGCTATATCAAGCCATTTTCTCTGCTAGATAGGAATTTTGGTCTGCATAGTAGAAATCTGGTCTGCATTTGGTCTGCATGATGGGAAATTTGGTCTGCATGATAGGAATTTTGGTCTGCATTTGGTCTGCATGATAGGAATTTTGGTCTGCATTTGGTCTGCATGATAGAAATCTGGTCTGCATTTGGTCTACATGGTGGGAAATTTGGTCTGCATGATAGGAATTTTGGTCTGCATTTGGTCTGCATGATAGGAATTTTGGTCTGCATGATAGAAATCTGGTCTGCATTTGGTCTGCATGATAGAAATCTGGTCTGCATGATGGGAAATTTGGTCTGCATGATAGGAATTTTGGTCTGCATGACAGGAATCTGGTCTGCATTTGGTCTGCATGATAGGAATTTTGGTCTGCATGATAGGAATTTTGGTCTGCATTTGGTCTGCATAGTAGAAATCTGGTCTGCATAGTAGAAATCTGGTCTGCATTTGGTCTGCATTATAGAGATTTTTGATCTGCATGTTTGACAAAATTATTTTACAAGGCTGTGATTTTAATATTCTTAAATACTGTTTTTTACCCAAATGTAGTTTAGACTGCATTTGGGCAAGAAATGACAGGGTATTTATTGAAAAGACATGTATTAAAGTGCAATTAAACAAAATGTATGTGTGGCAGTTGTCCTGTAATTAATGGATAACAAAGAGTGTCACTCCTTGAGTATGGATCAAATGCAATTAACAAAGACACCCTCAATTGGATGACACCCCTGATTACAGCCTACACAATAACTAGCTTTTTGATGTAGATGTACAATTACATCCTATTTTAAAAGCCATCTGAAAAAGCAAATAATATTAATTAGGTCTAGATAAATTTCATTTATTTTCATAAAGCTAAATGGAAGGCAACTGGGTTTGTGTAATAGAAAATTACCCACAAAAAGTCATTTTAAAACTGGTATGCAGGGTGCCAATTATGATCTGGCTGAAAACCCTTTTTAATTTGTCACTTTAAATTTGATTTGTAACCTAAATCCTGGTCTGTGTCATGGTCTGCACTCTGGTCCGCATCCTGGTCTGTATTTGGTCCGCATTGTTGTATTAGCAATTAGCAGTAGCTTCTTCTGGCTCCAGGTGGATTGCTTTGTTTGTCCAATCTGTCTGTCTAGTCCGGCAGAACTGTGAGGTAACCCAAAAGTCCCCGATATAGTTTTTTTTACTTTGGATTATTGTTCTATAGGGTCCAGGCAAACATTTCTTGGGTGATGTGAAACTCTCACTTTCGGGCAATTAGCACAATCCAAGATGGCGTCCAAGATGGCCGCCGAAACCAAAATGCCCATATCTCAGCCCGTAATCACAGTAGAAAGATAAACAAAACATCATTTTTAGGGTTTTCTGGGCCAAGGAATTCAACTGCAGGTGTTACAAAGTGATTGGATCAATTTTAAGACACATAAAACACCAAATACTGATAAATTAGCCCAAATCGCAACTTTTTGGCTTTAAACTGAGTTGGCGCAGAGAAAATACCTTCACAGAGTGATTAAAAGCATGAAACTAAATGCAGAGTGGCATAGGATTCTACTGATTTAACTTATGGGGGAGAAGGGGGCCAAATTAAAATATTCATGCAGGTGAAAAATCCAAGATGCCGTTCGGAATAGCCGTCTGACAGGATATATTTGTCCAAGAAATTTTTTTTTTGTGTCAAGAAAGGGGCTGACATTTGTGGCACATTCAATTTGAAGACTTTGATTCATGTCCAGAGATTTTCACCATAGTGATTAACATGATTGCCATTCAGTATGGGGGGGGGTGCTGGTGGGTAGATTTATCTCGAATGGGAGTCATATATAAATCATTGTCTATGATATTATATTATGTTATTATAAACAGTTGCATTTATAAAAATCTTGTGACATCATGTTACATGTACTTGCAAGGTACAGATGAGCGTGAGTGTCAACTTTTTCTTGCGGCCCTTAAGAAATGTTGATGTATAATATCGATACAATAAAGGCGCACACAATTGAGGAGGCATTGAAAGTGAACCTTGGTGGATGACTAGACTGATGAAGGAGACAGAGAGGATAGGCACTGGGAAGGAAATTTTTATTGTGATAAACCGCAAGTAAGTTCGAAAGGAAGAGGTGTGCAGGAGTTAGAAGGCATACAGTGTGGAAAAAAGAATTGAAGAAAGTGGTAGAGACCATAGGGTGAAAGTACGACTAGGAAATAGGAGAATGGCAGAGATGGGGAAGGAAGAGGCGTGGAGGGAAGAAGTGGCACAGAAGGTGAATGGCTAGCAGAGGCATGAAGTGGTGACAGGGAAGGAGGAAGGGAAAGATGAAACCAGTAAAACTAAGGAAATATTTCAGGGGGTATAACCAGGAAGATGTTCATATGAAGAAGGGAGGATCCATGTGGAAGTAGAATGAATACAGGGAGGAGGATACATGGTGGGATAGGCCAGAAAGAAGGAGAAGATGCAGTGAGCCAGGAGACGTGGAGGCAAGGACGGACAAAACTGCTGAGAGGATAGGAGGCAGCGAGAAGTAATTCATGTGCAAGGGAATATGCTTGACTGGAGGAGCGAGGGAGAATGAATGGTATCGAAGGAGCATGTGCGATGGAAAGACGGGGAAGAAGAAGGATGTGCTGAAACAAGAAATCTATAATATTAAGAAGACAGAGGGATGAATAGATTATAAGTGTTTGCAGATGATGATGGATTGGAATTTAGGACAAGTAGGTAGAAAACTATGCAGCAGATTGTATAGAGCGAAGAAGATAAAGGGGGAAGGAGATTCGGATACTCCGGGTTAGGAGGATATATGGAGAGGGCAGGTCAAGGAGATTTTAAACAATGAAAATTTTCAATTCCCACCTGTCCTTCTGCTCCTTGTACTCCACCCCATCCCAGTAGTCTAGCATGACTTCTTTTTGCCTCCTCAAGTCCTCTTTCCTGGCCTTCCCCTCTCTCAATGCATCCTCTTATATCAACCCCCACTGTCACATCTGTCAATTCTTTTGTCCTCTATGCCTGCCGTATCTCCTCCATACTTACCTGCATATTCCTTCCTTTACAGTGTCCTTGCCTGCCAATCACCAATGCCTAATTATCTCTTGCTCCCTTACTCTTTTTTTATGCAGTTTCTGCCCTACTACGTGCCATCGAAACACCCCACATTACGGCATCCTCCTGTCTGTCTCCCTTTTCCCAACATGCCTCTTGCTCTGCCCTCATCCTGTTTATCCTCTTGATGTCTCCTCCTCTCTAGCTGAATCCCCCCTCCCATGCTTCCATGGTCATGCACTTCAAGAATGTTTGGATAAAACCAACATTAACTGCTGTCTGTACTTCCGCATTTGTGAAAAATCGGACAAAAGCTATGCTCATTTAAACATTTCTTTAAAGAAAGTGCTGAATTAACAATTTCCATGGCTGTTTTGCACTTTCAGAGTTACAGACTCTTCCTACTCTCATCCTACCCTGTTCGCCACTGTCCATCACACCTCCTTGCCTTGTGCCCATTCTTATCTTTCCCAGAACAGTCACCCACATCTCTCCTTTTGAATTAAAACTTTATTTGAGGAAAGTTGGGGTCACAAACTTATACAAATAAAATACCTCCAATAAAAGAGTAAATGATTTTACTTGAGTTTATATGACAAAAAGTTATAAATGTAGAAAGCAGTCTCTTCCAACCAAACACTTACCTAAAAAGTTGTGATTTTGGTACACTATACCTATTTTTCTGAAAATTACTCTACTTTCTAAATCAAGTGCATTCTATGCCTCTGAAAACATCAAAAATCATGTTTCAAACCCACATCCTATGCAAAGAGGGTAGTCTTATTTCCATGAGGTTTTTATCTAACATGTACCAAAGTCTGTTAATTTGATGTGTCCCAAGGTAAGTCCTTTCTTGACACAAAAATTCTTTACTTGAACAAATATATCATGTTAGATGGCCATTCTGGACACCATCAGGGATTTTTCACCTGCATGAATATTTTTAATTGGCCTTCTTCTCCCCCCTTAGTTAAATCCATAGATCCATATGCCACTCTGCATTTAGTTTCATGCTTTTATTCACTCTGGGACGGTATTTTCCCTGAGCCAACTCAATATATTGCCAAAAAGTTGCGATTTGGGCTAATATGTCAATATTTCATGTTTTACGTGTCTTAAAATCAATCCAATCACTTTATAATGCCTGTAGTTGAATTCCTTGGCCCAGAAAACCTAAAAATGATGTTTTGTTTATCTTTCTACTGTAATTAGGGGCTGAGATATGGGCATTTCAGTATCGGCGGCCATCTTTGGACGCCATCTTGGATTGTGCTAATTGCCCAAAGGTGACAGTTTCACATCACCCAAGAAATGTTAACCTGGACCCTATAGAACAATAATCCAAAGTAAAAAAAACTATATCGGGGACTTTTGGGTCAGGCCAAAAATCTTCATTTTTCTGCCGGACTAGTCTGTTTGTTTTGCTGTTGGTCCGCATGGTCCGCATGGCCCGCATGGTCCGCATTTTACACTGACCCGCCGGTGACCCAGTTTGGCGGCGGACATTTTCAAAAAGTTGTGTTGCCAGCAAGTAGGACTCGGCAGTTCGGATTTGAATTTACTGTTTTATCATGGCAGAAGCGTCCCTTCCGAAGGTAGCGTATTTCGAGCAATACCCACAGCATTTACTTGTAATATTTTCATTTCCTATTTCAGTATAGTTGTGTAAAAATGAACGAACTTCGATGCTGTTCAGTGTTCAATTTTGGCAATTTTTGCTTGACATTCAATCAACATTCAATCAAGACAGGGACAGTTCAGATGATCCAGACTTGTACACTGATTTAGCCTATTTGAGGGGCCGACCAGATCATCTTTGGGGGCCATGCCGGGGCTATGGACTTTTGGTGAAGAAAAAAGATTGTTCCCCTTGACACTGAAAAAAAAGTTTGTTCAGCACATGAAAAAAAAAAGTTTGTTTCCACCAGTAATCGTAGGGTACCGTAATGAATGCTAAAATTCCAATAAAAACGTTTGTCGCGAGTACGCATGCAAAAAAAATTGTTCATCGACGCGCCACAAATGAAAAAAAAAGTTCGTCCCGGGCCGGGAGTAAAGTCTATAGCCCCCCCTCCCCCAAATATTGTCTGGTCGCCCCCTTAGCTCCTGCCCGTTCGAACAGAATGGATTAAAAGCTTTTAAAAACTAACCAACATTTCAAAAGTAACCATTCCCGTCCTAGCAGAGGTGGCCCCTCACTGGACCATTAAAAGTCTTCATTTCTGGGAACGGGAAAATTGGAAATATTGAAACACTAACTGTTTGGCGAGACATAATTGATCTTCTCAAGTTTTATTGACCGGGCCGGTTGATCTAAGAAGCAAAAAATAAATGACATCTGGCATAACCCTGATCTTGATTAGTGATGGAAAATCGGTCTCAACACTGAAATCGATTAATCGGTTGTACTTCTGATTCGATAATCGATTTGAAATCGATTTTGTAACTATTCAAATATAACTCTTTGTTAGGGAAGATTACTCCTCAAGAAGGTGTAAAAAATTTCAATTGCTATGAGAGCTGATTTAGCTAATTGCTCTTTAAACCATTGTTGGTTTTTAAAAAAAGTGTCACCTAACTGTCTGGCACATCGTGAATGCCTATTGAAGTAATTATGGAGCAGAAAGTAGCTTTATTGCAATAATTAAGACCCTCAATATCAACAAAAGGCCTGTCAACTGTAAAATCGATGAAAATCGATTTTTGCAATGGCCTACCGATAATCGGAGAATTAAAATCGGCGATTAATCGGAGAATCGTTTCTTCACTAATCTTGATTGCAGGTTGACCTGGAGACGATGGAGGAAATGGAGTTGCTGAAGCAGAACGTGGCGCAATTGCAAGCCATTCTGGAAGACAAGGAGGAGAACCTGCACAGAGCAGCCAAGATCGGTCAACAGCTGCTGGCCGACAACTCTGAATTATCCAACCAGTTGGAAGAACAGGCCAGCAAGTCATCCAACAGAATTGAGGTATTTCTTTTAAGTCTACATGTCCTGCATATAATATATATAATTTAATTTAAATTTTATATGAAGCTTTACTTTTAAAATTGAATTTACAATTATTATATTTTTCACATGGGAAGATTATTACCCAAGGGGAACAATTCGGGGAATAGTTTGTGAGAATGATGTTCTTGATGAGGAAAGCTGACTTTCTCAATTGAAAATGGGAAGATAAATGACAAACACTCTTTGGCAATTTTTTGGCCCTGTTAGGCAAGGTCAATTAGTAATAGATATAAAATTGTATAATCTATGTTTAATTGTTTATGGTTGATTGCTGTTGGTTTTTCTGATAATTTGTGAAATAAATAAATTTTTCTGTATGGTCAATTGGGGGGAGGGTTGGTCTAGTGGCAGCGTGCTGGGCTGCCAATCGCTGGGTCCAGGGTTCGAATCCAGCTCTTGCCTGGTCACCTGGGCCTATGTTGGATGGCTGTTTCAATCATCCTTCGCCTCATTGCCGCGTCCTCCCCCTGTTCTAATTAGCCTACCAAGTGTATAAATACAGGACGTAAAGCCCCAATCATCCATCCATCTGTATGGTCAATTTATCGCAGGCATTGGAACAGGAGAAGTACAACCTGAATGCAAAACTGAAAGAGAAAGCCAAGATGGAGGAGGAATATCTCTGTGAACTGGAATCTGTGAAGAAAGCTCTGAGCAAACACAACGAAGATATGTGGTACAGAAGAGAAGCAGAACTGATGGAGCAGGTGGACGGCCTCAAGAAGAAGGTATGTGCATAGGTCTATATTAGTGATGCACGGATAGTGAAAAAGCCGGATACCGGATAATCCTGCAATACCATCAGCCGGATACCGGATGGGAACCGGATAGTAAACATAGGAATAGGAAGTTCTTCAGCGTTCACGCCAATTTCGCAGTTGATTAAAAAAAATTTGTGAGAGCAGGCAGGGGACTGTTGCTCTGATGGAATGTTTTTGTTACGTTCTGTAACTGAATTTACATTTTGAAGATAGTTAAATCATGTTTTTGACTCTGTTCTTGCAAAATTCTTTTATTTTTTATCAAAGTTTTTTTAGTTTTTCACTTATTTTTGAGCATCCCAGATATCTGACACCCTAATTCTGCCGGATACCGGATATCCTGCAAATTCCAATATCCGGCCGGATACCTTGCCGGATATCCATGCATCCCTAGTCTATATAGATGATCATAGTAAATTAGTAATTTCTCTTCTTCATATTGCATGCTCTTCATCAGTGCTAGAAAATATGTGAATTTTGAGGCTCTTTGATTAAGTTTGACAAATTTTCGCACAAATGGTCACAAATCAAGCAACCACTTGTCTACCTCCATTTTAACAATTTGGACCTTTCTTCAAGAATTTCCAATGAGATTTAGAAATTTCCTAGCAATGGCATGCCTGAATTCCCTACTTTTTCCAGCCATACTGAGTCTTCATGTCATTCAGAAATCATTGCATGTCATCACTTTTTTTTTCTGTAAGTTTTACACTAATTCTACACTGATTTTCTCTTCAATCCGAATCCGATACATTCAGTCTTATTCTCATGCAGGTCTCCAGCCTGCAGAATGAGTACGACCAGTCTCGGTTGAACGAGGAGCAAGGGAGGGAGAAGGTCTCGCAAATGGAGATTGTCCTCAAAGATCTCCAGAATCAGTTGCAGCAGCAGAGGTCAGACCAGGACGAGACGTTCAGTGATGAGATGGCTGCCATGCATAACGAGATAGCCTCGCTTCGAGATTCTAAGGTGTGTATGTTATGTGGATGACATAGCTCTCGTTGTTTCCTAATTAATAGTTGCTAATCGCTATTAGATGTTATAAACTTTTTATGTTGTAGCAAATTTGTTGGTTCGGTTTGTCAAAATGACTCATGTTCTCAATTGATAATTCGTTGACTGATTTTAAGACACCTATTTCTACATCTTTTGGATAAATTTTGAATTGTGACCTTGCTGAGAATTGCCAAAAAGTTGTTCTGTAGCTAAAATAATCTTCTTCCGAAAAATTTAGTAAAAAATTATTAAATTGACCAAATATTTTAATTTCAATTGAACAATTGCGACACTTGTGATTGAAGACCTCAGACGCAAAGTTATTATAAAAAAGTATACTTATTAAAATAATTCATGATCTGTGATTCCAGGCTGAGCTGGTGAATAGTCTTCAAGAGTCGGAAAGGAAAATTTCTAAATCAGAACTAACAATAAGACAACTTCACCAGCAAATTGAAGAGAAAGAAAATGAAGTCGACGACGCCAGGAAACAAGCAACGTCATATTTCAAAGCATTAGAGGTATGAGAAATAATGGATATGACATAATTCAAGTTTTGATTCCATTCTGTGTCATATTTGAAATTAACTAACTAATTGGAAGGCTGGAACCGTGATCAATAATTATTTGTTCTGTATTGGTTTAACACATTTATATTTGAATTTTATTTTTAAAATTTTAATGCACAAGTACCAGTTTGCTGTGATTTTTTTATTTCGGTAAAAAAGTAAAAAAAATCCTGGCACTATTAATTGCATTCAAAATAATTTCAAAGTAAGTAATGCTGCTCTTATAAATAAGACATTTTATGAATAATGCATTTTATTTTAAACGAAAATGATATTTCTTTTATCAGGAAGGGCGAGAAGAGATTCAGGAATTGAAGGTCGAAGTGGACCTACTGAAAATGGAGGCTGCAGGTCACAAGTCAAAGGGAAATTCTTTGTTTTCAGAGGTATTAAAAGTTAAAGAGTTTTGTTTGCATCTTAAATAAAAACCTAATTATCGATTGTCGGGTTTACCTTATAAGAAACTTTTGACTTAAGAGTGATGGGTCGATGACTGATGACTTTTGAGTGCCATACTGATGAATACAATGCCATTCTACCAAAAATTATAGCACTCCGGAGCAAGGTCCCAGATTGATTGTCAAATTTTAGGCGTCCTTCTCCACAGGCAGGATGCCCAGTTTGCTATTTCATTGTAAAATACTGACAAATCTTTGTCCTCCTTCTTAAAATCTGGGCGTCTCGGACATTCAGACAACTGGGAATCTGGGTCGCTGCTCCGTAGTTTCCCAACATAAATTCTTCAGTATTTGGATACGGGATAACTCATTTGTCAAGGACTGAATTGTTATGGAGTTTTATAAAAACGGGATGTTGAATGAATTTCAGGTTGAAGATCGCAGAGTTCAGGCCGAGAAGGAATTGCTCTCCATGAGAGTCAAACACGAGACGTTGGAAAAACGCTTCTACTTGTCACAACAAAGTCTTCACAGGCTGAAGGTAGGAATGGCAGCAGATCGTACTAGAAACTATTTGAGAGCTCCACAACACACAGTAGAAAAATACAATGCAAGTTTTCTAGGGAGGTCCCCACATTTATGGTTACACTTGGATGAGCAATTGAAAGAAAGAAATAAGATGAAACTTTTTACAAAACAGTACTGTCTACATATAATAAATTCTTATTAACTGATTATTTCGTTCCATTCCCCATTGCAATAAGATCACAATCCATATCCATGATCATCCTCATTTTCATCTAATCAATATTGTTCTATTTATTTAAGATTTATAATCAATTTTACATATTAAGTTGGGGCAGCAATCCTATAGTTACTTGTAACTCCGCTGTTACCCTTTGATGTATTTGTTTGTTTTAAAATTATCGGGTCTATTGTATGAAATTATCTGGAGGTTACTGTATTTACATTATGCATTCATAAATAAAATAACTCTACTCTAACTCTACTCTATGTAAGAGGAAATGTAACTGAATATTTAGTTACATTAAAAGAATGACTATATTGAGAAAGAATTTCTATTTTCAAATTACTTCAACTTGATGAGATATAAAAGAAATTCACACTTTTGATTTATTTTGGATATTTGGTCCTTTTGCTTTTGCAATATAATTTTATTGGGAATCTGTGACACAGTGACATAAATATAAAAACATTATCTGTAACTTACCATTTGCGTCACTTGAGCTGAATTTACTGTCTTGTCTTACTTGCAGGTTCAAATGTCGGAAGCCCTGAACCGCACGTCAGGGAAGGCTGATCAGAAGTTCATTGACTCCCTGAAAAGCCAACTCAACCAGGCTAAAGGCTTAGAACAAAGACTCATGCTCAAGATTAATGATCTCGAGGAAGAAAAGGTAATCAAGCAGTTGATTGTTATATTAGTTTCTAGTCCTGGATGGAGTAAGATGAGTACTTGATTATTCTTATGATGATGAGCTTTTCTCAGCGGCAATCTTTCAAATGGTCGGAACTTGGCTTACAGAACAGCTGCATACTTCACATCTGCGTGTCACACTTCAGTAAAATATGGGGATGGACACCGTTTGCCAAATTCGATACGACACCTACCGTCGATACGTTTTTTTCGGTTTTCGGTTCGTATCGCGATCCGCAAATTCGGCGCGATCCGCAGTTCAGTACATTTTCGGCAAAATCCGCAAGGCGAAACCAATATTTTGGCCCGGATTTTCTGCAGTTTGTCGTTGTTTGCAACTTGGGCGAAGGTCCGTTAATGTTTTTTCGCGGTTTCGCATTTATTGGCAAAATAAAGTCGTTTTTGACCTGTTTATATTGACCTTCAGCATGTGAAGGGTAGGGTTGCATCGAACCGAAAGTGTTTAACGTCGACTTCGGTTATCAACGGTACGATTGATATGCCGTGAACCAGTGTCCATCTCTAGTAAAAACTGTAAAATATAATGTGCAATATTAGTTTCTATTCCAAGGAAGACAATTTGCTTAATGCTCTTGTTGCACTGTCTCTTCCACCTGTGTAAAAAATGTCGCAATTGGCGGTTCAATCATCCTTCATTTTTCAACTGTTGCCCATTTCTTGTCCAGATTAGTTTAATAGGTGCTGGAATGCCGGACATAAAACCTTAATCATATTGATGATCAAACATTGACCATATTTCTGAGCATTTAGGCTTTATATTTGTCTCTTTGATTCTTTCAGAAAAGTTTATGGCAGCAAATCACGGAGAAGACTGGAAGTCAGCCTCAGGGGATGGTGTCCTTCCTGCAAGCGCAACTTGACAACAAAGAGTAAGTAGTACGGGAGCGACAGAATTTAGATATCTTTATATCTACTAAGGTGCTACTGAATGACTCATAAGAACAATTTGCTTCTGAGAAACCGTGAAGTCCATTACGGTTACGTGGAATGAGCGAGATCAGCATTGAACCTACTTCTTTTCTTTTAAAGTCCTTTGGTTACTTTCTGGTTTCAAAAAAACTAATAGAAATTTAATTTAACTCTCTGCTGTATGATATTGCAGGAGAGTAATCGAAAAGGTTGAAAATGAGTTGAAAACGCAGCGAATGATTTACCTGATGGAGAACACCAAAGTCATTGAAGGGCAACGCCGTCTTTATGGTTTGGAGCAGGAACTGGACACAGAAAAAGGAAACAGCAGACGCCTCTTGCTCAAGGTGGAAGAATTGCAGTTGAAGTATGAACCAGGTAAGTTGACGAAAAGTAATTCATGTATAAAATTGTATATATAAAAGTAGCTGTAGCTGAAGTTGAAATATATTTGATGCCTGAGGCTATTTATCGCTGGCCTTTACTGGTAACTGTCAATTTACACTATAGAATTTTTTTTGTTTCATATAGCGGCAGGAATTCCTTTTTACATAAAATTTGTGAACTATTTGGGCAGGCTACAGCAGCCTGCTTCAGTTGCGAGTGCGAGCGAGCAGGCTACAACATTTCACTTGGGATGCTGCCAGTCAGGTCCGCGCTTACATGCATTTTTGAAGCAGCACAGCTCAGTCCTGCTATTTTCTGCTGAGCGCGAAAGTTAGGGGCAGCAGCGCGGACTTTATGGGCAGCAGTTCTAGTGCCCTTTATTCCAATTCAATGCCCATTTCGACTTGAATTTTGTCAGTCCGCAGCCTCGCCTGCTTTGATACGCAGCAGACTGTTGTCAGTCAGCTATTTGGGTGAATTGAATGAGAATGTATATGATATGATAATATGGGTGTTTTAAATAATATGCCAAATTGCGTGTGGTTGAAATATTAAATTGACATTTAAACTGGCTCAATTATTTACAGAAAAGTTGAGCACAAAAGGCACCAAAATCACAAAGGTCACGGAAGTCTTGAAGAGAACAGAAACGGAGACGGAATCCTCAAAGGTCATGAAAGAAAGCACAAGCGGAAACGTCAAACGCAAGATGGCCGCCACTTTGAAATATCCACCAGATGACGCCTCTGAGCTGAACAACGACTCTGACACACTGGTCCTTCCCGACAACGTTTTCGCCCCTGTGGGTGATGTACCGACAGGTTTACCGAAACTAGATGGACCCAAAGCTGTGCGATGGTCGGGAGACGATGATATCATAAACATTTCTGGAGCTGAAATCCAGTATGATGGAGAAGATTCAGAAAACGTTCCTCGTCAACGAGTAAAAGGACGCAAATATCGAAACACCGTCAAAGCTGATCCCATGTTCAAAGGAGAAGAGTGTAAAACCCAGTGATTGGGTTTTGTCATTCTGTTTGTTTTTAGAAAACTTTGTTGAACTTTGTATATTTCTTTTGTGGAATCCCTGCTTGTGCAGCTTGATACTGATTTATATTATAGCTTTTAATGATAGCATTGAATTGTGAACTTACAACAGGCTCATAAAAAATGTGCCACTGATCAAATTTGAAATTGTAGGCATTGTGAAACTTAAAAAAATTGTTGTTTTCCTAAAAAGTGGGCCTTTGAATACAAAATTTGCTTAATCAAAGCTGTTGAAGAAGTTAAATGTAAGGGTTGCTCCTGTAATCACAGTCAGGGCTGCATGCTTTACTTCGCTACTTTCTTATAACTTTTTCCATTAAAAAAATAATAGCTGCCACATGCAAGGGCATATTCTACCTTTGACAAAAAAATTCCCCTTTAGGTTTTTGTCACTTTTTGTATTGTCACTTTTGTATAATTATTAGTGAATGTACATAAGGTGTAAATTGTTGCAGTATGTACATGTTAATGCTCTTTTAATTTTATGAAATAGTATCTGAAACTTTTTTGCACAGTTAGGGCTGGTCCCTTGTACATAATGTAAATAATATGTAAATACTATATTGGTAAATGTCATTGTATAGCTGGGGCCACACCATATTGTAATGGATGCCTTTTTTGTGGATAAAAAAAGAAGAGTCTTGAGCACGTGAGCAAATTTAGGGAAAAATATTTGCAGATATTGTTTTATCTGAAAAATAGGATGACCAGCTTGAAATTGTTTTCACCATCTTTAGCTTAAAATTTCAAGAGAGAAAAAAAAGTTTACTATACATGTCTGAGTTAGTTTGTGTGTTTGTTTAAGTAAACATAATGCAAAAGAAGAAAATTTGCTGGGTCAAAATACAAACATGCGAAATAACTGGCAATTTAATTGTTTAATTTATTTTGCGATTTCAGGAATGAGTGAATTAATTTCTCATGAGTCATCCATATTAGAAATTTATTTGGTGTGGCTCAGATGAAATAATTCTAAGAGTGTAATTAATGTGCTCTGTAATAAATTCATCTTTTAATATTGAAATTTGAATTTCGTTTCCGTTTATAGTATGCATCCTCCTCCAACAGGTCCATGATATGGGATGATGGATATGGGATGATGATAGTATGTAGAATTTCAACTTTTGAAGTACAGCTATTAGGTTACCGAGTATTAATTGAATTGCATAAAATTATGACAAAATAAGAAACATTGTGGATTTCTATTGAGAACTCACAAGAGTTGTAATCAAATGGACCTATAAAGAGAATTTAAAAAAATACTTTTTACAATGAAATTTTAATTCAAAGCTATTCAGAAGGCCTATATTTGGAAACTTCAGTACAAATTACAATGAGGGATTTCAGGTCGGCCCTTGCCCAAATGTCCTGGCCTCGATTCGTGTCTCCTGAAAGGAATAATGATTGTCAGAAATTTGTTACTATTATTTGAATATTTTTTATATATATATATCAGTAAATTTATATGTATGGTGTTGCTTTAAAAATTCTCTAGGACCTATTGTCATCAGTGTGTTGGTTCACCTTATTAACAACTTGTTGCTTCCCTTGGATCATCCGGGGGGAGGGTTGGTCTAGCGGTAGCGTGATGGGCTGCCACACGCTGGGTCCAGGGTTTGAATCTAGCTCACCTGGGCCTATGTTGGACGGCTGTTTCAATCATCCTTCACCTCATTGCGTCCTCTTCCTGTCCTAATTAACCTACCAAGTGCCAAAATACAGGACGTAAAGCCCCAATCATCCATCAATCTCTTGGATCATCCAGGGATGAAATTTTTTGGGGCGGCAGCACCTGCAAGATGTAAATGGTAAGCCAGAGGGAGCAGTTGTGCTAGATGATGTCGCCCTCTTTCTGTAAATTGCTGCAAATCTTTAAAAAGCCCGCGAAGGTGTCCTTCAAGAGAAACATGGCGGCCAGTGAAGGCACGGTGAACGGAGGGTCTCCGTTGAAAAGGCCCAGGACGGACGATATCAACAAAGTGTCGGTCGTTCTGGGGGCCCAATGGGGAGACGAAGGCAAGGGCAAGATCGTGGACCTACTAGCGACAGAAGCCAACATCGTGTGTCGGTGTCAGGTGGGTGCAAAGTGAATGAATTGCCGACTGCAGAACCTGAAGCTGCAGCCTGCAGGGATTGGGTGTTTGTTGTGATCTAAACAAGTCTGAGGCTGCACGTGGTGCGCTTGCCAAATTCAGGGTTATTTTCGATCTGCTGTCTTGTTCTGGACCAGATCTGTGTGGTGGTGGCAACTGGCTGTATAGCCCACCGTGATATTGTGTTTATTTTGAACTGCAGCTGATGACTGAGCCAGAACCTGCAGTGCAATGCATCAGTTCATGCAGTGACCATTTATTTGTGGATTGTACTGTTCACTGTACTGCAGTATAGATCTATTGATATCAGGCCATGGCAAACCATTGGGTGCCATTACAGCAAGTGGTCATCATGATCAAAATGTGGTAGGACTTGTCCGGACTGCAGGAAGCAATCAAAATTGATCGTATACCGGTTATTGATTAGGAGTCGCTGAAGCTTGGTAAAATCCTCAGGCTCTGCTCAAGAATAACACTTTCCAGTTCAGAACACAATTTTTATGCTAGGCTGGGTTTCTTTCCACGGTCTGCATTTTGTTCCTTCAGTGATGAATGGCAGTTTAACATGAAGCCCAATGATTTACTGTATGACTCTATGAGCCCAATCTGAATCACTAATTGCCAGTTACAGTAATTGGCCCCGGGTATCGCGCTATTACTATCTGGTTAGTGTTCGTTATTGAGTCCAACAACTGATTATGAACTTGTAATCTGTTTGATGTTGAAGTTTTCACTTTGAAAGGTTCAGATCAATTGAGTGTAAACATGATGCATCACCCATTTCTTCCCATCCTGGTAATTATTGTCGTCACTACCTACTATCTAGTATCTCATAGTGTAATGCTCTGTACGTGTGTAGGATTCACATTCTAATTATGCTGTAAATCAAAGTCATAATCATATCATATTGCTATTTATACTTCTGAAAGCTTGCCTCGATTGTGGATGTGATCAATAAATTAACCTGAAAAAGTGATTAGTGGCTGACCATGTGTGACATATATGTATTTCATGACAATCCACAAGTACAATACACCCTGAATACTCCAATGAATAGTAAGGAATACACATACAATAGTAACAATACACATCGCATGCAAGTGGGAAAGCCCTATTCATTGAATTCCTTCACTTGCATGCCTGAGACTCTTGAAGAATCCTTATTGTTATCAGATAGTACAGAACTTGTAAATTATTCATGCAATTTATAAAAGAGAGTTGTATAGCCTTTCTGCAAGGTTTCTTGAAGGAAGTTGAGTTGCTGATTTTTTGTTAATAACTAACAAGAATTCAATGTAATCATCTGTGATCCATAACATAGTTATCAGAAAAAGATAGCCAAGGAGATTTGAAAACAACAGCATTTTAGGTGCAAATTAGAATAAGCTATACATTAAAAGCAGTATGTTTACATCATGAAATTTTCAGTGCATAGTAAATAGCGTTTTGTCAATAATAAAGCAATATTTAATAGGTTTATGTAAGCCAGTGAAACTGCTGATGTAGAATAAGATGGTGTGTCTGATGGTCAACTGGAGTATGAAAAGTGTAGTTTGACAATTGTAATTTCTCCTTTGAAGTTATGTGACAGTTGTTTTCTGAGTGATGTCACTTGTGGTTATGATTCTTCTCTAAGTTCTCTTATGTGATTTTATACATTTTGTCACTCTAATGCTATCATTATTATATAATATTGAAGATATAGGATAAAGATTCTTCAACGTTCTTGGATACAGCACTGGTCACTAACTGTCTGTGTTGGGGGACTGGCTTTCTCAGAAATTGCTCTAGTTAGGTGTGGTTCTTATACATGTTATAAATTATGTAAATGTCGCTGTAGGGCAATAATATTGTCAAATTGATGTCATAACAGTCCGCCTCTGTCAGTCACTAATTTTAGAATGACTTCTTCATGGGCCAAAAAAAATTAAGTTTCCAAGCAATATTAATGGTATGAAATAATGAAAGACGAAATTTTGATTTTCTGAAATATCCATTGAAATCTTAATTTTGAGGAGATTTTCGAATGATCCCTGATCATCACGAATGATCCCTTGTGTTTGCCGGCCATGCGTTGACCCAGTCTGCCAACCTTCTATTGCCCATTAAATTTATAGAACAGAATGGTTGTCTTTATGCGAGGATGGATGTTTATATCTTTTGGAGCTTGTTCTTAAAAGAAAAAGAAGTATGTCTCTAAAAAGCCCAATTGGGTGCTTATAATGAGAAGTAAAACACCAATTCACTCACTTTGATTTCTATTGAAAAATTTATTAGAAGAGCATTGCTGAATTGAAGTGAGAGTTCCTCCTTGGCCTAATGGTTAAGAGTGCTTGTTTGCACAACCACTGGCTCTGAGGGCGTGGGTTCGAATCCCACCCCGGAACTCAATTTAGTCCGAGCCCATGGGACATTAAATGGAGGCGGGTTGTATCCAGTGTTCTATGCTGGGGCAACTGAAAGACCCTGGGCATCCCTGAATTAATAGGGTATGTACCAGACTCACAGTCTTCTCATCTCATCATCATACGGCGATCGCCTGCCTCGATATAGCCCACTAAGGTGCTGCTGAGGCGTAAAACACAAACAAACAAACAAACAAAACTGAATTGAAGTGAAGGGTGGCATGTGTGTATTGTTGTTGCTGTGTGTCCATGTTTAAGGGTTCCGTCCTTTTAAAGAATGGAATGTTGTTATGGCTGAATATTGAATGTGCCATATTTGTGCCAGGCCATTGAAATTGAATGGATCTGAGTGTACGAGGTGTGACAACTTGCATGAACGGTCTCTGCCTTCTGCCTCATTACTACATGATCAATCATTGCAAATGTAGATGGCAAAATGTCTACAGTGAGGCTTAGGCCTTTATAGTTTACAAGTCAATGTTGGTCTTGTAGTACTTTATGAAGCATGAAATTTTGAAAAAGAAAAATGTTTGTGCCATTGTTTCCACTGTAATGGAAAGTCTTGTCATGAAAATTACTATGGTCAATGGAAAAGTCATAGAATTTCCAGTAAGTTTGTGGGAACTGTGTTGGGCCCAAAATCTTTGAAATGATTGATGAGTCTAGAGAGTAAATTTCATGAACCTACTTGAGATTGAGAAACATCAGAGGAATTAGTCATTGCTAAAAATTATTCCTGAGCTTTCCTACCAGGCCATTCTAGGACAAGTTGAATTCTTGAGGAGGCTATGGAAAAAGAACTTTTCATGCGTGCTGCAGTGTGCATTTGTATGGGTTGTCAGTGACACTTAGGCTTGTTAAGGGAAGTAAAGAGACTCACTTTAGTGACTTTACAAAACATGCCACGCCCACTTTTCTTAAGGGCACCTTTAGTGGCCTCAGTTTTGCTTCTTTTATTTTCATAAGAAGCTCAGATATCTCCTTAATGATTTAAATCTCTTTTCTTTTCTTTTTTGGTGATTTCTATCAATGAAGGGAATGAACTAATGAGAATGAAAACCATTCAGGCTATTATTAGTGTTTATTCAAGGAACACAAAGATTAAAAGATAATGAAGGCTCACTTCCAAAGCCTGGTGGAAGGCTCTGTACAAATTTAAGAAACATTTTCTGATGGCATTGTCCTAGAACTGACTGTTCTAAGATTTGGGAACAGCTTTGCTCGAGAGTTGGATTTATCAGTGCTTTTTAATGGTGATATAAATCATATAATCCAGAATAATGTACATTGTAATAAATGTTTTTCATATTTCTGGACCTGTAGTTGCATAATAGTGCTCTTCAGTGTACTGCTTTATCCTAATAAGTATTCAGGAGCGGAGAGGATTAAAGCAATAAGGAAGTCTCCTTATCAGATTAAGCCAGAGGAAGATATTGCTATTGATTGTGTCTGGAATAAGACCGACACTACATTCATCATGCCTAGATAATTTGTAAATAAATTGGAGTAAATTTTGTGTCATTCTCCTAATTCCCAGAATGAGAAGAAAGAAAATTACTCTGGAGCAGTTTCGGACCTTTCTGGAAAGAATGATTCAACTTTGCTATAAGAGGTGTAATAGTGTCTGTTCATTTTATGTATTTATGGAAGTTCCCAGAAATTCAACTGCAAACACATCATTCATCCATTTCATCACAAAAAATAAATGCTTGTGCTGTGTGGTGTCCCAGCAGACAGAATTATATCAGCTTCTAAATGCATAGGCTCCAGGATCTGACTGACAAAAATGTTTAACTGGAAACTTGCGTTTTGTGTTTTTATTTTAAACTTGATAATTGATGACAATTTGGTGTTGTCCTGATTTTTACAGATGAGCTAAATTGGACATACTGCCTTTCACAGTTGCTCTGGAATAGTGAACCAATTGATAATAGTATTCAACTAGCTTGAACTAGGGCCTGTAAACCCATAAATGTATGTTATTTGTTTGAATAGGATACAAAATTTATCTTCTAAAGCCTGTTGGATGATCGTGCAAGCTGCTTGTACTATTTAATGAGTTTAATATTCTCATCCCTTGATCTTCCTGAATTTCAAGAGTGTCAATATTGATATATGATATAATAATGTATAATGCTTTTGGAAGTTACTGGTGTACCGAATCTGGGCCAAAAAATAACCAAGAGTCGCTAAAAAGAAAGTTTACTCGTCTTCATTTAAGAAGTTTGTTTAAGAGACACTCCCGAAAATCTAGTCCTCATTTTGAGGACTAAGGTGGCTCACCTCTCTCTCTCAATCATCACATTAATGAATGAGGGTACAGACTTGCTAAGTTCAAGTTGGATAATCTACAGGCAGGGCTTCAAATTGACGTCTTACATGCTATCTCTATTTCTAGTTAGAACTCGACTTTTATTAAAACTCTACTTTAATAGCATGTGAGCGTAGATTTTGAAAAGAGCAGCCCTGCTTTGTGGCCTGCTCCTGCACAGTCACAACATGACTTATTGAACCCCAAGCCCACATCCTCTGTTCAGAATTTGTTGTTTGATGGGCTTAGTGACTGGGGCTTATCTCTATTTTATCAATTTTCGTGGGTTTGTATTTGCAGGTCTGGGTGTTGTTTGCGGATTTGCTTGGGAGGATCAAGGATTAAAAAAAATATTAGTACTTTTTCATCTCCTCAGATCACAAGGTTTAACCTTTATTTTTTAGCTGCAGAATTAATTATGAATCGTGATGCATAAAACTTACTTATTGCTTACAATTGTTATGCAATGTGAGGTTAGAAGTTCAGTTCATGGCACTTGAAAGTGGCAATGACCCATGCTTTCAATGCATTGGGTTGGAATAGATCTTAGTTAGGCCACACATAATTGATTCTTAGCTTCGCAGACCCGCCGACACAATAGCTTTCCTGCCAATGGGAAAAAAAAATTGAAAAAGAAAAAAAAAATTTTTTGACATTAAAAAATTTTTTTTGTTCACCTTTCTTTTTTTGTCCTACCGACTGGCCCTAGAAAAAGTGCCTTGAGAGGATCCGAGAAGCTATAGATAATTATGTGTGGCCTTAGTTACAGTGTATGTCACTGGCTGTCTTCAGCTCAGGTCAGAGTGTAATTACTAATTACACGTTCTTGATCTTGTAGTTATTTATGTTTGTGAGTCAAGGCAATGCTATGTTCGAGGCTGTGGCCATGTGCCACTAAACAATGCCGAGTTCATACCTCATACTGCCTGAGTGTAGGTAAATGCCTCCTTGTAGTGTTAATGACCTCCTGGCTCAGGTGTTAGTGAAAAAGATACAATGTACAACAAGTGTGTGATTGAAGGTAGTGTCAGGCCAGACATAATTGATCTTTAGCTTCTCGGATCTTCTCGAGGCTCTTTCTAGGGTTGGCCGGACAGCAAAAAAACCTGTAATCTCCTATTTTATCATGTTGATATAGAAAAAATTGTGGTTAAGCTCAATTTATTGTCCGTAGGCTGAAAATCTTTTCGTTCGGTCGATTCGAGAAGCTAAGAATAAGTACATGTATGTCTGACCTTAGTTTGGCATATTGTGGTCTGTGATGTAGATATTCTCTGGATGTGGCATAACTGCCATTTCTAAACATAACAAAGATGTTGTAGGTACTGATGGCTTGAGTGAATGTGACAACACTTTTCAATTGCCCTAATTAATGCAGTGTTGTGCTGTGAGGTGTGTCTTCTCAAAATATCCAAATTATCAAACGAGTTGAAATTAATTCATGCAACATTGACAGTTAATGTTCATGCAAGTTTTATATTAAAATTTAGAGGTTGCAGCAGCTATTCAGTGCTGATTGATCTGTATACTTCAAAGTGAAAAGAACAAAGAACCTGAAAGATGAAGACTTAATGTTCTTAATAACCAAAGAACCTGGCAGGTCATTGTTGAGAGCTAATTAATTGTTGACAAACTCTATACAGTTCAAAGGCCAATTCCATAACTACTCTCGTTGATCAATATCGTTCATGACCATTTTTGCTAATTATCTGTCTACCTTTGTTTTCCTTCTATTTTCTGATACTCATTGCCACTTGTGGTTATATAAAGAGAGTATTTCTGTCACAGCTCCCTATTTCTGTACAGAGTACTTAGTTCTTGGAAGCAGAGGCTAGTGAAGTTCAGGCATTCATTGTTCACAAAATAATTAAGATGCAATTACTCATAATGTGTTCATTATGATGCTTTTAATATCTGCATTCTGTTAATGGAATAGGCCTTCTGCGTTCAGTCTCTCATCGTACTATGAATTCACAGACCCCTTACGCTACTCCTACGTAACTACTGATTGCTCAGTTATGAAAACTTGCAAGCTGCTCTTTTACGCTGTCTACCTTAGCCCAGGTTTAATGTTCAAATTACAGTTACAGACATCAAATTGATGTTTTCTCATAATCTAACTATTGACCATTTCAAAACACATCCATATTCCCCTTGCTCGCATGCTTGTCTTCAAGGGTGTTATACGAGTAAGGCCGCACATAATTAATCTTTAGCTTCTCGGATCGTCTCAAGGCACTTTTTCTAGGGGCGGTCAGTAGGAAAAAAAAAATGGTGAAAATGTTTTTTTTTTAATGTCAAAAAAAAAAAATTTTTTTTTTCCGTCAGCAGCAAATCTATTGTGTCAGCGGGTCCACGAAGCTAAGAATCAATTGTGTGTGGCCTAATCATTAGTATCCACTATCCAGACTGCAAATAGTAAGTAGAAGTTGATTCTCCCGGTGGTGATACATTTACATGATGTGATACGTATTGATAGGTGATAGGCGGGGTTGTCATTGGGACCAGCTACTAGTAAATTTTGATTAAAGGATAGTGTAACTGTGAAGACTTAAGATTTTCTTCAGCTGCGAAGTTTATTCTCTGGATTTTGTCTTTGCCCATAATCCTGTCAGTGTGAACCTAAATTTCATCCTAGTGATGAATCCCGGATTGACTAATATTATTGTTGGTATTCTATGATAAGACTAGAGGCCTGGGTTTAATGATTGACTTCGTGAAATTCTGAATGATCCCAAGATATGATTCAGGGTATATTGAACCTACAGATGCTTGAAATCACAAGTCCAGGAAAAATGGATGTGCTTTTATGGTCAGCATCAAATCTAACAAGCTCCGAAATTGTGGCAATCTTGTGACTGGCCTATTTGGGAATTCTATTCGAAATTTGATGTGAGACTTGGCATGTTGTCGCGAACGAAATTGGTGTTATTGAATCCATAACGCAAAGTCAATATAGTCAATACTCAGTGCGCTCTTGAATGGCAGGCTTTAGCCCTGAAATCTACAGTATACTACTAGTGTAGTCGTCACTGAGACTAAACAGCTTTGTCTTTACCACCTAGCAGTCTCACAACTTGAGTCACAAGACTCCCGATGTCATTTATTTAAAACCGAAAAACTTTCTTTTGCAGGGGGGAAACAACGCTGGACACACAGTAGTGGTGAATGGCGTCCACTATGACTTCCATCTTCTGCCCAGCGGGATCATTAATGACAATTGCATGTCAGTCATTGGTAAGCATTTCACGGGCTTGAAATTATATTTTCATGTAGTTGATAAAATAGATTAATTTTATATTACGTAATTGTGACATGTAATTGTGTCTTACTGACCAGGTTCGATTCATCTTCCTTCGTTTTACTTGGAGAATCGTACGGGTATGCTGGATTCCATTCTACTCTTTGTTTAGAAGACTGACCCATAACTTGTTTGCCTGTTTCAATAATGCAGGAATGACATTACTATTTCTATTTCAACTCCTGCATCGTGGTCGGGTTTGGTCTAGTGGTAGCGTGCTAGGCTCCCAATCACTGGGTCCAGTGTTAGAATCCAGCTCTTACCAGTTCACCTGCACCTATGTTGGATGGCTGTTTCAATCATCCTTTACCAAGTGCATGAATACAGGCCATAAAGCCCTAATTATCCATCCATCTTTCATTGGCTGTGCTGCTTTAATGTTGGTTGTTTTCGCTAAAATTGTACCAACATTTCTTATTTTATCTTGACACTTGACAGGCAATGGAGTAGTTGTTCACTTGCCTGGGCTTTTTGCTGAGATAGAAAAATGTGAAGCCAAGGGGATGACCGGCTGGGAAAAGAGACTCCTCATTTCGTCCAGGGCTCATATGGGTGAGAAATTCTGTCGTAGTAATTGTATTCTTTTCATTTGTATGGTATTCTTCAATTGGAGCTCATTATCGACTGGTATCCAGATGTGACACTTATGAATTTGTCACACTTGTAATCTATTTTAGTTATGTTTGCAAGTAAATGGATGAAGAGGAATAAACTGGTTTATTCTCTACAGTGTAGATTCTCTATCCTTGGATCCATAGCGATGATGAATTTAACGTCAGAGGATTTGGTTTAACATCAGCCCCAAAACACAATCACTGACGAAGACGATGTGACATCGTCGAAAATTATGAACATGTCAAACTAAATCCTCTGAAGGTATATTCATCATCGCTGGTTTATTCTCATTTCCCATTTAATGATAATCTGATTGGTTTGCAGTGTTTGACTGTCACCAAGCCATCGATGGACTGCAGGAGGTCAACAGAGGCCAAAAAAGGTGTGTAATACTAACTGTGTATGGTGATGTTGTTGCAATTTTATGAATTTACTTGATGTAGAGGCTTGTGTGACTGTTGTAATTGGTCTAAATTATGTTGAGGTAAGTTTGATTATTCTTTTTTTTTCTGGCAGTATTGGCACCACCAAAAAGGGCATTGGTCCAACCTACTCTTCTAAGGTAAAAAAAACTTGCTAATAACAGTTTGCAAAATACCACTCTCGTACTTCTTATCCAGTTCAGTTGTTGCACGGATTTTGAGTAATATTCTGATATTTTTTTGCAGGCCACGAGAAATGGTATTAGAATAGCCGACCTAGTGACAGACTTCAAGACGTTTAGTGATAAGTGAGTTAATTCTTTAAATTTTTTAAATTCTTAATTATTTAATTGCAGCATCATCTTACCTGGATATTAATTCCTAAATTGAATATTTCTAATTTGTCTTTCAGGTTCAGAAATCTTATATCATATTTCATGAACCGCTACCCTGACCTGGTTGTCAACGTGGAAGAGGAGCTAGAGAGATATAAGGTAAGACAATCCACCAGAAATCTTTCAACCCGGCAGGATACGTATTAATCTTTTGGGTATAGTTATAACTAAGTGCACATTGCGGAGATAGAATGATTTTGAAAGAATTACTGAGTGATCTGTGCTGTTAGATCCTGATTTTCAGGAAAAATTCAATTTGCAGTGAATAAGAATTTTCATTACAGAAAAGTCAAAATAATTTTGTCACTTGGACTAAGTAAGGGTGATGGGGCGTAAAACACCAACTCACTCTCTCACTTGACTAAGTTAGGGCGTCCTTTTTTAAGGACTCCATAACATATCTAAGATATACTCCAATAAACTAAAATTTCATTATTATGATGGTGTTAATGACTAATATTTCATCTACTAATGAATATAATTAATTATTTCTCAGGCATTCAAAGAGAGGATCTCGCCGATGGTGGTGGACACAGTGTTTTACATGAACAAAGCTCTGCAGGACAAGAGCAACAACATTCTGGTAGAGGGCGCTAACGCATTGATGCTCGACATTGACTTTGGAACGTATCCCATGGTTACCTCCTCCAACTGCAGTATAGGTAGGTCTTCTAATACGGTCGAGATTCTTGAACGATTAATGTTTCCCAGTGAGAGAAACCAAATACTGGAGGCAATGCCATTGTTCTTGGTCGTAAAGGTTGGGTAATTATCTGGACGCACACAGCGCATAGAGATAGGTAAACAGAGACTCAACTTGGTCACAAACAGGAAACTCAGTGAGTGAGAATATTCACCAGATCGAGGGCTTGTGATAAAATGTGGATGGGGCGAATTTGCGGAACGGCGATGTCGCATGTAAAAAATGCAGATAGCCTGGAATTTGCGGAGTTGTCCTGAAATTGCTGAATTTGAAATTCCTTGTTTAAAAAAAGGTATTCTTGTTCTGTCCCTGAATGATAGTCCTCACAAAGCTACCTTGATGTATTTGTCATGTCAGCTCTGCAAGTAATCAAATTCTGTTAATTTCCATTTTGCAGGAGCCGTTTGCACAGGAATGGGAATTCCTCCAAAGAATATCGGAAATGTCTACGGAATAGTTAAGGCGTACACCACCAGGGTGGGTGGCGGTTGCTTTCCCACAGAACTCGATAATGTAAGTATTCAGTGTCTTTTAAAGTTGTGAATTACACATACATGAAGCATTTTGCTAAAAAATTATGGCTATATTAACGTAATGTCTCAAAACATTGGGAAACAATATGGACTTCGTAGAACCATTAGAAAAGGCCCTTCCTTCAATTCCTTGCCTTGTTTAATGCATCTAATTTATGCTTTTGAATTGCAGGAGCTTGGCAAATACCTGCAGCAAACAGGCCATGAGTACGGAGTGACCACAGGACGGCCCAGGAGGTGCGGGTGGCTGGACATCGTCATGTTAAAATACTCTGACATGATCAATGGATTCACTGCGTAAGTCTCCAATCAATCTCTTGTTGATTTTGACAAGTTTTTCAACTTGCATGTAGAACTGGTTTCAGTCTTTTTACAATCAAAGTTTGCTGGGAGACTGTGCAAAGAATAAATCTACCAAGGTGTTTCTGTTAGTATTGGCATCAATTTGGCGAAACCAACAGTGAGCACTCCCAATTGAGAAATTTCAGAATAAACAAAAACATGTCAAATCTACCTTATCCTCAAACTCAAGTTGATCTGTTACCTGAATTGCTCTTTTCAGAATTGCTGTTACAAAACTTGACATTCTTGATTTTGTGAAAGAAATCAAAATCGGTGTTGCTTACTTGAAGGATGGGAAGGAGCTGGACTATTTCCCTGGTTAGTACTATTATGTCTCTCCTATGGTGCTACTGACACGCCTTCATTGATTCGAGCATTAGGTTCTGTAAGGTGGAACCTTATATTCCTTTAATTGGCTTTTCTAGATGTTAGATTATAACAAAGAGTTGGTCTACTCCATTTGAAGGATAGTAGAAATTGAGCTGGACATTCAAATGTCTTGAATTCACCTTGTGAAACATTATATGGGTCATAGCAAAAAGTTGAGACAAAAAATGTGAACTGATGCCTTCAAAATGTGCAGCCGCAGGGACAAATGACTTGAGTTGGGATGCCTAGGATATGGTCTGAGCTGTTAATCACTGTGCATCATAATCATTGTTTCTTAATTTTTGGATGAGAAATCATGGTGAAATTGGATTTCCTGCATCGCGTAACATAATTTCATTTATCCCTGATAAAAATTCTGGCATGGATTTTCCAAAAGTTTTGTGATTTGATGTTTTTAGTGCCAAAGTAGGTGGACGCTCGCAGGAGCTTGCTGAATAGCACACTAGTCACTAGGTGGCAACACAAGACAGCATATGTTCTGATCTGTGGCAATGCAAGAGCAGTCCACTTGTAGACAGACAAACAAGTGCTATTATTCATGAGGCCACAGAAAGCTGCTGCATAACAGCCATTGTATTAGTCTCAAAAACTTTACCATGTCCTCTTGATAATTGGGTGTACTGAGTAATAAAAAAATGTATAATTGTCAAATGATTTTTATTTCTTCTGAGTAAATTTTTAAAAATGGTACTGAGACTGCAAAAACCAATATTGTGTGGCCAATAAATTAAGGTCATTTTTATTCAAATGCTAAACAAGTAGGCCTCTGTAACCGCACAGTGTCTTGTTATCAGTCACATGTACATTTAACTAATACCATAGCATAGTGTTAGACCATTTACCTTAAAACTTATGAAAATGTATTAACTATCACTACAGAACTCTTGTGCTAAGAGCATTAACACATTGGGGTTTCAATATTAGAAATGTAGCTAGACAATCACAGTACCATAACCAGACAGTGTCTTGTTACGAATCACATCTGCATTAGTTAATGGAGTACTGTTAAGCCATTGGCCTTATAACTAATGAAAATGTGTTCACTATCACTACAGAACTCTTGTGACAAAATCATTAAGAAATTGTCTGGTTATATTGCTATAATTCAAATGCCATACACAGCACCATAACCGGACAGTGTCTTGTTATCAGTCACATCTGCACTTAGCTAATAGCGTGCTGTTAGGTCATTTACTATGAAAACTAATGAAAATGGCATTGAAAAACTTTTTCACTCAAGACTGATTGAAAACATCTCATAAACTTCTTGGTTCCTGCCAAGATTCATAGATCTTGTAACAAGACAGTTCCAAAAATGTCTTGTTACAACTGGTTTTATGCGCCATACTGTCTTGTTACGCGGAAGAGGGGGTAAATGAGTTGGTTAGACTTTTTGTGTGATCTAAAGTTGTTTAGAGCATGTCAGACAACAAAAGGCTGGCCAATTTTGAAGATTGCTTTCGAATGTGAGACTCTATACCCATTTTAGTGGTAAACTTGTAACTGCAATGATGCATGTAACATTTAGCATTGTGGACAATGCTGGACATGCAACCTTCTTGACATCATGCTCCCAATCTGTTACCAAGCAGACCATGTTACACCTGTCCATTTACAAAATGGCCACCAATGCAACATTTTGAGACCGAAAATTGTACCAGAAGGAATATTTTCTGTGGAAAAGACACCCCCTCTAAAATGTATCCTGTAACATGTTCATAAGTGGACATATTTTCAAGGACATGTCATATGAGATTGGCTTGATTACCCTCAATGTTTTTGGCTGGAAAAGGGTTGCAAATACTTGTACTCCAAATAAAAACATTCATGGGGTGAATCTTTCTCACTGCAAGTGTGTCAGTTTGAAAGATGTACCTTGTAACATGTATTTTTTAAATGTTACAAGGTACATTTTTTAATTTTGAGACCTCCCCACACCAAAAATAAGTAATGCAAAGGTGTACACTGGTGCTAATCATTTCAGGTAATTGACTAGGTCTCTTGAGACATCAAGTTTTTGCTCTTGAATGCAAGATATAATTAGTTATGGTGCATTCATTGAACCCATGTTTTTCTGTGTTCACTTTTCACACTAAATTTGACCTTGTTTTGGATTTTGCTTTGCCTGTCTTTTGCTAAAAAAACAATGACTGAGCTCAAAGGAGGAGTTCATACTGTGAGAAAATTAGCATAGATTTGATATATTATTACTTTCATGGGGGTTGTGTGGTGTTGGTGTTGGCATAGTTGCATTTCCTCGAGTGGACATGAAATTACGAAAAAGACCCCAACTTTTTGCTATGACCCATATCCTCTCCATGTGAACTTTAAAAAAAAAAGTATTCCTGTTAATTCCTTAAGTGTCAGCTCTAGTGACAGTGACCAATTATATTTAATGTCGGTTTTGGGTACAAAATACGTTAGTTTGTGACCAGTGTCACCGACTTTTAAGTAAGGGCTATTCCATTTAAAACTCTGGGGGGGGGGTGGTCGGGTTTATTTTTTTTTCGTAAGATGGATGGGGGGATCGGCGAAAATTCACTTTAGATGTATGGAGGGAAGCCAAAGAAATCGATTTAGATGTACGTAGGGGACCCGAAAAATTCGATTTAGATGTATGTAGGGGGTCCTCCGACCCTCCAGACACCTAATAAATAAATTATTGCTACATACATGCTACAAGAAATGAAATTAAACATCATTTCGGACGAATTGTGCACCTCCGTGTCCATGTTTTTGCCATCTTTCATGATCACAAGACGTGATTATGCAAATTCCCGCCAGATGGCACCAGCAAACTAGCACAGCTACAAACGTCCCCCTGACGGAAATTTGGGGAACTAATTTGCCTTGTATTGGAGAGCACCACCAGCTGCTGGTGACCAGCATAGCAAAGCATAGCATAGCATAGCAAAGCATAGCATAGCATAGTATAGCAAAGCATAGCATAGCAAAGCATAGCATAGCATAGCATAGCATAGCATGTGGCAGAGTGGCAGCTGCCACGGGCCCAACCACTCAAGGGAGCGGTGTAGATCCTGGGGGGTGGGGGGATGGGGATGCATCCCTCCCCCTAGCCCCCCTAGGATGAACCTGGGGGGGGGGGAGGGTGATCATATGATTATCCCCCCCGCCCCTAGAATTCAAATTATTAGGACCTACTTGGTGTTGACAATTATCTGTCATATTTAGTTTTCCATGCCAGTTGCATGTGTGGAAAAAAAAAGTCTCAGAACTAGCCTTCTATGATCTGTAATATTTTGGCTTTTGGGCCCTAGAGTGGCCCTCGAAATCTACAACTGCGCGACTTTCGGCCCGTTGGGCCAGGCGCGAAGTTTGCGATCCCCAAAATCATCTCCCCTACAAAAATGAAAAATCTACGCCACTAGCTGTGTGCCAGATTGTATCAACGCTTAACACGTTATCCTAAAGTGGTTAACTCCTATACCTTTAATTTTACCAGACTTTTAAGTCTACTGGGAAAATAACTAAGCTATGTTTTAGGCTGACTAGGCTTTAGCTGGCCATTAGCCAGTCAGCAAAATGATAAATTGAATCCAAATCTGGCTAAAAGAAATTTTGAAAATACCATTGTTTTTTTAGTAATTTGAAACAACCAACATTGCGAAAAAAATTCTATTTCATTGCACAAAAGATTTCGCTGAAGTTCCAGCAGGATCTTAGAAAAAATTTCTTATGAAATTTTGTCTAAGGTTTTTGTCATCCCTGTCGATCTCCTGCTCTACCCTGGTGTTAAACACTGATTCCCTGTCATGTCTTCATCAGATGCTGCCACTTTCAAACCTCTTTATTCCTATACCAGAGCATGACACATGCAAGGGCTTCTGCATACATTCAGCAATGCAGTGGGTCCTTTCTGCTGAATATAAATCTGACAACTCATATTATTCTTCGTTCCTTTCTTCCATTCTTCATAGGTATTTCCTGGTAGTATATAATTATAATATCTGACAGTTCTGGTGGGTTCAGCTATTGATCTTGTGCCGGATCTTAGGAGGCAATACATATTATGTAATTGATGTTTCACATGTGA
Source organism: Platynereis dumerilii (assembly GCA_026936325.1). Classification (NCBI taxonomy): domain Eukaryota; kingdom Metazoa; phylum Annelida; class Polychaeta; order Phyllodocida; family Nereididae; genus Platynereis; species Platynereis dumerilii. The sequence goes on from JAPTHN010000011.1 coordinate 18,250,612, forward strand.
TCTTATGACCTGGACTCAAAAGAGAAGGAGCTCTGCCTCAAGACAAGTTACCCTAATACAGAAATTGCCAAAAATTGAATAAAATGACTTTTCTTGAGAAAGTCATCTATTGGATCAATGGAGCTCCCTGGAATAATTTGACTGGAAACAAAATGGGGAAATTTTAACTATCTTGTGAAATTTAAGAGTTTTCCCTGCTGCCTCTGTCATATCACAGAGAGGCCTCCGTCATATCAGGGAGAGCCTTCCGTCCTATCACGGAGAGGCCTCCGCACAAAGAAGTGTCTGCCTCAGTATGGAGTCATCAAGACACTACAAAATATAGGCCAAGAAAAATGGAAGAACTAAGTCCCTTCTTAAAATAAATATTAATTTCAAGAATTTAGGAGGATTTTACTTTCTCCTCCATCATATCACGGAGAACTGCCTCCGCCTCCATCATATCACAGAGAGCCTTTTGGAAAATAAGGAATAAATTCTAGAATTTTGGGTAGTGTCGCTTCACCTCCCGTCATATCACGGAGAACAGTAAACCTTGCTGAAGTCAGAGGGAAATAGACTGCACTATTCTGTCCGAGTTAAGAGAATATCTAGCTGTCAGGCCTAGACAAAGGACTCTTAGTTAAATATGAAGCAAGTTTTCCAAAGACCATTGTCCGAGATAGGCAAAGCCCCAATCATCCATCCGAGATAGGCTAGGATCTGAAGTTGATGTATAGCGCAGCCAAAGACATATTCAACACATTGATGGAGATTCTTTAAAAAATTTGAGTTTTTTTTTTCAGTCTAAAAATTAAAAAAATTCAGATGTATGTAGGGTTGAGATTTTTTTTTGGGGGGAGGGGGTCAAAAAATGTTTGTCGTGGGGGGGGGGGGCAAAAAAAAATTCGGATTTGATGCATGTAGGGTGGGTAAAAAATTCGCATTTAATGCATGTAGGGTCTCCAAAAATATCGAAGTTGACGCATGGAGGGGTCGAACTTAATTCACTTTAGATGCATGGGGGGGGTCAAAAATGTAACCTGACCACCCCCCCCCCCCCAGGTTTTTAAATGGAATAGCCCTAAGTATACTTTTATAGTAGTAGTAGTAGATTTTTATTGACAGCTAAATATCAACAAGATGTGTACGTCATGAATAGAAAGTAGATGAAAGAAAAGACAGAAGTAAGAGCAACTGATAAATAAGTTAAACATATCGCAGCGAAAAATTCAAATTTGGTAAAATAAGTGTCCATGGTTAATCCAGTTTTATATACAGTCGGAATAGTAATGCAGAATTTCTGATGATCTCTGTTAATTTCCTCTGCAGCAAGCCAAGAAGAGTTCGTTGGTCTGGAAGTGAAGTACGAGACAGTCCCAGGCTGGGAGGTCAGTACGGCAGACGTCCGAAAATTCGAAGACCTACCTGCCAACGCCCAGCTGTACATTCGCAAGATTGAGGATTATCTTAATGTACCGGGTGAGTTGATAATTTGTGCTTTATGCATTCAATGTAATTGTGTTGTGTGGCCACAAGAAATGGTATTGGTAAATTTAATTATTTACACTCCCGAAGATACATAGTGATACGGTGAGGGTAACAGAATATCTGATGTCTGAACACTTTTGTCATGCGTGAATTTGTATGGATACTGTCCGATAGCTGGGGCATTCGTATAAGTGAAGCAGTGCCACTTGTACCACCTGTTTATCTCAGTGCAGCAAGCTGTAAATCTCAGTGATAAAAGTGCGACTTATAAAATTACAGTACTATGAAAATGCAAACCTTTCATGCATGAATGTCAACATAGTAATGCTATTGTTTGAGATGCTATGGACTTTAAATATTTGCCAGTAAGGCAAGGCTTTCAAATGAGAGAGCTATGCGGCCTATGCCTTGAAAACATAGGAAATGATTTTGAATGAATTGATATCTGAAGTCTAAGATCATTGATTTCCACAAGGTAAATTCATCGTTATTCATTGTGTCTGTATTTCTTTTCAGTGAAGTGGATTGGAGTGGGACAGTCGAGAGATTCTGTGATCCAAATGTTTTAGGCGGACGCTCCTTGGTCTCATTGTATCATTTGTAATTTCTTTTTGTAACAAACCATTGTGATTCTTGTACCCTCGTCCATATCAGTTTAACTCCATTTAAGTAAGACATCATTTAAATTAAGGGATATTATTATCTAAGCAGCTTAATGTATTGTTTCGATCTGAGATTTTATATTGTGAATTGAAACTATAGTCTGGTAATCTAGTGAATGATATGTATATTGAGAGATCGGCTGAGAGTTACCGCCCTTTAGCTATCAAGGAACTCCAGCTGTCAAAATATTATAATCTGTTAAAAATGTTATTCAAGATTATTAGTTATGTAACTATTACTTATTCTGTACTTTGGGACACCCTTGCCTCTTTTTGGGGACTTTATATATCAATTTTGTACAGTCGGTTGATTATATAATTTGTTACAGTACTTATATTATTTAAGCGTCAAAAAATGATCTGGATTTATATCTATTTTGGGTTTAACAGTAACATTCAAAAATTTTGAAATTATTATATCCAAGTATTTACCCAGCAATTTAGGAATGGATGTGTTACAGAAAGTACAGTGAACTGAATGTGTCTTTGCATCGTGAAATTGCCACAGAAACTATCTATATAAACTTCCCAGAACTATTGTATGTTAATCTTGCGTCATTACAGTTTCAGAATATTCTGAATTTCATCCTTTAAGTGACAGTACTTAAAGTTTATCTCATGCACATGGTTGACATTAGTTGGTACATTACTTCATTGTTGAGAAATAGGCTGTATTTAAGTCGCGTTTGTTTAATTTCCCGGAATTGGCGGGAATAATGGATGATGTCACAATTGAATATTAAATCATTAATGTAACATTATGTAGCAATCTATTGTGATGTCATCAATTGTCTTTTCTTCTTCCAGGTACCATTTCTCAAGTCTTGCGTGAGTTACTTACACAGCCTATGTTTGTTGCAGTTGTAAATATTGTTGTCAAATAATTTTGTCATTTAACGAGGCTACTGGAGAGGAGTGGGTGTTGCAGAGGCAAACTACAAGGAGCTTGTGATACTACATTACAATGGGTTGATAGTAATTAGTTAAACTGGTTAAGTTTTGGGGGTGTATATTGGTTTAGTTTAGTTGAATTAGAATATAATTAGAATAATTTGGGAGGCAGCGGGACCACTGTAATGGTTGGAGAAATTTTGATATTTGATTAGCTAATCATGTATTGACAGCTTCATGATGAGGAATTAATGATTACTCAGCTACAAGTTTTAATCATGTAACTGGGGTATTAATATATAAATTTGATCTTGCTGAATATAGCATGGAGAATTGCAGATGCATAGTATTCAAATAGAGCTGCTGAATGTCCAAAAAACATTTTAACTTTTGTCATAACTAATAAGTAGAAACATGCACATCACTAAAATGTCAATGCACTTGTATAAATAGAAGTATTTGTGTAATGATGAAGAACTAAAATATGGAATTCTTTGTATGTAGTTCATGAACCCTCTCAGTTGCTATCATAATTGTATACATAGCTTTTTGTTCATATAGTTATTGTATATTTTTTGGACCTGTCAAACTCATTACTTTGAAGGAATCGCATGGATTTTATGATATTTTTTCAGAGAGCTATGTGAACAGTGTTGTTTTCTGTTATTTTCCTTTCTTCTTTATTTGGATAGTTCCCTTTCCAAACTGTTTCAGTCACTTTCTTTAACCAATAATTCAGGGAGTATAATTTACTGGATTAATAAAAATGTTAAAATGTAAAGATTGCGTCATGTTTTCATCGTTTTTTGTCTTGTCAAATATGTCCGTTAAGTGATTTGATAAGCAAATGGTTGCAGACTTAAGCCAAAAGATGGCAAAAACTGAAAACAATGGCCTCGTTCTGTGTAAGTTGCCTTCTCGGTATGTGGTAAACAAACGAGCCAGCTGACAGGAAAGTTAGAAATCTCACTGCGGTACCTTTCAGGTGACAATTGGTTCCTACAAGGTTAAGGGTGCTAGCTATGTTTTTAAAGTCCTTTAAAAAATTTGTGAGTGAACCAGCAGGCATGAAACCACATTATGTATGAGAGATGAATGTCTTTGCTCGGCATCGAATAGAAGTTTGTTAAAACTGGGCACAAGGATAAGTGACCGCAAGGTTTTTGCCTGGTTGGTTTTGCTGTTGCTTGGCTTGATGGTTGTTCTATATAATTGGATTCTTAACACATTGCCTCTTGACTTGTCGCGAAGTTAACTGGCAATCTTTCTTTTCCCTGAGACAGGAAAGCTCAATCAATCCCTACTTCAAAAGACTGAGAACCTGTGAACTAATTGACTGGCCTGTGTGCTTGTGTCTGCAGATGGTGAGGCTGCGCGCATACTGGTGAAATTTTTTAATTGATTAGAATCCAGCACGTCAGCAAAGCCTTCAGTTAATAAATCAAGACACCTCAAAGATGTCCAGTGAACAGACCTTCATACATTATGCAAATGAGGCCGATTTTGCCGTTTCCATCACTTCTATATATATATCATACAGCAATAGGGATCTCTCCCAAGACCTTAAAAAGGATAGGTGTAGTAACTGAGGAGTTACTGGTTTTACGCAAATTACAGTTTAACATTTGAAGTGGAGAGTAATACTGCCGCTGATTGGCTGCTCTCAGTGCTCTGACTTAAAATTTCATAATCTGCAGCACTGGACTGATTCGTCTGGGGTAGATTCTCAGGGCGGAATCAAGACAAATTAGTCTCATTTTGAAGCCTGTGCCCAGCAGAGGTGCATAGGAATAGCCCAGTAATGCTGGACTGGAGGTGGCTGAAGACAATGGTCTGTAAAACTACTGGTTGACTTTTTGGTCTAACTGATGGTTGGCTCACGGGGAGCAATTCATCCAGATCAGAAGGTCCGTTCCTTACTTTGCCTTAACCACAAGGCCACAGGATTCACATTGAAAGAGTTGCTATTGAAGCTCATAACCATACACCACAAACATTACAGGTCTTCAATTAAGAGGAGAATGGACTTAATTGCTCAGTTAAGTCTAATAAAATATCTTTATTATGTATAATATGTACAAAGTGTATGATACAAGGGAATTCAGAGCAACATAAAATCTAACATGTCATTGTACAGCAACTTTGGGAGTATTACTTTCAGCAAGGGGTTTGCTGGGGGTTGTTGCTTGTTTGGATTTTATCGTTTTGCTCAAAATTTCGTAAGTGTATCCATCTTCATCATATACGGCTTCAACGTACGATTCAACAGGACTGGACTCGTCAACGGCGTACCTGCAAATGGAATAGACAGACTTGAGTTTTGTTTTCTGTAAATGGTTGTCTCATGGTCAGGACAAATGGAGTCTGAGGATCCTCTGTTTTGTTACGGAGATGTTGGCAATGCAATAGCTTTGGCAGGATCCACTAGCTTGGTCCATAATAGATATACACATTACATTAGATCACAATTGCAACAAAATTTGCTGTTAAATTAAGGAGCCATTTGACAGCATATTAGCCAATTACAACATCCTGAGAAAAGACAATTATTTGAAACAGTCGCATGCTCCTAGCTGATCATGTGACTACGACCACCTTGTCAATCAGTTCCAAGATTCTTTACTCACTTTAATTTTTCCTTGAAGAAGTGAACGGCATCGGGATTGTGCTTGAAGATGGTGACTAAAACTTTCTTCATGTTGGTTCTGGAAAGGAAAGAGGTGGTATAATAAAATTGTTCAGTAAAATTAATAACTTAATAATCTAAACGACAGGAAGGCAAAATGATTGATTATTGTGACTCACTTGAATGCCATGAGCTCCAAAATCTGCATGAGGAATTTTCCAAGTCCTTTTCTTCGCACCTCCTTCTCCAGTTGAACTTCATAACTGAAATGAATAGAACTTTGTAAGAACTCCAAGCACAAGGTTATTTCATTTAGGTTAAGTAATACGCAAGTTTTGGTCTCGGGTGAGGTAAAGCTGTTACTGTGTATTGCATTTCTATCTTAGTACATGCAGCCCAAGTTTATTCCCCTAAACTAGGCCTACATCAGTGCCAAAATTTCTCAACTTATTAGGGATTTTTCCCGAAGGGACTAAAAATTTAGGGAGGATGCCTTAAATGTGCCTTAAGAGGTACTAAGCTTAGGGAAGGTCCTAAATGGTGCCTAAAGGTTCCCTAGACCCATTAGGCAGTTCCTAGATGGGATTATCTGTATAATTTTATCTCTCGAATGAGATTAAAACAAATAACATGAGCCAACTAGACTGATGTTTCGTGGTGTTTTAAAAGCAATCGTCAAGGATGGTCAGTCAGCAGTTCACAGCTATGTATTCTGCAGCATAAAGGCAAAATTTAACACTGGCCATGCAATTGATATCAAATAAGAGATAGATAGATAGATAGATAGATAGATAGATAGATAGATAGATAGATAGATAGATAGATAGACAGATAGATAGATAGATAGATAGACAGATAGATAGATAGATAGATAGATAGAAAGATAGATAGATTGATGGATGGATGGATGGATGGATGGATGGATTGATGGATAGATATACCAGCTAGCGATAGACAAATAGACAGTTAGATATACCAGCCTGCGATAGACATATATGCAGACAGACAGATAGATAGATAGATAGATTGATAGATAGATTGATAGATATCATTCATTAGATTTAAATTGAATTATTTGATGTTAATCTGGTTTCTGCCATTCAATGTTTAGTATTTCTTATAAAACTTGGTTAGAATCACAACCACAGTAGATAGATATATACAGGTAGAGAGGCTGATAGAGAAAGGTACATGAACAGATAGATAAATTTATAGGTATCACTCAGGAAATCGATACATATATACCATTGCAATTGGTTGGTGAAGAAAATCATATTGATATGTTGTAGAACATGAATGTAATCGAATGATCAATATGATAAATCAGATAGCTGATTGGAATGAATGGATGAAGTTGCGCTGTGAGATCAATTGTGCTGCCAACAGGGGGAAATTACAAATCAAAGTTGGGTACACTTTATCTACATGTACCTGTGTGCTTGTACAATTTATAATCGATTGTTGTTTCATGTGTTTACACAATTTAAATTCTTGTTATAATGTTTTTGCTTATTTCAGATAGATCATAACTGTTGTAATTTGAATGTTTGCTGTTACAACTGGTAATCCACCTCAGGCCAAGCATAGGGACTCTTTAAGGCCTTCCCTTAGCTTAGTACCTCTTAAGGCACTTTTAAGGCATCCTCCCTAAATTTTTAGTCCCTTCGGGAAAAATCCCTAGTTCATCTTTATTATAATTATAGTATTATGTTTCAAGATCACGATTTGGAATCAACTTGAGTAATTACCAGTATAAGACTTCAATGCACTCGTCCAGGTCGAATCTGAAGTGAACGGCGGCTACAGGTTTGAGTTGGCTGTCCCTGGCGATTAAGTACCAGGCTCTCTCGTCCTCCATCTCTTCACGCTTCACGGAATCACTCCATCCCCAGTCACTCTCTTCATACCTGTCAATTCATAGAATTAGGTTAGACTAACCAAACAATTAATTTCTGCCAACACAGATCAGTCTTTCTATCAGTGAGACAGCAAAGGAAATATTCAACAAAATTTATTAAATAATCAAAATTTTGGGATTATACTTTGAAATGTGGTTCAAGCAACAAATTTGGGTAAACAAACCCTAAATGTAAACACTTACACTAACACATAGGTGTGGGAAGCAGGGGGCTGCGGCTGCCCCCCGAAATAGTTGGAAAGGCAGTTTTTCCGGGAGTTTCAGGCAGAAATATTTGTGAATAAAAATTTCTGTGGCAATTTGGGCATTATTTTTTGGGCAACCCCCCCTCAATTTATTGTCCTCCTGCACCTATGTGTATAGACCTACAGGCAATGTCAAATATAGATAAAAGAGGAATCACTCTCCCAATGGAACAAGAATCCAGGGATTCAAAGGTAGTCGTTTCGGGATTATATTGAAGGAGATTGTATAATATGGAGTCAGTGACAGCAATATTCCTCTATATTACGTCTCTTTTGGACACATGGCTATCATATGGACATGTGAATAAGTGAGAGAGCATTCTTTTTGGACACTTTTCTGACAATAACTTAACATGCATAAAGGGTACGCCTATAAGTAGATTGAATACATTCAAACTTCTGATGAGTAAAATCATCCCTGTCGTAAGCAAAGTTTATGCTTAAGTTTCAAACTTTCTTTTGTTTCATGATGTCCAAACATTTTCAAAGCAGCGTATCTTTGCCAGCAACCATGCTTTGTGAAAGTAATCTGGCGTAGTAATACGGACAGCTGTTGTGCGATCTGATCTTGTGATCTGTCCAAAACATGTCAACTTGATGTTGATCCAATTCGATTTCAAGGGACTCACAGCGTTCTGCAGCCATTTGTCAGTCCCAAACGGAGAGACATTAACATTAATTTTGTCATTCAAAGAAAACATTAGAAATTTGTTGGTTAAAAAAAAGAAGTTTTGGGTGAAAAACAGAAATAACATCAACAAGCTATTATTTTGATGTGGTAAAATGGGAAATCAAAACAATGAAACCCAGAAATATCAAACAGTTCAAATCCAATAGGGAAGTATAGCTGTAATAGTAAAGTTACATGGAATATGGTAAAAATCTAAATTATTTAGTTATAACATGTTTTGATCAATCAAAATAAAGAACATATGTTGCATAAATTGTTGCTATAATTGTACTCGACATGACAACAAAATAAATCAAAGAATATATATTAGCCCACTTGCATTGGCACTTATTCTATGTAAAAATCCACAACACTCTTGTGGACAGAGCATTTTTTAGATCGGCTCCAAAACTCTGGAATAGCCTCCCGGACGATTTGAGGAAATATGAAAAGTTGGAAAACTTTAAGCGACATTTGAAGACTCATTTATTCAGAAAATACTATAAATAATCGCTTGGATACAGCACTGGAGAGCAATATAATTGAATCTAGCGCTATATAAATAAACTATTATTATTATTTATTATTATTAGCTCAATTGGATAGGCTATTACACAAATGAACACTTTAGAAAACATTTACTGTCACTCACACTGTGGTTTAATTTACAATATAAAACATAAAATAATTACAATTAATTAAAAGGATTCTGTGATACTTCCAAGATATTCTGATACTCTGGCATGCCAATTGCAATGATTTGATATTTTATCTTGACACTGCTCAATTAATAATTGCAATCATGAGATACTACCTGCCAACTCAAGCCAATTGAGCGGATCAATTGATATCTTCTTTGACACTGCTCAACGAGTAATAGTAATCATTACACACTACCTGCCAAAGTTATGTGAGTGTGCCACTGCTTAATAAATAGTATTATTAGTATGTAAAGACCAGCTTTGGTATCTCTCAGTCAGTTTTCAACAAGACATGCTTTCAGAAAAAAAGAGGGTATCATGAGAAAAATTAATCTCAAGGAAATAAGGTAAATTAAAAAATGATCTTATGTTATAATTTCTACTAAGCCTAGTGATCTTGTGTTTGTTGTTTTAAGCAGATGTCCATTAGCACCTACCGGTCCTACCCATCCTACCAGACTAGACTAGAATGTATATCATGCTCAGAGACAATGTTTAAAGTTGGGCCTCACCTGGTGCTTATATTACATGGAAATCTAAACTGGTGCTAATAAAAGAGTAGGCATTTTATTTATTTTTTATTCACCACCCATATTTGCTATAGCATAAGCAGCAAAGATAATGTCTGTTACTAAATGCTTTGACAGCCACAAATATTAATCTAATGGCATTTAATAGTTTGGTCTATTATAAGCAATCTATCTACAGAGGGAGCAGTTAATAATCTCAATTCACTTAAAATGAATAAATAAATTGTTTGAAATTTCTTAAATTTGTTATTTCTAATTGAAGGATTGTAGTGAGTAATCATTAGGGTAGTTATTCACAAAAATTCCTAAAGGAAATGATGTTTTAGAAGCATTAGTAGCGTTGGTTAATTCAGTTAAAATCACTGATTGCTCCCCGGCGCCCCCACTAGGAATAACCCAACGGGATCTCAAACAGCATCACTGGTAGCGCTCGCTTGCCTGAGCGTTGCGCATGTTGCGTTTCCAAAAGCAGCGCTACGTGAATTGGCTTTCTTGCTTCTCAATTACAATTGTCAGCTATTCCTTTGAGTCATTAGTCTCCCGAAAAGTGGTTTTTCGATGGTTTCTGGCTACGTAGATGACGTGAGAGGCAAATCTGCATTATGGTATTTCGAATTTCCGATTTTCGCGGACTTTTTTCTCACTTGTCATTGTAACAGGTAGTCGTTCACGAACGACTACCTAAAAACTAGTAACAATGGTCCAGACTCTGTACTTACAATGCCTGCATATTTGTCTTGGTCAGATGGTAGGCCCATTCCATGGTGTCTTTGTCGACCTCTTCTCGTCGTAAACAACTAATTGTGGCCTGAAGTCTGCAAAACAACACATGGCATTATTAGCAACTTAGCAATATCAATCAATCTGCAACATTTTATTGGGCAATGACTAGGGTTGGGACGATAAACGATATATCGCGGTATCGCGATATCTTCCTACATTGAATATCGTGATATCATGGCTATAGATATCACGATATCAACAATATCGTGATATATCATGATATATCGTGATGTATTGTGTCTTTTTTGTTCAAAACCACAAAATTCTGAATTTGCATCGCTCTTGTCCGCCATTTACGGGCGGATTTCTTGCTTTTTTCTTCTCATTTATGGATTCTACGACGACCGCGATATATCGTGTTATCGTGATATCAGCCTCACATGATATCGTGATATCAAAAAACCATTATCGTCCCATCCCTAGCAATGACTACTTCTATGAATAGACCATTATATAACTCCAGCTGCAGGGATTCATGCTATTTAGTTGTGTGATTATACACACTTACCCATTTCTGTCAAATTTCTTAAATGCTGCGAGTTCAGCCATGGGATCAGGGAGCTGGAAAAAATAAAAGGATCATCAACATGATAATTGGTTCAAAGTGAGGCAATCAGTTGCAATTGGTTGCAGAATCGGACCGTCAATCGGTTCAGTTTGTCTTGTCAGAAATCAATCAATTAATCAATCTTACGGCATTGGCAGCATCCACCACATCCTGGCTCTGGTTGATCTTAGCGGCATCCTGCAAAGAGACAAGAATCATTATTGGACGAAAAATTTAACAAGTATCAAGTGATTTATTAAGGACGCAAGTCCCACAGGTCTTCAATTTCAACCAGCTTAGACCTTAGTCTGTATTGTTTAATTACCTCCTTCCTTCTCATTTTCTTTTCTTTCCCTTTTACTGATTTTCTCTGAAATGGAAAATTTGAGAATAAGCTTAAAACTTCATTCAGAAAATAAACAAATGTCAACACAAGGTACCTGGTAGTATTGTCTATTTGTTTCCAAACTTATTACCAAGGCCTGCAACTTGTGCTAAGTCTTAGTTAGACCCAAACAATCAACCAACACTATAGTGATGATAATGATAGTCACATAGGCTTAATAGGATAAAATTTAAGAAATCACACAACAATACATATGCTCTGGGTGTGTATTGTCATTTCTAGAGACATTAGCACCACAATGTTGCCAAAAGCGCGCCATGCATTTTCATTCACGGTCCAGCTGTCGATTGTCAACAATGATTACAAAGGCAGCATGGCCACATTTGCCAACTAAAATTAGCCAAACGATACCCTATTAGCTGCACGGGTTAGAGATTGTTGAAATGAAACAATAATGAAAGTACTTACCCCCATTTTTATTGATTTAAAGAGGCACTCTTGCCAGCAGCCACGCACAAATGTCAGCCAAACAAAATTTCGCGCGAAATGAGACAACCTGTCACGAATAGTGGGGGTAGAAAATCTTGCTATTATTCCTCTTAATAATTTATATCATTCTTGGATAATAATAAATCATATATATTATGCACTAAATATACTATATATATATGCAATTAAGGTAGTTCTTGGGTGACATGATGAAAAATAAATAAATAAGGAAAATTCCATGTGACACACTGTAAACAACATGGAGAAATTTTGACATGTGGCTGTCATGTTATGTCAAAAAAGTGAAGTCCAAAGTGCACTGGCACAGTCTTCTCATCATCTCATGGTACTAATCCAGCTGCACATGGGGGGGGGGTTAATTGTAAATTGTACCTGCACAGTTCTAATGAAACAGTGCAGGCCTATACTTGGTGTCTCTGTTTGAAGTCATTAGACATGACATGATGCAATGCCAATGGCAATGCAAGTTTGCAAGTTGCATGGGCTACTGTCTGCTGATCTTATAGACTATACTGTATTTCTAAGTTGATAATTCTATAATCGCACAAAAAATGGAAGAGTGTTGTCATTGTAGTTTGATTCAATTACCCGGTATGTACTTTCTAATTTCTATCTTTATTTAATAACGTATTTTACAGAAGCCGTTCTGAACAACAAGCCAGCTCTTACACTGACCACCTGCTGACTAATAGGCTTAAACCTGCAACATGTCCAGTGTGTGTAGCACTAGTGTGTCCACATGTAGCGACTCCACCAGCAAGTCGGAACATCAAAGGCTCGCTTCTGTTGTCAAAGCGGTCCATTCAAAACTGCGCAAAAAGTACAAAAAGGGTGCGTTTCGAACAAGATTACTATAACATGATTAACTTTAAAGGTATTTCTTAATTCATCTAGCCTAGTAGTAGACCGAATGATCAGTCTCTTTCGCTTCGTGCATTTCCGTGAGGGGGCGGGGCTTGTGAGCGAGGCACTCGCGAAAGAGACTGAAGCCACTTATTGTTCTGAGATTGCCAAGATTCGTGTCGCAATTGTCGCAAGTTTTGTGGCCGAATCGCAGCCTGACAGCAGGAAATAAGACCACTTACTTGTAGCTGAGGTGTTACCCTTCATTTTCATCCAATTCCCGTGAATTTCTGAATCATATTAAGTGCTAACAGAAGCTCTGAAGTGACCCATGTCCATTCGTAAAATTCCCGCTGGTAAAATGAACTGAATTGCTCATTTGCATATGAAAGTCTATGACGTCACAGCACGTGCGATCACTTTAGCAAACTGCTCGATCACTTCTTGAGGATTTCGGTGGGCTGCAAAGTGGGCCAACAGGTGTCAAGCTGTCAAAATGTCAAACTGACAACAACCGTGTCCAGACAGTTTGAAAACAACCCCTAAACTGCTGAATCACTTGTGGAAAGTTTATCTGAGAAGAAGGTGCATTGAAGGGAGTCATGAATGTGTGGATTCTGGCCATTTCTGCTCCGTGAGGACGTCGTGCTGTTCACGGCGTCATTGAAAAGGACAGTTGTTTACTTGAAAATGTCAGAAGATTCCAGCAAGAAAAAGACACAGGTGAGTGATGGATTGCAATTTGGTGTGTTTTCACTGTTCCACAGGTAATTAGCTCAAGATCTGACAGTATTCCACAAGCTCACAGAGGTGTGAAAGCTAATTGCAATTGACAGTTGCAATCATCAAAATGGCATTGTCCTGTGTTGACATTGTTGTCAATCACTCAGCCTGTTGTGTAGGCCCATATGCATGCTGGTCTGATGAACAGTGCATGTCAACATGTTATAGGCCTACTTAAAATGAACAAATAGGAAATATGCATTTTATTTTTGCCTGATCAGATATTTCGATTTACATGAAAAATTGTGTTCAATATTATTTTTTGGTGTTTAATAATTTTTTTTGCACATTTTGAAAAGACACAATAATGATTTAGACACTAATTGTGATTGTGTCAGTCATAGTAAGTCTGACCTAATACCTATGTAGTATAGGTATTTGGTCTGACTATCATCAACTTAATTACTTTTTTCAAGTGGATGTCATTTCAAGTTTCATCAAGCTGTCAAAGGGGGGAGGGTTGGTCTAGTGGTAGCATGCTAGGCTGCCAATCACTGGGTCTAGGGTTTGAATCCAGCTCTTGTCAAGTTTGAATCCAGCTCTTGGACAAGAGCTTCTGTTTAAATAGAATATTTTCAGTGAACAGAACCAGCTGCACTATTTAAAATTATTTCATTATGGGTATAACACAATCTGATAAGTTTACAAAAGTGTGAATTTGATTAATGAATTGACAGTTTCTATTTTATTTGCTTTCAGCTCTACCATGGGAAAGATCATTTGTCGTCTCACTGGAAAACAATTGCAAGACACTGCAGCTGGAGAGCTGGTAGTTTTTCAGGAATTTATTTAGTTTGTACTTATTCATAATACACATAATATTATTTAGTCAGATATGACTGTAAATTTGGAATCACAGTTTGCTGATTATGTGTTTGAAGAAGCAGCTTTCTAGTACTAAGTGAATTCAGCTACTTATTTATTGCAAAATTCAAGTAGCTGTGTATTTCTCTGTATATCATATAGATCTTATTGGTTAATATTGCTGTATATGAAAGCACCTATTCCTTGAAATTTGAAATTAATTCTCATGGGTGACCTTCGTTCACCACGTCATGTGGTGCCTTGCCTTTCATATAATTACTGATCACATGCACTGAATTGAGTATTCTGTTGTCAGACATCCTAATTTATTGAAGACTGCTTTGATTTGCAGGAAAGTTTCGTATCTGCATTACCAAACGCTAGAATGAGTGCTGCATTCTGCTTTGAAGTGTGTGATAAGTGTCTGAAGGTGACGACGTGTAGTCCCGAAATGAAGTGCTCGTCAAGAAGTCTCTCGATTGGACGTAAATGAATCATGCTGTCAAACTGCCTGTCATTTGGGTAAATGGTTAATAATAACATAACTTAATGATAGAAAAGCGATTGAGTTACCTAATGTTTTAGCATGTAAGGTTGTAACTCATATTTACTCGTCTGTCCAAATGTGTCTATATTCTGATCTGTTATTTGCATAAAATATTGCTGGGCCTTGTACTCAAACATTTCCTCACTGAAAAATTAATTTGCTAAAATTTTCACAAATATTTTTCATGGAGAGGGGCAGTTGCTGGCTGCATTACCGGCTGGGCGACTAGAACATCCTGTCACCTGTCCCTTAACATAATGCTATCGCTCTGATTCACTCAGAAAAAAACTGTGCTGCACTTCTGCAAGCAGCTGCTGTTATAAAATCTAAGAAACTTCATTCCTTTGTAATTTTTTTTACGGTTTCAATTGAAATGTAGATATGAATGAACAAATGAAAATCTTTATCAACGTGACATGTGTATAAGCGATAAGTACAAATAGTAAACAGTTATTACAATCGCTATAGTTTTCACACCTGGCCCTTCATGTGGGCTTATAATTATGTCACAATAGTTAACATGATTTTAGTCACTGAGGGCTATTCCATTTAAAAGTCTGGAGGGGGGGGGGGTGGTCGGGCGACGATTTTGACCCCCCCATGCATCTAAAACGATGTTTTTTTACCCCGCCCATGCATTAACTTCGATTTTTTCACCCCCCCGTACATACATAAAAAAAATTGTTCATTATTAGGCCTGAATAGGGCCGATAGTCTCCGTCCCCCATCCATCTAAAGTGAATTCCGCAAGTGCCCCCCTAGCATGATGCTAGTAGCATCTACATCATATTATCGCTTACCCGTAGATACATCATACGAAAAATAAACCAGCCCGACCACCCCCCCCCCAGAGTTTTAAATGGAATAGCCCTGAAGCACAGCACTGTAATATTATACAATAGTGTCTGTCTGAATTTCCAAGCATTACAAACAAATTTTGCAGTCAGAATTTGACAGATAGATAGATAGATAGATATGGTGAGTGCTGCCCTCTAAACCCAGTTCTGGGCGCTCACGAGGGTTGATTGATGAGATGGGAGAGAGAGTGGGAGTCCTCAACATGTTACACATTTAGCCCATGTGAGGGATCTTTTACTTGCCCAGCTTAGACACTGATACAAGGGGCCGCCAATTTAACGTCTCATCCGAACGACATCCAGCTGGGATTTTGCTCATGAAGGTACACTGACCATTTTGGGTTCCTCACCCGGGGTTTGAACCCATGCAGGCAAAGACCTTCAGCGGAGCAGGCGGGAACCTAAGCCACTTGGCCACCCAGCTGTCTATTCAAATAAACAAATATTTCAAAATCATCCAGATCTACAAAGGAGGAATATGAATCGGACACATCATTATTTAATTTTACTCTTTATCACCTGGTTGCTTTGAATATCATTGTTTACAGTCAAAATATCAGGGCCTATAATATTGTAAAAAATACCACTCTTCTAGGCGATATTTCTTAACAATGGTTATGACATCACCAGCATATCAGCTGCCAGATGATGTCACAAACCAAACAGTGGCCAAAACAATGGGATTGTAACATCATATCCATTGTTGCTCCATAGTGACGTCACATTTTTGTAATGATAGAAAATAGTCTCTCTTTGATAGAAAATAGTCTCTCTTTAAATAGTCTCTCTTTATAACTAACATTTTGAGTTAAAACCAGGTGATAAAAACAAAACAACCACGCATCAGGGCACTTCGTACAATATCACTCGCTGTCATGTGAATATTCAAACAACTCTGTGGGGATTATAACAGTTGTCTACTGCCTTCGGGCTCGAGTGATATTAATTCACATAACAGCTCGTGATATTGTTACTCAGTGACCCTGACTTGGGTTGTTCTGTTATAATATCATTGTATTGTATACATTTACAGAGAAAGTGGAATTCGTCCTCGACAACATTTTTTTTACATATGTTTCAGACGTATATAATGCTTTATATAGGTTGTAATTTCTCAATTTAAGCTTATCAAAACGATGAGTATTCCAGACAGTAATTTGCTTTTCGATAAGCTGGTTTTTAGTGCAACAATATCCAAAACTTCTAAATTCCAGATATTGTTTCCTACTTCTTTGTCCAATTTTGCTGAGACATTTTCGAAATCAGATACCTTATCCCTTATCTATTGGTCAGACCAGTGACTCCTATAATATATGCCATGTGAAACTTTTTACAATTTTGAATGTTGAACACAATTTTATTGTCTTTTGCTTTCAGGTCAAGCAGGAAGAACAAAGATTGCTGCCGCTTCCTACTCCTGTCTCTCTCTGAAAATAGGAAACCAAGGGAAACAACCGGTAATTTTTTCTCAAATAACATGTTTATAATTTTCAAGACATGTCACAAAATTTTTTCTTTGTAATATTTTGTAATTAAGAACTTAATGGATTGTACTATATATACATGCAAGTGTTCCGAGTCTGCTGACTGCTGAGTGTTGTGAAAGTTTACCAGTTTTTTCTTTTAATACAAGAGAAAAGGCCAATACACATGATATAAGAATAACATTATACATTTACACCATCATAATTTCATTTATCAGGTTTAGAACTTCATAAAATAAAAGTTTTATTCAGCCTCATTGCTACAGTCCCAAATTCTCCATGCAAGTGCTATGGATCATTGTAATTGCCTTAAATTGGTTTCCTACAGATAGTTGTATTTAAATGAAATAGTTTGTCAGATGACCTAAACTGTTCTGTTGGTTTTATTTTGAACAAAGACTTACGGGTTCAGCTCAGTGTCTTATAACTTTAGGGGCCGACCAGACGATAGTTGGGTGTCTGGCTATGGACTTTACCCCCGGGACGAACTTTTTTTTTCGTTCGCGGCGCGTTGACGAACAATTTTTTTTCGAGTGCGCACTGGCGACAAACTTTTTTATCGGAATTTTAACATTACGGTACCCTAGCTACAGGTGGAAACAAACTTTTTTTTTATTTCCATGTGCTGAACAAACTTTTTTTTTCAGTGTCAAGTGGGAAACAATCTTTTTTTTTCACCAAATATCCATAGCCCCCCCCCCGAAAGGTCATCTGGAAGGCCCTTTAGGAGCTAGCCTTTTGAATAAAATTCCTAATGACATCGCCGTGAAAATGAAATAAGTGCCTTCAAACAAAGACGATCTAAAGTTGACATTTCTACCATTAAGATAGGTTCTTTTAACTGTTTGTTTCTTTAAATGTTTTTTGTTTTTTTTAATAATTGTAAATTTTTTTATCTATCTATTACTATTATATTACTGTTAACTTTAGATGACACCAGCCAATTTCATGGCGGATTTTCCCTGTTATGTACAAACCGAAGTAAAATTAAGATTGTCTATTGTCTTTTGTCTAATTTAATTAATCACTGTCATTATTTTCAGACTGGAATTCTACATACTGCATTACAGTTCTGGCGCTTTGAAATCTCTGAAAAGGGGACTCTATTGTGATGAGTTGGCCCAGAGCACAGCTGCAAAAAGTAGGTACCAAATGAAAATAACTAATGCTGCAATTTGAAATTGTGTTAATTATGCCTCCCCTACCTTGGCGGGGGGAGGCATCATGTTGAAAGGTGACAACTGACACATCATGTCCCATCCATCCCATGCATGGATATCACAATGTTATCTATAGGAATTATTAACCTCTCAAAAATGATGACCTTGGATACCTTTTTGTTATTTTTCAAGGTCACAGGACCTGAATGGGGAAAATCTACAGCACACGATAGCTCATGCATACCGAATATCAGGTTTGGTTGCACATTGACCCTTGACACAAGATTGACCTTGGATTACCTTTTTAAAATAGTGAATGACCTTTTCACTCTCAAAGGGCTCTTTGCATTTAGTCATTTACGATAACTCATCAATATCTAAAGTTTCCGATGCCCTCTGGACTCTGGTAAGGGGCGACCTTGAATTATCCAGGGGGAGCAGGCTTGGAGCTTTTCTTAAATAGTTAATTTCTTGCTCAGTTTTGGTGAAATAAATAATTTAATTCTTTTTGGACAGTCTTGAAATAAGCCTGAACAATCTTTGCTACGGGTTATTGAAAAGGTGTTGCTTGATATCGGAATGAATATTTGGGCCCCGGGAGACTTCGCGCTTGAAATAAATATTACTTCTGCGGCTCCAGTGAAATAAATATTTCTTGCCGAGGTAAACTCCAAGCCTTCTTCAGAATATTAGATTATTGTCCCCTAGGATCTCTGAGCTCTTCTAGGATTGTCTCCTTCAAAGACCTTCACCTACCATGAAACGGGTCGTAGTTGGCAATCTGAGGGAAAGTTGGCTGGCTGTTTTAACCCATTTAATGGCAGAAATGTCAACTTTCCTCATTGACACAGGTGCCAAATTTGCTGAATATACCGGAGTCAGTGAGCAAAGTTGGCATTTCTTCCATTAAAATAGCCGGCCAACTTTACCCCGGATTGCCAGCTTTACCCCGTTTTACGATAATTTTCAAGACCTTCCTTATAGGCTCGCTCGTGGCCCAAAGTTACCTAAGTTGTATTGCCACATGATATTCAACACATCAGCATTTCATAATAATTTGACGGTCTGTCGCCTTGCCTATCTTTGCAAGGTCACACAACCTAATACTGCATATATCATGATAAGTCATGAATGCCTCAAGTTAACAATGTATTATTTCCTGAATATTATTAAACACATTGGTCTCTTACATACTTGTGCCCTTGGATGACCTTGGCCCAAGAATATGACTCTCAAGTGCACGTTATTGCATAATGGAGGGGAGTCATCGAACTGACCCTTTTGAGTCTTTAGAATTCCAGTTTACTGCCTGCTTTGTAAGATTTTTTTGGTTTTTGTTGACCAAAATATTTGGCTACGTGTGAGTTGAGTTTCCCATTCACAGACAAGGAACATGTTTGAATGCAAGCTCTGTGTGATAAGACAATCAGACTACCTGACACTCTAATTTGGGTCCATTTCATTTGTTAGGTAATTTGCATCCATAATTTTATTGTTTAAGGTGAAAATGTGTCATTTACACACATTTATGCACAGGAGCGAGGAGTAGACCGGGGCGAGCTCGAGTCCTTTGTCGCGGTTGAGGGAGGGCTGTTGTTTTTGGATGTGGATCGCCTCCTTTACTTTTCTCCGGTACCAGTTGTCTTCCTTGTGGAGAATTTTGATGTTTTCGAAGTTGCACTTGTGTCCGGTAGTTTCAATGTGATCCGTTATCGCCTAGTTGGTGTTTTTCCGTGATGGGTGCTCCTTGAATCTGGTGCCAAGATTTCTGCCAGTTTCCCCGAGGTAGTTGTTATCACACCCCTGACACTGAATGTGGTAAACCAGGCCACACTGGTTCTCTTTGGGGATCTCGTCCTTCGGATTTACCATAAGGCTTTTAAGGGTGTTGAAGGGCTAATGGTAGGTCGGGATATTGTGAGATCTAAATAGTCTCTGCAGGTTTTCTGACACCTTGCTCACGTACGGTAGGGCGATCGGAGGAATGTTGGTCCTAGATGTCTTGTCAGAGTTGCCGGTGTCCTTTTTCTGCTTCTTTCTCGGGATCTTGAGCATCCACTGTTTGTAGCCATTTGCTGCAAGTGCTGTTCTTATGTGAGTCATCTCTGCCTTCTTATCTGTCTCCGTCCAGACCAATGTGTCCACTCTTTGGATCAGGATGCGTACCACGGATCTCTTGTGGTCAAGGCGGTGGTTTGACTTAAAGTTCAGGTACTGATCCGTGTGAGCAGGTTTGCTGCGGTATACCCTTGTTGTTAAGGAGGCATCATCGTTCAACTCTCGCGAGTCACATGACTCCTCGGCCCCACAACACTAACACTGAGGAAGACGATGTGACATTGTTGAAAATTCTGTTCCAAAACTTCAAAATCTCCTGAAGGTAAATTCATCAATCGTAATGAATACGGAGATAGAGAATCTACATTCAAGGTTAATATTCATGATGATGCAAAAACTTTTAAAACGTAAAACTAATAGGCATCTGCGCATGCAACCACAGAGTTATTGTTGCCCAGGAAACTGATAAAATAAGAATTTTCCCAATAGTGACACAATGCTATTAATTTCAGGTTGAATGCTTGGACGGTGTGTAACCTCCAGATGATGAATGACGAAGATAAGAATCCACAGAAAGCCTACAGGCTGAGGGAGCAGGCTGCAACATTCCAGGAGGTGAGAAGTTGACTAGGGTTGGGCTAATCCAGCATTATCAGGCTGATTACGGTAAACTGTGTTATTGACCTGGGAAAACCCAACCGCAATGACAATGTCCAGGCCTAAAGATGGCCAATGTTTCCAGAAATAGTTTTTTGTGCACAGGGATGCCGGAGAGCAAAAAGGATAGTTCCACTATCAGACCCTATTTCCCTATAAATCTTTTGCTCCCTATATTACACCTATCTTTTCACAAATTTTGCTGAATATCCCTCTAAAACTCTATATTTTTGTGGGATTACATTTGCTATTTTGCTTTTTTCATGTGAAATGAAAATGAGGGTTACTGTTTTAAAGCATTTCTAATCGTTTCTAGACTTTCTTTAAGAAAAATTCCAGGATACCAGCTTGTTCCTTGGTCAATAATTATGGCACTGAGGTGACTAATATTGCATGAGGGCACAGCCCAACTGCAATATTAGTCACCTAGGTGCCATAAAAACTGATATTGCAGGAGATGAATGAAAATGTAGTAATGCAAAATTTTAAATATCAATACAGGATAAATGTGTAGACCTTGCTATTAATGAGACATTCATGAGATATTCAAGATTTTACATCGTCGCGCATGCGCACTAGCGAGATAGCGTTATTTGAAAAGGAAAATGCGAGTTTCACAAACTCGGTTGTCGTGACTAAACCATAGGTTGTACAGTAATCTGAGACCACTTTTTGAAACAAGCTTGGCACAAGCTCAATGCTGATATGCATACTTATGCTGAAACTTGATTATTAATGCTTCAAAGACCCTGCAAAAAATTGAATCGATGATTATAAATTATTACCAAGATGTTCGAGGCTAAGACGGTATTATCATTTTTGTATTATTTCACATTTATTTTCGTAAATCTTAAACAACCACAAAAAAATGTGTAAATCATTATCACCTCCTTACGGTGTAAAATTACTGATTTAAAAGTCAGATTTTTCTTCAGACATTTGCTAATAAAATATCTCGAATTTTTCCCTTATTGAAAAAAGGCTGCATATTTTTTAGTGCACCCACTCATTTTGTTTATACTCACATGAAAGTTCTATGATGTTGCAAAAACTTCGCATTTTGTTTTAGAATAATTGGAGGCTGTTAGCCGATTGCAAAATTTTGTACCCTGAATTTTTCCAGAAATTATCCTGTTTCAGTAAAAAATTGTGAAACATCATAGAACTTTAAATTGCCATCTTGCAATGCAAACGAACAGTTATTTATACACAGAAAGCTCACAAAATAGAAGTTTTCCCAAAGTGACACAATGCTATTTATTTCAGTTTGAGTGCCCAGACAGTGTGTAACTTCTATATGAAGAATAACGAAGGTGGGAGTCTACAGAAAGTCCACAGCCGTGAGGGAGCAACCTGGAGCATTTCATTGACCTAGATTCAAATTCAATAGGTAATTTTAGGTTTTGACAGTAGCAATTAATGGGTGGCTTTTTAAAGCTACTATATTCACAGATTTAAGATACCCAAAATAAGATTGGAGTAATTTTAAACTTATTCTATTAAAGTAATACATTTATTTTGTCATTATAAACCCAATTATATCAAGTTGAATTTGTTTTAAAATGAAAAAAATGGTTTTTGATGCCGTGAAAATCCAGTGCTTTGTTTACAAAGTAAGAATTGTAAAGCTTTCCTCAATTAATTTATAGTTACGAAATCAGTTAAACTTATTTAATTATGAAAGTGTAATATAATTCATTTCGCTGTAGGAATTTTATCTGATTGACAGTGGTGCCACCTACTGAGTAATGCGTTCAATTTAGTTAAATTGACATATTTATACATATATAATGTAATTCTCTAGATTTAATGCTTAGATTGATGTTTAAAGGCATCCTAATTTTCATTGATGTATTAATTAATTTGTTGTTATTTTGCTTTGTATTATAATGGTCCTGAAATCACTGAATTGCATCCTAATTTTCATTGATCAATGTAGGCTATGAATTAATTTTGTTTGTTTGTTTTTGTTTCGCTTTATATTATAATGGTCCATAAATTACTGAACTGCACAAAATATTTAAAATATTTATTGTCTTCCTACCTACCCCACTGCTTTCATAAATTCATGATGACCATGAATTTTCTTTTGTTAATTAGCCTTTGTCTTAATCTTTTCAGAATCATCTAACACAATACATTTCAACTATGAAATGGAGTAGTCTGCCTGCCAATCTATTCAACAGCGTTGCGGTGATCTGTTTTGACTGACTGACAATAGCCTGCTGTACAAGCAGGCGAGCAAGCGAGGCTGCAGACTGACGGACTCGAAGTCAAATTGAGCATCGAATTGGCTTCCAGGGCTGCAGGACAGTTGACTTTCAGATCCGTGCCCTGCAGAATGGGACAGCAAACTACAGAAGTTCATGTATGTGCATATGTGAAGTACAGCACCTCTAATATAGCTTATGTATCTTTACTGATCTCAGTCAGTCTTTTTTGAGCATTTGTGAATGCATGTGACTGATTATAATGGATTTTGTTGAGAAACTTTCAAAATGAATGACAATAATGTAATTGAAAAACTGACACTTTATAGTAACAGCTTCATTAAGAAAGATAATTCTTCATTGTATTATATTAATCTTAATGGTAAAAAATGACATTCAATGTGTAAAGATATTGAACTACTGAGACATAATAATGTCCTAATCAGTGCAAATTCTTTTCAGGGCAATCCTCTCTCATCATCATGACTGTTCCCTTCTCCAACTTGGAAGTCCACAGCAGTATTACAATTTATCAGGAAAGGTAAATAATGTCGTGCACATGAGTTGGGGGAGTAGCAATTTATCTGCATTAACAAATTTAGTCATGTTATTTTACATTCTAAGGAGGCAGAATCATGAGATTAGAATCTATATCCTCAATGAATATGCTTCATATCAGAAATCCCTTGTGACTGGCAATATAGACCGACAAGACAAAATGTAGATTAAACAAATTCATTCACTGAGGAAATCTTTTAAAGTCATGCGTTAGACATTTTAGCTATGTATTGTAATGGAACCCTGCGCCTCATATCACTCCTCTCCTAATTAGTCTTCCTTAATTAGCAGATTAGCTTTCCATGAGCATAAATACAAGACTTTAAGCCCCAATCATCCAGCCAACCATTTAGCTATGTAATGATAATATAACCATTAAACAACCACCCAGAAACATTAATATATATAGCAATTTTATACCTCGTACCACATTGCCGACAAACCTTACCCGAGTCAATTTGTCTCAAATGGTACTGTGATTAAAACCTGTTACTTTTCATGTTATAGTAAGACGTCAGGAAAAGCCGGATAACAATTAATACTATTCTCAATTCCTCAATAAAGTATTTTAAATATATACTAATGATAAAAAGAACTTTTAAAATATTTCTTTCCTGACAAAAAAAAAATACAAACTTCAAATATGCAAATTTTCAAAATCTCAGGGGAACAACTGACAGTTTTGAATTTGGTGACATTTAGCATCAAGTTATGATTAAAATAATTGATCATCTGAGGTAAAAAATGAGTTACGGTTATGATTGCATTACCAATAAATTATTAAAGCTATATTGTTGCCGAATTTAACAGTTGCTTAAAATTAAAATTAGATTCTTACTGAACCTATTCTAACTGTTGATTTTAGTAATTGCAATTATAAGCCAATACATGAAGGTCAATTCCTTTAAAAATGTAAAGAAATTGTTTTTCATGCTGTGAAAAAGTTGTCTTTTGTTTACAAATGTAGCAGTGTGGGGGCTCTCCTTGGTAATTTAAGGCTATAAAATCAATTAAACTCACTTAATTATGGGAAACACGCAATTTTGTTGGAAGTGTATACTATACTTAAAATCTATCAGTTTATGATCGATAGCTGCAAGTTGAATTTCCGCCATTTAATCCTAAGGGAGGGGGAGGGGGCTTGGAGTTCCCTTTAAATAAATGATTTCTTGCTGAATTTTGGTGAAATAAATAAATTCTTTTTGCGCAGTCTTGAAATAAATAATTTCTGAAGGGGGTATTTCTTAATAAGGCGTTGCTTGATTTGGGAATGAAAATTCGGGGACTTCACGCGCTTGAAAAGTTGAAATAAATAATTATTTATTAATAAATAATTTCCCGCAAAGGAAAACTCCAAGCCCCCTGATCATTAAATGGTTACCCGCTAGAGAATTATGATTGAAGTAGACAATTAAAAAAAGGTCAGAGTCAGTTTATTATCTTTGTTAAATTATCAAAGGCCTTGAAATCAGTCTCTCCCTTATGAATGCTTACGAAAATTAGCTTGGAACTGATGACGCCCAAGGGACTACATTAAAAGATGCAACATTGCTAAACAACTAAATATTCTCTGTTCTTGTTGCCCAATAATTATCAAATTCGGCACAGACCTATGGTATGGTCTCAACGCAATTTTGCTAGAAATTGTGAAAAAGGGTAACTTTCCACTGCACTATACCTTTAAGCATATATAATGTTAAGTGAGCTCCGTTTGAAACATCAGTTCACAGACTGTGCTTCACTGGCAATTGGCTGTTGGATTTGAATAGTCTTGGGAAATTTTCACTTAACATGCACAGGACTTCAAAAAGCTGGCCCATGAACATTTGTGACCTGCTCCACCAAAATGGGTTCAAAGTCGGCCTGCTATGACATTCAGCTGTGAAAATGGCTTTGTTCTAATGGAATTTGGCTTTAAAATGATGTTGCATTTGTCTTGATATCTCCACCCAATCCAAAGATATGGCACCTCAAACATTGATGATACGATAGATCGAACTTTGAGAAAATGGCATTTGAATTTCCCGCCATTACAATAAAAGAACTAGGAAAATCAAGAATGATGCCCAATTTAGATAATTTAAAAGCAGTTTTTGGTTAAAATGGTCTTAAATAATCAAAGCAAATCACTTTTGCTAAAACGTGGTACCAACAGCAAAAACTCATCAAAATGTGACCTTTTGACACATTTTGCTCATTTCTGGAAAATACAGATTGCCTACTTTGAACTCATTTTGGTGGAGCAGGTCACATTTTTGAAAAACATCTTGAAGATAAAGTAGATTTTGAATGAAAAACTCTTAATGTAGACGTCAGTATCTGGAAATGATCATATGAACCAAACAAAGACAATCATTCAATAACAAAACTAAAAATATATCTGAGTAAAACTTCTTTTTTTAAAGTATTTTAACAAAAAGCACCTGTAGGATCGGCATTGACACTAAAATTTTATTAATTTCATCTTCTTTAATTGTGGTTGGGTCAAATATCTCTAAACTCGAAAAAGTAAAATGGTAAACTTTCCTGAATAGTCAAAAAATATTTTGGAAAGAACAGCTAGGTTATTGAAATTAATGATCACAGGATCATAAAATTTTGCGACTTGCATTTTCTACAGTAGCCACAACTATTTAATTTGACACTGGAACATGTTACACTGAGGGATTTGTAAATTTACATGAATATACCTGATGCCAACTACTAAATGTATGCTAAATTTCATCTTAATATTTTGAGAAAAAGTACCATATTTTAGCCATTTTGCAGTGTTGCGTTTTTAGTGGCGCTCCGTGCATATTTGCGTCAAAGAACTTGATAATCTCAAATCAAGGGATAGAATTATGTGCACTGCATTATTGTACATTTTGCTTCAAGTTGTAGAATGAATGAACAGTTACATATTTCTTTCTATTCTATTTTCCAAATAAATGTCCAAGCTTGGATGGATGGAAAACTAGTTTCTCACAAATTTGTTGAAAAAATGAAAAGATGCATGATAATAGAAAATTGTGATAATTTCTGAGAAATATTTTTTAAAATTCCAAGTTAGATGTTCATTCATGCATTCCCAAAGGGGGTCTGAGAATCACAAAAAAAAAGAGAGATTCTTGAGACTTTAGACTCAGGCATTTCCACACTAATTTTTACAGATTTTTTGTAAGGGGAGGGAATCTTGAAAGATTGTGAGAGAAATCTAAAATTTTTACAATTATCTTACATATTCTTCTACTCCATTAAAAATAAATAAAAGTATGATTTCTTAATTTTGGCCCTGGAGGAGCTTGATGGATATTTGGTTTTCATATGATACGATTACATTATAGGTTTGGCCATAATCAGTTTATTAAAAGAGCAATTATATATCCTATTTGAAAATATATATGTGCTACATTCTGAAATTTAATTGTTAAATGCGCAATGTAATGATACATAGACTTCTTTCTATATTGTTTCCTTATTTTTTAACTTGTTATTAAAAACTAAATAATTTAATTTATACAATGCAATTCACATATTTTTGTGGAATGTGGTTCTAATTTCAATCTGTGTGTGGGTGTGTCCTCTCTTTATCATATGTCGTGGCCCGAACATTTTTGTAAATTTTAATTATTGTTCCTCCCAGGGTGCACTTAATATTGACTAAAATTTTGTTCTTAGAGGAGTCAGTGCTGGTCTTGTAATTTTGCTACTTTGAATTGTTATTATATTTCGGTTTCAAGAGCATGAAGTACATTATAATTCTGATTTATAAATGTTAGAAAACCAGTTTATTTATTTTAGTACTGGCTTCTCCCTCTTTCAGAAATTTCAGTCTCCCTGGCACTGCATGTCATCACATGTATTAGGGTGGCCTAAAAAAAACGAATTTTTTAATTTCAAATCGCATACCCCTCAATTTTGTGTGGGATGGTAAAATAATCACGAGGTTAAAATTTTATAAAATTCCTGCAAGTCTAAGTGGTCCCCCAAGGCCACTCAATTTCAGCTCAAAGCTTCTAAAAAATGCCCGTTTGCGTAATCGCGGTTCTAAATATCTTGCTTATTATTTGATATACAGTGATAATATTAATACCATTGTTCTCAGGGGAAAATTAGCTTCAATTTGAGTATAAGGAAGCTATATTTATGATAACTTTGAAGCTGGCAGGATTTCAGAAAACTCAAAATTTAAGTTGTCGGGTCAAACCGCTGAAATAATTTGTCTGAACTGTCAGATTTTGCTGTATTTTAAAAATTCTACTGAGAATAAAGTATAAGGAACAATTTGCTATGGGAAGTTAGAATGTTTAAGGGTTCGCATGGTAGGATATCCTTGCAGCAGAGACGCATGATATGTGGCAATTAAGAATACATCTTTTATGAAGTTTGCCATTTTCTGACGACACCAAATGTCAATCAACGTGGTATTTTATGATCCTGAAAAACATTTTAACACTTTGGAGACTTCTCAGTGCCACATATAAATTTTATCTTTGAATTTAAAGATTTCACAACCCCATTCAGAAAATTTCAGTGCACAGTCATTTTTGCCAGAAACTATTCAAGTTGGCATTCAAATTAAAGTTTTCTTTTGCAAGAAATCCAGCCACGCTTGTAGTTCTATGCACTCTAGGGATTATTGTTTATATATATGCTGTCTCTCTCCTTCAAATCTATGTTCACCATCGGTGTGTAAATACCCTGGCTGGCAATTTAAGGAAAATATTTTCAATGCAATAGTGCACATTACCGCGTTACTGTAGTCCCTGCCTGTCCAAATAAGCTTGGTGCAATAATACGGGATGTAAAGCCCTGTCACCAAAAGCTTTTGGTGACAGGGCTTTACATCCTGTTTTATTGCACCCTCATCTCTTAAAACATCACATACGTTTGCTGCGTTATTCCCTTGTGCCATATTAAAAGCTCTCTAAATTGCTTGAAAACTATTCCAATGTCTCAGATTGGCCCTGCAGCTCTGAGGTTTTTTGAGATGTGCCTTGCTTTGGTCATTCATGGTAACACATAAAACTGTGAATTTTCATATCCCAGAATTTTACTTTTTCTTAAGTAGGATTATAAATTTGGGAAAATTTGACAATTTAGACAATTTATTTCAGCAGTTTCGCTGGACAACATGAAATTTTAAGTTTTCTGAAATCCTGCCAATGTCAAAGTTATCATAAATATGGCTTCCTTATACTCAAATTGAAGCTAATTTTCTCCTGAGAACAATGGTATTAATATTATCATTGTATGTCAAATAATAAGCGAGATATTTAGAACCGCGATTACGCAAACGGGCATTTTTTAGATATTTCGGGCTGAAATTGAGTGGCCTTGGGGGACCACTTAGACTTGCAGGAATTTTATAAAATTTTAACAGAGTGTTTATTTCACCATTCCACACAAAATTGAGGGGTATGCGATTTGAAATTAAGAAATAGCTTTTTTTTCGGCCACCCTAACATGTATAACACAAGAGGACGCGTACAGTCTCATGGATATGTGGGAAGAGACAAACATGACGTTTGCATGATGTATTACAACTCTCGACCAGCTGAAAAAGAGTTCACGACCAAAAAATGCTGCAAAAAAGACAACAGAAAAATCCTTGAGATTGCTTGGCTTAGGGCTTCGGAGTCGAGTATTAAGTGAACAGCCTCCAACTCCTGACTCTTTTGGCTTTCTGAAAACCGACTCTGATTCCTTAGGTCTCCTGAATTATGACTCCGACTCTTGACTCCCGACATCGCTTATCGGCATTATTGCCCGCAAATAAAGTGGTTAACAGAGGTGAAAAATTAATTGTACAAAGTTTTATAGGACTACGTACATCAATGCTAATTTAGGAAATTTTGTGTGAAATTTAGGATACATTTTTGCATTATTTTTGTAACAGTGTTTTGAAAAATTACATTGATTATTTTAGGAGTTAGGAGTCACCAATTTAATTTTTGACTCCGGCTCCACCTGAAAATCAAAGTCGACTCCACCCAAGACCTCCGACTCCAACTCCTGACTCGGACACTGGAACCTTGACGAATTCTTATTTGGCAATGCAGTCATTTGTATAAATCAAACTGTTTGATCAAGTTTTGTCCATGGACTCATTTGTTTGGGCACTGATCTGCGTCAGGGCAATAAAAATATGCAAGTGACATTGTTAAACAGTGTCATTTTTTGGAGATCGCCAACAACAAGTTACATGCAATGCACAAATAGTTGAAACTGAAAAATATCATTTCTAGCCTTCAAGAATTTTGCAAAGACATTTGGACCATTTGACAATTTTGTTCATGTGAGATTTAAAAGTCTGCAAAAATTTTGTCTATGAAACCTACATTAGTAACAGTGAACGAGTCCGAACGACCATGCAATCAATACTGACGCATAAATGTTTTTTTTTTGTTCATGAACTGATAAGTGGTCACTGGAATTGTTGTTCTTAACAATAATATCAACTGGGAAATTGTATGCTTACATAACTTGTATAGGCCTATTATCAATAAAAATATTTGCACAAACAGATTTGTTAGCTTTTTGCTTTACCATATTTGTAATTAGGCCACACATAATTGATCTTTAGCTTCTCGGATCCTCTCATGGCACTTTTTCTAGGGTCGATCGGTAGGACAAAAAAAAAGGTGAACAAATTTTTTTTTATAATGTAAAAAAAAAAAAAAAAATCTGCAGGAAATCTATTGTGTCGGTGGGTCCGCGAAGCTAAGAATCAATTATGTGTGGCCTTAGGAGAATCATGACCAATATTTCAACCTGTCTACATTTTCTAAATTTGGTTTCTGTGGCTTAAGTTCTTGTCTACAGGCAGCAGGTTGACTGAGTGGTTATGGTCCAAGCCTGCTCCCCTGAAGGTTATTATCTGCGTGGGTTCAAACCCCTGTTACTGTTAAGGAACCCAAGATATTTTAATACATTGCACCTATACGAGCAAAATCGCAGCTGAATGTCGTTGGGATGAAGTTAAATTGGCGGCCCCTTGTCTGAGTCTGCGCTGGGGCAGCTGTGCAAATAGGCCTAATATTAAGGCATGGGTGACCGTGACCGGGTTAAATTTGCAACATGTTGAAGACTCCTGCAGTCCGGCTATATATCCAATCTCATAAATCTTTGACAATCGACCCTCGTGACCACCTAGAATTGGGCTAAGAGGGTAGCAGCGGCGGATTGATAAATCTTAGTGCAGAGGGCGTTCCAGGTGTGTTAAATCAGCATAATTTTTAAATTGTGCTTTTCATCTTAGCTAGGGGTCTGGGGGCAATGGATCCAACACTGGCTGCCCTTGACCATGTCTGTCTATAAATCTTGGCCTGCTAATTGAATTCTGTTTATTGCAACTAGTAAAAACAGTTGGTGTAGTGATACCGTTACTCGCGAAAAATTTGCCTATTATACGGATTTGTTCTCAAGCTCCACTTGTCTTCGAAAATTAATAGTTTAAAATAGGCCTACATTCTATATTACAAATTGACGGATTTTTTTCCCAGATTTTTGATAAATGGAGTTAATGATCATAGCCATAGGCATTAAAGTTCTGCAAGGGGGAACCATGTGGGGAATAGGAATGGGGGAGCACCCTAAAACTTTTCGGGACAAAACTGGGTTTTTTAAATGGAAAATGCTTTTTTGAAAAACCAAACTTCCACGTAAAAATCAACATGGATTTTTCAAAAAAACATCTTTGATTTTAAAAAAACCAGTTTCGTCCCAAATTTTTTATAGTGAAGCAGGATTTTTGCCGGAGGGGGTACTAATTTTTCACATGTGTTTCAAGGGGGGAGGGGTACTACAATTTTTTACAACATGTCTAAGGGGGGTATGAAATCTGAACACAAGAAAAACGTCATGAAACGTGTGCAACCCATGTTCAAAATTCCGCAAATCTTTATGCAATTGTCAAGTAATGTCAAGGTGGGCATATATATATAACAATTTGTGTGTATATTGCTTTGTATGCCTGGGGAGGGGGTATTAACAATTTGCATCGATCCTGGGGGAGATGCAAAAAAATCCGTATTCATGAAACCCAAATTGGTTTTTAACAGCAATTTCCGAAACCCCCCCCCCCCCCATTCATAAATTCTGAAATGTCCCTAAGTAGCCTAAGACTGACACAATTTAATCTTATAAAAATCGGTTAAAACTAGAGGTTCGATCGGGACCGATGCGAAGGGAGAGTTCTCTCGTATTGTTGGAGGGTGTGGTGCGGTTGCCGGTAGCAGTTGTTGAAGCAGGCCGTGTGGCGTTTATGTCAATATTTATGATCAAGGCTCCGATGTGCAGGTATGGCTGTTACGTCACGGGAAAATATAAATAAATGCATTTCACTGGAAATATGTTGCTCTCTGCTCTTATCTTTTTTTTACAAATGAAATACATGCCTTTATGGGAGATAACTCCAAGGCAATAACTGCTCTTGTTAATTAAGGTTTAGACAGGGCACTTGCAAAAGTGGTAAAAAGTTGGACAGTTTTGTGGTGTCCAACTAGTGAGACAAAAATGATTATACTATATATTAGACATAAGTAACTGAATTCCAATCATTTAGTCTGCAATTTGTAGACATTTAACAGAAGATTGTGTCAACATTTTAAAAAGTCATAATTTGACCCAATTTGATAAGATATAGGCTTATTTCAGTGGGTACCATGATGTAATATTTGGTGTCAATTCTGTTACATCCATAACATGGCTCGTGACAGCCAAACACAACCAAGCTAATTCATTTTCTTTTTCTCAATGTTGAGTAGATCTATAATGGCTTTAGAAAGTGGCTGAATATATTACAGGAGCCCCTATGGCACCACAGAATACTTCATCAAACATCATTATGTGAGATGGTGTCCAAATGTTACGTCCCTATTATCCCTCCTGGTTTGTTATTGGCCAAAGGATATTCTATTTTTAGACATTTCATAACATCCCCATATTCTTGTGCATAATTTCTGACACCAAAACAGGTGCCATCACCACTGGAATTAGCATAAGAGAGGATCCTGTTGTGCCAAAGTGAGGCAGGTCTTCGTTACATCCACAATCTGCAGTGACAAGCTGACAGAAAGTTGATAATATTGAATTAACAGTTGCAGAGATGTTTTTGAAACCATCTGTTGCAGACTGATAACTAATTTTGCAAAGGTTTTGGCCACATTTCTTCAATGCATACCATTCTTAGAAAGAGAAAATCCAGACCAAAGTCAGCTTCACTTTGTAATCGAGGCTGTCCATGTTACATCCAAGTCATATACTCTTAATATTTTAGTACAGATGTTAGCCTCTTGCACTGAAGACAGTCATCTTGACAAAATCTTTAATCTGGATCATTTCTAACATTTGAATGCTTTAAAAACCTGCAACTGGAACACTTTTTCTCAGTTTGTTTTGAAAATACAACTGGATGTAACTGAGACACCAAATTCACTTCATCGTATCTTGTGTCCATGTTACGTCATGGTAGAAGCAGGTGTAATTCTTTTAGTTTCTCAGAATGGATGGTTATACATACTTGAATTTAAAAATTAGCCATGAGTTATACCAAGATGGCCCACAATATTCATTTAATATTATAAGTAAGTGTAAAAAGCCAAATCCTGGCTATGACGTAACATGGACAGCATGTGAGGTGTCATAAGTTACATCATGGGCATAAATAAAATCAAAATTCCCCTCAAATGGAGTAAAACGTGGCTTGTTCTATCATTTTACTTCACTTTCACAGTCCGGCATTCATAAATTCATGTTAGATACTTTTTGTGCAAGACAATCACAAGATATCCTATTATTTCTGAGGACATAACTTTTCAAGACTGGGATGTAACCGAGACACCAATTTGAAATCCTGATTACTTTTGGTCAAACAATTTATTTTGAGTGCTTCATTTTTACCTGGCAGGTAAAATAAGGATACACAAGATAGGAAATTTAATTTCAATTGCATTTTTATTGGAAGAAATCCACAAAGCAATCCATAAACTTAAGTCAAACTCCACTTCTCTTGTATCAACATACGCTATCGTCTGTGGGGGGTTAAACACATGAAATATCAATTTTCCTACAGAAATAGATGTCTAATATTGTTGAAGTGCACTGCAGAAATGCAGCCTTTAATGGATGTTTGATAAATTTTCATTTATTGTCACAGAAAAGCATAAAGTGTGCTAATTTTTGCAAATCATAAAAAATGTAAAATTAGCTTGTTTTTTTAGCAGCAATTTCTTGCGCTAAAAATTAATGAAAATGCAAGAAAATGAAATTTTAAGGCATAGATAGTAGTCTCATAGATCATTGGTGGTAATTTATACAAAATGCATGTAATATATTATAGCTAGGTGAGAAATTGTATCACCTGTTGAACATTGGTGGCCAATGTTACATCATAAATTTTTTGTTTCGTCAATATTCAGTTCAAAATCCTTCACAGCAATGCAATACTTGTATCAATTTTTGCTTCTGTTGAAATAATTTATAAAAAGTATAAATTTTGTTAGCCTCTGTCAGGTTCTAACCTCTTTAACATGATTTTAAACTTTAAAATGGTGTCCTGTTACATCATGGACTATTTTTACCATTTTATTCCACAAAATTCACTGGGTTTCACTAGAGATTGAAAGTAACTTTATTTTTTAAGGATAAGTACATTTGTACTTTAATGTGGTAGACAGATGCTATTTGCTGTCTGATTTTTCACAATCTCAATGTTCTGTCCATGTTACTTCCACAGATTTTTGAAAATAAAAAAATTAAATATCTCCCAAGATAATAAAGCAATTATCTTGCAATATTACATATAAATGGCAGATGGTACTGTCTACCTCCACTTATGATTTCAATGATATTGAAGGTAGTTTAAAAGCAGGATACCAAACTGTCCATGACGTAACGGCCATACCTGGACATCGGAGCCTTGATCATATATAAATTTTTTTTGTGTGTATCGTGTGACATTATTGTTTATTATTGTGAATTGTATTGGCCTAGGTTATCAGTGGCGAAACTGGGGGTTTGCGAGGGGGGGGCATCTGGGGGGGCATGTGATTCGGGGGGGGGGCACTGACTGTACTAGTTGTATATTTTAGCCAGAGTTGGAAAGTTCATATGGGGGGGGGGGGGCTGCGGAGCAATTGTACAAGGAAAGACTGGATGGATACTGAGCTCTGTTTTGCTGATCTAACTCATACTCGTCCTACGTACAGGCGGTATTGCCTTTTGGGAATCCGAGTGAGGGCGAGTTTGGATCTAACTCTCCCCTCACTAGAGTTTCGTTCGGGACCGATGCGAACGGACAGTTCTCGCCATGTGTGTTGGTTGCTGTGTGGAGGTTTTTTCTGAGGCATATATAGTAATGTGTGAAATTGTAAATGTCACAGCATATTGCATAAGACCAAGGCACACTATTACCTTTTTGACGGCCACAATTAAATTCGAGAAGCTAGTGCCTCTGCACACTAGGTAAAATCAGTCCACTGCAGCAGCTGGAAATCAACAGAGATGAAATAACACCGAAAGTGGAATCATGTTTGTATGAGCCAAGTCACTACTCCAGAAGCAATATCATTATAATCCCCCGCCGCTTGCGGGCGGGGGATTATATTGATATTGTTCGTTTTACTATTATTATTATTATTATTCTTATTATTATTCAGCTCAGAAAAACTGTGATTACTTCAAAACTATTACAGATACTACGCTACAAGTCAAGGCTAATATGCAACTCCATTGCGTGCTACTTCACACAAAATTTCATGATCAAATTTCATGACACTTATGAGTTATGAGGAAAATAAAAAAAACATTTCCGGCGCAGGTTTCTGAGAACCTAAGCATAACTGAGACCTGTTGATTTTTTCCAAGATACCTTGACTAAGTCTCCAGGTCTGAAAGGCGTCTTGTGAAGATTTCATGAACACATTTCAAGATATGATTTTTTGAAAAATAGACATCCCGAAAACTGACCAAAATTTTTTTGAAAAACAGGGAAGGAATGCTCTTAGAGAGCTGAAAATGGGTGCACATACAGACGTACCCCAGTGTACAAACTTCACAAAGTTTCGGACTGCTCGGACAAACGGTCTTGGCGCTACGGACGCACAAAAACTCAAACTTCAAGTGGCCATATCTCAGTCCCTATTTGAGCTACAGACTAGTTTTACATATCACAAGAAAGGTCTGTTTCTCAGCTTTCCAATGGTATATAGCATAATAGTGTCACACACACGACGTAGAATCGCGTCAGACATTGAAAATTTGTTGTCACTTTTCGCACTCACAAAAGAGTTTTAGGCTAAAAAATCCATGAAGTTCTTCATGGATGTCCATGAATAATTTTTGTGGGATGCCCAGTGCACGTCTCCATACTGTCCCCAAAGGAAATCTGCCTATATGAATCAGCTTTGGCTAGAAAAATGTTTTAGTTTTATAATTGAAATGTAAATTGCTCAGCTTCTACTTATTCAAATTTCATGAAATTAATACCAAAAGATGCGTAAAAATACAGGCTTTTGACTTGCATAAGGGCATTCAGCTCACAAAAACATCCTATTTTACATAGATCATTTTACATATTCAATCATAACTCCTGACTTACTGCTTCAAATCAGTTACAACTCATAAGTCATGTTGCTAATTTTTTGGCCTATTTTGTGGTATAAACACATCCACCTATCTCGAAAAAAAAAAATTCTCAAACTTTTAACAGATGCATGTGGTCTGCAGTCGGGGCCATCCTGTCTCAGTGCCACCTTTTACAAGACCTAACCTTACTGTACTGTCAAAGCAGCTGAACTAGCGAATAATATACATTGTACATTGAAAGGGTATGATGCATATATGCGTTTCACATAGGCTGCTATATTGTGTATTAGTGCAATAGACTTATTAGGGCAGGCAGGCACTATTGTAATGATGTGATGTGCCCTCTTGGAATCGAAGTTCATCCCCCAAAAACCAGACCAGGGGACTTACACAAAATAGTGGACATGAATTCCAAACGAAGCGTATGCAGGCCTGGGGGTAATACGGGGCCCGCGGGGGATTATCCGATATTGCCGTACGGCAATATCAGTTATACTAGTTGTATATTAGTGTTGTGCCGGTTCCAATAATTTTGGTTCTGTTTCGATTTTTCCACTGCAACCGAAACTCGAACCGAAGTTCAATCTAACAACCGAGTGTTTCGATTGTTGTATGATATCTAATTTTATTAAGAAAACGAAGAAGTAATCAGGGAAATGTTGATCTGTTCACTTTCCCAGTTGCGTGCCATGGTACTGCATTGAATTTCTGGACCGTTGCAACTTAGGTTCTTGGGTCGGAATTTCTCGGAAACAACCAAAAACCGAACTGAACGAAAAATATCACAACAGCCCAACACTCTTATATATGTACCATTCAAAAGGCAACTCAGGAAATGTGATAAAATATGGCAAGGAAGTAAGAATCTTGAGTTCTACACCGAACAAGAAATTGTGCCCTAACCAATACGGGCAACTGTCACTGCCACTGCCAACAGGAAGAACCCCTTAACATATTCAAAACGGTGAAACTGCTAAAAAAACTCAAATGTACAGAACATTTCAAATGAAGGCATAACTCTCCACTCTCCAGACATGATCAAACACCAGTGTAATAGTTAGCTGAAATTTAACATTACACATATTATACCCATTTGACTCAAAATAAAATGGAGATTTTTCGTCAGGTTCTCCAAAAGCAATGAGTCACTTCCTTGGTTGAAAGCTAACGGCTGAAGTCTGATGGAAGTAAAAATCATGGAGAAAGATTAAAAGTATTCACAACTAAAAAATCTTGTTGGTTTCTTGTCACAAATACTGATCAATATGACAAGTGTCGCCTCGTCTTCATGACGAAGGCTATATGTACGAGTTTTGCCTCGTCATGACTATGGTTCATTCAAAAAATCGTCAAAATCTTGTCAGGGTCTTGTCACAACCAGGTTGTTTGATCAGGTAAGGAAAAGTTTGTCTTTGTCATGACATGGACACAGTTAAAAACTCCTGTTGAAAACTCATCAAATTGTTGTCAAAAACCTTTCAACAGAATTCTGAAGTAGGTACTTAGCGCAAAATATGACAAATAAAGGCCTATATTTTGCTGTCAACAGTGCTTATTCACGAATTTCCAGCCACTCCATCATGTTCTGAATCAGTTAAACCAACCAGAGTATAGTAAGCATTGTATCGGTCTATTTCAAGGTTTGTAAATGAAAATTAACTTCTAAATAAATTTACAGGATGAATATTACTTTAATTATGCATCATTTACAACATCAAATGGAATTGAGTTTGTAGAAAAGCATTCAGTGACTTCTTTACATTTACAGTCCAACATAATGTCATTATATATACATAATGCAAGATGCACAACACTAGGGGTTCTCCAGTAACGGAAAATCCAATTTTTCAATAACAAAAAATGTGTTATTTGATAGCAATAGGGCGTGCCAGTTACGAATTTGTACTACAGTTTGTCTCACAACATGCGAACAACCTCCAATTAAGGACTCGGAAATATGCTTAGTAATTCTAAATGGGTGCTGCTACATGAGAGACAATAAAGCAGATGGCGACATAACTAGGCCTATTCCTAAAAATCCAGTAGTTCCAGTAGCTTCAGTAGTTCCATTAGATAGACGTAATGACGCTTTGAATAGGCCGTGATAGTGGAACTCTCCTTTTTCCAGCTCTCCTGTGTTGACGAGCAGAATAAAACTATTTCCGGGAACAAGCTGCCATTTTGTACCATTGCTGAGTCAGTGAAGCTGGCATTACAGGCCCCAGGGCACTTTTAATCCATTGAAAACATTACGGATTTGCATTGCCGAGTCTTAAATGGAATGTTTAGCATGGACTGCCACCATATTCCAGTACTGTCAGGCTGATTAGACTTTGTTATGGACCTTAGAAACCCCGGCTCCATTGCAAATTCCCAGGCTGATGTTTCCGGAAATAGTTGTATTCTGCTCGTCAACACAGGAGAGCTGGAAAAAGGAGAGTTCCACTATCATGGCCTATATTATTGGCTTACAGAACCAGGAGTCCATACACAGGGCAAACAGAATATGTAACTCAATATGCTACATCCTGCCATCGTGCAGAGACAGTTAAAATGAATTGTAACATTTTACTCTGATTCAGAGGTTCACCTATATACTAAAGGCGGGAATTCGCGAAAGAAGAAGAAGACGAAGCAAACTGGTGTTTGGCCTGATTGCCAAGAATCTAGAGGTCACACAACAGAAATACACATACTCGCGGGCAGAAGAGCCAATTTGCAATTTATTTATCAGATTTTGTGACGCTTTGGTGCATTTTTTGTCCGATTTTTGACAACGACCGTGTGTTCTACAAATGAGATAGACAGTAACTGAAAATCACGCATAAGTTGCAATCGTGGTACCAAGCATATTTGAAAGATTTGGAGCGGTCTTTGCAGGGGAATATTTTTGACGGAGCTTTTAATGAAATCACATTGACTGAAATTCCACAAAAACTCAACATGTTCAAGGAAATCAACTCCAGTGTCATAAGGAAGGTTGGTTATAGAATGAGATGCTTTTGAAGCCACTGGATCTATCCAGAGAACCAAAAAGTCTGCCCCCTATTCCTGAAGCATGGAGGGCAATAATACCTTGGTACCAAGAAGTACTGTTTTCCCAACTAAAGTACAAAAGGGCACATGCCACTTGCAGGCCCTATATGAGGGAGCATCATCAAATCAACTAAAGTGACAAAACACATTATATTAGCATTGTTGTATAATGCAGTTGCAAATGCGCAACAGGGCTTTGGAGTCGGGTAAAAAGTGAACCGACTCTGACTCCAGACTCCTTTGGCTTTCTGAAAAGCGACTCCGACTCCTTAGGCCTCCTGAATTACGACTGCAACTCCCGACTCCGCTTATTGGCATTATTGCACACTAATATTACATGTTTAACAGGGAGAAAAATTTATTCTACAAAGTTTCATAGGATTATGTACATGAACACTTGTTTTGGAAGTTTTGTGTAAAATTTTGGCTAAATTTCACATTTTGAAAACTGAGTTTTTGTAAATCATATTAATTATTTCTAGGAGTCAGGAGTCACCTATTTCATTTTCGACTCCGACTCCACCTAAAAATCAAAGTTCGATTCCGACTCCACCCAGAAATCTCCGACTCCACGACTCCGACTCCTGACTCTGACTCCAAAGCCCTGATGCGCACCTGAATTAAAACTGTTGATATTGACACATTTCATACTAGTAGGTGGTAAATAGCGAACTGCAGATTGGGGAAGTTTGCGGAGTGGCAACATTGTACAATAAAATATAGACGGTCCTGGGTATGGACTATTGGCCCAGAAGGAAATTTGCCTATGTGAATTAGCTACTGCAATTACCTTATGCCATAATCTGTTTGAAAGAGACTGTCTCACAGTAGTGACAAGGTCCCCGAAGTGCAGAGGTTCAGATACTCTGTAGCTTTCTAGAATTGGGTCAAAATTGAAATATAGAGCTTTTATTTTGACCTGTACTGATTTTCTGGTGGTATACGTGAAATTATACTTAAAATACAAATTTTGAATATCCTAGTTCAGTTATCACCGCAAGGTTTCCCCAGGAAGAGTCAATTCCAGTAAGAATGCAGAGTGACCTTTCGGCACATGGGTCAACTGTATGGAGTTTACAATACAACACAGACACGTGCCCCCATACAGAAGAAACAAACCACCATGTTATTGGACTTTGTCTATGTCCAGTCTCTACTCAATGAATTATGGCATATAAAACAGAGCATCTTGTGGTTGTGGCAGGATAGTTATGCACACTTAGCAGCTAATTTGAATCAGAAAGTAGCAGATAATGTCAATCAGAAAGTAGCAATATATAGACAGAAATTGGAACAAAGCTGCGTTTAAAAGGTTCTTGCAAACATGACCATTCCTATATCTTCAAATTGTTCGCATGAGAGAAATCTTCAGGCATTTCAACGCTGGTCGATTAGCATTTTCTACAGCTTTGGTGGCACTTCAGTGTTCGGCGTTCTCATGGTGCTGGAAGAAGAATTGAAGAAAAGTTAATGGCATTTTAACATCAATAAAAATAACTTTGAAATTATTCAAGTTACGTCTGGGCTTTCGCTAAGTACTCCAGCCAAACTACTCACTGCTCAGGCAGAAAAACTTGCAAGCCGCTTTCCTTCACTTCCTACAAAAACCTTAAGTATCTAGGTGTGGTCCAGTGATGGGCACAATTCAATTCATGAATTGAATTAATTGGAATTAATTAAAAATTTAAAAAGTTGATGAATTTAATTTAATTTAATTTAATTGACCATGTTGGAAAAATGCAACAAATTGAATTGAATTGATATAGGCAGTGAATTGCGGTTTTAATTCAATTCATTTTCAATTCACCCCGTATATATTTTATATCATTATTGGTCATACCTCATGAAAAAAAGCTCCAAAAGTGAGAAGTTAGAGTCTGAACCTTTGAAGGATTATTGAAATTGTTTGGCTAAAAGTATTTTGTGTCATTTGGAAAAATATCTAGGTTGTTACTAGCCTATCTAGGCCTACAGAGGTCTATGTTCAAATATTAGTAAGTGGCTTCTATATTGAACAATGATCAACAATGATCAAATTGATTAAAGCAATGACCGCAATGCTAAATGCAATCGAACAATTCAAAGAAGACACAGAACAGCAGAAGCAACTTTGGCAATTGAGCAAAAATTTCCCCTTTTTTTAAATATTTTTGGTGTCATGCTTGATCTTCAAGTTTGAGTTAATCAGGCCTATCTTCTGATATAGCAATGAATGCACATTTTGGCACACGAATTAAAACTTCAGCTTTTGCTTCAATTATCAGGATAAAATGCTGATTTACGTAAATCTGTCCAGTGTCCATGTATATCTTTGCAACAGAATAATTATTTATGCACTTATTTATGAACATTTCAGAATCAGAATCTTTGGTGATTTTTGTTTTTCTACAAGGCATTGTAATATTGATACAATTTTTCAATAAAATAAAATGTGCAAATGTTAGCTTGCCTGCTGGAAACGTCCACAGAGGTCATTGCATGATCAACTTATGAGAACAAAATGACAAACTAACAATGTTTTGTACTTATGACACACAATCTTGAACACTGCGACTTCAAATGTTGACAAACATATATATCTATTAGTCAATGATGAGTGAGCAGTAAAATATTGCAAACTCATCTTCGTGCCTGGTGCTTGCGGTCTTCTACTGGACATAATTTATCACTAAGACAAGTTACGCAACAAAATGAATTGAATTGAATTGACTGTCACTATGAATAGAATTGAATTGAGCACATGCCAAAAATCAAGTGATTGAATTGAATTTGCACTGATGCGCAAATAAATTGAATTGAATTGCATGCAGCTGAATTGTGCCCATCACTGGTTTGGTCCCTCAAATTTATATTCTTTTACCAGTATGCTTTTTAGTCTTTTGTGACCGAGCATCATTCTCCTCCAATTTTTTCATTTCCATTTCAATCTTTTACTCAAGGTGTCGCCCCTGAATGTTGCTGATGCTTCTGTAACAATGTAATTTCTTATCCTTTTTCCCCAGCTTCACAGGTACTATGCTAGTAATGTAAATGCATCATCTCGACCATTAAAGAAAAAGTGTAGCATCACATTTCAGGAATTATTCTGGAAAATTCAGCTTTTAAACCAATTTCATGAAACTTTTTTCTTTATAAATATCATAAAATATGTCAATGATATACAGCTATCGCAGATAACACTGACCAATAAGAACAAGTTTGAACAATGAAGATTGTAATCAATATAATCTTCACTGTTTTTATTAGAGATAAGTTTATTTTCCTGAACAAATTAATGATAATCAATAAGAATTGTAATCATTTTGGAAGCACTCTTCGCAAATATTTGGACTGGCAAGAGCTACTGGTCAAGTAGGACCACTGGCAAATATTACAAAGTTTGTGTTAAAACATTCACACTCTTGATTCTAATCTTGAAGCAGAAGTTGTATTTAGATCTTTTTAAATGTTCGCTCCAAAAATATGTGGCTTCCTGCGAATTGAAAAAAAATTACATTT
Organism: Platynereis dumerilii; assembly: GCA_026936325.1. NCBI lineage: Eukaryota > Metazoa > Annelida > Polychaeta > Phyllodocida > Nereididae > Platynereis > Platynereis dumerilii. The sequence continues at coordinate 18,293,576 of JAPTHN010000011.1, forward strand.
GCTCGCTTGCATATGAAAACCTGTCAAAAATTAAATTTATTAAAAAAATCAAAAATTTTCCACTTGCGCAATTTTTTCCTCTTCAAATCTGTCATCTATAAAATCAATTTGGTGTGTCCTTATAATAAAACAGTATATTTTTGAAATTTCAATTAATTACCTCATTTTCGAAGTTTTTAGAATATGTTGCAACAATCTTCACCACCATGCTACATGTACATCAGATCCGTCCATGGTACAGTGCGCTTGTAAAAGGTCTTGATCAGGAGTGAAAACTTCTATGGTATGAAGAACGAGTACACATCACCATCATTTGACCTGAAATGATTAATGGATTTTCAATGATAACATCATAGTACCTTGAGTAGCCTTAGTACAAACCACATGGGCAGCTGCACCTTCATCCTGTGAACAATAGAAACAGGCTGAGTGGCAGCATACCCTCAGCATTCAGCTGCTATTTTGTTGACAATGTTCCGCACGAGAGAAATTTTGATGGACCTTATTTAAATTACTCTATTATTATACTTATATACAAATATATATATTGATTTTAAATTTCAAATCAAGATTTGAATTAAATTGGATTTCAATTATTTAACATTAATAAAAAAATCAGGATTTTTCTCAATTCGATGGCAGAAACCCTCAGGTGGTATCGCATTATTACGCATTGACACCCAGCTTGATTGCTGATCTTCAGCACAAAATGAGTACTCATAAATTATATAGGTAAATTTAAAACACATTGTCAAAACAGAATTTCAAAATATGAAATGGATGATCTGTATTGACATTCCTCCTATTGAATGCACAAATGCAATATATTGGGTAATGTTAATTGCCTTGATGTTTTTTCAAATTTGCTCATTATCAATATAATTATATAGAGACCTGTGCCATCCAATCAACAACAAACAAATATACATGTTGTCATGTACCACCATATTACCTTTCAGCATTCCAAACTAATGATCACTCCTTTGTGGAACAATCTTCAAAGGCAGCAACTGGAGAAAGGGTTTGACGCTTTCCCCAACTCATTTGCATCCCTTACATCAGCGTAAATCTTTCCATCTCCTTCACAAAGAGCCTGAAATTTTGAAAATAATTTTCTTAAAGACTTGTTAGCTCATAATTATATATTCCAAACTGTACAATGGAAATGCACCTGTTTCCTGAAATACCAAATAAGAAATCCAGCATCCCATTTTAGAAAATATACAGATAATTTGGTTACATGTATTTTATTGCTAGTTCCCACTATCCATAAAACATGTAAAAAAGTGTTAATGATCTAAAATATCAAATGAATCAAAGTTGGGCTTTAATTATTTTTTTCCGATCCAAACTGACTCCAATAGGTTCTGTCTTTGTGATTCACTGGGCTCGTTTTATTGCAAAAAGACCTTATTGCAAAAGACACAGAAAAGCAGAAAAATTCAAGACTTAGCTATCAGATAGCAAGTGAACAGACCATCAACTCCTTCAGCTTTATGAAAATCAACTCAAAAACCATTCAGAATGTGTAACTGGGGTGGGCGGGGAATTGGTAGTTTGGCCTGAGGGGGTACTAACGTTTTGCATGTGTTTCAAGAGGGCAGGGTACTAAATTCATTTCGGTACATGTCTTTAGAGGGAGTATATGAATTTTGAAGATAAGAAAAAAATCATAAACAAACAATCCAAAATCGCGCAGAAAAATGTGAATTTCCAGGAATTTCGCTCCGAGCTCGGCAACATTTCCCACAAGCAGTCATCAATCGAGCAACTACTGCCAAAGTTAAAAATTGTAATCTAGAATAGATTTGTCAGTTTGAGGTTTAAAAAGAATATGATATCATAGACTAGTACGTATAACCATCATTCGATTATAATAATTTGTTAATTAATATTTAATCGAGAAGATAATGCCTTTGCCTGGTTTTTGGAAAGGCTCAATGGAGACTTGTGTATGCGCTATTTCTTTGACAAGTGTCAGTTTCTCTTTTTGTGTGTCATTCTTTGGGTGAATGAGAAATGTTCCATTGAATTGACGCTGTATTTTATCTGCTACGGTGTTGTCACAAATGTCTGCAACAATTTCGTACACAGCGATTGCTGATAGGTTCACTAGCGATTTCTCAAGTCCATTTATCACAAGGCAATTTTCATCTTTTGACATGTGTGAGGGGCGGTCAGGGTCATTCAAGTCATCCGAGGATGTACTTATCCGTGGGAAGCTTGGTAGTCCAGTCGCTAATTTTTCGATCTCAGCCTGGTTTCCCGCTGAGGGACGCGCACCTTGGTAACCCGGTTGACGTACGATCCGGTTTGGAATCATGGTAAATGACATATTCATTGATATTCCCCTGTAAGGTAGGGGACACACCGTGCATGCGCACTGTCTCATGTCGGCCACTAAGGATAGAGGTCTTCACCTTAGTGTTACCACCCACCGCCACGAGGAGGCCCGAGACCTGCGGGGGCCGGGAATTTAATGAAAATTCATAAGTCACAGCTGCAATTTATAAAGTTAATGATACAACAGTATTTCCAATAGGCCTATTCATCAATATGCTAATACGTCCATGAAAACCAACAACCAGAAATATAACATTTTTTGTTGCCAAATTCATTCATTACCAATCGCAAACAGCTTGAAACTGAAATATTTGCATACCAACAATAGGCCTTACCCATGAAAACAGATTCTTCTGGTTAGGCCTGCTACCATGTCATGCCAATCAGTTGCTAATAGCAAGTGTAATATTCAGATTTCTAATAGATTATGTTTAGGATGTCCAGCTATTCAAATGTCTATTATGAAGTTGTATATATCTTCAAACTGTAGACCTCCCGCCTGGTTGCCTGGAACAAAAATATGAATAATAGAACTTATTTATAATATCAAAAAAAGCTTTTGAGTTGTTAAAATAATCTTGCATTTGTGTGACAAAGTTTGGTTTTGCGCCAAAGTCGTCCTAATTGTCTATGATGTTGCTTGGCTTGTCTGATCTTCTTGTTATACCACTCTGATTTTAGTCAGAATTGGAAAGTTTGAATGGGGGACACCGATATGAACCCCCCCAAGGGACGCCATTGTGAGAGGTTGATGTGTTCAATCACATGCGGCAATATAAGATGAGTAACTTTGGGCTATGACTTATCCTGTAAGGAATTCAACTTAATCCACCAATTCAAGCAATGGCAATCAACATTGTTTGACAATGAATGATGAATGTCATTGAATGATGAACTTACTTCTATTTGAAGCAGGGTAATGGCAATTAATTTTCCATGCTACTAACTTCTGACAAATTTAATTAACCTCAGCAGAACGTTACAATATGAATGTTAACATATTACAACTCAGCATTGCCATTATTAGGCTACTTACTCATTTCCATCACTTTTTCCGAGAGTCATTCGCATCCTTTATGTCAGCAGCATAAATCTCTCTTGCTCCCTCCAAAAGCGGCTGAATCTTTCTGGCCACTCACAAAGCTGCTGAAATTTAGGAAATTATAATAAAATTGTACATTTTCTTAAAGAACAGCATGATTATAATTATACCAAGGTTGCATATTATAAATGCATCATCTCCTACACCAAACAAGAAGTCCAGCATCACATTTAAGAAAATATTCAGAAAATTCAGGTTATTAAAGCAATTTTTAAAAATAAATAATTCAATAATATACAACTATCACACAGTAGCAAGTGTAATTTCAGTTTTTACGGAAGCTTCTATGAAATTGTTCTATTGAATTTCAGGAGTCAACGCCTGGGCAAAAAATGAATTAAAAATTTGTTCTTTTGAACAACAAAACTAAACATTGAAAGGACCACTGAATTAGTTTAGGCCACACATAATTGATCTTTAGCTTCTCTGATCCTTTCAAGGCACTTTTTCTAGGGTCGGTCGGTAGGGAAAAAAAAAAAGGTGGATTTTTTTTTTCCATCGCCAGGAAATCTATTGTGTTGGCGGGTCCGCGAAGCTAACAATCAATTATGTGTGATCTTACGTCTTAGAAAAAAGAAATTTTCAAAAGAATGCCAAGGCCACACCAAATTGAATGTATGGATGACGGAATTGCCGCTTCTAAAATTGGGAGATTAAAATTTAACAAAAAAGTTCTACCCTTTTTGAATTTTGTTTCACTGCATCAAAAGATTAGAGTATTTTCTCTTATAATATTCCAAAAATATCAGGGCTATTCCATTTAAAAACCTGGGGGTGGGGTGGTCAGGTTACATTTTTGACCCCCCCATGCATCTAAAGTGAATTATTTTCGACCCCCCCATGCATTAAATGCAAATTTTTTACCCACCCCACATGCATCAAATAACACTTTTATTATAACAATGCGTAAGCCTTCATGGAGCGATAATGCCCCCCGTACATATAAAGCGATTTCTTTTGCATCCTACCATACATCTGAAGCGAATTTCCGCCGATCCCTACATCCATCTTACGAAAAATAAATCAACCTGACCACCCCCCCCCAGATTTTAAAATGGAATAGCCCTCAGTACTTATGAATCCCTGTATAAGTTAATCCTTCCAAAGTCAGACATTATTTGTAAGGCTCAGATCTTTTCAAACAACCCTTGTACGACGTACATACATTAATGATTATTCATAGGCTATGGAGTCAAATTATACTGACATGGCAATTAAATCATCTTGAATGATCGAAGGATGATTGGTGCTTTACGTACACTTGTATGTATTTGCACTTGGTAGGCTAATTAGGACAGGACGAGGACACCGCAGTGTGGTGAAGGATGATTGAAACAGCCGTCCAACACAAGCCAGGTGACCCGGCAAGAGCTGGATTCAAACCCTGGACCCAGCAATTGGCAGCCCAGCAAGCTATCGCTAGACCAACCCTCTCCCCATCATCTTGAATGAACTCCAGACTATTCTGATATACTTCCAACCCCACTTATCACGATTTCATCCCGCCAGTCGAGTACTATTGAGCCTTAGCTTAATGTCAATATTGAGGTGACCTATAAAGTAAAACTGACAGTGACAGAGAGCCTGCTCTGAGGTGCAATTGGCAATTACCTCACAATACAATAAGAAATCAAATTCAATTGAAAACAAATTAATCATATGATGTGTACTGTATGAGAATGGAAACAGACACAATTGACGTGAAACCGTAAATTTATTACTTTTCTGATCATAATCAAAATTTAGAATAAGATATTATACAGATAGCACAGGTAAGAACAAATTTGAACAATGCAGAGTGTAATCAATATTATGTTTATAATATGTTATTAGATTTAAAGATGACGTGTTTAGTTTCTTTAACAAATTAACGATAATTCATAAGAATTCTAATCATTGTGGAAGCATGCCTCATAAACATTTGGACCGGCAAGAGCGCGTCTGTACCAGTAGGTCATTAGAGCTACTGGTCAGGCAGGACACCTGGTAAATATAATAAAGTTTGTTATTTGTGTTAAAACATTCACGCTCTTCAAGCTTGGATGAAAGAGTTAAGTTGTATGTTAATCTTTTAAAATCTCACTCGCCCGAAATTTACGGCTCTTTTCAAATTAAAAATAAATTTTTTTTAATTCCCTTATTTGAAAACCTTTCAAAAATTAATTTTATTTACAAAAAAAAAAACTAACTCGCTTGCTCCAATTTCCCCCAAAAATGTCAGTCATCATCAATATTATAAAATCAATTTGGTGTGGCCTACAGCACTTACATTTTGAAAATTTCAATTACCTGATTAATTTACCTCATTTTCAAAGTTTTTAGAATATTTTGCAACCCTCTTCACCACAATGCTGCATGTAGGCCTATATCGGATTCGTCCATGATACAGGGCGCTTGAAAAAGGCCTTGATCCGGAGTGAAACTTTTTATGGTCTGAAGAACGAGCACACATCATCATCCTGAAATATAGATGCAAAAAGTGAGGTAGTGAGAAATTCGAAGCGCCTAACTTTGCATAAGTTTCCTCAAGAATTTCATGAGAACTAGAGATAATTTTAATTTTGCCTTTTAAATATCTTAGGCCTATAGCCTACATAATTCTAAATTGAACTTGATAGGACAGGAGGGCACGGCAATGAGGCGAAGGATGATTGAAACAGTCGTCCAACATAGTAAGCCAAGGTGACCCAGCAAGAGCTGGATTTGAATCCCGGATGGATAGATGGATGATTGGGCTTTACGTCCTGTATTTATGCACTTGGGAGGCTAATTAGGACAGGAGGACGACACGGTAATGAGGCGAACGATGATTGAAAAACAATAAAATTAGCATTCGTAAATGAGCACTCGCAAATTATATGGTAAATTTAAAACAAATTATCAAAATCGAATTTCAAAATCTGGATGATCCATATTGAAATTCTTCCTAATGCACAAATGTAATATGTTGGGTGATATTTATTGCCTTGACTTTTTTCAAAATTTGGCTCATTATCAATGTAATTATAGGTGCCAGCCAATTAACAACAAATAAACCTGTAGCCATGTACTGCCTAATTACCTTTCAGCATTCTGACTAAACTCTTTCGTAGAACCATCTTCACTGGCAGCAACTGGAGAAACAGTTTGACATTTTCCTCCACCTCATTCGCATCCCCTTGCATCAGCATAAATCTTTCCACCTTCTTCACAAAGCAGCTGAAATTTTGAAAAAAAAATTGGTTTAAATATTTGTAAGAACCATAAATTTTATATATATATATATATATATATATCAAAATTGTACAATTGTGAATGCATCACCCGTTTCCTGGAATAACTTTGTTCTCGATAGTTTGTAGTGGTTGTAATGAAATTTGCAGCTTATTTACCGTCTCTGTCAGGGCATCATTCTTGGCGATCAAAGCTGCAATTAAACCTTTTAAAGCATTTACATCAGCTGGTAGAAGCCTACACTGTGGACAAGTCCAGCTTGTAGGTTTGTCAGTTAGGCCGACACAATTATAGTGAAATGTATGTGAGCAAAGTGAACATGTTACATAACTTGTGCTCCTTGTCTCTTTTTCAAGCTGACATCCTTCATGGCAAACTTTGGGGTGGTCATTCTTCTTTGGGAAGGCAGTTGGCAGGTTGGATCCCGATGGTGTTTGCAGGTCAGCCTCAGATGCAACTGGTGTCACTGTTGCTTCAGATGCCATGTCTGAAACTTTAGAGAATATTGGTGTAGTAACAGTAAAAAGTATGAGCTGTGATTTATATTAATTAAAATTAATTAATGGGGGCAAAACAAATAAATAAATAAATGAATTAAATAAAATAAATTAGTTAGGGCCTCAAACTTAAGAAATTAGGTTTGACTTATTGCAAAGTCAGATGACAAATTAAAGTTAATTATTACTAATTAAGTCATGGAAAACTTGAAAATTGGTTAATATAGATTGACAGGTATTCAAAATAAAAATTTAAAATGTAGATATAGGCCTGGTCTTGTCCTGAAAAAACAAACTTTAAGTTTTGTGTATTGGGCCAGCAGTCAGCTGATTGTCAGAACTGGGTCAGAATGCCAGGTGGGGTCAGTGCTCTGAAAAGTCAAAAACTGCAGTAAATAGTCTAATCTTCGGTTTTAGAGGATAGTTGACAGTTAGGAATTGTTTATTGGATTATATGATGTGTAGAATAGAGTCTAGTCACTTGTGAGAGGCTTACAATCACGTGAGCATATGGTGAGTAAGTGGGCGAAAATCAGTGCATTGAAAGGCGCCAAAATCAAAACAAACTAGGGAGTGGAATAGATGGAAGATTATGGCCAGAAAAACGGAAAATACACGGAAAAACGGGCGGAAAATCACTGGCGGAGGTTAGTGGCTATGTACTCTTACATAATTACAGGGTTTGGGTAATGTTAGAATAGAGTAAACAAGTAAAACTTAGCTTTTTTCGTCCGAGCTCTTGAAAAACGTCTTCACTCGTAGGCGGAACTTCTTTAGGAAACACGTCACAGTCGCTTGACAACGCCATGTAAACAACACGGTAGACAGATTTTCCAGAAACACTTTCTAGCAAAGGGCACTGCGTCGACAAAACCATGGCCATACTAACCCCCTATGTTCACGTACAGCGTCCGATCATGCGTCATTTGAAAGGAAAATCCCTCTTTCCCTAATTAACGGCCACTTCAAGTGCGAAACAGGTACGTGCTTCGAGATTTCGTGACGAGACTGCAACCTTCCCATCCAATTTCCCGATAATTAGGGAGAGAGAACTCTCCAATAAGGTGTGGATGAGCACTGAGCAGCTACCCTCATTAAGGAAACTTGAGGGAATACTGATTTTTTTTACAGACTGACAAAAATCACCCCCCCCCCCTCCAGATTAACAGCCCTAATTAAATAGTAATTTTTGTTATAGTGCCTGCTTACTACAACTTGCCTCATGCTTCAATATTGCTTATTGCATTTTATTTATTTTTAAAAATTAAATTTATATTCATGAATAACAGTTTTTGCAAGTAAACTCTCATTCTTGTAATTTTTTGAGGCCTCCGTACACAACACCTCAGACTCAGTCAGACAGCTGCCAAAGGCTTTGTTCCATTCCATAATATGATAAAATAATAAATAAATACCTTTTAAAAATATTTATTTAATTTTTGGATTTTTAGAAGTGCTTTAACACTGCCAACAGCAGTCAAACACCTGAGACTGCTTTTGTAGTGATCGTGCTGTTTTGCCTCTGGCGGCCATGTTTGTTTTGATTGACCAGGAGAGTCAGGATCAGTGCATTTTCTCAGAAAATGTCATTTTTCATTGGATTACCATGGGGACAAGCCATAAACTTGATGGAATCTTGGTAAATATATTGTTGGGCATTGAAATAACTTGTTTTGTGGGTTGTTAGTGGCGTATTTTGGGCGAGAGGGGCGATTTCAGGCTGTGGGATGTCTTGGCAATCTCAGACAGTACTTTGCTGTCTATCTAACTCATGGGCTGTCGCCCACTCGCCCGCCTCCCAGACCATGAAGTTAGATAGACTTGTCGATCTAGCCTAGTAGGTACAATATGATTCTTTCTCCGTTTTAAAAAAGCTTTTTTCTAATATCTTCTCTCTCAATGCAGGTGATGGTTTTGAGGAGCTATGGGAGGAACATATCAAGAACAAAGATTTGTTGTCCGAATACGCAGACGCCATGCACCACCTGGCTGTAGACCATTGGTCGAAACATCCAGAGACGAGAATAGACTGGTGCCGTAATGTGTGCATCCGATATTTCATTTACGGAGAACTGCAAAGGGTTTTGGAGAAGGACGCAAGAAGGAAAGCCTTCAAAAGTCAGACTGAAGACAAACTCCAAGAGTTGAAAGTAGATGATGCTCGTCAATTTGCTTCAGAACCAATTTCTATAGATGCCAGTAATGGTGTAACAACACCCTGCACAAGAACACTAAACGGCAAAAATGACTCGAGTAATTGTTCCGCACTTGTGGAAGATCAAAAAGCTGCTAGCCCGGATACCAGTGGTGCTTTTATCAGTTCACTTGATGACTTACAAGATGCAACTAATTTATTGGCAGAAAGATGCTCCTTAAGATCAGAAAATTCTGTTTCTGACCCTCAAGTGTCAGTAGTTCCAAACCAAGAGCAACCTGCCGGAAATAAAGTGGAGGAATACCTGGAACAGTTGCAGGACTCCCCATGTAATGAGGAGTGCTTACAAGCAATGGGAGATGCTGCTGACTTCAGCCAAGAGAATCTTGATGAAAATGCCATCTATTCAAAGTATGGACCTACGAACTACACCACAGTGTAAGGATATTGCTGCCTCTTTAATTGTCTTTATGTAGAACTTTGCATGGTAGCAAATTATGACACATGTTTTTTGTAATTGTAATTGTAAATACTCTCTGTCATGCACTGCAATGCAGGCACGAAATTCGTGGTGAGCCTTCCACAATGATACAGCTCAGGGCAGCCATAGAACGGCGCCCATGGGCAGAGACTAGAGGAACATTACCCAAGGTTCCCATGCCGTAGCACTCTCCAGTGTTGGTGACCGCCGTATGATAATGATTGATGAGAAGATTGTGAGTCTGGCACATACCCTATTAATTCAGGGATGTCCAGGGTCTTTCAGTTGCCCCAGCACAGAACACTGGATACAACCCACCTCCATTTAATGTCCCATGGGCTCGGACCAAATTGAGTTCCAGGAGTGGGAGTCGAACCCACGACCTCAAAGCCAGACTGGTAGCACAAACAAGCACCTTAAACCATGTATTTAAGTGATAAAATATAGATAAATTGTATTTAATTATTTTGTTGGGTGATTTCAGCACTGCACCAGTAAAGGGAAAACTGCGCCTCTTGGATGTGGGCAGCTGTTACAACGCCTTCCTTCAATTTGATGAATTTGTTGCAATTGGGGTGGATATTAGTCCTGCAGTGGAGGTAAAATCTATAATTTTATATGAAAAATGAAAAAAACTTCTGATTGAATCATGAGAGGAAATATAAAAAGAAGTTTATCCGATCCAATTTTGATCTGCATTAAATTTTGCAATACTTTTTGTATTCAGATGTCATTTATAGAACTTTTAAATCAAGAAAATTAATGAAGATCAAAAATTATTTTCTCTATTGTTTGAAAAATTGAAATGAAATGAGGCCTAGTTATTTATATTATTATATATAAACTTTTATTGACATCCTTATATCATAACAGATACATGTGTCATCAATGAAAATACAATGATCATCAAATAGAAATACAATGAAAAACAAACTACAATGCTAAGTCTATTCTAAATGCTAATTATTGTAATTTAACAGGAAGAATTAGAAATAAAAACTATAGTTGATTAACAACGGATTACACAATATCGTAGTATATCAATATCATGAAATGCTTAACATCAATTTTGTTATGTGATATTTTACAAAATTATAGCATATAAATATTTTACAGGCTGGTCCCAGTCACATTTTGCAATAGATGTAATAGCGTAATACTTGAAATGATATATATGCTACTTGAAATAAAAAATAAAATAACAGCCATTGAGATTAGTAAAACAAGCAACATTGTCATCAGCATAACAGTTTCTTTTCCAGAGCTGTGTACACAGACTCTGTGCAGGAAGAACAGGTGTGTCTTTTGATTAATAGTCACGATTGGCACTGAGGCATAGCATAAAAATTTGCAAATGTCAATATCGGGAGGTTTTCACTGTTCATGTCGTCATATAGCAATGGCTTCTGGCATGCACTAGCGGTAACCGCTCAATGTACATGCCATGAAGTCCTGACAAGTGCAGAGAAACATTTACAGTTTAGCAATCATCAATTGAGCAGAATGCTTATCAGCTCAACAGATAGGGTGGCTCCTATTTCTAGCCTAAGGATTTTTATTGTTTATTCATTTGCTTTATTCTTTATTTTCTATTATCCCATAATTTTGTTTAGGTAGGAACCTAGGGCTTGTATTATTTCCAGTCTTTTATCTGACATAATCAGTTTAAATTTTTGGGTTTGATCGAGATTATTAAAGTTAGGTATTAGTCTCATCCAGAGTCCGCGAAAAGTGCCGGTTTGCCGGTCAAAACCGGCAAAAATAGCGTGTGACCGGCAAAAATAGAGTGGTTACCTGCCCAAATGTCCGATGGGTGAGCTGGAGAGAGTCAATCAGCTGATGTAGCAACCAATGCAATTAGTGCTGGCTTTTGAAAATCGCCTGTCAATGACTCAAATTGGGGTCAGAAGTGTCAAATGGATTGCAATTCAACACAACAATAGTCAATAGCTCAGCAAATTGCAATTAGGAATGTACAGTATCAGCTGGTATGTAGCCTGGTATACATCTACAAGATTTGAAGCCCTGCAAGGTTACAATAGTAAGGTCTGTGATTTTTCACTCCACAAAATGATAATGGGATTAATGCCAATGAACCTAGAAATAGATGGTTAAATGTAAAAAGTATGAAATAAACCATACCTGCTCCAACTGTATTCAATACATTTTGTAGGCCAATAAATACTGGTTTAAATAATTAAGACCGAGTTTGTAGGCTCTACCTTTGTATGGAGAAGTTTGGAGTAACTTTATGATTAAAGTTACGTTTCTAAAGATACACAAAATGGGAAATACAGATTGAAATAAATTAAATTGGAATTTCGGACAGACAAGATTTTATCCGGGCAGACAGGATTTCATTCGGGCAGGTAAAATTCAAAATCCACCTGCCCGAATGTCCTGTATGAGAAAAGCACTTTTCGCGGACTCTGGTCTCATCACTTTGTACAAGAGCTCTGTTCTTGGGGCAGTGTTATAATTGCATATTAAGAGGCTGTGCAGTTCATCTTCTATATCACCTGTGTCACATTTGTCACATTTTCTAAGTTCTACAGGAGTTTTAGGTATATTATGTCTGCCTGTTTCAATTTTTAGGTTATGGGAGCTTACTCTAAATCTAGCTATGTTGCTGTATGTTTTTTTAGAGAGATTAAGATTTAGATAGGGTTCTAGACAGTAGCTATTCTTAAACAGTTTATATGTGCGAAGTTTTGGAAATTTATCCGAATCATTTATTTTACTGAGAATTTGAGTTTGTTCTTTAGTATACAGTTGGAATTTTACTTCCTTTATTAAAGAGTCAGGTTCAACGGATGCCCAATTTGTAATGTCAGCATCACTCATTACTTTTCCTATTTTGCTATACCAGTTTTCTTGACCGGCATTGTGAAGCTTTTCCTGTATAGATAGGCATTTGTTTAGAATATCATAACTTGGGATACTTCTAACTCTGGCCCAGTAGTTTACAGTTGCTAATTTCTGTCTTAATATTAGAGGGAATCTACCTGTCTCTGCATACACGGCAGGCGTTGGTGTTTGTCTTCTAACGCTAAGGATGTGCTTAAGGTAGCCAATCTGTATTTTCTCAATTTTAGTTATTTCAGTTTTACTAGACCAAAACATGCTGTTATATTCTAGGATTGGAAGGACATAACTATCAAACATTTTGATACCCAAAGATGGCGGTATATGTCCTAGTGGTTTCATGCGCCCTTGTAGGGCAAATAAAGCCTTTTGCGCTTGGGTGGCAATGTAATCTGGCATTTGTTTATGAATGTTTTTGTGTGCACTAATGGTGTGACCCAAGTATTTAAAATTGTCAACATTGTCGATGTTCTGTTTATTATAAACAAAATTATTTTTACTTTTGGTACTGATTTGCATTACTTTAGTTTTTGCCGTATTTACAATTAAGTGCCATTTTGTACAGAATTTATGCAGTGAGTCAATGCTGTTATGTAGACCTTGAGCAGTTTCAGATATTAGGACTATGTCATCTGCATAGAGAAGGTGTGTAAATAGGGTCCCTTCTATTTCTATTCCATCTGCCCTATTCAAATAATCTGGGAGATCAGAGAGGAATTCATTGAACAGTTTGGGGCTCAAGATACCACCCTGAAGAACACCAAAGACACTGTCGATTGATGCACTTAGCTTGCCTTGCTGGTGTACCTTAGCCTGAGCTTTTTCAAACATACTCATGATAATTTTAAGCATCTTTACTCCTATTTGCTTTTTATATAGTTTGTAGTAAAGGGCCTTTCTATTTAAGTAGTCAAATGCTTTAGTAAAATCTACAAAGCATAAGTATATAGGTTTCTTGTAAAAGTTTTGATGACTGACTATGGTGTCTAGCACAAATACACAGTCCGTTGTTCCACGTGATGGTGTGAAACCGAACTGGAAAGGATCATCTAAGGACATTGCATCGTTGTTAAAATATAGCCTGGCATTTAGGATAGAGTCAAAAACTTTAGCCATTGCTACTGTTATGGTTATTTTTCTATAGTTATCTGGATTGCTAGAGTCACCTTTTTTATGAAGAGCATTTATAAGCCCTTCTGCCCATTGGGTGGGGTATTCACCTTTGTCAAGTATGTAGTTAAAGATAGCACAGAAAGGTGCTGTTAACTCATCCACAACATATTTATAGAATTCACCACTTATTCCATCTATTCCTGCAGCTTTATTATTTTTGAGTTTCTGTAAGTTTAATTTAACCTCAGCCTCTGTAATATGACTATCACATATGCTCATACTAATTTGATCAGGGACCTCATCAATTACCATTATTTGATTTACCTTATCATTAATTTCATCCATGTGTTCTAGATCAAAATGGGGGCAGGCTGGTGGGTGCACTTGTTGAGTGAAATATTCATGAAATTTGTCTATGTCTGGCTGGTTTAATGTTTTTGTATGTGTATTGGTGAGTTTATTCCAGAGTTTCCAGCACTCTGTTTGGTTTGTGGTTTGTAATCTGTCTAATTCATCCCTGTTGGTCTTTTGATACAGCCGTTTCTTTCTCTGAATGGTGTATTTGTATTGTTTGTACAATGATTTGTATTCTAAGTTATGTATTTCAATGTTTAAATCATGTGTTTTAGCGTACTCATTTGCTTTTTTCCTGGCGATTTTACATTCATTATCGTACCATATATTTGTTGGGAAAGTGTTTGTAGTGGCTTTGAAATGTTTCTTTTTAAATGTTTTCTGGATACAACTCTCTATATAGTCATAGGTGGACTCATTATTTCATAATCTATTTTGTTAGAAATAATTTCATAATCTATTTTGTTAGAAATAATAGATGGAACTCTGTTTAAGAAATATTACATTTCATTTACTCATTTTCAGATTTTAAGAAAATACAAGATTATAGAGGAACTCTAAATAAAATTATTTTTGAAATTGTTATTTTTCAGAGTGTATTCACATGCGACTTCCTTCACCTAGAGATGTTAGAACCATTGCAATTGGCCCAAGACACTCACGACAGTTGGGTTGCCGGTTTACGGAGTCCAATAACTCGTCTACCCAAAGACTGTTTCCATGTTGTGGTCTTCTCATTACTCCTTGAATATTTTCCCAGTCCGTAAGTAGCATTTCATTTTACATCTACATTTATCATATATGTTCTTTGTTAATTTTTGGAAATAATAATTTATTTTAAAATCAGAAATTAGGAGAATGAAATTGAGACCGTTTAATTTTCAGTGTACCAGGTAGTTCATAATTTTGCAAATATTTTTTATTGGTTGCTAGTTTTGTCTGGGACAAGATTATTTTGCTTGAACTTTTTTGCTGAAATAATCATATTCTTGATACTACTATTGCCAATTTTGACTTTTGTAAGGGAGCTAATTATTTTTTGGTGGGGGCAGCATGGACAAGGAATTGCTCACAGAATCTGATAGACAGCAGCAATTTCGGAAAGGAGACTTTAAATTGTAATTTTAATGTTCTGTATTTGCAGGTACCAGCGATGGCTGTGCTGTCAGAAGGCCCACCAGCTGCTCATGATGAACGGCCTCCTTCTGATCATCACTCCCGACTCGCACCATGTCAACCGAGGAGCACCCCAGATGAAAAGCTGGAAAGTCGTCATTGAGTCACTGGGCTTCAAACGATACAAGTTAGTGTGATATATTGTATCATACTGCCAGCTGGTGTTCAGTCCGAGATCACTGGAATTCTTATTGATAATTTGAGAAGTCATCAATAAATTTATGTTACTTCACCAAATTCAGTGCAAACACTTTTTTTTTTGCACAAAGGATCAAATCGTAGTTTTCATGCAATGAGAAAAAAATTAATTTGATCATTAGGCCTATCACATTAATTTAAACAAGTGAAATAAATTTTATAGATGAAAATTATCATGAAGTATATAGTTTGTGGCTCCTTACCAGTCAAAATTATTTTTAAAGCAGCAACATTTTTTGCAGGACAGGTTATAATCATGAAGAATGAGACACTTGTGTTTTACTGCCCGAAAATCGTGTGTTTTCATCTTCACTATTTCACTATTGTAGCAACCAGATCATTAATAAATGGTTTCATTTTCCAGGTACGAGAAACAAGACCATCTCCACTGCATGGCCTTCAGGAAAGTTGCTCATGACCCTGACAATACCCTTCTCAGTGATATAACTCCCGACTTATTGTACATCCCCCAAGATTTCAATAATGGTGACAACTTGGACGATGATCAACTGTTTAACGAACCTCGCAATGAACAGGAGGATGATGAACTCTGCCAAAATTTCATGGAATTGCCTGATTTTGCAATATTTTAATGTCATTTATAGATTTTAATTCATATAATTTTAAGGCCTATATTTTGTATTAAGACAACACTTGAAACTTGTATTTTACCACTACTTAGTTCCGCAATTTAAAGACACCTCACATGAAGTGTGTCATAGAGTAAATGAGTTGTGACACTTGTTTACGTAGACAACTGATTTATATAATTATATTAAGAAGTTTCTTCCCAATTTTTTTTTCATGTCTTGTACATTAAAAAATATATTTTATGATGTCACGTTTTTTAAAATTCATTTCTTTTCATTAATTCTAATATTGCGCCACATGTCAAAGAGGTCCAGTCTTTAGTATGTTACAGGCCTATCTTTAGGTCAGACCATCTGCCAAACTATAGCCCCAGTGTAATCTTCGGAGTCTTCGTTGGGCAAGTTTGTGCTTTTTGAGTTACAACTGGACTGCCAAAAAGGTGTTTGGCTTTCGATTTTGAATTGTTCTAATGGTTAAGGAATAAGGAACTTTTGAGAATTCAATTTGGTTGGTTTATGCACCTGAAATGATTTTTCCTTTGAATGGAAAACTCCCAAGAAATTCTATCCCTGCTTTCTACTCCAAGATTCAGAACTGTTACTAAGTTGCAGGCAATAATCTGCCCAAAAGCATATTTTGCAAGAGGTGCACCATTCTTGGAGAGCTTCCCTTGTAAATTGCTGGATTTTCAATTCCAATATGCTGATATGAGCACATGTAATGATGCTGAGAATGTGAGAACCTCATAACTAAACTAATGAAAATGACCTGCTAAACCCCAACAAACAACATATATAGTAACCTTTTCTCAGTTGCACATAACCGCTTGTGCTGATGAGCCAAACTATTCAAATTAATAGATGCCAGAGAATACTATTTGAATCGTATCCATCTGGGCAGTTGTGCATGTCTCAGAAACAATCCAACAACCAGCAATGGCAATGACACAAATTAACTTAAGGAAATACATATACATAAATAGACTGAAGACATGGATATATATAGTTCAGTAATAACTTAAATTTATTGTACATGTTGTGAAAAATTAATACAGTGCTTCGAATATTGAAGAGTAAAAAGACCAGAGGTTGATCACAGGGAGAGAAAAACAAACATTCATCACATTCAATGAACGACTCATTCTTTGGCATCCATTCCACAAGATTCAAATAAATTAGGGTTAATTACACTGACCTAGATTATTATAGCTTTACTCCTAACGTTTTGAAAATAGGAGGGTCAATTAATTATTCATTATTTGACAGGTTCAAAATTGATCACATTGACTCTGAAAAATTCCATTGTATTAAATTAGGCTATCCTGTAAAAAAATTATTCCATTAATGGTGACATACAAAATATTGACACATATATTATACACCCCCCCCTTAAGATAAAGATAGATACAAAACTGAATATATGAGTACAGGCCTATCACATATTTTTATATCACTGACTCAGTGTTATTTGTTAATCCCCCACTAAATGACCAGTGACCACAAAATCCCATACAATAAAATACAGAAGAAATAATGTATAACTCTCATGAACTGATTGTCTAAAAAATAAAAAAGTTATCACAACCTCAGAAAATGTAAAACCATTCAGAAACACAGGCATACAACTCAGAAATAGCGGCACCATACTGGAAAATTGTTTGGCCTACAATTAGGCAGACACCACAGAGCGCAATCAAAACAAGTTCAAAGAACACGATCAGACCAATGAAGCAACTTTGACTCATATCCAGCAAATTTCTGCAAGTTCTACAAAGCATTCATCCACTTCCAAACTAAAATTTCTATAAAAAAAAACTATTCTCAGGAGTCAGAATGACAAACTCTGACCACATCAATGAATTTCCACAAAACCTCGCTGTAATAATTGATTATAGATCCAATATACATATAAATATTACACAACTTACAATACCAAAATTAATTGCATTTATGTGCGAAGCTCTTAATAAATGTCATATAATTAATGCTGTCATGACTCAGGTTCCAGGCAAGATAAAAAAAAATCACAATCAAAACATTAGGGCAGCAAACTGCCACCAGAGGGGGCCACCACATCAGTAACCCACTGTTTGATGACATCATAACTACTGTGATGTCACACTATATACTAATTCAACCAATGGGAGAACTGCAATATATGTCACAAGCATTCATTATGTAATTTGAGTTTCCAGATGTGGTAAAATCCCTTCTGAAGAGTGAACAGCAAACTGCCCAAGTAGTTGTGCAATAATCATAATGGCAATAATATCTGTACATTGGAATGCAAATTTAGGAATTATATTATTATCATTAATTAAATACTGTGCAGATTAGAGTGGTTAATAAACAATAGGTGGAAATGAAGAATATCACTTGGTTATGAAACGGAATCAAAGTACATAACTATGCTCCAATATTCAAATGGGTTTCTTTTGTATGAAAAGGCACACAAAATAAGCAATGTCATAACAAAACACTATGTTAAATTAATAAAACTTCATGGTAGAATAACTAGAATTACAAATGCAAGATAATCAACAAGCAACAGTCGGAGCACTCAGTACTATGCAGCAGAATAACTTAACTTCTTTAGGGCGACACAACAACAAGCCATGGCAGTACGAAGCAAGCACTTCAGAAAATAAAACATTTAATTACTTGCAAGAAATTAATTGACCTACTCAATGCATGGACATATGAAATGGAAGGTATGCTGAGGAATGCATTAGCGTTTGGCAAAGCCAGGAGCTGTAGAAGGCCAATGAACTCAGCCTCTACTTATCAATACCTAACAGCTGAGGCCCGAGATATTTAATTTTTAGTTTCTCCGATCAACTGACCCAACATATTTTCTGCTGACGGAAAGAAAAAATTGAGTTTACCCTCAATTTTTATTAAGTTGACATTTCAAAAATTTTAAATGATACCCTTTTTTTCACCCACTGACCCTACAGAAATTGCCGAGAAGATCCGAGAAGCTAGGGATTAATTATGTCTGGCCTTAAGACATGGAAATGCTTATCATCTTGAACGCACCAATCTGAAGCCGTGGCCCGTGTTGAGCTCCTGAGGAGGCAGCCACAACATGCGCTTGCGACGGATGCAACGGAGCAGGCAATCCAAGCAGCAGAGCATGCTGCCCATCTGCGGGAAGTTGGTGATTTTAATCAGGGGCTTGGTGACCTTGGGGAAGTTGGCGTCCCAGTGGTGAGCCATGTCTTGGTCGGTTGGCGGTCGGAATTCAAAGTCAGTCCAACAGGAGGAGACGGCGTACATGGCACGGAGCGGTTGGCCCGCTTGGAGGAACTTGTTGTCCGTCAACCTGTTGCTGTTGAAAGACGTCCACTCTTCCGAGAAGTCGCCGATACTAACGGTCTCCCCCTCCGGATCTCTGCTCTGCTTCAACTGGCACGTCTGGATTGCCACAATGTCCTTACGCAGGCTACGGACCGTCCGCAACCACTGGTGGGAATTGTCCGTGTCAAGGACCAGGATCAGCCGTGACCCTGACCCCGCGGCCAGATCTCTCCACCATTCCATTATAGTCTCCAGTTTGAGACTCCCATTACCTGAAACCAAATCAACGAATCAGTGATCCAAGTCGCTTTAATTTTAATTTCAAAAGACTTGTGGTGTTTTAATCTCTTCCAACTGTTGTTGCTAGCCATTTACCGAGGTTCAAAATTCAAGGGAATCCAAAATTTATGACCGACTCCCAAAATTTACAGCAAATCATTAATGATATTACTACCTCTTTTGACCATGATGACCAGTGTTTGCGGTAGTCACTTTCCAAATGGAGTCCCTGGGACTCCTTACCTTCTAGATTTGGAGTCCCTTTGAAACTTTTGGAGTCCCTCGCTTTCGAAAAATTATTATTGTTTTAAAACATCATGAGAGACTCACAACAAATGCAACATGTTTGTCATGTCACTAGTCAGCTTGGGCTCAACAGCAGCTCTAGTGTACACTACACATTGCCAGCATGTGGCACTGGTACGCCACCCACTGATTGTTGGCCTCAGCATGATTGTCCCTGGTTCTCAGTGAGATTTAGGGCATGTGTCTTTTTATCAATGTTTTCTTTACTTGTATACCAGGTAGATATAATTAGCACCAACCCAATCAAAACTCGCCCTTCTGTAACTATAGCATGATCTGTGGTCATGTCCTACAGGACTTCTTGCACAATTATCATGTCTGTTTGTGACATGTTAATATGAGCTGCAGTGACATCATGTTCTACAACAGAAAGTTATCACTTGTGTTTCATACACTGTAGATCAAGGCCCACCACTGGCCACCAGTGCATAATTGCTATGCTTTTTTGTGACATATTGCTCCCCAAGTGTACATGTATGCTTAATATGCTGCATTCATGCTTGTGTTGACCAATAAAGTGTGTGAAAATATCAATTAACAGATTAATACCATACTAAGTCTGAGGTGCAATTATTAAAGGTCCTCTTCCTTAGACACCAATGAAAGCAATGTGACTGGTCTTCACTAGGCTTAATTGTCATCAACCAAACAAAATTCCCTGACCAGTTCAACTGACTGGAAGCACCTCAATTGCAATCAACTTTCACACCTCTCTTGTGGTGTCAAATCCTTAATCCCACTTGTGAAAAAGTTCAAGGGAGTGACATCCAATTGACTGTAATCAAAGCAAGCAAGTTTGTGCGTCCCTTGGGACTCTATGCTTCTTAAAAATGGAGTCCCAAAAGAAATTTTAGAGTCATTTTAGGGTCGGGACGGCGTAAACGCGAACACTGATGATGACCAGACTTTTCAAATTCCTGAACACAGCATTATCACATTGTATGACTATTGAATAACACTATTTTGTGAGGTTGCATAGATTAGACTAAATGCTTGATAATTTTAATCTTTTAATACCAAGTGAGATTTTTTAAGCCCTACATGTGCAGACCACTACAATATGTTTTGAATTTTATTTCAGAAGAGTCAAAGGAATCAAACAGCAAACTTTATCTAATTCAACTAATTAACAGCTAAACTATCTGTTGTTACAATATAGCTGTTGTGCACACAGATTAAGCAGGTCTTAACTTAAGCTTCACTAAGTTGAGGGATCTCCTAGACTCCATATTAATTTCATTACTTAATGAGTTTTAACAGTGCAAACTATGCCACATATTGATAGTAAAAATAACACTATTCTTGAATCTTCAATAAGCTTTTCCTGTACTTTGTACAGAGAGTATACTCACCCGGGACTGTAAGAGACAGAATTTAAAATTACAGACAAATTACCACAATATAATTATGTTTTCCTGATTACTAAAGGAGATTTAGGCTATAAAATTTCAATTAGAACATGTACAGAGAACGTAATGTAGATTCCTATCTTCGCTGTAGACCAAGTAGAACTAGCAAAAGTAGAAGTACTTAGCAGAAGTATGTGTTACTATTACGCACTCATGCAATAAATTCTTTTGATTTCTATAATTTTAGCAGTTCTGGGAAGTAGCAACATCATACAGTCATTGAATCTGTATTAGTCCAGATGTTGTCTATGAGGTACAAACCTGCAAGAGCCCATTCCCCATTCCTGTGTACATGACCGCAGTAGTACAAGAGATAAGTGTCGAAGCGAGGACCGTCACTCGTGTGTCTCTGGAAGAATGACCTCAATTTCGCCTCCACTGTCTCTGAAGTGAGGCCCGTGGAAGAATAGTCACAACCATAAACCTCCACCAGGTGGTTGGAGAAGAACTGTTGGATGGTGGTCAAGACTTTAGTTGCTCTGGAGCCGACCTCTTGCAGAGCAGAAGTGGGAAGGACTGGCGATCCTGTGGAAGGCCTTATAAAAGAAAGATAGAAACTGAAGGTCCCATTCCAATAAAAGATTAGACTTCAAAAAATGTTTAATAGACCTAAGGCCACACATAATTGATCTTCAGCTTCTCGGATCCTCTCAAGGCACTTTTTCTAGGGTCGGTCGGTAGGACGAAAAAAAAAGGTAAAAAAATTTTTTTTTATAATGTCAAAAAATTTATTATTTTTTTTCCATCGGCAGGAAGTCTATTGTGTCGGCGGGTCCGCGAAGCTAAGAATCAATTATGTGTGGCCTAATTCTTAATCTATGTCGTTTTGAGAAAAATCAAAATGAAGCAGAACAAACTTAATGTTGACAATCAATCAATTCTAACAGAAATTTTATTCCCAATACACAAAGTTCAGCCATTGGCAATTCAAAATTCATGTAGGTATACTATGAAAATAATGACACAGTCGGCACAAGTTGACGATTTTTTCAATATGATAAAGCAAAAAATAATTTTCATGAATTTGGCAATTTTGAAAATTGTGCATAAAATTCTAGTTAACAAGTTTTACATTATTTTAAAACC
Organism: Platynereis dumerilii; assembly: GCA_026936325.1. Taxonomy (NCBI): domain Eukaryota; kingdom Metazoa; phylum Annelida; class Polychaeta; order Phyllodocida; family Nereididae; genus Platynereis; species Platynereis dumerilii. The sequence goes on from JAPTHN010000011.1 coordinate 18,316,043, forward strand.
ACTCACCTGGTGAATGTGGGGGCCACAAGCCCATAGCCAGTGCAGGTGCCTCCGAGGATCCTTCCCATCTGCCAGAGAAGACTCATGATGGCAGCTTCAACTGGAACGACAATGAATAGGAGGCTGAGGCTGACCCCCGTCATGGTGGTCCAGCCAATTGTGTGCAAGATGATCGTGGAGAGAAGAGTGACTAGAGTGAGTCTCTGAGCAATTAGAGAGAAGTGACGCACCCCCTTGGACGCCATGATGTTCGTCATGTTGCGCGACTCCTCCTGCAGGCTGTTGTACGTCAGGTTGCAGTCCGTGATTTTTGTCATGAGCTGCCAGCAGGTGATGATGAAGACGATGTGGTAGCACCACCAGACGATGCTGAATGCCGAGAAGATGGGCACCACGATGAACCACTCCTTGTGGTTGGGCATCTGCTTGGCAAGGAACGCATAGAACGTCACCTCCAGGGCAAAGATGCCGAGTATACCTAAACGACGAATGTACGAGGGCAATGTGAGAAGCGGCTGCCAGCGTTCCATGGTTGTCATGCCGCCCAGAAAAATGTCAACTACTGGCTCGAATGCAAGGCGACTGATGAAACATCCTAACGCAAGATAGTTCACCGGTGTCTGGACTAATCTTGGAAAATAGATAAAAAGAGCCATAATTATTATGGCCAAGAGATTCAAAGCAGCAAGATACGATTTGAGCCTAATTGCAACAAGAGTCACAGCAAGAGCAAGGACGAGAAGACTGAGAGACACAGATTGTTTATCACAGACAAAAGTAGCGGCCGCCATGCCGATCATCTCCAGGGCCTCGTAAGGATTGAAGAGCATCTGCCGCCGAGGAATGCGCAGGATCCGCTCCAGGACGCTCCAGAAGCAGCGAGTGATGATGCTCGTCATGAAAAGGATGTTCATAACTTCCTCTAAAGTTGCGTAATTGTCCATTACTTCCTCGGTAAACGCCACGACCCCCAGGAGGCAGCCCATCCAGAGCCGAGCCAGGCTCGTGCCAAGAGCCTCCTGAGAGAAGTAATAAACGAGCGCACAAGAAATGGCGAATATGAACAATCCCATGATGGCGATTATGAGAATGATGAACTGTTCGCTCAGCATCCATCTCGAGTACATGCCCAGACATAGCGCCACCATCAATATGACATTGGACATGTACCCAAAGTGCCTGATGGTCAACGACTTCTTGAGCTCCTTGACCTTCAGCTTGACAAGGCCCTGCGTTTCTGTGGTCACAGTCATGGTGGTGGTGTTAATGCGACCTATTGGGTTCTGATGCGCGACACTCGATTGGAGCTACATTTTGCCTCGGTCTTCCCTGTCCACACTGCGTCTTAATTCAAGGAGTCACACACATCGTACCTGAAACGCAAATTGCTGAATTAGAGAAACTACAAAATTTGATGAGCATTTAATGAAGTCAGATCCACCGTTCTTCATTTATACAAATTATACTAACTGTAATAGTTGCTGCATACAGTCACTGTGCTTGTTACAGTGTACTCTGTACAGGCCTCAGCCTCAGTCCTGTTGATTACTTCCACTGACTGGAATTGTTGGTTTATCAAAAGAAACAAAAAATAATGCCATGTGTACTTTAGTTTAAGGAAGAGATTAAGGGTACAACACAGAGGTGCTACATTGGCAATTTGACATGTGACCTGCATTTTTATTCTGAAATTCGTCAGATGAATGACTCAGCCTCAGGCTCAACTCTTCATGAACTTGAAGTCTTGTCTCTAGATGAAGCATGCCTAGAAACGGGAGTATGTTTCCGTAGAATTCATCACCAATCTAACTTTAAAATAGACAATATTCTGAATTGCTGAAGCACAAACTCATCAGGAATGGGTGCACTCGCCAATGTTACAACAACATGCCATTTTACAATCAATCTAACACAAAACCTGTCACAAACAACACACACACCTCCTCATCAGTCCGGGAAACCCCCTCTAATGACGTCACGGGAATTCCTCGTTTCGCAGAGGTCGCCACCTCCAAGATGACTGCAGCTCCACCTACACTGATGTATTAGTTTACGGATGATAGCAATTCTGGGACTAATAGCCTGCTCCCAATTACAGTAATTTGTCAAATGAAGAGTTCTAATTATATATACCGAAGAAAACATGAAGCACCCAAATTACAATAGGCCCAGGCATTCACAGCAGGACGAGCTATACTGCTATAGTATAGATCAGTAGAGCAGACTGAAAACTGCAAAGAAGAACAGAGACACTCATTCTCAGAAAACAATGTCTTCGTTTCCATCGGGAGAATAACTGGTTCCAGGGGGGCATGGCCATCACACACTAAGACCAATCCTCAACCGGCACCAGGGGACTGAGGGGAGACACACCCTCACGGCTACACAGGAAGATCTTAGCAAACTGCACAAGTGTCGAGATCTGCACAAGTGTCGAGATCTTAGGGTCAACTGACAACCATAGAGCTGCAGTACCACAGCATATAATTATATTGCATGTAAAGAAGAGACATTTCACTAATTAAAAGAAGTTGTGCACTCATATCAAGCCCAACGACACCGTTAAATGTACAAGATTATATTCCTTGTCCTAACCAATGGACATCTAATTAAATCACTGAAAGCTAAAGTCAAGAATTCAAGAAAATAGTGAAAAACAACAGAAGAGTGAATAAAGACACACAGGTCTATATTTATTAAATAAATAGTATAATACAAAGCATGATACAAAACTGTACAAAAATATAAGCTATAACATTTATCTACTCTTATCAAATCACATACATGATACATAATCATTAATGTCTTATTCTGTTGAGTTGAATTGACGAACAAAAGATTCGATGCCCCTTACCACTCCAACCTTTTTCACCAATACAGCAAATTGTTCAGGGGTCGTATCATTTTCAAGACGAGGTTTTTTCTTAGATGGTTTTCCTGCAATAAAAGTGGCATAATAAGCTATACTAATGTGTAAAACATATCACAGTGTTCCAGCTAGGACATTTGAGCCTCGTCCGTCATGGCCAAAAAAAAAAGAAAAAAAAATTGAAAAAAAAAATTATTTTTTTTTCAAAATTTTCTGAAAAAATTTTTTTTTTTTTTTAAAGTGCCCTCATTTCAAAAAAAGTGCCCTCATTTCCAGAAAATTGTATGCCCGAATCAAATCCTAGCTGGAACACTGTATCAGAACAACATACTTGGCTCAACAAATAAAGGAAGGGAATGGCATCGATTTTTACCCTCTCTTATTACTGCCAGGCCTCAAAATTGCAGAAAAATTTATTCAAAGATTTATCAAAATTACGATGATGTATAGTAAGCCTATGGTATATCACACCACATCTTAGCCTATCATTGTGCAGCCCTGACCAGTATCATTGAAGGTATCAAGCCAACTGAAGTTAGGCAATGAAGATTACTGATTACCTGTTTGTGAGATTTCGAGAGCAGCTGCATTCTTGACTTCATAGTCTTTAGAAACTTCAATGGTCCAAATTATTGTCCAAATTGTTCTGGAAAAGTAAACCAATTGGCAAATACAATTCAAATACTATGATACGAGTGATAATTCAATGACTGGCCATATAGTCCCTACTACCACCTCAAACATGCCCAGCCCAGGGATGGCAGGGAAATAAACAACTCTGGAATGGCAATAACTTATATTCTCTTTCAACAATGTTCAAAAAACATTGCCAACAGAGCCCTCCTGTGTTAATGTACAGAAAAGTAGACTTTTTGGCAGAAATTCACAGGTAAAAATTAATGAAGTCAGCTTTTTCTAGCAAATAAATGTACATGTCTGGTCGTGATCATGGCACAAGAATGTTAGCTTGAGTTAATGTAGAGACTTCAAAGAGACCCACCCCATTTTCTTATCTCCAAATGAAATGGTTTCTCCATCTGTCCCATCAGACAACCGGACGTTTTCTGAAAACTCTTTCTTCAGTAAGCCATACATATTCCTCCTCTTCTCAAACTCTGCCATAAATGCTGGTAGCACTTCAAAAAATCTCCCAACCTCAAGTTCATTTTGCATCCTGGAAAATATAACCAGCGTTTTCTTGACTCAAGTTCATCAACTCTTTTGAAAATATATCAGTTCAGACATAACTAATGACACTCAAACGTTAAGAAATGTGTACACCACAGTAAAATCAAAAGTAAAACCCATTTCAATAAATAAGAGAATGACTTGTATCAAGTAAATTAATTTTGAAGATATTTTCTCTTTCTACCAACTCGAAACATACTAAAAAGTACTTCAGATAATGTCAGACACAGATTCTTCTCCTACCTCACAATGGCTGGCTGGAGCTGCTCTTTCACAGGCCAATCTTCAATGTCTATAAAAAATTCTGTGATCTTTGAAACCTTCCTTTCTAACTTCTGAAATAAAGTAAACACTTTCATTTGTAAACGTCAAACATGACATGCTTTATAATTCAAGAGAAAATTAGTGTCATAATGGCAAAAAATATAACGTTTCATAAAAGTGTCAGAAATGGAGATGGATGATTGTGGCTTTGGCCTTTATGTCCTGTATTTATGCACTTGGCAGGCTAATTAGGACAGGAAGGTCAGAAATGGAAAGACAACTTCTCGTTATTCTCACCTGAGACTGTTGAATTGTAATTTGAGCAGTGAAATCAACGTCACAGCAGGAACCCTCAATGATCTGCTTGCTCTTCATAATACTTTTGGCTGAAAAATGCAAGAACGAAACTTCAGCCCAAGACTTGGATCAAAATTCCAGTGGTCAAATATGACAAAGGGGTGACCTAAATTACTAAATTTATATATTGATTTTTAATATGATTTTTATGTTTAACCCTTATTAGGGTTGGGACGATAAACGATATATCGCGGTATCGCGATATCTTCCTACATTGAATATCGTGATATCATGGCTATAGATATCACGATATCAACAATATCGTGATATATCATGATATATCGTGATGTATTGTGTCTTTTTTGTTCAAAACCACAAAATTCTGAATTTGCATCGCTCTTGTCCGCCATTTACGGGCGGATTTCTTGCTTTTTTCTTCTCATTTATGGATTCTACGACGACCGCGATATATCGTGTTATCGTGATATCAGCCTCACATGATATCGTGATATCAAAAAACCATTATCGTCCCATCCCTAAGTCCCTTATTGGACCGATCAGTCCAAAATAACAATTGTGTGCCTGTGACGTCATAGCAGCCTTCAGAGATATAAATTTACAGACATAAATGGTCCAACAGGCAGTAAGCTGGGGATGCACATAAATGTCCCTTCAGTCCAGTAAGGGTTTAAGAACTTGAATTGAAACATTTCCAACAAAGGTTAACAAATAATCAAATTTTCCATCATTAGAGATATACAATAGATCTCATCTAGGGTTCTGTCCCCAAAGTAAAAAGTAGGCCTACTGGATAAGGCCTATTGGAAGTTGGCAGAAAGCCAAGTAAAAATAATGATAGAAATATAATATTCAGGACTCACTATAGTCTATATTCTGTATTCTGGATGTTGTTTTGTGTAATTTTACCCCCGACACCGTACTCATTAGCTGCAGCTGCAATCAATCAAAGAACATTTTTACATCATCACACAAGGACGAAGAAACACATTAATTGTAACTACAGCAAACCATGATATTTCCTAACTGCTTTGTCAACAACCAGATGAAAAACGCCTGTGAGGGAAATTAAGTGCCCATATATAATTTAGAATCCTTTACCTCTTTCTTGAGTTTTGTAATTTCGCTATCCAGTGACGCTTCATCTTCATATTCTGGGTCCGGCATATTCGCAAGAAAGTTCCTTGAAAGGGAAAATCACTGATCAGTTTTGCCTGGGCTCTCAAGCTACCCACCAAAAATATTGTGCACAGCAGCAAAGCCTGCCCTTGAAGTATCGCGATTTAGTATTGTATCGCAAGTTAGTATCTTGAATACTTTATTGAATTCCATGATGCCTAAATGATAAGTATAGTGGAGGTACTGAATTCCAGGGGTAGTATCGTGATAAGTATTGAATACCTTAACCCCAGGCAATACCCAACCCTATTTGCAACTGTTCCTTGCATGGAAATCAATAGCACACTTACATAGCATGTTGCAATTCTTCAAGACTTGCAGACCGGTCTTCTGTTTCGTCTCGAGTTACCTTCTCTAACTCCGCCACTTCATCCTCCAACTCGAGCAGCTCTTGCCGCAGACTCTCGACCTCCTTGCTTCTCCAAGGTTTGATCACCTTCACAATCATTGGTTGGTTTTCTTGATCCATATCAGCGTCCATCTTCTATTTGGATGTACTGTCCCCAATTAACGTGACAATGACATCTCCTAAAGGAACAAAGATAATCAAATTAACCTCATACTGGTAGAGAGACTTATTGATAATATTGTAGTGGTTATTCCTGGAGACCGAATCTATGAATTGCACTGCACATAACTACTCATCAAAGAAGCGTCTTCAGTTTAGGCTACAGCTGTTCAGCTATTTTGTCAATTTTAGGGAGCCACAATGAAAAGTTGACAGTCCCACTGGAAGTGTTTTTTAAATGTGAAATCTCAATGCCGCGGACAATTAATTGATGGTTCCTTCTCGACCAGATTTAAAACGTCTAAGCCCGATTTGGCAAGAATCCAGGGACTTACTAAAAAGCGGGTTGGAAAAAAGCGGGTAGCGGGTAGCGGGTGTATGCATAATAAGGACAGGGAACAATAAGAAGCAACAAGAGCAAACAGAGGGCTATTCAATTGACAGTAGTACAACATACCTGTCTGCCCGCTCCTATTTTACCCCTCTATACCTCCGCTACTTGCAATCAGCTGGTAATCAAGCAATTTGCTTCAGGACTTTTGCTAATTTAAAAGACAGGCTTTTGCAAGCGGATTGCACTTATATTGATTGATGTGAGTCTATCTTTATTTGTGGTTGACTTCAATTGCCATCAACTTCAATACCAATTTAGGACAGAAAAGGCCTTAATTTGTACAAATTAATAGGCCCCAATGCATCATGTAGTGTTTTTTTTAACACAATAAAACATGGCTTTCACATTTTCTTAGCTCCTTCAACCTATGAGAAAAAAAGTTGTTAATTAAAAGAAAGAAATGCAGTTATGTTTGTTCATGACAGCATTGATGAGAGTTTAATAAAAAAAAAACATTAATTTAAGATACTTTGAAAGTAACATATATATATATATATATGTATTTGTGTTTGAATCAGTTTGAGTAGAGTCAATGAGCATGGACAATGCCAAAATAGATAATTTTTCGGTTTTTAAAATGTTTTAAAAGAATTTTAAGGTAACTCAGTGAATAAAGTCATATTTTCAAAGGAAAAGACTGTGATTGGTACAATTTTAAACATCCAAATCGATAGATTATCATCTGAGATTTCCAAAATGGGGTCTGCCATTCCTGTACATAGAACGGCTGTCAACTAATGAACAGGGAGAGCGGGGAAAGGTAGCAGAAGAAGCTACGACCGAGGGGTAGCGGGTGGAGTTGAATCATGTAGCTTCAGTGTTGTACTAGAATCTACCCGCTACCCCGCTACCCGCTAATCCAGCCCGCTTTTTAGCAAGTCCCAAGAATCCACTCCCTTATGTATAAATAATATTGGCGAATATTCCAGTCGCCCAGCTTGGTGATATAATCAAATGGGGGGGGGGGGGGGGGGGGGTCAATTATTTAAATATCATCTGGAGGTGGGGGGGGGGTTGGTTTTCTGCACCCAATCCCCCTCCCTGACTATGACTATCTTTGTAGCTTTGTAGCTGGATTGGGCCGTAACCTCTTCGGTTATTGGCCCCCCTTGTTGTCGCTTCTGGTCTTCGGGTCTTGAAGCTGCGCTTCCATGCGTAGACAATCAGGTCGACGGTGTATAATGTTACCAGTGGCCAGATTACAATAACATCAAGTTAAAAACCTTCACTCCAACCTTCCTGAACAAAAATTGTAAACCAACACCGTGCGTCAACAAGATAAATATGAATATGCCTTTTTTATTTTTTTTATAATTAAGAAAAATAGTTATAATTTTTATTTTTTTATTTATGATAAAAATATATACATTTTTTTTTTTTTTTTCACTGTTAGTTTTTATTTTATTATATTTTTTGGTTGAGATTTCGTTTTTTTCATGATATGACTCCCGCTGTGGATGGCTGATAGATTTCAAAAGCAAATGTGGATAGATGCGGATAATTGCCAAGCTCAGTGGACCTTTACCTCCTCTGTTAGTGCCCCAACAAAACTGGTTCAAGGTTGAACGACATGTAGTATTAGGGCAGAGGGGAACGGCTCACATGTTGCTAGTTTCTCAGTTGGCCCGAATACAGGCTTTTTAATACTCGGGGTCAAAGGTTCAAAGTTGAACAACTATGCCCCCGTAGGATAAGGTTATCTCTTAGGTGGAAAGTCATATATGAATTGATTTTATATAAAAACAACAACAAAAACAAGGAACAACTGTGGTGATGATTGATGATAGATGGTTGGGGGTGGTTATTAATGAAGATGATTATTCTGAAGTATGGCCCTGTTGAGCGAGGTAATGATTTTTCCTATAGTATAATCATCTGGGTGACACCCATCGTGGAGACACTTATGCAAAATAAATCTTTTCCCGTGTTTTTGGCGGAAAAGGGCAGTGTGAGTCAAGGGTGTGGCGACTCCATTATTCAAATTGCACTTGGTTAGGAAGTCATTTATGTGATCGATGGTCAGTTCTAGATCTATCTGCATTTGATAGTACGATTCTTGGTATACTAAACTCGAAGTTTTGTTACTGGCAAGTCTGTGTTCATTCCACACTTGGATCTGCATACTTGGAATTGTGCAGAAGATAGGGACGGCACCCTGATCAAAAATAAATTTCTCGAGGGTCGTAATTTTGTTCTTAATGTTATCCATAAGACTGCCATCGTTCACATAGATCACTTCTTGGTAATTTCTACCACTCAATTTCTTAGTGATGTCACTATGTCCCTGCAATGCCTGCAATTTCATCAGACAAGTTCAAACTTCAATGTCACTTATTGATAGGCTTTGCTTAGTCACACTGTATGTTGGTCATATGTGCCACTGCCAGTTCTGGGCTGCCAGTGCAGTAGTGTATTCAAGTTAGGTTGTTTACACATTACAGTGATTACACTTGTTGTCGAAGTTGTTCACTCTGTCTTCACTGATTTGATTTTGAATGATTTCAAACTGTCAGCCCCATGCGTGTCATGCTCTGTGGTTGCTATTTTTTCATTATGGGAGATTACCTGTCCACCTGTGTTTGTTTTTGTCGTTGATTACACAAGGAAAAGAACCCAAATTGTGTTTCGCGCCCAGATGACCCGGCATTTCTCATGAACGGAGCAGTGAAAACATTCTCAAACATTTACAACAGGTGGCGCAAAAAGTACTTCTAGACACTGGCGCCACTTTCAGGAAATTATCAATTGGTATATTTTTGCTAAATCTGAATAAAAGATTGATATGTTTCTCTTTATTATATGGAGGAACTTTGCATTAAATTTCCACAACCACACCACTGTTATCTATTTCACCAGAGTCCTTGGACTTTCTCCCACGTCCCTCAACTCCGGGGTGGATCCAGAAAATGCGGGACTGGGAAGTTTACTACAAATATTTTGTTTTGCATTAAAATCTACAGGCCCAAGGTGGGGGGGGGGGGGTTTAACCCCCCTAAACCCCATCTGGATCCGCTACTGCAACTTGCAAAAGGAGATGGACATGACCTATAACTCGCACCTGGAGCGCACACCTGCCTTGGAAAGGTCCATTGGAATTTTTACACAATAAACTTCTTATGAGCCAAATAACCTTGTCTCCCATAATTAATATCAAATCAAATTAAATTACCGTCAAATCAAATTTAATTAATAAGTTGTGTTGTTAAAGAATTATGAATCAACTGTTCAAAATTAATTATTTAATTTATTTTTTATACCACTTGGTCATTGGTGAATAATACATGTCACATGCTGCCTTTCAGATTCAGAATAACAATGCTTAAGTCAAGACCCAAATAAAAAGATAATTATGCATGGGTAAAAAATAGAGACCAAATTGATAATAATTTAAACATGTTAATTAAATTAATAGAAATAGCTAGAAATTTACCACAGCCACGGCGCTTAAGGCAGCCTCCAGCCAGTACAAACCACTTGTGAATTGCCGGGGTGGTTTTACATTAATCTAACAAAGTCACTTCGTAGGCCTATATTTTAAACTAAATATAAATTCTTATTCTATTACAAAACGGATAAAACTAACAAATTGATATTCATATATATACAAACACCACCTGATAATAAACTTCATATTAATGAGCATGATTTGTACATGTTGGTTTGACCAGTTGCTGACAGATATTTTGAGAAGTTTCATTTCCAAACAGCACTGTTACAGCAGGTATCAATTGTCCAAACTTCTCTTACTGCCAGGTTTGCATTTTATACCCTCAAGTCCGTGCCAACTGAGTGAATCATTAGATGAATCAATTTTGGGCGGGCAACTCTCTCCTCTCCATAGACTCCTCGTCTGTAGGATGCCACAAATGAACAGTCACAAATGAACAGTCACTGTCAATAATTTCACTCATGGAGAACCATCAGGTTTGATCAACGGCATCATTTTTCTCAGGTTCAGCTGCGGCCGGAGTCTCGGTAATGCCACTCGTCAGTGTCTCAGTAACGCCAGTAGTAGCGCTAAGCTCCATTGTAGTTTCGGTTTGAGCACCTTCCGGCTTGACACCCTCTTTTGATTTTGGCTGCTTTGCTTCTTGCGTAGATTGGCCCTCTGCAGGATCTGGAAAGACAATCACACAGTTTACAAACAGTTGATAAACATATTTAAACACAAGATTGGTATGGCTACCCAGGTGTTTCCATTGCACACTGACTTAAAATAATCTTATATTTCACCAGGACTGACAGGACATCAATCACAGGCCTATTTAGATAAGGCATCTTTTGGAAAGACACAAGTTGGATGATATGATGGACGATTGGGGGCTTAATTTTCATCCTGTATTTATGCACTTGGTAGGCTAAAATTTTTGGACGTGAGGAAGCCAAAGCAATGAGGCAAAGGACGCTTGAAATTAGTGTCCAACATAAATCCAGATGACCTGGCTAGAATGGGAATCGGACCCATCACCCAACGATTGGTAATGGCAGCCGAGCATAGACGTATCGGAAGGGGGGGAGCAGGGAGGGCGGTCGCACCTCAAAAGTTTGGGAAACAGTCAGATTCGGGCAAAAATGCTAAAAAATCCGGGCAGAAGATTAAGTAAACACTAGTGAAAATTAATGATTTCTGTGCAATTTAATTTGAAATGGTATTAAATCTAGATCTTGAAATTCGGGCAAATGTCGCTGGCCCCCCAAAAATTGCGCGCACCGTACGTCTATGCAGCCGAATGTGCTACTAACTGAGGTAAATGAAATTAGGACAGATCAAACTATTACTACACAGCTTATGAGGCAATCGCCACAAATTAAGCTTAAACATCAGATCATAAATTTACCTTGCTGAGAGGGATCTACTCTCTCCGTCAAAAATGCTCTTGTCAGCACCATTTTCTTGGCAGTGTGACAAACATATTTCAATTGTTCACTTTCAATGGGCTTACTGATAGAAGGGATCATAATGGCCGGTTCTGAAATGAAAATAAGACATATTAGCATTCATGAAGACGGCACAGCCAGGACCAAAGAGACAAATTTCACAAATGACACGAAAAAAATTAGTGTGAAAGATTTGAACACAAAATAAAAAAATATGCAAACTAAAAAGCTTGTAAAAAAACTAAAAACTTTGCAAAAGGAAAAAAAAAATACCGGTATTAAAAGTATCACCTGGGGAAAAAAATTTTGAAAAAAACAAGTAGAGCAAAACTCTTTTTTGGAAAAAAAAAAATTTAAAAAACCCCAATTTTGGCGAACTTTTGGTTAATAGGATATTTAGATCATAAAAAGCTCTAGCTAAGTGAAAGCAAACAAGCCATCAACCCACCATTCTGTTCACTCTGCATTTCCATGGTGAGCATTGTCCCCGGAATATCCTCGTAATGACCCGTGAAGATGTAGTGGTCCACCTGCATCATTGGAGTATTTGTTTCAATACCCTCAAAGACAAAATCACTATTTGTTATTATATTTCAACATGAAATAAATCAATAGTATTTGAAAAATTGCTATAATTAGACCATCGGGCCTAATGATAGTAATTGCTATCAATTTTGAAACTTGTTTATAACATTAAAGGTGACCTTTGATAAACTATACTTACAACTATTTTGATATGATCAGCAGTGAGGTCAGAGAAGTCATCGGTAAAACCATTCAGCTCAGCAACTGTCAAAGTTTCCTGCAAATATTAAATTACATGTACAAATCAACATATCATTCTTATGTAACATTAACAAGTAAATACATGGACAATGTCTATGTTTGTTCATAAGGATATTTTAGGGCTATTCCATTTAAATCTATAGGGGGGGGTGGTCAGGGCAGTTTATTTTTCATAAGATGCATGCATAATTCGATTAAGATGTATGGGGGGGGGGGCTGGTAAATAAATCGTTTTAGATGGATGGGGGTACCCGCGAAATTTGTTTGAGATGTATGGCGGGGGGGGGGGGGGGGGAACTATCATTCTATGAAGGCTTACAGGCTTTCGCATTGTAATAATAAAATTTTAATTTGATGCATGTAGGTGGATAAAAAAATCATTTTGATGCATGTACATTGTAGGGTTTTGGAAATAATCGATGTTGATGTATGGGGGGGGGGGGGGTCAGAAAAAATGCAATTCAGATGCATGTAGCGGGTCAAAAACGTAATCCGACCACCCCCCCTCCAATGGCCTCCATACTTTTAAATGGAATAGGCCTTAGCATTTTTGAAGGATTTTCACAAAAATGATCTGAGAAATCAAAGTTATAAATATAATGTTCACACAACATACGAAGTTTTAAATTTTGAATCGGTTGGTATAAAAAAGAACTTTAACTTGCAGAGCTCATGCTATTCAAACGCCAACATGGCAATAAAACCTTATTTCTGAAGCTGTCAGTGTTAACCACAACGATTTTTCAACATATATACGAACCAGTACGTACAGTACAGTGTGACTGAGGGCGTTTTCGAAAAGATCGCACTAGTAACACTAGTAACTCGGGCGACTCTGGAGCGACTGGTGTTTGTTTCCGAACATGCACGAGGGTAGCCCGGAACCAGAAGAGGAGAGCTTCACTCGAGCAGGAACCAGTTAATCACGTGGTACAAACTCTTGAGACCCAAGTACTCTCCAATATCGGGGAGTAACCGGAAACACTACACTCGAGGATCGACGTTGGCACCTCCCGGAAACACGAGGGTCGAGTTTTGCTTGTTCGGAAAGAAACCCTCGTGACTCGTGTCACCCGAGTTACTCGTGTAACCTTTCCGAAAACGCCCTGAGTGTCAGAAGATCGATCGCAATTTGTCGCCTTTATTGGAAAATTACTCTCGCTTAAACCAGTGACGTTACCACACTATAATGGGTGATTTTTATTACATACATATGGTGGCTGATTCGGGCCATTTCGCCCGGCGGACTTATTTCGGCGCTCGGCGGCTTCTTGTCTTCGCCCGGCGCCTTCTTATCTTCGCCCGGCGACTTCGCCCCGCTCACGGCTACTTCAAGAATCCGCCTGGCTACTTTGCCCGGCTTGCACTTTCTTCGTCCGGCGACTTCTTTCTTCGCCCGGCTCATTTCTTTCGGCGCTCGGCGGATTCTTATCTTCGCCCGGCGCTTTCTTGTTTTCGCCCGGCGACTTCGCCCGGCTCACGGCTACTTCATATATTCGCCTGGCTACTTCGCTCGGCGATTTATTTCTTCGCCTGGCGCCTTCTCACCTTCAGGATATTTCGCTCGGCTACTTATTTCGGCGCTCGGCGGCCTCTCATCTTCGCCCGGCGGTTTCCTATCTTCGCCCGGCTACTTCGTCCGGCGCCTTTCTTCACCTAATTTCGCTCGGCGCTTTTCTGACTGTTTGGCTTATTTCGGCGGTTTAGGGGGGGATATATAAACAGAAATGGCCAGATACTGTCATTTGAAGGTGGGTGATGGTTGGGGTAACATCTCTGCTGCATTTCTTGAACAATGGCAGGTCAATAAGAGTGAGAGAGGATGGACATGATCGATGATGGGAGTCCCAGGTCTGGGCCATGGCCCATGGCCATACTCTTGATACCACTGGGCAGGTAAGTGTGTGTCTGTCTATCTGGCATTACTGCAGGTTGTCTGGCTATGTAATTAATTTATTGAGAATTCCTGAGGCTCGAGGCTCTGGATCATGGAGTGTTGTGTCTCCCTTTCCCTGGGGCCATTTTACTCTAGAATTCCCAGTCCCCATGCAATACTCACTATATCAGTGTATATATACAGCTGCTATACTGGCAAAAGGATTGGCAGAATAGCATAGTATACCGCAAGGTCTCGGCCATTTGTTGATGTCTCGAATGACATTATTATGATTATAGGCCTACAGACAGACAGATCGATAGATAGATATGGTAAGTGCAGCCCTCTAAGCCCAGTTCTGGACGCTAACGAGGGTCAATTGATGAGATGGGAGAGAGAACGGGAGTTCTCAACATGTTATACATTTACCCCATGTGAGGGATCTTTTACTTGCCCAGCATGGACACTGATACAAGGGGCCTCCAATTTAACATCTCATCTGAACGACATCCAGCTGGGATGTTGCTCATGAATGTACAATGAAAATTTTGAGATGGACAGACAACGGCAGAGGATAGATACTCCTTCTAGACAGACTGTAGTCCAGAATATTTAGTCTATTTGTATATTAAGTTATATAGTACACCAAGTAATTGAGTATGGTTGGAGTCTTTGTGCAATACCCCCTCCCCGAGTACCCCGTGGCCCGTACTACCCCAAATCCAGAGTCTCTTGCCTACAGTTTCATATAACAGTAATATCTGACTATTTAGTACATAATGTACATTGCATGCTCGAAATAATAACATTCTGCACTTAGAACTGTGATAAATAAAGAATTTCCCATCAACATGATCAAGGAA
Source organism: Platynereis dumerilii (assembly GCA_026936325.1). NCBI lineage: Eukaryota > Metazoa > Annelida > Polychaeta > Phyllodocida > Nereididae > Platynereis > Platynereis dumerilii. The sequence goes on from JAPTHN010000011.1 coordinate 18,331,163, forward strand.
AACTCCCAAGCTCAATCCTATCTAAAGCTGGTTCGCCCTCGAAAATATAGGACAAGAAATACTCCCATCGCCCTCTCGATCACCTCCATTAGCATTGGTCAATAAAAATTATATAAAAGATTATTGAGGTTTTTTTTTCCTTTACAAATTGCAGGACTTAACAGTGCTTCTTGATGAATCTTTTCAGGGCTGATGGCTGCAAAACTGATTGACATTCAATGTTAATGCTGATCAGCTCCATATGATATTTGGGATGATTAAATCAATACTTGGATAGCTTCTGGTTCTCTCTGCCATCGATGTGACTCTTTGTGACACAAAGTAAGTTTAACCTTTTTTTAAAGGGCCACAGATGGTCTGTCTGCAAATTTGCATCCAACATAGTATTTTCTCAAATGCCTTTCTTAACTCATTTACCTTTTTGATAACTTAAAAATAATAGTGAATATCTTTGGACGTTTTAGTATATATATGGCCCACGATAACAATATGTGCATATCAGCTCAAGCCAGGGTTTCTGTTGGGGTGGCCAAAAGTAGTGAGTTCTTCATGAACAGAAAAACAGGGCTAGAAAATTGTGAATTTCTACTGCAATTTGATATGGACGGCATTGACAGAAACCCTGGCTCAAGCATGTTAAGTTAAAATATATATTTCTATATGTCGTTATACCAAATTTTATGACAACCCGAAAACCAAGATGGAAGGAAAAGTTTCTGTACATGTATTATTCTGCATGTTTTATTAATATATAATTAGTAGGCCTAAGTGCAGGGCTAGAAAATATGTGAATTTCCAGGTAATTTGATTCAAAGTATGACAAAATTTCCCATGGTCACGAATCCATCGACTACTTCTAAGTCAGATATTCAATATTTGGATCTTTCTTCAAAATTTCCAGTGGGATTTATAGATTTCCAGGCATGAAATGCCCCAATTCCATACTTTTTCCAGTCATGCCTAAGTGTTAGAATTTAGATTTTTTTAGAATTACAATTTATTAGTCAAAAGAATACAATAAAATTTAATAATACACGTTCAATCAGACAGTCAGCATTCAATCATGTAATTATTATGGGAACAGACGCATGAAATTGTAAACAAATGCCCTCATTTTCAGGACCATGGATACAATCTCCAGGAATCAATCTGTATTGCTCAACAACTTCCAAGTTCAAGCTGTCACAGTTTCAGTTGTGATTGGTACTGGTCAGCTTTAGCAGTCAGGGAAATTACCAGCATATGAGGTCAATTGCAATTCCAGCCAAGTCCTGGCCCTGACAGGATGATTGAGTTTGTGGGGTTGATCAGTTGGGTCTCAGAAGAAAGTCTGATCTCTTTGCAGCCATCCTAACCACACAGCAGCATGTCAGTTGCGGGACTTAATTCTATCCAATTTCACAAAATACTGCAAAGTCATCAGCAGCTGATGACAATTTCCTAATTTCTCTGGAGCCTTCGGGTTCTTTTCCTCATTATGTAATGGATAGGTCTGCCAAAATTCATAGAGTTAGTTGACACTGTGATACAACTTTATACCATGTTTTGAGGTGATAGTTGCAGTAGTTCTTTCTAAATAGCCAATCAAAGATGATTTTGAGCACTGCCAAAGTCATGGCTAGGCCATGACACTGTGAGAGTGTCATGGGTGGGTGATGACAGTGCTAGGGTGATTGTCATGTGGGGCTGAGGACATTGGTTGTCATCAGCTGGTGATAATTTCTCTGACTGTTTAGTACTGGCAAGAGTCTCTTGGAAGATTTCCTAATTTCACAAAAAGGTAAAAGAGAAATTGCTACCAATTATCTTGATCTGATACGAGGGGTGTTCACTAAGAATAAGTTTCACAATTCGAAAGAAGTTTCTTACATTTGTGTGAAAAAAAATCCTGAACGTTCATAATACATCTTTCAAACAAGTGTTTGGCCCTATCTGATGGAAAAAATTGTCTACTTTCCTATGAAGGCATCAAAACGGTCATATCTGGGTCATTCCATGTCAAATCACCCAGGGCTCCCCAGGTGACCCCTTCAAAAAATTTTGAAAAATTCAGTTGTTCACTTAGGGCTATTCCATTTAAAAACCTGGGAGGTGGGGGGTGGTCAGGTTGATTAATTTTTTCGTAAGATGGATGTAGGGATCGGCGGAAATTAGCTTCAGAAGTATGGTGGGATGCAAAAGAAATTGATTTTGATGCATTTTTTGCATGAGGGGGGGAGTCTTAAATAATTCACTTTAGATGCATGGGGGGGGGGTCAAAAAGGTAACCTGACCACCCCACCCCCTGGTTTTTAAATGGACTAGCCCTTACAAGATATATGCAAATTTGCAAAATTGTAGGTCTGTGACTCAAAAACTCACTGAGATAGGAGCCCTTGAAATTTAAGGTTTTTTTTCATTTTTTTCGAAATTGTGGTTTCAGCCAACATCAGAGGTGCATACACTACCCTCCAAAAGTTTGAATACACCTGGAAAAGTGAGGTTTCTTTCAAAAAGACTTCATTTTGAATGAAATTATTGTTTTATATTTACATCAAACAATAGCAGAAGTCACATTGAAGTCATAAGTTGTCTTTATTTTGTCATTTTATGTCATTCTCGGTCATTCTAATTGAAATCTATGGCCTTTCTCGATATCCTAAATTGTGGAATTTTATAAACAATTGTCACAGCCCAGTTATCTATTTAAGTGTTTCTAGAGTTTTAACATGATCGTAACAGTAGTTTTTAGCCCCAAAAATACATTTTAAAAATTGGACATTGACCACTCAAAAATACCAAATTTACATAATTTCGGCTCTCAATGAAGTATAATCATAGAATGCATCTTTTCAAGCGAAAATTATTTTATTTGATCTCTTTCAGCATTGTTTTGACCGGAAACTAGCCAAAATCAGTATTTTTGTCAGATTTTCAAAGGCCATTTTCTGGTCTGAAATGACTAGTAAAATCACAAACCAGTGAAAATGTGTAAAATATGATAAAATTTCATAAATATGAAAGGTAACTGTTTTTATAGCTTTTCATTGAAAATAATAAAATGGGATATCGAGAAAATTTCATAAATTTACACCAAAATGATCTAAAACCATGAAATATGGACACCTTATGGCCTGAATGTGAATTTCCATATCGTTTGATCTTAGTATAAAACGAAAATAGTGTTGAAGATGAGATATTTTTGAAAGAAATCTAACCTTTTCTGGTGTATTCAAACTTTTGGAGGGTAGTGTAACTCCCCTAATAACAATACCACATATTTTATATTGTCACACTGGAACAACTTCCACCTAAAATTTTCATATTTGGCATCAAAACTGATGTTTCTGGCTCAGGTGTGTTTCTACAGGGGCTCAAAAATGGACGAAAGTGCAAAATCGCCAATAAAGTGCCGTTACTTATTAAATTTTGTCAATTTAGAGAAAATGGTTAATGACTCCACCATGTACATTTCTGGCTGGTAATAGGTCAAATTGTCGCTGTGAGTTAATTTTGAAAAATAAAAAATTTTGTAATATTTACAAAAAATGCGTGTTATTCAAAACCTCAAAATGACCTTGTTGACAGTTAACCTAAATGTTCAAACTTACTCCATAGATTTATGTATATCTTGAGGTGGTATTCACAAAGTTTCAGTTCCGGGATAGGACTCCTTCTATTCTTAATATTTTATTTAAAATAATTCAAATTTAGCAGTGTTTAGTTCAATTTTTTCGAAATTGTGTTTCGGCCAACTTCAGAGATGTATAACTCTCCAAATAACAATTCCAAACATTTTATATTCTCGCACTGGACCAACCTCCACCCAAATTTTTCATTTTTGGCATCAAAACTTCAGCAGGGGCTCAAAAATGGACGAAAATTCAAAATCGCTAAAAAGGTACTTTACTTATTTGTCAATGTAGAGAAAATGGTTAGTGACTCAACCATGTACATTTTTTTCTGCCTTTAGCAGGACCAAATAAGTACTACCAATTTATCAGATGAGTTCTACCTCTCGATCTGTTGCTGTGAGGTAATTAAACAAAATAAAAATTTTGCAGTATTCACAAAAAATGCATGTTATTCAAACCTCAAAATGACCTGGTTGACAGTTAAATGCCAAAATGTTCAAAACTGACAACATTGATTTATGTATTTTTAAAAGGTGGTATTCAGTGCTATTCACAAAGTTTCAGTTCTGAGGTTGGACTCCTTCCTTTTTAATATTTTATTACAAATCTGGCGTTTTTACAAAAATCGCACATTGGAAAACATTATAAATTATAGTTAGTATGCCTGGACAATTGGACATATATGCAAATCTATGACAATAGCCACTCGACTGATGCACTGTTCTTGTGACATTCTCATTGTATCTGCAATTTCTGCATTAAATTCTGCATGCGCCAAGTGAGAAAGACCGAGGAGATCGTCGGTACAATTCATACCCAAGGTACCGTAAAAAATGTTGGATTCTCTTCAAAAGTTCCTTCTCGTTCCTTGAAATACCAACCTTTGATGTGTAGACCTAGCAGTGAGGTATTCAAATTAATTAAAGCATTCTCTGCAAAATTTTGAAAAAATATTTACCTTAAAATACTATCTTTTTCTGTGTGCAATTTTTGTAACAGTGCCTGATCTTAAATAAAATATTAAAAATAAAAGGATTCTGTATCCGGAACTGAAGTTTGTGAATACCACCTTAAAATATACATAAACCAATGTTGTAAGTTTTGAAAATTTTGGAAGTACTCATTTGGTCCTTTTAAAGCCAGAAAAAAAAATTTACATGGTGGAGTCACTAACTATTTTCTCCAAATTGACAAATAAGTAATGGCACCTTTTGGCTGAAACCGCAATTTAAAAAAATATTAAAAATAGCCTTAAATTTCAAGGGCTGCTATCTCGGTGAGTTTTTGAGTCACAGACCTACAATTTTGCAAATTTGCATATATCTGGTCAGTGAACAACTGTGAATTTTTTCAATTTTTTCTGAAGGGGTCACCGAAGGCCGGTTATTAGAGGAGGGCTTAAACTAATTTTTGGTGAAATGGAATTCTTGTCCATGTGTCAAGGTGTCCATGTCTACTTGTCCACTTTTCTTGTTGCCATCTTATGAATCGCCCATTGCGACTTTAGTATTTCACTTGGATTTATGAAATTTGGTATTGGGATTCACTTTGGGGTAACCCTTAGAAATTTTTGGAAAAATTCAAGATGGCTGCCAAAATGGCCGCCATATTTTGAATTGCCCATTGTGACTTTACTATTTCACTTAGATTTATGAAATTTGGTACAGGGATATTCACTTAGGGCTTCCCATCCAAAATTTTTGGAAAAAAACAAGATGGCTGCTAAAATGGCCGCCATATTTTGAATTTCCAACTGTGACCTCAGTATTTCCCCTAGATTTATGAAATTTGGTACAGGGATTCACTCACAGGCATTATAATTTCTTACAAAAAGCTCACGTTGCTAAACATATCCTGTATACAATACATGCAAGGTTGGCAACTCCCTCAAGATTCCTGGTTTGAGAATCCCTGCTGTAATGCTGTCTCAAGCAAGAGCATGAATTCTCAAACCAGGAGTTGCCAACCTTGGAGTTGCCAACCTTGTATATAAATTCAATAAGTGCATGCAGTGACAAGCTCTTTTCTCAAAATGATTGTAATGCCTGTGGATTCACTTAGGGGTTCCCCTCATTTTTTTTTTTGGAAAAATCAAAGATGGCTGCCAAAATGGCCACCATTTTTAAAAAATATCCACTGTGAGTCTGTGACTTTAGTATTTTACTTGGATTTATGAAATTTGGTTTTGGGATTCACTTAGGGATTCCCCTCAGAAAATTTGTAAAAATCCATGATGGTTGCCAAAATGGCCACCATATTTTGAATTGCCCACTGTGACTTTAGTATTTCACTTAGATTTATGCAATTTGGTATAGGGGTTCACTTAGGGGTTCCCATCAGAAATTTTTAGAAAAACCCAAGATGGCTGCCAAAATTTCTCGTATATTTATGAAATTTGGTTTGGGGATTTGCTTAGGGGTTCCCTCATAAATTAAGAGGAAATTTCCAAGATGGCTGCCAAAATGGACACCATATTTTGAATTGCCCACTGTGACTTTAGTATTTCACTTGCAGTTCTGAAATTTGGTATAGGCATTTGCTAAGGGGTTCCGCTCAAAGTTTTTATGGCTTGCAGCAAACACTATCAGTCTGGCTATCACTGCTTAATACAAACCAATCCATGTAGTAATATATAAATCACCCTCTTCATGATTTCAATCCCGAATATACAATTGCCAAAGGCCAGTTTTGAATCCATGGATTCTTGTTCTAATTCTGGGTGATTTGACATGGAATGACCCATCTTGATATTTTCTGGTGTTTTTTGGACATAATGTCCAAAGACATGCAAATATTTGCATTTTTGGGTGACAAAAATTTTTGTGGTGTCGAGTATAGGCCTATTAAAGGGGTTATTAGTTGTAAAGTGACACGGTTATGTAATTTATTTTTCATTTTGCCATAATTCCCTATATCGTTTTCCTATAAATACGTAAATTTTTAGTGCTTTTCCCAGGACCAAATTTCAATTATCCACAAAGGCCAATTTTAAGTGAAATGCATGGATGTGTGGCTAATTTTCATTCAAAGTACGCAATTTTCATTAGCCGCATGGAAGATGCATTAGCCAATGCTAATGTGGCTAATGGCTAGGAAAAGCACTGAATTTTTTCGGGTATTGTAGTTACTTTGGGAAAATTTGTCCGTCCGGTGGGCGGGCGGGCGGGCGTCGGGATAACGGGCGTCCCACTTGTGTATTGGGAGTATTGCCAAAACTATGGGATGTATACTTTTTAATGGAGGTGTGAACACACCTCCATTTATGCAGTTGAGGAATGGAAGTTTTGGCGGGAAATTAAAAATTTGAGAATTTTCAGAATGTCTTTTGAACATAACTTGGCCATTTTGTTTGGAATTGTTTTGGGTCAAGCGAGCTATCTAACATGATAATAGAGCTTGCTTCTGGTATAGGAATGAAGTGCAGGCATGTTGTAATTTGGACGTGACTTTAGCTAGAATGCATAATGTGTGTCCTGTTCGTGTATTGGGCAGTAATGCCAGAACTATGGCTTGTATGTTATTTTTGGCACATTATCGTATCTTTTATCCTAGTTATGCCTTTTTGGGGTCCAGTCCACATGACATTATTTCTTTTCTCGAAATTATTGAAAAATGTGAAAAAATATTTTTTCTTTTTTTTTTCCAGAACTAAACTCAAAAGCTGCTGTGCTTATGTCATTGAAATTTCAATATATAGTATGTATTAAATACCCGACATGTGCCTTTTGACGGTCTAAATGTTCGAGAATGACTGATGAAAATTCCTCAAAAATGTGAAAAAAATATTTTTTTAACTATGTGATTCAGTCAATCTTGCAGTTACATCTATGAAATTTTCTAGTTATCTTTCTTTTAACATCTCTAGTTGGAGTGTTAACCCTACGTGATTTTTTTAAAATGAAAATCAAAAACTATAAAAAAAATAATGCTTTTTGCAAATATTCTGACATTTCTGTGTGAAATGCCAAAATAATAATGGTTAAGTTGTTTGAATTAAAGCACACAAATCCACACTGGATGGATCATGGCTCCCTCAGTACAAATGTTGGTATTGTTCCTGTGCAATACCTGGTGTGGAACAGTAGGCCTACCCGGTACCAACATTTGTACTAATATAATCAAATGGAATATCCAGAAGGTTGTTCAGTAAGATGGCTCAGCTGCAGCCTGCCAATGACAGCTTTCAGCCAGCCAATTTTGGACTGACTGGCTGACAGGGCTTAACATGTGAATCTGGAGATTACTGTGTGAAATTCTGTAAATCTCATAAAGATGGTTGGTTAAATGTTGTTAAACTTTCCTTTTGAGTTTTCCTTATTTATTTTGGCGAAGATCTAGGTTTTTTTTTAAGGTTTGTTAATTGATAATCACTTAAAAGTCAGTTGAAGTCAGTTGAAATGACTTCAGTCAGTTGCAGTTGAAAAGTTATCAACTAGTCAAGTCAGTCAGTTGAAATGAAGGAAGTCAGTTGATTCATTAAAACAACTGACTCCTGGGTCTAAATTGGCTGATAGATTTCCCGACCTTGCCTCTGATTGGTCCAGCCAAGAGACAATCTGGAGTATGTTTGGTGAATTATCAATGTAACTTAAAGGCTTCACAACTTGGTCATTCCTTTAGGTTAAATTTTGAAAGTTGTGTTTTTAGAATCAAAGTGCTTTGTCTGCTTCATGTGGAAAAGCAAATTAAGAATCACTGTTTTAACAAAAAGTCGTTTGGGGCCAATGTTCTAGCCACTCAGTGAAATGGGACACTTGTGCATTGTCCATCTATCTATATATATATCTATTATATCTATCTATCTATATATCTATCTATCTATCTATCTGAATAGTTATAGCAGTGCAGGACAAATGATCTGCTGGACAGGGGTGCCGGAAGAAATCACGGGCGGCAGGGGCAGTCAGACGAGAAGGGGCAATTTTCGCGCCAATTTCACATAGCAAAATTTGAATAGAGTAAATAATAATTTTGAATATTTACATAATAATTTGTACCTAAAATTGATAAATTAAGGTCTGATAATAATTTTTCTTTAACATCAAAATGGCACCCTTGCCCCCCCCTACCCCCCTTGGCCAGTGGCAGGAGGGGCAATTGCCCGGCCTGCCCCCCCCTGTTCCGGCAACCCCTGCTGCTGGATTCATGGTATGTGAACTTAGACACTATATCATCTCCATTTTGAACCCCCTGGGTTCTTGTTAAGGTATTTCAGCATAACATTTGTCATACTCTCACTGACAGGTCATTCAACTAAATTGGAGAATTTTGTAACTCCAGGTAACATGACTAACTTTGATTGCTGTCGAAAATATGTTTAATCATTTCTTTTTAACTTTCTTTTTTCAGGCAAAGAAAACATTTGCACATGGAGTTACCCATCTACAAGTTCCCACTTATAAACTGCTTGACAGGCAAATCAAAGTGAAACAATTCAAATTTGGATTTCCGCCTTGTGAAGTTCACTGGATTACATGATATTTGCCGCAGATAGTAGAGTTCTTCCCAACAGGAACAAATTAAGTGGCACTCAGCTGTTTGTACATCAAGACATCCATTAAAATAATTTTTTTAAACGTATGTTTCCCTCCTCCTTGGAGTATGTACAGTGTGTTGAGATCATCTGATGGAATGCACCTGAAATAAATATTTTTGAATATCAGCCATAACTGTTATAACACATAAATGTGATAGTGTATTCCCTGAATTTTCTGGCCTTTGCAGTTCATTAGCAGGAGACAATTTGCACCACATAAGAAAAAGAAGTATTCACTACTCAAGTACATACAAAAATATTTGTCAATTTCTTCGTGCACATGGCCTACTCCAGCAACATCTCGAATGACCAACAACTTCAGCCAGATGTCTCTATAAATCGATTACTCCTCACAGTCTTCAGCCTTCAACACTCAATTTCCGAAATGCCAATGGGCCGCTGCTGGACCGATCTGGTAACAAAATAAGACCACCTCGCCCTGGACTGCACCACTTTTGCAAATACCGGATCACTCTCTTAAAAGCGGTCCAGTCTGCATCACTACCAGTTTTTGGAATTAATTTCCCCCAACTTGATGCATTTGATTATTTAATAACTTTTGTAAGAGTTACTTTGCATTATAATGGTATTACTTTCATGTCTCAAGATGTTTTTGGAATAAAACTTAATTTTGTTTAATTGGTTGGAACCATAAATTTTATTGTAAGAAATCAATTGATTATATTTTTGAACTTGTTCATAAAATTGGTTGAAAATTTTATAAGACTTCTATTTTTAAAATTTTTTTTTTTTTAATTAATTGATTTTCGTAAATTTGTCAGGAATGATATGGTGATATTATTCTATGAAATTTTAAATTAATAAAAAAGTTTCATAGAATAATATGTATTGAGATAAAATGTGTTTAATTTTTAACAACCCTATCTGAATGACATTTTAATATCAATAATATTTGTAAATTCAATGTAATTTCATTCATTTCATGTAAATTTCTGATGGTTTACCATTCTGTTATTGTTTTGTATTTATTTTTCCTATATTTTGTGTTTTAACAAATGTGTCATATCATATGTGTCCTTTTTATTGTTTAATAGAAAAAATCTATTTCATATTTATGTAAAATTTGTGAATTTACCGCACTACACAACAGATTCCAGAATTTAGAGGGCCATAAATGATGCCCCAATCTAATCTGATCTATATATTTAGAGAATGCTATATAAATTTACATGTGAGTGTCTTTAAATGTGCATTAATTGAAAATTGCATACATGTTTTACTAAGGTATTCATTTCTTGAAAACATTAAATTAGGCAAAGAATATGTTTCTGTTAACATGGTTAATGTTAATATGAATTGCAGTCGCTTACTTAAATATTGTATCGCTGGTTGGAATTTAATTTTGTTCAATGAGCTATTTTGTTGGTAATTTGCTACATTTTGAAAGGTATGATGTCATTGATTTGTAATTTTGTATACTGCAAGCCAAAAGTTTGGAAACAGTATGTTGCTCAATCAGTGCTACATAAATCAGCCTGTGGACACAAAGTGTGGATTTTTCTCCGATCGAAAGAAAATAAATCCAAATTGGAAGTGGGATTGTGTTGCAGTTTCAGTATGAGAGGCACCCAATTTCCTTCATTGCTCTCAAAAATACAGATGGGTCCAAACAAGTGGACACACATCTCAATTAAATAACAATGGCTAAGGCTTGCTCATTTTGACACACCCCTATTTTGCTGAGGGGCCAGTGTCAGAACAACCTTCCTAATTTTATTTTAAGCAATTTTCACAAATTTACTCCTAATAATCCTCTTCACGCTAATGTAGGTCTATTTTAACATGATAAAATAACTTTTTATTGTTTAACACTAATGCAATAGCGAGCACCAAGTGTTTCCAAACTTTTGGCCGGCAGTGTATAATAAGCCTAGAATATCTGTCAGAACTCCTGAAACATGGGGTATACAGAGCTGCAGTATAGCATGACATGCGCTCAATGGTGCGGTGGAATTTGTTGATGTTTGAGATCTCCTACAAAGAGTTACATGCATTAGGCCTATGAGATATAATATTTAAAATTTTAGAGAGGTTTTGCTACAGGTATATGTGTCCCGTGAATGTGGGGGTTGCCATGTCGACAATATTATCTCTTCTATGCGTACAGGACTCGTCATACATAATGCGCAGCAAAACCTCTCTATTAATATTGTATAAATTTGACTGAAAGGGCCTTTACGGCCCGGGGCAGCCATTAAATATTCGGTGGGGGGAGGGGGGCTTTTCCTAGATGGGATCCCCCCCGGATATCTAATTGGTCACCTTCTTTTTTGTAAAATTTTGATTCAAATTGATTGGGCATTAAATTTACAGAGCTAGCTGCCAGGCTTCGAAACCAGAAAGTGTACTGCCCGTTTTGCTTACAAATGAAATAGTCAATTAATTAGAATTTTCTGATTTTGATTCCTCGTTTGTATGATACAGATATATATGCTTATATAAATGAGCTTTTATGAATGTTTAATTGCGCTATATATGTGTGCTTCTGTCTGTGATCTGTTAAAAAGAATTAATTCACTTTGGTAACCAGATTTGTACCTGTGGTCAAAGCCCCTGGAATGGGCTAGGATATGTTCGGGTCTGCCATTGTGATTTATTAAAGTTTTACCTAGATGTATTATGTTGTTGTAGTTGTGATTAATATGTTTTTTTTTAATAAAGAGAAGATGAATAATCTTATAGTTTTCTCAATGCTATGCTTCTTTTGGGTGAATCTTATTTAAAATTTATTTTGAAGCCTAACTGTGAATCTATTTATAGGACAATGGCTGCTTACTTATGGTGGTTTTGGGTGCAGGCATGCAACTTATTTTTAGGACTGATACAAGTTTCAGGGCTCGATATGAGGGCTAATATATATTTGACAAGATTCTATAGTGTTAAAAAAGACTTGGTCCAGTGGTTAAGACTTGTCTTGGTCATGCTCACCCAAAGAGCAATATATCTATGCTGGACAGAAAAGCCCCAGTGCTCTACATTGGCGTAGGAGGTCAATAAATTCTGAAGGGGCTGCCCAAAACCACTCAGGGAGAGTAACTTGATTCTCAAGAGTGCCCAAAACAAATTGCCCCGAAAAAACTTAAAGTAGAAGAAATGTTCGGCCCGAAGCTCCCAGAAAAATTGCTTTCCCCAAATTTTTGGGAACATGCAGTCTTCGCCTATATATGGTGCTAAAGTAAAGTTTAGATCTGTCTTATTTAGTACAATCGGTAAATATTGTTAAAGAGACACACAAATTTTGCTGTCTAGGCCAATAGTCGCATCAAAACCTGAGCAACAACAATTTCAGAGTCACCGAACGGTCAGTTCACTATGGAGATGAGACTGAAAGTGTTCCTAATGTCCACCCCGACATCTGGATAGATCCATTTTAATTTTAAAACGGCGATGCTGACCTTAGAAACTGACTACTGGCAAAGAAATCTCCTCCATGGTCAACCATGCAGTATCTTGACTGATATTTTAATGCTTTAATCTTGGCTTTCTAAATTGATGATCAGTATGGTTTTCTCATTGAACTGACCAAAGTAGCTCTACAACTAAACTGCTGTGTTAAAGTTGCGTCTCCCTTTTAAAAGTACACTTTTTTTTTTTACATGGGTGACATGATTAGATTGCTGCAGTGGTGTCGGAACAGGAGGTGGCAGGGTGGAATCGCTCCTCTTGCCCATGGAATTCCTTCAGCTGTAAAGGCACCCTTGGATTGCTATGTCTGGAGAGACTAGAAAACTTTAAAAATAAGACCACTTCACATTTTGGAAAAGTCCTATAGAATAGATGTCAGACTCTGATCAGGCCAGTTCAGTCAAGTCAAAAAGTCTTATCTGGGCTTGGTTGCTTGTTCTCAATACTTATATATTTGCTCTTATCAAGTAATTATTCAGTAACTAATTAGCCTATGAACCAGTGATGGAAATGGAAAATTTTCGTCGGGGGGGCTCTCGGCTTTGCGACAGTGGCTCGCCATTTAAGATTTTTAAAAGGGAAAGAATTCTTCCACAAGAGCATAATTTTGGCTAAAAATATGATGAGGACTGAAAAAGTAACATGATAATTATAATTTCACCACTAATCATCAAGGGAGGTGTAGCAGGGTACAGCTCCCATCAGGGGAGCTCACCCCCGAGCTCCCCCCCATTTCCACCTCTGCTATGAAGTGTATAACTACAGGAAATAAACTCAAGGTCCTGCAAAACGAATGTACCCTATGTTAGAGTAGATCCAATCGAATATGCCCTAGTAAGAAGGCGAGTTAGTTAAGCGCCGCGCGAGGAAATAAAGCCATGTAGCGAAGAAAATAAGTAGCCAAACGAAGTAAACAAGTAGCAGGGCGAAGAAAATAAGTAGCCGGGCGCTGAACGAAGTCGCCGGGCCGACGAAAGCCAGGTAAAGGGTCCGGGCGAAGTCGCGGGCGAAGTTAGTAACCGCCGGGCGAAGTCGCCGGGCGCCGAGGGAAGGCGCCGGTCGAAGATAAGAAGGCTCCAGGCGAAGATAAGCAGTCGCCGAGCGAAGATAATAAGTCGCCGGGCGAAGATAAGAAGTAGCCGTAAGCCGGGCGCACATTGAAAAATGTAGATTTTGCATATCGCCCTGTTAACATGGCATTCCTGAGCCTACACTTGTATCTCTTCACAAAATATTCTGCACAAAGCGAACAAAACAATATTCCACACTCACCAGCAAAGCAACAGGCTAATTCAATGGCTATTCACCGATTTCTGACAGCTAGAACTCCAAAATTGAGCACAGATTCAAAAGGAAAATTTGATCCCGCCATGTTGTGCTGCTTTCGCGAGACTCAGGCGGAAGTACACACAATTGTACACAATTTACACCTTTTGGATTTAGACGCGAATCTCGCGAGAGCACTGATGTCAGCCATTTGTTTACATAGCAACAAGGCAGTGAAGAGCTAGCTAGAGGTCGAGCTGCTGCTGTTATTATCTTACTTGTGTGAAATTTCTAAAGCAACCTGTGTCAAGGATGGCTGCAAATGAACCCAGACACAGGTTTCTACCATTCTGCAGTGTTTTTGAAGATGGCAGGAAGACAAGTCGCAAGAAAATTAAGAAAGAAATGACTGAGGGCACATTCTATCCTGGTGAACACAATGCCTGTGTATTGTTGGATTGCACAAGAAGATTGGTACACTGAAGAATGCCAAGTCTTGAATATTGGTAAGTTGTGTTTAAGATTACTTTTGTTTTACTAGGTCAGTGATTTGTGTAAAGTCAGCTACTAAAACTATCATTGAAATTTATATTTCCCTAATTTATTAATTAAATTGGGCTAATACAGTGTATTTACTTAGAGTTTGCCTACAGATAAAATGTGCAGGATTGTCTTGTTGTGTGTTTTCTCTGCAGTTTTCATTGAATTAAAATTTATTTAAAAAAAAACAGTAGGAATATCTTTCCTCCGAAATGTTATATGTAGGCCTACTCAAAAGTAAATACTAGGGGCCTATAAGGCTATATTGATATTATTTAATCTTTGGAGACAAGCAGTCTGGAGTAGTGTATTGTAATCTTTGTTCTGAATAGGCCTAGATTTGAGTTTAATTGCGTTGCATTGAGACTGTTGTTTCTTTAATCAAACAACTGTGTATTAATAATTACAGAACATGTGTCAAGTTAATTGCACTAATAAACCTCTATCTGGATATGGATAAGTTAGAATTCACAGTAAATATCATGACCTTGCAATTATAATATCAGTTTGTTGTAGTTAATTATAATTTTAAAATAAATTGAAATTAAAAACAATTGAGTGCGATCATTGCAATTCGCACAGAAAGAGGGCAATTAACCTCACCATTGATTAGAATATATAGGCCTATATATGATTTCATTTTGTGTCCTTTGAATAAAAGACATGTTATTATGCAAATGTTATACCATTTGCAACTAAGTGTAATAATTTTATATGCTTATAATGTCATTTTAATTTCAGGTGGAACCAGACGACAAGAGCCAACTCCTAATGAACTGATTTTGACGAAGATCAATTTCATGGGCGACAGAGATGAACTGTTTGTAAAGGATATCAACTTTATAAACATGACAGGTGAGGATTGACCAGAATAATGATTTACAATTAGAATTAGTGTATAATTATGTGTACACAGATTTCTATTTTGACATTTTACTATATTTTCTATCTTTCATTGAATTTTTTCATTTTGATGATTTAGGAATGACAAGGCTTAATAATGAAGTAAACTTGGAAAACCATAGCAGCGAGCGATGTGGTTTCCCCAATCCCTTGGATACAGTGCGACAGGAAGAGGACCAAAACCAAACAATGGGAATCAAGTCTAAGTTATCGACATTTGAGATTTGGTGCTTAATTTAATTTCTCGCTTTAAGCAACATTTTCACACAATAGCACTGCTGGCAGATGCTCATTGATATGTTCATATTTGTGCACCATTACTTTCATTTCATAAAAATGCAACAGACCCAACATGTCACTTTTTGTATTTAATGTATTTATTTATAATATGCTGGAAATATCTCATTTAAAATTATGCATGTTACTTAGAAAATATTAAAAAAGATGTGTAGGTTAAATCCTTTGACCAATTATCAACATTCAATATATTTCTAGTTTTACAGAACTGAAGTCACCACATTGTTTTTCAAGCATCCACTGTTTGCTTTTTGATACTGTGTTAACTACCAATTACAAATGAAATTAAATATATAATATATATATAACGTTAGAAAAATCCAACTACCCCAAGTTGCATTTAATATGAAGGGGATGAAAGAGTTCACCTGTCAAGACTTGTAGGATTACATTTGAATTATTGACCAATATCATCATGACTTATGCTGTTTACAACCCAAGTAAAGATAGAATAACATGTTAATATATATGACAAGGTGTAGACCATCACAAAAAACTAATTTTGATATGCATGTTTTAAAAAATGTGATCATTGATACATTCACAACAACGATTTGTATATTCAGTATCTTATTATGCATGTTGAGAAATAAATATTTAAACTTGTTTTACAGAAAAAGTTTATTTTCATTTCATTTAACTTAAGGGGATGAAGGTGCAACTTGTTCATATCTCAATGGAGATGCTGCTTGTTCAGGTCTTAATGGAGACGCTGCTTGTTCAGGTTTCAATGGAGATGCTGCTTGTTCAGGTCTTAATGGAGATGCTGCTTGTTCAGGTCTTGATGGAGATGCTGCTGTTCAGGTCTTAATGGAGACGCTGCTTGTTCAGGTCTTGATGGAGACGCTGCTTGTTCAGGTCTTGATGGAGATGCTGCTTCTTCAGGTCTTAATGGAGACGCTGCTTGTTCAGGTTTTAATGGAGATGCTGCTTGTTCAGGTCTTGATGGAGATGCTGCTTGTTCAGGTCTTGCAACTTTACAAATTCTGGCAAAAATTGAAGCAAATTTCACACGTTTTTTCTCTGTATAACCGTTGTCAATGTTGCAAGACCAGGACTCTATACAGCCTAATTTAATTACATCCGCTAGGCTGTGAATAGTGACATATTTTCTTGAACAGTTTTTACGGAAGTGTTGGAAGATTTTATTTCCTGCTTCACTACGTTCACTGGACAAAGCTCCAATACTTCCAGGGCCATCGGGTCTTTGGATCAGTTCTGCTCAATGATTTTGTGGACATAGTTTGGCTACTCTGCATAACTCAAATGTTCAATGAGACATCTTCCAAATTTTATGGAATTTTCTTTGAAAGTTTCAACATCTTCAAGAAATTCCTCCAATGGAAATAATTCTACACAGGCCTGCCAACCTTGTTCTGTAATATTCACGTTCCATCTTCAGTTCATTCTGAAATGTAAAAATGAATTGTATATAATACTATATTTAGTTCAATTCCCCTGAGTCACCAATAAAGCATAACTAGCCTATACTAAAATTAATTCTTCTGAAAGTTTGGATACTTGCATAGAAGTTTCATGATTCTACCTCAATGCTGAAACCTTTAAAATAGGTAGATTTGCCTGAAAGGGGCAGAATTAACCGAAACTCACATAAATTGTGGCTGGGGGGCTGCAGATAATTAGGATACCTAGAAAAAATATTTTAATATAAACTGGAATTTTGTACCTCATTGTGACCTTCAATTATTCTTTTTCCCAAAATAGAGATAAAATAGCCAAAAACTGTATTTATATTGTTGGGGGGGGGGGGGTCAGCAATGAAGTACATGGTCCAAACATAATTTGTCAAATAATTTGGATACCTCGGAATTTTTTATGTAAGCTAGAATGTTGTATCTCAATTCTAACGCTTTCAAAATATTTTTTTTTTGTCCAAAAAGAGAGAAAATCGCCAGAAATGCATGTTAATTGTAGTGAGAGGGGAGGGGGGCTCAGCAATGAAGTATAAGAACCAAACTTGATTTTTCTGACAGTTTTGAAACTTAGGATTTTTTTAATATAAATTTCATAATGGTACCTCATTGCTCACACCTTACAAGGACAATGTTTTGGCTAAAAAGGAGAGAAAATCAACCAAAATTCACACACATGGCTGTCAAAGGGCCCAAAATTGAGGCTGTCAGCAATGAAGTATCATGACCAAACTTTTTCTACTGACATTCTTGAAAGTTAGCCTAACTTCCATGTGGGTTTCATAGAGGTACTTCATTGCTGACATATTTATTTTCATTATTTGTAGCAAAATGTAAAGGAATACCTGAATTATCTGTAGTATTTGGCTTGCAAAACTTCTGTTCAATGCCTTGCCCCATCATCTGCTTGGTCCAGACATTGTTTACAATGCATAAGTAACTTCGTAGTTGCCCACTAGAGGGACACGGATCGCCCTGAGCTAAAAATAGACTCTTCTGCTGCTGATTCTGAAAAGCACATGGCCCTGTTGTTTACATCGTGATGCGCATGCGCATAGAAGCGGCGCATGCGCACTTGTTACTTCCTCTGGAGCAAATTTTCCATTGATTTTTCAATGTGGGGCGAAGTCGCCGGGCGAAAATAAGAAGGCGCCGGGCGAAGATAAGAATCCGCCGAGCGCGGAGAGAAATGAGCCGGGCGAAATGGCCCGAATCAGCTACCATACATACACTATATTAATACTTTTTTTTATTAAGATATGATTAAAATAATAATAAAATGTTTTTCTAACAATTTCAGCATTGAAATACTCAATTATCGCCCACGAAAATTTAGTGGGGCCATTTCTGGGAACCGTCAAAATAATTTTAACAAAACTGGGATTTCAAATTGTTCTCTCAACTTTGTTATACCTCGTCAGTCTCCCAATCTGAGTCGTCGTCTTGTGAATTTGCCATTTTCTGCTTTATTCTTCACTTCTTCAAAACCCACATGTTGATGCCACTGTGAAAATGTAGGGGCGCCATAGGCAGCTGAAGACCTCTAGTGGCCGATGAGAGCACTACAAAAATCTGCATTGCTTTTTCTCAGAGTTGCAGTTTTCAGGAAGATCAGCCCAAATTGGAGCCAATTTAGATCAATAACTATGGATATTCAGGTAATAGGGTCTCCCTGATCAGTGTCAGTTATTGCACAGGCAAATCTTGCACAAGTCTAGTCACTCATGCAACAAAGGGAATGTTGAGGACCTTTTAGGGCAACCTACTGAACCCAGTCAGTCTCAGTGACTATTTACATTATAACATGAGTCTCTTGTTATCATATGCTGTCACACCAACCTGAGTCATACTCATTGTAATGCATGGTGCCAACCTTGTCCATATATTTCAATTAGTGAAACTATTTTACTCATTTCACAAAAGACAATTGATTGGTGAACCATCACTGATTCACTGAACATAGTCATAGTGTTGGGCCTACTGTTCCATAATTTATTAAAAACGTTTTATTCCAGACAACAAATGTCTATAGATCTAGCCTAGTCTGAACGGTCTCTAATGTGAATTTTGTGTTGGAATAAATTTTAATTAGTTTAATGCTAAATAACACCTTGTATACTATTCTATACATTGAACTTCTGGAGGGCAATAAAATATTCTGACAAATATATAATTGTTTATTTCAGCTGGATGAAGTGGCTGACACTTACAGGTCTTTGGCGAAACTACCAGCCGTGTCTAAAGCAAGAATAGCCAATTTGGAAACCCCGGGTCACATCAGAGTGTATTCAGAATGGACGCAGAGGGATTTGGAGAGGTTTGAGAAAGTGAAATTTGCGAGAAGTCATATCGTACAGTTGGACGTGTCTTTCCCCACTCTTCCCACTGACATCAGCAATGAGTAGGTTTCATTTTACTAAACTCTCTACCTGTTCTTAGCATTGTGCTTTGCCATGTTTTTTAATTTCATTAAACATTATTGTTTAGATTATATTATTGTTTACTATTTAAAACTTTGCATCTCAACAAGCATTTAATGTGAACAATTTCATCATTCAAATTTTTTCAAAAATAAAAATTGGTTTTCCCTATAATTGTTTCCCGCAAACTGGTTCAAAAAATTCTAAATCCTTGTAGTAGATTGGAAATTAATCTTGACCTGTCCATAAAAATTCAATCTCACTTGAAATCTACCTTTAAACTTAAATTCTATATAGCCCAATAAGGTGCTGCAGATGTGTTAAACCCAAACACAACCTATAAATTTAAGCTCTGCCTGAATAAATAATTGTGGCCTGAAAAATTGAAAATTTTTGTCGAAGATATACAAATTCTGATATGTATTTTATGTTATCCTAGACAAATGAACAAGGAGTCTCCTTCGGGGAGATACAGGGCAATCATCAGGAAAGTGAAGGACAAGAAAGGGGAGGAGCATCAGTACATCGAGGTAACTTTTCAATTTGATGTCTAGAATGTAATGTGGATGATATTATGATATGTGCTAATACAGTGCTATAGTATTCATGTTTGGAGGTCAGGCAAATATTTTTTGCTGCTATTCTATTCAATGGTTCTGTTTGTCTAATGTCAATTGTCAAATTATATTATCTTGGTAAATGATACTCCTATTACTGATTACGTTCTCTCTACCTTATAGGCAAGTACCCCCTCATTATGTACCTCAAACTCAGTAAATTGTTACATAAATATCAATTTACCCCTCATTTTGCATGCAAAAATGATCGTTTTCATAACCTCAAATATGAAAAATGTTTTAATTACAATACACTACCACTACAGCTCACTGGCTTGCTCTTGGCAAGATAATGAAATTTCTCAATAAATTGGCCTTAATACAAGCATGTTCAGTCCTTGCCTACTCCCAGTGGATGTCTAGTAGAGCATTTGAAGTACATACTACATAGATTCTAATTTATTTTCAGGTCTGGACAGACAACTTGAAGTTGCACAACATTGATGTGAACAATCTGGAGCAACACGGAAAGGTGTATGAGGATGGTATGTTTAGATAACTTTCATTTGTACAATTTCTTTTAATTTGGACATGTTTTAAGTTTTTAACCAACTGGTTTATTTCTTGATGTGATGAAAAAATTATCTGAAATACTCTAGGAATCTTACAAAATTTTAAGAAAGTCTAAAATCCAATTGTAAATTTCGCACAGCATTGCAACTTGAAAAAAAAAAATCATTTTATAAGCCAGATAATCAAGTCTTTCATTATTTTTATCCGCAAAAATATATTTCAGGTCAGTTTGGTTGCCTTGAATGGTCACATTCTGAAACCCATTTACTCTATGTTGCTGAGAAGAAAGTTCCGAAGTCAAAGTCTTATTTTGAGAAGGAAAAACCGGAGGAGGGAAAGAAGGGACTGAGTCTGTTGGACACCTCTTCCACCAAGGTCAGAGTCTAATGAATATGGGTCATGAAGTAAAAAAAAGGATGCCAATCGGAGTATTAAAAATAGAAGTGTTTTTAAAAGTGTGTAATAAAGTAGATATTGGTATTCTTCTTGTCCACAATTTAAAATTTGCTAAAAGAAATAAAATGAGTGTCTGTGTGTAAGATACTTGGGATCTTTTTTGCAATGCAAGTGAAGTAACGGACTTCTCTTGCCTTGCACTTCAGCAGAGCCTTCAGTGATTAAGTCAGACACACCAGCAAAAGTGACGAATGAACATGGATTCAAGCATGTTATGCAATTGAGGTTGATTATGTCTATTCACACATTTCTGTCAGTCATACAGATACAATTCCAACTGCAATAGATAGATCTCTCCAAGACCTTTACAATGGTAGGCGTTAGGTCTCCGAGGACCCAATAGTCTCCTCGCAAAAAGCCAGTAAACATTTGAACTGGAGAGAAATCCTGCACGCTGATTGGCTAAGACGCTCTGGCGTAAAATCTTATGACAATATGCGACGATGGAGTGATTCGTCTAGGGTAGATTCTCTGGTTGTTGCCTTGCAACTCTGACAGAGATTCTGCATGGAGAGAATTATAAAGAGTGATATCAGTGCCAATGAGCAGATTTATATGGAAAATTCTTTGCATGAAATCATACTTGCATTATTGTAGCCCCTATACTAGTATAGGGGGCTACTCTGTAATCACTGTGATCGTCGTGGAATGGAATATTTTGTAATGACATCTCCTTCAACAGGACACTGCATATTCCCTCAAATGTCATTGAAAGTTGTTAGATATATCTTAACTTAGGTATTTACACCTCTTTTCATACAGTCAACACAGAAATTATTTGCACATCTTGAATTTTCATCATATATATAGTCACCAAGATAAATAGACCCCTAGTTCAAAGAATCGTCGCTAGGGGAGTTGATATATCAATGATGATAGATAGATAGATAGATAGATAGATAGATAGATAGATAGATAGACAGATAGATAGATAGATAGATAGATAGATAAGGGGGCGACCATTTAATATCTCCTAAGAATAAGGAGGCAACCATTTAATATCTCCTAAGAATAAGGGGGCAACCATTTAATATCTACTAAGGTGCATAGGGACTTACCCCCTCGGACATGGGGACTTACCCCCGCGGACATGGGGACTTACCCCCTCGGACATGGGGACTTACCCCCTCGGACATGGGGACTTACCCCCCTCGGACATGGGGACTTACCCCCCTCGGACATGGGGACTTACCCCCGCGGACATGGGGACTTACCCCCGCGGACATGGGGACTTACCCCCTGGAACATGGGGACTTACCCCCGCGGACATGGGGACTTACCCCCGCGGACATGCGGACTTACCCCCGCGGACATGGGGACCTACCCCCGCGGACATGGGGACCTACCCCCGCGGACATGGGGACCTACCCCCTCGGACATGGGGACCTACCCCCGCGGACATGGGGACTTACCCCCTGGGATATGGGGACTTACCCCCTGGGACATGGGGACTTACCCCCGCGGACATGGGGACTTACCCCCGCGGACATGGGGACTTACCCCCGCGGACATGGGGACTTACCCCCGCGGACATGGGGACTTACCCCCGCGGACATGGGGACTTACCCCCGCGGACATGGGGACTTACCCCCGCGGACATGGGGACTTACCCCCGCGGACATGGGGACTTACCCCCTCGGACATGGGGACTTACCCCCTCGGACATGGGGACTTACCCCCTCGGACATGGGGGCTTACCCCCGCGGCCAAGGGGACTTACCCCCTCGGACATGGGGACTTACCCCCGCGGACATGGGGGCTTACCCCCGCAGCCAAGGGGACTTACCCCCTCGGACATGGGGACTTACCCCCGCGGACATGGGGACTTACCCCCGCGGACATGGGGACTTACCCCCGCGGACATGGGGACTTACCCCCTCGGACATGGGGACTTACCCCCTCGGACATGGGGACTTACCCCCTCGGACATGGGGGCTTACCCCCGCGGCCAAGGGGACTTACCCCCTCGGACACGGGGACTTACCCCCGCGGACATGGGGGCTTACCCCCGCAGCCAAGGGGACTTACCCCCTCGGACATGGGGACTTACCCCCGCGGACATGGGGACTTACCCCCGCGGACATGGGGACTTACCCCCGCGGACATGGGGACTTACCCCCGCGGACATGGGGACTTACCCCCGCGGACATGGGGACTTACCCCCGCGGACATGGGGACTTACCCCCGCGGACATGGGGACTTACCCCCTCGGACATGGGGACTTACCCCCGCGGACATGGGGACTTACCCCCGCGGACATGGGGACTTACCCCCTCGGACATGGGGACTTACCCCCTCGGACATGGGGACTTACCCCCGCGGACATGGGGACTTACCCCCGCGGACATGGGGACTTACCCCCGCGGACATGGGGACTTACCCCCGCGGACATGGGGACTTACCCCCGCGGACATGGGGACTTACCCCCGCGGACATGGGGACTTACCCCCGCGGACATGGGGACTTACCCCCGCGGACATGGGGACTTAACCCCCCGGACAAGGGGACTTACCCCCCGGACATGGGGACTTACCCCCGCGGACATGGGGACTTATCCCCGCGGACATGGGGACTTACCCCCGCGGATATGGGGACTTACCCCCTCGGACATGGGGACTTACCCTCTCGGACAAGGGGACTTACCCCTCGGACATGGGGACTTACCCCCGCGGACATGGGTACTTACCCCCTCGGACATGGGGACTTACCCCCTCGGACATGGGGACTTACCCCCTCGGACATGGGGACTTACCCCCTCGGACATGGGGACTTACCCCCGCGGACATGGGGACTTACCCCCGCGGACATGGGGACTTACCCCCGCGGACATGGGGACTTACCCGGTAGCAGAGCTCTGTTTGTGCATCTCATGCACACCATTCTAGTTTGTTGTTTGTCTTGTGGAAAAATTTAAAAGGGGCTACCATTTCGTCCCTGTGGGACAGAATTAAAGGTGCATTGAGCGATCCTTTCTCCCATATTGCATCTAGTTATAATCATTGTTTCTTTTAGGGCGAGCAATTTGTCTTCCAAGAGGATTGGGGCGAGCAACTGACGGGCAAGTGTCATCCCGTGATTTGTATCCTGGACGTGGAGAGTGGGATCGTGAGCACTTTGGAAAACCTGCCTGACGATGTGTCTGCTGGCCAGGTGAGTGGCTTTGGAGGTTTCGAAATAAATTTGCAATCTTGTTGCGCTTCTTGTGAGGGAGTTGATAATTTCATCGTTGGTTCTTGTATTTATAAATTATGAAATATTGTTGTTTGTGCAATGTTTCAGGCAGTGTGGTGTCCTGATGATCAGGGAGTCGTCTGTGTTGGATGGCATGAAACGCCTTTTAGACTAGGACTTATTTATTGCCCAATAAGAAAGTAAGTACTCCGTGTTACTAAATGGTAGGCAAATGATGACTTGGCTTGTGCCATTCTCTCTGTGTTGTTGTTATAATATTGTATTCTTTAAATTTTATTTTCCAGGACTTCTTTGTATCACATCGACTTGAAGACATGTACATGCAGTAAGTCCGGTTGATTTTATTCGAAAGTGATTTAAACCACATGTTTTATTAAATTTCATGTAAAGGATTTCTTCATAAATAGTCAGCTCATGTTTTTAATTTTCAGACGTCCTCAGTACAGACAAAGCCATTCGATCTCCGCGGTTCAGTCCA
Source organism: Platynereis dumerilii (assembly GCA_026936325.1). Taxonomy (NCBI): domain Eukaryota; kingdom Metazoa; phylum Annelida; class Polychaeta; order Phyllodocida; family Nereididae; genus Platynereis; species Platynereis dumerilii. Next base: position 18,355,854 of record JAPTHN010000011.1, read on the forward strand.
GATCACTCCAAGCTCATTTGGCTAGACAACGACGTTGGCGGTCCACATATGCAGTGCTCAAGACTCGTCATGGTGAGTGCTCAGGAGATTGGGTATATTGAATTATCAATATCACTGTGCTATAGCCCTGTGCAATCCATATGGTGCAATCCATATGGTGCAAATACGCGATTTACTTCTTGTGGGTGATATGTTTTCGAGAATTGGTCAAATTCAACTTTATTGGCTCGATAAGCCGACTGACTGTAGCTAGATATGTCTACACTACCAAGACCTACGCATATTAAATATATCAGCCTACTTTGCAGACTCTATTCTCAGTATGCTGTGTTGAGTAGCCTCCTGACATTGAAATCTAAATTGAGAAAACTGAGCAGCAAAAGAAAGTTTTGAAAAACGAAGTGTTCAATGGCCATTGTATTACTTCCTTTTGCTGTTGATTACATATTTGTTAGGAACTAATATAAGTGTATTTGATGCAGTGCGATTGGCCGACGAAAGGAATAGTGGAGGTCGTGGACATAGTGAGACGGAATACTCCCTCGGAATTTCAGGGAATTTACTTGGAGAGTCTTCCAAGAAGATGCTGGTCCATGGACAGCAAGAGAGTCGTCATTTCTTCCAACACCCGGTGCAAGTCTGTGAGTATTGTCAAGCTGCTCTCTGGGGTTGGGGAGGGTTGGTCTAGTGGTAGCGTGCTGGACTGCCAATCGCTGGGTCCTGAGTTCAAATGCAGCTCTTCAGTCTACACTGAGTCTTGCCGGGTCACCTGGGCTTATGTTGGACGGCTGTTTCAATCATCCTTCCCCACATTGCCGTGTCCTCCTCGTGTCCTAATTAGCCTACCAAGTACAAAAATACAGGACGTACAGCCTCAATCATCCATCCATCCATATCTGTTACGTCAAGCAGAAGACAAACGTTTGATGATATTATCTCAACTTGTAGGCACAGTAGAAACAAAATTCAATGACGTCACTACCTTAATGATACCACTTTTGGAATGAACTTTCTAATGTTTTCTGATAAAATAGAAGTATTTTTCCCAGTGCAATAATATATCCGTAATTTTGTTTATGTCTGTCATGATTAAAAAATAATTATTATTGCAATGCAAGGCCAATTGGCCATGACGTCACGCCAGATGACGTCACAAGTCTTTTTTCTGTCTTAAAGAATGGAGAGCATACCATCTCTTGCTATGATTTTACAAACTGTAGTTATTTTCTTCTAGTATTTACACTGGAACTGAAGAAATATAATTTGTTGCCATTGGGTTGTTCACCTTTTGCTATCAGTGGTATGATTTGCTAAATTTGTATTTTCTTGTGATTTTTTTTTCAGGAGCTCTTTGTCATCAACGTTGAAACTGGCAAAGTGAAACAATTAACAAATGGTTAGTTATTGACTGTCTTCACATGTTTACGATTCATTTAAATTAAATGACGAAAAGGTCAATTTAGAATGTGCTGCTGTTACTTTCAGATGAAACCATTGGCTGTTGGCGATTGCTTGATGTCCATCGAGATTTGGTCGTCGCTGTCTGCTCATCTCCCAACATGCCTCAATATGTCGTAAGTTTGGATTTAAACTGCGATACTTGTCGAATTTTGCATACTTTATAGCCTATCCTACTGGATTGGGTTAGGCCGAAGCAACTTTAGGCCTGACATATTTCATTTGTAGCTATTCGGATCGACCAACCCAACCGATTTTATGCATATGGAGGAAAATAAAAATGAGCTTGCACACAATTTTTATTCAATCTGCATTATAAAAAATTGTAGTTATGGATTTTTTTTTGTCCTAGTGACTGTCCTTAGAAAAAGTGTCTCGAGCTGATTCAAGAAGATAAAGATCAGTTATGTCTGGTCTTATCTGAGGAACGTTAGGATTTGGTTTGAGTCTCATGAAAGAATCTGCTGTCGTTACACCTAGCAGTCATTTCTGAGTGACAGTCCTCAAATAAGTCTGTGGCTTTGTTTACAGGTTATTGGCCAGCTTCCAACCGAAGACCATGAACAAGACTTGAAGTGGACCCCAATGGATAAACCAACAAAAGCCTTTGACATCGGTTGGTCAACCCACAAAATTTCACCCCCTGCTGAGCGGGAAAATTCCAAATATCGTAAGTTTGATTTAACAAGAAGTACAGAATTCAGACCCAGATTAGTGAATTGTTTATTTTTGCATTTTGTAAACAAAATCACATTTTCAAAACAAAAGAAATTCTCTTTATTGAAATGAATGAAGGAAACCCCCTTACACTTGAAAGTGTGGATGCCGCCACAAGGACATCCCCCTCCCCCAAAAAAGGAAAAGGGGATGCAACACAAGCAGCACGAGTTCCGTCAATTTCTTGAACTGTCAGATTTGTTTATTTGCAGCTGGGTTGGATTATGAGTACATTGTTTTGGAACCAAAGGACACTGACAAGTGTCCACCTCCGCTGGCTGTCTACGTGCATGGTAAGAAAATGTTTACATATTTTCCAATGAACTGTTAATAATGTCTGTATTGTTGCTGCTGATCTTTTTGCAACACAAATAATTTTGTGGAACATTTTGTACATATGTTTGAAAAAACGTTTTCGGTTAATTCGATGTTAAATACCATGTTCTATTTCTTAGAAATCGAGTTCAAAAGTTCACTCCATGTCAGTAGAGTCTTGGGATGTACCAGTAAGGTGCATGGCCAGGGAACGTTTCTGTTATACTGGTGTCCTCAATGCTGATCTCATCGATATATCTGAAAAATTAAGAAAATGTACTTCTAATATCTTGCAAACAGATTGAAAATGGATTTGCAGACTCCGATGACTTTGCCCTATGAGAATATAACATGGTGTTCTAGGGAGATACTTTTCGATTTAAATGCAAAATCATTGTGTAGGTCAGATTGGTGATTTTAAAAACATTCAAGATATTGAGACAATGAGTAACATCATCATTGTGTAAGTTAGTGGTACAAACAAAACAGCATCTGCAGATAATTAGCTGATAGATTCTTCAAGAAATATTTAGTTTAAAACTAAATGACAAAATGAGGTATACCTCCTTCTCTTGCGTCTGTTTCTGCAGTAGATACAAAGAAGGATGGTCAGCACGATCAGGAAAATGATCAGCAGAATCAGTAAGAGGATGAAATACTCCGCTCGCAGACTTCCTACTCTCTTAGCTGAAATAAAATGTTATGTTGAGAATGTGTCCCAGCACTTTCAGTTATTAGTTCTCATCAACTCTACTAATTATGCTGTTTTATATAAGCCTATATATATCTAGGGGGAGGATTAGCTCACTTGGTAACGCACTTGGCTGCGAAGCTGCCATGGGTTCAGGATTCAATTTTTAATACCAATTTCCCATGAGTTCTGGCCGGGTCGTCTGGACTTATGTTGTACAGCAGTTTCAATCATTCTTCTCCTCATTGCGGTGTCCTCCTGTCCTAAGCCTACCAAGTGCATAAATTTATACAGGACATGGAAACCCATCCATCCATCCATCCATCCATTTGGGTTTACTTATAAATCCTTACTTTATGTTGCAGGCGGTCCCCACTCAGCCTTTATTACAGAATATAGCATTTATTTTGCTGGCCTCAGCCTATGTGGCTTCGCTCTCCTGCAGGGTAAGTTTTCTTTCAAATTATTTTTACCTCAATTACTTGGTCACAGTCAGTGTGGATTATGCGTTGCAGTGATTTGTAATGGCATTGTTGCTCCCGGTAAAGCCAAATTAATTTGTTCATGTGGGGATAAAACTGAATTGGTGATCTTAAATAAATTTTTCCGATGAATACTCTCTATCATATTTTATTTTGCTCGTGTGGAGCTGTAATTGTTTTGATTGTATCTGATCGTCCAGTCATGGCAGCTATCAAACTTTGATAGCTCCATGGTCCAGTTCACAAAACACTTCTTTATTTAAAATCGTAATCATACTAACTGGTATCAACGGCGGGAGTTGTGAAGCCGAAGGGGTCGGTGATGCTGCACAGTCTTCTGATTGTGTCCCACTGGGCGGCCTCTAGTGTGTTCCTCAGTTCTGGCATCAGCAGAGGACAGACCAGCACAATGTTATACATGCACTGGATGATCTCTGTCACCTGCCTGAAATGATAAAGTGTTAAGAATGAAATTATTCCCCCACATAGTTTCAATGTTCAATATATTAAATTCTTAGTAATATGTGTAGTAAGTCAGATCACAGCTTTTATTTTGTCTTCCTTGAGCTTCAAGACATTTTTGATTTTCTAACTTTAGTCTAACATCAGAGAAGCTGTTCTAAATTGCCTCTGAAAATTGCCTTTGAGTACAATGTTATACTGGTGGGTAATGTCTTTGAAAAAAAAAGGTGGTGGACTATTGTCATTGGTTGATTTCATGTATTAGTTTAGTGTGCTGCTTGCCTTTTCGGGGATTTACGTAGAGCAACTTTCTGGGAATTTTAGTTAACCTGCACTTACGGACAATAACTGAGTCTGTTATTGGCGACTATTTGAGTGGACATTGTGAATAAACCTTCGTATTTGTTCCGGCAGGCCAGTAGGTTGGCTAGTTGAACATTCTCATTCCAACAGTCTGTAAAGAAAAATGCCACATGGGGTATATGTACTAGTTTTGGCTTAGTTGACTTACTTCAAGCAGAAAAATTCTATCTGAAAGAATCCGGTCCGCCTGTTGGGTGTAGCGGACAAAAACTTAACATATTTGCAGCTAGCAACTTGGTGCAGCTGGGCTTGTTCTGGCCATCGAGGTGACAGACTTAAGAACCGAAGATAAGAAGTCCATCCGTGCATTGCAACTTACCCAGCTGGCATTCAAGACGGTCATTGTAGAACTCAGAAATGGAGTTGTTGTATCTTAAGAGGTTCAGTTCCCAGTACTCTATCTCATCCGTGTGGCATCCTTTGATTGCGTCCAATACGCAGGAGTACAGCTGCACATAGTAGGTGTTGTTCCAGCTGCAAAAGTAGACTTTGTTATTCCAGATCTAGATTTTGTATTCAGAGGGAAGTAGAATTGCATCAGTTCACACTTTATGAGGATGTCACAATGGTCTGCCAGCATTGTATTGTAAGTTTCAAGTGAACAATGATATTATATGTGGTTTACATGGAATCAAGAACAACTTACATCACTTCTCTGTATTATTGCATTGCTCAAATTAGTTACCTCTTTAACGCAGGACAGTGCCATTGCACTCTCTTTATGGTCATGATATTCTGAAACTGTTTGTCCAACTTGAGCCCTTATGGCTGTTTATACAGGGCATAAATAAGAAATTGATACGTACAAGCAGTTTCTTTGAACTGTCTGCTCCAGGGAGTCAATTCCGCATTGGTAGGCCGTCTCCCTCTCACAGGAAAAGAAGTCGTATAGCTCTGACTGGCCGGAGACTGTGCCTGGGATAAGCAATGAAATTTATAAGGGAACGTAAATGTTGACTCGGAAGAGTCTCATACAGGAACTCTCTAATTTATTTAGGTTTATTGGAAATTTATGTGGGGCTTTATAAGTTAAAGTGAAAATCCATATTTAATCTAGGAATTGTCAATTTGTGCGATATCTCTGTTGTATTTCCTCACATTGATTATGTAGGCACAATAAAATTATCTAAGGTTGTTTTTAAAAAAAGATTCAAATCGACAAAAACGTTTTTAGATGCAGGAACAGTTGTGATGCATATATATGTTTGATATACATGAAGGTTGAACAGTATAAAAATTCTTACCTGCAAGTACTACTACCAGTACAAAGAAGCTAATCTCGACATATCTTGCTGATGATCCTATCGTTTTGGACTCCATTTTGCTTTCAACTGCTAATAGCAGCTGATTAGTGCTCTAATTATCAGAAAATATTAATGGCCATGTAACATGTTACATTTTGCTAGTCTAAAGTTAATGATAGTAAAGAAGGAACCTTTTAGGGTGGAGTCATGTGCATAAAGCAGGTAGATAGCGAAAATGTCTCATGTTTGCTCAAGGTGTTTGGCCCAAGACAAATGCAAACATCAAGTTCAGCAAATTAGTCCAATGCTGTGTGAGTGATAGTCAATAGTTGCTCTGATATTTGGAACACAACACATGGAAACACCTTCAGTGGTCAATATTATGATTCCAAGCAACTTAAATGTCTAACTGTGTCACACCGTAGGCTAGCTCCTGCTTCAGAAGATATTGCTGTGTCAATGCTGTGAGGTGACATAGATCCATTGAATTACACTAGCATAGTACCCGTGATAATGGGTATAATGAGAGTAAGAATGACAGAGAGAGAGGGAATTGTAGGTGTAGGCCTATCCTTGTGTCCATTGGAAAGCGACTATGCCATCTGCAGGCAAAAAAGGGTCAACTCCACAGAAGTGGGAAGAGAGTGAGGGGTGGGAATTGGTGGAAAGGGGTTGAGTGGAAATGGAAGAGAAGGTTGAGAGGAGACATAGATATGGTTGTTGTAGATCAGCTTGATAAGTTGTGTGCAAGTTTTTGAGAGTGTGGCTTGCATAGTTTTGGAGGAGTAGCGTAAAGCATCCATGAATTTATAGTATGATGTCACCTGAATTAATGATGTGTATAATTTTCCAGTTAACTACAGGGGTTCTATTGGTTTTGGCCAAGATTCCATTGACTCTCTTCCTGGAAACATTGGCACTCAGGACGTCAATGATGTCCAGGTGGGTTTTAAAACAAAATATCAGATGTCTTTATATCTTAGTATAGGTTGAATTTAATGATCACTTTGGTTATCATGTTTTGGTAAGAAAGTTCTGAGTTCTCTTGCAGTATGCTGTTGAGAAGGTCATGGCAAGTGGTCAATATGACAAAGAAAGAGTTGTCGTCATTGGTGGATCACATGGAGGATTTCTGACAGCTCATCTGATTGGTCAATTTCCGGTATGCAATTTCTTTATAGATATTTCCTCACCATTATACATTGTGTACCATTTACTCAGACTCCGCGTCGTGTTACAGTGTAATGAGTGCATGCCTATTTATGACATTGTTTCTGGTTTCCAAAGTTATGTGAATGGTTTGTGTTTGTAAGAAAACAAATTTCTTATTTGACTACTCAATCTGTTTATTGTTTTGTGTAAAAAAAAAACACAATCTGAAAAGATACCATTATTTAAGACCTATGTGCAATGATTATTCCAAATCACCAAAACTAACTAATTCACTGTTCTCTTTTTCTTAATTATCAAATAAATGTATTTTTCAGAATTTCTACAAGGCAGCCGTTGCAAGGAACCCTGTCATCAATGTTGCTTGTAAGTAATTTATTGGTGAATTCATCTTATAATTTATTTTAAACTCAATTTATAATTCAGTGACATGTTTTCTGAATCCATGTCAATGTTTGGTGTCATATACTTTTTCAGCAATGTTCGGCTCGACAGATATTCCTGATTGGTAAGTCAGTAAAATCACTTCATAATATTTGAAAAAAAAAAAACAGATTTGCGTTTTTGAAGTGAAACATCTTTAATTTTAATCAATTTGTTTTCAAATTGAAGAGACTGTATTACAATTAGATGTGTGACTTTAATCCTAGGTGTTGTGTGGAAGGTGGTATGCTGTTTGACCAAGGCAAGACCAACGGCGCAGAGGTTTACGCCAAATTGTGGAATGCTTCACCCATCAGATATGTTAATGAGGTACACATAATCTTTCAAATCTGTTGTTTGCTTTCAGGAGGTTTAATTGTATGCATTTGTCATATGATTTTCAATCACTTCCGAGCCCGGAGGTTTACAAGGTTTGGTGGAATATGTCCCCACTGCAGTATGCTGACCAGGTCTGTCTTGATATAATCCATTAGTTTCTAATCAATGAATAACTACAATTTAAAACCATCCTCATCCCCATGAGTTTGCAGCTTTCTCAGGCCATTTTTGCCACTCAATAGCTGGCAGGGTGCCCACCGCCCACCGGATAGGGGAAATAGGGAAAATGGTGAAAAAAATCGCTGCATGGATAAAGTTGGGAATCTGCAATTTGGCTTCAAATAAAGGGAAAACACAGGAAATTTGCTTTGAAATATGTGGTTATGCATAAAACTAGTCCTATTTTATGCCTAAATCGGTTAAGTCAGTTTTCGAATTCTGTTTTGTGGCGAAAACACAACGATAAGCCTGAATATTTTAGAGAAAGGGTCCATTGAAGCAGGGAAAAATCAAGGAAAGAAAAGGGAATTTGCTCTCCAAATGTCAGTGGGTACCCTGAATAGGGTTAGTTGCTGAGAGACGAATCAACAGTCTCTTAAAATATATACGCATGTGTTGGATCTTTCACCCCTTTAAAAGACAGTATAACAAGGGTCTGCTAATTCTGCATCTTATCCAAAAGGTGTCCATCTGGGATTGCAGGGGAAGGTTAGCTCAGTGTAGTGTGCTTGGCTGCCCATCGCTGGGTCCAGGATTCGAATCCAGCTCTTGCCGTGCACCTGGGCCTGTGTTGGACAGCAGTTTCAGTCCTCCAGACTCCTCCTGTCCCAATTAGCCTCCGGAGTGCATAAATCCAGGACATAAAGCCTCAATCATCCATCCAATGACTATCCAATCCCTTTAGAATTGCTATGTAATGAAATGTAAATGGATTGCCGGGACGTCTCATAATTTGGAGAGCAGACAGATTTTCGTATATATCTCATCTGCTTATGTTTTAACCTTTAGAACAGCATCAATTGAACCTGATGATGGCCGTGTTCTCAACTGTTTACTCAAATGCTTTAGCATTAGCATAGGGGATGGAGTAATTAAGACTTTTCAAAGCAATTCTATAATTTTCTGAGCACCCTAAAGTAAAGAAATATTTTTGTGTGATAGGTGTAAGAGATTTGCGGGTGATGGGTGATGGAGAAGGGAATGTAAATGTAGCTAAATAACATCAGTAGTCAAGATATTTTCACTTATTCTGAAATAAGCGAAATATTTTGGCTGCTCAATAAATATATGTCGCTTGCACTCGATTATTAGTGGATATAATGTTATAAGTCACCCAGTTTCAGGGACCAGCCCATCCCCTTCCTCGGAGAAAACACCCAAATGCACCCCTCCTCACCCCTGACCACCTGTATTAACCCAATTTCCATCGCCACTGGCAGGCTGCCAACACCCCAGGTTTAGGCAGGGCTGGCAATCAGGGCTTGATTAGGGAGCCCCGAGTTATGAGGATGGGTACACATGTAAGTCACAGTTCTAACTGTAATTCAAATCTGAGGAAAGGGGACTGGATGGTCCCTGGACTCTCGACTTTTAACATTATATCCAGTGTAAGTGACTTATGATATTTATAATGTTACTCGTATATATGCTAACTTTTTGGATTTTCACTTGGTGACCAATCTTAACAATTTTATTTTTTGACTACTCCCTATTTAGGATATTATATTGATTGTATGTGATAATGTATTTTTTGTGGGCCCAGCACTTCTTATTAATATATTTATTTGAATACTTGAACTGGGTGACCGGCAGGAGACTGTACCTAGAATAAATCATGAAATTTATATCTGAACTTAAATTCTTAAATGTTGACTTTGAAGAGTTTCTAATAGGAACTCTGATTGATTTAGTTTTATTGGAAATTTATGCGGAGCATTATAATTAATGCAGATCATTTCAACTGGAATTGTGCAATATTTTCATCTACAATCAAATTATCATACATCACAATCTAAGTGGTAATTATCTGGACGCCTCTGGCGTCCAGATACTGTTGCACAACGCGCTACTTCCTGTCTTTTCGCGTGTCTTTCAGTTTCCTGTTGGCTGAACATTACACATAGTGATGTGAACAGTAAACTCATCAAACTTACTTTATGTTGCACACATGTGATCCCAGTGGATCAGTCTGATGTAGCAAACAGATAGTGAATAGATCTACAGATATCACCCAGTGAATTGGTCCTTAACACCGAGAATAGCTGGAAATCTGTGTTGCAATCATGGAAAATTGACTGGATTCTAAATAGGACAATGTACAAGAATTATAACTGATATACTGTCCCTATTGCACACCGGGGAGGGGAGACCAGTCTGCCAGAACCTGAGATGCTTCAGCGCACACCCGTAGTCAACACTTGGTAGCCACCTAGCAAGCAAAATACACACTAATGCTATTGGTTGAGAGAGCCATATAGATTTGCAGGTGTTCAACAACTACATCATTAGATTGAAACTAGCATGCATACAGGTCTAATGTTGAGTTTAACTTATAGATCACAGGCCTCACAATCTGCACAAACCCCCATTCCCAAAGCCTACATTTATAACTATTAGCCTATATATAGGGGACTGGTGGGTGTCACAATGATTGTGTAGCTTGTGTTATAGATCCATGAAAAAATGTAATAATTTTATTTAGTCATTACTGGGATATAGGCCTACAATATCTATATCACACAGGGCCAGCTAACTGATGTAGTGCACTGATCTGAGTTTTTCCCAGCAGGTTGTAGTTTTCCCTAGCAGCTTGCAGTTTATATAATAAAATTGGATGCTTAATTTCTCAAAGCTATTACATATAAGAAAGCTATTGAATGACATATTCCTCTTCTACATGATTACAGAATTCTAGAATAGTACAGCTCATCTTCATGAAGCAAACACTCTTTTTCGATTTCAACAAAATCTTGGAAGTGTCATAAAGAAACAATTTAAAAGGGGGTTAAAGAGCCCTAAAGCTATTGACCAACTTGTGACCTACTTATGCTCAGACAGGATGAACTGTTTTACAACCATGGCCTCATTCACATCTGCTTCTGACCTAAAGAATGGCTATTTGAGGAAGCAAACTACACTGGTCCATTTGTTTGACAATTTATAGAAACAAAATAAAAAGAATTCCCCCATGATATATATATGTTTTCATAAAGTAAGGTTAGTATACATAATCAAATAAAAGTTTTACTTAATTTGAAGTTTATAAACTTTATACAGTGTACTTTTAGTAAATGCATGACACAGTATGGGGGGGGGGGGGCAGGGGGGGCGACCACCCCCCCAAAAGTTTGGGAAACAGTAAGATTCGGGCAAAAAGACTAAAAAATTTGGGCAGATGATTAGGTAAAAACTATTTTAAATTAGTGATTTCCAGATCATTTGAAATGGTATTAAATTTAGATCTCGAAATTCGGGCAAATGTAGCTCGCCCCCCCAAAAATCGCGCGTCCCGTACGTCTATGATGACACTCATGGTAAATGTAAGCTGCATATGCCTATATATATACACATACACATACTGCAAGATTGTTGGGTCATTTGAAAGAGGTGTGAAAAGGGGTAAATACATTTACTCTGCCCTTGGTCCATTTTTCTAGGCCAATGTGCAATGAAGTAGGGCAATAGCCTCAGGGCTCTTTAACTTCGTTTAAATTACTTTATTGCTTTCTTTCTCAAACATATCAGGTTTTATTGAAATCGTAAAAGTGTGTCTGCTTCATGAAGATGAGCTGTATCTACCTTAGCTTAAGATGTCCAAAGCAATGATGAGCTGTGGGTGTGTATCTCCTCTGTCAGCTTAACACAACTCTGTCAAGTTGTTAAACACATAACTCCATCACCCATGGAAACTTATTCTATGCTGGCCAAATTTAACAAGAATCAATCAAAAAACTTCATGCATCGCTATGTAGCAATACATTTATTTCTCTCTCTTAAGGCCCATTGGCCATTATGCCCTGATAACTTCTGACTACTGCTGTTATAATTCAGCCAACCAGACTGCCAGACCAATATTATGTTACGATGTTCAGGTCAATTATCAGCGTCCAGATATGCAAATTGCAATTTGCCTTCTAGTTTTAAAAACACCGCCTTCCTCATCTTTGCAGGTTAAAACCCCAGTCATGATAATGCTGGGAGAAAAGGACAGGAGAGTTCCCTTCAAGCAGGGCCATGAGCTACGAACAGCACTCCAAGCCAGGGGCGTTCCTGTGAGGTAAGCAAAAATTACTTTTGAAACTAAATAAATTATTGTGTTAGTTTGCACCTGACAAATGCAGAGGGTCTCACCAATGACTACTGTTTCCTGCAGGATGCGGAGTCTGTTTTAAAAATGTAAAAAAAAACCACTTGTAATTTTTGACCCAGATCGTCTTGACAGGCCAAGATATGTTACTAGCTGAATACTTCGGTCAAATGTCTCAGCTACCAAAAATTACGATAAGTTGCAGTCAACAATACGATAACAATGAAACTTTCATTCTGTCAGGTATAATGATAATATATTATGATAATATATGTGGACAATGGACCTATGATTGTGACATTCTATGTATTTCCAGGGTCCTCCAATATCCTGACAACGAACATCCAATCAGCAAGGTAGATGCAGAAGCCGATGCATTTGTTAACATCATTGGCTGGTTCAGCAAACACATTGAATGTCCCCCTAAAACTCCAGCCATTGAAATCACTGGTTGAGAGCGTCTAATATATTATAGATGTGTCGAATGTGAATCTTGTCAATCTTTGTGATGGACTGCTTTTCAAAGTCATCAAATTTATTTCACAATTTTCTCTGGGGTTTTGTAAGCTTTTAATAATTATTTTCCTACTAATTTGGAAGATGATTTGTATATGGCGATATGGTGCATTTCACATTTCTTAAAATATGTTTTTGTATTTAAATCATCAATTTAAGGAAATGTTTCTATTTATATAAATATTTATGGTAACTTTCTACCATTGTATTTTGTACACATTTACAACATAAAGATCACTTCTGAAGCTTTAGAAGCTTGGTTCCTGAATTAGCTCTCTTAATTTTGTGTACCGTAAAACTGGATAAATTTCGCAATCCGGGGTATAATTGGCAAGCTATTTTGACCCACTTGACGGCAGAAATGCCAACTTTTCCTCACTGACACGTATTGCAACTTTGCCACAGATACCTGTGTCAGTCAGGAATATTGGCATTTCTTCCATTCAGTGGGTAAAAATAGCTTGCCAACTTTACCCCGGATTGCCAAATTTACCCCATTTTACGGTACATATGATATGACAATACATATTTTGTGATTGCAGATTTTTGACAAAGGTTATTTAATCTTATGCGTCGATCTGTAATTCAAACCTTGATTAAGGTTATTTGAGCCATTGAGGTGCTAGTATTCAACTGATACTTTCCGTGTTCTGTATATGCTTAGGATCTGTGATTAATTTAATGAAATCAAGGTCATAGTTTTGTTGAATGTATAAAATGAATTCATGAGGCAAGTCAGTTTAATATTTCTGATATTTTATTTGACACATTGGTTCTGAGTATCATAACAATGACTGTAAAATGTGCAAAATGTGACATGAAGCGTAATATATAATAATTATTGAACCGCATGTTATACAGAATTGTAAACCTGTCCGCTTATGTCACACGCAGCACTTGGTGAATGAACGTTTCTTGGGATACATGATTATGTAATGTATACTGTCAGTCTATCAACATTGGTAACTCTGGCTAACTCAGCATTGATTACCTGAAAATGTGCATATACGGTGTTAAAATTGAAATTGACAATGAGATTAATGAATAATGGAGACCAAAGGTCTTGGCGCGCAGCGCCAAGACCGCAGGTCTTCAAATGGTAGGAAACAGAGCTACTCACACAGGGATATACTAAGGAAATCTTTTGCATGTGCCAAAGCAGAAAAAAGTGGCACCGTTTATGTGACGTCATTAATAAATGAGACACAATGGTGATGACGTCACAAGAGAGCTAGCTAGATGACGTCACTTTGGCAAGCTATAAATAAATCAGGAGTGCTTCATAACGTCACCACAGGGACAAGGTCTGGTAGCGCGACAATGTCATCTTCAATGCATCTGCAGTGCTTTAATATTTTCAGCACATTATGAGCGAATCTGTATACCTATTTTATTTTTGCGGGCAGGTTATATTTCATAAACGTAAACTGTTCAGTATTTACAGCAGATTCAAGAAGTATGAGTTTCTGAAAAAGGACAATGAAAGTAGCAAATATAGTGCTTGTGATTGGTTGAGGCCCCGGAGTTGAGGCATTGAATTACATGGCAAAAATCTAATTTAAATAGGCCTACCATAAAAACGTTTTACAAAGCCTGTGTTTCTTTAAATGCTAGTCTTATCAACTAATCAAACTCAGTTGCTCACTGAAGCAAAATAATAAGTTTCTCATTGCTTTCCACTTTCAACTAATGGATTTGGAGGATGTTTGACTGCTCTCAGGCCAATCAGGCGAGCTGAAAATGCTTTGTGAACAGTGAGAAAATGAATTTGCTGTAAAACTGTTTGTAAAAAAGCCCTCCACATGTATTATCATGAGAATCTATAGTAGAATTACTGTTTCATAAAATGTAATATTTATTGTTACAAACAAACTAACAATTCACTCTCAGGTGACAAAAATTGTGGATCTTCATCCTTTGGTCTCTCTATGCTTTGGCATCATCATATTAATTCACATAATGTGTGTTTAAATCGTAAGAGAAGACTTGATTTGGATTTAATAAAATGAATCATCAACTCTCATTGATGATGTGCATGTAAAGAAAAAGAAGACATTAATGAAAAAGGAATGACATAAGTAAATAATATGAGTTACAAACTGCAGTTACCTCGGGTTATTGTTTCAAAACATTCATGACAGTGTCAGCCTTGATGTCTTTCTGAAATTGCTTGAGTGTCGGGCAGTGTGTCCATGCTGACGTGCTTGGCGCCATTGTTATTAAAGACATGATAATTTCATGAATTCCCTTGACACAATCAATGACTTGTAAATATAATTCAGCAGTAAAAAAATGATCATGTCATTCATGTGCATTTGTGGCTTATATACATAACTATTTCTTCAATGATCGAGACTTAACAATGTAATCTGCACTCTGCATGTTGAAGACATATAAACTAAATGGAGATACAACAGTATTTTTACTGCTTCTTTTAATTAATGTAAATGATTGTATATATTGCATAAAGTTGTCATTTGCATAGTGATTTTCAGCATATTGTTCTATAATGGTCTGCAAAAGTCTTCCTTCTCGAATGAGATCCAATGACTTGGCTACAGTAATTGATCCATTGAAAGTCACCAGCTAAATTACTGCATGTATTAACTTATGCTTGTTTTGTTCAGAAAGTAAATGCACTTCATATTGTAATGGAAATTACTTTGTCATTTGCATCTGAAAAAATTGCTGAACATATCAGAGAGATATTCGGAAATTTTACGTCTTTCTTGTATCTCTTCTGACTGGTATTGTGGGTCATAGACATCTGGACAGACCCCGCAAGGCGTCTCGACCATTTTGACGGAAGTTGTGCCAAATAAACTCTCTTCATAAGCTATTAGCTGACGGAAGAAGCCGGCATTAGGGTGTATAATGTTGCGTCTCTGTTTGACATAATTGTAAGCTTGTTTCAAAGTCATGTTCTTCGTCTTCATAATGTATGCTATGCATATGGAAGCTGATCTGCTGATTCCTGCTCTGCAGTGTACTAGGGTGCTGCCTCCGTTTTGACTTGTCTCATCTATCAAGTCTATACACTGATCGAAGTGAGGACCAATTTCAGCGGTCGGACTGTCTTCAATTTCTATCTTGTGAGTTGTAACATCAGGAAATTCAATGGGATGTTCGTGCGCTGTTGCAGTGATCACACATTTGATGTCATATTGGTTGATCGTTTCTTCCTTAACTGCTGATAAGCCACACAGGTATAAGTCGTCTGTGATGCGAGACACTTTGGTTATTGCGGCCATTCCTGGAAGTTAAACAGAAAAGAAAAATTAGCCTCTGAAAGAAAATGAAATGGCATATATATATTATGTCAGTGAAATTGTGAATATAGCTTGTCAAATAATCTGGAATAGCGTAATCTGGTGGAAAATAGTTTGTCAAAGAAAAAGATATGACATATCAAGCTTGTTAAATAAACAGAAATGGCATTAAATGTCTGTGACCTGTCCAAAAAAAGGCATATTTAGCATTTCCAAGAAATGGAAATCGCATACATGTGCATGTATTACAACTTGTCTCCAAAAAGAAAAGTGAGTTGTATCGTGAGATTGTCAAAGAAACAGGAATGACAAATGTTGAGGTTATTTGACAATATTTGTCAGCTATGAAAATGCCCAAAAGCATGTGAATTTCATGAAATCTTCAATCTTTTTGAAAATGCTCATCTTTTAGCAGATTAGCATGTGAATGTCATCAAATGGATTATTATTTATTAGTATTGGAAAATCCTAATGTGTGGTCTATGTTGTTCTTCCATGTGGCATTGTCACTTCGTAAGTAAAAGATAAATGCTTTTTGCTTTGGTTTCCGCTCTGGTAAGGCAAACTGCCTTTTTGACATAGTCGGTTCAACGATATTTTGCGAGGATACTGCTGTTACTGCCAATTCTGGCATTTATTCAGTCTGGTAGGTCACTCTCATGCTGTATAGGCCTACTACACGTGAGCCCTTGTTGGCCTGGAATCTTAACTCTGGAAGCAGATATTCTTGGTCAGATATTCCTGTGAGGCAAACTTTGTGAGATCTTCCATCTTGTGCTGGCATCAGCCCTTCAACCATATGCAGTTATGCACACATGATCTGCAGTGGAGGACATCTCACAGGGTTGCCACTTGCGGTGGATTTTTAAATTCCCTGACTTTTCCCTGTCTCCAAACAACCCCACATTTCCCTGACCGCAAAAATGGCTCCTGCACAATATTTTGGATTGCAATTTGCGGGCTTGGGAGATTTATGTTGCAACTTGAAACAAAGAAAAGGGATGAAGCTCAGATGCCTTGAACTTTTATTCTTGATTTTAAGGCCTTTCACAATCATGAAACAGGTTAGACAGGCAAATGTCGTACATTTCTTTGTCATTCTTATCATGAAACATTGCCATTCGCCCCCTGAAATGGTTTTTATCCTAAATTTCCCTGACCCAGGTCTGACTTCCCTGACTTCTTGCAAAATATCAAATTTCCCTGACTAATTTCAAGTTCCCTGAATTTTCCCTGACCTTGAATTTCCCTGACTTTTCCGTGACCAGTGGCAACCCTGAATTCTCATCAACATGATGCTCGGTGTCTCGGTATGACATATTTTACAGTATTCTGGCTCTACTTCATGAATCTTATGATGCTGGTGTCTCCAGAGCAGGCTTGCTGCCAGGGTAATCCATGTAAGTTCCTCCACAGTTACCTGCCATTTCTCATTTCCTTAAAATTCTGAGTTACCGCTGAGCTACCTGTAAGTTACCACAAAGTTCCTTCACAGAAGTTTTGGATTTACCTGTGTGTTACCTTTGAGTTACTCCACAGTTATCTGTGAGTTACATTTGAATTAATTGAGTCACCTTCTTCCACAGTTCCTCCTGCTGAGTAAACTGTGAGTTACCTCCCAGTTCCTCCACAGTTACTTTTGAGATGGGTCAAAATTTGAAAACCTTGAAATTTCGGCTGAAAAAATTTTGAAAATTTTTCGTTCCAGAAATGTCTTTTAAAGTTTGCGTTGGGTGGGTCAAACAATCAGCTATCACTGCACTTTCATGTCCAATGGTCGAAATGCCCTGCTGATCTGTACTGAGGTGATAAACATAGGTGTAATGTTTTTTGATTGTCATTAAAATCACACTTCTAACTAAAAAATCCTAACCACTTAGGGCAAAACAATCTATTGCCAATGATTAGGCAAGTTGCTTACACATTTTGGGCCAAGTTCCAGGTCTCTAATGCCAATTATTTTTGAGAAACTGCATTTGATCAATTAAAATATACCAAATATGTGTGTCATTAGCATCATGCGCTATAACTTGAAATCTGTACCACTTAGGGCTGAATAATGAATTACAAACAAATAGGAAAGTGGCTTTTCTGCACACATTGAGCTATATTTCAGGTCTCTATGAACAATAGTCATTGAGATAGAACATGTCCTTGAACCAGAAATTTACAAAAACAAACAAAAATACTCTTTTCATCAATAGTTTGGATTCTGAATAATAAAGATGACCTCCACTACTTCCTCCAATGCCCAGTGCCTTTACTAAACCATATTTCATATGCTAGACAATGGTAAAATGTTACTGGCACCCCATATTTGGTTAGTAGTTTCAGAGAAGTGTCAACTTCATAATAAGCATGTCAGATGCAAGGAAAATGCAAAAATGTTATGTAATAGTCTGTTGAAACATTTATTGATAATATATATTCAACTGGTTTCAACTCCAGCCACCTACAACAAAATTTTAGTAAGGTAAAGGCAATAAGCCATTTTTGACATGATGCAGCGTGATGCTAATGATAATTACAGTAAAAAATCTTTGCAGGGACCAGTGGAAAACTGGCAGTCTGGCAATATGTGCATGCAATGACCTTATGAACACTAGACACATGTTCACAGTGATTTTGGTCCAGAAATATGCAGTCAAAATAGAGTAGCAAGGCGTTTGCTAATGACAAATTGAGATAGGACAACTGATATGCCAACAGAAATACTCTAATATGTTGGTTTACATAAATGATACAGAGCTACAGATAGTTCAGTTATTTTCTTGGGTTAGAACTCAGACAACATCAGAATCAAAGTTTTCTCACAGAATGTGTGTCCCTTTAATTTTTATTAAGAAACAAATCCGGCGCGATGCTAATGACCCAATATTGGAGACATCGACACAACAACCTCCTGCTCTTATACAGAATATTATTTCAGCTATTGGTGACTAGATTTTAGAAGACTGACAGTCAAGTCTCCAATACTCTCCATGTATGGAAGAGTTTAATTGAATTAGGATCCTGTACTGGTTTTTGTGATGCGATCTTTCAAAGAAAATGTTGGTGGAGACAGGCCATTTTCAGGGGTGTAGGCCACTTCAATGCTACTTTTGGATGGGATAAAAATATTCTGCCGCATATTTTTTGTGTTAAAATTTTTGCTAATATCCTTGTCTATGACAAATGACAACAAGAGGTCCTCTATTGGTCTTCCTGCCATCATGAATTATTGTTAAACACCGGAGACAAGAATTTCAGACTTATCAAATTTTGACCCAGTTACCTGTGAGTTATCTCTGAGTTCCTCAACAGTTATCTTTGAGTTAACTGTCATTTCTCAGTTCCTTCAGTTGCCTTTGAGTTAGGCCTACTCCTGTGTTACCTCTTAGTTACCTCTGAGTTACTCCACAGATATCTGTCAGTTATTTCTTAGTTCCTCCACAGTTACTTTTAGGTGACTTCTAAATAACCTCTGAATTCATCCACAGTTCCTCCTGAGTTACCTCACTATTATCTATGAGTTGAGAAGAGGTACCTCACAGTTACCTCTCAGTTTCTCCACAGTTACCTCTGAGTTTGCCTTGCAGTTCCTCCATAGTTCCATTTGAGTTATGTCTGAGTTACCTCTGTGCTTCTCTACAGTATTTCTGAGTTTAATCTGAGTTACTTGATTTTGAGTTATGTTGTAGTTGCTTCACAGTTCCTCTTGAGATACTTGTGAGTTACCATTCTCAGTAACCTAGCAATCTGTCCACAGTTACCTCAACAGTGGAGGAACACAGAGGTACCGTAAGTCAAAGTAACTTTGAGGTAACTGTGGAGGAATCGAGGTGAAAATGACAGGTAACTCAGAGGTAACAGTGGTGGAACGGAAAGTAGCTGTTAGGTAACTCTTTTCAACTCAGAGAAAACTATGAGGTAACTCAGAAGTAACTGTAAAGAAACCAAGTAGGACATATGCAGGAGCTATGAGTTAATTCAGATGCAATTGTAAGTTAACTCAGAAGGAACTCAGAAGGAGCTTGCTTCACCGTTACCGTAATTGGCATAATATGGGGTGAATTTGGACAGAATTGAGGGTTTTTCTGTCATAGCATGGTCACAAATCAACTTATAAATCAAAATATGCTAATTATGTTCGAACTCAAGGTCCAACTATCCATAGGAGCATTAAAAGATATCTTTAATTTTCAATGATTTATTCATGAAAAAACACTTTTTTTGGGGTGAATCGGGACAGTCCCCTATTTCTATAAATAATACTTCCTGTCATGTTTAGGTGATTGCTACTTGTGAATTAACATTTGAAAATATATTTGACATGCATAAAAAAAGTTTTGAGAAAAATCTGAACTCAATTACATGTAAAATTTGCAGATTTTTAAAAATATGATAAATGACAAAAAAGTTACTTAGGTAATTCTGGACTAAATCCAATATCAATGATGTCAATTTCAATAATATTCTTTTAAAAAGCCATGCTAGTACATTCAAATGAAAAATTAGTAGGGTTATTTTTGTTGATTCCGAAACTTTGTCATTGCCCTGGATCTGAACCTATGACCAAACATACAAAATCTCACATCTAGTCAACTATTCTGGTCCCTTAATTTGCTAAAACTAGGACAAGCACAGTTTTGACCAGTTGTAGAGAATTCAGTTTCTGCAGGGCCAAGTTTAAAGTGCTGCAGCTCCTCACTGCCTGCACTGATAATTATAAAATCCGACCACAATATACGCTACTATGCTATAATTGTGCCAAAATTTACAGACGTGGGTTAAGTAGAAGTAGTTTAAGAAATAAAAGACATTCCTATTCCGACCCAATTCACCCCAGTGTCCATATTCACCCCATATTATGGTAACTGAGAAGTAACTAGGAGAAGAAACTGGTTTCAATATTTCAGGTAACTGAGGAGTAATTCAGTTGTAACTCCGAGGTAAGTCAGGTAACTATGGAGGAACTCGGAGGTTACTCAGAAATAACTGTCAGGGGAACTGAGAAGTAACGGACAGAAGTAATCCTCGTAATCAAAAGTTACTGTGGAGGACCTCAGAGGTAACTCAGAAGTAACTAGGTAGTAACTGTGAAGGAATTTAAACTGTGGCGAATTCAGAGGTAACTCGGAAATAATTCAGAGGTAACTAAGAGGTTTTTCTCCTTCTGAGTGCAGTTCTCCTGGCTGGAGTACTTTGCACTGTTGAAAGCCTCCGCATAGCAGGTTGCGAAGTGCAGTCTATAAAAGTGCTGGATAAAATCATGGAGGGTCTCCTTAGGTCCTGATGGTCTGTCTTGTGATCATGAGCGGAAGTACCAGTCATTGATAGATATGGTATATCAGGGCTTGTAGATTGATTTAATCTATCCATATACCAGCATATGACATGTCCAAGAAATTCCCTGGAGATTTGTGTTTTGATATATTTGTCACAGGTTCTATCAAATTTGACAGTTGACTATGAAAAACATTTTCTCAAAATTCACGGTTATTGTTGGGTGTTGTTAGTTCTATAAGTTGCAGATTCTTATGTATTTTTATTTCATGTCAAACTGCTAAAAGCACACATAGTAACAAACAATGTATAACAGTTTGTGATCACTGCTATGGTTGTATTGTAATTGGAATTTGTCATGTGACTTTGACATAGGCTCCAACCAGTTTTGTATTTCTTTAAAATATGCAGATACTATAAAAGAAAAAATACTTTGCATGGCAGAACATTATCAGAATAAGTGAGATGCACAAGGTCAACTATTGCATTTGCCCCATATCTGTGTGTTATTTGCAAAACGGCTCTTCTTCTGCAATCCCCAAATTCGATTTTCATATGCTGTTATTGTCTTATAGGGTATTATTGGTATACATGCACGTGCTTGTGATGCCATTCATGAAAATGTCCAGGGTTTGGCTGTCGACTAGGTTGGGGGAATTCCATCTGATGTTGTCCGGGGTGAAGCATGCAGTTTTCTGTGTTCTACTATGAGGGACGTGAAATCTTCTCAAATGAGATCAATAGTAGAATTTTTTAACAAGTGTTCTTCTTGATGTTTTCCAATGTGTTTATGGTTCTCAATTTTACAGGCAAACTATTCCAGAGTTTTGGGGCTGCATAGGAGAAAGCTCTGTCCTCTAACTTATTTTTGTGGCATGGGATTGGGATAAGTTCTGCTAACAGGTGTCTGTTGTTGCTTCTCTGATTGTGGTTTTGTTGGGGTTTGCCTAGAATAAGTTCCTGAATGTACGCCGGTGCTTGAGAATTCATTGCCTTCCATGTTATCATCATTAGTTTGACTGAATTCTTGCTGGAATTGGTAGCCAATGCAGTTGCTTTCTACGATGACTTACACTGTCACGCCTTTTCAATCTCTCAATCAATCAAACAGCTGAGTTTTGGGCAACTTGAAGCTTATATAATTATTCAACAAGCAACTGGTTATGCCATACAAGAGTCCATTTCCGTAGTCTAAGTGAGGGGTGATAAGAGCATTCACAGCCATTTTAACAGTTTCTTTGTCCAGGTTCTTTAGAAGTTTTGATATGTCTCTAAAATTGAAGAAAGTATTACGGCACATCTTGTTGATTTGTCTTTCCATTTTCATATTTTTGTCAAACAGTACTCCTAAATTTCTGACATGATCTGCAGTTTTGATTTCAACATTGTCAACATTAATTGATGACCGTTGCAGTTTCTTCAACTGGCTAGGAGCACCAATCAGAAAGAGCTCAGTTTTGTCACCGTTATTGCATAACTTGTAATTGTGCAGGAAGTCCCTAATTTCTGCAATTCATTTTTCCATTGGCTTGAAAGAAAGAATAAGTTGTTCATCATCCACATACTTTTGATCATTCACTTGGTTTCTTTGTGCAACCTCACTTACTGGAGCGATATAGGAGTTGAACAAGATTGGACCAAGTTTGGAACCTTGTGGCACCACACACTTTAGTGGAAGTTTGCTTGATGTTGTGTAATTTATCGTCACGGGCTGTGATCGCTCAGAAATATATGATTTACGCCATTTCAGAGCCTAGCTATGCACACCGTATCATTCTGTTTTCTAGTCGGTCCAGCAGAATGTCATGATCAATTGTGTCAAATGCAGCTGACAAGTCTAGCAATACCAGCAATGCAGCATTGTCACTTCTCCTTTGCTCAAATTAAACATTACGTCATTGTGGATTCTTGTTAAGAGAGTTTCTGTATTATGAAACTGCTTATATATATATAAAAATTTATTATATATATAGGTTGATTGATTCACCAATTGTTCTGTTTTAATTTTAGTCCAATTTTGACCTCATCATTTTGATCTTTTCATCATACCCTTAATTCATGGATGCTTTACGCTACTCCTCCCAAACTACTCGATGCCCGCAACTAAAAATTTACAAGCAACTTTATTTCACACCTTACAACAACCATAAGTTGATGTGCTTTCTAAAACTGTTCATATTATACCAGTGCACTTATTTTAAAATCATTTAAGCACGACTATGAATCTTCTCCATTGCAGTAGTAGTTGTTCTGTTTTCCCTGGACTCCTACTCTCATTATACCCATTATCACGGGTACTATGCTAGTCAAAGTAATTTTTGAATTCATTTGCCAGGTTCTTTTTCATTGGTGTGATTGGGCAGAGGCAAGTCTTGCTTCCTTTTAAGGCTGGAATTGAGAACTTTGCTTTCGAATTTCCCTTTGTGGCTTAAATCTTGGATTTAAGATCATGAGACTTAAGTTGATATGGCATTTCATTAAATACATTTCGTTTTTTCTTTGAAGTTTTCCCAGTCTTTTTGGAGACCAGTTCTCCTCCATAATCATTCTGATTTTCTCTTAGTTGTTTTGAGATGCTTAATCTCTTGATTTCTGAATGGATTTGGGTTCCGTAAAGTCACCAGTTTGGTTTTCAAAGGGGCATGTTTATCAAAAACTTCTTCAGTCGAGTTGTAAAGTGCCACCAGGTTACTCAAGTAGATTGATCGATTGTGATGTTGTACCTTTTTGAGAAAGATATTGCTCAATGCCTTTTTTAAATTCACATAAATTTATGCTTAGAGTTTTTTTGCCTTGAACAAGATCAAGTAGGGTAAGGTGGGGGAAATCCGCCCCCCTTTTCACATGTATTCCTTGCTCAGTACCTCAACTTTATGAAAAATGAACATTGTATTTCAGGGAATGATGGAATATATACATCTGAACATATCTGGAAACTTACATGCTTTAATTCAACACCTTTGAGCCAACATCACCATATGAATGTTCAATCTCAGGGGGCGGATTTGCCCCAGAAGTGTGGGGCAATTCCGCCCCCCTTGAGTTTTGGTTACAAATGACAAGAAACATTTGGCTTCTGAAGTAAATTATATTCTTAAATTAAGCCCTGGCTCTTCTGGGTGTACTTACAAACATGTAAGGATCGTTTCACAATTTATGTGTGAGAATAAAAAAAGTTTGTATTTGGCATATTCAACATACACTAAAACATGGCAAAAAATCTTAACTTCATCTCAATTAAGATCATAATCACAATCAGTAGAGCTTTATGACAAAATAGAGTGACTTACAAGGCATATCTCGTGTTTGTGTGTTTTTAACATGAGAATCAGTGGGGGCGGATTTACCCCATGGACAAGGGGCGGAATTGCCCCGACCACCAGAAATTATGAAGGTGGTATTTTCTAAATATGCATTTTATTGATTGGTGAAATCTCTTGCACATGTAAAGTCGTTGAATAAACATTGCTATTAATGACAATAAGTAATGTGTTTATACAACATGTACCTGTAAAATACCTCAGTTTTGAAAGATTCAATTGCACATTGAAATTGCTTAGTGATGAGATGTATGTCTTCTTTCTCAGTTGTAGTCCAAACAAAACTATGTAACAGCCTAATCTCTGTGTTTCAGTGGTCTCTAGACACATAAGCACTAATCTGCATGAGAAATATTTATTGTCATTTATATTTTGGGTCATGAGAGAACTTTTTCTCCTCAAGGGGGCGGATTTGCCCCGGGGGCGGATTTCCCCCACCTTACCCTATATTTTTATCCTTGTGTATTGGTGATGACACATGTTGAGGTCAAAAGTTTCAAGAATGTTGTTGAATTTGATAACTTTGGCATCATTTGGTTTGTTATAGTGAAAGTTGAAATCCCCAGTAACAACAATTTCATGGTCGTATGTGTGAAAGTTGGATAGAACATTTATAAATTCGGTACACACTTCTGATAAGCTTTATTTATTCTTGTTTGAAGGTTCAGGCCTCTATACAAGTAGAATAGTGACAGCTTTGTCATTGATTTGCAACTCTATTTCCAAATGCTCAAAAGTCTTTTCAAGTGAGTCGATCGTCATCATCAGTGGTAGTTGTGAAAATAAAATTATAGTCTGAAGGGCACTTAATGATTGAACTGGGGTTGTGAAAACTTCTAATACAGAAGCACAATTCAAGTGGAAACAGCCTTCACAATTTCTGTAAGAAAGCAGTTACAATAAGAAAATACCTGAAAGAGGGACAAGACTGAATGTTGATAACATTTTCCAGAGGATGATAAGATAATATAATAGAGATTGAAGACATTCATGAACTTCAGACAAAGTTAGATATGTGCAAGGCAAGGTTTTGGGTCTGTCAACCATTTCCGAAATTTGTGCATTGTGTCTTTGTGTTTGCAGATTTTGGGTAGGCCTACTTCTTTCCAGGTTTAACTGAACTGTTCATTTATAATCATCTCATAAGTCATAACTGGATACCAACTTTGTTGTCTCAAAATATCAGTAGGCGAAGTATTTCCAATTTGTAAGATCTTTGTTTTTTTGCCAATTTTATCCAGGCCTGGACAAGCTTTGATGAAATGGTTCAATTGGATCTGAACAGATAACACTGAAAATATATTTTGAAGCAATTTCGAAGCATTTACATATAACATACACTTTCGAGGTTTACAGTCTTCCAGTTCTTTTATTTTAAAATACAGTATATGACTTTAAATATAGAATTTATATAGTTATATAAACATGAACAAGAAAAATGAAGGCCTTTGACATTGTGCCAATAAAAATAAATCATCAGATATGGCAAATTTTGAAGTAAATAAACCCTTCAATAAAAGAACATTTTGGCAAGTTTACGTCGACTGCCCAGTGGCAAACATTGGTATAAAGCTGCACAGAAGGAGAATAATACATCCATGTGCCAATTATACAGGCAATAGCAGTTGAATATAGCTCTACGTAAATATGAACAATATTTATCCTGTAAACAGTCACCGAGTACATTGATGATAAACAGTTTAACATAGCAGTGAGAGTAGCAAAAATATAAAGGAATGTAAAGTAATATCATATATCATACAACATAATATCATATAACATCATATACTATAACATAAGCCAATGCAACAACATGCTTGGCCATGCTTTGCACACATGGATGGCAATTTGAAAAATTAGCACTTGGTTGCAAATATATCACAGTCATTCTCGATTTAATTCACAGATCTATACTAAGATTGCTTTCTTCTTTGTTCGATATGCTTTTAATTTGGTGGGTCGTGTTGTGTTCTTCTGAGGTCATCGAGGTCTTGATCTCACACGACTCGAAGGCACGTAAACCATATTTCTCGTTTCTGGTTCGTACACATCTGGAATTATTCCGATTGGTGATGACACCATTTTGACGGAATTGTGTCCAAAGATGCTCTTTTCGTACGCAATCAGTTGGCGGAAGAAGCCGACGTTTGGCCGGATGATTGCTCGTCTGTCTTTTACGTGGTAGTACGCTTGGCGTAAGGAGTAACCCCTCATTTTCATCAGGTACGCGATGCAAATTGTGGCAGACCTACTGCACCCTGCTTTGCAGTGTACCAGGGTGTTCCCTCCCTCTCTCCTTGTCTTCTCTATCTGATCAATGCATCTGTCGAAATGTGGGGCTAGTCTGGCTGCTATATTGTCATCCACTGCAACCTTGTAACTTGTAATGCCAGGCAAGGCAATAGAGGGAACATCTAAAGTCACATTGATAACACACTTGATGTTGTATTGGGCAAATACTTCGGGGGTCACTGCAGCAGCTCAACACAGGTACAGGTTGTCTAGGATGCAGGCCACCCTGCGAAGAAAGGACATATCTCTGAAAGGAGAAGGGAGTTATGTAACACTTGTATCAAGAGGCAACACTGGCACATTGCATAGATCTGGGTGACTGGGTCACACTGCCATTGTAACAATCTTGTGAGAAAAAGACTGCAACTGCGTCTCAGGACACACTTGACTGCTATTTGCCATTTATAACAATTAATGTGAAATGAATCACTTCTTAGAAATATTCATTGAATCTTAATGTTAGATTCTATAGATTATATGCCACATGGAACACCAGCTGATGATGACATAACAAAAACTTCTTACATTCAGTTTGTTCCAGGCTCCATTGTATTCTTTTGACTTTAAGTAACTTCTCACTTGCAGCAACTTATTTGTGACATCACAAAATTTTTTCCTGTTAGTGACATCACAATCACTAAATTCATGATGTCACAACTACGTATAGCATATTGTTCATGCAACTGTCAATAATTTCAACCTAAAGTGCTTTTTTCAGTGAATATCAACTCAGTCAACTGTAGACTACACCACTGAGCCTATAGTGTTACAAGTTGCAACAGACAAATGGAGTCTCATTTGAGAGCAAATCATTATCAACTTTTTAAATAAAATAATTTATATTTACATAATTATATATAATGATGTGGGCTATAAACTTTGATGCTCTGGATTGGGGGGGGGGGTAATTGGGACAGGGTCACAGGGATAGGGGGACACTTGTTAGACCCCATCCAGAGCTGAGGGACAGGGAATTAATTCAAAACTTCAATGAGCAAAATGGCAACGGGATAGGGAATTCAAAAATCATAAGGACATGGACACAAAACCCCACCCAGAGCCTCAATAGTAATCTACTAATTGACAGAATCTAGTTTACTAAAATTTACCTTTCGCTTGGTCTGGTCCTCGATGTGTGAAAATTATGATTGCCCCTGTTGAGACTGTTGTCAATCCTGATATTGGACATGGTAAAAGCCTATGTGTGATCTGTTAATCTTTGGCAATAATCTGCAGTTACAAGGAACCCTACAATGAGGTTCCTTGTAGAGCTGTGCAGGAGATTATGGTGTATCCAAGTCACTAATCCAGGAGCAAGAGTCAACTTAAAGTGTTACAATCTTATCAAACACAAACTGAGTATGAGGGACTCCTGCCTGTGGTCCCAAGTCAACTGGAGCAAGCTTGTGCGTTTTGGTGACTATAAATAACTTTGTGACTGTTTACAAATGCAAGCAGGATGTGTCATACATGGCCACATAACAAGGGCACCCATGCTTAACATGTTCACTTTAAGTGGTTTGTATCAATGGTCTTCATAGTATAGGCATACATAGGATTTTTGGAAGGCAGCTGAAATTAATGTCTGACTTCTCAGTATCATTGACTCTTACCTTGCAATGACAAATATGCCAATGACAATCCAATTAAGGCTTGGGGTGAGATGACGTTCCCCACGTGGTGCAGTCAAGCATTCTATGGCCTGTGTTGCTAATGATGTTGTCAACAACAAAATGGAGATATAAATAGTTCAGGAATCCCCCACAAGTCTTTTGAATTGCTTTAGATGGTGGCGACCTCAATTGGCATTCTAATAACAAAATAGGCAGACGAAATTTATAGCTCACTAAAACATGAAAAGTCTAAAAGGCAATGATTTTTCAGTAGATTTTACAGATTGTGATCACCTTTACTTACTTGTGATGATGCAGATGAATCCAAAGTTCTGTATAATTATAGTGTCTTGAAGGACAATAGTCAATGACTCTGAGCCTGTAGATTTTGGCTCATAAGTTGTGTTCCATGAGGTAGGTATTTCATGGATTAAACTTCTTGGCTCGACAAAGGATCCTCTTGACTGACCCAAGTCTTTGAATGACTTAGTCTTAGGTCACTGACTGGCTGCAGTCATAAAAAGTAGTTTAATGAACTTTAATGACCCGATGTATGATAATTCCATTACATGGGCCTACTAAATATTAAGCCTATTGATTTCATGTCTTTAATAAAAAATATTTCCCTTTGGGTGCAATTACAATGTTCCAGGAACAATTGACTAAGGAAGCCACTATTCATGAGCCAGACTGGAGTAGGCCTAAGTTCTTGAAAAAGTTACCAAGATTATGAGGAGTGCTACTGGTCTGATAGAGCTAATTAATTCAGTCTGGAGATGAGTAGTTTAGATGAGTCATAACTTCCTTGGAGTTCGGGGAATTGTGATGCTAAATAGCATAAGGCTCGTGTTAGGATTGTTATAGCAATAAACATTTAACTGGAATACAGCCGTTATACAGGCTAATAACAACCTTTAGTGTTTAAAGAACTGTTTTATCATTAAAATGTAAATAGTTCAAGTTTATAGAACTTGATCTAAAGGCTCAGCCGGCCTAGAAATAGCAACTTTCTTATCATCCCACCTGCGTCTCATTTTCTGAGAACAAATTTGGATGTGACTGTCTGTAAGCAGACCAATTATCCGCATTACACTAACTGTACATATTCATTTATTTGTTGTTGTTTACATTGGCCCTATGAATGTCATTTATATCATAATATCCCCTATGTCTCACATTGATAAGATTTGACTTTCAATTTCAACAATCGACTTCCGGCTGAGTCAGATGCGGCCCTCTAAACGTGTCATGGCTGAATCTCAAGGTGCCCAATTGTCTAATTACTGATCAGTGAATCATACTTGACGATTTTGAAATTTTTTAAATATTAGCAAGCAATTACACAAATTGAATTATGACATTCACACAAGAAAGCATGCACCAAACAGAAGGTTGTGACATTGTGTGCCTTAGAGCATTAATTTTATGACACATTGTCTTTTGGTGGTTTAATAAAATCAACAAATAAATCTATCAAAAGAGCCCTTCGTAAACAAATATAAGTTCGTGATGAAATCAATGATTTAACTTTCTGGAAAACCTTCCATTGGTAATACTATGAAGAGAATATTATATTGTATTGGCATAATTAACTCCAGAAATAAAACAAACTCTCGAGTTTCTCTGGGCAATGTGGGCATCCCTCCAGCATCATGTAACCTCCCAGTTTAGTTCTTAATTTTTTTGTACTTGTGATGTTGGAAAACTAAATCATCTGTTTAATTACCATTCTTAAAGTCTGTCGAGAGAAACTTGCACGGTAGGCCTAGTCATATGAGTATATTTTGGTTCATACTCTTTGTCAGTTCTGGAATCCAAACACTTTTCTTGTTTTTGTCAAAATGAATCTTTTAATTGAGAGTCTGGGATGAGTCAGCTTACAAATTCCTGTCCAATGCAGTCTGTTCAGACAGTTGAGCTATGCACTGGATATACAAGTCCCATTATAACAGATGCTGTAGACAGAATGGCTTGAACAGTGTGCTTAGCCACTGAAGAGGGTTAAAGCTGCAAGACTTGCTGGCCTCAGTCTATTTTACAGGTCGATGGATTGAAATGCTCCTCTGCCATTCAGTGCATGCTTTGCTGTAGTGGCTTTGCTGTTGTAGCTATGCTGTAGTGGCTTTGCTGTAGGTTGTAGCTTTGCGGTCATGCTCAACATGCTATTTGCCTGTGTGACCTTGTTGCATTTTCATAGATTGCGTTTAGTTTGGTGCATGTATTAACTTTGTGACTAAGTCCATGCACCCATAAGTATTTACAGTCGACGAATGTCAAGTGCGAACAGCATTGAACTGAAATGTTCCTTGTGAGGCCATAGCCATATCCATGCCATGTTATTCTCTATGACTCGTAAACAATTTGTCAGGTCATATCATATACTTTCAAAGCTATCAAAGCAAGTCGTGTTGTATTGTATTGTATTGGTACTGATGATCTGCTTAATTATCCCTTCTGACCATTACTCATTGATTGTAATGTTGAGGCGATGTCTTCACGAATGCCACTTGAAGGTACTGCCTGTTTCCAAGTGTGGGGCCTTAATCTGCTTCAGCATAGAGCACTGAGTTAATATTAAAGAGTTAAATGAGGCATGCATTTTTAAAATATCACATTCATGCCTTCCGTGACACGATAACCCGATAGACCACCCAATCAAAATTTTCTGAATCCCCCCCCCGATACATATTCGGCACACAATTCACACGTTTCCAGAATTTTGAATTTTTGTTTGAAATGGGACATCAATGCAAGACAGGTTTCAAGTAATGTATCAAATATATAACAAAAGCATGATACAAATAAAAATACATTTTATTTATTATTTATTATTAAATGGTCTATATATGTTAATAAACAAGTGAAATAAAAGATTTTATGAGAATACATTTTGAGGAACAACTTGCCCTATATATAGAGTTCCTCCGTGGCCTAATGGTTGAGAGTGCTTGTTTGCACAACCACTGGCTCTGAGGGCGTGGGTTCGAATCCCACCCCGGAACTCAATTTAGTCCGAGCCCATGGGACATTAAATGGAGGCGGGTTGTATTCAGTGTTCTATGCTGGGGCAACTGAAAGACTCTGGGCATCCCTGAATTAATAGGGTATGTACCAGACTCACAGTCTTCTCATCTCATTATCATACGGCGATCACCTGCCTCGATATAGCCCACTAAGGTGCTGCAGAGGCGTAAAACACAAACAAACAAACAAACAAACTTGCCCTATATATGGCGTGGGACATCTTACCCCACAACTTGGCAATTATGCTTGTTTAATGTATTACTAAATTAGATTATCAGAATAAGCATGTTGCTCACACCTGGACTTCTTTTCATAAAGTTTTAGGGATTGAATTTGATAGGTCTGCTTTATTTCAATTGAAAGGGCTGCCCAAATGGTATACCATCCACAATCAAGCTCAACAAAGCAACAAATCATAAAGAGGGGTGAGCATGAGGAAACCGGTCAATACATATTTGCCAGGAGTTGTAGGAAGTCCCCAGCAGATGGGAGGCGATAAGATAAGAGAGTTCCTATTCTGCACCATTTACAGGCCGCCCCTGCTGTCCCTCCTAGTGCCTTGCAGTCCCTTTGCCAGATAGCATATCAGCTGGCATCTTCAGCCCCAGCTCCAATGCCCAGCGGACCAGCTACTAGCAGCTAGCCAGGCCAGCCTCAACCTGTGGGGTTGTTCAGCGTTGCTGCCATGCACAGGCACATGTATAATGCAACAGAGGTATCTGCCAATAGCTCCACTCCATGCTTGCCTTGCTTGCCCTGTCTTCAATGGAGCTGCTTGCCAGCTTTCCTCTAGGATTTTACAACTTTTATGTGATCATGAAATATCCACACACCTTGAGACTGTTGGGTTCTTATCCAATAGTGCTAATGGTGCAACATGCATGGTATGAATGGTTCATGAATTACTATACAGGAACACTATAATAGTTACAGTGTTCTTAAGCTACAATGTATTCACAATTAATCAATCAACTAATTAACAATCAAATAATCAGTCAGTAAGTCAATATCAATCAATCAATCAATCAATCAATCAATCAATCAATGAAACTACATCCACTTTTATGAGAGGCATAAATCTGGCCCATTCGTTAACATTACGTTTCAATACACAATCCCGAGTAGCGTCTGTAATTTTGTCTGTACTGTGGAAAAAGAACAAAAGTTGTTTGATTTTAACAGGACACATGCTCAGGTCAATTTAAACACCTCGGTCATTGTTTTATGATACTTCAAATGGGTGGCTGTCAGACAAAACCTAGGGAAAAACACCATTTTTGCCCTATGGCTGGGTGTCAAGTGTAGTCATACTCCATTAGAAGGATAAAAATGTGTCAGACATATATTTTCTATGTGTGTTTTAGTTGACCTTTCATTTATTAACAACTTTGGCTCATTGAATCACCATTATTACCCGTTCAGTTCCAATTTGATAAAAATATTTAAAAATATGTTTTTTCCTGTGTCATGACTCATTGCCTTTAAATCACATGAAACATGATTGAATATCTTGTCTAAAATAACATTGGATAATTTA
Source organism: Platynereis dumerilii (assembly GCA_026936325.1). NCBI lineage: Eukaryota > Metazoa > Annelida > Polychaeta > Phyllodocida > Nereididae > Platynereis > Platynereis dumerilii. Next base: position 18,388,660 of record JAPTHN010000011.1, read on the forward strand.
CCCACCTTTTCTCTAATGTACAATGCCATTAAAGGCCTTTTTGGATGTAAGTAGCATCAGACGTAAGTTTAGACCACCTGAAATTTTTGTTTATCACACATATTCAAGTAAGTGATAAAAATAGTTGAAGTTTTCTCTATTGTAGAACTTCCCTGATACATAGGCAAGAGAATCCATGCAGAAGTTCTTTCGCTGAGCAGCTATTTTCCCTTATATTGGCAAAAGATTGACGTGGTCTAAACTTTCGTCTGATACTGTATATTATGTCTGTGAAATTGTGAATACAGCTTGGCAAATAGTCTGGAATGGCATACTCTGGTGGGAAAACAGCTTGTCAAAGAAAAAGAAATGACATATTAAGCTTGTTAAATAAACAGAAATGGCATAAACATGTCTGTAAAAAGGCATATTTAGCATGTCCAAGAAATGGAAATCGCATACATGTGAATGTATTATTTATGTGAATACTGCTTGTCTCCAAAAAGAAAAGCTAGTTGTATAGTGAGATTGTCAAAGACGAAACAGGAATGACAAATGTTGAGGTTATTTGACAATATTTGTCAGCTATGAAAATGCCCAAAAGCATGTGAATTTCATGAAATCTTCAATCTTTTTGAAAATGCTCATCTTTTAGCAGATCTGTAAGCATGTGAATGTCATCAAATGGATTATTATTTATTAGTATTGGAAAATCCTAATGTGTGGTCTATGTTGTTCTTCCATGTGGCATTGTCACTTCGTAAGTAAAAGATAAATGCTTTTTGCTTTGGTTTCCGCTCTGGTAAGGCAAACTGCCTTTTTGACATAGTCGGTTCAACGATATTTTGCGAGGATACTGCTGTTACTGCCAATTCTGGCATTTATTCAGTCTGGTAAGTCACTCTCATGCTGTGTAGGCCTACTACATGTGAGCCCTTGTTGGCCTGGAATCTTAACTCTGGAAGCAGATATTCTTGGTCAGATATTCCTGTGAGGCAAACTTTGTGAGATCTTCCATCTTGTGCTGGCATCAGCCCTTCAACCATATGCAGTTATGCACACATGATCTGCAGTGGAGGACATCTCACAGGGTTGCCACTTCGATGGATTTTTAAATTCCCTGACTTTTCCCTGTCTCCAAACAACCCCACATTTCCCTGACCGCAAAAATGGCTCCTGCACAATATTTTGGATTGCAATTTGCGGGCTTGGGAGATTTATGTTGCAACTTGAAACAAAGAAAAGGGATGAAGCTCAGATGCCTTGAACTTTTATTCTTGATTTTAAGGCCTTTCACAATCATGAAACAGGTTAGACAGGCAAATTTCGTACATTTCTTTGTCATTCTTATCATGAAACATTGCCATTCGCCCCCTGAAATGGTTTTTATCCTAAATTTCCCTGACCCAGGTCTGACTTCCCTGACTTCTTGCAAAATATCAAATTTCCCTGACTAATTTCAAGTTCCCTGACTTTTCCCTGACCTTGAATTTCCCTGACTTTTCCGTGACCAGTGGCAACCCTGAATTCTCATCAATATGATGCTCGGTGTCTCGGTATGACATATTTTACAGTATTCTGACTCTACTTCATGAATCTTATGATGCAGGTGTCTCCAGAGCAGGCTTGCTGCCAGTGGTAATCCATGTAAGTTCCTCCACAGTTACCTGCCATTTCTCATTTCCTTAAAATTCTGAGTTACCGCTGAGCTACCTGTAAGTTACCACAAAGTTCCTTCACAGAAGTTTTGGATTTACCTGTGTGTTACCTTTGAGTTACTCCACAGTTATCTGTGAGTTACATTTGAATTAATTGAGTCACCTTCTTCCACAGTTCCTCCTGCTGAGTAAACTGTGAGTTACCTCCCAGTTCCTCCACAGTTACTTTTGAGATGGGTCAAAATTTGAAAACCTTGAAATTTCGGCTGAAAAAATTTTGAAAATTTTTCGTTCCAGAAATGTCTTTTAAAGTTTGCGTTGGGTGGGTCAAACAATCAGCTATCACTGCACTTTCATGTCCAAGGGTCGAAATGCCCTGCTGATCTGTACTGAGGTGATAAACATAGGTGTAATGTTTTTTGATTGTCATTAAAATCACACTTCTAACTAAAAAATCCTAACCACTTAGGGCAAAACAATCTATTGCCAATGATTAGGCAAGTTGCTTACACATTTTGGGCCAAGTTCCAGGTCTCTAATGCCAATTATTTTTGAGAAACTGCATTTGATCAATTAAAATATACCAAATATGTGTGTCATTAGCATCATGCGCTACAACTTGAAATCCGTACCACTTAGGGCTGAATAATGAATTACAAACAAATAGGAAAGTGGCTTTTCTGCACACATTGAGCTATATTTCAGGTCTCTATGAACAATAGTCATTGAGATAGAACATGTCCTTGAACCAGAAATTTACAAAAACAAACAAAAATACTCTTTTCATCAATAGTTTGGATTCTGAATAATAAAGATGACCTCCACTACTTCCTCCAATGCCCAGTGCCTTTACTAAACCATATTTCATATGCTAGACAATGGTAAAATGTTACTGGCACCCCATATTTGGTTAGTAGTTTCAGAGAAGTGTCAACTTCATAATAAGCATGTCAGATGCAAGGAAAATGCAAAAATGTTATGTAATAGTCTGTTGAAACATTTATTGATAATATATATTCAACTGGTTTCAACTCCAGCCACCTACAACAAAATTTTAGTAAGGTAAAGGCAATAAGCCATTTTTGACATGATGCAGCGTGATGCTAATGATAATTACAGTAAAAAATCTTTGCAGGGACCAGTGGAAAACTGGCAGTCTGGCAATATGTGCATGCAATGACCTTATGAACACTAGACACATGTTCACAGTGATTTTGGTCCAGAAATATGCAGTCAAAATAGAGTAGCAAGGCGTTTGCTAATGACAAATTGAGATAGGACAACTGATATGCCAACAGAAATACTCTAATATGTTGGTTTACATAAATGATACAGAGCTACAGATAGTTCAGTTATTTTCTTGGGTTAGAACTCAGACAACATCAGAATCAAAGTTTTCTCACAGAATGTGTGTCCCTTTAATTTTTATTAAGAAACAAATCCGGCGCGATGCTAATGACCCAATATTGGAGACATCGACACAACAACCTCCTGCTCTTATACAGAATATTATTTCAGCTATTGGTGACTAGATTTTAGAAGACTGACAGTCAAGTCTCCAATACTCTCCATGTATGGAAGAGTTTAATTGAATTAGGATCCTGTACTGGTTTTTGTGATGCGATCTTTCAAAGAAAATGTTGGTGGAGACAGGCCATTTTCAGGGGTGTAGGCCACTTCAATGCTACTTTTGGATGGGATAAAAATATTCTGCCGCATATTTTTTGTGTTAAAATTTTTGCTAATATCCTTGTCTATGACAAATGACAACAAGAGGTCCTCTATTGGTCTTCCTGCCATCATGAATTATTGTTAAACACCGGAGACAAGAATTTCAGACTTATCAAATTTTGACCCAGTTACCTGTGAGTTATCTCTGAGTTCCTCAACAGTTATCTTTGAGTTAACTGTCATTTCTCAGTTCCTTCAGTTGCCTTTGAGTTAGGCCTACTCCTGTGTTACCTCTTAGTTACCTCTGAGTTACTCCACAGATATCTGTCAGTTATTTCTTAGTTCCTCCACAGTTACTTTTAGGTGACTTCTAAATAACCTCTGAATTCATCCACAGTTCCTCCTGAGTTACCTCACTATTATCTATGAGTTGAGAAGAGGTACCTCACAGTTACCTCTCAGTTTCTCCACAGTTACCTCTGAGTTTGCCTTGCAGTTCCTCCATAGTTCCATTTGAGTTATGTCTGAGTTACCTCTGTGCTTCTCTACAGTATTTCTGAGTTTAATCTGAGTTACTTGATTTTGAGTTATGTTGTAGTTGCTTCACAGTTCCTCTTGAGATACTTGTGAGTTACCATTCTCAGTAACCTAGCAATCTGTCCACAGTTACCTCAACAGTGGAGGAACACAGAGGTACCGTAAGTCAAAGTAACTTTGAGGTAACTGTGGAGGAATCGAGGTGAAAATGACAGGTAACTCAGAGGTAACAGTGGTGGAACGGAAAGTAGCTGTTAGGTAACTCTTTTCAACTCAGAGAAAACTATGAGGTAACTCAGAAGTAACTGTAAAGAAACCAAGTAGGACATATGCAGGAGCTATGAGTTAATTCAGATGCAATTGTAAGTTAACTCAGAAGGAACTCAGAAGGAGCTTGCTTCACCGTTACCGTAATTGGCATAATATGGGGTGAATTTGGACAGAATTGAGGGTTTTTCTGTCATAGCATGGTCACAAATCAACTTATAAATCAAAATATGCTAATTATGTTCGAACTCAAGGTCCAACTATCCATAGGAGCATTAAAAGATATCTTTAATTTTCAATGATTTATTCATGAAAAAACACTTTTTTTGGGGTGAATCGGGACAGTCCCCTATTTCTATAAATAATACTTCCTGTCATGTTTAGGTGATTGCTACTTGTGAATTAACATTTGAAAATATATTTGACATGCATAAAAAAAGTTTTGAGAAAAATCTGAACTCAATTACATGTAAAATTTGCAGATTTTTAAAAATATGATAAATGACAAAAAAGTTACTTAGGTAATTCTGGACTAAATCCAATATCAATGATGTCAATTTCAATAATATTCTTTTAAAAAGCCATGCTAGTACATTCAAATGAAAAATTAGTAGGGTTATTTTTGTTGATTCCGAAACTTTGTCATTGCCCTGGATCTGAACCTATGACCAAACATACAAAATCTCACATCTAGTCAACTATTCTGGTCCCTTAATTTGCTAAAACTAGGACAAGCACAGTTTTGACCAGTTGTAGAGAATTCAGTTTCTGCAGGGCCAAGTTTAAAGTGCTGCAGCTCCTCACTGCCTGCACTGATAATTATAAAATCCGACCACAATATACGCTACTATGCTATAATTGTGCCAAAATTTACGGACGTGGGTTAAGTAGAAGTAGTTTAAGAAATAAAAGACATTCCTATTCCGACCCAATTCACCCCAGTGTCCATATTCACCCCATATTATGGTAACTGAGAAGTAACTAGGAGAAGAAACTGGTTTCAATATTTCAGGTAACTGAGGAGTAATTCAGTTGTAACTCCGAGGTAAGTCAGGTAACTATGGAGGAACTCGGAGGTTACTCAGAAATAACTGTCAGGGGAACTGAGAAGTAACGGACAGAAGTAATCCTCGTAATCAAAAGTTACTGTGGAGGACCTCAGAGGTAACTCAGAAGTAACTAGGTAGTAACTGTGAAGGAATTTAAACTGTGGCGAATTCAGAGGTAACTCGGAAATAATTCAGAGGTAACTAAGAGGTTTTTCTCCTTCTGAGTGCAGTTCTCCTGGCTGGAGTACTTTGCACTGTTGAAAGCCTCCGCATAGCAGGTTGCGAAGTGCAGTCTATAAAAGTGCTGGATAAAATCATGGAGGGTCTCCTTAGGTCCTGATGGTCTGTCTTGTGATCATGAGCGGAAGTACCAGTCATTGATAGATATGGTATATCAGGGCTTGTAGATTGATTTAATCTATCCATATACCAGCATATGACATGTCCAAGAAATTCCCTGGAGATTTGTGTTTTGATATATTTGTCACAGGTTCTATCAAATTTGACAGTTGACTATGAAAAACATTTTCTCAAAATTCACGGTTATTGTTGGGTGTTGTTAGTTCTATAAGTTGCAGATTCTTATGTATTTTTATTTCATGTCAAACTGCTAAAAGCACACATAGTAACAAACAATGTATAACAGTTTGTGATCACTGCTATGGTTGTATTGTAATTGGAATTTGTCATGTGACTTTGACATAGGCTCCAACCAGTTTTGTATTTCTTTAAAATATGCAGATACTATAAAAGAAAAAATACTTTGCATGGCAGAACATTATCAGAATAAGTGAGATGCACAAGGTCAACTATTGCATTTGCCCCATATCTGTGTGTTATTTGCAAAACGGCTCTTCTTCTGCAATCCCCAAATTCGATTTTCATATGCTGTTATTGTCTTATAGGGTATTATTGGTATACATGCACGTGCTTGTGATGCCATTCATGAAAATGTCCAGGGTTTGGCTGTCGACTAGGTTGGGGGAATTCCATCTGATGTTGTCCGGGGTGAAGCATGCAGTTTTCTGTGTTCTACTATGAGGGACGTGAAATCTTCTCAAATGAGATCAATAGTAGAATTTTTTAACAAGTGTTCTTCTTGATGTTTTCCAATGTGTTTATGGTTCTCAATTTTACAGGCAAACTATTCCAGAGTTTTGGGGCTGCATAGGAGAAAGCTCTGTCCTCTAACTTATTTTTGTGGCATGGGATTGGGATAAGTTCTGCTAACAGGTGTCTGTTGTTGCTTCTCTGATTGTGGTTTTGTTGGGGTTTGCCTAGAATAAGTTCCTGAATGTACGCCGGTGCTTGAGAATTCATTGCCTTCCATGTTATCATCATTAGTTTGACTGAATTCTTGCTGGAATTGGTAGCCAATGCAGTTGCTTTCTACGATGACTTACACTGTCACGCCTTTTCAATCTCTCAATCAATCAAACAGCTGAGTTTTGGGCAACTTGAAGCTTATATAATTATTCAACAAGCAACTGGTTATGCCATACAAGAGTCCATTTCCGTAGTCTAAGTGAGGGGTGACAAGAGCATTCACAGCCATTTTAACAGTTTCTTTGTCCAGGTTCTTTAGAAGTTTTGATATGTCTCTAAAATTGAAGAAAGTATTACGGCACATCTTGTTGATTTGTCTTTCCATTTTCATATTTTTGTCAAACAGTACTCCTAAATTTCTGACATGATCTGCAGTTTTGATTTCAACATTGTCAACATTAATTGATGACCGTTGCAGTTTCTTCAACTGGCTAGGAGCACCAATCAGAAAGAGCTCAGTTTTGTCACCGTTATTGCATAACTTGTAATTGTGCAGGAAGTCCCTAATTTCTGCAATTCATTTTTCCATTGGCTTGAAAGAAAGAATAAGTTGTTCATCATCCACATACTTTTGATCATTCACTTGGTTTCTTTGTGCAACCTCACTTACTGGAGCGATATAGGAGTTGAACAAGATTGGACCAAGTTTGGAACCTTGTGGCACCACACACTTTAGTGGAAGTTTGCTTGATGTTGTGTAATTTATCGTCACGGGCTGTGATCGCTCAGAAATATATGATTTACGCCATTTCAGAGCCTAGCTATGCACACCGTATCATTCTGTTTTCTAGTCGGTCCAGCAGAATGTCATGATCAATTGTGTCAAATGCAGCTGACAAGTCTAGCAATACCAGCAATGCAGCATTGTCACTTCTCCTTTGCTCAAATTAAACATTACGTCATTGTGGATTCTTGTTAAGAGAGTTTCTGTATTATGAAACTGCTTATATATATATAAAAATTTATTATATATATAGGTTGATTGATTCACCAATTGTTCTGTTTTAATTTTAGTCCAATTTTGACCTCATCATTTTGATCTTTTCATCATACCCTTAATTCATGGATGCTTTACGCTACTCCTCCCAAACTACTCGATGCCCGCAACTAAAAATTTACAAGCAACTTTATTTCACACCTTACAACAACCATAAGTTGATGTGCTTTCTAAAACTGTTCATATTATACCAGTGCACTTATTTTAAAATCATTTAAGCACGACTATGAATCTTCTCCATTGCAGTAGTAGTTGTTCTGTTTTCCCTGGACTCCTACTCTCATTATACCCATTATCACGGGTACTATGCTAGTCAAAGTAATTTTTGAATTCATTTGCCAGGTTCTTTTTCATTGGTGTGATTGGGCAGAGGCAAGTCTTGCTTCCTTTTAAGGCTGGAATTGAGAACTTTGCTTTCGAATTTCCCTTTGTGGCTTAAATCTTGGATTTAAGATCATGAGACTTAAGTTGATATGGCATTTCATTAAATACATTTCGTTTTTTCTTTGAAGTTTTCCCAGTCTTTTTGGAGACCAGTTCTCCTCCATAATCATTCTGATTTTCTCTTAGTTGTTTTGAGATGCTTAATCTCTTGATTTCTGAATGGATTTGGGTTCCGTAAAGTCACCAGTTTGGTTTTCAAAGGGGCATGTTTATCAAAAACTTCTTCAGTCGAGTTGTAAAGTGCCACCAGGTTACTCAAGTAGATTGATCGATTGTGATGTTGTACCTTTTTGAGAAAGATATTGCTCAATGCCTTTTTTAAATTCACATAAATTTATGCTTAGAGTTTTTTTGCCTTGAACAAGATCAAGTAGGGTAAGGTGGGGGAAATCCGCCCCCCTTTTCACATGTATTCCTTGCTCAGTACCTCAACTTTATGAAAAATGAACATTGTATTTCAGGGAATGATGGAATATATACATCTGAACATATCTGGAAACTTACATGCTTTAATTCAACACCTTTGAGCCAACATCACCATATGAATGTTCAATCTCAGGGGGCGGATTTGCCCCAGAAGTGTGGGGCAATTCCGCCCCCCTTGAGTTTTGGTTACAAATGACAAGAAACATTTGGCTTCTGAAGTAAATTATATTCTTAAATTAAGCCCTGGCTCTTCTGGGTGTACTTACAAACATGTAAGGATCGTTTCACAATTTATGTGTGAGAATAAAAAAAGTTTGTATTTGGCATATTCAACATACACTAAAACATGGCAAAAAATCTTAACTTCATCTCAATTAAGATCATAATCACAATCAGTAGAGCTTTATGACAAAATAGAGTGACTTACAAGGCATATCTCGTGTTTGTGTGTTTTTAACATGAGAATCAGTGGGGGCGGATTTACCCCATGGACAAGGGGCGGAATTGCCCCGACCACCAGAAATTATGAAGGTGGTATTTTCTAAATATGCATTTTATTGATTGGTGAAATCTCTTGCACATGTAAAGTCGTTGAATAAACATTGCTATTAATGACAATAAGTAATGTGTTTATACAACATGTACCTGTAAAATACCTCAGTTTTGAAAGATTCAATTGCACATTGAAATTGCTTAGTGATGAGATGTATGTCTTCTTTCTCAGTTGTAGTCCAAACAAAACTATGTAACAGCCTAATCTCTGTGTTTCAGTGGTCTCTAGACACATAAGCACTAATCTGCATGAGAAATATTTATTGTCATTTATATTTTGGGTCATGAGAGAACTTTTTCTCCTCAAGGGGGCGGATTTGCCCCGGGGGCGGATTTCCCCCACCTTACCCTATATTTTTATCCTTGTGTATTGGTGATGACACATGTTGAGGTCAAAAGTTTCAAGAATGTTGTTGAATTTGATAACTTTGGCATCATTTGGTTTGTTATAGTGAAAGTTGAAATCCCCAGTAACAACAATTTCATGGTCGTATGTGTGAAAGTTGGATAGAACATTTATAAATTCGGTACACACTTCTGATAAGCTTTATTTATTCTTGTTTGAAGGTTCAGGCCTCTATACAAGTAGAATAGTGACAGCTTTGTCATTGATTTGCAACTCTATTTCCAAATGCTCAAAAGTCTTTTCAAGTGAGTCGATCGTCATCATCAGTGGTAGTTGTGAAAATAAAATTATAGTCTGAAGGGCACTTAATCATTGAACTGGGGTTGTGAAAACTTCTAATACAGAAGCACAATTCAAGTGGAAACAGCCTTCACAATTTCTGTAAGAAAGCAGTTACAATAAGAAAATACCTGAAAGAGGGACAAGACTGAATGTTGATAACATTTTCCAGAGGATGATAAGATAATATAATAGAGATTGAAGACATTCATGAACTTCAGACAAAGTTAGATATGTGCAAGGCAAGGTTTTGGGTCTGTCAACCATTTCCGAAATTTGTGCATTGTGTCTTTGTGTTTGCAGATTTTGGGTAGGCCTACTTCTTTCCAGGTTTAACTGAACTGTTCATTTATAATCATCTCATAAGTCATAACTGGATACCAACTTTGTTGTCTCAAAATATCAGTAGGCGAAGTATTTCCAATTTGTAAGATCTTTGTTTTTTTGCCAATTTTATCCAGGCCTGGACAAGCTTTGATGAAATGGTTCAATTGGATCTGAACAGATAACACTGAAAATATATTTTGAAGCAATTTCGAAGCATTTACATATAACATACACTTTCGAGGTTTACAGTCTTCCAGTTCTTTTATTTTAAAATACAGTATATGACTTTAAATATAGAATTTATATAGTTATATAAACATGAACAAGAAAAATGAAGGCCTTTGACATTGTGCCAATAAAAATAAATCATCAGATATGGCAAATTTTGAAGTAAATAAACCCTTCAATAAAAGAACATTTTGGCAAGTTTACGTCGACTGCCCAGTGGCAAACATTGGTATAAAGCTGCACAGAAGGAGAATAATACATCCATGTGCCAATTATACAGGCAATAGCAGTTGAATATAGCTCTACGTAAATATGAACAATATTTATCCTGTAAACAGTCACCGAGTACATTGATGATAAACAGTTTAACATAGCAGTGAGAGTAGCAAAAATATAAAGGAATGTAAAGTAATATCATATATCATACAACATAATATCATATAACATCATATACTATAACATAAGCCAATGCAACAACATGCTTGGCCATGCTTTGCACACATGGATGGCAATTTGAAAAATTAGCACTTGGTTGCAAATATATCACAGTCATTCTCGATTTAATTCACAGATCTATACTAAGATTGCTTTCTTCTTTGTTCGATATGCTTTTAATTTGGTGGGTCGTGTTGTGTTCTTCTGAGGTCATCGAGGTCTTGATCTCACACGACTCGAAGGCACGTAAACCATATTTCTCGTTTCTGGTTCGTACACATCTGGAATTATTCCGATTGGTGATGACACCATTTTGACGGAATTGTGTCCAAAGATGCTCTTTTCGTACGCAATCAGTTGGCGGAAGAAGCCGACGTTTGGCCGGATGATTGCTCGTCTGTCTTTTACGTGGTAGTACGCTTGGCGTAAGGAGTAACCCCTCATTTTCATCAGGTACGCGATGCAAATTGTGGCAGACCTACTGCACCCTGCTTTGCAGTGTACCAGGGTGTTCCCTCCCTCTCTCCTTGTCTTCTCTATCTGATCAATGCATCTGTCGAAATGTGGGGCTAGTCTGGCTGCTATATTGTCATCCACTGCAACCTTGTAACTTGTAATGCCAGGCAAGGCAATAGAGGGAACATCTAAAGTCACATTGATAACACACTTGATGTTGTATTGGGCAAATACTTCGGGGGTCACTGCAGCAGCTCCACACAGGTACAGGTTGTCTAGGATGCAGGCCACCCTGCGAAGAAAGGACATATCTCTGAAAGGAGAAGGGAGTTATGTAACACTTGTATCAAGAGGCAACACTGGCACATTGCATAGATCTGGGTGACTGGGTCACACTGCCATTGTAACAATCTTGTGAGAAAAAGACTGCAACTGCGTCTCAGGACACACTTGACTGCTATTTGCCATTTATAACAATTAATGTGAAATGAATCACTTCTTAGAAATATTCATTGAATCTTAATGTTAGATTCTATAGATTATATGCCACATGGAACACCAGCTGATGATGACATAACAAAAACTTCTTACATTCAGTTTGTTCCAGGCTCCATTGTATTCTTTTGACTTTAAGTAACTTCTCACTTGCAGCAACTTATTTGTGACATCACAAAATTTTTTCCTGTTAGTGACATCACAATCACTAAATTCATGATGTCACAACTACGTATAGCATATTGTTCATGCAACTGTCAATAATTTCAACCTAAAGTGCTTTTTTCAGTGAATATCAACTCAGTCAACTGTAGACTACACCACTGAGCCTATAGTGTTACAAGTTGCAACAGACAAATGGAGTCTCATTTGAGAGCAAATCATTATCAACTTTTTAAATAAAATAATTTATATTTACATAATTATATATAATGATGTGGGCTATAAACTTTGATGCTCTGGATTGGGGGGGGGGGGGTAATTGGGACAGGGTCACAGGGATAGGGGGACACTTGTTAGACCCCATCCAGAGCTGAGGGACAGGGAATTAATTCAAAACTTCAATGAGCAAAATGGCAACGGGATAGGGAATTCAAAAATCATAAGGACATGGACACAAAACCCCACCCAGAGCCTCAATAGTAATCTACTAATTGACAGAATCTAGTTTACTAAAATTTACCTTTCGCTTGGTCTGGTCCTCGATGTGTGAAAATTATGATTGCCCCTGTTGAGACTGTTGTCAATCCTGATATTGGACATGGTAAAAGCCTATGTGTGATCTGTTAATCTTTGGCAATAATCTGCAGTTACAAGGAACCCTACAATGAGGTTCCTTGTAGAGCTGTGCAGGAGATTATGGTGTATCCAAGTCACTAATCCAGGAGCAAGAGTCAACTTAAAGTGTTACAATCTTATCAAACACAAACTGAGTATGAGGGACTCCTGCCTGTGGTCCCAAGTCAACTGGAGCAAGCTTGTGCGTTTTGGTGACTATAAATAACTTTGTGACTGTTTACAAATGCAAGCAGGATGTGTCATACATGGCCACATAACAAGGGCACCCATGCTTAACATGTTCACTTTAAGTGGTTTGTATCAATGGTCTTCATAGTATAGGCATACATAGGATTTTTGGAAGGCAGCTGAAATTAATGTCTGACTTCTCAGTATCATTGACTCTTACCTTGCAATGACAAATATGCCAATGACAATCCAATTAAGGCTTGGGGTGAGATGACGTTCCCCACGTGGTGCAGTCAAGCATTCTATGGCCTGTGTTGCTAATGATGTTGTCAACAACAAAATGGAGATATAAATAGTTCAGGAATCCCCCACAAGTCTTTTGAATTGCTTTAGATGGTGGCGACCTCAATTGGCATTCTAATAACAAAATAGGCAGACGAAATTTATAGCTCACTAAAACATGAAAAGTCTAAAAGGCAATGATTTTTCAGTAGATTTTACAGATTGTGATCACCTTTACTTACTTGTGATGATGCAGATGAATCCAAAGTTCTGTATAATTATAGTGTCTTGAAGGACAATAGTCAATGACTCTGAGCCTGTAGATTTTGGCTCATAAGTTGTGTTCCATGAGGTAGGTATTTCATGGATTAAACTTCTTGGCTCGACAAAGGATCCTCTTGACTGACCCAAGTCTTTGAATGACTTAGTCTTAGGTCACTGACTGGCTGCAGTCATAAAAAGTAGTTTAATGAACTTTAATGACCCGATGTATGATAATTCCATTACATGGGCCTACTAAATATTAAGCCTATTGATTTCATGTCTTTAATAAAAAATATTTCCCTTTGGGTGCAATTACAATGTTCCAGGAACAATTGACTAAGGAAGCCACTATTCATGAGCCAGACTGGAGTAGGCCTAAGTTCTTGAAAAAGTTACCAAGATTATGAGGAGTGCTACTGGTCTGATAGAGCTAATTAATTCAGTCTGGAGATGAGTAGTTTAGATGAGTCATAACTTCCTTGGAGTTCGGGGAATTGTGATGCTAAATAGCATAAGGCTCGTGTTAGGATTGTTATAGCAATAAACATTTAACTGGAATACAGCCGTTATACAGGCTAATAACAACCTTTAGTGTTTAAAGAACTGTTTTATCATTAAAATGTAAATAGTTCAAGTTTATAGAACTTGATCTAAAGGCTCAGCCGGCCTAGAAATAGCAACTTTCTTATCATCCCACCTGCGTCTCATTTTCTGAGAACAAATTTGGATGTGACTGTCTGTAAGCAGACCAATTATCCGCATTACACTAACTGTACATATTCATTTATTTGTTGTTGTTTACATTGGCCCTATGAATGTCATTTATATCATAATATCCCCTATGTCTCACATTGATAAGATTTGACTTTCAATTTCAACAATCGACTTCCGGCTGAGTCAGATGCGGCCCTCTAAACGTGTCATGGCTGAATCTCAAGGTGCCCAATTGTCTAATTACTGATCAGTGAATCATACTTGACGATTTTGAAATTTTTTAAATATTAGCAAGCAATTACACAAATTGAATTATGACATTCACACAAGAAAGCATGCACCAAACAGAAGGTTGTGACATTGTGTGCCTTAGAGCATTAATTTTATGACACATTGTCTTTTGGTGGTTTAATAAAATCAACAAATAAATCTATCAAAAGAGCCCTTCGTAAACAAATATAAGTTCGTGATGAAATCAATGATTTAACTTTCTGGAAAACCTTCCATTGGTAATACTATGAAGAGAATATTATATTGTATTGGCATAATTAACTCCAGAAATAAAACAAACTCTCGAGTTTCTCTGGGCAATGTGGGCATCCCTCCAGCATCATGTAACCTCCCAGTTTAGTTCTTAATTTTTTTGTACTTGTGATGTTGGAAAACTAAATCATCTGTTTAATTACCATTCTTAAAGTCTGTCGAGAGAAACTTGCACGGTAGGCCTAGTCATATGAGTATATTTTGGTTCATACTCTTTGTCAGTTCTGGAATCCAAACACTTTTCTTGTTTTTGTCAAAATGAATCTTTTAATTGAGAGTCTGGGATGAGTCAGCTTACAAATTCCTGTCCAATGCAGTCTGTTCAGACAGTTGAGCTATGCACTGGATATACAAGTCCCATTATAACAGATGCTGTAGACAGAATGGCTTGAACAGTGTGCTTAGCCACTGAAGAGGGTTAAAGCTGCAAGACTTGCTGGCCTCAGTCTATTTTACAGGTCGATGGATTGAAATGCTCCTCTGCCATTCAGTGCATGCTTTGCTGTAGTGGCTTTGCTGTTGTAGCTATGCTGTAGTGGCTTTGCTGTAGGTTGTAGCTTTGCGGTCATGCTCAACATGCTATTTGCCTGTGTGACCTTGTTGCATTTTCATAGATTGCGTTTAGTTTGGTGCATGTATTAACTTTGTGACTAAGTCCATGCACCCATAAGTATTTACAGTCGACGAATGTCAAGTGCGAACAGCATTGAACTGAAATGTTCCTTGTGAGGCCATAGCCATATCCATGCCATGTTATTCTCTATGACTCGTAAACAATTTGTCAGGTCATATCATATACTTTCAAAGCTATCAAAGCAAGTCGTGTTGTATTGTATTGTATTGGTACTGATGATCTGCTTAATTATCCCTTCTGACCATTACTCATTGATTGTAATGTTGAGGCGATGTCTTCACGAATGCCACTTGAAGGTACTGCCTGTTTCCAAGTGTGGGGCCTTAATCTGCTTCAGCATAGAGCACTGAGTTAATATTAAAGAGTTAAATGAGGCATGCATTTTTAAAATATCACATTCATGCCTTCCGTGACACGATAACCCGATAGACCACCCAATCAAAATTTTCTGAATCCCCCCCCCGATACATATTCGGCACACAATTCACACGTTTCCAGAATTTTGAATTTTTGTTTGAAATGGGACATCAATGCAAGACAGGTTTCAAGTAATGTATCAAATATATAACAAAAGCATGATACAAATAAAAATACATTTTATTTATTATTTATTATTAAATGGTCTATATATGTTAATAAACAAGTGAAATAAAAGATTTTATGAGAATACATTTTGAGGAACAACTTGCCCTATATATAGAGTTCCTCCGTGGCCTAATGGTTGAGAGTGCTTGTTTGCACAACCACTGGCTCTGAGGGCGTGGGTTCGAATCCCACCCCGGAACTCAATTTAGTCCGAGCCCATGGGACATTAAATGGAGGCGGGTTGTATTCAGTGTTCTATGCTGGGGCAACTGAAAGACTCTGGGCATCCCTGAATTAATAGGGTATGTACCAGACTCACAGTCTTCTCATCTCATTATCATACGGCGATCACCTGCCTCGATATAGCCCACTAAGGTGCTGCAGAGGCGTAAAACACAAACAAACAAACAAACAAACTTGCCCTATATATGGCGTGGGACATCTTACCCCACAACTTGGCAATTATGCTTGTTTAATGTATTACTAAATTAGATTATCAGAATAAGCATGTTGCTCACACCTGGACTTCTTTTCATAAAGTTTTAGGGATTGAATTTGATAGGTCTGCTTTATTTCAATTGAAAGGGCTGCCCAAATGGTATACCATCCACAATCAAGCTCAACAAAGCAACAAATCATAAAGAGGGGTGAGCATGAGGAAACCGGTCAATACATATTTGCCAGGAGTTGTAGGAAGTCCCCAGCAGATGGGAGGCGATAAGATAAGAGAGTTCCTATTCTGCACCATTTACAGGCCGCCCCTGCTGTCCCTCCTAGTGCCTTGCAGTCCCTTTGCCAGATAGCATATCAGCTGGCATCTTCAGCCCCAGCTCCAATGCCCAGCGGACCAGCTACTAGCAGCTAGCCAGGCCAGCCTCAACCTGTGGGGTTGTTCAGCGTTGCTGCCATGCACAGGCACATGTATAATGCAACAGAGGTATCTGCCAATAGCTCCACTCCATGCTTGCCTTGCTTGCCCTGTCTTCAATGGAGCTGCTTGCCAGCTTTCCTCTAGGATTTTACAACTTTTATGTGATCATGAAATATCCACACACCTTGAGACTGTTGGGTTCTTATCCAATAGTGCTAATGGTGCAACATGCATGGTATGAATGGTTCATGAATTACTATACAGGAACACTATAATAGTTACAGTGTTCTTAAGCTACAATGTATTCACAATTAATCAATCAACTAATTAACAATCAAATAATCAGTCAGTAAGTCAATATCAATCAATCAATCAATCAATCAATCAATCAATCAATCAATCAATCTATCTATCTATCTATCTATCTATCAATCTATCTATCTATCTATCTATCTATCTATCTATCTATCTATCTATCTATCTAAGCCTGTACATTTGGTGACTCCATGGTTGGGTGCTCAACAAAGTAAACAGGTCAGTCGAGGAAGCACGTGTGAACTTGTGAATGATGACAAAAGCACATTTTTGTGGACGGTTGACAGTGTTACCTCATGGTTTCTGCATTATTGAGAGTCAAGTGAACAAAATTATGCACACACAAGAACAATTTGCATCCAAGAACATTTTGCACTTCTTGATATGACGAATTGCACAAGTTCTTCTGTCTGTTGCAAAATGAATCTAGCCAGGATGGGACACAGCAACTCCGCCAACGTGACCTTGTGGACAATAGCCCCCAGAATGGACACTCCAAGGTAAGACTATTCAATTATCGGGTAACTATATAGATCAGCAGCCTTGGAAGGTCCAGACCTAGTAACTATACAACAGCAGTACTTGTGTCACCAGTACAAGTAGTTAGTGTCCTTCCAAAAAGAGTTCATGTCTCCATAACAAGTCACCATCCATTCCATTCTAACTCACCAGCTTGCCTTCAAAAAATGTGTGGTGCTATTACCTTCAAAAGCATTACAACACTTCCTTGGAACTAGCATTTAGTTTTACCGTAGAATGGGATGACTTTGAACAGTTTTCACCTCAATTCCTTTATCTTTAAAAATATATAAGATCTATGTAGTATTTCATGGGATAAAATGTTGGCCACAATCCACTGGCATGTAGTTAACCTGGGCATCGGTATTTTTACCTTCAGCGAACGAAGTTCGAAGAAGGTATTGTAATCACATGGGTAAAAATGCTGTCCGTCCGCCGGGCGGGCGGGCGGGCAGTCGGGCGGCGGGCGGATAGATCGTTTCCGGCCCAGCACTCAGCCTCTACTGAATGTAAGTGGATGAAATTTGGTACACATCTAGCCTGTATGGTCTAGTTGTGCCTTTTGATGGTCTGATGAATAGATCTTAAATACTTTTTTAAATAATTAACAAAATATATAAATTTTTTTTTTTCGTTTCCGGGCCAAGGCTCGGTCATTATTGCATGTGGGTGGATGAAATTGGGTACACATGTGGCGAATGTGGTCTAGTTGTGCCTTTTGATGGTCTCATTGACAGATATTCTATACTTTTTGAAAAAATGAGACCAAATATAAAAACATATGTTTTTTTGCTATTTGGGCTAAGACTCGGTCACTATTGCATGTACATGGATAAAGTTTGGTACACATATGGTCAATATGGTCCAGTTGTGCCTTTTGAAAGATCTGATGGAAAATATTATATACTTTTTGAAATATTGAAAAAAATAATAAAAATTTATTTTTTGTTTCTGGCCCAACATCCGGTCACTATTCCATAAATATGGATGAAGTTTGGTACACAGGTGGCTTATATGGTCTATTTGTGCCTTTTCATGGTCTGACAAATGGCTATTCTATAGTGTAATATTGAGAAAAATATTTAAAATGATTTTTTTTATATCGGAGCCAAAACTTGCCCACAATTGCATATATGCAGTAATGCAATTTTCTAAACAAGTCACCTATACAATGTAGCAGTGCTTTTTGATGCGTATAGCACTTTATGAATCATTGGAAAAACTTCAGAAAATTACAGCAGTTATATTTTTTGGTTTTCAACCGACACCTCATAACCTATACTTTGTACATGCATGAAACTATACCATAATATTCGTAAATTAGTCTAATGAGGCCTTTCCCTGATTTTACAAATCCTGGCAAGCAGATGGGAAGATGGCAGGGCAGCGGGCAACTAGAGATAATTGAAGGCCACTACTCGACCGCTATTGCATATCTATAAGCAATTTCGTAAACACACCAATTTTATGATATTATTGTAATCTTCTAAAGGTGTTATTCGCTGAAGGTTTGCTGCAGCGCAGCCTATGTTTTAGATATGTATATCATGTAATACATGCCTGTGTCAGTGGATAAATGGGTACATGTTCAAACTCACCCCTAGATTCGGGGTGACTTTGAATAACAAAGTGAGTTTCAATGAAAGAAAAACATCAATTCTCAGTAAATAAATGTTTATATATACATGGGCCGCTTGAAAAACCAACTGAGCTGAAGTGTCACCCATTTCAAATATATTCAATAAATAAATAAATCTGTATTTAAGAATTTTGTAGGGCTTGATTGCCTTTCCCTACAAATTGTTTTTTAAATATTTTATTCTTGATGTACTTCTGTGCCTTTGGAGCTAACTGATTGCCTAATATCAGTGAGATATGCATTCACACATTGAATTATATGCATAGTATTATGAAATATGATACATCAGTGAATATAGCATACCGGAAAATGTTATGGGCTCTGCGATCACCATCACAATGTGATGTTCAAAGTCACCCAAAAGTGTGTTACTGTTACAATCAACATCATCCACTTATATTATTTGTTGTTGGTCTTTCTGAATAGTCTCCAACAAGTTTTGGTGGATTTTGGAAGTATTCGAGTGACATTGTAATTAGGCAAGTATTTATAAGGCCAGGGTCACTCAGTACTGTAACAGTTGTAGGCACAGAAGTTTACAGGCTATGGTATCTTGCAAAAAGAAGTATTCTGAGTTTATTCATCAAAATCAGGAAGAAAAAAAATCCTGTCACAGTGACTTTATGTAGTAAAAAACTAGACTTCAGTAGAATAATATCAAAAGTCAAATACTTCCAGTATCTCATTTAACTTTTCATTCACAGAGGATCAACCTTTTAAAGTGTTCAAAGTCTGTTAAAAGTCACCCCGTTGTAAGGTACATTTAGTGAACTTCATGCTGTATTACAATTATGCACTCACAAATCACCTTGCTAATTTCTAGATACTTTACATTGATTGATCGATCGATCGATCGATCGATCGATAGATAGATAGATAGATAGATAGATAGATAGATAGATAGATAGATAGATAGATAGATAGATAGATATCGAGCCCAGGTGAACTCTTTAACCCACTGAGTCCTGGGTGTTCGCGAGGATTGATTGTTTGAAGAGAGAGCGAGCGTCCTCAACATGTTACACATTCACTCCATGTGAGAGATATATTAGTTGCCCAGCACAGATACACTGTAGTAATACCAGGGGCTGCCAAATTGATGTGTCATCCGAATGATGTCCAGCTGCGATTTCACTCATGAAGTTCCACTGAAAATTTTGCACAACTCTGTTTTGGTGCATCATAAATTTAAACTGTCTTAATGTTATGTTTATTTCAGTTTAAAGTTTGGTTTAAGTTGTTGTTGTGCTATTTTCTTAGGATTAATTAAGGTACTTAAATAATCCCCAATTAAGGAGATGGGCGAATAGAATAGATATCACATTTACAATCAGTTGCAATACAATGTCATGCTGGACCTCACTGTTTTGCCAATCTTGCAGACAAGCATACTTCAAAAGGAAGCGATTGAAGCTTCTTTATACATTTATTCTCTCAAGCTGTTTGCTATTTTTCCCCACAAAGGATTCAACACAACCAGTTTTTATATATGCCTAACTTCTGGTGACTTATCTAAAGCATTTGAAGGATTTAAATCATGGTTGAAGCCCATCTATAGAAAATCAAGCACCCTGCTGGCATGTGACCAGCAAAGAAGGAGCCTGAGTAGGATTACTCTCTTCTTAATAACTTTTAAAACTGTCAACGTGCTGGACATGTCTAGTAAGTCCAGTATGAATCATTTGTTGAGCAAGAAGAGGTTGACACTTGGTTGAATTTCTTGCTGCACTCTCTGTTATTACTGTGGATTAAAATCTGTGGTAGTCCATGAAGACATGTATACCCAGAACACTGTAGGGTGATGCAAAAAAGTGAAGTTTTGAAATGTTAATGGGGCACCCCCTGAAGTTGTTCCAATATATGAAAAAAAAATTCAGTAAAAATTTTAGCTCAATCGGACAAAAATTAGAGGGTGCTACCGCATCACCAAAATTAACATAAGTATTCAATACAAAAATATCCAATTATTTGGCATGTAGCAAGTTCAACTATACCCGGTGCACCAAACCAATGCGGCATGGTCATAATTTTTGGGTCTGGTTGTCAGAACAGCGGATCAATGCAAATTTGGATTAATTTTGACTTCTCCATGCTGCTACCACCAGACTAACGAAGATAAAATAGTCAAAATATACCGAATTCGCGGTATTTAATAACATTACGAGTTTCAATGTCACAGAAAGGAAAGTTACTTCATTAGATGGAGCATGAAAAGAGCTTTAATTTGAATACCAACACTGCTATATTCTGACCATCTGACCCCATTGAATTAGCTTATTTTTCATTAACAATTATTTGCGAAAATTCCCAATATTCAAAGCACTGTCGTAATACTGTAGATTATAGCAACATAGTAATGTTGGTATTCAAATGAAAGCTCTTTTCCTGCTTAATAAGATGGTGTAACTTATACTTGTGTACCTTTATTGCTGGTTATGTTATTCAATACCGCGTCTAACCTGAATGCTGTAAAAATCGGGCAAAATTTGTTGCTTTAGGAGTGCCCTGTAGACTGAAATGACCGGATATTGGTAAAATATGAATGGATTTGTGATGAGAATAGTGGAAAGCTTAAATAAGAAAAAAATTTCCATCACTCTAGTGGTTGGACAACTTCCTTCACCCAGCACCCATAAAACGGGGATTTCGCCCATTGCAATACAATGTTATATTTCAAATTGCGGTAGCACCCTCTAAAATTGGTCCGATTTGGCTCAAATTTTTACTGAATTTTTTTTTCGTATATTGAAACATATTTGGGGGGTGCCCCATTGAAAATTCAAAAGTTTATTTTTTTGTGTGCAATCTGCATCACCCTACAGAACAGTGAAGGTAGGCTCTTTCTTAATTCGTTCAAAAGTTTGCAAAATTAATGTGCCAGCAGATCCTTCAAATATATGTCTGTTTGTGGTGAGGGAAGAATTAGAGTGATGTTTCTTGAATTCATTACCCTGAATTGAGTTCCAGTTTCTTTGGCACTGCACTATATTCATTATATCATAACAGTTAGGCCTATACCAAGCACTGGTTACTAACATGATTAATATCCACTTTTGAGGAGTGTTGCACTGCTTATTATTGTTGTCATCATGGGTACTTTCTTAGTTTCAGTATTCATTTGGCCTTTTGTTCATATTTCCATTGCATTTTAGTTTGAAAGTTTTGATGTCAGCTGACGTATATGTATAGGTTATTCACCACGGGAGAGGGAATATGTGATATATCACCCTAGGCCGAGGGCTTTAGCCTGAGGTGTGCTAATCATATAATCCCGATCCCATTGTGAATAACCAGCTTATGACATGAGAGAAACAGTCAAACATGAGAGGATATAATAAGTGGACAACAAAGAATATGGAAAATATCGCCCTGAAATACTGGCATGAGCTAACAAGAGTTGTCCAATGGTATAAATATATATGTTAAAGTTTCCCAAAACTTGTGAACTTCGGTAGCGCATGAAAGTTGTCAGTAGGCCTACCTAAACTCATTACAGAGATCTACAAAACTTGTTCATTCAGGCCCGTTTTCACCAACATGGTATTAAGAGTTATGCCAGGTCTTAGCTAAGACCTGGTCTGGCTAAGCCAATCACTCAAGCGGAGCAGGATCAAGGAACATTTACTGAGTGAAAGTCTGCACATAGTATTTAAACAACTCAACTGCTACAAACACAATTAATCTCTGAAGTTCCCAAACATGGCCACATGACAAGGTAAGAGAAAAAGAGGGGTGGGCTTGGAAATTTATAAAAAAGAAAATTAATTAGTTGTCTGTCCAGTGTTGGTGACAGAAATGCATTTTTCTTTAGCCCCCTCCCCTCAAACAATAAATTGATACAAATCAGTTGGTCATGCATCTTTGCACACTAAAACTACAAAAATGGTTGAATCCCTTTGAATATCTAATGATAAGGGTCCTTAAAATCTGATGTACCCAGAATGGCTGATGTGCCTGCGATTTTTTGCTACCGGCAGTTATCAACAAGTCGTTGGTGACTTGAGTGGTATTAGTGTCGCCTCAGTTTCAAGGATTGTGCAGCGTGTTAGTCATGCAATCGCTTCATTAAAACCCATATATGTACGTATGCCCAGTGGACCAGTCACACGGGACGGGAGGCTAAATTGGAATTTTCCGAAATCGCCCGATTTCCGGGGGGGTTATAGGATGCATAGATTGCACCCACGTCCGAATTTCCTGCCCTTCGAAAGTACCCCTGTGCTAAGACCAACAACAAGTGCAGAGGTTTTGTACAACTCCGAACAGAAGAATTGCCTCTATTTGGTGTCATGACTATCATAGCAAATGCTATAAAAACACAGTTTCATACATGAAATACTTTTAAATCGTGTGCTTAATGCTGTATGGCTAGTATATTTGCAACAGTTACTTCAACAAATATATTTTCTAGGTAAGTGTGTGTTCTTGGTTTGCAAACTTTATATCTCATAATGTGACATATCTTTCTTGAAAAAATCTTTGGTGACTGTTAAATTAGAGAAACATGCGAATATAATAGACAAAGGCCTATAATACTGATTTGTCATGCCATCTCATAAGAAACATATGTTCTGTTTTCATTGGCCTAATCACTTTTTGACACCAAATCAGTTTGAGATGGCTGATCCTTGAGTTTGGTGACAATGTGTATGATTCGCTGAACCTTGACAGGTTTACATGCTTAGCACACTCTTGGTGAAATGGACTTAGTTATACCAGGTTTAAAGGAGTTAACGCCAGGCTTAACTCTTAATACCATGTTGGTGAAAACGGGCCCACATGTTTACTGGAAGGTTTCCATCTGTTATTGACCAACATAATTATGGAAGATGTTAATTATTTGCTGTCTGCACGTTGAGATTCAGTAGGAGAATTTGTTTTACTCCATATTAGTCTATTATCAATTCAAAAGTTTGTTGGACTTCCTCTGATGTCGACCAGCCTAGATTCCACAACAGTAGGCCTACAATATGGTGTTTGGTCTGTAGGCGAGAATACCAGTGCATTGATTCCCATTTGCAAAGGCTTCAACAGTTGAATAGCAAAAGGTCATCATGACCATCAGCTGATCACGTGTTAAGCACGTGGAGAGTCCTGGAAGGTCAGGACATGAATCCACCATGCAACTGGCACCGAGGGTCTATGTGGAACATTCTGGAATGAATTCTGGAGTGAAGGGCAGTTGGACGTTTTTGCGTGCGCATGTTTCAGCTTGTAGTGCGCGTGCGCTCAACATGGCCAACATGCTTCCATTGGTAGAAGCTTATTAATTAGTGGAAATAACCCCAAGGGAGGGAGGCAGGCCAATAGCTGAGCGCATCATGGCCCCACAAGGACCCTGGCCCAATTCTAAAGCTGATGGAAACAGCCCAGCCAATGGTGGCCATGCTGAATGCATCCAGCCTTTATAAACACCAGATTATAAGGGTAGAATGATGGGGCTTGAAAGAAGTCTAGTGCCCTCAGTGTGGCACTGACAGAAGGTCCTCTCAAGCAAAACCAGAAATGCCCTCCTTGATGGACTGGCCTTAGACAGATGCACAAATGAGTGATTAATGATGGGTTGATTGCAGTGAGATATTGCTGCAGTCAATGACTGGTGAATGTTGGATGTGTGAATTATTACAATGAATGGATGAAGAGATCTAGTGCTGGGTGACCTGCAGGCTGTTAATTGATAATAACGTGTGCTGCCTCTCTGAAGATCCCATATGTTTAACTACTACATTTCCTATAGTTACAGTTGAACTAACTCCCTGGCCAAAACTCCAGCCTGTTCTATGCCACTCTGAATGTTTCCATGTGCTGTTCTCGTGTATTTAAGAAGTTTGTGGATTCCCTTTTTGGAGTGTTTTGGTTTAATACATTGCCATATCCTTGTTATAACTTAATCCTTTTGTCTTCTATATATATAATGGAGAACAAGATTCCACAAGAAATCGCCAAGAGTCGACAGTATACGAGCTGTATTACCTTTTTTTTAAATGAGACTTCTTGAATACAGATCTAACAGTCTTCTACTTGTTATCTAAAGCGTGTTTTGTAACTTATAGATCTACCATTCGATACATCTGCCAGCCATTCACATGCCAGTAGTGCAAGGAAATAATTCCCATATTCTTTGTTGTTCAGTTATCCTCTCATGTTTGACTGTTTGAGTGTTGGTCTCATGGTATAAGCCAGTTATTCACCATGGGATCAGGAATATGTGTTTATCACACCTCGGGCTAAAGCCCTCGGGTGATAAATCACATATTCTCTTTCCCGTGGTGAATAGGTAATCTATACCTATGACATTACATGTAGGCCTAAGAATGCTTAAATCGTTGTCACACATTATTCTTTAGCCGATGCCCATGCCCTTAGCAATACAGGGTATGCGAAGTAACTTACTTGCCATTTGCAGATATATGTTCACCACAAAGGGCCCACCAGGTGGATTTCTCAATGAAAAGTACGGAAACTGGAGTGAAGACACATCATCAAAGTTTGTGCAATTTTGGGGAAACCCTGTGCTAAATTTAGACATGTTGGTGAAATGTCAGTGTGACCCTGCCGCAGCTGATTCCCAGAAAGGGCCAGTCATACACTGTGGCTCTGCTAACACTTTTCGTAGGCAGAGGAAATATTGAGATGTAGTATAGATGGTTAAATATATAATAGATAGACCGATAGAAGATCTAAAATCTATAGATAGATAGGCTAATATGAAAGAGATCAGTTGTGAACTTCTATGGAATAGAATTATCATGACCTAAACAAATCTCTTAAAAAATCCCATTATTTTACATAACAAATTATGACTAATATTATCGACTACAATATTTCGAAAAAATTATTCTCTTGACTCTTTGAACAGCATAGGTATAGGTATGTGGTACTCATATATATATGGTCATTACACATGGGTACACGATCGACGTTTTAATAAGTGACTTAATTTATTAACCAGTCCTGGAATTGATAATATTCGAAATATAGATTTTTTGCCTACTCTTAAATCTATAGCAAAATATTCCGTGACTTGAATAAATCATTACTTTGACTCCATCAACTTGGAGCAACTTCCTGTTGTAGACATTGCATAACAGGTTACGCAATTAGCGCGCTCCAGCAGCTCACAGATTGTTTGGCAATTTGTGGAAATGTAAACATGAGATCGCATTGCCAATTAATTGCCCTGACTTCCAGTTTACTGACCTCTGGGCTAGCATTGGCAAAATGGTTTGGAAAGAACAAGGAAGAAGGTAGGAAAGGCATAAAGCAAGGGAGGGTTGAAGAAAGGAAGAAAGTAGAGATAGTCAGGAAGGAAGGGAGGGTAGGAGCAAGGGAGAGAGAAAAGAGGAAGTAAGAGGAACAAAGGGTTTGGAAGAAGGAAGGAAGGAAGGAAGGAAGGAAGGAAGGAAGGAAGGAAGGAAGGAAGGAAGGAAGGAAGGAAGGAAGGAAGGAAGGAAGGAAGGAAGGATAGGATAGATTCAGATTCAGATTTTTTTATTTGTAGCTCACATAACATAATTGAGTATTTACACAGTATAATAAAGTAATGACAAAAAGTAGAATGAGCTACAGGGACCCCTCTAAGGCAAGAAGTGCCGCTATCGAGGAGCCCCTGTAATAAATATATTCAAATAAGCAGTGGTACAGTGGCTGGTCTAGGAAAGAAAAAGATAATAATAATATTATAAGTTAGTAAGATTACTAATATTAATATGCTTCTGCTGACTGACCCATAGGAGGAATCCAGCCGTACGTGGGAGATGTAGTGTGAAAATGGTATGGAATCAGCTGATTTCATTTAATTGCAAATATAGCAATTGGGAATGGAACATATAGTAGAATAACTCTCTATCATATTTTTCTTTATATAAATCTTAAAACCAAATTGACTGTGAGTGAATATTTTTTGTTTGAAAGAAACTGGCATAGTGTTAAAAATTTTAGGAAATCTGTACTTGATGCCATTCCTTGCGAAGTCATGCCTCACAGCAGGTAAGCGTAAGTCCATTGCTTGTCTTGTGTTATGTTCATGGTATGTTACGATATGAGGTTCCAATAGATCTAAAAAGAAGCGTGGGACTAAACCATTTAACAATTTGTAAACAAATTTGTAGTCATGCAGTGCACATATATCCTGATTTTTTAGAGTAGGCCTATTGAGCTGCTTGAATAAATTGCTTGTATGAGCGTTGTACTTGCTTTTTGTTATAATCCGAATTGCCTTTTTCTGAATTTTGAATAGGTTGTGGGATTGCCAGCCCCATATAGAGGATAGGATAGGATTGGATAGGATAGGATAGGATAGGATTTAAGAAAGGTTTGCAAGAAAAGGGGAGATCTTAAGCTCGCAAGGAAAGAAGAAATGAGGAAGTAGGACAGGAATGAAGGAAGGAATAATACACAGGCTAGAATCCGCTATCTAGTAAGTTTATAGCCCAGAGTAAGAAAGTCATAGGAGAGCTGAGAAGGACACTATTTTGACGAGAATATCTTTGACAGGTATGCTTTTTAATTATGGGAGACTTGCAAGTTTTATGATGTAATGTTGGGTTCCCCGTACAATTTGGCAACTGCTCAGAGGATGAGTCTGGATAGGACTGCATTTATTGAGGTCTACGCCTTTTTATCAATACCATTCTCCATAGTTCAGAGGGCAATTGATGGCTGTGCAAAGCAGTGTCTATGCAATGCAGTGTCTGTGCAGTTATGTCCTGATGTAAATTGGCCATAGACTGAACCAGACATGGTGCTCCCCGTTCTGTCCATCACTCAGAGTGTGGTCCATCGATTAAATGCAAAAGTGTCTTGTAGGGCAGGCTGGTCGAGTCATGGCCGTGATTTACCTGCGTCACACTTGAATGGGCGGTAGCAGCAGGCCATTCATGCACAGCCGTTTATACTCCGCCTCGGAATACACAATCACCTGAATGAAGCAAAAAAGAGGCCCCTGGCTCGCGTGGAATGTTACTCTCCCAACCATCTCCATTTGCTTGAAAAGCTTTGGGCGATGTTCAACTGAGCAAACGTTCTCTTTCTCTTTTTGTTCGTGTACTTCATTTTGCTTTTTGCATCTAATTCAAGCAGTTCATTGTACTGTCATTAAAAACAGGTCTCCCGTTGCTTATAAATAGAATCTGTTTACATACATGAGTACACGTAGTTTGCCACAACGAGCTTGCCTGGGGTTATCTAACATTTCTGAACTGAACGTGACACTGTTCAGGAACTCTTGTTTTGTTGCTAATTACAGAGACTTGTGTTGATAGACTCTTGAGACCGATATACATAGGAATAGACTGATAGATAGATAGACTGATAGAGACAGGTAGATAGATAGATAGATAGATAGATAGATATAGATAGATAGATAGATAGATAGATACACTGTAAAATTTGAAATTTTGAGTTAGCTCAAATGATTGAGTGAGATGCTTGCACAATTTGTTTGAGCCATGATAGCTTGCCGTTTTGAGTTATGATAATCTTTATGTTGTTCTAACTTGCAAACAACATGCTATCTTGGCTCAAAGGAATTGTGCAACCATCTCACTCAATCAATTAAGCTAACTCAAAATTCAAAATTTACAGTGTAGATAATTTTGGGAGACTTAGTGGTCAATTGTATGATATTGTCCTCTAACGTAGACTAATTACCTATAGGCCTGGACCTTTATTTCTACTAATTATATTGGTGCATATCCAGCCTGTCCTCCGATATCACAAGTTCATGAATTCCAATTTCAGATTCTCATAATTCTTCAATTTCAAATCAGTGCAACTCGGTTATGCCTTTTTTGCATGACCGCAACTGTAGTTGACCATGCCATACAGTGCACTTCTGAACCACACTGTGAGAAACGCTTAAATCATTTAATGTCCTATCTTTGCACTATCTATAGATAACAATTATGGATCTATTGCTAATGCGTCACTTGTAGATCTATATAGATTTGCCACGAAACGTGTTTCGTGACAATTGACTGCATTTTAAGAATATGCTTAATGATTTTTGATCGACCGTATCCTTCATCTATATGTGCATTACTAATTCAGTACCATCCGCTGTTAAACAACACGTTTTTGCATGCGAGTTTGTCTGTAGTACCATCCGTCATGAAACGAGGTGTTAAAAATAAATCTATTCAGATAGTGATGTAATCTTAGCTATTTATAAAGCATGTATGCATTGACGACAGAAGCATTATGACTATACGATATTGTGGCAGGACAACGTAAATGATTAATTAACTTATTTAAAAGAATTGTAGCCTACATATATTATTATCCCTCCACATTCAAATGTATACCTTTATCTCAAGTGTCTTATCTATCTGTCTATCTAGTTTGAAATGGTTACTTATGTGCTTCACCGTGGGTTGTTGTTTCAAGGGACCTGGCAATTTTGCACATTCAAGGCACCCTTTCCAAGTGTCAAAATCCTTGTCTACCCTGTGTGACCCTTGCACCTCCTGCATTCCTGCTCCTGCACCACCATAATGGTTGTTCATGCATGAAGTCAGGTTCATGATACAGAGGACCAATTTAATGATTTACTTCCGACTTTATATGTACTATGGGCCTCTGACAAGGCGATCCCTAAATCAACCTCAATTTTCTCAGTTCCTTAATTTGATAATTTGAAGCTGGTATATGTATTGCATACATTTATGCCACTGCGCAGGCTCGTTATGCATTGAAATATGCATTGGACCTTTTCAATGATTTCCTATAGTCCGGAAATTACATTTGTGGAGTGATGTAAAATGATGGAAAATTAAATGGTCTTTTACACAGAGGAAACATTTGACTGCTGACAGTCTGCTGTCCTTGTACCATATAGTGTAAGGAATTTTATATGAAGACTATATGATTACACATGATTCATGGTTCAAGTTGTGAATATGTCTTCACAATTAATTGAGTGCTGAGTCTTGCAATTAGCATTTAATCCATCCATACATGTTGTTGCAAACTCATACAGGCTGCTGATGGCCCCATGTGGTGCCGGGAGTTGGTGGATCATGTGTATTTGTCATTGGCCCATGAATAGCCTATTCAGCTGCACATAGCCCCTTCCTTTGGCTGGAATGAATGTTTGGCTTGTGATATAGCAATTGTGGCCTTGTAAACCACCTCAAACGTTTTTGCAGCCTGAATATTTCCTGCACTGGATCAAACAGCCTGGCACCAAGGTCAGCTCAAAGGAATCTGCAAAGATGCAAGCAAAGAACAGCTTTGGCTCTTGCAAGTCCTTTCAACACCAAAGAAAGACTAATGTCACTTGATTATTCATGACATCTTCCTTTCTTAATTCTTATTTTGTCCTTTTCTCCCATTTTGTTCCCCGTTTCATTCATTATCTCCGGCAGTTCATCAAGTTCGTTTTGATTAACATTCTATAATTTATGCTTCACAAATAGTCTTTCCTTTATAAATTCATTTCAATTCATTTCAGTGAGTCATGGGTCTTTAAAAGTCTTTGTAGACCTGCTTACGCTTTGCACTCATGAGCGAAAATCTTCATGTGAAAGAAAATGCACTTAATGCACTATAGCTGAACATTACTCTGCTGATTGCAAAATGAGTATTTTATGGGAGAAAACTATGCCACAAAAAACAATCTGCATGTTTATGAAATGCTAATCAAATTGATTGAATCTGCATTTATACCAGATTATTTTGATATCTATCTCATGTACGTGTGTATGATACATAACAAACAGTGTGCTCTATTTACCATAGATGCAGGCCCTTCGAACTATATACATGTAGTATTGTACACATAAGATGCTGTTGTCATTCCAGTGTCACAAACGGTGGAGCCACCTGTATGAAAATGGACAGTCAACTGCCTGAGAAGCTTTTCTCCACAAGTTGGTTTTGGAGATGCAATATAACCGAATACTCTGAATTTATAAGGTTTTGCAGAAGCAATCTTACCAATTAGTAATATTTATACGTTTGTCACAGTTTTGTAACAGATAGAAATGAAATGGAAATAATAAAGAAGGCCTACAAGGCATACAGTATACCTATACATATAGATATAACACCTTGGTTAAAGTAATGCCAGTGCAATAAAATGGTATGCGAGTTAAATCCATGTTAAGAAGAATTATATAAGTTGAAGCATACTAAGTAAATAAGCAATGATAGTATGCATTGAGAGTTACATAAGATACAGTGAATAGCGTGCAGCACAGCCTTGTGTGTCTTGGGCATCTGAGGCTGCATATCCGATTCCTGCGCCGAGTAATCTCCCGCCATTCAGCTGCCCCTTCCGCCGTCGGCCTCATCACTACCCAGCCTGTCTGCTGGAAGATGTCCTTCAACCAAAAAAATCTCACCATGCCCCGCACCCCCTGGCCCTCATGGCACCCCTTTGTGCGCAGGAATGTGCTAATAATCGCCCGGTGACATTAGGTAATTCTTGAAGCTTCTTGCTGTCCGACAGAGCCTGGCTGCTGATCGATACCCACCTCATTTGGTATGCTAGACGAAGTGCTGGCGCAGTCGCAGGCATTATGCAGGAGCCAGCCCTCTGAGCAAGGCAGTGGACAGACACCCAGGCCCCCGTTACTTCTCTCTGTCTGCTTCGATTCTCAAAAGATACGGTATGGAATAAGACGGCTTGGACAAAAACCTTCAGAGGGTGACCAGGTTCTAGGGACAAGCATGGAAGGCTGCAGCGGCCCAGCTGCGTTCAACCTTTACTCCTAGCTGCCAGAGAACCAGTCAGCTTTTCAAGATGGCCGCCAACCTATGAGCTGCATCCTTGTCTCCTCATCCTTTACTGGTTGCTGTTGCTCTGGTGCAATTCGTATACCATATGAATGGAATTACAGGCCGGTGAGTTCTCTTTTTCCTATTTCTCTCTTGTTTAGCCAGCCAGGGCTTGTCTGAAAGACCATTCTGTTCTCTGTGATGACTATGCAAACCGGAGATGGAGCCAGCTTCTGCCTCATCCTGGTTCCATTTCATGTTTACCTGATGCCATGGAAGCTGCCCTTTTGCCCATGGCCCGTCCTAGAGCTGGCCAGTTAACCATCCCCCTGTCTAGTCCTGACCCCTGGCTAACCTTAGAGGCCTGTTTTGTTGCAAGGCTGCATTTTCTCTGGCCACCCTTCCCCCACTAAGCTGCTCTCAACAGACCACGATTGATGGCCGTTCAGACATCCCAGGCCGGTATCTGCTGACCTTTCGGGACTGGAGGTCCATTGTTACCACCATGGCCAGTTGCAGGTCAACTAGACCACTCCTGTCTTTCTCTAAGACCTCGTATCTCTGGGAGAACCATGCTGGACCAACCGCAGCTCTCTCAGCCTGCTCATTTGCAGTGCATGTATAATGACCTTCCCTCAGTGTGGGCAAATTCAGACACCATTGCTGGAATGTAGCTATACTTGGCCAGGAGAATTTCTAGACAATATTTCTCTGCTTAATTGTGCCCGTGAGTTGATTATGGTTACAAACATCCCATTTAGGCAATATATTATACATGTTGGACCAACACTGCATGCGCATTATTGATCCCTCAAATGCCATTAATATATTGAGTTATATTGCATGGTCTGCCATAACTTTGGCCCAAGAATCCCTCCAATGCTTGCCAATCAGTCCCTTGGTCTTTGGGTCATTTGTATACATTGCATTTTATTACGTAGATAATGTGAGTCTAGCTTTTATAGGCCTTTGTTGCAGGACAGATGGGCAGATCAGGAGCCATTGTATAATTACACCGGCCTCCTGGCTGTGTGTCATTGATGCTTTCTGTGTCTAATTTACAACTCATTTGCACAGCACACAGCTCATACTGGTAGCTGGCTACTAGCTTCAGTTTTCTACTTGCATGTATATGTATATGTTGTTGTGCTTGTTGTAACATTGTTTATTGATGTCATGCAATGTTTAGTGTCTATGATATATGCTTGAATGTTTTCTTTTTCAAGGGACATACTGTCACATACAGCACAGCACAGGAGACCTGCATTTGCAACAGGATTTACCATTTTGGAGTTTTGTGTTAACCACACAAGGATGTGTTGCATCTTCACAACTTGTGCTGTTTCATTAGTTAATTGTACCTTTCTTCAATTAACCATTTCAGTTGGAGGGGAGCCAAGCCTTTCTGATTCGTACAGGGGAGTCCAAAAGGGGCCAATGAAATATGGATAACTCAAGTTATCCCATGTCTAGGTCACTTCCCCCCCCCCCCCGATAATGCTAGTTTTCCCTTGGAAATATTAAAAATTGGGAAGATGTGAGGGGAAAATATAACAAAATGAGAAAAATATTAGGCAAAATGAGTGCAAAAGTGCGAAATGAGGGAAAATATGCAAAATGAGGGAAAATATGGCAAAATGAGGGAAAATATGCAAAATGGGAATATATGGCAAAATGAGGGAAAATATGCAAAATGAGGGAAAATATGGCAAAATGAGGGAAAATATGCAAAATGAGGGAAAATATGCAAAATGAGGGAAAATATGCAAAATGAGGAAAACATGGCAAAATTAGGGAAAACATGGCATCTGAGATAAATGTATCTGTCCTTCTGCCTATCCATGTGCTTAATGTCTGCATCATATCTAAGTTCTAATTTTGATACTGAATTCACCATTTAATCATATTACATTGATGGACTGGAGGTTGTACTACAGGCTAAATTAGAAGCAAGTAATAAAGAGTGCAATAAAACTCTAAATAAACAACATCAATTTGACATGCATGGCTTGTTGAGAGAGACTTGTGCTCATGTTTCAATTGATGTTGGCAATTAACTTTTAAGGCACATGCATGCTGCCATATACATCCATGGATTTAGTGTGCATTTTATGATTTATGGAATTTATGGGAGGAGGCGCTGTGTATGAGAACACAATAAAGCTCTTTGGAGTCATATTATCTCATATGAACTTTAAACAGAAATCTCATTATATAAAATAAACACTGTCTCACAAATATTGATGTGCACAGTTTTTGATGAGATTAATGAAATTATTTCACTTTCGATATTTTGATTCCTGGAGCTTTTATTGGCTAAAGGTCACATTGACCTAATAGTCAGTCATATCGAAATTTAGAATGGTTTCACACTTTTCAAAATGAATTTTGAATTTCATGAGTTGTTGCTCATTCAGTTTGATGCAGATAAAACAACTTTGCCTCTGTTCATGTAATTGTCACTTCAAAACAGATTGGTTGATAGGCAGGCAAAATTAGACCAGTTTGCAAATGAAGATTGGTTCAGAAGCCAAGACCTCAGATAATGATTGAGGGGTTACCAGTGGTTGGTTGTCAAAACCATTTTCTTGGCTGAACCATAACCATTTTGTTTGGTTGACACAAATCAACCAATTGTTTGTTTATCTCAACCTTTTCCAAAAGAGGGGGTTCTGAGAGGGAATAAGTGAAGTTAACCAATAAGGACAGTCACAGAAGCAGAGGTGTGTCCAAGCCATCTTGCAAGTTGAAATTGAAACAAATCTTGATTTCCAGTTGTCAGTTTCTTAGATGAAAATTCTAAAATATCCATTTCCCAAAGGTGTATGGTGGCTTTGCTGCACTGTTACAGCCACATTTGCATTTTAGAGAATTTGAGGAAAATTTATCCTGTCTGAACATTTTCCCAACATTGTATGTCAGAAGTAGTACTGGTGAAGTTATGTTGGTATGTAACTCCTTTAAGTTTAGAGTAAATTTTTGAAAATTCAACAAAGAATTGGACATATCTATACAAAGTGAAGCAATTCTTCAGTGCAGACTATATGCAGTATACACTGTACTACTCTGTCAGAACAAGAAAATTTTTTCAAAAAAAAAATAGAGGCGATTTTTAAAGCAAATTCAGCTTGTTCCACATGTTTGACCCAAACCGCATTTAATTACGGCCGATCCCGCAAAAGCGTCCCGTTCCGCAACTGTGCATCCGCGTTTTATTACGAAATCCCGCAGTCCGTCGTTCCGCAAATTGGACCCGGTCCGCATTTTATGCACGACGCTAGCCCCGGTTTTGCTGACGAAGTTTCACAGCCTGAAATTCCGAATCTTGGAAAAGCCTCCTGTCGGGAGGCCTGTGGCCATCTATACAGAGGCGAGTGGCTCTAAATAGAGTAACTAAGAACATATCAGCGAAGGGCTGATGCATCGCCTCTAAAAATTACAGTATAAACTATATTTTTCTAAGTTGCTAGTAACCTCCAGTCAGAAAATATCTCTTTGAGCTTACATTGTACATGTCTAAATGTCGACTACAAATAAACATTTGTATATTCTGTTGTTGTGACCTTCACTGCCCTTTAATATCAACAGAGAGAAAACTGGTTAACCTGTAATGATTTTGCAAATTCCAATGCATGAAGGTTGCACTGTCCTGACAATGAATTGTATATTGCAAGTGTATGGCAATGCATTTTGGAAACATAGCTCAACACTGTACATTGAACTCACCATTAAACTTCACAACTGAATTCAAAGTAGATAGTCACATGTGGCACACATTTGCTTGTTTTGTATCGAGGTCCTCTCGGGGGTACCTGAAGTTTTTTTGGCTCAGGATACTACCACTTAGCCATTTGGAAATTTAGTCAGATAGAAATTCAATGTCTGCAGGTATCATGCATTGTGCTTGGAGTGGTGATGTGAAATACATATTGTAGGGTAGCTGTGGACTGACCAAAATTATTGAAGGCAATTAGAGGTAAATAACAAAGAGCAGTGGTCGTCCATAAATTGGCAATGTTCACATCTACAACTTTTCGAAGTCTGGTATTTTGCTTAAACACAGTTGGCCTGTTATGTGGTTTTAGGAGTTGCTTATGGTCATAAGCAATGATCGTCGTCAATTTCCTGCTCTGCATGCCACTCCGTGTTCTTCAGGTTATGTAGAAAGATTTGGTGAGGGTACAGTATGTAACCTTCATTTTCAAGATGAAGGATGATATCATTATTCAAACACTCTTAAAAGGAGCTCATACAAAAAACTTACTGGTTTTTGGGTTTGTCTTCCATTCCAGTTAGGGTTGGTGGAAATACTGTACAGCTGTATTGTCCTGAATGTTGTAGGGTTTTGAGAAAACAACAAACTTTCTATGCAAAAACCACCACGGTTGCTTAAAAAAACCACTTAGTGTTTCAAAATACCAATTTGTGCTAACTGGCTGGATATGAAGCAAATCTGATGATTTTGCTCTTCTTGTCTGTACTACAAAGGAGGCACGATTGATGAATGTCAGCAGCCAACTTAGCAAAATATGGATATATGATGATTAGATTAGACATAATTCGATTGTTTCAGTATTGGCCTTGTGGAGATAGGGTTGTTTGTGCAAAGGTGATAGGTAGGGTGGAACATGCACTTCATTGTTTGTAATTGCCTACAACTGGCTACAGGGTTCCTCATTACCAATTAAACAAATTTCTGTCAATAACAGACCTCCTCATGCTCTGACTTTAAGACACATTGAAGGGAATATTGTTTTCTCTGGCAAAAACAAGCAAGTCATTTAGGCAAAGATTATTATTATCAAAACAATAGTTTGTAACATATATATATAGTATGCAGGTTAGTGTTGAATTATAGCACAATCATGCACGTTTTGTTAAAATGTAGGGCAGATAGGCAATTGGCATGTTAATGTGCACTGCACTATTGCAGTGTTACCATACACATAGAGCATCACCATTTCTGCAATTTTCATATGTAGTCATACATACGCCATGCATTGCCATGTACACTACAACATAATACACGCCAATTGCTATACAATTGCTTCATATACTGCCTGTACACCATGGTATGTTTGTGTGCATATAGTAGACTATTGCCATGTATACAGTATTGTCTTGTATACACTATACACTATACAACTCAGGTGCCTTGTTGGCTCAGTAGCATCCCATCTAGGGCCAGGCTGCAGCTACTGCCTCAACTGGCTATCAATTCTTATGAATAACTTATATGCAGGATGGGACTGCATGGGATGTGTGCATTCGCTCTGGCTCGATAACCAGTACAATCAGGAATGCCAGCAACTATTCATTCCTCTGCACTCTTTATATATTAACTACAGGGTCACAGGCTGCTGTTGCCTCGTTCACGGTTTGCACACAAGCCACTGCTTCATGCCGTCTGAGGTTCTCTGAAAACTACTAGTCCGAGCACTGAGTCTGATACCTAAACTGCCTCTGTGGCTTGTCATTATTCTTACGACTTGTGTTATATCTGCTCTTGGTCACTAATATTGTGCAAGTAAACCATGTACACTGTATACAATGTTTTCAAGCTTTTGTTTTAGTGTATACGTTTAAGGAGCCAAACAGCATCATACACTCTAAAAAAATTCAGACAAAATTGGTTTTTTAGATTCAAAATGGTTTTTTGAAAAACCAAATTTCAATGCAAAAAACCAACATGGATTTTTTTAAAAATCCATGTTGGTTTTGCATTGAAATTTGGTTTTTCAAAAAACCATTTTGAATCTAAAAAACCAATTTTGTCCCGAGATTTTTTAGAGTGTACAGATACAAGTTTGACTGTTTTATTAGTCAGCACAGGGGCTGCAACTTATATTCATGCTCGATAAGTTGTATTGATGTGGGGTTCCAGAATTGGTTTGCAACAGAACAGTGCCAAGAAGTACAATGTACACACAAGTCACACATCAATTATAAAGACAGAGTAGGGAAGATTTTGAATTGAGGATATATAATGCAAAACATGAATGACTCACTAACTGGTGCCACATCCATGCCAGCCTCTGGTTCATTTTTGCTCTCCCCTCTGTGCTTCTATGTGTAAAGCTGACATACTTAATATAACTGCCAATTAATGTTGGTCTAAATGAATTTTAGACAAATCACTATCTAAAATTGCTTCCAAATATTGCATCAGTTGTGTTTATGATGAAAGCTAGCCTGCTGAAAAATGTTTCAAGATGATTTTATGATGATCATAAAACTCATTGAGGGTTAGGGGAATGATGGATAACAATTACAGGTTTACCAGATCTTTTGGTCTAGATGAACATTTTCTGGTTTCCCAGATCTTTTGGTCTAGATGAACATTTGCCCGAGGACTCAACAACAGCAACTCAGATCTATAACAATTGGTCATGCTGACCTTTTTGGCAAAGGATAAACTCTCTCCATGATCAGACTTGGAATATTCCCTTTTAAATACGTTGTATCTATTTGTGTAATGTATGTTATTAGTCTCTCTCGTGTGTCTGTCACTTCTGCAGAGCCGTCATGGTTGTCACAAATCATGTCTGCTATGACAAAAATAGTTCCCCTTCAAGCAAGATTATTGTAATTTGATGGGATGGAAAGACACATCCTTTCTTTAGAAACAGGGTGGCACCTGCTCTCAATCTGAGAACAAAAAGATACACTAGTCTAATACAGACGAAGAGACAAACATACCTGCAGAAAACATTAATTTTGCTTGTCCTGGAAGTGGTCCAACAAATAATGGCTGATATTGTTATGAGTGACTTATTTCCTGACAAAGCCCAGATTAACAAAGAATTGCTTTTCAGTAGCTTTTGGTATTCAGGACTCATCTCGTTGTAAATCATGACAAAAGATAGTCATAAAATAGTTGGAAGTAACCTGTTTACTAAAGGAGGATGAACTTATTATTTCTACAAAACTCCTTATTCAGCCATATTTGCCAGATGAAGCACTTTCTTATCGTGGTGATCTACGAGCTTTCAGATAAAAATACTCCGATTACTTTTTTTGCCAAGATAAAAATGTTGTTTTCCTCATTTCTTAAGATCCAGGATTCATCTGCTGCTGTGACAGTTGAATCTAAAAATAGGAGCAATGGTGTCTCTATTTCTTCTACTTTGCAACACCAGGCAATGATATGCATTAACATCAGCCATTACTGCATGCATTTACAATGTAAGACCACTTCATCTTTGAGCTTAAGTTAAGCTGCCTTCCAAGAAAACTAACTGATAATCTAGTAATTTGATTAAATGGTCAAGATTGTCATTTGAGCTCTGGACAATCAATTATGCTCATGCCATTGGAAGACGTGTCTGTATGAAGCAAACACTCATTAATAGGTAAATATTAAACATTTTATAAATATTTTATAATACTGAAGGCAATATTGAGATATGGTACTATTTTTCAATTTAGAATGTACTAGCATTGTGCCAGAATGTGATTGTTCTATGACGCAAGCAAATCCAATTAAGATTCTATTTTAGTGATTCTGAAAGTTGTAAATTTAGCAGTCTGGTAATTTCTGTTAGATACCAGAGGCATTCGTAACTCTTCTCCACATTCAATACCTGTAGATAACATGGAAACATATACATTTTTTCGCCTCTTATTTACATACATTAGTGTTTAGTGCATTTAATACTATTTATGTACCACATGCACTGTACATAGCCAGTATAGTGGCAGTATACGATGGTGTTTGGTGACCAGGCCTGTGTGAGGCTCCTGCCTGGTCAGTTCTTGGCATATATTGATTAGTGGCTGCTGCCCAGGCCAGCAGCTCACACTAGCATGCGCCCATTCCAATTATATTGGCAGAGCAGCTTATCTAAAAAAAAATCACCAATTCCATGATTTCAAACATCACATTACAGCAGGCTGCATGTAGACATTGAAGAGGGAAATGTCGAAATTTACATGCACCAATATCATTCATCTTTCCTGTAGATATTGTTGCAGTCTCTTGTTTAAATGCACCAAGCATGACTCACAAATTATTCAACACAGAGGTCTTTGACTCTTTGCTGTGCCATTGATCCTGTATAGATCACATTATATCTGGAGCATAGAGTACAATTTTGGTTACTAACCTCTGCAATTAGGCTTCGGTAGACTCTGGTTAACCTTAACTACCATTCAGGCTCATCAAAATTAGAGTAGCCAATGAATATGCATGCGCTGTGCAGCCACACCATATCTCCACTGCAGACAATTTCATCTTGTGTGTTTTCCAATTATGGTTATTCCTATTTTGCTTTGACTTTTTGAAATTACAAAAAATGATATTGACTTGTTTGAGTAAGCCTCGTTTTTATATTGAACCTATAGTGCTGAGGATGAGTATAGCCTAGTGTAACAATCAGAGTCTAAAGTTGTGATATAATTATGTTTTCCCCTATTTTCATTTTGTGACAAAAAGCTATCCTTTAAAATTGTCATTTAGGTCAATGCAAGAAAGTACAGCTGAAATCCACAAAAAAAGTCATTTCGCATTTTGTGAAAGGATTAGGTACTTGACATAAATTTGCCAAAATCTCGAAAGTTAGTTCCAAAACTATTTAAAGTGACATATTTTTAATTTACCTAAGCCAAAGACATAACAAGAGTATTTAAATAGGTCGATTCTGAAGCTGTTATGATTGACAGCCAAAAAAACAACAAAGAGTTATCACTGAAATGTGACCTTCGACGTCTCATTAGTATTTAGTATTATAATATACAACTGAGGTTGGCCTATATGTTATAACAATTGTATTTCCTCGTGATGAGTTAAATATGCATGACATTAAAATACTTTATCAGAAAAAAACTTCATGCAACTAAGCAAGGATATAAAATCTATTCTTTAACAAGGTAGCATAGCCTACAGAAACAAATCCAGCTGATTATGAGTACAGTGTCATCTTATTGACTTTTTGAAATGACTGGCAACATAACAAAATGTTAACCTTTAGTGGGCTTGAGTTTAACCTTTGAAGTCCAATTATCTAAATTATCACATTCTTAAAAGTTCAATCTGATGATAAAGGATGAAGTAGTCAAGAGTGTACAAGTTGATTTAAGAAGAACCCTTTTGTTCCACCTGTCTGGAAAATTGAACCTTCACGAACCTATTTCTGGTTATACCTAGTTTGTCGTTGGCAAATGATAGATAGATAGAACAGATAGATAGATAGTCTATTAGATAGATAAATAGATAGATGGATAGATAGATATGGTAAGTGCAGCCTTCTAAGCCCAGTTCTGCACACTTGTGACCTCGGGTTGATTGATGAGATGGGAAAGCGAGCAGGAGTCCTAAACATGTTACACATTTGCCCCATGTGAGGGATCTTTTACTTTCCCATCACAGACACTGCTGCAAGGGGTCACCAATTTAGCATCCCATCAGAACGACATCCAGCTGAGATTTTGCCCATGAAAGTCCGCTGAATATTTTGGGTCGAACCCATGCAAGTGAAGACCTTTAGGGGAGCAGGCCTGGCCTCTAACCACTGGGCCACAATTGGTAAATATTTGGGAAATACATCCAAGAATTTATAAATAACTGCGGAGCATCTATTCTATGAGGCAATATTATATGAGCGCAGCTCATGGCTGCCGAAGGCAGCCATGAGCGAAGCTCACTTAGCACAAGGACAGCTCATTCTGTTTGCTGCTCCTGTCTACAGTGACTGCCTGGACAGGAAGTGCCTCTAGTTGCCATAAAAGTGGAGCTAGTAGTTTAGTCAGAGTTTAGTTTGGTAAATAATTAAAATACCTCAAATATCTCCCAAAATAGCTTTAAAATTTCAGTCTTGTCGTATAACAACCTCCAATGACAAATTTCAGGGATTTAAATCAACATTTGTATCAACATTGGAAATAATTATTTCCATACCCCTGATTGTAAGAAGTTACTAAGAATTAAAAGTCAACACAAAAGTTAATTACTTAACTGGCTCACCAAGTAAGAAATCATAACAACACTTAAGGTTACATAATCTTCATTAACTATCAACAAATTATGTAACAGTCTAATAGTAAACAGTCATCTCTGAATAGCTATGGTTTTTGATCTCGGTTATGTAACATCAACAATTTAACATAATAGATCCAAATTTATAGATCCAAATTTAACACAGATTTGCATTACACAGCGGTCAGTCCAATCTGTCTATCTATCTATCTATCTATCTATCTATCTATCTATCTATCTCCATCTATCTATCTAATCTTATCTATAGATCTGATCTTATCTATCTATTCTATCTATCTGGCCATTTGCTCAGTCCTTTAAAAAGAAAAAATTGGCCTTCTGCATGGAAAGTTGAAGATAAAGCAGTAGTTTTATGACAATACTGCGTGAATTTCATGGCAGTGCCATTTACATATTATAAATGATCTCTTAGGTTTCTGTGTGGACTATGCAACTACCTTGGTTAATTGGTGTCATGCTGTCAGTTATTATGGATATGTACATTCACAATTCTCCTTTCAAAAACCATGCTCCTGCTACCAAGGGCTGGAAACTAAAAAATTAAATAAAAGTATAGATCTTTATACTTTATCAACACTGTAAAATTTGAATTTTGAATTGGCTTAAACGATTGAGTGAGATGGTTGCACAATTCCTTTGAGCTTACATAGCTTGTTGTTTTGAGTTATGATAACGAGCATATCATCATAACTTAAAACAACCTGATTGAGTGATATGGTTGATTGAGTCAGCTTAAATGATTGAGTGAGATGGTTGCACAATTCCTTTAACATGCTTATGTTCCAACCATCTCACTCAATCATTTAAGCTGACTCAAAATTTCAACTTTTACAGTGAAACAAATGGAGAAAGACAAGAAACTGAAAAATAAATCGAGCCTGGAAAGCTTTTATAGATTTCAATGGATACGTTATGATACAAAATCAACAGACATTACAATGTTAAGGTTAGAACACTTCTGGTGTAATTAATTAGTAACTGAGCCCTGGTAGATTTTTTTAGACAAACTGGACAAATTGGATGCAGACTTTAAACTTTCAGCAAGTAGATGTCAGTGCTGACATCTTTGCAGTTCACAAGTGAGCAGTCATAGTTTACAATGGCTGTCTTGATTAATTTCATGATTAGTAAAAATCAATGTACTCAGAATTCAATGAAATCAATAAACCAAGTAGTCAGT
Source organism: Platynereis dumerilii (assembly GCA_026936325.1). Taxonomy (NCBI): domain Eukaryota; kingdom Metazoa; phylum Annelida; class Polychaeta; order Phyllodocida; family Nereididae; genus Platynereis; species Platynereis dumerilii. The sequence goes on from JAPTHN010000011.1 coordinate 18,431,418, forward strand.
TTATTGTTAGTTGATGATATTCAATTAATTTTAGATGGGCCTACCCAGTTCACAACGATTGTTTGTCCTAAATTGACAAATGAGTAGCTGGTGACCTTTGTAATCAATGACAACGTAAAAACCATTTTCACGATAATGTTGATGTGATAATTTACTCATGGTCACATTATGATGTAGCACTGACACGTTTCCGAAGAAGCAGATAATTATTGCATATTCGTGAAAATGTGTGCCACCAATTAGCTATAATTAACAATAGACTGTTATGACGCCATACATTGATGACTGAGAACAAAAACATGCTGACAGAATGTTGACAGAATAGCCTATGTGCAGAAACTGCAAATTAGCAATATTGTATGGTTAATGATGGCTGGTGCTATTAGTAACTGAGCTTCAGAAAATAAGTTTTAGATAACTTTGATAGCATTATTATCTGCCAACCATCTATCACTTACCTCATATAGAAGATGTATATTTAATTCAAATTGATGGTCAATAAACTTGAACTTGTTCTTGAACTTCAACTTGCAAATGTATGGCTTGTGCTCATATTTGAATCTACACAAAGACTGAATTCTGTCAATCACATTCGGTGTTTCATACTGAGGCCCAAACCTCAGTCATTTTATATGATTTAGTTATGGCAGATAAACATGTGGCTTACTGTAAAATCAGGCATGTGCACGATTGGTATAGTTTTGGAACGTTTATACTCCTCCTGTCCTAATTAGCCTACCAAGTGGCGGATCCAGACACGATAGTCTGGGGGGAGGGGGCGCAGACGCGTTTTGCAGGCGCGGGCCCTTGTTATCGCAATTTTTCTTCAAAACGCTACTCTTAATCTTGGTGGTCTTGGGGGGGGGGGGGCGCCGGGCCCCCTATTCCCCCCCTGTATCCGCCACTGATACATGACGTAAAGCCCCACTCATCCATCCATCCATGGAAAGTTTATAAACACTCGTAAATGTTCATTTTTACACCTACACTAATTCGTGCACACAGAAGATAGATAGATAGATAGTGTATGATGTGTAGGGAAAATTATGATATATATAGAAATGTTGGTGGTGATAAATATGTGTATATACATGGCTCTTTGATGTTCCAAAGTCCAGACAAGCTGATCAAGTTATCCAGATATTGACCAAAGTATCTGGAATGAGGCTCTGTGTGATTTTGTAATTGATGGCTTTGGTGCCCACACATCATGCAAACATATAAACACAATATATTGCTTTTTGAATATTGGATTAACTTTCCTCAATACCTGGGACATAGCTTTCATTATTAAACAGGTTAAGCAATAAAAACATAATTATAGGCATATAATAGACATACGAATATTTATTACAAAACATCCATGGCTTGTTCTGTTAAATTTTGCAGCAAATGCTAGTGCAGCCTGTTAGATAAATGCAAGTTTTTTTGTGCTCTTGTATATGGAAGAAAATGCCATCACATAACCATATTAATGCATGTGTGATCGTAAATAGGCTATGGAATTCATTGTGCCATAATATTTGAGTTTTCATGAATGATAGAAATTGGCTCCCTTTAAAGGTCATATTCTCTATCTGAAAAACACATCTATAATTTGGGCAGGTATTTTGATTTGGGTTAGGTTATAAATAAGGATCCCTAAATGTTCGTATTTGTGTATTAAATTTTTTTCTTCATGGAGTCAATGCTGTTGCAAACAAGATTATTTTACAACTGTGATTCAAGGTATGGCAATAATTGGGATATCTATAGTTGTATAGTTTTTACAATTGAGCAGGACAACCATGAGCCTCAGTAGAAATGATTTTCCACATTTATGATTTAGACTGCATAAGCCAATGTGGATTGATAGGCCGAATCACTTAAACATAATTATTATTATAGACAGGTGTTACAATTATAACAGAGCTACATTCCAATTTTCTAGCTGCCATAATATAGGAAGAGCTGGGGAGTAAGAGAAAAGGCAAATGACACAGCTGTGAGAAATAGATATTCCAAAAGGAGGGGGAGAAGAGATGGCAAAGAGAAAACGACAGCCTAGCTAGCCTGCTTGCTATTGCTGCGTAAATAGATGCCATCCTCCACAGATCTGAGCTGGCTCATCCAGCTGCCACAACTGCTGCATCAGCATCTATAGGCATCTTTCTTCACAGGCATTGTTTGCTCACCATCACCTAGCTCACTCTATCAACATTTTTGTGCTCTAGCTCTTCCTGGGCCTCTGTTCCTGGGCATCTCTGTTCCTGGGCCTCTCTGTTCCTGGGCCTATGTTCCTGGGCTTGTGTTCCTGGGCCTATGTTCCTGGGCCTCTGTTCCTGAGCCTATGTTCCTGGGCCTATGTTCCTGGACCTCTCTGTTCCTGGTCCTCTGTTCCCGGTCCTCTGTTCCCGGTTCTTTCTGTTACTGGTTCTTTCTGTTCCTCGGCCTATCTTTTCTTGGCCTATCTGTTCCCAGGACTCTCTGTTCTTAGGCATCTCTGTTCCTAGATGTCTATGTTCTTGGTCTCTCTGCTCCTATGCCTCTCTCTCTGCCCGCTGTTCTAAAACTCAGTTCTTGCCAAATTTGCATTATGTAAATGAAAATATCAATTTGTCACAGCAGCCTGGGAGTAACAAGATTCACATTATGAACTCTCAAACTGCACTTTCAATTATCAACAGCTTAGCCATGCAGTTTCTACAAATTCTGAAGAAACAGGTTAGCCAGCTTCAGCTAGCTTTAGCTAGCTTTGCCACAGGTGGTGGGGGAACTTGCAAAGTGCTCATGCAGTCGATTCTGCGGTTCCAGGAAGTGAAATTGTTAATCCAGATTTTTTAGAAGGGAGAAAAGGGGGAAGGTGGGTGTGACACTTCTGGGAATCAATAATTACTACTACCAAAACTTACTAATTTTAATATGTGGATAATTATCATGATCAATTTGATATTTCTGAATAAACTAAATGTTATTTTGGTTGGGTGACATGGCAGCATAAGGTTGAGAATCTGTATGCAGCAATGTCCAATTAAGTCCAAATGTCTAGACGTCCAGTCCTCCCAGCCATATTTCTTGGATTATCAACTCCATTAAAAAATATTAAAGTTCTCATAATATATTGGTTCAGATGTTTATTTTGAGATTGACAATGAACCCTCAAAGAGCCCTAAGTGCTTAAATCATGACGTGTCTCGTTTTATTCTGTGTCATGGGGAAAGAGAAAAATGCGAGCTTTAATAGGAGTTCATTTAAACCCCTGATTGATGATTGTTTCTTGGTATAAAACAAGCATTTTTGGGAGACATTTCAGATTCTTCTTTCAATTATGCACAGGTCTACAAATGAGGCAATAGTTTTTTTTTTACATTAGACATGTATGTAAACATATGAAGTGCATCATAGCCAAGGCATCAGATTAGATAATTTTGGTGTTGATGTTAGAGTGGTAGGTAGTCATAGATTGGCGTGGATAGTGTAGCATTCTGAGGCCAGTTCTTGTCAATGATGAGGGTTGATTGATGAGATGGTAGACAGAATAAGTTATTTTATTAGCACAGGAAAACAGTAATTACCATAATTGAGTTGTAATGCGAGTTATCAAAGCTTAAGGCATGAGTCATGGCAATTAAAGGTACTCTTGATGCTCTAGAAAATCATTGTAAATAGGCTATTCATTAGGCCTTTTGTCATACAGTCACAATGCTACTAGCCGGAAAATATAGGCCTACTGTTTGGTTTTGTGCCTTCGTGACACCAGCAGTACCTCTCAGGTAAAAAAGGCTTTCCTTCCAAGTTTTGAAAGTTCGAGAAACTTACATAAGCCATGTCACCAAAAATAGTTAATGTTGTCCATGGGTACATGAGCGTGCCAAAGAAGGCTAGTTCCAGGTATGTTTCTGATCTAATTTTTAATTTTAATTTATTGGCAACTCCCATCTGTGCCAATGCAGTACAGATGAAGATCATAGGTCCACATACACGATGTATGGGGTAAATTTATAAGATGCTGTTTTTTTAAATCTCTCTGTGATGGCAGGGATGTCCTATCAAGTTTGCATTTTCCATATCGATCAAAACTATCTGATCTGGCCTATGATCTGGCTTATTATATCGTGAACAAGATAAACTAAACAATCAAAAAGCCTCAACAGTGGCATTTTCTTTGTTTCTCTTCAGCATTTGCCGTCATGGTGCGAATAATTTGCTTCCTGGAATAGGCTTGGTAAACTTCTGAACCTGAACTATTGTGGGTCATACAGGTTTGACACCCAAAACTCAAAGCTGGGTATTTATACTTAAAGAATCCTCGATATCTTAAACTAAGATAAACAGAATATAAGACTTTGCAGTGCAAGAGTGCGATATTCAATATCGTCATGTGTGGTCAGTGACTTTACACTTGGTGCAAATTAACATAGCATCTGTGGGAAAGTGCTTTATAACATTGACCGCAACCGTCGCAATTGGCCAGAAACCATGAGAACAGGAGGCGATGAATGTTATTGAGCAAAGACAAAGGAGTTGATAGTATAAGTGCCGCTCTCATTTGATCTTATCTGCTTATAAGACAGTTGATGTGCCATGCAGTGTTTCGTAGACATATTTTGAGAGGTTAATATTTGGAGAGGTTCAAATAGATTAAGAGAGTCAATTTGGTGTTATCTGCAGATATTGTGCTTATGTAGGTGATGAGGAACACAGAAGCTATATTATCATTCTTTTCATTTATTAAGGCCACCCAGCAGTTGCTGTTCGTTAAATGCACCTTGGGATGATCACAAAAATGACACACATGTAGGCCTACATATATATAGACCTAAGCACAGAAGGACTAGTAATCATTATACACAATTGACGTAATTATGGATTAAGCCATTTGGCTGCTTGATGTATCATTCGATCGCACTGAATATTTCGAAAGACCCAGTTTATGCACATATCTGGGACAAGGCTAGCACTGCAGGTTTTGGCCCCCGATCTTTTGTCTTAGAAACAATCAGTCACTATTTGAATCTGTTGTACACTTATATGTTGATGACTCCTGGTCTCTTGCTATAAGGACTGCAGCAGTATGCAAATAATATGATGCAATGCAGATGACTCAGTATAGTCACTGGCAAGTTAATTGTGTGATTGGATGAATTGTGAAATGATCTCAGATACACAGTATATTTATCATGGTGTTGTCTAATCTCTCTCGTGCCATTTGAATGGTGATAGGCCTTGGTATTGTGCATCCATAGTCTCGCACAGAGAGCATTGCTTGCTTATACACTGTATGTATTGTGCAGGACTGGTATTCACTGTAGCTTGAATCAATAAGCTACAAGGACCACGTTCTCGGCCAAATGCCCACAGAAGTGTGCAGCAGGAGTACTGCACCGAAGATGGCATCCAGAATAAGTGCATCTGTATACATGCACAATAGTAGGCCTGTAGTATAAGGAATCATCTGTGTCCTGAACTAAACCAAGGTCGTACAGATACTTAAGGACCATAAGGTGCTAAGAAATCACATAGATAGACATTGGCACAGGCCCACATGGATCGACATGGCTCTGTGTCAATATTTTGGTGTCGGTTATGAAAGGAGAGCCCAGCCTGTCCTTTAATCTGCGCACTTCTGGTCATCAATTTGTTGATCTAAAAATAGCACGGCTGAGTGTCCCAAAATGGCTACCCTGCTCTAGATAAGAGGAATAGCGGAACTGTCAAGTTGGAGGCAGTCAGGCTAGCTCCTGGGTGTGCGGCTGCCTTTCCAAAGGGCAAATAGCTCTATCAATATCTGCCTGCGACGAAATTCCTGCTCTAATGTTCCGGATAGATAGTGGCAGGGCTAGAGGAGCAGAGCTGGTAGGAGGAGAGCTAGGAGCAGCCGGGGATGGTGTATAGAATATGTTAATAGGAGAAGACATGCAGCCGGCGGCTATACACCACTGCCTTGTTACAGGATCTATGCTTTGCATTATGGTGCTACTTTGAAACGATATTACTGAAAAATGCATGAGGGATGTAAGTGTGTCGAAGCAAGCAGCATGAAGGCAGGGGGGGGGGGCTGGCGTGTATAGCCAGTAAAGCCTGCGGCGTGTGGCGTTCTCTGCTGCTACGGCTATTGTTGCGCATTGATCGTTGAGGCTGCTGTTGGTGGCATTGCTGGCATTGCTGGATCAATCCAGTGGGTCTGCTGCTGAACCTCTGGCGCCTGGCTCTGGTATACTGCTGCCTCCAAACCAGCAACCAGTCTAGCCTCTAATAACATACTACATGCCACTGCACTGCTATTATACCTCTAGGACCCTTGCTGCCTGCATGCCCTCTCATTGTTCCACTGGGGACCTGCCCTATACACTGCCTCCAGGGCTTCTCCTGGTCTCGTCCAGGGCATCCCCCGTCCACCATTGGCCACAAGGTCTCAACTGGCCACATACAACAGTCACTCCATGACATTCCATAGGACAAGCTGCTTCAGGCATGTGACATAATCCACAAATTCACTTTCCTGATGATTTAGTGTAGCCATGGCTGTATTTACAATCCCAAACCATTTCAATAATTTGAGTTGTACATCCTCACTCCTTGATAGGGTGGCCAAATCGTGCTTGTAATCGAATTTTGAGTTTAAATAGGTCTTAAGGCCGTTGCTATAAATGGCCTGCTGATGTCTGTCAAACATCCTATAAATAGATTTAATTTCTATATCAAAGTCTTCGTGGGAGTGGTGTTTGGCTTGACTGACATTTGAGATGGAGAATTAAATCCAAGAAATTGTTACTCAGCTTGGACTTCATCAGTGAATCATCTTTCTATTTTCTTTCTTTCTATTCTATCTATACAATTTAGAAATAGATATTTGCTGATGACAACAGTATGTAGGCCTATATATATATAATAACATAGATTTTGAAATTAATTCTTCAAAATAATTGGAAGTTTCAATTAAAAGTCACTCTATACCAGTCTATTGCCTTTTGAAAGACTCGTCTACTTTTCCAGCAGGATTTTGAGTTCACTTTTGAATTTCAGTTGTGTCCACTGTGTGTCCATCCCCACTTTAGTGTAAAGGCCCAAAAGTTTTTCCACATCTTCACTGTGTTGCTGCAGCAACAATGCTATAAAATGTGTTTTCAACTGTAATATGTTCCTCTAAAAGGTATTCATTGCAATTGGGGCAGACTATCGTGTGAATCAGAAATTGTCAAAAATGTCAATATGGGTCTAAGTGGTCCATGTATATGTTTGAAACAACAGTCCATTATTGCTCTCAATGCAAGTTATGTTTACTATCTGTGATGTTTGCCTTGGGTGGTAAATAAGATAGGGAGGCTGAATAGATAAATAAGGGGATTGGTGGGTGGACAGGCAGGAAGGAGGTGGGAAGATACCTAGAAATGCTTGCATTGTGCATGTTCAGGGGTTTGTTCCATGTTTATTTTGCAATTCTATGAGGCACATTAGGTTTGTTTCTTCTTGGAAATATCCTTTATCAACACATATATAGGTCTCGGCCAGGAGGGGCAAAATTGTGTAGGCTATATTTATTGTCTACAGGTCGAGCTACACTGATAAAATGCAGTTCACTTCCAATTCAGGTTTCGGGTCATGTGACCAAAGATGGTGATACTGGAATCATAATGTTTTAGGCTTCTCTGGTACAGCGCTGTTGTAAGAAAGTGGAAGTTTGTATAGGTTGTTCACCTAGGGAGAGACAATATGTGATTTACACATATTGCCGATCCCGCGGTGAATAACCGGCTTATACCATAAGACAAAACTGAAACTTGTGATTTGTTGCTGTGGGTTTTTCACCGCTTCACTTATTATTCTCCCATGGGAGGATAACTGGACAACAAAGAATATGGGTTTTATTGCAGTGAAATACTGGCTCATGATTGGCTCACAGAGGTGTCGAATGGTATAAGATGTTTTGCCACCTTCAAATCAAACTGTTCAAATTCTGGAAGCATGGATTCTCAACCGATAAGATTAAAATGCATTAAAACATGAAGATAAGTATTTCAGGTGCGGATGTCTGAGACAAGTCTTTGCCACTTTTCTTTGCTACTCAAAGTCACGTGTAACGGTCAATGTCTTTGATAAGTAAGTGAAACTCCAGGCATATGTAATTTGAATGGGCATTTTTATTTCAGTCAGTATACTTATCAATGACTTTGATCCATGTGCAACTGTTTGTAGAGCAAATACAATTGGTAGCCCTTTGTATCTCAGAAGTGATATTATTTCATCTCATCAGACGCAAATCCATACTCCCGCAAGCAGTTTGGTTGAGGACGTTTAGCATTGACTCAGTGGCGAAACATCACCTGTTTCACTTATTTTCAAGTAGCACACATTAGCAATAGTTTGGGTACATGCCTTAGGCAGTTTAGATTCTATGCATTTCAATCAGCAGCTTCCGTGGAGCACCGTTGAGTCAGTCAGAATCTTGTATGATGTCAACTGTGCAATATAGACGGATGATATCTCTTGATGGGTGCCATATCTCAGTCATTTATCTCTGGGCAGATGGAACCATGGCATAAAAATATCTGATGGAGCTGATTACTGATACATGGTTGCAGGCAGCCACACTGCCACAGCACCTATTAAAATGTTCATTAGTGAGGAATTAACGATTATGGTTCTTTTAATGAGCGAAATGACATTAATTTCATCTTTATCACGAGAACTCAGACTATCTCTGTCTGCAGCAAACATGCCTAATAGCTGACTCCATAATTCTTGTTTATCGATTATTTCACCTTGCAGCCTTTTCGTCCATCCTCACAACTCGATTCTTAAATTGGGTCACAAATGCTATTTTTAATTTATCAATTGTTCTGTTCCATTCTGTTCAGCTTGTGCATTCTTATAGCCAAAGACTTAAATTGCGTAATACAGCAGTGATGCATATATGTATCCCATTTCCATATTTGATGAAATTCACTTGTCAAATGTTTTGGATGATCACGGACTGCCAGGGACTGGTTTCGCAACATTTGGCAAACAGCTGGGGTTGTGAAACTTCTTCGAAGCAGCATTAATTGACAGTAAATAGGGCCTGTTAGTTGGATTTTCCGAGGCTTTGTTTTTAATCAATGATTAAAAATTGAAATAGGATATCCAATTGACGTCTTGCTTTGGTTTTTATGTGTTTTTAAGCAACAGAAGTGATACTAAACTCAATTATGTTTGTTAGTATAATGCTTGGATGAGTTTGATTGTAATTTGACGGCCAAAGACTTACTTGCAAGACATAAGTAATCTTTCACGAATGTATATGAAGGATATCATACTTGTACACTTGTGATCTAAAGCATGGAATACATATATTTGGCATATTTGGTTTGTATATAGTTACACAAAGTTGTACACTTTTTAAAAGTGTACGTTTTTAAGTGTGAGCAATCTATTAAATAAGCAACTCCACATTATTTTCATTTTAGGTCTGTTCACTGACCATCTTGATAATGAAACTATTTTGTTTATAATGCAGAGAAACAAAAGTGTTACTATTATAGCTCTTTGCAGATTAGTAGCCCATAAGTTTCAAAAGGAACATTCGAGTTGGCAATATGATATCCCTGACTCGAAGATTGTGATTTGTTTGTGTCAGTTCGGCCAATGTATCTAAGCTCAGTCATCATTTGTCATATACCAATCAGCACATGCGTCAACAAACAAACAATCAACTCTTTCAAGATTATGCACCTGATAAGAAATTTAGAAGACGAAAAGCTGACTGTCAATGATGTGGCAAAGCAAGTTTGGAGGGTCAAAATGGATGTCAAATGGGCCACTAATCTGCAAAGAGCTCTAAGAGGATAACAATAGGAAATAAAGCAAAAATCACTGGTAAATGATGCAAAAGCGTAAGGGGTCCGTGAATTAATAGCATGATGATGATGATTCAATTGGGGATTTTTCGGTCTTGAAGCAAGTGCTTCAGTGCTTCTATGTGCAATGTAGAGGGGTCGTGGCCTTGTGGATAAGGCGCTCGCCTGGTAACTGAGAGATTGTAGGTTCGACTCCCAACCGTGGCACGGAGGAACTGAGCAGATCCTCCATAACTCTTTGCTTCACTTCACCCAGGTGTAAATGGGTACTTGGCAATAGGCAGTGATGGCGATTGTAGTGTGACTTAGCATTGTGTACGCTGGAACGGCTGCCTGGCTGTATACTCCCCGGGGAGTTGAGAAAGGCTCAAGCTTGAACAGGCCTGCCAAGGGTGTAATTGTAAAGTCTGTTGAGACTGACTTCGGCAGTGCAATGGACTATAAAAAATCATTTACATTTACAATTTATGTGACTAAAAATAAGCCTTATCAAGTGCAGTGACATTATCAAAAATATGTCGGATTGCTGTTCTTTAATTTTATGTGAAATTTCTCAGCAGATTGTGTGGAAGTTCCCTTTTGCCTTGCAAGATCAATAACACACTTTTTTATGATGGACTACATATAGTCTCGTGCATTTTATTGCTGTACACTCGTGGCATTTATAGTCCGTTCGTGGGGCAGCCTCAAGGGCAGGCAAGATGAAACCCATGTCAGAAATATACCAGACCATGACAAATATGTCATAGCATGATATTTACAGGTTTGATTAGCATAAGCAATCCGTGTCCAGAGTGATTCCAAGTGCTCCTGTCCATGTTTTGGTTCATTGAGCAAAATATTTTCAGTGCATGTTGGCAAAAGTTTATAATATTCGAGACATTACCTTAAATAATTGAAAACAAACATTTGCTACATTTGGGAAAGTCTTGATGATTATATAGCACATATTCCACATATCATTTGCACATGCAGTGCCTCACAGTCATTCCCTTTTTTTTTGTACACAATATACGTAGCTTTGACAATCAGATCCTAATCTAAACAGTTGACCTTGGAAAATGGAAGGAGTTGCAAGGGATATCCTCTTTCGTGCTGTCAAGGGAACAGTTGTATGACATGGTTATAATCATTAGGGTCTGCAATTACATTCTTTATATCTTATCTTCAACATGGCTGAACAAGTACAGCCATTCTACAGAACTTGTCACAAACCCGAGACCCCAGTCGTGTAGCAAAATTAATTGAATTGACCACACCAATGAGTTGAATTGAACTGAATTGCCCTCATACCAAAAACGACTAAATTGAATTGAGATTGCATTGATGTCCATTTGAATTGCACATAGCAAAATGTGTTCACCTCTGGTCAGAGCAGAGAATGAACTTGTGTCCTCATGCAGCCAAGGCAATCGTGCTCACTACTACATAATGGGGTTACATTGGGGTATGCCATCGATCTATTTGATCATTTGTTATTTGTGTAAAAACAACTATTTATTCAGATGCTAATCTGTGTCCCATATCCTGAATTAAAGTGTTGTTGTTGGTTTATTGTGAAATCTGTGATTTTGGTAAACAGTAAACACATAAAGCTCAAGATGCGTAATTGCCCACCAGATATTGACAAAGCTGCCCGGAGGCTCACCCCCCCCCCCCAATGACTAAGGGGCGTGGGCGGATGTAAACATCACTCAGCGTTGTCACTCGGATTACGAAAGAACTACAAGCTACCCAGAGACAGACACTTTGGGTTTTGCAATCTGTCTTCTGGGATCTTGAGTTATTGTATGAATCACTGAATGGGTTGCCATGGAAATTGCCACAGAGTCACCATAGAAACTGACATAGAAACCACCCCGTTTGACAATCAATGCATACATTGACCTGGTTTTTATGCTAATTAATTTATTGTCTTGCAACATGGCCCTATGGGTACTATCAGTTGTGCCTCCGTCCTGAGGACTAATGGCTGATGTGTCAGATAGCACTTGCCATTAGTAAGAAATACTTAGTCATCTCTTGGATAACCTTGGTGACTGGTGAGCCACTGGGGCAACCAAATGTGGATGGACACCATGCATGCTGTATGAAATCTTATGTGGTTGTTAGTGTCGACAAGAGTCCAACATTCAATTTTGTCACTAAGATTTTGGTATACCCGGTAGAGAGGGATCTAACTAACAAAGATGCATGTCAGAGCCCAAAACAATATGTCTTATCTGCTAAAACATCATACAGTTGCTTTACTATATATGCATACAGTAATTATTGTCAACTTTACTTTGAAATGACATGTTTATAATGTTTATTTTTGGCACTGATCGTACCAAGGCATTAACATGCAAAGCTGCAGCATATGTCAGTTGGAGCCCGTGCACACGGCGTGCAGGTTTTCACATCTTGGAATTATCTTGTTGCTGTCTAAATTGATGAAACCATCTCTTGGTCGCTTAAATCAAACACAGTGTGGCCACAATTTCACCCAATACTGGATCACTAGCATTGTTACTTCTGTGGCAGTGATGATCCGATGATGATGGAAATGTTGAGAAGATGAATAAAAATCATCTCCCATGGCTCCATGACACAGGGACATTATAGGCCTGTCTAAGTTAGATGTTGGTAAAGTCTTGACACTTCAACACTTGGCAAACAAGCTCACATTGTTCACAACAGTACTGTGAAAGCTAAGTGTGTTTTTGGTCAAAATTTAAGATATTATAGCACAACTGCAGTGATTGTATGCTGCTACTCGTATTCTTCTTTCTTTGACATTTCTAAAGTGTGCCACATATAGTTTTGATCGATTTGTCAATGACGATGCAGCAGCCCCAGAGGCAATGCTTTTTATGTGTTACTGTAACTTCAATTAAATTGGAATTTATATTTTGTGAATCACTGGTATATTAAAGATTGATTTCGCAACAATTTGTACTCTATGCCAATCAGTAATATTGGATTGGTAATTTTCAGTAACAAATTGATGATGAAGCCGAAAGCTGATTTGCTCATTAGTCAGCTTTGCATCATTTGTGACCTTCAGGGTTCTGGGGTGAAGTTGCACCTCAAGGCAATGTGATGGATCCACGATTATGTGATATTTGAGCCGAGAATGTGCCATGCAATTGGCACCAGCATCACTGCAGGCTCACAGGAAGTCGTTTGGCCATGAACTTCCTTCCGGCAACACAGCAGATTATTGGCCAACAGGAAGTGCAAAGATGTTGGAAACAAAGAGGGGTCTCCGTCCATGCAGGTTGTCTTTGAACTTGGGAGGGTCGAATTTAGTACCCCACTTAGAGAATGTGATTTATTATATACAGAGAAAATGTACATTTCTATATTTGGACAGGCAAGCCTACAATGTGCAAGTAAGCATGATAACATGTTTGGTTTCAGTAAACTGTTTATCTCAACTGTGTAGGTTTGGGTGTTTTGGCAACAGTTTCGCCACAACAGCCGCCAAGCAGAAGTGAAGCAGCATTTTAGATGTAGTGCAGTATATTGTGGGGGACTATTACACAGGCCTGTTAGACTATGTAATGTTTATCCAGTGCTCTTGTGAAAGATGGTTGCGTGATCATCACTTTTTTGGTAGGATGGTGAATTTTGAAAAAGGCTGCCAGGCAGTGGAGGATGAGTCACTGCTGCTATGCCCACCAGAGCTGGCTGCCAGAGGATGAGGGAGCAGCAATAGTTCCAATGGAAGGCAGGCAGCAATAGCACCAGTGTATGCAGCAATAGCACAGCCAGCAATAGCACAGGCGGCAGTGGCAGCAGGGCTGAGCAGGCAGAGGCAGCAGGCACAGTACTGGCCGCGAGCGAGGCAGCACCACAGAGTATTGGAACATAGATACACAGAACATAGATCTACCAACTGGCAGGTCCCTACTCCAGGAGAGAGAGCTGGCTGCACTGTCCCACTCAACCTGATCAATACTCTGTGTGCATGTATGTGGCCTGCGGCAACTAATGCCATGCTTTGCAATTGTCAATTTATGCATTGCACTGCTCTAACCTACAGTCAAACTATCCTTGCCTAATGTTGTATACTCCTTGTTTCATGCTACAGATTGGTCTGTATATTCTATATCATCTCTATGGGCAAAACATGGACCATATCTTCCACACTGTGACTCTTGTTCCTCTTATTTCGATCCCCAATCCATTGCCTCCCTGGGCTCGGGTTAATTGATTGATGGACCTATTTATAAGTCAGCATTTCTGGACGGAAGCCATGGCTTGAGTGTTGTACTCATCTGCTAATTCCGCCAAGAGAGATGTCAGAAAACAGGAGGCATTAGCATCACTGGATGGATGCAGTTAGCTGGATGCAGAGACAGAGTAGTTGGTGGAGTGAGTGCTAGCATGCTATAGGTGCTGGTTTTCAGCTGGTTCTGCTGGCTGCCCGGTGCTGCAGTAGACTGAGACGTCCGCAGTCCGCAGTTAGAAGAGCCAGCCGCCTTTTAGTCGCTATATGACGTCATTGCAGAACGTTCTAATTCGGTTGCAGCGATGATCGTTCGATCAAGTGGACGACCGAGGGGAGAGGGTGAGAGGCAGAAATCAGTCAGTGAGGAGGCATCGACCCTTTTCTGTGAACAGTTGTGAGAATGGCCAAAGATTTCAGTCATACGTAGGCCCCAGCCCCAATGTAGGCCCCCGGGTGTAGGCCCCGATGTAGGCCCGTGGAGCTCTGCCAGAGGTGACTCGTTCCAAGTAGGGATTGATGGAGGTGGCCAGAGGAGAAAGAGGGTGGAATCAGCTCTGGATGCCAGGATAGCTGCCAGGATAGCTGCCAGGATAGCTGCCCGTTGCCTTAAGCCCCTGTTTACAATCAATACCCTGGCTCAGTATAGCATGGGAAAATATGATAATGCCATATCAATCCTGCCTTTGATCGCATTAAAACATGTTTTGTCCATGAGCCGCGTGTTTCCCCCCAAATTATCTATCATGGTGCCATACTGTTGAGTGATATGAGGAAAAATACCACAGCTGTTTGTCTATACACAATGCCGGGAAATTGCTCCCTGCCGGTCCAATGTTGTTGGACAATATCACTATTTTTTTCTGCTGTTTACTTTTGTCCAATACTGCGCTATCCAATATGTGCGTTTGTCATATTGGGAGAACTGAATTAATTTTGAAACCCGGTGCACTCTGCTACCCGCATTGGTTATGGCCGTCAAATAGACGAATCCTGACTGGAAGCGATAGCTGTGTAGACTCTACATGCCAACCGACAAGATGATCTTATTTTTTTTTTTTTTTTATTTATTCCTTTAAAGCGGAAAAAAAAAACAAGGTTTTCCATATACAAACTTAGTAAGAATAAACTGGATGAACTAAATAGCACCTTTGGGTGATGAACAAGTACATGCGAATAAAAAATATATCAAGTCCATTCAAGTGACATAGATATTCTAGGTAACGTATACATATAATAGTCTACGCCAATACTTCCAGACACTGGATAAATACGGTCTGTCAGAACTTATGATACTAACAATAATACTATTCTGAGAACTACGTAATCTCAACATAAATTTGTATACAAGATTCCTGATCAACATAGGACTGGTTGGCAAGTTTCTGGATATAAACATGTGACTAGCACTACAACATTTTGACTCAAAGAATAAAATTCTAGCAACATTATTATAAGCAACATACAATTTGTTGATAGCACCTTTGGTGTGTTTAAACCATAAATGAGCAGAGTACATAGGTGTAACATAAGCTCTAAATAACATTTGTTTAATATTCTCAGAGCAGTGACTAAATTTGCGGATTATCGCATTTCCCTGAGCATATAGTTTCAGTCGCTGTCTGGCAATATCATTATCATCTTTCAGGTCATCATCAATAATATGGCCAAGATATGTATATTTGGCACACAGTGGTATTTTTACATTGTTCATAGTGAAATCAAATTCAGGAATATCATTATTAAACATTTTACTTTTAACAACAAGTATGTTACTTTTGCTACAATTGAATAGTATAGAGTGAGATTCACCATGATCTGTACCCTACTGTGACAATATCAACTTGTTACTGTGTATAGGGCTATATTTAGATGTTGTATCATGGTTGATTTAGTGTAGTATCTCCAGTTCTTCAGCTAAGACCTCCATTCTCAAGAGACCCTGAGGAAGGATACATATCGAGGATGAAGTTGCAGTGAAGGATATAACTTCAGCCATGTTATAACCTTTTTATCCCACACTATAATTTGTTTTCAGTCTTTTAAATTACTTTTGCTATTTTAAAGTATTTTGCTATTATTATGTAACTCCATTCAGCAAGCAACGTGTCTAGACATTTTTTTTACTCCAGGAAATGCATGACCGATTTTGTCATTGTCAGGCAGGGAAGGATATCAAAACTCGGTGCTTGAGTGGGCAAAGACAGGGAAGGATACTGTAGTCCATCTTTCTCATTGGGCCAACCGACTAACCTCAATGAAAATTCGGTATTTTCCCCTGGTTCTGAGCATGACAGTTGCAAAAATGAGTTGGTATCTGCTCTGAAAAAACTCATCAATAGGACAGGATACTTCATAGGTGTGGGATAAACTTTAGGGTATATATAATAATCTAGATGTCATTGTAAATTTCAAATTAACAATGTGTTGCAGATTTAGGCCCTGTTGAAATATTATTGGTAGGCCTATCACCCATACATTTTTGTTCTTAAAGGGTTAGGTCTTGGTCTAAATTGGCATAATTATTATCTGACCAGAATGCTCTAGTTAATCAGGCAAGACTGGCTTTTTATGCTTAGGTTTGTGGTTATTGTATTTCTGAGATGTATCATTTGCCATGCTGTAGCAAGGTCCATTGTAGAGCCTTCCCAAGTGATCTACTCTAATTTCTCCTCGAGAGGTTCATATGCTACTTCACCAGGCATTTAAAATGTGAGAAGGCAAAACTGTTACGAATAAAGGCCTCATACCTTCTATATATCACCCTGCTCTTGCTGTACATGGTGTTGATGCTGCACAGTGATAAGTTCCTCGACAATGGTAGTCATGGATGATAATTGCAATTAGGTCAGACAATTACGAATGTCCTCCAGCAGAAGTTGTCGAAGTTTTCCATTTCTGGGAAATGCATAGATCCTGTAGGCCTATTTGTGCTATTATTTTCTGTGTTTGCTTTTGGGTTTGTAAAAGGCTATCCATTGACGAAATAAACTATAAATCACGAGTATCGAAGTCACTGCTGCTGTCAATAACCCTTACATGTTTACAACTCAGAGAAAACTCACACATGCCCTCAAACTATAGGGCGATAATACAGCACATCACAATTTCAAACATGGATGCCATGGATAGCTTGGATCAAGTGTTATGTGGAGCTCCAAAAACAAAACATGCAACCAAGTTGTTGAAACAATAAATCAATGTAGCCCATAAAATGTGAACTCTTGGCTCCACAAAAAGCTAAGTGCAGTTCACCTGCTAACGACAATTGTCCAAGAAATTGACATCAATGCATTAAATGGGAAACACAGCTTGCCACTAACCATATCTTTAGGCCTAATTGATTCTAAAGATTGGTGCGTTTCCAAAACCAATCTTATTATAACACCTGAACTACTAGGCCTACTTCTTGCCATGCTTAGTATCAGAGAAAAAAGTGTGATCTTGCAAATTCTAAAGTTAGAATGAGGATTATTTTTTATATGATGAATTTTTGTAAATTTTGTTTGAACAAACTGGAATAACATAAAATTTACATGAATAAGATGAAACCCTAAATCAGGGTAAATGGTTCCATCCAAGTCACTGACATAGTGGCCACTATAACTGTTGATAAATTTAACCGTTGAAGTTAAACAACTAATAATTGTGAGATGGTGATATTTGTGATGTACCGCGACCGGGTAACGAAGTAACTCTTCTGCACTTGGCGTTTCAAACATTCTTATCATACTACTAATATCATACTATAAGTTTACTGAGCCTTTCATATTTCTAGCTGAAGAGAAAATATACTGTAAACTTTATACCAAGCTGAGACATCAATTGTTATGGTGTTTCAGATGTAATATATATTGTAGTCAAACAGTAGACCTGTGCTCTTTTGGTAGTGTATCATGATAATTCAGTTATGGAAGTAGAGCTGTACACTCTCGTGCCATTTATAGATTTGGTTTTAAAGTTGAACACTAACAAAGAAATAGCAAGGCTGCCAGGAGTCAGAAGTTGCAGAGTGACTTCAGCTGAGAAAGGGTTAAATTCAGCTCATCTGCTTCTGCCATGGACTAGCAGTGCATCTTGGGACACCACGTGACCAATGGCGCCTGATTACCACTTCCGGGAGCACTAATGCCAACTCTTGTGTGTGCAGATCTATGGAGGTTTTGGAAAAGCAGTTTTGGCCAGGTAACTCAGTGCAATGGTTTTACCAGTGTTTGATTTTACACAACAGAAGAAAGAGTGTTTTTGTATCGCTTTCTTTGTCAGGGATGGAGGCCAACGTATGTATTTATAAGTTGGCTGCTGGGTGCATTTATGCCTCCAGCCATGTTGCTATTGTAATTATATGACTTGCTAACTGCATTGGTTGGATCTCTCAATGCCAAACAGCATTGCTGTGCTAGAGTATATTGTCTGTGGACCTATATTTGCCCCACAATGATGTCATAGGGAGCAATTCGACTGAGGATTGTGAAATCAATAGTTAACATGAGCGTTCAATATACCAGTGGCAGCAGGGCTGGCCATGACGAACCATTCTGGCACAATAAGGCATCTGTGGCACTTCTACATGTATGTGACTTCACTCTGTGCCACTACTCTATGGCTCTTCTTCTATACGGCACTTCTGCATGGTGCTGCTCTATGGTACTGCTGAACTGTATCAGGTTTTATATTGCACTTTACCGGTCCCTATTGTCTGGTCAATTCATATTTACTCTAAATTATACCCCGGATTTCCGAAGCTCTTTCTCCAATAACAAGGTGCTTTTCGAGTGCATCTATGTAGAAACTCCATCATTTTGTTGAGCATTGATTTATTTTTTCCCAGCACTCACACGGATAGGTCACTGAGTGCCTTCAATACCAATCAAATAATGGAATGCATATCATTTGCATCATAGTTCAGTTTCAAATACACTATGGATAATTCATAGTACTCAAGCTTGCATGTAGTTACAAATGTATACAGGATACTCTGAATTCAGAATCTGAAAATAGTGTTTTCTCTACTAGAGTCACACACTCATATATGTTGCTTTTGTCAAAAATTCTTTGTGCACACTGAATGTCACAGTGTTGACACTAATGTATCTGGCCTGGGCTGAGTCACAATGATGTGACCAATCTGCATTATCTGCTGGGTTGAACCAGTCATGCCACTTGAGTTGACAATACTTCCTATTTGCAAGGATGTAATACCAATAAAAACTGGTAATTATAACCATAGTTTCTAGCTGTTGTGGTAAGGTGTAAGGTTCTCACATTTTCATTGTTCTATCGTTATGGGGTCGAGCATTTTACACATTCATTCCTGCCAAAAGGCCTATTGATTGATAGCAAACCATGCTCGGAGTGTAGACCAAATATGATATATATGTTAGACCTACTTACATTTCAAGAGTTCTGTATGCTGCTTTATGAATTCTGATTCATATGAACGCAACCTCCAACCATAAACTCCGTGAATAAGTGGTACATTATCGCCCTGTGTGCCTTTGTTCCCTACACTTACAACACAAGAGTCAAAGTGTACCTAACTGTTGATGACAAAAGTTGCCGCAACGGTATACGATTTTGCAGTCTTCATGTTTGGATATGAACTATGTAAATTTCTGACTTGCCGAAATCGACCTCAATCTATGGTATTAATGTATTTGACAAACTTCACGTTAAGGCAAGGCTGCAGGTTAGCTTTGAAAGGCCAATGACCAAATATTAATTGGTCTATTATGTTATGATGATGTTGATGATGACGATTTCGAAGAAAATTGATCAGGACATAATATTTCATTGCCTGTAGGCCCTGTAGTATAGGTTATAGGAAAAAGGAACTAAGTCATATACACTTCATACATGTAATATGTGTATGGTGACTTGTGTAATATTATTTTTCCGCACACGGCAATTTAGTTGATTCCTTACAAGTCATGACGTTGGCAATAGCTTGTTATTCGGGGTTTTTAATCCAGGAACCATGTGCCTTTTGAAGTGTAAATGAATTAATTTGAAAGTTATAATGTTTACTTGAACGTAGCTTATTGATCAAGGTTATCTGCCTTGTTATTTTAAACAGTCATCGAAGGCTATTTGGCCAAATAGCTTATATATGTTGCATGTTTTTATTGCGCCCTGTGACTTGAAATAAAATTGTATCTTCTCCTTACATACATGTTTGTCTCTCGTAAGTGTCGACCAAGTATTATTATATTTTTTTGTAGTTGTTACCAAGATTGGCAATTGCAAGACTAATAGATCCATTGCTGATGTGGACCAGTGACCTTTCATGCTGGGTACTTCTAATTTTCACAGTTGGTCCAACACATAACTAACAATTGGAATTCTTATTTCCAAAGTATTTTTTTGTGTTTACAGATGTCGCCTGGACTTCAGGTTGTAATCCTTATCTAATATCTAACTTGCCATTGGAGTTAATTTCTGCGCCAACCAAGTTCTAAATTGCACCATATTTTATTTGACAGATGTCGGCCAGGAGAGCAGACCATCATCGGTGAGGAAGCGATCACCACCCGCTTATGGAGCCCGACTTCGGTGACGCGCCCCCGCAGGAACCCACCCAGTTGTTCCGCCTCTTCACCAAAGAGTCGCTGGTTAAGATAGAGCGACATGTTGCCGATGAAAAGGCACGCAAGGAAAATGAAAAGGAGCAGGCCCAAGACAACAAGGTCAGTTGACTGAAATAATCAACCATTTGACAAAACTAATGCTAAACATACATATTGCTGTAGGCTCCATGGAACAGGTCTGCTTTAAATACACCAATTTGAAATTTTGGTGAAAATCTCCATAATTGATACACCAATTGATGGGCTGTAGTCCAGATAGCGATTGCCTGATTGCCGGTCACTCACTCTAAGAAAAATTGGATAGAATTGGTTTTATGAAATCCCAAATGTTTAAAAAAATAAATTTGGTTTCCCCAAAAACAGCACCCATGAAATAACAGCTCTACAGTACATGTATTTCCACCAATGCTATAATTGGAATGATGTGGAAGACAAGCCCAGAAAACAATGATTTTGTATTAGCTTGATTTTGAGTGCTGAGAGACACACTTCCTGGTCTCTTCTTCTGATAAGGAGGTATACAAAAGTAGATCACCACTCCAATCCTAAGTAAAATGTTGTCAGAACTATCTCATGGAGGTGACCTTTAAATTAATCAAGAAATAACACAATCAATAGGCCTACCAAAATTTTAAGATGATGAGTTTACCATCCAAAATTACTATTGTTGAAAAGGCTACAAATCTCAACTTGAAATTAATGGATGCATTGCACCATATCTAAAAGCAACTTTTGATGTGTCCTCACTGTCCTGTGTAATTTCTGGAAAGTTTCAGAATATGCTAACAAAAGCAATATGTGAATTACTTTTAAAATATAGATCTATACAAATATTTAATGTCCAATTCCTTCTCCATGGAGCCTGCAGCTACTCGTGAAATTGTACATCTGTGTAAAGTACTTATGCATACATAAATATATGTGTATAAAAGTGGCAATCATGGTAGATGAATGGTTCTCACTGTAGTAGAGAGATCACTGTAGTGTACTATATATATATATACTGGACACACACAGCAGCAAGATATATATCTCAACACCACGAAACAATAAAAACCATACAATACAGAAACAGATCCAGTCATGTGACAGTGATTCAGTATGAAGTATCTAGTGTAGACAGTTTAGTTACACATCGTGTGTCACTATATATATTTATATATAAAAAATAGATGATGTAATTTGGTGAGCTGCCGTGGTAGAGTGTGTCTACAATGTTTCTGAAATGAGTTCCATTATGGTTGATTCACAGAACTTAATCTCTTTTGGCGTAAGTCATTCATCAACTAGATGTGAATCTGTGTGGTGCCCGTGGCTTTTCAGAAGAACATGTTGTCGTTGTCAAATTTATCTATATACCTGTAATCAAAGCAGTTCAGAAATAACCACAAGCACAATTATTCTGAAAATACCACTGCACCACATTAGACATGTTGTCCAACCTAGTTCGGTGTTGCCACTCCGTTGACACACTAACCCCCCTTTTTAATGCATGCCTGTGTGTGATAGCATGAAGTGTGTGTGTGTTTGTGACATCCTATCCGTTTTACAGCCAAGGAGTGACCAGTGATTACCAATATTATGCTCCTTGTGAGATCATATTCCTATACTTACCATTTTATACTCCTGTTACTCTTGATGACTCATATCCAGTAAGTGAGGTCATGTCCTGTTCATGTCATGTTATCAACACAAGTCCTTGAATGAGTCATAATACATTTTGGCTCCTTCCTATGTAAAAGATAGGAAAATTGCCTACTCTATTCTATGTAAAAGATATGACCTGTAATGACATCATTGATGTCCTCAAACAGTAATCACTGGTCCTTCCCTGGCTGTGAACTCTTTTTCCATCTTATACACGCCAAATCACTATTTCATGTTTGGTTCAAGTAAAATGTGACAGATTGGTTGATTAAAGCGACACTCGAGATTCATTCGAGTGCTATCTGATCACTAGCAGTAAATATGTAGCTATTGGAAATCTAAGCATCCTCTTACTGTTTTAAGAATTCTGATGCCTGGAATATAATATTCGTTGTTCATATGTAAAGAAACCTTCCGCTATGCATGTCGTGGTTTGGCCTTTTTTGAAAATTCATTTTTTCCAAATTGATGCATCTTACCCCTTGCTCATTTCACGATGAAGTCTTCCTATTCCAACCAATCTATGTTTTTTTTTTCACTCCTTATAATCTTGCCACTTTTTGTAGGCAAATGCATCCATTGCAACCAATATGCACCCTTTAATATGAAAGAGATTTTTTCTTCACTTTTCTGTCAAACATTTTACTGACATTTGTCATTAATTACTCAATTCAAATTTGGTATGTAGCATATTTCTTCTAATTTTAAAGACCACTGATCAATGCTTGTTTTAATTTCGCAAGAACTTCGGTCTGAGTTTTCTATCATTCTACGCTGACTCGTTTTGCTTCTCACGCCGTTTGCTGCTTTGACATATATATTTAACAAACTTTTTGTCACATGATGAGTTTGTCTGTGTGACCTTGACCTATATTCTGTGACCCTGTGACCTGACTTGACCTTGTTCTTGCAGAAGGATGATGAGGATGAGGACAAGCACCGGCCGGATCCTCATCTGGAGCAGGGTAAACCCCTGCCTCCTAAGCTGGCCAACATCTTTCCTAATGAACTCTACGGCAAGCCTATTGAGGACTTGGACGAGTTCTACCATGACAAATACGTAAGTGCTCACCACCTACAGGTACAGACTACAGTGGTGTAGGGTGTCTTTCTCCTTTGCGCATTCCCCGTTGCGCGTTCCCAAATGTTTCGAAAGGCTACGCGGTAAAACCAAAAAAGCAGTTCCCGTAACGTTTATGACAGTTCCCGTTAAAATAACAATACCTGTCGTACAAAAACAATGGTTTTCTACCATTAATTGGCAATTTTTTAAATACGCTTTGGTAGTTGCCGTTAAAAGGACATAGCTGGTTTTACAGTGTAGATCTAGGTCCAGCTCAATGGTTGGGCCAATGCAGAGTCACTTCCAACTCCACAATATTGCACTAAAACGTTAGTAGTAACTAAATTACCTTCATCAGCAGCGATTTATTATGAATAAGCACTATATTCGCATTTTTCTCAGCAAAAAAAGTTTTAATAAACACAACCATGATCAATTTCAACTGAAATTAGCCACATTTCATCACAGACATAACCTGAAAATTTCATTCAAATCTGGTTATTAGGGCTACTAACTTAGTTATGGAATGATTTGTCATCAATAGAACCAAACCCTGACTGACAAATATTTTGTAACATCCCCTTCTTGTTAAATCGAAGTCAATATAGGTAATTGCAGGACCATGCATGCCATAAGTATTAGTTAGACACCGAGTTGGGGGGGGGTACTAACATGCATTTTTGTAAGTTTGGTCTCGACCGGAGGGAGTCTCATACAATTCTTTAAATTGGTGAAGTAAACACCCCATGGGCGCATCGACGTTGCAGCAACGTTGCAACGACGTCACCCTTTTCGTCAAATGACGTAGAATTGTATGGTTGAAATTATGTTGTCACAACGTTGGGAAGCAACGTCAAAGATATGTCGTTAGCATGCAACGTTGTGGCGACGTTTTACAACATTGTGAGGCAATGTCAAGAGTTCTACGTTAGCTTGTGACGTTATGGCAATGTTGTAAAAAAATAATCTCTACCATACCTAACTACGTGACCAACAGACCAGCCCTCCACCAATAAGCGACGTCGTGGTTTCGTCATGTGCCACTGGGCAATAATCTGATTTTTTGCAATACTGTATGTAAGATCATAGTAAGATGCAAGTTTTCCGATAGTAAAATTATCAGGGTGAGTCTCATGTTAATGAGAACTAGTTGTTGTGGCTTGTGGGGAACTGAGTTAGAGAAGGAGACCAATAGAAATATGGTTAATCTCAGGCTAACCTTGTGAATTAGCAACATACTTTCAATGAAAAGAGTGGTATGAAAACACTAAAACAAACCCTTTGCAAATATATGCCTAGTGCATTTTTAATTGCCTGTTGTTTGCATCTGTAGAATATAGTTCAGGGCTGAATGTTTAATTATAGACGAGATTCCTAATTACTCGCATTCATCCTGTGACATTTCGGAGCTCAGGAATGTGGCCTGGATGTTTAGCCACCAATAGAAGCCTGTAGAAGCCTGTAGATGCCTGTAAAGGTGACAAAGGCTGGAATAATTTGTGTTTCGACTCAGTATCGATCGAACTACCATGGCCAATACTTGTTCATTATTGATGGCCAATACAATTATAGGCATGCATGCAACAAGCCACTGCTATTCTGCCAGCTCACATCATGAAATTGCCAAATATAATACACAAGAAGTCAGGCAACCAGTTGCTCCTCCCCTGGTTATTAATACTACCTTTTAAATATTAATGATGTAGTCCGTGGAATTAGACTGATCAAATATGCATGAGCCCCGCTCAGCAAAAATACCACAACTGATAAACTCAGCAAGGGGAATTAATCCAAGAGCAAAAATACACAAGTCCAATTGCATAATGCATTAAATTTATTACACCAGGTTTTTTTCTAATTATGATGTTATCACTCTAAAAATAGACTGGTTACAACCAATATTACGTCTATTGAGGGAAGCCTAAGACTTTAGGCTAATAGTATTATCTTTAATCACCACTGCTAACTTCTTTTGAAGAGAAAATAGATAACTTAAGGAATCGGCCAATCAGAGACGTTCTTATAAAGGTCACATTTGTAAGAAATTCTCTGATTGGCTGAGTTGTATGATGAAAATTAATATATTTTGTCCATAAGAAGTTAGTGGGAGTGTGGTACATTTGAATATGTTTGCTGGAGACAAGTTACAATAAGTTACAACTAGACTATAAGACTTTGGCCTGTGGTTAGACAAATAAATTATCTACAAAAAGATTTTTTCTTATAAAGACTTCTTCTTTGCAAGTATGGACTTCTCCTTTTCTCAAAAATTGAATAAGAACCTCGCTCGGAGAATGCAGTGTTGTCCAAGCTTGATCATGTAAAGAAAGGATTAAAGAAGAAGAGGATAAAAATCCGAATTTAATCAGTGGAAAGGATGAGACCACAGAGATCACGAAGTGCTGGTCTGGAATTTTGAATGCAGTTAATGACTCTTGATTAAACATGGTATTGCGCTCATAATTATTAACATGTTGGTTGGCCTATGCTCTGCAGCATAAGCATGTATACAGGATGATAAAATGCATTGTTCGCATCATGGACATTGTAAACTTTGTAAAGCTCTTCCCATCACTGAAATTGAGGAGAAATTTCTGGTTTAGTTAAGACAGCTTTGAAATATTCATTTCCCAAACTGTTTAGGGATCTCAGAATGCCTTAAATGTCTTCCGCTAAGAGTTCAACCTTCCAGGTATTGGCAAACGCGCCTTAAAACTGCTGACTTCTTGTGGCGATATCGATATGGAATAAAAATTGATTGCGCATATACATATCAAGATGCAGTAAATGAACAATGATGAACAATGAACCTCTAATGCGAAGGTTTTTAACGCGATGTGTGTGTTCTGTTTCAGACATTTATGGTTGTGGGCAAGGACAAGAATCTCTTCAGGTTCAGCTCAAGTAAAGCCATGTTTGTCCTCACCCCCTTCAACCCATTGCGGCGAGCAGCTATCTACTCCCTCACACATCCATATCCTTTTTCCAAACGCTTTCATATTGTATTTATCAACATTAATTGTAACAGTGGCTGTGAGACATACAAGTACAGTGGTCCCTGCATTATAAGACCGCCCCTTCTGTGGTCATGAAGCGGTCTCTCGTGGGGGTATGGTCTCTCGTTGTGTGCAAAATGCACTAAAAATACTGCTTAGTGCGGGAGTAAGGCAGTCACATAAGGCAAGGTTGTCTTACAACAGGGGGTCTTATAACGCAGGGACCACTGTAATACAGTAGCATGGCATAAATAGTATTTGTACAGTAAAGTCTCTTTGTTATTATCAGCGAGAGGCCTGTACTGGTCTCAGTTGTGGAAAGGGTTGCCTTTTATCTCAACATCAATGGCTGACCCCTCAAAACTGGTTAAAGTGGTCATCTCGTTCAATTGCGGGATTGAAAAGAGGATTGTTTCCTTCTATTTAAAAACATAGCTATATTAGAGATGGATTTTACTTTCAGAGGATTTGATGATTTCTTTTTTAATCAATAATTTTCAACAATTTTGCGTCGTCTTCGTCAGTGGATGTTGTACTATGCATAAAAAAGCATCAAATCCTCTGAAAGTAAAATGTATTGTTAAATTCCATATTAATTTATTAATAGTAATTTCTGATAGAGCTGTATTTGTGCTTGGCAATTTTTAGTTGCGATTAAATGCAAAGACCAGACAGGTTTGGTGCAAGTCAAGGATCCAAAAGAACTAAGGGCCCATCTTCAGAAGCCACATCTATGTACTCTGAAATTAATTATAAAGGAAACAAATTGTATCTTTTGATGTTTTTTCCCTTAACCTTGGGCACAGCTTTTAGTTTGTTCATAATGCTCGTCATTATAATCAACTGTGTCTTCATGGCTGTCAACAAGGAAATTCTCTTAGCAGAGTAAGTAGTTGCTTTTCATCCTGTCTTCACATAACTCAAAATTAATGTTTGTTTTTATTCTGGATTGAAAGACAGGACGGGTATGTATGTTCACCATGTTGACACTGACTCTTGATTAATCTGCTGTAAATAATCACATGCCAATACAAAAGAAACATAGACACATCTGTTTTAAATAGTAGTAATTTGCTAGGAAATGTATGCAAGATATAACAAGATATAATTGAACAATCAAACGGATGTCTATGACGTGACAAACAAATTGTGATGAGTGCATGGTGGTCTGCTTGTAGATATATTTTCACAGCCATCTACACGTATGAGGGGGTAACGAAGATAATCGCGCGTGGCTTCATCCTTACCATCTTCACATACCTTAGAGATGCCTGGAATTGGCTAGACTTCATAGTAGTGTCTCAATCGTAAGTTCCCCACCTACCTTTGTATGTTCCTACAGTATACCTATACATTAAGCCTCTACCTATTCATTAAGTCTCTGTGTGATGCCCTACCATAACTGTAATACCTACAAATCATTAATCCATTAATGATATGCCTGATTTGCCATATCAACCATAATTTAACATTCCACATGATGCCTCTACCATAACCGTTAATCATACATGTATAATACCTGACATTGTATATGAATACCTTCAAAAATATATATTGTCTGTAGGTGATGCAGAATGGCCCGTGCTTAAGAGGAATGCTTTGTTGGATCTAGAATTGAAAGATTAATGTCATGGATAAACTGGTAGATATTACCCTCCTTGTAGAACCAATGACCAGTAATTACCAGTTTGAACCAAAACCGAACCCGTAATAACCAAAGAGCCTCAGAATGCCCCCTTCCCTCAAGCGAGGCCAAAGTGGGAAGGCGAATCGTGAACTGGCATTGAATTGCTTTCATATTATTATGTTATTGTCATATTCAAAATAAAAACTGACAGACCATTCTCTTTTCGCAGATACCTTACAATGTTCATCAATTTAGGAGGAAATTTTGGCGCACTCAAAACCTTTAGGGTGTTGCGAGCCTTGAAAACAGTGGCCGTGGTCCCAGGTGAGTCCTTCTTGCTTCTTTAATTGTTCATTGATTGACATATGATTGTTTATTTTCTTTGCACGATTCATCTCATGAATAATGTACAATTTAAATTTAATTGGTTTGTGACTATGATGATCTGACCCTGTGATCTGCCATTTGATCTGACCATCTTGATCGTTTTCTTCCGCCAGGTTTGAAAACTATCGTGGGTGCCTTAATGGAAGCCGTGCGACGACTCCGAGATGTCATGATTCTCACAGTGTTTGTTTTGTCTATCTTTGCCCTTGTTGGCCTGCAAATATACCAAGGTGTGTTAAAACAGAAATGCATTCATGTAATGCCAGACGAGATGCAGAACGCCACGGAGGAGGAGGTAAAGGCCTACCTCGAAGACAAGAGTAAGTTCTCAATGTACCTAAAAGCTGGCAAAAGACCCCTTCCCACCTCCCCACACAATACCAAATGCTGTTGTATTGAGAAATAAGAGGATTACTGTTACCCTTGAAACACTAATAAATCAAATCAAATCTTTATACCAAACCTATTTTTAACAGTCCGACGGTATACCTACCTTTCTTACATTGATTGGTTAGATCTAATGTCTCTACACTCAAAAAAATGTCGGGACAAAATTGGTTTTTTAGATTCAAAATGGTTTTTTGAAAAACCAAATTTCAATGCAAAACCAACATGGATTTAAAAAAAAAAAAGACTGGTGAGATATAATTGCATAACTTTTTTGACTGGTATCAAAATTAATCTTTGTTATTTTTCTAAATTTGCAGTCAATTGGTATATGCCGGAAGACAATAAGCCTAAACTGTGTGGTGGCGGGTAAGTACGAAAACAACTCCTCTCCCATTTTCCTGCATAATTGCATTATGTGGCATTACTTATTTTCATCAACAATTTCTTTTTTCAGTCCGTGTCCTGAAAATTATACATGTTTAAGAGCTGGTAAAAACCCGAATTATGACTACACCTCATTCGACAACTTTGGCTGGGCAATGCTCTGCGCTTTCCGTCTCATGACTCAAGATTATTGGGAGAACCTCTACCAGATCGTAAGTGGCTCTGAATCATTGAATGTCATATCATTTCTGGCTCTGAAACATAGAATGTCATATCATTTCTGGCTCTGAATTGTTGAATGACATATAATTCCTGCTTCTGAATCGTTGAATGTCATATCATTTCTGGCTCTGTAACATTGAATGTCATATCATTTCTGAATCTGAATCGTTAAATGTCATATCATAATCATTTATGGTTTTGAATCATTGAATGTCATATATCATTTCTTGCTACAGGTTAATTTGGTTGTTAGAAGTAGAAATCTCAATTAAAGGGATACTAAAAATAGGAATAATTTACTCTTCAGATCATCCGAGCGGCAGGGCCCTGGCACATGCTGTTCTTCGTCCTTGTCATTCTCATGGGTTCCTTCTACTTGGTCAATCTGATTTTAGCTATTGTAGCCATGTCATATGATGAACAACAGAAACAAGACCAGGCCGACGAAGAGGAGGAGGAAGAGGCGAATGCTGAGGCGGCTGCCCTGGTAAATTATCCTATTCAGCTTATTTTCGTAATGACTTGGCCTGATGAAAAATTTAGTTTGCAGGCCCTACTAGGATGTTAAATTTCAAAATTTGCAGATTGTTTTATTGTTAATACATTGAATGAAGTAACAATGGCCTAACTATAGATAAAGTCCACCAAAAACACTGATTAAAATAGATTAGGAATATCCCTTAATATAATATCCCCTTAACATGCCTATTCAAAACTTGCCAAGTTCAAATTGCCAATTTAAAATTGCCTAATATTACAAAAATATGTGATTGCCTTCTGGCCCTGTTGAGAAGTTTGTCTGTCTTTCTCTGTGATAACTGTTTTGTTTTTGCTGAGACTCAACCCGGATTAAGTAATTGGTATATATTTACGGACTGATAGGCCTGACTTTCGTTTCGTTCATCTCCTCTCTATTTCAACTTTTGCTTTTGGAACTACAATGAGAACGTTTTGCCTTGGTATTCTGGTATAAACTGTTTACTTATTTTTCCATTAATCTTAAATAGGAAGAGGTACAGTAATAAATAGTTACAATGTTTTTGTTGGTTTTCCCATTATACACTCTCTTTGTTTTACTTTTATATTCTTAAATCTAACATTGTTAGATTCGTGAAACTCTTTAGTTTTCTTAGACAATGTAAAGCTTCACATTAAACATTATTATGCCTTGGGATGCCTTGGGATGATAGAAGACCAGCATCACAGTGTGTTGTATAGTTACGATATTACACATAGCTCATCCATGACTATATACTCAGGGTTGACAACCACGCTTTAACTTAAAAACCCAGAATGATTACATGATAATTTATATATGCTAACAACTATTAATGCATGTTATACTACTCACAAAATGCATATATCTAGGATGATGGCATTATGCTATGTATAGCTATGCAAAGTATGCAAGGACTAAAGTTGCATGGTCTTATTGATTGATATGTATATCTAAAATGACAGACACGAAACAAACCAAAACATACACCAAAACAAAACAAGATCTTTGTCATGTCACTTAGTACCAAAGTCAGCTCACTGGTTGTAATTTGACTTCATTTTCTATCGAGCAAGGTGTTTGTATGTTAGAATTAGGCAGTGTATACTTGGGGTGACTAGTTATGGTGTCTTGGAAAACTAGACTTAGAAAATGCTGTGTTAGAAGAAGAGTGTGTAACAGTTCTAAAGGCCTAATGTTGCAAGTAGAAACTGCATAAGATGCTAAAGCTTAAATATTAATACTAACTTGTAGTAATCATGTGATTCGAAGGTAGGTGTAGACTTGACTATGTAAAGTTGATTGTGATAAAGCATTTGACAATGTTGTTGACATTGAGATTAGAGTGTGATCTAAATGAGTTGTTGTTCTACTGCAGGCCATGTTGGCCCATGAGGAGCACGCCGACCAGGTGGAGCATGACCAGACGGACTACATCAAGAAGAGTCCTTCGCAGGACTCGTGTGTAAGTGTCGTAGTCTATGGAGGCAAAAAGAAGAACGAAAATCCAGAAGGGATATCCATCAAATCCGACTGCATGGACCGCAGATTCAGCGTGATCAACAGCCTTGGAAAGAAGGTCAGCATAGATAACATCGCCACATCCCAGGTTATAATAATCACAATTTCCGTAGATATTCCATTTGTAGAAGTTTTTACGCTTGTTACTTGTGTGGTAAGAACAGTGTGGAATGCTTGCGCAGTGTCCTTTTTCACATTCAGCGCCTGGCGAAATGCTGCCATAAGTCTCGAGCAGCTTCTCTCGGGGGTTTGGCGACTCTCATGTCATGAGTTTGATATTTGACATCATAATACATGTATTAATTCAGAGTGTAATTTATTTAATCCAAAACTGTTCCTTTTTGAGTGGAGCTGTTGATGAAGAAAAGTAGAGATAAGACTATTTCAAAAAGACATTGTTCCAGCAGCTAAGCGAAGCAAACTGCTGAATTTAACTCATGCCATGGACCACCATTACTCCAAAAAGCCCTATGTTTCTTTAACCTGCTTTGTAGTCCTGCTACTTTTTTGCCTACCAAGCAGTGCATTTTGAAATGTCCCAATGGGTGGCCCTCAATTCAGTCCTCAGAAACCATTAGCTTAGACACATGTGCACCTAGTTCCGAGAGGAATAGAGTAGGAATAAATTTATTAAGTAAAGCTCATTACTTTGATCATGTTATCCTCATAAATGAAATTGATATTTGAACCGGCGAATGGCGATCGGCCGGACATTTTGGAAGTGTAGTGTCTGATGTACTATTTGTCACATGTAAAATGAGGACCATGGCCACAGTTTTGAATTTTTTTGTAAACATATTTTGACAGGAATAGATCATGACATAATTAAGCAGAAACTTCTGGTAGCTAAATGGTAATGGAGTTAACACTATGAAAGACTGCCAAACCATGTTTCTTGAAAGATTTTGCTCTTTTGCCATATTTCAGTTGTTTTTTCTCGCTGTTTGTAATTTTCAGTCCGTTCATCTAGCTGACATGGTTTGTCCCATATTTCTATCTTTCTCGATGGTAAAAGCAAAATGTATATATGTTGCACCAGATGACTAAATGTGCTGGGATTGCCTATACCCTCCCTATCGACACTTGTGTCATCCATCCGTTCCGCTCTGGCTCATTCCAGAGGGACCAAGCCTGGCATCCAGTGTTGTGTAAATGTTGTGCATTGACAGAGGTAGCAGGGTGGCAACTCAATCTGTTGAAAAAAAGTAAAGCAAGATGTGTAACAGTAATTATTAGGTCGTGTACTGGATTTTCAATAATATGCTTTGCCAATGAAGAATGCCTAATTTAAAATTGGAAACACGGTCAGTTGGTGGCCGGGTACCTCATGTTACAGTTGAGGTACATCATTTTCCACAAGAACTGTTCATTTAAATTCTCATTTAAAGTTGGAGTTGCTCTCCTGCCCTCTGTAGTGCAAATGGCTGTTCTAGTTCTGTTCTTTCTGTTTGTGTTGTTTCTGAATGTTTTTTTTTCTTCATCTGAAAAGGACCGGAATGACTTCCCCTTTGAGATGACTTAAGTTCAATGTTGACTGTTCAAATAGGCATGGCTTCTTTTTCCGGCTATTAAGGACCAAGTAATGATGTAACTAAGCCGTGTAATTCTGTGTAAGACTGTAAATCCACCCCGAGTGTCCCACGTACCACTAGATATTGTCAGCAACCTGAATGGTCAAGTACCACCAGTGAAACCCACCTGATTCCAGCTTACTGTCCAAGTCTTGTGTCTTCTCATATTGCCCGAGATTTGACTGGTGTGTGTGCAAATGATTGACTGGTGCCCTGATGTCCAGTTGAACAAGTGTCAGTTTAAAATTAAATTTCAGAGATGGCGGTCAAGGTAGTAAGGAAGTGTTAGTAATTGAGTGTTTTTGACATGACCATTGACAATTAAGTATAATGATTTGTGTTACCTTTGATTTTGACCATGCAATTGGTTGCAGTCATAATTTCATGTGCTTCGCTCGTATTTTTCTTTTTTTGTATGATTAGTATCGACTGAGACGTACTGTTTTTTAAAATGAGACAAATGGCCTCTAGTCTCCGTGGTCATCAATTAAAGGCTATGATTTTAGATTTGTGATGTGCTGTAGATTTATATAAGATTAAAAACAATTTATGGAAAAGGCACATTTGGCCTCAAAAAATATTTTGTTCTATTGGTGTGTAAGTGAGATTGTAAGTTATATTTTGAATTTAGAGGCTTTTGGAGAAATTGTCAATTCTATTCACCCATTAAAATTTCCCAGTGGACTAATAACCCAATGGATAGTGTTTTGAAATATTGCTATGCAGAATATCAAGTAAAAATACAATGATTATGGATTATGTAAGAACTTATGTGTGATAAGGTACAAATAGGATATAAATACAATGGATATGATACAATGAGCGCGCCTTGAAGATTCCAAGAGCTAGCTTTGGCCGTGCTAACAGCAGTGTCGTTGCTTTGCTCTTTTAGGACAGTCTGAGTCTGCCTGGGTCCCCCTTCCCGAGACGGGGCAGCAGAGCAAGCCAGTTCAGTTGGCGAAAGAACAAGCCCCAGGCGACGGTGCGAGGGGACCGTCAACCGCTAGTTCTGCCCTACTTGGATAACCTCAACTTGCCCTATGCTGACGACTCGGCGGCAGTGACTCCCACCTCCGAAGACCTATGCAACCCGCAAAATACTCATTATTTTGGAGGAGGCCGACGACGTCTCAGTTCTGCCTCCTTCACCTCTAGACTGTCCTACGTGGATGCTAAGCATGGCGGTTCTCGTCGTAGCAGCCGAATGTCCTACACTTCACCTGGGGCTCCTGTGCCGGACTACCCCACCTACAAGCCCAACCGTATCGAGCAAACACATTTCCAACTGCACGCGTCGATGAAGAAACGCGCTCACCCTTTGTTACCAGAGGTCATTGTCGACAAAACCAAGTCAGATGACAACGTAAGACTACTGGCATTGTTATTGCACACTCCCAAAAATAAACACTATTTAACCTATCTGATCGTACTGCCACCAAATGATTCAGTCTGGCAATTTGCATATTCATGATCAGCCCTCCCCTCCATTTGAACACTCTGCGCCCCTCGTTTTCATTTTTCCAATACTCTTGACCATGACCTTGTTTGACCTTTCAAGGTCGAGCGGCAAGGTCATGCGTGTGATTCTACCTTTACTCTTGCGTTACAAAATCCCTGTTACATAAGAAAAAAGTCTTACTTTGACATCTCTTAAAGTTTTATTGACTTATACTCTTCTAGCGTAGCTCTTTTTTCTCCGTTCAGTGACTTGCAGCAGATGTAGTGTTCGTGTGCTAGCTGCAGATAAGCTCCCACTTCTCTGCTCTAATTTCTTTGCATGAGCTTTCGTTGGTGGATGTTTATGCATGGTGCCTTTTTTTCTTACTCCATTTTGCATTTTTTTCGTAATTACTTATCGGTATCATGTTATCCTTATTGAAAGTAAACTTAACAATGGACTGGTTGATTAACTGTAATGATGTAAGTCAAGTGTATTATGATCTTGGCATTCACTTTTAAACTTCACTAAGCTTCATCTGCATATTCATGAAAGATTCTTTTATTTAGTTCTTCCTTGAGTAGCCTACATATACTCCCCTCATCACACTTCATACACTACTCATCATCACACTAATCTTTACACATCTTTTTATTCCCCGGAGTAGCTAGTTTTAGACGAAAGTTCAAGTACTAAGACTTCTCAGTGATATACCCTTTTACTATTGTCACAGTATTACTTTAAAAAGTCCTGTAGTTACTACACACAGTCAGTAGAGCTCTTGTTAACTATTGTGTTCTTTTTTTTTAAATACTGAATAGATTGCATGATTTTTTGTTTTGTCACTAGAGATAATGAAATTCCACCAAAATAAGATGACTAATTGGATTTTATGTAATATGTAACAGGAGTCTTCCAGCAGTGGGTCGGAATGTGACAATGTCAAGGGCAAGTTGTTTCCGGATAACCCCTTCATCTGCCGCACCCCCAGTGCCACCATGGTACCCTCGGCGACCGGTGAGATATTACTATTATCTCTACATTTTAACAACATTTTAATTAGATATTGGAACCTGCAACAAGCACTCCTGTTGTTATACTCTATATTGATATAGTAATATATTTATATCATTTTCATTGAAAATGGTTAATTCACAGACAAGGGTTAAAAGTTCATTTACAAACGAGAAACTTGATGATGTACGTTCCTGCATATTTATCCTTTTTTAAAAGTAGGGAATAGTTTTCCTGACTCTCATACCCAAAAGATTTCATCAAGGTACAAATGTGCTAACTACTTGCAAATACTTTTTCAGATATCCTCATCCTCAACAATCTGGTTGATAGTGCAGCTGGAAAAAGACGAAGTAAGTCACATTTGTTTGTAGAATTTAAGATATCTTTTTTGCCCTTTAGAACAAAGGAGTAGTCGGTGACCATACCATTGAATCACAATCCTGGCAAAATTGCAGCATTGACCTAAAAAATAATTTATTTTCAAGGCCACAATGATTTAAAGCATGACAGGGATGGACGCAGGGGGGGGGGATGAGGGGGATGCATCCCCCCCCACCTGACCAAATTTTTATTATATTTACATGTTAATTTTATCATCGCACGGTCCTGTTACATTGCAAACTACGCGTTCCGCGATGCGATAGCCCAATAGACCCCCCCCACCGGAATTTTCTGGATCCTCCCCTGAAGCATGAAGACTATGCAGCCAGGTCGTTCCTTTTTATTATCTTGTATCTGCCAGACAGGTGTTGTTGGAAGATCTATACTATGTGCTCTGGAAAATATTC
Organism: Platynereis dumerilii; assembly: GCA_026936325.1. NCBI lineage: Eukaryota > Metazoa > Annelida > Polychaeta > Phyllodocida > Nereididae > Platynereis > Platynereis dumerilii. Next base: position 18,467,580 of record JAPTHN010000011.1, read on the forward strand.
ACAATTTCGGGAGAAGTAAAAAGCATGTCTGCAAATATCTCGATCAGGAAAGTGGATGTTTATTGACATCAAATTGATAAATGACAAGGGAAGTCAAAAGATACGGGCACTTGAACTCTATGCACACCTGGGCAAATATACGATTCAATAAATTGACTATTTTCAAAGACACATTGGCTCTTTCTGCATTCGGCATTTATGACGACAGAAAATCAATAGTGGCTGTTAATAATTTAAAAGTAGTTGCATAAAAGTTAGGTGCATAAGCGAAGGCCAATTAGAAGGTTTACCATCTGCAATACAACAACAGTTAATTTGCTGTGCCAATAAACACACCCAATACCAGTAATAATAATGATGATAATCCAAACAGGTCATGCATGCTGTGTAAGGTCTACATGTTTTTCTACTGGTAGTATTTATGCCAGTTTTCAGAGTTACAACCCTGAAATTCAGAAAGATTTAGTGGTTAATGTAGCATGTCATTTTCACACAACCATGTCTTTGAAAAGTACACACTTGAGGATAAATGATGGTTTTTAAACCATTATGCAAATTTATGACAACAACTTTGAGTGACGTTTAACTCAGTCAAGTTCATTTTGTAGCATTAACTCCCAAGTACAACAGCATGGAGATGTTTATCTGGAAATTGCAGGGCCTTTGTTACAGGGCAGTGTGCCAGAATAACAATGTCTGTTGAAATTGCATAATATTATGAGCCTCTCGATGACTTGGAAGGATCACGAGACATTTTTAACTTACCTTGCCAAATTGTAAACTCGCACATCTACAGCTTTTTGCAGCTAGTTTACCCCAAAAAGTATTCAAACATATTTTGATCAAGAGTGGATGATACAAAATTTACACTGTATGAAGGCTAAAGAAATGCAATTGCCAAAATATTTTTTGTCGGGTTGCGGTGCATTCTGCAGTACAAAAAAAAAGACTGACAGAGGGAGAGGTTCAAAATTAAGTTTGACTGATATTGTTTCTATGTTTTTGCTGTTTTGATATATACAGCATTGATAATGACTCATTAACCTCTGATTATGTCAAACTTTCTAAACAATAGTAGTGGAAAATGTTTTAAATAATGTTCCAGGCTTCGTCAGCGATGAGGGCCTTAGTTGGAAGGAAGTGCTGCGAGCGAAAGTCATGCAGTTGCTCTTCGGCTGGGAGTGTTCGCCGTGTTGGTACAAGTTTGCACACTTCATAGAAATCTTCATCATGGATTGCTTTGTGGACCTCTTCATCACTTTGTGCATTGTGATTAATACCCTCTTCATGGGTATCGATCATTACGGAATGAGCGACGATCTGGCTGGAACTCTTGTTACAGGAAACTATGTAAGTCGCCACCAAACCTAATTGATGGTGACACCTGGTGTCAATCAATTATTAGAACACAGTCTCAGTCGTATATGCTCAAGTGTGATTAGTAATGTGATTAAAATGAAATTGAAGACCCGTGTTATTGACCTAACTTAATCAATACAGAGATAGTGACGTTTGAGAGTGACGGATAGTTGTCCGCTGACTTGATTCCAAAGCAGCCTGTTGCTTGGTAGTTAGATTCATAGATTGTCTTAGAGTAGTCCTAATCACATTTGAATTACAGAACGTCTCTGTGTGATTATGGTACACATGGTATATTTGGTACTTTTGTCATCCTTGGATACATACCTTTGAAATAAAAATGAAATGACAACATTGGCATTGAAAGTTCTCACAAACATTTTCCTTTCTTTTTTCCAGGTATTCACCACTATTTTTACATTGGAAGCTGTGCTCAAAATCATTGCAATGAGTCCAGTGAATTACTTGAAGGACAAGTGGAATTGCTTCGATATTGTAATTGTAGTTTTAAGTTTGGTAGAGTTGGGTTTGTCCAATGTTAAAGGATTATCCATCCTCCGTTCCTTCCGATTGGTAAGTATGTTGTAGGTCAATACAAAGGGGTAAGTGAACTGCTGTGTTTTACAAGGCTTCTTTTCTTCCGATTCTCCTTACAATTTGACCTTTCTCATCTCTCCGCACCGTTTTTGCAAAGTCGGCTTTATTCGCGAATTGACAAGGTCCTGCCACAAGCAGTCTGGTGTGTGGCAGCCCAGCTGTGTAAAGAGAGGGAACTTTTCCTTGAATGAAGGTCTAGACCTCCTGGGTTGTCCTGATCTTCAGCCCTATCTTTACACCCCTGGTGCTCATACAGAGATGTCAGGCATGGTATATGGTGGGGAACCTTCTTATAAAAAATTAACCCACCATATTAATCGTGCCTCATCGTAGGCAGGACTACTTTTTCAACTCTTCTTCATATTTACCATTTTTTCTGATTTCTCATATATATATATATAGATATTATATATATAACTTTTCAATCTTCTGCATGGAAATACTACTCCAAAATAAACTGCACGTTACACATATTGTGACACGTGCACCCTTTGGCATTGGCGACACCCTAGCACTGGTAACGGACTTGCTTCGGCTACCATGCTGCATACTGCATCATCAAACCAGGCTTTTTTCAATAGAGGAGCTCATCTTTCTTCTCTCATATATGGCATGATAGTTCTTAAGATTTTCCAATTAAATTTATACTTCCTAAATCTAGACATACACAGGTGCATTATCATTTAATCATTACGAAGATAGTCTGCATGGTATTTAAGAAATTAAATGCATCAATTATAATTAGAATTTTTTACATTACCTTTCAATAATCCTTTTTTCTCATAAAATACTGATTTAACTTTCAATTCATTATTTCTATTTCTTCTTTTTCACTCTAGATCTTTATAAACTTCTTATCAAATACTGTTGATTTCATCTCTCAATTTTCTTGGGTTTATGGCACCGTCTGATAGTTCTATTGTAACATACACAATCATCATGTTTTACCTTTATGAAAATTAAACTATTTCTCTTTGCTTTTCAATGTTGAAGTACCATTTTGATTATATAAGGCTTAACATCTTTCAATACACAATTGCAATGGCTCATTGTTGTGTGGCATAATACTCTCTTATATATACAATCAAAACCTGACCCTGTTGTCTTCTGTTATTCTTAAGCCAACTCTTAAATCAAATTGTCATGTTAAAGAAAACACTTTATAGATTAAGCAAAATAAGTGTGAGGTAAGTCAGTTACAATTTATATTTTTTTCTCTACTTTTTATATAATATTTTTTACATATTTTAATATATGAACCTGTATGAGTATGTATTTACTCTCGTTTCCAGAACATTTTATTATTTCTGTCTATCTATCTTTTCTTCCTTGAAATATTTTGTTCAATAAATTTTTGATTAATTACACACAAGTAGAAGTTAAAATGAGGTGAGTCTTATTATGGTTTGTTTTTGTTTATTTCCTTTTTTTACATATATCTTACTTATATTAGGTTGTACAGATTAGCTTTGCTTTTCCTTTCATGTTTATATACTACATAGCTCGTAAATAATACATTATAAAAATATGTTGCTGAAGGTAGAGCAGTTTCTCAACAGTTTGAGATTACATTCATCCATCTGAAGATCACAATTACACCCAATTGATATTGCTACACACAAGGATGCCATTGCTTTTGGGTAACAGCATATATGCAGATGATCCGAAGTAAGGATATCGACACAAAAGTTTAAAAAAATTTAAAAGGCTATTCAACTAAAATATCTTTTGAAATATATGGCATTCAGAAACTAGAAAATATTGCATAGCTTTGCTGAAGAAATCATGCTTTTCAATTAAGGTAGCCAAATTAAGATTAAGATCTTTTTCTTAAAATACATTTTATTTAATCTTATACTTCCATCAACTGTATATATGGAATTTTCATATTTAAGTGAAATTATTTTGGAGATTTTGTATGTTATACTATGAACAGATGACAGGGTCCCTTTGCTTTTTAAGACATTTTTAGGTTTGTTTTTTATAGGCAGTTCCACTATTCATCTGAGGCATATATACAAGAAATTGCTAAGTATGTTGCCATGGGCTTGAGACAGTTGTTAATTTACATTGTGTCCACAAAACCTCTGCTTTCTAGTTGTCAGTTCACTGTGCAGTTGTAACTATTTGTCACCAAAAAGCTACACACCTGAAACATTCCAACAATCTTTTCATATATAAGTTTTGAAAAAAATAGAAAAAATATGTCAAACCCAAATTTTCCTGATGCAAATGGAAATATTGCCACCAAGCCTTATGGCTTTGAACATTTGTAACTTTAACACATTCGGAATTTTAAAAATTCAAAACGTAAAAAAGCAGGGCTTACAATAACAATTTGTCAATCATAAGGGTGATTCAAACTTATAAGTAGACTGAAATGCGATGAAAAGTAAATGATTCCATGTCGGTCATTACAACACCTTCCATCTTTCTGTGGTAGATTCTTGACAGATTAATGCTCTCTGATTGGTCAATTTAACAGAAGTACGGTTTTCTTTGTTGCCGACAATATTCACGATTCTGAGTAGTAACAAAAACCAAAAAAATTAATGCATTCTATACTATGACCAATTTCAATAAAATAATTGCCAATCTATTTTCTCAGTGGAACCAAATGAAGTTAATGATCCACATGTAAACTATTGTCCAATTCACAAAAGTACTAAACCTCATCTTGGACATCTCAAAAGAGTCACCACATGAAAATTAAAAACGAGACTTCCGCAATTTGTGGTATTTCCCATTCAGGCCATTATATTGCCTCTCATTTTAAAAATGTATAAAACGGGCTAATAATAAATATATTATGACTAATACTATGTGACTAAAACCAAGTTTCGGTGTGTTGCTGCCTTGGTGTTCTAGGCTGATATATGTATGGGCTGTAACAAATGGATATTATAGTAGGGCATTGAATGCAAAACACACAAAATGACAAACCAAACAAACATGCACTGAAACAAACCTTAATACATGCCGATACAAAAATGCACAATTCTCCCATAGGTATTTATGTGTGTATATATACATGTAGCTTAGAATTAGCATAATATGTCATACAAAACTGTTTACATGTAAATGAAATGACTAGTTATGTGACTGTAGTTGAGCTTCATGTAAAAATATCATGTAATATTGTATATAATGTTTGTAAGATTGTGTAGTTATATGCATATTGTAAAATATAGGTACACATATACATCTATAACTGAGATGGTCATCATCTGAGTCATAAGCAGGTGATATAATAAAATTTGGTGGGTGAGCTTTTTGTTCATTAACCACAATACAGATAGTTGCGATCAGGCCGATATTCACTATTCATGAATTTAAAGTGTACGCTTTTAAAATAGGTTATACATAAACTGGGAGGTTAAAGAGTGGGAATGTGGAAGCTAGTTGACATGTTATTTGAACAAACTGCATATTTAGTGTCTAGGCCTAAAAAGCAGAGGGGATGTGGGCTGGTGGTAAAATTAGCAATCCATAAGGTGGTGTTAGTGATGATGTAATCACCTACATTGCCACTAGGCGGTAGCACAGCACTTGCTAAAACAATTCTGACTTCAATAACACACTATTCACCAAACTATCATGTACATATTCTTGGAATGGAGAGGAAGAGAGAGAGTACTCCTGATGTGACATTCCGTGCCAAGGTCACAATAGTGATCTTGGAATGCACATCGGCGGAATCTTTGCAGCCACCTTGTGGTAGCAGCAAGAAACAAACCGCCATAAAGCCTGGTTTCCTGTAAAAGCAGTCACAGTCTGCCGTGGCGTCGGTGCAGCAAGTATCATATAGCTTTCAACTGCATCTAACCAACCTTAATCTACATGACGCCAGTTTTGCCTGCCAATCATACTAGGGTACGATACCAACATTCTTGGAAAAGCCGACAACAAAAACGGTGCGAGTTACCCTTGAAAATTCATTTGGATCGAAAAGGAAATGTTTTCTTTGGCTTGCGAAAAAACATAATTTTGTCAAAATTCAAATTTTACAAAAGAAGCCTTTGTTTTTTGGCAGTTCAGACTTCTCTTGTTTAATCAACAGAATTTTGTTCTGAACACTGAATTTCCTTCGATTCACTGAGTATACCCTTTAAAGTGAAAAATCACAATGCTTGCTTTTTGCAGCTTCGTGTGTTTAAATTGGCCAAATCATGGCCCACACTCAACTTACTGATCGGCATCATCGGCAGAACACTGGGTGCGCTTGGAAACTTGACTTTTGTACTCGCCATCATTGTGTTCATTTTTGCTGTGATGGGTATGCAGTTGTTTGGCCAGAACTACACTGACAAAAAAGAGTTGTTCCCTGGTAAAGAGGTTCCGCGATGGAACTTCTGCGATTTCCTGCATGCCTTCATGATCGTGTTCCGAGTGCTGTGTGGAGAGTGGATCGAGTCCATGTGGAACTGCATGGTTGTTTCTGGTTACATTTGTGTCCCCTTCTTCTTGCTCACAATGGTTATCGGTAATTTAGTGGTGAGTACAAACATGGAAGTTAGGTCTTCATAAGTTCTACTGTACACTTCCATCATCAAGGAGCAGCCTGATAGGATGATGACTACTTCACACAGGTTGTAGGTCGGTAGAGAATAATACCCTTTAGGACGTAACTCTTTACCTAACAAATTTCTTGCTTAGGTTGCTTTGTATACTTTGTTGACATAATGCAATGAGGGATTGCTGCAGCATGATCAACCAGTGCTTTCTTATTCATTGTCTTACCAGGCTGACCTTGTACATAGATAATTTAACAAGAGACTTTCACACTTATCTTTTATCATAAATGTGATACTAATGCCTGTGTCATGTGCTTTTCTCTTCCCCACAGGTGCTCAACCTCTTCCTTGCTTTGCTTCTGAGTTCGTTTGGAGCCGAGAGTCTCCAACAATCCCAAGACGACTCTGAGCCGAACAAGTTACAAGAGGCCATTGAACGTATAAACCGCTTCATCGTCTTTATCAAAACCAATGTTATTTACTGCATCAGAGTGAAGATCAAGCGCAAACCTTTCCTAACTGATGAATTTGAACCTAGTATGACTAAAACAGAATTGAGCAGTAAAGTTTTGGTGGACGGTGGGCTGCCTATGCACAATGGCCACATCTGTGACCCAGAGCACGACTCCCCTGATGATGACGACAACACCAGCCATGATCATAGAGGTATGCACTTTCCTCAATTTCCCCTTTCTTTCTCGCTACCTGCCCTTCCTCAGCCAGCAAGAGACACCGTTTGACCCCTATCTTTCAGTTAAAGCTCCTTCCAGCTCCGTTATTACAGTTGCATGTTATTAAAGCTCCTATACTCCTGGGACTGACAATCAAACATATTAATAAAAATAATTTAATCTCTAAATGACAAAAAGAAATATTTAGATGGTGAATCCGGATGACAAAAAGGACAAGCATCCAGAGTCATTTTGGCCAAAACAAAAACAGCATAGAGAAATGAAACCCTTGATAACTTATCTGAGCATCCACCTTTTGATCAAGCATAAATATAATCTATATTTGGCCCAAATGTAAACCAGAATAGTGCACAGTGCTAAACATGGGGACTACTGAAACCCCTTGGAAGAGCAAATTAACACCAAAAGTCAAAGCATAGCCATGGCTGAACAATTACACTGACCAGCAATGGTTTGCTGGAAAAACACTAGAGTAAATGATTGGACAAGAAGGCCACAAAAGATGGCTACCCAAGGAGGCTCTCTGCACGATCCTGTTGTATTATACTTTGTAATTATCGGCAAACTTTAGTTTGTTTTTTGCTTTTCCTATATTGGATTGATAGCACACTGTTTGGTTGTGATGCAGTTAATACGTTCTCTGTGCTCTCTCTGCTGCTCTGCTTTGGTCAGTGAATGTGTAATCAGAAATCATACATAAAGTACTGGACTGTTATTTAGGAATGTGACACCAAGTATAAGGAATGATTCATTTTTAGTCATGTATGCCAGCATATCTACTATATTCCTAATATAATGGCACAAATGTAATGAAATCACAGTAAATATGCATTAGCTATTATATTTGAAAAGTATATCAATGTCATGAGCAGCATTCTATGCTCCATGGTATAAATTATATATATATCCTTTGGCTTTGCCGTACAGCTAAGATGTATAACCTTATGTTTTTTTTGCCTTACCCTTGCTTTGTATATAGTTTATATATATATAATGATAACTATTCAATTGAATCAATTGGAAATTGATTGAAGTGAAAAATATAAACCTCCGGATGGAAAGAATTAAGTCTTTTCATTTCTTTCTTATTATAAAGATATGCGGCCCCTATCTTTTCGGCTTGTAAAGGACACAAATATGTCCCACGTGGGGTACTCTCCTGTGTCCCCCTATGGTAGGTATACAGCATGCTATCACAGTTCTACTAGTCTTAGTTTTTCATGTGCTTCTTAGCTGCACGCTGCCTTCATTGCTTCGTCTCATTGTGCATTTAAAGGCATTGATTCTTTTTTTCTCACTCCTTCTAGAATTAGTTTTCCTTTTCATTTTATTTACGGAAGCAGTTTTTTACCCTCCTTTATTTTGCTGTGGTTTTCGTACAGAATGGGGAAAAAGTCTTCTTTGTCTTTGTTTGTCGTTACGTTATTTTTGTCTGTAATTTGAGGTTGACTCCTAATGTAGAGCCTCGTTGGTATAAAACAAAAAGCGTAAATATGAAAATAAGAATTTTCAAAAAAAATAAATTAAAAATCACTACTTAACATCACACAAATATAAGGAACAATAAGGAACATAAAATAAGTCAGTAGACATGGTAATTACCCCGTAACTCGAAAAAAAGGAGCACCAACAATAGACGGGTTTGCATTTATTATACGTGTAATTGTTCTTCTGTCCTGTGTGTCCTGTAGGCCATAAGGAATAAGCACTGTAGGCCAATATTAGACCTCAAGCCACCTTCCCCTTTTTACATTACATTCACATCAGCTGCACTGTAGCACATCAGAGTTAAGGAAGATGCATGTAATACTTGCCTATAGATTGAATTTGAATGTCAGTGTCTCATTTTAGGCTTTTATATTTATTCTTTTCCTCTATCCCTCTATTATTTTACTGATGTCCATGCGTTTTTCACTTACAGAGCCGAATGATATGGACGACCGTCCAAAAAAAGTAAGTTGCTTTTTCTCTAATTTTGCAGTTGGTTGAAAATATTTCAGGAGTTTTTATTGCATTTTATGAGATGAACTTCAACCTTGTAGCACGGTTGTAATATGATGAAAAGAATGCTGTCATCTAGGTCATCAACACCAGACTATTACATATAGTTCTTCACTTGACCGAATTAAACTTTTTTCTAAATAGGGATCAGAGGCACCCACAAGACCTGCCAGCGTGACGTCGTTGTCGACTGCACGCATGAGTAGGTCGCCATCTGGGGACTCGTGCTCAAGTCGAACACCATCTACCGATGTGAAGGGAAGCAAGACGCCTACGAGTCTCTCGGAGAAGGATGCCAGCCACTTCGCCAGCAACCTCAGCCTGGAGTCACCGAGCCTGGTGGACAAACCTCTGGACGAGATGGACGGCCCGGAGATCAACGAGGTCAACGTGGTCTTCGTCAGGTACCCAGATGACTGCTGTCCACGGCCTTGCCAAGCGGCATGTCCATGCTGTGAGCGAATCGCCAAGACCGACTTCTGCCAGTCTTACTGGAACTTCAGATGCTACATGTTCAAGCTTGTGGAGCACAAGTACTTCGAGACCTTCATCATCGTCATGATCATCGCCAGCAGTCTTGCTCTTGTAAGCTATAACTGAGACTGAAAGAATTTTATTCATCTTATCAATTTTGAAGTTTGTCCTTAAATCAAATGAATTATTTACCTGCTTCTCCAAAATGAGTTCAAAGTTAGGCATTCTAGATTTCCTACAAATCGGCAAAATGTATCAAAAAGTTGCATTTTGACATTTTTTTTACTGTTGGTAGCAAGTTATTTCTGAAGCATTTTCTTTGAATATTAAAAAAAGTTATTAAAAATTGATTTAAACTTATCTGAATTGGGTGTCATTCTTGATACTTTTGAGTTTTTGCTGGTTATGGCGGGAAACTCAAATGCCATTTTCTCAAATTGTGAAGTTTCATATATAATGAATGTTCATGGTACTGTTTCTTTAAATGCAATTTTGTAAACTGACAAATCTCAACATATGAGGCACAATTTAAAAGCCTAATTCCAGCAGATTAAACTCATATTCACAACTAAATATAATAGGAGGATGACTTTTAACTCATTTTCGTGAAGAAGGTCACCTTTGCACTCTTCTTTCCAGCTGAAAGGTAGAACATGATATATGCTAAGAACTTAATGCCAAGTAAGCCGTTTTGTCGCCTTTCTCTTTTAGGCCATTGAAGATGTGAACCTGCCCCAACGCCCAATATTGAAACTTGGTCTGAAAATTATGGACAAAGTATTCACTGTGATCTTTGTGTTTGAGATGTTTGTCAAACTAACAGCATTTGGCTTCAAGAAGTACTACACCGATGCCTGGTGCTGGCTAGATTTTATCATTGTGATTGTAAGTATACCAGCTGAGCAGTACATGAGCAGACTTTCAAAATTTCATGACCATTTTTATTGGAAAATACCAAATGATCTTATGATGAATTCCAAGTTCTAATTTCAGACAGAAATGCTCATGTACTCCAGCGCCCTTTTCATTCTCAATGTTTTCACCTCTATAAACTAGCTCATAGTTGCCTTTAAGTTCTCATCTTTAAGTCTATCTCAGGTAACGGTAATCACTTAAATCATTCTAAAGTGTGGACTCCACTCGAGCTCGAGTATAACTTATTTTCCATTCTGCTCTTCACCATATCTCTGTTGTTTGTTTTCCCTTTTGCAATCTGTCCTGTTGAAGCCTTCCAGGTGACTGGCATGAAACGGTGTCATAACTTCAGCATTGCACGAGTGGAGTACAAGTTACCATTTCTCGTCTCACTCAGCTTGGCTGACGGGAGAGGTGTTGGTGGAACACTTGCTTGGTTGTGTCAAAAAGCTGAGAACATCAGAGACCGTCAACATCCACTAAAGACCTTTATTCTTTGAAAATCAATTTTCCTGGTGCTCGTTTGCAGATCTCGTTGGTGAGCTTGGCGGCCGAGGGCGCGGGTTTGTCCAACATCGGGGCGTTCCGTGCTCTCCGAACTTTGCGTGCACTTCGACCTCTGCGTGCGGTCTCCAGATGGGAGGGCATGAAGGTACTGGTTATCATTCCGATCTATAACAATCAGCTATTAGTGAATTAACCTTCACACAAATCAGTATGCGCTATTAACTATTATAGATAGAAAGAATCTGTGTGAGTGCACCCAAATGAGATACTTTCAGATTTAGATCTAAATAACCATTAGTTTTCAAGAAAGTCAAGAACATTTTGCTTATGAAACTAACTCTTTTTAGATGAAAATTCATTCCAAAATTATCAAAGCACTAACAAGTAATAATTCACTTGCACAAGAACAAATAATGTTTGAAAAATTACATGAGGTGATTGATGTACCAACATTCTTTTGACTATATATCAGTTATTTTCGACATCTATTTAGATAGAGGTAATTTGTTATTTTTTAAGAACAATCATCAAAAGATTGAAATGCTTTTTGGAAATGATAAATAATTGCTAGAGATTAGGTCTGTTAGATGTGTATTCCTTTCATAAGACTACAACCATCAACAACCAGTACTTGCCCATGTATTGAATTCTCTTATTTTCCCTCAAGTTCTGATTCTTCGATCTTCACTCTCATATATTTGTACGAATAGCGACTGTATCTTGATAAGACCCTAGGTTAGGTAATAAATAATTTAAAAAGGTATTATTTATAGGTGGGTAGTGTGAACTTATGCACATTTGTTTACTAATGCTCGCACTGGTTTTTTTCTATTTAACCCTTTTACATATTTGCTCAATATTCCATTCTATATTTCTTGAATCCAAGTATGAATGACATCTTAATTGTTCGTTTGTGTGATGGTAACTAACACATAAGTTCATGAATATTTGATAAAGTGAATCAATGAATTAATATTAACTTATCCTGTTACTTAAGTAAAGTAATTTGTGTGTATATTTTGTATTTACATTTTCATATAACTATACTGCATGATTCCTGGTAGATCCTCACTTTTCTACTCTTTAACTTAATGCATCCAGTATGGCTTCTGTCTCCTGTGAATTGTCTGTTGAAAACCTTTTACCGCCAAACTTTTCTTAAAAGCGACACATTGGCAGCATACATAACCACAGTAAACATCCACTTTAAAATGCACTTCATGCAGCAGAAAAATTGAAAGCATGATTTACCACATGCATACATATAGCATGTGCTATGCATTTAGGCAACTTTTGAAATTTCTGTTTCTATATTCATATATATTTATATATATATATACATTATGCTTACTCAACATGGGAAGTATCGCTGTTCGGTGTGTCCCTGTACAAGTGCAGAACCGAACTGCCCCAGTACAGTACCTAGCACGGGGCCGAGGCCGGATTTTTTTATGATCCTCCCCAAAATTTCTCTCTAGATGTAGTAGGGATCTTCTTCACGGCTGTTGCTCTCCCTATGAGAAGCAGTAGCAGCCCAGAAGATGCTCCCTTGAATGTGTACGAAGTGGTTGTGTGTGTCTTCTGGCCTCGCCTTGCAAAAATAAACATAAACATATCCCCCCTACTCGAGTGCTTTACTGACCGGGTCAGATGGTCTGTCTGTTGTTGCTGCCAGGTGGTGGTGAACGCGCTTATACAGGCCATACCTTCCATCTTCAACGTGCTGCTGGTCTGCCTTGTCTTCTGGCTCATCTTCAGCATCATGGGCGTCCAGCTGTTCGGAGGGCGCTTCCACAAGTGTGTCGACGGAGACGGAGAAGTTGCCAATGCCACCATCATCGGGACCTACAACGCCTGCATAGCGGCTACACATCTCAACTACAGCTGGGAGAATTCCAAGATTAACTTTGACAACGTCTTAATAGCATACCTGGCTCTCTTTCAAGTGGTGAGTCTCTCTCTGGTTTTAACTTTCTTCTTTTCATTTTCTAACATGTTTTGCATTTTATACTTTTTATCAATTTTTCCTGTTTGTTATCCTTTCTCTCGAGCATATAAAACAATCTAGTTCATCATAACCATTGTTCCTCAATTTGGTTGTACCATAATGTTTTTATCCAACTTTTGATTATCAGCTGCAGGATAATTTTACTGTTTATCTCATGAGTTACTTTGTATAACACAATGCTGTGAAGTTTCAGAGTTTTGCCACTTTTGTGAGTATTTAGAATTGATGAAATTGTATCTTTTTTTATTATATCTCTTATTATTACGGATTTTAAGAAATACCATGTTTTCACAACTCTATTTTGGTGTTTATACTTTTGGCAAATGGTTGAAACACACATCGCAATGTTAGAAGAGAGGAATAATGTAACATATTATGCATAAACTTTGCATATTAGAAACGTAGATCATCTGTTTTGCAGGCAACTTTTAAGGGCTGGACTGACATAATGAGAGATGCAATTGACAGCAGAGAGGTATGCTGCTCCACCCTAAAGTATTTCTGCCACCACTTAGACCAGACCCGCCCCCCTCTCTCTGGGCTCTCATATCCCACTGCTGTTTGGTGCTCTCCAAAGCCGTTTGCAGTGGAAACACACTCGCAGCTCAAGCATACTCAGTCTTGTCAAACATTATGAAAAAAATTAGTGGAAGATTTCTTGAAATTTAGGATAGTTCCCATGTCATGACGCAAGGGAAGTATCAATTGCAATGCACTACCATATGCAAGAGTACAGCCGGTGGATGGTGGTTCTTCACCATCTAACATAAATGGAATGCAAGATACATGGTATCATAAAGAATTAAAGAAAGGGATCATTTTTGGAACTTCTGTAACTGTATGAGAATGATTGCGGGAGATGACGAAGATCAAGAAATGACACCACTGAGTGTGCTTCTCAACTTCATGATGCCAAAGTTTTGTTTGTCTTCTTGCCAATCTCAATCTGCCATTCCTCTACCACTCTGTTCTTTCAGGCCACTTTCAAAGGATGGACCGATATAATGAACGATGCTATTGATAGCAGAGAGGTAGGCAATAAATAGCCTTAGTCGTTCAAGACTCTGTTTGTATGAAACACCATGCCCTTTGTCTACCTTATTTTTGTTCTACGTTACGTTCTGCAATATTATTGTTCTTCGTCTTGCTGTTCTGTTCTTACTTTTGGTCTAAGACTGTTGAGGTCAATCTCTAAATTGTGCCCAATTGTACAATCGGGCAAGACTATTTCTCCTAGGCACACTATTTCAACTATTGGCAAACTATTTCTCCTTTTGGCAAAATCCTCTTAACTTTGCCCAAAGCTAAATATCCTATTTCTCCTTTTAGCCAAATATTCTAACTATTGGCAAACTTTGCCAATCTCTGCAATTGTCTTTTCAGGCCACTCAGAACATTGACAGATTGTAAATTGGATAAGGAATACATTAATTTTATAGACTTTAAAAAAATCAAATCAAAATTGGACCCATTGACTACTAAATATTGTAAAGTTTATTAAAAAATAGTGAAGCCGTTCAAATGAAAAATCCATCCTGACTCACTTATTTCTAATATAAAAAAAAAAATCAGCAAATCCCACCATCCCGGGTCTGGCAACCTCGTTCTGCTTTTCAGAAAAGGCACATGGGCGATATTTCGGGAATATGCATAATCAACTATTCGTCAATGTTGCAAGGGGCCCGAAAAGACAGTGAGCGATAATTACATAATTGGGCACTGTGCCCATATCTAAATCAAGTCTTTTTGACTATTTGGAGATAGGCACAGCAGAGATTGGTTGACACAGACACAAATGTTTTTAGAATTGCTTAATTGGAATGTCTAGAGAAGTGCAGCGCAGTGGAACCTCACAATTAAGACCACCATTGGGACTGGCCCAAATGATTTTAATATCAAGGTGGTCTTAATTCTGAATCATCAATTTCTCAAAAACAACAACTTCGGGTAACGATGTTTCAAAGTTCAAACCAATCTGTACTATCATCAGGTTTTAAATACCTGTACATTCAGGATGGTCAGATTGGGTTTCCTTTGCTAGCAGATTGTCTCTGTTATCACTGATCAAATAAAACTTTAAAGGGTGAACCAGACACCGATCCACTGCTGTTTTGGGTGTTTACCCATCATGCAGGTGGATGTAATTCTGAGGGTATCAGATCAACTAGTAACCATGCCAACTGGTAACCAAACCAACTTGTAACCAACCAACTGATAATCAACCAACTGATAATCAACCAACTGGTAACCAAAAATCCAACCAACTGGTAACTGTCCCTTTTTTGTGGGTTACCAAGTGGTAACCACACATTGAAATTAACATCCACGACCAACCAAGTCGTAACCACCAAATTCTCGCCAACTACCAAGTCACAAACTTCCAAATATTAAGCAAATCCTCAAGCCTATAAACTGCTCTTATAATATATGGAGAAATAATTTATTTAACGTAAGAAATCCCTGATGTATTATTAAAATCCCATAAATAAGTTATATACACACACGTGTGCCAAGTAAATTATGAAAATCGAAATAAATATTTTCAATTAAATGATAATCACTTGGTCATGGCTATTTTATTACAATATCCCATGGTTACGAGTTGGTTGGGAAAAATCAAAAGTGGTTACGAGTTGGTTTTGCTACTACTTGGCATGGTTACTAGTTGACTAGTATTCGTTCTGAGGCCATTTGGGGCCAAATTATGTGGTCTGACTTCCGATATTGATGCGGGGTCTGAACTCTAAATCAATTCTTTTTTGAAGTCATTATCAGATATTTTAGGACCAAATGGTCTTAAAATTCGGGTGATCTTAATATCGAGGTGGTCTTAGGTGGGGTTTCACTGTAAGTCCACTTGAATAGGAACGTTTATCTAAAGAGTAAATGCAACTGAGGACAAAATGCAATATATATGCATAGTTGATATGTTGTAGACTATTAGCTCATTGTGGATATGTGATGCTATATTCGTAGATGGTATGCTGTAGTTAATAACTCGGTTGGACTTACCTGGCATGTATCTGTAACGCTGCTACTCACTAGTATACACTTCACAGCTGCTAGATTAATGATGTACACAGTAGTCGGCCATCTATACAATATATATATATATATATATATATACCAACTTCAATGTGCTGTTCAAGTGTTCATAGATGAAACTCATGTTGTACAAATGTAATCCCCTTGTCAACGTGATTTGGAACAAACATGGACATTGTGATGATGCTAGAATTTCTTCCCATCAGGTGGGTGAACAACCTATTCGAGAGATCCGGGTTGGGATGTATCTCTACTTCGTGTTCTTCATTGTGTTTGGGTCTTTCTTCACCCTCAATCTCTTCATTGGTGTCATCATTGACAACTTCAATATGCAGAAAAAGAAGATGAGTATATTAAATAACTTACAATGGTGTTCTTTAAATGCCACTGCTGGTTTCAATGGTTGTTTGTAGCACAATAGGGGAGACCGCGGTTAGTTAATACACTCATTTTTATTTTTTCCATAGTGACCAGTGAACTTATGAATCGTAATGATAACAGAGACATGCACTAAATGACAAGTGCTAGCTACTATACTTGCCTCTATTCCAAGGATTAACTTTGTCAAACGATTATCTCTCACTGCAAGCTGCAAACTACCACAAGACCACGTGTTTCAACTATTGGGCCGGGGTAGGTTGTATAGGGCATGATGTCAAGGTTAGGTGAGTTAATGACTGACTAGGGGTCCAATTTTGAAAAAAAAAAAATTCCACCCCTAGTACCTAAGGGCTTTGATTCCACTGATCCCATTTTTCAACTAACCCCGGTCTTCCCTACTATAGTTTAAAAATACAGGCCAAATGATACTAATGTGTGTTTGTTACAGAGCATGTAATTTCATATAAATGAGTTATATTAATTTTGTTCAGTAAAAAAACTTGTCTATGCGGCAGGAATATTGTTGGTAAGACTAAGGTTCTTTATAGCTTAAAACTTTTTTAATTTCTACTTACAACCATGCATGAAACCCAAAATTTATTAAATCTTAATTGATAATATTTTAATGTATATACTGCAAGCTTTCCAGGATGCAACAAAGATGAGAACTAATTCTATTACTTGTCGATACTTACTTGCTTATTTCTGAATGCACGCAGGGGGATCACTCGAGATGTTCATGACAGAAGATCAGAAGAAATACTACAATGCCATGAAGAAATTGGGCTCTAAAGCTCCCCAGAAACCCATACCAAAACCTAAGGTATAACCATCATTGGGGCTGTGATTTTTGCTGGTGATTTTAATCTGCAAAGTAAGTCATCACAATATGTTAAAGAATTATTCATGTTCATTACTTTATTCTTTCTTACTTTTCAGCTGAAATGTCAACTGTTTTTCTTCATCTTAACAACTAACCAGAAGTTCGATATTGCGATTATGAGCGTCATCATGCTGAATATGATTACCATGGCACTCGAGCACTATGACCAGACAGACGATTTTGCAACCGTGCTCCAGTATATTAACCTGGTCTTCATAGTCATCTTTACTGTTGAGTGTATCATGAAAATATTAGGATTACGAATGTACTACTTCAAACAGCCGTGGAATATATTTGACTTTGTTGTTGTTGTGTTCTCCCTTATTGGTACGTACATTTCATCATTTTTATTCAGATTAATTATAAATATTATAAGTATTATAAATTACAAAATATGTCCAATGCCGATAAAATATATGTGCAGTTATGTACAAAACATATCACCTACTTTCTTTTTCAGCTATTGCAATGGCCGATGTGGTGGCAAAGTACTTTGTGTCTCCAACTTTACTCCGTGTTGTGAGAGTGTTTCGTGTGGGCAGAGTCTTGCGTCTCGTCAAATCTGCCAAAGGAATCCGTACATTACTGTTCTCACTGGCTGTGTCCTTGCCAGCCTTATTCAATATTGGTCTTTTACTATTCCTCGTCATGTTTATATACTCCATATTTGGGATGTCCTTCTTCATGCATGTGAAGCACACAGCTGGTATAGACGATATGTTCAATTTCGAGACATTTGGCAACAGCATGATCATCCTCTTCCAGGTATCCACATCAGCTGGCTGGGATGGCGTGCTTGCTGGTCTCATGAACGATCAACCACCTGACTGCAATAAAACTGAAACAAAAATCAAGCCGAACGGTGACTGTGGAAACAGTGGCATGGCTATTCTATTTCTAGTCACTTATCTCGTGATAAGCTTCCTTGTCGTTATTAACATGTACATTGCCGTTATCTTAGAGAATTTTAGTCAAGCCACTGAGGATGTCCAGCAGGGCCTTACTCAGGATGACTTTGATATGTACTATGAAATATGGGAGAAGTTTGATGAAGAAGCCACTGAATTTATTCCATTTTCCAAGCTAAGCGAATTCTGTGACACACTAGAGGAGCCATTACAATTGCCATACCCCAATCATTTCTTGCTTGTTACGCTTGATATCCCCATCTTGGAAGATGATAATGTATTCTGTGTTGATATCCTAGATGCACTGACTCGTAACTTCCTGGGCACAGGGGGTGATGGTGATCTAGGAGAAGTTAAGCCTAAGCCCAATAAGGAGGGCTATGTGGTCGTTAGCTCGACGCTAAAGCGACAACGTGAAGTAGTATGCAGTAAAATCATTCAGGCTGCTTACCGGAAGCACCTGAATAGGACTGGACGCCACGGTCTTGGTCCCAAACTGGGAAGTGAGGGGACCGTGGAGGGAGAGGAAGGAGGTGAGAAGGGAGAGGGAGGAGAAGGAGGAGTAGGCGGAGTAGGAGGAGGAGTTGTTGGAGGAGGAGGAGGAGGAGCGTCCATTGTGCAGACCATTGTCAACATCGAGGAAGTGGAAGACACTGATCCTGCCGTACCCCCACCCATCGAACGGCCGCCACAGCAGGTGAAACGGCTGCAAGGAGTGCTGGAAGAGGAAGAGGAGGAAGAAGAGACTCTTGAAGATCAGAGTGAGGAGAGTAGAGGTCTGGATGAGACCGACAGCAGTAAAAAGAAAGATGTGAATGATGATGATGATGATGAGTCAGGGGGTGGTGATGTGAGAACAGTTGAACTGTACCCAGAGAGTGGTGTGGTCGCATAGCCACTCTTCTGTTCTTATTTTAATCACGTGACAAAAGCTCAAGTTCAAACTACTTTATATAATTGTTTTGATGCCAAATGTCATATATATGTGTACATGAAATGTAATTATTCGCATCTATAAAGTTACAGTTATTGAATTGGTTACTGATGACTTGCATAGTAAGAATGGGTCGTTTCAAATGATCGTTCATTGAATATATATATTGCTCGTTGTGCTTTGTTCCTCAACAGTGTCTTTCAACTCATTGTTTATATTTCTATCTTTATATTTGATTTACATCAGCGACTACCAATTTGCAGTTGTGTGTTTAGTTGTTGGTGAAAAATCAAACAATTTCAAGATGGATCCAGTCAACCAGTTGTTGCTATGGATACGAGATGCGTTGCAGGTCATCTTATTGTTATATAGCTGCATTAAGTTTTTCATATATTTTATCATCACATCACTCATTAACTTTTTAAAATACTTAGCTAATCAACGCCGCTGCCATTTAAGGAGAATACTGACAATATTAATGAATACCTAGCGTTTATATGTGCTCTTGTTATGTAAGGGAAAACTCTGCTAATTTACTATGAATTTCAAGCGTGTGTGCATGTACATTTTTACATAGAATCACAGTGTTTCTTCACTGAGAATAGATCGCTGTTCCTGATATATATAAAAACATGAATATATATATATATATATACACACATTGGCCATGATATATCATTGCATAGGCCTCTTTCATTCTCCCTGCTATCAAATGTAAATATATTGCAAAGTTCTGGTCAGTGGCAAGTTTAAAAATAGTAGTTATAGCCATCTGTCTGTTACAACATGATCATTTGATGTAATTCACTAATATAATGAAAAGCTACCTGCCTTGTTTGTGCTCTGGATATCCAATGGAAGGGATATTTTGATATGATATGCAAACATGTAGTTATTGTTTCAACGTTTGTCTTCCTATCTTTGATAATATTACTTTAACTTGATCAAGCAGTGTTAACATATCTTGCCTACCCTGTGCAAATAACCATGTATATATCTCATATCAATCTAAATGTAAACGTAAGCCAGGAAAGCTGGACACATCAAGAGAGGACTTGAGCAAAAAGCCAAATCGATGCCATCAAAAAAAAAAGAGGAAACCTGTCGCCTTATGGCAAGATTAGGATTTAGAGAAGCTGTAGAACTTTGTACGCTGAACATGACGTTAGGTCGGTCAGTAGAAAACTGCACATTAGCAATACACCCAAGAGTATTATGCAAAAGAGCAAAACGGTTACCTGCAATGCAAGGCTTTTTTGCTGAACCAAACCAATGCAGTGAAAAAGATAACCACGCCAAAGTGTATGTCAAACAAACGTTCCCACAAGTAATCATATAAAGTCACCACAAACACTCGTTACATTGAAAAGCCATCACCAATAACTGAGAAAGTTGTGAAATTTGGCGGTTGCTTAAAAAATGACTCAATTACTCACTTTCGGGAACTCCTCCTCCACCATATGTAACTAAAATTGCATTGCATTTGGCAATAATTTAATAATTAAGTTGTGATTGCGTGAGGAAATGTACACAATTCTGTCGATTCATCTACTGAAGTGCTCAAAATGGCTTCAAGCAGTCATGCTCAGAAATATTGGGTATTCCGAAGTTAGGAAATTGCGAATAGCGAATCGTCGAGATCCTCTTGATAATGTGTCCAGGTCTGCCTGGATGAAAAAAAAATGTTGTAAGGAGTGTAACAGGCTTGCCTTACATTATTGCCCACCTGTTTGATGTTCAGATAAGTCTTTAGCAAATTTACAGGGCCTAAAACAACTTTATAACTTTACTTATTATCAAAATAATTGTATTGTTAAATTTCAAAAAGTATAAAAAAAATATCTTGTGATATTACAATCATAGTAAAGAAAGGTTCCAAGAGTTACGACCCTTGCGAAACGTTCTTTCTCAAAACTGTGTATGCTTGTAATCATTGTTTCAACTCAAAAGGTATTAAGCTTGCGTGTTTCTGAATTTATGTGACCACTGGTTTCTAGATTTAAAAAAAATTATGGAAATATTTGTAAAGAAAGGGAGAGGGTGATACATATATATATAATGACAATAACAAGTGAGTTTCTGCCAGCACTACTCTGGAGCGGCCTCAACTAGGCTTCTGCTCTAATTACAATTCAATTGAGCACTCAACAATGGTGTCATTATGACATCACTTATGGCTATGATTCTGTGTCATTGCTGACAGTCTCTTGTCTCCCCCTTGTGGGAATATAGCTAACTATTGCTAGTATAAGTTTAGATTAATCTTGAAGTGTAGTCTTGTGAAGTTCATGCTTAAGTGGCAGAGAAAAAAAGTTTGAATACAAGATATCAAATGTAGGTGAAGCTTTTGTATTAACCTATCATTGCATTCGTCCATGGTGAGTGTCATTACAAATGGGTTATTAGATTTGTTACAAGGATATTATTAATGGGTTTGTGAACAAAGAGTACCAGTTCTTACAGCTTGCTCTTAGGAAATTAGTTCAAATGAAGTAGGTTTGAAGGAAATCGTTTCGTATGTTTTCATTTAATTTTATGATGCGTGCAGTCTTGTCGTGAATGTTACTCATCGCCCTGTATGTGAACATTGCTCAGTTGAACAGTCATCGCCGTTGAATTTTGCTTCCATGATATATTTGCTAAACTAGTCCAGGACTCTTGGGTTTTCATTCCTTATATGTTATGTCATGATGACAATGATTTAATTGGACTTTTCAGTTCTGTATCGCAATCGGAGACATTAATTAATACGAAATATAGAGACAATCAGAAACAGAAAGCGAAACAAGATGGGCACCTCAAGGCGTACTCCGCTGAACGGTGACCCAAGCAGATCTAGAAAGTAACAAATCTCCATTGCCCGAGAGCACATAACTTTTGTTCTTTTGTCATAGAGGCAGCATTTGTGCAGAATTTTATCTATAGCTTTAGGTAGAACGTCCATTATCCATTATCCTCTCTGTTGATTCTTGTATTTTGTACGAAGGCGGGTGATTTTGTCTATGCACTATCTCATGTTCATGAAACTTAAGCAGAGTCACTGAGGTTACTGTGTATGTATTTATATTGACCAATATATGTACATAAACATTAGCCTAAAGCTCACTTGATTCTCTGTATGATGTTGTACAGTCCAATATGTGTAGTTAGCGTACAACTGTAAATTATTCGATATTAACTACATTTATTCACATGATATGATATACACGTGATATGATCATATATAATATTTATATATCCATATACATACATATTCCAACTTTGCTGAGTCTTCGACCTTGGTCGCTCCAGAGTAGGTTTTCAAATATTAAGCTGCCCTGGTTCTGGGAGGATGGCGGAACAGTAAAGAGTTGTGCCAAGTAGGCGGGTACACCCTAACTGGTAGTGTCAGAGTAGCGTTGAAAAGGAATATAAACCAAACCTTACAGAGAATTTACTATCATAAATAGATTAGTGACTGTGAATTAGATGAATTCAGAATTATACCAATGGTAGAACTCACGTCTGGCTTGAACTGAAGCCACTATAGCCCATAGATACATATAACGATAAATATCAACATTTTTAATCTTTGACAAATGAAGATACGGTGAGGCACATCTCCGACCTGTTCGGCCACACTCCCAGGGTCTCTCGTAAATTTATATGTGGACCTTTTAAGGCAATTAACACTTTACAATGCATGTGCACCCATTCCACCAAGACCAAGTTGGTGAGGAAGAGAAAAAATTCTTCACTTCCTCACAGAATTTATCACTTTAAAAATAGCGCGGCTTTTTACTGTATGCAGTGGCCAATGCAGAAATATATGTGGTACTCCCTCTAGTTTCAAGGGGTTACATTATCTCGTTTTATTGTACATTGACTCTAAATTTTATACAAAAATAATTTCTCATAATGGGATTTTATCGCAGTAGAGTAGTATTAGATGTGTAGTGTATCGCTGTATTAACCATGTGTGGTTGGCAATACAACCGACTGCATACACACTCTCTCTCACAGCTTCGCCTACCACACCCACAGTAACAATCCTGCGATATCAGCATTGTATCCTTCTTTATGTAAATAAACATTCATCTGATTTCATGACAAACTTAAATCCTGCTTTGCTTGTCTATTCTTCTGTTATGAAATACGGTAACTCTTCCAATGAAAAGTTCAATTAAAAATTTTGTGGGAAGATAATATTATGGAGTATTAGCTTTAAAAACCAGTTTGCCAGTCGTTTTCCAAACTATCCTGGAACAGTCTAGTTTTCTTCCATCAATGATCTGTTCAAACGATTGACACAACTCTTTGTAATTTGGAAGCAGGCTACATTTAACCAAATTTTGTAAAGATTCTGGAATTGATCGTAAAATTCTTTCAAGCAATGTTTGTTTTGTAAATTGCCATGCACGGAAAAGTATTATGGCCCGTAACAAGCACTGAATAATGCTTTTCTGTGTTTTCACAAAATTACATCTCCCGACACAAAAAGCAATTGTTCAGCGTTTTTAGAAAATTCTAAACAAACTCCAAGATTTATACAAAGCACCTTTAAGTATGCCCCCTTATAGAAAACCTGTTGATGCCTTCATTCTAGTAAAACAATTCTAAACAGCCTCTGGGGAAAATTATTACAAACATTATGAGGAACATTAGCACCATTTTAAGGCTATACTGTCTCTTTAGCCACTGAACAACCCTGGAATGATAGTTATGTGATGGTGAAAGGTGACTCTTGGTCCATGATTTGATATGGCCTACACCAGAACCAGATGGTGGATATATCAGGTAGACAGTGACATCTAGAGTAAATTAACAAACGTTTCTTTGCCTCCCAATGAATTAGCCATCTAAATTCATTCAGTTTCAAAGGTAAATCCATATTCTTCAGAAAGGGATGTCTTTATATCACAACATACCTGATAGATAGATAAACAATATGGCAATTGCAGCCAATTTAACATCTCATCCGAACAACTTCCAGCTGGGGTTTTGCTCATGAAGGTTCACTGAAAATTGTGAATGGTTCGAACTAATGCAGACAAAGACCTTCACCCAGCCACGAAACTTCCGAATTTTACAGAAGAGGACCTTGAAGTTACATTGATGAATGTGGTGGCAGAAAATGACAAAACTCTTTTCAATAATTACTGGTGGAAGATACAGCGGAAAAAATCTGAGTGATCAGCCAGTCTGCCATTATAGCAGTTGAGAGAAGGCTGCAGACTGGCGAAATTAAAGTAGAATTTTGTGTCAAATTGCTTCAAGGCAACCAAAATTGAGATATTCCATCTTATGTAAAAGCCCTAATAGGGGCAGTTGGGATAGAAGACATCTCACTGGCTGATAGTCACAGACTGCGACAGATTATATGACGCAGCTCCGTCATACTTGCAGTCCTGTTTCTGGGAAAAGCCGAGTTGATTTTATGCGAAACAATAGAATGTTTCAAGTGATTTGGAACCCATAGGAGTCCGGAGCAACTTCTGGGAAAGTGGTAATTCAAGATCAACAATTTCATTTTGAAATTTGGAAAAAAGGTAAAAAACACCATTGCGAGATCTAATTTTGTCTGCTACAATCAATGCCAATGCGGCAGCAGCTCACCGTTCCAAATTTTTAAAGGGAAAGAATTCTTCCGACAGAGCATAATTATGGCTAAAAATACGATGAGGACAGAAAAAGTAACATGATAATTGTAATTTACCACTGCCATTGGGGGAGCTGTAGCAGGGTACAGCTCCCCCTGTTTTTTGCTCAAGGGAGCTCAGCTCCCTCGAGCTCCCCCCCCCCCCCATTTCCATCACTGATGACCTCCTGACGAGATCTGAGATTCATGGTATAGCCTAACGCTGTCTATCTAATATGTTGAGCCAAAGGGCCTGCTGCAGACCAGGTGATTAGGAGCAACCTGTTATACCTAACGAACACTGCACTTTATCATAATGGCAACATATTTTGACGTTTTCAAATCCTGTGTTGAAACCATGGACAACACAATGCAAAAAAAAAGATATTGAAAAATTGCGGACCATCAGGACAGGAGTTGCGGCCACAATATCCCTCTTAGAGGATATTATTAGAGACAGGTCTGACAAATGTGACATTGATCCAAAAATGTGGCAAAATTTCCCACTTCATTCAACGACTTTTCATCCAAGAGGGATCCAGAGATGAAACTTTAAACCATGGCAAACTGATGTTGCACACAAAATTATGCGCAAAATTCCAGGCTGAAACTGCAGCGTAATCGACTGCATGTGAAGGAACCACATGTGACGGCTTATGAAGAAAAACCACATAACACTTATTTACTGGCGATATAAATTTTGATGAGCCAGGTGATATTGCATCGAAAAGTGTACCCTCCAAACTCATATGACAGATCACAAATTAATTTGCCTCAATTCACATCCAAATCCAATATAGCCTACGTATTTTATATTGTACAACTGTCTCCTATTTCAATTTTGGAGAAACTCTTTTGATGAAATTCACATGCCATATGACAGACATTTTAAAAATACAACCAAAACCAAAAAATGTTGTCTTGTCAGCAGATTGTTTGATTCCAATGAAGCCAACATAAAATCATCCAGGTATTGATAAAATGTGCCCTTGACTATACAAGACCTATTTTGAATACAAAATCTAGAGAATTGCAAGAAAATTTCATTTATTTCTTCACAGTGCTCATTATTTACAACAAAATGTAACAAATGGTACAATCCTGAGAAGTAAAACACAAATTCTTGTGTCCCTAAAAATTCATCTAAAATATATACAAACACGATTCTTTTGACACAATTCAATTGAATATAAATTTGTGTACAACTGAGAGTTATAATTAACAAAGACTCCACGTGCATTGCTTCACAATAAAATTACAATCAAAATTGATACAATGAAGTTATGAACTCAACTTTTCCTCAACCAACATAGGCCCATTAACAGTAGACTTCAATTATTGAGATTCTCTCATTATTAAATTTTTGGTGGCTATTTTAAAACCACAATTTATTCACTATACAATAATAATTGATACAAATTTTCATTGGCTGAACTATCAACAGTCGGCTTTAATCATTGGTTTCTCAGATAAAATTTTTGGTCGCTATTATTAAACCACAATTCAATCACTATACAACTAAAACTTATACAACTTTTCATTAAAAATACAATTAATATTTATCCAGCTCTATTTTGGTTTCTCTTATATATAACTTTTGGTGGCTATTTTAAACCAAAATTCACTCGCTATACAAGAAAAATGTATACAACTTTTTATTGGCTAAACTATCAGCAGTTAAACTTAATAATTGGTTCTTCTGATTTAATTTTTGGTAACTATTTTAGGAACAATTCACTCACTACACAATATATAACATTTTATACAAATTTTCATTGGCCGAACTATCAACAGTTGACCTTAATCTTTGGTTTCTCTTATAATCTTATTTGATTTTAGGCGGACATTTTAAAACCACAATTCGCTAGCTCAAATAAAAATGTATACAAACGTTTCACGGGCCGAACTATCAACAGTTGGCCTCAATCATTGGTTTCTCCAATTTAAATTTTCCGTGGCTACTTGTATTTCAAAACCACAATTCATTTCAGTTGAAACTATAATACATTATTCACTGGGTGGGGTTACCGCATCTCCATTATCGGTGTAGTAAGGCCCCCTGGCGTAAAAATCCTGATCTATAAGAGGAGGCATGTATCCAAAATTACCACCAGGGGCCGTCTGCTGCTCTCTATTCATAACCAGTGCGATGTTAGGGGGAGCCATTTGGTTCATATCACTTCCAAAACGTTGGAGGCCATTTTCATCACCAGCAACATCTACTGGCAAGTGCATGTTGTAGAGGGCGCCAGTGTAGCGAGGGTAACTCAAGTTCAGAGTGGTGTGCGTCATGGGGGTCATGTTGTTCTGAGCTAGACCCGGTGTCATAATCGATGATAGAGCTGGTCGAAACATCGAAATATCGGCAGATTTCGGGAACACAGCATACCTGGACGTGAAATCGGGCACTGTCAGACTTGGAGCAACTTCTTTCATTTCCTCAAATGCTGAAGGTTAACACAGAAAAAAAACGTCATTATGACAAAAATAAAAGTGGCAGTCTCAGTTCATGAATCTTTTCAAAGACTGCTGAAAACAAGATGTGAACCAAGACTGTGTCTGAGCAATAGGTGCCTTTTTTTAATAAAAGGGATCTTCTACCTGCTTAGACATTTTTGTATTTCATGTTATATTTTTGTAAATCAATGATTAATAATATTTGGTATATTGGCTTCTTTCAGTACAGATGTAGATGTTTTTCCTTTCTTGTTCCCTTGATAAGTACTATCTGTGCTATTATATATATTTGTCATCTATCATCGAATCAAGACATTAACTGTGGAGTGCCCCAGGGGTCCATTCTCGGGCCCCTGCTTTTTATCTTTTTCATAAACGATTTTAAAAACTGTCTCGAACACTGCAAAGTACATCTCTATGCGGATGACACAATTCTGTTATCTAAATCAACTGATATTGTGGAGATAAAGAGCAAATTGGAATATGACTTACTTTCTGCAAATGACTGGTTTTACCAAAACAAACTCCACCTCAATATCTCCAAATGTAAATTTATGCTCTTTGGAACCCAAAAACGATTAAGTAAAGTTGAAACCCCAGAAATATGTATTGGATGCGAGTCCCTGGAATATGTTGATTCTTACAAATACCTTGGTGTCTGACTTGACTCTGCACTAAATTGGAAGACTCACCTTGGTAAACTCCAGTCAAAAATAAAACAGCGATTAGGATTACTAAAGAGAATAAGACATCTGATGGATCGTAGCACCTCTCTAATGCTGTACAACTCTATAATACTACCACTCTTTGATTACTGTGATACTGTCTATGGAAACTGTAACATAACTGACATCATAAAACTGCAGAGACTGCAAAACAGAGCTGGTAAAATTATTCTTCAAGTACCTTATGACACAAGAACAAGCAGTGTTTTATCTGAGTTAAAGTGGTTTTACATGACAGAACGTTTATTTTATCACAGATGTATTTTAATGTTTAAATGCTTGAATGGCCTTGCGCCTTCTTATTTAACCGAAGCGTTTTTATTCAGCACCCATTCCTATAATACAAGAAGTACCACAAGAAGAAATCTACAGCTCCCAAAATATAAAACCCAGACTGGTCAAAAGGCTTTTAACTATTTGGGAGCCAAATTGTGGAACTCTCTCAGCCCTGCCACAAGAAACTCTACCTCTATTGGGATTTTTAAAAGTAAATTAAAGTCTGAAATTTTATCCCATCGCATGTGCTTTTAAACTCTACCTAGTCATATCTTTTCTTTTATATTTTATCTGTATTTACCATTTGTGTTTTTATAATTTATAATGTGTTATATGTTTTTATCTATATTTCTATTTCTATGTTGTCTTGTCCATGTAAAATAACTCTGTGTGTCTTCTGTGTCAGGGCCTTATTGGAAACCAGCTTGTGCTGAATAAGCTACCCTGGTTAAATAAAAAAAGTATTTTGACTTTGATAGAATTGCTTGAATGTAGCTCGATGAATTCACATTTATAATTAGAATATCAAATACCGTAACTAATGGTGGCCACAGCTTGAGAGATATCCATGGCACAACTTCTGAGGAGCGCAAGGAACAGTACGCTGCTACTTCTCACTGGGGTCAATCTCAAGATCTTCGACAAGGTTTCTTCAAGACGATGCTCATCTAAAAAATCAGTGTAAGTCACAATTACAACTCAACAACTGCAACATTATTAAATGGCGTTATGAGAAGGTAATCATTGGAAAAAATCTCCCAATTCCAATGAGTGTTGACTTGTTGAGTGTTTTGCTACTGATCTAAATGAAGCATTGTCAACTGACTTGGCATTGAAAGACCACCCTAAGTTTATGACAATGACAAAGGCTGTGAGCCTGAGTGTGACAAATAGTGCTGAGTACCGTGAGCAGCAGATCGATACGATACGTATCGTGATACGTCCTTTACTATACACGATATTATCGTGATATAGATTTACCGGCATTTATTGAGAATTCAACAAGTTTCCACATTTTTTTTCGGCGAATTTCGGACCGTCATCCTAAATTTTACGACATAACGTCGCAAAACGGCGGTATCACGACATTGTGCCGTTTCGCGGCAAACAAAATGAGATGTTTCGGCGCAAAGTTTAGCTGATACCACGCGGATTTTAAGTGATTTTCACCAATAAATACTGATTGTTAGCCTTGAAAAATAACCGGTATGATGTCATACGATACACCGGTACATATATCGACGCAAAAAAACGGTTTATTTCGATACGGTGTATCACGGTACTCAGCACTAGTGACAAATAGTCAAATGTCCTTTTTGGTTGAAACTTGAAAGTTTGGTAAACACATAGGGCAAAGTTACAGTAGAAGTCGGAATTCAAAAGGGACACAGAAGAGTTCTAGTTTGTCACACTGCAGTACGCAGGCGTGATACATGTCAAGAATGATGTGCTCAAGAGATTTCTCAGTTTATGCTTTTAACTCCTGCTATAATAACTAGGTGATCCATTGTCACAGCCTTCAGCAAACACTGGGCTTTTTTTGTTTTTGTGATACTTCTGAATATTCTGACGCACGGCCGGGTATGAGTTCAATGCATCTTTGGTATGCGCCCTGTGTCACAGTGGTGTAACCAGAGGGGGGCAGGGGGGGGCAACTGTCCTCCCTGTAGTCATCCTTGCGCCGCCTCTTGCCCCCCCTTATAGTATTTAGTGTAGCATACCTTTAAGCATATATATATAGATTTTAACAATTTCTCGCTCGCGCGAGTTGGCGTGAATGCCCCCCGTGAAAGACCGCTTGCCCCCCTCTTGCCCCCCCTCTGGAACAAACCTGGTTACGCCACTGCACAGCCCTCATATATATTTGGAAGCTCCTCCCAATTCTATCGCCTACATTGAAAATATATAATATGTCTGAGTTGTGCCTATAGATGAAATACAACATGAACTCACCCAGGCGGCAGACAGCACTGGACCCCGGGGGAGATTCATTTTCATCCGACTGACCTCGCTGTTCATCTTCCATCTGTTCCCTCCTTAATTTTGCCTGAATATATCACAAGATCAACGATAAAATCTTTTTCAAACTACATGGTTTTAACCTGTCTTTAAGCCTCATTTGTTAAATGAGATAACTGGCCAATGGCCACTGAATGATGACAAGTACTTTTGTATATCAATGCACTTGAATGCAATGAATGCACGAACGTTCTTGAACCTAATGCAAGCTACATAGCCTCAGATATTATATGATAAATGCAAGGTAACACCGTTTGTAATTCCTTTGGCATACAAAGTAAAGCGGTGACCATTTAATTTCCGGCGAGAAATGATTCATTTCACAGCATGGCCGCAGTATTTATTAAGAAATCATTTATTTACGACAAAACTCCCTAGCCCCTCAACCTGGATATTAAATGGTCTCCCCTAAATTAGAACTATTTTGAATCAATTCTATATGAATACGTATGGAAGTTGATGAGCAGGCCTATCAGCCATTTTATTCAATGATCTTTAAAATATAAAACTGACCCCTTTCTTGGTGTTGTCCCTCCGCTGGTCGACGAGGATACACAGTTTGCAATAACAATCCGCCCAAGGGCAGAACCGCTTGTGCCCTCGCCATAGTTCATCTTGGTGGTGGTTTCGACACTTGGCACATTTGCGTGGAAGTCGCTTCTAAAAAAGACATTTTTTGTTTACTCTGTGTGTTTATTTGTGCATTACAATATACCAGGGGCGTCAGTTTCATGTTAAAGTGGTGGGGCAAATAGTGGTCACTCCTTCTTGAAGGATGTCAGGGGGAAAATCAAAAATTTTCTGATTCAGAAACATGTATACTTTGGCCAAAAAGTGGTGGGGCAAATGCACCACCAGCCCCACCTACACTGACGCCACTGCAATATACGTAAATAAACAAGAATTAAAAAAAGGTGCACTGCAGGAAGAAATTTTGGTACTGGAGCTTTTGGAGACTGTGGTGAAAAAATGGATATAGGCCTATGACCTTTTTTTCATAGCGCATACCTTTGTCTTGCCACTGCCTGTGGTAGATGGAGTCTGGGATTCGGACCCTGGATCTCGACCGGAGGGAGGAGTGGAGGCAAGCTGCTCTGAACAGAATTGCACATCTTCATCACAACTGATGTACTGACCAGCCTGCAAATTGATTGGTGACATTTAAAAATTTATTTATTGATTTCACTTGTTCACAGTCAACGTCACTGTTTCAACCACAGTGAGTGTCCCTTAAAAAAGTTTAGGATTTTCAAAATGAATCCCGAAAACTAAATCACCAATTTGCGAATGAAAATGAGAGTGTGATAAACAAAAATGTTACAATTAAAAAAATGTTCTCCTGACCTTCCTCTACAATTGTGCACTTTTAGTTTTCTGGCTGCTTCATTTCGACAATCCTAAACTTTTTAAGGGACACTGTGCAACCTGAAAGAACTTTAAATAAGAAGAGGGCAATTGGGCAAATAAATACAATTTTATTATTTGTTAACAGGGGGCAGAGAGAGCCAAGACAAGAAGATAAAAAAAAGCTATCAATCATCTCTGGCCTTATACAGTTATAGAAATTTAGACTATTTTAGCTGGTTACATTCTTGTTAAAAAGTCATTACAATTTAGTAATTGTAAAAAAAATATTACAATAGTTATCTTCTACTCAACTGACTTCACACTCAATTAATTTTAGTAGACACATTGTCAGTGTAGGCCTACTATAATGTAGCAAATTAATTTACATTTGTATACACTGTATTATTATAGTAATTGCATCATGTCTTGGTAAAGTTGAGAACACATAGGGTCCTTCAATGTCCCAGGCGAACTTGCTTTTAAAAATTCAGAAAAACACCTACCATTTTTGCAGATCAGAAATTGACAGAACACGTCTTGACACTTCATCAAAATCCAAGCAAATGACGTCACTATTTTTTTCTCAGACGAAAGTGGAATGCGTGTCTCAAAATGTAACCAAATGTAACAATTTCTTTCAAAGCTATCAACAGAAGTTGTCTGGATACAAGAGAAGTTCTCACGCTTTTCTGAATAACTAATCACAACGAGGGGGGGGGGGGGATTTCCAAACTAATTTATCCCACAATGTGACAAACCTTTCTTAATTAATTAACGATGATAGTTAGCTATCAGCAGAGTAGCCACGTTGCTGGGGCAGGGGCAACTGATGGGCCCATAAATTGATAAATGAAGCGAGGCCCGAAGGGCTTCAGCCCTTTAGGCCAAGGGTCGGGGGGCCACATTCCCGGGGCCAAGTGCACAAGGCGACAGGCTCAAGGAAATAGATCAGGGTTGCCACTTGTGGATTTTTCCCTGTCTTCAAACAAGTCGTCCCTGACCAAAAAAAAGGCTCTCGCTTAAAATTTTGGATTGCAATTCACCGGCTTACATTGGAACTTGAAAGAAAAAGAAAAAGGTGATGCTAAAAGTTGTCCACTCAAGATGCCTTGAGCTCTGTATTTCGGTTTTTAAGGCCACTTCACAATCATCAAACTGTTGGGCCGGCAAATCACAGCCCTGGACCCCTGGGGACAGGGGTCATGAATCCTCCCATTGGAAAATCACGAGATTTCAAAGACAGGGTATGGGAGAATTGTGATAACTCAAAATATATATAAAGTTTGTTAATTTTAATCGTACCACCTAAAAAAATGCAAAATTTCCTGCTGATGGCACCTATTTCTATATTTCTACATGTTAAAAATAAATGAACACTCACCCTGTGAACAGTGGCGTATTTAGGGGGGGGCCATGGTGCCATGGCCCCCCCCTCAGGCCCAAAATTAACATGGAAGAGATAGGAAACGCCGCGGAGCGCCCCGTATTCACCCCATGTAATGGCCCCCCCCCTCGGGCCATTTCTAGATACGCCCCTGCCTGTGAAGTTCAAGAAATGATTTTTTGCTTTATACATTGAAAAACATAGGCTGCGCGGCAGCATACCCTCGGCTACTCAGCGGCTATTCTCCAGACAGTGGGATACATTGAGGCAGGACCCCACTGGGTACTCTAATATCCTCATGAACATGAAATTCCCGTTGAAAAACTTTCATTGAATGGCCAAGAGCTGTGAGCAAAATAATATAAATGTTTCCTGTCTGCCATTTTGTATTGGCGGGAATTCAAAATCCACATGCAATCAGCTTGCAGGATGGGTCCCCCCCAGAAAAAGAGGGGAAACAGTTAAAATTTGGGCAAGGAGTCAAAAAGTGTGGCACAAGATCAAATGAACTGAAAATCAATGGTTAGCAATTAGCAAGACGTTACATTGTACTGTTGAAGTGGTATAATTTGGTATAATCTGGATAATGAAATTCAGGCAAGTATTCCACTATGCCTATTGGTGGCCTGTGGCAAAATCTGTGCCTTTTTGTGAACGAGCAATTTGAGAAATAAAATTTTAAAAAAATGAAGTCAAGAAGATGACTGGTTTCGATGACAATATTAAGAACAATATTATCCGGCATGGATTACCCACAGTAATTCGTCCCCTCTTCCACTACCATTTTAGAAAGTTGGTTTTTTATCAAACTTATTTTTGTCTGAATGTAATATACAGTGGTGACAGACAGGAAAATAAAGCAATGCAGTGCACAATAGACAGGTAATGACCATTAAAAAGACAGCTAGAAATGGACAACAACTGAGATAAAGACAGTCAGAAAACGATCAGGACATGTAGGGGACTGTTTAGATAGATAGATAGATAGATGGATAGATAGATAGATAGATAGATAGATAGATAGATAGATAGATGGATTTTTGGTAGTTTGATCAATCCAACTATCAGTTTTTCTATTAAGATGTGTCATAATTCCTGCAGAAAAGATAAAATTACTATTTCATTTAAACTGCATAAAACTGAATTGCAATAAGGGTAGCTATTGTTTGAACAAAAATTAGATATCTATCAGTTCAATAAATTTCTGTCTGTAAATCTTATATCTAATCAAACAGTGTCATTGACTTCAGTTCTACATCATCTTGATCCTGGATCCATTTTAGAATGTAGCCATGTAAATTGTTGGATGTTGTAACAATTTCAGTTAAATTACATTATCCTTGCAGACATTCCCCTTAAAGGGGTTAAAGGGGCTTCCTTAGTCCCCCTCCTCAGCTGCTAAACACCCATATCAATTGGCTATTGTCTGCTGTACCCCAATCTTTTAATCACCTTATGCAATGCCATTATGTAACCTGACAAAAGAATGGAGGGTGGCATACTTCACACACCTCAAAAGTGTGCCACTGTGATGAGGGGGGGGGGTCCAATGAAACATCACTGAAAGTCAATGGTTACCAAGAGATTAAACTTGAAATGATATATCTTCTAGTCAAAATGAAATCTGGATCATGTGATTCAGGCAAGTAGGCCTATGGCTGATTTTGTGCTTTTTGTAAAAAGAGATTAAATTGAGAAAATAGAATAATTCCAGTTGATGATTGGATTTTGTGATATATCCATGTATAGGAATCTTGAATCATTGTAAAGCTTTAGAAATTGTACAGGATTAAAATTACTCTAATAATCTATCCATCTATGTATGCATCTATCAATCTATCTATCTATCTATATATATATATATCTATCTACATGTGTCTATCTATCTATCTATCTATCTATCTATCTATCTATCTATCTATCTATCTATCTATCTATCTATCTATCTATCTATCTCTATCCTTCTATCTTTCTATCTTTCTATCTATCTATCTATCTATCAATCTACCTATCTATCTATCTATCTATCTATCTATCTATCCATCCATCTATCTATCTATCTATCTATCTATCTATCTATCTATCTATCTATCTATCTATCTATCTATCTAGTCTATCTAGTCTTAGCTATTCTTATCATAAATTACAAATATGGAATATGGGTCTAAAAACATAAATTATAGATAAGATGTCTCCAACCAAAACCATTGTAAATAGTAACACTAAAACAAGGTTTATGCCAGTATATATATATCTTTTAAGACTAAGCAAGTTGCTAGTTAATACAAAGGTTAAATGCTGGTCAAACTTTGGAGAATAACAATAGCTGTAAAGAAAAACAAAACAAGAGAAAGATGTCCCAACTCTGTGTACAGCCTGTATGGGCTACAAAAAGTCATATCTCAGCTTCTAGTTGGCCTAAATATTTTATTAAAATTGGAAATTTCTTTATTTGTTCAATATAAGACTACTAAGTTGGTGTCAATGCAGTTTGGACATATTTCTAAGAAAAAATAAAATTTGTTAAAAAGTTGAGGGTGCTGTGCACTGCTTTTGTGCTCCTTTGTTCCCAGCTTTGGTCACTGGACAGGATTAGTGACACAATGTTACATAACATGAATGGCTGGAGGGGAGGGGTACAATGAAGCACAGACATACTGTCTCCAGGCCCATTCACAAAAAAACTGGACCCCTTCCAATGATGACACTTTTACCCCCTAAACAATATTTCTTTAAAATGCTAAAAATACAATTGGAGTGAGTTTTAAAATGAATTAAAAGACAGATTTATTCAATAATGTCTTGAAATGTAAAATTACACACTGAAATTTGCAGAAATTGGATTTGCATGCCAAGTAATTTTCTTTGATAACCGTCTATATATACATAGCGGTCTTATTGCCAGTCTGTCTTATATGTTTTTCATTAAAGACCAAGATAAAAGTAAGCTGACAGTACTTTATATGTTAAAATGTACATAACTGATGTTAGATTTAAACCATTAAGAACTTTACAATTGAGAGTTTAAGATTTCTTGTCAAAGGATTAGCAGGGAAGACAATTACCCTGTGACATAACATTACATAATCAAGACTTCTCCAGTGCTCCATTCAACAAAAGCCAATCTGTCTGATTCAATCACATTTAATTTTCATGCAAACAACTAAATAAAAGGGGCTGACATTTATTCATCTTCTAAAAATTTACATCACTGAGTTTAGATATTAACCATAAAGTTATAATAATTGGCAGTTTTAAAAAGATTTAGTGTCATATAATATTTCATGAGGAGAGGTAGAAAAAGTCAAATTTAGACATAATTGTGGCAAATTTGATTGACCAGGGCCAATATTTACTGATATATGATTATCTGAAAATCCTTAATATTTATCTAATTTTGTTAATATTGACCTATGCTGCAAATAAAAGTTTTCATATTGTTCAAAATCAGCATGATGATGATGTGAAACATGCCAGGTTTATTTTGACAAAAAAAATGTCAACGACTGGTATGACATCAGAAGGAAATGGAGAGTAAATAGACATTTTAATGATTTTTTGCCTTTTTTCAATCATACATTTCAATGGAAAAAATTGCAACAACTCATGCAATGGCTGTGAATATTAGTCAATAGTGTGTCTAACTACAATAAGACCTAAAGTTAACTGACTTACCCATTACCATTTGGCTTTTCATGCAGAAATATTGGAAAATTGGCATTTTTTCGAATTTTTGGGTTTTTATAAAAATTCATAGGACCAACATTCCAACTGATTAGAGATGTTTAAAGAGGCATAAGTTAGACACCTAAGTGGAAAATTTCATAGATTTAACTTCAAAATTGACTGAATTATACAAGTTTAAAATAATAGTATTTTTTCATATTTTTGGTAAATTGTCGTCCGTTCAACTTTCTCAGAGCATTTAGACCCACAAAAAACACATCTTGGGTATTTAATACATACAATATGCCAATTTCAGTGTCAAAAGTACTGCAGTTTTTTAGCTCTGTCACAGAAACAAAAAATAAACAATTTTTCACATTTTTCAATGATTGTGAGAAAAGTATTAATGTCATGGGGATTAGACCTATGAAAGGCTCAACTGGGATAAAAGATACAATATTTACCCAAAAATGATGAATATGCATGCCATAGTTTTGGCTTGACACCCAATACACAAAAAAATATTTTTTCACATTTTTCAATAATTGTGAGAAAAGTATTAATCTCATGTGGATTAAACCTCTAATAGGTACAACTAGGATAAAAGATATAATAATGTCCCAAAAATAAAAAGTATACATTCCATAGTTTTGGCATTACTCCCAATACACAAGTGGGACGCCCGTTATCCGGACGCCCGCCCGTCCGCCCGCCCGCCCGCCCGCCCGCCCGCCCGCCCGCCGGACGGACAAATTTTCCCAAAGTAACTACAATACCCGTCGGCAATGTATACATTGCCGAGGGTAAAAATGGAGTCGTCTCTTTGGTTGAGAGAGAGTGATGTCATAGGTACTTTTGGTGACGTCACTGATATAAATCTTAGTGGAAAGGCTTTCAAAAGTGGTGCCGTCAGCAGTAAAATACACTCACCAGCAAAAGAAACGCAGCACTTGATTTTGGCTTATAATTTTGCAAAGAAATTTTTTTGGGGAAAAACAAATTGTATGGTGTTGATCCTTAGATCAACTAGTGTCTTTGTTCCAAAAATCATTCTGCTGTGACCATTTCCTGCCTGCTTTTTGACTTGTTTATCACATTTCAGTTTTTGTATAAAAATGTGACCTTCTCAACAAGTTACACCAAAAATAAAGGCGCCATTGTAAATAATGCCCAAAAAAACGATAAAAGCCGAAAAATTAGCAGAGCAACTGTATTTTTGAATTTTACAAGACAATTTGAAATTTTGAGTTTTGCACACCTCAAAATGTAGCAGACAAAATTGTTATATTGTTCGGGCCCTTAGAATTGAGCTTTTTGAATAAAATTTTCAGACAATTTTGCTATGTTATCTAAGAATTGCCACATTCTTTTAAAAAGTAAAATTCACAGTTTAAAACGATTTTTTTCGACGACAGAGGCAATATTCTTAAAATCAAATTAAGATGACTCGTATGTAATTTTGAAATAAAAAAACAATATGGATCAAAGCGCGAGATGATTGAGTCTAGATACGGACTAAACACATACGCCAGTAAAAAAGTTGCAGGTCCATAGTTCCAAGTAAAGTTTCTCACTTCAGAATTGAAGTGTCATTATGAAAAATTCCTACAGGGGGTGCTTTAGTCTAGGACTCCAATAATTCCAGCAATTTTGCCATTATCATTTCTTTCTCTGTATGAATGTTATTAGCCTAGGAAACATTTTTCTTCTTTGATCTTGAACATTTCTGTTATTATCCCCCTTTCTGAAATTCTCAAACAAGTTGCTGTGATTATCTTACCATACCTATAATTCTCCAAGAAATCTGCCATTCTTTGGGGGAATGTCTGAGAGTACCATCAGAGGTACCGATCTTAGAATCTTAATAGCCTGTAAAGCCATTTAATTGTCATATTTTACATCTTCAGCACTCTTCTACTATTCCAGACACTTGCCACAACACCTGACAGCATTAATTTGTGCGAAATTAAGTTTTGAAGAGCTAAATCACTGCCAATACACATCCAAGAACTCAACTCAGCAGCATCTATTCCAGGAACCATAACCTGCAAGACAGCACACCCTCTACAACATTGATTTCTGCTTTTGCTTCTAGCCAACTTCCTTTCAACTCATCACTGTTTTGTATTATTATAATAGATACATTGACTTATAAAATTATTTAAAAAATAAATAAATAAACTTTTCATTTTCTATATAACTTGTGCTTCCATTACCTTTGTTTCTTGCCTAACAAATCAACTTGCTTGTGTTCACTGTACAGAACACTAGCGAACCAGCCAACTTGCCTACAAACTAACTTAACCAGCCAACTTGCCTAACAAACTAACTTGCTTGTGTTGTCCATAAGTAGCACTTGCAAACCAGCCAACTTGCCAAACTAACTAACCTGAACCAGCAAACTTGCCTAACAAACTAACCTGCTTGTGCTGCCCATAAGTAGCACTTGCAAACCTGCCAAATTGCAAAACTAACTAACCTGAACCAGCTGACTTGCCTAACAAACTAACCTGCTTGTGTTACCCATAAGTAGCACTTGCAAACCTGCCAACTTGCCAAACTAACTAACCTGAACCAGCCAACTTGCCTAACAAACTAACCTGCTTGTGTTACCTATAAGTAGCACCTGCAAACCTGCCAACTTGCCAAACCAACAAACCTGAACCAGCCAACTTGCCTAACAAACTAACCTGCTTGTGTTGCCCATAAGTAGCACTTGCAAACCTGCCAACTTGCTAAACTAACTTGAACTAGCTGACTTGCCTAACAAACTAACCTGCTTGTGTTGCCCATAAGTAGCACTTGCAAACCTGCCAACTTGCCAAACTAACTAACCTGAACCAGCCAACTTGCCTAACAAACTAACCTGCTTGTGTTACCTATAAGTAGCACCTGCAAACCTGCCAACTTGCCAAACCAACAAACCTGAACCAGCCAACTTGCCTGACAAACTAACCTGCTTGTGTTGCCCAGTGCGCGCAGAAACCGTCGGACAATCGGCTTTTGCCGATCGTTTTTACGAATGTCCGACCTGTTTCTGGCCCAGGTCAGACAAAAAAACCGACAGGAGACTGCTGTAGATATTACAAAGACTCAACTTGAAGTTTAGTTGATTGCAATTCTGTCTGTTTTAGCTTCCTTTGTATTGACACCAATTTACCTTATTAACTTAATTGCAATTCTTCATCAGAGGCAGAACATAAGTGTGACAAAAGCACTTTTTGATTTCCAATCCTAATTGCTATCAACAGATCTATGCTACCCTGTCTCATATAACATTGCCTATTGCAGATTTGTGAATACTTAACCAATTGGTTGAGTATTCACAAATCAAAGATAGAGCACTGGAATATTTCCAGAGTTCTCCTAAAAACTTTGAAACTTTGAAGTCAGGGAAAGCAGTGAATTAGTGAACTTTTTGCAAAAGAAAGGGAGGATTATAATTGACAGTCATATAGATATATGTATCATTTGGGGTGTTTTGAGCCATTTGAAATATATGCAGCTATTTTGCGCATTACATATCTGCTTATATTTTGTAACCAAATGACGAAATGCTAAATATTGTGCGTTTTCAAAATTATATATTTTGCATTTTGAATGATGCTTGTCTGACGGAAGTGAAAATTGTCTGACCAGAGCAGTGTCCTCGTCAGACAAAATGTCTGACCAAAGTCAATTTGCTTTCGCGTGCACTGGTGTTGCCTATAAGTAGCACCTGCAAACCAGCCAACTTGCCTAGCTAACTTGAACCAGCTGACTTGCCTAACATACAAACTTGCTTGTGTTGCCCATACGTAGCACTTGCAAACCTGCCAACTAGCCAAACAAACCTGAACCAGACGACTTGACTTACAAATTAATCTGAATCAGCCAACTTGCCTAACAAACTACCTTGCCTGTGTTGCCCGTACGTAGCACTTGCAAACCAGCTAACTTGCCAAACAAAATAACCTGAATCACCCAACTTGCCAAACAAATTAACACGCTTGTGTTGCCCATACGTAGCACTTGCAAACCAGCCAACTTGTCAAACTAACCTGAACCGACAACTTGCCTAACAAACTAACTTGCTTGTGTTGCCTGTACGTAGCACCTTCAAACCTGACAACTTGCCAAACAAAAGAACCTGAATCAGCCAACTTGCCCAACAAACTATCTTGCTTGCGTTGCCTAATTATGTCCCTACCAGTCAGGCTGTACTCTGGCGTTGTGCGCACTGGATTAAAAGATTTGGAAAATGGACTCAGGTCAAGTCAAATGATAAAACAAAAATTCAGAACAGGGGAGGCTCCCAACAACAGAGAGTCCCAACCACTAAAAGCTTGCTTGTGGAACGCGCAAAGCCTGCGTCAAAAGACACAGGTGGTGAAGGATTTCAGAGATGAACTCGATCTTGACATCTTTCTTTTCACTGAGACCTGGCTAAAAGCAGATGACAAAGTTGAAATCGGTGAACTGGAAAGAAATGGTGAATGTTTTTACTTGGGTTCACCTCGTGAGGACAGACCAGGAGGTGGAGTAGGATGCATTGTAAAAACGGGAATTAGAGCGACGAAAAAGGAAACCATGAAAACAACGACTTTTGAGCATATGGAAATTCAGTTACAATTAAATGGAAGAATCCTCACAATTCTTGTGGTGTACAGGCCTGAACCCTCCAAAAAAAAAACGAAATGCACTAAATGAAAAGCTTAATCAGCTGAAATCTGATGATCTTAGGAGTAAAATTCAGGCCACAAAAGGAAATTCCAAGGCGATGTTCAAACTTCTCTATTCTCGCCTCAACAGAAAACAAGATCTGCCTCTACCCCATCACACAAATGAAATGGAGCTGGCGAATGACTTCAACAACTTCTTTGACGAAAAAATCAAAATTATCAGATCTAGATTAGATTCGGGACTTACAAACACAACTGAGGCCTCTCAAACCAACCTCAGTCACAATCTACATCAGTTTAAGGCTCTCTCAGAACAAGAAGTTAAGAAACTGATCAATGAGATGCCTGTCAAACACTGCCAACTTGATCCTATGCCAACATGGCTACTGCTTGAATGTATTGATGAATTTCTGCCAATCATAACTAAAATAGTTAATATGTCATTAACTATTGGAGAGATGCCCCTGGAACTCAAGCATGCACTTGTCAAACCACTCTTGGAGAAAGAAGGTCTTGAACTGATCAAAAAGAATTATCGGCCAGTGTCGAACCTTTCTTTTCTCAGCAAAATCATAGAGAGTGCCGTGATAAAACAGTATGTTGATCATCTCAGCAAGAACAATCTTGAAGACGAAAGACAATCAGCCTACAAGCAATATCATAGCACAGAAACCCTCTTGACAAAAATTCACAATGATATTATGCTTAATCTGAGCAAGGGTGAGGTGACAATGCTAGTATTGCTAGACTTGTCAGCTGCATTTGACACAATTGATCACGGAATTCTGCTAGAAAGATTGCAAAACAGGTATGGTGTGCAAAGTGCAGCTCTGAGATGGTTCAAATCATACATTTCTGAAAGATCACAGTCTGTGATAATAAATGACAAAACTTCAGGCAAACTTCCACTGAATTTTGGAGTTCCTCAGGGTTCCAAACTTGGACCAATCTTATTTAACTCCTATGTTGCTCCAGTCAGTGAAGTAGCACACAGAAATCAAGTTCATGATCAGAAGTATGCTGATGATGAGCAACTTATTCTGTCATTTAAACCAACCTTTTTGGGTCAAGAAAATGCAAAACAGAAAATGGAAAATTGTATTGCTGAAATCCGAAATTTCTTGCATGACAACAAGCTGT
The DNA here is from genome assembly GCA_026936325.1 of Platynereis dumerilii. Classification (NCBI taxonomy): domain Eukaryota; kingdom Metazoa; phylum Annelida; class Polychaeta; order Phyllodocida; family Nereididae; genus Platynereis; species Platynereis dumerilii. The sequence goes on from JAPTHN010000011.1 coordinate 18,510,090, forward strand.
GCAATAATGGAGATAAAACTGAACTTCTCCTGATTGGAGCACCAAACCAATTGAAGAAACTTCAAATAACATCTATCAATGTAGACAATGTTGAAATCAAAACTGCCAACCATGTCCGCAACTTAGGAGTGCTCTTTGACAAAAATATGACAATGGAGAAGCAGATCAACAAAATGTGTCGTAATGCATATTTCAATTTGAGAAACCTATCAAAACTGCGAAAAAACCTTGACAAGGAAACAGTTAAAATTGCTGTCAGTGCCCTTGTCACTCCTCATTTAGACTATGGAAATGGATTGTTGTATGGCACTGCGAGCAGAGTGTTAAATAAACTTCAGGTTGCTCAAAACTCAGCAGTTCGATTAATTGAGAGATTGAAAAAGCATGACAGTGTTAGGCATAGCAGGAAACAACTACACTGGTTACCAATCACCGCAAGAATTCAGTTCAAACTGATGACAACTACATGGAAAGCAATGAACAATCAGGCTCCACAATACATTCAAGAACTTGTTCAAATCAAATCTCAACAGGAGCATAACCTGAGAAGCAACAACAAGCTACTCTTAGCAGAACCTGCCCCATGCAACAAAAATAAGTTTGAAGATCGGGCATTTTCCTATGCAGCACCAAAGCTATGGAACAATTTGCCTGAAAAAGTGAGAACTGCACAGACATTAGAAAGCTTCAAGAAGAATCTAAAAACACATTTGTTTCAGAATTCCTACAATTGATTGATCTGAAAAGCGCTGATGAGCAGTTTACTGAAATTAGCGCTTTATAAATCCATATTATTATTATTATTATTATTAATGGCAAAAATCAGGGTGAGAAATCATAGATATTTTGTAAGACATGTCACTCTAAAAACTGTCGGGACAAAATTGGTTTTTTAGATTCAAAATGGTTTTTTGAAAAACCATTTTGAATCTGAAAAAAAACAATTTTGTCTGAAAATTTTTAGAGTACACAGTGGTTAGGGTGGCCCAAAAAACAAAATTTTTGATTTTCTTTTCGCATACCCCCTCATTTTAGGAGAAATTGTGAAAAAAGCACCCTGTAAAAATTTCAAGAAAATCGGTTAAGTCTTAGGGGTCTCTCAAGGCCCCTCCATTCTTAGCAAAAAGGAAAATTTCAACCATTTTCGCAAATACGCGGTTCCTCATAACTTAGTCAATTTGTACAGTACTGCATTTCCAATACCATGGTTGGATAGGGCTAAAAAAGAGCTTCAATTTGCATACCAACATTATTGGTCTAAGATAATATCTCAACACCCATGGTCTTTTCAGTTTACACTTTTCGTGAATGAAATTGTTGCTGAACGACCGATCCTGATAAAAGCCAGGCTTTTTTTTTTTTTTGCTTTAAATTGCCATGATTCTTATTTTCCCAGTTCAAGAATGACCAAATATTTAAAAAGAAAAGATATTTGACCATGGGAATGCCCGGTTTATGAGTGATGAAATTTTATGTTGAAGTTTGTCGCAAACACATAAAATAGCAGTCGGGAATCGTAGTATTTCAAATTCATATCTTCATCCAAATTTATTACAGGGCACCATGATGGGTACCACTTGAAAGACAATATTCTTATGTTTCACATGATATAGATTATGTTGTCCTATATTTAACTCTTATGAAGTTAAACTATGAAATGCAACAGCCCCTCTCCGATGTTTTCAGCACTTTTGACAAAATCTAACATTAAAACTTTACAGCTCATAAAGCGGGTTTCTCCATGGTAAAAAAAAAAGTTTTATGCTTTATCGGGTCATCCTGCCTTTTGGAGAATAAGAACATGTTAATTGACAGTGAAATTTAATGGAAATCTTTTCTTGAACAGGTTTAGTCATTCAGTAAACACTTTCGCACATTAGCACTGTCAGCTGAAGAGTCCATGGGAGTCAAGATATCATCCTAGACCATTAATGTTGGTATGCAAATTGAAGCTAATTTTGATACCTTTCCAACCATTGCAATTAGAATGTTGTTCATTAAAAATTCACAAAGTTGTGGCTAACCGCGTATTGGCGAAAATGGTTGAAATGCTTCTTTTTGGTGAGAATTGAGGGGCCTTGAGAGACCACTTAGACTTGACTGATTTTCATGAAATTTTAACAAGGTGCTTTTTTCACCATTTCTCCTAAAATGAGGGGGTATGCGATGTGAATTTCAGAAAAAAAAATTTTCCTGTACATTTTTAGGCCACCCTAACAGTGGTGTCCCTATAGGAAAGAGGGGGGGGGGTATGTGTCCCCCATATTGGGCCTGTACCTCCTATATGAAAATATTGGCTTGTGACAAACCACTAACTATTTTGGCTATTGCATGAGCCAACACAAAGAAAAGAAAGGCAATATTTCAACTAACCCCAGCTAGTAGCGGATCAAGGGGGAGGGGTTTAGGCGGTTCTAACCCCTCCTTGGCCTGTAGATTTTAATGTAGACAAAAACTTAAAATCCCAATAGTTTTAGAACATTTTTATTCGTAAACCCCCCCTCCCCCCCCTGCTGGTCAGACATTTTCGGATCCGCCCATGAACTCTCCATTGTATACCTGCTTAGCACCTTACTATTTTTCAGGGGCCCCTAATTTTATCGATAATAATGAACTATATAACATGTATGTAAAGCAAAAGGTAATATATTACATATATACAATTACAAGAGAAAAGATAACAAATTCTCTGGTGCATTACAAAGTGTTAGTTCTCCCGTGGCCTAATGGTCAAGACTGCTTGGCCACTGGCTTTGAGGGCGTGGGTTCAAATCTCACCCCGGGAACTCACTTTAGTCCGAGCCCCTGGGACATTAAATGGAGGCGGGTTGTATCCAGTATTCTATTCTGGGGCAACTGAAAGACCCTTGGCATCCCAGAATTAATAGGGTATGTTCCAGACTCACAGTCTTCTCATCTCATCATCATACGGCGATCGCCTGCCGCAACATAGCCCACTAAGGTGCTGCAGAGGCATAAAACACAAACAAACAAACAAACAGCATTACAAAGTGTTGAGATTTCAGAACCTGACCTGGAAAAGGGCAGAGGAAGTAAGCCAAAACAAACCAGAGTCAGGTATAAGGAGGTGTGAGATTTATGACTCACATGTGATGTTAAGGCCTTTAAGGACGTCCAACCTTCCATCTCCTGTTTTGCATCTATCAGATTTCCCAAGGTCACAGGGCTCTCAACACTCAGATCACCAGAACTGAACAAGACACTATAGTCATTTTTTTGGACGAAGGCAATGTACTTAATTACTTTTTGCTTAACATACATATTATGATTTTATAAATCAAGGCGTCATTGTGTCGCATGGACAATATATAAATGCAGAATATCATGACTTTATTGTTTATGGTTGTACATAAAAATAATGCATTAACTTGGACTATTGAGAGTCTTAGTTATTTGTCGGACAGTCACTTTACCAATTAACAACGAGACCATGAAGAAAACAGATGACGAATAGAAATGCAGTGGCAAGAGTATTGGCTATGTATATACAATGCTTTTATGGTTCTATCAATTTCAACAAAATCATGCCCAGATCTCATGATATGGTATAATACCCTGACATAATCTCACAATTTGCCAAGGGACAACTGATGACCAATGCCCACACATGGGTCTCAGGACTTTTATAAAGGCGTTAACGGCATCGCAATATGCGACCAACTGAGGCATCCAATACACATGAGTCCTGACAACTGCTACAAAATTTAATACTGTTGCTGATGATAATGACAAGTCTCAATAGGTCTGTCTCCATTTGTAGTTCTGAATTTATGTACAGGTGGTGTCTCCAAGCAATAGGAGCTATGATGGAATCGCCTCTGCCTTTCAACAAGGTGATTGATTATGTTCTCAAAACAGCAGTTCAACAGAAAAGTGTGTTGTTATCATACATATTGGGGAATTGTAACTTGTTAACAACCAGATTATTATTAACTGTTGATCACAGGATTTCACTTACTTTGCAAACAAACCAGATAATATGTCATTTGGTGGGCTCCCCCAAGAAAAAATAGCCCTTCCCCCTTATTGTAGTGCCACCTACCAATAATACATGTCGTAATCCCCATATGGAGACAGACCTATTACTTATTACATTGTAAATATATATAATATATATGATGCATTCATATATACATTTGTAGTTTCCGTGAACACTGAGCAGACCATGCCGTAAAGACACAACTGGTGAAGATGCCTTATAATTATATAAGGAAAATAGACCTGGAATAGGTCAGTGAAGTTCATTGGATATTGGATATTGGATATTCCCACCAAACAGCTAACATTTCCGTAACATCACCAGTTTCTGAGCAGGGTGTTACAAGGTAATATGACACTGATAACATTCTTATAATGTTATATTAACCTGACCAGGATCTTAAGGAAGTGTTAGAAATAAGATGATTTGTCCAATATTCTGGTAATATTAACATAACATTATCAGTGCTAAGTGACGATAATATTAGTGGCTAATCATTAGTATAACCTTTTCCAGGAAACTTCTTGCTATATTTCACAATGCTACCATATAACATAACATCATAATGAGGAGGTAAGATTAGGATAATGTTATAACATAACATTAGCAGATAATGTTAGCATAACGTTTCTGCGGAAACTTCCCATTTCCTTGTCAGAATATTAGCATATTAATGTTACTGTATAATTAAGAGGTGAGGTTGAGATACACTGTAAAATTGGAGGCACTGATTCAGCTCAATTGATTGAGAGAGATGGTTGCACAAGTTGATTGAGCTAACATAGATTAATGTTTTGAGTTGAGATAACTGAAAATATTGAGCTGTTTTGATTTATTTTAAGTCGCTTTTAGTTTTTATTTGTGATATCCTTCTTATAAAGTTACTATGAATGTGGGTAATAATCCCAAAATATTGCTGTGATCTTTTAAGGGGATCCACCTGATCCAGTGTGCTTCATTTTAGCACATCCCAGACAGGCCCAAGATGCATTCGAATGAAGAGTGAAGTCGCAGATCTTTTGAGATCCACGGACGATCAACAGCCAGGCGGCTTTTCCACATCCTTACATTCAACACAGGCCATTGCATCACAAGGAAAATTTAGAAATTAATTTCTTGTGAAGAAATCCCAATAGCCTGAGGCTCATCTGTAACAGCTGAAACTTTCGTGTTTTCACAGCTTAATGTTATGACTCGTTTGGACAACTTATAGCAGTGAGCCATCGCAGCCGGAAAATTGTGAGCATTCTGAGACAGCTCAAAATATTGCTGCAACAAAGTTTTCAAATTTCACAGTGTACCAGTTGATATGGAGTCGTCATTGTCTTAAAGTGTCAATTTATAGATGGAGCCACATGGCCTGCGCTCAGCACTTGCTCCATGCTCAGACCAAATGTTTACCACAATCGAGTGTAAAATGTATGATTAGTTAAAATATAGCAAATTTACTGAATTTTTTATTGTATCATTGCCGACGGACTGGTAAATATGTCAATTGATATTGATGTCAATTGCTTGAAGTGTGTAAAAAAGCATGTATGGCAGCCTGAAGCTAAGAGAGACATGTTCTACCTTGAACCACAAAGATTGATCCTGGAAATGCACGACACCCTCCAAGGTGAGTGTATTAGCATCACCAGAGAGACTTGGGCTGTTCTGTAAAAAGAACAAGCTGATAATTTTGGTGACCTGGCAAATTGCTAGGCCTGGTCTCTCACTTTTTATTTTCGTTTCACTTTTATTACTAACTCACTAATCCTTTATTTAATCTGTATTTTTATCTGTTTGTCTGTGACTTATTCTTAAAACTTTCTACCGTTTCAATTCCAGGATTCCGCATCTTCATTTGCCCTGGCTGCAGTTACCGTGGACAGTGAAAGGCAGAAACCCCTGGCCAGTTCCAAGCATTATATTGGTTGGACATAGAAGTCCATGCTTGGAGGACCTCTGGAAGCAGCACAATTACAATGGGCTGCAGAGAAGCCCATCCAGCTCATTCTGGCTCCTTGGAAAGTTCCTCACTTGAAGCCAACTGATTGTCTGATATAACTGCTATTTCTCTCTGCATGTGCTGTATAAGATATTTCTTAAGTGCGCCAATCTGTGTCTCATCTGTAATATTTCTGTGATGTCAGGGACATATGAACAGAACATTGCATGTGAACTGTTATGATTATGACAATATCAGCTGAATATTACCTGTGCAGTGTATGTCATCCAGTAACACCAGGCAATCATCTTAAAAGCAATTACCACTCCATATCAAGCAGTATCTCATCCTTACACCTTTATTATCAAGTAAATTGAAGTAATATTATATGGTAATATTCTGAGAAGGAAATGGGAAGTTTCCTCAGAAACGTTATGCTAACATTACATGCTAATGTTATGTTATAACATTATCCTAACCTTACCTCCTGATTATGAGGTAATGTCATATGCTAACATTGTGACATAAATTGGGAAGTTTCCTGGAAAAGGTGATCCTAAGATTGGCAACTAATATTATCGTAACTTAGCGGCTAATATTGGCATAACCTTATAGTCACATAAAATTGTTCAGTGGGTTGGATATTCGGCGGGTGAAGTTCATTGGATATTGGATATTGGATATTCGGCGAGTGAAGTTCATTGGATATTGGATGTTGGATATTCAAATCGAAACTTCAAAATTTGCAGTTTTTTGTTTACCAGGGGAGGCTCTGTCAAATATCCAACAGCCATTTGACATTGGATGTTGGATATTCAAAGATACAAAATTTGCAGATTTTGAATATCCAACGGAATGGTGAAGTTCATTGGATATTGGATATTGGATATTCGGCGAGTGAAGTTCATTGGATATTGGATATTGGATATTCGGCGAGTGAAGTTCATTGGATATTGGATATTGGATATTCGGAGAGTGAAGTTCATTGGATATTGGATGTTGGATATTCAAATCCAAACTTCAAAATTTGCAGTTTTTTGTTTATCCAACAGCCATTTGACATTGGATGTTAGATATTCAAAGATAAAGAATTAGCAGATTTTGAATATCCAACGGAGTGGTGAAGTCCATTGGATATTGGATATTTGCTGATTTTGCATATTATGCAAAACCTCAAGTCTAAAATTGGATGCATTACCTGGTATATTCATAGCAGAAGTTGTAAAATTTGCAAATTTCTGTGCTCAAGGGGGGCCCTAGCCGAATATCCAACAAAGTAGTGAAGTTCATTGGATATTGAATGTTGGATATTCAAAGTTGCTGATTTTGCAAATTATGCAAGGTCTCAAGTCTAAAATAGTAAATTGGATGTATTACCTGGTATATTCATAGCCAAAGTTGTAAAATTGGCATATTTCTTTGCTCAAGGGGGGCCCTAGACGAATATCCAACAGAATAGTGAAGTTCATTGGATATTGGATATTGGATATTCAAAGTTCCTGATTTTGCAAATTATGCAAGGTCTCAAGTCTAAAATAGTAAATTGGATGTATTACCTGGTATATTCATAGCCAAAGTTGTAAAATTTGCAAATTTCTGTGCTCAAGGGGGGCCCTAGACGAATATCAAACAGAGTAGTGAAGTTCATTGGATATTGGATGTTGGATATTCAAATTAGCTGATTTTGCAAATTATGCAAGGCCTCAAGTCTAGAATAGTAAATTGGATGTATTACCTGGTATATTCAAAGCCAAAGTTGTAAAATTAGCATATTTCTGTGATCAAGGGGGGCCCTTGACGAATATCCAACAGAGTAGTGAAGTTCATTGGATATTGGATGTTGGATATTCAAATTTGCTGATTTTGCAAATTATGCAAGGTCTCAAGTCTAAAATAATAAATTGGATGTATTACCTGGTATATTCAAAGCCAAAGTTGTAAAATTAGCATATTTCTGTGCTCAAGGGGGGCTCTGGCCGAATATCAAACAGAGTAGTGAAGTTCATTGGATATTGGATATTGGATATTCAAAGTTGCTGATTTTGCAAATTATGCAAGGTCTCAAGTCTAAAATAGTAAATTGGATGTATTACCTGGTGTATTCAAGGCCAAAGTTGTAAAATTAGCATATTTCTGTTCTCAAGGGGGGCCCTAGATGAATATCAAACAGAGTAGTGACGTTCATTGGATATTGGATATTGGATATTCAAATTTGCTGATTTTGCAAATAATGCAAGGTCTCAAGTCTAAAATAGTAAATTGGATGTATTACCTGGTATAGTCATACCCAAAGTTGTAAAATTTGCAAATTTCTGTGCTCAAGGGGGGCCCCAGCCGAATATCCAATGGTGAATCCAGTTCATTTGATATTGGATATTTGATATTCAAAGTTGCTGATTTTGTAAATTATGCAAGGTCTCAAGTCTAGAATAGTAAATTGGATGTATTACCTGGTATACTCAAAGCCAAAGTTGTAAAATTAGCATATTTCTGTGCTCAAGGGGGGCCCTTGACGAATATCCAACAGACAGACAGACAGACAGACAGACAGACAGTTTTTATTTTTGCCAAAGTTGAAGATACAATAGGAGGTACAATAATTAACAATTTTGCAAAAAAAGAGTGGCACAGGCGATGCTTAATTTGCCTAAAAAAGGCGCTATCTTAAGCACCCCCTGTTGAAATTGAAAAATATTAAATATATTAAATCACAGTCACTGCAGACAACTGAAGGCAATATATAATTCGATATGGATAGAACATTTTGTTGTCAGTAATTTAATGATAAATAAAATAAACTAATCATGTGGTAAATTGGGTCGGGGAGGAGGGGGGGGGGGCTTGTGTTTATGACTGACATATATAGCAATTAACAATATGGCATTCATTATTATAAAGATTAATAAGATATTTTTTGAAGTAGGAGGCAAAACCAAACTCACTGTGAGTATCAACTTTATCAATTATTTGTGCAGGCAACTCATTCAGGAGTCTTGGCAGCTGATGGCGCACACATTTCTCTGCAAAGACATGATACGTTCGTGGGACTACAAAATTTTGACTTCTGGTGAAATGAGAATGGGTTGTTTGTTGGGAGATGAGAAAGTTGGAGGGGAAGTATTTTGGTAGAATATTTTTAGATAATTTGTAGTAGAATTTCAACAGTTTAAGTTTATATATATCCGCAATTTTAAGAATATTAGTTTTTTTGAAAATAGGCTCTGAATGTGCATTATACTTGCTTTTTGAAATGATTCTTATAATTTTTTTCTGTGAGGGCATGAGGCGAGCAGCAAGATGGCCCCAGAGAAGTATGCCATAGTCTAAGTGTGAATTTACAAGGGCAAAATATAGAATTCGTAGAGTTTCGACAGGCAAGTAATTTTTAATTCTTCCAATTATCCCAATAGCTTTAGAAATTTTTTTGGCAATTTTATTCAAATGTAGATTCCATCTAAGATTTGAGTCAAGTAAAACACCCAGGAAATCAAATTCTTGCACACAGTCTATGGCCTGGCCATTAATTTCAAGTTGTGGAATTGTTATGGCTTTTTGAGTGGGACAGAAAAGCATGAACTTTGTTTTAGATATATTTAAAGATAGTTTATTTAGGTCTAGCCATTTACTAAATTTAAAAAGTTCAGCGTTCATTTCAGTGCTCGCAGTAGGTAGATCAGTTATTGCTAGTGAAAGGAAAAGGGTAGTGTCATCCGCATAGCTAATAGTTTTAAGTATGGTTGAGCAGAGTTGCAGGTCATTGATATAGATTATGAATAAAAGGGGGCCCAGAATTGAGCCTTGTGGAACACCTGTAGTAATTGGTAACATATCAGATTTGCTGTTATTGATGTTTACAAACTGTTGTCGGTCTTTCAGATAGCTTTTCAGCAATTTATAAGCATTATCTCTGAAGCCATAGTAGTAAAGTTTATGAAGAAGCGTATCATGATCAATGGTATCAAATGCTTTTGATAAGTCTATGAAGATATTAAGTGGTACATAACCCTTATCCATATCATCTATTATTCTATCGACTAATTCTAGAGCAGCGTGTTGAGTGGAGTGTCCTTCTCGAAATCCATATTGGCTATTATAGTAAAGTTTGTTACATTTGAAGTATTCGTGGATTTGTGAACTTATTACTTTCTCAAAGACTTTTGACAGACTATTTAATAATGATATTGGTCTGTAGTTAGTCAGTAGCTGGGGGTTATCTTTCTTGAATATTGGTGCAATTTTAGCGATCTTTAATTCAGAAGGGAAAATTCCAGTGGCTATTGTTTGATTTATTATAGAAGTCAGGGGTCGGCTGATCTCATGTTTTATCTTTTTTATTGGTATCGTTGAGATATTGTCTGCACCATAGCTTGTTTTGTTTTTGAGATTGCCAATGACTTTCAAAATCTCTTCTTCATTCACCGTTTTAAAAGTTAGTGTTGTATGGCTGGGGCTATTAAGGTACTGTTTAAAGCTATTGTTTGAGTGAACTGTAATTCTAGAAGCAAGTTCAGGTCCAACATTTACAAAATAGTTATTAAATTCTTTGGCAATGGCTAGACTATCTTTGATTAAAGTACCGTTAATGTCTAAACCACCAGGAGCATCATTTTGCTTGTTATTTTTATTAATAATTTCTTTGATAGTGCACCAAGTCTTTTTAATGTCATTCTGTTGGGTTTTAAAGCGATTATGATAGTAATTAATTTTTGCTGATCTGATGGTTTTTTTAAGTATTTTGTTATACGTAGACAGATTAATTTTAAGTTGAGAATGAAGAGGAGAGTCCACAGGTGTTTTCTTGAGTCTTAGGTAAAGTTTATCTCTGAACTTAATTGATTTCAATATGCCGTGAGTTATCCAGGAATCTTTTCTATGTCTATGTTTGTCAAATTTTACGATTTTTGTGGGCATAAATTTTTCCATAGCTTCTTTAATAACACCAATCAGAATTCTATAACTGTCATTTGGATCCATACGTGTATCAGGTATAATCTCCTGTAACAAATTACTATTTTCAATATATTCTTTAACTTTTAAGATATTGCTTGGGGTCTGACTGGAGACTTTAATGTATTTAATTGAGGGTTTCTTTATCTTTAGATAGTCTAAACAGATGAAGTAAGGTTGATGATCAGAAAGATTGAAAGTTAAGATTCCAGCTGTTGTTTCCGAAAAGCTATCTGAAAGTCGACATAGGTAATTGTCAATTAGGGAACCACGATTTCTAGAAAATCTAGTAGGGAAGGTAATCTTAGGCACAAGACTGTTATTCATAATGGACTCAAAAAATTCACTAACTATGTTTCTATTATTGATTTGTAAGAGGTCAATATTGTAATCACCAGCAACAACTAACTCGCCATTTAATCTGCTAGTGAAGTCATTAAATTCACTAATGAAATTTTTATAATTTTCTATTAATTCCCTTGGTGGACGATATATATTTCCTAAGGTTAGATCTTTGTTTCCTGGGAATTTTACTCGCACAAATTGACCCTCCCATGACTTAGTTTGGCTCGGAGGGAAATGTAATTGTTCATAGTCAATGTCATGTTTTAAGTAAATTGCCAAACCACTATGTGAAGTCAGAATGCAAGGAGAATTTATCATGGTGTATCCTTCAATTTGCAGATGATCCAGAGGACAGCCATCAGCTAGCCAGGTCTCCTGAATGCAGATTGCATCGAAATTACAGTTTGACAAACAGAGCTGTTCAATATATAGTCTCAACTGGTCTATTTTGGCATTGATGCTTTGAATATTTACACTAAGACATTTAAAAACTTCTTTTTTATCGTTTAAAATGTTAATGATACTATTCTGATCAGTGTACGGTGAAGGCTTAAATAATTTTGGTTCCTCCGTATCAATAAAATCCTCAGTATTAGGTTCAAGAATGGAATTGAGAGAGTTGATACGGAGACCTCCTATATTATCTAAGATGCTATCTGAAATTGTCATATAGATGGCAGCATACATAAGTAGTCAAAGAACACAAGCCCCACCTGGTGTTAAATTCAAAGGTAGACGTTACAAAAGTCAGTTTCATATCAGTTTCAGATGGGATGGCAGGAAAAAAAAACCAAAACAAAAAAAAACAGACAAAAAGGTTTGGAGAAGGGGAGGAAGTGAATATGGGCATAGGATGACACAAGGGCCATGGATTTGGCTTAACTTTATAGGTTGACACAACAAAATTTGCTCCATTAAAGTTCAAGGTTTATGCTTTTAAAGTGGAATCGAAACAAGATGAGTAAAAAACAGATAGTTCAAAAATTTAGTTCACCAAAGAGCTGAGAGCGATTGCAGGGAAAAATGATTTAATAAAAAAGTTTTTTTTAAAATATATATATATATATTCAATGTTGCATATTAAGTATTTATTACAAAATGCAGGTAAGATTTTCAGAAAATAAGAAAAGAAAAAGGTGTAGAATTTGGGTATTTAAGACTAATTCAGCAAGATGCTCAGCAGCTCAATAGATAATCAGAAAGTCTGTAAAAGTCTTTAGCTCACATTGAGGAACACATGGCATGGTGTAGCATATTCAGGTAGAAACTAAGTAAAGATTCAAATTATTCAATATCCGAACTGGAGTAATCAAACATATTAACAATACAAACTTACAATAAATGCATGTTTTCTCACAGTCATGTTGTACAGTGCATCTCTGAGTCGGATACCATAGTATTTTTATAGTCAGTTGAGATCAATATAGCATTTAAGTGAACATGGTTAATGACAAGCATAGCTAAAGGATGATGAACCTTTCAATCAATAGTTGAGGAATGAATTGCATCATCCGCAAATTGTATCAATAGGATACCAATAGTCAATATTTATATGCAAAATATAGTAGTATGAGAAGGCAGCGCATCACAAATATACTTGATCAATTCATCAAAAGGGTAGTGAAGAGTAGTGAAGTTCATTGGATATTGGATGTTGGATATTCAAATTTGCTGATTTTGCAAATTATGCAAGGTCTCAAGTCTAAAATAATAAATTGGATGTATTACCTGGTATATTCAAAGCCAAAGTTGTAAAATTATCATATTTCTGTGCTCAAGGGGGGCTCTGGCCGAATATCCAACAGAGTAGTGAAGTTCATTGGATATTGGATATTGGATATTCAAATTGCTGATTTTGCAAATTATGCAAGGTCTCAAGTCTAAAATAGTAAATTGGATGTATTACCTGGTGTATTCAAGGCCAAAGTTGTAAAATTAGCATATTTCTGTGCTGAAGGGGGGCTCTGGCCGAATATCCAACAAAGTAGTGAAGTTCATTGGATATTGGATATTGGATATTCAAAGTTGCTGATTTTGCAAATTATGCAAGGTCTCAAGTCTAAAATAGTAAATTGGATGTATTACCTGGTATATTCAAAGCCAAAGTTGTAAAATTAGCATATTTCTGTGCTCAAGGGAGGCCCTTGCCGAATATCAAACAGTGAATCTAGTTCATTGGATATTGGATATTCAAAGTTGCTGATTTTGCAAATTATGCAAGGTCTCAAGTCTAAAATAGTAAATTGGATGTATTACCTGGTATATTCATAGCCAAAGTTGTAAAATTAGCATATTTCTGTGCTCAAGGGGGGCTCTGGCCGAATATCCAACAGAGTAGCAAAGTTCATTGGATATTGGATATTAGATATTCAAAGTTGCTGATTTTGCAAATTATGCAAGACCAAGGATCTATAACAGTTAAATCAATGATTTACATACATTCTTCAAAGCCCAAGTGACATAATTAGAAAATTTTTGTGCTCAAGGGGCACCAGTGATGAATATCGAATGGAAATCTTGTTGGATATTGGATATTCAGGTTTGCATTTTTTGCAACTTGGGATGTACAATGTTTGGAAAGATTTTTATACATCCATATTTGCATAATTTGTAAATTTGTTGCTACCGGGACGACTATTGTACGAAGGTCCAACGGTAGTTGCATGATAGACTTTTGATATCCAAAGATGCCAATTTGACAAATTCTAGAGAAACAAACATCTGAGATAATAAATTGAATGTTTGACATAGAATGTTGAAAGCCGAAGTGGTAAAATTTGTGATCAAGGGGGGCCCTGGCCGAATATCCAACAGACTAGTGAAGTTCATTGGATATTGGATGTTGGATATTCAAAGTTGCTGATATTGCAAATTATGCAAGGCTTCAAGTCTAAAATAGTAAATTGGATGTATTACCTGGTATATTCAAATTTTGCAAACTATGCAAGACCAAGGATCTAAAACAGTTAAATAGATGATTTGCGAGTAATTCAAAGCCAGAGTGACATAATTTGCACATTTTTGTTTTCGAGGGGCACCCAAGCCGAATATCCAATGGAAATCTCATTGGATATTGGATATTCAAATTTGCTTATTTTGCCACTTCAGAATGTACAATCATTGAGTTAATTGAATCATTGAGTTAACTGAATGAAATATCAATTGGTGATTTATATATCTCGATTTGCATATTTTGTCAATTTGTGGTTTCCAGGATTGCTCTTGGATAAACATGGCTTTTTCTGTCAAATCTTGTTGGATCAGTCCCTGTCTTATCATCTATAATAATAATTTTCTGATTCTTGTCCTTTCTTGTATGATCAACTCTTCAATGTTAGCTATAATATGGCAATTAGATATATTTCACGACAGAGCATTTTTTCAGGATTTTTGGACTGGGAGACCATCGGAATGACCTTTTATTTGTGGTACCTGGAATACACGACATTCTAGAAGTTTGGCCAATTTCTACCAAAAGGATTTTTGCAAATTATTTAATGTATGAAAAAGTTGATGTAAGCCGAAATATATAGTATTTTTAAACAGTAATGACAGTGAAGAAATATATTTTTGGTATGGAAAGAAGCTTCATATTCAAATGTCACTCGAGAACTTTAAAATAGACAACCAAATGTACAATAAATCTGAATATCTGGACAAAATTGGTCTCCCAGTAGGGCAAGTTGACCTAACTTCAGCCCCTCACCCAACTTCAGCCCCCCTACAGAAAACTCCTTGTAATTAAATTTTGATAAGGCCAAGGTACCAGTATTTGGGTTTAAAGTTATTGTCAATGTGTTTAGAATAAATTATCAAAAATTTATGACCATCATGACAATGAATCAGGAATTTTACATGTTTTTTTGGCGGATCGCATTTTTCTTGTTTTGCGACGCGAATACAACGCGAAACGAAAAAAAGTTTGTTAAAATGTTAAACCTGTCAGTTGGCTGTACCAATTCACCAAAGCAGGAGCAGCCCAAAAAAAGTTTCATCACAAGGAAAAATTAGTAATCTTCCATAAATCAAGGTTTTTTTCAATATTTTCTACTTGATCATTCAATGAATTAGGTGATTTATAAGACATGTCAATCTTACCTAACTTCAGCCCCCATGGTCCTAACTTCAGCCCCCATATGACCTAACTTCAACCCCCAGGTTTCCCAAATTCCAGCCAATACATCTCACATGAGAAGTTTGTTTATTCATCCCTGAAGATCTATCTATCTAAAAATTTAATTTTTAAAGCATTTTTACATCTGGCATACTGGAATAGACCAGTTGCCTGAACTTGAGTTTAAAATAAATTTTTATCCTCTTTCCGTGAAAACTATGACTTCTTTCCCAGCTTTTTTAAATACATTTTTGGAGCATTGATTTTTTTCAGACTGTCATGTTTTATATACAGATAAGTAATTAAGGCCAAATTTAATCATTCTGCTGCTTTATATCACAGAATAGGATCAATTGGTTGGAGTTATGTGCGGGGCTGAAGTTAGGTACACCCTAGGCTGAAGTTAGGTACAACACGGCTGAAGTTAGGTACATTTCCCACTATTGTCTTTTGAACACATTTGCACTGACTTATAAAGCATGTGGTTGTATTTTTACAATATAGTCATAAAGAGGAGTGAAGGCTGGGGTTAGGTCCACAGCTACAGGTTATTCCCATGAATAGCCAGCCAATGACAAGCGATCAAAAACCAAAGTAGGCTGAAGTTAGGTCAACTTGCCCTACATGTATTACTATTTTGGCAATGACTGGGAGACCAAATTTGTCCACTGGGAGACCATTTAGTCTCCCAGTTACTATGTTAAAAATGCACTGTTTCACGAGGAATCATGCTCAAAATAGCACTTAAAGAGGGCAAATTTACAAATTTCCTCAGCAGAAATTCTTCCCATCTACAAGCAACAGCACCTGAACTGATGATGTCATGCACATTGCACATCTTATGCAAAAGAGCATTGAGTAGTGCCCATTTCTGTAGGTCAGTGATTACAACATAAGTTTGTAACAAAAAAATATACTAAGCATATACTGTAGTTCTGCTCTTGGTCTGAGAAGCAAACTACAAAAAGCCCTATTTTGTTTTACATCTCAAGTAAAACAGACCCCTCCTTGAGCAATATTAAGTTAACAAGTCAATTTAACTCCCCTAATTACAGAAAACCAAATTCTGTGTATGCTATGCTTTAAAAAAATGTATCAATGTATGATCCATAACTTCAAGGTTAATTTTACAAAGAATCCATGGACTTACAACCTTGAAAAACCTGTCACTTTTGCAACGTTTATTGGATAATGAATGTTTGAAATACATAGAATATTGCCAATTTGGCAAATTCAGTCAGAACAGTGGTCTGAAATCGTAAACTGGATGTAGGCCTACTATGTAGGATTTTTTTTAAGCCAAAGTAGCATGATCGGCAGATTTTTTTTTCAAGCTGAGCCCTAAACAATATCCGAAGAAGAATCTAAATTCATTGGATGTTGATTATTCAAAGTTGCTAATTTTCGGAAAATAATTAATGGGATAAATATTAACAAAAATAAGCCCCTTTACGAAAACTTGAATATCTCAAAGACCTCTTTTCCGATTTCGGTTAAAGTTCTTATATTTGTAGGCCTGTATATTGACATTATGAGGCAATTATATAAATGCCTGTGTAATTGTCGATTGCTTCATTTTTGTCTGAGCTAGCCGACCCCGAGTGCACATACCCCTCTAACTGTAAAAGAGTAAAAGAACATCAATGAAGCTTGGCATGTATTTATTTGCACTTTTCCGAAGACAAACTACATAGTATCCTTTGC
The DNA here is from genome assembly GCA_026936325.1 of Platynereis dumerilii. Taxonomy (NCBI): domain Eukaryota; kingdom Metazoa; phylum Annelida; class Polychaeta; order Phyllodocida; family Nereididae; genus Platynereis; species Platynereis dumerilii. Next base: position 18,527,130 of record JAPTHN010000011.1, read on the forward strand.
AGTTCCTGTGTGTTTTGCAAGTGAGACAGGGTTGGAAATTTTAAAGTTAATACCGTAACATGGGGTGAATTGGGACAGAATTGGCCGGTTTTTGGTCATAGCATGAACAAAAGTATTGAATCGATGATTGGGGCTTTACGTCCTGTATTTACGCACTTGGTAGGCTAATTAGGACAGGGGGAGGACACGGCATTGAGGCAAAGGATGATTGAAACAGCCGTCCAACATAGGCCCAGGTGACCCAGCAAGAGCTGGATTCGAACCCTGGACCCAGCGATTGGCAGCTCAGTACGCTACCACTAGACCAACCCTCCCCCCAGTATGATCAAAAGTAAACTCAGAAATCAAAATATGGTGTCAAATTATGTTCCAGCACAAGGTCAAAGTATCCCCAAGAGCTTGTACTGATATGTTAAATTTCCAATGCTCTAGACCCATAAAACCACTGTCCCAATTAACCCCACACTTTGGGGTGAATCGGGACACTCCCTTATTTTCACAATCAATACTTAATAGTTTTCTAAAGTGATTGCTGCATGTGAGCAAATATTAGAAAACATATTCAACATGGCAAAAATGTATTTTCAGGAAAATCTGAAATCAATTTCATTGTTAATACGTACATTAAAAAAAATTAAATAACAGAAAACTATCAAAAAGTTTTTTGGAAATTTTGCTAGTGAATGACAATTCTGGACTAAATCGACTATTAATCATACTTAGTTCAATAATATTCATTAAAAAGCAATGCTAATACATTCAAATGAAAATCAGTAGGGTTATTTTTGTTAATTCCGGAACTTTGTCATTGCCCTGGATCCGAACCCATGACCACATTTACATAATCTCACATCTAGTCTACTATTCTGGTCCTCCAACTGGCCGAAACTGAGTTTTAAAAGTTTCCTATAAGATTGGTGGCTCTAGTATTAATACTTTTCACAATGCATGCTAAGTTCTGACCAGCATTTGAGAATTCACTTTCCGCAATACTAAGTTTACTTATATATACCAGGTAATACTAAGTACTGCAGCTCCTCACTGCTTGCAGTAAGAAATATAAAACTATATGAAAATTTGCTCTGGTATGTCAGCTATAAATGTGCCAAAAATCTATTTCCTGAGTTAAGGAGAAATAGGTGTTTTTTGAAGAAATAGAATTCTTCCCTATCCTGTCCCGATTCACCCCAGTGTCCCTATTCACCCCATATTACGGTACCTCTAAAAATTTACCAAATTTTGGTATTGTGCAATTAGCAGACATTGCACCTTCCTTGAGTGAGTCCGACTTATCCTAAAATATAAACTTGAAACGGCAATGGTTTCCGCCAAGTTTCACCCACTAACGGTCTGGATTTTGATATTTTCTGTAATACATCAAATTCACTATCCTAGATGTTGTTTCTACTCTATTTGCCATATTGGCAACTTTGAATACCTAAAGTTTATCATCCGACTCCCGTTGGATGTTTATCCAAGTGCAATCCTGTAAACCACAAATTGACAAATTATGCAAATCTAGATATATAAATCACCAATTGATATTTCATTCAGTTAACTCAATGATTCAATTAACTCAATGATTGTACATTCTGAAGTGGCAAAATAAGCAAATTTGAACATCCAATATCCAATGATATTTCCATTGGATATTCGACTGGGGTGCCCCTCGAAAACAAAGATGTGCAAATTACGTCACTCTGGCTTTTAATTACTTGCAAATCATCTATTTAACTGTTTTAGATCCTTGGTCTTGCATAGTTTGCAAAAATTGAATATACCAGGTAATACATCCAATTTACTATTTTAGACTTGAAGCCTTGCATAATTTGCAAAATCAGCAACTTTGACTATCCAACATCCAATATCCAATGAACTTCACAAGTCTGTTGGATATTCGGCCAGGGCCCCCCTTGATCACAAATTTTACCACTTTGGCTTTCAACATTCTATGTCAAACATCCAATTTATTATCTCAGATGTTTGTTTCTCCAGAATTTGTCAAATTGGCAACTTTGGATATCAAAAGTCTATCATGCAACTACCATTGGACCTTCATACAATAGTCGTCCCGGTAACAAAAAATTTACAAATTATGCAAATATGGACGTATGAAACAACAATGTTTTATTAAATTAACTCTTTTCAAACATTGGACATCCCAAAGTCGCAAAATAAGCAAAGTTGAATATCCAATATCCAACAAGATTTCCATTGGATATTCATCACTGGTGCCCCTTGAGCACAGAAATTTTCAAATTATGTCATTTTGGCTTTGAAGAATGTATGTAAATCATTGATTTAACTGTTATAGATCCTTGGTCTTGCATAATTTGCAAAATCAGCGACTTTGAATATCCAATATCCAATATCCAATGAACTAGATTCACCGTTGGATATTCGGCAAGGGCCCCCCTTGAGCACAGAAATATGCTTATTTTACAACTTTGGCTATGAATATACCAGGTAATACATCCAATTTACTATTTTAGACTTGAGACCTTGCATAATTTGCAAAATCAGCAACTTTGAATATCCAATATCCAATATCCAATGAACTTCACTACTCTGTTGGATATTCGGCCAGAGCCCCCTTTGAGCACAGAAATATGCTAATTTCACAACTTTGGCTTTGAATATACCAGGTAATACATCCAATTTACTATTTCAGACTTGAGACCTTGCATAATTTGCAAAATCAGCAACTTTGAATATCCAATATCCAATATCCAATGAACTAGATTCACCGTTTGATATTCGGCAAGGGCCCCCAGGCCCCCCCTTGAGCACAGAAATATGCTAATTTTACAACTTTGGCTATGAATATACCAGGTAATACATCCAATTTACTATTTTAGACTTGAGACCTTGCATAATTTGCAAAATCAGCAACTTTGAATATCCAACATCCAATATCCAATGAACTTCACTACTCTGTTGGATATTCGTCAAGGGCCCCCCTTGAGCACAGAAATATGCTAATTTTACAACTTTGGCTTTCAATATACCAGGTAATACATCCAATTTACTATTCTAGACTTGAGACCTTGCATAATTTGCAAAATCAGCAACTTTGAATATCCAATATCCAATATCCAATGAACTTCACTACTCTGTTGGATATTCGTCTAGAGCCCCCCTTGAGCAAAGAAATATGCTAATTTTACAACTTTGGCTATGAATATACCAGGTAATACATCCAATTTACTATTTTAGACTTGAGCCCTTGCATAATTTGCAAAATCAGGAACTTTGAATATCCAATATCCAATATCCAATGAACTTCACTACTCTGTTGGATATTCGGCCAGAGCCCCCCTTGAGCACAGAAATATTCTAATTTTACAACTTTGGCTTTGAATATACCAGGTAATACATCCAATTTATTATTTTAGACTTGAGACCTTGCATAATTTGCAAAATCAGCAAATTTGAATATCCAACATCCAATATCCAATGAACTTCACTACTCTGTTGGATATTCGTCAAGGGCCCCCCTTGATCACAGAAATATGCTAATTTTACAACTTTGGCTTTGAATATACCAGGTAATACATCCAATTTACTATTCTAGACTTGAGGCCTTGCATAATTTGCAAAATCAGCAACTTTGAATATCCAATATCCAATATCCAATGAACTTCACTACTCTGTTGGATATTCGTCTAGAGCCCCCCTTGAGCAAAGAAATATGCTAATTTTACAACTTTGGCTATGAATATACCAGGTAATACATCCAATTTACTATTTTAGACTTGAGCCCTTGCATAATTTGCAAAATCAGCAACTTTGAATATCCAATATCCAATATCCAATGAACTTCACTACTCTGTTGGATATTCGGCCAGAGCCCCCCTTGAACACAGAAATATGCTAATTTTACAACTTTGGCTTTGAATATACCAGGTAATACATCCAATTTATTATTTTAGACTTGAGACCTTGCATAATTTACAAAATCAGCAAATTTGAATATCCAACATCCAATATCCAATGAACTTCACTACTCTGCTGGATATTCGCCAAGGGCCCCCCTTGAGCAAAGAAATATGCTAATTTTACAACTTTGGCTTTGAGTATACCAGGTAATACATCCAATTTACTATTTGAGACTTGAGACCTTGCATAATTTGCAAAATCAGCAACTTTGAATATCCAATATCCAATATCCAATGAACTAGGTTCACTGTTTGATATTCGGCAAGGGCCCCCCTTGAGCACAGAAATATGCTAATTTTACAACTTTGGCTATGAATATACCAGGTAATACATCCAATTTATTATTTTAGACTTGAGACCTTGCATAATTTGCAAAATCAGCAACTTTGAATATCCAATATCCACTATCCAATGAACTTCACTACTCTGTTGGATATTCGGCCAGAGCTCCCCTTGAGCACAGAAATATGATAATTTTGCAACTTTGGCTTTGAATATACCAGGTAATACATCCAATTTATTATTTTAGACTTGAGACCTTGCATAATTTGCAAAATCAGCAAATTTGAATATCCAACATCCAATATCCAATGAACTTCACTACTCTGTTGGATATTCGTCAAGGGCCCCCCTTGAGCACAGGAATATGCTAATTTTACAACTTAGGCTTTGAATATACCAGGTAATACATCCAATTTACTATTCTAGACTTGAGACCTTGCATAATTTGCAAAATCAGCAACTTTGAATATCCAATATCCAATATCCAATGAACTTCACTACTCTGTTGGATATTCGTCTAGGGCCGCCCTTGAGCAAAGAAATATGCTAATTTTACAACTTTGGCTTTGAGTATACCAGGTAATACATCCAATTTACTATTCTAGACTTGAGACCTTGCATAATTTGCAAAATCAGGAACTTTGAATATCCAATATCCAATATCCAATATCCAATGAACTTCACTACTCTGTTGGATATTCGGCCAGAGCCCCCCTTGAGCACAGAAATATGCTAATTTTACAACTTTGGCTTTGAATATACCAGGTAATACATCCAATTTATTATTTTAGACTTGAGACCTTGCATAATTTGCAAAATCAGTTAATTTGAATATCCAACATCCAATATCCAATGAACTTCACTACTCTGTTGGATATTCGCCAAGGGCCCCCCTTGATCACAGAAATATGCTAATTTTACAACTTTGGCTTTGAGTATACCAGGTAATACATCCAATTTACTATTCTAGACTTGAGACCTTGCATAATTTGCAAAATCAGGAACTTTGAATATCCAATATCCAATATCCAATGAACTTCACTACTCTGTTGGATATTCGTCTAGGGCCCCCCTTGAGCACAGAAATATGCTAATTTTACAACTTTGGCTTTGAATATACCAGGTAATACATCCAATTTACTATTTTAGACTTGAGAACTTGCATAATTTGCAAAATCAGCAACTTTGAATATCCAACATTCAATATCCAATGAACTTCACTACTTTGTTGGATATTCGGCTAGGGCCCCCCTTGAGCACAGAAATTTGCAAATTTTACAACTTTGGCTATGAATATACCAGGTAATGCATCCAATTTTAGACTTGAGGTTTTGCATAATATGCAAAATCAGCAAATATCCAATATCCAATGGACTTCACCACTCCGTTGGATATTCAAAATCTGCTAATTCTGTATCTTTGAATATCTAACATCCAATGTCAAATGGCTGTTGGATAAACAAGAAACTGCAAATTTTGAAGTTTGGATTTGAATATCCAACATCCAATATCCAATGAACTTCACTCGCCGAATATCCAATATCCAATATCCAATGAACTTCACTCGCCGAATATCCAATATCCAATATCCAATGAACTTCACACGCCGAATATCCAATATCCAATATCCAATGAACTTCACCATTCCGTTGGATATTCAAAATCTGCAAATTTTGTATCTTTGAATATCCAACATCCAATGTCAAATGGCTGTTGGATATTTGACAGAGCCACCCCTGGTAAACAAAAAACTGCAAATTTTGAAGTTTCGATTTGAATATCCAACATCCAATATCCAATGAACTTCACTCGCCGAATATCCAATATCCAATATCCAATGAACTTCACCCGCCGAATATCCAATATCCAATATCCAATATCCAATGAACTTCACTGACCTACCTGGAATACAAAAATTTGTGGAAGTTGAGGGATACCAATTAACTGATGGAATATGATTATGATATCATCAAAAAGTATTTCGATCTTGGCTTAGTTGTTTCCAAGGTTGACAGGTACCATCTTGAGTGGAAATTAACATAAATATTGTGGAAAATTTTCAAACAACGGATTCAAAGCTGACGTCTTCTGAATGCCAAGCAGTGTAAGGGTAGGGGACACTCTGTTCCTTGTTTCCGTCAGACGGACTTGTTTGGCAGTGAACGGCCACAGTATCAATAGCTCCTCTGCAAGTCTCGCATTCTGTAAAACTCTTTATATTCGCAGAAGTACTGGGCTGAGGAGTGACCTCAGTGATCACAAAAGGCATTCGACAGTGTTCACAATTGACGTTGGTACCTTTAGCCGAGGCAGAGGAAGTCCGCTCCAGATCTTCTAAGTAGTTTAGTTCTAAGGTCCGCGATGACGCTCGGCTGGCAGGGGTCGCACAATTTCTGGTGACGGCTTGAGGAGATAAGTTTCTTGAATTAGGGCGTTTGATAGCAGTGAGGGCAGCAAGGTATTCAACAATTTCAGCATGGCTGTCAAGCCCCTGAGACACACTAGGTGGCATGATATTGATATCAGGATAGGCGCCATCTTGTGGCTGGCTGGTGGTGTCATTGACAATGTGGGGAAATATGCGAACACGAAGAGAAGAGCATCGAAGTACCAGAACGGTCAAGTAAGCGTCCCTGAAAGCGGGACTCACTGCTCCAAGGATGAACCAAGTCAGACAGAAAGGTGCCCCGTAAGTCACCACCGAAACAACGCAGAGATTAACCGGAGCAAATGGTTGCTTACGGTCAATCTCATAAATAACTTGAAACTGTAGCAGGGTGAGAATGTAGAACACAAACACTATCATGATGGCTTTTATATAAACCAGCTCCTTTTTGAGCAGATCTTTTCTCTGGCGCAGGACCATGTCGCGGTGGTCCGTCTCGAAGCTGGGAACGGACACTCGAACACTGTTGTGGACCACCAGATGGACGTTGGCGTACACGTAGAGCATCAAGAAAACAGCAACACCAGCACAAAGCACGATTGGTATTAAGAATGAGTCCTTTTCAGCATTAACAGACATCATGAACTTAGGGCTGAATAAGGCGGTTGTAATTCCAAGAGAGCGTCTTTCATTCCTTGTCACCTGGATGAAGACGCCCGTGATGGATGCACTGAGCGTGTACAGGATTATCACAAGGAGGAGGAATGAAGAGGGTCTCATAAGCGTCTTGTAAAGGTCGGGCTTCAGCAGTCGGAAGTAGCGAATGTAGGCAACTATGATGATGTTTGCGACATTTAGCAGCTGCAAGGACATTCCAATACTGTGATATGCTAATGCTAGGGTGGTGCTGAACTGCCATTGCTGCCTGACGTAAACCGCCAGAATGACGGAATGATGAGTGGCGACATAGAGCAGATGAATGATGGCCAGATGGAGGATGAAGGCATTGGGAATCTTCCTCAGTTGAGGCGATAGGATTATGGATATGATCAGCAGTAGGTTTCCAAACACTCCCAGGATCAACATCAGAGTCATCAGACCAACCCCTAGCATGGAAGAGGTGGTTGGCAGATCTTCGTATATGGGATTCGCTCTGACCAGGCCATCTGCGGAAGTTGTTGTCAGATGAAGAGAGTCTTGGGTCACATTGCTCATGTTTTTTCTTTTCCGGAGGAGGTCTTTTAATCAAGATCAGTGTGAGGCAAGCCATGGTGGTGATGCAGATGCTTCATCTGTGTCTAGTTGTTATTTTAACCTGAAAGTAATTGGAATAGACAGAATTTCAAATGATGTATATAACAATCCAAAAAAAACTAGAAGATATGTGATATTATGGGCTACACAGGATGGGGCATTAAATTTTGCATGAAACTTTATTACAAGATATCTTTTAAAGTATAATGTATAGATTATTGCACCTCGGACTGTCCTCGGTATGGATTTGAAGAATGCTATCAGCTTCCATACCCATTTGTTTTTCATAGATTTTTTGAGAGGAATTTGTCTCACAATGATCTGCAAATTGCTGTTGTCTTTCTGGTCGGCAGACCAAATTTTAAAAATCTTTTGAAGTCCACTTACAAACACTTTAGACACAGCCAACAAAGTCAAAAGGTCCATCCAACATGAAAGATGCCCCTAGCAAGCTGATTTGGTTAAAAACAAGATTCAGTTAAGAGTCTTTTAGAGAATTAGGCAAAAAAACTGGACTCTTAGTCACAGTCTGAGTAAAATATGGGAACTAGACTGTGAGTCATAGTCTCAGTAAAATACGGGAACTGGACTATGAGTCAGAGTCTGAGTAAAATATGGATGTCGATTGTCGAGCCTTAAACATGCTGAAATTACCAACTTTATCGGCAAAGTTTTAGCACAGTGGCTTGAACATGGGCATTGCTGACATTAATTTTGCTGTGCAGCCATAAGCCAAGAAAATACTATAGTTTGGAAAAGCTAGTTCTGCTGATGTCTGATCTGTGGACTTTCGACTCTCACTGAGGCAGGGCTTTGGAGTTGGGTAGTATAGTGAGCCGACTCCAATCCCGGACTCCGACTCCAGACTCTGACTCCCGACTCGGACTCGAACTCCCAACTCCAACTCCCATCTACCAACTCCTTTGGCTTTCTGAAAAGCGAATCCAACTACGATGGTCTCCTGAATTATGACTACAACTTCCCAAGTGCGCTTATCGGCATAATGGCACACAAATATTACATGGTTTTCAGGGGATAAAAATTCATTCTACAAAGTTTTCAAAGGATACTGTAGATGAATACTCGTTTTGGAAGTTTAGTGTAAAATTTAGGATACAATTTACATTTTTGTAACTGTTTTTGTAAATTATATTAATTGTTTTTAGGAGTCAGGATTCACCAATTTAATTTTTGACTCCGACTCCACATGAAAATCAGAGTTAGACTCCGACTGACTCCACCCAAAAGCCTCCGACTCCACGACTCTGTCTCCTGACTCTTACTCCAAAGCCCTTAATGGGACTATTATTTTGCCTGCTAATTAAAGCAGGTTATCAACAAGTTCTCCCAAAGGGTTGTTGTCATCCTGACTGACATCATGGAGGACTGGCGGCTCAAAACATTGGCAGTCTTTTATTAGAAGCACCTGCAGGTTTTGGAGGCTATGTTGCATTTATTAAAGGAGATAACATAGACCAAACTGCATGAAAACATTTTTTTAAAATTCCAATATATTGACAAATGGTATTTGAAAGACTATTTTCTTTATTAGCTTTTATTGTCTTTTTTTGTTTCTCAATTATTGATATGACTTTGTTGTTAATTGGTTAATTTCTAATTTTCACAAAAATTCAAAATCTGAAAAATTCTTAAATTTGGATCTGATTCCTTTATGTACAATTTAAGGCACACAAACTACATAATACTACTAGAACTACCAGAAGAATCACTGAACAGGCTAGATTTGAATATCCTAAAATATAAATTTTAACACACAAACAGCTTTGTATCATAAGAAATATTATAAAACAAAAGAACTTGAATTTCCAAAAATTAAGTGGCAATCACCTCACCATATTTTTTTTTGTGTTTTTCACACAGAGTTTGCATTTGTAGGCCTGTACACTGGCGTATTTGGGCGGGCATGACCATAATTTAGGGGAGGGCATCGGGCCATAAAAATTAACATGGAAGAGATAGGAAAAGCCGCAGAGCACCCCGTATTCACCCCATGTAATGCCCCCCCCTCAGGCCATTCTAGATACGCCCCTTGGCCTGTAGGAGTGACTGAATCTATTTTTGTACGTTTCAGCTATTTCTGAAATGCAAGTAAACCTGGAACTGCTGTATAGGCCCTATATATACATTTAGCAGGATCGAATGGTACAGGTACAATGTTTAAATCCTTCTGCCACACCCTCATTATAAAACATCCCTGGACTGATGAAATTTAGTCACCTGTGCACTATGTAGACATCCGTGAGCTGTTAGAGATCAATTTCACAGTCACAGATCAAAAAAGCTGCAGCCTCAGATCGATGTAAAAGGTTGGGTATACATATATATATATATACCTACAGTTGCAGACAAAAGTTTAGAACATACTTCTATTTTGTCTGTATCAGGGCAAATAGGTGCCTAGCTGAACAAGAAAAAAAAATTTTCGAAAAAAAAATAGGGCGATTTTACTTTGCCACCATAAGGTATTTTTGACAAATCTAAGTTTCATTTTATATGATTTAAGTGTATATCTTTCTTTTTCTTACATATCAACCATCAATCCACGTCCATACATGTAATAAAATCTGTCTGTATACATTTATCTTGCTTTTTTGCTGTCGATCTCAGAGAGCTGCAAGTTCAAGTTCTGGTGGATTTCCTACAAAACATTTAATTCAATAGTTTCAATTTTGAATAACTTTAATGCATACAGGGATATAAACAAAATGTTATCAACATCACTTGCTCGGTTGTGTTTATCTCAGCATTGCATTATGTGCCCAATTAATGGGCAAATTTTTTTTTTTGAAGGATCTAAAGAGCTCTTTTTAATAATAGCCAGAATTGAGTCAACTTGCACCTTGACAGTAGGCCTACTGGTCATTTCTCTGAGATTTGGCAGCATCAATTGATAGGCTTTATGTGTATTACAAACTTGTGCCATTGAAAAAGCTTGAAATACAGATGCTTAAGCACAGAGCCCTAAATCTCCCACTGCCACGCTTCATTGCTTAGAGGAAAAACTCGGTCACACGCTCAAAAAAAAAAAACAGCAAATACAGTAGGGCCTGCATTTAAGTGAGACTAAAAAAGGTTTTTCTGCAGTGTATGGTGCTTTTATAGCCCAGTTATTAGCTGCACTAACATTAGAGGGGTCTTATTCAGCATAAAAGAAAGATAATACGTTACAGGTCTGCATGCCCTTAATTGCATAAAAAGATGAGCCTTATATTGAGATTATTCTGTATTTCTTGGAAGTGCTTCTACCCATACTTTGATGATGACGTTTTAGCACACCTGTTGGCAGATTTTCTTTCAGGGGTGATGAACATACTGAGGACCCCTTGCAAAGAAAGAAGGTATCACAATACATAACAGCGATTGTCTTGTGCATCGCCCTAAAAAATTCTTTTTGGATATTCTTGCTTACATATCGGGCAAGTTTTACAATAGAGAAAACTTCAACTCTTTTTAGCACTTCCTTGAATGTGTGTGATACACAAAAATTCAGGTGTAATAAACTTGCATCTAATGGCATTCTATTTCAGTGCAAAACTTGGTAAATGATTTTATATGATTTTAAGCTATTTTAGACAAGTTATGAAACCATTTACATGTATTTTGAAGATGATCAGTCATGAGACAGGAAAAAATACATTTATTTGATGTTTTGTAAAAATTTCAATTTAGGGGGTAATAATTGTAATTCTAGGCACCAAAATTGTTAATAAATGAAAGGTCAACTAAACATCATCAACAAAATACAATGTTCGATCCAATTTAACCCCTCTAATGGAGTATGAAAACATTTGACACCTTTGTAGTCACACTGCAAAAACTGTGTTTTCCCAAAGATTTTGTCCAACAGACACAGACTTGAGACATCATAAAACAGTGACAGACTTGTTTACATTGACCTAAATATTTCTCCTGATAAAACCAAACAAAATTTGTTTGTTCGCTTCACTTATGATGAAACCGCATCCACTTTTATGGAAGGCATAATACTGGTCGATTCAATAACATTACATTTCAATATACTTTCTGGAGGAGTCTCTTTAGTTTTGTGTTTTCTGTGGCTGATCGATTTCATCAGGACACATACTCGGATGAATGAAAACTCTCCTGTCAATGTTTTATTATAATGAAATTGTGCCTGACAGACGAAACCCAAACTAGAACTGCCGTTTTTTTGCAGTATGACGAGGTTCAAATGTTTTTAACTCCATTAGAGGGATGAAAATGAATCGTACATGTAGCTATTTTCTTGATGTTTCTCAGTTCACCTTTCCTCTATTACAGTAGACGAAACATGAGTGCTAACAGAAATGATAATGGTGGCCATCAATGACCTCACAACATGCCCTTTTAAATACATTGAAAGAAGTGTCATTGGTCAACTTGTGACCTCATGAGCTCATTGGTAAGTGGTATTTATTGGTCAGTGACTCTGGTCAATAACATAGGAAGAATAGGATATGACCTCACTGGCTGCTTACATGTCATAGAGTTTAACAAGACAGGGATAGGGATATGACCTCACAAGAAATTCCAGCGCTTTTTTGTAAGCAATCGTTTCACATCTGGGTCAAAATTTGATAAGTCTGAAACTCTTGTCTCCAGTGTTTAACAATAATTCATGATGGAAGGAAGGCGCATGCAGAATCTATTGTTGTCATTTGTCATAGACAAGGATATTAGCAAAACTTAAAACACAAAAAATATGTGGCAGAATATTTTTATCACATCCAAAATAGCATTGAAGTGGCCAACCCCCCTGAAAATGGCCGGTCTCCAGCAACCTTTTCTTTGAAAGATCGCATCACAAAAACTAGTACAGGATCCTTATTCAATTAAACTCTTCCATACATGGAGACTTGACCGTCAGGCTCCTAAAATCTAGTTGCCAATAGCTGAAATAATATTATGTGTAAGAGCAGGAGGTTGTTGTGTCAATGTCTCCAATATTGTGTCATTAGCATCACATCGGCTTTGTTCCTCAATAAAAATTAAAGGGACACACATTCTGTGAGAAAACCTTGTGTCTGACGTTGTCTGAGAACCCAAGAAAATAACTGCACTATCTGTAGATCTGTATCATTTATGTAAACCAAAATATTAGGGTATTTCTGGTGGCATGTCAGTTGTCCTATCTCAATTTGTCATTAGCAAACGCCTTGCTGCTCTATTGTTACTGCATATTGCTGGACAAGAATCACTGTGAACATGCTTCCGGTGTTCATAAGGTCATTGCATGCACATATTGCCAGACTGCCAGTTTTTGAGTCTGTTTTTCACTGGTCCCTTCAAAAATTTTTACTTTAATTATCATTAGCATCACGGTGTCATTAGCATCACATCAAAAATGGCTTATTGCCTCACTGAAATTTTGTTGCAGGTGACTGGAGTTGAAATCAGTTGAATATACACTCACCAGCAAAAGAAACGCAACACTTGATTTTAGCTCATATTTTTGCAAATAATTTTTTTTTGCCAAAATCAAATATATGGCATTGATTCTATCGTCGACAAGCATTTTTTGCATTTTCCTTGCATCTGACATGCTTAGTATGAAGTTTGACGATTCTCTGAAACTACTAATCAAATATGCAGTGCCAGTAACATTTTACCATTGTCTAGCATCTGAAATATGGTTTAGCAAAGACATTGAGCGCTGGAGGGAGTAGTGGAGATCATCTTCATTATTCAGAATCAAAACTATTTATGAAAAGAGTATTTTTGTTTGTCTTTGTAAATTTCTGGTTCAAGGATATGGTCTATCTCAATAACTATTGGTCATAGAAACCTGAAATATAGCTCAATGTCTGCAGAACAGCCACTTTCCTATACGTTGGTGATACATTCTTCAGCTCCAAGTGGTGCAGATTTCAAGTTATAGGCATGATGCTAATGACACACATATTTGGTATTTTAATTGATCAAAATCCAGTTTCTCTGGAACTTTGCTCATTATCACCTCAGTACAGATCAGCAAAGCATTTGGACCCTTGGACATGAAAGTGCAGTGATAGCTGATTGTTTGACATACCCAACACAAACTAAAAAGGCATTTCCAGAGTGAACAATTTTCAATTTTTTTTCAGCTGAAATTTCAAGGTTTTCAAATTTTGACCCATCTACTTTAAAAATGTTGGCACTATGAATCCCCTTTATTACCTCCTAAATTTAAAATAAGAAAAAAAATAAAGGCATGAATTTATTCCTGTCTCATGACTGATCACCTTTAAAATGCTTGTAAAGTGGATTCATAACTTGTCTAAAATCATACTGAATCATTTACTCTATTTTTTTTCTCCAGAGTAGAATGCCATTAAATTAAGCACCCCTGTGATAATAAGCATTAGACACAAGTTTAGTCCACCTGATATTTTGGTTTACCACACACTTGCACGACCTAATTATTATCATATTTCAATCAGATGTATCTTTAATGGACTTTTAAGGGACGAATATGTAAATTTAGCTTGAACTTCCTGTCTGTTTCGGCTTATGTAATGTTGTTCACAGTTGTTGTGGCCTTGAGATTCAAAATGGACAGAACCAGTCGCAGAAGGAAACAGCTCTTTTCTGAATCAAGTCGTCTGAATCAGAAGTCAGGTGCTGGTAGATATAGATTCATTTGTAAATAATGGGACACAGGACCCAAGAGCCAGCTGACTGTGTGAGTTAGGGACTGAGGAAATCAAGCATGCAAGAGATAAAAAGAGAAACATAGAGATAGATATATAAATATAAAGTGAAAGCCATTGACATTACCTGCTTGAGAGGAGCAGCTTCCTGAGGTTATAATAAGCACCTGGAGTCGCTTGGAATGAGTTCGTGTCATGGCTTGTTGTTGCCAGCTCCTGTTTGACTTCTGCTGCTGCTGCTGAGCTAAAGGCTTTTCCTGCAGGTGATGAAGATGCTACAGGTGCTGAAGAAACGCACCTGCATCTCTACATACTGCTGTTTCTCTGTGTATTCTGAACACATTGTCTTTAATCCGACTGCATGCTCTTGTCACTCCTGTGCTCCGTGCAACATGCACTGGGTGGGTATGTAATTGTGCCATATGATTGCCATTAATTGTGAGAAAATGATTTAATTTATTAGCTCCCATGGTCATGCCGTGACAGCCTTGTACACGTGAGATTGGAATGAAACGCATAGGTTTATGAGGTCATACAATTGGGGGGGGGGGGGCTGCCCAAAGAATATTGACACGTTTAGATGTACAATATAGGTATTAATTAATATTCCCCAGCATTGTATTATTACGTAGAATAATTACAAGCTGTGGTGTCATTTTAAACTGGGTCAGATTCACTGGCTTCTAGCAATTGTGAATCCACCCCAACTGGGCATCAGTTTTAACACAAGGTCAGAGTGAAAATTGGGCAGACCTGGAAAAAACCTGTTCAAGTGCAACATCACATGATACAAATGTCGTTACACAGGCTTGGTCTCATCAAAACACTTTTGGCCAGGCTGTTTGGATGAACCTTAAAGTAGTATAGGCTACAAAACAGGAAATAAATGGTGTCCTTGAAGTTTGGTCATTTTAAACTCTGTTTTCGGAGATAAAATGATGTGAAAGTAGTTCATAAGATGTGTAATTGCTATGCAAATTAATTGTGTCGCAAGCTAAGGCGAGCATTATACTCTCAGAAAATGAAAGATAAAATGATGTGCCAGTTTTAGCCAAATATCTAAAGCTGTGATAGTAAGAAAAGCTAGCTTACAAAGAAATTGTAAAAAAAAAAAAGGCAGATTTTCTTAATTTGCTTACATATTTCTGGCCAAATGTCTTCGCAATTTTATTTGTCAAGTATTCTCTGAACATTTATAAAGAAATATGTACAATTCCAGGGAAAATTGTAGGTAGGGGAGAGTGGCGCATAACCACCCCTAGGGGCATAACCATCCACTCAGTGGTTCCAGGTGATTGGTTCCACATATTGAAAATATTGTTAGTGCAGGTGATTTTACTTGTGAAAGACAACTTTTTAAAAGAGGGGGGTGCAAGCGAAAGGCAGAACCAAACTGACCATCTCAGTTTGTTTAGTTTTTTAGCATTTTTAAGCCGCTTCATCTTATTTTTATATGTGACGGTAGGGTGTGTCAATTTCTAATTTTTATGCAATTTCAAAAAGCACTAGTGTCTAAAAGGTTCGTTTTGACCTGGAGAATCCAAATCTGTTCTCGAAATTGTGATACGACACTTCTTACCTACTTCAATTTTGGTCCAAAGTTTCAATATATTTTTTGTTTTCGACAATTTTCGCCAATCCGCGGTTCTCTATAACTTTGTCAACATTTGTCATACAACATTCTAATTGCCATGGTTGAAAAGCTCTCAAAAAGACCTTCATTTGGAATACCAACATCAATGGTCTAGGACGATATCTTGACTCCCATTGGCCCTTCAATCTGCACTTTTTAGAATGAAAATGACACAGATTGTATAATCCTGTTTAAAAAAATTAATTTTGAATTTTTTTCTATGATAATTGCAGTGATTCACATTCTCTAAGTTCCAGAATGACCAAATACAAAAAACTTTTTGATTTTTACCATGGGAGTGCCTGGTTTGTGAGTGATGAAGTTTTAATGTTAATGTTAGTTGAAAACTCGTAAAATGTGAGATGGGGTCTGTTGCATTTCATATCATATCTTCGTCAGAATTTATTGCAGAGCAACATGAGTGGTACCACATGAAAGGAAATATTCTTAGCATTCTCATGGTACCAATGATCTTGGCCAATATATAATTTTTATGAAGTCAAAATATGAAGTATAACATCCCATCCACGATTTTTTCGAACAAAATTTTGCATTAAACTTCCAAGCTCATAAAGCAGGATTTTTCATGACCAAAAAGTAAAAAAATATTTTATTTGCTTATTCTGGAACTTGGAGGATGTGAATCACAGCAATTATCAGTGAAAAAAATTCAGAAGCCTTTTTTTAATAGGATTAGACAGTCAGCAACATTTTCATTTCTAAAAAGTGCCGTCCGAAGAGTCAATTGGAGTCAAGATATCGTCCTAGACCATTGATGTTGGTATTCAAAATGTAGGTCTTTTTGAGAGCTTTCCAACTATGGCAATTAGAATGCTCAAACATTGATCAAGTTACAGAGAACCGCGGATTGGCGAAATTGGTCGAAAACAAAAAAAACATTGAAAATTTGAAACAAATTGAAGTAGGTAAGAATTGTCGTATCGCCATTTCGAGAACAGATTTGGATTCCCCATGTCAAAATGCACATTTTGGGCACTAGTGCTTTTTGAATTTGCATAAAAATTAAAAATTGACACACCCTAATGTGACGGTATTTGTGATGGCATTCTACATAAAGGAGATGTAGTAAGGTATCGGTGATATAGGCATTGTGTTGGTTCATATTCTGACTAATTTTCAAAATGGATTTAACTGTCATTAAATCATGTCATGAGTGATAATAGGGGTAGTGGCTGTTTTACCCCAATATGGGGCATAACCACCCGCCCCTGGAAAAAATACAGTAGGGGGGTGACAGAAACAGGAGGGGGGTTTTCAAAAATGTATTGTAAATGTGTGAGAAACTTAGGAAGGGTTAGGATAGATTATGTCATTTGGGCTGTCTTGAAAAACCAAAAGATTGGTATTGATCGGAGCGTCCCGGAGAGAAATATTTCAGAAGTCATTACCATAGCAAAAGTGAGGACCTTGATATGGTTTGATACTTTCCAAGTCAAGAGCACCTGCATTTTCATCAGAAAGGGACATAGTATCCTTCCACCAGATATGGAAATCCCCCAGTTATTTTTGTTGCTGGTACCTTTGGGGAGGGGTTATGCCCCATGGGGTGGGTGGTTATGACCCGAGCAAGGGGCATAACCACCCACCTTGTACCAAAAACTATTTCATATCCCTGTGCTATAAGGGAGAGTCATTTGATGCTGTGGGTAAGGGATATGAAAGTACTCTAAGAGTGTGTCATATTGCCAATTGGAGTTCTTAATTGTGTTGGTCATTATCATCCTGTGAGACATTTTGTCTTAGGGGGGTGGTTATGCCCCACTCTCACCTATAACTAAGAGATTTTTGTGATATTTCTGTGCTAACATTACTGTTAATTTAAGGGTAAAAAAGGTGAAAATAACTTCGATGCTCCAGGCATCACATTTGGCACAAATATATAATACTGATGCCATTTAATAGTTCCTAATTATTACTAAGAACTCTATTTTGTATGAAAGATGATAATTGACGATCATTATTACACTGCAGGCATCCTCTTCACTACCAATTCACACGTGTACGTCCAACAGGAAAAAAACTGTTCGTCTGAAACAGCCCTTACTGAAACTGGGCATGGAAAATGCAAGGATGCAAGAAATATGTTGCATGGATCTGGACTCTAACTTTTTTAGATGCCTGGAATATGCAAGATTAGCTCAGCAGTCATGGAATCTGCATGGATTTTGCATGGGATTTGCATGACTTCATTCCATGATCATGGAATCTGCAAGAATTTTGCAAGGATTTCACATGACTTCTCTACAAAAATTAAAGTCCAAAGCAAGAGTTTTGCATGAATTGGAGTAAAAAACAAACTGAAACGCAAGAAATTTGCAAGAGTATGTCAGAGACGAAGTCTGATGCAAGAAGTTTGCAAGAAATTTGCAAGACTCATCAAGAGAGACAAAGTTCAATGCATGGATTTTGCAAGTCTCTTCCCTACGCTCGGGTTGCAAAAACAAGAACCAAATTAATCGGAGTTGTCAAAAAACCAAAACCATGTGAATCAAGGAAGGCTAAAAAAGCAGTGGCACCTCTATATACCCTTACGGGCCTTTGAGGGGTTCTATTGATTTTTGGCGAAGAAAATTTTGTTCCAAAACCAATTACAGGGCAGATTCACTGTCCCGGTCACATACGTTACACGTTAAAATTTCAGGGCAAAATCGCAACAGGCCGCCGCGGAACGGCCGTCCCGTGCAAGAAATGTGCAAGAATTACGCAAGGGCGGCGCAAGATTCAGGTCATGCGGATTCCATGCATATACCATGCATATCTCATGCATTTTTCATGCATGCAACAGCAATTCTTACACTTTCCATGCATGCATGGAAGTATCACAAAATCCATACGTTTTCCATGCATATTCCTTGCAACGCCTGGATAGCAGCTAGATCCTTAAGTTTTCCATGCATGGATGCATGGCCAATGCATGGAATTACCCATGCATATACCATGCATTTGCCATGCATTTACCATGCATTTGCCATGCATGCAAGAAAAATGCAAGAACAAGTCTTACACTTTTCTTGCATGCAAGGAATATGCAAGAGCAATTCTTACACTTTCCATGCATGCATGGAAGTACCACAAAATCCATACGTTTTCCATGCATATTCCTTACAACGCCTGGATAGCAGCTAGATCCTTAAGTTTTTCATGCATAAATCCATGCATGGTTCAAGAAAAATGCATGGATCAATCCTTGCAAAAATCTTACGTAAACCTTGCAAAATCCATCCATATTTTCAGTAAGGGAGAATATAAACTGCTACAGCTTTATGAAAAATGACCATATTGCTTTATAAAATTGACCTGACTGATGCCTGACTTAGTTCTCTAGACAATAGAGGTCATTTGATTGATTTTGCTCCATATAAATCACAGAGTTTTGAGAGAAAAGCTTCAAGTCAGAAAAGTGTAATTTCTTTGAGTATGTCTGACATGATGAAATTTTGCCTCATAGCTCAGCTCCCATTACACTTTAAGCTTTGATTGATGGCTCGTTTGAAAGCCCTACCATAGGGCATAGTACCTATTCGACAATGAAATGGCTAAGGTGTAATGGTATGGATACACAAGCTATTTTATTAAAAAGAGTCTGATCTGTACGTCCAACTTCACGGAATTGCCCAATTTGAAAATATGAGCGACAAAATAAAGATCTGAATCTGAATCTGAATCTATCACATCGCTGAAATACAAAGGGGATTCCATGTGAGCTATCATTGCTTGTTGATACCACCATGAATTCAGAATTACCAAAGGAGAAAAACCTAAATGGCGTTCTTTCAATACACTCAGTTACCGATCTGTTCTAGAGTGGATGAATTCCCAAAAACATAAACTGATTGAAAATGTGAAGACGAACAAAAGACATAATAGTTATATGAAAAATACCTGCATTCAAATTATCAACAATTAGTGCTTCTCAAATTGGTTGTTTGTGTTTTCACTGGAAACGTTTATTCAACAAACAGACAGTTGACTAAACAATGAGCAGGGTTTTTTTTTCTATTTCACCAAGTGCATAGGAATGACCTGCACCCAACTGATGGTGAAGAAAATTTAAAAAAAACCAAAAAACAACATTATACCAAGTTCTTTTGGTCCAACCTGGCATTTTCATAGAAATGGCAAAAGGAACAATAGGCAGTACTGGATTGTATGAACGTTTAACACAGGTCATCCTAAAGTGGTCAAGTCCATAGGCGTACGGGACAGGTGTTTCGCGGGGGGGGGGGGCTGTCACTATTTTGCCCTGAAATTTTAACATGGCAGGGATATGACCGGGGCAGTGGATCTGCCCTGATTGGTCAGGATTTGCCCTAAAATATATGTCATTTGCCCTGATGCCGGGGGGGGGGGGAGGGGCTGCAGCTCCCCCTGACCCCCAGCGAAATATGCCTATGGTCAAGTCATTTTACTAATATTATGTCAATTCTGAACATACACATGTTACTCTTCTCCTCTCCTATCTTCTTCAATACAAGCGAGCTAAAAGATAGGAAGAGAGTGTACAGGCCTTCTTACCTTTGCAAGATTATAACTAAGAACGTACAAAGCAATTCGACCGCTTGGCGCAAAAAGGAGCTTAGTGGAATAATGGCATTTTGAGAAAAAGGCCTTTTACTTTTGAACAGTTGTTTTCAGTTCTTGCTCGGCAATACTGGTCCGATTTGAATGATTTTAGGTACGTACGTTCATATATACATTTTCTACAAATGTATATAAAAATAAATGATGCTAATGTTATTACTTTTTATGAAATAAGACCAATGCTCCTTCTTGCATTAAACAAAGCATTATCAGTGGGGCAAAAAGGAGCATAGATGCACTAAGCTCCTTTTTGCACCGACTTGTTTCGGTGCAAAAACGAGCTTAGTGCTATTATTTTTACTATCATTGTTAAGTAAATTTCAGCGCCAAAAGGTGCATAACAGCACTACGCTCCTTTTTGCGTTGGGTGAAATTTTCTAATGGCAGAGACAAAAGGGTCAACAACAACTTGAAAATTCCACTTTATTCCACAAATAGTGTCATCCTGTACTTTGACCTGCAATATCTCCTTTAATTGAACCCGCTTTGTTCCAATATTCACAGGCATTAATTGAGCTTTCGAAATATGCAATAATTCAAAAAGGGACTTAGTGGCACTAAGTCCCTTTTTGCTCTCAAGGCCGTTACTGGAATATAGTCCATGTGTCTAGGACCCAAGCACCAACAAAGACATCAACAAGATAGAAATTGTCCAGCGAAGAGCAGCTCGCTACGTTTTCAATACAGTCAGACCACTGGTATTTTCCTTCTGTTTTTGGCTCCAACCGCTCTCTGAATCCATTGAGCCACTGCAATCCATCAAATCACTTAAAATAAAATTGCATGGCCTTCCTAAGGTTGTTGACCCAATTGTGTATACAGGATATCCCATTTACACCAGTTATTTACAAATGGTGTGCTATACTAAAACTATAGTGTGCTTCATGGAACAATCTCCATTGGAATAGCATTGAGGCCGATTTAACGAGACAATGAAACACAGTACTTTGTACCCAGAACAATAATTATTTCAACAATTATTTCAACAATTGAATTACCTGCGGCTTATTGCAATTTGAGGGAGCTCCTGATTTGTTTTGCATCTGCCAAGGTAACCGAGCAGAAAGATGTTATCATTGATACAAATCAGTTGGAAAACGGATTTATATTTCTCAGTTTTTTTCTAAAATTTAGAAAAGAATGTCAATTTTTCCAACAGGATATGACCAAAATTCAGTTATAAAGATGCTGGATGCAACCCATTGACATTAGACAACCATATTGATTTAACGAGACAATGGAACACAATACTTTGTACCCAGAACAATAATTATTTCAACAATTATTTCAACAATTATTGATGCAACAGGCTCTAAATTACTCCTTTCAAGTGTCATTGAGTGAAAGCTTTATAATAGAAAACAAAAATCATGAATAATCAAGACTTGGTGTCAAAGAGTGCATATAGCATTGAGTGATCTGTAATTCACTGAGCTATTCATTTGCTTCTAAGTTCTACAATCAACAACCTCGTAAGATGAAGAGGAAGCGGATGGTTTTGGCATTGATTGCATTTCTTGGTCTTCATGGGAATTTTATGTCGACATATTCAATTCAATGTGAGTTTTTCCCAGTTGTTTTGTATGTCTTAACCGATAAAATTGTGTATTGAATTTGTAAGTATTCTTACTTATTTTTCTATTTTGTCTTTGGGATGCAATGAAAGTTGTCTGAGTGTTGTAAATGGTGAACTGCAGTGGCTATTCCAAATTTCTCCAAGATTCTTGTGTATTCTTATTAGGTTGTCATGAGCTTTCGCACCTCGATCAAACTGTCATACAACAACAGCACAAGCAACATCAGTACTGAAGAAGCCTGCTTGCTGAGCAAAGGCTTGTAGCATGGGAATACGTACATATTCTGGCCACCATAGGGTGGCAAATGAAGTGTCTTATAATATTCAATATTTTATACCATTCGACACCTCTGTCAGCCAATCACACTACAGTATTTCAGGGGAATAATTCCCATATTCTTTGTTCAGTTATCCTCTCATGTTCGACTGTTTGAGTGCTTTTCTCATGGTATAAGCCGGTTATTCACCATGGGATCAGGAATATGTGTTTATCACACCTCGGCCTAAAGGCCTCGGGTGATAAATCACATGTTCCCTCTCCCATGGTGAATAACCTTTACAAATACCAATTCAAAGAGGACCATCCTGGGTACTAACCAGTGAAGTCTCAGTGCTTAATACCTCCTGTGTGTTAATATACGTATCTACTCCCATTGTGAAGTACTACAAAATGTGGCGTGTTCTACAAATTTTCCCACTCAAAAACATACGCTTTACCTCAGGTCTGCAATACAAAAATTCTTTATTACCAGTGCTTGGTCTTGTGGCTATGTCTAAGTCCCCAAAATTGATAACTCTTCAAAGCATGTTTCCATATCTGGTCAAATGTGTGATGCCCAAAATGGGACATGCGCCATAATGTGACGTAATGTGACTGAGAAATTGATAGCTTTTGGTAACTTTAGCAAATGCATGAGCTATTCAAGGCAAAGTCCTATTGTGGCTACCAAACAACAGCATACTGTACGTCATGACATGATTCGGGACGGACTGGTTCTGACCATTCGATTTGCTGGAGGACGGGGCATACTCAAAAACATGATGTATTTTTCCAAATATCATAAATGGACCTTTTATCAGACACATTCAAAGAACCAGATTAATACATAGGCACAAAATATGAACAGGTAGTACAACTACTAACATACCATAAACAGCTCTCTTGAATCATTGGTATGTCTCTGCTGTTGCAAATTTTGTGAGGAGCAGAAATGTAACGTAGGTACTCTGTAACAACACACTGTGATCCACCGTTCGAAGTCTGGTTGCTCCAGGTTGACCATGCTGCACAAACATTTTAATCTTGCAATATGGGATTATTTTATGAGTAAAAAACCTTAATTCATGGTGCAGGTTTATGGGTGTTGTTCACTGCCAATTACGAAATTACCATACTCTGTTAAGTAACATTTGGCTGTAGTTAAGAAAGGCTATGATGATGGGGTGATCTCAAAAGCGGATAGGATGATAAAGTTCTGCTATACACTGTATGGCTATTTCAAAACAACATTTAAACTGTCTAGCAAACAACGTCTTATTATTTGTTAACATATATATATCATAGTTGATTAAAAAAAGAAGAAGTTAGCAATGAAAGGATAAACATAGAGATGTTTTTGCACCAAAGATACACAGCTTTTTCATCACTACTTTTCCTCATAGACTGGCATGTATTTCTGTTTTATAATGAGTAATTCCAAGTAGCTGGTACTTCTTGGAAATATTTTCCTGTCACTTGCTTTACCCCCTTTAAGCAAGCGGCGTGTCCCTATAAAATGTAAAATTTCCCTTGATTTTACTCTATAAATTGCCAAGTTGGATCCAAAGAACAACAGGACCCTAAACAAACTATAGCTATCAACTGATGCGATTTCCAAGAGACAACGATAAATAATGAAAAACATATAAGCTCTAGAAGCATACTGAAGGTGAATGTACACATTCCCG
Organism: Platynereis dumerilii; assembly: GCA_026936325.1. Classification (NCBI taxonomy): domain Eukaryota; kingdom Metazoa; phylum Annelida; class Polychaeta; order Phyllodocida; family Nereididae; genus Platynereis; species Platynereis dumerilii. The sequence continues at coordinate 18,551,399 of JAPTHN010000011.1, forward strand.
TGCTACAAGCCCAGAGCGAAAGTCTCGACGGGTAATTTTTTAAATCATTGGATGTAGAAAGAGAAATCAGAGAATGCTTAAAAGAACCATCCAGCAGATGTTCAGAAATACAGTTAGGCCTATTGTGTATATTGTATCAGAATGAACATTTAGTATTATTTAGGGTGTTCAGATATTGTCAGAATGTGCCTAGAAATATTTCCATAGAGCATTTATTTGACTTCCTGGTCAAATTCTCCCAGCTGGGACCAGTGTGAGCAGGCATATTTGGGCCAAATGTGGGGACAGAAAGTAATGTAAGATCTACAATTTATTTCTATCAAATTTATGGATTGCTCATATTATATACAATATACATTGTATCTAATAAAATTTAGAATACACAAATGCTGCCTTTAAATTAGGATAAAAAAGGTTAAATATATTAAATGTTGTCCATTGAAATTTGTAAATCACCCATCATCATCCTCTCATATTCCATGGCACAGCGACACGGATGAATGATCTGATTATAGTGATGCAAGCTTTGCAGGTTTGAAAGCATGCAATTAAATGGTGATATTTACTGCAAAATTGCCAGAGAAGCAAATCCTAAGGACTCAATACAATGAGACCCTCTAAACGTGCTATTATTGAGACAGGTGACTGGATTATGATATTGGCCTACAGTTTGCTGTTTTTCTTAGATTGTCGGTTATAGGTAATCACCTGTCCGGCACCTCAGATCAATAGACACCAGCATGACATTGGCAGGTGATGGCAGGGCTCCGTGTAATTAGCACAACAATAGTTACCTGACCATGTCACATGCGATAGGTTTGAAGTTGAACCCTTTAGTAAGCTGGCCGGCCTCCAACCACTCAGCCCTTGGCAATAGAACAGGCCTAGTTTGAATTAAAATGTAATGATCTGAATTAAAGTTGAATAAGAATGGCAGGAGAGCAATTGGAAATTGACCAATACCACTGAACTTTTTACCATGGCGGAAATAAAAGACCCTATTAGCTCCTATTTGAAGTCAAAGCTCTAGATTAGGCCAGATCTATGTCTTACTAAGAATGGTGGCCAAAAAAATACCGAGAGTTTGGTTATTGACTCACCAAGGGATTTCATTTATCTCTAACGGAACGTTCAGAATTTATGACGGGGGGGGGGGTGGGTGGGAGTTTTGCTGGAATCTCCTGTCATGCGAATTTTTAGTAGGGGAGAGGGGGGCTGGTTGGCACAGGGGCTGATTGGCACACCCTTATTTGTGCGAAGCTGAAGCGTAGTACAAAAATGTGTTATTGCCACATTTCATATACATGATAAGACCCTTTAGGAGAATCAACCGTCTTGGGTGTTGGCTTACTCATGTTGGCTGTGGAGCACTTTCACGTGCTTAAAGACCCCAAAAGCCGTTTTTCGATAAAATGGAAAAAGGTGTGCATCAATAACTGATGGCCTTACCTGGTTCATTAATTATTGATTAGCTTTGTAAATATGTTTTTCTTAGTTTTTCTTGAAATTGCAAATCATTAAAAATGACAGGCAGGTTGGCACAGGCATTTGGGCAGGTTGGCACACTGTGTTAAGTGAATGCAACTTAAATCAAACCTATAAGTTATTGAATAATTTAAATGAATGATATTGTTAGTTGTAGGGACTCTATAATACTAAAGTTTTCCTGAGTATAGTGTGCTGTAGTGCTGTTTTGAGATTTGTTGGCTTAGCCTAAACACAATAATTGAGGATTGTTGAGCATACAGGACAGGCCTTATGGTAAGAATGTGCATACTGTAATAATTTGATCTATTTTGTGCATACAACATGTTAAAAATGCAAAAAGTGTCATTTCACATTGTTTGATTTCCTGGTGTCACTTGTGCCAACCAGCCCCCCTTATGTGCCAACCTGCCCCATGGTACGGTAGGTTGGCACAGAATTTTTGAGGTGCGATATCTCCTGGGCAAATAATAATACAGGCTCAGTGAGGTACTGGTAATGTAGGTTGGGGATCGGACTTCGACTTGACATATGAGGGTCATTTTCAAATTTCGGGACAATTTGCGTCACTCCAGTTCCCTGACATTAATTTGAATGCAAATTGATATCTAAAGCATCACTCCACATCTGTTATTCATATTTCTATTTAGAACCACTGCATTTGGACCAAAAAGTCATTTATTAGACCTTTTTTTGGTGCATTGTGTCCAGTAATCCGTGCCAAATCAGTGGTTTTTCCCTGTCACTGGACCTGACATGACAAAAATCAGTGTTAATTTTCCTCCTAAAGTACCATCATTTCCACAGTTTCTATGTACGATTCATGAGAATATAGACTCGAATTAATATATACATCATATTTAACCTTTTTCTTGTTTCATTTCATTGAATTAATTTATGTAAAAGACGTGTCACTAGTTTATGTTCATTTTTTTGTCAATTCCGTTACCAGGCGTAGCTCGGCTCGCTATTGTTTTTAATGAGCAATTTCCATTCAATGTCGTAAGATGCACATGCGCCAAACTACCAAAGCTTTGCAGATTTTCATTAAACAGGTATTCAACAAGTTAAGGCACAATTTTCATTGGAACATTTTTGGTCCCACTGAAATGTCCACTCCGTTGCCTCCAATTCTGAGCTTACCAGTGATACTTTTCAAAGAAATTTTATGCATATATTGCTGAGGGTGACAGGATTCGATAGAATGCAATCAAAACCTAATGGAAACAACTATTAAGAGAAAACCAAACCGTTCCTGTCCACTCCGTTACCATTCCTGTCCACTCCGTTACCACAAAAAATCGATATTTAATAAAAAAAACGATTGATCTGAGATGATGTACTTCTGAAAATAAGACTTACATAATTTTTTTAATTTTTTTTAATTTTAAATTGCTCAAAATGCAGGTTTTTTGCATCAAAAGTCCCCTCCGTTACCACATTTTCCAGGGCATTTTGTCCAGAAATTTGAGAATGGCCCATGAACAAAATCCATATCCCGAATTGCTTTTGTTCAGGACACCTAAATGTCCTGTTCGTGCCAACCAGCCCCACTCTCCCCTACCCCACCCTTAGGTTTCATGCATATTTTTAGTACCCTCCCCCCTCGACATACAAAGCAATACACACATATATACTGTTATACAAGGTCACACGTACAGATTCGCGTCATTTCGCGGACATTTGCGTGTAAAATAGTCTAGAAAAAGTGAGTTTATGCATGTTTTTTAAAAAATGTTCTTTGTGAAAATTTCTAACCCCCCTTGGAAGTGTTGTCAAAATTATTATCCCCCACCAAGTGTGTTATCAGCCACCACAGAGTGTGATCTGTGGTGTGTGATCTGCCTGCTCAGATCACACACCTTAGTTACCATAGCAATGAAGCATAACACATGTGTAAAAAGTTAGTACCCCCTCGGGCAAAACTCTCATCCCCCCCCCAGTCATAAATTCTGAATGGTCCTTTATGTGCAACTTTTATTGAAATGCCTTTTTTGAAGGGTTCTTCAATCTGGGTGAATATTCCTGCTTGTAAGTAAAAACCAAAGAAACCTTTTTGAAAATTTGAAAACTGTACTTTCTCAAAGATATGAATAAGATAAACAGCTCAACAAAAATAAGTTCCCCTTTAGAAAACTTGAAGATCTAAAAGACCTCTAACACCTCTTTCTTATTTCTATCAAATTTAACCAGTTTGTAGGCCTGCATATTTTGACATCTTGCCTGCATATTTGTAGCTTGAGTTCTTCATTTTTGTCTGATCTAAGAGACCCTGAGTGCACATACTACACCTCTTCTAAAAAATTTTGAAGTTTTGGCTTGTCGAAAAAAAAAAAATACTATAAGATGCTAAACTCTAAACAGTAAAATACTTCAAAATTGCACATATTTTTCAGTCAAACAGGCTCATTTCACTCCTCACTTGAGATCATCTGATGTTCCTCTGGGATCCCAAACGGAGTGCATATCTCAGTGCCTCACCAAACATGGTTCCAAATGCAGAGCAATTGCAGTTGACCAAGTGAACGGCAAGTTTGTTTGCTCAACCTACGGAGACACATCCGGGGGCATTGCTAGCAATCCACTTTTCACCAGGTTCTACCCTTCACCAACACCAGCAGGTAGGATTCTTCCAACTTTTGAGAGTGTGTGATCATATATGTATGTAAGTTCTCAATGACTTGGATGTCAGAAATTGAGCTGCCAACCCTTCGATTTTACGTGACAATTGTCTCTGATATTATTATTCAGTATCGGATCCGGGGCAGTGGGGGGGGGGGGGTTTAGGGGGTTTAAACCACCCCCTTTGGCCTGTACATTTTGCTGTTAAATACAAAATCCATATATTTTTGGTACCTTTTCATTTGTAAACCCCCCCCCCCTGTCCGACATTTTCTTGATCTGCCCCTGCCATTATTAATAAACAATTTTAAAAAGATTGTGATATCCTTCATTGATCTACCTCTCCTCAGTTTCACAACAGTTGCTGTCAAAACAACAATGAATTATCATTTCTACGTAGAGACACATAATGTTTTCTACTGTAAAATCAAAATCATTCATTTTATTAATGGCAACATCCTTGCAAGGTCTATGATAATTTTGCAGCATGTTGGGACATCAAACCAGATCACACCGTCACATCCGGACTACTTGGTGGGCTGCAAAGTGGGGGCGACAGAAGACCAGAAATCTTCTTTTTTGGTTCAACCACGAATGTAACTTGGTGCAGAGAGCAATGTGCAGCAGAACCTCTGTGCTACGCGTACAGTTTGATCTTTTCTTCAAATCACTGGAATGAAAGATGCTATGGTCGCGGACTTGGTGCTAAAGAGAACCTTGGTAGTTCCAGTGGGATTTATGCGGGACTGAAACTGTGCTGAATGAACAAATACAGAATTCAAAGTATTGGAATAGCTATTATTATGTACAATACCTTTTTTCATTACTACCTATAAAGAATTGATTTTGCAATGAAGATAATTTTAATTTGTGATACATTTAGGCTGTGTTAAAAACAAAAGCAGTGCATCGGATAAAAGTAAAAAATATTCAAAATCCTTATGAAATTAATATTTCCTGAAATGCTAATAAACTGACCAGAAAAGATTTATATATATGTTCCATCAAAAATCAAAATATGATAAATATTTATTCTTTCGACAAATGGAATAAAAAAAAGAAAATAAAGTTTTTAAAAATTGCAGTGTTGATAGTTTTCTGTGATAATAAAGTAAATTGAAGAATATTAGTGTGGCAAAGAATGAAAATATTTTAGATTGAGCTACCCGTGGAGCTGCTTATAGTTGAATAATCATTATTTGTAACTGCAACAATTTGACCTACGAGGGGCGTTCAGAAAGTTCTGACCAATTTTTCTGAGAGATGCTTATATTTAAGCTAGAGTCTTCAAATTTTCAGGAATACATCTTGAGGTATCAACGAAAAGAAATGGCCAAGCACCTTTGGGACAAAATATATTAAAGTTGTTATTTTGTTGCCATGGAAACGGCAAGATGGGGAACCCAGCGCAGCTCATTTTTCTAGAGAACTTGGCATTGTGTTTTCCCAGAATCTAGGGTCAAATTATATTGAAAAGGACTACAGACCTGTGCAGGGCCTTCTGGCAATTGTGATTGTAACTTTATGATGTCACAATGTTGTGCCAATCCATTGTAAAGCCATTTAAGCCTGATTTTTGCACTGTATAGAGTGATTTTCGATAAGCATTTTACATGGACCCGAAACGCGATCAGAGTGCTTCAGTCAAATTGTGTCTTCTCACAGCAAAGAATGGTACACAAACCCAGGATCTAATCAGGACAGCATTTTAAGATACCTGGATGATTATTTAGCACCATGTGACTTTTGTTTATTCCCTAATCTAAAAGACAAGCTGAGAGGTGAAAGATATGCTACAAATCTAGCCCTGAATGACCCTGTGCGCGAGCGCAGGGGTCATGATTCCCAAGCGGTAAAAACTTGAGAAAATTTACCTTCATTTGCGAGAAATAGCATCGCGAAGACAATTCCCCTTGCCCTCCCTTGAAAACTTACTTGGACACTCATGAAGTGTTGAGCTGCTGATAGCACACCTTCTTGTGATGAAATAAACGTTTGAATATGTAAATAAAAGCCTCTGAAGTTGACTGTGTTGCCTTGTTGACAACTCGCGACGCCATCATCATTGCCGACACGCATGCGTGATCACTCAATGCAAAAACTGTTCTGATTGGTCAAGAGAAAGCGAAAGTAGGTCATGTTTGGAAGTGCGAGGTCAGGTGACTGGTTACATAATCGCCATGGATCTGAAAAGTGCGGCAAATCAGGAGCTAAATATAGATCTCAAGGATCAGCAGTTGCAGGCCATACAACACCTCCTGGATGGCCAGAATGTGTTCTTAGTTTTGCCTACAGGGTATGGCAAGAGCCTGGTTTTTGGAATCCTGCCGAGTATGTTGAAAAAGGTAATTATTTTCATATATTCTGTTTCAAAATTAATAATCACGTAGTTCTGCATGGTTATGCAGTGGCTCTTCCATCATGCAGACATACACCCATCATTGCTGTCAAAGTGTACATTTACTCCTTAAATCTGCACTGAAACTACAGAGCTGCATTCGGCCTGTAATGATAACCATAAGCTATTGTCTTACATGTAGGCCTGATCCCTAGACTAATACAAGCTATTTAACAAGCCCAGAAGCCTATTTATTTCGTTTTCTTCCATCTATTGTAGTGGCTATTCTATCATGCAGGCATACACCCCTTGTTGCTGTCAAACTAATTCTCAGGTTACACATTCAATCTGCACTCACACTTCAGCTAGCAGTCAGCCAATAATCACAACAATAGCAACAATAGGATATTGTGGCCTAAGTCCATTGACTCACACAGGCTGTTAAGAAGCACACAAACCTTTTTTTTTTTTTTTAGCAGAGTGGTTTTCACTCATATTTTTCAATACAAATTGACAAGTTGTTAACATTTAATATGAAATATGTACGGGATATTATGATTATTTGGCAGCTGGCTTTTTATGCAAAATGTTTTGAAATTAATTTTTTTTTGTGATGGCCCAATGATAATTATTAACAGCTGTTGATAATTGTTCAATTGAATAATATTATATAGGCTACACATTATGTTGGCCAATGAATAAGGAATACTTATGTTCCAATCTTTTATTGCAGCAATTTTATTATTTTTGGGAAAAGAGAACCAGGGGTGCACCGTGCAGATTTCTGGAGTGTGGGGGGGGGGGGGTGGAGTCCCTTACTATTATGCTTGTCTACACCTATGCTCGGCTGAAAAGGGCTCTTTAAGGGGTAATTTTCCCTAGCTAAGGGTCCTAGATGAAGTCTGAAATTCCCTAGGCTTGCACCATCATTTCTAGAATCCAAAATTTCGCAATTAAATGCCTTTCAGAAGGCCGTATGTGGCAATAAAAATTTGTAGAAATTGTTGAAATAATTACTTTTAAATGAACTTTAATTAGGTCATGGAAAATTATGCCTCTTCGAGGGTGAATTTTCCCTAGTTAAGATCCTCTTTTTGGGTTCACGGCACTCCGTTACTGGGTCTGGGTGCGAGACGCTCAGCTGAGCACAGCCCCCCCCCCATAAATTTTGTGATGAGAACCCCCCCCCCCCCCCCGGCTAGAATGCATAACCATTGACATGGTGTGACTTTCCATTTACACTGATGAGAGCACAAGAAGAATAAATGATCATAGCAGCAAGGCCTGTTTATATTTAAAAACAGCCTGTTTCAAAGTATGATCATGACACGTCAAAGAAATTTTTTATGACACCCGAAGTACTAACTTCAAAGTGAATCAGCCCTCTCTTTCTCCACAAATAATAAATTAAGTGTTTGAAGTGTTTATAAAAACTATTTTTAATCATTTGAAATTTTGACTTTCATTATAAGCAGTAATTTAGCCTTCTAATTAGTAATTTAGGCTATAGACGTAAATGAGATAATATTTTTAGGGGGGCAGCCCATCATTGAGCCAATGGGACCTTCTGCAAATTTGTTCAGATCTTTGCACGAATTCAATGTCAATTTTAAAACAAAGTTGTCGGTTTTTTAGGGGGCTGCTACACCCTCAGATCCCCTCGCCGACTCCCTCGGTTTCTATGTTGCTGATTTAGGCTCTTCAATATAATTACCAATGTGTTATAAACAGTATGCCTTTTTTGTTTTAATCTAGTTTCGTGACACGCCTGACGCAATGTGCCTGATTATCTCTCCTCTGAAGAGCCTAATGATGGACCAGGTACAGGCCTGGAGCAAGATGGGCGTTGCAAGTGTAGCAACTCATCAGGAAGATGCAGAGAAAAGTAAGCGGATCCTCAGTTTAAGCATAATAATGATGATGGAATTTAGTCAAGGTTTTCAGTGGCTCAGCCAGGTAATTTTAGGGGGGGGGGGAGGGGTGGGAGTCGGGTAGCTCATGACCAGGGGCGTAGATCCTGGGGGGATGGGGGGGATGCATCCCCCCTAGGATGAACCTGGGGGGGAAGGTCATATGATTATCCCCCCTAGAATTTCAAATTATTAATACTTGCTGTTGACAATTATCTGTCATATTCAGCAATTTCCATGCATGTTGTGGGAAAAAAAAATTCTCAAAACTATAACCTTCGATAAGGTGTAATATATTGGCTTTTGGGCCCTAGAGTTGCCGTTGAAATCTACTGCTGCGCGACTTTCGGCCCGTTGGGCCACGTGCGAAGTTTGCGATCCCTGATATCATCCCCCCCCCTACAAAAATGAAAAATCTACGCCCCTGCTCATGACTTGCCTAAATTCTGTAGGGCTTGGGTGGGGTTAATTTTATTTGGCAAAAAGAAGGGTTTGATTCAATAATATAATTGAATTTTTAATGTAATTGCAATTGTCTAGATCTAGAGCTGTTATTGGTCAATTACGCAACAATTACAAATAAATTACATGATCATATTAGACAATTCAAATCTGACAAAAAATGTGAATTTAAAATGCACGTAGTATGTTTTTAAACTTATAATTGTTACCCTGATAAATATAAATAAGGCTTTTTACGTCGTTGAAAGGTCAGTCCGGGACTCCAGGGCGGATTGCAGGACTAATACTTGTCATTAAACCTTGTAATTGTAATTTAGTTGTAATTGACAATTGTAGTTGGTAATTCAATTCAATTATGGTAATATTAGGAGTTTGCAACTTGTATTAGGAGTTTGCAACTTGTAATTGTAATTGTTATTTACTCCTGAGCCTAAAAGGTATAAGTGCCTATTATATAGTACACAACACTATAATAACCATGAAAGTGTGTACATATATATGCCCCTAGCCCTTTTAATAATGTAGGCCTAGTCACTTCTGATTTTGTACCTTGCCTTTTCTTTTCTTTTTAAAATTTAGTGTTAGTTTCAGAAAATTTATAAAATAATTTAATTGTCATATACATTTATTCAAGTGTAGGCTTAGGCTACTTAGGGGCCGACCAGACGATAGTTGGGGGGGGGGCTATGGACTTTACCCCCGGGACGAACTTTTTTTATTCGTTCGCGACGCATTGATGAACAATTTTTTTCGCATGCGCACTCGCGACAAACTTTTTTATCAGAATTTTAACATTACGGTACCCTAGCTACAGGTGGAAACAAACTTTTATTTTATTTCCATGTACTGAACAAACTTTTTTTTTCAGTGTCAAGTGGCAAACAATCTTTTTTTTTCACCAAATATCCATACCCCCCCCCCCCCCCAAAGATCATCTGGTCGGCCCCTTATTTTCAACATGGTTGTAGGTGTCAAAGAAGCTTCACTGATATTTTCGTCCCCGGAGACAATTCTCAGTGAGTGGTGGTGGGAGTGGGTAACAACCCCCATCGTACAAAAACGGATTTCCTGCCTTGTTCTCGATGAAGTGCATTGCCTCACTACTTGGTATAAGGATACTCATTTGCCAGTTCATGTTTGTCTGAAGTTCATGTTTGTCTTTCCTGTTTTTCTTCAACATTATATTGGAAAATTAAAGAAATTACAGTGTAGATGAAAATTAAATTCATGCCAGCAGCCAGTCAGCCCACTCACCCAAAGCAGTGGCATAGCCAGGTGTTTGCCACAGATGGGGTACTACAGGGGTAGAGCAGAGGGGGACAAGTGGTCTTTCAGGTGCAGGCCGTGGGGCAGTAGCAGTCACGTCAACTCGTGCGATCAGGAAATTTTAATGCAAATGAAAGATACAATACGTAGGCCTAATTCCAGAATACTCTATTAATATGAGAAGGCATCTTCTGATTCTCCTTGCAGAATGAGCAAAAGAAAAATATGAAAATAATTTAGCAAAGTTTGTGAATGTATAGCATCGGAAATATATTAAGAATTGGAAATTGTCATCAATCCCCAGGCATGCTAGAATGGGGGGGGTGCTGCCCTGCCCTGCCCCCCACTGGTGATGCCAATGTCCCCAAGACTGGAGAGTTTAGGGACCGTTCAGAATTTATGACTGGGGGGGTTGGAGTTTTGCTGGAACTTCCCGTCAAAAATTGATACCCCCCCTTGAGTTTCATGTGGATTTTTAGTACCCCACCCTTAGGTTTCACGCGTATTTTTAGTACCCCCCCCTCGACATACAAAGCAATACACACATATATACTGTTATACACGCCCATGCGTACAGATTGGCGTCATTTCGCAGACTTTTGCGCGAAAAAAAGTCCAAATAAAATGAGTTTATGCGTGTTTTTTTAAAAATTTTCTTTGTTAAAATTTCTTACCCCCCCCTTTAAGTGTTGTCAAAAATTAATACCCCCCTTGAAACACATGTGAAAAGTTAGTACCCCCTCGGCCAAAACTCCCAACCCCCCCCCCCCCCCAGTCATAAATTCTGAACGGTCCCTTACAGATAACTCATTTCGAGAATGAGAGGGTGGGGGGGGGGGGGGTATTCTCCCAACAGATATGATTTTTATAAACTTAATTATTCTATCATCACCAAGTTGCATTTTGTTAAGGGCTTGAATGTGTTTTGCAATGCAATAACCAAATAGGCCCCGTCCCAGCCGAAATCCACCCCGACTGATTATTGACTTTATCCATCAGAACTTTATTGATTTTGACCGAAAATTATTTTGTGGCTTTGGCATATGTTTTCCCTGGTCACACACATTCAGTCTGAACTGCTGAACAAGAATCCAGGGATGCAGTACCTGGGAAAGAAGAAGAATGGCCTGTCAAAGGTGTGAAATACGTTTAGAGAATGCTATTGATACATGAATCACAAGTTTCAACCAAAACGACTGGCAATTGTCCTTTGCCGGATAATGCCTCGGTCATCAGAGGCCAAGACTCCAAGACCAAGTCCAAGGCTGAAACTTGGACATCTGAGGCCATCAAAATGTGATCTGGCCTCTAAACCTCCAACAATGATATATATATATGACCTGAATTTGAGAAATTTAAGAAACAAGAATCTGATAATTCAAAAACTGAGACTTTTTGACCAATTATGATAGCCAGTGACAGCAAAAACATTCTCATTCGAGATTTGCAGCACTTCACTGTGCATCTATATAATACAATACCTGTCCTGGAATAGGATCAGTTTTAATTAAGTCATGCTGAAGCCACAGCATCTGAGTTGAATTTTGGCCCATGGCGGCTACCAATGTCATTAAAATGGCTATGGAAAGCTGACAAAATATATTAACACTAATTTCCACTCCACCTTTAATACCTTTTAATTGGGAGACAGACAATAAGAACCACTCATGTTGTGCCCAGGGCCTACTATAGTTTTCTAAGTTTCACTTTACACAATTTCTGATCATTCATGCAGGGATTCTTGGTGATCATATTTATATTCTAAGATACTTTGTGGAATGTAACCATGATCTACCATTACCATTGAAAAACCTAAAATAGTTTATCAGTCAAAAAACTATTGTGTCGCGCTTGGCGACTACAATGAACATTACATTGTATGATGTTGAATTTATCATCATTTGTATTTGTGTTCAATTTTCCTTATAGTTGCAGTTGTTTCTTTAAATGTTAAAAAAATCCTATTGCCATAACAACAAACAATAAGCATATATAATAAGCATTTTGGGTGTTATCATACCTTGTGCACTACCAAAGTGGTCCTACTCACCCTCTTTTTCCAATTTTGTATAAATTTGACATTTTTCAACAAAGAAAGCTGTGCTTTCCTTAAAACTGAGCCATCATTTTGTGTTTGGAGTTTCTACTGATACATTTGACCTTTTACAAAGACTAAAATAGTGCAGATGATAAGGACACAATCAGAATCCATATTTCTTAAGAAATATAAGAAAACACCACACAAATGTGGCATAAAAGTCCTGCCACATCTGCTTTTCTGAAATTGTGAGGGAGGCCTGTTTGTAAAGCATCATATTTTCAATTCAGGGGAAGAGACTTCAGGCCCGAATATTTGGAAATATGCCGATTGCGTGCGATATTCCCCAAGACGCCAGTCCTAGCAATGACAGCCACCATAACTGAACAAATGATGGAAGAAACGTGTGCCAATCTGCAGATGGATTTGGCCGACTTCGCTGTGATCAGCAAACTTCCAGACAGGTTAATAAATTCTTGAAATATCAATGATATTTTTCATTTATATGATAGATTTTTTTTCCATTGATAACCCCTGAACAAACATATTTTTTAGGCAAAACATTTATTGATATTTATTTGTGTTTTTTGGCAAAATGCAATCTTTAATACATAACACTGCTATTTTATACAAACGTGTATGTTGATACAATTATATATACATCAACTATTGAGAGAAATTTAATGGATTGTATGACAGATATATTTCCAAAAAAACTGCATTTAATATCGAAATGGCCAACAACACTCTCATTTATTGCAATTCTCAATAAAAACCACTGTAAAGCAGATATACCTCAATGATAGCTAGACTGCTTTTGCTTGTCAGTCTCAATTAAGGCAAAAATCGGGATAGACCCGGTATGTATATGTGCGATCGTCTTGAATATTGAAAGTTAAAGAAATTTATATTAAGACACTAAAAGGGTGCTTGCGGTAAATTTACGGGAATTAGCTCAAATAAAATATTCATTTTTCTTATACTCATGTGGCATACCCTTTGGTAGAAATGTAATTCTACTAAATTAACAGTGTATATACGAGAGAGGTGCTTAAACTGGGAGAGCTGTTGGCAACTTTTTAAATTCACATTTAAACATTATTTTTGTACATTTCAGAGAAAATATTTACCTGGAGTTAAAAACGATAGCTGACCGAGATATGTTCTCAAACCTCCAGTGGTGCCTGGAAGCCCTGAGGATGCCAATGAATGCACCCAAGACTATCATCTATGTTAGGTAAATAATTATTACATGTAGGTTTATACATGTACAGTTGTTAGTGATAAACGTACAATGTAGGTATATAAATATATTAACTTTCAAAAATCAGGCATACATCTTATCTGAATCACATACATCCAAACTACACTGTCATTTCAACATGTAATATAAGAAACACTTCTTCTACTTAAGTGATGTAAGAATCATGTATTAGAACTCAAATTTTACATAACAACCCTTTATCCCCCCCCCCCCAACCCTTGGATCTGATCACAATTTTGACTTTCTGTCTTTAGGTCCATACAAGATGCCACCAACATGTGGGCATGGTTTGTGTCACAGTTAGGAAACAAACCATATGAAAACCTTGGTCTAAAGCGATGTCTCAAGAATCGCATCGTTGAGATGTTTCACAGCAAGACGGAGACCTCACATCAGGAATTTATTTTGGAAAGATTTTCTAAAGATGAAACGCTAAGATTAGTGATCTCAACCGTGGCATTTGGAATGGGCATAAACATTCCTGATATCAGGTACAACAATATTAATTGATTAACAATGTATAAATCATCGGCCTCCCAAATATTCGGCCTTAAAAAACAGAAACCTTAAAATATTTTCATGTAGGCCTAATCGTAAAAGCAGATGGTTCACGCTATCATTTCTTATCGCTACTTTACAGATCAAATATACAACTTCAAAAAAGAGATATGTTTTTATTTTCATCTGATTTAAGTCATACATTTTGGGAATTAGACAGGTGGTACCTTATGCTTCAAGCAAAATCACACTATCCATTCCTTATGTCTTGAGCTTCCACCAAGCTCTAAATTTGAAATTGGAATAAAAGATTTTTAACAGCCACCACCATGATGAGGCGATGAGCTACCCCAACAATATTCATCTATTTACCCAATGAAGAACATTCCTAAAACACTAACAGATCTTCTCCTCTTACAGATTTGTGCTTATCTGGGGAGCGCCACAAGACCTACTGACACTTATTCAGGAAGTGGGCCGTGCTGCCAGAGATGGCAAACAGGGGAAAGCCATCTTGTATTTGACCCCAAGATGCACTGGAGCTCGGCTTGTTAGTCAAGAGATGAAGACGATCGTGAACAAGATGCACAGCCAGTGCATGCGACGCACCATGTTGGAGCCTTTTATTGTTGGAAACGCCAAGCCTTTCAGGGGAAATAGGCCATCTGGTACCTGTTGTTCCCTGTGTGACAAGGCAAGAATTATACAACTTACTTATCAGAGAATTTGAAACACTGTTTAAATTACATTAAGCTTCTAACATAATACTCCTAAGTAACTGAATATGGTAAGTTTGACATAATTTGAAAAGTCTCGTCATACAATAGACAAAATCAATAACTATTTCCAGCCTAAACAGAGACGACATGATGGAATTTAAAGCCCTCATCTCCTACCTACATGACATAGGCCTATTGAAATGATCATTGAAGTGCAATTCTCAGATAAAATATTCTGTCTTTTCAGGGTCCAGCCCAGTAACAACATGTTGTGACCCCGCACTGCAATCTAGTCTTTGTATTTTTAAATGTTATTGAATCACTCTGTGATTTTGCTTAATATATTCTATGTTTGTTAATACAGCTCTTCAGTATATTGTAAATTGGGGATTATCATTGGGAAAATCATTAAAGCTGGGAGTTGATGCATCAGTGGAAGTGATAAGTTGTTATTCTTGTTGAATTTGTGCTTGTTCACTGGAAAGTGAGATCTTGAGCCCAGACAGTGGTTCAAGATTTATGTCAAAATCCAGGTGATTTGTCAAAACTCTAGTTCAAATTATGCAAAATTAAGATCAACCATGTTGTGAAGGTCAATGTCTACGACGACGACATTGCCTATACAGGTATGCAAGAGTCATCCTCTGCACTAGTTATCCAGCATTTAAGCCCTGTGACCTTGAAAAGCTCAAAGGTCAGGTCATTCAAGGTCAGTGGTCATCCAAAATTAACCTTGTTATGAAGGTCAATGTCTGCAAAGACGACATTCACTATACAGGTATGCAAGAGTCATCCTCTGCACTAGTTATTCAGCATTTAAGCCCTGACCTTGAAAAGCTCAAAGGTCAGGTCATTCAAGGTCAGTGGTCATCCAAAATTAACCTTGTTATGAAGGTCAATGTCTGCAAAGACGACATTCACTATACTGGTATGCAAGAGTCATCCTCTGCACTAGTTATTCAGCATTTAAGCCCTGTGACCTTGAAAAGCTCAAAGGTCAGGTCATTCAAGGTCAGAGGTCATCCAAAATTAACCTTGTTATGAAGGTCAATGTCTGCAAAGACGACATTCACTATACTGATATGCATGAGTCATCCTCTGCACTAGTTATTCAGCATTTAAGCCCTGTGACCTTGAAAAGCTCAAAGGTCAGGTCATTCAAGGTCAGTGGTCATCCAAAATTAACCTTGTTATGAAGGTCAATGTCTGCAAAGACGACATTCACTATACTGGTATGCATGAGTCATCCTCTGCACTAGTTATTCAGCATTTAAGCCCTGTGACCTTGAAAAGCTCAAAGGTCAGGTCATTCAAGGTCAGTGGTCATCCAAAATTAACCTTGTTATGAAGGTCAATGTCTGCAAAGACGACATTCACTATACAGGTATGCAAGAGTCATCCTCTGCACTAGTTATTCAGCATATAAGCCCTGTGACCTTGAAAAGCTCAAAGGTCAGGTCATTCAAGGTCAGTGGTCATCCAAAATTAACCTTGTTATGAAGGTCAATGTCTGCAAAGACGACATTCACTATACAGGTATGCAAGAGTCATCCTCTGCACTAGTTATTCAGCATTTAAGCCCTGTGACCTTGAAAAGCTCAAAGGTCAGGTCATTCAAGGTCAGTGGTCATCCAAGATCAACCTTGTTATGAAGGTCAATGTCTGCAAAGACGACATTCACTATACTGGTATGCATGAGTCATCCTCTGCACTAGTTATTCAGCATTTAGGCCCTGTGACCTTGAAAAGCTCAAAGGTCAGGTCATTCAAGGTCAGTGGTCATCCAAAATTAACTTTGTTATGAAGGTCAATGTCTGCAAAGACGACATTCACTATACTGATATGCATGAGTCATCCTCTGCACTAGTTATTCAGCATATAAGCCCTGTGACCTTGAAAAGCTCAAAGGTCAGGTCATTCAAGGTCAGTGGTCATCCAAAATTAACCTTGTTATGAAGGTCAATGTCCGCAAAGACGACATTCACTATACTGGTATGCATGAGTCATCCTCTGCACTAGTTATTCAGCATTTAAGCCCTGTGACCTTGAAAAGGTCAAAGGTCAGGTCATTCAAGGTCAGTGGTCATCCAAGATCAACCTTGTTATGAAGGTCAATGTCAGCAACTTTAGACGACATTCACTATACTGGTATGCATGAGTCAACCTCGGCACTAGTTATTCAGCATTTTGGCCCTGTGACCTTAAAAAGAATACCAAAGGTCATCCGAGAAGTCATTTTTCTGAATATTTCCCAGTGTTACATTCAGGTAGAAATTAGAAATCTTGAGCAGTCCACAGGGTGAGACGGACATGTCGGGACGCAACTGAAGGTGCAGGAGGGTGAAAGTTTGACCAAGCAGATTTAGTCAATTTGGAGGAGTCAAAATGGTTATTTGACATTTTGATATGCCGTCACAAACAGGCCAGACTTTACAATGTCAATGATCAAACTACAAAAGAATGATGCCAAGTATTTGTTTGCATGGAAGTTAAAGGTTTGTCTATGGTGTTTTCCTCAAGAAAATGTGAATTTCATCAATATTTACATATGATAAATTGTTATGATTATAAAGAATATATATATATATATTGAAACCATAAAATGAAATATATTGCTATTCAAGATACAGTCAGTAGGTTTAAATTTATCAAAAGAAAAATAAAGGTTTTTTTTTTTTACTGCATTCAAAACAATATCTGTGTATAGTTTTTAAATAAGATATGCCATATTCATTCAGTTTGAGTCAATTGACAACATAGATTCTATGTAACAAATACTTCAGAAAGGAATTTATTCATTGCAATCTGACTACCACCTAAGTGGTTAAATTGAACGCAACTAGCAGACAATTAACAATTTAACATGCCTTTAATATGTTGTTAAAAACATTGTATTATGTTCTTTTTGGAGTGGTCAAGACAATTGTACACTGAGCATCATTAATGACGAGCTTCCGTGAAAGAGACTCACTGTTGCAACACAATACTCATTTTAGTAATTTGTGAAACACCAATGGACGAACAGTACTGTACTGTAAAACACATCGATGCAAATATTTGCTTTGTAGCATATAAGACATCCTGGCAGCATCACAAGTATTTTTCTTTGAAATATTGAAGATAACTCACACTGAAACCTAAGCAATTACACAACTAAAACCTCAACAATTACAGAACCAGCATAAAAATATGATAATAGTGATTTATATAGCACCTCTTTCAGTAAACTTCCAAGAAGCGTTCGTACCAAACGTGCCAAACAGGAAACCATCATTCAATATCTAATCTGATAATTATTAGGGAGCAACCATTAGATTTCCGGGGCGGGGGGGCTTGCCAAATTTTCATTCCTAAATTAAGCAGCACCTTGTTAAGAAATACCTCTAGCAGAAATTATTTATTTCAAGACTGTCCATAGAAAATTTATTTATTTCACCAAAAGTGACTCCCAAGCCATGCCCCCTGGATATTAAATGGTTGCTGCCAGAATTTGGAGCACATAAATGTAAATGTAGGATTTTTAATCTTTCATTACACCGATATAGAGCCTTTCTCAGCTCCCCAGGGAGTATTCCGACTATACAGCCAGGCAGCCATTTCCACCGCACACCATAATAGGCAACACTACAATCGCCATCATGGCTTATAGTCAAATACCCATTTACACCTAGGTGAAGTGACACAAAGAGTTATGGAGGATCTGCTCAATTTCTCAATGCCATGGTTGAGAGTCTAACCTAATGTAGACTTTTTATAGTCCATCACAAGAGGAGTCATTCCACACTAGTCTGAGAGTTCCAGCAAAATTGGCGGATAAACATCTTGTTTTTAACATTTCTACAAAACATCCTGAAGACTTCAAGCTTTAATTTTTAAGAATTTCTTACAAATCCAAAATTTCAAAGACAGCACTATTATTTCATTGGCCTATGGCCCTACACAGAGAGTTGATATGTGTATACTTGGTCAATTAAATTGCCATCGTAACCCCAAAAATGGATAAAATTAACTTGTCTAATCCAGTGCGTTGCCATGAACATGTCAAAGTACAGGCCTAATTTAGAAGTCCTGTTCGGAAAATATGTCTCTCCAAACATCCATGTTGGATGAGAGAGCTCTAAGTTTGCCCGCCAATTTGACAGGATTCCTCAAACTAGTTTGGAATGACTTCCCTTTGAATGAGCGATGGTTCCTGTTTGGCACGTACGAAAAGAGGCCTTCATTGGAATATTGTGTAACAAATTTGTGGACAGTCGAGAGTGCAGGATCTGATGCCCTGTAGCGGTATCCGCTGTCTTGGTGGCATGTGGTAGCTGCCAGGATGTCATCCAATGTCTTGCCGTATGCTCCACTCAGTTCAGCACAACGGGCTGTTTGTTTGTCTGTATATACTCCCCGTGATCTCTTCAGCATTTCTGAAAATAAACGCTTTTTTAAGCAAAGTTTCGCTACATACTGATTGAGAGCAACTCAAGATTCCTTACCAAAAGGCTTGATAGCTCTTGATTTAACACAAACAAGGATTGTTTGACGAAATATTAAAATTTCAAATGTAGCATACTTAACTAAGCATTGTATATTGATATATATAAGTAAAGAAAATTGTATATATATATGTGTACATCTATAAACATAGGCTGCGCGGCAGCATACCCTCGGCTAATCAGCGGCTATTATGCTGGCAGTGGAATCCAGTGGCCCCCAGGGGGTGGGGGGCTTTTGGGGGGCAGGGTTACACAAAAGTTTATGGTTGAATTTCCGTGAATTCCTTATGACCGAAATTTTTCAAAGCAACAGAATTGGTGTAGACCGATATAGTATATAAGATATTGTCTGTTTTTCATGACCCCCCCAAAAAAATAGGGAAAATGTTTTTTTTCATGAACATAAATATGAGCAAATTAGACACAGTGCCTTAGGAATTAGACCACTGAATACAGGGTAATTAAAGAAAATTATTTGACATGTCACATAAGGTTAAAATTGCGAGTTCAAGATTTCTTGTCAAAATCTTTAGATAGTAACAAGCAAACGCATGTTTCTTTGTTTGCTTAATGCTTTAAAGTCCACTTATATATTTCCAATTGATAATATTTTATAAAGACTAGTAAAAAGTACAATTTAGACATGTTTTTAGAAATTTTGACTTGCCATGCAAATATTGACTGATATGTGATTATCGGAAAATCCGTAATATTTATTAAATTGTGCAAACATTGACGTCTGGTATGAATTAAAAAGATTCATATAGCTCAAAATTAGCATCATGATGATGTGATACACTGTCATGTTTATTTTTCTAAATATTCCAAAGCATAGTATGACATCACAAATGAAATTGGGGAGGAAATAGACATTTGAGCAATTTTTTTTGCATTTTAAATCTTAAATTTCCATGTTAAAATTTTCAATAACTCATTCAGTGGCTGAGATTCTTAAAAAGTATGTTTTTCAAAACTATAATATGCTTTAAATTCAATCATTATCATCTTGGCGTTTCAGACAGAAATGTTGGAAAATTGGCAAAAATCCTGATTCCTGGATTTGGTTTTTCATAATACATTAATGTGATTAACATTCCAACTGAGTTGAGTTTTTTAAAGAGCTATAATTAAGACACCTAAATGGAATATTTTATAAATGTAGCTTCAAAATTGACTGAATCATGCAGGTTTAAAAAATTCGCAATTTATCACGTTTTTAATGAATTTACGTCAATCAGTTTTTCTTTAGAGTATTTGGACCCCCAAAAGATACATCTTTGGTATTTGATATATACCGCATGCAAGTTTCAGTGACATAAGTACAACAATATTTGAATCAATCTGGAAAATGAAAAAAAAAAAAAATTTTCACATTCTCAATAATTGTCAGAAAAGTATTAATGTTTGAAGGATTAGACCCCTAAAATACACTACTAGGATGAGAGATACAATAATGTCAGAAAAAAAAAAATGTGCCATAGTTTTGGCGTGATGCCCAATAGGCCTACACAAAAAAATATTTTTTCACATTTTTCAATAACTGTGAGAAAAGTATTAATGTCATGTGGATTAGACCCCTAAAAGGCAAAACTAGGATGATAGATACAATAATGTCCAAAAAATAAAATATGTACATGCCATAGTTTTCGCATTACTGCCAATACACAAGTGGGAAACCTGTTATTCATACGCCCGCCTACCTGCCCGCCCACCCGCCCGCCCGCCCGCCCATCGGACGGACAAATTTTCCAAAATTAACTACAATACCCGTCGGCAATGAATACATTGCCGAGGGTAAAAATGACACAACATTGAAATGTTTGCATTAACATAGATCTTTAATTTGAGCTGCAACAAAATTCAATATTGAAAAGCTATGCAGGCCTATGTCTCGTACCTTTGTAATCATTATTGAGGAATTCATTTACGAGGTCAAGTCCAACATTCCCACCTGGCCGTCCATGCAGGTTTGCGAGCCTGTTCCAGATAAGGTCTCTTCTGATCCTTGTTGGTGCACATCCTGCCACATCTGAAAAAACAAAAATAGGGATACTGTAGAAAAGATATTTAAATCCCACAACAGACAGTGAAGTTTCAGGCAAAAAACTAGTTGATCACACCATGTGGTTCATTGTTGTGAACCGTGTGCTTATAATCATCTAACATTGTTATGCAAACAATGGGCGGAGAAGTGATGAGATCACCATGTTTTGAGTCTCTGATTGGTCGGTGTGGTTGCTGGGGATATTCTTTGATATTCTGGGTCATTGAAATTAATAATGCCACTCATATTTTTTTTAATGCAGGTTTATTTTTATTGTGGGATATAAATATAACTTAATGGCAATGTGGTTCACAGTCCGATTGAATGAGGTTCATTGCTGTGAACCACACTCCCATTAAGTTTTATGTAGAACTTTATCTGTTGTGAGACATTTACATTATGCAAGTACTTGCCCATTAAACACATAGTTAGTAATTTTCCTATCTTACAGTTATCTATATTAGAGTTATGTGGAAAAGGTATGCAATTTGGTAAAAAGCTTTGGGGCAGCCTTATACTCTTTAAAATGTTTCATACCCTCCTTTATGATATTTTTCAGACTTAGTTTCATGATATTTATCATATTTCTTGAAAGTTGTATATGTGTGCAAGCTTCATGGATAACTGCTGTAATTTTATGAATTTTGGAAGTGCATCATCAAAATGAAATTACTGTGTCATCAAAATGAAATTATTGAGTTTTATTGAAGAAACGTCAGAGAGCCATCAGTGACCCTTTACTGAGCATAAAATCTTCCTACAACTCACTCATCATCAGTCTATTGAAACAATTACAAGATTCAATTGAAGCTACAAATTAAAAGTGTAAATTGGCATTAGCTGGTGAACCCTGGGAATTTGGACCCTCCCTGAAATATGATGCTTCTAAACAATCCTTTATATACAGCCTTAAGAGTGGAAATCTTGATGTAAAAAATATCGTGCAAGAGCACTTAGAATCAAGTGGACCCTATGCTGTTTATCACAAACTATTACAACAGAATCTGCTATGCTCCTAAAATAAATTGGAATATCTTGCCATTTGATTTATATATGATTAATTGATAATAGTTATTATCATACTTACTAGCAAGGAACTGGTGTCCAATCCGGAAATACATGCTGTGATTTCTGTCCCAAAACTGAAGCATGTCATGTTTCCAATGAGATACAATTGCAGGCCCATCGCCTTCCCTGACGGCATCACGTCTGACAAGAAGATTCAATCCATTCCAGGTTACTGCACGGGAATAGTTCAAAATCCCATCGTCTGATGGACATTCGGGAAGATTCAAGGAGCACTCCGTGCTACAATACCACATGTCTGAAAAAATAAGCACTGTTAATATTTTTAATTACTCAGGCTTCTACCTTAAAATGATTATGGACATTGCACACAGAAAGCTACTCAGGCTTCTACCTTAAAATGATTATGGACATTGCACACAGAAAGCTTCATGAAATTTATATCCACAAGACCACAACTACATATGATTTACATTCCCATATTCGTATGCATATTTATGAACATAATAATGAATAGATAGACTGATATATAGATAGAGCTAATGGACTAAATTACAGCAACATTTACCTGAATCAGAGAAGTTGTTAACACACTGTCGATGATAAAAGCGATTCAGGTGGCACTTGTCCTTTGCAGCACACTCAATTGTTGTTGCACCCTCAATTTTTTCATGGCAATGACAATTCCCTGTTTCACGACAGTGATCGCTGCAGTACCTAGGATTGGCCCCTGCACAGCTTTTGTGGTATCGCATGTTGCAGTTACTGTTGCCACATGTGAGAAGCACATCATCCTTTTCTGAAATATTTGAAAATAAAAACGTCAGTGCACTGAGCACAGCAAAATCATTTTAACAACATTCAACAAACCAGAACCGCAAGCGGTTTCAACGCTCGTCTGTTAATGTGAAATCTATCAATATGTGCCAGATTATCACCCACAGGCCAATACCTAATTTCATAACAAGAAGCGATATTTTAAGGTTACAATGGGCAGTTCAAGAAGAAAGATGGCTGCGAAAATGGCCGCTACAAAATGGCCGCCATCTTGGATTTCTCAACATGTGGCCGATCAATACCCACAAACCAATACCTGTACCAAATTTCATTACTCTAAGCGAAATATTGAGTTCACAATGGGCAGCTCAAGAATGAAGAAAGATGGCTGCCAAAATGGCCACCACAAAATGGCCGCCATCTTGGATTTCTCAACATGTTCCCAATTGATACCCAGAGGCCCATACCTGTACCAAATTTCATAACTGTAAGTGAAATATTAAGGTCACAATGGGCAGTTCAAGAATGAAGAAAGATGGCTGCCAAAATGGCCGCCATAAAATGGCAGCCATCTTGGATTTCTCGACATGTTCCCGATCCATACCCATTGGCCAATACCTGTACCAAATTTCATTAATGTAAGTGAAATACTAAGGTCACAAATGGACACTTACACAAACCTTAACCGGGACAACGACAACGACGCCGACGATCGAGCGACGACAATAGCTCTTCGTTTTCAAAGAAAACAGACGAGCTAAAAAACCTATATTCATAATCATGGAATTATGCCCAAATGAAGGCAGAAGTTTTTGGGGTTTAATTTAAGGTTTCAGTGTTTACTTGTCTTTAGCGTTGTATTTAATTAACTTTGAAATAGGTTGAGAATTAATATAAGGAGCATTAGTGAAAAAAATAATAAAAATTTTTATAAAAAAGTAAAAAATACTCAAGTGATTCTGCTTAATATAATTGAAATCACTGAATTTGATAATTATGTTAATGAATCTAAATTTCTTCTTATGCATTGAATAGTAAAGCCATTAGATCCACTGAACCTTAATAGTTCATTAAAAAAAAAAGAAGATTATTCAAAAAATGAGAAGGAGACTTTTTGAATCATTGTGATAGCCAGTGACAGGATTTTCAGCACTTGTCACCAGTGATACGACTTACGCGTTAGTAATGAATTGCATTGAGTGAGAAACTAATCAATACATGTTAAACGCAAAATGACAATAATCTGATTACAGTTACTAGCCCAGTTTGGCACAGAACAAGAATGAAGCAATTCAAATTCCAAATGGTTATTTTATGTCCACATTCAGTTTATAAAATTGTATTCATCTTACTGTTTTCAATATATATGTGTCCCCCCTCCCTTTGAGATGGTTGGCATCGTCATACCACAGACTTTGTCACTGTATTATTTGGACATCATACAGTGCTGCCTGTAAGTAAATGAAACGCATGATATTGTGCCATTGCATCAATGTTAAACATCCTTAACCAAAATGCTTCTGGAAGGACGAATTCTCATCCGATGAGAGGAAAACATTTTGGGTCATAAAGGCCGGTATGTGAGGCATGTGGGATAAAAATAGCAGTCAATTTTCTTTCCTGTAGTTGGAGTTAGGTATGGGTCAAAGTCTTTGGTAAGTTAGTGAAACGCAGGCCCAATGTTAAAACATAGGGAAGGGTGGTTCACTTACTTATCAAAGACTTTGACCCATACCTATCTCCGACTACAGCGAACAAATTGGGCTGCTATTTTTATCCCACTTGCCTCACACATCGGCCTTTATGACCCACTTTGTTTCCCTTTCATCCGATGAGAATTCATGCCTCAACAAGCAGTTTGGCTAGGGATGTTTAGCATTGATGCAATGGCACAATGTCGTGCGTTTCACTTACTTACAGGCGGCACTGTATGTAAATAACTTAAATTTAAGTTTTAGTGAAGTGAATATAAGCCTGTAACCCTCAGTTATTCATTAATTTCAAGTCCCATTGAGGTGGCTCCTTCTATACTGGAGATCAAAAAGGCAGACTGGCTGTACAATCTCAGACTACACGGTCAACAGCCACCAGCTTGGGGGAGGAGGAAGGGAGGTATGAAGGATTTCAACTAAATGTGATACAATAAGCTAAAGTAACACGAATCTGCGGATTCAAGACCGGGCTAGGCAGTAGTTGAGATCTAATAGCTTTAAAGTTACCCTGAATGATAAAATCCTTGGCTAAATGTGGCCGATTTTCCAAGCATTACAATATGAGCTTTTGATTATTAATATTTGTAACTAAATTTTGAAAGTACTTCTTTGATAACATAAATTATTTAGTTATTTTATCCTTCGGACTCGTGTTGTATTCTTCCGCGACCTGACATTCATGAGGTTCATTGCTGTGAACCACACTCCCATTAAGTTTTATTATAGTACTTTTTCAAGATAGTTCCTCCATCCACACATCCTTTGTTCATAATGTCACAATGACCATTGTTAAACAGACATGTGCTACAAAGTATCTAATTCTAACAATACTGATGACTAGACAAAGTTGATTGCACTCGTACCCGAAATAAATCTAGGGGTCATTTAGGACATTTGGCAAGGTAATTAGAAGTAGATAAAATAATCCTATATCAAAGAAACTTTCCACACTAAGCATTGTGACCACAATAAACAAGATAGTGTGAAAATCAGACATTTTTTGGAGTAAAGCTGACCTATCATTAGGGTAAGTTTAAGTAGAGTCAGTGTGATTTAATAATTGAGTATATTCACTGAAAATACCTTCATTGCAGATGCAATCAATAGGAATTTCGTCATCATCAGCATCGACGTCACACTCATGCAGATAGGCAGTGAGGGCTGCACTCACATCATTCGACGGATATGGTTGCCATAAGACCTGGACAATTTGATTTGACAGGTTTCGCAGCCATTGAAGCTTCTCATCATTGCTTCCTTCTTTGGGGTAGTGAGATGGAACCTCATCCAGTTTAGCACCACACAGTGTCAATGCCAGCACGATAACATAGCTGTAAGTCACAAACTGAAAAACAAAACAGACATATGTAAGTGTAAATATATAACTGAAAGATGAAAGTATAAGCGGTCATCAGCGAGATAATTGAAGGCTGCAACCGAGAATTTTAACTTGTGTGAGAGGAAGGCCTCATGACAGGATACACCCCCGCCCCACACCCTCTCATAAACTCGGTACCCCCAACTGAACCCCATTTACCCTTAGACTACCCCTTTTAACTTCTTCCACCCGCAACTAACCTCATCTGCCATTATCTACCAACCTACCATTGAATTCCCTCAACTACCCTCAACCACTCTCACCTTCCCTCAACTAGGGCTGCGCAATTGAAAAATTTCCAAAATTGATTAATCAACATGTATTTCAATTCAATTGTCAATTTTAAATTTATTTGAACATTGAACGCATCTATAGTTCCGGTTAAATTCCCAAGCTATACTGTACCACTTCCTTTTCTTTAAAAAAGATCACATCATCCACAGTAGCAAGAAGTAAAGAATAGATATATTTAGAAAACTGTCTCCAAGGTATACGGATTCAGCATAGACATAGCAGACGGGAGCAGGCGGGAACCTTAACCACTTGGCCACCCAGCTGCCTAAAGTGGTTAAGGTTCCCGCCTGCTCCGCTGAAGGTCCTTGTCTGCATGGGTTCGAACCCCGGATGGGGAACCCAAATTTTCAGTGTACCTTCATGAGTAAATTCCCAGCTGGATGTCATTCAGATGAGACATTAAATTGGCGGCCCCTTGTATCAGTGTCTATACTGGGCAAGTAAAGATCCCTCATATGGAGTAAATGTGTAACATGTTGAGGACTCCCGCTCTCCCTCCCATCTCATCAATCAACCCTCGTGAGCGCCTATAACTGGGCTTAGAGGGCTGCACTTACCATATCTATCTATCTATCGATCTGTTTGATACTGAACATTTGCAGTCACAACAATAGATGTACACTTTACCAGTATGATAAATTTATACTGTGTCTGAACACGAAACTAGGCATACTTTTTGAATAATCCAATAGGCTTAAATTTATTGATTTAACAAAAAACAAAAAGGTAATGAAAATTTCACCTTCAAAAAATCCCACGCATGTTGAAAGTTTGCCATAACTTTTGCTTTGAGGCTCCTGTGGTTGAACACCTCCTTGATGTTGGCAAGAGTGGCAGACTCAGTTTGACTGGCACCATCAAAGAAGGTCTTCATCATGTCCTGCAAAATAAAAGTGAATTTTTACAAATGTGTACACAGGTTATTCAAATGACATAGGAACATCAGAAATTTAAAAAAACAATTATCAAGATTTTCAATAGCTTAAGCAGGATTGTATTTAAACCACCATTTGAAATTTTCAGGTTGAAAAGGTCTTCATGGAATGTAATTGTGTAATCTTTCTCAAATCGAGTCCCTTTTGACCATTGTCCATTCAGTGGATAATAATGCTCCATAACCCATAAATACAAAGCAATTACATGAGGATGAATTGTCGGAAATTAGATATCAGTACTGCATGAGTGAGTGAGTTTGTGTTTTAGGCATATGCTCCATCAAGTTACAATAGACAAAGAAAAACAGATTAACTAGAACCGCAAGTGATGTGTCAAAGCTCGTCTGTTGATGTGAAATCTATCATTGTGTAATTATCACCCGCAGGCCAAGATCTGTACCTAATTTTATAACTGGAAATGAAATACTAAGCTCCAAATGGATAATTTAAGAATGGCAGCCATATTGGCAGCCATCTTGGATTTCTCAACATGTTATCCATTCCCACAGGCCAACATCTGAAGCAAATTTAATAACTGTAAGCGAAATATGAAGGTCACAGTGGGCAGTTCAAGAAAGAAGAAAGATGGCTGCCAATATGGCGGCCATCTTGGATTTCTTGACATGTTCCTGATTCATATCCACAGTCCAACAACTGTACCAAATGTCATAATTAGACCCCGGAGTCAGTCAAGTCATGCTAGGATGACTGACTAGATGTTCAGTGACTTGACTGACTTAGTCGAATTAAGTCATCACCTGTGATTTGACTTGACTTTGAATGAACTTGGCTGACTTAGTCAGCTAAGTCAACTAAATGAATAAAATAACATTGTAAAAATGGGAAATCAACTTTTGATGATGTTCATTTGCTTGTTTGACCAATTTCGGAAAAATTTTAAGACAGATGCTTTGATAAAATGCAAACCACAAATGAGTCACAATGGAACAGTTTGGTCCAGGTTCATCCAATTTTGATGAATTTAGCACCATTAGAATTGTCTCTTCAAGACGAATCCAATGATACCAAATACAATAGGTTGCAAAGAAGGCGGCGGCTGGCTTGCAACACAACTGACGACTTGGAATGTCATTGACTTGACTTGACTTGACATTGAAGAGCAATGACTGGCGACGGCAGTTTTTGTCGAAGGCTCCGGGGTCTAGTCATAATTCTTAAATGAAATTCTAAGGTCACCAATGGATATTTACATAAACCATAGCCGACACAACGGCGACAACAATGACCATGATCGAGTGACGACAATAGCTCTACGTTTTCAGAGAAAACAAATGAGCTAAAAAATTTAATCTTAAGTCGGTATGGTTTAAAATCAACAATAAATACATCAAGAACTTTTCACCAAAAGGCCAGGGAGCTAACAAACATGACTAGAAAGAAAATATTAACATGATGAAAACTTGATCTCGTGTAACATAATTTTAAATTCCTCAATGGAGTAACTCACGCTTAACCAATAACTTATAATAGTGAGCTACAAATCACACATTACCTGTGCCAATAGTGCCTCCTTGTGGAACTCCTCAGGCCCTTCCACCAACCCGCTCAAACGGCACATGCCGTCTGTCTGCGGACAGTTCGCCACAGCCTTTTTCGCCCTGTTCATGAGGTCCGCAGACAAACCGTCTCCAAGACACACGACTGGCTCCAGCTTGCCGTCCACTTCAGGGACGTAGCTCTGAAAATCAAAGCGAAAAGTAAATAACAACGATGAAAAAATGACTATTATGAAAAATACTAGTGTTTGGGCTAGAAAAATGCAAAACCCAAAAAATATTACCTATGCTGGACTTAAATCCACAGCTCCACCTAGGCTTGGGTATGAAGTATTTAATGATACATATCATAACAAACTATCCCAAAGTAACTACAATACCCTTCAGCAATAAGCTGCGAAAAAAATAAAAAAAATAGTCAAACTTGCTCTTAATTGAATAGAGAAGAAAAATGTATTTACCTGCATCTTAAGCATAACTTTTATTGTGCCATCTATGGTCGATGGGTTGCATTCTGTTATTCCACAATTGACCTATAAAAAAGTATATCACAATCAGACAACAAATATTAGTCAATTGCAATATTAAAAACTATGGGGGAGAGGGTTGCACAGCAGGACACATTCCCCCCCCTCCAGTGTTGTGCTGAGTATGTGCTCGTTACTTAGTCATAGAAACTAGTTACATATTACATATTACTTTTATAAAATGTATAATATGATCCGTTACATATTACTTTGAAAATTGAAAAAAAGTAATAATATTACATATTATAATATTACTTATTACATTGGCTTATTTTGTCGCATTTAGTTAGTAATATTGGCCAAATGATGAGAACAGGTCCAAGAAGATTGTTGTAAGAACACCTTAGAATCCCCCTTTACAAAATGGTAGGCCTAGTTGTAGACCTGTCAGACATTAGACTGACACTCAGATCTTTTTGTTTAAAATCAGTATTTAAATTCCAGATATAGTTTGATTCTATTCCACTCTCTGTCCTCTGCCTCACCACTCCCAACCTCCCTGATACAAGCAACAATCCAATATCTCATTTGATTATATAGGTGGAGCCACCAGTACTGCAAACAGCATGAAAAGCTGAGGGTAGCTGACACCTCACTCTAACTATGTTTTTACTATCTTTACTTATGAATAGTACAACCACATTAAAATGAACACATAGTCTATGGCATGAGAGTGCCAAATACCTCAACAAAGAGCAAATATCAACAAATATCAGATAGAAGCAGTTAACTGAAATGTGGACAAAATGTGACTGCAAATGAACATGTGGGATATCTGTAAATAAACTGTTGACCCGACAATGAAGTAACGTGAAAGTAACGGAGCTAAATTGAGCAAGTAACTGTAATAACATTAGTTTGACTGTGCAAGTAAATCGTTATATTACTGAGTTACTCACTTTAGTAATAATATTACGTAACGCGATCTTACTGACGCGTTAGTCGCATCACTGCCCCCCCCCCTATATTGGGACCTTGTCCCCCAGGTTTTCCTACCAGTATGAGAACTGTCTTGTAAAAAATATGTTATTTTAATTTTATTGTTAAGCCCAATAGCACTTACGATCTCTGATTTTTGCCTCATTTCATAGGAAAATTCATGGCTGACATGCCTTTCCACGAACTTCTCAACGTCGTTCAAGGGCAGGTAGTCTGCCAAGCACCTCATCACCAAGGCTGCCATTCTGCGTCTCAGATCTTCAGTGTCTGTGCGATCGGGCAAGAATGCCTCAGGCCCCAGACTCGCAGCAGCAACTGTCCTCTTCTGAGCCTGCAGATGCTGTGTGGGTACCCTGCATCAAAAGCAACATATTCACTGATTCTGGCTGAAAAACTATTTGTTTACATTTCAAGGAAATAAACTTCATATATGTTGTCCTTATAATAGCAATTCAGTCAATTTCCAACTGAAAAGTGTTAAATATGACTAAAATCGATACATAAACTGTCCATTAAATATTCTGACTTAATAGTTTTCGAAAATGAAAATATTTCAATTAAAATATTGTGAATTATAAAAATTAATTGATTGCACTTTCTGCGATTATTTCATTGCACTAAAGTACTTGATATCTCGATAAACGGTAAATTAGTTAATAATAATAATAATAATAGTAATTTATATAGCGCCTCTTCCAGCTATTTAATGCTTTCCAGGTGGTTGTCATCAGCTTAAACTGTATTCTTGCAGGAATAGGCAGCCAATGAAGTTGCTTTCTGTGTGATGCCACACTGTCTTGTTGTTTCAATCTCTCTATGAGACGAACCGCTGAGTTTTGAGCCACCTGAAGTTTGTTCACCAGATATTGAGAAATGCCATACAAAAGGCAATTCCCATAGTCCAGATGAGGTGTGACCAGAGCACTGCACTTTTAACTGTATCTTTGTTCATGGATTTGCGAAGTTTCGAAATGTTTCGCAGATTAAAATAGGCATTTCTGCACATTTTATTGACTTGTTTCTCCATGGTAATATTTTTGTCAAAAGTTATGCCTAAGTTCCTGACGTTCTCTGCTGTTTTGATTGAAACATTTTCAACATTGATTGATGAAACTTTGAGCTTATTTAGTTGGTGTGGTGTGGCAATCATGAGGAGTTCTGTCTTGTCGCCATTGTTACACAACTTATTTTCGTGAAGAAATTTTCGGATTTCAGTAATGCATTTTTCCATTTTCTCAACAGCATTTTCTTGATCTGTGAAGGTCGGTTTGAAGGATAAAATGAGCTGCTCATCATCAGCGTACTTTTGATCCTCAATTTGATTTCGAGAAGCGACTTCACTCACTGGAGCAATATATGAGTTAAATAAGACTGGACCAAGTTTCGAACCTTGAGGGACGCCAAATTTGAGTGGCAGTTTTTCTGATGTTTGGTCATTTATCACTACAGACTGTGATCTTTCAGAAATGTATGACTTGAACCAGTTGAGGGCTGAGTTGCACACACCATATCTGTTTTTCAACCTCGTTAAAAGAATACTATGATCGATAGTGTCAAATGTAGCAGATAGATCTAACAGTTATTAATAGTTATTAATTGTGCAGCCCTATTATATAGTATGAGCTGGTTTTATTACCTGTTTTCAGCTGCGAAGCCCAAGGCCCAAATCAGGAAATTGTTGGGTGAATCAGATTGTCCCTGATGTTTAGTATGGCTGGTAATCTGGACATTATCAAAGCAAAGCACGAAGCCCGGTGGAGACTTAGCCTTTTCCTAGAATTTAATAAAAACAACAGAATTACCTAAAATAATAAATAAATAGTGTAAAGACAAACAAATTAACATTTTATAACAAATAAAATTGATTCATCAATTTAAGTTTAATATCTCTAAAAGCAAGTATCTCATCTATTGCTGCCATAACAAGGTGAAATATAATAATCCGAAGCAAATATCTGATTTTTTACATTTATAGATCATCAGTAATGATCAAGCTAATTTGCCAAAAAAGAAATGGGAGGTTGCACCTGCACTTTCTCTTTCCACATTTTCAACTTTTTGTCATGATTTTGTGCAAGTTGATCTACGTGAGCCCAAGCAGATTTCACCCCCAGGGAAACTCCCAAATGGTTCAACGACCGGAACAGTTTTTGGGTGGCTCCTTGGCGCCACAATTCAACTGACATGCATGCCTGCAATGAGAAAAATAAGAATATTAAGTAGCCAATGTAGTTCAAACAAGTTTCCGAGGATTCAAACACTGGGTTAGGCAATCTTTGCATGATTGTTATTATATGTAAGATTTTTAAAGATGGGGATTTGATTATTGCTCAATGTCCTGCTTATGAAACTCAATTTACATGAACCTTTTTTTTAAATTGTATTTAATTTTGTTCTCACAAATCATAAGCAAATATTTGCGAAGTATGAATGTCCCATTTAGCTCACATTGATTGTTTATTTTCTCTCAATTTTGTATGCCAGTCTTTTTCTTTATGGTCAATAAATCAAATCAAATCAAATAGGAATGCCTTGTCAGGTTTGCAGAGATACCACTAAATTTTGTGAACAGTGAACAGAAATACCACTTACATTATTTTGGCTAATATGTAGTTATGCTGATTTAGATGTTTTCACAACTTTTATTGAAATATTAAGGTCTCAGTGCACAATTAAAAAATGGCGGCCATTTCCTGGTGGCCATTTTGGACGCTATCTTGGACTTCACCAAATTTTTTTTATCCATACCCTCAAAAAAATCCTAAAATAAAATCCATATCTTGAGCAAGAAAACAAAAATAAATGATTGTTATTTTTTTCGAAATTTCAAAAGGTATATACTTTCCATCAAACTTTTAAAAAGGCATAACTAGACCTTATAGATCATATGTGTACCAAACTTTATCCACGTACATGTACATGCAATATTGATTGAGTCTTAGCCAAAAAAAAAAAATCTTTATATTTTTTCAAAAAGGTTTAGAATATCTATCAATGAGACCATCAAAACCACACAGGCTATAAACATACCAAATTTCATCCAAGTACATTAAATAGAGGCCAGCGCTGGCCCGGAAATGATCTACCGCCCGTCTGGCGCACAGACAACATTTTACCTGAGTGATAGCAATACCTTCTGCGAACTTCGTTCACTGAAGGTAAAAACATCACAGTGGTGTTCAACTCCTCGGGAGCTTTAAAATGATACCACATACAGCCATGTATCATGAATTCTTAATTAAGCTGAAAATCGATTTTTACTTATATTGTTGAGATGATCGAAATTGAAACTTTTGGCTATATGATTGTCACCAATAATAGTGGGATTGGCACAGCCCTAGAAATTAATAGATTTACTTTTACTTGTTCACTATTTATCATCTATTTAGCTCCAACTGGTATTTTATCAAGGCAATAAAAACTACAGTACTCATTATCATTAATCTCAATGGGACACTAACTGATTTCAGCACCCATGTTCCATTTAGCTTTAATAGTCATTTCACATTTTCAAGTTCTTTGAGAATAGTCACTTTGTATCAAATACAACGAGGATTGATATGTAAAATATATATATATTAGACCACCAAAATACAAATCTTGTGATGAACACAAACCTGCAAAAAGGCGTACTTCCTTGGGTATCTCTGATGGAGTACAATGGCCGACACCAACCCTCCTGGGCACTGTGCCCCTTCACTATCCCTGGAAAAAATAATACAAATACTAAGTCAAAATGGACACCATTGCACCGCTGCATGTTAATATTTTGTCTTTTTCCCCTCTTCATTGTCAGTGATAATTAGGCCTATACTCTACGAGCTCATAAATTGTTTGGGATCCATAATTTTAATTATGTCTTTCATACCTACATGCCTATAGAAATAGACGTGAAGTTGGAATTTTTGCCCGAACCTGCTGTCTAACACAGTGGACAGAACATGTGACAATCCCAGTTAATTTCAAAAATAACATGAAATATTATAGGAATTTTTATGGAAAAATATAGGAGGATTTTGCATACTTTTAACAGGATAATATAGGAATTATTCGGCAGCGAAACCTGCCACAAAACCCAGAATTGCTCCATCACAAGGCAAAAAACTTCATGTTGCAAACAAAAATGTGCCTAAAACTTTGTATAATGGGTGGGGGGGGGGGAAGCAGGGGCGGATCCAGGGGGGTCCCCCCCCTTCAATATTCAATCCCGACGTAGAAATCCCCGGCCGAATTTCCTCTGGCCCTTCGGGTCTCGCCGCTGGACCTCTCCCTTTCAAAATTCCTAGATCCGCCCCTTATTAAAGATGCTACAAAACATAATATCACAGACAAAAACATGCTTTTAAAAATGATTGAAATTTAATATCTTGAAAAAATAACAAAAATACAGGGATTTACAGGAATTTTCAAAAATGTAGGAAATTTTGGAGGCAAACGAATTATAGGAAATAAGAGTGGGCACCCCTCAATGTAAAATTTGTGAAATTAGGCCAAACAAACAAATCCATTAAATAATGCATAATGCAGACATCGATCTACTCGTGTTACGTAGAAATATATCAATGACAGTGAATTTGCCAACTGGAATTATTTTTAGAAAATAATACTCTTCATAAGTACCTCTCTGCTCCCATAGCAGCCTTGAGACATCTATACCACGCCGGCAAGGCCTCCTGCACCTGATTCTGGACTTTTTCCCAGGAGAAACTCTTCATACTTTGTTCGGTGAACTTCCCAAGGGAGCTGACATCCCCACTTCCGTCTGTTCCCAGCTTTTTCATCTGAAAATGATTTCAATAATTCTTAACATAAAACTAACCTTGATAGTTGTTGGAGTGAAAAAAAAAATATTCACAGTAATTCAGTATAGTATCATTACAATGAAAGAAGAAAGCATTAATCTTCCTAAACAAGATTAGACAAAATTTTTGGATTTCTTGACACATTCCCGATCAATACCCACAGGTCGATGTATGTACCAAGTTTCATTACTCTAAGCAAAATATTTCAAAGGTCACAGTGGGCAGTTAAAAAATTTCGGCCATTTTGTGGTGGCCATTTTGGCAGCCATCTTGGATTTCTTCACATGTTCCCGGCATATAGCCACACGCCTATACCTGTACCAAATTTCTCTACGCGAAGTATTAAGATCATCACAGTCACAGAAACGGATGTGCTATTCTCTCACATAAATAATTCAAACAGAATCGTATAATTAAATTTCATGGATTTACCTCCAGTGGGTACCTTAAATCGCTTTTATGAAAAATTTAGAATCAAAGGGCACATATAGTTTGATAAAATCTCTGTCAGTGGTGGGGATTTTGAATTCCCCATCACGTTCATACTTAAAAATGGCCTGTTACTTATTACATTTGTCCCTTCTTGTTTTAATGGGCTGTTGTCGTATAAAATTGCAGGAAATCGGATAAAAATGGCACCAAAATATCACAAAAACGGGACAAACAATTACAAATATGCTCATCTACCTCTGAGTATGTGTGTTACCACTGTTCAACTATAAGAAGCAGCTATTACTTCAAGCTGAGATATCAAGCCAAAGACTAGTTCGCATGTTGATGGGATAAAGTGCAGATTTATTCCGCAAATGTCTGGGAGGCTTTTTAATTTTTCATATCACTTCAAATTATATCACTTCAAATTACACATAAACATTGTTAGATCAGATGCAATTTTTAATGCACTGTAGATTCTTAGACGGGTGGTTATTTTATAATACCTCATTGGCAATCTCCTTTGCTGCAACTTCAAGAACAGCAGTCCGCGCAGCTGCGCTCTCCTGCACCAACAGGTGTACGGCGGCATGATAATGGGACTGGTCGATGTGACGCTTAACTTGCTCCTTAAACCCTTCCCCTTCCGGCTGCGTCTGGTCGCCACCACCATCCAAGGGGTCTTCATTCTCATAATCCTCTGAAAAAAGACATTTATTATCATTAATCTTCTCTCGAATGACGTCGCTTAGTTCTCATATTTGCACCATAAATTATTTATTTCAAGACTACCGGCAAAATAAAAATAAAAATTTCATAGCCCCTGCACCCAGAGTGAGCCCTAGTGGCTCTTTTACCCAAATAAACAAAATTGTATGACAACTATAGTGTCATTCATCTGGTGACCTAAACCATATATATATAACTTATTTACAAATTTTCCTCATCTAATCTCTCCACTTCTTGGAGCAGTTGTTTACAGGTCCATGCCAAAGAGCCCAGTGGTGTAACTAGGCGGCCTCGAGGGGGGGGGGGCACCTGGGGGGCACACGATTCTCTGGGGGGGGGGACCCTCCATACTAACTGTATATTTTAGCCAGAGTTGGAAAGTTCATATGGGGGGCACCTGGGGGGCACAGGTCCAATATGGGGGAGTCTTGATTTGATTTTTGATTTGATTTATTTATTTAAAAGAACAACATGTGAACAATACAAAAATAATGGGAGTAAGTAAAAAATCACAACGTAACTCCCACTAACTAGCAGAATTAAACATTTTCAAATTAGTTATAAAATTCTTGATTGACACTGAATTAATAGTTCTTTCATCTAAATTATTCCATTTATTTACAATTCGATTGCTCAAAAAATATTTTCTTTTATCAGTACGGCTATAAAACACATACAGCTGTTTATAATTATGACCTCTACTTCTATGTACAAATTTATAAACATCTTCCTTATCATTTATATTGAGATTTGTATGACAATTAATAACTTTGTAAAACAATATTAAATCAGAATTTTTTCTTCGAATGTCCAATGAATCTAATTAAAAAAAATGTAATCTTTCTTCATACGAAACATTTTCATAGTTCAATATACGTCGGGTGAAATACCTTTGCACAAGGTGGCGGAGGGGGGGGGGGGAACATAGGGGGGTGGGTAAATTTTGGAGGGCAGGCCAAAAAACAATGCTTGAATTCCTAATAAAATAAACAATCACAAATTTTTTGCCCGGGAGTCGGGACGTATATGATTTTCCAGGACGGGCATCTGCTAACCTGCCATAGTTAATGCAACCAAACATATTAATGTCTAGTTTTGACAATTTTGAGCCAGGCTAATTAAGTCAAGATTTTCTCATGGGGGAGGGACCTGGGGAGCACAGGTTCAATGTGGGGGCACACCCCCCTTCCTCGTAGGGATGCCACTGGACATGCCTTCATATTAAACCAGTATTTCTCTGTTCATAACAAGTCAGAAAAACAGCTGTTGGTCTCAGGAAACAGCTGGTCGAGGTTAACCCTGTCAAAGGCTCAAGAACTATCTAAGCAAAAACACATAAACATTCACATTGCCATTCATTAAGCAGTACAAAATCAACAGTTGGTACTAATACAGCCCTGATAAGGATGCCCTGTGACACAGCTATGTTTTGTTTTCCAGAGACTCAGTTCAGTTGACAAGTAAATCCACATTCTCATGCAGTTTTGAGATAATCCCGTGTGCTTGTTGACATTTACTCTAGGTGGCAGTGGAGTCCAAAATGCTACTTAGGTGCCCCTAGTGAATATTGTGTGAATTATGTTGCTATGCCGAATTTAGCTTATTAATTAATTAAAAAACAGTAATTAAAAATACTTGCCATCATCCTCTTCTTCTATCACTGGCCATTTCCTCCTGTATCTTTTCTTCCCCTTTCCTGCTGGCACTGTCAACCTCCTCAGCCTTCCCAAACAAAGTTCACAAATAAAACCCTTCCCTGGTCTGATAAGGCATTTCGCCTGAGTGAAAGGAGAGGTGAAATGCTGAATATTAAACCTCCGATTTTCGCCAAAAGATTGGCCGCAGCCGAGACACTTTGTTTCCATTCCAAGCCTTCGACAAAGTGCAGCAAAGTGATCAGCTGGTTTGGCCTTCTTGTGACGTCATAGCAACAGCGACGTCTTCGCTTGACCTACTTTCGCTTTCAATCAGCCAATCAGCGGCCGCGAAACGTCAGAAGTTTCTCACGCTCGCAAGAGGCAAGATGTCAAATTGTTTATGTGAGATTCACACTTGAAGTTTTAATAGTTAACAGGATCAAAACAGTGTCTGTACATGTGCTATCAGCGGCTAAACTTCTTATCTACACGTGGATGTAATGGCCTGGTGATCAAATAAAGGTAAAGCATAGTTTTTGACATTCTCGTGGAGCACTGTCTGAAATCTCAGGTTTTTACTATCTTGCGATTCATGACCACTGCGCTACTCGCAGTGTCTCAGGGCTACTACAAATCAGGACATGTGGCATGCCATTTCCAAGGTTTTTTAAGTTAGGACTTTGAAAACTGCTTCACCAAGTGGATTGAAAGGATGCAAAAATGTATTTCATGCCATGGAGAGTACTTTGAAAAATTACAAAGCTGTTGATGAACATCTTTGTTCACAATTAATTGTGTATGTGCAATAAATTTTATGGCGATTTACAAAGCTAAATTGTTGAGTTTTGTATGAAAAATTTAGCTGCGCTGCCTACCCCAAGGTTTCGTTTCCATGGCAACAGAAAAGTAGGTTAAACATTGGCCATGGACATAATATTTTCAGAATCAATGGTTGTACACCTGAATTTCGTACTGCGAAAATTTCATTCAAGTATGTCAAAGAGAAAGGTCTGCTACAAAAATTGGACAGAACTTCCTGAACACCCCTCGTATTTAGACGTCAGGGGACGTCAGTGTGACATCACACACATTATAGTGTGGTGCCTTATGTAACATTTTTGGCTCCCGTGGGATTTTCATGATAGAGCTTGACACCATACATCATTTTAAAGCTAAAAAGGAGTAGAATCAGAAAAAATATGGTGTCATTTTTTTTGCGGCCATTTTTGGGGTAAAATCCAAGATGGCGTCCAAGATGGCCACCGTTCTTGATGACATGTAATATTTTACTTCTAACAGCCATAGAATATGTCATATTTGTCAAATCAAAAAAATTTTTGGAAAAAGAGTAGACTTTACTTTGGTAAAAAACATTCTCAAAAAAATTTCAAAATGTGGCATTTTCTGTTGCCATGGCAACCGCTAAATCATCACAAAAGTATGGAAAATTATAACAATTACACTTTTCTTTTGCCATAGCAACCTGAATTTAGTGACTTTAGAAAATATTTTGACATGTGCTGAAAGCCACAAGTGTCAGCTTTCAGAAGATACCTCACACAAGTGTCTAGGTGTTGCCATTTGATCAAAATGAGTTGTCAAAGAAACTGATGTTGTTTCCATTTGAAATAATAATATTCTTCATGCCATTAACATCTGTCAACTGAAAGAGGATTTGTGACAGCCTACCAACTCAGGATGTCACAGTGTTGATTAACTCCATATTGGGACTTTTTTGTTGAATTATTTTTTCTTGGTAACCATGGAAATCATGAAAAATAAACAAATTTTGCGCTAAAATGATATTTCTGAGCTGTATTCATACTGCACAGGAATTGACATCACTTGTCGCATGTTTCTTGGTTGAAACTTTATAACTAAACCATTTCATTGTCATTAATATATGAATTGGTAGGCAAGGTAACATAATTTGTTTTATTTCCTTAGCAACCACATAATCCTTTCAAACTGAACACCACACAAGACACTGGGAGTGATTTGCACCTGTGCAGTTGTTTTGAGACAAATATGCCAAACATTCAAAAAAGATTTTGATATTTTTCGCATGTTAGCTAGTTTAAATATTGCCCAATAAGGTCATATAATACATTTGGGCATCCAAGGAATTCAAATATACAGTGACATACATATATATGTGTATTGGTGGTTTTTTTCGAGTGGGGGGGGCACACAGACAATTCTCTAGAGCAGCACCATGCTTAGGTCCAATGAAATGCATTTGAAAAATAAAAACAGAGAAATGTCAAGGTCTTACCCCCTGAACTTTTTCTTTTGGATCATAGGATCACATATGCCAAATTTCATGAAAATCAATTGATTTTTAGATGTTGCTCAATGGCATTGAAGTTTATAATGTAAATCCATGGGGTTCGGAGTCAAAAATTCACTTACGGGTCCCAGTAGATACACCAAAATGAAAATCTATTAGAATTATTGGTTTTGGGATCCTGGTAGTGTCTTTTCATCAAAATGCCATTTTTCATTGACCTGTGCTATTCCATAGGCTTCATATGGCAGCCATTTTGAAAAATGGCCGCCAAAATCAATTTTTGCCTATATTTTAGGCTCTAACTGGCCTTGGACTAATAACATTTTTATTCAAAGTGACAAGGACACATTAATTGTGGTTACTATACATAAAACATATTTTTATTTTAAAATGTGGTGGTCTTATGACAATTTAAGTCAGAATTTTGGGCGAAAATTGGTCTTGGCAGCCATTTTTCAAAATGGC
The DNA here is from genome assembly GCA_026936325.1 of Platynereis dumerilii. NCBI lineage: Eukaryota > Metazoa > Annelida > Polychaeta > Phyllodocida > Nereididae > Platynereis > Platynereis dumerilii. The sequence continues at coordinate 18,591,989 of JAPTHN010000011.1, forward strand.
TGCCATATAAGCCCTAATCATTATCATTTTTGCGGAAACAAGATTGTTTTGATGAATGGACACTATGAGAGTCCCAAAACCAATAATTCCAATAGATTTTCATTTTGGCGTGTCCAAATATGAGGGGGGGGGAAAGTACCCCTTGAAGTCCCCTTCCCCCTGTAGGGATGCCACCGCAGATATGACTAATCCTGATTCTCTCACACATTGCAGAGAAAAAAATGGCCAAAAGAGTTACGAGTGAGACATTCGGGTATAAGTCAGAATAAAGCTCCAAAATTTCAAACCATGGCAGGTGCATTACAGTGGTTTCCTTTGCAACGTGTACCCATTTCTAAAATTCTTCTAACATATACAGTGCCCTGTCAGCATGCCTCGGTGGTCCAACGTCGGCCCGAAGCTGGTCCGATGTCAGTAGCATCGGACCAGCTTCGGGCCGACGTTGGACCGCCGAGGCATGTTGATAGGGTGATAAATGCAATTTCAGGGATGTTAAAGCTATTGTGTTATTTTTTTGCAGAAATTATGTCATTCTTGCATATGATTCATTATATCTCAGCGATTCTGATAATTTCACACTTGCTTGCCGTAGCATTCATCCTTTACTGCCATGACAACAGATGTCATGATTGCCCATATCTAATCTAAATGTATTTTATTTCAATTACCAATTAAACATTTCACAAATTTTAACAGAAATATTCCAATTCACATAGCAAAGACCCTCAGTCGTGGGTAAATATTCTAAAACGAAAAAAGACAGGGGGTACCCTTGAGTCAGACCTGGGGAGTATCCCCCCCCCCACATTTTTTGCCCGGGGGACATAATATGCACTTTTTTGAGTGAAAAAATTGGGAAGGTCAGCATGCCATACACAACTTCAGAATTTATAAATGTTGGAAAGCCTGACTGACTTTGTTCTTTCCGCGGATCCAACGACCAATTACAACCGTGTTGCCTCATGAAAAATCCTTTAATCTGACAAAAAACAACATCCAAATCAGAAATTTCGGATACAAATTAAGAGAAAAACGAACGAAGTTCGAAGAAGGTATTGTAATCACTTGGGTAAAATATTGTCCGTCCGCCGGGTGCTTGGGTGGGTGGTTGTTCGGACGGCGGGTGCAACAGCGGGCGGATTGATCTTTTCATCCATTTTTGGCGTACATGCCTATGTCTAAGGTTAACATTATGCGTTTTAAAAGAAATTAAAAATATCAAATAAAAAGCAGCTTTTTGGATATGGAATATAGATTTAGAATACATATATTTTATATTTGTGAAATATGACAAGATACATTTTAAAGAGAATTCTGCATAGTTTAACCAAAACGAACACAAACGGTCAAATTGTTAAACCTATGATTTCAAAAGTGGCTTCATTTACGGAGAATATAAAAAATATAAGGTGGTAAGCGCCTCATCTAAAATAGCTTTTCTTCATCCAATTATTCTTTATATTGGACTCTTCACCATCAAATATTTCTATAATATTCTGTCCTAGATTGGGCATGCATCAATCCCGAAATATATGGTGGCAAACTACGTCTGAGCTAAAGGTCTAACTACCCCTTGGAGCTCTTGATGATATTCAATTTTCGATGATTTTGGTGTGAAGGATCTGTATTCACCCCCACTTCGGGGTAAATAAATTCATTTTAAATCTGCCTACTGGCAGGTAGGAGCTGCAGCAACTTAAACTGAGAAATTGTTGCTTTTTTTTTTTAAGGAATAAGATTTTTCTTGTTCTTTCCCTTTTCACCCCAGTGACCCTCCCCTATTTACCCCATATTACTTGTATGGTACTTTTGTAAGAAAAAAAGTCAAGATTAGAGAGAGAGATTCCATGTTTTTCATAAATGATGTCTCAAAAATTTAAAGAGATGTGTTGGAACATGGATTTTAGGCAAGTTAAATGCTTTTCTTATTAGTTGCAATGGAGACCTCCAGTAAACGATTAAGTCACGCATCGCACATAGCCTCTTAATGAAGGTAATTATATGCTCATATTTACATGTACTTTTGCAGCAACAGTCAGGATTTGCTCAGTAGATTTCAATTATTCACCATTAAATATACCTATTTTTTACCAAAAATTAGTGGGAGTTGCACATTAAGCCAGTGCAATAGTGTACATGCATTATCTGACACATAGCAAGTGACCTTACAAGATCTTGCACCTGTGCAGATGCACAGTCCAGCAAACTTGTCTGCATACAAGATGTAGCATCTACACAACTGCCGGATGTCGCACGTAGACAAATGTGTCAGATAATGCATCAACACAAGTGCAAGACAGGGCATGTATACAACTGTGCAAGATATCGCATTTACACAAGTGCAAGATATTGCATGTACACAACTGTGCAAGATAACGCATTTACACAAGTGCAAGATATTGCATGTAGACAACTGTGCAAGATAATCAACAAAATTGCAAGATATTGCATGTACACCAGTGATGTGCTAATACATGTACACTAGTGCACTAGCTAAATATGATAGATCTTGGTTGCTATGGATACCTCTAATAAACAAGTAAGTCACACATGGCTCATTGTATCTCGATAAAGTTAATGTCATGTTAATTTTCACATGCTCTTCTATAGCAATTATCAGATTTAGGCAAAGCAGATATCATTTGTTTGCAGCTAAATATACCAATTTTGACGAAAAATTTATGAATATCCTTATTTGGCAACAAGCAAATTAACTGTTTTACATTAACTTAAGACGAAAAAGGTAGAAATATTCATTTTCTTCAAAACAACACTGTATTTGTCCAGATATCTCAAAAAACTGGTTGAGATATAACGGAAAATAGATTTCTCATCAATTTCAATGTTTTTTCCATTGGTTACCATGGATACCTCCAATTAACATATAAGTCACACATGACTCATGGTATCTCGATAAAGGTAATGTTATGTTAATTTTGGCATGCTCTTCTGTAGCAATTATCAGGTTTAGGCAAAGCAGATATCAATTATTTGCAACTGAATATACCAATTTTGACCAAAAATATATGAATATCCTTATTTGGCATTATGCAAATTAACTATTTTATATTAATTCATGACAAAAAAGGTAGAAATAATCCTTTTCTTCAAAACAACACTGTATTTGTCCAGATATCTAAAAAATTGGATGAGATTTAATGGAAAATGGATTTTTAGGCAATTTTAATGTTTTTTTATATTGGTTGCCATGGATACCTCCAATTAACATTTCAGTCACACATGACTCATGGTAACTCAATAAAGGTAATGTCATGCTCATTTTTACATGTTCCTCTGTAGCAATAGTCAGGTTAAAGTAAAGCAGATATCTATCATTTGCAACTAAATATATCAATTTTTGATTGAAGTTAATGGATCTCCTTATATGGCAATATGCAAATTAGCTATTTTACATCAATTCATTACAAAAAAGGTAGAAATACTCCTTTTGTTCAAAACAACACTGTATTTATCCAGATATCTCAAAAATTGGGTGAGATAAAACGAAAAAAAGATTTTTCATCAATTTCTATGTTTTTTCCTTTGGTTACCATGGATACCTCCAATTAACATTCAAGTCAAATGTGACTCATGGTTTATTGATGAAGGTAATGTCATGCTAATTTTCACATACTCCTCTGTAGCAATAGTCAGGTTTAGGCAAAGCAGATATCAATTATTTGCAACAAAATATATCTATTTTTGACCAAACATCAATGAATCTCCTTATGTGGCAATATGCAAATTAGCTAATTTACATAAATTCCTAATTTAAAGGTAGCTTACTGCCTCCCCGTCAATTTGACACTGTATTTGTTGATGTAAATGAAAAATTGAATGAGATATAATAGAAAATACACTTTAATGTATTTTTGTAATCGGTTGCCACGGAAACCTGCAAAACAGGTTGAAAATGGGTGAAGAAAAAATGACACCATATTTTTTTAGAATCTACTGATCATAAGCTTTAAAACGATGTATAATACTTAACTCTATCATGAAATTCCCACGGGATTACATAAGGCACCACACTATTATCCTGACGTCAGGTGAGGTCAGAACGCCAACTGGTATGGTTGTAGTATACTATGAGGTTATATCATGGTTGGGGGCAGTATATCCCTAGTATAGTCACCTGAGACCCAGTATATCCTGAGACCCGAAGGTCACATACATGTAAGTATTTGACAGTTGCAAGCATAGTTTATATGCCTATGGTTGCAAGCATGCAGTTTTGTATAAGTTCGACAACAATTTTTTGAAAAAGGGTTCTCACATGCAATTTTTGACCAGAAATGGTTTTCCAATGGTAAAAGTATCATGCTGAGATTCAACATAAATTAGATGATTGTGTTCTCTATAACACTTTTAATTCCCATGAAAGGATTTTTGAATTGTAAATGTAAAGTGTACAATATTTTATAGTCCATTACACCGAAGAAGTCAGTCTCAATAACCTTAACAATTACACCCTTGGAAGACCTGTCCAAAAGCTTTCAAGCATGGGCCTTTCTCAACTCTCCAGAGAGTATACAGCTAGGCAGCCGTTTCCAGCGCACGCAATGCTCACTCTACAATTGCCATCACTGCCTATAGCCAAGTACCCATTTACACCTGGGTGAAGTGAAGCAAAGAGTTATGGAGGATCTGCTCAGTTCCTTCATGCCATGGTTGGGAGTTGAACCTGCAACGTCTTAGTTACCAGGCGAGCACCTTATCCACTAGGCCACAGCACCTCTAAATTCTATTTAAAAGCTGTAATCGATCACACAGATGCTTCCAGGTGAAAAAATATTGACTTGATATGCCAATTAAATTCATTGTGGAGCAGGCGTCAGTCAACAAAAATATTTACAGCAAGTGCAATGCATGGACTTCACAAGAAGGATGGAAAGGAAGAACACAATGTCAAAATTCCTGCAGGTTCTGGTTCTTCATTTGAGTTTGGTGTCTGCATACTCACTTCAATGTAAGTTTTACATTTTTATAAAACACATTTTATGTAAACTCAGAATCATTTGTATCGTAGTCCTCTAATGAATGATTCGCAAACTAAAAAAGGCTGATGGGTCATTCCGTGTTTTCTGGTGTGAGTTATCTGAAAGAAAAAAAAAGTCACGCAGAATTACTTAGCTAAAACTAATTGTTCAATTTTCCTATCAGGTCCAATGATTGCCAAATTAAAAGAGAATTATGGGCATATATAGGAATACTGCGTGCGAAATTTTAGGGGGTAAGCATTTCCCTGAATTTGAAAATCTAGGTTAAGTACTATTTCAATAGTCGAAGTGCACTTTCCTTTAATTCGTCAGTGAAATTGGTTAGCTATCTCCCGGAATGTAACAATACCTGGCAGGCCATTCCACACTGATGTTGTTTGAAAAGTGAATTATGAGTATTTCCGAAGGTGCAGATGCCAGTGCTGTTTGTAGATCTTATACTTGTACTAAATATTGAGTTCTCTTGTTTCCCCTTGGTACAATGTAATATAATTTGCTGTCACCCTTTCACAGTTAGTATTTGGTACATTTTGATTGTACATCACACAGTCCCTGAATAAAGTTTTGGGTTAAAAAAAATTGAAGAAATACCCCACTAGTACAGTGTTCAAGAAGCCTTAGAAGGCAATCAATGGAACATTTTAAGACAAAAATGAAAAAATTCTGTAGGGAATTCTTTGAGATATGGCAATTTTAAAATTTAGTTTTATCACACCACAAACTACATGCTTTAGTGATCATTAGACTTCGCCAAGAAAAGCTGGTATATATAAACTGACAATTTTGCATGTTAGCGCCCGACTTTGGATTAACTCTGTTTACAGCAGCAAACAAACAATCAGATTATTGTTTATTTTGCAAAAGTTATGAGTTAAAATGTATAATATATGATACAATGTACAATAACTGTGGAAGCCTAGCACCTGTGATTGTCTGCAAGCTTTCATGTGGATGTCTGAAAAGGATTCACTGAAGAGTCTCAAAAGTTGCAGCCAAAATAAGCAAGTGTAGGTGAATTGTGTGAGAGTAAAATTTTCACTTCACTGCCTAATGTAACAATGGTGACACTGATTAAAAATTATGACAAGCAAAAGTTGGGGCTACTTTGAACATGTTCAAATAATCACTCCAACTTGAAGATATATCTTGACAGCAACTTAAGAATTGTACGGGTGATAGACCTCGAAGTCGGTCAGAGTTAAAGCTCTGACTGGTTCGGCAAGAACTACAACTGACTGGTCAGCTAAGTTGTCAAACTCCGACTTCACTTGACTTCCAACTAACTTCAGCTAACTAATGCAATTTCTTAGGGTCGTTCCTTCAAAAATTATCAACAGAACGCCATGACTTCAGAAATTTCATAACTCAGAAAACTGTGCAGGATGCAAATGTGTCCGAATTTTAGGGAGTTTTATGTTGCACAGACTTTTCAAAGGTCCTAAAAGAGTGTGGTACGTATACATGCTGTGCTCTTTCTGCCATTGAAAATTATACCAAAGTCATTTCTGTGAGGAAGAAATTGGCAAAGTTATGCAACAGTGGCTTGACTTTAGCTGTCTCAACTCTGACTTGGAAAGCTACTATGACTTCACTAGTCGACTTTATGTAGTTGACTTCGGGGTCTAATGGGCGATTGAACTTGCCCGTGCACGACTGGAACATTGGTGAACTTAATTTTAAAGTCAATCTGATAGAGATCAATGCATTATTTGGTTGATTTTAGGTGATACCGATAACAACAGCGCAAAAGTATGAGAAAAAAGCAGATTTTTAATTTATACTGACTTCATAACATAATTTCAATTGCTAGATGATTGAGGCTTCACTCGTGTTTCTAAACTTTTTGCTTGCAGAATAAATTTATTTGAAAATCTCTAATAAATTTTGGTGTCATGGAATGGACAACTTTTTGCAGAACATCCTATTACGGGGCTAATGAGATGAAGAATGATAATGCTGAATGAAAGTGAAATGGGTCCAATTATATTAATTGGATTAGTGGTTTTTTAGTTAAATGCCTGCAGATATATACATGAAATAGGTTGTAGTCTATATTAATCCAAGAAAAAAAAACGTGTTATTGTCGTGTTTTGAAGATTGAAGCTATTTCAAAAAGGACTCATTGAAATGAAAGTCCAATTAGTCAAATTGGCACAGCAATCGTTTCCAGTGACAAAAAAAAAGAAGAAGAAATTCTTTCCAAAGAAAATAGTCGTACACTCTAAAAAATGTCGGGACAAAATTGGTTTTTTAGATTCAAAATGGTTTTTTGAAAAACCAAATTTCAATGCAAAACCAACATGGATTTTTTAAAAAATCCATGTTGGTTTTTTGCATTGAAATTTGGTTTTTCAAAAAACCATTTTGAATCTAAAAAACCAATTTTGTCTGAAATTTTTTAGAGTGTAGTTAGCTTTTAAAAAAAAATAAATAGAATTATTGACATAGTGAAAGGCAACAATGTATGCAAAGGCTGTCCATATATAATTAAGTATCCATTCATACATGATTCATATAGGGCTGTAATTATATACTTAAAAATCAAATCAAATTTATATACAATGTCATGTAGGGGAAACGGGGGCACGGTGAATCAGAAAAGTTAATTTTTGCAATATCTTGAGATTTAGGGACCGTTCAGAATTTATGACTGGGGGGCGATGGGAGTTTTGCTGGAACTTCCCGTCAAAAATTGATACCTCCCCTTGAGTTTCATGCGGATTTTTAGTATCCCACCCTTAGGTTTCTCGTGTATTTTTAGTCCCCCCCGTTGGACAAGCAAAGCAATACACACACATATACTGTTATACACGGCCACGCGTACAGATTCGCGCCATTTTGCGGACTTTTGCACGTAAAAAAGTCCAAATAAAATGAGTTTATGCGGTTTAAAAAAAAAATTTCTTACCCCCCTAGGAAGTGTTGTCAAAAATTAATGTCCCCCCTTGAAACACGTGTGAAAAGTTAGTACCCCCTCGGCCAGAACTCCCACCCTCCCCCAGTCGTAAATTCTGAACGGTCCCTTATAAAGATATTTTCATTAAAAATGGTTTTAGGGAAAGTTGTAAGTGTAAAGTAAAAATGAATGCTAAAAAAATAATAGAACCTCTACTGATTTCAAAGATAAAATATTCAGAATAAAGATATAAAAATTGATTCGCTGTGCCCCGATAGCGGAGAACAGTGAATCAGTGCTCAGGGCACAGTGAATCAAGAGTTATTTATTTTCAGAAAAAAAAATAGGGACATTGTAGTCTAACTCATTTTTCTAATAGCCCAATGTTCATCAGAATATTTTAATCGCAAAAATACCTTTTTAAGTCATTGTTTTATAAGTAATTATAATATTGTATCATAACAAACACTTAACAGGAGGCAAAAAGGTCACCATATCTTCTTAAAGCATATTTTGTTCTGCACTATTTGTTTGTTGTAACCACCCCAGAGGTGGGGCTCATTGGGACAGTGATGGTTAGGCCACATTTTTCTTGCCTGAACACAAATTTTAAAGAGTAGGTTCAGCAGCTTAATCTCTAATGACGAATGTTACATGGATCTGGATGGCATGTGCAATTCGTTAACAGCAATCTCGATGAAAAAAATATACAACACATCATTGGTATAATGCAGGAGGTTTTGTTTTGTCTGTTGACTTTTTTCTTATAAATAATTCAGATAATTCCCCATTGCTGCATATGACAAAGTTAAATTGAATGATAACCTTTTTAAGCAAAATATCTTTAACCCATAAACCCTCCATATTTTTCAGTCAAACAGGCTCATTTCACTCCTCATTTGAGATCATCTGATGTTCCTTTGGGATCCCAAATGGAATGCATATCTCAGTGCCTGGTTAAACATGGTTCCAAGTGCAGGGCAATTGCAGTTGACCAAGTGAACGGCAAATTTGGTTGCTCGACTTATGGAGACACATCCGGGGGCATTGCTAGCAATCCACTTTTCGTCAGGTTCTACCCTTCACCGACACCAGCAGGTAGGATTCAAATTCTTACTCTATACTTACTAGGAATGCCAGTATACAAATAAAAACCTCTAATAACTGGTTACCTTTGCACTCATGGTGCACCAAAGTATAACCTTAAAACATTTTTGATATTTTATTAATTCATTATTACAACATTTTACTAGTAGGAACACCTATTACAAGTTACATATATACCTAGTTAAAATTAACTTTCAGACAAAAAATGTAGACCCAGAGCTTGTGATAATCAAGAGTGCAGTGCCTCTGTGGGCTGGAAATTCGCCCATTAATAAAATAACTAGGTGGCTAATTGTCTTTTTCATTAATTGACATTTAACAGAGTATATTTTCCCATCAGGTTCATCCTTTTGTAATTGGTTAAAGCATATATATTCTGGTTTATTCTCTGATCTTTTTACAGCGTGTTGGGACATCAAACCAGCTGATCATACCGTCACATCTGGACTGCTTGGAGGACTGCAAGGTGGGGGCGACAGAAGACCAGAAATCTTCTTTTTTGGTTTCACCACAAATGTAACTTGGTGCAGGGAAAAATGTGCAATGGAGCCTCTGTGCTACGCATACAATTTGATCTTTTCTTCAAATCACTGGAATGAAAGATGCTATGGCCGTGGGCTTGGCGCTGAAGAGAGACTTGGTAGATCCATTGGGCACTATTCAGGGCTGAAACTGTGCTAAATGCACACTCCTGGATGTGGATATTTTGATAATTTAAATGATTAATGACATGATGATGCAATTTTTGTTCCTAATATATAAACTTGCCTTTCTTTTCATAAGCTCACCTGCGGATATTGTTTGCAGTCATTGCATATCCGGTCTTATTCCAAGCTACTAGCTCGTAAACTGAAAGCAGGGAACAACCAAAGAACTCAGCTACATTTTCATGCTATAAAATAGGGTTGGAACTTGGGACTATTAGTCTGAAAAGGTGAGAACCTCCATGGCAAAGACATCAGTACTTTTGACCACAGTGAATAATGAATGTTATTTGTTATGTTGGGTTAAAACTTCATCCAGTCGGTCTTTATAAGACTATTTGAGTTTTTCAGCACACTTTTGCAAGGTTGCTTCATTATAGCTAATAGTAGTAGTATTAGTAGAAGTAGTAGTATTAGCAGTGTATTAGCAATATCAGAACATAGAAATATACGACAAATCGTATGTGTTAATGCTGTGTTGCATCAAGTCCATTTTCACTTTACTTTAGAAAGAAATTGTATATTTATCAACATTTATAATTTTTTGTGGGGAATAAAATACTGTTTTATTTGGAAAATAGCATTTTGTAATTTATGATGCTTATTACATGTCACCGAAATAAAAATCAGGTACACGAAAAATTCAAAAGGCCTCCTCTTCTCTTGATCATGACTTGCCAAACAGACTGTATGCTTTCTCTACTATAAGTATGACGATGAGTCGCGGTGCCGCATGCATCTACTTGAAATGACGTGTTTAACATAGCTTCCAATTCATGATTACAAACTGTGTGCAAACATCTGACCTCAACTGTATAATTTTCCCGATGAGCAGTGTACTGAGAATTTTTATATAAAATAATGTATCTGGTAAAAGTATGCCAGTATGCCCTAAACCCTTCAGCATATTTCTGTGATGACCACACATTTGGGACTGTTATACCTACACGTATATCAGCAATTTTCGTGAAAAACGTAGGGGCGGTGACACACAGTAATGCGGCTGCAATAGTCCATCGGACCTGCAGATAAATGAAGTAAGTCTTTTTTACAATTATGAATTCCGGGCTTTCACATGCCAAGGTGCTGGCGCAGTTGTCAGAGCGTCAAGCTGCTATGGGGAGGTCTGTGCCTGAAATAAATTAATTAGTGTTTCCAATGAGTCTCGATCGACACCTCTCGAGAATGACATGGTCTAGTGCACGAGAATCGAGAATTTCTCGAGAAATCTAGGACACTGTCCTACCATTGGCACAATGATAAAACAAGAGAGAGTTAATCTTGCAATGGATAACATTTTTTGGCTTTTATGATATCCTTTATAGTTTTAATGTTAATCTGTGTGTTTTGTTTCCTATAAATCACAGCTAAACATCCAGATATTATACAATTTTAAAACATTTGTACAAGTTCAACTTCAGCATTTATCGGGTATACAATGGGGATTATCATCAACAGATATTTAAATTGAACAATGGAGCAATTACACAATAACAATAATATCAAGCAAAACAAAACAACATCCCAGTCGTTTGTAACTGTTATAAACATTAAACACATGAAAACCATGTTAAACAATGATCAACATTTCAATTCTCGAGACTCGCTCGGCGAGACGAGAAAATGCTGAGTCATTGCTGATCTCGAGACTTCTCGAGAACTCTCGCTCTCATTGGAAACTCTGGTCTGAATGGTTTTTAGCACAGGCAGGTTCAGCCTCTCTATGAGCCTCGATGTACTATAAATAGCCCCTGACCTTGTCGGAGCCCACGGGATGTTTTAGTCCAGGCAATCCATGGTTTGACCCACCACAAATTGCAATAGCTTTGATCTATACATTTTCTGAAAGATTGGAAACCTGGCTTTGACATACTAAAAGTCTGCTCAGATAGTCCCGTGCAAAGTCTGTTTTCCGAGGGGTCAATGGAGGGACTGTCGGAACATAAATTTCGACCTCAAAATCCCAATCCAGTCAAATGAAATGTAAATCAGGGGTTGAAAAAATATGGCATTATTTAATATTTCAATGTTTTTTGGTTGGTAAGTGTGTTAGCCTTCCAGAAAACAATTTTTGACAATATCTGCCTTCTGATAGGGGTCGCAAAGTAGCAAAATCCAAAATGGCCGCCATTATGCGCTTTCCAAACAAAAAATGCTTGTATCTTGAAAACTAATTGAGATAGAGAAGAAATCATAGTGTCTATACCTATGTTTTTGGTACCAAGGAATTCAAATATGATATCAGAACATGCCTTAGTCCAATACTAAGAGATGAAATGCAACATGTCTGCCACCGTGAGTCCATGATCCACCGAAACCGTAAAGTGACCATAGCAAAAATTGCCATCAGTTAAAATAAACTGCATTATTTAATATTTCAATGGGTTTAGGTGGATAAAAAAAAAGTGGGAAGGAGAGAAATTTCATAGTATGTCCCCTGGAGTTGAAATGTGAGGGGGCAGGCATATATGTCCCCTGTGACCTTAACCAAATTGCGTCGCTGATTATTTTAAAAAAAATGCATATATTTCTTATTTTCCAATTGAAAAATATAGTTACTGTACATGACCCACATAGTCCTATATTGTGTATACGAGTCAGTCTGGTGAAAATGAGAACTGCATGCAGCTGCCACCCGGCACAAAAGTTGATTTTGTATGCTACAGCATTGCTGTCCCAAGAAATGGTTCCAATTTCATTGCACATTCACAAAAAATTTTCATTCAACATTTATGTATAGCAGAGTCAGACTCGGCAATCGCATTCCCTAAGGAAGTAGACAAGGCCATAAGTACACTCAGAAACAGCCCCGGTTCTTCCAGACAAAATTGTGTGAGTTCCTCCGACTGAAATGATGTGGACCGCTCACAGGAGCTCACAGAATAGCAAATCAATCACTAGGTGGCAACACATGACAGCATATGTTCTGATCTGCCACGGCTGGAAAGAGAAGTGGCAATGTAACAGCGGTCCGCTTGTAGACAGTATATGAGTATAATGTATAATGTTTTGGACTTACACTTCCTTGTTGTTCAATTTGTTAGGAGAACTAAAAATGCCCAATGAAAGCAGAAGAAAATAAAATTAAACCAAGAATTCCAATGCATGGCTTCCCAAGCAGACGTTTACAAGGAAGTGATGATGTTCATAAACAGAATACTAAAACAGAATAGATTCCATTAAAGGCAACAGGAGATTTTATAAGCCATGAAGACCGAACTATGTCTGACTTGTCTTTTGGTTTTATTTGGTAAGTTATAGGCCTACACAATTCATCAGCCAAGATTTAGAGTTTTAAACCAGTGTACAACTCATTGCATAAAATGTGTATAAAAACGCAAGAATGTATATTTATGTTTAACAGAATTGGGATGCATTTTATTAGAATAAAATCATTGCAGTTTCTGCAATTATCATATGATATATTCAACAATGTTCAAGAACTATAATAACTAACAAGGTCTAGTAATGTTTTATTGAATTTTGACCCTTCAGAAGGGAAAATCTATTTCCCTGCACTTTTAATTTCAGGTTTGACTAACACAGTGGAATTCTACAAGGGTTGTGCCAAGGATGGAGTGATACACTTTGATTTTTCCTGCAACAACACAATGAAGACAGTCTTCATATTAAATGCATATTTAACCAATCAGGATTGCAGTAGTACTTTGCGGTACTCAGAGGACATGCATTTTGATGAAGAATTCACAAGAGAAATGAAGGAGACTTGCAACACAATGACAGAATGCCGTGTCTACAAAAATTGGAAGGATAAACTTGAAGGACAAGGCGATTTCCACTATTATGTAGCATTCTCATGTGCATGGTGTAAGTGTTGCAAAAGGCTGTAGCCAAAGAACAATTTAACGTGATGAATAGATAGGCCTATAGCTATCATGTAAAAATTTTTTTCAAAGGATCGTGTTATTTCAATTTATACTCAAAGCTAGTTGAGCTCTGTTAACTCTTCTGAAACTTTATGGTGATTGTTGACTTGTTGTTAGGGACCGTTCAGAATTTATGACTGGGGGGGGGGTGGGACTTTTGCCAGAACTTCCCGACAAAAATGTATACCCCCCCTTGGGTTCCATGCGGATTTTTAGTACCCTACCCTTAGGTTTCATGTGTATTTTTAGTACTACCCCCCCCTCGACATACAAAACAATACATACATATATTGTTACTAGAATAACCCAGGGGTTTGCTGTTTCTGTACATGTAATACTAAAATAAAATGTGCAACAGTCATTGAAAAGGGGGACGGGCAAAACAGCGAAAATGAAGACGGGCAATTACCGGCCACGACGGCCACTTCCAATGACGGCGACCAGGGGGGACGGCCAATCGCTAGGACGGGCGTTCTGGTTAGTGGGCGTCGTAGAATTGGCCGTTTTGGGTGTTGGCCGTTATGACTGTACTCCGTTGAAAGTGGCTGAAAGGTGACTGGGAGACTCAATTTTAAACATATTCTGAATACCAATTGAGGGGTTCATCTGCGCTGGAGGCGGAAAAGCAAGCGAAGGAGAAGAAGGTGTGAAACTGATGCAGTTGGAATTAGTTGTGCGCGTAAAAATGGGCGGTCAAACGGGGCATATACGCGTTTTATAAAATTTTGTCTTGTTAAAATTTCTTACCCCCCCCTTGGACATGTTGCCAAAAATTACTTCCCCCCCCCCCGGAACACTTGTGAAAAGTTAATACCCCCATCGGCAACACTCCCACCACCCCACCCAGTCATAAATTCTGAACGGTCCCTTATAATAATCAATCATCCCTTTAAAAAATAGAAGCACTTTAGACTCTTCCTGTTCATGTATATCTGAGATATGTTAAGAATTATTTAGTGTGACTCAACAAGTTTAAAAAGAAAAGCAGCATAAACTTGGTTATTTACAATTTTTGTTTCAGTATTTCCTAAAACCCCTGTCATAGAAGTATATCATGGCGAAAAGGTAAACAACAAATTGGGCAACCAGTTTGTTTTGCAAAATCGAGGATATCCTTATTTATCTACTGCATCTGATTTCCAGTGCAATATTTCAAAACACCGAGAAGACACACGAGTGACAGTTCAGTTAGAAGATTTTCGTAATGTCAGTGGAATCTTCTGCATTAAAACCTCAGTATCATCAGGATGCGTGCAGTCAAGAAGACTCAATTTTCTGAATTTTAGAAATCATGATTCATTTACAGTTCAAGGGACAATACATTCAGGAGATGCATCACCAAAAACAACATTTTATCTTATTATTCAAGGTTAGTTTTTTCATTATTGTCATTATTCTAATCATAGGCATATTTCATGGGTGGCCTGGGCCCTGGGGGCATCAGGGTAAATGCAAATCAGGGCAGCAGATCCATTTCACTGCATGCATGGTCACAATCATATCACGTTACAATTTTAGGTAAAAATATATGGCAACACTGCTGCAGCCCCCACCCTAGAAATGGCTGTCCCATACGCTTATGATTGTCATAATACATAAATGCAAAACCATCCTTTTAGTCTCTCAGTTTAAGGTTTGTTGTTGAAATCAATTCTAACTGACGCACAACTTTAACATGTGTGTTTTTCAAAATAAAGACTCAATCTTTTGTTTAAATAGTTTTTTTTTTGAAAAAACAAAAAAAAAACAACAACAACAGAAAACGGAAACACCACAAATCATGAGTAATAAACATGCCTGGTGTAGTATTGTGGATAGCTGCCTTGATTGATACCAGCAGCAGATGTTATACTTTTTAAAAATGTTTCAGAAGAACACACCTGATTATCCACTCCTTTGTCGAGGTGAAATTTTGCAGCAAAAACTTCAGCGATCTGCAAATAATAAAACATCTGTCAAAATAATTCAGAGCAGGCATGCGCTAATACAATTACCCCATGTGTACTTGAATGGCCCCTTGATGTCAAATCACCTTGTAAGATTATATATGAATTAGTATTTTATTATCTATCAATATCAGAAATTCAACTAAATGCACATGGAAAGTTTTTCTAAGTCAATTATGAGTTTGTTACAAAAAGCTAAAATGTTTCTCTTAAAGCAGGAAAACCAAAAAAAAAAATTTTGTCTAAAGGGGATAATCACCACAGGGGCTTCTAAAGCATTGTCAATAGAAATATATACATACTTGTCTGGTCTGTCATTTGATATCACATCGAGTCTAATTATGCAACCAGCAGTTATCTCAAAGTTATCTCAATTTTAAACATAGGCTGCGCAGCAGCATACCCTCAGCTATTCAGCAGGCTATTCTGAAACCGGTGAAATCAATTGACATATCGGCGATAGATTATGACCCTCACGTACAGTTTTACCAAACCAGTCATATTTAGATGCCCAGTCTCCCTTTGTATGGCCCAAGTCTCCAACTTGATGGGGAGAGCTGGGCCAAAATTTTTGCAATTTTCATATGGTTTTAGCTCATAGGTTCATGAACATATATATCAATGCCCCCCTACAGATATATTATTAACTATTTCTTGATGCAATCAATGTATCAAGAATGTTTGTATAATAATAATGGTCTCCCAAGCTTCCTTACTCTTTCTGGTTGACGGAAAGTGTTTTTAGATTAATGAAATGTCAATTTCTCTATTTTATATGATGTTTTATTGTATTTAATTTTGACAAATTCCCAGCCCTAGCATTCAACAGATTCAAGGTACTGAAAAGAGATGTTGCAATGAAATAAAAGGGTCACCTCATTGCTATGTCCTCCTCCTGTCCTAATTAGCCTACCAAGTGCATACACACAGGAGGTAAAGTCCCAATCATCCGTCCATCCGTGATTCTCTGGATGTATTAGATTACATAATTATAGATGATCAATCAATCAATCAATATCTAACTATCTATCTATCTATATATAAAATATCTATCTATGTATCTATGTATCTATGTATCTATCTATGTATCTATGTGTCTATCTATCTATCTATCTATCTATCTATCTATCTATCTATCTATCTATCTATCTATCTATCTATCTATCTATCTATCTATCTATCTATCTAACAACTAATCAATAGTGCAACATGAAAATCTATTTGCTACAATTAATTCATCATTCATTCATTCAATCAGTCCAATCAGTCAAGCAATCTTCAGTCATTTAAACACCTTTAATCTAAAACACCTTATCCATCTATCCATCTATCCATCTATCTATCTATCTATCTATCTATCTATCTATCTATCTATATATCTATCTATTGATCTATTATCTATCTATCTATCTATCTATCTATCTACCTATCCATCTTATCATAAATTATGAATAGAATAAAGGCCTGCCTAAAAACAGATAATTTTATAATAGTTAGGTTGTCTATCTATCCAATCTATCTATTTTAAATATTAAACTAAAACAATGTGTGGCCTACAGATACTTTTTAATAAGACTAATACATTTACTACTTATCGCCAAAAAGGTTAAATGCAGTCCAAACTTGGCTGCATAACAATAGCTGAAAAGGCAAAAAGAAGCCTGCATGGGATATAAAAAGTCACATCTCAACTTCTACTTGGCCTATATTTCTGATCTAAATTGGAAATTTCATTATAATGTTTAAGACAAAAAAACTAAGGCTATCAATGCAGTTTGAAAATATTTCTAAGAAAAAAGGGAATTTTGTTAGAAATATAGGGGTGCTATTCAACTGCTTCTGTACCCTCCCCTTTGTTCTTGGGTTTGGCCATTGGAGAGGATTAGTGACATCATGTTACATAATGTCCATTCAACAGAAGCTGCACCCTGTTCCCAAACAAAGCAGTGACACTTATTGTCTTAAAGGTGCTAAATATGCTTTTGGTGAGATTTGTTATTAATTAAAATTCAAATTTATCCAACATTAAATATCTTTGGATATAAAATGAAACATTGAAATTCATAGAATTAAGGTTTTGTTGCATGCCAAGTAAATTTCTAAATAACCTAGTATTTAGTTAAATCATTTCTGCAATCATTATTTGATCACATTTAGTTTTTATGCAATATTATAAATAAAAGCAGGCCTGACATTAATTTAATTTCTTTCCTTTAATTTACATCACTGAGGTTAATTTTAGCAAAATGGGGTTTTGAGATTTCTTGTCAAAAGTTCAGAATGGTAAGGCCCCTTGAATCAGAACTATGTGCATAAAGCATATTTGTATATATATAATATGTATAATATATAATTTATCTTATTAAACCACATAAATTCTGAGGAACAATTTGATGAAAAAAGTATTCTTTGGGCACATTGAATGACACTTTGAGTAACCAAGATCCAAAATTGACTGAAATGTGACAATTCAAAGGTCTACAGTTTTTTGCCTATTTTTAGCAATTTTTGTCTTTTCATGTTCAAAAATCTAATGATATAACAGATATATGCATGAAAATTGTGTGTTTCTTTCATGTTTATTCATTTTGTTTACATTCAAGAGCATTGCATGACTTGATTAGAAATGAAATGGTCAGGAAGTTGATATTTTCACATTTTTGAGAATTTTAAACTTCTTCTGTCGGCCTAATAATTGCATAAACTACATACAAAAAATTATACTTGGGGCACATTGTATGGCACTTTGAGTAACCAAGATCCAAAATTGACTGAAATGTGACAAATCAAAGGTCTATAGTTTTGGCCTATTTTTAGCAATTTCTCTCTTTTTATGTTCAAATATATGATGATGTAACAGATATATGCATGAAAACCATGTATTTCATTCATGTTTATTCATTTTGTTCATATTCAAGAGCATGGCATGACTTTATTAGAAACAAAATGGCCAGAAAGTGGATATTTTCACATTTTTGTGAATTTTAAACTTGTTTTGTCGGCCTAAATTATTGCATCAACGACATAATGGCCATAAAAGTTCCTTCTTGATAGGTTTAACCATAATACCTTTTGGTTTTTAAAAATATAGTTATTACTGTTTTGGCGTGAGAGACCAAAATTCCAGAAAAATGTAAAAAATTACACATTTTTCCAGTATTTTGGTTTTTATGCAAAATTCGTTAGATGGACCCTCTAAACGATTCAAGCAGTTAAGAGACCTATATTTTAGACAACTAAATTCTAAATTTCAAATGTCTAACTCCAAATTTGAGGGAATTGCAGAGGGTTGAAAAAAACCCATTTTTTTTACATTTTTGGTTCATTCTTTGAAAACTATTTTAGGTAGAGCATTCAGACCCCCAAAAGGCACAACTAGGGTATTTAATACATGTTATGGTAGATTTTCATGCCCATAGGTATAACCGTTTCCGAGTTCTGGCCCGGAAACGAAAAAAATTAATTTTTCCGAATTTTCAATATTTTACAAAAACTGTGGTCATTACATAGATATGAACTCCAGAAGGCACATTAACACTATAAGACCCATTCATGTGTCAAATTTCAAATATATAGGTGTAATAGTTTTGGCAGAGAGGCCAATACACATTGTGTGACGCCGCCCGCCCGCCCGCCCGCCCGCCCGCCCGCCCGCCCGCCCGCCCGGCTGCCCGCCGGACGGACAAAAATTTGCCATACTAACTACAATACCCGACGGCAATATACATTGCCGAGGGTAAAAATGAACCTTTGTACCCTTAATTCTCAGATTGAATTAACTCTTTGCAAAGTAACGTCTTATTGCTTATTGCACCTAGGCGTGCCAAGTCGTTTCAACTGACCACTTGCTCAGTGGCTCTGATGACGAGTCAAAATTTTGTGGTTGACTGAACACACTCCAAACAAAAACAATTTCAGGGATTAAGAAATTTAAGTGTTAAAACCAGAGGAGTAGCCAGATTAAACTGTTAGGGGAAGGATGGAAACTGCAGACGAAAAATTGTACTTGCTATGGGTATACAACTTCCATTGATCTGGGGAACTATGCACAGTAACATGACATCACAATTAGGCAATTTCTGGAAATGGTTTTGAATTAACCCTGAGTACTGTGCTGGTAATAATCGACCAGTATCATTTATTTCATCCAACTGTCTACCTGCCTATCTGCTTACCTGTCTGCCACTACGGATATCTGCCATCTATCTATCCACCAATCAATCTTCAAATCTATCCTCCAGCCAAAATTTTAAATAATGTTCTAAAAACTTGGGGGGGGGGGGCTATCCACGTACTTACCTACCTATCTACATCTATCTATCTATCTATCTATCTATCTATCTATCTATCTATTATCTATCTATCTATCTATCTATCTATCTATCTATCTATCTATCTTATTCTATCTATCTATCTATCGACTGTTTCTCTGTCTGTCTATCTATACTTTTTATTCATATCCTGATAGATTGATTGATTGACTGACTTCCTCATTAGTATAGCAACCAGTGTGGTTGGTTAACTGCAAGCAGTACTACAATTTAAAATTATGTTGTAAAGCAAATTTTATCACATCAAATTTCCTACTTCTATTAATTTATTTCTGGTATAATAAACATTTGATCCCAGTTGAATGGACCCTTTAGAAACTGATCAATGTATGCCACTGGATAATGAATGTGCTGGAATGGGTGTGAAGCACAACTATGGGGATTAACAAAGTCAACCAAGCCTGGCCAAATGCAGCGTCACAAGTCCTCGAAATCACTTGGAAGTTGAAAGTGGATTGGCACGCCTAGGTGCAATAAGCAATAATGAAATTTCAAGCAGATTACTAGCCTTAATTCTGACCTGGTTAACTATTGTGTAATAGCATGTTGATTCAAGCTGTGATAGCTACCATTGTTCATTGGTCAACAACAAAACAGTCAAAGACTACTAATTGAATTGTATAATTCAACAGACACGATTGTACAATATTTTGAACAATTTGAAAGTACAAATTCAAACAATCCTCATGATTTGGTCAATAAATTGGCCTATATTGCCTTAAATAGAAAATAATTGTCTAAAATAACTCAGAAAATCAAATTGTATGAAAATCAGACAATCATTTTTTTTCCAGTGTATATCTAATGAAGTCTTGATTTGTTTCTCAGCTTCAAGATCAGGCAGTCGACACTCTGACCAACCTCCAGATACCAAATTTGTGTTGAGTTGCAGGAACGCTTACTTCAAGGAAACCATAGACCGAACAACAACAATACAATCAGATTATCCAATTGAAAGTACAGCAAATAGCCATTTGACAAGAGAAAATACGAATGGTAAGCTGTTTTATGTAGCATTTAGCCTTCGATACAATCATGAAAGCACAATTAGACAACTTATATTTGAAGCATAATTAATTTCAAGGGGTCACTCAGATCCCACAAAACTTTTGTGCAAAATTTTTCTGGCTTGCAATTGGTAAATTAGCGGTTTATCAACTTACCACTAAAACTCAACTAGAAAAGTAAGGTAAGAAAGACAGAAAGACAAAGTCATAGATAAAAACTTGACGGGTGAATTTCTTATATTCATAACCATAAGAAAGGTTGTGTCAAATTGAAATTTTGAGTTGATAAAAGTGTGAATTTCAATTGACTCCCTTCACTGCACGGTAAAACCAACTCCGATTACTTTTACGAAAGTTACCTTTAAACAGCGTTACCTGCCGTAAAAACAACAGAATACTTAACCGTAGAATGACAGTTATTTGTGTTCATTACAGCCGCAGTGCTGCCGTTAAAGAAATTTCGAAACGGAGCTGGTTTTACAGTTACTGTGGCAATTGCTGAAGTCTTGTCTGCAATTCTGTATTGTCTGACACTCTGAATGAAGAGCTTGGAAAATGTGAAGTTATATTATATATTATAAGTTATATCATCTGATTATAGGCCTATATATAAAATTATAATCATAATGCATTTGTTAGTAAATATTAAATTGTCGTGTCTGTACTGTTCTCTTTTCTTCACTGCAGCTGATGGAACAACTCAAAGCCACATAATTATCCCCCATAGCATGGGGGATTGTACTTTTAGTATCCATGCATGGCATCCATCAAATATCTCAAACACCACACCATGCACAATGCTCATCCTTTCCCAACATTCAAAGACCCCCCTAAACTTGCCAAATCTGACCATAAATCAATAAATATCATAACCATTTCCACATCCCAAATACTTTTTGCTGTGCTTTTGGTCTGCAGCCATGTTATTTTTGAAAGCAAACTCCACCCCCAGGTGTCTCCACATCCTTACATGTATGCACAATTGTGGCCTGGTGAAAATATTTGGCATAACTAAATTGGAATTCTGGTGGGTATAGGTAAATGTGTAGGGCAAGGGGGATATGGAGGCAGTATACCTGCTCTTGTTCTCACAACATCAATTATTAATCAACTGGAGCAAGTGTCGCTTTGCAGCCAAGGTATAAGTCCACGACATGTCTTTGTTTCGTATTTTAGAATTTTGAACTAATAGAAGTCTGTCCTAGAACCTTTATTTCTCGGGACTACTACATTTTGAGTGCATTCCATTTAAAAGACTTAAAACATAGACTGCACACGGTGCACAGCAGCATATCCATGGCTATTCTGCTAGCAACAGAATGTGCGTATTTTGGGAAAGAAAAATTAGAGAAATATAATTTAAAAGAACGACTGGTGTTACACTAATAAGGCGAATTTTTTCTTAACAATCATGTGAAAACATTTTGAAAGGGTATCTACTCTTTAATGTGCCATGTGGAACCAATCTACTTATGTTTAATTATAATAGTTCAAGTTTCTCTTTTTAAAAGATCAAGTGATTAAATTGTAGAAAATTTTATCTTATTGCAAATAAGAATTACAAACATGCCATGTAACTGTCCAGATGAATGGTAATATTTCAAAACAATGAGTAGGTGACTCAAGACACATTTCTAATTTTATTTCCCGATAAATGTTGCCAAGAAACATTTTACTAACTTTTAGCAAAAGGCTATCTTCACTGAAAGAAAAAAAAAGATTGTCTGGTTCAGACAATGATTGTCTAATATGTGTCCACTGCCAAATCAAGTGGTTGTCTAATTCAGACAATTGAATAGTTCAAAATGTCAAAATTTTTGTTTCATTCTATTGATAATCTAAAGCAGACAATCCATAGATGGGTCATTCTCATAATACATGTAATATTTCTCCTCAAAATTGTTGAATTGGAAAGTCACATTTTTTGCCAAAAAAAGTTCTGACAGGTGTATTTAGCCTTTGGCATTAGTATTTTACTAAAATTCACATTGTTTATTAATCATTTATGATTTTATTCAAGTTGCCACTTAAAGAGCAAATAATGACTTGTTCATTAGGGATTTCATCGGAAAGGGATAATTTCCGATTCGATAATCGACAAAATATATTCCGATAATTGGAATATTTCGATTCAATGAAAACCTGCCATTAGGCTCCGAATTATCGCCAAAATGTTCCAAAAAATAACAATCACCTGTGGATATGGTTGAATTCTTCTTGGATAAATCCTAGTATTTAGTTGGATGAATGAAAAATTGCAAGGCTAGTTCCAATATAATAGATTTTTTAATTTCAAATTGAACATTTGAAGAAATTGAATTATTACTGCGACGATGCAGCCATTATCGTACATATAACCAGGTATGTGCCAATATGCAATTACGCATAAAGATGCACAGCTCAACAAACTTAACAGTTAACACTGCCCATAATGCTGGCAGTAACTACCAAATATAACAATTGAAAATGGAGGCATTTTAATTGAACAGTACACAATTAATTGTCAATTATTACAGAATTCACTGAGAATTGTTCACTTGAGATCATTCATCTGGATCACTCATCTGTTGGCCAGTTTTGATGTACGGCTGGCATACTTTGGAGACAAGTGCTCACGTTTATTGTAAACGTTTCCTGCTGAGGAGAAAACTCGCTCACTTGGAGCACTCGAGCCTGGTACATGTAAATAATGCAGAACAGCCTTTGCAAGGTATGGATATTTACATTTGTTTGTTTGCCACCACTGCATGGATTCCATGTATGCAAAACCATACGACTTCTCATTTTTGTAGTTCTCTATCTCCATATCAATCTCATGTTCTATTTTGTCATTACTTTTCAATTCTTCTTGTTCCACACAGATGAGGCCATCCAAGTCATCATCTGATTCATCATTGTTATTTGCATTTGTTGCCATTGTCGGACTTTTTCTCTGTCTTTTTGTGGGGTTTTCTGTCTGATCCTCAGGTTCAGAGTCTGATGATACTGCCACTGATGCAGAGGCAGGGCAGCTGGCAGGCCTGCATAATTTGACAGTGATTTCACGCAATTCATCGTACACTTTGTCTTTATCCTCATTGTTCATCCAACTGAGTGTGCGAACTCTAGGATCCAAAACACTGACAATGCTCAGGAGTTTTTGCTGTTCCACACTGTCATACCGTTTATTGAAATCTGTTCTCATTGCCTTTTTCACATTTTTGACTAGCTTGCTGTCACTGTCTTTCTCTGCAAGTTTTCTTGTAGTGAAGTGTTGGAGATATGGCAGGATTAATCCTGCTGTTGGCTGCTTTTCTTGAGATATTACCCTCGTGGCTTTCTCAAAAGGTTTTAATATACTGATTAGTTCTTCCACATTGCGTCTTTCATCGTCACTTAACAGTAAGTGGGAATCTGGGCTATTGTACAGAGACGCATACACCGCAGGATACACCAACAGTAGCCTATCGCACATATAAAAAACACTATTCCACCGAGTAGCTACATCCTGGGTTAATTGCAATTCCTTGATGTCCAGCAATTTTTCGTTTCTTTTCTGGTCTTCAGTTTTCAGATAACTGTGCTTGAAGGTTGAAACTAAACTTTTAACTTTTCCAACCAATCTTCGTACACCAGTGTCATCAAGTCCCTTATTCACAGCCAGATTTATTGTATGTGCGAAACAGCCTAAGAAGGGGATTTTGTGGTGTAGAAACGCGGCCCTAATGTTGGAAGCATTATCAGAAATCCCAACCACGTTCTTCAGCCCCCACTTTGACTCTACAGTTTGCATATCGGAACTTAGCCGTTCTGCAGTATGACTTCCCGGAGCACTAATAGTATCCAAGACATGGCACTTCAATTCAAAATTGTTTGGATCGACATAATGAACAGTTGTTGTAACAAAACTCTCCATCTTGCGATTTGTCCAAGCATCCGTAGTAAAACTATGCGCAGGTGCTGCTGCAATTTGTCGCTTTACATCCTTAACTGTTAAATGGTACATTGGTACAATGTACCTTTCCAACATTGGGTTCCTGCAAATTGGCTTATACCTGGGATCCACTAAGGTTAAAAAGTCCTTGAAGCCCTTCCCCTCGATAAGACTCAGGGGTCTCATGTCCCGCACAACAATTTCAGCTAGTCCACGATTCAGAACTTTGGCCTTGTGTGACGTTGTTGCGTATGGCCTACTTGAGAATGAATCCAGTGTAGGCTGGTGAGACTGCGGCTTGGCCTTTTTCAAAGTGGAGGCGACACCAAGCAATCCAGGGAGTGTACTGGGCTGAGAACTGGGAGATTCAGACTCTGGGTCACTGTCATCATCCTCTTTTTCGTCCTGAAATAAAATATTTTTAATATTAGAAATGTTAAACATTTTATCAGATACAGTAGGAGATTTTTTGAAGTCATGAATAATATTTATTGTGCCAATACCAGGTTTATAACAATAATAATTTAACTGAATTTAAGAGGTACACTCAGTTTAGTCAGTTAGCTACAATGCTGCTACATACAGTTTGTAACATCTTGGCAGAGGACACTTTTTTGACACTAGGGACACTGCAGTCAATCATGACATCATTCATGGTGACGTCATAGTGACGTCATAGCTATCTGAAATTTTGTTATATTGTAGCATCACAAATCATTGCAGACGTAAACAAAAATGACAGCAATGTTATTTTAATGGGAGTAAAAAAAAACTTGATCAATTTAGGTGAGTGTTTGAATTTTGTCTGTACAAGGCCTGCAGGCTGAGCTACCTGGCCAAACGTTTGTCCGCTGCTTTACGTGACAGAGAGTTGGAAAAAATTCCTGACAACATAAATATTGACTTACATGAACTACATTCCAGTGATGACGATCGAGATGTGTCCTCATATTGGTAGTAGTTGAGCAGAAATTGCTCACCCTTCTGCACAAACGGCACACCACTTGCCCTTTGTCAACAGTTCCATCAGTTCTCTTCAAAAAACCATGGTATTTCCATACCAGACTCGGTTTCTGGCCTTTTTTTCTGACAAAATCAGCAATTCTAATCTCATCGTCGGCCATCTTTGTTGCTATGGACGCTATCATGTGCGCATGCGTAACGCGCACGAGACTCTCGCGAGACAAGATGGCGGCGTCAACAAGCTGAGCACGGCGGTTTGACAATTTCACTAGATTTTCGTACGTTTTTGGAGAAATAAAGGGATAACTTGCACTGAAACTATGTATCGATATAAGGTGAGGTCAAATCGATATGTATATCGATACAAGTGACATAACGATGCATCGATACTACAGGAATCGATGACATCCCTATTGTTCATATCAAATAACCGCCAGAGAGTTTACTTCCTGTGTGTATGTTAATTAGATAAACCATGTTTACTTAAATTTGCACTTCTAAGTTAACAATTCCTCTTTCTATTTTGAAAATTTTGCCAAGAAACGTGTTACTAACTTTTAGCAATAGGCTATCTTCCCTGAAAGAAAAAAAAAAGATTGTCTGGTTCAGACATACACTCTAAAAAATTTCGGATATTAGTGGTTTTGTGCAAAACCAGTGTGTAAAATAAAAAACCAGTTTGGTATTTTTCAACTATTTTTGGTTTTCTTCAGAGCAAGTGGTATTTCTCATGAAAATTGGTTTTGGTCATGGGGAATTATGGTATTTATAAAAACCAAACTTCTGGAAAAGCACCTTTATTATGATCCATTTTTAATATACTTGTGGAACAATGATTTGAGATGTTTAAAATGGTAATGTTGTGGCTCATGTTTTTAAAATTCATGCATGTTACTTTATTTAGAAGTTTTAAGAGAGAGGACTAGCTATGCTGGATATCAGTCATGGCTACTTGAAAACCCAATTAGGTATTTTACTAATCCCTCAGGACTCACTCACCGGTTGACCTTATCTACAAACACAAAACTGTGAACATGTCGCCTGCCAAGAAAAGCTGTTTGTTTATCAATCAAGACTTATGAAGGTTTAAGACAGAGTTTATTAGTCTTAATACAGCAGTGGAAGAGTGTGCATGTCAGTGTGCAGAAGATTGAGAAGAACTTGGTAAGTTTTTTTTTTTAGTTCCTTCATTAAACTCCTAAGAAATATGCAGTCTGAATGCAATTGTGTTTATTTGGGTAAGGTGTACACAATATCTGGTTCATATATATATATATATGATTGATATTATACAAAAATCAAACCAAACATGTGGATAGTGTTGAGCCACTACTTGTTCTGATATAACAATGACCCAAGGCATTCAATACTGTGAATATTGAATTCTGCCTGTAAAAGGATTCATTATTATAAGTTTTTGGTTTATGCGGGCCATCAATGTTCTGTAATAACTTTCATTTTATGTATCGGAGCATCAGAGCATCAGCCATAATTATGTCATACACATGACACATATTTTATTTTTGAAGAAATTGGTGAGATTTGAGGTCGCACTGGAAACTCTGAGCTAAACGACTTGCCCCATTATGTGGCACAACTTACCTGCTAATGGTCCAATTGTGCTGACACCTATACTAAATTAATTATGATAACAATGTTATTATTTTCATATCTGATATTCACAAGGTACAGTCACCCTCAATTTTTTACCCCACATTGTGTTGAGTTGTATAGTGTTTCTGATGTGCTTTAACTATTCTTGTGAAGAAATGTGTTACATCTGCCTGTGAATTATACAAAATTACATACCGTAAAACAGGGTAAAGTTGGCATTCCCGGGTGAAGTTGGCTAGCTATTTTTACCCATTTAATTGCACAAATGCCAACTGTTGTCACTGACACAGGCATATGTGGCAAACTTTCCATTCGTGTCAGTGAGGATGCCATTAAGTTGGTCAAATTAGCTTGCCAACTTTACCCCGTATTACCAACTTTACCCTGTTTTACGGTACTTTTGCTGATATTTTTAAACTCTTTACCATTTTAAAAGATAGTTTTTACTTTCTGTTTTAGATGAAGAATGGCATGTTCCTACTGAGGCCTTTACAAAAAACTACCTTTGGAAGAAGTTTGCACCATAAAGCAGATTGGGAAAAATATAGACAATGCTTCTTAAGGTACGTAAGTTGAATAACAGCTCTTCCTTATCTTTTCCAATTGACAAATACTTATTGTATAGTATTCTGATATTCTCTTGTGTTAAAATTAGCTTGTTTTGACCAATCTTCAGTCAAATACAGTGCCGCCTGTAAGTAAGTGAAACGCATGATATTGTGCCATTGCATCAATGTTAAACATCCTTAATCAAAATGCTTCTGGAAGGACGAATTCTCATCCGATGAGAGGAAAACATTTTGGGTCATAAAGGCCGATATGTGAGGCATGCGGGATAAAAATAGCAGCCAATTTTCTTTGCTGTAGTTGGAGTTAGGTATGGGTCAAAGTCTTTGATAAGTAAGTGAAACGCAGGCCCAATGTTAAAATATAGGGATCTTTTATTTGTAAAGCACACAGTGAGAAGACAAGAATTCAGAATTCATATTCTGCCAGTGTGTAGGGAAACTACAAAATAATAAATTTTTTGTAAATGTTAGTTAGTAATGAAATGTGGAGTTGTAACATCAAAAGTTCCATTGAAGGTTTTGCAGATGAAGTACAAGATTTATATATTAATTAATGACTACCTTGACTGAGTAATTTTTTTTTTTGCATAAAAGTGATATTTGGATACCAATGCTCATCCACTTTCCACTTTCAGGATCCCAATGATGCACACTGCAAGGTTCCATTCACGAACAGTCGTTATCCTTTCATTCATCCGAATTGACCTAAAAGCGCATGAATAGTGATACGAGAAGGAAAAATTCAACCAACAATCATACCATGACAATCGCTGAGTCGGGGATTCGAATCAAGCTCTAGCCGGACTAATTGCTTTCTCCCCCTACTGTTCTAGTTGGCCTGCCAAGTGCACTAATACAGGACGTAAAGCCCCAATCATCCATCCATCCATCATTCCTCAAGATTGGCTACTGAAGACTTTTGATACAAACTAATGATACTGACATTTCGATTGGCATTGCCACCCTGACTTGCCGCTTTTGGAAATATAACCTTTGTCATTAACAATATAACATTTCCTTCATGTAAGTAATGCGTCTTTATTAATATTTTCAACAAATTCATAATTTTGTAAATCTCTGCTTTCCTGTGTTTTGATTACCAATTACTGCTGTGATGTTTTCATTTCGTGTGTTTGATTACCAATGACTGCTGTGATGTTTTTATTTCCAAGGCCAAACTGTGATAAATGAATGTCAATATTGGTTATTCAATTTTTTTTTAAATCTAGTAATATCCATATTTCCAATTATTATGAACGTGTGTGAATGTGTATTTGTAAAAATAAACATTGAAATCGGATCCATGGAATCCTTATTATTTCTATTTACTTTTAACTACATAATATTTTAAGAGAAAAGTGAAAAAAAAAAGATTGTTTATTGATACCAATGCTGAAATTCTGGTAAACCTGCATAAAAAATTTGGATTATAATAGACCGAATTTGGAATTTTCCATAATGATCTACCTCCCTGTGGGATGGTTCTGATAGCCTGATTTATCATATTTGATTCATTACAGTACCTCGAATAGCACCAATTATATCAATCCAGAAACTTTGAAATACTATTTTCATTGCAGTTTACAATACAAATTGGTATTAAGAAATTTCTATGAAACGACATCAAAAACCTGTAATTGGTAGCAATATGACCGTTATCCATACCACAAAATTCTTAAAAAGGTCTTATAAAATACCCACCAATGCATAATGGGAGAATAAATTTTGATATTTTTAGTGATATGCTGGTTGTTGTAAGTGCAGGAAATGGTTTAATTTTTTTCTGGAGTTGACTTTTGTGAACAAAATGTGCCAAAAGTACATTTTTAAAACCTTGAAATATGAATTAGCATGCCAAAAACACAATTTTGTAATGTAAACTGGGCCTGTGTAAAATTGTGTGATTGTATGTGAATCACCACTTCTGTTGTGATGGATTGTTTGACATCTCTGGTTCTGGAGTTGACCTAAAATTTAAGGAGCGAATAGTATAAAGTTCTGGAGTTGACGGGAAAAAGCCCTGGAGTTGACAGTTCTGGAGCTGAAATGAAGTTTTTTTAATATAAAATATTCCAACTAGGTGGCATCTGAATAGAATTTTTACACTACCCCTGTGACTATGTCAGGAACCCTATTAGGAGAAGAAAATGTGCTTAGCCAATTTATAAACTTAAAAATTCGGTTCTGGAGTTGACGACCAATAAAAATACTCTTGCCCTTGCCCGGGGAGATAGGGGTTTTGTGGAAACTAGAGGGAATTGTGACACCAGACTTGCTGATTCTTACTTAGGAAGGAACAAGAAGCAGTGCTGGTAACATGATCGAAAATAATTTCCTTCAGTTTCCCCCAGAGAGATGAAAGTTCGGGAGTTGACACAAACCTCGAAAAAGTAGTTACAAGAATATAATGAAAGCCTGCTGTGTTGGAAATTTTATAAATTAATTAAATAATGGCTCTAACTACTTGCCATTTATAGCTCTACCTGATACAACTTCATTTTATTTCATTTTTTGAATGATTTTGAATAATAATATAGCAAAAAGCTGTCAACTCAAGATGGTTACTGTGCGTTTTTCACTGAAACTGAAAGAAATCTTAATAATATTTATATATTATACATGAAAATGATACATTAGTTTGGGCAGGATTTATTTATTCAAACTTCAGTTTTCATTCAAGGCCAAAATTAGTAGTGTGTGAAAAAAATTTAAAGATATAAAGACTGTGAAAGCATGGTTATGCTGATATTACATGTATTGTGAGAATGACCGAGACAAGTTCTTAGACATTTTCAACAATTCAATTGCCTGGATTAGACATGCCTTCTTGTGCATGTGATCTCACATCATAAACTTTTGCATTACTTCCAGAATCCTCCTTGGGTCCTATAGTTGGAGGAGCAGTTTCAGCAGTTCTTCTTCTTGTGTTAGTTTTCAGTCTGGGATTCTTTCTGGGAAGAAGACAACTCAAAGCAAGGTCAGCAAATTTAAGTGAGGCATCATAATTTTGAGAAGATTTGAAGAAAAATAACCAAGTCAACGGCCAATATATGGGCCCACAGTCACTTGCATGAGTATTGTAATTATCGCCCATGCTATGCTATGCATAGGGCGATTATGCTTTAGTGCTTAAATCTACTGAAGGGGTGAAACAACCAATGCTGTGGCCTCAACCAGCCCACTCCAGAAGTTCTTATCATATGCATAACACATTGATACCATTGTAGATGTGCACAACGGTTCGTATTTTCAGTTTAATTCAATATTAGAAAATTTACTATTATCAGTTTTAGAGGCTATCAAGGTCCAGAAAGCCTGCATTGTGGTGGCCATTTTCCCTTCCACAGGGTGAGTTTTAGTTCTCAGAATGGCCACTGCAAGCAGCTCATTACACAAGAGGACAGCACCTGCAAGTCCTTTGCCACTTCCTCCCTTTGCACCACATTCTATATCTGGGAAACTCAGCAATTCCTGCATCTCAGTATAGTTCATGCATCTTTCCAACTAATTATACAGGTAGCACTGGCTTATATTGTATCTATTTCATATTATTCTATTCTCTTCCCTCCAATCTACGGGCAACTTACTATATATATTATATAAATCTGTTTTATATTTATGTAAATAAAATACTGGTTATAATATACACTCATGTAAACAAAATATAGATAGATAGATAGATAGATAGATAGATAGATAGATAGATAGATAGATAGATAGATAGATAGATAGATAGATAGATAGATAGATAGATAGATGGATGCATGGATAGACGGATTGGCAGACAGATAGGATAGATGGATAGGATAGATGGATGGGATATACAGTAGGATAGGATAGATGGATAGTATAAACGGATAGGATAAACAGACAGGATAGATAGATAGATAGATGGAGGAATGGATTGACAGATGGATTGATGGATATGTGGGTTGACAGACGGACAGGATAGACGGATGGGATAAACAGATAGGATAAACGGATAGGATAAACAGATGGGATAAACAGGTAGGATAAACGGGATAAACGGATAGGATATACGGATGGGATTAACGGATGGGATAAACGGATGGGATAAACGAACGGGATAAACGGATAGGATAAATGGATAGGATAAATAGAAACGTAGATAGATAGATGAATGCATGGATTGACGGATGGATTGAATGATAGATAGACGGATGGATAGACAGATTGACAGACAGATAGGATAGATGGATAGGATAGATGGCTGGGATAAACAGATAGGATAGATGGATAGTATAAACGGATAGGATAAACAGACAGGATAGATAGATAGATAGATGGAGGAATGGATTGATGGATGGCTTAATGGATAGATGGGTTGACAGACAGATAGGATAGACGGATAGGATAAACGGATAGGATAAACAGATAGGATAAACAGATAGGATAAACAGGTAGGATAAACGGCTAGGATAAACGGATGGGATAAACGGATGGGATAAACAAATGGGATAAACAGATGGGATAAACGGATAGGATAAATGGATAGGATACACCGATAGGATGAATGGGATAACGGATAGGATAAACGGATAGGCTAAATGGATAGGATAACTGTAGGATAAACGGATAGGATAAACGGATATGTTAAACGGATAGGATAAACAGATAGGATAAACAGATAAGATAAACAGATAGGATAAACAGGATAAATGGGATGAACCAATGCTTATGGGGTACTGGATAAACGGATAGGATAACGGATAGGATTAATGGATAGGATAAACGGGATAAACAGGATAACTGGTAGGATAAACCGATAGGATAAACGGATGGGATAAATGGATAGGATAAACGGATGGGATAAAGGGATAGGATAAACAGATAGGATGAATGGATAGCATAAACAGATAGGATAAACGGATAGGATAAACGGATAGGATAAACGTGATAAATGGGATAAACGGGATAACGGATAGGATAAATGGATATGTTAAACGGATAGGGTCAACGGATAGGGTAATGGATAGGATAAATGGATAGGATAAACGGATAGGATAAACTGATAGGATAAACTGATAGGATAAACAGATAGGATAAACAGCTAGGATAAAAAAATACGATAAATAGATAAGATAAACAGGATAAATGGGATTAACCAGTGCTTATGGGGTACTGGATAAACGGATAGGATAAACGGAGAGGATAAACAAGTAGGATAAATAGATAGGATAAACAGGATAAATGGGATGAACCAGTGCTTATGGGGTACTGGATAAATGGATAGGATAAATGGATAGGATAAACGGATAGGATAAACGGGATAAACAGGATAACGGGTAGGTTACACGGATAGAATAAACGGATAGGATAAACAGATATGATAAACGGAGAGGATAAATGGCTAGGATAAATGGATAGGATAAACGAACGGGATAAACTGGCTAACGGATAGGATAAACATAGGATAAAACAAGCGGGGCATGGGCGATGCTGTGCCATTATATGTGCTTGTTGTATAACAAAAACATTATAAGTGTGTAGTCCATGGGCCACCAAAACCCCTCCTCCCCCCCTTGGGAATTTTGAAGACAACTACCATCGGAAAGATACTATTCCAGACGTTTATAACCTCAACGGCTGGTGGCCTTGATGGATGATTCCAAGATGGCCGCCATTTAACTGTTTTGCCCATATCTCTGGATCTATTTGGGCTAGAGCTAAGATTTTTGGGTCTAAATATATGTTTTCATTCACCAGGAATTCATTTAGACAGGTTTTGATACACTTCCGGTAAATTAAGTGCATTGTAACCCCATTTTTTCAAAATGGCGGCCGTTTAATTTGCCTCAATCATCGATATAATAATACCAAAAGTCTTTGGTGTTATACTGTCTATTTTAATGCACTGAAATATTACTATATATTACTAAATGTTTACATAAGGACAAGGAAAGGGTATTGTTGCATTTTGTACCAAGGGTCTGGACACCCAAGCCACAGACAGTTCAAAATATATATTTATGGCAGAAGTTAAATATCAGCGGAAATCTGCAATAATCCAAATTTTACAAAGTGTGTCTAGACTCTAGCCCCTTGGTCCAAAATGAAACTTTATGTGCCTGATGGCCTGTTAAACATACTAATTAACCCTATAAAACTCAATATACCTGGCCTTTTTTATGACCACTTCTAAGTCAATTCAAAGTTTGACAGTAGCTAAATTTTAGGAAAAATCTGCGATAGTCCACATTTTACAAAGCATGGCATGAATGTCTAGACCCTTGTTCCAAATGAAACTACACAAGAGCATTGGCCAGAGGGGGGTGGGGACCTTGACTTCCATCAGACCAACAACTTTTTCATTGTAATAATAAGAACAAAGATGTTGAGTCATGTTCTTTCTTGTAGTTAAAGGAATTTCTGTAAAATTATGATGGTTCTGGAAAACGTAGGCCTTAAGAAAATTAAATGTATGAACTAAAAGCATTTATATTTTTTTACTTGAAGGTCCACAACCTCAGAAAATAATCCACCAGATGAGCTGACTGCGGCAAGAAGGAGATCTGCTGACAATTTTGAGGATGCGTATGAAACAATGGATGACGGAAAAACTACTGATGGCTATGAGATGCCTACTCAGAGACAAAACAACAATGGCTATGAAATCCCTACAAATAGAATCGACGGGCCAGCCTGTGACAAGGTTTATACAACTTTATCATCAGACAAGTCCAAGTTCTGAAGAATTATTTTGAGAAATTATGTATGCACATATAGTCCGGCGGCGGTGGGCCTCAACCTCGCAGTAGGGTCTGGACAATGTTTTTTTGTTGATTCTATATCTCTGAGATGTCCTCTTTCAGAATCTGAACGATGCCACTCTGTCATCGTTGGGCAATTTGCATAATATGCAAATTAAGGCGGCCATTACCAAAAATCCTGTTTTCGCCTGTATCTCAGTAAATATGCATGATATTAACATAATTTTGGTGTCTATCCCCATGTTTTGAGGGGTACATAATCCAACTAGGCCATTTCCATACATGTCACACCAATGGTTTTTGCAGAATTGACATATTGAGGTCACCATTACTGAAAATCTTGTTTCTGACGATATCTACGCAAATACAGGTGATATCAAAATAATTTTGGCATCTATAGTCATGTTTTGAGGGTTAAAGAATGAGATGAAGCCATTCCAGTAAACATCACACCATTATTTGTATTGAACAGGCATATTAACAAAGCTGCCATAAATGAAAATCTTGTTTCTGACAATATCTTGTTACTACACATCATATCAAAACACTATTGGTGCCTATCACCATGGTTTGAGGGATAAAGAAACATAAGTCATTATTTTAATAATGATCAAACAAATATTTTATACTGTACTTCACGCTAGCCACTAGTAGCCAGGGCCGTATTAGAGCAATTCTGGGCCCGGGGTAAACAGTTTCTAATGGGCCCCCCTTGGGCAACAAAAACGCTCTAAATTCTGAAAAGTACATTCGCGTGCCAGTTACCCGACGCACTTTCTTTACTGTCGCAACTCTTTTTGGGTTCATCAGGGGCCCTCTGAGGTCATGGGCCCGGGGCAACTGCCCCGTTTGCCCATAGGTTAATACGGCCCTGCTAGTAGCCAGTGAAGTTCAGCTGAAAAACCATGTGATTTACACCATGTGGTTCATCATTGTGAACCACATGAATAATTATCTGCCCTTGTCATGTACACAGTGAAGTGATTATGTCACTATGTTTGGGGCTCTGATTGGTCAGTGTGGTTGCCATGCAGGGATTTTCTTGGGCCTTCAAACAAAATAATGCCTCATGAAAAGACTCAATATTTTTGACCGGTGATTTTATTTTTGTTATGAGATATCACTTATTATCAATGATTATTGTATTCTTCTGTAACCTGACATTCACGAGGTTCACTGCCGTGAAGCTGCGTGAACCACATCCCTTTACGCTTTATCTCAGAATAAGCATATGTATATCAAAATAATTGTTGGGAAACAAACTAAGCCATTTCAGAAAGGACAAAGCAAATAGTATGTTAGGATAAAGGTGCGAAATTATTACAGAATACTTCACGCGCTGATGCATGTTGCCATTATTGATTTTTCTGTGTAGGGAAACAAGTCACTTTCAACAATTTTGTCCCTTGGAACTGAAAACCACCAATTCTCGTGTCCACACTTCCATTTATTTTAGTTCAAGGCTAATTAAGTGCTCAGGAAAGAGTTTGAATGCTCCAGGCTGTGAGCATATAATATCTTGAGTGAAACAGCCAAGTTAATGTTATACCAAATTATAAACATTGACACAGTAATTACCGTATCAGGTATGCTTGTTCAGGCAGTGTGCTTGCCCCTGAAATCTGCAAAACATTGGTCAAGTAAGCCATTGAACAAGATGCATCTGTAGCAAAATCACGCCTTATCGTTTCCAGCACCTCCGGAACAGCAACATTGTGGCTTCATCCCAATGATGAGTACTGGATTAAGCATTTACTGCATCAACCTTGTTTCCTTAACAGACATGATTGAATGCAGGAAATTGTGAGTAGGAGGCAATTTCCAAATGGCAGTCTAAATATACCATCATCACTTTCCATTTAAATTATCTTTTACAGAGTGGACAGTGTTGAAGCTTTCGAGGCTGGGTTTGTCCTCGAGGGGTCATATTTGGATGGCCATGGCCTTGGATGCCAAATTCTCGGCCTTGGACTCAGTCTCAAGTGCCTTTGGCCAGTGATGGAAGTCTTGGTACCTGCCTCGAGGCTACAGTTTGATGGCCTTGGCCTTGGTCTCAGAGGCTCATGCCTCGGTCTGGGTAGCGAATGTCCGAGCATTAACTACAGCACTGAAAGTGGAGCTTTTGTCACATTTTTCTACCGATCTGGCATGAATAAAACTCCTCAAACCACCACAATAATTTTCAATGTAACCAATTCAGGCAACTGAAAGCTCATTGAAAGGCTAGAAAATAATTATCTCCCTAGAAAAAATAATAGGATTATGAGGTTACTGTATATCACAAAGGAAAGTTATTTGTGGAGAAAAGGCAATTCTGTGCTGGTCAATGACCAGCTATAGTGATCATAAACCATAGGAACTGCTCTGAAACTGTCCGCATGCTTTGACCAGGCCAGTGCACTACTTTTTTCAATGTTAATTCCTCCCATTGAAAGATCTTGAGGGTACAGGAAAGAAGCCGTAAAAATTAAAAATTCAAGTATTTATTCAACCTGTGCATTGTATTATGATATAATATTGTTCATATCAATTCTGCCTGAGTCTACTTCCAGATGGAGGACAGCTCCAGAAATAACTTTTCTCCTCTTGCCTAACTTTTATGCTTTATAGAAGTTGAACCTAACCTCTCATCTGACAATAGAAGGACCAAGTTCACTTCTTATACACTCCCATGCAGTAGCTGACATCACTGGAGAAGGCCAACACTCATGGTTGCCTGTCAGGGGATCAACAGCAATTATTGACATTGAATATTGCTCCGGTTGTTGGCAAAGTCTAGTTGCGCAAGATTGGTAGAAAAAAGCGACATTGTTCACTTTCAGTGTTGTAGTTAATGCCGGGACATCTGCAGCCCAGACCGAGGCATGAGCCTCTGAGACCAAGGCCAAGGCCATCAAAACGTGGCGTCGAAGCAGGTACCAAGACTTCAATCACTGGCCAAATGCACTCGAGACCGAGTCCAAGGCCAAGGATTGGGCATCCAAGGCCATGGCCATCCAAATATGACCTCAAGGCCGGCCCTGAGGAAAAATCCGGCATCGAGAGCTTCAACACTGTTCACTTCGTAAAAGATAATTTACTGTGTTTATAACTTGGTATATAACATTTATTTGGCTGTTACATTCAAGATATTATATGCTCACAGTCACAGCCTGGATCATTCAAACTCTTTCCTGATCACTTAATTAGCCTTGAATCAAAACTAGAAGGCATCCAAGGGACGCAATGGCCACAAACAGGGGGCGGGGGAGTGAGAGGAGGCCAAGTCATACCTAGGATAGAAGGGAATCGACAGGTATATGCATTTAGACGCCGTATTTTAGCTGTATTTGCACTGCGTTGTCGGGCGCTCGGACCTCGTGTCTTCGTCATCTTAGCTTCTTGTTCGTTGCGAGCGCCCCAAGCAGATAATGTATACGCTATGACGTCACGGGATTCCGCAATGAAGCGCTGTAAAAATGTACAAAACGCTAGGCAGCGCCAAAGTGCAATTTCACAACAATGGCGGACGAGGTACAGAGCAGTCGCTTGACTCGAAGAAAATGCCGCATTACTCAATACACGGAGCTTTTCAGACATGGAGAAAGTATTCCTCGACGAGATTTAGTCACTTTGGTTATAAATTGCACATCTTTCAAGCCCATTGAGTCTTGTGCAGAATGCCCCCCAAGCGATAATGCACGATGTTGAGACATCAAAGGCAGCTCAGTACTAGAATGGACGCATACTGCGGCCATTAATAAATGTAAGTGTGGACATGAGAATTGGTGGTTTTCAGTTCCAAGGGACAAAATTGTTGAAAGTGACTTGTTTCTGTACACAGAAAATCAATAAAGGCAAGATGCATCAGCGCAGGAAGTATTCTGTAATGACTTTGCACCTTTTTCCTAACATATTTGCTTGGTCCTTTCTGAAATGGCAATGGCTTAGTTTGTTTCCCAACAATTATTTTGAAATACAAGCTTATTCTGAGATAAAGCATAAAGGGATGTGGTTCACAGCGGTGAACCTCGTGAATGTCAGGTTACAGAAGAATACAATAATCAGTGATAATAAGTGATATCTCATAACAAAAATAAAATCACCAGTCTTTTCTTGAGGCATTATTTTGTTTGAAGGCCCAAGAAAATCCCTGCATGGCAACCACACTGACCAATCAGAGCCCCAAACATAGTGACATAATCACTTCACTGCTCATTGTGTACATGACAAGGGCAGATAATTATTCATGTGGTTCACAACGATGAACCACATGGTGTAAATCACATGGTTTTTCAGCTGAACTTCACTGGCTACTAGTGGCTAGTGTGAAGTACAGTATAAAATATTTGTTTGATCATTATTAAAATAATGACTTATGTTTCTTTATCCCTCAAACCATGGTGATAGGCACCAATAGTGTTTTGATACGATGTGTAGTAACAAGATATTGTCAGAAACAAGATTTTCATTTATGGCAGCTTTGTTAATATGCCTGTTCAATACAAATAAATGTGTGATGTTTACTGGAATGGCTTCATCTCATTCTTTAACCCTCAAAACATGACTATAGATACCAAAATTATTTTGATACCACCTGTATTTGCGTAGATATCGTCA
Organism: Platynereis dumerilii; assembly: GCA_026936325.1. Taxonomy (NCBI): domain Eukaryota; kingdom Metazoa; phylum Annelida; class Polychaeta; order Phyllodocida; family Nereididae; genus Platynereis; species Platynereis dumerilii. Next base: position 18,631,256 of record JAPTHN010000011.1, read on the forward strand.
GAAACAAGATTTTCAGTAATGGTGACCTCAATATGTCAATTCTGCAAAAACCATTGGTGTGACATGTATGGAAATGGCCTAGTTGCATTATTTATCCCTCAAAACATGGGGATAGACACCAAAATTATATTGATATCATGCATAGTTACGGAGATACAGGCGAAAACAAGATTTTTGGTAATGGCCGCCTTAATTTGCATATTATGCAAATTGCCCAACGATGACAGAGTGGCATCGTTCAGATTCTGAAAGAGGACATCTCAGAGATATAGAATCAACAAAAAAACATTGTCCAGACCCTACTGCGAGGTTCGCATGAAATCTGGGGTTTGGCCGCCGGACTAATAGCATAGCATTGATATATAACACAATATTTCTTCTGCTGGACCATGTTTATAAAATTGAAATAAGAAGCTTGTTTTTGTAATATTGAAACAGAAGATCGAAACAGAAGATTTTGTGAGAGAAGAGTTGAATAATTTGAATTACCATGTCGTATACAATCATATCATACACTGTGTTTTCAACAAAATGCTGCATATTCGTCAGCGCTGAACATAAGCAGTTTTGGACTGACTTCATGTTGCAGGGTTGCTTACGATAGTGTGGTCATTCTACATTCTATTTTATGCATGATTTAATGATTAGCCTGTACATAGTATTAATTCAGTTTCAATAGTGATATTTTTATTTCAAAGATAAATACATACATTCATAAAAGCCTAAACATGAAAAGCGGCACATAAATTAAACATTTTCGGATAACAGAATTATAAAATACTTTGAAGTGAGCTGAAGTGATTTCTATCAACTCTTCTTACGTGAGATTTTAGTCAGTGGAAAAAAATCACACAAATTGTCTTTTTTTTAATGCAATTTGGTCTTAAAAAATATGCTAATCAAAATTCATGTACATTATCATGTTATATATAACAAGACTTAGTGTGAATTTCATATTCTACACGATAGCCTATTGATAACAAATATGAGAGTAGATTGTTGCTTCTTGTGTCCGTTATTGTAATAATAACTTGGCTTTATCCCAGTCTACTTTCAGTCAATCCAAGGAATCAATGACTATCTTACTTTGGTCCCATTGATTTCCTTTCTCCATTTGGTTTTAATTCAGATGTGTTCCCTGATTGACAGAATATCTCATTATATCCAGAGCAGAACCTCTCATGGGGTCATCTTATCTTAAAATAAAAGATACGTCTCTTCAACTTGGTTTGTCATCTCTAATTCGCAGTCTCTGTTGTTGCTACACACACCAAACTTTGCGTGTGCTACCGGACTGACATTGCCTTTGTGTGTGGCTCATAAAATGTCATCCAAGAGCCCATTGTTTTTTTTAAATCCACTTTGGAATCACCAAATCTAGCAAGAACAGCCTCCTTGCCTCATAAAATAGGTCAGAAATGTTCTACCCAACAAAGTTTATGAAAGAGGGCAGCACAGTCGAAGTCAGTCTGCTTTTCCAAGGGCGCAGGGAAGTTTACATGGCATATCTCACTCAATGGGCATTTCAGCTATTAGTATGTCATTCATCTCAACATGTTCGATGATGCTCCTGGCCTAAACAATACAATACTGAGCAATGTCACATCTAGATATTCTTAAACTGACGTACATTTAATTCCTTAGCATGTTCATGTTCACATAATTTTCAATAATGAAAACCCACATTTTACATCACACACATCCAAACACTTCAAACAGACAAAAGAAGCTATTCCAAGTTGAACGGATCCATCTGTTATTTTAATATCACAGACACTGTATGGAGAAAAATATTAATTTCACATTTCCAATGGGACTAATAGGCTCCTTTCAGTCATTTCAACTTCAAATTTACAATACAGCTGAAGTAAAAAACATGGACTTGCTGAGAGAATCCTACAATGCCCTAAATATCAACAAATTACCTGATATGATTTCCTTTCACCCACAAAACACATAGTCATCTCGGAGTCTGCAAAAAAAATTTTAGTAGTATCAATGTTATGACTTCATCCTAGCACATGCCTTACCTTCTCTGAGTTTTATGAAGATGCCGGAAATAGTTGAAGTACCATAAGAAAAAGTTTCACCGCCAAATATTTTACTTTTCACTCAATTTCTGGTCAAAAGTATTTTTTTCAATTATTGGTCCCACATTGAAAAGAAAGATTATGATTGCTACTAGGGAGGTCCAAAAACACTTTCTTCTGAATTTCTCTGATTTGAATATTGCATTCGGATCTGATATGGATAGAAGGTTTTGTAACAAATATTCACTTCTGAGAAAGATCTGAGAAATTGACCAGTTTTTCAGTTGCATGAATGAGGAATTACATTATAAACTTCAAGGGCTTTGTGCCACCTCTAAATATTAACCGATTTGGCTGGAATTTTGCATGTGTTTGTTTTACTTATGTGGTCATCAATTTCCACTTTCAAATTGGGGGTTTTAGGAGTTTTGATTTTTCCCATTGAAATGTGGACCATCCTAATTGCTACCCTAGCCAGTTCTACACCAATAAAGGAATATATGGTCTTCCTATCGAGCAGTTCTATCGCACTGTTTTTTTTGTAGGGACCATGGTGCCCTGCTTTCCCCATACAATATATCAGAATAACTTTTGAATGAATTGCTTTACCCTTTTATACAGTAATATACCAAAAAAATACGTAAAAAGCTTGACTGAAACATAAGATACAGGCAAATGAGTGACATAGCGGCCATCTTGGACGCCATCTTGAATATCCCAATGTAAGAAAGGAACACAATAAAGCACTCATCAGATATTAAATCAGCACATTTTTGTGTGACTAAATTGAGCTATTCCAATGTGATATTAGAATATCTGAAAAGTTACGCATCCCGAAAGTTCTGACCAATTTTTTTGGCTGACCTTTCTATTTAAAATATCTGTATGAAATTTTCATAGAATGAATTTCCGGTATATATCACTATCTGTTTTGAAAATTTGGTACCTGTTGGAAGAATTTTAATTACTTTTCTGTTGAAATGGAAACAAAAGGTCAGTGCACCCAGTGCTGCCCAAATCCAAGTGTCTAGGTGTGAAAATAATCATAAGATTTACTGCAAATATACAATTGATGATCATGAAAAGCATTTATTGGCAGCTTGACAGTATCCGAAAGTTGTTCTCTGACATTTTAAGGCACTATGAATCAGTTTAACCCCTGTGCTGAGACAGTCTCCAAGGTCCTCATAACTGAGCTGTTCCTAAATTTTGGAATTTCGGTGTATTTGGTTAGAGCTTCATTTCTCATTATGAGTATGATCTCTTTAATTTGTGAGCTGGTTTATATATTTTAGTATGACCAAAAGTCACAGAAAGCCAAATCTGGTAAATAAGGCAGATGAGGTTGGGTTTGGATCCTATAGTTCTTGTACACTGCCTCTTAGCAGTAGTTTTGTTTCAGCCGAACTAATTCAAGAGCTGTGGGGCAATTGATGGAGAAAGTCTCTGGCAATTGCCTCAGCTGATCAGGTTGAAATATAAATAAATGTTAATATTATGTAATGGAGGATATCTTTAAACGCTGCTAGCCTATCAAGAAATACATTTTCTCGCAATCATTTGTTTTAATACTGTGAATTCTCTCACTATCTAATTTGTTGAATTTTGTTAAAGAAATTGAGCTACGCTGGGTGCAATGACCTTCCGTATCCAATCCATGGTAACAGAAAAGTAACCTAAACACTTCTAACAGTTCTGATTTTTTCAAAATAGACAGAAAAATACCTGAAATAAATTCTTTGAAAATTCCGTTGAGCTATTTCAAATAGAATTGTCGGCCAAAAAAATTGGTCAGAACTTTTGGGACGCCCCTCGTATTTTTGAAATATTGGCACTTTAAATAAATTTGGGGAAAGGGTAGCTAAAAGTAGCAGGGCTGAAGCATCGCCTCAAAAAAAATTGGCAGGAGGGTTTTTTCATGGTCACCTGCAGCCCTTGTCCTTAAATACAATAAAATACTTCAAAATGCTGCTAACTCTAATACTAATTTCCTATCAAAGCTTATGCAATTTATTATTCTCACAAATTTCCAAACGCAAAACTTTCATTCCGGAGTCAAGCCCATACCTCACTGCCATTTGTGCAACTTTAACTAACAATTTCTGTCGTGGGAAAATGCTAGAATTCAATTCAAATTGATGACGACTACATGGAAGGCAATCAACAATCAGGCGCCTCAATACATCCAAAATCTACTTCAAGTCAAATCACAACAGAAACATAACCTGAGAAGCAACCGCAAGCTGCTGTTAGCAGAGCCTGCTCCATGCAACAAAAATAAGTTTGAGGATCGGGCATTTTCCTATGCAGCACCAAAACTCTGGAACAGTTTGCCTGAAGAAGTTAGAAGTACAAAAACCTTGGAAAGCTTCAAGAAGAATCTAAAACCCATTTGTTTCAGAATTCCTATAAGTGATATGATCTGAAAAAGCGCTGATGAGCAGTTTACTGAAATTAGCGCTATATAAATCCATATTATTATTATTATATTATTATAGTAGTAAAAGTACTGACAGTTTACGCTATACTATGTAGGTTTGTTTGACTATTTTGAAAATGTATAGCATTTTACAATTGTAATTAGCAAGTTGATAGATCCATTGTTGTTAATTGGTAGTTAAACTGACAAATTAAAACTTCCTAGTTGAACCCCCCCCCCCCCCCACACAGTTCAAACAAACTTCTTAATTGCACTCTTTAAGCTGGGCATAATATCAATAATTCGAAGCTATTTTAAATAAGCCAGTTGTGCAACCACAAAAGGAGATTATCATGAGTATGTAAAGGAACTGCTTTCAAGTTTTGACAGACCACCACCACTCAGCATTTGGTCATTGAAGTCATAATAAGGAGCTTCAGGATTTTCAACTACCTGACAAAGTAAGCGAAACTTTCAATATATTGAAATTGTTGTCTAAAAGTAATCTAAAAAACAATTATTTTATATTTGTTCCCGCGGAGTATCTTAAAAAATCTATAATATATTTCCAAGTTGGAGGGCCCTCTCAAGTCAATCTTTCAAGTCAATAAGCTTTCTGAAAATGAGTCATTTGTTATAAATGTAGATGCTCTTTCACATAGACAAAGCTTGCCATTTTTTGGTTGTGTTATGCTATATCGGATATCCCCGCAATACGTTTTAATCACTTTTATCTTGGCCCCCCCCCTCCAGGCAAATATTTGGGAAGGGGGGTAAGGCCCCTGCAGTTTGTCAAATATTCGTTAAATAGTCCAGTCAAAGCTTAGATAGAAGAAAGCATTAGGGACCGTTCAGAATTTATGACTTGGGGGGGGTGGGAGTTTTGCTGGAACTTCCCGTCAAAAATTGATACCCCCCCCCTTGAGTTTCATGCGGACTTTTAGTACCCCACCCCTAGGTTTCATGCATATTTTTAGTACCCCCCCTCGACATACAAAGCAATACACACATATATATACTGTTATACACGGCCACGCGTACAGGTTCGCGTGATTTCGCGGACTTTTGCACGTAAAAAAGTCCAAATCAAATGAATTTATGCGTGTTTTTTAACATTTTTTCTCTGTTAAAATTTCTAACCCCCCCTTGGAAGTGTTGTCAAAAATTAATACCCCCCCCTTGAAACACGTGTGAAAAGTTAGTACCCCCTCGGCCAAAACTCCCACCCCCCCCCCAGTCATAAATTCTGAACGGTCCCTTATTTTGTGATATTTTAATTTCCAGATGAAGTCCTTTATTTTCATTGTGGCAATGGCTGCCATTTTGCCACTGAATGAGGCTGGACCAGCCAGATCAAGACCAGGAGATGGTGAAGAACTGAGGATATGCAAACTTGTCTTTGGCAATGGCACGGTTATAACGAATGATTGCTTCTCAGCAAACGATCTTTTTGCTTGTCAGGAAATTGATATAACTGAATTCAACAGACTCCCTCGACAATTTAGAGATGTCACTTCGATTTCACTGTGCTTACCAGTAAGTAATTATTGAAAATGTTCTATCTTATTTATACATTTCACAGTATATTATGCAGCAATGTAAGTATTCAGATTACTTATTATCGTTTTCATAGATATGTGTTTTTCCAGTTTGTACTTCGCTTTATCTCAAAACTGTGATGTAACAGATTTAGTTGCATAACTTTGCATATTACAAGCACACATTTCAAGAAACTGACCAAATGCATTGATACATGGATTATTCAGGTTTAGCTTGTTCAGCCTCAATAGCCTACCTCCACTGGTTGACAGATGCTTCAATTAAATGTAACTGAACCAAACAGACCACTGATCCTCAAAGGAGAATTACACTGCTAGCCAAAGGTTTGGAAAGAATAAGCTGCTCACCACTGCCTAAGTGTTGCACAAAATGGTCTCTGGTTGTTGGATTATTAAAGGTAAATTTGTGAAAATAGCATTAAATTTCAAAGGCAGCTCTCAAAAGTGGGGATGTGTAAAAGTGAGTAAGCATTGGCCATTACCATTTCATTGATATGTCTGGTCACTTGTTTGGGGCCATTAGTATCTTTGAAATCAACAAAGGAAATTGAATGCCATTCATATACACTGTGGAAACTGCCCATACAATCCCTCTTCCTGTTATGGCATTTTCTTCTGATCAGATATAATCCATGCACCTACAAGCAAATTTCTGTAACACTGATCCAATGTCAAGCAAAATTCTGCTTCCAAACTTGTGTCCTGCAATGTACAAGGACTAACAACAAATTGTGGTGACAAGTGTCTTGTGAATCACAATAAAACAGCCTTTGTTTGGGAAACAATGAAACAGAGACTCAACTGGGAATATGTAACAATCGGCTTAGACAGAAGTTGTTTGCTATGGTTGTACGCTGTGGTTGCCTGGCACTGGCATGTCACAGATTGAAGATCAGACCAGATGGTTTCTGATTAGACCAATCACATTCACAGATACCCTTATGATGTCACATTTTAACAGCAACACGAAGTTCTCAAAAGACACGTAGCTATGAAAAACGATAATAATTGGGAAACTGAATTGTTTATTATTATTTGCTATAGCCGCCATATATTTAGCATTTTGAATTCACTTTTTCACCTATAGTCACATTTTAGAACTTAACAAAGCCATGATAAGCAGTGATTTGGGAGTCTGCACTTGTTGGGTTGGCAGTATATAAAATAATCCAACAGGTAATCTGCAAAAAATGAAACGTCATATCAAGGGGATACGGATAATGATTTAAGCTCATTCCTGTCAAAATATTCAGAAAATACACTGCAATGAAATCAATGTCCTATTGTTCCAGGTTCCATGTTCTTCCAACAGCGATTGCTCTGACATTGATGTCCAGAGTACTTGTGTTCGGGGCACTCATAGGCGGGATCAAGCTTCAAGGGATGAGGCCAAGTCGCTCCGTGAGTCGTGCATGGCAGGAAGCCTTGATGGAGACGATACTTCAGAGGAGCCTCCTGAATCTGGTTCAAGAGCAGAGAGACTTCAAGGCCATCTCCCATCGTTTCTTGCAAGAAAGAGGTGTTCAGTGCCCCCCTCCTACAAGTTGGTAAGAATCTGAACTTTATTTTTTTACCTTACAAAGAGAAAAGATCATTTTCCCCACAGAGAAAAATAGATAATTTTCTTGTATTATTGTGGATAAAGACACTTGCTCACCGTCTATTCTATTTTAGGTATCACAAGCTTGTCGTGCGGTGGACGCAGATGGCTCAGACCTCCGAAACAAAAGCTGCGGAACACAAAGTGGAAAAGAGCTTCAATGTGTAGAAAAGTCTGCCTGCCAAGTTCCGTATCAGGGGAGGAATGTGAAACTCCACTTCTGTGAAAAGTCGGAGGAGCCAGAGACCAGAGAAGGTGTGAATGTGCCATTCCGTCGTTGTTTTATATTCGTATTCAGATATGTTTGTTATACTACAACGTTGACTGTACCTGCTGGAAGTGTTATCACGTTTCCATATTATTTTCTACCCTAGGCCAATTAGTTGCACCTTTTGGAACACAATGATATAAATATTATCAACCTAAAAAAGTTTTATAAAAAACAATGAGAATTTTAAATAAAATGTTTTGATTTAAAAAAAGAACTTGCGAGTTTGAACTATTGATTAAATTTTTCTCAATTAAGTGACTGGGCAATAGATGAAAATGAAGTCAATGGACTCTTCATTCTATTTTGCCTTCTTCACCAGGTGGTTGTTCTATTTTAACTTCTTTCTTGGTTTGAATGATGCTTTTGATTCCATATATTTCTCTATGTTTTGTCAGTAATAATATTGAACCTGATCCTGAAACTACTCAATTACATAATGTCCTGTTGCCCATGGTCAATTAATATTTACGAAAAATGTCTAAAAACTCTAAATTTCAAATGGATTTCCTAAAAAAAGTATTAGAGTTAGAGACCTACAATTTTGGATAATTATGGCCTTTTTTCATGAAAATCTCACTAACACAAAATCCTGTCCTAATTAGCCCCGCAAGCGCATGAGTACAGAACGTAAGGCCCCAATCATCAATCCATCCATGAATTTACAGTGACATGACCGTAAAAAACGGCTCATGTTTTTTCAGTGCATTATTCCATAATATCTTGAACTAATTTTACGGATGAAGATTTTTCTCTTGAACGAGGCCAGGCCGGGCAGATTCAGACCAGAAGACAGTGAAGAGTTTAAGTCATGTAAGATTGCAACTGTCTTTGCCGATGGCACCATAGGAAAAAATTTATGATTGCTTTACAAGTTTACAGCCAATGGTCTTTTTTGCTGTCAGGAAATTGATATTGCTGATCGAATTCCGCATACTTGTTCGACCATTGAAAAATGTTACTGCGATTTAATTTTGCTTACCGGTAAGTTATTGAAATAGATTTAATTTGATTCTACGTAACATAGTACTATTATCTGTGCAGCATTGTATAATTTTATTACAGTCAAACTGACTACTTTAAAATACTGCCCCACTATTTTTATGCTGGCTTCTTGAACTTTAGGACAAGATTTGTTATGGTACAGTATTGGCTCTGCAGCCAGCATACTATACTGGTTGCCCCATACGGAAAAGTGTCAACTGGTTTGGTCCCCACCATTTAGTTATATCAGCTAGAGCATTACAAAATATCTTATGATCACAAATACTTAATATTGTTGCATTGATGTTAAAGTACACCTGCCACTCATTAATCGACCAATTGGTGCAGATACGATTGTTGCAGGACCTGAAATAATTGGGGGTGAGTTGTAACAATTGGGGGTGAATAGTAATGAGAGCAGTTTGTTCTATTTATAGGTCCAATTTCTGGGTGGCACATCCTTGGGGTGATTAACAGACTTAGTGACTTACAGTTAGTGACTAACTGGCAGTTAAAGACTAACAAACAGTAAGTGAATCAACAACTGTTAGTGCTTACTAACAGTAAGTGACTAACAACAGTGACTTACTAACAGTAGTGACCAACTGATGAACAACAGTTAGGGACAAAATGACTAACAGTCAGGGACAAGCAGTTAGTAACTTACTAACAGTTACTTCCTAACAGTTAAGGACTAGCTGACTTACATGACTAACCTAACAGTTAGTGAGTGACTAACAGTTAGTGACCAACTTACAGTTAGTGACCAACTTACAGTTAGTGATTGGTGACCAACTAACAGTTAGTGATTGGTGACTGACTAACAGTTGGTGACTGACCAACAGTTGATGACTGACAAACAGTTAGTGACAATTAGTGACTAATTAACAGTTTTTGACTAACTAACAGTTTTTGACTAACTAACAGTTATTGACTAACTAACAGGTTTTGACAGTTTTTGACTACTAACAGTTTTGACTACAAATAGTGTTGACTAACTAACAGTTTTTGACTAACTAACAGTTTTTTACGAACTAACTGGTTTTGACTTTCATTTTTTGACTACTAACAGTTTTGACTACAAATAGTTTTTGACTGACTGTTTTGACAACTAACAGTTTTGACTACTAACAGTTTTGACTAACTAACCATTTAGACTTACAGTTTTTGACTACCAACAGTTTTTGACTACAAATAGTTTGACTAACAGTTTTTGACTAACTAACAATCTTTGACTAACTAACAGTTTTGACTAACTAACAGTTTTTCACTGAAAACAGTTTTTGACTAACAAACAGTTTTTTTACTTCAAGCAGTTTTGACTAACTAACAGTTTTGACTAACTAACAGTTTTTGACTAACTAATAGTTTTGACTAACTAACAGTTTTCGACTGAAAACAGTTTTTGACTTACAAAACAGTTTTGACTACTAACAGTTTTTTTTACTTCAAACAGTTATGACGAACTAATGGTTTTTGACTGACTAACAGTTTTTTTTACTAATTAACAGTTTTGACTGACTAACAGTTTTGACTACTACAGTTTTGACTAACTAACACTTTTTCACTAACTAATAGTTTTGACTAACTAACAGTTTTTGACTGAAAGCAGTTTTTGACTCACAAAACAGTTTTGACTACTAACAGTTTTTTTTTACTACAAACAGTTTTGACTAACTAACAGTTTTTGACTGTCTAACAGTTTTTTTTTTACTAATTAACAGTTTTGACTGACTTACAGTTTTGACTACTAATAGTTTTGACTAACTAACACTTTTTCACTAACTAACACTTTTTGACTAACTAACAGTTTTGACTAACAGTTTCTCACTGACTAACAATTTTTGACTGACTAACAGTTTGTGATTAAATAACATATTTAGTGACTAACAAATAGTAACTACCAAAACAAGGGACTTAATGACTGACAGGTAGTGACTAACTAATGAACAGCAGTAAGGGATGCCTGATGAACAGTTAGGGATTGACAGTTATATAGTGACTTAGTAATTAATTTAGTGAGTCATATTGAACCTATGCTCCCCCATATGAACTTGCCAAATTCCAGCTAAACTGTCATAGGAATAAAAATAACAGTCAATACAATACACAAGTTAGTGTAGATCAGCAGAGCAGGTATAAGAAGCTATAAGAGGATTTATAGATGAACCCATGATATACATGTATGTGTGTTCCAGACCTAGTTAGTGAGAGATATAGAAAAAGTATAGTTGGTGTCTCCGGAGTATCGCATGCCCCCCTTGGGATGAAGGGATAGAGAGGTTGAGAGATAGACAGATAGATAGATAGATCTATCATGGGTTCATCTATAATTCCTCTTATAGCTTCTTATACCATATCATGGGTTCATCTGCAGTTTCTCTTATACCATATTTTAAAATTCTTTTGGCAAAACATACTCTTATTGTAAATTTTGAAATCGTAATCACTACAGCCAGCATATATCTTTTTTTTTCAAAAAGATTTTCTTGTTAAAGTTACTGTTCGATTTAATGTTAGTAACATCTCTATAACTTAATTGCTCTTCTTTGAGAGACTTTGTCTCTCAACCTGAAGATCAGAAGAAGAATTCCCAAATAATTCCTTTGGTTTATAAAAAGATGCCTATCTATAGAGCAATCACAGTTTTATATTTATCATGGCCATGATAAGCTGTGAGTATTTTTCAGCTGTGAGTATTTTTGAAATTAATCAAGTGTCACAGGACATAATAACCTTTGTGCTTTCACCGCACTGCAGTGATTTCAAAATTAATTTTAAAAAATGGGTTCCAAATGCTTACATGTAGTGCAATGAGTGCATACAGCACTGGGCAAAAGTTTAGATGGCTCAAGTAGTGTTTCCAACATAGAGTTCCCTCCCCAGACTGAATGAAGGGCAGGATTGGTTGGAAGGGTGTGACTGACCTATGCAGGCGTGAACCCAAATTATCTATCACTGAAGGCTGATTTGAAGAAAAGTTAATGTGATTGTTTGATTACACTGAAAAGCCAAGTGCTGTTGTGCGTTTTAATCAAAACATTGGTTCACGTATAGCTCATATCTCAGAAAAAAATGTTACATGTTGTTAATCGCCAATTAAGTTGTGGTCTGCTGTAGAAAACATTTTTGATTTGTGTCCAAATTCATTGTTGACCATTGACAGACAGACAGTTCGATATATTTAATTAACTGCACTCGGAGAACCTATCCTAGACAAACAGGTCTAATTTGTAAAATTATTAGAAATTGATATAGTACATTCATGTTTAACAATGTCAGCCAATCAAGAGGAAGCAGGCCAGATCGATTTGCAATTTCACAGCTAATTCCTGACCTCAATATTGAAGTCTCATGCACAATCTTCACATCAGCATGATCGCCCTGCAGAGCTAAGTCTATCCATGCAGTGGCGTCATTTTCAAAATAAAGTGGTGGGGCATTGACAACTTTTGAAATTTTTTTGCATGGGCACAGGAGAGTTACGGAAACTTTTTTTACCCTTTTTTTAACCCTTTTTTTGGTAAAAAAGTGGTGGGGCATCTGCCACACCAGCCCCATAGGAACTGACGCCACTGTATCCATGGTTCATTATCTTATGTGTAAATAATGAGAAAAAAAGTACAAGGTCCAAAATTTTTAAAAAGTGTCACTCGTAGGGGAGAGCAGGGCCAGTTGAACCAAATTTTAGAAATTTCTCTCATGCGCGCATAGCCGCATACCTTTACAGCTTTCAAGGAGAACAAAGATGGAAAAGGTAGTCTGAAAAGTTGTCTAAACATCCCAACTTTAGGTTTTTGCATATGTTTTACCACAGCCGACATATGAGCCTCCAAAAAAAAAAAATTGGTAACTGGCCCCACCCATGGGGCCAGTTGAACCATCCATTGGGGCCAGTTGAACCATTGGAAGGATGATGGGTGAAGTGTGGGTCTGCAGTCATTTATTTTTGCTGACAAGTTGTTTTGCTTGGAGCATAGCATGTTTCGGCTAAATTTGGCATGTCTATCGTATGGTGCCCTATTTTCGTCAGTGTCCTAATATCGTCACTTTTAATCAATGCTTGATATCAATCTTTATTTTGAATGTCAGGGTACGAAATGTCATAATTCACAAATTAAAATATTTTTTGCATACATTGCTGCATTTCAAGTATCAATGACACTCTTGAGTTTTATACAATAGCACCATAAAGTGGAGTGTGTAAAAAACGCGCATTTTTCACAATTTTGAGACAAATTAACAAAAAGAAGCGCCAGCTTTAACTGATTTTCCGACTTATCTTTGTGCACCTGGTGAAGTTGATAGAAATGTGAATATAGCACTGACTATAGCAGAAGAGGAAACATGTGATAATCAAGATTAATTTTTTAAATAAAAAACTTTTGAATGTAACACCATTCAGGAGTAGTATGGCTTTCAAAACTGACGGTATTAGGACACCCTACATGACGATAATAGGTCCCTGGGGTCCTAAAATCGTCATAATGACTTTGCTGTACATTATTGCTCATAATGCATTATACATTGGAGTGGCCCACCTCATCTCTTACAAATTTTTGCAAAACTACAGTTTTGTTCATCTGAACTGGATACACAAAGTGCAACAGTGTTAGTATGGCTATGGTACCTATTTAAAATAAGTACCTGACGAAAATAGGGCACCATACGGTAGCACATTTGTTTCTGTTCAAAGAATAGCCTGGGGCCAGTTGAACCAGTCGATGGTTAAACTTTAATAATACATTTTTAAAATTAGTTTTAATCCATTAATTGTAATGGGCCAATTAGAAAAACAGTTTTACTGAATAGTACCTCTCATTGTTAATGTATCATGTTAAAAATTTGATTAAAAAAAAAAAAAACTACCAGAAACTCCCCTGGTTCAACTTGCCCCGTTTCGACCTCCATGTATTTATATATAGCCGGGCTGTACCATTGTTGTGGGACACCATTTTAAGAAGGTGGGTTTCCATCTACACATAACCCATTATCTTATGATGATATGACATCCCCGAAGACCAAGTAATTTAAATACTATGAAAACTCCAATCTCAATGTGACAAACTACGATTTACATGCGAAAAACGAAAGAAGTGTGATAGTTTCATTACCATGTGCCTCAGAGCCAAAACATCAACATGGAAAAGACTACCCTACTAAGACCCAACACAAGGTTGTATGTATGTTCCCATGCCTGCTTCACCCGGTTAAAAATCAAGGGTGGTTACACTGGCCTGCCTCTTCAACTGGCCCCACTCTCCCCTATAGTGCCATTTCTCTGCTTTACTTTATAAACTTATTTGCATTTCTAGTGTTACAGTCCTCATCATACTGACGTGGAATCCCTATATGTTCTTTTCTGTGCTGTTGAACTGTGATGTCTGAGACAGATCCACTCTCCAGCATTGCAATATATAAAATAACTACAAGCTGTGATCATGTGTGATGTCATTTTAAACTGGGTCAGATTCCCCAGCTAACCAAGGAGGATCCAATTGAACTGAGTTTCACAGTTTCAACACTGTGTCAGGGAAAGCATTTTACCAGATATGGCCCCTGCAACCACATCATCACAGCCTGATAGCCAATGGGCTGACAATAAACTATGCATCATAGTTCAAACATTGATATATTCGAGTGATCTGATCTGAACATCAAAAGTCAAGATATAACATTCAAGCCCTAATTTAGCTTTCCAAATTGCTACATTTGGCAGCTTCTGTTATGTGGCATTTATAATTATATTATGCCAGAAGCCCGGCAGAAGGCCTGCAGTGTGTGAAATGAATGGCATCACCCTAAATTTAATTTGTTTCTTCAAATTTCCAGATGTACAGTAGTTGGCAACTTACCCGATGGAACAACTTACCCCGGTCTCTCCGATTTTTCACGCAATGGAAGCTATAGGAGGGCCAATTAATATAATAAACTTTTCATGATCGATGTAATGTCATGAAATTTATAGACCTTCATATTTTTGGGGAAAACCAAAAGCACTGAAAAATAACTTTGTCAAAACAAGACTTAGCGGTGAACATTGGCAATAAGAACAAATCTACCAAAATCACGACACAAGGGTTAAATATCTGTTTATTAAACTTCCGCTTCAGAAGGTCACAGAAATTTATAAGGAAGTAGATGGGCTCTGTTTCACATGACTGGCGTTTCATGACACAAATTCTGAGGTTCATAACACATGTACTACACATGCACAAAATACAATCATAGGTTTAAATGCATGCCTTTAGGAGGTAATGCAAACTATTTGCTATATATATAGTGACCATCTGTGTCCGTTCCCCCTTCTTTTCTTCTTTTCTTTCAGTTTGGATTCTACTTCTTAACATTGGCAAAATGAATCCATTGAAATCATAAACCACAACATGCATGGTGCTTTTTTGAGCTTGGAGAAATTAGGAAGAATAATTTACAAACGCTTGGTTTGCCATGTGGGCTGTGGGAAAATATTGAGAAATGTGACCCCAAGTGGAAAACTGAGCATTATTCCTTTTCTTGAAGTCATGAAGACTGTGCTGTGTGTGATGCTCTTTTTAGGTAAGACCTTTTGATCTGTGTCAGAACTATTGCTTCATGGACATGGCCTGCAATTATCAGATTATCTAATGCTTTGCTTTGATCATCGTCATATGACATCAAATTGATAAACAATTAAAGTATCATATGAGCTGAATATCATTAAAAATATAGTTGGCGTATAAAGAAGGTAGGCGTATGTCAATACAGTCCTGGACAAAAGTCTTGTCGCATCCAGATGTTATTGACAAACCTGTTAATAACTTGGCTTGTGATTGACTGATTTTGGCAAGAAATGGCTTAAATTAAAGCCAAAAGCTTCTGCAACTTGCTTATATTGCAAAAATAAAGTTTCAAGCTACTCTGAATGTTCTATAAATTAATAATAGGAGTCTATCACCAAAGTGCTTGGACAAATTCTTGTCGCATGCACAACTTAATGATGAAAATCTGTTTTAATGAATAGTGAAACGGCAAAAAGGATGCAAAAATGTTGGAGAATGTAGTCATGGTGCAACAGAATGTAAAAATATCACTTCACATGAATTCCTGATCTTTGAAGAAAATATCCCTGGGGTTTGCACAAAATATCAACATTTTATGAGTAAAAATCATCAGGGATGGCAGATAATGCGGGAAAATATTATCAAAAGTTCCTAAATATCCTTTGGAATGAGCTTCCCTACCTCCTGTTCCATTTTGTTGGACATTTGATGAGCATACATCATTTCAGGTGATGGAGCAGATGCAAATGGAGCTTAATTATAGGTCGAAAAATCAACATAGGGGCCAGGTTGGAACTAATGTATTCCAATGATCATTATTTTGGACCTCCAATTGATGATGCTTGTGATTAGGAACATTTATATGTACTTTGTTAGGGATCAATTGGGTTTTTGTACTTTTTGCACTTGGGTGGTACAGGCCGAGCTGCACAGTGATTCATTTTCCAATTTTTTTTTCCAAAACAACATTATAACTGCAGAAAAGCTGCTACAATAATACAAACGTTCTGTTAAAGCTTACATGAATACAATTTGTCCAGACTTGACTGAAATTTACCATGATAATGAAAAACAAAAATACTGTCTCGGAGCAAGAAATTGATCGAAATGGCAAGGGGACAATATAATAAACAGTAGCATTAGAGAAGAACAAATTTTAGTCCTAAATTAATGTAAACCACTGCTAGTGTGAGACTTTGAAGTCAAATCAAAATGGCATAGTTTGTACAAGAGCAGCCCTCACTTCACTTTTTCTTGTCAACGTGTCATGTACCATTATACCTGCTCTCCCACCGGGAACGCTATAATCTCAATTTCCATGATCCCATGTCCTCCAAATTAAGTTGAAAGGCAGGGAAGACAACTCCAAAGAATATTAATGAATTTTAGAAAGCATTGGTCTGTATGTATATCACTTTTGATGATCATTATTGATACTGTGTTGATATTTCACACGAGTACTCGTGGAACCCCATGGATATTGTTCTACAGGATCATTAATTTGAACAAAGTTAGTTTTTTAAATTCTCCTACGCCATGACTAAATGCTCTGTAAACTGTCAACAAAAATTAAACAAAAATACAACAAAAGTATTATAAAACCTAACACCTATGACAAATCCATAAATCCTTTAATTTAAGCCCAATTTAGATTTTTAATGCAAATATCATGACTAAAGGGTCAACCATATTAAATCTCCGGGATGGGAGGAGGCTTGGACATTGAGAAGTCTTTGATTTAGAAACACACTCGAAATATATAGGTCTGATTACTGCCGCTATTACCATGAACTAAAAACTTGAAACCCCTCTTCACTGTGTACCGTTTGCTCTATGCGAAGCGACCCAGTTAAGGCTTGGGTTTGGCTTCAGTCAACGCTTTAGACAGTTTAACAGATGTTTTTTGTGCCTTAAGTGAAACTACATCTTTCAGGCAAATTTAATCAAATGTTGATATAGCCAGTATGCTAGATTATATTCTCACCTATACAGTGCATATTTTTATATATCAAAATATTTTTTGTTGTCAAAGATTACGTGATTCTAATAAGAGGGACTTTGTTACAACTGGACTATTTTGTGCGTTTTTGGATAAAATTGGGTACTTATACTATGTTTGAGACTGAAATATTCTCCAATATGCTTCAATATGCTGGTATGGATATATTTGTAATGTATCCAGAAGCTTGCAATGAAAAAATTCTCTGAAACATAGTGTTTTAGTTAAGGTTTGGCTTAGAACTTACGGGTTTGGCTTTTTTGAACGCAGGTCTTGTAAATATGTAGGAGTTTCATACTTATAATTTTTTGGTTTGGCGTGCCAATATAACTGACCTCTTTTGTTGCATTACTATATCAACAGATACCTTAGGATAATCACAATAACACAATTAATCCCTGTACCTTAATTTCAGCACAAATACCACCAAATAAATAAATTTATTAATGCCAATGAGCATTAAACATCACTAATCATCATCTTCAATTAAAGGTAGTAAGTCCGCTGATTCTATGTAACATTAAACATGAATTTACAGATCATAAACTGATAGATTTAAAGTGCATGCACTTCCAATCAACATAATTGCTCGTTTTCCATAATTTTAGTGAGTTTAGTTGATTGTGAAGCCTTAAACTACTTAAGGAGAGCCCTGCATTTCTTGATTTGTACACAATAACAATACTTTTTCACAGCATGAAAAGCTCTATGTTTACATTTTTGAAAGAATTTATCTTCATATATTGAGCTTCGAATGACAGTTAAGTAAACTTGGTTGTATGAATAGGTTTAATATTACTCTTATCTTTCTTTTGGACAGCATTTTATGCGGGCTACATGTATACAAGCTTTAGAAATAACTGCGATTTTACAGCTGCATGAAATTTCACAAGCGATAAGTATTACAAAATACAGCATGTATTATCATATTTTATCAAAATTTTCAAGACATGCCTGCCGCAATATTGTCATTAGTTATCAAACAAATGTAAAAGATCATTCAAATTTCACAACTGCATTAATCAACATGAATCATGTAGTGAAAAAATCATCCCTAGCAAGGCACATAAGAGAGAAGCACGACCCGCAAGAACATCTGTGCGAAGTGTGTGGCTCCAAGTTCTCAAGCCCGCGCCTTTTGACATTTCATTCAAGAAGGCCCATAGAAAGATGCAGTTGGAGTTTCAAGTCTAACTGAGTTCCATTTTCCTGCCCACTTTGAAACTTTGAAACTGAGTGAAACAACCACTAATGACAACAATACCAGCCGACACGGTGTACAGGAAAAAACTGACAAATTCTGTTTTGTGCACATATTTGTTATACTTGCTGTCTTCATGAAAAATTTTAATCCACAAACTCTGCACTTATGTTTAGCTGCATTTCCATGGGCTTCTCCTCTTTCATATCCATCCATACTGCCAATGATTGAAATTGTTGGCCGCATCGAGATATTCTGCACCATACATCATATGTATTACAGCCATGCTCACCATTGACAGACTTTAATTGGGTCTGACACCTTCTGTTAATTTCAAGTTGCTTTTTTACCTTTTTATCCAAATACCAACAACTTGCACTGCCTTCACGATATGTTTCTATTACAGTTAGTTCTTCCATTCAGCTCTCTTTCCCACTGTGGTTGCCATCCCATAATAGTCTTACATTTGTTTGGTAACCTACTGCAGCCAAATTCCAGCCTGATGCACATGGCTATATTGCCATCTTCGGTCAATCGAAGCACATAGCCTTACTGCTCTTATAGCAATTGAAGGTATTAATAATCAGACTATAGACAAGTTGCTTTTCATTTTCAATTATGTATCTCTATCAAAACTATATCAATTGCTCTTTACCTTTTATACGCAGTTCACATTCACAATTCCCTCTCAACTCTCAACCAGTTTTGGCAGGCCTGATCAGCTGATTACTTCAGTCACTAGTGCAAAAGGATACTTTATATGTACATGCATAGACTAGGTTTACCTTGCAGACTTCGTACAAACTTTTATTATTGCAGGCCCTATCGCTATTCAAAGCCACAGCCTTCATCTAATCTTCCTTAACCCTCTCCTTCTTCTCATAAAATCATTTCAAAATTGATATTTTCCTTCCTCTTTAATTATCTGTTTCTGTGCTTTCAATGGGCTTTACTAGTTTGTACATATTACTGAATGCAACAAAAGAGGTCAGTTATATTGGCACGCCAAACCAAAAAATTATAAGTATGAAACCCCTACATATTTACAAGACCTGCGTTCAAAAAAGCCAAACCCGTAAGTTCTAAGCCAAACCTAAACTAAAACACTATGTTTCAGTAGAATTTTTTCATTGCAAGCTTCTGGATACATTACAAATATATCCATACCAGCATAGTGAAGCATATTGGAGAATATTTCAGTCTCAAACACAGTATAAGTACCCAATTTTATCCAAAAACGCACAAAATAGTCCAGTTGTAACAAAGTCCCTCTTATTAGAATCACGTAATCTTTGACAACAAAAAATATTTTGATATATAAAAATATGCACTGTATAGGTGAGAATATAATCTAGCATACTGGCTATATCAACATTTGATTGAATTTGCCTGAAAGATGTAGTTTCACTTAAGGCACAAAAAACATCTGTTAAACTGTCTAAAGCGTTGACTGAAGCCAAACCCAAGCCTTAACTGGGTCGCTTCGCATAGAGCAAACGGTACACAGTGTCTTCCCCCCCCTTAATTTCTGATGGTCGCCCTGTTATCCTGATTTTTTAAACTAATTTTTATATTTTCTTTTGACTATTTCCCCTTAGGCCTATATTTTTTTCCATCCCCCCACCCCAAATCTTTTACCAAATATGTATTTATATTACTTTATTTCCTTTCTCCACCAAATTTCCTTTTTCGAATTGTTTTTTTTTTTCACAAATTTTCCCCCGGAATTTTTTGCCCTTAGATTTTTTCAAATTTCTGCATTCACTCTTTTATATATTTTTTCCCCAAACATTTTGTTCCATTCTCCAGGTTTTGTTTTCACTCTTTTCAATTTGACTATTTCTTTTTAATTTTTCATTCCAAATATTTTGCTTTATAATTTTGCTACTAATTAGCTAATTATATGTGAACATATTAAAGTGAGCATTTATGCCTATGGCAAGTATATTGAAATCACAATTGCTTCCCAATGGGCACACGACGTAAATCCCGACATTGGTGGAGGGCTGGTCTGTTTGTCACGTAGATATGTATGGTAGAGATTATGTCGCCCCAACGTGAACACGACGTCGGGTTTTTTTTTAAAACATTGCCACAACGTCGCAAGCTAACGTCGAACTCCTGACATTGCCTCACAATGTTGTAAAACGTCGCCACAATGTTGCATGCTAACGTCATATCTTTGACGTTGCTTCACAACGTTGTGACAACATAATTTCAACCATACAATTCTACGTCATTTGACAACGTTGCTGCCACGTCAATGTGCCCATGGGGTTAGAACTTCGCTTCTATAACCAGATTCTTACAATATACGGGAAATCTCTTCAGCTTTTTCAGTATTTGATGGATAATTTACAGTACATTTCAGATGAATTGGCCTTGTCATCCAAAAATATTCCCTGAATGAGCAACAATTTCATATCATAAATATAATCATGTCAACCATGTTGCCTTTTGGATTTTTTCTTCAACTGATTCTTTCATGTTATTAAATTAATCCCACTTGGCAAATTGTTTGTAGCTGTTATCTGCTTCTCTCAAATCCTTCTTGTTTTATTTTCTTTTTCAAATCT
This sequence comes from Platynereis dumerilii, assembly GCA_026936325.1. NCBI lineage: Eukaryota > Metazoa > Annelida > Polychaeta > Phyllodocida > Nereididae > Platynereis > Platynereis dumerilii. The sequence goes on from JAPTHN010000011.1 coordinate 18,652,434, forward strand.
CTTTGTTTTTGTTTTATTTTGTTGTGTTTGAGGTATAAGTTAGTTATATCCCTTGTTTTCGTGAATACGTGATATAACGCCTCGGAATATATCACATATTCCCTCTAACGCGGGATATAACTGGCACTTCTAGCAAATTTCAAAATTATTTTAGACAATTTTTCAGCATAACTTTTTGCATGCGACAGGACTTTTTGTCCAGGCACATTTTGGACACACTGTCAATATTAATTTCTATGATATTCAGATTGAGACAAAACTTTATTTTCGCAATATACGCATATTGTAGAAGGACTCGGCTTTCATTTGAGACATTATTCACTAAAATCTGTTCAGTACAAGTAAAATTATAGACAATTGTATCTGTGACATGTGCTAGCGACAGAAATTATGACCAGGACTGTATAAATTTATACTAGTCGGGGTGATGGGTGTAAGAATCGCTCGCAGAGTGAGGAAAGCGTGAAACTTGGCACAAATGTTCAGAAGGACCTACTCTACCATTTTAGGCCGGGAGCCATCTTGAGATTTGTGTTGTTCCCTCTGCCATCTTGGATTTCAAAATGGCCGCCATTCTGAACCTATTTTCATCAAAATCTCAGGAACTATGATAGCTAGGGAGATGATTTCAGTGGCAATCCCTTTCATATCACACCCAGAATTAATATAAAGTATTTTGAAAGTGCTATGATGGCAGCCATATTGATTTTCAAGATGGCCGCCATTAAAAATCAATTTTCTAACATATCTCAGAAACTACAGGGGTTATAGAGACTTCATTTCAGTGGCAGGAACTCATTTTTGGGGTCAAGGAATCAGATACACTAAGTGCACGAGAGATTGCATGGCAGCCATATTTAATTTTCAAGATGGCTGCCATAAAAAACTTATTTTATGCCATATCTCGGAAACTATACGAGTTAGAAACTTCGTTTCAGTGGCTGTATCCCCATTTTCAGGGTCAAGGAATTTGATGCTCTAATTTTAAAAGATTTTGGATAGCAGTCATATTGAATTTTGAATTGGAGTTCCCAAGTTAAAGCATTTCTGACTTTGTTTTTGAAGTTGAAAAAAGCGAACAAAAGAGAGAACAGTGATTCAGCCATCTGTCCCATTCTCTACATGTAATGTAAATCAAATTATATCCACAATTAAAGAGGTTGAATGTTTAATATGGTTACCCAGTTGTTTTTATCTCTTTAAAACAACATCCTTTAAGTATCAAGGAATCAGAGATGGAAAATTTGCTTAAACAGCCCCAAAAAAAATTTATAAAAAAAAAAGTCTGACCTTACCACAACTTGTAGCAATGGAGAATAGTTTTCATTTAGCACATATATTCCTCATTCTAACTGGCACTCGCTCCTTTGTTAGTGGCAAAGTATTCCTAGGTTTACTGTCATCGATATTCTAATTCAGATGGTGAACTGTAGGGCAGATTATGTAGAAAAAGGTTCAATAATAATTACGTAGATTACCAATTAAGAGTTGCTAGATATAGAGTAACGATGTATTTGATAATGGTTGTATTTCCACAGATATAATAACAAGGAGTTTGATAATTTGAATGTAGATTTTCCCGCATGTATAAGGCATGTATAAGGCATGTATAAATCAACTGACTATAATGGTGATTATGCTGGTGACATATAGAACAATTTGGCCAAAACTAACATACTGACAAAATTTAATTTAGATGTACATTCACAAGGAGTTAAGAGCTTGGAAAATCAATACATTTTCTGAGTATATGATGCTGTAAAATCCTTAGAATCAGAAAAGTGTGAGCGATGATATTTGAAACGAGGGGCCTGTATAGAGACAAATTGCAACATTCCAACATTAATCCCTTGTATGTAGGTTCTGTGTTTTGGCGTAGTAGAGTGCTGAAATAATTGACTTGCAATAGCAGTACATTCTGGAATTGACTCTTGGTTGTCAAGGGTATGTTCAAACTTCTAGTGAGGTAGAAAGACTGCCACCAATTGTCCTTACCAGACATATCAGCAACAGGCACATTCTTGAGTAAATCTTGAAATTAATAGAAGATTTGTTCTGCGCCAAGTATGCCAAGACCCTTGACTTGGAGCAAGAAAAGGTAAAGGTGAAAGGACATGCAGCATGGGCAGTTTGATATGATTGCCTGAGAAGCCTCCCCTTGGATCCAAAAATTCAATCACATGCTTTTGTGGTTTGTAACCTCACTGTATCACTTTACATTCTTAAATATTCACAAAATATTGCCTATGTCTTTAAGGCATGGTAGATGCATTTCTCATATTGATACTTAGGCAGGCTATTTTTATTAGGGATGCCCCATCAGTATCGATCTTATCGGCATCAAAAAAGCAGTATTGGTATTGAAGCAGTTGCTCCATAAACAGCCACTGGTATTAGTATCAGGAAAAATTTTATCAGTGAATAATTTGTGTTGATGCAGCCCTATTTTTCAAATATTCAGTTCTTTTCTTCTTTTGAATGAACATTTACATGAAATTTTTAGAAATTTTTTTCTATTTTACAGCACCTGGAAATTATCATTGCAATTCAGTCAAAAATAGTCATGGAGGTCAAAAAGACTATATTTGCATTAAAATCTGACTTCCTTAATAATTCAACAAATTGCTGTGAAAATAAAGTTCACTCTTTACATTTAGTAATTTGTGGTAATCAACTCTTTGTCATAATTTTGAGGTATATATTTTTCAATATTTTACATGTGGACGAATTTGTAAACCTGCAAAAACGAACATATACACGAATTTTGCATTCATGCAAGTGCCAAATATTGTATTTCACGAATTTGTACAGGTGTAATTACGAACATACTAACCCTGAAATTGCCTAAAACTATCTCTTACCCCAATTCTAACCCTAAGCCCTAATTATCTAGCACTTCCACGAATGTTAGTATTGGCAGGTCCACGAATGAATAATAAAGCACATCCACGAGTGTTAGTTATAACATATACACGAGCAATTCTGCTAGTTTTTACACATCCACGAACTCGTACATGCTCGATTTTACACCTCCACGAATTCGTGAACATGCTAAATAGTGAAAAATATATACATGTAATTTTGCATGTATACAGTGTGATATCAAAACATCATGTCTCTCAAACAGTTGAAATATTATCACTGATTATGCTAGAATCAATAACCCCCCAAAAACATAAGTCAGAAATGCTTTATCCAAAGGTTTGCAATTAAAAAATTGACCATACACGAAACCCAATCTATTCAAATTTGAGCATCACATTTCTTGACCACTGAAATGATGTTTCTAAAAACCATAGTTTCTGAATAATGGCATATATTTGATTATCATTCCTTGTAGAGAAAGGGACAGATGTCTGAATCACTGTTCTCTCTTTTTAACTTCAAAAACAAACTCAGAAATGCTCAATCTTGGGAACTCAAATTCAAAATTCAATATAACTGCCATCCAATATCTTTTAAAATTAGAGCATCAAATTCCTTGACCCTGAAAATGGGGATTTAGTCACTGAAACAAAGTTTCTAACTTGCATAGTTTGCAAGATATGGCATAAAATAAGTTTTTAATGGCAGCCATCTTGTAAATTAAATATGGCTGCCATGCAATCTCTTGTGCACTTAGTGTATATGATTCCTTGACCCCAAAAATGAGTTCCTGCCACTGAAATGAAGTCTCTAACCCCTGTAGTTTCTGAGATATGTTAGAAAATTGATTTTTAATGGCGGCCATCTTGAAAATCAATATGGCTGCCATCATAGCACTTGCAAAATACTTTATATTAATTCTGGGTGTGATATGAAAGGGATTGCCACTGAAATCATCTCCCTAGCTATCATAGTTCCTGAGATTTTGATGAAAATAGGTTCAGAATGGCGGCCATTTTGAAATCCAAGATGGCGGAGGGAACAACACAAATCTCAAGATGGCTCCCGGCCTAAAATGGTAGAGTAGGTCCTTCTGAACATTTGTGCCAAGTTTCACGCTTTCCTCACTCTGCGAGCGATTCTTACACTATGTTGCACCCATTTAGGCCCATTATTATATCACAGAGCCATGCACATCTGTCATTTACATTTTCATATATTGCTTTCTATCTTTTTAATTTCATTTATATTTTCATATTGCCTTTTATCTTTTTAATTTCAGGTTTGACTGACACAGAGGAATACAAGGGCTGTGCCACGGATGGAATGACACAATTTCATTTTTCCTGCAACAATACTATGAAGAGAGTATTCATTATAAATGCATATTTAATCAATAAGGATTGCAATAGTTCTGTGCAGTATCCAGATGACATTGTTTTAGAAGAAGAATTCACAAGAGAAATGAAGAAGACTTGCAACACAATGACGGAATGCCGTGCCTACAAAAATTGGAAGAATAAACTTGAAAGACAAGGCGATTTCCAGTATTATGTGATATTTTCATGTGAATGGTGTAAGTGTTGCTAGAGGTTATCAATATTCTTCAAATCTTACCAAAGAACAATTCAATTTGATGATTATGTATGTTACTTGAACTTCATAATAAGATGTGATTTTGTGCATGTCTCTACAGGTTTGTTTCCAATTTTTGTTTCAGTATTTCCCAAAACCCCTGTCATAGAAGCATATCATGGTGAAAACTTAAAAAAGAAATTGGGCAACCAGTTTGTTTTGCAAAGTCGAGGATATCCTAATTTATTCACTGCATATGATTTCCAGTGCAATATTTCAAAACACCAAGAAGACACACAAGTCACAGTTCAATTAAAAGATTTTCATCATGAAACAGGAATCTTCTGTATTCAAGCCTCAGTTTCATCAGGATGCATGCACTCAGGAAGAAGCAATTTTCTGAATTTCAAAAATCAGGATTCATTTACATTTCAAGGATCAATAAATTCAGGAGATGCATCACCAGAAACAAAATTTTATCTAGTTATTCAAGGTTAGAAAACTATTGCGAGTTACTAGTTTTGATAATCATCAATATAATATGCATTTGTTATAATGAAGTGCCAATTTCTTTCCTAGCTTTCATATCAGGTAGTCGACCCGATGAACAACCTCCAGATACCAAGTTTGAGTTGAGCTGCAGAAATGCGTACTTCAAGGAAACCATAGACCAAACAGCAAGAACAACACAATCGAATTTTCCAACTGAAAGTACAGCAACTGGCCCTTTGACAAGAGCAAATACGAATGGTAAGGGGTTTTATGTAGCATTTAGCCTTCAATACTATCATGAAAGCCAGGCAAAATTAATTTTTTAGGGGACTTAGGATATGATCCCATGAAACATTTGCGCACAATTTTCCTGGCAGGCACAATTATAGTAAATTATTTGTTTGTCAACTTGTCAGGAAAACACAACGCATTCATAGGCCTAAAGTTTCATTACAAAAAATCAGCATGAATAAAGCAAATAATACATATATGATTGTAATTTTAACCTGTCGTACATAAATTCGCTAGTTCATAATTTTTTTAAATATTGCCTACTTTTCTGCACTGCAGGTGACAGAACAACTCAAAGCCACATAATCCTCACAACACAATCAACTTCTAATCAAGTGGAGCAAATGTCCATGGGCAGTTTAGGTATTGGAATTAGAATTTTTATTGGCATACAAAATGCAATTACACTTAATTATACAAATTTTCTAATTCAAATACTAAATAAATAAACATGTCTTTGTTTTATATTTTAAGAAGCTGTTTTGGAATCTTCACTCTCTATTTTGATTGACCTCCATGTAGAGGCCTAAGTTAAGATTTCAAAAAATTATTTGTTTAATATATTTAAAATGACATATAAATTTGGCAAAATAGCTTTATAACAAATGTTTTATTGTTTTAAACCATGCCTAGGCTAAATAATTTTGATTTAATTTGATTTGATAGAATGATAAGTTTGATAAGAATTTGGGCTTTTTTTTCAGAACCTATCTCCTTGGGTGCCATAATAGGTGGGATAATTTCTGGTATCGTTCTCATTGCTTTGGGTCTTGGAGGGTTCTTTTTGTGGAGACGACGACAAATCAAAAGGTTTTTCAGCATGTCATACATGTATTTCTATATAATTATACATGCAAAACGTTTTGAAAACATTTATGATTTTTGACCAGCTAATTTAATGATTAACAAGCTTTTGCTGGAGAACCTTTAGCACACTGTTAACAAAAAGGTTTTATATGGAACCTGTAAGGGTTCTATAAGCTGGTGTAGATGAGGAACCCTAAAATTAAGGTTCATTATTCAATTTTTGAAAAGGTTCCAACAGCAAACAAAAACAACACTTGGATAATCCAGCTGCATTGAACTCCCTCAACGGAACCCCTTTTTCTCAAGTTGGGAGCATAGAGCTCCATCATAGGGCCTTCCCACCAGTATTGAACATTTTCAATTCAGTTGAACCCTTAACAAATTTTTTCGGCTGTGGGTTCTTTATATATACCATCAAGAACCTTTTGCGTTAAGAGCGCATTGTAAAACCATCTTCATTATCTTGCACGTAGATAGATAGATAGGTAGATAGGTATGGTAAGTGCAGCCCTCTAAGCCCAGTTCTGGGCGCTCATGAGGGTTGATTGATGAGATGGGAGAGAGAGCAAGAGTCCTCAACATGTTACACATTTACCCATGTGAGGTATCTTTTACTTGCCCAGCCCAGACACTGATACAAGGAGCCACCAATTTAACGTCTCATCCAAACGACATCCAGCTGGGATTTTGCTCATGAAGGTCCACTGAAAATTTTTGGTTCCCCATCCGAGGTTCGAACCAATGCAGACAAAGACCTTCAGCGGAGCAGGCAGGCACTGAAGCCACTTGGCCACCCAGTTGTACGTGTCGTACAATGTTGACTGTTTCAAAGAACTAAAAAAAATTGTCATTCTCACTATGAAACTTTTTTGGCTTCCTAATGGGTCATTGCAACTGTTTTACATGCAGTAAATACACGCTTGTTCAGACCAATTATAAATTAGATTTTTAAGGAATATCTGTTATATCTATATGAATCAGTGCTGGAACTTTCGACAATTTTCACCATGGGGGTCAATATAGGCCTTGTTTTAAAGGTGCCCAATTTTAGTTAGGTTGAACGACTCTATAGATGTTAATTGATCTCCAATAATAAGCACAAGTGTACATGAGGGGAGCATCAAAGAGGGAGAAATCTGGCACGTGAAATTTGGGCAAATGCCGCTACCCCTCCCAAAGAATTTTTGATTGGTACGCCTAAATATATTAGTCTATGATAGCGAAGAGCAGAGAAGGGTATTGAAATACATCACATTAATTTTGATAGCTATTTACCAAAGTAGTTATCCTCATTCTAGGATAAGCCTTGTAACCTGGAGTCTTTAATTAGATATTTTACTTACAGGAAAGACTCCGGAGGATCAAATGAACCTGATATTCTTGCTTCAACCCGAGCAACGTCTGTTGCGAATGACTTTGTGACTCCGAAACCAGAGAGTAATGATTTCACTTACGAACATGTCGATTCTGGCGCACTGCATTCCAGAGATCCCTCAGGACCATCCGCATTGAACAGCCGTCCAATAAGTCATGTTGAAGTGAATGGTGACATGTACGCCCTCCCAGGGTCGGTTCCAAAAAGACCGATTGAACGACCAGACAGGGCAATCTCTGCGGAGTGTGAAGATGATGGTCTGGACATGGAAGTCATTGACAATTCACTCTACAAATTCAGAAATTAGGCTCTGCTCAGCATACTCAGTATTCACAATTTATCCAAGACCCGGGTCCAAGACAAAACTGAATTATAGAATTCATGTGTTTATTATTTTTTTTAAATAATTATTTTTATTGATTAATCAATCAATCAATTAATAAATCTATCTATCTATCTTTCTATCTATATATCAATCAATCTATCTATCTGTCTGTCTATCTATCTATCTATCTATCTATCTATCTATCTATCTATCTATCTATCTATCTATCTATCTATCTATCTATGATGATGATCTTATCTATCTATCTATCTATCTATCTATCTATCTATCTATCTATCTATCTATCTATCTATCTATCTATCTATCTATTACATTGTTCAACCTGCTCTCTCACTATGTGTCAGTGCACGCAACATCTAACCTCAAGCGTCCTCTGCTGTGATATCTCTGAACTATGTAAATAAACAATATGGCTGCCTGCATGGGTTTCCTTGGGGGAGGTTTGAGGAGTGTTTTATGCCAAAAGCAAAGGATTTATGGGTGCACAAGCAAAAACGCTTTGCCAGCACTGAGGAAATATTCTCTAGATTCATTCAAACCTCGAAAATCAGCTGTGCATCCTTTGTTGAGGAAGCCTGCACTTGTTTTTCTCAATCATGGTGCTCCTGTCAACCATATGAATCCACATTTACCAGTACGTTCTACATCACTATTGTTTGAAAGGTCTTTTAATACAGCAAGAAAGGATACCTCAGAGAGAAAAGAGACTGGGATAGACAGCAACAAGGATAAGGCGGACTTGGATGACCATGGATTGGTATGCATTGATTTCTTTTATTGCTTGAGATTACAGAGGAAGATTTATCATGTAATTTATCACATGTGGGCCTATATAGTAGGCCTATTTATACCATGATAGTGCTGATAAACACTGTATTTGACCAGCATGATATTAGTCTTTTGGAAGTTGTCCTGGAGAACTGATGAATTCATTCACGGTAGAAAGATGTTATTGGCCCTTCCTCCAGTAGTGCCAATAAGTGACCCTCCGGGTCGATACGTGCCTCTCAGAGCATGATACGAGGGTATCTGTAAAAAAATATACAAAATAACGATTAAAAAAAAAATCTGCATAGGCATTATATTGGATTCAGTAATATTGGTTTTTAAATAGATATATATGATACTATTAATACACGTTTAATTAGAAGCCACAACCTTTTATTCATACAATACAATGCCATTTTGTATTTTTCAGCTTGTTAGATTCAACAATGAGAATGGTGAGACATTTTTTTTGCAAATTTTAATCAATTGGATGATATAGAGTAGGTCGGGGCATGCGGCCCCCCTTAACTTCGAGGTGCAATTTGACCTACTTTTTATGGGTGATTATTTAAATGCTTATACTGTCAGGAAGGGATCACTTTACTCTACAAATAACTAGTGAAACATTTGCCCACCAATTTTAATAAAGGAGTTACGGCCATTTTTGTAAAACAATTTTAAATGGCCTTTTTTTCCCCCACCCATCGGGCAAGAAGCCCCCCTATTATAATCCTATGGAAATTTCTTTTGTGAGTGCATTCAGCCTAAAAGTTATTTCTTAGGGTTCTTCTATTAATATAATTTTAAGGCATTCTATTCACTTTTTCTGAATTTCAGAATTTTTTTGTTCATACTTTTATTTTTTAATACTTTTTGCCCTGTTTCAACTTCGGGCCAAATATTTTCGACCCCCCAGTAAAGGGGGCCTCATGCCCCATATCATGTGTGGCCTCTTGCCCCAAACCCGCATATTTTAATTTGACCTCTATATTTTGAACTAAAATGCGAAAAACATGATCCAAATCATATTTTTTGTGATGGTCATAAAGTGAAGCAATGCAGATATCCATTATACTTTTTAAAATGTCCAATGTTATTTCTTACAACCCCTTTCAAATAATTAGTCAAGGTTACAAAAACCGTGCACATTTTTTTGTTTCTGTAATTTCTACTATGGTTTGGTGCTGTTTGCCCTGAAAATTGTTGACGTCACCTTAAACGCCTCTAGCTTCAATCCTACCAATAGATAAATGCACCATAGGCCTAAATGTAAGTTTGGATATAACCCTGGGCTGGCCTCTCACCTAACCCGGGCTTCTTGCCCCGACCTATTATACCAATTAAATATATATATAAACTTTAAAAGAATCTCCTTAAAATCTAATAATCTTTATTTCCACACTTTTATAGGATACCTTTCATGGTGCAGGAACTGCTACCTGGCCACTACTGCTGGAGCTGTGATTTCGGGTCAGGAGGCGGTCGTGCCAAACGCCAAAGAAGTTGGCATTTGTAAGATACTAGAAACTCACTTCCTACATTCCTATCCACTTACACTGTATAAAAGATATCTGTCTGTGTGACTGTGAATGATGAAGTGGACTATCATATTGTTGCAGAATGTAAATACAAATGAATAGAGTTTCCGTTATTGCAGCTTCACTTATTTTCATAGGCGTTTTGCAGGGGGCTGTCTCTATTCTACCCTGAAATTTCAACATGTTACTAATGAAGTGTGACCAGGGCAGTGGATCTGCCATTTGCCCTGATTTGGGAGGTGTGGGGGGCTATATAGCCATTGTTTTTACTTAAATTATTTTTCTTGATGACAAATGATAATATATTGCACATATTGGTATACCATAAATTTATGAAACATTATTTAATTTGAATATTGCAGTGATTATTTTCCTTGGTGGACTTAACATAATCAACGGAACTCTCTCCTACATGTACTTCCTCGTGCAGTTGCGGAGGCAGGGCCGGATGAGTCTCGCGGCATCTCTCATCCAGGTCACTCTGGCGATGCTCCACATTCTGCTCTGGATGGCAGGAATGGCCATCTACATCGGAATAGTGGAGGAAGAACCTCAGGACATAGACGCTACTGACATTATTGAAATATTTACTAAAGACCCGAATTCCAAGCGATAAAGCCGTGTTACTTACCCATTATTAGGCCCATTCCCAGCGTTCACCAACCGTTATTCCACCTAGTCTTTCATACATAAAATGTGCATGATGGTGTTTAAAATTCCTTTGGTGTAAAATACTGTAAATATAACTGCTTCCAATATTAAGATTAATAAAATGTTATACATTTGCAACCCTTCATAAGTTTTGATTATTTTGGCGTTAGGTAATGAATAGATATGAAATGTGCGAAAGCCAAAGTTTTTAAAAATAAAAAGGAGATCTGGCCGGAGTGGACATCTTCGTGAAATAATGTGAAAATATCTACTTATATATTGAGCTTAGCATGACAGTTAAGTAAATTTGGCTATTAGAATAGGTTTTATGTGACTCTAATCGTTCTTTTGGTGGATTAAGACGAATTTATTAATTAAAGCTACTATGTCGTCAGACTAAATGATGTCCAAGAGAAAGATTAGAGTTCGAACACAAAAATCACCGATCAACAAAGATGTCCAACAATATTTCAACTCAGAAGTTTGTCAAAATCAGGATAATTGTCAATGCTTTTGTATGTTGCAAAAATGTGAAAAAAAGATGTGACAAACACCAAATCAATTGACACAAAAGTCAACCAAAAACTCACAAAATGCAATAAAAAAAGCAGTAACTTGTAAGTGACCATGGTGACCACTTTCGTTACTTCCAAGCTAAGATATTGATTTGATAGACTTGCATTTCGGCCAATATGTATTGTTATAATATTATGGTCCGTGCCTTACTCCCCATTCTATCAGTATTCCAGGCAACAGTCTTCTGCTTATGAACAAACTGACCTGTCGAATTTAAAAGGCCCCGGAATTGGAAAACAAGAAAATCTTTTTGAAAAAAAAAGATATATGCTGGCTGTAGTGATTACGATTTCAAAATTTACAATAAGAGTATGTTTTGCCAAAAGAATTTTAAAATATGGTATAAGAGAAACTACAGATGAACCCATAATATAGTATAAGAAGCTATAAGAGGAATTATAGATGAACCCATGATAGATCTATCTATCTATCTGTCTATCCCTCACCCTCTCTATCTCTTCATCCCAAGGGGGGCATGCGATACTCTGGAGACACCAACTATACTTTTTCTATATCTCTCACTAACTAGGTCTTGAACACACACACATCATGGGTTCATCTATAAATCCTCTTATAGCTTCTTATACCTGCTCTGCTGGTGTATAGTATTGACTGTTATTTTTATTCCTATGACAGTTTAGCTGGAGTTGGCAAGTTCATATGGGGGAGCATAGGTTCTATATGACTCATATTAATTAGTAAGTCACTATATATGACTGTCAATCCTTAACTGTTAATCAGGCATCCCTTACTGTTGTTCATCAGTTAGTCACTACCTGTTAGTCATTAAGTCCGTTGTTTTGGTAGTTACTATTTGTTAGCCACTAAATATGTTATTTAGTCACAAACTGTTAGTTAGTCAAAAAGTGTTAGTCAGTCACAAACTGTTAGTTAGTCAAAAACTGTTAGCTAGTAAAAAAGTGTTAGTTAGTGAAAAAGTGTTAGTTAGTGAAAAGGGGGAGTTAGTCAAAACTGTTAGTCAGTCAAAACTGTTAATTTGTCAAAAACTGTTAGTCGGTCAAAAACTGTTAGTTAGTCAAAAACTGTTTGTAGTAAAAAAACTGTTATTCTGTCAAAAACTGTTAGTTAGTCAAAAACTGTCAGTTAGTCAAAACTATTTGTAGTCAAAACTGTTAGTAGTCAAAAATGGTTAGTAAGTCAAAACTGTTAGTAGTCAAAAACTGTTAGTTAGTCAAAAACTGTTAGTTAGTGAAAAGGGGGGTTAGTCCAAACTGTTTGTAGTCATAACTGTTAGTCAGTCAAAACTGTTAATTTGTCAAAAACTGTTAGTCAAAAACTGTTAGTTAGTCAAAAACTGTTTGTAGTTAAAAAAAACTGTTATTCAGTCAAAACTGTTAGTAGTCAAAACTGTTAGTTAGTCAAAAGCTGCTTGTAGTAAAAAAAACTGTTATTCAGTCAAAACTGTTAGTAGTCAAAAATGGTTAGTTAGTCAAAACTGTTAGTCAGTCAAAACTGTTAATTTGTCAAAAACTGTTAGTCAAAAACAGTTAGTGAAAAACAGTTAGTGAAAAACTGTTAGTCAAAACTGTTAGTAGTCAAAAATGGTTAGTTAGTCAAAACTGTTAGTAGTCAAAAACTGTTAGTTAGTCAAAAACTGTTAGTTAGTGAAAAGGGGAGTTAGTCAAAACTGTTTGTAGTCACAACTGTTATTCAGTCAAAACTGTTATTTGTCAAAAACTGTTAGTCAGTCAAAAACTGTTAGTTAGTCAAAACTGTTTGTAGTAAAAAAACTGTTATTCAGTCAAAACTGTTAGTAGTCAAAACTGTTAGTCAGTCAAAACTATTAATTTGTCAAAAACTGCTATTCAGTCAAAAACTGTTATTCAGTCAAAACTGTTAGTCAAAAACTGTTAGTTAGTCAAAAACTATTTGTAGTCAAAACTGTTTGTCGTCAAAAACTGTAAGTCAAAAATGGTTAGTTAGTCAAAACTGTTGGTTAGTCAAAAACTGTCAGTTAGTGACAAACTGTTAATTAGTTACTAATTGTCACTAACTGTTAGTCTGTCACTAACTGTTAGTCATTCACTCACTGTTAGTCAGTCACTGTTAGTCAGTCACTAACTGTTAGTGAGTCACTAACTGTTAGTTAGTCATGTACGTCAGCTAGTCCTTAACTGTTAGGAAACTGTAAGTTACTAACTGCTAGTCCCTGACTGTTAGTCATTTTGTCCCTAACTGTTGTTCATCAGTTGGTCACTACTGTTAGTAAGTCACTGTTGTTAGTCACTTACTGTTAGTAAGCACTAACTGTTGCTGATTCACTGTTTGTTAGTCTTGAACTGCCAGTTAGTCACTAACTGTAAGTCACTAACAGTCTGTTAATCACCCCAAGGATGTGCCACCCAGAAATTGGACCTATAAATAGAACAAACTGCTCTCATTACTATTCACCCCCAATTGTTACAACTCACCCCCAATTATTTCAGGTCCTGCAACAATTGTATCTGCACCAATTGGTCAATTAATGAGTGGCAGGTGTACTTTTACATCAATGCAACAATATTAAGTATTTGTGATCATAAGATATTTTGTAATGCTCTAGCTGACATTACTAAATGGTGGGGACCAAACTGGTTGACACTTTTCCGTATGGGGCAATCAGTATAGTATGCTGGCTGCATAGCCAATACTGTACTATAACAAATCTTGTCCTAAAGTTCAAGAAGCCAGCATAAAAAAAGGAAATTTGTCTGCAGTATAGTAAATGCATTATCAAACTGGAATTTCTGGCCATTGTGATGGATGGATGGATGATTGGGGCTTTGCGTCCTGTATTAATATAAATCGCACTTGGTAGCTAATTAGGACCGGAGGACGACAGGGCAATGAAGCGAAGAATGATTGAAATGGCCATCTGACATGGGTCCAGGTCACCGACAAGCGTTGGATTAGAACCCAGGACCAAGCAATTGGCAGCCCAGAACGCTGCCACTGAGCTGCTGACCCTTCCCTAGGTCTGGTCTAACCCTCCCCCTCTGACCAATGTCAAAGATTCTATCTGAATCTCAAGACATTCGACACAAGTTTGCAGCCTGTATACATTGCAATTGCACTGTGTACAAGTGCAGTTGTCTATTTCAAGAGGGCATTGACCTTTTCGGGTTGTTAAGCCCTTGCAGTGACCTGGGGGCAAAATTCGGGAAGACCAAAGATGCCAGATGATATCATAAGCGCATAATAGAAGAGTGCTTATCACTGCAATCCCCCTTGGGTCAGGAAGCAGCTAAAAGATCTCGACTGGCATACCAGCAATGGGCCAACATAACTGGTGTAGTAGGCTCCAGTGCAATTGCCTCAGATCTAAATGATGCATTTGTTGGAGCAGAAAACGTTCACTGGATGATGAGTGAAACAGTCCTTACACACAACATGGTCATCTTGACAAGTCTACAGCAGCTATGGACATGGTCGACTTTTTATACATGTTCAAGCAGCAAAAGAAGTAGAGGAAAACTCTGCACTGCAGACAGAAGGAAAGACAGTTAAAGACTTCTTATAAATCGGAAAGTTCACTTTGAAAAATGCGCTTAGTGATCATGAAAGCCGATGAAGTGTCATCTTCTATACTTTCATTGGGAAACATAGAGGAGCTTAGAGGCTGTTTGATTAGTCATAATCAAGAGAAGGCCATTTGACTTGTCATAACTGATTTTAGAGTGAAAATCGGATGCATAATACTTTCGTCTGGCTATCACAAACAAGCAGGGCAAGTCTCCTTAAATCAAATTAACATTGAAAGTATTGGGTATGATTATGACAAATCATCAGCATGATGACACACGAAGTGCCATTTCACAGTGCAGCAGTCCACTCTTTTTCTTTACCAAAGTGACAGACTGTAAATTAAACAAAATGACAAAACAGATGTGGATATTGATAACAGAAGCTGTTAAAATTGTTACAACATAAAATCGCAAACAAGCCGCATGATCTTAAGGCCTATAGAAGGTTTTGCGGAGAGAATGAAGAAACAGAGGAAGGGAAGACAACAGAAAGATAGAGACAAACAATTAACATCCATCCAAACAAACAAACGAACTTGTGAAAGTGGAACGAGGGAATAAAAGACGTCATGAATATAATAATAAGAAGGGAAAGAGAATTAAGGAATCTGAAGAACTGTCTAGGAAGGAATAATGTAGAAAGGAGGAAGGCCGGGGAAGAAGGAAGGAAGGGAAGAAGGAAGGAAGGAAGGAAGGAAGGAAGGAAGGAAGGAAGGAAGGAAGGAAGGAAGGAAGGAAGGAAGGTTCTGAATATAACTTCGTTCATGATCGTTTTGGTGACGTCACCACGATGACGTCACATTATGGAATAAACAGTTTGCGTTGTTCAGCCATGATGGTGTCTGGTTTTGTAACATGGTAGCAGCGGAATTGGATAATATTTCGTCTACAAGGACTGTTTATTGGACTTGTGTGTGTCAAAACCTGCTGTAGAACCCACTGCACGAGATGGCAGCCCCTGTTTTGCCTGGAATCAAGCCGCCACAGCACTTTGTGCTGGGAACCAATCCTGTTGACAACTGGAGACTGTTTCAACAACGTTGGGATTCTTACAGTGTTCTGGCTGATTTACCCAACAAGACTCGAGAAATTCAGGTAGCCTCATTCAAGAACTGTCTGGCTGATGATGCCCTACGTACCTTAAATGGGTTCAAGTTCACTACTGGAGACAATGTGCGTACTGTAGCTGAAATTATCGCAAAATTTGAGGAGTTCATTATTGGTGAGGTGAATGAGACATATGAAAGATACATATTCAACAAGAGAGACCAATCTGATTCAGAGACATTTGACAGTTATTTAGCTGATTTACGGACACTTATGAAGACATGTAATTATTGCAATAACTGTGGGGAGTCGATCTTGAAGGACCGCATTGTGTATGGTGTGCATTCGGCTGAGACTCGAAGTGACCTGTTTAAGGAGCGAAAATTAACTCTTACAAAGTGTATTGACATTTGTCGCTCTAACGAATGTGCTGTAATGTCGCAGAAGGCCATGAAAATCGACAGTGCAACGGCAGAGTCGTCTCAATTGGATGCTGTCCACCGATCTGCTGCACGGAGTGGTTTCAACAGACGGGGCACAGCCAAGTCTTCTGCCAAACCGTCTGGCTTTGCTTCCTCGCAGCCCCGTGATTTCCGTAAACAATCACCTTCAGAAATGTGCGATAATTGTGGCTATGATCATGAGGTAGGCGCTTGTCCAGCGTATCGCCACAAGTGTTATTCCTGCGGAAGACTGGGACATTACCGGAAATTGTGTCGCTCGAAGCCAACTCGCAAAGCCAGAAGTAGCAAGTTCCAGGATGTGGTTGAGGATCATGAGGATTATGTCGATGATGAAGGTGGCAATTTCTTCGGAGCTGTGGAAAGTCCCACATCACGACCATGGACTGTGACACTGGCCATTAACGGATCTCTGGTTAACTTTAAGGTTGACACAGGTGCAGATGCCACGGTTATATCTGAGAATACGCTGAGGGCGCTTAAGTACAAGCCAACTTTGTTTCCTAATGATCGTAACTTGTCGACGTTGAATGGAAAGTTGGACTGTCTTGGTTGGTTCTCGTCGAAGACTGTGTATGACTCAGAGCAGCATACGTTTCGTATTTACGTACTGAAAGGTTCCTCTCAAAATAATCTATTGAGCCGTGATGTTTCTGTTCGCATGAATCTGGTGACACCTTCACCCAACGTGAACATTGTGCATTTGAACACTGATGATAGCGATATCTATGGCACAATCGATAAGCCAGCTCTAGTTGAGCCAGTTACACTCAAGTTGAAGGACAACTATGAACCCTATCATGTGTCTGCCCCTCGGAAAGTTCCTGTTCCATTGCAGGAATCAGTCTCAAAGGAAATTCAATGGATGCTAGATCATGATGTTATCCGACCTATACAAGAACCAACTGAATGGTGTGCGCCCATCACTCTGCCTATCAAAAAGAATGGCAAACTTCGCGTTTGTGTGGACCTCAGACAGTTGAATCGCCATCTACTTCGTCCAAGGTTCCCCCTCCCCACAATGGAAGACATTATGTCATCACTGTCGGGGGCTAAATTCTTCAGCAAACTGGATGCTTCCCGTGGATACTGGCAATTACCCCTCAGTGACTCGTGTCAGTTGTTAACTACTTTCATGACCAGTCAAGGCCGCTTTTGCTTTAAACGTTTACCTTATGGCATTTGTGTGGCAAGCGACATATTTCAAAGTGTTATGTCCCAGACCCTCAGTGGAATGCCTGGTGTGGTGTGCTACCAAGACGATGTGCTTATTTATGCTGCGACCCAAGTGGAACATGACAAGCGCTTAAGCGCCGTGCTTTCAAAACTGTCCGAGCTTAATATGAAGCTTAACAAAGAAAAGTGTGTGTACCGTCAGACTCAATTGGAATTTCTGGGGCACTTGATCACCTCGGAGGGATGCTTACCTGATCCAGCTAAAGTTCAAGCGATTTCACAGTTACCCGACCCCACTGATGAGAATCTTCGCTCAGTTATTGGCATGGTGAACTATCTAGGACGTTTCATTCCAAACCTACAATCGATAATGCAGCCAATCAACGATCTTCTCAAGAACGATGTCGATTTCGTGTGGGGTGATCCTCAGAAACACGCATTTAGCAAGGTGAAAACTTTACTTACAACAGCCCCAGTATTGTCATTCTTTGACCCCAAGTTGCCAACAGTGCTTAGCTGTGATGCGTCAAGTTATGGAGTGGGGAGTGTGCTCATGCAAGAGCACGGTAATCAGCTGCGCCCAGTTGCTTTTGCTTCGCGAATGCTGTCTACCTCTGAGCAACGTTATGCGCAGATAGAAAAGGAGTGTCTTAGTTGTACCTGGGCATGTGAGAAATTTGCTGTTTATCTACTTGGTTTGGAGAGTTTCCGCTTGCAGACTGATCATAAACCATTAGTGCCATTAATTGCGTCTAAGGACATTGATAAAGTACCTGCCAGGATCCAGCGTCTGCTTATTAGACTTATGCCGTACACTTGTGTTCCGGAACATGTTCCAGGGAAATCACTTGTAGTGGCTGATACGTTGTCACGTATTCCTGTTTCCCAAGCTACTGATGAGAACTTATCACTCGAGATTGATGCCTTCACTAGTGCACTCAAGGGCTCATGGTCTATGTCCCCTGGTAAATTGGAGCGAGTCAAATGTGAAACAGAAAATGACCCAATATTGTCTCAAGTCTTGCAATATGTCACACAAGGTTGGCCTACTCTGGAAAAAGAAATCCCTTATGAAGTTCGCCCCTACTTTACCCACAGTGCTCATTTGTCAATTTTGGATGGAATTCTTACATTTGATAATCGTATCGTAATACCAAAGACATTACAATCTGACATTCTTGACCGTATTCATGCCGGTCACTGGGGTATGACCAAATCCTGTCGTTTTGCTGCTGAGACTGTGTGGTGGATTGGGATGTCAGCTGACATCAAACAAACTGTGAGAAACTGCGAATACTGTCAGACTAACCAGGCCACCCAGCGGCGTGAGCCCCTTATACCGGCCGATATCCCCTCAGGCCCTTGGACCCGTGTTGGCATTGATCTGTTCCATGTTGGTAAAAGAAATTTCATTGTGGCCATGGATTATTACTCCAAATACATAGAGATTTCTGAAATTACCTCCCAGACTACCCGAGCAGTCGTTACGAAACTGAAGAGCATGTTTGCTCGTTGGGGCATACCAGAACACATTGTAAGCGACAATGGCCCTTGCTTTGCAAGTGAAGACTTCCGACAGTTCACGAAACTCTGCGATATCTCCCACACAACGACTAGCCCGCACCATCCCCAGTCTAATGGGCAGGCAGAGAGTGGTGTAAAAATTGCTGAAAAGATTGTTAGTCAGAACGACCCTTTTCTTGCCTTGCTGTCTTACAGAGCCACCCCCACCCAAGCTACTGGAAAGAGCCCGCAGAGTTAATGATGGGCCGTAAGATCGCGACACATCTTCCCATGCTCCAAAAGTGCCTGATGCCGGAATGGCCTGATCGTGAGGCCGTTCAGTTACACCAGGAACGGCATAAGCAATGGTGTGCTGAAAAATTCAACAAGCAACATGGGGCACGTCCCCTTCCCGTCCTGGAATCAGGTGATCCAGTGCGTCTCAAGACCGATGAACAACAGTCATGGGAAACTCGGGCCACTGTGCTTGGTAAGCACACGACACCACGTTCATATGTAGTCAGAACTGACAATGGGTCGATATTCCGGAGAAACAGGCGCCATATTCAAAGTGTCGTTCCGCCCACTCCATCTGCTTCCCAACACCCCACGGACAGTTCAGAGTCTGATGCTCCAAAACCCCCTCCAGATACTCCTGTGCGTCCACAACGGATGAGTCGTGCGCCAAGACGCTTAATAGAAGAAATGGACTGAACTTACAAGATGTGATTGATACATTTATGAAATTTGGATGATTGATTCATTTATCAAATTTGGACAATTGATACGTTTATGTTGTGTGATTTGATTTTAAAAATTGGACGATTGATACATTTATGAAATTTGGACAATTGATACGTTTATGAAAATTGTACGATTGATACATTTATGAAATTTGGACAATTGATACATTTATGTTTGTAAACCTCTAAGAAGGGAGATGTTCTGAATATAACTTCGTTCATGATCGTTTTGGTGACGTCACCACGATGACGTCACATTATGGAATAAACAGTTTGCGTTGTTCAGCCATGATGGTGTCTGGTTTTGTAACAGAAGGAAGGAAGGTTTATGGACATAAGGTCATATCTGAGAAGGGAAGGAAAAAACACAGCAGAGAAATGTTGAAACGGAAATATATTTGACTGAGAGTGTATAGGACAGGGAGGAAAGAACCAATAAAGGATCATATAGACATACAGTCATACACCATTCACTTCTGTCAAATTAGTGTATCGTTTAAAGTATGTTGCAGATATGAGGAGTTTCCATTGACAAAATTTTCCAAGCTGCAGTGTTGTGAGATGAAGAACCAGATAAGAGGAGGACATTTGTCAAGAATCAAGATGTGCTATGAGCCTGGCCATTTGGCATTGCACTCTCTGGCAATGGGACGTACAATTGGTGCAAGTACACAGTTGAATATAGCATTCTTCCGTCCCTGGTCTTATCCATTCAGTAATGCTCCATTTATGCATTGGTCTGTATTGAATCAGATCTGTTTGCTCTGCAATATGTGCCTCAGCTGAGAACTGCATTGCTTGGGTCCTGGGATGGGAGGAAGAGCACAGCCATGCCGAATAGATGGCAGTAAAACATACATATAATATGTCACAATAAATGGTTAAATGTCCAGGCCTATATCTAGTACTTCACATAGCATTCACCTCACACTGGAAATACCATCAATGGCGAATATACACTGTTTTTCACTTTTAGGTATAGACCAGGTTCAATTGGCTAAGATGTGCCCTCATGGGCCTCGTGTAGGCCTGCACACAAAAGGTACATGTTAAATTGTCTGACAAAATAATTAGATAATTTTTTTAGTTAAGTTTCAGTATAAGTAATTTAAGATTCAGTTGCTAACAACATAGAATGGGGTTGCCCAAAAAGCCATGGAGGCTGCAGGCGAAGTACAGGCAGAGGTGCTGGGCACTGCTGGCTCCATTCGCCCTGGTGGTACAGTGCCTGCTCCTGCCGCCCCCTCCAGCCCCATGACGCTGCATGGCCCACTCAGGACGGCCGTCAAACGCTTCTCAGGACGTTCCCCACGCGCTGTGGACACTCCAGCTCTTTGCATAAAAGTTAATAGATGTCATTTCATAAACATAAAATGGATTCAGCCACTTGGATAACATAATAGAAAACAACAAGTCAGGAATCACGAACTATGACAAGCTGCGCCTTTCTTTACTTACTCTGGCTCGCTGTACTGTTTCTCGTGGAGGTCCGACCGTCGCCTGTAAGTATACTCAATCCATTGCTTGTATTCTTCAACCACTCAAGTCTTTAAGACATTTAAAGTTAGAATTTTTTCAAAAAATAAGACTAAAAAGAGAACATTTTCTGCTCCAAACATTTGGACAAAATATCTTGTTGAGTCCTTTATAAATATAGTTTTACAATGAATGAGTACATCATGCAATGAAACTTCAGAAGTTAGAGTTATACGCTTACTGGATTCTGTTATAATGCGGATTGTCATATTCGTGTGAATGTAGAAATATGATAATACCACATTATGATATGACAAAAATTAGCTTTTGGTATATAATCTTATGTCCATTGCATGATTATTAAATGACCAGTTTTGCCTCAGTTTTGTGTGAGACATTGGTTCCTGCATGAATTTCCTATGGGAGCCACTTTCGAAAGATGTTGCTTCCTATATTCACAATTCAGTGTTCTGGGTACAAATCCTGGGGGGGGGGGGTACTCACTATGTTCAAGTGTACACCTATGCTCGGCTCAGTAGGCCCTCTTTTTCAACTGAAAAATTCCTAGAGTTGGGCCTAAAAATCTGACATAATTCCTAGAGTTGGCCCCTAAATTTAAATAGGAACTTTTATCGAATCACGATGTTAATTTTTGGTGAAATTACGGATTAATACCTGGGAAAAACAGACAAAAAAATCCTAGAGTCGGGGTATTTTCGCGACGATCGACCGCCTAGCACCGGGTCTGGTCGCCGAACTTCCAGCCTAGCATACGTATCAGAAAAAATCTTGAGTACCCCCCCAGGGTACAAATTCGGCAAGAACTTCGAAATGTTCTTTGCAATGTATTTTCTATCGATCCCCCAGCCTATATCACAGTCTATAACTTTACAACAATAGCTCTTGTACACTATATCTATAGCTGTCACTGATAAAGAATTTTGTGCATACAAAAATATCATATATACAGTTTTCCACTTATGTAGGTGTTTGTCAACACCCAGGACATATACAGCCAACAAACAACAAAATAAATAGAAAGAGCCAGAAAGTAGGACCTTGGTATCAGCATAATTGAATACAATTCCTGACTTCCAAAATACGCATGTGTTCACTGTGTACAGAAGCCATGTATTTCACTGCAACTGCTGTCACATTTATTGTCATGTACAATGTAATCACCCACTATTTATATGCTTGACAGAAAGATTTACTATAATTCAAAAGAAACAGGATATATTCAATGGTAGATATATACTTAATGTACACGGAATTTAATTGAAATCATAGATATACAAATGCTGACATAGGCCTAAAGCACAGTCTATTATGAGAAGAACTATATATATGAACTGATTTCCATATAGGCACACACTACCACTGGTCATGCAATAAACCTACAGAGTTGTAATAAAAAGCTAACTGTATTGTAAATTGCAAAACAATGCTGCCTTGACAATTTGAAAGATTGAAATATGCTAATAAACAATTCATATTGTAGATTTACATCCATGTACATAGGCCAATATTTGTAGACAAATGGAGCATATAGTTGGGAGTCCCAGGATAATTGACTCATGATATTTTCAAATCTTTTTATTGTCCCGCAGAGTGAACGATATATAGTCATGATAACAAGCAATTTACTGGGTAATCACTTTGTTGTAAAAAACACACTTTCCTATTTATGAATTGAAAGTGTGCAATTAGCTGTTTTCTCTTTTTAGCTGTTCTCAGAACTGTACACTTCTTTCGTTATGAAACGAGGTCAGTCTATTTCTTTGTAGTTATCACAAGCCTTCTTGGCAATTTGACCACTGCTTGGGGCTAGCAGAAAAAGAAAGACCCATAAGTTCACAAATAAGTATATCACAGGAAAAGCGAATGATTTAAGTGACTCTGTAATATATACAGAAAATATTCATACGATATGGTATCCAACACCAATTACGTGGATCTTCAACCGCAAATAGAGATGTATTTTTAAAAGCCACACAGTACTTTTGCAGAAATTTAAAGTAACTAATAACCTGCAAATGCGTATATATCATTTAAAAATAATTATTATGCCATTATAAATATAGCTCCCTATCAGCCATCCGCTGCTGACAAGGGCTTTACAATGAAATCAGATTTTATTTTTTTTAAAGAGCTTTCAAGAGCTTTCACACCTATAGGTCTGTCTCCATATGGGGATTACGACAGGTGTAATGGTTAGGTGGCACTACGATAAGGGGTAGGTCTATTTCTGTCTTTTGGGAAGCCCACCAGATGACATATTATCTGGTTTGTTTGTAAATTAAATTAAATCCAGTGGCCAAAAGTTAATAATAATGTAACACTTTATAATTAACCTATCTACATGATTCTAACGAACAACACACTTTTCTGTCGAACTGCTGTTTTGAGAACATAATCAGTAGCTGACCCAAATGATCAAACATGCAACAGACAAACCCATTAAGTCACACTCCTTGGCTTGGTCAACAACACCAATCACCTTGTTGAAAGGCAAAGGCTATTCCAACAGAGCTACCATTGCTTGGGGATGCCACCTATACAGAAATTCAGAACTGCAAATGGAGACAGACCTATTAAGTTGGATGTTGCTTCCTATATTCACAATTCACTGTTCTGGGTACAAATTCGGCAAGAACTTCGAAATGTTCTTTGCTCCTGGCTCTCCTTCTAAGCACATACACCCGTATAACTGGATTCAGTTCTTCAGATCCATGGAAGTATCCTTGTCCAACGAAGTCATCTTGAGCCAGATACTGTTAATCTACAGGGTGGACATTGGCAATGAGGACTACATGTAAGTGGCTTGCCATTGCCAAGGGCCAGACACAGAAAGTGCAGCAGAGGAGAGTCGAACCTGGATCCTCAGGATCAGGAGTCAAATGCTCTAACCACTACAGCAACTACTCCTTACACATCAATGTTAACTTTGTACTTCGTGGTGATTATACTGCACTGTAAATTTTGAATTTTGAGTTTGCTTAATTGATTGAGTGAGATGGTTGCACAATTCCTTTGAGCCAAGATAGCTTGTTGTTTGCAAGTTATAACAACATAAAGATTATCATAACTCAAAACGGCAAGTTATCATGGCTCAAACAAATTGTGCAACCATCTCACTCAATCATTTGAGCTAACTCAAAATTTCAAATTTTACAGTGTGTGTTTAAGAACAGGAAGGATCTAGCTGAATGCTATCCTTCCATTTTATTGAAAGGTCCCAGAACAAATCAAATTAAAACAGGAATCGTTATCATAGCAGTTTCAGGTGCATGAAACTTTAAGCTGCATTGAGGTAGGTTGGTGTACGTAAGCAGAGATTGTCACGAAACCCTCATTTTCCTGAGCCAGGAACCTGGAGCTTCTTGAGCTTGCTTGACATCCTGTCCAGTGTCAGCCAGCACGTTGTGTAGAAATACAGGAAGCAAAAACAGAGCAAGTATCCTTTTTCCTTTTCATAATCAGTCTTCATTTGAATTTAACAGTCCACACATTGTGGCTGTGGTGTGGATACATGCAGATTTGCAACCTTGAGACCCAGATTGTTTGCATTGTAAAACATATCTCCATTGATGGATATACATGTTGATGTAAGGCTATTAATCACAATCCAGCTAATTCTCTGCAAATTGCTTTGGACCAGAGTTAGACTGAGTATTCACAGACCCACTTACCAAGTTTCGTTTGAAATTTCAGGCCAAATGTCTTCAATTATTGAGGAATGTAAGGCCTCAGTGTGTTGGCAAGCAAGGCTGCATTGCTAATTGCTTTTGCCAGTTGTGGACAAAAACTGCCATTAAACGGTGTAACTTGAATGTGGAACATGCAGTTAGTGTAGCTGGACAAGCATCTGGGGCACACCATGCTATCTTGCATCTTCCCAGTTCACACCTTGTGTGAAGTTGTGTCAGCTATTCAAACTTTCTTGTCTTTTGACTCTTTTCTCTGACATTGTGGAAGATGAAGCATTAAAACCTTTTCATCAGGCCAACTGCAAAGACATTTACGGTCTGTCACTTTGATATAGAAAAAGAGTGGACTGTTGCACTGTGAAAATGGCACTTTGTGTGTCATCATGCTGATGATTTGTCATGATCATACCCAATACCTTCAATAATGTTAATTTGAGACTCATCCTACTTGTTGGTGCATGAAAGCCAAAAGAAATGATTATGCATCTGATTTTCGCTCTAAAATCAGTTATGACAAGTCAAATGGCCTTCTCTTGATCTTGACTATTCAAACAGCCTCTATGTTTCCCATGTTGAAAGTAAAGACACTCATCGACTATCATGAGTCAAAGAAGTGCATGTTTCACAGTGAACCGGTCCTCATTGTTTCTAAAGCAAAGTGACAGACTGTAAAACTTTTTCATCAGGCGAACCACAAAGATATTTAAAGTCACATCCAGGTGAATGAAACGTATACGAAATATGAAAGAGGAATTCTGAGGATATTTTCTCAAAAAGTGCAGATGTAGCATGGAGGTGATATGTTTTCGAATGAGAGAGGTGGTGATAAGCAGAAAATCTCGTTGACAGCGAGAAAAGGAGAGAAATTCTCAGAGAATTGAGGATTGATGTGTGGGAAGGAAACGTGCACTTTCTCTGGGGATTAGGCTTAAGAAAAGGGCAGGGAGAGAGACCTCCATTTTGCAGCCTATCTCTTGTCTGTTTGGAATTCCATTTTGACATTTATTGACACGGTATAAGTCATCACATTGCATGGCAATAAGTGCCACTTCTCTTTTTCTCATTTCACTCCTGACACAATGGGAGTGTTTGAGCCTCTTAGGTCACCCAGTCACTGCTCCTATGTCAGCTATTCATGGCCAACTGTCACTCACTTTCTCGACTCACTTTTTGGGTCCTTTTCAAAGTAACTGTGCTCTTTGAGCCTCTTTCTATTATGATGTCATGTGGTGAACGATTTTCTCTTTTCCCTGTCAGTTGTTAGAGTTGATAAAATACTCTAAATGTTAGGCTTGAGTGCAGATTCCGGATACCCAGAGGCCAGAGTGTGTATAGAGGAATGAGATTGGCTTTAACAGGGATCTATCTGCTTGTAATTTTGCATTTTTAACAGTTCACTCTCTGTTTTGTGTAGGATGTAGGATACTAAAGTTTTATTTTGAATCATTGTGTAGTCTATCTATCACGTGAAACAAATGTAGGAAACTTCAGGACTGTTTTTTTCTGACGATATTCTAATGAGGAAAAAAAATAAACAGAAGAGGCTGGAGTAATTATTTTAGTTCTTTTTAAATTTATTGCAATTTTGCATATTGGAATTTGGAACTCAAGTGCCACAAGTTCCACAACTCCCATATTACTCCTCTGCAACGCAGTTCCAGTGCAATGCTGTTATTTCTCGAGTCTGCATGGATACCAGGAATCCGGAGGCCTGGTCTGATTAGCCTAGAAAGTTTTTCCAACATGACAGAAAAACGGAATGAAAAAGTTAAGAGGAGCAAGGGGAAGTGATGCTGTGGAGGATAATGATGAAATGTGACCATTCTGATTTGCCTTTCAACTCATCTTGCTTAGATTGTGAACACTTTCAGCCTGGACATGACTGCTTCCAGCTTGTATACATAACTAAGCCAGGTTGGACCATTTCTCCCGATTTACGACCCCTCTCCAGCAAATGGTGCTTAAAGAGAAGAATAATTCCTTGTCCTCTCAAGTAGCTGCTTCAGGATGGCCCTGCTGCGTTAGCCTCTGCTAAATGTGATGAAAGATCAGTGATTGGTAGATAGATAGATAGATAGATATAATAGATAGATTGATAGATAGACAGATAGATAGATAGATAGATAGATAGATAGATGGATAGACAGATAGATAGACAGATAGATAGATAGATAGATAGATAGATATACAGATAGATAGATAGATAGATAGATAGATGGATAGACAGATAGATAGATAGATAGATAGATAGATAGATAGATAGTTTGATGGATCGATATAGGTAGACATGCATACAGATAGACTCAGACTCAGACTCAGACTCAGACTCGTTTATTTTTTGCTCATACAATATACATAACATATATTAACAGTACAAAATAAGAAAAAAAGAGCAAAGGGAATCCTCGATGGCAAAAAAATTGCCGCTGCTGAGGATCCCCAATGATGAGAAAAGTATCCAGGCACAGCAGATGGCAGCGTACTTATCATTTCAATATGACAGGTAAGAAAGAGACAGAAAAAAAAGGCAGAATCGTAAAACAAGTAGAGAAACTAAAACGCAGTTTTAGAGCTGACGGGCTGAGACAAGAGGGTCTGCAGCAGTGAAGAAGGGACTATCTTGTAATAAATCAATTTCTGTTACATATATAACAATGAGGAATTAAACAATTTGGATCATAATTATCTAATAGTTTAATTTTGATGTAGTTTTTGTATCCATAAAAACTATGTGTAAAAATCTTAGTCTTGAAATTTTCTTGCATGTCATTAAATAATTTCGTAAATTTGTATTTTATGCCATTTCTTGCAAACTCATGTCTCACAGCAGGCAGCAGCAGAAGAGAAGCATGTCTTGTATTATAATCATGTCTAGTCAAGCTTTCACCAGGATTAATAATCTCTTGAAAATATTTAGGCACTGGGCCTTTGATAAACCGATAACATAGTTTGCAGTCATGCAGTGCACATATATCTTCCAGTTTTAAAATCTTCAATTGTTTGAACAGGATATTCGTATGAGCATTGAATTTGCTATTGGTAATAATTCTTACTGCCTTTTTCTGTAACTTAAATATAGTTTGAGAACGCCAGCCCCATAGAGTTATGCCATAATTGAAATATGATGAAATTAAAGCATTATAAATATTAAGCAAAGCATCAGCTGGTAAGGTATGCCTCAAACGACATAAAATGCCTATTGTTTTACTGATTTTTTTCGATAGAGTAGTAATATGTCCTTTCCAACTTAAATTTTTGTCTAACACTAATCCTAAGAAATTAAATTCATCAACAAATTCAATCTTTGTATCATTAATTGAAATATCAGGTGGAGCTACCAGCCTTTGGGGTGCATGAAACATCATAGCTTTTGTCTTACTAACATTACAGGTATTAGGACAGGTAGAATAGGTATTAGGACAGGTATTAGGACAGGTAGAATAGATTTACCTAATTTGACAATAGATAACACAAGGATTCAATGGGTTGATAAATTTAATTTCCTTGGTATAGTGATAGACAGTAACTTAAACTGGAAAGAACACATAAGTCATATTTCTTTCAAAATATCAAGGATCATTGCTATTATGACTAAATTGAAACATTTCATTCCTCGCTTTATTTTAGAAACTATTTATAAATCACTCATAATACCACATCTCAATTATGGAATCTTACTCTGGGGCTCACAGGTCAATAGACTCTTTCGGTTGCAAAAGAGGGCTGTACGTATCATTGTAAATGCACAATATAATGCACACACAAATTCTATTTTCAAGAAATTAAAACTAATCAGGACATCTGATATGTGTGCATTCCATGATCTTAAGTTTTGTCATAAATTAGAAAATAATGACTTGCCGACTTACTTCAGATCAGTCTTCATAAAATTTACAGATCATCATAGCTTCTTCACACGAAATAATAATAACTTTCAAATTCCAAAATTAAGATACTCCTTTTCAAGGAATAGTATTAGGTACAGAGTTCCAATAGCATTTAATAACTGTCCATCGATCGTCAGGAGCAAGATCTACACTCATAGCATCGATGGTTTTGCCAGGTATGTAAAAAATCATTTTATTGAATCTATTCCTGCTGATTGTCAAAGCAGAAACTGCTATATCTGTTCGAATAGCTAAATTCATATACCTCGTATTCAAAAATTGGTTACTTAAAACATCCTACTAATTAAGAATATTTAGTACTGTCATCCATTACTCATTCACTTCATCTTCAATCTTTGTTTCATGAATGCTTGTAGGGACTTTCATCATCTCTCATTATTCAGGTGGCCCACCAGCAGCGATGATCTTTTTTGTCTTTGGTGGGTCTCCTCTTTCGTCTATATTTATTTGTTTCCCCATTTCATTCCATCGTCATTAAATATTTATACATGTAACGATTAGATGATGAAATAAATGAAATATGTCTGTCTGTCTGTCTGTCTCATTAAGTGAGAGTTTATTCAGTTTTAACCATTTATCAATTAAATATAATTCATTGTTAATAGATAGATAGTTATAGATAGATAGATGGTTATAGAAGAGAGATAGATAAATGATTGGGTTTTACATCTTGTATTTATGCTGGAGGACACAGCGAATAAGGCGAGGGCAGATTGAGACTGCCATCCAACATAATTGGGTGACTCGGCCAGAGCCGGATTCGAACCTGGGATCCAGCGTTTGGAAGAGCTTTACCAACTTAGCTTGCATCCTCCCATTGGGTAGATAGACAAATAAAATAGATGGATGAAACATGACCGATCTCATGTTTTATGAACAATTTCATTAAATCATCATAATTGATACATTTGATGAATTGCATTGAAATACTGGAACAGGCAGTTACAGGCTGGTACAAAATGGCTGTAAATCAGGGGAGTTGCATGTTGTGATGGCTCTGTATCTAAATTGCATAAACAAGGCAGAGTTCACTGGTTACATAATGACTTCTATTGCAATTATTCTGAATGTATTCAAGTTAGTTGATAAACAACTCAAAATAGCTGAATTTATGAGCATCAGGTGATATAGCCTGGAGAATGGACTCTGGCTGGCATGATGTAGACAGTGACATTCCATTCATATATGGTTCATTCATAAAAAGATAAATTATTTCATTCATAAAATAGAAATGTCAATAAGAATAAATTCATTCATGAAGCAGAAATGCCATTTACAAAGAGACAAGTTTCATTCATAAAGTTGAAATGTGATTAATGAAGAAATTTCATTCATATAATAGAAATGCCATTAATGAAGAGACAGGTAAATGTCATTAATTGAAAGGAAATTTCATTCATAAGATGGATATGCCATTAAGGAAGAGAGAAATCTCATTTGTAAGGTAGAAATGTCATAACAAAGAGATAGTAACAGATTTCATTCATATACAATACTGCGTTCCCAATTATTATGCAACTATGCTTTTTTGCATTATCTCAGAAAGAAACAACACTATTTGAATATTATTTTCACACATTGATAAGTGTACCATGGAGCTGATATCCTGCCAATTTTGTCCAATTCCATTGACTCAGTTGGGAGTTATGCCATATAATGATGTTTTGGGGTGTTCCCAATTATTATGCAAATTCTTGGAAAAGCATCCTCGGCCGCTCAAAATGACCTAAACTAATCTGAAGATGCCATCAACATATACCCCATAACACAAAAGAAAAAGTGTAACCATCATTTAAAACATAGATGCATTCATAGCCAAGAAAATTCATGTTATTTGCCTGCATTGAAATAGCATTGAAATTACAGTTTTATTGCAATAAAAAGCCTCTGTTAGCCAGACAAAATGAAAAATCATTACCTAAGTCCATTTTCCACTTGCCTTAGGTTTAGAACACTCCTGTAAACAAATGGCAATTAAGTTGCACCACTGTATTTGAGAAATATCTTGAAATGAATTGAACGCATCCAATTGCCAATGCTATTCCAATGGGAAACAGAAGTGTGAGTTTTTGATTTGGTGTCATATTTTGCAGAGATGCCAGATTTGGTGTTTCATCGCACAGTGTGACCGTGGTGTGCTATAGATATATTCTGAGCTGGAATTTTATTGATATTAAATTTTTTAAGAGCATGGGAGGCTTCTTTATTGAGAAAAAGCCCAATTTCAATGGTTTTTCAATGCAGTTGTATTATATTGATTTCTTGGTCATGAAGGCATCCACGTGTGAGATTATGGTTGCATTTTTATTTAGTGTTATGAGGTATATTCTAGTGTCAATTCATAATCAACTTTGTTGATTTCGGGTGGCCATGGATTCATTTCCAAGAAATTGCATAATAATTGGGAACACCCCAAAACATCATTATATGGCATAACCCCCAACTGAGTCAATGGAATTGGACAAAATTGGCAGGATATTAGCTCCATAGTACACTTATCATTATGTGAAAAGAATATTCAAATAGTGTTATTTCTTTCTGAGATAATGCAAAAAAGCATAGTTGCATAATAATTGGGAACGCGGTGCAATAGTAGAATGCCATTTACAAAGAAACAAATTTCATTGATAAAGTAGAGATCTGAGATGCCACTAACGAAGATAGAAATTTCATTGATGAAGTAGAAATGGAACTATCGAAGAGAGAAATTTCATTGATAAAGTAGAAATGCCACTATCAAAGAAACAAACTTCATTGATGAAGTAGAAATGCAACTAACAAAGACAGAGAGAGCCTTTCTTTAAAATTAAAGATAGATTAAGACTATATGATGTACATAAATGAAACCCTTCATTATGGTTAACAGCAAAGTGACCAAAAGATGCTTACTCCATGACTTGCTTAACCCATAGAACCAGGGTTTCCATCAACTTTGGCTCATTGTATAGCTTCTTCTCTTGGCCATGCCAGTCCCACTTACTTCCAATAGAACAGAAAAACAAGACTTTAGCAACCATTCTCCCACCCACTCATTCCTGTTGGCTAATTCCAGGTCTGCCAAATTGAGAAGTTATTGCTGTTGGATTGTTGCTGGATCAGTTGCACTTTCTGTCCACTTGGACTAGTGGATTTTACTCTGTATATGAACCCCTAAAAGCTGAAAAATGGTATTACTTCACACTGCACGATCAAAATTGATAGAAATGTACAGGATATTAGATTCATGGTACATACATTATTATGTGTGAGTACCATCCAAATAGTCCTATTAGTTTTGGAGAAATCACAAAAAGCATAGTTGCATAAACATGCGGTAGAGGTCTCAGCATGCTGCACTGCAAGTCTGTGACAGTGTGGATGCATGTTTGACTCTGAAATGGGATGCAGCATCCTTGCAATACAAATAAATAAGATAAAGAGGAAATAAAACAAATTCAGGAACCTTGAGGAATCAGGTCTGTCAGAAATCTGCTCCACCAAGGTCACACATGTTCAATGGACGTTGTGTGCTCCCCCATGCATCTCATTGTGGATTTTCTACCAGGAGATGCTCTTTCTGCTTTATATTATCTTTTTGCCACATTAGCAATAATTTTCATACTTTCGTAAAAAGATGGAAGATCGATGGGTCTTCTTTCAACGCTGAGCCAATTACAGAATAGTTCCACACTGTACAGTGTAGAAGGAGTAGTTCAAGTATGTGAGGTCTGTGAACCAAGACTGGTAGGCTGTTATAAAGAATCCTGGCTAAAGAACACCACTGACACACTGCAAGCCAATATATGAAAATATGACCCTGAGTGGTTGATTCCACGAGTCTGGGCCCAGTGTGCTCTATTGAAATATATAAGTTGTATTGATATGCTTAATTGTATTGTGATTGTGCAAGGCCCATCAATCTGGATTTGGATTGACTTATGGAGTATATGCCCTCAGGAAAATAACAATATTGCAATGGTTGTGGCAGAAAATTGTGATGTATGGCATCTTTGTGGGAGTTAATTGAAGTGAAATGGACGGGGGGTTGGCCCGGAGGAGGCCAGGCTCAGAAGTTGGACGAGGATGCTGTTGTGTTTAGATAAGCCACATCCTTTGCTTGACATCAGTCGGTGCAGGGCCACACCGGTGCAGGGCCACACCGTGCTAACTCTGCTTGATGCTGCTGTTTATGCTGCTGTTTATGCTTCTGTTTGTGCTGCTGTTCATACTTCTGTTCATACTTCTGTTCATACTTCTGTTTATGCTTCTGTTTATGTTTATGTTCATACGTCTGCTTAGAGTGGGTCGGGGCAAAAAGCCCGGGTTAGGTGAGAAGCCCCCCCAGGGTTATATCTAAACTTACATTTTTGGTGCTTTTTCTTATTGATAGGATTGAAGCTAGAGGCTTTTTAGGTGACGTCACAAATTTTCAGGGCAAACAGCACCAAACCATAGAAATAATTAAAGAAACAAAAAAAGGTGCATGGTTTTTGTAACTTTGATTTATACTTTGAAAGTGGCTGTCAGAAATAACTTTTGAAATTTTTAAAAGTATAATGGATATCTGCATTGCTTCACTTTATGACCATTACATAAATATGATTTGGATCAAATTTTTTGCATTTTAGCTCAAAATATAGAGGTCAAAGTAAAATATGTGAGTTTGGGGCGAGAGGCCCCACATGGTATGGGGCATGAGGCCCCCCTTCACTGAGGCCTCGAAGCTGCTTCAGGAACCATTTCATAATGTGTACGTTACCTTAAATCTTGATAGAATAGCTAATTAAAATTGAAAAAATTTGGCCGAAATTAAAACAGGGCAAAAAATATTAAAAACTAAATGCATGAACAGAAAAATTCTGAAATTCAGAAAAAGTTAATAGAATGCCTTAAAAATGATAGAAAAACCAAAGAAATAACTTTCAAGCTGAATGCGCTTGCAAAAAAAATTGCCATAGGATTATAATAGGGGGGCTTCTTGCCCGATGGGTGGGGTAAGAAGGCCATTTTATTTTTTTTACAAAAAGGGCCGTAACTCCTGTATTAAAATTGGAAGACATTTGTTTCACTAGTTATAGGTAGAATCAAGTGATCTCTTCCTGAAAACATAAGCATGTAAATAATCGACCTCAAAAAGTAGGTCAAATCTCACCTCGAAGTTAAGGGGGGCTGCATGCCCCGCGCTACTCTATGCTTATGTTCATACTTCTGTTTATGCTTCTGTTCGTACAAGTTTCTGTTTATATTCTTCTGTGTTATGCTTCTGTTTATGCTTCTGTTTACTCTTCTGATAATACTTCTATTTATGCTTCTGTTTACTACTCTTCTGATAATACTTCTATTTATGCTTCTGTTTATGCTTCTATTTATATTCCTGCTCCAACTTATGTTTATACTTATGTTCTGTTTCTGTCCATGCTACTGTTTGTGTTATGTTTATGCTGCTGTTTATGGTACTGTTTATACTTCTTTTCATGACTTGGTTATGTTTCTGTTCATGTTTCTGCTTATGCTTGTTATGTTTCTGCATATTCTTCTGTTTATGCTTCTGTTTATGCTTCTTTTTATGCTTCTGTTATTCTTATGTATATAGGCCTACTTCTGTTTACGATTCTCTCATACTTCTGTTTGTAGCTTCTATTATACTTCTGTTGTTGTTTATGCTGACCGGCTGCTTTGTACTTCTGGCTGTGCTGTTTTTTTTTTCTGTTTATGCTTCTGTTGAGTGTTCATGCTCCTGTTTATACTTCTGTTCTTACTTCCTGTTTATGATTATGTTTATACTTCTGTCTGTACTCCTGTTTATGGCACTTACTGGTGGGATGGCATTGGTGGTGCTGAAGTTGTTGCACGGACCACAAATGCTGTTGATGCCCAATTGCCCGTCAGCTGCTGGTCAATGCTGTTGATGTTGTGCTCATTGCTAGTAATGATGTTGATGTGATACTGTTGAAGATTTGCTGTTGGAGAGATGCTGTTGCTGCTGCTGTAGAGGCTCCAGATGCTGCTCAGAGATGGAGAAAAACTTCTGCACTCAGTGGCCCCAGATCCAATAGATGAACAACTGCAATGTCTAAGCAATAGAGTGATTTTTATTTGGTTCACATTTGTTCCTGCTGACAAATGACTTTGTTTGGGACGATAAACCTAAAGAAATCAAAGCAGATCCAGACATGTGGTAGTATTGTGGTACACCGGAGTAACCAATTTGTCACTAAGAAGTGCATTAGAAAAATAGTTTACAATACCGAACCAAATTTCAACATATTGCACTCGCGACTTGGATTAAAACTGCGTAAATGTTTAGGAGCAATCCTCTTATTACTCTATGTTTCTTTAAAGTAGTGTGGGTCAATTTGTGTGGCTCTACATAGAAGCAACAAAACAAGGCTACATCTCTACAGACAGACTAGTTAGCTGTTTGTGGCTCTGAAATGCTCGGCCATCATCGATAAACTGATTGAACATCAGGATATGCTGATATGATCCAGGCTGCAGCCTGACTTATTCCCTTTTCTGATCCTTATTATGCATTTAATATTCAACAGAATGGAAATGTCAAGGAAGGCCAGATAGGAGCACTTGTCTACCTGTTTCATCTCTGTATTCCTTCTTGTCTCAAGGGGTCAGTCCCTCGAGGCTTGCAATAATGGGACACTGAGTCCCAGGCAATCTCAACCCTTGCAGTGGAGGGCTATGTGGTTGTCCCGTCAGTACAGTTTTCTTGTACATTCGAGGGCGTGGTGTGTACGATTGCAAAGAAGTCTTTACGGTGAAGACTGTGGGCATAAAATATTATAATTATCTAGTAATAAAAGAACAAACGAAGAGTGAAGTCGAGGATCCTATGGAGGTCAGATGATCATCAGCTCAGGAGTTGCTCCACACTTTTTCTAGAAATTAAGTTTCACACATGTATGCACTCATAATCTTTCCTATACATGGAGTGTTATCTATTAAGTCAATTAAGTGTAAAAACAAATAGGCCTATGTACATGACGAAGCCAGTGATTGCCTAAGCTGTCAAAATTTGTGCGGAAAACATACCTAATGTGTTACAGCTAGGGAAAGAGGAGTGATGGTACTTGGTTGTTTGGCATCAGTGATGTCCCTACAGGTCCTAACTTTTACACTGAAATAAGTGGTAGATTTGTCATTGGGAGACCTGCTATCTTAATGGGAATTTGTCATGACTGTTTGGTTGCATCTTGATAATGGATCAGATAAGTATGGTATTATTTGTCAAGATGTGGTAAATAAACATTAACACATTATCCCTGTATTGTGGGACCACTCTTACTGTGACTGCGAAGTGGTCTGTTGTCACATGCAAGGCATCACCCTGACCCTGTATTGTGGGACCAGTGCTGCTTTGTCCCTGAAGTGATCTCTTGTGGAGGCACAGTCCAATATGGGAGTCAGTTCTCGATAGAAAGTTGCAGAAGGAAAGTATGGGCCTTTCATAAACATTCCTCTTTGTGGAATGAAGGATGTAAATGCACAATTTCGAGATACATAATTGGGACAAAACAAGGAAGGGGACGGACAGAACCCAAGTATAGTTAGAGGGACTTTTCTTCATTGCCTGCACAATACATTCAAGCCAAAATATACCAGCATAAATAAATTGCAGCATGCTTTGATGCACACGTTTTATTCATGTTAAAATGGCGCAATAAAATTCTTATTGTGACCCCACTTTATTACCTCGTAAAATGAACCTTTAGGTCAACATTTCTCATGGTAGTGAAACTGTTTTTGTATGAAAATGTATAATTTATTGCAGTTATGGGTTATTTTGGGCTCAAAAATATAAGTAAGA
This sequence comes from Platynereis dumerilii, assembly GCA_026936325.1. Lineage (NCBI taxonomy): Eukaryota > Metazoa > Annelida > Polychaeta > Phyllodocida > Nereididae > Platynereis > Platynereis dumerilii. Next base: position 18,689,067 of record JAPTHN010000011.1, read on the forward strand.
ATAAAATCCTACAGATACCCATGCTAAATTCTATAACTCATATATCACAAGGTCGTATATCATAGAATGAACTTTTTTTACATTACATTTTGATCCTGGAATGCCAGGTTTAAGGCTTCAGCTTTGTCGTGAGAATATCAGTTGATTCATAAACAAAATGGGAGTTACCGCATGATCTTGTTAAGAAAATGTTTTTAAAAATAATGAATTATACATGTAGGTATCCAATAGTATTTATAGGTTATTACATGGCTTCGGTTGTATTTCCCTGATATTTTCACCCGAGACCCTGTATTTCCCGGAGACCCGAAGTAAAAACATCCACTAAACTATCAACAATTTCTGAGTATCAACAATTTGAGTTTGTTTATACTGCTGATGCATGGCTCCTAATTGGTTGAATCTCATATTTCCCTTCGTGCTTCATTGATTTTTCCATTTTTCCAATGAATCTCATTAAGTCTGTATTTTCCCCAGTATTTTCCCTCTAATGATTACATATGCCAGGGGGAAAAGGCTGATTTAGGGAAGAAATGTTCCTGGACATTGGATAATAGACAGAACGGCCGGACGTACTTTAAGGAAGGAAGGAAGGAAGGATAAGGGCACTTATGACATCATCTCATCTCACTGAGTCTCTGAGATGTTAACCAGATCCGTGAAGTGGTGTGTTGTTGTAACACATCTCCCTGCATTGTGGGACTGCTGCATCATTGTCCTCGAAGTGGTCTCTCGTGGAGGTGCAGTCCCTAATGGGGGAAGTTTCTTGGAGAAAGGCTGCAGAAGGAAAACAGTCCCACACACAGCCTATGCATGCAAATTTTTGAGGCAGTTCGTTGCACACTTCTGACAAAGAAGGGCAGAATTAACCTCCAAATAAATATATGTCAGGTTATTTGATAATTGGCGATTTTTCAGACTGTTCCCCAAAATCTTCAATTGCATGATATTCACTAATGCAATCTAGTTATTATGACACGCTTATCAACATATAGCCTTTCATTGTAAATAGTGATAACTGACATATGTACCTGAATGGTGTATCATCAAACAAAAGAGCTTACTTCTTAAGCTTTATGCTTACACATACTTCTGTATTGATGTCTTACAGTCAGTGTTTATTGACAATGATCTTATTTATAACCCAGAAATACCATCATGATAGGGTCTACTTGACAATTATTTGTAGTTTACTGGATGTCCATTTATGTACTGGATTAACTTCACAGTAGATAGATCTCTTGCAGGGACAGCTATAGGAAAGATATGGTAGACAATACTACGAGACATATACCTTGGCTTGAAAGATTTATGCTTGGGTGCATTAATGTACACCACAATTATGTATATCTATTCACTTGGGAGTTGGGAGTTGCACAAAAAAACAAATGATTTAGTTTCCGATCAAAGAAGCATCAGTGCAATATACTGGATGCTGTCTATTGAGCTCTCAATTGTGCTCCAGGAAATTTCCAAATCCAGTGAATACTATCTTAGCATTGGATAGATGTTCAGATTGGGAAGATACTTGCTCTGATGATCAATGATAGGTTTACGAAAGATAGACTGATGGCCAGGAGCTCCCATGGCATTTTATGTCAATTCTGTTTGACTGGAAAGCCCTTTGCTGCTTGGCATTTTATCTTTTATCGTGCTGAAAAAGAGCTTCAGAAATGAAGGGACTAGGAAGAGGGGAGGGCAGCAATTGGCGGCCTTATTTATGGTGCATCCGGGACGGCATTCTGATCCCCTCGCGATTTGCGATTTGAGGAGGTGGACGCGATTGCGCATCTCTCGTGCCCCATATGACTTCTGTCTCTTTCGTGGAGCAGAGCACTTCCTCTTCACCAAAAAACAAATTGCTTCCTATCTTCAATCTAAAGATTTTTGTTTTGAGAAACTGCATACAATAAGGAAAATTCATTGCAAGGCCCTCGGAATATCCCCCTGAAAACTCAAAGTTTAGATCAGTTGGGGTATATAGCAAATAACTGGCTCTGAAATAATATAGATGGGCTTGAATCCATAGGCAGCTTGTGTGAGATGAAATATTTGCTAAGAAAAACGGCAGAAGTTTGTCAAATACAATATAAGTCCTATTCAGTAATCTTGATTCAGTTCCAGCTGTATGAGGCAGAATAACCTTTTAATTACGATGTTACGTCTTCTTCCCATACTTATCCAGTATACCAAAGTAGATTTTCCTCATTTCTTTGGAGGGTTGAAATCTGTGTGGTCTAAATCTCAGCTATCAGGTCATAGAGCAGTTGCAAGTGCATGACACTGAAGGGTCCTGGAGTTTTCTTGAGAGCCTGCTGAGTTTGTATCTTAACCTGTTGCTGAAGTTGAGTGCTGTTGAGTGATGGGGGTTAAAATGGTGCATTGCATCACCAGGGTGATCAGTAGCAAAACTTGTGGGTTAATTGACACTCCTTGCATCATCCGTGACAATTCTTTTATTCACTTTCTTAGTTCCACCAAATTGAAGGTCAACATTTGAAATTTGGATTGACTAATTGGTATCAGGTTACATCAATGACCTTTGGTAATAAAAGAAAAATTAGTGTTACTTCTCAGTAACAAACTGTGAACCATTGAACCTGTTCTCAAAATAATAATACAGCTACTTAATTGTAAGATAGTTTCAGGAAATTTTAAGTTAATGCTGTACATTTATGTTAATTTTTGGGATAGTTCTTGAATTTTTGTTTAAATCAAATCTGACCTAAAATATATTTCAGCCAACTCGCGAATGAATAATTATTAAGCTTTACAAAATTACAATAGATAGTATTGAATTGGCTACAAGAAGACATGACTGATGGAGTAACAGGCCTGCATGAGAGTTGATAATGAGAAGACACAAATCATAGGTGTTTCAAAGCCACTTACTGGATCATTTAAACTTTTCTGGAATTTTAACAAGTTTTCACTATTGCCACTGACCAACCTGTCATTGTGCTGTCTTACCTGGTGTAAATACTTATCTTATCTAAATGAGAAAAAAAAATTGATTTCATATCAGGTGTGACTTCTAAAAGAAGAGGATTCATACTTCCTTCCCACCTTCCAATGTATGAGTTTGTAAAGATCATTGAAATTAATTTCTTGAAGTCCCCCAAATACTGACCATTCTTACTTGTTGACATTGGATGTATTATATTTCTTGCATAGTAAATAAGCTGGACTGCAAATGCCCTGGTTCATTGCCATATTATGCATTCACTGGTTTGACCTCCTGGCTCTAAGGTGATCAACCGTAACCAGAACTGCAACAAGGAGCTTCCATAGTAAGCAGTCAGACATGTTTGAAAAAACCGAAATTCTGTAAAGTTTACATTTATGTAGAGTGGATGGACATGTTAGTAGTTTGGAGGTTATACATGCCACTTTTTGAATCACTTAGAGGAAATCTGCAATTCTCCAACTTTAAATAAAATATATGAAGGAATAGAAATGCCTGACAGTTAGAGCAGTGAACATTTAAAAAAATGAAATTGTATCATATAAACCTTCGATCAAGAGCCATACTTTTCATTCAGCTATTCTGACAAGTGCAGTTTTGGAAAGCTGTCAAATTAAAGACAGTGCCAATTTTAAAATACTAGGAACATGTGAGCTCCAAATGTCACTTGCAAAATGTGTATATAAATGAGTGTGTCAGTCGCCACACTTTAAAGCTAATACATATATTTCAGTAAAAATATATTGGACCCTGCAGATTTTAACATTTGCCTTTTGCCATAGCCAGTCAAGGCATGACTAATTGCAGGTTCTTATCACAAATTTACAAATAAAGCATCTGTTTTATGTATGTTATGTTGCTGTAATGAGTGCCTTATCAAGACAATGATTGTCATTGGAGAAGAGCTTGTGGTAAATAAATAAGAAAGAGAAAAACAACTGAAAAGACACACATTTTTATTGCAACCCCATCGCAGCAATTAAAGTCCACGTCACTTACCATACATTCTTAACAAGAGAGTCAAAATAGGATAAATGCCTGCACTGACACCTTTAGAAGTCCATAGTTATTCTCCAAAAAATGTTTAACTATTGGAAATCATGTGGCTGTAGTTGTTTGACTGCATGGTAACACTTGATCAAAATACTTTTGCCTTCGGTGGTGTTGATAAAAAAAACATTATTGATCAGTTATAAATGTAAAATAGCCAAGGGACAGGGGACCCAAAACCCGATACTGAGCTGAGGGACATGAGTTCAAAACAACAGTGACTGAAATTGCAAAGGGATTGAGAATTCTAATTTAAAAAATGGCCAAGGGACAAGAGACACATAACCTTAAATTTTAATCAGGTTGATTGCTTCAAAATTAAGTATGATACAAAAGTTTAGTGATTTCAGATAACTGAATAAGCCATGCAATTCCACCATAGTGATAGCAGAGTGTTTTATTTGTAACAGACACCATATTTTTGCTGCTGTACATGTATTTACATTTTAGTATTTGTGTGTTACCTGGCCGAGCCATGCCAATTATAATGTTTCTTTTTGCGTTTCTCATATGTCACGTTAGGATTAGGTTATCACCTCATGATATACTGAATGCCAATAGAGCATTTCTCAGCCTGGCCAGGCTTTGAAGATGACACCATGCAGTGGACCTGAGGCTCTAAGGGGTTTGACTTTTTGATTTTTATACATGACACACTGAAGTTTCTACTTCTTGCATGTAAGCTGTGCTCACTTAAGTGAAACTTGTTGAAACATTTCACGGACATGTGCAGAATATGGCACCTTGTTCTAAAAAGATCTAAAGACACTTTCGAAAAATGAAATTTCTCATAACTATATGAGTGATCATACGGAAAAGGAAGACTGCCAAATGTAACCAATCTGTCTTTTTTCATGCGACAGTCCTTGGCAATTGTGCCAATGAACTTAACTTGGCCATCCAAAGAAATAATCAAAGGAACGTCAAACCACAACTGTATCAATCATTGTGTGTATATTATGGTCTTGCTTCCTGGAATATGCACAATTATATGAATTAAAAATGCTCATTGTACCATATAGAACCCAAAGACATACAGTATAAGTACCATCTACCTCTTTCTTTAAAATACAACTACAATGTGTGATTGATATCAATGAGCAGCTACGTATATAATATCTGTATCATTATGTATTGACCAAGTGTTAAAAAAACCCTGGTATAATCCTCCTTGGTTTCCTCATGCAATTTTCTGAGACGGAGAAACTTTCGTGGTCTTATCCTATGTTTCCCTGTTTGATCAGCAGTAGGGGGAACCGGGGCACATTGGGACGCTTTTAACGTCTACTAATTTTGCTCAATGCTGGAAGCACTGAAGAACTCAGAAGTTTGCATTAATATCACCAATACTATTGAGCTTAAATGCAAGGCATAATAAACTAGACTGAACCTACCCTTTTGCAGCCAAAGAGCAAAATGCGAGTCGTAAAAATGACTGTCCCAGTGTGCCCCGGCGTGGTACATTGGGACATCTGCCGGGGCACATTGGGACATCAATTAACAAATCGTTTAACACTCCATGTGCAATAGATATTACAAATAAGTAGTGTGTAAGACAATATACAGTGCATTAACACCTCATAGTGCCAATAGTTAATAACTTTAAACAATTTTAAACATTTAACATAAACTGTCCTGGATGCGGACATCTATGTAAGTAACACACAGTGCTTTGCGACAAATTTGTTCACAGAGCATGGTTATCCACTATACCTCTATTCACTGTGGCCTGAATACCTGTTGTGTGCTGTCCCAGGTCATTAAGTTGACTTGGACACTCAAATTCTGCCTTATTAAGTGCGTCCCAATGTGCCCCGAATTCACTGTTCCAATGAGCCCCGATATGACTTTTACACCAAAATGCTAATTTCTCAGGCACTAGTGAGTGTGTTTATCATGATAGCAATTCATAACAATATATAAAATTCATACAAGCACTGAGAAAGCCTCATTGTCTATGGGTTGTCCACAGAATGGTTCAAACTGAACCTGTCCATGTTTACATTAATTAGTAGTAGGAAAACAAACTTTTCCTCGCCGTACTTCTGCAAGTGGCTGTAATTTGTCTATTAAACCATGGAAACATCAGGATGTGAAGTTACAAGATATGATGGCACTACCATATCATATAACTTGCTAGGATCCAAGAAAACCCCACCGTCCCACAGTGCCCCGCGTCCCATTGTGCCCCGCGTCCCATTGTGCCCCGGTTCCCCCTATGTCTTGCTGGTGTAACACAAATAACTTTATTGGCCAATTCAACGATTTAGGGATCACATTTACCTGAATGACAAAGCTCTGTTCAGGTCATTCATTGTGCACCTGGCCAGCACAATAAAACCTGAGGTGAAATTGAAATCTTTTGAGTATGATGTGAAACTTCACCCAAGAAATAGTCAATCAGTAAACAGTCTGAGGTCAGAAAAGAACATAATGTCCAATTTCTTTGTGGTTTACCAGTTCCTCCAATAAAAGTAAGCTCAGTTCACGCACCTTTATTTCATCCTGTGTCCCACCTATCCCATAAGAGATATCATGTTACCTTGATTGCGATGCTGAAACTTGTTATAGTACTGTCAAGTTGTCAACATAGGTGTATCCAATGTGGCTGCTGGTTTTATTCAAATACAAATATGGACTGCTCAGTGCTGTTTACTTTAAGGATAAAAGCCCTTCTTTTCAAATACTAACTTTTCTCTCCAAGTGGCAGAATGTGAAAAGTGGCATTATATGAATGCAAATGTGGATTTACTCATCAAACATGACAAGCTTGGCACAATGTCATGTTTGGCTATTTCTTTTGTTTATATGGCATAACAATGTTAATCGAGCACATTTATAATCAACATAATTGTTGGTTGCTGAATCAAATGGAGGCAATTGAACTGAAAAATAATTTAACTGCCTCTCCAATTGTCTAAATATAGTGATTATGTCACATATATACTGACACTGCATGCACAATTTCAAAATTTCCTGTATTTTAGTTGTGTAGAGTCAGTGTGTCAGCTTTTTTTTTTGGTTTGAAAAGCTGGTAAAAGATCTTGTTGATTTTCTCTAACGCAGAGATATAGACGAAGGCTTAGATACAAAGCTGGTTGGCATCATTATCAAACGGAAAAAATGCTGGCAATAGAGTTGCAGCAATGAAAAATCACATAAAATAGGGAAAGAGGTGGGCAGGAAGAGAGAGTCGCAGCACACCTTGTGGTGTCTCCTGGTAATACTTAAAATGCAATGTACACATACATACATTAAGAGAATCAGATCTGCCTATCACTATAAGATTTAGGGGTCAATTTTCTGATTAATATATATACTTATCTGCATAATTATTAACTTTGAACTGGATGTCACTTGCACTTCAAGAACACATATTTAAACAACTGAATTAAAGGATATCCTGGTATATTGAATCAAGGAAATGGCAATATGCAGCTTGTGCTTCCGTCATCTGATTTGTATTGAGCAACCGCTAAACGTCCCATGCAAATTTGCTCAAACTATTTTGCATTAGATAGATGTTCAGATTGGAAAGATACTTGCTCTGATGATCAATGATACGTAGGTTTACGAAAGATAGACTGATGGCTAGGAGCTCCCATGGTCATTTTATGTCAATTCTGTTTGACTGGAAAGCCCTTTGCTGCTTGGCCCTTTATCTTTTATCATGCTGAAAAAGAGCTTCAGAAATGAAGGGACTAGGAAGAGGGGAGGGCAGCAATTGGCGGCCTTATTTATGGTGCATCCGGGATGGCATTCTGATCCCCTCGCCATTGCGATTTGAGGAGGTGGACGCGATTGCGCATCTCTGGTGTCCCATATGACTTCTGTCTCTTTCATGGAGCAGAGCACTTCCTCTTCACCAAAAAACAAATTGCTTCCTATCTCCAATCTAAAGATTTTTGTTTTGAGAAAATGCATGCAATAAGGAAAATTCATTGCTTGTCCCTTGAAATATCCCCCGAAAACTCAAAGTTTAGATCAGCTTGGGTATATAGCAAATAACTGGCTCTGAAATATATAGACGGGCTTGAACTAGATTTTCCTCATTTCTTTGGAAAGTTGAAATCTGTGTGGTCTAAATCTCAGCTATCAGGTCGTAGAGCAGCTGCAAGTGCATGACACTGAGGGTTCCTAGAGTTTTCTTGAGAGTTTGTATCTTAAGCTGTTGCTGAAGTTGAGTGCTTTTGAGAGATGGGGTTAAAATGGTGCATTGCATCACCACTCACCAGGGTGATCAGTAGCAAACTGGTGGGCTAATTGACACTCCTTGCATCGTCCATGACAATTCTTTTATTCACTTTCTTCAGTTCCACCGAATTAAAAGTCAACATTTGAACTTTGGATTCCAGGTTGATGCTGATCCTTTGACTAATTGGTATCAGGTTACATCAATGACCTTTGGTAATAAAAGAAAAATTGGTGTTACTTCTCAGTAACAAACTGTGAACCATTGAACCTGTTCTCAAAATAAAGATCAGCTACATTTATGTAAGACAGTTTCAGAAAATTGTACAGTTAACACTGTTATTACAGATTTCGTATTAGTGTGCCATGTTCTTTTCAACTGCCACAGTGCTCTTGTGATGTCAGTATCAGCATAATGATTTCACAGTTGGTATATTCGCAGTTTCAGCTGTGTCACTTGGAACCCATAATGATCACACCATTACAAATCAACAATGAGCTGTTAGATTGTTGCTCAACATTGATTATTCAGTTTGATGTTTTGAATAAATCCAAAAGTTACAATATCCAGCTATATATAATGCAAGGATTTATTGTATAACTGCTATCAGTTTTAGCACTTTTACCAGAAAACAAATTCATTCACACACATTCATTTGTTGGTCTGAGAGGTTATCATGTGCTGCTCTGTCTATGCAAAAATAATATACTCAGGAACCATCCAGAATTTAAAACCTAAGGGGGGGGGGGTTTTGCTTGGGAGCATGCTTATCACTGATTTCCGATATTGTTTATTTAATGATTGAATTCTTAGCCTCCTTGTCTGGCCTTTTCCCAAATTTTTGGCGAGCAACTACCCCCCCCCCCATTTCTCGTCCTCTAGTATGCCCATGCAACGTCGCCACGTTCACTTTCAAAAAATCTCCCCATCATTCCCATTCCAGTCATCAATTCTGAGCAGTTTCTTTGGCACAGATCTTATCTAAAAGGCTGAAAAGCCACAAGGTGCTGCCCTCAAGGAGAAATTTTACAACAGGACACCATGAATGTCCATGATGGATCAAGCAAGTGGCTCAAACATATCAGTTTCACCTGCTCCAACTGAATCAAACAACCATACCAATGAATGCAGATTAATCAATTGTTATTCACACTTAGACAGCCCATAAGCCTGACTTGTTGGTAGCAGTTGGAATCAACACTCAAGCTTGGAGTGCCAATAGTGATGTCAGTATTGCAGTACTGACATCATCTGTGCATATATTCACATGGAACATGGCACACTTATACGAGATCTGTAATAATGTTGATTTTGATTCTTTGGGTGGTTCTTGAATTTTTGTTTAAATCAAATCTCACATAAGATATATTTCAGCCAACTCGCGAATGAAAGATTATTAAGCTTTGCAAATCATAATAGAGGTAGTATTAAAACGGCAGCAAGGAAACATGATTGACAGCGTGCTAGGCCTGGGTGGGAGTTGACAATGAGAAGACACAAATCATATCTATTACTCTGACTAATCTGTCATGTATTATCTTATCAGTTGTAAAGCCTTATCTTATCTAAAAAGAAAAGTTTGATGATTTCTTTGATTACTTCTCCGAAAAAGAGGTTTCATACTGCCTTCCCACCTTCGAATATATGGGTTTGTAAAAATCATTGAACTTTATTTCTAGATATCCCCCTAATACTGACCATTCCTTACTTGTTGACATTTGATATGTATAGGTTATTCACCTAGGGAGAGGCAATATGTGATTTATCCAGCGAGGGCATCAGCCCGAGCTGTGATAAACACATATTGCCGATCCCGCGGTGAATAACCGGCTTATACCATAAGACAAAACTGAAACTTGTGATTTGTTGCTGTGGGTTTTTCACAGCTTCACTTATTATTCTCCCATGGGAGGATAACTGGACAACAAAGAATGTGGGTTTTATTGCAGTGAAATACTTGCTCATGATTGGCTCACAGAGGTGTCGAATGGTATAAATTCAATTTATTGCACAGTGAATAAGCTGGACCGTAAATGCCTCTGGTTCATTGCTATATTATGCATTCACTGGTTTGACATCCTGGCTCCAAGGTGATCTACTGTAACCAGAACTGAAATGAGGAGCTTCCGCAGTAAGCAGTCAGACATGTTAAAAAATATAAAAAAATTCTGTAAAGTTTACATTTTTGTAGAGTGGATGGACTTGTCTGTAATTTGGAGGTTATACATGGCACTTTTGTATCACTCAGAGAAAATCTGCCACGCTTCAACCTTAAAACATATTTATATCTGATTATAGAAGTGCCTGACTGCCCTGACAGTTAGAGCAGTGTGCCTTCACGAAAATCACATAAACCTTTGATCAAGAGTGCTTTTAAAACAACAATTCTGACAGTTGTCATGTGAAAGATGGCTCTATCTTTAAAAGACCAGGAACACGTGAACCAAGCATGTCACTTGTAAAATGTGTACATAAATGTGAGCATCAGACACTACATATAACACACACTAATCCATGTATTTCAGTAAGTTGACAGTAAAGATATGTTGGACCCCTGTGGATTTAAGCATTTGCCCTTTGCCAAAGGCAATCAAGGCGTAACTAATTGCAGGTTTTTATCATAAAAGTACAAATAAAGCATCTGTTTAATGTATGTTATGCAGTGGTAATGAGTGCCTTATCTAGGCAATGTTTGTCATTGGAGAAGAGCTTGGGAATAATAAATAAGAAAGAGAAAACACCTGAAAAGACAAGCATTTTTATTGCGACACCATCACAGCAATTAAAGTCCAAGTCACTTGCAATGCATTCTTAATAAGATAGTCAACATGAAATGCCTGCACATTTAGAAGTCCATAATTATTCTCCAAATGTCAGCAAAAAATGTTTTAACTAAATTGGAAATCAAGTCGCTGCTGTTGCTTGACTAATAACACTCAGTTGATACATTTGCCTGAGGTGGTGTTGATAAAAAAATCATTCTTGGTCAGTTATGAGTCTCTTGATGGGGAGAGGGGTATGGGCCACTTTGGGAGTATGGGGGACAGGGAACTCAAAAGTAAAATGGCCAAGGGACAGGGGACACAAACCCAATACTGAGCTGAGGGACGTGGAATTAAAAAGTACAATTAGTAACATTGCAAAGGGACTGATAATTCAAATTTTTAAAAAATGTCAAGGGACAGGGGGGCACAAAACCCAATCCAAAGTCTCGCTATTTCTTTCAAGAATCGGTTTTTTAGAATAAATTTTAGTCAGGTTGATTATGATACAAAAGTTTAGTCATCTTGCATAACTGAATAAGCCATACAATTCCACCACAGTGATAGCAGAGTGTCCTATTTGAAATAGACACCATATTTTTCTGTGATATTTACTTTTTAGTATGCTTGTGTTACCTGGCCAAGCCATGCCAATTATAATGTTTCTTTTGCATTTCTCATATGTCATGTTTGGATTAGGTTGTCCCCTCATGATATACTGAATACAAACAGAGCATTTCCCAGCCTGGCCAGGCTTGAAGATCACCCCGGAGGATCCAAAGTTCCAAAAGTTTTGACCTTTTGAATTTAATACATGACACACTGAAGTTTCTACTTCTTACATGTAAGCTGTGCTCACTGAAGTGAAAAAACTAGTTGAAAAATGTCACAGACATGCGCGGAATATGGCACCTTGTTTGAAAAGGATCTTCAGACACTTTTGAAAAATGAAATTTGTCAGGATTATATAAATGATCATAATAAAAAAGAAGATTGCCAAACTGCATCCAATCTGTCTTTATTCATGTAACAGTCTTTCGCAAATATGCCAATGAACTTAACTTAAGTAATCAAAGGAACATCAAATCACAACTGTATAAATCATTGTGTGTGTCTTATGGTCTTGCTTCCTGGAATATGCACATTTATGAGAATTAGGCATGCACAATGTACCAAAAAGAACCCAGAGACATGCATTTTATACTATCTACCTCTTTCTTTGAAAAACAACTACAATTTGTGATTGATATCAATGAGCGGCTATATGTAGTATCTGTATCATTATGTATCGCCAAAGTGTTACAAAATCCCTGGTATAATCCTCCTTGGTTTCCTCATGCAATTTTCTTGGAGGGAGAAACTTTCTTGGTCCTATCCTATGTTTCCTTGTTTGATCAGCAGTATGTCTTGCAGGTGTAACACCTATCACTTTATTGGCCCATTCAACAATTTAGGGATCACATTTACCCGAATGACAAAGCTCTGTTTAGGTCACCCATAGTACAACTGGCCAGTACAACATAACCTGAGGTGAAATGGAAATCATTCTCATAAAATGTAATACTTCACATAAGAAGTGGTCAAACAGTCTGAGGTCAGAAAAAAACATAATGTCCACTGTCTCCATGGTTGACCAGTGATAATAACCACCATTTCCTCCAATAAATTTCATCTCACTCCATGGCCTTTCTTTAGTCATCTTATCCTATTCTATTAAGGAAATGATATATGTTACCTTGCAATTCTGCAATATGTTGTACTATCAACATTGATGTATCCAATATGGCTGTTGATTTGATTAAAACAAAAATATGGACAGCCCAGTGTCAGTACCTTTTATGATTAAATCCTTCTTGTGAAAAACTAACTTTTCTTCAAGTGACATAACCTGGATTTACTTCTGGCAAGTAGTCAAAAACAAGCATGAAATATATTTTTTTGTTTAAATTCAAGCACATAATCAAATAATTACCAGATATTGTATGGTATAGAGCCAGTGCGTCACCTCTTTTTATCACTGAAAAGCTGATAAAAGCACTTGCTGATGTTCTGGAAGACAAAACTGGTTGGCATCATTTTGAAACAGCAAATATGCTGACAACAAGCTCCAAAAAATCATATGAAATAGGGAAGAGGGAAGAGAACGTTGCCCTCCTTGTGGTGTTTCCTGGTAATAATGTAAAACAGTGTACATCAGACACATTAGATCTGCCCATCAATGTAATTTACGACTAATTTTTCTGATTTACATGTATCTTGTCAGCTTAATTATTAACGTTGTAATAGCATTCACTTGCAATACATGGGACGCATGATTCTATGCAACCGAATTAAGGGATACTCTGATATAGCTTGTGATTTCAACATCTGAATGGTGTGTATTGAGCAACTGTATAAGCATTCAATGAAAATTTGCTGAAGCCATTTTTAAATGTCTACATGTGGGTGGTCAGATTGGCTAGATACTTGCTCTGATGATCAGTGATAGGTTTTACGAAAGATAGACTGATGCCAAAGAGCTCCAGTGCCATTTAATGTCAATTTTTTTTGACTGGAAAGCCCTTTGCTGCTTGGCTTTTTTATCTTTTATCATGCTGAAAAAGAGCTCCAGAAATGAAGAGACTAGGAAGAGGGGAATACAGCAATTGCCAGCCTTATTTATGGTGCATCCGGGATGGCATTCTGATCCCCTCGCCATTTGCGATTTGAGGAGGTGGACAACTGGACATGATTGTGGACATCTCTATACCTACCAACATGAATTGTGTCTCATCAATGGAGGAGAGGTAGAGTTTTGGTTAAAAAAAAAAACACCAAAGAAAATGCTTCTTGTATTCAGATATGTCAGATTGTGCATAGCTGTGCATAAACCTTATATCTTAGATTTAAAGTCCTCACTTCACTTGAAGAAAACATTTTTGAAAGCTTCATTATTGCTGCTCATGATTGTGTGACATGCCACTTTTGGTCAAGTAGCAATAAGGGATTAAGAGTGAAAGACAGCTCCGGCATTTAAAATTAATCATTCCATCAATTTAAGCAGTTCAATTAACCTGTAAATCATGTTATCTCTGCATGGTTGTGCAACATCTCATTTATCTGTCATCGTATTTCTTGTGATTTCTTATCTCATATAAATACGAAGAGAAGGAATGATTTGGTTTTTCTGACTTGATTTTTCAAAAAATGTAATTCATCTTTGTAACTGGCAGGGTGGAATATTGCTGTTATGACCTTGCAATTCATTTCAGACACATATCTTGGGCATACTTCATCAACTGCTGAGCAGTAAAATCAACTTGTCAAATGATTGATTAGGCCTATCTGGTGTAGGCTTATCTTACTTAAAAACTTAAGTAATTTCCTTGGATTTGTGACAAACCAATTTAAAAAGAAGACTGAGGTCAGTTACTGCTCATAATTGGAATACCTGGGAACCATGATGGTCTGAGGCAGTACCAAGAAAGATGGAGGAAAAGGGATTTCCTGGAAAACAGGATTGTATTTTAATGTATGAACAGAAGCTGTCAGAATGTGGTGACTCAGTCAGAAATATATATTCACGTTAAAATTTTAGGGGTCACTGCTTTTGAGTGCAATAAAATTCTGTCAGAATAAAAGTCCAGTTCTATGAAATAATTGGATGATTGCAGTGATGTGTTATTGCTGAATAACTACAAAATTTTTCATGCCTGTGGTGAAACATTAAAATGTCTGGTTAGTCTCTATAAGATATTCCTTAAAAATGACTTATCTTCCTCTGAAGGACACCATGACATCCTTGCAACTGATATTTCAATGAAAATATATGCCATATTGACCTACATGTAGAGCTTACTTATCATAAAATAGTTATGAGTTGGCCTTTCCCTTTAAAAATATTGGCAATATTTGGGTTCAGGATTTTCAGACCTGTCCAGGTTATGCTAACAATATTTTGATCCTGGACTGGTTGGCCTCATAACCCTAAAGTCCACCATCCTGGGTCATTGATGAAACAGAAATTATCTGGTAACATTATAGGATTTCATGGAAAAGCCTTCAGTTTTGTGTAGTCAATGCCTGGTCCTGCCAGGTACAGTGGTGTGTTGTATGGTTAGAAACTAATAATTCTAACATTATATTTATCGGAGATCTGACCTAATGGGGGAAACAGTTTTAACTTGTAACATTTTTGTGAAATTCAGAATACATGTCTGTCTATCAATTATCATGACCAATAGAAAAAAATTTCAATAATGTACCATTGCATCTCTGTAAAATGATATAACTGCTTTTTACTATCTCTAGCAAGAGGAAATTGAGGCTTAATTATCATAAATTGGAGGCATAGATACATCTAAAAAGTGATGTGCTGATATATTTAAACTTGTTTGTATTCCATAAATCCTTGTTTGTTTAGCATATAGTCTCACCACTTATACAAATGTAATATATCTCACTAAAAAACAAGAGGAACATTTCAAAAACTTCATTTTCATGTTGTATCAGTAACCCATAATTACATGATTGTGTGCTCAATTCACATTATTATGCAATGTATACAACGTAAACAGAAGCAAAAATGTGAGTTACTTGCCCTGTTTTTCGATGCATGCAACATGTACATAATCATATTACATTGGCTTACATATTGTTAAATTGTATCAGAATGTATGAAGTAATGCTAGCTTCCCAGGCTATGCCACCGTTCGTATTTGATCAGAGGGGAATCCATTGTCATGGCAAATGGAACTGGGCTGTCTGTATTTTCATAGTAAAAACCAACATGTGCATTGGTATCCATTGGTATTATAAATAAGTTGATGCACATCAAAGAGGAAATTGCCAGTTTGACACATTCTCTGTCATTTTCCTGTTATCAAACTAGAGCTAAGTGGAAAGTCCCACTTATGTAACTGATTTTCACACTTACAATAATGAACTTCAACCATTGGTGTGAATGTGATACATGTAAGTTGACAGTATATCAGCTTCCCCAAGGTAACATCATTTTGTGTATTGATTTCAAAGGGATGGACTTCGCTATCCAGTGGTGTAGAAATTGTTTTGTAAAGTATGTCCTGTTAATTTAGGATAGTATCTAGGATAATATAGCATGTACTGTATACTGTATAGACACCTCAAAGTCCCAGTTCGAACTATTGTATGCTCTGCTCTGGCACTGTGGGGAAAACAGAGTTAAAATGATCTTAGAGAATAAGAAACAACACAACAGCCTAGATTGTCACCTTGTATACTGTTAAAGGAGGTTGACAGACTCAGCATAATTTAAAAGGTTACTCCATAGAAATTTTAAATGAATAATAGAGTGAGATATGTTGGATAGCACAGGGTGATAGGGGCAACAATACACCACACCTTGTTATAAAGGCAAGAAAAAAATTAGCTGACATTTATTGGTTAAGACTGTGGTCAACCATGGGAAAAGAGACATCCAATCTTGCTACGTAGCCTCAGATTGTTTGACTATAACTTACTTTCACTTATGCTTGTACACACTGTCAATTCTTTTCAGTAAAGTGTCCCATTTTGTCAAACAAATGTTGCTTTTCACCTCCAGTTCTATTGCCCTACAAGCCCTGGCCAGGTGCACACTGAATGACCTTAACAGAGCTTTGTCAGTTCAGGCAAGTGTTATCCTTCAATTGCTTAATTGGCCAATCAAGTGATTTGGGTAGTACCTGCAAGGCATTTGAAGCTGCTCATGCAGAGAGAGTTTGAGCCAAGAAAGTTTCACTCTCTCAAAAAAAAAATTGCATGTGGAAAACATAATGGATCAGGTCCAGGAGAAATCATGCACTTTGTCTCCTCAGTAATCTATAAAATTACATAGTTATGATATCGTAATTAGAGAGGCTTTAGTACACATTTCAATGTCCGTGAATGTATGTGTTGCCATAGACCAATGTAATAAGACAGCAAATGCACCCATATTTGTGATATGTAAACGTTTAGCAAAACTTCAATTGAGAACATTTAGCATTTCATATCTCTGCTATAAGGACTATGATTTCAAAGATGACATAATTATGTGCATTGATTGGCCCAGTATACCTCTGAAATTCATGAGTTTGAAAGTTATAAACATATTTAAATCTGAATTCTTTATGTTCTATAAAAGCATGGTTGAAGAAGTCTTGTAATTGTATATGCTCCTCAAAAGAAATGTTTCGTAGTTGTGGTTTAATGTTCTTTTAATTATTTATATTTGGGTGGTCAAGTTTAGTTCATATAGGCACACAAAAGACTGTCATGTGGAAGGCGACACACCAGATGCATTTGGCACAGTCCCACAGTGATCATTTGAATGCATAAGATTGCATAATTCAAAGGTGTCCTCAGATCCTTTTGTAACAAGGTGCCATATTCTGCACATGTCCGTGAAATGTTTCAACTAGTTTCGCTTCGGTGAGCACAGCTTACATGCAAGAAGTAGAAACTTTAGTCTGTCACGTATTAAAATCAAAAAGTGAAAACCTTCGAGTCCTTCTCATGTGATCTTCCAATTCTGGCCAGGCTGAGAAATGCTCTGTTTGCATTTAGGATATCATGAGGTGACAACCGACACCAAGCATGACATACGAGAAATGCAAAAAGAAACATTATAATTGGCATGGTTGGGCAACTGGGGGCCAGGTAACACACTCCCTCTCAGAAGTAAATTTAACAGACAAAAAGGGTTTTTTGTTTCAAAAGGAATACTCCAATATAGTGTAGAAGTCAGTGCCATGCATTTTTTGCTGCAAATGATGCATAAGTGGCATGTTGAGCTACACTATCCATCTATCTATAAGAAGAAGAAGATAAGAAGATAAAATTTTATTTAAAGTCGGTGGTGATAAGTCAAACAGTTACAACATAAGCTTACAAGCTTTTTACCGACAGATAAAATAACAGAAAAAATAAGAAACAAAATGAAGTTATTTACAAATGAGGCAAATGAAAATGATAATTTCATAAAATATAAGTTGCATAAATTATAAACATTTCTTGGCGTATATACATATAAAACATTGGAGACTACTTCAATGGAGCATCATTAACATCATTCCTAAGACTAGTATGAAATGAAAGTGCTGTACTGGAATGCTCTGCGTAACGGAAACTGCCAAATTACGTTTACTGCCCCGGGGGGCAGAAGGGGAAAACTAACCTGACAGCCCAGCAAAAGCATCCAGAAACAGCTGAGTGTAGTATCAGTTCAACTATAAATTATCAACGGTGCATAATATACAAGTTCCACAATTACATGTACACATACTTTCAACATTTTGTCTTATTGAGTTTCTGAACTGTGAAAAGTCTTCTATACTTTTTATGCCAGTAGGTAGGAGATTCCAAATATGAGGACCCTGATAAGCAATTGACTTCATGCCGTATTTAACAGAGTTAAAAGTGGGTTTGGTTAATTTTAGGTTGTCTCGCATGTCATATCCTGTTACCTGTCTTTTGAAAAAAGAGCTGTCAAGAGGCGGCGAAATGTTGTGAACTACTTTGTAAACAAATTCTACTAATGTTATCCTACGAGATACGTACAACATCTTTTTGCCTGTCCTATTCAACAAGTGGCGAAATGAGTTAACATAGTCATTGCAAACTAATCGTATTGCTCGTTTGTTCAATTTTTCCATCTGCTTATCTTGGCTTATAGTGAATGAGTTATAAACAACTGAACAGTAAACAAAGTTAGAAGCTACAAATGATTCATATATCCTTAACTTACTTTCATAGTCTAAGTACTTAGAAAGTCTCTGAAGGGCATTTATTTGTCTTGCTGCCTTTTTGCAGACAACAGAAGTGTGTTGGTTAAAGTCCAGTTTGTCATCAATATTGACACCTAATAATTTAACATTTTTTTCAGTTTTAATGACATGGATACCTATATCTAAATCAATGGAAATATCATCACGGCTGATACAGATAGCCTGAAATTTAGATGGGTTTGCTTTCATAAAGTTAACATCAAACCATTTGATGGCTTCCCTGGAAGCCCTTTCCAAAGTTTGCTTGATAATCGAGGGGTTATGATGTGAATATGATAAAGTATTGTCATCTGCATAATTGTAAACATCACAAATTTTTTTCAGGTCAAATATGAAATCATTGATAAAAATGTTGAATAGTAATGGTCCCATAAGAGATCCCTGAGGGACTCCTGTTTCAAGATTTAACCATTCACTTCTGTGGTTACCTATCTTAACTGTCTGTTTTCTATTTTTCAAGTAATTCATGATTAATTTACATGCTTCCACGGACACACCATATGCATGTAGTTTGGCTATTAACAGTCCATGTGGAAGATAGTCAAAGGCTTTAGAAAGATCGATTAATACACATCCGACATGTTGTTTGTTATCTAATGCTTTTCGCCAATTTTCTACACATTTGACAAGGACATTATTACAACTGTACAGTTTATGGTATGCTGAAAGATCAGAAGATAAGTGAATTGAGATAAAGCCAAATAATTGATCACATAGTATGCCTTCAAATATTTTTGATGTGGAGGTAAGAACACTAAGGGGTCTGTAATTTTCTTTAGCCAGCTGATCTGATTTTTTAAAAGAGGTGTTACTTCTGCTATTTTAGTGTAGTCTGGGTATGTTTGTGCAACTATAGTATTGTTTATAATTGGCGTGAGTGAGTGACCTAGTGTATCATGGGCAACTTTTAAAAATTTTGGAGAAATATTGTCGAAGCCACTTGCTTTGTTAGGGTGTAAGTTTTTTAATTTGTTTGCCGTTAATGTGTTTTGTATTGGTTTGAAATGGAATTGTTGATCATTGTTTACTTGATCAGTAATCAGCTTCACACTTGGGTGGTCCTTGTAATGGTCAATGACCTCATCAGCTGACATCTGTTTAACACTAGGGGGCTCATTCATGTCATTTGTAACATTGATATAATATTTGTTAAAGGCATTACAAACTTCTACAGGGTCATTCAATAAAGATCCATTTTCATGTAGCATGATATTGTGATTACTTGATTTTCCTTGGTCTGTCATGAAAGGTTTCACCACTTCCCAAAAGTGTTTTGAATTGCTACCCACAGTGTTACATTTTTCTTTAAAATACTTTTGTAACGACTCTCTTTTTAATTTGTTGACTAAATTTCTTTGATTTTTATACCTTATCCAATTTTGATGACTTTTTATTTTTAGGTACTTCCTATTTAGTGCTGCTTTGACATTTATAGCCTTTCTTAGATTATCATTCATATAGGGCAACTGATTAAATATGATTGTTTTCTGTTTTCTTGGTGCATGTTGGTCAACAATTTCAGACAATAGAGTATTGTGATACCAAAGTTGATCATCTATGTCATCAAAGATCTGCGAGACATGAAACGGAGCGGCAGTTAGATCATTTTTATAGGAGTTTTCGTTGTAATTTCTAAATGATCTATAATAGATAGTTTTTGGCTTGTTTGTGGGGCAGTTTATTTTGGTTGCTGCACTGACATAGTTATGAAAGTCACTTATTCCAATAGGTACATTTATATGAGTGGTGAGCGACTTGGGACTGTTAGTGAGTATTACATCCAAGAGAGATGGATTTGTTTGGCTTTTGAAGCACGTTGGTTTTTTGATAATTTGCTTGAGATCATACGCATCACATACTTCATCTAGTGGGTTCGGGGAAAGTAGAAAATTTACATTTAGGTCACCTAGAACTATTACATATTTGCTCTCCTGAAAGCATCTATTAAGCATGGTTTCTAAAGCATCATTAAGAAAGTTTACAGATATATTAGGTGGTTTGTAAATGTGTAAGAAAAATATGTTTATGCCTGGTGTTTTAACTTGAATTACAATGCTTTCGATTCCATTTGAATTAACTGCTAAATCCATTCTATTTTTATGGGGAATGGTTTCTTTTACGTAACATAGTAAACCTCCTCCATGAGCATTTCTATCACGTCTATGAGTGTTGTATGTGGGGATATAGAGTTGAGCATTAGGATACGTGTTATCAAGTTTAGTTTCAGAGAGAAAGAATATGTCAGTAAAGCCTTTTTGAAGAATTTCGTAAATCTCTACAAATTTTGAAGACATACTGTTTACATTTAAATGCGAGAAAACCATCTTTTTGGAATTACTTTTACTAAATTTGGAAAGTTGCAAATAAGGATCCTCAGGTAAATCTGTAAAATTATTTTCAATGTTTTGAATGTTAACAGGCACATTTGTTACATTGTCATTAGTTTCTGAATTATTGTTAATTCCTGCAAAATCGTTATCTAAGATAGAAGCTTCACATAAGCTAGCACTGACGTTAGACGTATTAACATGATTCGTGTTTTTTGTGGACCTGCCAACTTCACAATCATCACATTTACTGGACATAACTTCACAATCATCACAGTTACTAGACAATTGACATGTGGAAATTGATTCACAGAGCTGACTGCTAGTCGCACATTCGGTAATTACAGTTTGCTCAGCACCAAGTGGGTACAACATATTATAAGCTAAAATATTTGAATGCTTATTTTTAAAAACATTTTCATTTTCCATGGTAAAACCAGTATTTACAGTCGTCACAAAACCGGCCACATTTTCATGGCCTGACCTTTAGCGGCTCCTCCTGCAGAATTTCTGTTTGTGCCCTATCTATCTATCTAATCTATCTATCTATCTATCTATCTATCCATCTATCTATCTATCTATCTATCTATCTAACTATCAATCTCTCTATCTGTCTATCAATCTATCTATAGATCTTTCTATATTCTATATGTCTTTACTCGTCTATCTGTCTTTCTATCCATGGATTGAGCATTGTTTGTCTTACAATTTTTGCAATCTCATGTTCAAAACAAACACAATTAAGAGTCAGAGGTTCATTCATATTACACATTTTACTATTTGTGGTTGTGTAATTTGTGTCAGAGCAGCTTGATAGTGACAGGTTAAATTCAGCATAAAAATCTAGTATATGACGAGCCATATTAGGTTATAGCAGCCAAGTGTAACAGTTTTTTCTGCTGTTATGTGACCTGCCCACTTGCTTTTCTTTTCATTGCTACACTGAGTAACATAGTAACAATTTACTCTAATCTGTACAATCACTCACTTCTGCATGAAACCTGATACATTCTCAAGTGGAGACTTGTTAAATGCTTCACATCCATGAAAGACTCAAAAAGCATTAGCAAAAAAGGCCGTCATTTAGTTTAAAATTCTGAATACCAGGTAGCGATAATGTTACATATTGCAACATTCCAAAATCAGAAGATTCTATGATTTTGACCCATGTATCTCACAGGTTGGATGAAATATTTGAAGTATTACTGTGATTATACACTCAGAAATGTAAAGTAAACAGTCATACAGAAGGCAAAAAAGATTAAAAGGTTTGATATATGGCAGTTTGAGATCTTTTTTAGCATCAGCTGGGTCAGAATGCTTTCAAACTTTGTCTGAAATTAATTGCAGGGGTGTAACATCAATATGCCACCTTGACAGTTGAAAAGACAGTTACAAAGACACACAGAATTTGTGGAGAACCCCTTGAATTTTTGGAGAACCCCTTCCATGAAAAAAAATTGCAGTCTGCTTCTTCAGATATGATAAGAAATTACACCAGATAAGAAAGCAGATAACAGATAATGTAGAAGCACACCCAGAGATATATGATTTACTGGTCAAACTGCTAAAACTGACATGATCATAATTTTGAAATGCCAGAGTTGTTTTTCTTTCAGTTTTAAAATCAGTGACTCCATTACAGGTGATTTCATTAGTACGAGATTCTTAGGTTCTAGACCCACCAACT
The DNA here is from genome assembly GCA_026936325.1 of Platynereis dumerilii. Taxonomy (NCBI): domain Eukaryota; kingdom Metazoa; phylum Annelida; class Polychaeta; order Phyllodocida; family Nereididae; genus Platynereis; species Platynereis dumerilii. Next base: position 18,711,819 of record JAPTHN010000011.1, read on the forward strand.
ACATGCCATTTTTAGCCTGGCTCACCAGGCTAATTCAGGAGTAATGGTCTGAAAATATTGTCTGTCAACTCTACAGTTCAATAACTAAAGGTTCAATATATCTGTTTTTGTGTTTTATTGGTTTGTTGGGGTAGCTAGATGTATGGAAATAACTTTTTTTTTTCAATTTCAAAAATATTTTTTTTCCCAAAATTTTTTTTTCCAGGATATGAAAAAAAAAGAAGAAAAAGAAAAAAATTTCAACTTTTTTTTAATTACACTAATTTTTTTTTTTTTTTCAAAAAGAGGAAATCCGGCAACCTCTGTTTTTCAAATTTAAAAATTTTTTGTACCAAGATTTACTTTTTTTTTTTTCCTAAATTAAAAGGAAGGAAAAAATTGTTTTCCTAGATTAATTAAAAAAAAAAAACAATTTTTTTTGTTCCAATTTTTTTTCAATTTCGCCAATTTTTTCAAAGGAGGAAATTGGGCGATTTCAAGATTTGAAAATATCGTACACATTCTTTTTGTGGTTATTTGGATATTATTTTGTACATGGAACAACTACAATAACAACACTTCACTTGCCGCAATTCAGAACCACCTTTCTCTGCCATTTCCAAACCATAAAGTAGACTTAACTATTTCACCAGCATTGCTACATATTTTGCCGTCATCACTGCCACTTGAGCCAGGCTTTGAATCTGCAGATTCTTGTTAATTAATCTGATTGGTTTAGAAGCAACAGAACGTCACACATTTGATTTATCAAACGTAGTAATTGCTTGTTTAACATTGATTTCTCACAGCCAAGTGTGAATGACAAGAATCGCATGGTAATGAAAACACCTGTAATCATGTTGCCTTGTTGTTGATCATTTTGAAAACTTATGTCTGAATTCCAGTTTCTGAACAATAACCGGAATATACATGTATAGTGTAAATCATTAGGTGGTTCGAGTGCTTGGCGGTGCAAAAATCTCAATGTTTGTTTTGATTTGCTAGACAGCATTTTGCCATTATTCGGAACAGGTAATTATAGAATTATTTGATATTTTTAAGCCGTAGTTGTTCACTGAATAAATGTTTTTGAAATAGATTTAAACTGGGACCCAAAAAAAGTTTGTATATATCTGTTTGAGACATCTCTGCGTGTGTTACAAGGGTAAGAGGACACTGTGGCATAATATTTCAACTCGTTTTTACTCCATAAAGTATTGTTTGTTTAACATACATATATAGTGTCTGCATTGTAATGTATCTCACTGCACAGTAGGAGAAACTTTCTAAATTTTAAAAACTCAATCATTTTCATTTGATGATTGCCTTCAATTCATCATGTTTTAACATCAGCCTGTAATTTCATGATTGTGTGCTTGATTGGCATGTAATATATAGACAGAAACTGAACATGTCGGATGTTTTGTTTGTCCATGCATGCAAAGAATAAATTCAATTTATGTTACATTGGCTTACATATTAAATTGTATCGCAATACATGAAGCAATGCTAGCTTTCATGCTGTGCCACTTAGAGAACTTCCAATCCCAGATATGTTAGTATTTGATCAGAAGGGAGTCCATTGTCATGGCAAATGGAACTGGGCTGTCCGTGTTTTCATACGAGTAAAAACCAACATGTGCATTGGTATCCATTGGTATTATAAATAAGCTGATGCACATCAAAGAGCAAATTGCACGTTTGACACATTCTATGTCGTTTTCCAGTTATCCAAACGAGAGCTTTATGGGAAATCCTACTTACATAACTGATTTTCACACTTGCAATAATGAAATTCAACCACGGTTTTGATTGGATACATGTACGTTGACGGAATATCACTATATCAATATCAGAATCTCTCTCCAATTAATGCCATGAAGACTACTTCGTAAATTTTTAGAAGCTTTTTGTGTGCTCGGAATAAGGATAAGATTGGATATGATATGATACTATTGATATGATTACAGGGCCAAATATGCACCCCACCTTGTCAGGGGAAAGAGAAAGTGAGTTGACATTAAAGTTATTTAGTTGGTCAACACTGTGGTCACCCACAGGAAAAGAAGACTTAGGGATTTTACTGGCCTCAGGCTGTTCGACAATAACTTATTTTCACTTATACCTGTGAAATTTATTGAGTGAAGTGTCCTTATTGCCCTGGCCAGGTGCGCACTGAATGACCTTAACAGAGTTTTGTCTGTTCAGATAAATATTATCATTAAATTGGCCAATCATGTGATTTGGGTAGTACCTACAAGGCATTTAATGCTGCTCAATTATGCAGAGACAGTTCGTATATATAATATCTCACTATCTTGAAGGAAATTGCATAAGGAAGCGATAATGGATTAGGTCCAGGGAGGAAATTGTTGCCGTTCTTTCATGCTTTTTAAATGACATCTTTAAAGTCCACTAAGTTTCAACAGTTAAGAGCATGCATTTTACATCTCTGCAATGGAGTGGATCAAAGTATCTTATGACAAAGACAGGTGCTCACTGGTACTGGATACCTGTGCACTTCTTGCGCTGCGAAGTGACAGAAATATCTAAATTTTTGTGGTTTATGGTTTGGAAAGTATATGTATACTTGTAATTTTATATGTTCATATTAAAAGCAAGACCATAAGTTATGTATACTTCATAGATGTGGTTAAATGTTCTTTTAATTATTCCTATTGTGGTGGCCAAGTTTAGTTTGAAGAGTGCACACATTGCAGACTGCCATATGGAAGCAACACAGTACACTTAAATTTCTTCCTGCACCTGCATATTCTGCAATAGAAACTGCAGAATTCTGCAGAAAACTGCAGAATTCTGCAGTTCTGAAAAAAATTCTGCAGTTCTGTAGGAAACTGCAGAATTCTGCAGAAAACTGCAGAATTCTGCAGAAAACTGCAGAATTCTGCAGAAAATGGCAGAATTCTGCAGTTCTGAAAAAAAATTCTGCAGTTCTGTAGGAAACTGCAGAATTCTGCAGAAAACTGCAGAATTCTGCAGTTCTGCAGCTCCATGCAGTATTTGTGAACCTCTGGTACTATTAATGCATCTCATAAATTGCAATGCATCTGCTAAGTTCAGACCTCTTTGACAAGGGTCTTGCCACTACCCAGGAAAACGTTGGTTGCGGTTTGGGGTTGAGTGGGGGGGGGGGGTCTGGGGTTTTGATGCTCATCTGCAATGCATTCTGCAGCTTGCAAAATGGTCTGCCTCATCTGCATGGTCCGCATTTTACACTGACCCTGCAAAATGGCATTTTTGCGAGCTGACCGTTCGCCGAAAAATGTGTCGTACGGCAAAAAGAAACAACGACGGACAAAGACTGCCTACTGCAGTCTATAGACCTGGTTGTAGGGTACCTGAAACTTTTTTCTGAATGAAATTTGGTTAAGAATTGACCGAACAGAGAGGCAAAACGTCCATGGAAGTTTATTTTGATAGAGCACTGTCAGCAGTTTATAAAATGACATTTTTGCGAGCTGACAGATCGCCGAAAAATGTATCGTACGGCGAAAAGAAACAACGACGGACAAAGACTGACTACTGCAGTCTGTAGACCTGGTTGTGGGGTACCTGAAACTTTTTTCTGAACGAAATTTGGTTGAGAATTGACCGAACAGAGAGGCAAAACGTCCATGGAAGTTTATTTTGGTAGAGCACTGTCAGCAGTTTATAAAATGACATTTTTGCGAGCTGACAGATCGCCGAAAAATGTATCGTACGGCGAAAAGAAACAACGACGGACAAAGACTGACTACTGCAGTCTGTAGACCTGGTTGTGGGGTACCTGAAACTTTTTTCTGAACGAAATTTGGTTGAGATTTGACCGAACAGAGAGGCAAAACGTCCATGGAAGTTTATTTTGGTAGAGCACTGTCAGCAGTTTATAAAATGACATTTTTGCGAGCTTACCGATCGCCGAAAAATGTATCGTACGGCGAAAAGATCAACGACGGACAAAGACTGACTACTGCAGTCTATAGACCTGGTTGTAGGGTACCTGAAACTTTTTTCGGAATGAAATTTGGTTGAGAATTGGCCGAGCAGAGAGGCAAAATGTCCATGGAAGTTTATTTTGATAGAGGTCATTCCACAAACTGCTACCTGGTAGAACTGACGAATTCTGCAGTTTCCTACAGAACTGCAGAATCTTTTCAGAACTGCAGAATTCTGCAATTTTCTGCAGAATTCTGCAGTTTTTGGCAGAATTCTGCAGTTTTTTGCAGAATTCTGCAGTTTTTTGTAGAACTGCAGAATTCTGCAGTTTTCTGCAGAATTCTGCAGTTTTCTGCAGAATTCTGCAGTTTTTTGCAGAGCTGCATAAAACCCCCCAGGCTGCATATCTCCTACAGAAATACAGATTTTGCTGCAGAAACTTTTCAGAAACACTGGAATGACTGAGGACTACCAAAACCCCGACCCCCCAAACCACAACCCCCCAAGCCAACCCCCCAAACCACGTTTCCTTGGTAGTGGCAAGCCTCATGTCAGAGAGGTCTGAACTTTGAAGATGCATTGCAATAAACTACAGGAAGTAACAGAGGTTCAGAAATCATGCAGGGAGCTGCAGAACTGCAGAATTCTGCAATTTTCTGCAGAATTCTGCAATTTTCTGCAGAATTCTGCAGTTTCCTACAGAACTGCAGAATTTTTTTTCAGAGCTGCAGAATTCTGCAATTTTCTACAGAATTCTGCAGTTTTTTGCAGAACTGCAGAATTCTGCAGTTTTCTGCAGAATTCTGCAGTTTTTAGCAGAATTCTGCAGTTTTTTGCAGCTAGCTGCAGAAGTGCATAAAACCTCCCAGGCTGCATATCTCCTACAGAAATACAGATTTTGCTGCAGAAACTTTTCAGAAACACTGCAATGACTGAGGACTACCAAAACCCCGACCCCCCAAACCATAACCCCCCAAACCAACCCCCCAAACCACGTTTCCTTGGTAGTAGCAAGCCTCATGTCAGAGAGATCTGAACTTTGAAGATGCATTGCAATAAACTACAGGAAGTAACAGAGGTTCAGAAATCATGCAGGGAGCTGCAGAACTGCAGAATTCTGCAATTTTCTGCAGAATTCTGCAATTTTCTGCAGAATTCTGCAGTTTCCTACAGAACTGCAGAATTTTTTTTCAGAAGTGCAGAATTCTGCAATTTTCTACAGAATTCTGCAGTTTTTTGCAGAACTGCAGAATTCTGCAGTTTTCTGCAGAATTCTGCAGTTTTTAGCAGAATTCTGCAGTTTTTTGCAGCTAGCTGCAGAAGTGCATAAAACCTCCCAGGCTGCATATCTCCTACAGAAATACAGATTTTGCTGCAGAAACTTTTCAGAAACACTGCAATGACTGAGGACTACCAAATCCCCGACCCCCCAAACCACAACCCCCAAAACCAACCCCCCAAATCAATGTTTCCTTGGTAGCGGCAAGCCCAATGTCAAAGAACTGTACAGATGCAATACACTGGAGGAAGTAACAGAGGTTCAGAAATCATGCAGTTAGCTGCAGAACTGCAGAATTCTGCAGCTTCCTGCAGATTTTTTTTTGAAACTGCAGAATTCTGCAGATTTTTGCAGAATTCTGCAGTTTTTTGCAGAATTCTGCAGTTTTTTGTAGAACTGCAGAATTCTGCAGTTTTCTGCAGTTTTCTGCAGAATTCTGCTGTTTTCTGCAGAATTCTGCAGTTTTTTGCAGAGCTGCATAATACCTCCCAGGCTGCATATCTCCTGCAGAATTACAGATTTTGCTGCAGAAACTTTTCAGAAACGCTGTAGTGACTGAGGACTACCAAAAACCCCGATCCTTCATACAACAATCCCCCAAACCACGTTTCCTTGGTAGCGGCAAGCCCCATGTCAAAGAGGTCTGAACTTTGAAGATGCATTGCAATAAACTGCAGGAAGTAACAGAGGTTCAGAAATCATGCAGGGAGCTGCAGAACTGCAGAATTCTGCAGCTTCCTGCAGAGTTTTTTTTGAAACTGCAGATTTTTTTTGGAACTGCAGAATTCTGCAGTTTTTTTTGCAGAACTGCAGAATTCTGCAGTTTCCTGCAGAATTCTGCAGTTTCCTGCAGAATTCTGCAGTTTGTTGCAGAATTCTGCAGTTTTTTGCAGAACTGCAGAATTCTGCAGTTTTTTGCAGAACTGCAGAATTCTGTAGTTTTTTTGCAGAACTGCAGAATTCTGCAGTTTCCTGCAGAATTCTGCAGTTTCCTGCAGAATTCTGCAGTTTTTTGCAGAATTCTGCAGTTTTTTGCAGAACTGCAGGAAGAAATTATATACTCCTCAAGCAACATTCCACATGCATTTGGCACAGCTTTCATTTTCGTTGTGATCATTTGCATATAAGAATTTCATTTTTCAAAAGTGTCTTTTGATCCACAGGGAACAAGGTGCCATATTCTGCACATGTTCGTGAAATGTTTCAACTAGTTTTGCTTCGGTGAGCAGAGCTTACATGCAAGAAGTGGAAACTTTAGTTTGTCACGTATTAAAATCAAAAAGTGAAAACCTTTGGGTCCTTCTCAAGTGATCTTCCAGAACTGGCCAGGCTGGGAAATGCTCTGTTTGCATTTAGTGTATCATGAGGAGACAATTTACACAAAGCGACGCAAGTGTGACATATGAAAAATGCAAAAAGAAACATTATAATTGGCATGGCCGGGCCAGGTAACACACACACCTCTCAAAAGTAAATATAACAGAAAAATCAGGTGTCCGATTCACGTGGGATACTCCACAGCGATGCAGAATTTCACTTGGCATTTTAAAGCAAGTGATAGCAGGTCAGCTGATTTGCAGATTATGTGCATTTGTCTGCGAGGACGTCACTGTTATATAGTAGCTAAATTTTATTATTGCTAATAATAACTGTTCAGTCAGTAAAGATGTTGCATGTACTTCGCAGGAGCAAGAAGTCAGTTAAGACAAATGAATCAGCAACAATAAGAGACTAATTAATACAATTAGTGCCATTAAACTAATGCAGCAGCTGATCTCCTGAAGTCAAAGAGATTGTTGGCAACATTTAGAACATATACCATCCTGACACCCTATTATATTGTTTTAAGAAACTTCTTCCAAGTTGAGTTTCTACTCTTGACGGCATTTTATATTCTTCAATTTAGTATGCATGTCTCCTTACTCTAAATTCTGCAATAATGTAAACTTTACAGAGTTTTTGTTTTTTTCAAACATGTCTGACTGCTTACTGCAGAAGCTCCTGCTCCTCATTTCAGTTCTGGTTGCAGTTGATCACCTTGGAGCTGAGGTCAAACCAGTGAATGCATAATATAGCTATGAACCAGAGGCATTTGCAGTCAAGCTTATTCACTGTGCAATAAATGGAATACATCCAATGTCAATGTTGAGGAATGGTCAGTATACGGGAGACTTGAAAAGTTTCTAAAAATTGTATAGGAATATTCAAAGGAACTAAGCACCTATCTATCAATCTATCAATAAATCTGTTAATCTAATCTGTTACTCTATCAATCGATCAATCAATCAATCAATAAATCAATCAATCAATCAATCAATCAATCAATTAATCTATCTATCTATCTATCTATCTATCTATCTATCTATCTATCTATCTATCTATCTATCTATCTATCTATCTATCTATCTGTCTATCTATTTATCTATCTATCTATCTATCTATCTATCTATCTATCTATCTATCTATCTATCTATCTATCTATCTATCTATCTATCTATCTATCTGTCAAATCAATCTGTCTAGCTATCTAAAAGGTTCATTCAAATCATGTGCTTTCTTATTTTCCATCTGTGGTAGACTGGTAGTGTAATTGTTGGTGGGGCAACCTATAGTGACAGGTTAAATTCGGCATAAAAATATTGTAAACTACAAGCCATATTAGGTTATAGCAGCCAAGTGTAACAGGTTTTTCTTTCTTATGTGACCTGCCCACTTGCTTTTCTTTTCATTGCTACTCTGTGTAACAATTTACTCTAATCTGTACAATCACTCACTTCTGCATGAAACCTGATATATTCTCAAGTGGAGACTTGTTAAATGCTTCAAAGTGAAAGTCTCAAAAAGCATTAGCAAAAAAGACTCATTTTGTCAAAAACCAGGTAGCGATAATGTTACATACATAAAAAAATCAGAAGATTCTATGATATTGACCCATGACATTTTGAGATCTTTTTAGCACCAGCTGGGTCAGAATGCTCTCAAATATACTGTCTGAGATTAATTGCAAGGGCGTAACATCAATATGCGACCCAAACAGTTGAAAAGACAGTTACAAAGACACATGGCATTTTTGGAGAAACCCTTCCATGAAAAAAAATTGCAGTCTGCTTCTTCAGATACGATAAGAAATTACACCAGATAAGAAAGCAGATAACAGATAATGTAGAGTGGTAGGACATCCAGAGATAAATGATTTACAGGTTGAACTGCTAAAACCATGACAGTTACCAGATAACTGTCATGGCTAAAACTGACATGATCATTATTTTGAAATGCCAGAGTTGTTTTTCTCTCAGCTTTAAAATCAGTCACTCCATTAATCATGTTGTCTTGTTGTTGGTCATTTGAAAAATTATGTCTGAATTTCACAAGTTTCTGAAACATATAACCAGAATTATATTGTGTAAATTATTGGGTGGTTTGAGTGCTTGGCGTTGCAAAAATCAATGTTTGTTTGATTTGCTAGACAGCTTTTTGCCATTGTTCGGAACAGGTAGGGGAGACCGGGGCACGTTGGACCTCGGGGCACGTTGGACCATCGCCAATATTTTTTTTAATAAAGCATGCGCAGTTATCCAAATCCCCAATGAAGATACCTTTAGTGGTGTGCCTTTTGGCCAAAATATTTCATGAGCATTGAAGGAAAAATGTGAGTTCTATTTCAGGTTGTCTGATTTTCGACATAAAAAGTGACTTTTTCCAAGTGTCGATGGCTGGGTTACCCTTCTTAAAATATGGGGGATGCAGTCAGACAAGTCTCATAAATTGAAACTATTACTACTTAGGTAAAGTTTGATATAAGTTTCCCGAGTTCAAATTCAATCTTGTTGGCGAGGCATGCACCTTTTCATGAGAGGTTGGGACGGGGCAGGTTGGACCAGCATGGCCGGGCCACGTTGGACCATCATAAACTGGATTGACGGACGAAAAATAATCTGCAAAATGCCAACTGTATAATTTTAACATGAATGGAGCACCTAAGTAATTCCTGTACAATATGAGGGTAAAATCAATTCAGTTGGCTAATCTGCCAGCCCTTCCAGCTGAAACAAGACTTCTTAAAATTTTAGGGGTAAATATTCCTATATAATCATTCTGCAATGACACACATGTGTGTATTGTGATCTGTGAGAATAAAATGTGGTGTTTGCTCACTTTCTTCTACTTTCCTGGACTTTCATTCCATGGTCCAACCTGCCCCACATGGCGGTCCACAAAAATAATATTTTTCAAACTTATTTTTCTCAAGAACTATGGATGGTAGATCGACTTGGTTTAGCATAAGGGTAGTGTAGATGTTCAGAAGTCAGTCAGCAAAGAGATTTTTCAAATATTTGGGGAACTTTCTGATTGAGAGCCAGAAAATAAAAAAGCCGTCCAGCGTGCCCCGGTCTCCCCTACACTGTAATTATAGAATTATTTGAAATTTTTAAGCCGTAGTTCTTCACTGAATAAATGTTTTTGAAATACGTTTGAACTGGTACCCAAAAAAAGTTTGTATATATCTGTTTGATACATCTCTGCAAGTGTTACAAGGGTAAGAGGACACTGTGGCATAATATTTCAACTCGTTTTTACTCCATAAAGTATTGTTTGTTTAACATGCATGTATAGTGTCTGAATTGTAATGTATCTCACGGCACAGCAGGAGAAACTTTCTAAATTTTAAAAACTCAATCATTTTCATTTGATGATTGCCTTCAATTCATCATGTTGTAACAGCAGCCTGCAATTTCATGATTGTGTGCTTAATTCGCATTATTATGTAATATATAAACAGAAACTAAACATGTGGGATGTTTCTTGTTTGTCCATGCATGCAATGAATAAATTCAATTTATGTTACATTGGCTTACAAATTGTTAAATTGTATCACTATACATGAAGCAATGCTAGCTTTCATGCTGTGCCACTTGGAGAACTTCCAATCCCAGATATGTTTGTATTTGATCAGAAGAGAGTCCATTGTCATGGGAAATGGAACTGGGCTGTCGGTGTTTTCATATGAGTAAAAACCCCGGGGGGGTACTCACTATGAAAGAGTGTATATAGAGGCGCCGCTGGATGGTTTAGGTTTTTTGGCCTTCTAGGATTAACATGGTCTTGGTTTTTTAGGATTTCAGATTAATTTGGTTGCCCTTTTTGCACCCACAACATGTTTGGTACCGTTAGAATCGGCTTGAAAAGACGATTACAATGGTATACAAATCATAAAGATTAAATTGGTTTTGGATATTTTTACAAAAAGATTAAAATGGTTTGTGGTTTTGGCATTGGTTTCCGGATTAAAATGGTTCTGGTTTTCAAAATCGCCCTGGCGCATCCCTACACGAAAGCCCGCGAAGTACCCCCCCCCCCCCCCCCGGGGTAAAAACCAACATGTACATTGGTATCCATTGGTATTATAAATAAGCTGATGCACATCAAAGAGGAAATTGCACGTTTGACACATTCTCTGTAATTTTCCAGTTATTCAAACCAGAGCTAAGTGGGAAATCGCACTGATGTAACTGATTTTCACACTTGCAATAATGAACTTCAACCATTGGTGTTGATTGGATACATGTACGTTGACAGAATATCACAGTATCAATATCAGAATCTCTCTCCAATCAATGCCATGAAGACTATTTCGTAAATTTTTAGAAGCTTTTTGTGTGCTCGGAATAAGGATAAGATATGATATGATATTATACTATTGATATGATTACAGGGCCAACTAGTATGCACGTCACCTCGTCAGGGGGAAGAGAAAGTGAGGTGACATTAAAGTTATTTAGTTGGTCAACACTGTGGTCACCCACAGGAAAAGAAGACTTAGGGATTTTACTGGCCTCAGGCTGTTCGACAATAACTTATTTTCACTTATACCTGTGAAATTTATTGAGTGAAGTGTTCTTATTGCCCTGGCCAGGTGCACACTGAATGACCTTATTATCGTTTTCATAGCTGTGTGTTTTTCAAATTCGTACTCTGCTTTATCTCAAAACCGTGATGTCACAGATTTAGTTGCATAACTTTGTATATTACAAGCACATATTTCAAGAAACTGACCAAATGCATTGACACATGGATCATGTATGTTTAGCTTGTTTGGCTTTGACACCTGCACTGATGCTTCAATGAACTATAACTGAATCAAACAGACTTCTTATCCTCAAAGGACAGTTAGGGACCATTCAGAATTTATGACTGGGGGGTGGGAGTTTTGCCAGAACTTCCCGTCAAAATTTGATACCCCTTTGAATTTCATGCGGACTTTTAGTACCCCACTCTAGTGGTAGCATGCTGGACTGCAAATCGCTGGGTCCAGGGTTTGAATACAGCTCTTGCCGGGTCACCTGGGCCTATGTTGGACGGCTGTTTCAATCAGGCTTCGCCTCATTGCCGTGTCCTCCCCCTGTCCTAATTAGCCTACCAAGTGCATAAACACAGAATGTAAAGCCCCAATCATCCATCCATCCATCCATCCATAACGATCCGTTACTCTTGTGCCCTTGGACAGTCACGTGTACAGATTTGCGGACTTTTTCGCATAAAAATCACCGAAAAACTGAGTGTATGTGCATTTTGGGCCTTTTTATTTTTTTAAATTTCTTACCCCCCTTGGACATGTCAAAAATGAGTACCCCTCTTGAAACAGTCTGAAAAGTTGGTGCCCCCTCAGGTAAAACTCCCACCTCCCCTAGCCATAAATTCTGAATGGTCCCTTACCATGACTGACAACAAATTTCTGGAAATTATTTGAAATTGTGATAACTTGTGTCTTGTGAAAAACAGTGACACACTTTGTTTGCAAAACATTGAGACTCTTCTGGGGAGGTGCAACACTCGGCTTATATTAGATAGAAGTTGTTTGTTGTGGTTGTACACAAAAAAATAACATTGCCTGACAGTTTTAGATTCCTTTGTCAAGAACTGTGATGTCAAACTCTAAACTGATATGTCACAGGTTGAAGATTAGACCAATCACATTCACCGATACCCTCTGATGTCACGGTTTAACTGCAAAACGAAGTTTTCAGAAAAACACACAGCCATGAAAACGATAATAACATGCAGAGCTTTGTCTGTTCAGATTAATATTATCTCTAAATTGCCCAATCATGCGATTTGGGTAGTACCTGCAAGGCATTTAATGCTGCTCAATTAAGCAGAGACAGTTCGGATATAAAATGTCTCACTATCTTGAAGGAAATTGAATAAGAAAGGGATAATGGATTAGGTCTAGGGAGGAAATTGTTGCTGTTCTTTCATGCTTTATGACATCATTAAAATCCACTAAGTTTCAACAGTTAAGAGCAGTTGCATTTCACATCTCTGCAATGGAGTGAATCAAAGTATCAGCAAGAATAAATTCTTATGACAAAGACAGGTGCTCACTGGTACGGGATACCTGTGCACTTCTTGGGCTCCAAAGTTACAGAAATACTTATAGTTTGTGGTTTATGGTTTGGAAAGTATATACTTTTAAATTTATAAGTTCACATTTAAAGCGAGGCCATAAGGCATACTTCATAGTTGTGGTTAAATATTCTTTTAATTATTTATATTGGGGTGGCCAAGTTGAGTTAAAGTGCATACACTGTGGGCTGCCATCTGGAAGGCAACACATCACAAACATTTGGCACAGCTTTCTCTTTCGTTGTGATCACTTGCATATAAGAATTTCATTTTTCAAAGATGTCTTTTGATCCACGTGGAACAAGGTGCCATATTCTGCACATGTCCGTGAAATGTTTCAACTAGTTTCGCTTCGGTGAGCAGAGCTTACATGCAAGAAGTAGAAACTTTAGTTTGTCACATATTAAAATCAAAAAGTGAAAACTTTTAGTCCTTCTCATGCAATCTTGCAGGTCTGACCAGGCTGAGAAATGCTCTGCTTGCATTCAGTGTATCATGAGGTGACAACCAACACCAAGCATGACATACGAGAAATGCAAAAAGAAACATTATAATTGGCATGGCTGGGCCACTGTGGGCCAGGTAACACACACCTTCTCAAAAGTAAATATAACAGACAAATCAGGTGTCATGGGATACTCCACAGCGATGCAGAATTTCACTTGGCATTTTAAAGCAAGTGATAGCAGATCAGCTGATTTGCAGATTATGTGCATTAGTCTGCGAGGACGTCACTGTTATATATAGTAGCTAAATTTTATTATTGTTCAGTCAGTAAAGATGTTACTCGTAGGAGCTAGAAGTCAGTTAAGACAAATGAATCAGCAACAATATGAGACTAATACTATTAGTGCAATTAAACTAATGCAGCAGCTAATCTCCTGAAGTCAAAGAGATTGTTGGTAAAATTTATAAAGTATACAATCCTGACACCATTTTATATTGTCTCAAGCTACTTCTTCCAAGTTGAGTTTCTACTTTCTACTCTAAAATGACATTTTATATTCTTAGTATGCATACACGTATCCCAGATTTCAGTTCATAGAACTTCTTACAATGTAAGAACGTGAAATGAGTAACCTGATATGTTTATTGCCATGAAGGTGTCGCAATTAAAAGGCTTGTCTTTTCATTCATTTTTTCTTTCTTATTTATTTTCCACAATGTTGTCATCTTAAATGACACTCATTGCCTTGATGAGGATATCATTACAACAACATGACATAAATTAAACAGATGTTTTATTTGTACCTTTGTGATAAGAACCTGCAATTAGTCCTACCTAGATTGACTTTGGCAAAGGGCAAATGTTTAAAAATCCATAGGAGTCCAAACTCAGTCCATTATATCATGGGGTAAAAAGGTGGTGCTGCAAGTTTCTGATACTGACACTCAACATAAAAGTTGTATTGCCGGTTACATGGCGTGTACAATGTTAAAGTGGCACATGTTATGCTACAAAATAACAGACATGTATCTTTACTCTAAATTCTGCAATAATGTAAACTTTACAGAGTTTTTGTTTTTTAAAAACATGTCAGACTGCTTATTTCAGAAGCTCCTCATTTCAGTTCTGGTTGCAGTTGATCACCTTTGAGCCAGGAGGTCAAACCAGTGAATGCATAATATTGCAATAAGCCAGAGGCATTTGCAGTCAAGCTTATTCACTGTGCAATAAATACATCCAATGTCAATGTTGAGGAATGGTCAGTATATGGGAGACTTGAGAAGTTTCTAAAAATTGTATAGGAATATTCAAAGGAACTAAGCACCTATCTATCAATCTATCAATCAATCTATTAATCTAATCTACTACTCTTTCAATTGATCAATCAATCAATCAAACAATCAATCAATCAATCAATCAATCAATCAATCAATCGATCTATCTGTCTATCTATCTTTCTATCTATCTATCTATCTATCTATCTATCTATCTATCTATCTATCTATCTATCTATCTATCTATCTATCTAGCTATCTAAAAGGTTCATTCAAATCATGTGCTTTCTTATTTTCCATCTGTGGCAGACTGGTAGTGTAATTGGTGGTGGGGCAACCTATAGTGACAGGTTAAATTCGGCATAAAAATATTGGAAACTACAAGCCATATTAGGTTATAGCAGCCAAGTTTAACAGGTTTTTTGGGTCCTTGGAATTCATTCCAAGACCATTGTCGTCAGCTTCATTTCCTGTGAACAGGCAAAGTTGGTGTACTCACTAAAACATTTCACAGACAAAATGACAACCCCAACAGATTTGCCCTTGTGATCAAGGTGGTGCTTATGCACCCCTGGCTACAATATTGTGTTTATCAGTGCTCAAATTTTCTTCTATTAAACATATTTCTTCTGAGCTGTCAGCACTTCACACAAAAACTGGTTTCTGTGTACACACCAAAAGTTGGACTGTGCTGCCCTCTTGTGCATAGTCACAATATACTGCTTTCTTATACCTAACTTGATAGATTGTTGGTAGAATATTGAAGAGGCCCAACTTGTTGAAATAGACCAAGGACCCAATGCATGCATTGCATGCTATTTTCTTTCTTATGTGACCTGCCCACTTGCTTTTCTTTTCATTGCTACTCTGTGTAACATAGTAACAATTTACTCTAATCTGTACAGTCACTCACTTCTGCATGAAACCTGATATATTCTCAAGTGGAGACTTGTTAAATGCTTCAAAGTGAAAGTCTCAAAAAGCATTAGCAAAAAAGACTCATTTTGTCAAAAACCAGGTAGCGATAATGTTACATACCGTAATATGGGGTGAATTGGGACACTGGGGTGAATCGGGACAGAACAGGGAAACATTTTATTTCCCCAAAAGCACCAATTTCTACTTGCCTTAGGAATTTGGTTTTTGGCACAATTTTAGTAAACATACAAGCGCATAATGTGATAGAATTTTGTATTTCTAACTGCAGGCAGTGAGGAGCTGCAGCACCTTAAACTTGGCTCTGCAGAAATGACGTTTTTACAGGGTGTCAAAACTTTATGTGTAGGCCTACCATATAAAGCATAAATATTGAAGCCACCAAACTTGCAACAAACTTTCAAATCAGTTCAAAATGGTCCTAGAGGACCATGATCTTAGACTGGATATGGGATTTTGATTGTTTGGTTCTGGGTTTGATCCAGGTCTACAGCCATGTTCTGGGATTGAAAAAAATTACCCTACTTGTTTTCATTTGAGTGTGCTGGCGTGGCTTTTTGATGAATATCATTGAACTTGGCATCACTTATAGTGGATTTAGTCCAGAATTGTCAATCACCAGCAAAATTCGAAGAAAAATACAGTTTTCAAACCTTTTCTGTCATTTATCACATTTTTTATAAATCTGCATATTATCAATGAAATTGATATCAGGTTACCTTAAAAAAATCTTTTTTGCATATGGAGCCTGTTTTCTAATGTTTATTCACAAGTAGCAATCATTCAAAGAAGGTTTCGGAGTTTTGATTGTGTAAATAATGGAGTGTCCCGATTCACCCCAAAGTGAGGGGTGAATTGGGACAGTGGTTTTCTGGGCCCTAATCATTGGAAGTTTAAGATATCACTTGAAGCTCTAAGGGATCTTTAGACCTTTTTCTCGGACACAATTTCACACCATTGTTTAATTTCTGGGTTGATTTGTGGCCATTCTATAACAGAAAAACAGCCAAACTGTCCCGATTCACCCCATATTACGGTACATCAAAAAATCAGAAGATTCTATGATATTGACCCATGTATCTCACAGGTTGAATGAAATATTTGAAGTATTACTGTGATTACACACTCAAAAATGTAAAGTAAACAGTCATACAGAAGGCAAAAAAGATTAAAAGGTTTGATATATGGCAGTTTTGAGATCTTTTTTAGCATCAGCTGGGTCAGAATGCTTTCAAACTTTGTCTGAAATTAATTGCAAGGGTGGTCAAAAAAAAGCTTTACAGTTGATATTTAATTTTTCAGGCTGCCATGATTGAGTCAGTGCCTGGGTACTTATTGTGTAAACAAGCCAAGTATGCTAGATCTTTGGAAAATTGGTTAATAATTATAACGGGTCAATACTTTTTTGAAAGCATACAAAATGGAAGCCAGGAATGCTCCTGCGTTTTTACTGCTCTGGGTTGATCATGGTCCATCAGCAATTTTGAAGCAACTGAGCTAAACAGGACAAAATAAATACAACATAAAATGAAATTGAGAAGACAGAGGCACAATTCAGCACAAACCAGAAGGTGCTAGAGCAAGTTCAGCCTGCACTATGGCCATTATAAGATTTTAAAACAAAGCCGTCTGAAGGTTGATGATCAGGGTGTTGAAATCACATGAAAAGTACGTATTAACATCTTAAAAGAGCGTCTGAAGCCCTGGATAGATAAGACATACAGTGCTACAGACAATTTGATCTTCAAACAAGGTTCGCTCTGTCAAGTTTTTCGGCGGGACAATATGGCCCCTGTTATCACAAGATCTCAATCAATGTGATTGTTCTGCGTGGGCAGATCCCTGCAAGACACCACAGACCTTAGTTGCCCAGTAAAGGCATCCATTACATTTGTATGGGGAAAAACGGACACAAAGTTACATTTTTGACACCTCTGCATCATTTAGGCCCACTGCAGAAAAGTCATGAGGCCAAAAGGACCTCCGAATGAATAAATTTTCTCTAGAAGAGTGATTCTTCGCTATACAAGTTGTTTTGCATTGAAAAATAAGTAATCAATACAATGAGCGTCATCCAAAAAATTATTCATAAGTGTAAAGTTTTTTTTTTACCACCCTGTACATGATTTTTTTAGACATTTCTGCTTTTGTTACAAGGGTAAGAGGTCACTGTGGCATAACATTTCAACTCTTTTTTTATTCCATAGAGTATTGTTTGTTTTTAAACATACATGTTTATAGTGTCTACATTATAATGTATCTCACTGCGAAGCAGCAGAAACTTCTTACATTTTCAAAACTCAATCATTTTATTTGATGATTGCCTTCAATTCATCATGTTGTAACAGCAGCCTGCAATTTTATGATTGTGTGCTTAATTGGCATTATTATGTAATATATAGACAGAAACTAAACATGTGGGACGTTTCTTGTTTGTCCATGCATGCAATGAATAAATTCAATTTATGTTACATTGGCTAACATATTGTAAAAATTGTATCGCAATACATGAAGCAATGCTAGCTTTCATGCTGTGCCACTTGGAGAACTTCCAATCCCAGATATGTTTGTATTTGATCAGAGGGAGTCCATTGTCATGGGAAATGGAACTGGAATATGTTTTCATACGAGTAAAAACCAACATGTGCATTGGTATCCATTGGTATTATAAATAAGCTGATGCACATCAAAGAGGAAATTGCACGTTTGACACATTCTCTGTAATTTTCCAGTTATTCAAACTAGAGCTAAGTGGGAAATCCCACTCATGTAACTGATTTTCACACATGTAATTCAACCACGGTGTTGATTGGATACATGTAAGTTGACAGAATATAACTGTATCAGTATCCCATGGTTGCATAATTTTGTGATTGATTTGAAAGGAATCTATCTCCAATCAATGCCATGAAGACTATTTCGTAAATTTTTAGAAACTTTTTATATGCTCAGAGTAAGGATACGATAGGATATGATATGGTGCTTGTAACATGATCACAGGGCCAACTATGCACCTTACCTTGTCTGGGGAAAGAAAAAGTGAGTTGACATTAAAGTTATTTAGTTGGTTTACACTGTGGTCACCCTCAGGAAAAGAAGACTTAGGGATTTTACTGGCCTCAGGCTGTTCAACAATAAGGGGCTGACCAGATGACCTTTGGGGGGGGGGGCTATGGATATTTGGTTAAAAAAAAAGTTTGTTTCTCACTTGACACTGAAAAAAAAAGTTTGTTTAGCACATGGAAATAAAAAAAAGTTGGTTTCCACCTGTAGCTAGGGTACCGTAATGTTAAAATTACAACAAAAATGTTTGTCGCGAGTGCGCATGCGAAAAAATTGTTCATCGACGCACCGCGAATGAAAAAAAAAGTTTGACCCGGGGGTAAAGTCCATAGCCCCCCGCAACTAATGTCGGGTCGGCCTCTAACTTATTTTCACTTATACCTGTGAAATTTATTGAGTGAAGTGTCCTTATTGCCCTGACCAGGTGCACACTGAATGACCTTAACAGAGTTTTGTCTGTTCAGATAAATATTATCATTAAATTGTATAGTATGCGATTCTCAAGTTCTTTGGCCACTAAATACATAGCAATTCCGGTTAATCTGATTGGTTCAGGAACAACAGAATGTCACACAGCTGCATTATCAAACGTAGTCAGTACCTGTATACTATGTAGGCCTATAGCATTGATTCCTCACAGGCAACTGTGAATAACCAGAATCGCATGGTAATGAAATTGCCTGTAATGCTGCTCAATTAAAAAGTGACAGTTTGTATATATATAATATCTCACTATCTTGAAGGAAATTGCATAAGGAAGCGATAATGGATAAGGTCCAGGGAGGAAATTGTTGCTGTTCTTTCATGCTTTATGACATCCTTAAAGTCCACTAAGTTTCAACAGTTAAGAGCAGTTGCATTTCACATCTCTACAATGGAGTGGGTCAATGTAACAGCAAGAGTAAATTCTTATGACAAAGACAGGTGCTAACTGGTACTGGATACCTGTGCACTTCTGGGCTCCAAAGTTACAGAAATATCTAAATTTTTGTGGTTTATGGTTTGGAAAGTATATATACCTGTAATTCTATATGTTCATATTTAAAGCAAGACCATAAGTTATACTTCATAGTTGTGGTTAAATGTTCTTTTAATTATTTCTATTGCGGTGGCCAAGTTTGGTTTGAAAAGTGCACACATTGCAGACTGCCATATGGAAGGCAACACATCACATACATTAAATTTTGGCACATATTTCTCTTTGGTTGTGATCACTTGCATATCAGAATTTCATTTTTCAAAGGTGTCTTTTGATCCACAGGGAACAAGGTGCCATATTCTGCACATGTTCGTGAAATGTTTCAACTAGTTTCGCTTCGGTGAGCAGAGCTTACATGCAAGAAGTGGAAACTTTAGTTTGTCACGTATTAAAATCAAAAAGTGAAAACCTTTGGGTCCTTCTCAAGTGATCTTCCAGGACTGGCCAGGCTGGGAAATGCTATGTTTGCATTTAGTGTATCATGAGGTAACAATTCACACCAAGCGACGCAAGTGTGACATATGAGAAATGTAAACATAGGCTGCGCAGCAGCAAACCTTCAGCAAATAACACATGCGGAAGATTACAATTACACCATAAAATTGATGCTTTTACCAAATTGCATATTGGTAAGCAATAGTTGAAAACGTACTGAATGTCTATCAATGAGACCATCAAAAGGCACAACTAGACCATATAGGCCACATCTGTACCAAATTTCATCCATGTACAAGCAATAGTGACTGAGCCTTGGCCCGGAAACAAACAAAAAAAACTTATATGTTTTTTTAATTATTTCAAAAAGTATGGAGCATCTATCCATTAGACCATCAAAAGGCACAACTAGACCATACAGGCTACATCTGTACAAAATTTTATCCATGTACATTGAATAGGGGCCGAGTACTGGCCCGGAAACGATCTGTCCGCCCGCCGCCCCCCGCCCGCCCGCCCGGCGGACGGACAACATTTTGCCCCAGTGATAACAATACCTTCTGCGAACAAGTTCGCTGAAGGTAAAAGGAAACATTATAATTGGCATGGCTGGGCCAGGTAACACACACCTTCTTAAAAGTAAATATAACAGAAAAATCAGGTGTCTGTTTCACATAAGGTACTCTACTGTGCTGTAGAATTTACTTGGCAGTTTAATGGAAGTGATGGCAGATCAGCTGATTTTCAGATTATGTGCAATTGTCTGAGAGGAAAGTAATTCATAGAGGGGACATCACTGTTATATAGTTCCTAAATTATATTATGGCTAAAAATAACTGTTGAGTCATAGAACTTCTTGCAATTTATGCCCCTATCACACGGAGACGTAACAGAACGTTCTTGTCGCGTCGCTTCTTGCTTTTCCAGGAAAGAGGGAGGTTTTTAAACTACATTCAACAATTCGGCGACGCTATTTTCGTCTACGGCGTTTCTTAAACTTCCTCGCCACAAGTTCCTAGAAATCACGTGACCTTATGGTGAGGCAAGAACTTGCTTCACGAAAGATTCAACCGGTTGAATCTTTACGAAGGAAGAAGCCACGATGCAAAAGACCAGAAAGACCCCCAAAATGATTGGGTGAAGTTAGAGACAGCTTGGGCGAAGTTAGAGACAGGTTGGGCGAAGTTAGAGGCAGGTTGGGCGAGGCTACTTATCATTGAGTCAATGGAACTTCGGCGAAAAAAGAGAACAACTCGCCGACGCAAACAGGCTGTTTAAACGCCGAAACAGGTACTTGCTTCACCGTATAATGTATTTGCTTGGGCGTAATTGAAGATTAGGATGAAGTAAGAGGATGCTAGGGCGAAGCAACATCATGCTAGGGCGAAGAAAGAGACTCCTTGGGCGAATCTAGTTTAACATTGAAGCAATGGAACTGCGTCGAGGCTCCTGACAACTCGCCGACACAAGTCTCTTCTTGCCTCGTCCGTAATTACGAGCGATTCGGCGTAAAAAACGAGAGCCTCGTCGTAATAGGAACCATCAACGACGATTTAGAACCTCTAATTGATTATATAATTGTCCAAAAATGGCTTGAAACGCCGAAAGTGGGCGAAACTTGACTTCCTGGCACCTCTACAACTTCGCCGTCACTTAACCACTCTCGTGTGATCTAGGCATGAGGAATGTGAATGAGTAACTTGATATATTTAATGCCATTAAGGGGTTGCAATTAAAAGGCTTGTCTTTTCATTCATTTTTTCTTTTCTTGTTTATTTTTCACAATGTTGTCATCTCAAATTACACTCATTGCCTTGATAAGGAGATCATTACAACAACATGACATAAATTAAACAGATGTTTTATTTGTACCTTTGTGGTAAGAACCTGCAATTAGTCTCGCCTTGATTGACTTTGGCAAAGGGCAAATGCAGAAAAATCCATAGGAGTCCATTATATCATGGGGTAAAAGGTGGTGCTGCAAGTTTCTGATATAGACACTCATCATATAACTTGTATTTTCAGTTACAAGACATGTGAGAAGTTGAAGTGGCACATGTTCCTAGGCACATGTTACGCTTCAAAATAACAGACATGTCTCTTTACTCTAAATTTTGCAATAATGTAAACTTTCCAGAATGTTTTTTTTTTTAAACATATCAGACTGCTTACCGCAGAAGCTCCTCATTTCAGTTCTGGTTGCAGTTGATCACCTTGGAGCTGAGGTCAAACCAGTGAATGCATAATATAGCAATAAACCAGAGGCATTTGCAGTCCAGCTTATTCACTGTGCAATAAATGGAATACATTCAATGCCTATGTTGAGGAATGGTCAGTATATGGGAGACTTGAAAAGTTTCTAAAAATTGTATATAGGAATATTCAAAGGAACTGCCTGCCTATTTATCTATCAATCAACCTATCTATCTATCTGTCTAATCTATCATTCTACCAATGAATCTATCTATCTATCTATCTATATCTTTCTAAAAGGTTCATTCAAATTATGTGTTTTCTTATTTTCCACCTCTGGTTGTGTAATTGTTGGTGGAGCAGCTTGATAGTGACAGGTTAAATTCAGCATAAAAATCTTGTATACAGCAAGCCATATTAGGTTATTTCACCCAAGCGTAACAGGTTTTTTTGTGTTATGCGACCTGCCCACTTGCTTTCTTTTCATTGCTACTCTGTGTAACATAGTAACAATTTACTCTAATCTGTGCAATCACTCACTTCAACATGAAACTTGATATTATGAAATGCTGTCTTGTTAAATATTTTAAATCAAAGAATTTAAGAATTTAGCGACCAAAAAACCCATCCCATTCATTTAAAAAGACTTCCAACAGTTTAACATATGCTACATATTGAAACATTCAGAAATCTGAAGATTTATAGTTTTTCTGAATTTATCTCACAGGTAGGATGAGATGAAATATTGTGAGTTATTTCTCTGATTATACACTCAGAAACGTAAAATAAACAACTCTATGTCATAGAGAAGAAAAAAGATGTGAAAATATTCTTCGTAGGCTGTATCGTTGTGGGATCTTTTAAGCATGGTTTGCTCGGAATGCTTTGAAATGTTTTCTGAAATTAATTGCAAGGGCGTAACACCAATATGCCACCTTTACAGTTGCAAAGACTTTGAAAGACAGTTAAAATGATACATAGCATTTTTGGAGAATTAACCCTTTCATGAAAAAAGTCCATGCATATGAATGGGCGGCTACATGTCTCAAGAAGTATAGGTTTTTCACCACGGGAGAGGGAATATGTGATTTATCACCCGAGAGCTTTAGCCCGAGGTGTGATAAACACTTATTCCCCGCAACATATTCCCAAATCCCGATCCCATGGCGAATAACCGGCTTATACATGAGACAAAAAGTTAAACATGAGACGATAAGTGGACTACAAAGAATATGGGAATTATCGGCTTGAAATACTGGCATGTGATTGGCTGACAGAGGTGTTGAATGGTATAATTAAGTTGTCAATAACAATCTGCAGTTGGGGGAATTAGTCATCTTTGTGACCAAAAGACAACTTCTACTCTGGGATAAGTATACTGTGTACCACTCATATATATGAGACAGAGCAGAACATATAGGTAGCAGAACTACACCTTGTTGCTTCTTTCTTTACTATTGCTGGAGAGAATGCATCTCCACCTTCAGTTAACAAATTCAGGCAAAAAATCCTCCATTTAATTCCCTATTTTGTTATACTGTAGTCTCCAACTTATTTTCCAGATTTGGCGATGCCCAGACGTAAAACTGCTGCCATGCAAGACGCTGCCCAAACACTGCACTTCCTTCCGCATGATCTACATCCGCCACGTGCACCTCGAGTGTCCCGCCTGCCTGATCTGCGCTGACCCCTGGGAGGTCAAGCCGTGGGCGGTCAAAAAAGATCTCCCCTCTACGAAGTCTCGCAACAAACGCACAAAAGTCAAGAATGACGTGGTTGAGACCACTCCGACAGAAGAGATAGTCAAGCCGCAAAGCGCTCTTACCACTTTGACCAAAGAAGAAAAGAGGAAGCTCAGAAAGCAACGGAGAGAACGAAAGGTAGGAATATGTTCGGAGTGAACGGCTTATTACCGTTTTATACTGAAGATTATTCCTAAGATAATTTTCCTTGCAAAAGACATCCTTACTCACAGACTAGCTTTGATATAAAGGCCTACATAATTTAGAAGTTAACAGTTCCATTTTCTTATAAAAAACAGTATTAAGCTAGGTTAAAGGCTGTATGCAATGATGGCAGTAGGAACCCACATTCGAAAAGCCCACTTTAGCCCCATGCCAGTGATATCGCCAAGGGTAAGCAGCACAGGCTCTGCAAATTTTTTCAGATAGGAGTGCCGATACTTTATTAACATTTAATCACATTCCAATCTTTTGATTTCAGGAGAAACGCAGAAAGAGAAAGATGGAACGTCGGCTACGCAGGCAACGTCGTCGACTGCATCGAAAATCAAACACAACGAAAGCCACATGAGGGCAAAAAATGGCGAGTAGTGCCAACCTATGATGTCGCCGGTCGACTCTTACTCAGTGAGAAATGATGGAAAAGGGGTAAAGGATTACTTAGTGCCCTTCTTCAGGTCATTATTGTCTTGCCAGTTCACATCTCATAGGATTAAAGAAAACCTCTGGAGCCCGTGCTATGCAACCCTCTAATCAAGAATGCAGAAAGTTATAAGAAAGATTTATAAATGCAGAATACTGTCTTCCTGAAGGCATTGCAACTTAATTAAGCCGTTATGGTCAAATTGATCAAGCACACCTCGGAGGATCATTATATTCTGGATATTTTGAAAATATGATATTGAACCATTGGATTACCAGAAGAAAATCAATATTTTTTAATCAAAAGTAAATTTATGCCAAAACCAAGTCCAGTGTTCTGTCACTAGGCCTAATGGAAGTTCACCAAAATAATACCAAAAAATAGTCAGAACTTGTGTTATACTTTGTATATATGTCCAGACAAGGCATGTTTCATAGCGGTTGCATTATATGTATTATATATTTCATGAATGATGTATAAAATGTATATTTGAAAACATAAACCTGTGTATAGTATATAGATATGATAAATAGCTGGTGCCATGACAAAACTGATTAAACAATATAACCAGTGCAAAACAGAGCTCTGTGGAATGGAACGTGTGAGAACACAGAGCCGAAATGAAGACTAGTTTTACAGAGTTAGCCAAAAATTAAGCGATTTTGCACTGGTTCCTTCTAAATACCTCTTTGTTCATTGGCACAGATATATAAAGGAGTTCACAATATAGGCATTGATACATATATTATATACATGTATATCTCAGCTTTATTTAAATGTCTCATAAGTCATTTACTTTAGTAGCAATTGTTAGCCCAATGCTATGCAATGTTATATAGAATAGGACTTCCGAGTATTGTATATTGTAAGAAAGATTATTAATTTATGAAAACCTAGTACATAGCTGTAATATTATATAGTGATGTTTTGTATTTAGACCAATTTCAGGTATCAGGATTTTTCTTTCAATATACGGGTTTATGTGTATATAAGATTATATGCATTAAAATAAAAAGATGATTATGCAGTCTCAATGATTTTTACAGAACCCCGAAAAACTTCTTAGCTCTTACCAAGACATGAGGACATCAAAATCAGCTTGTGCGAGTCACTCATTATGCAGTTCGAGTGTTCGTCCTGTGCCAAATCATTAATATAGCAATAATTATTGATAAACTTTAATAAACCAGAATAAAAGACGATCGCGAGGCAATCACCAAAACTTTCATAAAATATAAGATGGCAGAAACTCTTCACCACAAATCAAAATGTGAACAGATGTGACCTGCTCCACCAAAATGGGTTCAAAGTCGGCCTGGTATCATATTAAGTTGTGAAAATGACTTTGTTCTACTTGAATTGGGCTTTAAAATGATGTTTCATTTGTCTTGATATCTCAATCCAATCCGAAGATATGGCACCTCAAACTTTGATGATACGAAACATCAAACTTTGAGAAAATGGCATTTGAATTTCCCACCATTGCAATGAAAGAACTAAGAAAATGAAGAAGGATGTCCAATTTTGCTAATTTAAAATCAGTTTTTGGTTAAGATGGTCTTAAATAATCAAAGCAAATTACTTTTGCTAAAGCCCGATATCAACAGCTAAAAATCATCAATATGTGACCTTTCGACACATTTTGCTCATTTCTGGAAAATACAGATTGCCTACTTTGAACTCATTTTGGTGGAGCAGGTCACAGATGTGACCTCAAAAGAAATTTTTGAACCAATAAAAACCAAAGCACAACCTTCAAGACAACTTGCACAAACCAGATCAGATCATCAGAATATCCCTAACCAATGGGCATCAAGTTCAGGTTAATACAGATAGTGACTTCAGGCCTATACAGAAGTTCAACTCGAATTTTCACTATTCACAGCAAGTGGAACAGATGAAGGATCTATTTTTAAAATAGTTTTGAAGACAAAGGTTCTCATCCATTAAATGCATAGTTTATTCATTACACCAAGCACCAGGCTCAGTTGATTGTACAAATAGTAATTACAAAATTTCACAATTAAAAATATGTGTAAGAAAGGATACTTTTGCAAAGGCCAGGGTCATGAGAATGACAAAGTATGTCTTTTTTGCAATTTTCTTTCTCGGTGGGCAATATAGTCTTTGCGTACGGGACTGGACCGCATTTCCAAAATGTTATTAATCTTCTGTACGATTTCTTCGGCTATCTCCGTGTCGCATTCAAAGTCATGATGCTTGAAATCCTGGCCGCCACTTAAATACACCATCCTGAATGTTGACTTTCCTGTGAGAAGATAAAAGAGAAATAAAGAGAAAATAATTTAATGCAATCACTGCTTATACAGGCCTATATATACACTTGGTAAGTAGAAATTAATTGGATCCCAGCTCTTGAATGAAGTCCCGACTCCTCTTGAGGCTTGTGTTGCCGCAAAAAAGTGAGGATCGCAGTGAATAGGACCCATTAAAAAAGAAGGTCAAAATTACACTTGACAAATCTCACCACCAATCCTTGAGGAGTGAAACTTTACACTTTCATAAACACTGTCAAGTAACTTGACACCACATTGATGAAAGTCTAATATTTGTTCAAGACAAATATATACTGAATGCCATGCAGTTGTGCAGCAGCTATACAAAGACAGTCACAGACTAAGGCAGCTATATGTATTATAATAGAACACAATGGAACATAAGTAGACAGCAACGAATGACAAACCTGAAGCACGTTGGTCCGTAAGTACGCAAGACGCAATACTCTCAATCTCGTAAGTGACCGCTTTTTGCTTGAATAAAATCCCCTTGCCAGAAACAGGGTCGATCTCAATCTTCTCCCCAGATACACCTGGAGAAAAATAAACATACATAAAAATACAAAAAATATACAATGTTTATCTAGATGAGAGTAGTTTTTATTTTTTAATGAACTTAATGCACTTTCACATGAATTTTCCTGCACTGTGTCTACAAATTTAAAAGCATGTGTCTTGCATATGAATGTCTCAATTAACACAATTTTAAATTCTTAACCAAATCCCAATTACAAGCTTGCATGTTATTTTTTAAATAAATTATCGTCTTTCCTTCCTATAGGCTATCATTAAAGTGAAGACATGATGACTAAACTGACAAGAAAATGCAGATTTTAAATTCCTTTAATTCTGAGGTTAACTCATAACCGATTGATTTAGTTATGGGCCATTCTCAAATTTCGGGACAACGGGTATAGGAAAATTGTCCTGTAACGGAGGGGACAATGTGGTAACGGAGGGGAATTTTGATGTAAAAAACCAACTGTAGGAACAGCGACAAAAGGAAAAATAATAAAAGATTGATGTAACTATTATATTCAGAAGTACTTCATCTCGTATCAGTAGATTTTGTGGTCCAAATGTCGATTTCTTGCTCATGATCTGGTAACGGAGTGGACGGTAACGGAGGGGAACAATTTTTTGCTTTTCGCTCATTACTGCTTTTTATTTTGGAATTTTGACAAAATAATTGCAGAATATTAAAACCTGCCACCCTCAGCAACATATACATGAAATCGTTCTGTAAAATTATCATTGGTAAGCTTGGAAATGAAGGAAACGGAGGGGACGTTTTAGTGGGACCAAAAACATTTTTTATGAACATTATGTCATAATTTATTGAATACATGTTTTATGAAGTCTGCAAGGCAGTGGTACTATGGCGCACATGCGTCTGATGATATTCAGTGAAAATAGCTCATAAAAAACAATAACGAACAGAGCTATGGCAAGTAACGGAGGGGACAAAATAATTGACGTAAATTAGTGACACGACTATTGTATCAATTTAATCAATGAAATTATACCCAAAAAAAATTGAATATGAACTAAATATAAATTCAAGTCTATATTCCCATGAATTGTGCAAAGAAACTTTGAAAATAATGGTATATTAGGAGGAAAATGAACACTTAATTTTGTCATGTCAGGTCCAGTGACAGGGAAAAACCATCGATTTTGCACGGATTTCTGGACATAATGCATTAAAAAAAGTCTAATGAATGACCTATTGCTCCAAATGCAGTGGTTCTAAGTAGAAATATGAATGACAGATGCAGAGTGACGCTTCAGATATTTATCGCATTCATATTAATGTCAGGGAGCTAGAGTGACGCAAATTGTCCCGAAATTTGAGAATGACCCTTATGGGAACAAAAATTTAATTATTTCTCCTTCAGGTTATTTGTAAAACAAAAGCTAAAATTGTCAATTATCATTGGGCAATTCTGCAATATCTCAGTCATCAATAATAAATTATTAATAAATTTACTCGAATAATGTGACCTACCTAGTTGCACCTCCGTGTTAGTGCGAATCTTGTTGACTAGATTGACGACATAAGAGCGGTACTGGTGACTGCTCAGAGACTCGGCTAATGCTGAGACCCCCTCATGTATCTCCTCCACTTCTATGTCTCCTCTTGTGCCTGAATATTGCAAATACACAGAGCATTGAAATGAGACATTATGAGAGTGAAAACTCAGCTAGAAGAAACAGCAGGGGAAAGTGACAACCAAGAGCTACAAACAAAGATACAAAGCTCATCTGATTAAAACAATCGCGTTTATAAATCAGATTTATAATAGCCATTAGTTTTACCCATAATACAAAGCCCAAAACCACTGATAGGACACGACATCCGGAGTTCCATATGACGTCATAATATATAATAAAAAATACCTGGGCTACTCCCAGCCACCTACCGGCCACTTCCATGCGCATGCGCGCACATTACATTCCAGCCATATTTTAATTTGACGCGAAGAAAGCACGACGTACTCTCAACTTGGAGCTTGAGTTCCATCGTTTCTAACGTATACTTCGTCGATTTTATGGTTATTTTACTTCAACAACCTTCTGGCAAAGGTTTCCCAGCACTAAATGGTGATTGACAGACGAGCCAGTAGACGCAGGAGACAATTTACTTCATGACGTTCGTCTGGTTGCCAGCCTGGTCGCCATATTTTCGCGGGGGGACGGTCAAAACGGCCAAAATCAAGACGGCCAATTACCCACGACGGCCACTTTCAATGACGGCCACCAGGGGGGACGGCCACTTGCTAGGACGGCCACCAGCCAAAACGGCCAAAACAATGATTTCAGTCATTTAGTTTGGTTTATCTTGACCTGTATGTTATAGATCTATAAATCAAGCAAACTTTAATTTGTTTCTTTCATCATGCCAATATTTGCACCAACAATTTCATTCTGTATAATTGTATATTTTACATGAATGATCAATAAAGAAGTCTTATAGTCTTAGTCTTAGATAGATAAATTGATAGATAAATTTATAACACGGAAGATAAGAAAGACAGATCTATAAGATAGACAGATAGATAAGCTAGAAATATTTGTTAGATAGATCTATAAGCTATCTATAGATTACTGAACATTCTACTTCTAGGCTCTAGCGTTATTTCAATTGCCATTTTTCGTTGGTAGATTATAGAATCTGTGATAACATCAAAGTGGTTATTAATGACATGATGTGCCCTCTACTCTAGTTTTAAATCCAAGGATTGATATCGAAGTCAAGTGAAGTTTTGAATGTGTTAATTTGTGTTTCTTTAATCAGAGACCAGTGATTGTATGCATACATATTGCATACAATCGCGGTTTCTCATAAGAGTAATTAAATATGAACAAATAACAAAACAGCTTTTAAGATACCAATTCTAAGAAAACAATTATTAATATCTGTTATTAATAAATAAATAAAAACCAAACAAGGGGCTATTATAGGAATCTTTTGTTTTGTTTTAAAAATCGATTTACTTAAACTAGCATTCATCAATTGCGACAAATTAATAGTTCAACTAAAAATTATGTATGGGATGTGAACTTTTTCTATGAAATCAAATTATTTAAACTAATAAATTTACTCTGACAAATTATATATTTAGTTATCTTTTGTTAATTACTATACATACATGTTTACCCTTGTACAATTAACCATGAGGCATGACACGTTTTCTGTAATTATGTAATTAATTGCTCAATTAAAACAACAGTGTCATCCAATTCAAGTTCACACCTTTTCAGAACAATATATAGATACTATTAGGCCTATATTACACTTTTTTTTAAAGAAAAAACAATTCAAGCAAAAATGACTTGAAATAATTTTACACTCTTAACACAAAAAAATTTTTTAAACATTATTTCTTTTTTAAAGTTAATTGTTTTGACATCGATTCATAAAAAAAAGAAGATAGATAACCTAGACTGTATAGATAGATAGATCTATGGATAGACAGATAGATGTTCCATGCATGCAACCAGAAAAAGCCGAAATCTAGTTTTCATAAATTCGGGACAAGTTTAAAGCTTTTTATTATTTCATTTTTTGACAACCTTTATTAATTCCTTTTCTATAATTATAGATACATTTGGGCCATCAGGGCCGTATTTCTCACACTGCAATATCAATTATTTATTTGTTTTAAATAAATGTCAAATTTTAATATTGTACTTTTATCAAAGTTATCAGTCGTGTTATATATTTACATATGTGAATGCTTCAAGCCAAAATAGATTGTATTTCGTATTATTGGATTTATAATAAACATTTTCAAACTTAGGCCCACCAATTTACTAAAAATGGAAGAGCAAGCACGTGACGTGGGCCTATGCTAATGATAATATCGCACATTTTATCTTTAGACTTACTCAAATAAGTCAAATTGAATATCAATTAGGCCTAAATGTTGAACAGCCTATCTATTTTTATTTCATTGAAAGGGAATTTAAAATAGTTAATTTCTACTATAGGTTTCTATTTTATTAACTGAAGTGTAGACTACCTTTTATATGGGTTGTTCGGAAGTTGACTCTAAATTCATTCCGGTATTAAAGCTTAGAATTGAGTTTCATCATTTCTGGTTAAAAAGTATAGTTTTTAAAAGCCAATAAATCAAGATTATTTGCATGTTGTATAGGCCCTGTTAGGCCTATATTAATGCAGTGCTTCTAATCAGAACCTTGCCGTGCTTCTAATCATATGGACTAAAACACAAACAACTTGTCATTAAACGTTTTTATTAAATACTGACAGTATCAAGAAAAAATATCAGCAATAAAGTTGGCCAGTCACTAAAATAGCAAGGCAGGTAAAGAACTCTATGTAGGCCTAATGAGTGCATATATATAATTATTGGCCGTTTTAGGGGTTGGCCGTCCTATATTTGGCCGTTCTGGGCTTTGGCCGTCCCACATTTGGCCGTTCTGGTTAGTGGCCGTCGTAGAATTGGCCGTTTTGGGTGTTGGCCGTTATGACTGTACTCCTTTTCGCGGGGGGAAAGCCCGCGAAAATTGTTGGATTTCAGCGATTTCTTGATGTTGGTTCGTTTGGTTAGCAACTTAACTTCGTTGGGATCCTTTCAAGGCTTCGTTTTATCATCCCTGGAGAGGCTTGTAGTAATTGACGCCGACGCCGTGACGCCGACGCCATGACGCCGACGCCGTGACGCCGACTTTCTTATAACTATAGGGAATTGTACACAGTGGCTCTCTTTGTTTTAGACTGAGTGGGCACTGGGCAATAAAGGTGATCCTGCTAAGTACAATTAAGGTCCAGCAGCTGAACAGAATGGGGGTATTTTAAGTGCACTTCATTGCCCATGCATGGTACCCTTCTGAGTGGACTTCATCTGTGAATCTTAATTGCCATTAGACCTACATAAGCCACGAATGTTAGGTGTTAAAAGAAGAAGAGTTGTTCAAAGTTCTGTATTTAGAGAATGTAGAGAGATATTTCCATCTTACATATATATATATACTGTATAACCCGAATAATACTGATTCACATGCATTAGAACATGAATGGGCTTCAAGTAGCGAATGCAGTCTCAGTTGCAGTAGCGGATCCAAAGGGGGGGGGGTTAGGGGGTCCTGCCTGTTTTAATAGACACAAATAGATATAGGGGAGGCGGGGGTCAGAAGTCACAAAATTGACAAAAGGCCCCAGAACAGAGCAGGTGTTTGTTAGATCTTAATGACCTTTGGTACAATTATGCAGTATTTAGTTGACTACAATTGTATCACATGATAGCTGCTGTGCTGTAAATAGGCTTTAGTCAGTTCACAATTATTTAAGGTAAAGTCCGATGTGACTTTTTACCCCATGTCAGGGTCAAGAAGTCACAACCATGGGGTAACAAGTCACATGCAATTGTTGTGAACATACAACACTATATGAGGTAATATGCAGACCTAGACTTGATAGTCATCCTTGTGCATGAAATTTATAGTGAGCCTTCCAAAGCTATCGGGATGCAATGACAATGCACCATCAGCAAAGCCTGCGTCAGAAATTTCCCAAAGTTTGCGAAATTAAATTTTGCTGCAATGCCTTCTCATCAGTATTATTGATGATGGATGATGATAGGATTGTAAGTTAAAAGCTTCTAGTGTGGAATATTTTACTTTCCTTAGCACAGAATCCTGACTTCGTGGTACCCTATGGTAAAATATCACAGTGCTGGGGTGAAATGTCACAGTGTGACATTTCACCCCTCAGCTGTTTTTTAAATTCAACACATGATCATAGCAACTTGGTGACCAAATGGCCAAAAATGGGTTCACAGAATGAAAGACAATTATCAAAGGGACATTGAAACACTAGGACAACTTCCTAGGTCACAGTGACCAGACATTAATAGAGAAAGCTCAGAATCAACAAAACCTGTTTGGGACACCAAAAATGCATGAGGTGGGTAAAAACCCACTTTGCACAATGAGTATAATTTTCATATTCCCTGCAGACCTTCTTCTCATAAAAGTGTCCCAAATTATGATTTAAGCTTAAGAATTAGGTCACTCCAAGTTGGTCAAAAAGGCCTGTGACTTTTTACCCCTGTGACTTTTCACCCCCTCTTCCCCTACCTACAGAAAATAAATAAATAGATTGACAAATAAATAAATGCATAAAGTCTTTAATTCATCAATAGATAAATAAGTTGTTATATAAATAGCTAAATAGCAAAGACAGATAGATAGATAGATAGATAGATAGATAGATAGATAGACAGATAGACAGATAGACAGATAGATAGATAGATAGATAGATAGATAGATAGATAGGTACTAGCTATATGGATGGATGGAAAGATAGACAGATCAAGATAGACAGATCGACAGATAGGCAGATAGATAGATAGATAGATAGATAGATAGATAGATAGATAGATAACAGGATGGCATTTACATTCAATCAGTGAGAAATTGTAGGCCAACAGGGTCTGCTTTAAGTGCTTGCACATTATTTTTAGTGATCATAACCAATCAGAATGGGCAAAAATGCGATGTAGCAAGGTGGATAGTAGAGGAGCCGGCCGTCAGCTTAGGTGGATAGAGACAGACTGTAGAATCTCATACTAATGAAATCGCCTGTTACATAATTCATCTTGCTTTGAAAAACTTTGGTACACTTCCAACATGCCATGAC
The DNA here is from genome assembly GCA_026936325.1 of Platynereis dumerilii. NCBI lineage: Eukaryota > Metazoa > Annelida > Polychaeta > Phyllodocida > Nereididae > Platynereis > Platynereis dumerilii. The sequence goes on from JAPTHN010000011.1 coordinate 18,745,595, forward strand.
GATAAATCTTCATTTTCTTAACTAAAATGCAGACTCTAATAAGTAGGTAAAGCAGTCTCGGAGACGAACTAAAATGCACGTTTTTTCCTGCGTATAGGTCATTTATAATGTTCTGTTCACAGAGATAATGCAAATTCACAAAAATAACGTGCAAGCACTTTAAGCAGCGCCTGAACAATTTCTAACTGAAGGAGTGAAAATTACACTTACCTATTTAGCATTCAATCTATCCATCTATCAATCAATCTGTCTATTAATCTATCTATCAATCAATAGGGGCCTATATCTATCAATGTATCTAGCAATGTATCTATCAATTTATCTATCAATCTATCTATCTATCTAGTATCTATCAATATATCTATCTAGCTAGCTATGTATATTATCTATCTTGCTTTAGATTTATCAAGGTAGTTAAATTTAAATTAAATGTGCCAGTTTGCTAGTGATAATATATATATAACCCCATTATAAAAACATTCTTTTCCAAACCAAAACACCATAAGTGTGATACTACAAGTGGTATGGTTGATTCTCTCAGATATTTAACTTGTCATGATAATTATGTTAAAGTTGATTCCCATGAACGCTTTCTTACCTCGTTGCTTTTAAAATCTTTTTAATATGAAATTTACATTTTGTGTTGACTAGTCACTTTATATTAGGCAAACTGTAAATATATTTTATTATGCCACCCTGGTGCATTTTTATATTATCTGTTCATTTTGTTGTATATATTCTTTCCCCTCTTTTGGGGGTTCTAATAAATAAATAAAATAAATAAATAATAACTCCTGAATTTGATACATTCAAAGATTGTAGTTGGTAGGTGTATAAATATGATGTAAATCGACTTCATGATCATAAAGCATAATTACAAAGACCACTAATTTCAATTAGCAGATTAGGAAAAAGTGACATGATATCCTCTTCACCTAAGAGGTCATGGGGGAGGGGGGGGGGGCTCTCCCTGAATCCATCACTATCTGGACACGGCATTTCCCAGTCAGGTCTGCACTATAAAGAGTGCCAGTTAATATCTGTACAATTAGTAAATGATTATGATGCCCCTGTCAAATCTGGCAGGTATCAGATATTTTACATTTTAATAGCCGCCATGGTGGAATAGAACAAGTTCTTCACCTACAAGCTGCAAAGGAAAAGAATGTGTTTTGAACCATACAGGTATCAAAGAGTCAATGTACAAATGTATCACTATCATCACACATACGGATTGAGATATATTTCTCTATTCACAGGCACGGATCAATGTGTGACTTGACAATGGCAGCACAGTCGAGCTGCAGCACCCGAGTAGTAAGTTAAGATAAAATAAGATCAGTTAAGAAACTACTGTTTAACGATCATATATGATAAGTTGATAATTGAGAAAACGTGTAAAAAATTAAATTTTGTAAACTGGAGGATAGCTGTCTTGTAAGAACTTTTTATGGAATATAGTATAATATGAGAATATCAAGGAAGTTATTCAAATATTTGTAGCAAAGTGGCCTAATAACAGAAGAAACAAGGACACCTTATAAGTTAAAATGCATGGAAAGTAATAAACTCAATTATTTGGCAATGATATGAATTATCTTTCTGCTTTAAAATATTGAACAGAATTAGTGATCAAAATGAAGTATTTTTAAAAGAAATCTCCCTTTTTCTGGTGTATTCCCTTTGAGGTAGTGTATGTTTAGTCTTGTGTGTTTACCTTGAATGGATTATTAACTTGAATGGATAATTATTGATTATTCCATAAATATACTGAGCCGGCTGTCCAGCTATAATGTACAATTAATGGTACAAATGTATCAGGGTTGCAAGTATCTAAATCCAAAGGCCTGTGAACACAAAAAGTGGCCAAATTTTATTGAGGATGACAAATTTTAATGGCAATTCTCAAGTGCACTTAAGACCACAGATCTGTTTGATAATCTTGAGCTGAAGCCATACAAAATGTAATTGTACTTCACACTCTTTAATTGAGACGTGGACTGCCATCCAGCATTGAAGTCCATCTCAACTGAATGAGGGCCATTCATTCTGTTGACCTGTATTGCTGGATCCATAAATATTAAGGTCGGCGTCACAAGGTCGGCGTCACGGCGTCGGCGTCTCGGCGTCGGCGCCGAATACCACAAGCCCCTGGAGAAGCTGACATCGTTTGGTGAAGACAGAACGAAACGATTTCAGTGGCGACCCCCGATTTTCGCCCATCCTGTCACCATGAGGTGATGCAGACATGGCAGAAATCGCTCGAAAATGGCGGGAAACGGCCATGACTGGGGAACAGATAAGTCCCTTTGTGTTTAAGCTTATATTTGCATTAAATCCCTCTGATGACAGTGTACAGAGGGTGTGAAGTGCAATACACAAAATCACATTTTGCTGTTTCATTTATTTTTGTAGTGGTTATTGGTTCTCCCTGGACTCTGAAGTAGGGACTGCCTCTTCTTCTTCTCTTGAGTACATCCCCCAATAGGAGGGATCTCACTGCCTATGCTAGAAGGGTATCAGTTCACTACAAGAACAGAGGTTAGGGACTTCCTTTTTTTTTTCTTCTCCTGAGCTCATCTGTACAATATGGGGGACCTCATTGCCTATGACAAAGACTGGGTGCATCACAGAGAAGATAAGTACCTTATTCCATTTTCTGAAATATAAATACAAGGAAGACCCAAGGTGGGATAGACCTGTACCAGCATCACCAGGTTATCCATTAATTAAATACAGTACTTAATTACAGTCCCATTGGTGGAAATAATGATGAATGCTCTGTCACACCATTAATCTGATTGTTTGGCCCTTAGGGGTCATCAGTCTCTAAAATACTCAAGTGTATATATATTAGACATGATATGATAAATATTTATTTCTCAGTCTTGCAGATATGGTAAATATTTATTTCTCAGTTTTGCAAATATGATAAATATGTATTTCTCAGTTTTACAGAACGACACACAAATTTTGAGGAACTAGTACCAAAGGGGAACAACCGGTGAAATACCATAAAGGCAGAACACTTCAACATTGCCAACTGGATCTGGTTGTACATATTACTGGCCAAACACCACTATATGTGTTGATCTAGGTGAGCGGAACAATAGCTGTTGGTTGGAGTCAGAAGCGCTGTTCAGTCAACACCATCATGACTCGCAGAACCACAAATGCTGCCCTGGTATAATTGGTGATAACTACTACATCAGCATGTAGCATCCTGATCACGCACCAGATAAGTACATTTTCTGCTTATAAATCTCCCATTAGGGTTTCCCCAAGGTACAAGACTAAAACATTGGATGTTACTAGACATCCTCCTTGTTTATAAAGGTCGAAGTTGTTGTCTTAATTCCTTAATCCCCAAAATCCAACTCGCAGTAAGATGGGAATAGAATACACAAATTGTGTCACATCTTTATGGTACGGGGATTATGTACGTACATAAGTATACTGCATTAGACATCATTTGGTTAATTAGATAACTTTGATTCCAGTCTCAACTCCTTGCCGTCCCAGAGAGGAATGGAATCCATGGGCTCACACTCGGGTATCAGACCAGAACAAGGTGAGCGGCAGAGGTGACAAGGTTACTGAGGTGTTGCCCACCTTTAGAAGAACATGGTGTGCAAAAGGCGAGGTCTACCCAAGGAGCCAGACCAGACAAGATCCAATCAAACTTGCTCAGGTCATATATACTGCTGGCTTAACACCACATTATGAGGGACCAGAGCACTACATGTTCCGTCTGTGACAGCGACACACCCGACTACAAGAACTAGTGGGATTCAGATCACACTAGATAAGTATATATCTTACTCACTGGGTTAACTGCCAGATGCGTAACAGGAATATAAGTTGGTAAAACCATGTCAAAACGCTCCTCGAGACTGTTTGTGACTTGTAATTTTAGATTCAGCCTATAAAGATTGATCACGCTAATAATTACAGGACTCATGGCCAGATGGACAACCTGAGACCTAACTCTAATGGTAGCTAATAACCGTACTGGTTACACACTACATACTTCACAAGAGTGCATAGGAACCTATTCACTCACAACCTGACTAAGGTTGCTCAATTACTGCATTTTTTCAGAAACGCCACATAACAGGGACGATTTCCTATTGACCCTACCTGTGGAGTGTAAGGGATGCATACAAACAACAGCTACTACCTGGTTTTCTTGCAAATGTTGCTGGCTGAACAACCACAATATGAACAAGGAGACGGGAGGGTACCTAGCCAGTGTTGCGTCCTCAAGAAATCTCGCTCGGAAGAAGAGAATACACTACTTAATCGAATAACGAGCCAGGACTCAACTGTCCAGGACAGGACACCAGGAAAAGATAAGTGTTATTTCTGTCATTTGGACTAGTAAAATAGTCTGTAGCTTGTGTTGTACAATCTTAAGTTTATAAACAATGATTGTATGACCTACAAATAAAAGACCTGAATCTAATATGCTACGGATATTATTTACAAAAGAATGTCAAGATGCTAGGACGCACAGCAAAAGGTGCGATTAACATGCAGCACAGGTTACCTCACAGGAAGAGGATGTTACTCTACTGCGCCAGATAAGTACTTCACTACATGAACATATTTAATCCCATCAGGGAAATAAGTTACTTATATCATGACACTGTGTTGATTGCTGACAGGTATCAAGGGATGTGGAGACCCTGAAGAAAGAAATCTCCAAAACTGTCTAAATTGTGATGTGTTAACAACATGAAATTTGTTGTTCCAGCCTGGGATACACGCAGCCATGAAACACCACACAGAGGTCTGTTACGGGACAACTTCATGATCGTCTCAGGCTCACACTCATCCAGAAATATCCTCCTTAAGATTTCTGATCGCAGCAACCCATGACAAAGGCATGGAAATATGAGGGAAGTATGGGACAAATATGTCCTTAAATTATTGACTGTTTTCTAATGGATTATTAAACAGGTTTCAGCATCCTATTCACGATCTGCTAGCAAAGAATCTCTGGGGGGCAGATTCGTAGGCTCGATGAAGTTTGAGGTACATGCTTATTGATTTTCTGGTAAATGCAGCAGAATCACAATGGTTGTTCACTAATCTGTCACATATGTATACATTGAGTTACAGAGAACCAAACTCATGGCTGACCAGACATCTCATCTTTCTCCCAACAAGCCGCCGTGCTGTGGAAGACAGAGGTTGAACCCTGGGAAGGTGGCCTTCTTGCATCTTTCTCCCAACGAGCTGCAGTGCTGTGGAAGACAGAGATTGTATTCTGGGAAGGTTGCCTTGGTCCCGCAGTGTACCCCCTTCATGGGTCCCTACGATTACGACTCCCGTGACGCTCAACAGTATCGCCAAGAGAACAGCAGGACAGGACAAGAACCTCCCCAGTGCACTATCGAAGCGCAGGCGGACCCGAGTGAGACCCCCCAGCGGCAGTTGATGGCATCAGGTCAGGCTACACACCAACTGTAGGAGGCAGCCTTTCAAAAGGGAAGTACCGGTCCTCGCTGAGGGGAACAGTAAAGTAGATTGCTTAATTATACAAGTGGTTGACCCACAAAATTATTGGCTCATCACATTGTGAATCTCTCCCTACTGGGATATGATAGTATCATTATCAATGAAGTGCTTCCAAAGCACAGTGCTAGTATCACCAGTGCCATGGGCTTTATAATTGAAGTGTCAGTACAGGCCACCTCACCAGGAGCCTTCCGTGGAGGCCACAGGCTCTGCCTGCTACCCGAGAGAATTCAGTGGGCCATCTGACCTATCCTGGCTAAGTAATGAGCACAGTAATTTGTGAAATTGACAGTTATGATCATTGGGGCCCTTCCTGATCCACTGTTATTTGTTACAGGTGACAGCATTCAGTTGCTGTATAACCCGGACGAGGGTTAGCCAAAAGGCTTTAAAGCTTACAAGTTGAGAAAGAACTGCGACAATCCTTCAATTGGCGCAGGGAGGTCTCCTCTTGTCAGTCATAACGGGAATCACTCATTCTTATACTGACTGAGATCTTCTACTGGGCCAGAAGGAAGCCAGGTCTGAGGTCTGACCAAGAGGATCTAGATGCCCTGATCAGATGGTTTGAAGCGGGCGGACACCTGACCAGACCACCAAAAGGGCCAGGCCGTCTCCTACTCACAGACCTGGAGGAAGCTGGTGATAGTCTGTGGACGGCCTTGATGAATTGGAAGACCAGGTTCCTCATCCACATCTCCCCTTACTCTTCAAAGAAAAGGGGGGGGGGGCCTCCTCGGAGTTATCCTGCCATGACTGCATCGCCAAGACCCCGAGGAGAAGAGGACCAGGGTCCCTGACTGAGACGGTAGGCCAAAACATACAAATATATGTTCATGCCTAAGGACCGTAAGTAATACAGTCAGGTAAGATGCTACTCCCCACCTACTAGTTGAAAGGATAACAAGAACGCCTGTTCCATCTCTGCTCAACCTAGCAGTCGGTAGGGGGACAATGTCCCCTGGAGCGTTATAATATCACCTCTCATTAGGGAACAGACCGTCTGCACTCAGTCTATCTTCTCAGAGGTGTTAGTCCACCAACTAGGCACTCCCAATATTATTCTACCTGAAACAAGATCCCTCCATCCTGTTTAGGCCATTCTGTCCTATCAGTGGTTTTGGGCTTTGTATTATGGGTAAAGAAACTTAAACAAATTTTATTAATTTAAATGTTTCTTTACACCTAATACAAACCCAAAACCACCCAACATTCCCACCCTGCCTCCCCGCATCTCGATCTTATTCGGTCAAGATCAAAATATGACTGGAATGTAATGTGCGCGCATGCGCATGGGAGTGGCCGGTAGGTGGCTGGGAGTAGCCCAGGTATTTTTTATTATATATTATGACGTCATATGGAACTCCGGATGTCGTGTCCTATCAGTGGTTTTGGGTTTGTATTAGGTGTAAAGAAACATTTAAATTAATAAAATTTGTTTAAATTAATAGGGTTTAACATTTATAAATTTGAATATGGAAGCAGGCATCCATCGTAAAGCTTGGATCCAAGAGAGTATGTCTGTGTCTGCCAGTTTTTTGGGCAGTCATTTTTCCATTAAATCTTAATTAAAATTTTTTCTAATTTTCAAAATAGACTAAATATAACTGTAGAACTTACTGTTTTCTCTGATGAGACAGAAATCCAGCGTGTCCATAGCCGATAAAGGACTGTCAATGTCAATCACAACACCCGGTTGATTCTGCTTTTCAAGGATATACTTCCTTCCTAAAGAAAAGAGTGACAACAAATTGTAACTATTTTAAAAACACTAATTTCCTGGAATTTTAGATTTTGTCTTGTTAAAATGTAGTATTCTCTGATCAAACAGGCATACCTTTGTCTTGCTTCAACTTTCGTTTCTTCAAAACTTTCTCCAGCAACTCTCGCATCAGCACTGACTCAGTTTCAATGGGAATTTTGGAGAACCCTCTGTCTGGCATATTGCTAAAATATAACACGTAATGATGTATGAGAATCACAAATTTTCCTCCATTCTATTTTCAAGATTATTCTCTTTAAATCCAGATACATGGTGTGTCCTGGCTATTATAATAGTGATACAGAATAGGAGAATAGGCCAACCGCGGCAGTTACCCCTGGAATCATAGTGGTTTTCAGAAACCAAATTCCATACATGTACAAATTAAATTAACCCATTCATTACGCACAACTATTTTAATTATAATCAACAAAAACGATGAAATTAAAACTCACATTGTAACAACCACAGAAGACTTGGGAGCGCCTGCTTGGGGCTGGACCTCCTTCTCAACCAACGCCAACTGATTGAAGCCAAATTTTGAGAAAGTCTCTTTTGGATCTAGAGCTGGGAAATCTGTGTCTACTTCACCATCATCTTCTGCTATGTGTAAGGCATATGCCTCTACTGTTTCAGCTCTGAAAACATATAAAATTGAATCTTTGATCACCAGATTCGCCACACGCACAATCACTGAAGAAACAATGCGGAATTGGGTAAAAATCAGGCAATAACATGCATGAAATCTACTGATTTCATCTATTATTTAACACAAAACAGATTTTAAAATCCTATCTTATATTTTTGTTGTTTCTCAACACATTCTTTTTCTATGCACATCCTCAAATCGCCATGGATTCATGCCTCCTTGCACCAATCCTCCTATTTCCATCACATCTAAGGATTTTTTACTTTATGCCCGTAACTCTTACGGCTACGACCGTAACCGTTCATTCCACCACTCTCCTATTCCCCCCCTACGTGGCGACACTTCCAGTGGCCATTTTCCGTCAGAGGGCCCCACCCATCTCCTCCACAGGACGCCACCTATCTGTTTATTTGTGTGTCTTACCCATTAATGGCCTTTTCTTTTCTTCTATGACACATTCAGTGAATGCCACTTAATGTGTCACTTTCTCAAATGCAATTTACCTTCGCACCTATCAATACACAATTAAGCTCAATCACACTTAATTACCAATTTAATCATCCCTTTGCCTTTCACTATCTTTTGATACACTATTGCACTATACGTGAATGATGAATCTGTTCATACATATACATGATCATACATGAATAGATACAGAAAATGTCTCACATAGATACATACATACATACATACATACATACATACATACATACATACATACATACATACATACATACATAGACAGATTGATATAGCAGCCTCAGACATTCTAACAACCTCTTGCTTGACTATATCATTCTGGAATACATTCCAAGCCCCCCATTCCCTCATTAAATGCTCACCCCCCACACCACCCCATGCCTCACTTATTTCCACCAACTTCTACAACTCAGTAAATCTATGATCCAACTGTTAAACCTAATTGTCATTTAGTAATTCAGTATTCACATGTCTATACAATGATGATTTCCGTTTCATCTATTTAGGTGGGGAGGGGCGCTTCAAGGCAGGCGCAGTGAGCAAAGCAATGGGGGTATTGTGGGTATTTCAACTTTCATAATTGATATTAATTTCGCGCAAAGCTCTGCACTATTTGGCCAGAGAGGCGCATAGGCCAAATGATGAACACCCCCCCCCCCCTAATTCTTCTCCATTGCTCTCCTGCCTTCTATCGAGGGTAATTCTAGTACACAATAAATGAACATTTTGAACATAGCACTTCTTACTTTAAAGGGGGCTGTCTGTTCTCCTGCGCATACTGCCAACAAATCAGTCCAATCAAGTCTTGTACTTTAGCTGTTGCCAAGGTTACAACCACCATGGGGTAGGACCTTTCTGGTTGAGGAGCCATTGTTAAGTAAATTGCGATTTTCTTTGTTGGGATACCCGCTGTTGTCTATAAAATAAATCAGAGAGGCGATTGATTAACATATATATGTAGAGCCATCGCAGTACTTTTCATTTGACTTAGATCTAGTTATTTTTTATTTTCAACACAGGTTTAGCAAATTGCTCTTTAATAAGATGCTCCATATAGGTAGAGAACATCCATTCCCCAGCGTTGAACCAGTTTGCTAGAATCCCAGGGAGACGAACCGATAATAGGCCCTTCATGTCGTCCATTTATACATTCAGTACACTAATTAGGACAGGAGGAGCTTCCGAGGAGGCCACAGCAGTGAGACCAAAGATAGCATAAAAGGTAGAAAGGGGTCTGTCAAATCACCACAAGAGGGCTCTTCCGCATAATACATATGCAACAAGGCCACCTACAGGACAGAAAAGTTCACAGACAAACATCCACTAAGGACATATTATCCTCGTCTGAATAAAATTACATGAATTTATGCTATAACATGTTCAAGTATAATTTAGAAAACAGGCCAAAAAGACGGCTATTATATTTCATCTATTGAAAGTTTCATTTTCATTTAATTTTCGATCATGCAATGACCATCATCAGAATGAAAATAAACTGGACTAATAGAAGAGGAGATTAAAACATAGAGATTGAAATATAAAGATTACAACAGAGAAAAATATTTTCATTCTGATGATGGTCATTGCATGATCGAAAATTAAATGAAAATGAAACTTTCATTATACGGAGTAATTTTCATCGTTGTTTATGTAAAATTTATCAGCGGTTTATGTGGATAGTTCATCTGCCCTCCAACTATTGAAAGGACAAATAAATCCTTTTACCTTTCCATTGAATTTAGCAAATTCCATAAACGGATTGCTCTGGACTTCAGCGAACTTCTCCAACTGCACAGAGAGACTCGAAGCCCTCCTCCTGGGTTCCTCATGCTTTGGCAGCGGCTTCTTGTCAAAAAGGTCCACTGCCTCATCTGCAAAACATTTTGAACAATTATAATTGTTGATCACACAAAGTAGATTCTTGCTGCTCCGGAGACAATGAAACAAAATACAGAGTCTGTCAACAAAAGACAACATACAAATTACTCACCTTGCCGACTTATACTGATTTCTTTCCATGGTATGTGTTTGATTTTGCTCTGCCTGTGTTTCTCTACTTTCAATTTTTCTAATCTTTGAGCTGTGTTGGACCGTCTTCTGTGAGAATCTAATAATAAAATTGTCAAAACAAAATTATTGCTATTTCCTTTATCTTAAATTCTTAATGTGCATAAAATTTTAAAATATGAAAATGCTTTTCTTTTGATGGCACTACATACCGAAACCCATGTCGGGATGTATGTCGATGGAATGTGCAAGTTCTGTGTCCGAATCTAACCCACTGTCTCCCGAATCACCTCCGGTTCTGCACAATAAAGAAGCATATTTTTATGAATTTCTATAAAATATAAACGCACTATACTTCAGGCAAAATTGTTATAGATCTCATAATTTTAAATAAATCTCATAATATTACATAAATCTCATAATATTTTTAAAAGGTAGATATCATGCATAATGAGAGTTTATACTCAGTCTGTCACACATTATCGGCTGCGTCCATTCTGCCATGAACAGATTTCATTAATATGTAGATGAGATTATAGGCTAGCAGTACGATATCTAACGATTATTCATTGTACCTTGTGCCATGCCAAGTGGTGGGGCGTATGTCTGTCCCAGTGCTGGCTCTTTCCCCTTGCGAGTCATCCAGCTCAATCACCAGTTCGCTCATTCCCGTGTCATCCGAGGTTATGAAGGAATTGCGGATGTGGTTTATGAGGAACGCAGCATCATCCATCATCGCCATCTTGGACAATATTCCTGATTTCAACCCCTGAAATGTACACCAAGTAATTAAGTAATGAACACTATACAATACACAAAATCTGAAAAATTCGGATGAGACCACATTACAGCGATAGGCCCAAATACATCTAACCTGCAGATCACTTCATATTTACAATAATTTACATGGACCCGAAACATGTCCCAATTCCTATGATAACGGAATGAGAGATACAGATATATCACAGTGCATTTTAAAGCACAGGCTGCAGATTGCACCTACTACTTATGGAGCAGAGGAGTCGTAGCTATATATTTTAGGATAGCTACCACGTAATGCGCCGCAAGAAGAAATTTTTAAGAGCATATTTCAATCTCACACCAAAGACATATGAACTTATAAAGAATCACTAGCACTCATCATCATCATCATCATCATAATACTCCACAACATCATCTTTGATGGCTTAGTGGAGGCGCATAGCGTGTGTTAGTGAGAATAAAAGCAATAGAGGAAAGTAATACATATGATTTGGCTATTTACATATGTACAAGAGATAGAATACATGAGCTTAGGGTACTAGAACATGTTTGGCCAAGGCCGTCCTGAACTGGTCCAGAGTCGGCGCCTCTGCCAGGCTGGCTGGAAGTGTGTTCCACTGCGGCACGGTCCTTGGGTAGAATGAGTACTTATGGTAGTTTGTCGTCGTAGATATACGCTGGTAAGTGAGGCTGTGATTCTGGCGAGTTGGAAGCTGGATTGGCGTGAGGTACACTTGGTTGTCTACAACTATCAGATGGTGGATGGCTTTGTAGAGCATTATCAACCTCATTTTCGCTCTTCGTTGCTGCAGTGTTTCCCACTCCAGTTGGCTGAGCATGTCTCCAACACTGGAGGTCTGGTGGTATCGCCTCAGGACAAATCTTGCTGCTCTTCTCTGTGTCTTTTCTACCTTCCCGATGGCGTCCTTCGTGTACGGGTCCCAAATTGCTGCACAATATTCTGTCTGTGGTCGGACGAGGGTCTTGTAGGCAGTGGCTCTTGTTGCTTCCGGAGCATTCTTTAGGTTGCGCTTAATAAAGCCCAGGGTCTTGTTGGCCTTTTTTGTAGTTACATCTATGTGCTTCTTCCATTCGAGTTTGGATGTTATGTTCACTCCGAGATACTTCGTCTCCTCTACCCGCTTCAGTTGATGGCCCCTAAGTGAGTATGACGATAACAGTGGTCTTCTTTTCCTTGTGACTGTGATGCATTCACATTTATCGGGGTGGAATTTCATACCCCAACGCGTCTCCCATTCAGTGAGCCTGTCCAGGTCCTGTTGTAGAGCGGTTTGGTCTTGGTGTCCCTTGATTTCCCTGTAGACCAGCAAGTCGTCAGCAAAGAGTTTGCACGGACTGTTGATGATGGCTGGTAGATCGTTGATGAAGGTGAGAAAGAGGACCGGGCCGAGCACAGTACCTTGGGGAACGCCAGATATGACATCGCAGTAGTCGGACAACTCACCGTCAACGAGGACTCTTTGGGTGCGGCTGTTCAGGAATGATCCGAGCCATGAGAGGGTGGTACCGCGAATGCCGTAGAAGTCAGCTTTCTTCAGGAGTCGGTGGTGCGGAACTCGATCAAAAGCTTTCGAGAAGTCCATGACGTTTACATCGTATTGTTTTCCTTGAGCGATTCCGTATGTCAGTTCTTGCGTGAAGTTAAGCAGCTGGGTTTCGCAGGAGCGTTTAGATCTAAATCCATGCTGGCAGTTGGTCAACAGATCGTTGTCTTCTAGATGGCACATGATGCTCCGGGCGATGATGTGCTCCAACATCTTTGAGGTGATGGCTGTCAGCAATACTGGCCTGTAGTTTGCTGGATCATATTTCTCACCCTTTTTGAAGACAGGAGTGCACTGGCAGTGCTCATCTGACAGTATATCAATGATCAATGATTCTGAATTTCTGATTCAATCAATGACTATTTGAAGTGCATGGGCATGGTTGCACAATGATGTGTATTCAAGCAGTTTTTTCTGCATTCTGGGAAAATATAGCACCCCAAACTCTGTACCAATCTCAATTCCCCCACAAGAAAGCTATACCTCAGCTGACAGTCCTCAAAATGGCTTTAAATCACACATAATCTGTCATTCTTCCCTGATTGTTGTTTTGCCAAACTCGTTCGCAAATTTATCACAAGGGGCGTCGCATAAATAGTCCCTCTAGTGTTAATTGTCAGAACTACAGTGAGTTGTGAAAATATTTTCTCAGGTAAAATATGCACGTTTTCATGATAACAACAAGTGATTTCCTAATGGGATATCCAAGAAAAAACCCCATTGATTAGAATCGTATACTGAGTTCATCCGAATTCATGATCAGCTGGCAAAGAGTGTAAATTTACGTAAATTACAAGTGTCACCTGGGCGAAAATGTAGTATTTTTGGAGCTTTAACTGGTGCCACGCCTCCAAACTTGTCAACTGATGTCAAATGGCCCTGAAGTGGAGTCCTTAATTAATATCTATTGCAGTGTTCATTCCTTAATTTGTTTTTCGGACAGCTACTGTTCAAGCTTCTGAACTATAGGTCCCAATCACACTTTAATTATAGTTTAAAAAAAACTTAATGTTTAATTAAAAGAAAAAGATCTATGACTTGTTAGCCTATGTTCACATTCATAATAATATGTATTGGTTAGTATAGGTAATATGTAGATGGCAATGCCATAGATTCGCAGAGCTCAAATTAACTGTTCTTATTTTGAAACCATATTGTAGTATACAAGTATTGACTGGTTTCGAGGGCATTAGTCAAATTTATTTCCCTCGAGGTTGCGTAAGTGAAAACGAGGAGAGTAGATAAGCGGACGCATAGCCTACATTGCACTATTATTACTAGTTTTGATGAGTTTTTTTTTTGGTCTTTATGAATTAATGCCCTAATTTCATTATTATCCTGCACTATTGCCAATGTATGGAAAATTTTGAATGAAAAATGTTTAAAAAAAACATTTGGGGAAAAAAGATTTTAGAAAAAACAAATTTTGGAATTGTGGAAAAAAAATAGTTGAAAAAAATTGGGACAGAAAAAAATTGGAAAAAAAAAATTTGAAAAAAAAAAATTTTGGTGAAAAAAAATTTTTCGGAAAAAAAAATTTCGGAAACAAATTTTGGAGGGCAATAGTCCTGGTCAATATACTAAAATGATGACTGACATGTGACCAGCTCTCAGCAAATGACAGCTCTGCTTTCATGGTCGAGGTATAATAATGATAAACAAGAACACAATCAGTTGGGCCTAAATTAATTGATGCTATTTAAGTACAGTAATAGCAATCAGCTTTTAAACTTCACACCTCAAATAAACTTCACACATCACTGTTCACAAGCAGGCTGCTGATAGTTCAGTCTTTTTCCCTGGGTGTGGCACTGCAAGCATGATGCTACACCGGTGGCGACACCTGTCAGCAAAATAAGCTTTTTTCATGCAGACGACATAAATGAGCATAAAAATGAAGTTTTCAAAACAGAATAGGATAGTTAAGAAACAAATAGAATTTTTCAGACACTACTGCAGTATTGCAAGAGAAATTCAGGGATGTTTACTTTTACCGAAACTAACTGTTTAATCAGGGACCAACTCCATGGCAGGTACAGGCTGTCCTTCATTCTCACTCCACTGACAGATTCAAAATTTATTATGAGCTGCTGTTAAGCTAAGTTCGCTGACGCTCCGCGAATATTATTGCATACTTGTAAGTTATTGACACTTGTATTGGGCCCTCGACCTAGACCTATTGCCGGCCCTTGGGATTTCCTACAGTCCAGTCAGGATCACTTGCTAAAAGCATAGAGGTAGATGTTTTCATCGACCCTCTATGTATTCATAGAGGTAACCTCTATGAATCCATCTACCTTGCAGTATATCCTCCATTGCACAAATTAAATGAAGATTGCACTAAATATTTTTGCATGAACTGAAAGAATACATGTTTTGGAAACTTTTCATCGCGGGAAATCAAAATTTCTATGTGGCGTTCTCCGGCTGGAGTCTGTAAAATCTGCAGAAGAGGTGCATTATGGGTGGTTTATTTATGCGATGAAAAGTGCGCTAAACCCTTACTTTTTATGCTGGAACAAAAAAAATGTGTTTAATGTTTGATTGCTTTCCTTGAGGTGCCAAAAAATAGTAAAATTGTCAAGGTAGATGAATTCATAGAGGTAACCTCTGTGAAAACATCGAGCTCTATGAAAACAGCGATGTGTTTAGCAAGTGGTCCTGACTGAGTCATGCCGATAGTCCGATACCGTGACGGGACCGATAGGTGGCTTACGGAGCACAATATGATCGATGTGTGAAATGCCATAATATTGTCTGTATTTCTGAAATGTACATGTGCATTTTTCTTTTTTCATATATACTAGTTTGAGACCAGTTAGATAGCTTCCAAACATGGCCGATGATGACGATTTTGGGGATTTTGGGGGCTTTGAGGTGAGTGTAGTTTTATTCTCTTGTCAGTGTTGTCTGTTGATTGCAGAATATTAAATTTGATTGTTTCTTACATTGATCTCGGGCATTCTCGGTACCTATTTGTTTATCATGTTTAAACAGTTTACAGAAATATATTGTTTAGTAAAATTTTACATGTTCAATTATTCAGGCAGCTGAACCTGTTGCACCCAAAGAGGCAGAACCTATTGTAGCCGGAGTTCAAGCCAGTCCCAGTCCGTGGGCAGTTTTACCTGGTGAGAGGAATGTGTAAAATATTTGGATCTAAGCACATATAATTCAATCCTTCAAAATTTTATTTCTGTGAATTGCGCCATGTATCATGTTTCATTGATCTCTTTTCAGAAAGTGTGCCTGAAACAACAGCAACAACATCATCGCCCAGTGCTGATGACACAACAGCGCCGCCTACAACAGAAACTAAAACTAGTGAACCCCAAGAATTCCAGGCATTTGCTCAATTTGCTGATACACCAAAGGAAGGGTTAGTATTCTTTTTAATTTGTTATAGATAACAGATATATATTTATTCAACATGTATACAAATAGTGAGCAACATGAAATTTTTTCAGCCGACAAAACTTTGATTTACATTTTTACAATATTAATTGCCCATGGGGCAAAACTTCTTAAACTGCTCAGTGCGACAACGAGGCACTCTAAATCTCCTGCCACCAGGCATCAGTTCAAAAATGTCATGTTGTGGGTGTAGCCCATCCTTTAAAATTTTGTTGGCAATCTTAAGCATTGCCTCATCATAGATAGTGTCATTAGATTTCAGACAACCCGTTTTTGACAATCCTTGAGCACAGTGGCGTAGCTAGGAAATTTTCCAGGGGGGGCAAAATATTCAAGGCAGCAATCGAAATGGAACATTTTTGTCGGCGGAGCTATTATCGCTGTCGCGGCAGAGGCGCACCATCGGCAAAATGCAACGTCTGATGGCAAAGTAATCATTTCTTTCCTGGTCAGGATGGAGCCAGGGGGGGCGACCGCCCCCCCTGCCCCCCCTGTAGCTACGCCACTGCAAGTTGAGCAAATCTTAAAAGGCCTGTCCATGTCAGATCTATATGCTGAGAGTAATTGTTATAATATAAGTTGCATGAGCTTGCATGAGCTTTCATTCTTTGTTTTCTGTCTTATCCTGATAGCTCTGGAGAAAGTGCAGAAACAAAACCCAGTGAAACTGAAGAGAAACTGAAGGAGCAAGTTCAGCATTTGGAAGAAAAAGTGGAAACTAAAGAAAAGGAAAAGTCACAAGTTCAAAAAGTATGTGTCTCTGTTACATTTGAAATTCTCTTTTATCTGTTGCCTATTTATTTTGTCTTCTACCTAACCAGAAATTTAGTGCTAAAATTAAATTTGTTACTGCATTTCAAATCAAATGTACATGTTACTGTCTTCCCCCTGTGCTAATTAGCCCACCAAGTGCATAAATACAGGACGTAAAGCCCCAATCATCCATCCATCAATGTACATGTAACTGCAAATTTTCATTACATATTTGGTACTTTCATTTTTCAGGAATTTGACAAGTTACTTGCAGATCACCAAGAATCACAGAAAGACCTTGAATCTATCCAAGAAAGGTTACAAGAACAAGAAAAGACAAACAAGGAATTACAGGTATTACATTATAATTTCTAATTCTCTCTAGGCTTCTTTCAGTTTATATAATTTTTTCGTGATTGACATGTGTAATAATTATTTCAAGTAAAAAATGTTATTATTTTGTTCAACCACAGGAAAAGCACAAGCAACAATTGGAAGATCTGAGACAAGCTGGACATGATGCCATTGCGATTGTTGTTGAAGAATATAAGGTAAATTGATTCTTACCATTAAACTTAATTAGTGTCCCGAATCCAGACGCATCATATTAATCCCGAGGCATCATACTGTTGGTTGACTTATGTCTCGTGACGATTCCTTCGACTGCCGTCCCGTAAACCTTTTGCATTTTTTAATCCATGAGTGCCTAGAAGGTCTTAGTCAGTACTTATCACCACTTTGACCTCTTGGTTGATCTGGGTTGACCTTTACCTAGGATGACCTACAATGTCGCAGGGGGTGGGCAAACACAGCCTTTCACAAAAGATAAAACTTTAATGTCTTTAGTCAGGAAATAACTAAATTGCAAATATATATTTTGTTTCAGGAGCAGTTTAAAGTGTCATTGTTACACCAAGAAGAACTCAACAAAGCAAGTATGACGAAACTGTTGGAAGAGCAGGCAGAAAAATATGACAAACTTATAAAAGAACAGGTAACGTTTCTCAATATGTACTGGTGCTTTAAGAGAGCGCTTATAATTAAAATGTATCAATACATGTCTCCTATAAGTACTCAGCATTTTATATTATAAATGATTTTATTATCCTATTTATTAGTTTTTTTTACTTTTCAGGAAGAGCAGTTAAAAGCAAAACTTGAAGAAGAGAGGAATCTTATGCAGGAGAAGTTTGACAAAGCTTTAGAAAAGCATATTATTTCACAGACGGTAATATACATAATATAATAGGCCTAGTTATAGAAATTAATTTCTGTGTAAATCATTTGCTTGAGTTGCAACCACAATTGCTTTTGAATAGCCAATACATGTGCTTGCATGTTTGTCAATCGTTTGCCTATTTCATGAAATTAGAATGAATTTACTCTTCTTTTTTTTCAGGAAGTTCTTTCAAAAACATTACAGGATGAAGAGGAAAAACATGAAGCTCAACTTAAAAAGGCTGTTCAGGTAACTCACTTCTGTGATAACAATTTAGAGATTATAGGTTCCATAAAAATGTTGCCCTGCTGTACAATGTCCTTCTTAATTGATCGAAATTGATGTGGAAATCGGGGAACTAATATTTTTTCTTTCTAGGCAGGCTTTAGTATGTAAACTTAACAAGTGGAAGATGTATTAAAACTTCAGAAAGGTTAAAATTAACATTGTTTAACATTATGTTATTGTTTAATTATTCAGGAAGAAAATGATCTATCCAGAAAATCGATAGAAGAAGCGGTTCAAGAAGAAAGAAAGAAGACCTTGGCACTCTTAGAAGAGGAACGAGTAAGTGGTGACTACTGATATTATTGATGCAGGTCTGCAACATGACAGACACGGAAAATGACAATAAGTTATTGGCTTTTTATTTGTCTCCTAAATTTAATTTCTGTATTCATAAGCCAAACATCCCTCCTAATATCCCTCCTAATATTTGAGTTAAATCTCAGGTCACATGACCTCTCCCATTGCCAGCTAAAAACATCTCTCACAGGTATGTCACACCTCCAAACTATCTACCTATCCTTCTTTTTTTGTCCCCTACTTCAGATGGAAGCCCACAATCGTTTAACTCCTCTCTCATTTCTCTTTCCCAACTCCACCACTGATCTCCCACCAGGAGTGCATGAATCTGCATATCTCTCTAATTTATTCTTCCACAGAGGGAGCCTCCTTCTTACAGCTATTTCCCCACAGGTGGCAGCACCTATCTTCATCTGCTTGCCATCTACAGGGATGTCTCATCAATTAATCATGTTCAATAAGTCATATTTCAATACTCTTCACTCGCCCATGCAAGCTTCACTACGCCAGCTAAGAGGTCAACAATTAGGACAAAACCAATCTGCCTGTTTCTGTTTCACCAATGTGCCCATTGCTGACATTAGTCGTACCAGACAGATTCCACTTCTGCATCTGCCATTATCGTGTCCTCGGGGGGGGGGGGGGGGGGTCTTCATCTCCCTAAACATGTTCCTCAATGGGCTTTACTAGTTAACTACATCTCAATCTCTAAATACTTTGTGTTGAGATAGAAAGTCCAAAAAAAGTTGTTCATTTTTTTTTTCACCCAAAAACAGCATAATGGATGTCAATGAAAAAATTTTTTTGAGATGGATAAGAACTTTCACCACCTGTGTTATGTTTCCAGGAGAAGTTTCAGAAACTTGTAGAGGAGGAGAGATGTAAAAGTAAAACGGAATTGCAGAAGGCCGTAGAGGAGGAGAGAGAACAAAGTCAGGTTAGTTCAATTAATTTTGCCTATTACTTTTGCAATTCAATACTACAATATATATTTTATTGTCAACATGACAATGATTACCATGATCTATGTACTGTGTACATGTAGTATATGATATGAATTATTAATTTTTTAGACAATATTGAAGTCTGCTATTGCTGAGGAACAAGAAAAACATGTCGAAAACTTGAGTGAAGTGAAAGAGACGTTACAGGCAGAAAACAAAACAGCTTTGGAAAATCTCAGAAAGGTAGGAAAATCAACATTGCAATTTAAGCATGTTTCTTGTATTCAATATTTTACAATTGAATGTGCTCATACTAGTCATACCACATTCTTTATTCAAGGACTTGAAAGATTAGGTAATTCTGTACTTTTCCCATCTTTCTAAACAATTAGCAGTTAATTTTTCTCATGAAAGTTATTAAATTTATGGTAAAATTTATATTCATAGCAAATTAGAAGTAAGCAATAAGCATTGTAACATGATTTGAGGAACTTGTGTAATTGTTAAGTAAAACATCACTGTCATAATAATTAGGCCCCGATGTTGATTAAATAGTTCCTTATTTTTATTTCCAGGAGGACCAGGTGATGAGACGGAGGCAGCTAATGACAATGGACCTATTTTTAGAAAGTTGCAAAAAACAATTACAAATGCTCATGGACGATAATTCTACAGCACAATCAGATTTATCGGGCAATGATAATTCAAAAGAATAACATAAAACAGTTTGACTTTCGTTGTTGGCGTAATTTCTTTAAAATTGGTGCATTTCTGTTTACTGTACTGCAGGGCAGCATGTTACATGTTAGTGAATTGTTATGAATATGTTAATGGTTAACTCTGAATTTGCCACATCAAATTGAACAATCGAATGTTAGTGAATTGAATTAGGGACGTTTACATTTCGCATGAATTATATACAGCTGTATTATATAGCATTTTTCTTTTTTAACTTTCTGTAATATTCTTGTGAATGGGATTGGGTTGGTTTTCTATAGGCCTAATTATTAGCCTAAGACATCTGAACTTGAAAACTGTTAGAAGTCAATTTATTATTAATATCGAAAAATTTGGCAAGAATTATTTATGCAAGTCGAAAGTAAGGGAGGCAGTAAAGACAAGAGTTTGAACTTTATGACATTAGTTTTAATCATAATGCTGTATTGTTCACAGAAATATTTTGCATTTTACTGGGAGCCTTAATTACATAGGATTGTGATATTATATATGTACTTTTTTCCATTCCTTGAATTACACAAGTCGGTATAGTTTTTTCATTCTGAATCCCTTTCTACTGTTTTCGTTTTATGGATTATCTACATTGAGTTGAGACAATCAAAAAAAATTTCTTAAGTTTTTTGACAAGGTGCCTACATATATATGATCAGGACAGATTTTCTGGCAGGTTCTCAATTCCATAATGTGCTTTATATTAACCTAATGTTGTTTAAATGACTTCTTCATATTGTGTCGTGCCATAATACTTACTAATGTTTGACTCTATTTAAGGTCATTCAGGTGCTTATGGTAACTTTTTATTGTAACTAATGTAATTGTATCTTTGTAAAATTGTCACTATAAAGATACTATTCAAGAATGTGATATCATTGATCTGAGAATAAATATTTTTCAATTATAAAGAAATCAAAGCATGTCTAATGTTCTTGTTATTGCAGATATCAATAGTGTACGTACAGGAACTCTTCATGTTAAGATATTCTTTTTCTTGTGGTTGTAGCCAAATGATTAGGCTATTTGTGCATGAAGACAAAGGGTAATTCTTAATATTCCTGCACTGACCAGCAATAGCCAGCTGGTAAACACAGCAGCAAATTCAATTCAAACCGATTTTGGATTTCCAGTCACGTCTGGTCAGCGTGACATTGTGTGGGTGCTGAAACGAGCATGGCTGGCTGGCTTTCACAGTAAAACTTTATGCCAATTTTAGTGACCGAAGTCTTCCAATGTAATGAATAGCATGAATAGGCACTAAGCTACTTTTTATGTTACCCCTGCCTTTTAATCTCGCGTAAAATTTAAAGAATTAGAGACAAATGTACTGTAATTACTTTAGATATACAATTCACTTATTTACAATATTATTGAGCATATGAACAAGTGCGACGTAATTATACACATCAATGTAGATCACAAAACTGTACATTATCAAAATACATACCGACAGCATATATACATATAAGATGAATGTCTATTTTTCATGTTGTGTCTGATGCACTGTCTGTATTTAAAACTTGTATTTTTGATTTGCCGTTCCCTTTGCTTAGTTTTGGCAATTTAATGTCATTCTTAATGTCCGTTTCTATCTCCTCGAGTTCGCTGTCGCTACTTGATGATGAGGAATCCGAGTTGTTTTCACTTTCTTCGGATGAGATGTCCTGTGGAATGAGCGCTAAATCCTGAAATTAGAAGAATATGCATTGATGATGAAGAAACAATTATTAAGAACGCCCATGCAAGTAATACAGGAAATTATGGGAAGTTTATTACGTCAGTTGCTGTATAAATATATATATTGAACGAAAGTTTTTACTATTCTCAAGCATGACAGAAATATTTGTTCTTTCCTAATACAAAGGATATTTTAGAGCAGAACTAAGTAGCAACAGCTTTGTTAAATCACCTCACTATGATTAGGCCTATTGATTCCATTGAACTGAAAGACTCGGTCGTGAGATAAGCAAAATAATCAACCAGGAGACTTTGAAGTAAAATAGGCAAAATTTGCATGTCTGATAGTGATAAATCAAAGGCGCATAAATTTTTAGAATTTAATATCAAGTTAGGCCTATAGTGCAAGGCCTATATTTTAATTGAAAAGTGCACTGAAAATTAACACAATTAATGATTATCTAAGATGCTCACCATTTCTATAAGAGGTCCCTCAGTGTCCTCCGTGTGTTCGATGTCCACTGCAGAAGGAGACAGCGCTTTCAACTTCTCTTCTAGTTCAGTGTTGGCCGCTTTCATCCTTGGCAAAAACATCTGAACATTCTTGAGCACTACAAAGAAGGAAAACACAAACATAGATATCATATGAGGTATAAATATTTTCATTCGCTGTGGTCATGTCACAGTGGACTTTTTCAAAGAAGTTCAATGTAATAGCAATGCAATTTAACAACCACGCAACATTTGACCCTCAGTATTGAGAAACCTATTTCTTAGATTCAAGTTGTTTCATAAACTTACAACACAACGAATGAAATGGTTAAGAAATTGGCAGACCGAATTGCTAATAATCAACATTAGCAAGGGAAATTACATTCTGACTTGCATAAACGTCTATGTAACAGCCAGTAAGCAGCACATACTAAAATAATCCCTTAACTTAGCAACTCCTCTGGACCATTACCCTACTTTGCAACTCTGGACCATAATTCATCATAATAATATATGCATCCCACACATACCTGAACTTTCAGAGACTTTAAATATGCGAGGAGGAGATGTAACATTCTTTTTCTTCAACAGGAAGGGACTCTCTGAAATAGCAAAATAAAAAATATTAAAATGCAATGCAAAAACTTTTTAATAATTCGCAGGATAGCCAGGTACTCAGTTAGTAGTGACATATTCGGTTGTCACTGAAACTATTCTCAGTCGGATGAACAAAGCAGAATCGGAATCAATTTTAATATTTAAGTTAGGAACATAGCATACATTTTGGATGTTCAATTTAACTTTTGAAAGTTTAATTTTGTGACGTATTGATCTATAAAAGCCAACAAAAATTGACAAAAAAATCTGATTCAAAACAGCTCCTTGAGACATATTATCATAATATAAGTACTAGAAAAGCCCGTTGGGGCCTATTAGGCCATGCACTGTCATTGTGTGACAGAGCCTCTCTCCACGAACGCACCTATTTTTTTTATTTTCTTGTTATTTAGGTGGCATGTATGGCCTATCAGTGAAATGAAGAGCAAATGCCGAGGGTTTCGTCACGGCTTTGTTGGTCAACTCCATACTGGGAGAGTTCCATGTCCTCGCCTCACAGAAGAAAATAATGGCAAAAGTTGGTTACATAAATTATGGTGATGTTTAATTGTTTATCACATTTCTGATGATGTTTACTACTTCTATTGATGTTAGGGCAGTTTGGTACGTTTTTCCGTCAATGGAACTCTCCAGCCTCGGAGGAGAGGCATGACGTATAATTCAGTGTTCCCACAAAATCTTGCGACAGGAATTCCATGACTTTTCCATGACTTTCCATGACCAATTTTCGGATTTTCCATGACTAATGGCTTACTCATTGCGGTCGAGATTCACCCCTGAAACGAATTCACGCGATCAGCAGTGGCGTCCCCATATTGGACCTGTGCCCCCCCAGGTGCCACCCCATATGAACTTTCTGACTTTCGCTAAAATATACACTTAGTATAGTGGGTGCCCCCCCCGGAGAATCGCGTGCCCCCCCCAGATGCCCCCCCGCTCGAGACACCCTAGTTACGCCACTGCACGCGATGACCATCGTTCACTGTCCGGCCATCCGATCAACCATCCAACTACCATAAGTCCCAAATGTGTTAAACTTTAGCGCAAATCGTTGTCAAAATTTGAATTTTCCATGACTTTTCAAAATATTTTGATTTTCCATGACTTTTCCATGACTTTCCACGAACATTATTTTTCCAAGACTTTCCCTGACGTCGTCTAGGAATCTAATCTAGGATAACAATTTAACCAGAGAGTGCAAGCCTGAGGGTTCAGAATTCCCAGACGCCCGTAGTAAGGAATGAAGTGTGGTAATGAAATTCAGCTTCTGATTGCGTTCATCAAGCTGATTGATGACAAACCAGCACTCTCAGGTTGATAAAAGTAGATCTAGCAAAAGTTGACACATCACCTACAATTACGACACACTATAGTCAATTCTGTCTCAAATACACATTCAGCAATCAGAAGATTACATGTATCCAATTCTTAGGGTTATTTTTGTATTTTCAAGTTTTCATAATTTTTCGAGGTCTTTCGATAAATAACTGCTATTAACAGGGCTTTGGAGTCGGGTGATAAGTGAACCGACTCTGACTCCCGACTACTTTGGCTTTCTGAAAAGCGACTCCGACTCCTTCGGTCTCCTGATTTACGACTCCAACTCCCGACTCCGCTTATCGGCATTATTGCACATAAATATTACATGGTTAACAGAGAAGAAAAATTCATTCTACAAAATGTTCATAGCATTTTGTGCATGAGTACTTGCTTGAGAAGTTTTATGTAAAATTTGCAATTCATTTCACATTTTTGAAATTGTGTTTTTGTAAATTATATTAATTATTTTAAGGAGTCAGGAGTCACCACTTTAATTTACGACTCCTACTCCGACTCCACCTGAAAATCAAAGTTCGACTCCGACTCCACCCAAAAACCTCAGACTCCACGACTCAGACTCCCGACTCCGACGCCCTGGCTATTAAGTAGTCAGATAAGCAATTTTTCAGTCAACCTTTTAATAAATTAAAGTTTAATTTAGCCTTTTTTGTATGTTGCAGGGTTCAATTAAAATTGAAAAATGTCGGCGAGTGTCTGAAGTTCAAGTGACCCATCTTTTTGTAAAGATGTAAAGAAGTTGAGGACGAAACCCGGAGGTTGTTGTTCTATCGGTTTATTTGGTTAGAGATGCATGGATCTCTCTCTCTGCTGTCCTCTTCTTTCCTTGTCTTCTACGTCCTCCTCGAGTGTTTCCTTTGGGGGCAATTTGTATAAGTAAACGTTATCCTGATTGCTGATAGAATTGCTTTGTGAGCATAGGCGTTTGGGGGGCGACCGCCCCCCCGTGCCCCCCCCCTCCGATACGCCTATGTTTGTGAGCACAATGTCAGTGAGAAGATGAGCATGTTATTCACTTATTGTGGCATCATGGGCATGGCTGGTTCATCATGAGCATGGCTATGTTTTGATGCACGGCCAAAGTAAAACCTGCTGTCACAGCTTGGAATTTCCTTTGCTACAACACCACCACGCTGTACACAAGCAGCAACACTTTAGCTATCTTCTTACCATGGAATTTTTCGGAATAGAGCAAGTCTTTCGAAGAGGTTTTGACATTTTCTCCCGAGCTTTCCTGCAAATCCATGTTTTCTTTCTTGGGGATTCCTCGCACGTGGTGAGGGTATCCCCTAATGACGTCACGATTATTTTACACACGAGATGGCGAAGCGGTCAAATTAGACCAGGGCGACACCTGCAATTAGTGTTTCCTTTTCTTTTTTAGCATGAATTTAATATACAGCTGTATTCGTCTAATCGTTGACTCAACGACGTTGCAGATGTATATATGCAGAAAGCTGCTGCACAGTAAAATTTGAAATTTTGAGTAGGCTCAAATGATTGAGTGAGACGGTTGCACAATTTGTTTGAGCTAACACAGCTTGTTGTTTTAAGTTATGATAATCTTTCCGTTGTCATAACTTAAAACAACTAGCCATATCAGCTCTAAGGAAGTGTGCACCCATCTCACTCAATCATTTCAGCTGACTCAAAATTCAAATTTTATAGTGTGGAAGTAACAGAGGTACAGAAATCCCTGAAGTACAGAACTCCTGCAGAGCATTTTAGAAGGAAATTGCTGAACTACATAATTCCTCCACTGGCCTCCAGAGCTGCATAATTCCCGCAGAAGTATAGATTTTGCTGCAGCTTTTTTTTTCAGAAATGCAACTGAAAACTGCTGAATTTCTATAGAACCGCATGCAGAAAAAGATTATATTTCTCAATATCAAAGTTGTGACAGAGAACAAGTAAACGCAATTCATGAACACAATTCATGATCGAACTTCTAAAATTGTGCAAATTGCTAGACCTACACCAGAAGAATATTAGACTGAGACTTACCTGAACTTGGACTTCTTTGAATGAAAGTCAATTTCCAATATTTTGTACCAATTGTATTTTGTACCAATGGTCTGCGTAAATAAAAATCTTGAGACTTGGATTCAGTTGAAAGAAAACATTTCCTTTCTCTTAACCCTCCTTGAGTGCATATTAGATTAGCTCTTGACTGATATAATAATAATTATCACAAATCAGCTGTTTTTCTGGGCTTGTTTTAATGGCAGACACTCTTCATTTGCTTTGCTAGACAGAGGGGTTACAGGCAGACAGATGAAGGA
The DNA here is from genome assembly GCA_026936325.1 of Platynereis dumerilii. Classification (NCBI taxonomy): domain Eukaryota; kingdom Metazoa; phylum Annelida; class Polychaeta; order Phyllodocida; family Nereididae; genus Platynereis; species Platynereis dumerilii. Next base: position 18,772,397 of record JAPTHN010000011.1, read on the forward strand.
ATAACATGGCCAAGAAAGCTGTTTGCATCAGTTAGAATAATTTTCTGGGCATGCTGTTTTCAATTGCTTCCAGCTTATAGACAGCTCTTTTATCAGAAACATGCCCCTCACTTCTGCTGAACAATTAATGCAATTGCTCAGTTGTACGAAAAATAAGTTGAGTTTGGCATGATTTTAATTAAGCCAATTACTGTTGTCTGTGTTCCATCAAATAAGACGTTTGCTGGCAAATGTTTGCTTGAGTTTTGTTTTTGTTTTGCTGGTATTAGAAAAAGAACAGCCTGCTTGCCAGATCCATGAAGGGAGAATATTTAGCTGAGTTAAATCGCTGCACAAATCAAGATACAAATTGGGGGCGCACCAGGAAATACAGTGCATTAAAGGCATTTGCTAGGCTAATTCCATTAGTAGCTGATCAAGCAACGCGAACAAAATCTCAGTCAACTGCAAATGCAAATTGCTTAGAGACTTTGGTCCTTCGACCAACCCACATGGGCCCTTTTTCTGCCTTTATGAATTTAGCTGCAAATGCCCAGATTACACAACAGGCTTTTTATCTGGGCTTGTATCTCCTCTCTGTTCTCTATACTCCAGAACAGTAAATAGCCCTGGCCGCCTGCCCTGTCTTGCTGAAGCATTGCAAAGACAGCCAAAGACTAATCAATAAGGTTCATTTGGTTGTTGTTTTGTTGGTTTAGGCTCAAGGCTCTATTCACTGGTTCTCTCTCTTCACCACTCCATCAATATACCTTGCCAAATGTAGTTCTCCTAGGGGCCACCATTTAGTAATCGGGGGAGGGGACTTCGAGTTTTCCTTGGAAGGAAATTATTTATTTCATGGTAATAGCGACATTAGTTATTTATTTAAAAAAACAACTCCAATCCCCCCCCCCCATTCCTTGACATTAAATGATGGCACCCTACACAATTTACGGCCTTCAACTGGTCACACACAGTGTAATTGAAATAACTCACAGTATTGTGTGGTTTCTATTTCAACTATCAATGTAAGTTTCTACAAATGCTGCAAAGATCCACCTTAATTCCACAACATACCAGAACAATCAAAATAAAATTTTGTGAGTATGTTCTTCATCCATAATGATTGTAGATCGTGGGATTTCAAATATTTGCTTTCCATCAGATCAACATGCAATGTATAGTTAGTGACTAGTGTTCTTCCTCCATCGAAATTACCTTCAAACACGCACCTATTCTGTTAAATTCATTCTGAAGCTGTCTTGTTAGAAGGCTACTACAAAGATTAGATATTGCCGTAATAACTCACTTAGCATTTTGTGACTGGCTGATTACTACTCAGTCTGGAGTTTCTGGGTTTCAAACTGGCCGCCCATAAACATAATGCAACTATTTTCTTCATTGGAGTGAACTGAAAGACAGTGAGTGACAACCGTAACTATCACCTCATTTAAGGCTTAATTGCTTTGTCTGGTCTCTCTCATCCTCATGATATCCAGGAGCAATAAGAAAAATATGAAACAACACCATTCCATGACTACACAATACAGGTTGTAATTTCACCAATGTCAGCCCCATGGATCCAAAAGGGCTTTCTATTCATTCCCTCCATTGTTGTTTCAGGCGTGAAAAGTGCTTTGATTGTAGATCACGGGACCACATTTGACTTTTGAAATGGAGCTTTTTTCGAATGAATCAAAGGGTTTACAAATATTATTAACACCATGTTCAGATAATAGACACAGATCCAGAAAATGTTGGACGGGAAGGGATTAACATATAGGAATGTACTATAAATAAAAATCTACAGGTCCAAAGGAAATCCCCTCCTCTGGATCCGCTATAGTGGCGAATCCAGACAGGGTCATCTTGGGGGGGCCCGGGCATGATTCGGCATTCAGGGTATAAAATAAGAAAATTTGATCACTGCACATATTGTCTCGTGCAAACTTAGTGTGACCAATCAGCGTTCTCAAGTGCCAGCGTTCATGCATGGCTCAATTGAAAAATGAAATATTATAATAATAATGTAGATTCTTAGACATCCAGGTAATTCCAATTGTGAAGGTTTAAAACATTTCTCTGGACTTACTTTTGTTGGGACCAACGTTTCACTTGTAAACCATACAATTAAGCATCATCAGGCTACTGATTATAATCTAAAATGATGGAATGAAATATCAGTACATCTGTCTAAACAGCTTGCTGATGGGCTTTTGCACATAGATCTTATTTTTTTAATTGCGATGATTGAGCTCTGCTGCTTAAATTTCTATACTTCTGAAGTAAATAAAGCAAAAGACAGTCTTTCTTCTGTGGTTAATCAAATGCCAGTCCAAAATTGAACATGACAGGACTTTAGTTGAATAATTTGTACAGAAGTCTATTGAGTATTGATCACCATTTGTTCCAATAAATGGAGGAGATACATTTATTTATGAAACTGTTTGGAAGCTCAGAGAAAATAACAACATATTATATACATGTCACTGGAGCCATTGAAAAGTGTCATTTCAGAAAATTTCAGAAAATTTCCCCTCTCAACTGATTCAGAATGCCTTGAAAATTTACCAGAATCAAGGTTTCTCACTAGAATTTAGTAGTAGAATGCACAAATTCCAAGTAATGTAGTGATATCTTTAATAGTTTCTCTGAAAAAAAAAAATCACGAAAAATTTGAGATTTCGTCAAATTTTGACAAGTCCAGAAATTTGAAGGCATGTAACTCAATCAGAGTAAAACCTGGAGACTTGCAATTAGGCAACACGTTTTTAATGTAGCTCAAGTGTTATAACGCATCGTTTCAGCCAACTCAGTGCATTTGCGTACATTTCACAGGTTGCCGAAAAAAAAAAGAAAATTACAGTTTATTTACAATTTTGTCCAGAAATTTCTGAGACTGTATTAATTACTTGGGATTTGTGCTTTCTGGTGAGAAACCTTGATTCTGATAAATTTTCAACGCATTCTGAATCAGGAGCCATTCGTTGAGTTGACACAGAATTACCCCTGTCAAATAACAGATAGGATCAAATATAGGAAGCTGAATTTTTTGCTGAGAGCTAAATTCAATTTTTAATGTCGACCAAAAGTTTCAATAAAATTTCATGTCCGATAGCAATTTAAAATTGCAATTAACATGTCAAGAAGTGATCTAATATTTTTAGGGGCAGTGTGAGGTCTTTCTCAACATGGCCTACTTTGTCACAATTTTAATTGATTTGGAATGAAGTGACCAACTAGGCAACAAGCTATGGTTTGTAAAATTAAAACTGCTGTCAAAACAAACTTACAGCAAAAGCAGAAAAAATCACAATTTTATGTCACATGAAGTTGTGTTGAGGGATCTTATTAAATTTTTGATATTATAGCAGTGACACAGGACGGTCTTTGAGTTACACGTATCAAACAGTAAAAATTGCCAAAACTATCATCAGGTGGGTAAAAAGTATCACATTTGTTGAACATATATTGTGGGGATTGCGTAGTTCACCATAATTTAGCATAAAAGGATCACTGCACAAATTCAGATTGATCACTGCACATTTCAGATTGATCACTGCACAATTTGGGATCGTTGCACGCTTATTTTATACCCTGTCGGCATTCGCGGGCCCGCGTCGCGGCCATTTTCTTCAAAATACTATTATTAATCTCGGTGGTCTAGGGGGGGGGGGGCCTGTGCCCCCCTAGGCCCCCCTGTATCCGCCACTGCGCTATTGGAAAGCTCCCATTGATCAATTATCAAGTCATTTGATTGACACCTGTGAAAATGTCACATTAGAGTATGCAGTTGATTACAAAATAATCAGCAATAACTGTTTGTTACATAATCTGTTTTTTCATTCCTTGTGTGCGAGCAAGCACAAAGATCTTCATGTTGTTGTTTTTGCATTTAAATTGGACATCACTTATTTTGCTAAAATATTTCATCAGATTTGGCCGTCATTAAAAATGATGGAAAGAGGAAATGCTTGCAAATTGGCTTGTCATGGTGTCACTTTTTTTAAGCAAAAGGCTGATAACAAAGTTGGCAGAAGAACAATTGTCTCTCATCAATGATAATCTTGTGATTTTACATGATATCTTGTTTGTTTTACATAATTTTAATCCTGCAGACAGTAACATGACTAAGGTGTTTATGGCACTAAAGTTTTTGCAAGTCAACTGACTTTGTGTCAAACTTGAGTTGCCTAAATAACTCAAAATATATGTTGCTAAGTAGTGCTGATGATACATTGAAATGACGCTGGGTCAAAATCTGTTAGAACACCATTTTTTTCTGTGGGTGACATTGGTTTGACTACTTTGATTTCCCCAAATTGCAGCAATTGCCTTGTCAGGCTGTTTCAACCCATTTGTCTCTTGCAGGTTTTTTTTGGGTCTCCTCATTTTAAACACAGGAAGTGGTTTGGGAAGAGATCCAGCCACTTCAAAGCCGCCCTAGAGTGTAGCTGGCTTGGCATCTGTGATGCTGCACAGTTTGAGGGGCAAAAATGGCTAGAATTATCCACACTGTCATGACACAATTTCATTTGGCAACATGACAATATTTCTGTTGCAGTATTGGGGGAACCGGGGCACTTTTGGACATGGGCACAATGGGACGGTGGGGTTTTCTTTTATATCCCGCAATTGCGAGTGAACACCATGAAAAAACCATTGAGTTCACACCATTGAGTTCATACTGGTGAACTCAATGAAATAAATTATCTGACGTTGTTATGCAAACAATGGCAGCGATTGTGTATGTCATGACGTCACAATGGGCAGCTGGTGACGTCACATCAAACTGCTGCTCCTAACTTGGGAGAATTTGAATTTTTCAGACTAAAATTTAGGAAAAACCACTGATAAATTCATTGCGGGATATAAATAAAACCCCATAACAGTGTAGTTCACAGCTATGAACATCATTCGTGTCAGGTCTGCCTTCTGAATAACACTCGTCCTTCGGACTCGTGTTAATTCAGAGCAGACCTGACACTCATGATGTTCGTAGCTGTGAACTACACTGTCATGGGGTTTTATTATAGTGTCTGTTATGATATATATGATAGTACCATCAAATCTTGTAAATTCCCATTCTGATGTTTCTATCGTGTTATCGACAAATTACAGCCTCTTGCAGAAGTATGGTGAGAAAAGTTTGTCTCCTACTACTCAACTAAATTCAGAGTGGTTCAATTCGAACCTTTCTCTGGAAAAATGATAAGGTATAATACATGTGCTTGTTTTGTTAGATGGACAGTTTATACATGTACAAATATACAGATGAAGGAACAGCATTGTAAGAAGGCTGCCTGCATCATGCAGTTTGAATAATTTTTCCAGCAATTTAATTCCATCCAGAATGGCTGCTGCTGTTTATCAGAGAGATGTTCCCCACTTCATGTGACATTCTATAACTACTGCCAAGATCAATGCATATACTAGAACAATTTTAAAGTGTGCGCTCTTCACACATGAATTGAATTGAATTGAATTTATTTGAGAATTTACAAATGTATGTACAGATATCATGACAAATGTGATGGTGACAGTTATATAGAGCTACTTTGTTACATACATGAGGAATAGAACATTAATACAAACAGAACATTTTACCTCGTGGGGACAGTCACTAGCATTTTCATGCTGTAGTCGACCTACCCACTATCATTCATTAGTCATACATATGTTTATGAAGAAAAGCATTTTATTCAAAGTTAACCCACATTAAATTAAATCCCTGTCCCTTCCCATTCTCAATCCCAAGGAAGAAAATATGAGCTAATGATAATGATAATGAGTATAATGACTGATGATGGTTATGTGTTTTGACAGACATAACAGTTGGCTGTTGTACAAACTGATGAGTACTCAGACACCGGGTAGATAGATAGATAGATAGATATTTATTTTATTCGACCACATAACTATACAGATTAAAAAAATAAGCATACATGTATGAAATATATATGTAGGTATAATAGAGAACAGATTGTAATGACAAATGAATAAAGTTACAGGCCAGGAGGGCCTCATTAAGCCTAAACAAAGGCGCTAACATGAGGACCCACCCTACATTCCGTAGCATTAGAAAATAAATCATATGTACAGTTCATATAAGGCACATTTAGGGTTTGAACAAAAACAGTGGGGGAAAGAAAGAAAATCTCATCTTTTCAACTGAGTGCAATGAGCCAAATGAGTGAATGATGAGATGAAGGGGGGGGGGGGGGGGGGGGGGGTGGGGATGGGGATATGTGATTGAATGAAGGGGACATGGTGAATGCAGACAATAATAAAGCCAAGTATCAAAATATATAAGCTTATGTTAAGAAATAAAAAAAATTGTTTTTTTCAAAACTATCGCCGATTACAGACATAGCAATGAGTTAGGTGGCAGATGTCTTGGTAGTTATTGATTAGGAATTTTTTCACATTTAGTTTGAAACCAAGTTCACTATGAGTATATATTTTTTCTAATATATTGTCCGGAGTATCATTTAGCAGTCTAGGTAGTTGGTATCTTATGCAGTGTTCGGCAAAGTTGTGATTTACTCTCAAAGTTAAAAAAGCGTTATTTCGGGTGAGTCTATGATGAGTGTCACGCTGTCTGATTATTTGGAAAGATGAGAAATATTGTGGGAGTCTTTCATGGGCTAATCTGAAGTAGAACCTGAGTAGCTTTGATTTGTATAGGTCACTTATTGTCAGGATGTTCTGTTTTTTAAATAATGGTTGGGTATGCGGATTAAATTTTGAGTTTGTAATTATTCGAATTGCTTTCTTTTGCAACTTAGTGATTCTTTTGGCCTTGGTGCCCCAGCATAAAATACCATATTGAAGATCAGGATTGATTAAGGAGTTGTAAATCATTTTCAGAATTTCAAGAGGGAGGATTTTTCGTAAGTGGTAGAGAACTCCAGTAACTTTTGATATTTTTGAAGATATTTTCTCTGTGTGTCCTGACCATTTCAAGTTTTTGTCTATTGTAATGCCTAAGAAATCAAATTTGGAAACATATTGAATTGGTTTACTATTTATTGTTAAGAGTGGAGGATTATTTTCTTTATTTAGGGTCGTGAAGAACATGCATTTGGTCTTTTGTTCATTAAGAGAAAGAGCATTTAGTTGAAGCCAGTCTATATATATCTTCAGTTCGGAATTTATTGTTTCTGTAGAGGGATTGGATGAAGCATTAGCCATTGAGAAGGAAACAAAGAGGGTGGCGTCATCAGCATAAGTAATTGTCTTAAAAAGATCACTAGCTAAATATATATATCGTTAATATAGATAATAAATAATAATGGCCCCAGAATGGAACCCTGTGGGACGCCTGTTTTAATGTTTGCAAAAGCAGATTTAGTACCATCTAATTCAACATATTGTTTACGATTGGAAAGATAACTTTTCAGTAGTGAAAGGGCTTCATTTCTAATACCATAATAGTTCAGCTTTTGGAGAAGAATGTCATGATTAATAGTATCGAAAGCTTTACTTAGGTCCATGAAGATAGCTAAAGGTAATTCATTATTATCTCATTTATTGATTACTCTATCTACTAATTCAATGGCTGCATGTTCGGTTGAAAGTGATTCTTTAAATCCGTATTGGTTGTTATTATAGAGCTCATTATTTTTAAAGAATTTGTGCAACTGGCTAAACATGATCTTTTCAAAGATTTTGGAAATGGTGGGCAGTATAGAAATCGGACGATAGTTTGTTATGGAATGAACATCTTCTTTCTTGTAAACTGGAAATATTTTAGCTACCTTTAGCAAGTCAGGGAAAATACCACTCATTAATGACTGATTTATAATAAATCGAAGGGGAGGAATAAGTGATAATTTAATTTGTTTGAGAAGAATACTTGACACTCTATCATGACCAGTGCTAGACTTACTTTTGAGGGAGTTGATTGCTTTTTCTACATCAGCTTCAGTTATAGGGCGAAAAGTGAGAACATCAGGGAAAGGATTTTGAATGTAGTCTGAAAAGTGTTGATTCGGTAAGGGTGGTATATTTGCTGCAAGTTCAGGGCCTATGTTAGCAAAATAGTTATTGAAGTTATTCACTATTTCCTGTTTGTCAGATATTTTGTTATTTTGGATGATGAAATAATCTGGAATGGCACGTTTATCTTCACATTTATTCATAATTTCTTTTATGGTAGACCAAGTGTTTTTAATGTCTGACTTGAATTTGGGGACCTTATTTCTATAATAGTCAGATCTCTGATTGGATAAGTCTTCTGAGCATTTTATTATAAGATTGCAAGTTTTCTTTCAACTGATCATACATAAAAGAGTCTGTTAGGGTAGACTTGAATTTCCTGTACAAGATATGGACTTAATTAAACCTCTAGTTATCCACTTGGTTTTCTTATGTCTGTGCTTATTGAATTTGACAACTTTTGTTGAGATATGCTTGTTGAGGCCATTTTCAATTATCTCTGCAAGAATTGTATAATTAGCGTTTACATCAATGTCACAATCTAGTTTATTAAGAATATTAGAATTTTGCAAAAATGAATTGAGATTTGATATAGTTGTATCATTACAGTATGTGACCTTGACATATTTTGGTGAGTATTTGGTCTTGATCTTAAGGTAATCTAAGCAGATAAAATAGGGTTGGTGATCAGAAATTTTTGAAGTCATTATTCCCGCTGAACTTTTACTAAAGTCATGCGATATCTTGCTTAAGAAGTTAGCAATAAGGGAGCCACGCATTTTCGAGAGTCTTGTGGGGAGAGTGATCTTAGGAATGAAACCACTACTTATTATAGAATCGAAATATTCACTAATTACAGGCTTATCCTTAATCTTCAAGAGGTCAATGTTAAAGTCCCCACCAATCAACACTTCATCCTGCAAACCCTTCAGACAAGAACTGAATTCTTCGATGAAAATAGAGTAGTTTTCATTCAAGTCCTTTGGTGGTCGATATATATTGCCCAAGGTAAGGAATTTATTCTTCAGAATTAATTTAAGAAATTGGCCTTCCCATATATTCGATTGGCTGTCTAAGATATTGAGTACTTCATAATTGATGTCTTTGTGAATATAAATTGCCAGGCCTCCATGTGAGGAGATACGATAAGGTTTGGAAATAAAATAATAATTTTCAATTTGAAAGCGAGACAGATCGTGACTGTTGTTGAGCCAAGTCTCTTGGATCAGGTACTGTTTCAATTTTCTTGAAAATGTGTAAATCGACACTGATAAATATTCTTTTCGTGTCCTTGGCAACCTGTTCCAGGCCTGTGCTATTTTATAATTGAAAGACTGCTTTCAGAGTTCAGAGAAAATATTCCTAACATATAGTAAATCTTGCTGTCTTGTATTATGGAGATGTATATTCCCTACTACCTGCAACTGAGATTGGAGGTAAGAGGGAAGACCGAAAAGAAAGAATTTATAACACAATTTTATTTATACATCTGTGTGATTCACATCTCCTATATTAAAATGATAGCGTACGGCATTTATCTCAACTTATACTGCATGAATCATCTTCTAATTTCCCCAGTGCCTTCCTATAGACCCCAGGGCAAAACTCTCCCCTTTTGAAGGACTTTGGATTCCCCTAAATGTCCTGAGAAAACACTTCATTTGTTACACATAGTATTATTGTAACCGATTCACGGGCAAATCGATTTCTGTATTATTCTGTTCCTTTATGCTCTCTCCAATCTACGGGAAACTGACTAGTAGTCTAGTACTCAATGAAAATGATCAATTTTTCTCGACTACCCTAAGAAAAGTTTCAATTAATGATTCGTTCTTTTCATGACGATCTATTTGAGCAACCAATCGTATGTTTTCCAGTAACTAGCAAGCTGTCTTTTAGGAAGGCTTGTCAAAATATTGAAGACACATCTGAAACAACTCAATTTGCATATTGATGTAATGAACTGCTCATTTTAAAGGTCTTGTTTCAACCCGGCCCAGACACGAACAGACTGGCATATACTCTCTCGGCCTTAATTGGAGGTGGATTATCAGATAGTGACATTGCGATAGCCTTAGATAGTACCTCATGATAAAGCTTGCTTTGTCTGGTCCCGCAGCCTCGTGATATCCATCAGCAATAAGATAATACAAAAGACAATACCATACTATGACTACACAATGGCATCTAGTTAGGTTGTAATTTCACCCACGTCAGCCTCCCCATGGTTCCAAAAGGGCTTTCTATTCATTCCCCTCCATTGTTATTCCAGGCCAGCCAAAATAGCAGACCATAAGTTGCTTGTGATAAATTCCATAGTCAGCCTTGCTGTGTTATGCTGCCTATCCCTGCTTGGTATGACGGTTCTTATTGCATTTATGAGTGGGTTGTATTTCTAACTAATATATTCACTTACCCATTATTATTACTCTGCTTCCTCAAAGATGACCAAATCCAAGATGATGATACATCATGTTGTTCTTCCCAAAAAATAACTATGACGGATGACACGGCATGACAAAGTTTCTAGTTTTATGAGGTGGTCACTAATCATAATCTAACTTCAAGTAAAAAAAATAAATGTCATATTTGTTGCTTTATGGCAGTGCCAGACAGTGTTTTATATCATTATTTTCTGTTCGATACAGATAGATAGAGAGTTGTATAGATCTATTCAGAAGCAGTTTCAAGGCCATGTGGTGCAAAGAATTTATGTACAATATTCTATTGACAAAGACAACACAAAACATACTAAAAAAAATAAGCAAACTTTTTTTTTTTCTCATTGAAACTCCTTTCATTTTAACAGAACGAAACATTGCTCCATGAGAAATTTGTTTTCTTTTTGTTTCAGTTTGTTTTCTCTATTTTTTGTCTTCATTTGTGGTCACCGGTTTGCTCTTCAAATGGTAATAATTTATTTTTTAAAGAAAATTTCCCAATTTATTTCCAATTCTGCTTCACCTTTGAGAACTAATGTGCATGCTTAATTGAACAGTTTTCCCTGTATGACAGAACTGAAATTGCATTTTTATTTAGAAGTTTTTTCTTCATACGAATCCGATTTCATTCATTTGGTTCATGTTTTATTCTATTAATGAAATATTTTAGCTGTTATGGAAAAGATAGCGGAATAGACACTATTTCAGTTGTGTCGAACGAAACAAGTGATGCATCTGTCTTTATTTCCATCTTTCTGTTTTCCTTTCTGTCTTTCATACTTAATAAAAATGCAAATACATAAATATGGGGGTTTAATTCTGGAATAATTTTTCTGATTTAAAAATATACTTGAGTCAAACGTTGATAATTTAGTTTGGTGATGCGGCTGTTTAGATCCATTTATTTCTACAAACCATTTTAAAAGCAGCCCACATGTGAAACTGATGTGATTTTTTCCGATTGTTTTAATTAGTAGCTTTCCTTGACAGGTTTAATGAGAACATTATTGCTGCTTGCAATCGTAGAGAATCATTTATACTTGGATGAAAAGAGAGAAATTTATTCTTTAATATGAAAAAAAACAACAACAACATGTCAGCCTGATTCTATTCAAGTACAGTGCATGTAAGTAAAGAATGTGGTAGCAATATCGTGGACATTTGAGAAATGCGGAGCAGGTATCAAAATAGCTCAAAATTGATAGGATACATACATGTTATTACTAAGCGACACCTTCTATTATGTGTGTAATTGTATATTATACCATTCGACTAATTCGACACCTCTGTTACTACCTAATAAGAAGATTTGGAGACCAGCAGCTAACTGTCAATGTCTCAATGATATGGCAAAACCAGTTTGCATATTAAAAGGAAGAAAATATGTATACATTTGTCCAATGGACCACCTATCTGCAGAGCTATAATTGGACAATTTTTACTGCCTGTCTGTTTAAATGTGAAATCTATCAATGTTTGTTTCTTGGTATTGACAAGTGCAATGTCTGTCTGGTGGGTTATCTATATCCTGACTGTGAGCAACTGTTAATGTTGCTTTATTGAATCTTGTATTGCAAATGAGTGTGTTGTATCAAAGCAAATCAGTGATCATTTCAATACAGATCTAAATTCCTATGAAAATATTTATCAAAACTAAATAAGCCACTATTAGATAGTATTAGGTTCCTTTGTTTTGTTTTTATTTATGAAATGAACCTGAATGCAACTGTGGTAATGCAGTATGCTGTCACTATGCACAAGAGGGCAGCACAGTCAAATATTCAGAACCAGTTTTTGTGTGAAGAGTTGACAGCTCTCAGAAGAAATATGTTGAATGAAAGTCAATTAAAGCACTGAGAAGCACAATATTGCAGCCAGGGATGCCTAAGTACCATTTTAACCACAAGCAAAATTCAGATTGGGTTGCTATTTTGTCTGTGAAATATTTTTGTGTGTACACCAACTTTGCCTGTTGACAGGAAATGAATCTGAAGACAATGGTCTTGGAATGAATTCCAAGGACCCAAAAAAGGCATTATGGAAATGGTTAATCTAACGAGATACTATTACCATTACACACTGGCCTAGTACTGCACTGTATTCATGTATGCATTAGGCTATCTATGTAAGCTAACATAAAGCCTCCATTAGTATGAGTTACATCAAATCCCCAACTGCATGGAAAAGCCAGAATGAAGATAGATAGGGCCCGTTTTGCGACTGAATCTACAGGCAATTAGCTGCTTTTGTCTTAGTTGTAAGAAATGAGGACATTCACAAAGAGATTGGAATGGGCCAACAAGGACATACGTAGCCAAGGACGTGCAGAATAGGAATCGTTACATGACATCATTACCACATTCACCATGCTATGTATTGTTGTGATCACTTTGCAATTGTATGAAATGGATTATGTCTATTTTGCTTCACAAATAAGCTAATTAGATCTGTTTTGTCGAAAACCAGCATTAATTTGATACAGTGTATATAAAGAAAGTGATAACATCATGTATTTTTATTGCCTTCTAAATTTATATATCATCAGTCTAATGTACGACTAGGCAAGTGTGCAATAAGAACATACTATAGAGAAAAACCTATGACTTCCAAATATACGTTTTTTAACCTTCGTAAAAGAATGTGTAGTCCAGGGAATAGTTGTGAAAGGAAAAAATGGTCAAAAATGTGTTTAATCATAATTATAATGAAACTGCAGTCTTGTGAAAATGAAAACTGCATGCTGCTGTCACCTGGCACAAAAGTTAGTTTTGTATGCTTCAACATTGCAAATCCAAAGAAATAGTTCTAATTTCTTGGCACATTCACGAAGTTTCTATTCAACATTGAGGTTAATCAGAGTAAGACTCGCCAAACACATACTCTAAGGAAGCAGACAAGGCCATCAGCATGCTCAGAAACAGCCCTGATTTCTTCCAGACAAAATTTCATGAGTTCCCCACAAGGGGTTTATGTCAACCGCTTGCTGGAGCTCAAAGAATTTCACACTTGTCTTTAGGTGGCAACACATGACAGCATATGTTCTACCAAGGCTGGAAAAAGCAGTGGCAATGAAACAGCAGTCCATTGTAGACAGATGAAACTGCGTGATGCTCATTAAGCTAGATATAGCCTACCATATTACTGTGATGATATGGTTGACCAGAAGGCTGCTATGCAGACTGTTGATATAAAAATATAAGTCTGAACTATCGGCGCTCATATGTAAGCAAGCGGGTTTATACATGTCTCTTTACTGACACTGTCACCTATATTATACATGTATAGTCTTCATAAATATTAGGCCTACAGACCCAAAGCTTCTCAGAATGAAAGGACTGATTTCGTGAAATTTGTGTCATGCACTTGCCTCCCTTCCATAACTTTCTTAATTCGCTTAATTTCCATCTAATTGCATGTTCTCAGATAGAAAATTCAGATGAGAAAGAAGTGAAAGCAGGGGGAAAATCGCTATACGACACGTGGCTGCTATTCGAGAAGTTACACTTCAAGTCAAATTAGTGGGAAGACCCAGGTATGCTGGCTTAAAGTGGGAGGCTTCTGTACAAGCTCTACTAAAGCTGATAAGTTGGTAAATTAATGAAATCCAATATTCTCCCTCTTGTGAGTATCAAGCTCAAAATGTCAATCAATATTTACAAAGATGCTTCCTTGTTGCAGATGTTTTATTTCAAATGATGTTGAACATCACAGCATATAGTAAAAACTTAAATAAGATGCAATATTTCACCCATATATGATTATATATATAGATAGTATTATATAAGAATAAATTCGAATGTTTAATCTATATAAATAATTCTATGTATAATTCATTTGATGGTCATGTTGATTCTTTAAAAATGTTACTTTTTCATGAAAATTTTGTAAAACCATATTCTGACGAACATTTTTTAGTGCATCTTTTAACAACAGCTATCTAAACTGTCACAATTATTATGTTTATTTCTAAAATGTACATACATTATCTCATTTTCAATGTGTATTATTTGTACTTTTTCTCCCTTTGTGGAGGTGAAATGAAATAAATAAATAAAAATAAATAAAATATAAACAATTTGTGTGTCTTGCAATTTCTGTAAATGTATTTGAGCAAGGGAAAGTCTTGAAATCATCTGCTTTAAGAAACTGTATTTGTTTCTACCTGTATTTTGATACTGACAACTGATATACCACCTTATTGCACTATTGCTTTCCAAAATTTCATATGATGCCATGTAAACTTATACCATTACTTCAACACAAAGCACAAAAAAATGCCAGACAAGCAACACCGTGAGCTTGGCTTAGAAGTGGCTGCATGGATCCCTTCCTACAGCACTTCGTGTGTTACAACGAGATCACAAAAAAATTTCAAGGGATAAATGGGTTGAAACAGCCGGCCTGGGTAATTGTTGCAATGATGTGACATCACCTTAGAAAAGAAAAAAGTAGAAAGAAACAACATCATGAATTATTTGCGGCTGAATAGTTGTATTTTACAAAACCATTTTTGATGGAGTCACACAGACATAATGAGCAGATGAGTAGATAACTAATAACGTTACAGAAAACATCTCAGTTTCCTCTCAGACAAAATGTACATTTTGGCACCAATAAAGTTAGAAGGAAAACTTTACCACTGCTAAGACAATACTACTCAGTGCCAAAGCCCAGCACCATGCATCAAAATTCAAAACTTCTCCTTCACCTACCAAAAAAATTTCATCTGATGAAGAAAAATTGAGGAGTATATAATTTCTTCCTGCAGTTCTGCAAAAAAACTGCAGAATTCTGCAGTTCTGCAAAAAACTGCAGAATTCTGCAGTTCTGCAAAAAACTGCAGAATTCTGCAAAAAACTGCAGAATTCTGCAGGAAACTGCAGAATTCTGCAGGAAACTGCAGAATTCTGCAGTTCTGCAAAAAAACTGCAGAATTCTGCAGTTCCAAAAAAAATCTGCAGTTTCAAAAAAAACTCTGCAGGAAGCTGCAGAATTCTGCAGTTCTGCAGCTCCCTGCATGATTTCTTAACCTCTGTTACTTCCTGCTGTTTATTGCAATGCATCTTCAAAGTTCAGACCTCTCTGACATGAGGCTTGCCACTACCAAGGAAACGTGGTTTGGGGGGTTGGTTTGGGGGGTTGTGGTTTGGGGGGTCGGGGTTTTGGTAGTCCTCAGTCATTGCAGTGTTTCTGAAAAGTTTCTGCAGCAAAATCTGTATTTCTGTAGGAGATATGCAGCCTGGGGGGTTTTATGCAGCTCTGCAAAAAACTGCAGAATTCTGCAGAAAACTGCAGAATTCTGCAGTTCTACAAAAAACTGCAGAATTCTGCAAAAAACTGCAGAATTCTGCAGAAAATTGCAGAATTCTGCAGTTCTGAAAAGATTCTGCAGTTCTGTAGGAAACTGCAGAATTCGTCAGTTCTAGCAGGTAGCAGTTTGTGGAATGACCTCTATCAAAATAAACTTCCATGGACATTTTGCCTCTCTGCTCGGCCAATTCTCAACCAAATTTCATTCCGAAAAAAGTTTCAGGTACCCTACAACCAGGTCTATAGACTGCAGTAGTCAGTCTTTGTCCGTCGTTGATCTTTTCGCCGTACGATACATTTTTCGGCGATCGGTAAGCTCGCAAAAATGTCATTTTATAAACTGCTGACAGTGCTCTACCAAAATAAACTTCCATGGACGTTTTGCCTCTCTGTTCGGTCAATTCTCAACCAAATTTCGTTCAGAAAAAAGTTTCAGGTACCCTACAACCAGGTCTATAGACTGCAGTAGTCAGTCTTTGTCCGTCGTTGATCTTTTCGCCGTACGATACATTTTTCGGCGATCGGTGAGCTCGCAAAAATGTCATTTTATAAACTGCTGACAGTGCTCTAACAAAATAAACTTCCATGGACGTTTTGCCTCTCTGTTCGGTCAATTCTCAACCAAATTTCGTTCAGAAAAAAGTTTCAGGTACCCCACAACCAGCTCTACAGACTGCAGTAGTCACTCTTTGTCCGTCGTTGTTTCTTTTCGCCGTACGATACATTTTTCGGCGATCTGTCAGCTCGCAAAAATGTCATTTTATGAACTACTGACAGTGCTCTATCAAAATAAACTTCCATGGACGTTTTGCCTCTCTGTTCGGTCAATTCTTAACCAAATTTCATTCAGAAGAAAGTTTCAGGTACCCTACAACCAGGTCTATAGACTGCAGTAGGCAGTCTTTGTCCGTCGTTGTTTCTTTTTGCCGTACGACACATTTTTCGGCGAACGGTCAGCTCGCAAAAATGCCATTTTGCAACCCTTTTGCAGGGTCAGTGTAAAATGCGGACCATGCAGATGAAGCAGACCATTTTGCAAGCTGCAGAATGCATTGCAGATGAGCATCAAAACCCCAGACCCCCCCCCCACTCAACCCCAAACCGCAACCAACGTTTTCCTGGGTAGTGGCAAGACCCTTGTCAAAGAGGTCTGAACTTAGCAGATGCATTGCAATTTATGAGATGCATTAATAGTACCAGAGGTTCACAAATACTGCATGGAGCTGCAGAACTGCAGAATTCTGCAGTTTTCTGCAGAATTCTGCAGTTTCCTACAGAACTGCAGAATTTTTTTCAGAACTGCAGAATTCTGCAATTTTCTGCAGAATTCTGCAGTTTTCTGCAGAATTCTGCAGAATTCTGCAGTTTCCTACAGAACTGCAGAATTTTTTTCAGAACTGCAGAATTCTGCAGTTTTCTGCAGAATTCTGCAGTTTCTATTGCAGAATATGCAGGTGCAGGAAGAAATTTAAGTGTACTGGAAAAATTGGTTTAACATGCTAAGCTTGTATACATCCATAATCTAGAAAACTAGAAAGAACCCCACAACAAAATTGTATATCAGGTAACCGGGAAAATAGTGTTTGTGTGATTGGCCAGCTGCTGCAGTTGAGAAAATCACATTGTTCACAATCAAGGGGTGCCTCCTTCTATTTGCTCTGTAACACAATTGTTAGTGAAGTTAAATGTCAATGTAATTTTCCAATGGTGCTGCTCCAGAAAAACTTCACCATACATTCATATTGATAGCAATTTCCATGGCTACACAATGTCATGTCTTCTGAAAGTAAGATTCATCATGAAACATTTTCACCTATCGTGAATCAAAAAAAGCACATTTCAAGGAGAAAAAGTCTCTTATTTTTCTCCATATCGAATTGACCGGCTGTAAAAGGAGTTAACTGCAGCATTACTAGGGACTGGAGACCCACAGTCCATTTCCTGTCTATATTGACACTGAAATTGAAAGCAATCCCAGGACTGTGACTGGACACAATCAGAGTAGATAGGCAAAATCAAGTGCAGCCGCCGGCCGCTTCAAACCAGTTTATGCGTCGGAAGCAGACTCAAGTCACAGATTTACTGGTGTTTACGTTCTGTCTGGTTACCAGCCAAATTGAATAGCCTTGCCTAATTGATGAGGAGAGTATAATTTCTTTCTGCAGTTCTGCAGCAATTCTGCAGGTAGCTGCAGAATTCTGCAGTTCTGCAGCAAATTCTGCAGTTCTGTAAGAAGCTGCAGAATTCTGCAGTTCTGCAGCAAATTCTGCAGTTCTGTAAGAAGCTGCAGAATTCTGCAGTTCTGCAGCAACTTCTGCAGTTCTGTAGGAAGCTGCAGAATTCTGCAGTTCTGTGGCAAATTCTGCAGTTCTGTAAGAAGCTGCAGAATTCTGCAGTTCTGCAGCTCCAAGCAGGATTTTTGAAGCTTTGTTACTTGATTCAGCTTATTGCAATGCATCTGCAAGGTTCAGACCTCTTTCACAAGGTGTTGCCGCTACCCAGGAAACGTTGGTTTGGGGGCGTAACAGTTTAGGGGTCGGTGGGGGGGGGGTTGGGGGATTTGGTGCTCGTCAGGTTCAGCAGCGTTTCTGAAAAAATTCTGCAGCAGAATATGTAATTCTGTAGGAGTTATGCAGCTTGGGAGGTTTTATGCACTGCTGCAGAATTCTGTAAGAAGCTGCAGAATTCTGCAGGAAGCTGCAGAAATCTGTAGGAACCTGCAGAATTTCACAAATTCCGCAGCCACCTGCAGAATTTCAACAATTCTGCAGCTGCCTGCAGAATTCTGCAGTTTCTCAAAACATTCTGCAGGAAGCTGCAGAATTCTGCAGTTCTGCAGCTCCCTGAAACGTTGGTTTGGGGGCGTAGCCGTTTGGGGGTCGGCTGGGGGGGTTGGGGGTTTTTTGTGTGCTTGTCTGGCCTAGCAGCGTTTCTGAAAAAATTCTGCAGCAGAATATTAAATTCTGTAGGAGTTATGCAGCTTGGGAGGTTTTATGCACTGCTGCAGAATTCTGTAAGAAGCTGCAAAATTCTGTAGGAAGCTGCAGAATTTCACAAATTCTGCAGCCACCTGCAGAATTTTACCAATTCTGCAGCTGCCTGCAGAATTCTGCAGTTTCTTAACAAATTCTGCAGGAAGCTGCAGAATTCTGCAGTTCTGCAGCTCCCTGCAGGATTTCTGAACCTCTGTTACTTGCTCCAGCTTATTGCAATGCATCTGCATAGTTCAGACCTCTTTGACAAGGGTCTTAACACTACCCAGGAAATGTTGGTTTGGGGGGTCAGGGTTTGGGGGTCGGGTCACGGGGTCGGGGGTTTTGGTGCTCATCCGTCCCTGCAGCATTTCTGAAAAGTTTCTGCAGCAAAATCTGTAATTCTGTAGGAGTTATGCAGCTTGGGAGGTTTTATGCACTTATGCAGCTAGCTGCAGAAATCTGCAGGAAGCTGCAGAATTCTGTTAGAAGCTGCAGAATTCTGTAAGAAGCTGCAGAATTTCACAAATTCTGCAGCCACCTGCAGAATTTTACCAATTCTGCAGCTGCCTGCAGAATTCTGCAGTTTCTTAAAAAATTCTGCAGGAAGCTGCAGAATTCTGCAGTTCTGCAGCTCCCTGCAGGATTTCTGAACCTCTGTTACTTGCTCCAGCTTATTGCAATGCATCTGCATAGTTCAGACCTCTTTGACAAGGGTCTTAACACTACCCAGGAAATGTTGGTTTGGGGGGTCGGGGTTTGGGGGTCGGGTCACGGGGTCGGGGGTTTTGGTGCTCATCCGTCCCTGCAGCATTTCTGAAAAGTTTCTTCAGCAAAATCTGTAATTCTGTAGGAGTTATGCAGCTTGGGAGGTTTTATGCACTTATGCAGCTAGCTGCAGAATTCTGCAGGAAGCTGCAGAATTCTGTTAGAAGCTGCAGAATTCTGTAAGAAGCTGCAGAATTTCACAAATTCTGCAGCCACCTGCAGAATTTTACCAATTCTGCAGCTGCCTGCAGAATTCTGCAGTTTCTTAAAAAATTCTGCAGGAAGCTGCAGAATTCTGCAGTTCTGCAGCTCCCTGCAGGATTTCTGAACCTCTGTTACTTGCTCCAGCTTATTGCAATGCATCTGCATAGTTCAGACCTCTTTGACAAGGGTCTTAACACTACCCAGGAAATGTTGGTTTTGGGGGGTCGGGGTTTGGGGGCCGGGTCACGGGGTCGGGGGTTTTGGTGCTCATCCATCCCTGCAGCATTTCTGAAAAGTTTCTGCAGCAAAATCTGTAATTCTGTAGGAGTTATGCAGCTTGGGAGGTTTTATGCACTTATGCAGCTAGCTGCAGAATTCTGCAGGAAGCTGCAGAATTCTGTTAGAAGCTGCGAGTTCTGTAAGAAGCTGCAGAATTTCACAAATTCTGCAGCCACCTGCAGAATTTTACCAATTCTGCAGCGGCATGCAGAATTCTGCAGTTTCTTTAAAAATTCTGCAGGAAGCTGCAGAATTCTGCAGTTCTGCAGCTCCCTGCAGGATTTCTGAACCTCTGTTACTTGCTCCAGCTTATTGCAATGCATCTGCATAGTTCAGACCTCTTTGACAAGGGTCTTAACACTACCCAGGAAATGTTGGTTTTGGGGGGTCGGGGTTTGGGGGTCGGGTCACGGGGTCGGGGATTTTGGTGCTCATCCGTCCCTGCAGCATTTCTGAAAAGTTTCTGCAGCAAAATCTGTAATTCTGTAGGAGTTATGCAGCTTGGGAGGTTTTATGCACTTATGCAGCTAGCTGCAGAATTCTGCAGGAAGCTGCAGAATTCTGTTAGAAGCTGCAGAATTCTGTAGGAAGCTGCAGAATTTCACAAATTCTGCAGCCACCTGCAGAATTTCACCAATTCTGCAGCTGCCTGCAGAATTCTGCAGTTTCTTAAAAAATTCTGCAGGAAGCTGCAGAATTCTGCAGTTCTGCAGCTCCCTGCAGGATTTCTAAACCTCTGTTGTTTCTTCCAGCTTATTGCAATGCATCTGCAAAGTTCAGACCTCTTTGACATCCATGGGGTTAATTAGCCCTTGTAGAGGGATAGCATACCAGTGGGATACCCCAACCCCAAGGGAGCAGTTCTTTTTATTCTGGGTGGACATTTCAGTGTTGGTTGGAAGCATGTTTGTTTTGATTTTGCTCACCAACTTCAAACGGCCAGTGCAACATTATTTACCCACACATCCCTCTAAAACTTTGGATTTAGACACTATGAAACCTAAGTTTTTGATTGAGGAATGATACAACTCTGTATCTTGATTAAAAGTTGCCGAAAAACGTAATATTATCTCGATCTGACAATCGCGCAAGGCCAAGCCTATGAATTGTTAGGCCAAGCCTATGAATTGTTGGGACTACCTAAAAGGCCTAGAAAGACAACTATTTGGCGTACAGAAATGGCAGACCCCTTTTTAGAAAGCTGAGACGATTATCTGTTGATATGGGCTATTTAAAAAACCTTGACAGTCTTTCTAGCATTTAAACATGACAATATTTCATAAAATTACATCAAACAATATTTTACAAAACTGTAGAAACACAACATTTTAAACATCAAATTTGACTCATTTCCCATATTTCTTCTATTGGGTAACCCACTGGTACAGGGGGATCCCTCTGGCCTCTGGGTGTCCTCTTGGTCCTCTTTCTTGTTTGTGTATGTTGGGGTATCCCACTGTAGAGAGCCAGTATCGAACTGATATCCTCACTGTCGACTAAGAAAATAAATGAGCGATAATACTTACTTTCTGTTACCGAAATTGGTCGTGGTAGTGACTGGTATCAACATTTTTCTAATTTTATTTTTCTGAATTTTTGGTGGTGTTCAGAGTCGTAACATTAACACGGCAAAAAGCCATACTTCCTGTCTATTGACCAATCAGAGGGGGTTATTCTGGCAGGAAGCAGTAAGAAAATAGACACAAAAAACGCCACAAAGTGTTGCAATGGCCGAAATGGAACATTAACTTTTCATAGTGATGTCCTCATTCTTGTGTGGGCATCCCAGTACAGGGTATCTCAATGGGAGGTCATCTTTCTTGTATAGGTATGCTGGGGTATCCCACTGGTACAGGGGTATCCCACTGGTTTCCTCACTGTCCTCCTCAGTCTTGTATAGGTATTCCACTGGTGCTGGGGTATCCCACTCATAGATTTACGTTTATATGCCTACGATCCCACTGGTATCCTCGCTGTCCTCATTCTTGTGTGGGTATCCCACTAGTATGGGGGTATCCCACCTGGTGTCCTCTAGGTCCTCATACTTATGTAGGCATGCCGGGTATCCAACTGGTACAGGGGTATCCCACTGGTTTCCTTACTGTCCTAATTTTGAAAAAAAGAACTGCTCCCTCAGGGGTATCTAACTGGAACATACCAGTGGGATGCCGGGATCCCACTGGTGCGGTCCTCGCTACCTCAAGAATAGCACTGCTCATAAAACCTCCCAAGCCGCATAACTCCTACAGAACTGCTGCAGAAACTTACAGAAACGCTGCTGAGCCAGACGAGCACCAAAACCCCCGACCCCCCCCCCCCCCGACCCCCAAACCGCTACACCCCCAAACCTGGGTAGCGGCAACATGCTGGTCAAAGAGGTCTGAACATTGCAGATACATTGCAATAAGCTGAATGAAGTAACAGAGCTTCAAAAATCCTGCAGGGAGCTGCAGAACTGCAGAATTCTGCAGCTTCCTGCAGAATTTTTTAAGAAACTGCAGAATTCTGCAGGCAGCTGCAGAATTGGTGAAATTCTGCAGGTGGCTGCATAATTTGTAAAATTCTGCAGCTTCCTACAGAATTCTGCAGCTTCCTGCAGAATTCTGCATCTAGCTGCAGAATTGCATAAAATCTCCCAAGCTGCATAACTCCTACAGAATTACAGATTTTGCTGCAGGGACATTTCAGAAATGCTACAGTGACAGAGGACCAAAATTGCAGAACTGCAGAATTCTGCAGCTTCCAGCAGAACTGCAGAATTTTGTGCAGAATTCTGCAGGTGCAGGAAGAAATTTAAGTGTACTGTAATTGATTCATTCTTAGCTAAGAGTCCATGCTGTCCAATATAATAAGCCATTTTACAGCTAACTGGAAATCTCATTTGCAAGACCAGCAGCTCAGTTGTGCATTTGAAAAATATTAGGATTACAGACATTGTTGAGGTTGACCCCTTGGCTTACAACGGATGAGCTGTAACCTAGCTGTGATATACTACAGCAATCAGTAGTGTTTGCTGATGGCCAGTTTTAAGATTGATTTTGCTCACATGTCATGCCAGATTAATGATACTACATTTGTTGGAACATTCAGTTTGAATGCACAGAAAATTAATGTATGAAAGAATGTATCTGATTCACATCACATTGAGTTTGTACTCAAACAACAATCCACAAACACAGAGAATTACTAAGATCTCTTGGGACAATTTGGCTTCAAGACGTGCATGATTTTCACTGAGGGGGCTTTACAAATAGGGTTGTAACTTCCAAAATAAAAGAGTGGGTGCATTTTATTCTTCAAAATTGAATTCCTGAGAAAATTTTACATAAGATTTCATACAAAATTAAAAAATTGCACGAGTGTGTCACACCTTAAACATTTTGTTATGATAATGGATTATTGGGTAGTCAGGATTTTCAATAGACAAAAGCACTAGTTTTTATACAGCCCTGTTTGTTTTATATGACAATATTTTGTTGTAAATGGTAAGAAATGCTTATGTGACTGGAATGAGCACTTCAAAGTAACATTTGTGCACAAGGAAATGTTTGAAGCTTAAGATATCCACTTTTATGCCCTTTTTATCTTGCTGCTTTTTGATGCCGTCAGCAGCTATTTGTCATATTGCCATACAAAATTGTCATAAGGTGTGTCAAAATAGCGCGATCATTGACCAATTTTCTCCATTGGAGCACCAAAAATGCAGAGTCAGCAAAACTATGAGTCTGGTTTTGAAGTGGCTGCATCCTTCCCACGTCACTTCTTGTGCAGAAGATGAGAATATGGAAAAGGAAAAACCAAACCTCAAAGGGGATAAATGTATTACCATGACAAGGTAGTTGCATGAATTGGAGTAAACTTTAATCTCAGCTGAGTCTCTGAAATATACTACACGTAGGCTATAACCTGGCGACTGCACCAGGATTTTTGTAAACTTTATATCTATCTGAGACTATCTCAATATCTGTCTTTGCTATTTATCTTTCTGTCTATATTTCTACTGTATCTATATTTCTCTCTGTCGTGCGTATTCTATTTGATCATGATATGCATCGAGTGATTTTCAATAGTTCAACAATTCATTAAAGGCGAAGCAATTCTTAAGGATTCAGTATATTTTGATACCCCGTTGTCCTTTTTCCATGCACCATAATTATAAACTGAGCCAAATGAAAAATGCAAAACTATTTCCAGGGCTGTATTTTTCTGTATGTGCCTCACATGGGCTTTTGAATGTACATATGAATGTGTGGAATCAGGTTTCAAGGGACTCGTTTCCATAAAATCACTCAAGTGTGACCATTATTTGTAGCCAAGTTTATCATTTTAGGTTATGGCCAATAGACAGAGGTATTAGGCACCCCATTTGGTAATATGTATAAACAATTATACATCTCCCAATTCAGATAATCATATTCGAAGCATATAAACGAAACCTTCTTCTTATTACTTTATGACCATGCTTCTAGAGTGGAAGAAAGTTCTGATATAGCATTCCATGGATGCTGTTCCATCATATAATTTCTCCGTGCATGCAAGTTAATTCCATGCCTATTATGGGAATGCCAGATCTCCTAAAGGACAGATTAAAGAATTTTATAACAGAAGCATGTTTTTTTTCTTTACACCTGCTGTAATGTCATCACACTGTTAGAAAACAGTTATTAATTGGTAGTCAGATTTTGAAGTAAAATTGGTTGAGTCAGCAGATTCTGCAGTTTCCATAATCAAAGACAACATTAGAAAATACACCCACAAACTTCCGGTGGTGGTTTGTCAGATTAAAGTGGGAGATCACCAGAGCCATCCTCATCAGAGGAACAGAACAAAAGCCCAAGCCATTAATATTGATCCTCCAGACTTTGTCAGTGGTTAAAAGGCAACTGGGTGCATAAAGGTATCTTGCAACTGCCTCACTATTTATAGATGTATCAAAAAGTCTTCAAAAGATAACATCCATTATTTTTTGAATTACTGATTGAGAAATATTATTAAAGGAAATAAATCTAGTTGACTCAGCTCTTCCCGAGTAGCAGGTACAATGGCTTGTGTTAAATGTTTGATAACATTTGATTGCGGTAAGAAACCACCAAGAAAATGTATAGATCTCTCTCATGCCTCCGAAAAGACAGATCATGCATGACCTTCATCACCTATGATGAACCACAAAATGTACATTGCAAAGAGTATACTAGAACGACTGTAAAAGGTAGTCAACCGCAGGAGTAGCATTATTTGGGAATTGGGATTGTCCGTTTCCTGGCTATTGACACAGGAATTGAAAGCAATCCCAGGACTGTGACTGGACACAATCAGTGTGGACAGGCTGAATCAAGTGCAGCAGTCAAACCAATGTATGTCTCAGAGACAGCCTCAAACCATCACTTTACTGGTGTTTAAGTTCTGTCTGGTTTCCAGACAAATTGAATAGCCTTGCCTAATTTAATCATTCTCTCACGTGGGAGACCATGTTGTCCAAATTAATTAGCCATTTTACAGCTAACTGCAAATCTCAATCGCAAGACTAGCAACTCAGTTGCGTGTTTGAAAAATGTATGAATTACAGTCTTTACAGACATTGCTGAAACCCATGGAATAGATGAATAGATGAATAGATGGAATTTTAACAGAAACATACATGTGCAATAATTTAAAATTCAATAACAGGCGATATATTATTTGCCAAGTTGGTTACTTATAAAGTGAGTTCCTGCAAAGTGTGATATTAACCACTTAGCTCTCAATGTGTGCTCCATAAAGATGATGAAGTTGACGTTTTGGGTTTACAAGGGATGAGGTTGACTTGTGAGCCCTCACAAGAGTTTGCCTTCACTGATTGCCAGTTTTAAGGGTGATTTCGTTCACATGTCCTGCTAGACTAATGATACATTTGTTGAAAAATTCAGTTTGAATACATAGAATATGAATGCATGGAAGAATCTGCCAATTTCACATGTCAAAAGAATCATTGATGTGATCGCCTTGGGTTTTACTCAAACAACAATCTACAAACACAGAGAATCACAAAGATCTCTAGGACAAAATTGACTACAAGACGTGCATGATTTTTAGTTTAACAACATTCATACAACAGTTACAGACTGAAAAAGTGGGTTATGCCATAAGCTTTTGTTATGATAATGGAACATTGGGTACTCAGGATTTTTCATAGACAAAAGCAATAGTTTTTATACAGCCCTGTTTGTTTTATATGACAATATTTTGTTATCAATGATCTGAAATATCATGACTGCATGGCATTAACACTTCAAAGTAACATTTGCATGCTACTTCTTCTTCTTCTTCTGCTGTGTGCTAGATACCCCGGTTCGCCGGGTATATGGTAGCTTCACTCTGCAAGGAAAGGAAACAGGTTCATTAGAAAGTTCCCAGTTGATCCCACCCTTTTAGAGGAGCTGCACAGATCTGTATCAGTCTAGTATTGTCAGTCCACTCGGTTCTGAACTTAGGTTGTTATGCTTCGTTTGTTTCCTTTTCCCTTTTTTGGTGTCAGTCTAGTGTTGTCAGTCTACTCAGTTCTAAACTTAGGTTCTTATGGTTCGTTTGTTTCCTTTTTTCCTTAGTTTTACAGGTGGTTCAATGTGTCATGTTACTTATTGTATTTTTTAGTTGTTTCTTGTGTTCTGTTCACTGTCGTTGAGCTGCTCAAGGTTGCGTTTCAACGTTACTGCTACGTTTTCAAGGACTGGTGTCGATCTACTGAACATGTTTTCATATTTGACTGTTAGGTCGTTTTGTCTGGTTACAGGGCATTCTTCCAGGACGTGTCTTTGTGTTTCGGCGGTTTGTTTGCATAGTCTGCATACGTTGTCGCTGTACTTGTTTTTGTAGTTGTCTTTGACATCTATCATTCTGTTTCTTGCCTTAAAGATGATACTTGTTTGTTCCCTGGTAAGGGTGTTCGTGTATGTCGCTTTTTCATTTCGAAGGTATCCCCGGGTGAGATGCGTAGTTTTGCTCTTTGTTTCTGCCATTTCGAATAGGTGTTCCCTGAACTTTCGGTGTATGGTTTTCCGTATGTATTTCTTTGATTGGTGTCTGGTCATGTCTGTGAGGGCATTGAGGTTAATGTTATATTTGGCCGCAGTGTCTTCAACATTTCTCATCCATTGTGTTTTTTCTATGTCCTGGGTGAGGTATCTGGTAAGAGAGGTTGGGTTTTTTGTGATTCTATAGTACATGTTGATTTTCTTCTTGTCTATTATCCTTTCTGCATCCATTAGGTTGGTTTCGATGTATAGAGCCTCCCTCGGTGTGCTAAACGGCGTCATTAGCATCCGTTTAATGATGTCATCCAGGATTTTGTTTATGGTTTTTATTTCTGTTTTTGTGGGTAGCCATGTCTCGCATGCGTATGTGATTACTGGTATAATGCATGTTTCTAGGAGTTTCCAAGCAGTTTTCATTTGTATGTTTCTGAAGGCTTTGTTGTACAGCAAGTTTAGGATTGTCTGGTATGCTGCTTCGGTCTTTCCTTTGATTGCATGTAGATGATCTTTTAGGTTGAGTTTGTTATTCATTATGAGTCCTAGATATTTGTACTTATCCGTATATTCTAATTCCATTTTTCCTAGGTATATTTTTTTGTACGGTTCTCGGTTGTTTGGGTCTCCTCCTATTTTTAGTATTTTGGATTTATCCTTACCGAAGCTTATGTGGTACTTGTTAGCTATGTAGTCAGTGTTGTCTACCAGTTTCCTCAGGTCTTCCAGATTGTCCGCTATCAATGCTACATCATTTTTTGTACCTGGGATGATGGCTCCAATATCTTCATATTTGTTGATTTTGCTGATTTCGGCCATTAGTAGTGCATATTGGATGACTGTGACAGGACGCCTCCTTGTCGTATACTGTCATTGATGTGTATTTTTTCCGTCATTCCGTACTGAGTCCTTATTTGTGCCTTCAAATTTTTGTTAAGTTCCTCCGCTATTTTCCAAGTTCTGTCCATTAGTCCCTCGTTGTGTAGAACATACATAATTGCTTCGAGCCATGCTTTATCGTATGCTTTTGTCACATCGAGAAATACAACATATGTTGGTCGTTTTTTTTGTTTTATTTCCTCTGATAATGGTTTTTAGTACATTTATGTGGTCTGTTGTTGCCCGCTTTTTCCTGCCTCCTGCCTGTTCATCAGTTATGTTGATTTTTTACCTTCAGCGAACGAAGTTCGAAGAAGGTATTGTAATCACTTGGGTAAAAATGTTGTCCGTCCGCCGGGCGGGCGGGCGGGTGGGCGAGCTTCATTGGGTATGTCGTCTGGGCCTGCGGCCTTCTTTTCGTTCATCTTCCTTAGCGCCATGTTTATTTCTTTTTTGCTGATAGGTATCGGTTTAGGTAGTTCTTTCATATTCGTTTGTATAATTTCATATTCCTGGCAGATTTTGTTGGTCCAGTTTTCACAGTATCCCTTTCTCTCCCATGGTTTGTATAGTTCGTTGTAGTATTTGGCTATTTCAGCCTTTGCTTCAGTGGGATCGGTCACTTTTCTGTCATCTTCTGTTACAAGGTCATATTCGGGGCAGCTGTTTCCTTTTAGTTGGTTTCTTAGTTTCCAGAAATGTGGTGATTTGACTCCTCCCTCTTTGATGAGCTTGTTTGCTATTTCTTGTGTTCTCTTTTTTTGATCGGCTTCAATCATCCGTTGGAGTTTCTGTCTCGCCTCCATATATTTGTCGTAGAGCATTTTCTTGTTACTTCCGTTACTTCTGCATTCCTTTTCAAATTTTTTCTTTTCTTCCTTCATTATTTTGCGTTGTTGCTTCCCAAGTGGGCCAGTTTTCCGTTTTTCTCTTCTTACTTGTTTTTTTCTTGAGACTTTTCTTAGTGCCTCTTTTATTGTTGCTGTAAGGTCCTCGTATGATTCTAGGTTTCCTGTTTTGCTGAATTCATTGTTGTACTTTTTCCAGTCTGTTTCATTATTAAATTCCCACTAGGAAATGTCTGAAACTGGAGATCTTTTCTTGTATGTCATCTTATATTTCAGCTTTTTGATAGCGTCAGCAGAAATTCTGTCATGTTGCTGTACAAAATTTTCATAATGGTGTGTCAAAATGGCCCTATTATTGACCAATTTTCTCCCTTGGAGCACCAAAAATGCAGAGTCAGCAAAATTAAGAGCCTGGTTTTGAAGTGGCTGGATCCGTTCCCACATCACTTGCTGCACCAGAGATGAGAAGATAGAAAAAAAAAGAACTTCAAGAGAGATAAATTGTTGACATAGCCTGAGGGGGTAACTGCACAAATTAAGAAAACTTTTTTCTCATTCGAGTGTCACGAATTATTGGGTATTGAGCCTCTACGAAGCTTTTTGAAAACTTTATCTTTATATCTATCTCTTTATATACCTTTTAATCTTTATATCTATCGATATTTCTATCTTTATATGTATATATAAATGCTATTTGCTTTTGCTATTCATTATAATTTTAATAATTATAACAATTTATAAGCCAAAAAATGAAGGATTCAGTATATTTTGATACCCCATGGTCTGATAAAAAGTATTGATAACGTCAAACACCACTTCTGATGCCCGCCAGAACCCTTTGTCAAAATGTGTCCTTGTTCCATGCAGCTTGTAAGTCCAAAGAATTCTTCATGTATGCGTTTGCTCATTTATGCAATATTGTGTGTCATAGCTGCACCAATGTGCACCATGTTAGGGCCGAAGCAAATATGCAAGCTTGTGATTGTACAATTCACCACCAGGAAACAAGAATGAACCTGACAATAACATTACATATGACATTATATGACATTGTAGTATGTAGCGAAAATTATATGATGTTCCGTGAATTCTGTATAACAATATGACATGTATAAACAATCACACATATCCTAATTCAGAGAATCATATTACAAGCAACCAATTGACACATTTATTCTTATTACTTTATGACCCAACTGCTAAAGTGGATATAAAATCTAATACAATATTCATTTGATATTTTTCCATCATAATTTCTCAAGGTAATGGTTGTGCTCATCATGGGAATGCCACATCACCTAAAGTACAGATTGAAGATCCATCAGTGACCTCACTAAAACCCCTATCAAATACATTGATATGAAGTGTTAAGTTGTCATAAGGCAATGTGTGACCTCATTGATGAGTGGTTTGACTTGGTCAGTGACTCTGATCAATAACATTAGAAGTCTAGGATGTGACTCACTGGCTGCATACGCATCATAGAGTTTAACATGGCATGGACGGGGCTATGACACTGCAAGGAATATTTCAGTCCAATTCTGTAAGCACTTGAAGTTCGTCTACTGTAAGAGGGAGTCAACTGCAGGAACATCATTACCGGGGATTGGTGACCCACAATCCATTTTCTGTCTTTTGACACTGTAATTAAAAGCAATCTTCTAAGAGCAATCCTCTGGACTTCAAAGGAGTCGCAGCTACAGCCGTGTTGTACGGAAGTGCAGAAGTCAACTGCTTCAAATGTGGTTTACTGTTTTAATATTGGTTTAAAATAAGAGCTCTGCATCATGATTAATAAATTTTGCTGAAATTTTTCAATACTTTAAATTTCATTTTGTGGCTATTTTCAGCAAAAAGGCTTTACATGGTTGACAAAACTGTTATGATAGCAACTATAAGTGGCTGGGCAAACTGACAATTTGTATTGCCATAAAAAAAGCTCCATTAGCAAATAATTGCAGAGCGAGTTCAACGAAACACTGTTAGTTCAGAATCGTGATAGTGGGCATGTGCTATTATAACACTGACAGCATAAAAAAAAGGCATAGAGATATCATGTTACTTAAGTTAAATATTGTTTACAGATGAATCAAAGCATCTTCAAAAGATTACATCTGGGAGTTTTAGGAATTATTGATGAAGAAATATGATGTTAGGAAACTTATCTAGTTTATTCAGCTCTCAGCAAAAATTGCAAGATATTCCGCATTCTTGAGATAATGATAATGACATTGTAGATGTACTATTTTTTTCTGGTCTGATTTTCTTTGGCAGATGAGAGTCCTCTAATGCCAATAGCGATAATCCATTATAGTTTCTTGAAACCTTGGTTAAATACAGGTAATCTTTTAAAGAGACAGCATTTTTGTAAAAAATAAAATGAATTAGGCTGAAAGATTTTACATATAAGCAAGTAGAAACAAACAAAAGAGATGAATTTTATTCTTACTGCCAAATGATGCTTTACAAAAAAACAGTGCTTGTTAAAGCCAACTTCCTTTTCAATACTTTGTGTATACAATACCGTTTTCTTTACATGGAAGAGTAGTTTTGATCTGTTTCATCATGAAGACAATAGCTTTTAAATGCGCCAGGCTATAGAATTAGCCTAAGTATCGTGTATACAATACTCTAGTGGCCAATTTGGCCAGAGAATAACAAAGTTATATGTGATATCCATAAGGCTGTGAGCAGAGAGTCATTTGAAAGCATAACAACTGACACACGCATTGTGTTAAGAAATAAAAACCTCATGCAGGAAATTTTTATCTGGCCTGCTGTGTTAACAGACTGATATTGAATCAGGGCTAGCTTTTAAAAGTGTTTGCTCTCATCATTCAACTCTTCTGTGCAATCAGTTAAGTTTTTTTACATTGGCAAGTCCTAGTTTCAGTGATTGTTGTTATGAATACGTAATAATTACACTACCAATAATTGACAATATCTTGTGTGGAGTATTTATGTTCAGAATTTATCTTTCTTTCCTTTCCCTTTCAGTGTAGTTTTAACATTCTCAAGGGAGTAATAACAGTCAAGCATTATCAATGGATTTCAAATCACAACAACTTTAAAGAATGTGATGAGGCATCAGAGAGGCACTATTGGCAGTGAGAATACCAATCAAACACAATGAAAAAATGTATGCCCAGTCATTTCTGTTGCTCAGGTATTTACTTGCTCTGCAGGAAGCCATTTTCATTACTTCAGAGGAAAAAGGCTGAACAACTATTGGTCGTTCCTACTCTTAAAATCATTGATATCTGACAGATTTTCACATGCAAGACTTTGTTACCTTTTTTTTTTGATGACTCTTATTTGAAAGTGAAAAGCGAAATATATTTAGCAAATGTACTGCATGTGGATAACTGAGAGGATGGCTGTTATCCTGTATCGTTCATCTTATCTTTGGTCCACATTTGTCTCAAGGCATAAATCTGCAGTCTGTGTAATATCCCATGGGTAATTGAGTATAATACCTTGGATAAGTTGATGACGGGGATGTTTCCTTGTAAACACATTTGTGTGATATAGTTACTTCTCAAACTCACTTACAGAGTATAATTATCAATAAAATTGTATATCAGGTGGCTTGGAAAATATGGTTTGTGTGACTGGCCCGCTACTGCAATTGAAAAAATCACATTATTCACAATCAAGGGGTGCCTCCTTCTATTTGCTCTGTACAAACTTGTTACTGAACTGAAAATGTTGATATAGTTTTCCAAGGATGCTGTTCTATAACAACTTCACAATACATACGTGTTGATTGCAATTTCCTAGGAGACACATGTCTCCTATAAGACAGATTTATCATGACATTTCATCACCTATCATGAATCACAAAATGTACATTTTGAAGAAAAATAGTGTCCGATCTTTCTGACTTTCTCCATAACAAATCGACCGGCTGTACAAGGGTGTCAACTGCAGGAGCAGCATTACTAGGGATTGCCCATTTCTGGGCTATTGACACAGGAATTGAAAGCAATCCCACGACTGTGACTGGACACAATCAGGGCGGACAGGCAGAATCAAGTGCAGCAGTCAAACCAATTTATGTCTCAGAGACAGCCTCAAACCATCACTTTACTGGTGTTTAGGTTCTGTCTGGTTTTCAGCCAAATTGAATAGCCTTGCCTAATTGATTAATTCTCAGCTGAGAGTCTGTGATTTTCATATTAATTAGCCATTTTACGGCTATCTGGAAATCTCAATAGCTAGACTAGCAGCTCAGTTGTGTGTTGGAAAAATATGTGGATTACAAAGTTCACATCGAATAGATGAAGAGATTGAATTGTAACAGAAACATTCTTTAATAAATAAAGCTAAAACCATTTATCGAAATGGTGCAAAAACGTAGGGCACTATACATGTACATGTACTTAAATATTATTTGCAGTGTTTGTTATTTATGAAGTAATTTCTTGTGAAGTACGATATTCACTGCTAACTTCCGACGGCTAAGCTCTGAATTTATGTTCCATAAAGATGATGAGGTTCACCCCTTGGGTTTACAACGTATGAGCTGTGACCTGTGATATACTACAGCCATCACTGGTGTTTGCCTTGACTGATGGCCAGTTTTAAGAGTGGATTTGTTCTAATGTCTTGCCAGACTAATGATACATTTGTTGAAAAATTCAGTTTGAATAAATAGAAAATGAATGCATGAAAGAATCTATCAGTTTCACATGTTAAAAGATTCATTAATGTGATCGCTGTGAGCTTTATTCAAACCACAATCTGCAAACATAAAGAATACAAAGATATCTTGGGCAAATTTCGATTTCAAGACTTGAATGATTTTAGTTTTACCATTAGTGTGTTACACCATAAGCATTTTGTTATGAAAATGAATCTTTGATGTCAGTATTTTTCACAGACTACAAAGCAATAGCTTTTATACTGCACTGTTGGTTTTAGATGACAATGTCTTGGTTGAGAAATTATCAGAAATGGCTGGCATTAGCACTTCAAAATAACATTTGCATACAAGGAAATGTCTGAAGCCTAAGATCTCCTGTTTTATGCCATTTTTGTTGTTCTGGATTTTTGATGCCGTCAGCAGAAATATTGTCATATTGCCATACAAAATTGTCATAATGGTGTGTCAAAATAGCGCGATTATTGACCAATTTTCTCCCTTGGAGCACCAAAAATGCAGAGTCAGCAAAACTATGAGTCTGGTTTTGAAGTGGCTGCATCCTTCCCACATCACTTCTTGTGCAGAATATGAGAATACAGAAAGAAGAAAAACCTCAAAGGGGATGAATATAGTTGACATACCCTGACAAGATAATTACATGAATGAAGAAAACTTTATTCTCATTCGAGTGCGGCGAACTATAGGATATTGAGCCTGCCCCAAGCTTTTTGTAAACTTCATCTCTATATCTATCTCTTTATCTACCTTTTAATATCCATATCTGTCTATATTTCTAGCTTTTTATTTATATGTAAATTCTATTTGCTTATGCTATCCATCATAGTTTCAATAATCTAACAATTTATAAGCCGAAAAATTAAGGATTCAATACATTTGAATACTCCATGGGCTAATAAAAACTATTGATCACTGCAAACGCCATACCAATTCTGATGCAAGCCAGAGCCCTTTGTGAAAATTTTTCCTTGTTCCATGCAGTACATAAGCCCAAAGAATTCTTCATGTGAGCATTTTGCTCATTTATGCAAGAGTGTATCATAGCAGCGCCATGTTAGGGCGGAAGCAGTATGCAAGCTTGTGATTGTACGACTCACTAACCAGAAAACAAGAATGAACCTGACAAAAACATTACGTATGACATTATATGACATTGTATATATGTAGTGTATGATGTTCTGTGAACTCTGTATAACAACATGATATGTATAAACAATCATACATATCCTAATTCAGAGAATCACATTACAAGCAACCAAGTGACACATTTTCTTATTACTTTATGGCCAAGCTGCTGAAGTGGATGTAAATGCAGATCCAATATATTCATTTGATGCTGTTCCATCATAATTTCTCAAGGTAATAGTTGTGCCCATCATGGTAATGCCACATCTGCTAAAGGACAGATAGAAGATCTGATGCACTCATCAGCTGTTAAGAGGGAGTCAACTGTAGGGACATCATTACCGGGGATTGGGGACCCACAACCCATTTTCTGTCTATTGTCAATGAAATTAAAAGCAATCATCTAAGAGCAATCCTCTGGACTTCAAAGGAGTAGCAGCTACAGTCGTAGTGTACAAAAGTGCAGAAGTCAGCTGCTTCAAATGTGGTTTACTGCATGTTTTAATATTGGTTTAAAATCAGAGCTCTGCATCATGATTAATAAATTTTGCAGAATGTTTTCAATTCTTTAAATTTCCTTTTGTGGCTATTTTCAACAAAAAAGGCTTTACATGGTCTACAGACAAAACTGTGATACTAGCATTTATAAGTGGCTGGGCAAACTGACATTTTGTATTGCCATAAAAAAAGCTCCATTGGCAAATAATTACAGAGCGAGTTCACCGAAACACTGTTAGTTCAGAATCGTGATATTCGGCATGTGCTATCATAACACTGACCGCATTCCGTATTCTGCTCAACCAGCTGTATTGAACTATTATTATCCACATCAAACAGATTAGCCATCTATAAGTCAGAATAACACTGCCAACACAAATATTGTCATTTCACCAACAATTTTAATGATTTAATTTTACACTGTCAGGAAACTGTGATAAATTTACATTAGTACGCAGATTATGAAGCAGTATTTGTCAACTCAGCAAAGTCTGCAGTTTCAATCATAGAGACAACACCGGAAAATTACACCCACCGCCATCCGGTGGTGGTTTGTCAGATTAAAAAAGGGAGAACACCAGAACCATCCTCATCGGCAGAACAAAACGATTGAAGTGCAGGCCTTTAATATTGATCTCCCAGACTCTGTCAGTGGTTAAAAGGCATAGAGATATCATGTTACTTAAGTTAAACATTATTTGCAGATGAATCAAAGCATCTTCAAAAGATTACATCTGGGAGTTTTGGGAATTACTGATGCAGAAATATGATGCATGGAAACTAATATAGTTACTCAGCTCTTCCCAAGCAGCTGGTAATAGCTTTGTACAAAATATTTGATCACAGTAAACAACCAAAAAATGGATAGATTTCTCTTGCAAAAATTGTAAGATATTCCTCATTCTTGAGATAATGATAATGACACTGTAGATGTACTATGTTTTCTGGTCTGATTTTCTCTGTCAGATGAGAGTCCCCTAATGCCAATAGCCTAATCCATTATAGTTTCTTGAAACACCTTTATTAAATCTAGGTAATCGTTTAAAGATACAGTATTTTTGTATAAAATAAAATGAATTAAGCTGAACGATTTTACATATAAGCAAGTAGATATGGAGGAGATTCCCAGGAAACAAACAAATGTGATGAATTTTATTCTTGCTGCCGAATGATGCTTTACAAAAAACAGTGCTTGATAATACAACTTCCTTTTCAATACTTTGTGCACAATACCGTTTTCTTTACATGGAAGAGTAGATCTGTTTCATCATGAAGACAATTGCTTTTAAATGCGCCAGGCTATAGAATTAGCATAAGTATCGTGTATACAATCCTCTAGTTGCCAATTTGGCCAGAGAATAACAAAATTATATGCGATTGCCATAAGGCTGTGAGCAGAGAGTCATTTGAAAGCATCAGAACTGACACACGCATTAGGTTTGTGTCAACATTGGGATGAAGAGCTTACAGCCCCACCAAGCTTCTCTCATTTGAAAGAGCAATTCGCTGTCTAGAGCGTGTAGTTTTTAACATTCTCAAGGGAGTAATTACAGTCATGCATTATTTATGGATTTCAGTTCAAAACAACTTTAACGAATTAGACGAGGCATCAGAGAGGCACCGTTAGCAGTGAGAACGACAATTAATCACAATGAAGCAATTTATGCCGAGTCATTTCTGTTGCCCAGGTATTTACTTGCTCTGCAGGAAGCCATTTTCATTGCCTCTCTAATGCCTCATCACATTCTTTCAAGTCGTTGTGATTTGAAATCCATTGATAATGCATGAGTGTAAGCACTCCCTCGAATGGTAATCGGACAGGCACCTTTAGCAGTGAGAACACCAATCAAACACAATGAAGAAATGTATGCCCAGTCATTTCTGTTGCTCAGGTATTTACTTGCTCTGCGGCAGGCTATTTTCATTGCCCGAGGAAAAAAAGGCCAGAAAATTTCCTATTCTGAAAATCCTTGAGATCTGAGGGATTATCATATGCAAGACTTTATTTATCTTTTTTTGGAGACACTTAATATTTGCATGTGGAATATTGAGAGGATGGTTTTATCAATCACCGTTCGTCTTATATTTGCTGCAAACTTGTCTCAAGCCATAAATCTACAGCCTGTGCTAATATGCCATCGCTATAGCATCTTGGATAAGTTGATGACAGAGATGTTTCAACCATGAACACATGTGTTTTGAATAAATATTGTAACTTCTCAAACTCAATTATGGAGCACAATCAATGATTTATCATCAATAAAAAATGAATTAATTTTTTTGCCGGCATCCTTTATGCTTAGGTAATGTCTTGACATGTTCCTAAAACAAGTGACAATAAAAATGAGACTTCATAAAGTCAATGACACTAACCAACATTTCATCATGGTTCCTTCTTCACTAATCTTTTTTAAAAAATCTGTAAACTAATCATACTTAATTATACAGATTTTGAAGCAATATTTTTTAAGTCAGCATGCAAAATCTACAGACAATGCCGGAAGGTTACACCTGCTGTCTTCCGGTGGTTTTTCAGACAGAAGAAGGGAAATAACTAGGACCATCCTAATCAGCAAAACAAAACGATTGAAGTCTAAGCCTATTTCTACAGAAATGGCTGCAATCAAAAATTAGTTCCACCACGTCTTACCATTGGAATTGCATTGTGTATACATTTCTTCATTGTGTGTGATTGGTGTTCTCATTGCTAAAGGTGCCTCTCTGATCACCATTCTCTAGGGAGTGATTACACTTTACAGCCATGCATTATTAATGGATTTCAGTTCCAGCAAATTTAAAGAATGTGAGGAGGCATCAGAGAGGCACTTCTGGCAGTAGGGTAGGTTGATTTCGGAACTTCACCATTGGACAAATTGGGATAGTTAGATTTTCATATCAGAAGGCTATATCCAAAATTTGAGGTCTCTAACTTGAAAACTTTTTTGAGGCAATGACATTGAATTTTTGACATTTTGAACATTAATCGGTTGTTTCATATAACTTTGTCATTTATCATCATACATTAATAATACAACCTACATATTTGAAAAGATCTCAAAAAGACCTACAATTTGAATACAAACATGGATGGTTTCCGATAATTTTTCATCTGCACTTCTTATAAAATCTAACAATTTTGAGAAAGAAAGTCAGATCTGATGATTCAAAGCAGCAATAAACAGGAAATTACTTGAAAAAAGTTTTTTACTAGTATATATTCAACCCTATGTCAGTCTACTTGATTACACTTTCACAAGCATTGGAGGCCTTACAATGATCCGTATTGGAGGTATGGGGGAGTAACAGTTTCATTTGGCAAACCTACATGAAACTTCGCCGAGTTCTCAAGCTGCACAGCTTAATTTTTAACAAATCAAACCTCAGAAATAAAATTTCAGTGTGGTATTGATGCAAACAAGTTATTGCAGATCTCGTATAAGTGTGCCATGTTCCATGTGAATATATGCACAGATGATGTCAGTATTGCAATACTGACATCACTATTGGCACTCCAAGCTTGAGTGTTGATTCCAACTGCTGCCAACAATTAAGGCTTATGGGCTGTCTAAGTGTGAATAACAATTGATTAATCTGCATTCATTGGTATGGTTGTTTGATTCAGTTGGAGCAGGTGAAACTGATATGTTTGAGCCACTTGCTTGATCCATCATGGACATTCATGGTGTCCTGTTGTGAAATTTCTCCTTGAAGGCAGCACCTTGTGGCTTTTCAGCCTTTCAGGTGAGATCTGCGCCAAAGAAACTGTTCAGAATTGATGACTGGAATTGCGATGATGGGGAGATTTTTTGGAAGTGAACGTTGCGATGTTGTATGGGCATACCAGAGGACGAAAAATGGGGGGGGGGGGGTTTGGGGGGTAGTTGCTCCCCAAAAATTTGGGAAAAGGCCAGACAAGGAGGCTAAGAATTTTATCATCAAATAAACATTATTGGAAATCAGTGAATAAGAATGCCCCCAAGGAAACCCCCCCCACCCTTAGGTCTTAAATTCTGAATGGTTCCTGAGTATATTATTTTTGCCAAGACAGAGCAGCACACGATAACCTCTCAGACCAACAAATGAATGTGAGACTGAATGAATTTGTTTTGTTGTAAAAGTGCTAAAATTGATAGCAGTTATACGCAAAATCCATGCATTATATATAGCTGGATATTGTAACTTTTGGATTTATTCAAAACATCAAACTGAATAATCAATGTTGAGCAACAATCTAACAGCCTATTGTGGATTTGTCATGGTGTGATCAGTATGGGTTCCCAGTGACACAGCTGAAACTGCGAATATACCAACTGTGAAATCATTATGCTGATACTGACCTCACAAGAGCACTGTGGCAGTTGAAAAGAACATGGCACACCTATATGAGATCTGTAATAACAGCCAACATCAAGCATAAAGCTTGTTTAAAATTTGAGATGTAGGCCTTTACATATGGCACTGAACACAAAAAAAGCAAATTGTAATTTTTCTCTCTCTTTCTGAGCATTGATATTATTTTTGAAATTCAACATTCCCAATCCAAAAGGCATGATGTGTTCTGTAAGGCTCCAGTGATGACATAAAGAGCTGTCTAATAATTTATCATCTTAGTTTCATTATATAGAAACTGTAAAAACTGTAAAGAAGTGCTTAAATAATATTTATAGTACCTTATTGGTCAAAGCAGGGAAGTTTCATGTTACAACTTCCGCACACCTGTACAGAAACATACAATATACAATCAGGTGGTTGTTCTATTTGAACTTCTTTCTTGGTTAGAATGATGCCCTGGGTTCCATTTCTTCCTCTTATAATACTGAATCTGATTCTGAAATGACTCACTGACAAAATCTAATAACCTGTACCCGTGGTCAATTAATATTTACAAGTTCTTAATTTCTGTGGTTCTATTCAGGATACCTGTGACAATCATTGAATTGACAAAGATAACTATATTATAGGTCTGGGCGCTTTACCTAAGATCACTAATATTGCCAGATATCTCAACAGCCAATGAAGTTACATTTACACCTACAGTCATACTTCGATTGGCAAGTCAATGCAAGCAAAACAATTTAAATTTATCAGATTGTGAAGTTACTTGTGCCTTCAAATTTGGCCTAGATCATTGATGTTGGTATTCAGAATGAAGGTCTGATTGAGCCTAGTCCAACCATACAAGTTTCATTGTCTTATCTCTTAAATTATTATTTCAAAACCGCGAATCGGCAAACCTGGCGAAAAATGTCTAAAAACTCAAAAGTTTACATGGATTTCCTCAAAAAAGTATTAGAGTTTTGTGATTCAGCATGTTTGATTAGGTCGTCCTAGAATGCAGATCTGAAGAATCTTTTGACACATTAATCTGATGAAGTTCTGCTGAAGTCTCTGAGGCATTAATGTTCACTTGTTTATGCATTAAAGTGTCAAATGAAGTTGTATCACTTCTGACTGAACTGTGAACAGGGGATTGTGGAGATTTTTGGGATTGAGACCCATTTGCTGTCTATGAGGACAGAAATTAAGAGCAATTACCAGAAATACAACAGACTTAGAGCTCATTGCAGATTGGCGGTCCAGTTGAAATCTTGATTTTTTCATTTTCAACTTCCAAACTGGCTTTGCAACGTCATTCACAGTTACCTGTTTGTCTTCTAATCCTCTGATCAGGTGCAAATCTTGCAAACAAAGTTAAATAGTTTGTTTTTTGACACCTATACTGATTGCTGCTAACATGCTATTTTCACCAGTAAACAGTAACTGATGCAAACAAATCATTAATACACTTTTAAGCCAGTGAGATCACATGGCCAAGTTGAAAGTTAATTTTGAAAATGATTTGGGCCGCTGATCCGACAAGATCTATAATTTATTGGTAGTTGCATATGTAATCCTGATTCAAATATAGGTACTGCTTAAAGAGCAGTTCCATATATAACAGTACATAAATGTTAAAATCTCTCCAACATTACGAAAAAGTGTGGTGTTAATGAAGTGCAAAAATCCTTGTCCATGCACAATTTCAGTCCTGGTGGCTTATTTCTTACCGTTCTTGGACAGAAACCAATTCATAACAAATAGCTTGTAGTCCCAAATGCTAAAATGTAAAGACATGCTCTTTCGAGTATAAAACCTTTCTTTAGTGCGAGGAGCCTGATTTATCTCAACCCACACTGACACCCACACTCCACAATCCCTTGTTCACAGTTCAGTCAGAAGTGATACAACTTCATTTGACACTTTAATGCATAAACAAGTGAACATTAATGCCTCAGAGACTTCAGCAGAACTTCATCAGATTCAGATTCATGTGTCAAAAGATTCTTCATTCTGCATATTAGACCATCTAATCAAATACACTGAATCACAAAGCGCCGATCATGCTTGGATACTCCTTTGTCAGAACCAAACCAATATTTTCCTGTAATATATTGACACAAACTTCCGATACAAAATTTTATTTTAGATATGACACTTACATGCCAAATGTTATACCTGGATCTGATAATACGAAATTAACCATTACAATGTACAATGTCATGATTTAAAAAATGTTTCCAATGCGTGAAGGCCATCACAAAATATCACTTGTTTGTGATTGATAATTATGCACGTTTTGCTGTTGAGAGTCACTCCTGCGGTTCAGTTCATGAAGGTTTTAAAGCAGGAATGACTAAAAATTGTTTAGCCTTTTTTTCCTGAGACATTGGGAAAAACAGCTTCCCGCAGAGCGAGTAAACACCCCAGCAACAGGAATACTGCAAATGCATCTTTATTGTGTTTGATTGGTGGTCTCACTGCTAAAGGTACCCCTCTGATGCCTCATCACATTCTTTAAAGTTGTTTTGAACTGAAATCCATTAATAATGCATGACTGTAATCAGTCCCTCAAGAATGGTAAAAAACACACTGAGAGAGAAGGGAAAGAAAGACATATTTTGTACATTAATACTCCGAACAAGATATTACCAATTTTTCGCAGTGTAATGATTCAATAGCATTCATTACTACTATCACTGACACCAGGAGTTGTCATTGTAGAAGCGCACACTAAAATTTACTCATTGCAAACAAGAGGTGAACAAGAGGTGAATGATGACAGACACTTAAGGTCACCCTGAGTCAATATCAGTTTGTTAATACAGCAGGACTGATGAAAAATTTCATGAACGAGGCATTTATGTCTTAACATAGAGACACAAAACACTGACTAGCCTGATCAATTCTACTTTCTAGACAGCAAATTGCTCTTTCGAATGAGAGTAGCTGGGTAGGGCTGTAAGCTCTTCATCCCCATGTTGACACAAACCTAATGCATGTGTCAGTTCTAATGCTTTCAAATGACTCTCTGCTCACAGCCTTATGGAAATCGCATCTGACTCTGTCATTCTCTTGCCAAATTGGCCACTAGAGTATTGTATACACAATTCATATGCTAATTCTATATCCTGGTGCATTTGAAATTTATTGTCCTCACGATGACACAGATCAAGACAACTCGTCCATGTAAAGACAACAGTGTTGTTTAAAATGTATTGAAAAGAAAGTTGGTATTGTGAAGGACTGGTTTTTTTAGAAGCAACATTAATCAGCAAGAATAAAATTCATCTCATTTGCTTTTTTCCAGGGATCCCCTACAAATCGACTTGCTTATATGTAAAATATTTTGGCTTAATCTATTATTATCATATCTTTTATTTCATTTCTGAAGAGCTACTTGGTGTTTAAACATCACAGTGTGCAATATAATGAAACAGCCTAAACGACAAAACTTCAAATTTTTCTTAATTTGAAATCACCTTTGTTTACTTTCTCTCATCAAGTTGACAGAACCATTTTTTATATGCAGAATTATTGTTTATATTTTTTTTATACAACAATACTATATCTTCAAAACGTTACGATTCGATAAAGGTTTCAAGAAACTATAATGGATAAGGCTATTGGCATTAGGGGACTGTCATCTGCCTGGGAAAATTAAACCAGAAGAACATCTTACAACTACAATCATTATCTCCTGAATGAGGAAAATCTTACAATTTTTATAAGAGAAGTCTATCCATTTTTACCCTCGGCAATGTATACATTGCCGACGGGTATTGTAGTTACTTTGGGAAAATTT
The DNA here is from genome assembly GCA_026936325.1 of Platynereis dumerilii. NCBI lineage: Eukaryota > Metazoa > Annelida > Polychaeta > Phyllodocida > Nereididae > Platynereis > Platynereis dumerilii. Next base: position 18,815,430 of record JAPTHN010000011.1, read on the forward strand.
GTCCGCCCGGCGGGCGGGCGGGCGGGCGGGCGGGCGGGCGGGCGGGCGGGCGGGCGGGCGGGCGGGCGGGCGGGCGGGCGGGCGTCCGGATAACGGGCGTCCCACTTGTGTATTGGGAGTAATGCCAAAACTATGGAATGTATACTTTTTATTTTTGGGACATTATTATATCTTTCATCCTAGTTGTGCCTTTTAGGGGTTTAATCCACATGAGATTAATACTTTTCTCACAATTATTGAAAAATGTGAAAAAATATTATTTTGTGTATTGGGTGTCAAGCCAAAACTATGGCATGCATATTCATCATTTTTGGGTAAATATGGTATCTTTTATCCCAGTTGAGCCTTTCATAGGTCTAATCCCCTTGACATTAATACTTTTCTCACAATCATTGAAAAATGTTAAAAATTGTTTTTTGTTTGTTTCTGGGACAGAACTAAAAACTGCAGTACTTTTGACACTGAAATTTACATATTGTATGTATTAAATACCTAAGATGTGTTTTTTGTGGGTCTAAATGCTCTGAGAAAGTTGAACGGACGACAATTTACCAAAAAAATGAAAAAATACTATTATTTTAAACTTGTATGATTCAGTCAATTTTGAAGTTAAATCTATGAAATTTTCCAAGTAGGTGTCTAACTTATGCCTCTTTAAACATCTCTAATCAGTTGGAATGTTGGTCCTATATATTTTTATAAAAACCCAAAAATTCGAAAAAATCACAATTTTCCCACATTTCTGTGTGAAAAGCCAAATGGCAATGGGTAAGTTAGTTAACTTTAGGTCTTATTGTAGTTAGACACACTATTGACTAATATTCACAGCCATTGCATGAGTTGCTGCAATTTTTTTCCATTGAAATGTATGATTGAAAAAATGCAAAAAATCATTAAAATGCCTGTATACTCTCCATTTCCTTCTGATGTCATACCAGTTGTTGACATTTTTTTGTCAAAATAAACCTGACATGTCTCACATCATTATCATGCTGATTTTGAGCAATATGAGAATTTTTATTCGCAGCAGAGGTCAATATTAACAAAATTAGATAAATATTAAGGATTTTCATATAATCATATGTCAGTAAATATTGGCCCTGGTCAATCAAATTTGCTGCAATAATGTCTAAATTTGACCTTTTCTACCTCTCCTCATGAAATATTATCAAGAGGAAACATATAAATTTTATATAATTATGTGGATTTTCAAAGCATTAATTAAATATATTCAAAAACATGGATTTATGTGTTAATATTTTAAAATGTTGACACTAAATCTTTAACTCCCAATTATCATAACTTTATGGTTAATATCTAAACTCAGTGATGTAAATTTTAGAAGATAAATTAATGTCAGCCCCTTTTATTTAGTTGTTTGCATGAAAATTAAATGTGAATGAATCAGACAGATTGGCTTTTGTTGAATGGAGCACTGGAGAAGTCTTGATTATGTAATGTTATGTCACAGGGTAATTGTCTTCCCTGCTAATCCTTTGACAAGACATAAACTCTCAATTCTAACTTAATGGTTTAAATCTGACCTCAGTTTTGTACATTTTAACATATGAAGTACTGTCAGCTTACTTTTATTTTGGTATTTAATGAAAATTAAATATGAACATATAAGACAGAATGGCAATAAGACCACTATGTATATATAGAGGGTTATTAAAGAAAATTACTTGGCATGCAAACCCCATTTCTACAAATTTCAGTGTGTTATTTTACATCTTAAGACATTATTGGATAAATCTGTCTTTTAATTCATTTTAAAATTCACTCCAATTGTATTTTTAGCATTTTAAAGAAATATTGTTTAGGGGGTAAAAGTGGAGACACTGTGTCTGTGCTGCATTGTACCCCTCCCCTCCAGCCATTCATGTTATGTAACATTGTGTCACTAATCCTCTCCAGTGACCAAAGTTAGGAACAAAGGAGCACAAAAGCAGTGCACAGCACCCTCAGCTTTTTAACAAATTTTCTTTTTTCTTAGAAATATGTCCAAACTGCATTGACACCAACTTTGTAGTTTTATATTGAACAAATAAAGAAATTTCCAATTTGAATAAAAAATTTAGGCCAAGTAGAAGCTGAGATATGACTTTTTGTAACCCATACAGGCTGTACACAGAGTTGGGACATGTTTCTTTTGTTTTGTTTTTCTTTACAGCTATTGTTATTCTTCAAAGTTTGACCAGCATTTAACCTTTGTATTAATTAGCAACTTGCTTAGTCTTAAAAGATATATATATACTGGCATAAACCTTGTTTTAGTCTTACTATTTACAATGGTTTTGGTTGGAGACATCTTATCTATAATTTATGTTTTTAGACCCATATTCCATATTTGTAATTTATGATAAGAATAGCTAAGGCTAGATAGACTAGATAGATGATGGATAGATAGATAGATAGATAGATAGATTGATATATAGATAGATAGATAGATAGATAGATAGACACATGTAGATAGATAGATAGATAGATATATATAGATAGATAGATTGATAGATGCATACATAGATGGATAGATAGATAGATAGACAGATAGATAGATCAACATTTCATCCAAGATTCAGACATATTGTCTTAGTATCAAGAACACCTAAATTCAGCAAATGGGACTGAATGTGTCACTTTACGGAGCTTTTTGTCGTTTTTATTGTTATTCAGACCTATAATCTGACTGTCGCTTGGCCCTGTTTGTTTGTATTATCTATTTGCAAGGTTGTTCCAGTGTTTGATTGGAAGCTGCTTTATTAGAATTATTCTTCTAGTTTACATGAGGGCCACCAGGGTGGTTTGATTGACTGATCTGCTGATTGAATGATTGTTTAATTAATTGTTTGACTGACTGATCAAATAATTAATTTCCTTGTGCAACTGGATTTTAATATTGCATTAATAACATACAGTATTTGTACATTACTATTAGATCTGTAGATTTCATAGAATGGGTGTAGACAAATTTCAGTCATATCCAATAAATTCTAATTTTAAAATTAAAGAAATTTTAAAAATGAACTTCTGTATGCAATAAAAGAACAGTATTCTTAAGATGGATGGATGTTTGGGGCTTTACATCCTGTATTTACACACTTGGTAGGCTTATTAATTAGGCCAGGAAGAGGGCACGGCAATGAGGCAAAGGATGATTGAAACAGCCATCCAACATTCCAGGCCCAGGTGACCCGGCAAGAGCTGGATTCGAACCCTGGACCTAGCGATTGGCAGTCCAGCACGCTACCACTAGACCAACCCTCCCCCCTCAAAACCCAGTCTTTGTTTACGAATCAAGTATAGCTTAAGTTTTTTTTAACTGTATTTAAGTGTCTGCTCTGCAGTTACGGAAAGTCAGGGAAACTCATGAAAAACATTGTGGTGGTGGAAATTCAACAAATTACCAAAACAAATTTTGGCCTGATTCTCGCTTAAATTTTTACCGATTTTCATTATGGCACATGCTGTGACCTGGTGGAAACGGACATCAATTTGAAGTTTTTAGGGACCTTGCCCCCTCAAAGCCCGCGCCTCCTGAGGGCCACTTGATTTCATTGCCTCCAGAATGCCCACTGATTAGCCGAGGGTATGCTGCCGCGCAGCCTATGTTTTTAGTTGCTTACTGTGATCAAATGTTATCAAATATTTTGTACGAGCTATTACCAGCTGTTTGCGAAGAGCTGAGTCAACTAGATTAGTTTCCTTACATCATATTTCTGCATCAGTAATTCCCAAAACTCCCAGATGTAATCTTTTGAAGATGTTTTGATTCATTACATCATTGAAGTTGACAAATATATACATGGAGTCTACAAACTAGAGGAAATCCCCTTCCAGATCAAAGACAGTTCCCCAAACACAAGAGGTCACAGATTTAAACTCAAAAAAAGTCACTGTAAGAAAAATGTAAGATTAAAATTTCTTGCCTGCGGAGTAATTAATGTGTGGAGTAACCTCCCCGCATCCATTGCAGAGGCACTGAAAAATCGGTTAGACAAGCACTGGGAAGCCTTCAAGTACACCCCCGAACCGCCGCCATCAACAATCCCGTCCCGAAAGTAAAACAACAAAATTAACAAATTATGAAAGAAGAAAATCGAGATCCAAACGACCAGCTACAGGAAATGTTTTTACCGAACAAGCTGAAAAGCATATACTATACTAATACTATCTGCAAATAATGTTTAACTTAAGTAACACGATATCTTTATGCCTTTTATTTTTAGACAAGTTATTTAAACATGTTTCATGTGATTTAAAGGCAATTAGTCATGAAACAGGAAAAAACACATTTTTAAATAATTTGTTTAAATTTCAACTTAGGAGGTAATGCTGGTGATTCAATGAGCCAAAATTGTTAATAAATAAAAGGCCAACTAAAAACAACTAAGAAAATATGTGTCTGACACATTTTCATCCTTCTAATGGAGTATGAATACACTTGACACCCAGTCATACTGCAAAAATGGTGTTTTTCCTGGTTTTGTCAAAGAGACTCCTATTTGAAGCATCATAAAACAGTGAAAGGAGAGTTTTCAATCACCTGAGTATGTGTCCTGATAAAATCAAACAACTTTTGTTTGTTCACTTTACTTATGATGAAATTACAGCCACTTTTATGGAAGGCGTAAAACTGGCCCATTCATTAACATTGCGTTTCAGTACACTTTCAAGAGTGGTGTCTGTAATTATTTCTGTACTGTGGGAAAAGAACAAAAGTGTGTTGATGTTGCCTAAGGTTTTGTCCGCTACTGTAGGTTAAAAGACCCCCATGGTCCAGACCTGCTACAGTAGAAGAACTTCGAGTGTTTACATGCAATACACTTCTGGGCTGTTACTGACATCACAGCCCTATCCCTGCCATGTTAAGTGACCATAACTTTGATACCTCATAAACGTGTGACTGACTCATAGCCCATACATACCATGTTGTGTGATAGGTGTCATAGCATTCACCAGTGACCTCACTCCTGTCTCTCTGAGTAATAGGCCTGCAATCAACAGAGCTTGACCACTGTCAATGCTACTGATCCCCAGCTGATCTTGGTGTCTGCTGCTCCTGGCCATCCTGACCACAAGTGCTTCATTTTTGCGAAGTTATAACAAACAGATTAATCTTCCTCTGGTGTGACGAACAGAATTCACAGTTTGAGATATTCAAAGCAATTGTATCTATGTTTGAATGTTTAATTGTTGTCTGTTTGTTGTTCCAAATATTTCTTTGAGGAAAAACACAAACAATTATCGAAATTATAGATATTTCAGGCCAGAAAAAGCTGTGAAGGATTAGAATACTTCAGAATTTTATTGAACTTGTTGGCAGGGCAAGTGTAAATGAGCTATGCAATTTGGAGGGATGCCCCTGGCTTTCTTGTGTAGCTCCCTTGTTCATCAAACAGGTTGCTACATTTTATATACACAAAAACCCTGCTTAGACACAAGCATGCATATAATTCCGTCGCACTTCTGCCATGATTTATAACTCACTATCGCAATTCAGATGGATAAGCTTTCATGTTGACTGACTGTGTCAACACCACATCTTTCATGAAGAGAGCAATGATTATTGTCAAATGGGTCAGATTTATGACTCAGTGACTGCACTTCATATGACAACTGTTCTACTGCCCATACACGTAGCATTGCTCTGATACACATCACTGAGCCAGATGTTGGTCACTGCTGCATCTATACATGTCATTAGAAGTCCTATGAGTCAGTGAAAGAGCCACCAGTTTCAATGGTAAAGATTGAAGCAACAGCTTTAGTGACCTCATTGATCCTCTGAAACCAGTCACTTGTAAGCACTCGAAGTTTGTCTACTGTAACAAAAATGTTACACGACTAACAGCAAAATCACACCTCATTTTGCCTAGTGTGACAGGATATAAGGCTTATTTTAAGCCTTGTGTTTGAATGTTGCTTCCATAAATTCAATAAACAGTGTTTTCTATAATTGGTTTGTCTTTCATCACTTTTCAAAGAATTGGCAATGTCAGATTCGTTACATGAACAATTTTGAAAATATTTGCTTTATGAAAGGCTCTTAAAAGCACAAGGCTAGCAGAGCATATTTTAAGGATTTTTAACTGGGAGACCAATGGGATTTCGTAGCGCCGTGACACACCACCATATTCATCTATCAGCTGAACATTCCGTTACATTCGTAAGATATATTTATGTAATGACATGCTCGAGAGAGTTAGACAAAATTTTTAATGTTCAAAAAATTTGGAAATCAGAAAGATGGCATAAAAATAATTGTAAAGACAGTGAAGAATATTTTTTGATATTGAAAAGCGCCGAAGAACTACAAATCATAACAAATTAAATGTGGAATTAATGATAGTTTCTGGGAAAATTGGTCTCCCAGTGAGTTCTCCTAGCCTAATGGTTTAAGGTGCTTGTTTGTGCTACCAGTCTGGCTTTGAGGTCGTGGGTTCGACTCCCACTCCTGGAACTCAATTTGGTCCGAGCCCATGGGACATTAAATGGAGGTGGGTTGTATCCAGTGTTCTGTGCTGGGGCAACTGAAAGACCCTGGGCATCCCTGAATTAATAGGGTATGTGCCAGACTCACAATCTTCTCATCAATCATCATCATACGGCGGTCACCAACACTGGAGAGTGCTACGGCATGGGAACCTTGGGCAATGTTCCGCTAGTCTCTGCCCACGGGCGCCGTTCTATGGCTGCCCTGAGCTGTATCATTGTGGAAGGCTCACCACAAATTTCGTGCCTGCATCGCAGTGCATGACTGACAGTATTTACAATACAACAATACAAATACCAATATGGCAATGACTGGGAGACCAAATCTGTCCAATGGGAGACCATTTGGTCTCCCAGTCACCATGTTAAAAAATGCACTGCCTTAGGCTAGAGATCTAGCATAATATTATAAATTTATATATGTCTCGTATACAATTCGCTAATGGCCAATTCTGGCGGAGACTGGCGGAGTTACACAAGATTACCATGTGGGAGTGTACAGAGAGTCATTTAGAAGCATTAGAAGTGACACATGCATTAGGTTTGTGTCAACATGGAGACCAGGTGCTTACAGCCCTACCAAGCTTCCCTCATTCCAAGAGCAATTCGCAGTCCAGAAAGTAGAATTGATTAGGCTAGTCACTGTCTGGCAGTACTGCTGGTGTCTCTGTGTTATGAGACATAAAAGCTTCCAGCTTGTAAATGTCTCTAGTCTCACAGTGTTAACATAACTGATATTGGTTGACACGGCCTTATGGTACAAAAAAGGGGGTAGCGGTATTTTTTGAAATGTACAACAATGCTATACTTTTCGGAATCCTTGGGTGTTGTGCTATCTTTTTTTGCTGGATGCCAATTTTTTCCATGGTTAACAAAGGTGAAATCTGTTGCCATAGCAACCAAGGTCAATTTTTTTTTTAAATTGACAAATCTTCATATATCAAGATAATTATTGTCAACGGCCAATATCAGAATATCAGGGTTCATACTTCCTTGAAAGGGACTTTTTATGGTCAGGTGACCTATGAGGTCAAGGGTCGTTGTCATGGTAACAAATGCGAGCAAATGTCAAAATTCAAGGTTTTTTAATCTCAGCTGAATTTTACGGACCTGGCAATGCCCAGGTTATCATCAAATTTAGCAATCAGTGGAGTCATTAGTGGAATCAGTATGTGTACTGTTTCTATACATATGCACATTACATTGGTGGCCATAGAAACCAGGTTAGAAGCAAACTTCAAAGTCATGTCTGCTCAATAACGTCTGAATTGGCTAATTGGGCAACTTTGATAACACCAATGTACTATTTTATCAAACCTAGGGTGAGATATTTTTAAAGTTTTGCATTTAATTATGTTTCCGAAATATTTCTTTGGCCTAAAGTTGGAATTGTCACCTCCTGCTTCTTGTCTGTGGTTGCCATGGCAACCGTTTTTATATGTTGTGTTATTTTGGTAAAAATCTCCAAATTTCACCTCAAATATATATAAGAAATTGTCTTTTTCATATGAAAAAATGTTCTTGGATAAAAAGGGGTATATGTGATCACATGACAACAACAGTTAGAGATCCAGGTCATTTTGAAAGTGAGGCTCAAAGATAAGAAATGCATTGTTACATTGGCGGCGACGTAATAAAATAACAAGTTTTTGCCCATAGGTCACCATCATTATTTTGGTAGCAATGGCTGTTAATTCTATTTTGTAGATATATCAGTTTCCACATTTTTTAATTATTGAAATATTTGTTGCCATGGTATACAGACTGCATGCATTTGAGAGACAAATAAGAGGAAATAAAAGGCCAAGAATCATTATTCTGCCCTAGTGAAATATTCTGCCACTATTTCTGTGTTTTTAGGGTCAAACATCTTTTTTAAGGTGAACAGTGAATTGAATTATTTCCTTTCTTACTGGGACTATTGTTTTCCAAAATTACCATGAGGTGATTCCAACTATTCTATGGATGTCACAAATGTGTGTAAAATAGTAGGGCACTGCCCAGTATCCATCCTACTTTCTTGAGAAACAGCTATGTGTGCAGCACAGTGTAGCCTTCTTCCCACTAACAGTTGGCATGGTTCTTTTTCATTGAAATTTACCAATCGAATTTCTCCAATATGATGTAGCCTAAGTCTTGGTATAAAATTATTTCTTTTAGAATGCGGCTCATAAAGCCCAATGCTGATGTTTTCTGCCTTAAAAAGTAAAAAAGAAAAGTGGTTAATGAGCCTTGTTTCCAGACCTAACATTTGGGAGGCTGTTCTGTTGGGTTAAAGAAATGTTCTCGCTTCATTCTTTAAAAAAAATCTTTTTATTTACATTTACCATACATTATCATGGTATCAAGGCAGAGAAGATCAAATCTGACATGTAGATCATGTTGTCCGACTGTTGTAATAATCTGTTTTGAAAAGATAAGTATTGTACTCCTAATTTTCATCAATTTCCGACTGTTTCTTTAGGATTAAGCAAGTCTGTTATCATCAAGACAACATTGCATTTAATCAAGATCACTAGTTGGAAGTGACTGAACAAGAAGTCAATTACAACAGCGTTCAATGTGAGAATCACCCCTCACCTGTACTACAGCAATGTAATCTGACTCAAAATGAAACAAACCAGTAATGGTTTGGCCTGACAGCAATGGACAGACTGTCTTACCAAGGGTTCTTTCAATCAATTGACAGGCAAACTCAAAGTTGCCCAAAACTCAGCTGTTCGACTGACTGAAGGACTAAAAAAGAGGTCAAATTTGTGGACAAAAGAAAGAAGTATCCCAATTCAAATTCATGACTGCTATTTGGAAAGCTGTGAATGGTCTATTACATCAGTACCTCAAAATAATGAATGAACTCATGAATACCAAACCAAAAAAGATCAAAAGGCAGTAATGAAAGTAGGGTAAAGAACAGAGCATTTTTAAAACCAGCATCATTGCTTTGGCACAGCCTTCCAGAAAGTGTAAGGATTTTAAAAATACTTGATAAAAGAAACGGTCAAGACATACCTGTCAATTCAATACATTACTATTATGCATGCTTAATCTGAACTTATCTCATCGCCAAAGCTATTTGTACTTTACTGTTGTTACAAAAGGAATAGAAAAATATTCATGATAGGACTATACAATGCATACATTAATGTTATGAAGGAGACTCTGACACTTTCCCCCCGAAATATTGACACATTTCCTGTAACAATAAATAAAGCCACTGTTCACTGAAACTTTCAGCTAGTAACCGGCATTATTGGATATTATGAGTCTTGTGTATGCTACTGGAGCACTATAGCAGCTGTGGTTATGATTTTTAGAGCTTATTGAAGATTGTTAGATTTAGTTTTGAAATCAAATTTCTTCATTGACATGGGATTCAGAGTGTCTTAATTCGACAAATTTGGAGTCCTTAAAAAGTTGGAACAGTAACAAAATGGCACCCCCAATTTTTTTTAATCAGCAAACTCAAAATCACCATTAACCAAATTTTCATGTTTCCCAAGTATTCAACTTCACCAAGAAATTACACATATTCACCAGTTATGGAAATTAATTTATATTATTAATTTTCCTGAAAAATAATTTTAGCCCAAAAAAAAAAAAACTTGTGTAATTTGGACTGATTTTTGTAAGTGGCATGATAAAATGTGCCAGATCAGTCAATCAATTTGTTTCTTAATAGACCAACTGAGCCTCTCAAATGCATACCATGGCATTGGAAACCAATTACCCAGTACATTGTTGTGAATAAAAAATACAACACTGATGATATTGTGACGATCGATGATGTCACGATTGACAGCATGTGTGAAATGAACAAAATAAACACTAGCGCCGACTTCAAAGCCAAAAATCTCGGCTCTCAGAAGTGCTACAGACTTCATTTTACCACCAAAAGAATCGTCATGGACTCACGGATTGATATTTCCACTTTTCAAAGAGATCCGGAGGGTATAAATATCATCGCGGATCGCTTTTTTGTCCGACGCAAATCAGTGAATCCACAGATTTTGAACATTCCCTCCATCTTGGATGATCACATGACCCAGAGCGCAGCAGTGCATGCTGGGAAGGCGCCAAAGTTGATAAATAGAGGTGCCGTGATTGTTTTGAATCAGTCTTTGCTAGACCACTGCTGTGTCAAGACCTCAGGGAAAAGACTCCCCAAGACTTACAGCCATTCAAGTCAAGACAGAAAATGACAGTTCAGCCAGAAACAGGACACCTAAGGGTTCCAAAATATGACAGCAACAAATTCCTACCATGAGCTGGATATTTTTGAAAAATGCTGGAAAATCTAAAACATCTGCAGAAAGTGCTACCATTTTATGACATTCTGTCATAAAATATCCCACCTAAAATACCCCACCTAATATCCCACCTAAAATACCCCACCTAAAATACCCCACCTAATATCCCACCTAATATCCCACCTAAAATACCCCACCTAAAATACCCCACCTAAAATACCCCACCTAAAATATCCCACCTACTTAAAATATCCCACCTACTTAAAATATCCCACCTACTTAAAATATCCCACCTACTTATAAAACCCCACCTAATACCCCACCCACTCAAAATACCCCACACACTCAAAATACCCCACACACTCAAAATACCCCACCCACACAAAATACCCCACCCACTCAAAATACCCCACCCACTCAAAATACCCCACCCACTCAAAATACCCCACCTACTCAAAATACCCCACCTACTCAAAATATCCCACCTACTCAAAATATCCCACCTACTCAAAATATCCCACCCACTCAAAATACCCCACCTACTCAAAATACCCCACCTACTCAAAATATCCCACCTACTCAAAATATCCCACCTAATATCCCACCAACTCAAAATATCCCACCCATCTAAAATACCCCACTAACTTAAATATCTCACCTAATATCCCACCAACTCAAAATATCCCACCTACTCAAAATATCCCACTTATTCAAAATATCCCATCTACTTAAAATACCCCACCTACTCAAAATATCCCACCTACTAGAATTATGCCCCTCTCAACTGGTGCACAGGCAGAATATTAAGTTGGAAAGCATTAAACCCATGAATTTAAACAAGAAAAGACAATTCAAATCATTTATACACAAGACTTTTCTTCCGGATTTAATTGATGCAAAATTGGAAAACTTATTCATTGTTCAATAAAGAAACATTACCAACAAGCTTGCTAGTTCGTCACAATTGGTGTCAGAAGTGGGATCGCAGGCTGAAGATTCATCCGTCAAGAGCGATCCAGAGAGACGAACCCAAAAGAACATTGAACTTGAACAAAAAAATTTGCTGAACAATTAAAATGGCTGAAGAAAAAAATAGTAAAGTTACTCAAGGAGCACATGAAGACGGTTTCAATGAGGAAGGAGATCTTGTTGATATGTCAGCGGACTCCTACGATTCAAAAGGACTTGGACAAGGCTCCTCCAGGCTTCCAGTGAATACTGAAGAAAGGGATTGTTACAGTCCGATGCAGGGAAACAGGAACTGGAACCATGAACCATTGAACTATCCTGACAGAGAGAGTCGCCATGGGCCTTATTCAAGAAACAGCAGCCGACAGCAAAGACAACAAGATTTCCGCAATCCATATAGAAAAGCAAGGCCGAATGATGATGGAGTTCCTCCAATGAGCCGTCACCCACAAAACAAGCAGGGCTGGAATCCTGATCAAAGACAGTCCCCGACTTCGGAGAGGTGCATTCCACCCATGAGAGAACATCAGCATCAAAGGCAAGACTGGAACAGCGACAGTCGGCAACCCAGGACGGATGACTGGTTCTTCGAGAGCCCAGGCAATGAGTACGCAAGGGAGACTGAAATTAATGGATATGATGGCCCAACCTGGAGTCACAAAATTTACCCAGATAAATTGAGAGACAATTATTTCGCCCAAAACTTTAGAAATTGCTTTCCCCAAAATGAATCGGTTCGACGTAGGTGGAATGAGAACTCGGCAAGGAGAATGCTAACCTCAGCTCAGCAGGTGAAAATCTCTCTGCCACGTTTCGATGGGAAAGGAAGATGGAAGACTTTTAATAGGCAATTTGAGTCAATTACAGAAGATTGGGCTACAGAACAGAAATTGCATCATCTCTTGGCATGTCTCAGTGGTGATGCTGCCGACTTTGTGTTTGAGTTGGACACCTACTTGAGAGGAGACTATGACCTTCTAGTGAAAGAGCTGGATCAAAGATTCCGAATCAACGAAACTCCCCAAATTTGTGCCAGACAGTTTCACCGTAGGAAACTACAGTCTAGTGAGACAATTAAACAGTTTTCTGCTGATCTGAAAATCCTGGTTCGGAAAGCTTATCCGCAAGGCCTTGATGATGTGGCAAGGGAACAGATGTTGATCAAACAATTTTTTGACGGCCTCAGCGACGAAGACCTAAGATACAACGTCGAATATCTGAAAATGCCCCGAAATCTGGATGAAGCTGTTGATCACGTTTATGAACACGATGAATTTCGCAAGATAAAAAGGGAGAATACAGCCAAAATTAAAATCCAGGCTGTCCAAGATGCAAGACCAACATCTACTGCCTCAAATAACCAAACTGATCCTGACAATGAGATAAAGGAAATCAAACAGGCTCTGTTAAAGCTCACCGTTCAGCTGAGTAGCTTCATTTCTGGCCAGGCTCAAACCAAAGCAGGAATGCAAGAAAGGAAATGCTACAAATGCGGCCGGTCAGGACATTTCAAGAGAGAATGCCCCGAGTCACAGACTGAGCAGATCCAAAGAGTAACCAGTTGCGCAGACTGCCAAGTGGTAAACCCTGAAAGTGAAGAGATGAATGAGTCCTCTTCGTTAAACTGTTAAAGGTCACATCAATCGACCCTGATGTGGCCTCTAATAAAATTGTACAATTTGAAACATATTCAAACAAAGAAATGGAAGGCGAGTGCTCCACTGGAGGAACACATTCTGAGGAGGAGTTCACAATACAAGGACAAAGGTCGGGTACAAGGGTACAGGGACAATCAGTGTCAGGTACGGAGGTACAGGGACAATTGTCAAGTATTGGTGAGCTTAGGAAGTCTGATGTTCCGTTGTTGGAGGAAAGCACTCTGAGTCCAAAAAGAGAAATTATGGTGTCAGCCACGTCAGGGATGGAGCGGGTGGGAAGGCTCCAGGAGACATCCCTGAGAAAAGTCAACGGAAAAAGTACAGGAATTGGTACTTGTAAAAGAATTTGGGAATCTGTGGAAAAGATTCAAGACAAGGTTGAAGAAATTCAAGAATTCAAGGTTCAGGAGACATTCATTTGCAAGATGAAGGAAAATAATATCTCACCAGGGTCGGGTGAGTCTGGGAAAAGTGAGAAATTCAATGACGTTTCTGAAGGTTCAGAAGATTTCATTAACATTGAAACAAAGGAGGAAGAACTTCCACCACATAAAAGAATGAAAATGCTGAGAAGACCTTATGAGGAGGCTACCTGCAAGGAGAAGCCATTTATCCGTAAGTACAGCCAGTTCCTTGTCGGTCGAAAATTTGTGGTTCGAACGAATCACACTCCTTCATCTTAACAAGAAGATTGTCTTCTGGACAACTAAATTGCGCTTCCTGAAAGTTTAACACAGAATGGAACATTTAGACTTAGTGGCCTATTCCATAGAATCAGAAGATTGAATTTACGTCTGATAACGAGACATTGGAATTTCACACCCTCCAAAACAGGATCAAAAGAATGTCTGACATCCGATAACATGACATTGGAATTTCACACCCTCCCAAAACAGGATCAAAAGAATGTCTGACATCCGATAACATGACATTGGAATTTCACACCCTCCAAAACAGGATCAAAAGAATGTCTTACATCCGAAAACATGACATTGGAATTTCACACCCTCCAAAACAGGATCAAAAGAATGTCTGACATCCGATAACATGACATTGGAATTTCACACCCTCCAAAACAGGATCAAGAGAATGTCTTACATCCGATTGATTAACATTGGAATTTTCAAGAACATCCCAGAGGGAAGAAGAATATTAGAAGAGGGGAATGTGACGATCGATGATGTCACGATTGACAGCATGTGTGAAATGAACAAAATAAACACTAGCGCCGACTTCAAAGCCAAAAATCTCGGCTCTCAGAAGTGCTACAGACTTCATTTTACCACCAAAAGAATCGTCATGGACTCACGGATTGATATTTCCACTTTTCAAAGAGATCCGGAGGGTATAAATATCATCGCGGATCGCTTTTTTGTCCGACGCAAATCAGTGAATCCACAGATTTTGAACATTCCCTCCATCTTGGATGATCACATGACCCAGAGCGCAGCAGTGCATGCTGGGAAGGCGCCAAAGTTGATAAATAGAGGTGCCGTGATTGTTTTGAATCAGTCTTTGCTAGACCACTGCTGTGTCAAGACCTCAGGGAAAAGACTCCCCAAGACTTACAGCCATTCAAGTCAAGACAGAAAATGACAGTTCAGCCAGAAACAGGACACCTAAGGGTTCCAAAATATGACAGCAACAAATTCCTACCATGAGCTGGATATTTTTGAAAAATGCTGGAAAATCTAAAACATCTGCAGAAAGTGCTACCATTTTATGACATTCTGTCATAAAATATCCCACCTAAAATACCCCACCTAATATCCCACCTAAAATACCCCACCTAATATCCCACCTAAAATACCCCACCTAATATCCCACCTAAAATATCCCACCTAAAATACCCCACCTAAAATACCCCACCTAAAATACCCCACCTAAAATATCCCACCTACTTAAAATATCCCACCTACTTAAAATATCCCACCTACTTAAAATATCCCACCTACTTATAAAACCCCACCTAATACCCCACCCACTCAAAATACCCCACACACTCAAAATACCCCACACACTCAAAATACCCCACCCACACAAAATACCCCACCCACTCAAAATACCCCACCCACTCAAAATACCCCACCCACTCAAAATACCCCACCTACTCAAAATACCCCACCTACTCAAAATATCCCACCTACTCAAAATATCCCACCTACTCAAAATATCCCACCCACTCAAAATACCCCACCTACTCAAAATACCCCACCTACTCAAAATATCCCACCTACTCAAAATATCCCACCTAATATCCCACCAACTCAAAATATCCCACCCATCTAAAATACCCCACTTACTTAAATATCTCACCTAATATCCCACCAACTCAAAATATCCCACCTACTCAAAATATCCCACTTATTCAAAATATCCCATCTACTTAAAATACCCCACCTACTCAAAATATCCCACCTACTAGAATTATGCCCCTCTCAACTGGTGCACAGGCAGAATATTAAGTTGGAAAGCATTAAACCCATGAATTTAAACAAGAAAAGACAATTCAAATCATTTATACACAAGACTTTTCTTCCGGATTTAATTGATGCAAAATTGGAAAACTTATTCATTGTTCAATAAAGAAACATTACCAACAAGCTTGCTAGTTCGTCACAATATATAATTACATATACAATAAAGTAAGAAGAACAGTCTCATTCTTCTCAAATATTCTAGAACAGATGACCCTCTTCAATGTGATATCCCTATCAACGTAATGTTATTCTCTGTGACTGAAATGCAGTACATGAGGCTCAGTTCATATCCTATACTCTCAATGCTATCAGAACAAACAATCTACTGAATCACAAGTTACTCAATGACAGATTGACATCTCATTTCAATGCAATGAATAGGGCCTATTGTGAGGTCATTGATGGCCACAAACAGCTGAATATAAGTAATGTACTCATAATTCTTTGAATGTAACAATCATCACTTGCCCTTTTTTCTTAATTAACATCATTGTCTTAATATTTTCTTTTGTATATCAGTGACTATGAGCCTCATTTTTAAATTGAACATTATCTCTGATTTAAAAACTAACATTCATGGCAACAGGATATCATGGCATGGATAATTTTCCTTGGACAATAAGTTCTTTAATTTAAAATACAGGCCCTAGTCAGCTTCTTTTTTGGTAAAACTTTGAGATTTGTTTACTTTTATCTAAAATATGAGGCTCTTCTAAACTGTTGTCATGGTTACCATGGTGAGGAACTGGAAAAATCTCAACATTTAAAAAAAGAAAAATAGAACTAAATATCATAAATAATAAGGGACAGAAAAGTTTGAGAATTATCTTATCTTAGGCAACCCAATACGTCACATTTGTCAATTAAACTATGCCTGGTTGTTATGGCTATAACCTGGTTACCATGGCTACCAATGAATTGTACATCTATTGAAAGAGTAGACATACTGTTGTAGCATATTTATACACAAATTGTTTATGAAATTGATTAGAATCTGCCAGTATGATATGTTTTTAAATTTCAGTTTATGCAAAATAAATCCTTGTATTTGTCTCAAGTGCATTCAGTCCAGTTACCAAGGCAACCAATATTTTTTGAAAATATCTAGAAAATAAAATTAACAGCCATTGCAGCCAAAATAATGATGGTGACCTACTGACAATAATTTGTCATGTTTTTACTTTGACGTCAATGTAATAACACATTTCTTACCTTTGAGCCTCACTTTCGAGATCACCTGGATCTCTAATTGATGAGGTCATGTGATCACATATACCCCTTTTTATTCTAGAATATTTTTTCATACAAAACAGACAGTTTCTT
This sequence comes from Platynereis dumerilii, assembly GCA_026936325.1. Taxonomy (NCBI): domain Eukaryota; kingdom Metazoa; phylum Annelida; class Polychaeta; order Phyllodocida; family Nereididae; genus Platynereis; species Platynereis dumerilii. The sequence goes on from JAPTHN010000011.1 coordinate 18,832,602, forward strand.
ATACCCGTTTTTTTGAGGTACTGTTGTAGCATATTTATACACAAATTGTTTATGAAATTGATTAGAATCTGCCAGTATGATATGTTTTTAAATTTCAGTTTATGCAAAATAAATCCTTGTATTTGTCTCAAGTGCATTCAGTCCAGTTACCAAGGCAACCAATATTTTTTGAAAATATCTAGAAAATAAAATTAACAGCCATTGCAGCCAAAATAATGATGGTGACCTACTGACAATAATTTGTCATGTTTTTACTTTGACGTCAATGTAATAACACATTTCTTACCTTTGAGCCTCACTTTCAAGATCACCTGGATCTCTAATTGATGAGGTCATGTGATCACATATACCCCTTTTTATTCTAGAATATTTTTTCATACAAAACAGACAGTTTCTTATACCCGTTTAAGGTGAAATTTGGAGATTTTTACCAAAATAACACAACATATAAAAACGGTTGCCATGGCAACCACAGACAAGAAGCAGGAGGAGACAATGCCAAGTTTTGGCCAAAAAAATATTTCAGTAACTTAAATAAATGCAAAACTTTAAAAATATCTCAACCCCAGGTGTGATAAAATAGTACATTGGTGATATCAAAGTTGCCAAATTAGCCAATTTAGACGTTACTGAGCAGACATGACTTTGAAGTTTTGCTTCTAACCTGGTTTCCATGGCCACCAATGTAATTTGCATATGTATAGAAACAGTACACATACTGGTTCCACTAATGACTCCAATGATTGTTGAAATTGATGGTAACTTAGGCAACGCGAGGTCCGTAAAGTTCAACTGTGATTAATAAACCTTGAATTTTGACCTTTGGTCGCATTTGTTACCATGACAACGACCCTGGATGTCAAAGGTCACTTAACCAAAAAAATCCGATTTTGTGCATTTATTAATCCTGATACTTAGATGCTGGTTCTGGGCCACAGTTTTAATAAAATATGAAAATTCTTAAATTTTTAGAAAATCTGACCTTGGTTGCTATGGTAACAAATTCCTGTTTTGGTTGCCATGGGAAAAATTGGCATCCAGCAAAAAATGTTACTACAACTCCTCAGGTTTCCAAAAAGTACAAGATTGTTAGGCCTTTAAAAAAAGACCACTAAATGACATAAGGACGTGTACTATTAAGCAAAATCATCTGGTCTCATATTTCATATCCTGTTAACATTGAAACATCCCTACAAATTCTGTATACATACATTCTTAGTTTTTGAATGATAATATTGTGCTGTAATTTCTTGACTGCATCAAATCTAATGCATTGACTGAGGCTTTACTCTATTTAGCTTTTACTCTTACTTCCTACCTCTATTTTCAAACAAAGAAACTTTGCTGCATCAGTTGAAAAATACAATTATTATACAAAAATAATACATTGATCATGAAGATTGAAAAAGCTTTCTCCTGACATACAATTATCTTCATATCAGTACTTACTCCATTTTTAAAATTGTATAACGATTAAAATAAACTTCTATATAGTAACTCTTTGATTGAAAAAGTTCTCTCAATGGATAAATATCACAATGTAACTTTCACTTCGAGCAATGTACTTAAAATCATAAATTTCATCCTCACATCTGATGCACACTTTTTACTGAGCATGGGCCTTAAATACAAATGCCTTTACTTTGCTTCAAGACATTGATATTCTGTAACCATAAATTAATAATTAACTTTTTCACAAAGAGCACATTTTTCATCAAACTGAACTTGGAGTAACTCTTTTGCTAAGTCAGCAAAGTCTGCAGTTTTCCATCATCAGAGACAATACCGGAAGATTACACCCACTGACTTCCGGTGGCCGTTTGTGAGATTAGAGAAGGGAGATCACCAGAGCCGTCATCAGCAGAACAAAGTGATTGAAGTCCGAGCCTTTAATATTGATCACTACCACTTTGTCACATACCCGGTGGTATAGCAAAAAGACAGCTAAAGGTGACCCAATTTGTGAGTCGTCTTATGTTCTATAAGCAATGGCAGATAGAGCCAGAGGGACTGTTGAATTAAGTGGAAAATAAAACAAATGGAAACATGTAATTCATGAACCTGATTAAATTGGTTTATCAAGAAGAAGACAGTAAATTTAGCAAATCGATGTGTTGCAAAGATAATTATCATCACCTCAGCCATGGGTTAACTGGGGTATAATCATTAGATCGATTAACCCTGCAACAACCTCCCATATCGCCCTCATTTGCAAAGCCGACAATAATTTTGCGGACAGACAATGATTTTGATATTGTTTTTTTCTAACAATGAAAATTCTAAAGTTTGTAAAATCCACACATTAAATAGAAAACATTGTCGAGCATGTCAGTGACAAAGAAATTATTCGATCTGTTAATTGCTGCCAAAACCACTGATTTTCAGTTTCACGCTGTTGCCTCATGGCATGACAAAACTGAGATTTTTTCTTTTCAGATTGATGCATAAAAATGTACTAACAGACTAGGACTTGATGGCATCAGCAGCATTTTATCCGCATATACAAGTTTTGCTAGAATATATTAAGGTACATGTATATACTAGAATATATTAAGGTACATGTATATATAAAATCAATTGTCAGCAGTTATCAGAAAATGTAGAACTCATGTTAAATGTGAATGTAAATGTCGAATTTTTTATAGTCCATAACACTGATGGAGTCAGTCTCAACGGACTTTACAATTACACCCTTGACAGGCCTGTTCAAGCATGAGCCTTTCTCAACTCCCTGGGGAGTATACAGTCGGAAGGCATTTCCAGCACACACAATGCTAAGTCACTCCACAATCGCCATCACTGCCTAACAGTGCCTATAGCCAAGTATCAATTTACACATGGGTGAAGTGAAGCAAAGAGTTACGGAGGATCTGCTCAGTTCCTCCATAGTTGGGAGTCGAACCTGCAACGTCTCAGTTATCAGACGAGCACCTTATCCACTAGGCCAAAGCACAGGTCTCTGGTATATATACCCCATGAATATGAAAATATCTTCCTCGATATGTACTATTCAGGGTAGAATGCTCTTCTGGTCTTAATGTTGTCAGAAGAAAGAGAGGAGACAGTAATTAAATTGCAAGAGCCTCATCCATTTCAATTTCTTGACATTGAAGATTACTTTAGGAGCCAGCCTTAATGACAGAAAAGGGGCAACTGGCATCAAATCTAATGCAAGTGTCCATGTTCTATCATGATATATCTTGAGAAACAAACACCATAATATAATTGATTTGGTGGTCCTGGAAAACATAACACAGAGAATCCAACTGTGGGTTTCTCAAACTATAAGTCAATGCGTTTCTGGTCTTCCACATAATTCACTGAATATATTATATATCAGCAAATGTTCTTACATGGTTATTGAAGAAAATACATGACATAACATAACATGAAATATTATCTATTCGTCACTGGACATGATATATTTCCAGTATAATTGTACTTTTCTGACTACATGGAAATGATACATGATGATAAATTATGCAGTAAAAAGCAAAACTTGAGTCATTCATCACTGTTCAATAGGGTGTTTCAGGTGCCCCAAATATTTTCCGATCCTGCTTGACCTTGGTCTGGTATTGAGGTTTATGTAGTAGAAGTCACATGTAAAATTTGGGCCCATTCTATAAATACTTACCTTTACCAGAATCCACTTGAAGTTTATAGTGTAATTCCCCATTTGCGAACTTGCAAATCCTGAAGATGTTGCAGAAATCAATGAAGGAATAGATATTTTTTCCTCAATCCATAGTTTCTGAGTAAGTTTTGGGAGGGCAATTCAAATCTAGCATCAGCTATTTTATAGCAGGTCTTCCTAATGAGCTAGGAAGTTTTGAATTTCCTAAAATTCTGCCATTTTATGCAGATTTTCACAAATTTGACAGCTTCTGGTAGCTTGGTAAGTGGGGTTATACAAAAAATAACACCAGGTTTGAATTTCCCTCCCAAAACTTACTCAGGAACTGTGGATTGAGGAAAAAATATTGTTTTCTTCATTGGTTTTTTAAATATCTTGAGAATTTGCATGTTTGCTAATGGGGAATTACATTATAAACTTCAAGTGAATTCTGGTAAAGGTAGGTATTAATAGAATGGGCCAAAACTTTACATGTGACTTTTACTATATAAACTGCAATACCAGACCAAGGTCAAGCAGGATCGGAAAATATTGGGGGCACCTGAAACACCCTACTGTTCAACAGTCCGATGGAATATAGAACGAAAGTGTTCCAGAACCTTTCTGTTCTTACCAAACATGCTGTGTACCTGCAGCCATTTTGAAGCAGCGAAACATAATTTTAGTCATGATAATATTATCATCATTGATTCATTATTCTCTGCTAGATTATACCATATCTGGCATCTTATCGAGATTTTACAGAGTGACGTTTCACATTGAGGCTCTTTTGCTTTAATTCAATTTTCCAGATGGAAGAACATCATTAAGAGCCTCTATTCACCTGAACAATATTCAACCACCCCTGCAAAAAGAACTTCCTCCAAACTTAAAACCAGATCAATATTTCTTTTTACTCACATTTTTCCTATTAAATTCCATCTCATTGTTTAATCTATTATACAGTTAACGGATGAACATGTTTAAAAATCACCCCATAATAACTGTATTCAATCTGATTTCAAAGCACCTATCAAAAAATGAATATTGGATCAGCGTGGGCAGCACTTGGTTTCTCCGGTACCCATTGCACAAAGTAATCGTAATTGTGTTGGATGTTTTTTTACCTACATGTATACATGTAAGTGTGATGATATTTGTAACCCACAGCACATTTGTGGTTTATCATAAGGTGGATTATGAAAAACTTTGCAAAATAGGGTTCAAGTTATTAACTTCCTCCTTCATGCTGACAGTGAGGTATGAATTTTATTTACATTTATTTGTAACTGCAGATTCAGTGTTTTTAAGGACCCAATAAACTTTTTGTGTAACTACAATTTATGATTGAGACTAGCGGATAGCTGCAAAGCAGATTAGCAGTTGTGACAATATATTATATAGGATAGATGCTAATTTGAGAAGATACAAATTAGACAAGACTAAATGCAGCAGAGCAGTGATTTCAGCCGGCTGATCTTGGAAGATTAAACCAAATTTGAAGCAGTTGACTGGAACACTTACGGACGCAACATGTCTACGCTCAAGTCGCTGCTCCTGTTGAGTCCCGAAGATTGCGTGCTCCTGGGGAATTGCTTTCAATTTCTCTGTCAATAGACAGGAAATGGACAGTGGTACCCCAATCCCTGGTAATTCTCTACTGCTATTGACTTCCTTTTAATAGCTTGCACGTGCTTCTGTTATAAAGTACTTCAACTAGTCTTGGTGACATTGTGTACCCATACTGGCCTAGTTGAACCTCTTCTCAGCATGTTTATTTTATAAATCTTGACTCACTCAACACAATTAAAACAAGCATCATGGTTATTTTGATATATTCCATATTTTTGAGCAAGACTTTAGATCATAAGAGCTTTTTGATGTGTGACTCAGACAGAAGTCTTCAATACTTTCATTATTTTTGCCATTCAAGCATCGAAATGGTCCACAAGGTGTCGTCATCAAAGTGGTAAGAAAGTTGGCTGTCATTATAGGTGATTTCATTAGTACATGATTCTTAGACTCTAGACCCACCGAATATATGTCATTTTTAGTTAATCTTATTGGTTTAGAAACAACAAAACGTCACACATTTGATTTATCAAACGTAGTAAGTGCTTGTTTGGCATTGATTCCTCACAGGCAAGTGTGAATGACAAGAATCGCATGGTAATGAAATCACCTATAACATTTTGGGATCAGAATTGTCAAACTCTATTTTATATTCTTTTTTTCTTAAAAGAATTGTAGATTTTGTGGGAAGTTTCTTTCTGCATAATCTACAAGTGTTGTGTTGCAAGGTGACTTGGTCTTCAGGAACTATGGGAGACATGAGGATTACTTGCATTTAAAAAAAAAAAAATCAGCATAAGTGTCAGCGGCAGGATTGTCCTCAACCCGATATGGAGAGATAGCACACATTGATAAGGCAATGAGCTCATTCTTTGTTTTCTCTCTTTTATCTCGTGTTGAAAATCCCGAATAGAAGAGATTCTGGAGAGTGGTCTCATATAATACAGTATTAAATATCTGGTGGCAAAACAACCATTAAACACGTCCTCTGTATATTCCCCAGACACAAACATTAATAAGGAATAATATGTAATTGCCAATAGTTCTAAACAAACTTTATTGCGTTTAACATAAAGTGATTTTAAAACCTTCCAATATTTTGCATAAACGCTCAACAGTATTCGCAACTCACAATCTTTTACCTGGTCTTGTTCAACAAAATGATTGGTAGATGAGATCAGTTTCATTAACAATTCTTGCTTTCATCATTACCAGCTCTATATTAGCTTTGTTTGAAGGAGAGATTATACAGATGCCGAAATAGCATAAGCTAAGAAGGCTGCTTGCATGAGTTAGAATAAGTTTCCAGGCATTGTGCATTTAATTCCTCCAGGATCCAGACAGTTCTTTAGAAGAGAATGGCCCTCACTTCTGCTGGAGCAATTATTAATGCAGTGCTCATTTGCCTGAAAAAAGTTTGACATCATTTTATTCAATTGGATTACTGTTTTATGTCCGTATTCTGTCAGATGAGATGTTTGCCTGCAAAATTAATGTTTCCTTGACATTTTTTAGAGTAAAATACAACGAACAGACCCAGAGTTAAATGGCAGCACAAAATTGAGGCACAAATGATGGCACAAATCGAGATTTGCAAGGAACTCAAGTGCATCTGCATGGGATTTTTTATTGTCTAATTCTATTGCAGGAACTGAAACAAAATCTCAGCTAAGGACCAAAGCAAATTGCTTAGAGATTTTGGTCCTTCAACCAACCCAAATGGGCCCTTTTTCTGCCTTTATGTATTCAATTTCAAACAATTTCTCAGATTATGCAGGCTTTTATCTGGACCCCTGTCTCCTCTCTTCTCGATCCTGGAGGTGTAAATAGTTTTTATAAGACAAGAACTCCCAAAGACTAAACATTATGGTTCATCTGGTGATAATTGCTGGTTTAGGCTCTATTCAATGGATCTGTCTATTTACCACTTCACCAATATCTTTCATCCTTTTTAATGTTTAGAGTGTACAGATTTTGTAAAAAGCTTTCATTTGGCTATTAAGACACACACATTGGCCTATAATTTGTATTGGACATTGTTCCAGCAATTTGCATAATCTTCTGGTCTCAGAAGGCCAGGCCAAGGACAAACCTTTGCAGATATAACTGAAAGTGAAGGGAAATCTTGCTATTTCATATTGTGACTATTACTGATCATTTTATAATATTGAATAAGGATAAAAAATTTATTCTGAAAGTCCTATGTTTTCTCAAGTTAGCTCAGATATGGACATTGGACAGACATGTATATAGGCCTACTCTTCCAGTCTTATTAGGAGTAAATTGATAGACAGTGGCAGCCATACATCACCATCATTAGGGCTGCTTTGTCTAGTCTCCCAGAGCCTTGTGATATTATCCATCAGCAATAAGATAATTCAAAAGATAATACCATATACTATGACTACACAATGGCATCTATTAAGGTTGTAATTTCACCCAAGCCAGTCTCCCCATGGTTCCCAAAATGCCTTTTACATGTTTTCATTGTTATTCCAGGCAAGTTTAAATGGAGGGCCATAAGCCCCTTGAGATGAAATAACAGTATATAGTCAGTTATTGTAGATATTTTGCCTTAGATTTTAGCATAGTGGGAAAGGATATAAACCTTGTGTTTGAATGTTGCTTCCATAAACAATAAACAGTGTTTGCCAATATTGGTTTGTCTTTCATCCCTTTTCAAAGAAACAGCAATGGCAGTTTCGTTACATGAACAATTTTGAAAACGTTTGCTTCATCAAACCCTCATAAAAGCACCAGGCTAAAGATTTAGCATATATATGTGTTGTGTACAATTCTGTAATGGCCCATTCTGCCAGAGACTGGCTGAGTTAGGCGAGATTTCCATATGGCTGTGTACAGAGAGTCATTTGAAAGCATTAAAACTGACACACAAATTAGGTTTGTGTCAACAGTGAGACCAAGTGCTTACAGCCCTGCTGCACTACCTTCATTCAAAAGAGCAATTTGCAGTCTAGAAAGTAGAATTGATTAGGCTAGTCAGCGTCTGGTGTCTCTGTGTTAAGACATAAAAGCATCCAGCTTTCCTCTGCTTCACAGTGCTTTAAATAAATACAATTGATATCGGTTTACTTAGGTTAAGCCAAATTGCCTGGTCTCATCTTTCACATCCTGTAAACATCAAAACATCCAAGCAATATCAGTATAATATACATTCTTGGTTTTTAAATGGCAACTGTAGTCTAAATTGTACTTTTTATAAATGAATCTTCAAATAAAAGAATTATGTGAGGGGAGTATATCCACCTAATTTAAAAAAAAATTGGTTGTGACCATAGACCAGGAAAAATCAATGAAAATGGGATTCCAGTCAAATTTGGTGGGCCTTCAGTAGAATTCAGTCAACTGTGATGTTACGTAGGCCTGGGTGGACCTCCCGCCTCCCTTCCTTGAATAACATGGACAATTTGAGGAATACTGCTCCACTTGCCTTGTAACAATGGTCGTTTCTGAGTGTGCCAAGATTTGGATAAAATCAGCTGTTAAAACACTTCATTTAGGGAGTTATCTTTCAATGAAACTGACAATAATTACATAGTGTATTTTAATATGTAGGCCTAACGATTGAGGCTCTCAACTAATAAAAAGAGTCCAATCCAGTGTGACTTAAAAATGAAAATATTTTTTTCAGCAATTTCTTGGCTGCATCTAATCTAATGCATTGACTGAACATTTACTCTGCCTTGCTTTTACTCCTACTTCCTACCTCCATTTTCAGACAAAGAAACTTAGCTGAAACAGTTGAAAGATACAATTATTATATATAATTCTGCCCATGCTGACAAAATTCCATAGAGCAATAAGGTAGTATCCTGGTGTTCACAATAAAGCTGCACATAGCGGTATTGAAGGAGGTATGGGATGGAATGTTAGTAAAATCAGACATAAAGTAAATACGGTTTGATACTGGAACAGGATTTTGCTTACGAATGAAAATCGATTGTTGGTCGAGTTGTATAAAAGAAATATATAAATATGTAGGTCTTTCACATTTTGATGAGAGAAACACCTGTGATTTTAGGCTGATAGAAAAACGGTTAATAGATATAATCATATAAGAGATGTTGAATGGCATGCATCTCTCTATTGTTTAAACCAAAGTGAAGAACATATATGAAATTTAAAGATAAACGATTTTGTGAAATATATGTTTATATCAAAAATAGAAAACAGAAATCATTAATTGCACAAACTGGACTAGGAATTCTCCTTATAAAAATTAATTTGGAAATTGGACGGTTTAGGGGTAATAAGTTAGAAGAGAAAACTTGCGATACTTGTTGAAGTAATTCAATTGACGATGAGTATCACTTTATTTCTGAATGTCCAGTTTACCAATACCATAGGGAACTGTGCATGTCAGTATCTCTGTAAATAATTTTGTGCATATGACTGATTTTGAAAAAATGTATACATATCATGACAAATGAACAATACAAAGTTATTATTATATACAAAATTATTATATACAAAATTTATATAGCGCCAGTAATAGCTTTAAAAAAAAGTTCTCTATGGCACTTTACAAAAGAGATTTAAAAATATAAATAGAATGTAAATACATTAAAATCAATTGGAAAAACATTAAAATCATCTTATAAATAGTCCATAAAAGCGTCTTTAAAAAGGTAAGCTTTAAGTTGTCTCTTAAATTGATCTAGACTGTCAATTTCTTTCAAATGCTCAGGAAAACTGTTCCACAAAGTAGCTGCTGCATGCCTGAAAGACTGGGGACCATAGGTTGCTGTGCGAACTTTAGGGACAATCAATAACGACTGGTCGCTTGATCGTAGATTTCTTGGAGACTGGCATACATCAATCAAATCAGAAATGTAAGACGGTGCATTGCCCTTCATAGCTTTATGCGTGTAAAGCAAAATTTTATATTGCAGCCTCTGCTTTACGGGTAGCCAATGAAGTCTGACCAGCACTGGTGTAATGTGCTCTCTGCGTGGCGTTCGTGTGATGATGCGGGCTGCCGTATTTTGTACCCTCTGCAATTTGCTGATCAATGTGTTTGGTAGTCCAAAAAGGAGGGAATTTGCATAGTCTAAACGTGATGTTACTGTTGCATGAACCAATGTTCTGCAGGCGTCAGTAGTGATGTTGTTCCTAATTTTGCCAATATTTCTGATTTGATAGTAGCAGGCCCGTGTCACATTGTTGATGTGTTTTTCCATAGTGAGGCAACTGTCTTGAATAACTCCTAGATTTTTCACTTGATCAACTGGTGCAACAATGGAATCATCCACACTAATGGCAAGATCTTGAACTGAAAGATTGTAATGTCTGGATTTGAATACGATGAATTCAGTCTTATCACAGTTTATCTTTAATTTATTCGCATCCATCCACTTTTTGACCTCCAAGACGCAGGTTTCCATGGATGATGCTGGTTGTGACCAGTTCTGTTTCGGCTTGATGATGGTGTAACTCTGCGAGTCATCCGCATACAACATGTACTGCATGCCATGTCTTTGAAAGATGGTGCCAAGTTGTGCTGTGTACATGGAGTACCCTCTCGGACCCAAAACAGATCCCTGGGGCACACCATACTTTAGGACTACCTCCTGAGAATTCACAGAGTTGACACATACAGACCGAGTGCGACCCGTTAAGTAAGATTCCAGCCACTGAAGAGCATTTCCCGATATGCCGAGGGAGTGTTCAAATCTCTCCAACAAAATTCGATGGTCAAGCGTATCAAACGCGGCGGAGAGGTCCAGCATGATGAGAGCAACTGATGCACCACTGTCCAGAGCTTCCAGAATATCAGTTTGGACTTTCAAAAGTGCTGTTTCAGTTGAGTAGTATTTACGATATGCTGATTGGTAGTCGTCCTGAAGATCGAAGCGATTGAGGTGACTGTCAATACGTTTGCTGACGATTCTTTCAAGCAGTTTCGATATGAATGGCAAATTTGAAACTGGACGATAGTTTTTCAGAATATCGGGGTCCAGATCTGGCTTTTTTAAAAGAGGTCTTATGATAGCACATTTAATATTATTAGTGCTTGGAGATTAATAAAGGACATTTTATACAATGCTTAAATTGATGTATCTCCTTTATAGAATTATGTATTTAGAAAACTTTTCTGGTATTTTGACCAAAATTATTGAAGTTCGAATTATATGATATTTGTAATTGGGTGTAATTTTGTAATATTTCTACATTTGAAGTTCACTTGTGTATTTTGAAAGAAAGTTCTTATTGTTATTTACATTTAAAAGTTCAATATGTTGAGACAATTATTTGATTGTAACCCCTCTGGTGCATGAATATTAACTTATTTATAGTGGCAGATGAGCCCCCAGAAAGGCTGGGTACTATAGATCAATTTTGTTGCATTATTGTTAATTTTTGTTTACCTGTCACTTTAACGATAAGAATCAATCAATCAATCAAAATAAAAACAATAAACCATGAAGATTGAAATTAGCTCTCTCCTAACATACAATTATTTTCATACCAGTACTTACTCCTTTTCTGAAATGATATAATGATTACAATGAACTTTTATATGGTACCTCTTTAATCTAATCATCTTCCTTTGAAAAAGTTGTCTAAATGGATAAATGGATAAACATGACGCTATAAATGCTCACTTTGGCAATGTACTTAAAACAATTTCATCTTCTTCCCATCTGATGCACACTTTTTATGATCATGGGCCTTAAATGCAATTGCCTTCACTTTATTAAAAGATATTTCTATTTCTATAGGCATAGATAAGTACAATGTAACTTTTTTACAAAGAGCACATTTGTCATCAAACAGAACTTGAAGTACTTAACTCTTTTGCAAAGTCAGCAAAGTCTGCAGTTTTCCATCATTAGAGACAATACCGGAAGATTACACCCACCTGCTTCCGGTGGTTTGACAGATTAAAGATGGGAGATCACTGGACCCATCCTCATCAGCAAAGCAACGTGATTGAAGTCCAAGCCTTTAATATTGATCACAACAACTTTGTCACAAGGACTTGGTGGTAGGGCAAAAAGCCAGCTAAAGGTGTCACACTCTGGGAGTCCTCTAATGTTCCATAAGCAATGGCAGAAAGAGCCAGATGGATTCTTGAATTGAGTGGAAAATAAAATGAACAGATAATTCATAAAGCTTATTAAATTCCTTTATCAAGAAGAAGACATTAAATTAAGCCAATTGATATTTTGCAGAGAGAATGTTTATTTTACCACTGAAAATTCTAAGTTTATAAAATCAACATTAAATGGCAAGAAGATTATTTAATCTGTTGAATGCCAAAGACCACTGATTTTCATGTCGAAAGTAAAGCTATACTGGGTTTACCCTTTAGACAATTTGAGTTATTTTAACGTCAGTGGACGTCAGTTGTGCTAAACTATCAGGGTACGTGTAAAATGTACTGTTATCAGAAGATAGATACCCCACAAATATGAAAATATTTTTCTCAATCTGTATATGAAAGACTATTCTAATTAAATGGCAAGAGCCTCATCTATTTCAATTTCTTGACATTGAAGATTACTTTAGGAGCCAGCCTTAATGACACAAAAGGGGCAACTGGCATCAAATCTAATGCAAGTGTCCATGTTCTATCATGATATATCTGGAGAAACAAATGCCGCAATATAATTGATTTTGTTGTCCCGGAAAACATAACACAGAGAATCCGACTGTGGCTCTCTCAAACCATATAAGTTAATGCGTTTCCGGTCTTCCACATAATTCACTTAATATCAGCCAACGTTCTTAAATGATCATGGCAGAAATTACATAACACAACACACTGAAATATTGTCACTTTAATTTCTGACAATATGGAAATGATGCATGAAGGTACAATATACAACAAAAGGCAGGACTGGAGTCATTCAAAACTGCTAAACAGTCTAATGGACCATAATATATCGTCTCTGTTAGATATTACCATATCTGGCATCTTATCCAGATTTTACAGTGTGGAGTTTCATGGTGAGGCTGTTTTGCTTTAATTCAATTTTTCAGATGGAAGAACATCATTAAGAGCCTCTATTCACCTGAACAATATTCAACCACCCCCGCAAAAAGAGCTTCCCCCAAACTTAAAACAGAATCAATATTTCTTTGTACTCACATTGCTCCTATTATGCCTTCTTATTACGTCTTCTATTGTATAGTTAATGGATAAGCATGTTTAAAAACCAGCCCATAATAACTCAATTCAATCTGATTTCAAAGCATGTCTAAAAAATGGATGTCTTGGATCAGTTTGGGCTCATTGCAAAAAGAAATTGTGTTTGATGTTTTGCACCCCACAGCACAATCGTTATAAGTTGGTTTATCATAAGGTGGATTATGAAAAACTTTGCAAAATAGGGTTCAAGTTATCAACTTCCTGCTGACAGTGAGGTATGAATGTTATTTACAGTTATTTGTACAGATTCAGTGTTTTTACGGACTCAATAAACTTTTTAATCTAGCTACAATTTATGATTGAGACTAGCGGATAGCTGCAAAGTGGGTTAGCAGTTGTGACAACATAGACTAGATGCTAACTTGAGAAGACACATATTAGACAAGACTAAATGCCAGCAGAGCTGTGATTTCAGGCTGCTATTGGAAGAGTAAAGCAAATTTGAAGTGCTCAGTTGACTGAAACACTTACGAACATAACGTCTGCACTGCTTCTGTTGAGTGTTGAGGATTGCTCTTGCAGGATTGCTTTCAGTTTCTCTTCAATAGACAGGAAATAGGCAGTGGGTAGTCAATCCCTAGTAATGCTGCTCCTGCACTTGACATCCTCTTAATGGCTTGCAAGTGCTTCTGTTAAAAATTACTTCAACCTGACATGGTGACACGGTGTACCCAATGCACAATATCTTGTACATTTTTTGACTGCTGAATATCTTACAATTCCCATATAATGGCAGTAGGTCACTCTTTGTGCTGAGTAGTTGAAATGCAAGTTTGGTTCACCAAGCCCTCGGAAATTAGTAACATTCACCAAAATGCAACATATTGTGCAAATATAATGTTTATAATGTTTATATAAAACAAGGTATCTGAGCTTAAGGTCCCCTTTAACGGATGTATATCTGAAAATCCCACTTGACATAATGATAATTATAACAGTATTAGAAATAAATCAACTTTTATTTATTCTAAGGGACTCAACAATTGCTAATATCAAAATTCGTAATTTATGTATTATTGCCAGATAACTTGGATGATTGCTTTTAGTGCTAGATATAGCTTCCTGGTACTCAAATTAAAGCTCTCTTTCTGCTCTACATCATGGTGCCTATTTTATTGTTCTTGAATAATTAATAAAGAAGTTATCACATACCGCAGATTCCGTAATGAGATATTTTTGGTCAAAATCAGTTAAACTTTGGGGCATGCGTGCCACCCCTAGACATAGTCCGATTGTTTTGAAACTTCACAGGACATGTTTTTTTAGCAAAAGGAACATAATTGGAGAAGGAGAAGGGAATCAAACAATTTTTTAATTTTTGGGGGGCAACTGATGCACCCTAGTACCCATACTGGCCCAGTTGAACCTCTTCTCAGCATGATGAAGTTAATTTTATAAATATTGACTCACTCAAAACAATGATAAAAAATTAGAATAAGCATCGCCATTATTTCGATGTATTCCATATTAACAAGCAAGAGTGTAGATCATAAGAGCTTTTTGATGTGTGACTCATAAAATAGTCTTCAATATTTTCATTATTTTAGCCATTCAAGCATCGTAGTGGTCACAAGGTGTCAACAAAGTGGCAAGAAAGTTGGCTGTCATTAAAGTTTTTTGATCAGAATTACCAAACTCTATTTTATATTAGAACTTTTTGTCTTAAAGAAATTGTAGATTTTGTTGGAAGTTTCTTTTTGCGTAATCGACAAGTGTTGTGTTACAAGGTGACTTGGTCTTCAGGAACTGTGGGAGACATGAGGATTACTTGTACTTAAAAAAAAAAATCAGCATTAGTGTCAGCGGCAGGATTGTCATCACCCCAATATGGAGAGATAGCACGCCTTGATAAGGCAATGAGCTCATTCTTTGTTTTCTCTCTTTTATCTTGTGTTTGAAATAACGAATAGAAGTGATCTGGAGAGCTGTCTCATGTAACACAGCATTAAATATCTGGTGGTAGACAACCATTAAACACGTCCTCTGTATATTCCCGAAACACAAACATTAATAAGCAATAATATGTAAAATTTTGCCAATAGTTCTACACAAACTTGATAACATTTAAAACAGAAAGAGATTTAACCTTCCAATATTTTGTATCAACACTCAACAGTATTCACAACTCACAATGTTTTACCTGGTCTTAAACAACAAATGTGATTGGTGGATGAGATCAGTTTCATTTACAATTCTTGCTTTCGTCAATACCAGCTCTACATTAGCTTTGTTTGATGGAGAGATTATACAGATGCCGAAATAGCATAAGCTAAGAAGGCTGCTTGCATGAGTTAGAATAATTTTCCAGGCATTGTGCATTAAATTCCACCAGGATCCAGACAGTTCTTTAGAAGAGAATGTCCCTCACTTCTGCTGGAGCAATTATTAATGCAGTGCTCATTTGTCTGAAAAAAGTTTGACATAATTTTATTAAATTGGATTACTGTTTTATGTCCGTATTCTGGCAGATGAGATGTTTGCCTGCAAAATTAATGTTTCCTTGAAATTTTTTAGGTTTGAATACAAAGAACAGACCCAGAGTTAAATGGCAGCACAAATGATGGCACAAATCAAGATTTGCAAGGAACTCAAGTGCATCTGCATGGGATTTTTTATTGTCTAATTCTATAGCAGGAACTGAAACAAAATCTCAGCTAAGGACCAAAGCAAATTGCTTAGAGATTTCAGTCCTTCAACCAACCCACATGGGCCCTTTTCTGCCTTTATGTATTCAATTTCAAACAATTTCCCAGATTATGCAGGCTTTTATCTGGACCCCTATCTCCTCTCTTCTCGATCCTGGAGATGTAAATAGACTGTTTTTATAAGGCAAGAACTCCCAAAGACTAATCATTATGGTTCATCTGGTGATCATTGCTGGTTTAGGCTCTATTCAATGGATCTGTCTATTTACCACTTCTCCAATATCTTTCATCCTTTTTAATGTTTAGAGTGTACAAATTTTGTTTTGTTAAGAGCTTTCATTTGGCTATTTAGACACACACATTGGCCTATAATTTGTATTGCACATTGTTCCAGCAATTTGCATAATCTTCTGGTCTCAGAAGGCCAGGCCAAGGACAAACCTTTGCAGATATAACTGAAAGTGAAGGGAAATCTTACTATTTCATATTGTGACTATTACTGATCATTTTTACAATATTAAATAAGGATAGAAAATTTATTCTGAAAGTACAATGTTTTCTCAAGTTAGCTCAGACACGGACATTGGACAGACATGTATATACTCTTCCAGTCTTATTAGGAGTAAATTGATAGACAGTGGCAGCCATACATACCACCATCATTAGGGCTGCTTTGTCTAGTCTCCCAGAGCCTTGTGATATTATCCATCAGCAATAAGATAATTCAAAAGATAATACCATACTATGACTACACAATGGCATCTATTAAGGTTGTAATTTCACCCAAGCCAGCCTCCCCATGGTTCCCAAAATGCCTTTTACATGTTTTCATTGTTATTCCAGGCAAGAGTAAATGGTGGGCCATAAGTCACTTGAGATGAAATACTATATGGTCAGTTATTGTATATATTTGGCTTAGATTTTATTGTAGTGGGAAAGATATAAACCTTGTGTTTGAATGTTGCTTCCATATACAATAAACAGTGTTTGCCAATATTGATTTGTCTTTCATCCCTTTTCAAAGAAACAGCAATGGCAGTTTCGTTACATGAACAATTTTGAAGACATTTTGAAGACATTTGCTTCATCTAACCCTCATAAAAGCACCGGGCTGAAGATTTAGCATATCTATGTCTTGTATACAATTCGCTAATGGCCAATTCTGCCAGATACTGACAGAGTTAGAAATGTTTTTCATATTGGTGTGTACAGAGAGTCATTTGAAAGCATTAGAACCGACACAAGTTAATTTTATAAATATTGACTCACTCAAAACAATGATAAAAAATTAGAATAAGCATCGCCATTATTTCGATGTATTCCATATTAACAAGCAAGAGTGTAGATCATAAGAGCTTTTTGATGTGTGACTCATAAAATAGTCTTCAATATTTTCATTATTTTAGCCATTCAAGCATCGTAGTGGTCACAAGGTGTCAACAAAGTGGCAAGAAAGTTGGCTGTCATTAAAGTTTTTTGATCAGAATTACCAAACTCTATTTTATATTAGAACTTTTTGTCTTAAAGAAATTGTAGATTTTGTTGGAAGTTTCTTTTTGCGTAATCGACAAGTGTTGTGTTACAAGGTGACTTGGTCTTCAGGAACTGTGGGAGACATGAGGATTACTTGTACTTAAAAAAAAAAATCAGCATTAGTGTCAGCGGCAGGATTGTCATCACCCCAATATGGAGAGATAGCACGCCTTGATAAGGCAATGAGCTCATTCTTTGTTTTCTCTCTTTTATCTTGTGTTTGAAATAACGAATAGAAGTGATCTGGAGAGCTGTCTCATGTAACACAGCATTAAATATCTGGTGGTAGACAACCATTAAACACGTCCTCTGTATATTCCCGAAACACAAACATTAATAAGCAATAATATGTAAAATTTTGCCAATAGTTCTACACAAACTTGATAACATTTAAAACAGAAAGAGATTTAACCTTCCAATATTTTGTATCAACACTCAACAGTATTCACAACTCACAATGTTTTACCTGGTCTTAAACAACAAATGTGATTGGTGGATGAGATCAGTTTCATTTACAATTCTTGCTTTCGTCAATACCAGCTCTACATTAGCTTTGTTTGATGGAGAGATTATACAGATGCCGAAATAGCATAAGCTAAGAAGGCTGCTTGCATGAGTTAGAATAATTTTCCAGGCATTGTGCATTAAATTCCACCAGGATCCAGACAGTTCTTTAGAAGAGAATGTCCCTCACTTCTGCTGGAGCAATTATTAATGCAGTGCTCATTTGTCTGAAAAAAGTTTGACATAATTTTATTAAATTGGATTACTGTTTTATGTCCGTATTCTGGCAGATGAGATGTTTGCCTGCAAAATTAATGTTTCCTTGAAATTTTTTAGGTTTGAATACAAAGAACAGACCCAGAGTTAAATGGCAGCACAAATGATGGCACAAATCAAGATTTGCAAGGAACTCAAGTGCATCTGCATGGGATTTTTTATTGTCTAATTCTATAGCAGGAACTGAAACAAAATCTCAGCTAAGGACCAAAGCAAATTGCTTAGAGATTTCAGTCCTTCAACCAACCCACATGGGCCCTTTTCTGCCTTTATGTATTCAATTTCAAACAATTTCCCAGATTATGCAGGCTTTTATCTGGACCCCTATCTCCTCTCCTCTCGATCCTGGAGATGTAAATAGACTGTTTTTATAAGGCAAGAACTCCCAAAGACTAATCATTATGGTTCATCTGGTGATCATTGCTGGTTTAGGCTCTATTCAATGGATCTGTCTATTTACCACTTCTCCAATATCTTTCATCCTTTTTAATGTTTAGAGTGTACAAATTTTGTTTTGTTAAGAGCTTTCATTTGGCTATTTAGACACACACATTGGCCTATAATTTGTATTGCACATTGTTCCAGCAATTTGCATAATCTTCTGGTCTCAGAAGGCCAGGCCAAGGACAAACCTTTGCAGATATAACTGAAAGTGAAGGGAAATCTTACTATTTCATATTGTGACTATTACTGATCATTTTACAATATTAAATAAGGATAGAAAATTTATTCTGAAAGTACAATGTTTTCTCAAGTTAGCTCAGACACGGACATTGGACAGACATGTATATACTCTTCCAGTCTTATTAGGAGTAAATTGATAGACAGTGGCAGCCATACATACCACCATCATTAGGGCTGCTTTGTCTAGTCTCCCAGAGCCTTGTGATATTATCCATCAGCAATAAGATAATTCAAAAGATAATACCATACTATGACTACACAATGGCATCTATTAAGGTTGTAATTTCACCCAAGCCAGCCTCCCCATGGTTCCCAAAATGCCTTTTACATGTTTTCATTGTTATTCCAGGCAAGAGTAAATGGTGGGCCATAAGTCACTTGAGATGAAATACTATATGGTCAGTTATTGTATATATTTGGCTTAGATTTTATTGTAGTGGGAAAGATATAAACCTTGTGTTTGAATGTTGCTTCCATACACAATAAACAGTGTTTGCCAATATTGATTTGTCTTTCATCCCTTTTCAAAGAAACAGCAATGGCAGTTTCGTTACATGAACAATTTTGAAGACATTTGCTTCATCAAACCCTCATAAAAGCACCGGGCTGAAGATTTAGCATATCTATGTCTTGTATACAATTCGCTAATGGCCAATTCTGCCAGATACTGACAGAGTTAGAAATGTTTTTCATATTGGTGTGTACAGAGAGTCATTTGAAAGCATTAGAACCGACACAAGCATTATGTTTGTGTCAACATTGTGACCAAGTGCATGCTTACAGCCCTGCCTCGCTACCTTTATTCCGAAGAGCAATTTGCAGTCCAGAAAGTAGAACTGATTAGGCTAGTCAGCGTCTGGTGTCTCTGTGTTAAGACATAAAAGCAGTGTTAATATAATTGATATTGTTTTACTCAGGTTAAGCCAAATTGTCTGGTCTCATCTTTCACATCCTGTCAACATCAAAACATCCAAGCAATATCAGTATAATATACATTCTCAGTTTTTAAAGGGCAACTGTAGTCTAAATCACAGTTTTTATAAATAAACCTTCAAATGAAAGAATTGTATGAGGGGAGTACATCCACCTGATTTTTCTAAAAATTGGTCTTGACCATAAACCAGGAAAAATCAATGAAAATGGGATTTCAGTCAAATTTGGTGGGCCTTCATTATAATTCAGTCAACTGTGACGTGACGTTGGCCTGGGTGGACCCCCCCCTCCCTTCCTTGAATAACATGGATAATATGAGGAATACTGCTCCAATTGCCTTGCAACAAGGTCGTTTCCGAGTGTGCCGAAATTTGGATGAAATCAGCTGTTAAAATATTTCATTTAGTGAGTTACCTTTCAATGAAACTGACAATAATTACCGAGTGTATTTTAATATGTAACGTTTGAGGCTGTCAGCTGATAAAAAAGTCTAATCCAGTGTGACTTTCAAATGAAAATATTATACATCAATTTCTTGGCTGCATCTAATCTAATGCATTGACTGATGGTTTACTCTGTTTTGCTGTTACTCCTACTTCCTACTCCATTTTCAGACAAAGAAACTTAGCTGAAACAGTTGAAAGATACAATTATTATATAATTCTGCACATGCTGAAAAAATTCAGTATAGAGTGATAAGGTATTATCCTGGTGTTCACAATAAAGCTGCACATAGCAGTCTTGAAGGCGATATGGGATGGAATGTTAGTATAATTAGACATAATGTAAATACGGTTTGATACTGGAACAGGATTTTGCTTACCGTAAAACGGGGGAAAGTTGGCTGGTTTTTAGTGAATCAGAGTTCACTGCTACGTTACTATGCAATAAATGCTGGAAACTATTGTTGGAAAATCAGGTCACCTGTCCATACTACCTTTGCATGTATCAAACAACTTGATTTTTTATCTCTAGAAAATTACACAGGACCTCGTGTAAGTGGCCAACTTTACCCAAGAAATGGGCAGGTTCTAACAATGTATTTACTATTCATTTTGTAATGGAAATGGACCATGTTAATTATATTTTGATAGTACTTAAAATTGGGCATACAGCTAGAAACAACAGTGTACAGTACAAGTGAAAGAAAAATAGTCCATTATAAGAATTTCTTTTTCTGAGATCTTGCCTGCTGTCTTGTTTACATTGCCACTAGACTTTGAGGGACCTTCAGCAGAGATGCTTTTGCCTGTAAAACATTAACTCTTTTTGCTCTCTTTTTGGGTGGCTCACCATCATCCCCATATTTCATGTCTCGTAACCTGTCAAGAACCACCTCTGACACAGCTTCTGATTTCCTAGTTTTTCACCTTTTGGTTATCTGCATAGGATTGGTGAGCTATCCAGAGGGTGTATGCCAATTTCCTAAAACCACTAAGGGCTATTCCATTTAAAAGTCTGGGGGGGCTGGTCGGGCTGGTTTATTTTTCGTATGATGTATGTACGGGTGAGCGATAATACGATGTAGATGCTTAGGGGGCACTCGCGGAATTCACTGTAGATGTATGGGGGGGGGGGAGGACTATCGTTCTATTCAGGCCTACGCATTGTAATAATGAAAATTTTTTGTGATGTATGTACGGGGGTTGAAAACATCGAAGTTAATGCATGGGGGGGGTAAAAAAAAATCGTTTTAGATGCATGGTGGGCTCAAAAAGCCCGACCACCCCCCCCCCTCCAGATTTTTAAATGGAATAGCCCTAACAATATTCTCACTGAAACGGTTTCCCATTTTTGGTAGGTAATTATTTTGACTCATCCCATGTTCCACAAAAGCTTCAAGTGCTTTATTAGGTTTTTTTCTGAATTCTTGCGGAATGCATCTTTCTTTATATAATTGCATGACATTCTGCTTAAATAGAATTAAAGAAAAATAATGAACAACCCAGTCAACAATTTGACCTCACTGTGATATATCTGTGAGCTCTTCAAAGACACCTTGAAAGCTCACAGAAGAGACCTCACATCAACCTCATTTTGAAGCCAGTCAATGAGGGTGATTTGAGCTCAAAAGTTGAGGTCACACTGTGAGCTCCCTGCAAGCCTAATGTGAGGTCTCATAGTGAGATTCATGTGAGCCTCTTGTGAGCTTTCTGTGAGCTCTCTGTGAGCTCTCTGTGAGCTGTCTGTGAGCCTTTTCTGAGGTCAACTCTGCAGGTTGAACTTTCTGTGACCTCTGCAGGGTGAACTTCCTGTGACCTCAAATCACCCTCATTGACCTCTTCAAAAGTTAGACAAATACACATAGAGAATAGCAAGTTTGTTCACTCATTTTATTTGTCAAATCACATTGCTGGATTGGGGAGGGGGGGGGGGCTTTATTCAAATCTCTTCAATCTTCATTCCTGTAGTTCAACCCATACATATCAACCAGCAACCTGAAACAAAATAAAAATAATACAAATACATGTATGTGCTACATAATATATTTTCTATCAGCAACTTTAATAATTTCCCATATATATATAGGCTGAATTATCCAATACTGTGTGTGTGGTTGATGTCTATTATCTAATTATTCCAAGATAAATTGTCAATTAAAATGGAAAACATTACTAGTTCATACATATCAAAACTGTATGTGTTTGTTTAGTGCAATGGCTCCTGATACTAAATGGCAGTTAAAGGATTGTGCCAAAACTGTTGTATAATTTAACTGTCAAAACACATATAGTTGTCATTTTGCAGATGCTTAATTTCTATACCTGTAGAATCCCTAAGTGTTTAAACCCATGCTTACATAATTTTCAGATCTACAAACTATATAAAAGTGTACTTACATACATTATTTCATCTCCCAAATTTCCCTGTTACATGTTGATTCAAAATGGTGGATGGAATGTTGTGATGGCCATGTGATGTCACTTCCTGTCACAAAGAGCTCACACTTGTGAGATCTGATAGTGGCACCGTCATTTGTGAGCTCACTGTGAGCTCAAAGAGAGCTCACATTTTGACCTCAGCATGTGAGATTTCTGTGAGCTCTGCATGAGGTAGCAATGCATGAGGTCACAATGTGAGCTCTCTGTGACATCTCTGTGTGGTTTCCTTGTCACCTCCCTGAGAGATCTCATAGTGACACCATCATATGTGAGCTCACTGTGAGCTAGTAGTGGGCTCACATTTTGACCTCAGTACGTGAGATTTCAGAGAGCTCTGCATGAGGTAGCAATGCATGAGGTCACAAGGTGTGAGGTCACTGTGATGTCCTGATGACACTCTCAAGCATGACATCACCATGTGAGTTTCTTGTGATCTCACAGTGAGTGCTGTGCAAACTCAAATGTTGACTGGGAAAGTAAACCAATCGAAAGCCTGCTCTTACATTCTACATGGGCACTTAATAGGAAATATTATATTTAGGCCTGGAAAATATTTGGGTACACGTTGTTATATATGTGATTATCATCATGTAGACTAATAAGTATCAAATTTTGTTTTCCGATACAGCACCTCTCCAATGAACAATGTTCTCCGAATGTAGGCCAAAGTCTCTTATGAATGATTCCTCTCTTCTCTTCTGACTCCAAATGCTTGTGATTCAGCTGACCACCTCGTGCTTTTTTAGTAATCATGTTGTTTGCACGTTGGTGTATGAAAATATTGTGTGAATAATTAATGTATTACACTTGCTGTAAATAGGATTAATCATCTTTGAACCATCAATGCAATGCGAAATCCTACAAAACTGTTAGGAAATTATCAAGTGACAGGCTACTGAAACATGGGGTAAAGTTGGCATAACCTGCCAACTTTCCCCGAAAACTATGCCAAATTTTCCCCAACTGAGGAATTTGACAACTGTGAAAAATGTGTGAGCCAAGGCCATCATCCGAATGGGGAAAATAGTAGTTGACTGCATTTGTAACTCAATGTTGAGTGGTTTTTAAAAATAAGGTATAGCTAAGTAGTAGCTACACTGCAAAGTTTTGGCATATAAAATTTTGTCGATTTTTTAGGTATTCAGATATGAAGGGCTTATTTATTGCAAATTTGATTCAATATTATAATTACTGCCCTGGATGACTGTCAACATATCTCTGGACGACAAAAACTTGAAATATTCTCATTGTATGCCACCAACGATAAAGAAGCCAGACTTTTCTCAAAAAACAATCACGTTGCCAACTTTCCCCCCGGAGCCAACTTTCCCCCGTTTTACGGTGTGAATGAAAATCGATTGATTTACATGGAACCTTTGTAAAGCAAGGGGTTGGTCGAGTTGTATAAAAGAAATATTTAAATATGTAGGTCTTTCTCATTTTGATGAGAGAAACACCTGTGATTTGAGACTGATAGAAAAAAGGTTAATGGATATAATCATATAAGAGATGTTGAATAGCATTCATCTCTCTATTGTTTAAACCAAAGTTTAGAACATATATGATAAATGGATAAACATCACGCTATAAATGCTCACTTTGGCAATGTACTTAAAACAATTTCATCTTCTTCCCATCTGAAACACACTTTTTATGATCATGGGCCTTCACTTTATTAAAAGACATTTCTATATCTATAAGCATAGATAAGTACAATGTAACTTTTTTACAAAGAGCACATTTGTCATCAAACAGAACTAGAAGTACTTAACTCTTTTGCAAAGTCAGCGAAGTCTGCAGTTTTCCATCATTAGCGACAATACCGGAAGATTACACCCACCTGCTTCCGGTGGTTTGACAGATTAAAGATGGGAGATCACTGGACCCATCCTCATCAGCAAAACAAAGTGATTGAAGTCCAAGCCTTTAATATTGATCACCAAAACTTAGTCACAAGGACTTGGTGGTAGGGCAAAAAGACAGCTAAAGGTGTCACACTCTGGGAGTCCTCTAATGTTCCATAAGCAATGGCAGAAAGAGCCAGAGGGATTCTTGAATTGAGTGGAAAATAAAATGAATAGATAATTCATAAAGCTTATTAAATTCCTTTATCAAGAAGAAGACATTAAATTAAGCCAATTGATATTTTGCAGAGAGAATTTTAATTTTAATAGTGAAAATTCTAAGTTTATAAAATCAACATTAAATGGCAAAAAGATTATTTAATCTGTTGAGTGTTGATGCCAAAGACCACTGATTTTCATGTCGAAAGTAAAGCTATACTGGGTTTACCCTTTAGACAATTTGAGCTATTTTAACGTCAGTGGACGTCAGTCGTGCTAAACTATCATGGTACGTGTAAAATATACTGTTATCAGAAAATAAATACTCCAGAAATATGAAAATATTTTTCTCAATCTGTATATAAGAGACTGTTCTGGCTAGAATGTTCTTCTTGTCTCAATGTTGTCAGAAAAAAGAGAGGAGACAGTTATTAAATGGCAAGAGCCTCATCCATTTCAATTTCTTGACATTGAAGATTACTTTAGGAACCAGCCTTAATGACAGAAAAGGGGCAACTGGAATCAAATCTAATGCAAGTGTCCATTTTCAATCATGATATATCTTGAGAAGCAAACGCCATAATATAATTGATTTTTTGGTCCCGGAAAACGTAACACAGATAATCCAACTGTGGGTTTCTCAAACTATAAGTCAATGCGTTTCTGGCCTTCCACATAATTCACTGAATATCAGCAAACGTTCTTAAATGGTTATTGAAGAAAATACATAACATAACATATCATGAAAAATTATCTATTCGTCATTGAACAGGATAAATTTCCAGTATAATTGGACTTTTCTGACTACATGGAAATGACACATGATCAAAAGTTATACAATAAAAAGCAAAACTGGAGTCATTTTTCACTGTTCAACAGTCTGATGGAATATAGAACAAAAGTGTTCCGGAACCTTTCTGTTCTTGCAAAACATGCTGTGTACCTGCAACCATCTTGAAGCAGCAAAACATAATAAGAATAAGAATAAGAATAAATTTTATTTAGTCTCGAAAATACATAAAATTAAACATTAGCTCAGTCGAGCTAGTACTCGAGAAATTCACAATCTTATCATGATAACATTATCATCAATCTTAGTCATGATAATATTATCATCAATCTTAGTCATGATAATATTATCATCATTATTATCTGCTAGATATTACCATATCTGGCATCTTATCGAGATTTTACAGAGAGATGTTTCACGTTGAGGCTCTTTTGCTTTAATTCAATTTTCAAGATGGAAGAACATCATTAAGAGCCTCTACTCACCTGAACAATTCAACCACACCTGCAAAAAGAACTTCGTCCAAACTTAAAACCAAATCAATATATCTTTTGACTCGCATTTTTCCTATTAAATTCCATCTCATTACCTGATCTATTATGCAGTTAATGGATGAACATGTTTAAAAATCATCTCATAATAACTCAATTCAATCTGATTTCAAAGCAACTCTCAAAAAATGAAAGTCTTGGATCAGCGTGGGCAGCACTTGGATTCTCCGGCACCCATTGCACAAAGTAATC
Organism: Platynereis dumerilii; assembly: GCA_026936325.1. NCBI lineage: Eukaryota > Metazoa > Annelida > Polychaeta > Phyllodocida > Nereididae > Platynereis > Platynereis dumerilii. The sequence continues at coordinate 18,859,019 of JAPTHN010000011.1, forward strand.
GTAATTTTGTTGAATGTTTTTTTACCTATACATGTAAGTGTAATGATATTTGTAACCCAAAGCACATTTGTTGTAAGTTGGTTTATCATAAGGTGGATTATGAAAAACTTTGCAAAATAGGGTTCAAGTTATAAACTTCCTCCTGCTGACAGTGAGGTATGGATTTAATTTACATTTATTTGTTACTGCAGATTCAGTGTTTTTAAGGACCCAATAAAATTTTAGTCTAACTACAATTAATGATTGAGACTAGCAGATAGCTGCAAAGCGGGTTAGCAGTTGTGAAAATATTGGATAGATGCTAATTTGTGAAGATACAAATTAGACAAGACTAAATGCAGCAGAGCACTGATTTCAGCCGGCTGATCTTGGAAGATTAAACCAAATTTGAAGCAGTTGACTGGAACACTTATGGACGCAACATGTCTACGCTACAGTCGCTACTCCTGTTGAGTCCCGAAGATTGCTTGCTCCTGGGGAATTGCTTTCAATTTCTCTGTCAATAGAAAGGAAATGGACAGTGGTTCCCCAATCCCTGGTAATTCTGGTCTGCTGTTGACTTCCTTTTAATAGCTTGCACGTGCTTCTGTTATAAAGTACTTCAACCGGTCTTGGTGACATTGTGTACCCATACTGGCCTAGTTGAACCTCTTCTCAGCATGAGTCAGAGTTAATTTCATAAATCTTGACTCACTAAACACAATTAAAACAAGCATCATGGTTATTTTGATATATTCCATATTTATGAGCAAGACTATAGATAATAAGAGCTTTTTGATGTGTGAGTAAAGTCTTCAATACTTTCATTATTTTAGCCATTCAAGCATCGAAATGGTCCACAAGGTGTCGACATGTCATCAAAGTGGTAAGCAAGTTGGCTGTCATTAACATTTTGGGATCAGAATTGTCAAACTCTATTTTATATTCTTATTTTCTTAAAGAAATAGTAGATTTTGTGGGTAGTATCTTTCTGTGTAATCAACAAGTGTTGTGTTGCAAGGAGACTTGTTCTTCAAGAACTGTGGCAGACATGAGGATAACTTGCACTTAAAAAAAAATTCAGCATTAGTGTCAGCGGCAGGATTGTCATCACCCCGATATGGAGAGATAGCACACCTTGACAAGGCAATGAGCTCATTCTTCTTTTCTGTCTCATTCCTCGGTTTCTTTCTTTTATCTTGTGTTGGAAATCCTGAATAGAAGTGAGCTGGACAACTGTCTCATGTAACACAGTGTAGTATCAAATAACTGGTGGCAGACAACCATTAAACATGTCCTCTGTATATTCCCCAGACACACAAACATTAATAAGGAATAATATGTAATTGCCAATAGTTCTATTCAAACTTTATTGCATTTAACATAAAAAGAGATTTAACCTACCAATATTTTGTATCAACACTCAACAGTATTTGCAACTCACAATCTTTTACCTGGTCTTGTTCAACAAATGTTTGGTAGATGAGATCAGTTTCATTAACAATTCTTGTTTTCATCAATACCAGCTCTATATTAACTTTGTTTGATGGAGAGATAATACAGATGCCGAAATAGCATAAGCTAAGAAGGCTGCTTGCAGGAGTTAGAATAATTTTCCAGGCATTGTGCATTTAATTCCACCAGGATCCAGACAGTTCTTTAGCAGAGAATGTCCCTCACTTCTGCTGAAGATAATTATTAATGCACTTGCTCAGTTTTCTGAATAGAAGTCATGTTTGTCATAATTTTACTCAAGCCGATTACTCTTTTATGTCTGCATTCTGTCAGATGAGATGTTTGCTGGCTAATGTTTGCAAGACTTTTTTAGGTAGGCATACAACGAACAGACCCAGAGTTAAATCACAAAATTGAGGCACAAATGATAGCACAAATGAGGTGCACTAGGAAATCAAGTGCATCTGGGGCTTATTTATTGGCTTATTTCATCGCAGCAACTGATCAAGCCAACGGAACCAAATTCTCTGCTGACAAGCAAAGCAAGTTGCTTAGAGATTTTGGTCCTCCGACCAACCCACAGCATGGCCACGTGCGCTTTTTTTACCGTTTATGAATTCAGTTGCAAATTAATGCTCATATTACACAGGCTTTTTATATGGGCCCCTACGTGCTCCATATGTTCTCTATACTAGAGGTGTAAATAGCCTGACTTTGTAAGGCAAGGACTGCCAAAGACTAATCAATACAGTTGATCTGGTTATTTTTCCTGGCTTAGGCTTTATTCCATTCACTACTTCATCAAAATATTATATTTCATACTTTTCAATATTTTAGGTTAGCAAATTTTGTTAGGTACTTTCAACTAGCTATTCAGATATGCATGTTCACATGGGCTTATTTGTAGATAGATATGGTAAGTGCAGCCCTCTAAGCCCATTCTGGGCGCTCACGAGGGTTGATTGATGGGATAGGAGAGAGAGAGTGAGAGTCCTCAACATGTTACACATTTATCCCATGTACATGTGAGTGATCTTTTACTTGCCCATCACAGACACTGATGCAAGGGGCGGTCAATTTAGCGTCTCATCCGAACCACTTCCAGGTGGAATTTTGCTCATGAAAGTATACTGAAAATTTGGGGTTCCCCACCCGGGGTTCAAACCGATGCAGGCAAAGACCTTCAGCAGAGCAGGCGGGCACCTAAGCCACTTGGCCCTACCAAGGTCACACCAATCAATGCAGATATAACTGAAAATGAAAGGAAATCTCGACATTTCATATTGTACTGACAATAATGATTGATAATAAAAAAAATATTCTGAAAGTCCTTGTTTAAAGTTAGCTCAGACATGAAGACACTCTACCAGTCTTATTTGAGTAAATTACATGTATATAGTGGCAGCCTTACATAGCGTCTCATCGGCTGCTTTTTCTAGTCTCCCCCAGCCTTGTGATATCCATCAGCAATAAGATAATTCAAAACGTAATACCATATTATGACTACACAATGGCATCTATTAAGGTTGTAATTTAACCCAAGCCAGCCTCCCCATGGTTCCGAAAATGCCTTCCATTCGTTCCCCTTCATTGTTATTTCAGGCAAGCCAAAATTGCTGGCCATAAATTACTTGAGATGAAATACATAGTTAGTTTTTGTAGTGCACTGGATAGCTGAAATGACACACTTTTCATGTTATGACTCTGGCTATTATAAGGAACTATACTCAGTTAGGAGGTCCTGTTTTAAAGATGGCCCAGACAAGAACTGACCAACAGAAACTCTCCTGGCCCTAATTTGAGTTGATTGTAAGATAGTGCCAGTCTTAGATATCACCTCGTCATAAAGCTTGCTTTGTCTGGTCTCCCCCAGCCTCGTGATATCCAGCAGCATCAAAATACAGGCACTATACCATACTATGACTAAAAAATGTCATCTATTTAGGTTGTAATTTCTCCCACTTTTGCCTCCCTATGGTTCCGAAAGGCTTTCCATTCATTACCCTTCATTGTTATTCCAGGCAAGCCAAATAGGAGTCTCCTCGCCTATCAGTATCACCCATTGCTGGTTTTACTCAGTGAGTATTCACACCAGTTGTGACATCTTCTCAGCTACAAATGTAAAAGATTAGTTAACTGCAACTGTAATCTCAGGTTAAATTGGTGCAGCATGATGTCATTGATATAGAATAATATATATTGACCAGAAATTTAAAGCGCAAGATGATAAAGACAAAGGCAGACAGAGAGTGTGAGTCCTCAACATGCACACAAAGTTTACCTCGTATGAAGAATATTTTACTTGCATTGCATTGACATTGCAACAAGAGTTGCTGGTTTAACGTCTTGTCAGAGCGATATGTATGATGCTGTGTTTTTGCTCATGTTGTGGGAATTGGAGTTGAAGGTAGCTCCAGATGTGTGATGAGTTTTAAAGATTTAGTCATGATGAAATGAGGATATAATCAAAAACAAATAATAAGCAATGTGTTTCAAAATGTAAATTATTGGTGTATCAGTCTACGTATTTTGTTAGTTCGCCAGGCTGTCCAGGGAAACCTTTTCTGATAACAAGAGTTAAACTAGATTAATTCCCAATGAATTTGTAATGCATCACATCCATCAGAACAGACAAGCACTCTTCAGCTAAGAGAATACACGAAAATTTCTCAAGAGGAATAGCCAATCAAAAACAAAATAGAGTAATTCTAATATATTCTGAATCATGCATGAGCATGCTGAATGCATACATTTCTTGTGGGGCAGTGGTTCTTTGGATATTGAAAAGAGGCATAGTCAGACATTTCAGCTTCAATGGTTTTTAGAAAAATTAAATCAGAATTATTCAAGATCAATTGGGAATGGAGAGAGTATTGCATGCATGGTTATCTTGGTCAACCTGTTCCATTATGTATTAACACTATTTCAAACTTATATATAATAACAATATTGTATGAATGATTAATACTTTTTGTCATAATTGCCGCCCAGAGAATCTTATCAGAATGTCAATTATCATAAATTTACGTTATGAGGTTCATAGCCACTTTAATTGGTGTAAAAACTAATTATCTCTCAGAGACGCAACACCGATAATTTTGTAGCTCTCAAAGAGATCTATCTAGACCGAGGTCACAGTCTTCATGTTGCTGTGGGCAACGTAGACTGTGGACATTACCTTTGCTGAGAACTCTTGAAAATCATTGCAAGCAATAAGTGATAGTAACAAACAATCAAACAAGAATACAAACACAAAACTGTAATCTGCAAAGTTGCAAACAGAAAGCAACATAAGCAGTCATCTCATTTTGTCGCCAGTTCTGAGGTGTTTTAAACACAAAGAGCAGTCAAGATTTCAGAAAGTGGGAGGAAACATTTATTTATGTATGTCATTGTAAAAAATATCAGAATAGGTGGTAGTTCATCACTTGTGAAACAATAAAAAAAAATGCATAAATTAAATTAAAATGTACTTTCCTGTTTTGGTTCCAATATCTATCTCTTTATCTATCTATCTATCTATCTATCTATCTATCTATCTATCTATCTATCTATCTATCTATCTATCTATCTATCTATCTATCTATTCATACATCTTGGTCCCTATATATTTTAACATCTAAACCAATCTATTTTATCTTTTTAATACACCTTGATTACAATGACACTTTATAAAGAGGGCTGGAATTAAGCATATTCCACCAAAATGCGATCTGAACTTGTCAAATGTGGTGTAATTCAATCACTGTTCAGCAAAGTGTGTCTGAACCAACCAATCACACAAATCAGAGAAATGCTTGACTGAGTTTGATTGACTGCTAGAAGTATCAGTTCAAAGCTGTTCATTTCAAAACATAAAACACTAACAGAAAAAGTGAATCATGAACAACATACTGATTAACAGTTATCTGTTTGTAGAACATAGTAATTAACAGTTAGCTTTTTGTACAAAGCCTCCCTCTATTCAACATGAAACTTCTGTCATTTTTAGAGGTAATTTTGTTGAAAATTGGCCGATTTTGACACTTTAAAGTACAGGAAAGTTCTGAAAATCGCACACAATACATTTTAAACCATTTCCCATCAGCTCATACCTTTACTTTTGATGGGAATAGGCCCTAAACTGCTGCCACACAGGGGCTGTCGCAGGTGTATCGTTCTCAACCCATGTTTTGTCTCCCATCCTTCTCAGCTACACTGAGAAGGTGGGTCTTCCTATCTAAGATCTATCTATACATAAATTTGATCTACAATTTACATAAGTATGTGAAACAGCAGGACCAGCCTCATAATTTCTTTCTAACAGTCAAGTTTGTAAAGAGCAAATCAGGCACATTAAAACTTTGGAGATGGGATTGAATGCCTGTTAGGACTGAAAAAGTTTTTCCCCAAGTTCAGCTGCTTGTTAATTGCATAAGGCTTACTGTCAAACACAGACACAGATTAGCCCTGAGACCCTGCGTGTAGCGCAGGGGTCATGAATCACTACATAGTAAGAACTTGAGATTTCATCATACTGTTCAGGAGAATCAGAAAGCTGTCATTGTTGTGGCTCCATTGATCATTGCGATTATCTCACAATAATCTCCATGTATTTCGCTGCTGATAGCACATCATTTCAGCCCAGAACATCCTCACATACACTGTAGACAACAGTTTTAAATTTTCTAAGCCCCATAAAAACTGACTCCTCAAGAAAATAAAATGGCTGCTCAACAGTGATTGGTCTAAACAGAGCAGCAGCACTGTTATGATGTCATAAACGCTAGTGACGTCACAATCTCTGGTGATGTCATAGCGATTGTGTAAACAATGATGTTGTGACATCACCATGCAGCTGTCACTCTCTCTTAGCCAATCAGAGCGCAGTTTCACTACAATGTATAAGAAAAAATTATTAAGCTCAACTTCAATGCCTTTGTATTGTAGGTGTTAGTGTTCTCACAAAACTGAAAATATGTGCTATCAGCAGCAAAAATTGTCTATTTTTAATATACCAACACATAATATCAGTAATTCATTGAAAACTTAGCTACAGCCATTCTCCTAAACCCTTCTTGAAAATCTCAAGTTTTTCCAATGTAGCGACCCATGACCCACGTGCTAGCACACGTGGGTCCCAGGGCTAGACACAGATAGGGTTGGTGTTGCTTTCACCTTAATCTGATGCAGAACCATGTCTGGGCCAGCAGTGCATCCGGACTGGAGGGGGCTCCCAGCCATAGCATACAGATATACTGACCGTGATTTATCAACCATAAATTTTGGTAATACATGCAAAAAAGAGTCCATATGTCTTTTGGGGTATGTTTAACTTGAAATGTTAATGTCCTTAACAGTCTTGTGACCAATCTGAACCATGAAGGTAATATTTTATAAAAGAAGCATGGAAAAATGGTCTCACATGGCATAACTAATTTTTTTCTGAATCAACTGCTTATCTTACTTTTAAAACTCAAGATGTTAAAGATAAATGTCATGTATGTTTATACTGCAACAGGGTAGCGCCTGGCTGTGTCCAAAATCACCTTTTTCTGTCCTTATAAATATAGACTACATTACAGTCGACTAATGACGAGTAGGGGGAACGGGGGCACATTGGGACACTTTTAACGTCTACTAATTTTGCTCAATGCTGAAAGCACTGAAGAACTCAGAAGTTTGCATGAATATCACCAATACCGTCGCGCTTAAATGCAAGGCATAATAAACTAGACTTCACATACCCTTTTGCAGCCAGAGAGCAAAATGAGAGTCGAAAAAATGACTGTCCCAATGTGCCCCGCGGGGCACATTGGGACATCAGCCGGGGCACATTGGGACATCAATTGAAAAATCATTTTAACACTCCATGTGCAATAGATATCACATATAAGTAGTGCGTAAGACAATATACAGTGCATTAATACCTTGTAGTGCCAATAGTTCATAACTTTAAATAGTTTTAAACATTTTTAAACATAAAATGTCCTGGGTGCGGACATCTATGTAAGTAACACACAGTGCTTTGCAACAAATTTGTTCACAGAGCATGGTAATCCACTATACCTCTATTCACTGTGGCCTGAACACCTGTTGTGTGCTGTCCCAGGTCATTCAGTTGCCTTGGACACTTAAATTCTGCCATATTAAGTGCGTCCCAATGTGCCCCAAATTCACTGTCCCAATGAGCCCCGATATGACTTTTACACCAAAATGGTAATTTCTCGGACACCAGTGAGTGTGTTTATACGGATAGCAATTCATAACTGTTCGTTAGGATATATAAAATTCATACAAGCACTGAGAAAGCTTCATGTTCATGGTTTGTCCACAGAATGGTTTGAATTGAACCTGTCCATATTTACTTCAGTAGTAGCAAAAACAAACTTTTGCTCGCCATACTTCTGCATATGGCTGTAATTTGTCTATAAAACCATGGAAACATCAGGATGTGAAATTACAAGGTATGATGGCACTACCATATCATATACCTTGCCAGGATCCAAGAAAACCCCACTGTCCCACAGTGCCCCGCGTCCCAATGTGCCCCCGTTCCCCCTACTTACAATCAGCAGCAGCTAGTGGACAATCAATGACCTCACAACAGACCCTATCGACTTCATTGAAATTAACTGTCAATTTGTGATTGAGTGAATTGTAACGTCTTGCCACTCAGCTGATTACTTGTTTTTAATAGCATTGAAAATACACAATATGACCTCACAAATTGATTATGAGTCAGTCAGAATAACTTGGCATGGACAGCCGTATGACTTCACAAGGAGCATTTCAGTCCAATTCTATAATCGCTTGACATCCGTTGACTGTAAGAGTAATTCCACCACAGTGCTGTTTCAAGGCCATCTAGAGCCACAAATTCTTATATGCAATTTCTATAAGACAAAGAGAGTACAAAATGAATTGTTTTCTTTCCTTTGGAACTCATTAATTTGTTTTAACAGAACAAAACACTCCTCCAGAGGAATAACTTGACAAATTGTTTTTTTTTTGTCTTTTCTTTTGTGTTGGTTTTTCCTCTATCTTTGCCTTTTTTCTGGTCTTCTGCTGCGTACAGTTATTGCATAGGAAACATTCCTCACTTCTTTCTAAATCCTTTTAACCGATGAGACTTCATTGCTGTTGATTCAGGAAAATCAAAATGAACGTCAATAGGACAGAAAAAAAGGCCACCATCTGCAATTTCAGGGCCACAGTTCTTATAATATTTTTGAAATAGCACACTCCCTGATGAGTAGAGATTATTTACTTAAAAAACACAAAATTATAATGTATATCTATCTTCATGCATCTAATAGCATTTTACTGCCCAATCTAATAAACTGGGGCTCAAATAATTCATCAGTTCTTAAACCTTTCTGATCTTAAAAATTAATAATTAAACCTGTGTGAAACATTTGCGATAATTTAGATTGGAGATTCAAGATCGATTTATCTCTACAAACCATTACATTTTGGTCCTTGTGAAACTGATGTTATTGTTGCAGATTGTTTTAATTAGTAGCTTCACTTGACAAGTTTAATGAGAACATTATGTTAAATTTCTGTCCTCAAAATGTTACTGCTTGTAATTGCGGAGAATAATTTGCTGTAGAGTGAAAAAATTAGTTTTCCGCTGAGAAAAGAAGACGAATGTGTAAGCAATTTAGAGGAGAGTGGAGACAAGCAGAATGTGATAGCCAAGCTTCGTTGTAGGAGCTATTGGGTTTAGCTGGAAATGGCTCTTGTCTGCAAGTGTATTGTTGCAGAGGAAATTGAAATGTTTAGTTGTTCAGCTATATATTTCTGAGTAGGAAGTTGGTGCATTGTTGTTGTGCACAATATAAAGAATATCCTCATGGTTAAAAACAGCAGTGGATAAGATATATGTAAGATAGCATAATCAGGCACTTTGTTGTTAAAATTATTACAAGTGAATGTTTTGGAATTCTTTGTTGGAGAACTTCAAAGGGCACACACTAACTGTGATGTTTGCAGCATTCTCTTAGAAAACCTTGTGTTCAAAGAAAATGAAAAAAATTATAGCTCTTTGTATCGATGGAGGAGAGCAAGACACTTTCAAGAAATATTTGTTTCTAGAATATACAAGTATACATAACAGGTGGATTTGAAACAATCACATATAATGCGACGGTGTAAGATGTAATTATTGAGAATCCAATTTCAGTGTGTAGAACATTGATTACGCACACTAACAAATTCAAGTACATTTAAATTATCATTAAAAATGACAATTATAAAATCTGGCGACTGTGTGAAATAATACATGTACATAATTCATAAATCAATAGGCATATAAAACTGATATTGAAATATTACTCTTACATGCTTCTTAAATGCGCAACTGGATTTCTTTTGAAAGTTTTAAAATCAGAGACATTCCAAAATCAGTGACATTCCTAATACTGTCTAGGAGGTGGTTCCAAGCTACTGTTCCTCGAAATCTTAGTGACCTTGGACGGCAATTGTTCACAGGGAGCTTTCGTCTCACTGCGTCGTTTGTGTTGTATATGAGTGAACACTCCTGATTTCCTGAAGTATGTCTTCCCTTCCGGATAGGTGGGCATTTGATTGTGTAAAATCTTCCACTTCATGCCGCAGACATTGAAATGTGGTAAAACATGTGACATCTTAAGTATATCAGGTGTAAAACTTTACCATTTTGGGATAGTAAAAAAAGTTACAAATGCTTCTAGGAATCATCTGATGATGCTGTAATAATTTTAAATTTATCAAAGTACATGGTTCCTTACATGTGGTTTTATAACCCTATTGATTCTCTGTGATGGAAGAATGCACAGTCATATCCAAGTTCCCTTCGTGAAACTTTTGGACAAATAGGAATATAAATACTTGGAGTTCTTACTATATCATATGCAGGCAGACAATTTTTAAAGGAGGCATCCTTGAAAATGTTGTTTGATATTTTGAGCATGGAATTGGGTGACATTTTTGATTACATAAATTTACCACTTCTGAGATTTAGAAGAGCTTTTAAAGAAGCCTCTCTACTTAAAATCTACATACCTGGGTCTTCCAACTGATTTGCCAAGAAGAAGAACTTCTGGAATATCGGCATGCGATATGTCGGTACAGCATTGTTCTTCCCGCTTAAAACTTCTTTTCTTCCAGAGCAGAGAATATGCAATTAGATGGAAATTAAGCCAATTAAGACATGATCAGCTCCAGAGAGTTCTGGAAGAAAGGCAAGTGCATTAGTGGTTGAAGTCCTGTCATTTTGAGTAGCCTGCACGTGTATATAATATAACAGTGCCAGGATGAGGCACAATGTAAGACCGCAGTTTATAGACACATTCACCGTTAAATAGCAGGCTGAGTAATTGTAAAATTGTGTGATCTTAGACTTTTCATAGTTTAAAAAAAATTGAATGGATGTTATGTTAACCAGCAAATAATAGGCAGGATTAAATCTGCAACCAGTTCATAGTTCATTGTAGATAGATCTTGAATAGAGCAGAAGCGACTTTTTAAAAAGGGAATATTTGAATTTTAAAAAGAATAATAAAATTTTGGTTTTGAATCTACATTATATCCTGCTACCCATACAGAGGTCAAGCAAATCTTGCATCCAATAGGCCAGAAAACTCAGAAGACTTTGATCCACCACCGCAAGTTCTCGGGATCCAATGAGACCAAATTCCTCAGCTCCCTATATCTGCAGAAAACTGACTGCTTTTAAAATAAGGCGATAATAATTCATTATTACAATGCATACTTTTGGTTCCCATCAAAATAGATCTGTATTGGTCTGAGCAGCAATAAAATATTTTCTATTTTCATACAATTACACCATCTCCCACAACAATGCATAGCTTGACGAATGTCGCAATGATGTCTTTTTACGATTCTTTTCTCAAATGCATGTCCTTGGCTCCAGTATGTCCTTGTTGGCCCATAATAATCTCTTTGTGAATGACATTGTTTCTTACAGCTAAGCAGGGTTGCATAAAAATCCGATTTAAATCAAAAAAATCAAAAAAATCGGATTTATTTGATTTAAATCAGATTTTTTTGATTTAAATCAGATTTAAATCAAGCTATCGTATTTTTTGGAATATAATGGTTTTCAAGGAACTTGAAGTCATGATAAATGATGAACTGTCCTTAATTAGGTCTTCTGTAATGGGAAAATTTATTTCACCGCCAAAAAGTCATGTAATCAAGTTGAAATTCGAAGTTGTAGATCGCTCACATTTTTTACTTTTTTCAGCTGCAAAAAAATCCCTCAGAATATCAATTTTACGTCAATTCAAGTGTGAAATTTTGACAACCTTTTGGAGCTACTATTGCTAGGAATGACCTATGACATATCAAAAGTTTTACTTGGCTTCCAAAAGAGACTTAACAGGGTTTGATCCTATTCAAAGTCACAATTTTCCACAGGATATCATACTTTGGAGCAAAGGAATGATTGAAATTACTAATGATGACCACAAAATCAGTATTTTTTAATTACTATTGTTTGTTATTGTTGTTTTCTTGTTTAATGAGTGCTACTTTTAGCATGAGATTAGGAATTTGATGCATGACAGAGGAGATATTGAATTGCATCTTAAACTGGATTAAGGTAAGCCGAAACCATCCTGGCATCTGAATCGTAGCTGTGATTCGTCACCAATTCAAGTGTGAAGGTGTCAACTGATCCATTATAGCATTTATATGCAAACTATTTGCAGTTTTCTAACATATAGTGATTTTCAATAAAAATCATTGATTAAAATCACTGATTTAAATCATGATTTAAATCAAGTGATTTAAATCAAATGATTTAAATCATGCAACCCTGCAGCTAAGACAAAAGCAGCTAATTGCCTGTAAATATAGTCACTGCAGGATCTATATTTATCATCATTCTGGTTTTTCTCAGAGATGTGGAATCCACAGACTTCATACTAACGGAGCCTTTATAGTTTATATGTTAGCCTACATAGATGGGCTAACGCACAACAGTGCTGATAAAAAATACTACAGGAATGTTAAGTTGCATGATCGAACTAACATCTCACCCTTAAACATTGTTCAGCTTTAAACGGGATCACAGGTTTGAGTCCCTTAGTTACTAATAGCGTTAGCTCTGATTGTCTGGATCTGATTTTCTTATTAATTTGCTTCAATAATAAGTAAGCTGGCATATGATGCATGTTGAAGCCTGGATGCACCAGGATAGAGAGAAATGCTCTCTACGTATTGTGTGAATGATTCTTTATGACATCATTTTGTCAGGGCCAGCAAATTGTCTATGGTAGGGCTATAATATCACCAATGTTAAACTTGGCAGCATGCAGTTTCAATCATGAATATATTTCTCTAGTAGACATACTACAAATATATATAGCAGAACAATTGAACATTTCAATTTCCTCTGCAACAATACATTTGAAGACACAAGCTGTGTCCACAACTAAACCCAATAGCTACAAAGCTTGGCTGAAATTAAAATGTCCTGCTGCTCGTCTCCACTCTCCTCTAAATTGCTAACACATTCCTAAAACATTTTCTTTTTTACAGAAAAATAACTATTTATTAACTTTTTTACTCAACAGCCAAGTAACAATTATTCTGTCGATTACAAGCGATAACATTTTGAGACAGAAATCTAATATAATGTTCTCATTGAACTTGTCAAGGGAAGCTATCAATTAAAACAATCTGCAACAATAACATCAACTTACATATTACATGGACAAAGCTTTAATGGCTTGCAGAAATGAATGAATTTGAAAAGCCAGGTCTCCAAACTAAATTATAAAAAAGGTTTCGTTACAAGTATAACATTTCTAAATCAGAAAGTATAAGAACTTATTAATGAGCTTCTGTAAATCTAATTGGGCAGGAAAATTAACAGATAGATGTAAAAATGTATCCATTCATCAAATATCTCTACTCAGGGTTTCTGCCATCAAAATAATATTATAGGAAATGAGGTCCTGAAATCTACAATTGATACTTGTTGCAGGCAGGGACAAATACATCACATAGTTGTTCACTGGAACTGAAACGGTATCTATTCCATTCAAATAAAAATATTCAATAACTGAGTGCAAATAATTATGGATGATATAAATATCACCGTTAAATCAAGCTTTAATGCATTTTGATGTTACACAAAATACATGCTTTGTAAACATTCTTCAGAACAGGACAAAGAATCAAAAACAAATTTATGCAATTTCCATGAAATAGGTCTTCAGGGTTTTTATCAGGAAATCACATCCATACATTAAAAAATTGTGATTTGATTCATTCATATAATGTTATTTAACCGTGCTCGACTGCTCCTCTGATTTATATGTCAAAATGCATTATGGATGGTGGCCTTTTTTCAATTAATTTTTTTCCCATCAAAAGTTCAGAACAATTAAGTCTCATAAGTGAAAAGGATTTAGAAAGAGGAGCAGTCATTTCTCACACAATTACTGTTTGAAAAGCACACAGCCAAGGACCAGAAAAGAAGGTAAAAATAGAGGAAAACACCAACACAAGAAAAAAAGTGGTCATCATATTCCTCTGGGGGAGTGTTTTGTTCTGTTATAACAAAATAAATTAATGAGTTCCAAAGGGATGAAAGCAACTCATTTGGAATTCTCTTTGTCTTAAAGAAAATTGCACATAAGAATTTGTGGCTCCAGATGGCCTTGAGACTATGTCTGTTGTGGAATTACTGTTAGAGTAAACGGATGTCAAGTGTTTACAGAATTGGACTGAAATGTTCCTTAAGGACACTGACATTTAATGTGAAACATGCTATCAGCAAACTATAGTGGAAGTACTGCCACCACGAAACATAATGGACTCTTAATTTGCACATATTTACCAATTAAGGTTGTTAAATCATGGTCGATATATCTATATGCCATAATGGTAGGCTGCCCCTCCAGCCCGGATGCACTGTTGGCCCAGACATGGCTCTGCATCAGATCAAGGTGAGGACAACACCAAACCTGAACACTGAACAGGGTCTGTGTTTGACAGTAAGCCTTATGCCATTACTGCAGATTCATTTAGTATGAGTTTCTATAGTTGGTTTTCTCACTGTCTACGTAGTATTTTCAGCTTCCCTGATTGGCCCATGTGCAATAAAAGTCCTCCAAATATGGAATTAATACGTGGGAGGCAATGAAATATGTATTATTCCACTTCAGTGAGCAGCTGAGTTTGGTCAGTTGATAACATTAACAGTTAAACACCAACTGTCAATTTCCTCTCCAGACACGTCACTGGCTCTGAAAAACGTTTCATTCTATTCAAATTAGATTTTTACTATGTAATTTTGTGTCTGGACCAATAACATGAACTGAATTTGCTACGTTTTACTATCATATTGCAGAAACTCATACTTGTTGAAATTGCAGTAACAAGCAACTGAACTGGAGTTAAACTGTTTCAGTCCAAACAGGCATTTAATCCCATCTCCAAAGTTTTAATGTGCCAGATTTGCTATTTGCAAACAGGACTGTTGTAGAAAAATTTATTGATTAAGATGGTCAATATCACTCCAGCACAGCCTGGGGATTAGTTAGACTCATCCCCAAAAATTGCCAATGAACAGGTCTTCACACATGTTTTGCAAATTAAGCCAATCTTCACACAGTTCTGTAAATCATAGAGCGAAGTTTTATACAGATGGATATATCTCTGTGAGGCCTTGAAATGAAAGATGTTGCTATCTCAAAGAAAATTATATTTAAGAAAATTGCCTTTGGAAATGGATAGAAATACTGCATGCTGATTGACTATGAACCTCAATATGTCATTTAAAATTGAACTGAAACAGTTTCTTTTCTGCACAAAAAAATTATTTTCAGTCCGAGTCGATTCTCTTGGTGGCAAATACGACAAAACTATTTATCATTTGCACAATATTGTATCAATTTGAAATAGTATTCGGCATAATTGAATTGATTGACCAAGATAACCATGCATTCAATCAGTATAGAGTACTTTCCCTATTCCTAATTGATTTAGAACAAATCTAATGTCCATTCTCTTCAAACATTTGGAATTGAAATTTCTGACAATGCCCCTTTTCAATTTTCAAAGAGAACCACTCCCTCACAAGCAAATCAGTGCATTCACCAGGCTCATGCATGATTCAGAATGATAATTTACTAAATTTTGTTTTTGATTGGCTATTCCTCTTGAGAAATTCAAGTATTCTCTTGGCTTCAGAGTCTTGTCTAATGGATGTGATTATTCGGGAATTCATCTATAGTTTTATCTTGTTTTCAACACTGTTCTCACTGGAGAATAAACAAAATATGTAAACTGATATGTCAATAATTTGCATTTTGAAACACATTGTTTGTATTCTTTGCAGGGTTTTTGATGATATCTTAATTTTGTCATGAATACAAATCTTTAAATCTCATCTCATATCGAGTCAACTTTAATTCCTATGAGCAAAGACCCTGCACCATCTGCATAGTGCTCTGACAAGACGTTAAATCAGCAACTCTCATGGCAATTTCATTGCTGTGCAAGTGAAAGATCCTTCATACAAGGTGAATTTTATTGAGGACTCACACTCTCTTTCTGTCTTCATCTAAATCATCTTGTGGTCCATACTTACTTCAATTTTATTTCACAACGCCAATTTCAATGTCAATTTTATTACACAACACCAATTTACTCGAAGAATAGCTAAGAATGCAGTTGCTGTTTAACTTATCTTTCAGATTTGAAGTGGGTGATAGGGTAAGAGACTGCTATTCGGCGTGCCAGGAATAACAATTGAACGCAATGAATAGAAAGCCATTTTGGAACCACAGGGAGGCTGATGTGGATGAAATTACAATCTCACCCATATACCATAGTGTAGTCATGGAAGGTATTGTCCTTGTATTATCTAATTTATCTTGATGCAGCAGGATATCAAGAGTCTGGAGTAGACCAGACAAAGCAGCCCTAATGATGAGGCAATATGTAAAGCTCTGACTAGCTATCAATTCACTCCAATTAAGACTGTTAGTGAACGCTTGCCTGCATGTGTCTGAACCGGCCTGAAACAAGGACCTTCTGTATGCGTTTTATTTATCTGTACGCGTTTTATTTATTATCATCAAATGCATCATTAATAGACCTTATATGAAATAGTGAGATTTCCTTTCACTTTCAATTATTTCTCCAAAGGTTTGATCTTGGTATAGCATTCTTAGACCAGAACATCTTGCAAATTGCTGGAAAACAAACTTTTGATTGCTTAAGTTAGATTGCCTTTAAAGTAACTCATATTGCTCATGAACTGGAATGGTAATGAAATGACACCACAGCCTGTTACAGAAAAACTTTGTTTAATTTTCAGTTACATACTTGAACGTCGATGTCTGAAGGTGGGCAAAACAAAAACAAACTATTGCCCTTATAAACAATCCGATGGTACTAAGGTCCAAATCCAAATATATGTATCATGTATGTGTATTATCAGTTACACCTTGCTCGTTTCGAGGGTACGGGAATATACACCACGAAGGACTCCATACACCACGAAGCCGAAAGGCTGAGTGGTGTATGGAGGCCTGAGTGGTGTATATTCCCGTACCCTCGAAAAACGAGCAGGGTGTAACGGTTTTATCCTCAGACTTCTTGTTTTATTGATGCCCATAGATTATCTTGCAAACTGTATCTAAAATGACTTTCAGTAACAAAGCAACAGCATTGTGACATGATCACTAGTGCTGTCACCTGAATGATGTCACAATGGCTCAAACAATGGCATTGTGACATCATGACTATTGTTCCTACAAGGTTGACGTCATAGTAATCCTATGGTTGCAATTGTGACATCATTGTTTATCTCATACACCCTGTCTGGTGACGACAGACAGGGTGTACGGTGTCATACACCGCGGCTCTCAGCCAATCACAATCAAGGATTCACACTGGACTGAGGATAATATAGTATATGCAGTCCCTTGACATATCAGAAAATGGAAAAAAATTGACATGAAGAACAGATCTTGAAAGATAATTTACCGAAGTGGTGAATAGACAGATCCATTGAATAGAGCCTAAACCTATAAAAAACAACCAGATAAACTCTACAGATTGGTCTCTGATGGTGCTTGCATCAGAAAGACGGGCTATTCACTGCTTTAGAGTAGTGAACATAGAAGAGATGGAGGCCAAGATAAAAAGCCTGTATAATCTGGGCATTTGTGCCAACTACATAAAGGCAGAAAAAGGGCCTACATGGGTTGGACTGAAGGCTGAAGTCTCTGACCAAGTTTACTTTGGCAGTCAACTTAGATTTTGTTTTAGTTGGATTGATCAGCTGTTTCTGCTGAATAAGCCAACTGATTGCCTGGAAAATTGTCCATTATGGGGACACCATGTCTTCTCAAGGACAGATAGAAGCATTTTTTTAACAGAATCACTTCCCAAGCCATTAACAGGGAGTCAACTGCAGGAGCAGCATTACTGGGGATTGGGGACCCACAGCCCATTTCCTGTCTATTGACAGAGAAATTGAAAGCGATCCCCCAAGAGCAATCCTCAGGACTCAACAGGAGCAGTGTAGGTCTACATCGTGCGAGTGCATGAGTCAACTGCTTCAAAATAGCATGCAGCCTGAAATCACAGGTCTGCTAGCATGAGGTTCTGTCTGGTTACCAGCCAAACTGATTTCTCCTCAAATTAGCATCAGTGTTGTCACAACTGCTAACCCGCTTTCCAGCTGTCTGCCCAGGGGCGGATCCAGAAATGTCAGGCGGTTGGGGCGGGGGCTATGGATCTGCTACTGCTGCCAGTCACAGTCATAAATTCTTGTTTGACTAGCAAGTCTGATGGGTCTTTTAGAACTTCAATCTGCGGACATTGTTCAATATATCATGTAGCAATGTTTTCAAACGAAATATTGTTCATTCAAATAGTGCTATTAAATATAATTAAATATAATTGTTATTATGTATCACATCGTTTCATGTCGAGGATGTTCTTTATATTATAATCATGGCACTTATGCTAAATTCTCATGGCACTTTACGGAGATTTTTTTACGTCTGTGGGACAGCTTAAGATGATGTCCAGGACAGGAAAAAAATGGCTGCCTCGGCGACACACAGCGATTATATAATTAATGAGCTGTCTCTCAGAAAATCAGGCGGATAGCCATATGTGTCCGGATGGCCCGACTCGTATTTTGAAGAAATTTTCACAAAATGACCTTCAAATAGATTAACGAGGACTGGTGAAGTCCGTTTTGTCATCAGACAATTTTTTCCATGCTATTGGGCCTATTCAAAAATAGATGTCAAAACTGCCTAAAATATATTTAAATTAAAATATATAGTAAAAATGCCCAACTTTGACGATGTAATTCTCAAATCCGGGCGCGTCGTTTGAAAAAGTGACAATGGGGCATCTTCAGGTATGCCTTGAACCTCCAAAAACCGATGTCCGTCCGGTGGAACTTTTCCGTATATTCTTGTAATTGACACAATAAAAAACGCAAAAACGGACAATTTTGAGGCAAAATGACGGAACCACAAAATTCAAAATTTTTCATATCTCAGCTAATAATACCTCTATTTCAACAAATAAAGTGTCAATTCCTATGTTTTTCGACATGGGGAACTAATTTATGGGCTTATTTTGATCATTTAAGGTCAAGGTCACCACGAAATGTCAAGGTCAAACACCAAAAAATCCAAAAATTGCAGTTTTTTGGCATCTAACACCCTCCAAAATACCCGAATCATGTAATATTGCCAATAATATGATGCGTAACTATAGGATAGGTTATATTCATCAAGTATAAAAAGGAATTATCCTTAGATATTATGCATACACAGCACAGCTCCTGTCAAAATCATACTATTAATTCACGGACCCCTTACGCTACTCCAACAAAAATACTGAATCCCTGATTATGAAAACTCGCCAGCTGCTTTTTTACTCTCTCTACAATGTTCTTAGCTGGGTTTCATGTTCAAATTACAGTCACAGAGGCTGAAGTGATGTTTTCTCATAATCTAACTATAGGCCATTACCAAACACCCTCTATTTTCCTCCTTCTCAAATGTATTTCTTCACGGGTCTTAAGCTAGTACGGATAATTCCGAATTCTGACGACAACAAAAATCATGAATCGATGACGTAGATCAGGTCCTGATGTATATATTAATTGTATGTGTTCATTCATAGATTTTGAGAAAGCTTAAACACCAAGGATTCTAAAAACTAGTATTTCCATATATCATTATATGGGCTATGGCGGCCATCTTGGAGTTTCCCAAAATGGCCATCCGAAATACTTTTTTGCTCATATCATCAGATCTATTTGAGCTAGAGTGATGATTTTTGGGGCAAATTGTTTGTATTCAAGGCAGGGATATTCAATACTTTTTCCCCTTACACTGCTAGTGGACTATTATCCACAAATTAACATAAGCACTTTAATTTGCTGGGGAAAATATTGTCAAATGAAAAAGTCATTTGAGGATACATTCTGTGTTCCTGATATACCAAAAGGAATTCAGAGCTTTTGAAATCAATGTAATGTGTGCTGCTCTGCTTGAATTAAGATAGCTTTGTTAGTCATATAGTATTATTGGTGTTATGTAACATGATTGGATGGTAAGGAGGACAGAATGATTTATGATTTTAAGAAACTGAGCCAATTATAATAACAAATTGATGATAATTGTGTAAATTGAAGTTCAACAATGCGCAATGAAGCTTCATCAACTGTCTTTTTTTCCTGTGGCATATTACAGTGAAGTACCTGGTGTCTTTCAGGCAGGCTACAGTGACTTGCACATTACTGACACTATTTTGTGAAGATTTTTCAACTCATACTTAAACTCAGCAACATTAAAAACGCACCCTTTTAAAAAGGCTAAAAATAGTACTTGTTCTTAAGATATCAAGATAAAAATTTGCACACTTCTAGAAGTTGCCATCGGGTATATTCACGGAAAATATCAAATCTCTAAGTGCAGTACTTTTGTATCAAATTAAATCTTCGTGGTCACCTTCGAAAATGGAAGTCACAAACTGCACTTCAACACAAAACGCACAATTAAATTGGAAACATTGGTTTTGTGGCATACTGCATGGGATAAACCTTATGAAATTTTCACATAACAGGCACAAGACTTCCAAAAGAGGTCCCACGGAAGTTTTTGAAAAAAAAGTCAATGATAAAGCATATTTTGAATTAAAAACTCAAAATTTACGAGTTTGCATCTTCAAATGAAGCATGTGAACCAGAACTATTCAATAATGGGGGTTTTATGCATTCCCAGGGTAGAAACACACGCAGAGACAATCATTCCATATCAATTGTCTCAAAAATCTGAATAAAACATCATTTTTTAAGGTTTTGATAAAAAGCTCCAGTAGAGGGCGTGTCAGCATTGACACTTAATTTTTATTAAATTCATCCTCTTTAATTGTGGTTGGGTCAAATATCCCTTTTCCCTATCCATCAAGCAAGGAAAATTATAAACTTTCCTGGCTTATCAAAGAAGTTTATTGAAAGAACAGCTAAGTTGTTGAAATTAATGATCAGATGAAATTGAAATTTTGTGACTTCCATTTTCGACAGTGGCCACGACGATTTAATTTTACAAAAAAGTACTGCACTTAGAGATTTGAAATTTTCCGTGAATATACTTGTTGGCAACTCCTAGAAGTGTGAAAATTTTTATCTTGATATCTTCAGAGTAAGTACTATTTTTAGCCTTTTTAAAAGTGTGAGTTTTTAATGTTGCTGAGTTTAGTACAGATTATTAATTACAACCTGCTTTTTAAATGGTAGGTCGGATATATTAGGGACTCCTTACATAATACGGTGGAGCTATTGAACTTTTCTGAATATAAGTGGATAGATAGATAGATATATATAGATAGACAGATAGATATATATAGATAGACAGATAGATATATATAGATAGACAGATAGATAGATAGATAGATAGATAGATAGATAGATAGAGATAGATAGATAGATAGATAGATATGGTAAGTGCAACCTTCTGAGCCCTGTTCTTGGCACTCAGGCGTGTTGATTGATGAGATGGGAGAGAGCGGGAGTCCTCAAATGCTACACATTTAGATATCCAGTGTGAGGGATCTTTCACTTACTAGACACTGATACAAGGGCGGCCAATTTAACCTCTCATCCTATCAACATCCAGTTCTGCTGGGATTTTGCTCATGAAGATCCACAGAAAATTTTCGGTTCCCCACCCGGGGCTCGAACCCATGCGGGCAAAGACCTTCAGTAGAGCACTCGGCCACTCGATCAACCGCCTGGCAGTGACAAACTGCTAAAACTTTCTTTTTATAAAGAGATCATCACACAATCTTCTGTAAAGTGAATATGATATATGCGTTTTTGCAATAATTATGGCTTAGTTTAAAACTAAGAGCGATTGAGTGACCCTGGCCAGTGCTATTCTCCATCGTCTATTCTTCATTCTAGTTTCTATTCACTTCAGACTCGTGTTGCTGCCGCGTTTTCTGACTTTCTTGTTTGTAGCTGTTTAGTATTCACACCTACCTTGTGTAAATCTTCTCCCTATAAATACACAGTGCGCCAATCTAGTGCGTCACATTTATTAAACAGGTTATTTTAATCCTTCATACCCAAATTTTATTAAAAGTCAAATATTTAGAATCACAAAAAACAACAACAGAAAACCCGACATCATAATCGAACTGAACAGGTGTGACACCAACAGGTAACTTGACATGTTTTCAACTGTTATTATTGTACTTATGTTCATATTTTAAGTATGAAGAATATCTGATTTCATATTAGAAAAATTCATTGAACAGCAAATTTTCAAATTTCTCATGATTTGTACATTTACCAACATTTATGGCAATTAAACACATGTATATTAAGTGTTTGAAATTGATCAGATTGTTGGTTAAAATTGTAATAAATGTATTCCATCATGATTCATGTCCGCATATTAAGTTGTAGTTATTTATAAATTAATTTAAGAAAATTTTGCCTTTGGTGTCTTTTTCAATAAACATATAAATACACAAAACTGTAAAGGAGCTGTGTGTAAGTTTAACAGGTGGCTGAATGGTAAAATTCCTCAACCACACCATTTTCTGGATGCATGAATTCTCATCTGATGAGATGTAAATATATTGAATTATAAAGGGCAATTCTTGAGGCATGTGGGATGGGATGCAAATAGCTGCCAATTTTTTTCATCAATGACAAGGGCAGTTCACTTATTTATCAAAGATTTTGAGTTTTTGACCCATATGTTACTTTTGGTAGAGCAAAGAAAATAGGCAGCCATTTGTATCCACTTGCCTCAAATATGATCCTTTATGACCCCGAATATTTTCTCATTGGAATAGCACCCTTGTTTTTACAAGTAGTTTGGTTGAGGATGTTTAATGTTGTCCCAATGGCAAAGAATAACCCGTTCACTTGGGCAACATACAGACAGCACTGTAACCTTTTATACTCATACTGGTTTCTTTGGAAAAGACAGTCAAAGGCAAATAATCCAAATAAAGAACTACAACTTTATTTATGTCCACACAAGGTGCATTGATGGCAATCAACTCATATTTTTGTGTTTTAAGTAACATGTATTGCTGATGAGAAATTTGAAAATTTGTTTTTTAAAAATGAAAGTTATAGAATCATGTTTTACTCATAATATGAATAGAATTATGAAGATGTTAATAAATCAAATACAGATTTCATTAAAACCAAAAAATTAAGAAAATAGGTAAAAAACTTTTTGGTGTCATACATTTTCCTTTCGATATGATATTAGTTTTTCTGGTTTTGTTAATTTGTGTATCTGAAAGTTTGATTCTTAATGGAAATTTGGGTATTAAGGATAAATGAATTTATACCACTCGACACCTCGGTCAGCCAATCAAGGGCCAGTATTTCACTGCAATAAAACCCATATTCTTTGTTGTCCAGTTATCCTCCCATGGGAGAATAATAAGTGAAGCTGTGAAAAACGACACAGCAACAAATGACAAGTTTCAGTTTTGTCTTATGGTATAAGCCAGTTATTCACCGCGGGATCGGCAATATGTGTTTATCACAGCTCGGGCTAACGCCCTCGCTGGATAAATCACATATTGCCTCTCCCTAGGTGAATAACCTATACAAAGACATTAAGTTTGTTTGTTTGTTTGTTTGTGTTTTACGCCTTAGCAGCACCTGAGTGGGCTATATCGAGGCAGGCGATCGCCGTATGACGATGAGATGAGAAGACTGTGAGTCTGGTACATACCCTATTAATTCAGGGATGCCCAGGGTCTTCCAGTTGCCCCAGCATAGAACACTGGATACAACCCGCCTCCATTTAATGTCCCATGGGCTCGGACTAAATTGAGTTCCGGGGTGGGATTCGAACCCACGCCCTCAGAGCCAGTGGTTGTGCAAACAAGCACTCTTAACCATTAGGCCACGGAGGAACTCTCATTAATTCTATTGATATGACCATTAAGTTAAAAGGAGATATTGTGTTGATCAATACATAAATAAAAGGTTTTAGCAATTTTATCATTGCCACTTATATTTGAAGTAAGTGAATAGCAAAATATGAGTTGAAATATATTCTAAAAAAAGTGTGAGTGATGTACAAGTCAGTATCCTAAAGGAAACAAGGCACTGCAACTAAGTATTATGCCACAGGAAAAAAAGACAGTTGATGAAGCTTCATTGCTAATTGTTGAACTTCAGTTTACAATTTGTTATTATAATTGGCTCAGTTTCTTAAAATCATAAATCAATTCTGTCCTCCTTACCAACCATTCCTGTTACATAACATCAATAATACTATATGGCTAAGGAAGCTATCTTAATACAAGCAGAGCAGCACACAATACATTGATTTCAAAATCTCTGAATTCCTTTTGGTACATCAGGAACGCGGATGGATCTTCAAACGACTATTTCATTTTACAATATCTTCCCCAGCAAATTAAATTGCTTATGTTAATTTGTGGATAATAGCCCACTAGCAGTGTAAGGGGAAAAAGTACTGAATATCCCTGCCCTGAATACAAACAATCACTCTAGCTCAAATAGATCTGATGATATGAGCAAAAAAGTATTTCGGATTGCCATTTTGGGAAACTCCAAGATGGCCGCCATAGCCCATATAATGATATATGGAAATACCAGTTTTTAGAATCCTTGGTGTTTCAGCTTTCTCAAAATGTATGGATGAACAGATACAATCAATATATACATCAGGACCTATCTACGTCATCGATTTATGATTTTTGTTGTCGTCAGAATTCGGAATTATCCGTATTTTGACAGGAGCTGTGCTGTGTATGCAACTATGCATAATATTTAAGGATAATTCCTTTTTCTGCTTGATGAATATAACCTATCCTATATTTATGCATCATATTATTGGCAATATTACATGATTCGGGTATTTTGGAGGGTGTATGATGCCAAAAAACTGCAATTTTTGGATTTTTTGGTGTTTGACCTTGACATTTCGTGGTGACCTTGACCTTTGATGATCAAAATAACCCCATAAATCAGTTCCCCGTGTCTAAAACATAGGAATTGACACTTTATTTGTTGAAATAGAGGTATTATTAGCTGAGATATGAAAAATTTTGAATTTTGTGGTTCCGTCATTTTGCCTCAAAATTGTCCGTTTTTGCGTTTTTTATTGTGTCAATTACAAAAATATACGGAAAAGTTCCACCGGGCGGACATTGGTTTTCGGAGGTTCAAGGCATACCTGAAGATGCCCCATCGTCACTTTTTCAAATGACGCGCCCGGATTTGAGAATTACATCGTCAAAGTTGGGCATTTTTACTATATATTTTAATTTAAATATATTTTAGGCAGTTTTGACATCTATTTTTGAATAGGCCCAATAGCATGGAAAAATTTTTCCGATGACAAAACGGACTTCACCAGTCCTCGTTAATCTATTTGAAGGTCATTTGGTGAAAATTTCATCAAAATCCGAGTCGGGCCATCCGGACACCCCCGTCTGATTTTCTCAGAGACAGCTCATTAATTAGAGGCATATATCGTCGGAATAAGATCTTAAATCGGCAGAATAAGATCTTAAATTGGCAGAATAAGATCATAAATCAGCGGGGCAAGATCATATGCCTGAGGGGCAAGATCTAAATCCTTGTGGGGCAAGATCGAACCACCTGCGAGGCGGCAAAAACTGTCGGTGGGATGTCAAAAAGCGTTGGCAAGATGTCAAAAACTGCCGGCGAGGCTGCAGATGTCCCGCAGGGCCAGTATAAATGTTCCACATGGGCAGGGGACATCCCTATATCCTGCTGGTCATGTTTTTCACTCGTTCTCACTTGGAAAATGCAAGCCGGACATCTAAAAATTTAGAAAAATTGTGGCTCTTTCCCGGCGAATTGAAAAAAAAGTTTCATCCTGCTGCATCTTTTAAGACATCCACGGCGGAGTTACTCCCATTTCTAGGAACCAACCGATATGCAAAAAAAAAAAGTCGGCGAGATGTGAAACATTGTTGGTGGGATGTCACAAATCATCAAAAAATCATCCAAATTGCCAGGAAATCCCACCCCGACGACGCCAAAAGACTTCCGTAATGCGAGGTGTGAATGGGGCATTACAGATCACTTCAGCAGATTGTGTGGGTGTTACAAATAAATGCAAATAACAATTTATGCCTCACTCTCAGAAGTAGGTTGTCAAGTTGACCACTAGTATTTTCTTTGCACAGTTTTTTTAATAAACAAATGATGATAAACCAATTTATAGTTATATATAATACTAGAAAATACCCATTGGAAGTGAAACTGTGGAGATAAATATGCCGAATTGGCGCCAGTTTGCCATGTATTTGTAATTGTGGTGATGGGAAATGTTTACAAATTGATAGCGTATATATGTAAAAATGGTCAAGAAATACATGTACTCAAAAATATCTGAGTATGCCATAAGGTGTGTATATGCAGGAGAAATGAGATAGTGCAAAGGGAAGAAAGTGTTGAGGACGCTTTATTGCACATGGAAACTGCTGGCTGGATGACAAAAATGATTTGGCTAATTGGTGTGTCTGGGCATGTGCTATAATTAGGCTGGCAGGTGCATAAATACAGGATGTAAAGCCGTGATCATCCATCAGACCACCATCACAAAAGAAGTATCGAACATGACATCATGTGCAAATGTTTACATATATATATTATCTTTTGAACAATATATTTTTGAAACAAAAGATGTTCAGCAAACATTCTTCATTTATTTGTATTAAGGGGCATTTTCTAGTAAATATAGATCTATTGTTAATCAGTCAATGGGGTAACAGAGGCGCTCGAGTCTCGACTGGCTATCTCAGCTATCAATGGGGCGGCAGTGTTTGTTTTGTGTTGCTGAAAGTCAGAATTGTGGTTAATTTAGATTTAATGTAACATCAAAAAAATGAAACTGAACACTTGTTAATGCAGGACATAATGAGTACAGTTATGTGAAGGGGTAATTAAGGCTTTAATTGCTATCAAGTGATTTAACAGTAATCCTACACAGTGATATAGCTGAAGGATGACAGAGAGGTGTGAAAGTGAATTGCACTCGAAACTGTCAGTGTAACCCTTGATAGGAATCAATGAATTTAGTCGATTGGATACACTGATGTTGTAATTAAAAACAAAGAAGCTACGATCCCAGGCCATAGAAATGGGCAGCACACATAGGCCTACAATGGTTTTATATGTGGTTTAGTTGCCGTGAATGAAATACATGAAACGGCGCGAAAATGCTGGATCTTCCTGGATCACAACAAAGCAGACGAAACGGAAGTGAGGTGACGAAGTGAAAGATGGCAGTGGATGTTGAGGATGAATATATATGAGCGTGAATAGGCCTAGAGGTTCGAATCGAGTGGAAAGCGGCGGTGAAAAGTAGTTTTAAAAGGTGGCTATTTGAATGGCAGGTAGGAAAAAGAAAGAAGGTGCATGGTAGGTGTGGAAAGGACTTGCTGGGCTGGTATGCATAGTGCGCAAATAAATGAGGGAGAAACTGGCCAAACATTGGTTAATGAGGTGGGTGGGCTTGGAGTTAATTTAAAAATCAAGCAAAACATTGTTTAGAAATACCCTGAGCAGAAATTACTTATTGGAAGACTGGCCTAAAAGAATTGATTTAGTTCAGAAAATGTGAGAACTAGATTATTACTTTTTGAGAAAATGCAAGCCCCCCCGTGGATATAAAATGGTCATGCCCTAATTAAACTTTTATATAGATAGATAACAGATGTGCTGTGGTCTGCTGTACCTGCAGGCACATTCAAAACAATTTTGCTTTGCAATGTCTGCCGGAAAAATCAAGTGTTTTCAGCAGCTGATCCAAGTCATCTGTTCTATAAGATATGCAGAAAATTTAATTTTCAAGAACAAACCAGCCTCACAGTGAAACATCAGGATCTCAATATGCTGCCAAATATAATAATGTTATTTAACAGAGATCACCCGATGAAATTATTTCCAACCACATTTGACGTTTATTTGACATTGTAATTATTATACATATTATGCATTTCATCTGGTATTAGTCTCCATATTTAAGGGCATGAATTTAGGCTACTGATTTCAAGTAAATTTTGTGGAAGATGATAAACCAATTAACATGCATTGTATATAGTTTGACAAACTTACAGATATATTCTGTCTGTTGTTTTTCTTGTCCACTAAATCAATTAGAGAGTTTGCTTTTCCAGATATATCTTGATATAACATGGACACTTGCATTAGATTTGATTCCAGTACTGGCAGTAGCCCCTTTTCAGTCATTAAGACTGGCTTCCAAAGTAATTTGCCATGTCAAGAAATTAAAATGGATGAGGCTCTTACCATTTAATGACTGTTTCCTGTCTTTCTTCTGCCAACATTAAATTAAGACCAGAAGAGCATCATATCCAGACATAGTCTTTATCATTTTCTCAAAGATAATAGGAAGGTATTTAATATTCATAGGGTAACACAATAGTCATAACTTGTCAGTTTTCTGCTGACTGATGACAACGGAGTTTAAATACATGCACTATGTTAGTTAAGCGCAACTTGCATAACCATTTAAGTTCTGCCTATTTCACCAAGAATTTTCATGCATCAATTTGAAAAAAATGTTTCAGGATTTTTCAAGCTGTACCAGTTTTTGAAGTTTTTAGTATAATATATTATCTTGGCAATTGTATTGATTGGCAGAATTCAATACCCTCTTCTCCTTATGTAAAGCAATATAATCAAGTTTACGAATCATCTGTTTGTTTTATTTTCTACTCCCTTGCAGAGTCCTATCTGCTATCGCTTACAGAACATCAGAGGACTCAGACAGTGTGACACCTTTAGCTGTCTTTTCACCACCGACAAAGTCCTGGTGATCAATATTAAAGGCTTGGACTTCAATCACTTTGTTCTGCTGATGAGGATGACTCTGGTGATCTCCGTTCTTTATAGTGACAAACCACAGGAAGTTGGTGGGCGTATTCTTCTGGTATTGTTTCTAATGATAAAAACTGCGGACTTTGCTGACTCAGAAAAAATGTTATTTCAAAATCTAATTGATGAATGATGTTCTCTGGTGAATAAGTTCAGTTTCATTGTTACAGGAAGGTCAACACTAAGTTAAAAATCCGATGAATCAAATCCTAGGTGGTTGTAGTTTATTTTAAAGTGTGCATCAAATGAGAGGAAAAAAGATAGTCCCATCTTCTCAATACCTTTGAAGTACATTGCTAGTGTGACCCTTACAGGGTAGCATTTTCCCTTCCACCAAACTGTCCCAATCAAAATTGATAAGATTATAGCAGTATTTACAGCTGATATACTAAATCTTATGGAAATATTATTCCTCAAACAGTGATTAATCTAGCCATTTGATCCTTCACAACCATGAATTTCACAATCCAGCTAGCACCAACCACTGTTAAATAGGGAGCATGAGAATATAATATGCCTGGGGGGGGGAGTTTGGAGTTTTGCTTGTTTTATGATATTTTTCTTTCATGAAAAATCAATACCACCCTTTGAACATGCTGTCAAAAATTAGTACTCCCCTTTGCAGTTGACGTCGTAGAGCTCATTTTGGCACAAGGGATGCTGGGTGGACATAAAGGTTGGAATCAGGTCTTTGTGGTACAATAACTGCAGCTGCCTGATCATGGGAAAAATTTATGTAAATTATATAATTTCATTTTGCCAATACCACTTTCCATGGTAGTGCAGTGAAAACAGTCTTGCAGATGTATAACATGCTGTCAAAAATTATTACTCAGTGCAATTAAAACAGTAGTGCATATGTGTACCTGAAAATATGAGTAAAACCATGGCACAGTATACTTAAACAATGCTTAGCTTTGCTGCAACCAAGAAATTGCAATGCAATATTATCATCCGATCACTTTATCTTCCCTCTCATGCACATGACGCATCATTCATTATTGCCAATAATCAATGCAAAGCCCTGGCTCATGAAGGACTTTGATCTTTCCTTGAGAAAACCTCTGATGCATGATTAGCAAATGCATCCAGAGGCCAAAGATTTCATAACTCATCCACTGGAATAATTCTATACCAGCTATTGCATTGTGATACGCTTCATGAAAATATAGGTGAAGAGACTTATGATCAAATCGTTATCTCATCAGATAATTATCCATCATTCTGTTAGCTCTGGCATGTTCATATATTTATAATACAATGAAGTCCTTAAGTCTACATTTTTTTCGTTGTTAACAGGGTATGAAAGATGAGACCCACAATTTTTGCTTAACCTGAGTCATCCAATATCAGTTATACTTATACTAACACTTTGAGACGGGAACTTTACAAACTGGATGCTTTTATGTCTTAACACGGAGAGACCAGACACTGACTGGCCTAATCAATTCTACTTTCTAGACAGAAAAGCTCACTCAAGAATGAGGATAGCCAGGTAGGACTGTAAGCACTTGGTTCCCATGTTGACACAAACCTAATGTGTGTGTCAGTTCTAATGCTTCCAAAGGACTCTCTGCTCTGAGCAATATGGAAATCTGGCCTACATTGTAACTCTGCCAGTGTCTGACAGAATTGGCCATAAGCGAGTTGTATGCAAGACACATACTTAATTACTTATCCTAAATCTTCATCTTTTTGCTTTTATGATAAGTCAACTGTTGTCAAATTTTTCATGTAAAGAAACTGGCATTAGCGTACTTAGCTGCATGTAAGTAGCAACATTTGATTAGTCATGATCAAGACGAGGTCTTTTGATTTGTCATAGCTGATTTTAGAGGAAAAATCAGAGGCATGATCCTTTCGATCGTTTGCCTCTCACCAACAAGTGGGATTAGTCTCCTTAAATCAAATTAACAGTAAAGGTATTGAGTATGATAATGACAAATCATCAGTATGATAACTCACAAAGTGCTGCTTTCACTGTGCATTGTGTGCAACTGTCCACTCTTTTTGCATATCAAATGTACAAACTGCAATAGATCTATATCATTATTGTAATACATATATATTGTTATCGCTGGATGGAAACATATAATAGATACTTGTTTTACATCTTTAAACATAGAAATCTAATTAGCTCTCAGGGCGGTCAGCTCCTTCACAGATTAATCATCCACCAAAATGTTCATATTTTTCCTTTTTAAATTGGCATCTCTTATTCTGAAAAAGAGTGTCAGATTCTGCTGCCATAAAAATGATGGAAAGAGGACATGCTTGAGAAATTGGATTTTTATTGTATCAAATTGATGAAGGAGACATGATAATAATGCTGATTACACTCATTTCAATTAATACTTTGGTCTCTTCAATGCACTGATTGCAACTCTTATTTTGTTAATACACCTAATTTTCGCGAATGCTTCCTGGAATTAGTTGACAGTATAATTTGAATTGAAAATTACAAGCACAGCAGTACTCACATGCTTTAGGTTTACAGATGATTTCATAATTGTAGACCCAGGGACTGAATGTGAATTTTTTTCTCGGACATGTATTCTATAGGGAAAAGTGACATCAAAGAACCTAAAAAATAACATGTCCTGGAAAAAGAATCACTTTCAGTCTCAGTGTCTACAATTATGAAATCATCTGTAATAAATGGAATGTTAAAGACGTCAAAAACATTGAGTTTAAAATAAATATAAAGGCTTCAGTAACTCTATGAATAGGCTTAAATGTAGTTTTGTGTTTATGCTAAACTGAGGATCACAGGAATCTTTTGACACATGAATCTGATGAAACCTCTGAGGAATTGACTTTTATTCTTTTATGCAGCATGAAAAAGTCAATGAAGTTGCATCACTTCTGACAAAATTGGGCTTCATGGAGTGTATGTTGGTGTAAGTGTGGGTTGAGGCAAATTAGTTGCTTTGCAACATGCAGGGAAGAGATGTAAAAAAGAAAGACCTTAAAAAGCATGTATGTTTTGGCTTTTATCATGATTTAGATACCATACCTGGAAAAATCTTTAAGATTCAGTGTGACTATAAGGTGAACTCCAAACTGGCTCTCCCTTAGAAGTCATCTTTATCATCAAGTTTTTTCACCTAGTCAGCAAATGCTGGGGCAGCAACTCTATGAGCCAGGCTTTGAAGTGGCAAGATCACTGCATACAGCACTTTCTGTGTGGCAAATTCGGAAATCTCAAAATCCTTCATGGAAATGAATGGGTTAATACATCAAGACAAATTTATTCGACATGGTATTTGTTGCAATTTGGAGATCAGCTGTCATCTGAATGCAAATTACAACATTGGTTCATAACTGTTTCTGAAGTAATACTAATAGTGTAATGCTATGAGACATTAATTTTGCTCTGAATTCTATATTATACCAGTTCTATACATGCCGCAGAACTCTTGATAGACACACAAAAGTCATGGAAACGTGAGTTTACAATTATAATAGTTCACACAAATACTTGTACCTCGATACTGTACATTTTGACTCAAACAAGAAAAAATTCGCCAGATTGCATGTAACATCCCCCAGACCAACACATCCAGGCATAAATATGCAAACAGGATTCAGGATAGAGGTGTGCATCCCATTACATCCAATTAATGTCTAGACACAAATGAGTTTGCAACTATGTTGACATGCAACCAATTATCATGCACTTTCATGCTTTCCATTTATGCTGAGGTAGTAATGGGAAAAATCTTCATATAGTCTTTAAGAATGTCATGTAGTATGTATTGCATTTGATTTGAAATAGAAAAAAAAGGATATAGCATTTATAGTTCGGCTACATGGCAAGGCTTGCTGCAAAACCCCAGTAATCTGGAGGCTGACAAACTGCACCCTCTCTTGGCTGAAATTAATTAGGAGTGTTGCATGCAAGACCCAGGTCACAAATCCCAGGCTGATGAGCATGGTCATGCTCTTCATTGCTGCCAGTTAGAGGAAGAAGGACCGTGTCCTGCTCCTAAATATACAACCAGCAGAGTGCTATAAATTTCACCAACAAAAATGTAAAAGCATTTCCTCTCGTTTATCAAGAAGTTAATTGAGTAAAAAGCTTATTAAAAACCAAGAAACCCCTGTTTTGATTAAAAGCATCATTTTTATATTGAGATATTTCATGGGATTCAGCTCACACATTAACAAGAATGTGACTTTGCTTATTAAGAAAGTTATATGTAACTTCAATCATAGCATTAATATACATGACAGTTTGTAGAGATTTGAATTAGGTCAAATATTATTTTAACAAAAACTAAAATCCAATTCAACTGAGAAGTTAATATTACATATAAATCTCAGGTCTTTCCACCTCCAAATGTTACAAAAGGATGCTTGTTCATAATTAATGTTAATTTGGTTGTTTTGGCAACTTCCCGCTTCACAAGATAATAGTATAGATGAACCAAATAAAGGGTTCTAGGAGGAAAGAATCTTATCATACTGGTTTTACATAGATTTTGAGTTATGATACATTCTTTTGCAGAAATGCATATATATATATATATATATATATATGCCTTTGAATTCTCTATTTATTATTTAAGGAGAAATTGACTGATTTTGTTCCACTCAGCAATTCCTTATGAACATTTTTACTGAGCTTGAAGTAGCACAGAAGCTAGATGGTTGAATTATTCATCCAGGTAATACATGTGCAAGAGGCATCTGCAGAAAAGGCTATATTTTGTCGTTGATAATATTTACTTCTCATATCTTATTTAACTAAAGGTCTTGTTACTACTTTTGCCCAACTCACATGCACCAATTATCCAATCTTATGCCCTATTTTACACCAAGACACTTATGCAAACAACCTTGTCACATAGTCTTCTGTACCAGATTGTATTTAACCCGGTTTATCCTATAACTTATCTTCTAACCAGGTTACTGCTAAGAAACATTATCATGTTGTAACATGACATGAGTTCAGGTGGGTAAAGTCTGTTATCAAACTCCATTTCAACATTGACACAACATCAGTAAAATGACTTAACCACTTTAGTATAGCCTGCGTTAATCGTTCATACAATCCGGTATTGGTGTACAGACGTCTACCTGGAAGGGAATTTTGATTATACCTTTGTAGATTAGATTAGATTAGATTAGATATTCTTTATTGACTTGTGACATGAAATGGTTCTCATACAAATATAAACTGTATTATTGTCACCCAGCCTTACAGGCTTATAAGTCAATTTTAAATCTGTTGAAAATAGGAAGCTCGGTACAAAACACACTTAACATAATGAAAATTGTAGATTAGATACAAACAAGTTACCAACAGTCTAGTGAGACGAAGCAAATAGTAGTTCAGTTCTTAAAGCTAAAGCTTTCAAAAGAAATTTACCTAACAGCACTTGAAAATTACTACAAATACAAATAAATTTATCAAACAAATCAGCATTTTGAAAATCAGAATCAATTGATTGTATAGTTTGGAAGAAAATTAATCGTAAATTATTGTATAAAGGGCACTCACAAAGGACATGAAACTCATCCTCAATGACATTAATACAGGAGTGACAGGTTCGGTTTTCAATTGGGATGTTGCGATATCTACCAACCTCAATTTGTAATGGAAGGATTCCAAAGCGAAATTGCGCAATGAGTGATCTTACTCGTGTGTCTAAATTTTGACAGACATATTCTTCACAGCCATAAGTCCATTTGAATAAATTGTAAGTTCTGAGCTTGTCTTTGTTATGTCTAGCAACATGTATTGGTTATGCTGTCTTGATCCATATTCATTTTGGAGTGTTGAGTGCAATATTTATTTATAACATCTATAATGAAGATTATGTGCAGTCGTCTTTATAGGTGATTCAATTATCTTGAAGTGACTATGATTTCACATCAAACATATTTGTGCTGAATATAAAATGCTTTGCAGCCTGGAGGAATCAATGATCTTTTTCTTAATTCTATCTACATGTCATTGAGAAAAACAAAGCAATTTGATATTATTATTTTATTTTTGAATGTCATTGAGGTTATAATGCTTTCAATTTTCAAGTTAAGTGGAGTTTAAGAGCATTCTTTCTTCTTAAACAAAATAGAACAATCCACCCACGCCTCCAGACATTTGAAATTGACCTTGTAGCAGAATCAATATTCTCAGTGTGCTTTGAATTTCACCTGACACATGTTCAAACAGAATTGTTCCTGCTGTTTATCCATAATCAGAGCTAAACATGAGGGACTACAGGTTTGGATCGGCATTAATTGTAATAGCATGCTCATATATTTCCTCCATTTTGTCTTTTTCCCTCTGGACCCCCCTTCTTCCATCCTGCTTTTATTTTCCACTTTAGAGTAAAATCTATAAGGTATGAAAACTGATTTTACAATAGAGCTTGAAGACACCACAAGAAAAAGGTCTGCAAAAAGGTATGGTTTTTCTTCCCAACAGAAAAAAAAACCCAGAAAGTGACTATAAATGGTGTGGTCTCATCACATATAGGCAATTTCTCTAAGTTCAATCGCATTGATAATTCAGTGCAGCTTGGAGGGGTTGTTAGCCATTACCCCATTTTGACACACAAAAACGAATTGTTCTATCACACAACCGTGCTGAATCTTGATCTGTCCATCGACAATTAAAAATTAAAAGGGATAATTTTTGCTAGAGTCACATCATTTATGAACTTAAAACATGTTGACGCAAATCTTGAAAGGAGTAGAGCTCTTAAAATTGAACAATGAGGAATATTAGGTGGAGGCTGACAGATATTTAGTGTCAATTTGATTAAAAACCCCAAGGTGAACTACTATCTTGATGCCCTTAGTAGGTAATCGCTGGTCAAATCATATCACTGCTCTGTGCATGTCGATCATAAGTAATTGTCGAAAATCTAGCTCACAAATTCCCACTTTACAGCATTCTAAGAAAAGTCTCCGATGGTTAAGATCATGGGGACGGGACATTGATTGACAGACAAATTGAAATTTATTTATTTATTTATGCATTCAATCAAATTCTTAGTTATTTTGCAGTTGACTCATTACAAAGCATCATCAAACTTGCACTTATGTATACTGCCTTTCATTAAATCTCGTACGTTTGCTTTAAATCATGAGTCTCATAGAAATATAGTTATGGTAGTTAAGATATTTTGCATGCTAGGTTATAACATTAAGGGGTGTATTAGATATAAGCAAACAGATATTTTGGAGGTTTGCATAAAAGACCAGGATGAAGTAGGACTTCATAAACATGAATGTTTACGAAGCAAGATTTCACAATGTAATCTAATAGGGGTGTAACGATACAACCTATCCCACGATACAATACGTACCTCGATGGTCACAATACGTGATATGATACATTACACAGGCTACAGAAAGCTTTGCAGGATACAAAATTTAAAAATACCATGAGGAGTCAGCACTGGCAAAAGTGCAGAACCAATCGTTTGGCGCACATATCGTGAGACATCAGTGACACTGATTTGCTATGTTTACAAAATGTGACAAATTTGAGAAGTTTCCTGTGGATTTGCAGGCTTTTGCAAGGGTCTTTTCAATAAAGTAGATATCTTGGTACGTGCCCCACGATACGATATGTGTATCTAAAGGCAAAATATCGAAATATATATCGATGTATCGAAATTTCTTGACACCCCTATAATCTAAGAAATTATTAACTAGGGTAGGTTGATTTCGGAACTTCACCATAGGACAAATTGGGATAGTGAGATTTTCATATCAAAAGGCTATATCCAAAATTTGAGGTCTCTAACTTGAAAACTTTTTTGAGGAAATGACATTGAATATTTGACATTTTGAACATTTTTTGGTTGTTTCGCAAAGTCGCGGTTTCGTATTACTTTGTCATTTCTCATCATACATTAATACAACCTACATATTTGAAAAGATCTCAAAAAGACCTACAATTTGAATACAAACATGAAGGGTTTCCGATAATTTTTGATCTGCACTTCTTATGAAATGCACAATTTTGAGAAAGAAAGTCAGATCTGATGATTTAAAGCAGTAATAAACAGGAAATTTTTTGAAAAAAGTGTTTTTACTAGTCCGTGGTTATATTCTACCCTATGTCAGTCGACTGGATTACACTTTCACAAGCATTGGAGGTCTTAAAATGAGCCATATCGGAGGTATGGGGGAGTAACAGTTTCATTTGGCAAACCTATGAAACTTTGCCGAGTTTTCCAGCTGCACAACTTAATTTTTAATGAATTGAATGTCAGAAGTAAAATTTCAATGTGGTATTGATGCAAACAAGTTCTCAGCCAACATCAAGCATCAAGGTAGGTTAAAATTTGAGATGTAGAGTTGTAGACCTTTGTACGACACTGCACACAAAAATGCAAATTCTATTTTTTCTCTCTCTTTCTGAGCATTGATATTATTTTGGAAATGTAATATTCCCAATCAAAAAGGCATGATGTGGTCCGTAAGGCTCCAGTGATGACATAAAGAGCTGTCTAATATTTATCAAGACCTCCCTTTAACACCTTAGTTCCATTATGAAACTGTTAAAAACTGTAAAGAAGTGATTTAATAATTTGTATAGTACCTCAATTGTCAAAGCAATGAAGCGTCATGTTACAACTTTCGCACAGCAGTACAGAAATATAAAATTTCCAATCAGGTGGTTGTTCTATTTGAACTTCTTTCTTTGCAAGAATGATGCCCTTGATTCCATTTCTTTCTCCTTTTTTTAGGACATTATAATACTGAACCTGATTCTGATTCCAGTCCCCCCCCCCTAATCTTTTACAAGTTCTTAATTTCTGTGATTCTATATGGGATACCTGTGACAATCATTGAATTGACAAAGGTAATTATATTATAGGTCTGGGTGCTTTACCTAGGATCACTAATATTGCCAGATATCTCAACAGCCAATTGAATTACATTTACACCTATAGTCATACTTTGATTGGCAAGTCAAGCAAAAAAATGAAAATTTATCAGATTGTGAAGTTACTTGCGCCTTCAAATTTGGCCTAGACCATTGATGTTGGTATTCAAAATGAAGGTCTAATTGAGCCTTGTCCAACCATACCAGTTTTATTATCTTATCTCTTAAATTGACTAAGTTATTCAATACCGCGAATCGGCAAACCTCGCGAAAAATGTCTAAAAACTCAAAACTTTAAATGGATTTCCTCAAAAAAGTATTAGAGTTAGGGACCTGAAATTTTGGATATGGCCTTTTGACATGAAAATGTCACTATCCCAATTTGTCCAAGATTGAAATTCCAAAATTTTTGCAAAATCAACCTACTCCATTATTAACTAGCAAAACAAAAAATGCAAATAACAGTAATTTTTATGCTTTAATTTGTAAGATCTAATACAGTAAATGCCCTCTTTGCACTACTGAAGTGTTACATTCAGAGTCAGCAAGCAGCTGGCAGCTGATATGCTTGCATTGGTTATTTGATGACAGACATGTGATGAATTGGCTGGGGCAAGTACGATTTTAGTGGCTGAACCATTATGCCTTTTCTGCGGAGGGATTTCAGCTTCATAAATATTGCGGGGACCTAAGAGTGCCTTGGGTAAATACAGTTGCAATGCTGAGCGGCCTTTGAACAGTGAATGATGCTCATTCCGTGTGGGCAAATACAGCCCTGTCAGCAGAGCACTTTCAAATACAACTTTTGCTGAAATTGCAGTAATCAAATCCTCTTTATATGTTTTTCTTTACATATAATCAAGGGAACAGATTTTGCATTTATTTTAGCATGAATTTGAGAGATAGTCTGAGAGAATGGAATATATAGAGAATAGTCACAATGATCGTTTTCCATCTTTGTATCTGTAATGTCAAATTATTTAATAGTTTTAGTACTCATAAACCCCCGGAATAGACATGAAGATCGGCAAAGTGGTTTTAGTTCTGAGATTCTGAGATGTTAGGTGTGTTATCATTTTGCAGAATATCTAAGGATGCATCATAGTAACAATAATTTCATATTTTGGGTGTGCCATGTGAGTGGGTGTAATTTTATTTACATTGAGTTTGCCAGCTTTTTAAATAGAGCTTGTAAAGAAGCTTCCCACTTCAAGCCTACATACCTGGGTCTTCCCACTAATTAACCTCGAATGGCAGCCAGGCTTGTGTCTTATAGCGACACTTCCTTCTCTTCTCTTGCAGCTGCCTTGATTAAATACAAGGTAGAATATTCCATTTATTAACTTATCAACTTGAATGTTTTGTTTCAGGCAATTACACATTTCTTTAATAGGATTGCCCATGCTCTTTAACGTGCCCGAAGGAGACACTACACCTGTCTTTTGACAATTCCCTTCGATATTTTGATTTGTAAGAGCAGCCAGTGTGGAGTCTATCTGGACAAAAGTTAAACATATTGATGATGATACTCTCACAACAGTCATCAGAGAGTCATTTTTCACTGCAGGTACAATAAAGCAATGCACATCCCTTTGAATTTTTCATATTTTAACGTCTTCAGAAACATCATACCTCACGTTAAAAAGCAATCCTATTAAACGAAATGTGTAATTGCCTGAAACAAAACTTGATTAGTTAATAAATGGAATATTCTAGT
This sequence comes from Platynereis dumerilii, assembly GCA_026936325.1. NCBI lineage: Eukaryota > Metazoa > Annelida > Polychaeta > Phyllodocida > Nereididae > Platynereis > Platynereis dumerilii. The sequence continues at coordinate 18,898,448 of JAPTHN010000011.1, forward strand.
TTGTATTTAATCAAGACAGCAAGCACCAGGATAATGAGAAATGCTCTCTATTATAGTGTCTGAATGATTTTTTCACACACAATTGCATCAGTGTTGGCGATATATCTACGGTGAGACTGCAATATCACCAACATCACACTTTACAGCATGCAGTTTTAACCATGAAGATATATTTCTTGTCCAAATACTAAAATCTATATAATACCTGAGCAACTGAACATTTCTATAACCCTCTGCAACAACAGATTTGAAGACACAAGCTGTTTCCGCACCTAAACCCAATACTCCTCATACAAAGCTATCACATTCTGCTTGTCTCTACTCTCCTCCAATTTGATAACACATTCCAATAACATTCTTTTTTTTGTTTTTCAGAAAAAGAACTTGTCATCAATTTTTTTCACTCCACAGCCTTGTAACAATTACTCTCCCGATTAGAAGCGATATCATTTTGAAGACAGAAATCTATAATGTGTTCATTAAACTTGTCAAGGGAAGCTACCAATTATAACAATCTGCAACAATAACATCAATTTGACGTGGACAAAGCTTTAATAACGGTTTGCAGAAATGAATGAATTTGAAAAGCCAGGTCTCCAAACTAAATTATAAAAAATGTTTCGTTACAAGTATAACATTTCTAAACTTATTAATGAGCTTCTGTAAATCTAATTGGGCAGGAAAATTAACAGATAGATATAAAAATGTATCCATTAATCAAATAATCTCTACTCTTGGTTTCTGCCATAAAAAAAAAAATTATAGGAAAGAGGTCCTGAAATCTACAATCAAAACTTGTTGAAGGCAGGGACAAGATAGAGGAAAATACATACACAAGAGAAAATAAAAGTCATCATTCTGTTAAAATAAAAGAAATTAATGAGTTCCAAAGGGATGAAAGTAACTCATTTGGAATTCTCTTTGTCTTAAAGAAAATTGCACATAAGAATTAGTGGCTCCAGATGGCCTTGAGACTTTGTCTCTTGTGGGATTACTGTTAGAGTAAACGGATGTCAAGTGCTTACAGAATTGGACTGAAATGGTCCTCCAACATGCTGTCATCAAACTACATAGTGGAAGTATTGCCACCACGAAACATAATGGACTGTGATTTGAACATATTTACCAATTAAGGTTGATGAATCATTGTCGATATATAAGATCAAGGTGAAAACAACACCAAACCTGAACATTGAACAGGGTCTGTGTTTGACAGTACGCCTTATGCCATTAACAAGCAACTGAACTGAAGTTAAACTGCTTCAGTCCAAACAGGCATTTAGTCCAAACTCCAAAGTTTTAATGTGCAAGATTTGCTATTTGGAAACAGGACTGTAAGAGAAAGATGTATTGATTAAGCTAGTCAATAGACTCATCCCCAAAAATTTTCCAGTGAACAGGTCTTCACAGATGTTATGCAAATGAGGCCAATCTTCACACAGTTCTGTAAATCATAGTGCAAATTTTTATGCAGATAGATAGATCTCTTTGAGGTCTTCGAAATGTAAGATGTTGCTCTCTGAGAGATAATTATTTTTAAGTAAATCGCCATTGGAAATGGATAGAAATACTGCATGCTGATAGACTATGAACCTCAATATGTCAATTTGAAATTTAACTGAAACAGTTTCTTTTCAGCGCAAAAAAAATTTTTTTCAGTCTGAGTTGATTCTCCTTGTGGCAAAAAAAAAAAATTATCATTTGCACAATATTGTATCAATTTGAAATAGTTTTCTACATAATTGAATTGGTTGACCAAGATAACCATGCATTCAATCAAAGTATGCAATACTTTCTCTATTCCCAATTGATTTAGAACAATTATGATTTTTTTTCTTCGAACATTTGAAATTGAAATTTCTGACAATGCCCCTTTTCAATTTCCAAAGAGAACCACTGCCTCACAAGCAAATCAATGCCTTCACCATGCTCATGCATGATTCAGAATGGTAATTCACTAAATTTTGTTTTTGATTGGCTATTCCTCTTGAGAAATTATCAAGTATTCTCTTGGCTTCAGAGTCCTTGTCCGTAATGGATGTGATGCATTGCTAATTATTCGGGAATTCATCTATAGTCTTATTTTGTTTTCAGCACAGTTCTCGCTGGAGAATAAAAAAAAAATTGTAAACTGATATGTCAATATTTTACATTTTGTAACACATTGTTTGTGTATTGTTTGCAGGGTTTTTGATGATATCTTAATTTTGTCGTAAATAAAAGTCTTTAAATCTCATCTCATATGGAGTCAACTCTAATTCCTAAAACATGACCAAAAACCCAGCACCGTATACAACTATACATATTGCTCTGACAAGAGGTTAAATCAGCAACTCTCTTGGCAATGTCACCTTGCTCTTAAACTTTTGGTCCATAGAGTAGAGAACATAGAAGAGATGGAGGCCAAGATAAAAAGCCTCTATAATCTGGACATTTGCAGCCAACTACATAAAGGCAGAAAAAGGGCCTACACAGGTTGGTCCGAAGACTGAAGTCTCAAAGCAAGTTTACTTTGGTAGTCATCTGAGATTTAGATTTAGTTGGCTTAATGATCAGCTGTTTCTGCAGAATTAGCCAATTAATTGTCTCGAAAATTCCTCTAACCTTACGCCATTTCATCATTTGTATAATCTGACCATCTAACCAAAGTAATGAAGTGTTGGTATCTAATGAAAACAAGAATCACTACTGGAACTTTACTCATACCTCCCAACTAATTTGTTGAACAAGAGCCAGGTTTTAAAGATTGTGATTTGTGATTCACACTGCTTCCAGTGCCTCGGGCCATTACACAGAAATATATAATCTATAAGAAGTAGTGATGCAGCTATAGAGAACATTTTATAAAACTGAGGTAGACATCCAACTGTAGGCACTTGTCTCCATGCTCCAAGAAGATGGTCTACAAATACTGGCAATTGCTAGCCCCATCATGACTCAAATGTGCAGTGTGCTATCTGGGCACACCCAGGATAAGGCAATTGCTAACAAGTTTTTGCATTGGGATAATACCCAGTAACTCTGTTGTATGATACTGTTTTGCATGTACTAGCTATCGAAATCCCTTGGGAATTTCCAACACAAGATATAAGAAAGAAATCATGAAAAGAGATGGCAAAGAAGAATGAACCAGTCACATTATCTGGGCGTGCTATCCTGCCATATCAGGCAATGACAATCCTGCCACTGACACTAATACTGAATTTTTTTTCTCATGTAATGTAAGTAATCCTCAGGTCTCCCATATTTCACATCTAGACCAAATCTCCCTGCAACACGACACTTGTTGATGAGACAAAATGAAACTTCTCACAAGATCTATCATTTCCTGCCAGAAAAATCAGAAAAAGTAAAATATAAAACCAGCAGTGCTTGCCCATCAGGTCATGTTGGAATACGAGGGGTGTGTGATTTCAGTTTGACATAATTTTATGCATGCAGTTAATTTTATCTTTCTGAAAATCTTTTGCCATACAAATTGGGTTTCCATTGGAAAATTAAATAACATATCATACAGACTTTATTGTGATAGGTAGTTATGATTGTTCATTAATTGAAAGGCAATAATTTATGGTACCGTCTATTCCATGATTTCATATGACAGTTTTATAAATGGTAGTTAATGTGCCATTTGAGTCTCATTAATATCAGAGTAGCAGAAGAACTTTTCTGAAGCCTCAAGGTCTGCCGACTGCCGTTTTATGTTACTTTTATCTTTAGGGTTTTGCTGCTGTCAGCTGAAATGCTGTCATATTGCCATAAGAAATTGCCATATTGGTTTTTTGCCCCATATTCTCCATTGAAGCATCAACAATTCTATGTCAGCAAACTATGATTCTGGTTTTGAAGTGGCTGTATCTCTCACCACATCACTTTCTGTGTGATAACGAGAAGATTTCCATATAAATCCCACTAAGAATAATTGTTGAGAAGAGCTTGACAAGGCATTTGCTGCAATTGGAATTATACTTTAATCTCAACACAGATATCGCTTTTAAAACAGAACATCTGTTCATCAGTCAGGATAATATGGATCTGTTATCAAATAATATGTAGTATGTGTATATGTTGAATTTACATAGTCCTTGGTCTGATTCAGACCTATTAATATCTGCTTAAATTATGCCACACCGGAGTAAGGCAGACTCATTAATTTGCCAAAATTTGCCAATGGTTAATCACATAAAAATCTTCATTTGGAAAGAGTCAGAGTTCGTCAAGTGTGTGTTCCATACAGTTGGAAAACTAAACGGTGATTTGAATAAGCAATTATGAATGCTCAAATACGGCAAATTAAAGTGGTACCAATCAAGATTCAACTCATGATATAAATTGCTTTAGGACCGAGTTTGAGGATTTGTTAATGCTGATACAATATTGCATTGATGTTGATGTTCTATCATAATTCTCCATGCACACAAGTTAATAGCTATGTGCATTATGGGGACACCATGTCTCCTCAAGGACAGATAGAAGCACTTTTTAACAGAATCACTTGCAAGCCATTAACAGGGAGTCAACTGCAGGAGCAGCATTACTGGGGATTTGGGACCCAGAGCCCATTTCCTGTCTATTGACAGAGAAATTGAAATCGATCCCCCAAGAGCCATCCTCAGGACTCAACAGGAGCAGTGTAGGTCTACATCGTGTGAGCGCAGGAGTCAACTGCTTCAAAATGGCAGCCTGAAATCACAGCTCTGCTAGCATTAGGTTCTGTCTGGTTACCAGCCAAATCAATTTCTTCTCAAATTAGCATCAGTGCTGTCACAATTGCATACCACTTTGCAGCTCTCTGCCCCGGAGCTGATCCCAAAAATGTCAAGTTGATCACTTCTACTTTCTTTGTGAAGTTGTTTATAAACAACCTTGTACTAAACCAACTTATAGTTATAATCTAACAATTGTGTTTTGGTCTGCATTCTGCAAATACAGTCAATAATACATGTACCCAAAGGCAAAACACATAAAAAACAAGTCATCCGTTTCATGATTCATTCTTTGTAATTGCATTGACTTGAGTTATTCTTGGTTGGTTTAAAATAGGTTTATCCATTAGCTGTATAATAGATGAGGTAACAAAGTGGGATGTAACAGAAGCAATTTGAAAGAAAGGAAATATTGATTCTGTTTAAGTTTGAAGGAAGATCTTTTTGTGGGGGCGGTTGAATTGTTCAGGTGAATAGAAACCTTTAATGTTGTTCATCTTTCCAGAAAATTTGATTTGAGCAAACCAGCCTCATCATGTAATATACTTTAGCAGGGATCATATTATGAAATTACTACCACTCGCATTTAATGTTCATTCACTACATTGTAATAATGATGTGTATTTCATCCTGTATTAGTCTTCATATTTAAGGGCATAAATGTGTACTGATTTTGAGTGAATTTTGTGGAAGAGGAGAAATGAATTAACCCTCATTTATGTTATTATATTTTAACAAACTTACAGATATTTTCTCTGTGTTGTTTTTCTGGCCCACAATATCAATTAGAGTGCTTGCTTCTCCAGATATATCATGAGAGAGCATGGGCACATGCATTAGATTTGATGCCAGTGGTCCCTTCTCAGTCATTAAGGCAGGCTTCCACAGTAATTTGCCTTCACAATCATGTATTTCATAATCTGGCTGGCACCTAAAACTATTAAATAGGGAGCATGAGAATATAATATGCCTGGGGGGGGGGGGGGAGTTGGGAGTTTTGCTTGTTTTATTATATTTTTCTTTTGTGAAAAAAACCAATACCGTCTTTTGATCATGCTGTCAAAAATTAGTACTCCCCTTTGCAGTTGACGTCGGAGAGTCTATTTTGGCACAAGGGACGCCGGATGGAAATGAAGGTTGGATTCAGGTCTGTGTAAATTCAGGTCTGTGTGGTACAATTACTGCAGCTGCCTGATCATGGAAAAAATTAATATAATGTAATTTTATTTTTCCAATGCCACTTTCCATGGCACCTAGTGCAGTGAAAACAGTCCTGCAGGTGTGTAACATGCTGTCAAAAATTATTACTCAGTGCAATGAAAACAGTTTAACTACAGTACTGTAGTGCAGATGTGTACCTGAAAAATATGAGTAAAACAATGGCACAGTATACTTAAACAATGCTTAGCTTTGCAGCAGACAAGAAATTGCAATGCAATATTATCGAGCTATGAAATAGCTCCAAAAAAGGGTTTAGCAGACATGCAGACGTCTGTATTTCACATTTTTTGCATATAGCAGACGTCTGGCTCAATGAATTTTTAGCCTGTAACAGACAGTCTGGATTACAAATGCAGACGGTCTGTATAATTACTTACAGACGTCTGGAATGGTTCGATTTAGAGTTCTACCAGACGTCTGGTAATGTAAAATAAAGGCAACTTACAGACAGTCTGTATCACAGACAAATTCAGAATTTGCAGACACTAAAAAATACATAAATATCATTGCCGTCTGTATCTAGCATTTTTCCAGACCAACCAGACTTCTGTATCTTTCAATTTTCAAAATTAACCAGACGTCTGTATCTGGTTATTTTCATTAAGCAGACGTCTGTATATCATTTTTTCAGTAGAAACCAGTAAGAGCAGTAAATCTAAAAAAGAATGAGTGTGAAACATCTTCTGTTGTCTGTGAAATGCCAAAAAGACTGAGAACTAGACGTCTGCAAGAGCACTTAATCTTGACTTTGCAGACGTCTGTAAAATTAACAACAGACAAACAAGAGTGAATGTCGAGCACTCCTCAGTTGTCTGTATAATGCTAAATGATAGCCTAAATCTGTAAAATGCAGACGTCTGTAAGGGCAGTAATTCTGAGCTTAGCAGACGTCTGTACAGAGCAATAAATGAGGACTTCCAGACGTCTGTAGTGACTGTATTAAGGAAAATGCAGACGTCTGCATGTCTGCTATCCTTAAAAATTGCCCTGTTTTATATATGATATTATCATCCATTCACTTTATCTTCTCTTTCATGCACATGATGCATCATTCATTATTGCCAATAATCAATGCAAAGCCTTGGCTCTTGAATGACTTTGATCTTTCCGTGAGAAAACCTCTGATGTATGATTGGCAAATGCATCCAGAGGCCAAAGATTTCATAACTCATCCACTGGAATAATTCTATACCAGCTATTGCATTGTTATACGCTTCATGAAAATATAGGAGAAGAGACTTATGATCGAATCGTTATCTCAGCGGATAATTGTCCATCATTCTGTTAGTTCTGACATGTTTATATATTTATAATACAATGAAGTCCTTTAGTCTACATTTCGTTGTTAGCAGGGTATGAAAGATTATAGACCAGACAATATTTGCTTAATGTGAGTCATCCAATATAAGTTATATTAATACTAACACTGTGAGACGGGAAATTTACAAGCTGGATGCTTTTATGTCTTAACACAGAGACGTCAGCCACTGCCTGGCCTAATCAATTCTACTTTCTAGACAGCAAAGCGCTCTGTGGAATGAGGATAGCCAGGTAAGACTGTAAGCACTTGGATCCCATGTTGACACAAACCTAATGTGTGTGTCAGTTCTGATGCTTCCAAACGACTCTCTGCTCTGAGCCACATGGAAATCTGGCCTACAATGTAACTCTGCCAGTGTCTGGCAGAATTGGCCATTAGCGAGTTGTATGCAAGACACATACTTAATGTCTTATCCTAAATCTTCATCTTTTTGCGTTTATGATAAGTCAACTGTTGTCAAATTTTTCATGTTAAGAAACTGGCATTAGCTCACTCAGCTGCATGTAAGTGGTAACATTTGATTAGTCATGATCAAGAGGAGGTCGTTTGATTTGTCATAGCTGATTATAGAGGAAAAATCTGATGCATGGTCCTTTCGTTTGCCTCTCACCAACAAATGGGATTAGTCTCCTTAAATCAAATTAACATTAAAGGTATTAAGTGTGGTAATGACAAATCATCAGTATGATAACTCACGAAGTGCTGCTTTCACTGTGCATTGTGTGCAACTGTCCACTCTTTTTGCATATCAAATGTACAAGCTGCAATAGATCTATATCATTATTGTAATACATATACATTGTTGTCGCTGGATGGAAACATATAATAGATACTTGTTTTACATCTTTGAACATAGAAATCTAAGTAGCTCTCAGGGCGGTCAGCTCCTTCACAGATTAATCATCCACCAAAATGTTCATATTTTTGCCTTTTTAAATTGGCATCTCTTATTCTGAAAAAGAGTGTCAGATTTGGCTGCCATTAAAAATGATGAAAAGAGGACATGCTTGAGAAATTGGATTTTCATTGTATCAAATTGATGAAGGAGACATTATTATAATGCTGATTACCCTCATTTCAATTAATACTTTGGTCTCTTCAATGCACTGATTGCAACTTTTATTTTGTTAATACACCAAATTTTCGCGAATGCTTCCTAGAATTAGTTGACAGTATAATTTGAATTGAATTTACAAGCATTGCAGTACTCACATGCAATAGGTTTACAGATGAATTCATAACTGTAGACACAGGGACTGAATGTGAATTTTTTTCTCGGACATGCATTCTATTCAGGGAAAAGTGACATCAAAAACTTAAAAAGTAACATGTCCTGGAAAAATAATAACTTTCAGTATCAGTGTCTACAAATATGAAATCATTTCTAATAAATGGAACGTTTAAGACATCAAAAACATTGAGTTTAAAACAAATATAAAGGCTTCAGTAACTCTGTGAATTGGCTTAAATATAGTCGTGTGTTGATGCTAAACTGAGGATCACAGGAATCTTTTGACACATGAATCTGATGAAACCTCTGAGGAATTGACATTTTATTCTTTTATGCAGCATTAAAGTGTCAAATGAAGTTGCATCACTTCTTACAAAACTTGGCGTCATGGAGTGTATGTGGGTGTAAGTGTGGGTTGAGGTAAATCAGTAGCTTTGCCACAGGGAAGAGATTTATCTTTTGGTCTTTAGATTTATACTTTCGGGACCACAACTAATTTGTTTGAATTGGTTTCTGGATGAGATTAGCAACGAAAGACCTTTAAAAGCATGTATGTTTTGGCTTTTATCATGATTTTGACACTCACCATTCCTGGAGAAATCTGTAAGATTCAATGCGATTATAAGGTGAACTCCCTACTGGCTCGCCCTTATTATTCATCTTTATCATCCAATTTTTTCACCTAGTCAGCAAAATGCAATTGGTTTCAAAAATTGTTATGCTTGTCCAAAGTTGGTATTATTGACCTGAAACATTCCATTCAGCATAAAAAATTCTGTGGCAGCAAATCTATGAGCCTGGCTTTGAGATGGCTAGATTACTGCCCACAACACTTCCTGTGTGTAAAATTGGGAAATCTCAAAATCCTCCATGTAAACAAATGGGTTAATACATCAAGTGCAGTTGGGAGAGCAAGTGTTTCCCATAAATTAAAAATTTCAAAATTGGTTCATAAATTTTTTTGAAGTAGTTGTGTAATACTATGAGACATTTGCACTGAATACTTGTTATATACATGCCACAAAACTTTTGATAGATACATAAATGTCATGGAAATGAATAACTATAATAGTTCAAACAAATACTCGTACCTCGATACTGTACATTTTGACTCCATCGTGTAAACATTTGGCAGATTGCATGTATCATCCCCCAGCTTAACACATCCAGGTTTAAATATTCAAATGGGATTCAGGATAGAGGTGTGCATCCCATGACATCCAATGTCTAGACACAAATGGGTTTGCATCTGTGTTGACATGCAACCAGTTATCATGCACTTTCATGCTTTCCCTTTATGCTAAGGTATTAATGGGAAATTCTTCATATATATGGTGTTTAAGAATGTCATGTAGTATGTATTACATTGGATTTGAAATATAAAAAAATGAATATAGCGTGTACAGCTTGGCAGCAAGGCAAGGCTTGCTACAAAACCCCAATACATCCCGGAGACCGATGAATTGCACCCTCTCTTGGCTGAAATTAATTGGGAGTGTTGCATGCAAGAGTGACATGACCCAGGTCAGTAATCCCAGGCCGATGAGCATGGTCATGATCTTCATTGCTGCCAGTTAGACATGGAAAGACCATGTACTGTAACTTATATACACCAAGAATAGTGCTCTAAATTTCACCAAACAAAAATGTAAATGTATTGCCTCTCGTTTATCAAGAAGTTAATTGAGTAAAAAGCTTATTAAAAACCAAGAAACCCCAATTTTGATTAAGTGCATCATTTTTATATTGAGATATTTCATGGGATTCAGCTCACACATTTAAAAGAATGTCACTTGCTTGTGACAATGCCTCTACTGCCATTGTGTCTAATAGCAAAAAGTGCTTTTCAAAAGACTTTGGATATTCCAAATAGCGCTATGAGGATATTTGAAAAGATCAAATATCCCCCAAGATGCTATTAGGATATTTCATCAGACCCTTTTTCATCAGATGATATTCCATCAGATGCTTTGCCTTACCATCTGAAGCTTTGGCTGGCCGTATGGTACTTTGGCTGCTGCCAATTATTCTCTGAGTCCTATTGTGACGTTACCATGCTATGCAGTAGAGTTGCTGTTCTTTTTCAGGAAAAACGTGTGATGTTTGCAGCCCTGACACTCGCTTATGACCAGCAGGAAAATTATGAAACTTTGGGGATATGTCAGTCAATACCTGAATTTTTTCACCTGATTTTCATAATTCATCTATGATTTTTTTAGGAGTCAATAAGGCCATTTTTTTAAACATAAAAGATCGCGATTTTCATGTGCGTCATGCTGCTAACTTTTTTGCGAAACATACAATGTTCAAAAACCTGACACTCAAATACCATGAGCAGGAAAATTATGAAAGTTGGAAAATATTTCAGTAAATACCTGAATTTTATCACCTGATTTCCAGAATTTATCTACGATTTTTTTAGCAGTCAATAAGGCCATTTATTTAAACATAAAAGATTGCAATTTTCATTTGCGTCATGCTGCTAACTTTTTTGCAAAACATACAATGTTTAGAGACCTGAAACTCAAATGCCATGAATCAGAAAATTACAAAAGTTGGCAAATATTTCAGTAAATACCTGAATTTTATCACCTGATTTTCAGAATTTATCTACGATTTTTGTAGCAGTCATTAGGGCCATTTCTTTAAACATAAAAGATCGCGATTTTCATGTGCGTCATGCTGCTAACTTTTTTGCAAAACATACAATGATCAGAGACCTGACACTCAAATACTATGAGCAGGAAAATTATGAAAGTTGGAAAATATTTCAATAAATATCTGAAGTTTATCACCTGATTTTCAGAATTTATCTACGATTTTTTTGAGCAGTCAATAAGGCCGTTTCTGAAAACATAACAGATCGCGATTTTTCATGTGCGTCATGCTGCTACCTTTTTGCAAAACATACAATGTTCAGAGACCTGAAACTTAAATACTATGAATAGGAAAATTATGAAAGTTGGGAAATATTTCAGTCAATATCTGAAATTTATCACCTGGTTTTCAGAAATTTTCTACAATTTATTTTGTGGCCAAAAAGTCTAATGTCACAAATTTCAGATCCGAAACAGCTTATTTCTCTGTTACAAAACCTGCCATGTTTAGAGCCATGAAACTCACAGACTATCAATAGGAAAATCATGGAAGCCAGGGAATACTTGAGTCAATACTTGAATTTTGTCACGTGGTTTTCAGAATTTGTTTAAGAATTTTATAGCAGCCGAATACTTCATTAGTTTAAACACACAACATCGCAAATTTCAGATCCGAAAATGCTTATTTCTCTGTTGCAAAACATAGGCCTACCATGTTCAGAGCCATGGAACACAGACTATCAATAGGAAAATCATGAAAGCCAGGGAATACTTTGGAAATAATTTTTTGATGAATCTGGACATATATTATCAATATAGATCTACTCCAAGGCGAGGGGCCTGTGATTTCTGTACTAGATTGTATCTACCAGTGGGTTAACTCTAGCCTGTGTTAGTGAATTTCTGTGTTAACCGGATTTACAAAATTGGCTTGTGTTGTATCAACAAATAACTGGTTAAGGTCTTTTTATTGTTGTGAGGGACAATTAACCCAATTTTTACGGGGATTCCGGGGGGAATCCCAAAAATATTAGCATCATTTGACATGGGAAAAAAAAGATGGAAAAAAGACTATTTCCATGACAGTAAAATGACCTCGCTCCCTCAATTTTGCAGTTAAAGCCTTGAAATTGATAGAGCACCTTCCTGGGTACTTCTTGCGTCTTCGCTGAACACGACATTAATTTCGGGTAAACCGTTTTCATTATACAGCACTCTGACCTTGGAAAAACAAATTTTTCACATGTCTAAATTTAGAGGGCTGGCGAATAAAATTTGTTCAATGTATCTTCACGCCCTTTACAGCGTAGATGCAGACATCACTTGACTACATTGTGTAGCAGTTTCATGACGATTGCATTAAAATGCAATTTTTAAGAAATGATTTTCTGCACCAAGAATATTTTGGTTTTGCGACTTTTTGGCATACATGAACTGGCCAACCTGTGACGTCATCAAGTGACATCATCAAGTGACGTCTTGGCCTGATGTCACTTCGTTTGCAATGACTGTTTCGTTTGCAAGCGTTTTCAGTGCCTTTTGTTTGCTTGCTGTTCAATATTATTGGATTAACATCCCCTTAAAAAAAATTTTTCACGTCATTTGGGAAATAATTTTTAATGAATCTGGACAGAAATTATCAATATCTGCTTCACTGAACTAGAACTCAACCCATCCCTGGCAGTTCAGATTGACAATGACTTGACTTCCTTTGAGAAAAGGTGAGGAATTTCATGAGACAGGCTAACATAGCACATTAGAACTTATGGAAAAGTTCAGTAGAAAATTTGGCTTGGTTGCACTTTTTGGATATTTTGTAGGGATATTGGCAAAGCATGGTGAGGGGAGTAGATATTATGACAAAGACCTATTTTAGTGTCTGGCATGCAAAAGGCAGCCCGATTTGCAAATCGGGCATGTAGACCTATCGGCTGTAACATCACTTTGCTTATTAAGAAAGTTACAGTGTATATTTAACTTCAATCATAGCATTAATATACCTGACATTTGTAGAGATCTGAATTAGGTCACATATTATTTTAACAAAAAACTAAAATCCAATTCAACTGAGAAGTTAATATTACATATAAATCTAAGGTCTTTCCACCTCAAAATGTCACTAAAGGATGCTTGGTCATAATTAATGTTAATTTGGTTGTTTTGGCGACTTCCCGCTTCACAAGATAATAATATAGATGAACCAAATAAAGGGTTCCAGGAGGAAAGAATCTTATCATACTGGTTTTACATATATTTTGAGTTATGATACATTCTTTTGCAGAAATGCATATATATATATATGCCTTTGAATTCTCTATTTATTATTTAAGAAGATATTGACTGACTTTGCTCCACTCAGCAATTCCTTATGAACATTTTTACTGAGCTTGAAGTAGTACAGAAGCTAGATGGTTGAATTATTCATCCAGGTAATACATGTGCAAGAGGCATCTGCAGAAAAGGCTATATTTTGTCTTTGATAATATTTACTTCTCATATCTTATTTAACTAAAGGTCTTGTTACTACTTTTGCCAAACTCACATGCACCAATTATCCAATCTTATGCCCTATTTTACACCAAGACACTTATGCAAACAACCTTGTCACAAAGTCTTCTGTACCAGATTGTATTTAACCCGGTTTATCCTATAACTTATCTTCTAACCAGGTTACTGCTAAGAAACATTATCATGTTGTAACATGACATGAGTTCAGTTGGGTAAAGTCTGTTATCAAACTCCATTTCAACATTGACACAACATCAGTAAAATGACTTAACCACTTTAGTATAGCCCGCGTTAATCGTTCATCCAATCCGGTATTGGTGTACAGACGTCAACCTGGAAGGGAATTTTGATTATACCTTTGTATTGGTTATGCTGTCTTGATCCATATTCATTTTGGAGTGCTGAGTGCAATATTTATTTATAACATCTATAATGAAGATTATGTGCGGTCGTCTTCATAGGTGATTCAATTATCTTGAAGTGACTATGATTTCACATCAAACATATTTGCGCTGAATATAAAACGCTTTGCAGCCTGGAGGAATCAATGATCTTTTTCTTAATTCTATCTACATGTCATTGAGAAAAACAAAGCAACTGGATATTATTATTTTATTTTTGAATGTCATTGAGGTTGTAATGCTTTCAGTTTTCAAGTCAAGTGGAGTTTAAGAGCATTCTTTCTTCTTAAACAAAATAGAACAATCCACCCACGCCTCCAGACATTTGAAATTCACCTTGTAGCAAAATCAATATTTTCAGTGTGCTCTGAATTTCACCTGACACATGTTCAAACAGAAATCTTCCCTGCAGCCTTATCCATAATCAGACCTAAACATGAGGGACTATAGGAGTGGATCTGCGTTCATTGTAATAGGATGCTCATATATTTCTTCCATTTTGTCTTTTCTCTTCTGGAACCCCCTTCTTCGATCCTGACTTTATTTAATTTGTTAGGGTAAAACCTATGGGTAAAAACCATAAAGTACAAACACTGATTTTGCAACAGAGCTTTCCATAAGTCGCACTGACTTTCTCTACACCACTCAAGACATATTTTACTGGTCTCTCACGAAATGCCATCGTGTCCAACGTACAGCGTGTGAGTACGTCCGACAAGATGACATTTCGCCTTGTAGCTCAGCTCCTATTGCACTTGGAGCTTTTGTTGATGGCTTGTCTGATACCCCTATTACCTGGCCTCATCCCTATTTAACAATGAAATAACTGAGGTGTAATGGTAGGGCTACACAAGCGGCTAAAGTGTCAAATCTGTAAATCTGACTTTATGGAATTGCCCCTATTCTGGCAACTTAAACCACAAATTGATGCAGGTAATGCACTGGAAGTGTTTTTAGGGCATTAGGGAGGACACGGGGTAATTAAAATTCAGTTGGAATCATTTTTTGTGCAGTCAATTCCGATATTTTTAATTTTTTCGGGCAATTTTTAGCATAAAAAGCCAAATTCGGATCCCCAACATTTACCCAGAAATGGCTATATCTTAAATATCAGGGACCTGTGTATGGCATTTCATATCCAAAATGGCCTTCAAAGAAGATTTAAGTATGCTATTTAGCCTTTTGAAACCAAGAAAGCTGACTCAGGCCAAAAAATGGTCTAAAAAGGCATGCGAAATGGCCGAAAATATGCATTTTCATAAAAGCCAGAGTGGCCCGGCACAAGTCACATGCCACAAATTTTTTTTTGCACAAATTTTCATTTTTTTGCCATAACCAACTTTCTATACCACTGGCATATTGAAATTCCAAAAAAAGTTTTTTTCAGCTCACCCTATTATGCAATTTCTCTGTGTTTAATCGCATTGATAGTTCAGTGCAGTTTGGAGAGGTTGTTAATGTTAGCACTTTACCCCATTTTGACACACAAGAAAGAAATGTCCGGATATCCATGTTGAATCTTGATCTGTCCATTGACAAACATTAAATTTTTTCTAGGTTGGCATCTTTTGTGAACATAAAACATGTTGACCCAAATTTTGAAAGGAGCAGCTTAAAAGTGAACTATGAGGAATATTAGGTAGGGGCTGACAGATATTTAGAGTCAATTAAAAAACCCCAGATGAACTGAACTCTTGATGCCTTCAGCAGCTAATCGCTGGTCACTTCATATCACTGCTCTCTGCATGTCCATCATTTGTAATTGCAGAAAATCAAGCTCACAAATTCCAACTTTAAAGTACTCTAAGAAAAGTCTCCATGTGATGATTAAAATCATGTGGAGGGGACATTATTTGACAAAAAATTAAAAACACTCATTGTGATTTATGCATTCGATTAAATTCTTAGTTATTTTGCAGTTGACTCATTGTAAAGTGATTGACTCATTGTAAAGGTGACTGACTCATCATAAAGGCAATCCAAAAAACTAAGCTTAGGTCGGTTCATCTGGGGAGAACTTTTTATGTGACATTGAAACATATGAACCACTTTGCAATTAATGTTATTTATACTGCTGACACAGCTCAACATAAAATGATATACACCTTGGGTGACCAGGCAGTTGGGCCATGACTTCTGAGTCACTTTTCTGCAGACCGTCAGTTTTTGACCAATTGCAATACCAAGTACAACAAAACATAATCAAACTTGCACTTATGTATATCCTGCCTTTCAATCAATCTTGTATGTTTGTGTAAAATCATGAATTGCACAGATATAGTTATTGTTGCATGAAAGGTTATAACATTAAGGGGTGTATTAGATATGAGCAAACAGATCCTACGCTGGATCCTACTATTTCGGAAGATTGTGTAAAAGACCAGGATGAAGTAGGACTTCATAAACATGAATGTTTACGAAGCAAGATTTTACAATGTAATCTAAGAAATTATCCACTAGCAAAAATGCAAATAATCATAATTTTTATGCTTTAATTTGGAAGATCTAATCCAGTAAATGCCCTCTTTGCACTACTGAAGTGTTACATTGAGAGACAGCAAGCAGCTGGCTGCTGATATGCTTGCATTGGTTATTTGATGACAGACATGTGATGAATTGGCTGGGGCAAGTAAGAGTTCAGTGGCTGAACCATTATGCCTTTTCTGCAGAGGGATTTCAGCTTCATAAATATTGCCGGGACCTAAGAGTGCCTTGAGTAAATACAGTTGCAATGCTGAGCAACCTTTGAACAGTGAATGATGCTCATTCCATGTGGGCAAATATAGCCCTGTCAGCAGAGCACTTCCAAATACAACTTTTGCTGAAATTGCAGTAATCAAATCCTCTTTATATGTTTTGCTTTACATATTTGTTGCTTTAAAAGGGAACAGGTTTTGCATTTACCTAAGACATGAATTTGATAGATAGTCTGAGAGAATGGAATATATAGAGAATAGTCACAGTGATCCTTTTCCCTTTTCGTATAATGTAATGTCAAACTATGACCAATTGACCAGTGGCGTATTTAGGGGGGAGGGCAATTGGACCTTGCCCCCCCCCCAATCAGGTCCAAAATTAACATGGAAGAGATAGGAAAAGCCACTGAGTTCCCCGTATTTACCCCATGTAACGGCCCCTCAGGGCATTTCTAGATACGCCACTGACTATCTTAGTTCTAATTAATGTAATTTTGATCCATCTCTGTTGATGGCAACCATTACAGGCGATTTCATTAGTACGAGATTCTACAGTCTCTATCCACCCTGCTACATCACATTTTTGCCAAATCTGATTGGTTTATGATCGCTAAGAACGTCATACACTTGGGAGATTGAACGTGTTAAGCAGCTCCATGCATTGTATTCACACAGTCAGGGCTGGATGACCAGAATCGCATGGTAATGAAATCTCCTGTAATAGGTCTTTAAAAAGCAGAGGCCTGAATATGTAATTTGTGCATGCTTGCTAATGTAATTTGACTTTGCGGCACTGACATAATTATATGTATGTGAATTCTCATTTAATTTAAGGATCTACACCCTACAGGTGAACCTGTTCTTCATTGCCAATTTGTAAATATTAGGCTACATTGTGCAATAAATGTCTGCTATTATTTAGAAACTTAAATCACAAAAATATATAATAATTATTAGATCGAAAGTGAGGAATTCATTGAATAGTGGAGGTTTCTTCCTGTCAAACGCCTCAACAAACAAAAAAGGAAGCCTTAACCAAAAATTGAAAATTTGTTTAATCGTTCATCATGCGAAGCATTTATCTAGTCAGACACCATCGCGGAGGAATGATATATATATTATATTACATAACGACATATTACAAAGATCAGTAGCAATCTTAATACTCAACCCAAGAAAGAAAATTATACTATTTTTAAGTACTGCAAGCTCAGTTGAATTCATGTTAATGTGGCTGCAACTTGCTTTTCTAATGATTCCGCCCTTGTCACTAAAGAAGGAATAACATCAATCACAGGTTGATTTTGTAAATTTACCAAAGACATGTATTATCTATGCTTCGAAAATGTCCTCGATGGATGATGCCCGTATGTTGAGACATAGAGTCACCAGGCAGTGAGTGGACAGAACGAGCCACATCACTTAGAACTACTTTCTTGGAGCGAAATTGCTCAGAAAAAATATTCTGTTTAATGTGCTGTAGTGTCACAAATGACCCATTAGTATGCAGTGAGCATGTCAGATATTCACATAACACACAGTCAGACTCTCCTCTGTGCCATTTAGTCCTGAAGAACCAGAAAAGGGAGACCCCAGAGTGTTTTTATTGCTTGCTTTATTGCCTTCCTCTTTCATGCAACCATCTTGGATTGCTGTGGCAGACTATGCACTTCTGACATATATACCAGGAATGCCAATAAGTATATTGTTCTCAATTCTCCTTCTCTGTACTCCAATATTGGCAATAAATCAGCTTGTGAAGTCATACATTTTGTGTATAGCCCATGTATTCAACATTAATTCTTTGCATCAGTGCTTCAGTTGCTGTAATTCCAGACATTTTAAAACAAATTGCAATATTGGCAATTACAAGAATGGAAAAAAAGGAAGAAGAAGAAGTAATTTACTGGATGACCAAATGTTAGAATTATAAATTTGATAGCCGGTGAATGGTAATGAGAAGAATATTTTTGAACAACCACAATTGCATTTTTACTCAAGTTATTATCAAATACGAGGGGTTTTCCAAAAGTTCTGTCCAACTATTCATAACTTTTGCTAGATTTGGTATAGAAACCTGATATTTGGGTCAGATAATATTGACGTAATTCCCAAATAACACACAAAAAATCAGATCATATAGATAAAAATAAATCCTTAATATGTTGCCATGGAAACCAGAAGTCATGAAATGCGGCCCAGATTTCGTAATGCTCACTTAAAACAATTGAACACCTGCATACATTATCCGTGTTTTGACTCATTGAAGTAATCTATATTCATAATTTTTTTCATGAAATACAATCAGTTATTTGTAAAAACATTAATAACAATGAAAACTGGTACTATTGTCACATCTCAATTACTTTACCATATCCTGTGCAGTTTCCCAATTTTTTATAAGATGAGAAATTTTTCAGATATGGATGACACCATATATGCCTGTCATATTTCTTCAATTTAATTGGATAAAAACTAGCAGAGAGAGTAAGAACCTTCTATCATACATACAAGGAAGACATTATGAGTGATAGAACCAAATAAAGGTTGTACAAACTTTTTCTGAATGAAGAAAGCACACATTGGAAGACCGAAGAAAAGAAGACCAGTGTGCAGTGACAATGCCAAAACAGACCTTAACATGAAGACTCAGGTATCTTATTAAGGCATGGTTAGAAAGTACGAGAAAATGTATTTATGGGATGCCATCCATTAGTTTATCAAGTTGTGAAATAGCTATGATTGTTTTGAATATATTCTGTTCTATATCACTTGTAATCATTACAGATTTTGACAAGATATATCAAGTATATGTCTGTTACCAAGATCGCGGTCAAATTTCATGACTGCTTGTTTCCATAGCAACAAATTAACAATTTATTTTTACTTCTATGATCTGATTTTTTGGGGATCATATCCAAATTACTTCAATATCTACTGATCCTAATATCATTTTTCTGTAGAAAATCTAGAAAAAGTTATGACAGGATGGACAGAACTTATGGAAAACCCATCGTAAAGTACAAAAAGTCTGCGAAACACCAACAGAGATCTCAAAATGACGATTATGAGGCATTGATTTTTAAAGGATATATAAAGTTAGAGGAAATGTACTCAGTGTCAAGTTCATTTCTTTGAGAATTTGTGAAATGTTAGGGATTATTTTTAAAACATTTCTTGTCCTGTAGTCCTGGTAAAAAATGAATTCTTGACAAGATGCAATGAATCTGTACCTCTAATAGTGCCCTGGGCCGCATTTCATGACTTTTGGTTTCCATGGCAACAAATTAACCATTTATTTTTATTTCTACGATCTGATTTTTTCAGGATCATTTGCAAATCACTTCAATATTATTTGACCCAAATCTCATATTTCTGTATTAAATATAGCAAAAGTTATGGCAAGTTGGACAGAACTTATGGAAAACCCCTCGTATGCAAAGTAAAATTCATTAAAGAAAATGATTAAGATGATCAAGTACTTTCTTGTCTTGAGATCTGTGTTGAAGACCATTGCCATCAATAAAAGCTATTTCCAGGGCCATAATTAAGCTGGTCATTTATTCTCCTAATAGCAAGGGGACAGCTATGAAATGGATCACATAGGATTATCTCTAGGACAAGGGGCTCACGCTCACACAAACAGAGTCACCTCAATGTCAAGATATTCAGACAACTCATTTTTGTCAACCAAATCCATACTTTTCCTCCACTCCCCATATTTGTAATGTTAGTCGCTATTTTAAGTGCCGGATGCAAGTGGAAGAGATATAGGATTACACTAACTTGCGACATTTAATAGAGCTTTTACAGAAGCCTCTCTACTTTAAACCCACATACCAAGGTCTTCCCACTAATTTGCCTGAAAGAGTAGCTTCTGGAATAGACATGAACCACTCCAGAAAGTTATGGAGGTACGTGTAGGAAAAGTGGTTTCAGTTCTGACATGTTATTTGTATATTATATCGTAGTGTGAGGGAGAGCTGCAATATAAAACAACAGTTTATATCCACATTTAACAGCAATTCTGGTGCAAAAGTACATTATTTGGTGTAATTCATAATTTGTAAAACAGCCAGTAAATAGGAGCTCTGAACCGCAAAAGATAATAGGAGCAACATGACTTCATAATTATCATATTATATGTTCTTCTTCATAATTTTCAGAAGATCCGAGGATGAACCATTGTAAATATTAGTTCATATTTTGAGTGCACCATGCGAGTTGGTGTAACATTTAATTACATTGAATTTGGGTATTCTCACTTATTTGCCTTGAAGTGCAACTTCTGGAATAGCGGCCAGCCATGTATTGTATAGTGATGTTCTCCCTGCTTTCACTTCTTTCTCATGAAGATTTTCAATCTGAGAATATGCAATTAGATGGAAATTAAGCCAATTAATACCTGAAGAACTCCAGAAAAATATGGAAGGAGGCAAGTGCATAAGTGAGTGAAATCCTGTGTCATTTTTGAAGGCATGAGCATATTTCATAGCACTGCCAGAATGAGACCATACCAGTCTTCCGATAAATCCCTTAATCTAACTAAAACATGAGCTTCGTTACTTCATGTGGAGTCTCTCAAACAGTTAAACATGTCAATGATGAGGCTGTCATAACAGTCATCAGAGTTTCATTTTCCTCTGTACTATAAAGCAATGCACATGCAATTGGATTGTTCATATTTTAACCCCTATAGAAACATCATACATTACCCTAAAAAGCATGGGCAATCCTCCTCCGCAAGAAGTGTAATTACCTGAAACAAAAACTTTACAGTCGATAAGTTAATAAATGGAATATTCTAGCTTGTAAGTAATCTAAATACTCAAAAAGACTTTAGAAATAGGATAAATTCCAAAATATCTTTATGTCTTCAAGACTTAAGAGCATTAGTTCAAATGAAAGGCCTCTCCTTGAGTTGCAAAGTCTACATTCAAATAAGGTATATTTCTCTGTCAGCAAGTAAATGTTTAATTTTGCTGAAACAACAAAAAATATAAATAAACTGCGATTAAAAAATGTAATCCTCTGGATCTTGTATTACATGAGACTGATGCCATTTTTCAAATAGCATTAAATGTGGTATTAAGTCTGCAGACAGAAACACAATTCGACCGCTCGGCGCAAAAAGGAGCTTAGTGGAAAAGTGTGATTTTGAGAAAAAGGCCCTTTTGTTTTGAACAGTTGTTTTCAGTTCTGGCTCGGTGAGTGCTGGTCCGATTTGAATAATTTTAGGTATGTAAATGAATATAGCCATTTTCTACAACTATATGTAAAAATAATTATACTAATATGGTTATTTTTCATGAAATAAGACCAATGCTCCTTCTTGCATCAAAGAAAGCATTATCAGTCGGCGAAAAAAGGAGCATAGATGCACTAAGCTCCTTTTTGCGCCGACTGGTTTCTGTAGTCATTCGGAGCAAAAAGGAGCTTAGAGCTAGTATTTTTACTATCATTGTTAAGTAAATTTCAGCGCAATAAGGTGCATAACAGCACTATGCTCCTTTTTGCATTGGGTTAGCTCAACTAAGTCCCTTACTGCATTGGCTACATTTTCTAATGGCAGAGACAACAAAGACCAACAAAACATTAAAAATAGTGTCATCCTGTACTTTGACCTGCTATATCTCCTTTAGTATTACTCACTTTGTTCTAATATTCACAGACATTAATCTTGAGGTCTTGAACTTTCAAAAAATGCAATAATTCAAAAAGGGACTTAGTGGCACTAAGTCCCTTTTTGCGCTCAGCGGTCGAATTAAAGAACTGAAATTATGGCAACTCAAAATCACTGCCAGCTAGCAGACACGAGATTTCGACATTATATGATCAAATCATATAACTGAAAAAATATTTCTCCATTCATTGTTTATCTGATCATCATGGACATATCTAAGTTGAAGCAGATCAAACCCATTTAGACTTGCAACCGACAGATATTGAAATAACTAATTAGTGTAAAATACAACCAAAGGACTTCAAAATGATGAAATATGATAAATAACAGCTGCTGACTAAGCCATTTCATCCATTGGCCCATAGATTTCGTCAAACGTAGAGGTTAGGGTGCGTCAGTTGCCCCTAACCTATTCAGATGTCAATGTCTATGTGATATGTTTGGAGGCTGGAAAATAAAAACATGAAAAAAAAATTTCAACTTAAAATTTTCGTGGGAACAGCCGCCTCCAGGCTCATGTTTGTATAAAATCGGATTATCCGAAAAAATCTGAATATCTCGGGAACCACTTGACCCGGAGACTTGGCATTGGGCTCAAAATGCGCGGAATGTCAATATTCTTATTCACTTCAATTGAAACTATCCCTCTATCTCTAACCGTTTTTCCGTTATTTGACAAAAACACAATTATACTCTGAATTTTTAAAAAAACGGGTATTTATTAAATTTGGACACTACCCAGGGTACATTGATCCTATCTGCATTATTTCTACGTATGATCATTCACAGAAGATTCGTGTATCCACAGTGTACTGTACATTTCAGGTGATGGATCTTGTTCAGTGTGACTTCTGCTTCAAACCGAAGATAGACTTATTCAATAAAAAAACAGTTTTTCCGATCTTGCTCTGAAACTATTGGTCCCAGGACCAAAATTTCAATTGTAATGAATATAAACTCATTTATTCAGCACATTTTGAGTCCATTATCAAGTCTCTCGGCCCATCGGCGATAACTCATTATTATATGACATGATTATAAAATCTATGTCATATAACTTTGGTTTTTTGATATAGATCTGTATCGGTTTTGTGTGGCAATGATATATATTATCAACTTCAAACATTCTCACTATTGATCACAACAATACACAACATGAAGGACTTTGCATAAAAAAGTTGATAGGGCTTATTCTCCATATCCTTGGCTCCTGTTGTCCTTGTTGGCCCATTAAAATCTCTTTGTTAATGTCCTTGTTTCTTATGACTAAGACAAAAGCAGCTAATTTCCTATAGATACAGTCATAACGGGCTCTATTAATTATCATTGTGCAGCTGCGGAGCATGCAATGCAGCTCATATTAATAGGGGCTTTATATGTTAGCTAACATAGACGGCCTTATGCATACATGAATAGTGTACACGACAGTATTGTGTTCAGCAACTTGATGGTATCAAAACTTACCTGGTCACATCTAATATTTGTATCAACCATGGCCTTCATGAATCTTGATAACAATAATCTTTTTGAATGTCAGGATAATTTTACCCCATTACATCTGATCTTAGCATTTTCTTTCTGCTTTTATTAGAATCATGTAATGATTAATGTAATTTTAGTGCTCAAAGATATGAAATGAAACATAGAGGATCCTGACCAATGTCAAGTTATCACAGGAATATATTGTAAACTTTTGCCATATAACAGCATTGGCCAAAGGGCTAATTTTATTCACAGAATAGCGGCTCAAACTCTTGAACAATTTTCGTTGTATGAATAACCCTGCTCCCATTCCCTGGCAAGATGGTTTTGCAGATTCAAAGTGTCACTTGACCACATTAAGTGCCGGAAAAATATTTCAATTTATTTCAATTTTCTCAGCAACCCACATTTGCCAACAAGTGTCATTCTGCCACTATGCTTGATTGCTCCTCACACCATGCCTGGCTGTCTGTGTTCACATCCACACATTCTTTCCTATCTTTATATTCCTTGGAAATGACTGTTTTTATTTTTAATTTCAAGGCACTAGTATTTTGAACACACGGATTTAATACAATGTTAAATAATGTTTTAATTTTACTTGTCAAGCAAAGCTACTAATTGCAACTATTAAAACAATTACGTATTGATGTAGTTTAAATGGTTTGTGGAGGAACTTTACCTAATTTAAGTTTATTATGATAATTTGACATCCTGTAATGGTATTCTTTATTCAGACTTGTCTTTTTTGCTTCTTTTGTGGAAACAACGGTTCGGTTCATACCGTACTTATAAAAGGAGGTTGAACTACAAGACAACATGGCATATTCCATAAGAAAGAAAAAATACACTGTATAGAAAAGTAGAAGGAGCAAGTTACCTTATCTGGGCACGCTATTCTGCCATACCAGGCAGTGACAATCCTGCCATTGACACTAATGCTGAAATTTTTTATTTCAAGTGAAAGTACTCGTCAGGTCTCCGATAGTTCACGAAGGCCAGTTCTTCCTGCAACCGAACACTTGCTGATTAGACAGAAAGAAACCACCCATAAAATTTATCACTTCCTTTCAGACAATCAGGAAAATGAGAATGTATCCTATAACAGCCACGAACCTATCAATCAGAAGAAGTGAAGTATAAATCATAATTTCAACAGTGTCAAATAATTATAATGCTACCTTTATGGACTGCCCCCGCAGGTCTCGGGCCTCCCCGTGGCGGTGGGTGGTAACACTAAGGTGAAGTCCTCTATCCTTAGTGGCCAACACGAGACAGTGCGCAAGCACACGTCTCCCCGACGGAAATGGGGCAACCTGTTTGCCTTTGGTTGCGACCCGTGTCGGAGGATGAAGGGGTCCTGGAGGTTGAGTTGGTTGGGACTAAGTCGGTCCCTCCCATACAATACACTACTTTGGCCTGGATTTCTCCTAGACGGGAGGCTGGATTAGCCCGGTCCAGTCAATCGGCTTGTCATGTTGTCATTAGGACTTCGGTCCTATTTGGCCATGGCTGATGGGTCAATCAAAGAAGGTTCTGACCAAGTCTACATGCTGGCCATGTTTTTAATATGATTGCAGCTGTATATCTTACCAAGCCTTCTACGAGTATATCCCCCAAGTATCCCTGGGACTAGGGTACTGGGCTCAGCCCTACCCATATTGGTCTCCACTTGTTGGGCTCCTATCCTATGGCCTATTCTGTCAAATTCACAGTCCAGACTAAAACGGCAGCGGTCATCTTCAGATGACTGCATCGACCCGGAACTTCTAAATCGACCAACGACCACACGGAAGTCAGAATACCGACACCGATACATTGTGCTAAAACCAACAAGCAAACTTTCTCCCTTTGCGATCTACAAGACAATTCTTCAAAAAGTCAGAGAACCTGCAGAAACCACACAACAAAGAGTTGAGGGAAATGACTCCGACGATGACAGAAGCACAACACCCAACAATGAATCCATGGAAGCAGAAGATGAAGAGGCAGAAAAGGAACAGGTTCCGGAGGTTCCACAGGAAGCAGAAAAAGAAGAGGGTCCAGAGAATCCACAGGATGAAGAAACAGTCGAGAGTCAAGAGGAAGTAAGGGAAGACCATTCACCAGACAAGGAACCAGAACGAAAGAAAGAAATTATCGAAAAGGAACGACAACCAGTTGACAAAGGAAAAGACAAGCCAGTACCAGAACAGATCACTTACAGAGAATATCTTCTCCGCTTCCTTCAAGGAAGAGTACCAAATGGAGACATTCAACGACCAATGTTTGTAGAAAAATACCTGAATCTGGCAGTTTCATATATGGTACCAATGCTTGGCTTTGACAAACTGCGTGCCAAACTGACTGATCGAACTAACCAAAGGATGCACAGTTGGCCACCAGACACCTTTGCAACCAAAAAAGACGTACTTGATCTAGTCACTCAGCACGACTTCACAGACGATTTTTATGGAGCCATTATTGTTTTGATTCAACATGATTTTGTGTTTATTGCTTTGAAAGTGATAAAAGAACAAATACAAAGACAAACGAACATGAAGACAAAGACAGGAAACACAAATTAATTACCAAACACCAATCCAACTGAATTAACTCCCTTGATACACCAAGGATGTCTCTAAATAGCCCAACAAGGTGCTGATGAGACGTAAAGAACAAACACACACACACACACACACCTTTATGGACTCTGCTGCATCAAGTCTGACTGTGTCAAAATGTAACAATTTGTGCGCCATATTCTCCCTTGGAATGTTCAATACGCCAAGTAGGTAAAAATGTGTGTTTTTGATGTGCCTGGATCCCTTCCTAAATCACTTCCTGTACAGAAGATAAGAAGACTGGAAAAAGAAAAACCTCAAAGGAGATAAATTGTTGACACAGCCTGACAACGTAATTGCTGCAATCAGGATAAAACTTTAATCTCCAAAGAGTTGTTGCTTAAAGGCAACAGGATGATTTTGTTGCCTTGTCGAATTGTTTTTGTATAGTTTGACTGAACACAGATATCACTGATAAATACATCATACAGCATGCATGAATATCAAGAAAATGACATGTGTACATGAAGATCACTGCATTGGTAAGGGAGCCCAGTCATCTGCTTTTCACCTTTCAAAATGATGTGACAAGCCAGATTGCAACTCTTCAACTTTCCATCAGTTTACCAGGCTAATGTGACACCCTTGTTCAAAAAGCGAAAATGCAAAACTGTTTGTGGATGAAGCAGCTGACTACTGTAACAGCCAATCAGAATATTGAGCAGTCTGATATAGTACAGGTATTTGTGTTCCAATCAAACTATGCCAAAATAGCTAAATGTATTCCAGAAATGTCATTTATACACTGATCAATCTCAGCAATTTCTAGAATAACTTTGATCCCTAATGATTCTGGTATTTGTTAACCCAATGTTTTTATTTAGACTAATCACTGCTAAAATGATGCTCTGTTAGTGGTAAGTCAGAGGCTGGCAGACTCAGATGGGATTTCCATATGGCTGTGAGCAAAGAGTCATTTGGAAGAATCAGAACTGACACAGGCATTAGGTTTGTGTCAACATGGGGACCAAGTGCTTACAGCCCTACCGAGCTACCCTCATTCTAGAGAGCAATTACCTGTCTAGATATGAGAATTGATTAGGCTCGTTGGAGTCTGGTGTCTCTGTGTTCAGACAAGAAAGCTTCCAGCTCGTAAATTTCCCCAATCCCTTCTATAGTCTCAATGAAACTGATTATGGTAGACTCCGGCCAAACGAAATGATCTGCATGCCAAGATTATAAGAGGAAACCGGCCTTGTCCCTTTTAGCATTCAACATCATTTGAAAAGGAATGACTATCCATCGGTATATTTATCAATGAATGAAATAATAAGTATATTTATCAATGAAGAATTAACAATTAACAACAAAAGCAAAAACGCCCCTTCAGTCTAACTCTTCACAAACACCTGAATTTAGGAAGAATCCTGGTCAAATATTTAACGAAGAAACTTAACAGCTCAGTAATTGTTTATTATGTCTTTATTAAATTAATTATAATTCACATTGACTTTTTAAAAGTTGTCATGAGAAATCACTGTCAAGAGATTTCAGAGAAAAATTGACATTGACTTAGAAATTAACTTGCATACGCATGAAGAAATTTTAAGGAATTGTATGTAAAGTAGAATAAATATATGGGAACGACAGCGAAACCTCTTTTCTTTCATGAGTAGACTGAAGCTTACACAATCTTATGATGGACAATTATACATTTTGATAAAATATTAGATTAAAAAACTCATATTTTTTCATGAATGGTATTTATCTAAATCTGCACTGTGCAATGGTATGCATTAATAATATTCCTTGATATATATGAGTTATGAAAATCTTTGGCTTAGGGACGAATCTGTGATTAATGCATAAGAAGGCTTTTCAAAGGAACATCAAAGTCATTCATGAGCCAATGCTTTGCATTTATTGTCTATGATGAATGGTGGTTCATACACATGAAGAAGAATATGGTGATTGGAAGATTGATGGTATTATATACAGGAATATCCTAACAGTTCAGAAATTATATGCATTGATAAAGGTTTTGAATTCCATGTTCAGATAACATTTAGGCTAGTCACTTGAATAGACAGCCAAAATAACACTAACACAGTTGAATCATCTTTAAAAATAACATAATTTTAAGATATTTAATCGTTGTCAATTTCATCCATAAGAATATTGGAATGATATAAATGCCTCACAAGTATGAAAATACTTCTTCATTTTGGAGTTTGCCGAATGCCATAAAAATACATTTCTGGGCATGCAGGATACTCTTTTCGTCTGATTGTTGTCAGAAGAAATGGACGACACAGTCATTTACTGCAAGGAGTCTCATCCATTTCAATTTCTTGACATGGCAAATTGCTTTGGAAGCCCAGCCTTAATGACTGAAAAGGGGCTACTGACATCAAATCTAATGCAGGGCTCCTGACTGTCTTACCACGATATAGGCCTATATCTCGAAAGCAATCTCTATAATTTTCTGTGCCAGTAAAGAAACCCAACACTGAGTTGATAACACAGACAAACAAGTGATTCACCGTAATTTTGAGCGAGTCAAATACAGGGTTTTTTCTTGTAGTCTTAATTCCATAAAAAGGAATCTACATTCATCTTCCTGTACTTTATTTAGGCGATAAGGGACAAAACACACTTAATATGGTAAGAAACATTGGTTTGGGCGTTCAGTGCGTAGGGGGAACGGGGGCATATTGGGACGCGGGGCACTGTGGGACAGTGGGGTTTTCTTGGATCCTGGCAAGGTATATGATATGGTAGTGCCATCATATCTTGTAATTTCACATCCTGATGTTTCCATGGTTTTATAGACAAATTACAGCCACATGCAGAAGTATGGCGAGCAAAAGTTTGTTTTTGCTACTACTGAAGTAAATATGGACAGGTTCAATTCAAACCATTCTGTGGACAAACCATGAACAATGAAGCTTTCTCAGTGCTTGTATGAATTTATATATCCTAACGAACAGTTATGAATTGCTATCCGTATAAACACACTCACTGGTGTCCGAGAAATTAGCATTTTGGCGTAAAAGTCATATCGGGGCTCATTGGGACAGTGAATTTGGGGCACATTGGGACGCACTTAATATGGCAGAATTTAAGTGTCCAAGGCAACTGAATGACCTGGGACAGCACACAACAGGTGTTCAGGCCACAATGAATAGAGGTATAGTGGATTACCATGCTCTGTGAACAAATTTGTCGCAAAGCACTGTGTGTTACTTACATAGATGTCCGCACCCAGGACATTTTATGTTAAATGTTCAAAACTGTTTAAAGTTATGAACTATTGGCACTACAAGGTGTTAATGCACTGTATATTGTCTTACGCACTACTTATATGTGATATCTATTGCACATGGAGTGTTAAAATTATTTTTCAATTGATGTCCCAATGTGTCCGGCTGATGTCCCAATGTGCCCCGCGGGGCACATTGGGACAGTCATTTTTTCGACTCACATTTTGCTCTCTGGCTGCAAAAGGGTATGTGAAGTCTAGTTTATTATGCCTTGTATTTAAGCTCAATGGTATTGGTGATATTCATGCAAACTTCTGAGTTCTTCAGTGTTTTCAGCATTGAGCAAAATTAGTAGACGTTAAAAGCGTCCCAATGTGCCCCCGTTCCCCCTACTGAGCAAGCCATTCATAATGTCAATATTGGTTAGACACCGATTTTGAGGGTTCTATCATGCATTTTTGTCAGTTAGACGGAAAATGAGGTGTCTAATTTTTCCAGTACATGGACCGCCAATCTGCAAAGATCTATAATTATCCCACCTTGAAATGCTGCCATATTTTACAAGAAATAAATTCCCAGCTGGCCCTTGTCTGGTGCATCTCTTAGACTCTGTTGTGATTGGAAGGCTCATCATTTGTAAATTTGACAAAAGTTGGCAATTCTAATAAACATGTTCCTATTTCTTGCAGTGAACCAAGAAACATGACCTCATTCTGCAACGATGACCAAACTAACACCTCTCATTGTAACTTCACCAAGAAGAAGCGCAATGTCATTCATGGTCTCAAGATGGTCATTATGGGAAAAAATAGTTATTTATTAAAGGAGTTTATCAAGCTAGACCTAAATTAATACAGTACATGTTCCTGCATTGCTCAAATCCGAATCTGAATAGACTGAAATAAACTTCTTCATCAATAAAAATTAAACCTGTCCATATCTCCTGAAACATGATAATACTTATAGATCTTTGCGGATCCATGTACTGGAAAAATTATTTTCTTATTTTCAATTTGCAAACTGCCTTTGACACATAATCGACAGTTTTCTGTTGGTCTCCTAATCTTCTTAATTGATCAAGAACCTCAAGTCATTTAATTAGTTTGTTTATTGTCACCTATGCTGCTAGATATGGTAATCACTAAATCAACTGATTGACCATAACTGACACAAACAAAACATTTTTAAGCCGGTGACATCACACGACCAATTTGAACATTAATTTTGAAAGTGTTTGGGCCGCTAATCTGCAAACAGCTCTAAGGGCTAGGTCTCCACTTTTACACAGGCCTAACATATAAGACTCCTTGCCCAAAGACACGTGGAAATCTAATTCAACTCAGAGACCACTGGCCATTAGCATCGTAAATAAGGACTCGTAGTCTGGGAACCTGACGTATCTCTTGTCTGTGTGCTTCATAATTATCCCCATCATATGAGCAGATTCATTATAAGTGATATCTAGTCAGAGATATTTTAATCAGGCTAAGCTTGTATTCAAAGTTTATTAGAAAGTTTTCATACCACCTCCATGCTGCACCAGTTCATTGTTTACTTGTGAGGCACTGAAAATAATAAAATTGAATTCCAAGCTTAATTGTATGC
This sequence comes from Platynereis dumerilii, assembly GCA_026936325.1. Classification (NCBI taxonomy): domain Eukaryota; kingdom Metazoa; phylum Annelida; class Polychaeta; order Phyllodocida; family Nereididae; genus Platynereis; species Platynereis dumerilii. The sequence continues at coordinate 18,929,705 of JAPTHN010000011.1, forward strand.
ATTTCCATATATAGATGCTGTGGAAAAGATACTACCTGGGTGCCGTTGTTTTTTTAGAACTCACTTCCATATATATATTTATGTTTTGGACATTGAGGTTTTGACAAAAGACTGGTACTTATCCATTTCACGCTGTGTTGTCATCAAATGCCAACATCACCATTATCACAATGTCTTTAGAGATACTATTTTTGTCAGATCTACTTGTAAGTAATGGGGTGTTCCTGAAAAGTTCAGCGTTGCTGGCTTTTATACATGAAAGCACAATCGATAATATCAAATTCTATAAGATTGTCAGAAGCTGTTGTGCAACTCTTTGTGTTTGATTAGATGACTGTGAGATGAATCCCAAATGCAGATCAGAAGAATCTTCTGACAAATGAATCTGATGAAGTTCTGATTAAGTCTCTGAGGCATTAATGTTCACTTGTTTATGCATTAAAGTGTCAAATACGCTTGCCGTCACTCTGACTGAATTGTGAACAGTTCATAGTGGCATGTGGGTGTAAACACGGGTTGAGTTGAATCCTTTTCCTTCGCAATGTAGAAAGGTTTCAATCTTTAAAAGTGTGTCCGTCTCCATATACAGTAGGGTGTTTCAGGTGCCCCCAATATATTCCGAACCTGCTTGACCTTGGTCTGGTACTGCAGTATATATAGTAAAAGTCACATGTAAAATTTTAGCCCATTCTATAAATCCCTACCTTTACCAGAATTCACTTGAAGTTTATAATGTAATTCCCCATTGGCGAACATGCAAATTCTCGAGATATTTCAAAAACCAATGAAGAAATCAATATTTTTTTCTCAATCCACAGTTCCTGAGTAAGTTTTGGGAGGTAAATTCAAATCTGGTGTTATTTTTTGTATAACCCCATTTACCAGGCTGCCAGAAGCTGTCAAATTTGTGAAAATCTGCATAAAATGGCAGAATTTTAGGAAATTCAACACTTCCTAGCTCATTAGGAAGACCTGCTGTAAAATAGCTGATGCCAGATTTGAATTGCCCTCCCAAGACTTACTCAGAAAGTATGGATTGAGGAAAAAATATTTATTCCTTCATAGATTTTTGCAATATCTTCAGGATTTGCAAGTTCGCCAATGGGGAATTACATTATAAACTTCAAGTGAATTCTGGTATAAAGGTAAGTATTTATAGAATTAGCCAAATTTTTGCATGTGACTTCTACTATATAAACTGCAATACCAGACCAAGGTCAAGCAGGATCGGAAAATATTTGGGGCACCTGAAACACCCTAATATACAGTATTTAAGAAGCAATGAATTATGATTGATATCTGAATAAATTTACACAAGAACGCTCCAAGGAGTGATCGCCTCATGGATGAGGAGCAGAGTTCTGGTTCAATTTCATAATAATTCTTCCAAAACAAAAACCTCTCCATCACTACAAGAAACGTTATTTTCAGTTTTGTAGGGTCTACCTGTGGGTTGTTTGTTTTGTCTATATTACCATATTTGTAGCATCGATACAAAACTCTTTTTTTTCTATAATCATCCTTCCGTTTTTCATCTTGTCAACAAAAAATGATTTAAGAAGTTGACATTATAGGCCAGAGCCTATCCAAGGTGGTTTGACACATTAAAGCAATTTATCACAATTAGGATGCAATGAAACATAATTATTGAAAAGATGTCACATTAAGGACGAAATTAAACATACTAACAGATGTTCCACAAAACGTCCGGTCTTTAAACAAAGGTTTCCCCCAACACCACACAATATTTTCTCCTAATATCGTACAAAAACCTTGGAAAGTGTACCTTCCAAAAGAGTCACAATAACCCAAGGCTGCCAGTGGAATCAGTTTATACAGACCAATTTATTTGTTCGAGGCCGCAAATTTTGCTACACACCTTCAACCACGATTAACTAGAAATTTATATTTTAATATTCCAAACTCCTCAGCTCCCGATTATAGGCCTATAATGATAAAAAAATGATGGTTTCTCTTGGTGTCAAACCTGTAATAATGATCAAACCTGTGATTATTAAATATGATTTGGACAATTTTCTTTCATTTCAAGTAATTTTATCTGTCTTTGCATTGAGAAAAAATGAATTTCATATTATGCAAACTGACAATGCTAATATTGAATGACTACACGTATGGTTTAATCACACAATTTTATTTTCATCAAAATCTGTATTCGCTTTGGAGGCAATAATAAATTCACACAATCGCACAACCAACCATAACAACACATAGCATGATAAATGGCATAATGATGTAATTTAACATTTCTTATCCTCTGTGTCCTTGGTTCCTATATGTCCTTGTTGGCCCATTACAATCTCTTTGTGAATGTCCTTGTTTCTTACAACTAAGACAAAAGCAGCTAATTGCCTGTAGATGCAGTCGTAACGGGCTCTATTCATCATTATTCTGGCATTTCCATGCAGCTGTGGAGGATGCAATGTAGCTCATACTAATAGGGGCTTGAACCTTTATGTGTTAGCCGCCACAGATAGCCTAATGCATACATGAATAGCAAATACTGCACTGTACTTGAGCAAAGTATGTAATGACAATAATATCATACATAATAACTTTATTTCCATAATTCATAAAGGTTGGTCTTCATAAATCTTAATAAAAACAACCTTGTTGCCTACTGACCATAAAGGAGAGCTTGTTCCGAATATAGGTACCATATGACATTTGCTACCATTAAACACATATGTATTAAACACATACAGGACAGACTATTATGCACTGTCAATTGTTATATGCACTTCATGTATATTTTTTTCGGTGATAGCGGCCTACTAGCCTTAAAGGGGTCACCCTCAATGGTGAATTAATTATCAAACAAAATACTGTATAACATTTCAATAATTCATTAATTTTTCCTACCTTGATAGGGATTAGATTGTGAATTTACAGCCCTAAAATGTGCAGGACCACTTTCAAATACAACATTTATAAGCTCAGACATTGTGAATATTGAAAACAACGAAAAATGTTGCGAAAAGGAACTTAACGAAGAAATGTTAATTCATTGACTAAAAACTTTCATGCACCAAAACAATTACCAATGATAATAAAAGCAGGGAAAATAAAATAGGATAGACAACAGCAGTAACATTTTGAGAACAGGAATTTAATAGCCTATAATGTTCTAATTAAACTTGTCAAGGAAAGATACTAATTAATTAAATCGCAAAAAAATATTTCAATTTAATGGTTTGTGGAAATAAATGGCTTTCAGTATGATAGCTAGGAAGATAGATAGATAGATAAATAGATAGATAGATAGATCTATAGATCTATAGATCTATGGATAGATAGATAGATCTATAGATAGACACAATAATCATAATAATTTATTGTCCATGTGTACAGTAAAATGTGTTCGTTGCATATCTCAACAAATATATTATCACAAAAACGACAACATGAAAGAGTAAATTTATCATACAGCTGATTTACATTATGTTCAAATGCCTCCAACGATCAACAAATTAAGGCAAGCAGTCATTATTCATTTCTGTAAATTGTGATGTTTTGACAGCTCCCAACGAATGCCTTGATAAAACTGATTGGAGCAAACATGAGGACGAGGTGAAGGACTCACAATGTTTATAGACCCCATTGAATTAAATTAAACAAATTTTATTTAATTAAATAGAGCTTCTACCATTTCATAATTATGTAGAAAATGTGGCTCTGAAATCTACAATAATTTGTACTTTTTGTAGATTTACTTATCATATTAAATGTATAACGGATGATATGAATAATACTTCATATGATGATCCACACTGGATTTGTATTAAATGTATTGAGGATGTATTTCCATTTAATCACCTTGATAATGATTTGTTTGATGTAGCCATTAATGACATGGTTAATGATTTTTCAATCTCTCATCAAAAACTTAATGATCTAATATTCAATCCATTTCAGTTTAACGATGATTCAGTTAATTATATGATGTACGATTTAGACCCCGATTTGCATTTTTATAATGCACCTATTGTTGCTTCAAATATAAATTGTAATTACTATAATGAAAATATGTTCAATAGGAAATGTGGAGATCTTTCCTTGTCAATAAATTGTCTTTCTCTAATTCATATCAATATTAGAAGCGCAGTTAAAAACCTAAGTAAATTTGATGACTTCATGGATAATATTAAAATTAATTTTGGTATTATCGGTTTAACGGAGACTTGGTTTAATGCAAGCTCTGTTGATAGATATTGTATAGCTGGTTATCAAATAGAGAGCATGTACAGATTAACTGGTAGAGGTGGTGGAGTTTCTCTTTTAATTAAAGATGGAGTTAATTACAAAATCAGAAATGATCTATGTATCATTAATGATGATGCTCAATTACTTTGCATCGAAATTTCTAAAGATGTATTTGGTATACAAAAAGATATCTTAATATTTGTTGTATACAAACCTCCAAACACTGATATAGAAATATTTAATAATACAATTAACAATATCCTGTCTCAATTGTATAATGATAGGAAAACTATTTATATAATGGGTGACTTTAATATTAATTTACTAAACGAAAAGTCCCATACTTTGACTTCAGAATTTTTAAACATTATGTTTTCTCATTCTCTATTTCCCTTGATATCTAAACCAACTAGGGTTACCAGTTCTAGTGCCTCATTAATTGATAATATCTATACCAATGAAATTGATTTTAGTAAATACTTTAATGGAATCTTATTGTGTGATGTATCTGACCACTTTCCTGTATTTTCAATCAAACTTGATCAGGAAATTGCTACACAAACTAAGTTTGTTAAATGTAGAAAAGTAACCACAAAAAATATGGAGAAATTCAAATTAGAATCAAACTCTATTGACTGGAATGAAAAATTTAATTATGACAATCCTCAAGAAGCTTTTTCTAAATTTTACGTAAGTTTTTCAAATTGTTACAACAATTGTTTCCCTGTTAATAACTCAATGTCAATCTACAAAAATAGGAAAACTTGGTTAACACCAGCTCTAAAATGTTCTATTAAACATAAAAATGAATTGTATATTAAGTCGATCAAAAACCCTTCAATTCAAAATTCTGGTACTTATAAAGAATACAAATGTCATCTTAATAGACTACTAAGAATATCTGAACGCAATCACTATCAACAACTTCTAAATGAAAATAAGAATAATCTTAAAAAGTCATGGAAAATCATCAAGGAAGTAATAAATAAGAAGCAAAATAATAAAATTTCTGATGAATTTAAAATAGGTCATTCAATTGTTAAAGATCCTGAGATTATTTCTAATAGCTTCAACAAATTCTTTACTAACATAGGAAAAAATCTTGCTGATAAAATCCCAGAAAGTAATGTTGACCCTTTATGTTATTTACAGCCTGCTAATCCATTTTCAATTGCTATTGATCCTGTCACTGAATGTGAAGTAATCAATATTATAAAAAAATTAAAGAATTCTTCTTCAGGCCCTGATGGCTTTGATTCCAGAGTCTTGAAATTTGCCTATACTAGTTTTTTACAACCTTTAGTCCACGTACTAAATTTGTCACTTCTTAATGGTTTTTTTTTCAAATGAACTTAAACTTGCTCAAATTACACCAATTCACAAATGTGGTGAAAATAATTTAATTAATAATTATAGGCCTGTCTCGCTTTTATCAATCTTTTCGAAAATTCTGGAAAATTTAATGTATAATAGACTAATGGGATTTATAAATAAACATGATATTTTGCATAAGTTTCAATTTGGATTTAGGAAAAACTATGGCACTTCCTTAGCTTTAATCAGTTTAGTTGATCAATTATGTCAAGCATTTAATGAGAAAAAAATAACTCTTGGCGTATTTATTGATTTAACTAAAGCATTCGATACGGTCGATCACAGAATTTTACTGCAAAAGTTGTATTGCTATGGTATACGTGGAATAGCTCATGAATGGTTTTCTAGTTATCTACACGAAAGAAAACAATTTGTATATTACAATGATACAAAATCAGAAGAAAATGTAATATCATGTGGTGTTCCTCAGGGATCTATTTTAGGCCCTTTGCTTTTCTTGTTATATGTTAATGATTTACCTAATGTAACTGATTTATTTGTCTTAATGTTCGCAGATGATACTAACTTGTTCCTGTCTGGGAAAGATGAAAATGAACTTTTGGAAAAAATGAACATTGAACTATGAAAATTAAGTAAATGGTTGATTGTGAATAAGTTGACTTTGAATGTTACCAAAACTCATTATATGTTTGTATCAGGTCGTAAATCAGTTAATATAACTGGTAATTTACAGATTGATGGTTATGAAGTTTCTCGTGTTTTTAGCTCAAAATTTCTTGGTGTTATAATTGATCATAAGTTAAATTGGCAAGAACATATAAATTATATTAAATCTAAATTGTCAAAATCTATTGGAATAATTTGTAAAGCAAAAAAATACTTAAATCATAATACATTACTTACTTTATACTTTAGTTTTTTCCACCCTTATCTTAATTATGGTATTGAAATATGGGGAAATACTTATGCTAATTATATTAATTCGCTATTAGTTTTGCAAAAACGGGTGGTTCGTATAATTAAAGGTGTTAGTCAAAGAACACCCTCGAATAGTATATTTAATGAACTTAAAATTTTACAATTACCTAAATTGTATAAAGTTTCAATTATGATGTTTATGTATAAGTTTGTAAAAGGTGAATTACCAAGAATATTTTCAGATATGTTTAATTATCAAGCTGATTTTCATAATTATAGAACAAGAAATATGAATAACTTTCGATTGCCATTTTGCAGATTAGAAATTGTTAAAATGCATGTTAGATTTAAAGGTGCAGAAATTTGGAATTCTGTTGTAAACGTCATTGATTTAAATTGTAGTAAATTTACATTAAAAAGAAAATAACTATTATTTTTAGGAATTTGTAATCTCTATCTAGAATATCCTTTGTAATTCTGTAATTCTTAACTATTATTAAGGTTATAGTCATTACCACTTTTGTAAATGCTAGTACTTATCAATGTTTTTAATTTATCAGTATTATTATTGATTTTTATTTCCTATAGATATTCATTCATTGTTACTTAAAGATTAAGAAATTATATTGTGAAATTGCTAGGGAACAAATACACATTCATTGTGTCAGTTCCTATTTACTATTGGTATTTTAATTGTGCTATTTGTTATGTTGAAGTGTAATTGTATTTTGTTTGCCAATAAAATTCTATTCTAATTCTATTCTAATGAAACAGATTGCATACAGTTTACAAATGCATCACTCCTTTTGTTCACCTTAACTGAAAATGCATTGATTATATCTTAAGAAAGTTTTCAATGGAACATGTGAACGACAAAGTGATGTGGTAATACATAACAAGGCTGACAATTGGATTTATCTCTGATATCTCTATAAACGTATGGTCCGCCATTTTGGTTGTTCTGGTATAACGATGGAAGGGAATTAATGAAAAACTTTTTTGGAACCACTGCGAGGATTACTTGGATAAAATTACAAGCTAACAAGATGCAACTGTGTCATATTCGTATGGGAGGGGTTGGCCGGGGGGGGGGGCGGTTGCCTCCCCCCCAAAAAGTTTGGGAAACCCTTAAATTCGGATAAAGAGGCTAAACAATTTGGGTAGATGATTTTATAAACGCTATTGAAGAATAATTATTTACAGGCAATTTCACTTTAAATGCTGTTAAATCTAGATCTTGAAATTCTGGAAAATGTCGCTCGGGTCCCCAAAAATCGCATGCACCATCGCCTGTGCACTGTGCAGTCATGAAATGGTTTTGTCCTTGTGTTATCTTATTGCAGCTTGATAATATGAGGCTGAGGGAGACGGGACAAAGCAAGCCTTATGATTAGTGATATTTTTAAAAGGCTGTCACTGTTTATTAATTCACTCAAATTAATGCTAGTAGCCTCTCTGAATGTCTGTTTGCCTTTGCATCCAAGACATATGTTCATTATTAACAAAATCATCAACTATTTAGTCATAATATCAAGTAGGCAGAATTCCTTCTCCCAATGTCAGCTTTTCATCAATTTTCAGACCTTGGTGTATTTTCTCAGATCAAGAAGATCTTGCAAATTGCTGATAAACAAACTTTTGATTGCTTGACATTGATTGCCACAAGGATAACGCAGACTCATATTGCTTGCTATTTTGGCGCGGTTCTTATAATGAAAGAAGAAACCACATCTGCTGCCGATATACTCTTGACAAGCCAGTCATTCATGTAAATACTCTTGCCTGTCTGATGTGGCAGATTACTACAGATTATACAAAAATGTCTCTGTTACTGGAGCATGAAGCATCAAGCATCAACCAACAATACAATAATTTATTTCTTAACCTATATATATGTAAGAATGTCAATTTATATGTATTTTCAAATAGTTTAATTTACCAACAAACTACTAATTGAAGGAAGAATGTCATATCAATAAACTAGAATGAGCGCTCCGAGATCGCATACCTCAGCCTGCCTTCAAATTTAGACTCAGGCTGAAGACAACTTTCTAATTCATGTTATCCGTTATTAATAATCAAGTAGTTTAAAGAACATGCAATGTCTCTCTGTCTATCCTTCCATCTATGCATTTGTCTATTTATCTGTTTGTTTCTATCCATGCGTCAGGTTTTTAGAAATATTTTTTTAGGACAATTTGTCTTTTTTTTCTTGCAAAGTATGATTCTTGTCATAAGCAAAATGACCTTCAACTGAGAATATAGTTTCTATGCAATTTATATATCTGTTGACATCTGTTGACAAATAAAAAAGATCTGAAGCTAAGATTAATTGGATAAGCAGCCATTAATTGCATTTAATGATGATTACACCGACCAACGCCAATCAATAAGCAATGACAATCAATAGAATTCTGTAATTAATTAGATTCAAGCAAGATTCACAATTGCTGAACAGCCTGTAGAAATATAAACACTCTCTTGGGCTGCTAGTGCAAAAATGACATGTATACTATTACAGCTAGTGCATGCAGCGCGGTAGAGGCCTATTTTCGAATTTCCTTAATTGTAGCCACAAAAAAGCTCCAATATTCACCAAAATTTAATCAGGTATTGTGTAGTACAAGTGAACACATCATGCCCAAGGAAATCGAAATCCATTCAGTATTGTTGGCAGGAGTCGATTAACAAACACACAAACCCACAGGCAGAAATCCCAGAAACTGCCCACCCTCACAATACTCAGCCGCTGCAGGCTGAGTAAAAACTATAATTTGGTATATGGGGACTAAATGTGCAACAAGACTTTAATTCCCTCAAAATGGATTAAACAAAGAACCAAACAATTTCTTGCTAAGAGAATGGAATTAGTCAATTATACTATAACCTCTGTCATTATGAAATATTATTTATCATATGCTGCAGCAGGGTAGTTAAATAACACGTCTCATCTCTCAAAGATCACTATAATAATTATAAATTCTTGTAAACCTAAATGAAGTTCATGGAATGTTGTGAAATATTAAATTTTTCAAAGATTCCAGAATGTTATATCTGAGAATTGATTTCTTATTTTCAGTTACTTTTATTTCACAGAGTGAGCATATTTTATTAAAATCAAATTACAAGCAAGCCACTTGAAACAGTCTTATGGTAGAAAGATCAACATCTGATCAATCAAACTCCCTGATAAATCTATAATCTCGAAGTATTGAGAAGAAGCCTTGAATGGTGTAATGAGGAAGCGGTGATTAGAGGGAACCATTGCATAGATCCTAAATCAACAACACAACAAACACATGAACCATATTGATCAGTGTTTGGCAGTCTTTGCCTTAGTAAGATAGGCTTTCCACTGCTCGAATGTACAGAACAGAGTTGCGATAGAGGATCAGATAAAAAGCCTGTGCAATCTGGGCATTTGTAGCTAAATTCATAAATGCAGAAAGGGGGCCCATGTGGATTGGTTGGAGGACCAAAGTCTCTAAGTCTTTTGTTGCACATGTGGTAGTCGATAGATTTTGTTTGAGTTTGCTTGATCAGTTGCCTCAATGGAATTAGCCAACCAAAAGCCCTGGATTTCCTTGGGCACCCACAACACAATAAATGTGCCTCTATTTGAGCTCTGATTTAACTCAGATAAGTGTGCAACCTTTCTGGGTCTGTTTTTTGACCGAACACATGACAATTGAAGACTTTGCTGGAATGAGGCGCGGGACATGTCTCTGATAAAAAAAACTGCCTGGAAGCAATCATGTCTGGAAAATTAATCTGATGCAAACAGCTTTCTTTGCGGTCCTATTCATTCATCTGTAATTTGCATCACCTACCAAACTGACAAGACAAATGAAGAGCTGTATTTGGCAAAAAAAAGGAATTGGGTGAAAGCACAGTAAGCGCCTCAATATTTGGCCCCTATGACCTAAAAATTATTTTCATCAGAAATGCAAATGCAGTACATCAATTTGAACCTGATAATGTGTAGAATACAGAATTATGCTTGTCCAATAAATCAAGACAGGTATTTGCTGCTATGAACTACATTGTGAAAGTTCCATGAAAATCTAGGTTTTTCTGCTGAAATGGACCATTGGCTTTTCGACGGTTTTCGATGATGTGATATGGACAGTTTGTATGAACTGTGACAAATTCAACTTTTGAACCTTGTCCGCATCCACTAAAATTATTAGAATATAATATATTATACATCTCTTTTGAGGTCAAACATGCCAATTCCTTCTCTTCATCACGTTGAATTTTAAAATTCTGAGACTGAAATTTAAAATTCAACGTGATGAGGAGAAGGAATTGGCATGTTTGACCTCAAAAGAGATGCATAATACTTTGATTTTGTCTAAAAGTCATCAGGAAAACCCCTCAAAAGCTTATTGGCTACGAAAGTTTCCAGAAAGGACCATAAACTGGAAGCTTTGGTTGCAATATAATTTTGTCAATAAGTACTTGCCTAGAAAAGTATGTGACTTTAATTGGATACTTTTTTATGGCCAAGTGAACGTTGAAAAGAAACTGAAAGGTAGTAAATCCGCTGATTACACTTGGTTAAAATATCATCATCAATGTATTCTTAATCAGGATAGCAGCACTTGATCAGTGAAAGACATACCAGTACAGAGATACAACTGAAAACACATCCTCAAAAATGTAAACATTGGGATTATTCACGCCGTGAAAAAGGCGTGTCTGTTTACTGGCGTGTTTACAAGTAGGTCTGGAAACACAGGTCTGGGCCAGCGCCATCTTTGCTTGGGTGAAATAACAGAATCTTTGGGGCATGGTTTTGGGGTGATTTGTGGCTTTAAAAAATCTAAAAAAAATATGAGCATCTACCTTTTGTCTTTGGAAAACACGTTGGATACTTGAAATATTTTTATTAGCCCGATTTATGGAGAAATGAAAGGAAACATAACATGTAAACAAACCTTCGGCAGTCAACCTCGAGTGTTTCGGACGCACTTTTAATATAGAAAGAATGGTCGTACAGAGCCGAAACTTAGCTCAAAATGTAGGAAATTAAATTTCCTAAACATTGGTACCACTTAGAAGTTGCTGCGCCCAATATTAAGGCCTCCAGAACGTGCTGCGTCATTGACGCAGCAATTGCACAAGGAAAGGTTGGATGGATACTGAGCCCTGCTCTGCTGACCTAGTTTACAAGCACCAGACCAATCAGAGCGCTTGTTACATAGCTGTGTCATAGGTGACGTTTTTTGACCTAATTTTCGTACCGCCATCTGGTGTATTGTCAAGGTCAAGGCCACGAGAGAATGTCAACAAGCAAGATTCGTCTGCAGAGTTAGAACAGAAAACATGTCAGGGACTGGGAGGCCAAAGTTGGCTACTCCCCTCCGCTCCCAGAGAAAGAAAAAGAGAGACACCAGGAGAGTGTGGCTGGGGGACCAGCAGGAAAGATGGGAAGAAGTGAAAGCCAGGGAAGGTCAGTCAAGTGACATGGGAGTTGCTAAGTTGCTGTTGGACAGGTAAATTACTGATTATTTATTATAACACTTTCAAACAGTATACATGTACCTATTGTGTAAATTGTGACGTGCCTTCTCCAATGGATTGATATAGACTACTGTACTCGTAGTCCATTACTCAATAGCTACCCTAATAGGGATGTCACTGGACAAGTCAAGTGTCAGTTGGTGAGGCATCAGCAGGGGTGCCGGAACACAGGGTCCCCACCAGACAAGAAAACAGGGGTGATCAGTCAAAACGCCTACATACAAAAACGCCTACTGACAAAAACGCCTACAGTTTTTTTGCATTATCAAAAACGCCTACAGTTAATTTTCCTTTTGCATGACAGTGCAAAAACGGCTATTGGTCATTACAAAAACGGCAACTGCACTCTACAAAAACGGCAATTTCTGGAATGACCAAAATGCCTACACTATAAACAGATCGAGTCACAGGGGTTAAAAATAAAAGTCTGAATGTCAACATTTCATCCAACTGCTAATTGTCATCATGTATAGCAACACACAGATCTATGATAATTGCTATTTATTTCTTCTCTGATGTTGAAGCTAATTGGTTTTTCATTCACACCTATTAATTAACTGCTTAATATTTTGCAATGGACCTGAACATTTTTTGACAAGCTTGATCACCATTAAAACTTAAGCAGGCCTAATACTGTAAATAGATGTAGACGTTTTGGTATATTCAAGCCTGTAAATCTCACAAGATATTGATGGTAAGTGAAAACACAGTTGTTCCTTTATAAACAGTATAAGTGTTTTTGACAACACAGTTGTTCCTTTATCAACAGTAGGTGTTTTTGTTAAGTGGTATAGCCGTTTTGGTATAGACTTGTAGGCGTTTTTGACATCTATTAGAAGGCGTTTTGGCGTTGCCGTTTTTGCATTGTCAGAAATCACAGTAGGCGTTTTTGTCTGTAGGCGTTTTGACTGCTAATCGAAAACAGGGAAAATGGTGAAAAAAAATTCCCTGCAGGGAAAAATCAGGGAAGTTGAAATTTGGCCTCAAATTCAGGGAAAACAGGGAATTTGGTTTTACATGGGTTAATGTGTGAAAAAAGCCCTCTATTTTAAGCAAAAACTCGTAAAATTTAAAGTTATTGGTTTCCGATTAGTGGCGATGACAAGATTATAAGGCCGAATAACGCCAGGGAAAACGTCCAGTGAAGCAGAGAGAATTCAGGGAAAATACAGGGAATTTGCTTGTCAAATTTCGGTGGGTACCCTGGAACAGGGGGGGTGGAGGGGGGGCAATTGCCCCTCCTGACCTTGTCCAAGGGGGGCAGGGGGGGAGCAAGGGTGCCCTTTCGATCTTAAAGAAAAAATAAATTATTAGGCCTTATTTTACTAATTTTAGGCACAAATTAATAAGTATATTTAAAATTATTATTGACTCTCTATTCAAATTTTGTCACGCGAAATTGGAGCGAATATAATTTGCCCTTTTTCGTCCGACCGCCCCTGCTGCCCGCGATTCCTTCCACCCCTGGGCATCAGATATCATGATCAAATGATCAAAAGGGGTCGTAAAAACAGATGGAGTGTCAAATGTCGGAATTTAAAGGAAAACAAATGTCTCAATGAATCTCATGTCCCTTTCTATCTAAGGGGCCGACCAGATGATCTTGGGGGGGGGGGCTGCTGGGTGCGGGGCGGTCAGCTTTTTAGTAGTGCAGGGCGGTGTGGTCGCGGTAATGTGTAGTCCATTGCGGGGCGGGGCGATCATGCTTTATGGTGACCGCACAGGGCTCGCTCTAATATGCGGCCCTTTGGCCACTTACACAAATCAAAAGGGATTTTTTGCCAAACCAAATTGAAGATTGCATGTCTCAGTGCACTGCTGTATGTTATTATTAATATTCGGAGGGACCAGGCAAAACTGACTGAATTAGACATTAATTATTTTTCTAATTCTTCCAGGTATTTCAAGTCACTGACCTCAACTCCATGTGCAAGTACTGTGTCTGGAACGCAGTCGACAGTTACCTTAGGGTGGTCAACCATAGAAAGGTAAGTCCTAAAAATGGGCCTACACTTATTTGAACTTCACACCAAAGAACAGCCATGTCCGATTGTTCTTTTTTTGATAGGCCTGAATATATTTGACTTGAGTCATCAAAAGAGACCTCATGCAGTTCATTTGGGTTGCACGATTAATCGCAAATTTATCGTCCAGATATGATGCAGTGCAAAAAATCTATCCCAGAAAGTGCTATTAATAAATTTTGATAATTTTCAGTATTTTTCATTTCAGATATCCATTAGTATAAATTTGTAAAATTCCAATTGTAAAGAAAACATTACCAATTTTTCACTGAATTACTTTCTTGTCTATTAATTTATTGCATGATTTATTGTCATTGTGATATGATACTAATTCATCGTGTGACGCATCTCAGCCTATATTCATATGGAACCCTACAATTCATAGTAATTTGTTTTTCATTGTCCCTGCATTGAAAATGTGTAAATAAGTGTACAAATGAGTAAATGTTTGGTTTATTTTAACTTTAATGTATAGGCCTGTATAATAGCTAACCTTGATCATCCAGTTCTCTTTCTTTGTATTTTAGGGAACAACAACGCTTGGCCTTTGCAAGCGACGAGGAGGAGGAGGAGGAGTTTGAAAGTATCACAGAGGAATATGGTATGGCAGTTTGTTGAATTTTATGTCACTATGACATACAGACTCGTGTTGTATTCTTCCAAGACCTGACATTCATAAGGTTCATCGGCGCTGTGCACCCACACTCGCATTCAGTTTTATCATATAATCAGAATCATACAATAATGCACAAGAAAATTATAACATGTAATGAGATAGAGAATATGGTTCACAGCATTCAGTGACAGCAATTAACCTAATGAATGTCAAATCACGGCAATACACATGTTGTTCTGCCTCTTGTGTGGGGCACGTTGGTCAACTTTTTTATTTTTTGGCTCTCAATCAAAAACTTCTCTATATATTTGAAAAATATTTTTACTGACTGACTTCTAAATATCGACACTACTCTTATGCCAAACTAAGTCAACCTACCTTCTATAGTTGTGGAGAAAAAGAAGTTTGAAAATTATTTTTTTTGTGCTCCAACGTGCCCCTGACCCGCATAGGCGTACGGCGCGCGCGATTTTTGGGGGGGCGAGCGACATTTGCCCGAATTTCATGATCTAAATTTATAAACAATTTAGATTAAATTGCCTGGAAATCATTAATCTTCAGTAGTTTTTATTTAATCATCGGCCCAAATTTTTTAGCCTTTTCGCCCGAATCTTACTGTTTACCAGACTTTTGGGGGGGCGATTGCCCCCCCCCCCCTGCCCCTCCGATACGCCTATGCAGTGACCCGGGCCCCGTTGGACCGCCGTGTGGGGCACGTTGGACCACGGAATAAAAGTCTAGGAAAGTAGAAGAAATTGAGCAAACACCAAATTTTATTCTCACAGATCACAACACACACTTGCGTGTCATTGCAGAATGATTATATCGAAATATATACCCAGATAATTTTAATAAGTCTTGTTTCAGCTAGAAGGGCTGGCAGATTAGTCAACTGAATTGATTTTACCCTCATATTGTACAGGAATGACTTAGGCGCTCTATTACTGTGAAAAATTACACAGCTGGCATTTTGCCGATAAGTTTTTGTCAGTCAATCCAGTTTATAATGGTCCAACGTGCCCCGGCCATGCTGGTCCAACGTGCCCGTCCCAACCTCTTATGAAAATGTGCATGTCTCGCTGACAAGGTTGAATGTGAACTCAGGAAACTTATATCAAACTTTACTTAAGTGGTGATAGTTTCAATTGATCAGACTTGTCTGACTAGATCCCTCATATTTTAAGAAGGGTAACCTAGCCATCGAGACTTTGAAAAAGTCACTTTTTATGCAAAAAATCAAGAAACCTGAAATAGAACTCACAATTTCCCTTCAATGCTCATGAAATTTTTTGGCTGAACGGCATACCACTAAAGGTCTCTTCATCGGGGATTTGGATCATTGCGCATGTTTTATAAAAAAATATTGGCAATGGTCCAACATGCCCCGAGGTCCAACGTGCCCCGCTCTCCCCTATAGTATTCTTGAAAAATTGTGTCTTTTAAAATATGCAAGAATAGGCCTTCAATTAAGATATGTTTTGAACATTAAATGATTTATTTATATAAATTTATGAAACTTTGAATTATTTTTCCAGATGAAGATCCCTTGGGGCTCTGCCAAGATCAAGACAGATTCGATGACACATGGGAGCAGGAGAGTATGGATCAGAGCATGGATGTTTCGTAAGCATCAACTTCATAAGTATATAATACACTGAAATATAATAAGGGACCGTTCAGAATTGATGACTTGGGGGAGGGGTGGAACTTGATTGGCACACAAATTTTGATGCAGAATATAATATACTGATATTCTGCATCAAAATTTTGAGGCCAATCATGTGGCAGGAGAACAGTCACATGACACGATATTGGTGTCTTAAAAGTGTTATTGGTTTGTGGAGAGTGATATTGGTGAGCCCCTAGCATGGGCCTATGCTCTTAGCAGCAACCAGGCACTTAATTGCCTATTACTTAAGTGAAGGCCGGGGTAGGAGTAAATCTAACTTCTTGAAATGTCAATCTATCATTTTATAAATATGATCATTGTAAATAAGTGGAAAAATTAATTCTATTTCATATATAAAAAATTTAAGTATGTTTAGAAAAACCAGTATTTTATAAATATGTTTAACTCTGAAAAATGTGGTGCAACAAATATGGCCTTGAACAATAATATTACTGCTTCGGCCAATAAAACTCAATATTGGTCTCCTAACCATCCACTATCTATATAAACTCCTGCTCATAAAATAAGGAATACTTTTTTGGGAAAAAAGTCTCAAATAAATATAAATATCGGAGTGTGAATGAAAGCAAGGTCCATTGTAAAGGTCAAGAAATATTCTCTAATCACTATTTGAAAGCCTTAACTACATTTTTGCAAGAATTTTTAACCAACCTAACGTCGGTTATTAGAGGGGGGTGGGTAGCGAAAGGGGACTCATGTAAACCATGTCCATGTGTCCATGTCAACATTTCTTGTCAACAGATGTAAGTGTCCATTTGTGACCTTAGTTTTCAACTTAGAGTAATGAAATTAGGTAGGCCTACAGGTATGGTACTATGGGCATGAATTATGGACATGTCGAGAAATCTAAGATGGCTGCCACAAAATGGCAGCCATTTTGGCAGCCATCTTTTTTCATTAATTGAACTGCTCATTGTGACCTCAATATTTTGCTTAGAGTTATGAAATTTGGAACAGGTATGGGGCTGTGGGTATCAGTCGGGAATAGGGATGGACACCGTTTGCCAAGTTAGATACGATACGTACAGTCGAAACATGTTTTCGGTTTTCGGTTTGTATCTCGATCCGCAAAGTCAGCCAGATCCGAAAATTAGTAAATTTTTAGCAAAATGCGCCAGCGAAATCCGTATTTTTGGTCCAGAAATTCACCAGTCCGCCGTTGGCTGCAACCAGGGCATATGTCCGGTAATGTCTTGCTTGCGATTTTTCGCATATCTTTCGCCATCTTTCGTCATTCTTGAACTGACCATTGTGACCTTAATATTTCACTTACAGTTATGAAATTTGATACAGGTATTGGCCAGTGAGTATGGATGAGGAACATGTTGTGAAATCCAAGATGGCGGCCATTTTGGCAGCCATCTTTCCTTTTTTTTAGAAATCTGTTAAAACTGCATTGATTCTATACTAATAGTCTAGCATCTTCCAATCAATTATTTCTCCTATCTTCCAATATCAGTTGCTCAGGGGTTTAAGCAATGGCACTGTCAATTTCATTGCGCTAGGTCGGTTTTGAATCCGCGGATTCTTGTTGGTTTAAATCACCTCACCCTAAAAAAACCCCCTGAATTTCTGTATTCCGTGCTACTGTAACTTTTCCTGGGGTTAACGCTGCAGCATGTGTTTTAAATTACAGCATGTTCTACTCTTTAGCGGTCATTGGAAGTAGTTACCATTGAATCAGACCATGATGTGCTCCAGCACTGAGAAGTTGCTAAAGTTGTCATTTTCAATGGAGAATGTTGAAGTATTCAATATTTATGAGCAACGGTGTATTATACAAGGTCACGCGTACAGATTAGGGTCATTTAATTTCACAGACTTTGGCTCGTAAAAAAGTCTAGGTAAGGTGATTTAATGCGCGTTTTATAACTTTTTTTCTTTGTTAAAATTTGTTAGCCCCCCCCTTGGAAGTGTTGTCAAAAATTAATACCCCCCTTGAAACAAGTGTGAAAAGTTAGTACCCCCTTAGGCAAAACTCCCACCCCTCCAGTCATAAATTCTGAACGGTCCCTAAATACACTTGGTCTGCGCGACAAAATTTTAATAGATCATTAATAATATGATCAACACGGCATATCCTTTTTATGATTGACAGGGCACATCTTGCCCCCCCCCCCTTGGACAAGGGCAGGGGGGAGGCAGTTGTTGCGTTCTCCCACCAGACTCCTTTGTCAGTCCCCGCATTCTAGCTTTTCCTTTATTAACAATTGCTGTCAAATTCTATGGTATTACTGCAGTCACTCATTCAATGAATTAGTGACTTATGCAGGATTAAAAAAAAATTTAATTCTGCCCCTGAATTACAATATGATTCAACATTTTCTGTGTATTAAAAAAAAAAACAGTTTTACATTTGACTTCAGAATTAACGCCCTGTGTGACATCAAATATATTTTAAAAATGACATATTTATCATTATAAACAAAAGCACTATTCAAAATACAGAGTCAGCAGTATTGACCGTGATTATGAAGCTAAATTTTCGTTGGAACCACACAGAAGTAACAAAAATAGACTTGGAGGGTAATAAATCCCTCCAAATCTTCCCCAGGCGTGTTTGTTATTCAGGAGGCTCAAGACAAGTCTATTATTTTTTGCAGAGGTGACGATACACCAGTCCTTGAACCTGAGATGGAGGAATTTCCAGACGTAGAGGAATGTTGCGGAATACAAAAAGGTTAGTATTTCTCATAAACCAAGGTCATTACAACTGCCAAGTGTATACAACACTGACATAATAAGAATGTAAGACTATTAAAAAATTCATCTGGTTGGGGGGGAGGATGCAACTAGACCTCGTTGAAGTCAAACAACCCTTCTATCTCATTTATTTTTGCATCCACCGAGAAGCAATATTTATTGAAAAAGTGTTCAAAGTCAACCCAGCTATTCGAAGCCACCTGTCTGCTCATAAGCTGATTAAAGGATCTGGTGGATTTAGGGGAAGTGATGTAACGCACTATACTATCTCCATTTGGTAACCCTTGGGTTCTTCTCAACAGTCCTCGTCATCTAGCATGTGAACTTGCGCGAAATTGGTGGTGTTAATTTAGTATATTGTGGTGACATCATAGCTATGCTATGTTTACCGCTGGAGCTTCTAAACCAAGTGTATGCACATATATTATCATAATATATATACAATTATATAACTTGATGTCACATACATTGGTTTTGAAGACCCTGTGATGTTAACGTCTCAAAGAAATTGGCTGGACATCAGAAATTGTCAAACAAAAATTGCCCGATATGACGGAAAAACGTCAAATACATCGCAAAAGAGATAACTCATGAACACTTGAGGAACGCCCAGCTTTTCGAAAGGACTTCCAATAATTTGCCAGTATTTTACAATGAAATGACAAGCTGGGCATCTGGTATGTTGTGAAGGTTGCCCAAAATACGACAATGAATCTGGGACCTCGTGAATGTATCAGCGACATCGAGAGATGTTGCAACCTTATGATCAATGTCCTTAAAAGTTAGCGATGTCTATTAGTTACAACTGATAAACATTGGAAAATTTTGTTATTTGTGAATAAGATAACGCATGATAGCCTCTAGTTAGGAACTTGCATGACAGCACTGGTTGAAATCATTTACCATGTGCATCAATCTTTACGGGCAGTATGACTGTTGATGATATTGACATCTTTTTCAAGGTCACAGGGCCCAAGCGTTGGAAAAACTTGAAATTCACAAATACACAGTCTTTCTTGTAATATACTGAAACTTTCGCACAAAAACAATTCCTACTTTTGTGTACATAAAAGTACTCTACCCTGCTTCCAATGCTATGAAATCCATGGATTCTTGTTTCTCATTCCTTGTCTGATTGTTTATTATTTTCAGCTTGTCTGTCTGTGTGTCTGTCTAGCTGTCTGTGTGTCTGTCAGTGTCAATTTGGGGGGCCTAAATGCTAAGACGTCTCATGCTTCACTGATTGGGTACAGTGCCATTTCTTAGTTTAGACTCACAAAAAATGTTGCAGGACTGGTTGCCCCATTTTATGGCGTGCTGCTCTCCCTCTTAGGATCGATATATGCACCAAGCCTTATAGAATTTAAGCCCAAATCCAACAGCGAGTGGCATCCACCAGCTGAATCCTGCCCTTAATTCAGTCTGGGGAGGGAATGCTCTCGTGCATACACTACTTCAGCTGACATGGCTATGGAAAACGTAGCTGGGTAGAGTGCCACTAATTGCTAGAGAGTCAACAATATGTTGGGCGGACTGGTTGCTGATGTGAGGAAATGATTTTGAACCCGGGCCAAATATGGAGTATGTAGATAAATGTTAAACAGTATCTACAGGCGAATATGGCTCAATTCCGTAACTGTTACCAGTTTTGTTTATGCATGTTGGTACACAGTACATAACTTCATCGATTGTTCTTGTGTGGGGGGGGGAGAAAATCTTTGTAATTTATGGCAGTATTCTAGTTTATTGCCTGATGATCAGGGAATGATCCAAATACTTTGATTCTGAGCCACCACTGGCCGTATATAACATCACAGTCTCAACGTAATATGAGGTTATACCATGGGTGGAGGCAGTATATCCCTGGTATAGTCACCCAAGATCCAGTATATCCCGAGACCCGAAGGGTCGAGGGATATACGGGGTCGAGGGTGACTATACCAGGGATATACTGCCGCAACCCATGGTATAACCTTTTTATCCCATGTCTTTTTTTTTTAATACTTTTATTTTATATCAATATAAAACAGTTTGAAGCACTCAATGTGAATGCAGCTGTGCTACCAAAAAAAATCAATACTCTTAATTGGCAGAACTTAATTGCCTTAAATCACAACAATCAGCAAATATGCTGGTATCTACATGCTAATAAGCATGATATATAGGGGCACTGTTGTCTTTTGATTGGTCAGTTCCAGTATATCCCTGTTGATCTCATTATCTTTCAGTATAGCCCTGCTGGCTAATTAGCCAAAGGAATTTGATTGGTTGAACTAAATATATCCTGTTTCTTTTTGTTGTATTTCCCTCTCTCAATCTGTATTGACCAGGGAAAAGCTCAGTATGAGGAACAAAAGTTGGCTAGACATGGGATAATTCATTCTATTTTTTCTTTACAGACATTCCAGTCCTGGAAACCGGTGAAGACTCGGGGCGATTTTGTATCGCGAGCCTGAGGTCACTGCAGGCTCTCTGCACTGACCTCTTGCAAGCCTGCCCCTGTGGTGCCCCCCTAGATGAGCCCAATGTTATGGAAATTGGGAGTGCTGTCATTTTGACATTTGTAAGTATGCATAAAAACATCAATAAAAAAAACTTTGTGAAGACACACTTCCATGTCAGGTTTCCCTTTATGTCTATCAGCCTTTTCTCTCCATAAGCAAGAAGTATAATAAGACTAAACGGGTATGGTGGTATTTTGAGATGTACTTCACGAGTTGAAGATATCCTGAGTCCTCTGTACCCACGAGTACGTCAGCACGAGTGGGTACAGAGGACTCAGGATATCTTCACGAGTGGGAGGTCTTATTTATACCCCATATTGTAATTCACAAGAGAACTGAACTTCACTGAGATTATCAATACTCAACTGTGGCCTCAGCCAATCAGAGCACAGAATGCAGCTCAAGTGATGATGTCACAATGTTGTGACATGATGATGTCACAATGTTGTGACATCACCATGGACATGACGTCACAATGGCAAACAATGCAATGACATCATCAACAATGATCAAACCATTGAGTATACAACAAACCATTGAGTATACAACGCAATACCACATGGGATATATCCACTGCTTCTTCATGTGGTATTGTAAACATTATGGGGTATCATTTATTATCCTCAGTCCAGTGTGAATCCTTGATTCTGATTGGCTGAGAGCCGCGGTGTATGACACCGTACACCCTGTCTGTCGTCACCAGACAGGGTGTATGAGATAAACAATGATGTCACAATTGCAACCATAGGATTGTTATGACATCATCCTTGTAGCAACAATAGTCATGACGTCACAATGCCATTGTTTGAGCCATTGTGACATCATCAAGGTGACAGCTCTGGTGATGACGTCACAATGCTGTTGCTTTGTTACTGAAAGACATTTCAGACTCAGTTT
This sequence comes from Platynereis dumerilii, assembly GCA_026936325.1. Taxonomy (NCBI): domain Eukaryota; kingdom Metazoa; phylum Annelida; class Polychaeta; order Phyllodocida; family Nereididae; genus Platynereis; species Platynereis dumerilii. The sequence goes on from JAPTHN010000011.1 coordinate 18,952,139, forward strand.
GCAAGATAATCTATGGGCATCAATAAAACAAGAAGTCTGAGGATAAAACCGTTACACCCTGCTCGTTTTTCGAGGGTACGGGAATATACACCACTCAGGCCTCCATACACCACTCAGCCTTCGGCTTCGTGGTGTATGGAGTCCTTCGTGGTGTATATTCCCGTACCCTCGAAACGAGCAGGGTGTAACTGATAATACCCCATAACGTATAATACCCCATTGTCGATGATGTCATTGCATTGTTTACCATTGTGACATCATGGCCATGGTGAAGTCACAACATTGTGACATCATCACTTGAGCTGCTATCTGTGCTCTGATTGGCTGAGGCCACTGTTGAGTATTGATCATCTCTGTGAAGTTAAGCTTTCTTTCTAGTTACAATATGGGGTATAAATAAGACCAAATGGTTGTATGGTGGCATTTTGAGATGTACTCCAACTCTTGAAGATATCCTGAGTCCTATGTACCCACTCGTGCTGACACACTCGTGGGTACGGAGGACTCAGGATATCTTCAACTCGTGGAGTATATCTCAAAATACCACCATACCCATTTGGTCATATTATAACACTCTGGGACCACTGAGTACGGTAATTAAATTTACCGTCTCCGAAAATGGCGACCTCAAGACATTTTGAAATGTCCCAGGGTTACGCTTGTGTGAGAAGTAAAGGGCGTACGGACACTACTCATTCTTCCAGAAAATGAATACTTCAACCATAAGACCTCATAGAACCAAAAAGTAAGGTTTTGAAATTCTGCAAATTATTCAGCCCATTAGTCGGACCAGTTCCATTTGCCAAACAAGCTAAAACAACTAAATTTAAAGGTGTTCTACATGGTGATGTAGCCCTTCATTGATGACACTACCCCTATTTTTGCAACTGCGTAATGATATCACAACATTTTCCGTTTAACTTGTAATCTTTAGAAATCAGATATGCAATGCTTCCTCTGCTTGCTAAATTGTTGCAAGCTATGTAGGCAGTAATTCTGCAATGCCAAAAGTTGCTTGTCAGCATTATATTTTACATGATATACTTACAAAAAATAGGGGAATTTTAAATTGAAATTGCGTAACGAAAAATATCAATGGGAAAAATTAGACCTTGTTTGACATTTTAGATCATATCTACCTCAAATATTAATAGATTTTCAGAGTTTTTGGAGCAGATTTGTCACAACTAAATTATCTATCGAGTGCATATAACAGCAGGAGTTTCGTGCAATTCGTCTCGGTGAGATGACTTCGTAAAGATTGACAAAAATATTTTGTGCACTCGATTGTGTAGAAGCTGAAAGCATTTGCTTTCTACGTATGCGACAGATATTGCCGTATAATGCAAGAGACTTTTGATGCAACTGGTCTTTCAGTAGAATAGCGCCAATAAGTAGATAAATGAACTGAAAGGCAGTGTTTTGAGACAAGCCTTGAATTTGCCGGAGTATTTTAGTGTAAGTCTGACACTTGTCTAGAGTAACCATGTCCAGAATGTCACCTGTCTCCTGGTCCATGAAGGTGACAGTGCAGTACTGTGCACCATGACCAGGAGACCCAAAGCGACCATCAGCTGAACAAAACGCACATTTATTACGGTGTGAATTAAAATCAGTAGCATTTAAAAACACTGATTACCAAAAGAATAAATATTTTACAAAAAGAATCCAGGGGTTCAAAATGGAGGCGGTGCAGTGTCTTAAGTTCACATACCATGAATCCAGCAGATGATTTGTCCCACACTACTATAACTATATATAGATATAGCCAGACAGATAGATAGATACATAGATATGCACAGGTGCTGCCATTTAAGAGTGGTGGTAGCTCACAGTGGTTGATCGATGGCAGATATATAGAACACGATTCCTCTATATCAGACTGCATGTTGCACATTAACCCTATTTGAAAATGATCAAGATCGATGCCAACTTAACATCTCATCTGAATGATACCTGTCCCATGTGGGATTTGATCTTGAAATTCCACTGAAAATATTATAAATTGGCTGCCCCAGGTTTGAACCCAGGCAAGGAAAGACTATCAGGATTTTGGACTGACAATTCTTGACCACCAAGCCGCCATGGAAACTCGCTATATTTATTTATCCTAATTAATAAATAATTTCAATATCGAATTACAACCTATATTGCTCTGGCTTACCAAACTTTTTGACGAATCTGTGTTATGTAACTAATCTGTATATTCTATCTATTTGATCTATATCAGCTATCCATCTAATTCATGAAATTAGATCTGTCTTATATGTAAAATGTATCCATGAAATCCACCTTTATCTACCTATCTATCTATCTATGTATCTATCTATGCATCGATTTACCCATCCATATCTAACTGAAATAGTCTTAGACTTATATGACTATTGCATCTCATCTGTTGTGACCTAGTATTATGATGGCATCAATTTCCAGGTGAGAAAACTGACCAATACATATCCTAATGTCACCATGACACAGTTCCAGGTCAGGTGATTTGGATACACAAATCATAGTGGACCGACACATACATATGTACTTTTCAAAAAGGTGTACAGCTCATTTGCATAGGGGAAGCTTGGGAGAGTTGGGCCACTTTTTAGGTCCTTGCGCCTCCTGCTAACAGTAATGATTATATAAACATGCTTAATGCATGTATTGTATCTTGAAATATTTCAGAAAAATATCTTTAGGTTTGCATTGATATTTGCCCAAGAACATATGAGCTACAGCCCTATGAAAATTGGAAAACATTTGGCCCAACTCTCCCCATCAAGTGGGAGACTTGGGCCATTCAGAGGGGAGACTTGGGCCATTGCAATATATCAGGTTCGGTAAAGCTGTACTTGAGGCCATAATATTTTTAACCTGTAGTGTGGTGGTCATAGACGTCATTAATCCTGAATTGAGGCCTCTTGCAACACTAGTTTGCCGTCAGACTTAAGCCTCGGCCTGATGGCCCAACTCTCCCCTTCTAGATTTCCTGATATCTAATTTTATTAGACCATGAATAATTATTAAGGCCTAAAAATATTCAATCTCTGTTGAAAATTGCTCTAGACAAGTTCTTCTGTCTTAATAAAAATAAATCTGGGTAAATGCAACACGTGTGGGGAGACTATTGGCACTGTCCCAACTCTCCCCCATTCCACCATTTTTCTCTAAATCCCAATTATGACAAAACCGTTTGTCTGATAATTTTCCAAAATATGTTAAAAACAACTGAATAGTCAAGCCCACCAAACATTCCATAGAAAATTTCCTCAGTCCTTGTTATCTGACAGACAATTAAAAACTCGTAACAAGGCTCAGTTTTTCTGTTTTTCATCCAAATTTGAATTTTCTTCTCTCTGAAGATCGTGACAAGCAAATTAGCTAGAAATGTTACTTCCATTGAAAGATTTGTATTTTTATAAAATTTTGGTGGCTGCAGCTTTCTCAAAAAATAGTTTAGTTTCCTCAAAAATCAGGGTGGCCCAACCCTCCCTGCGGCCCAACTCTCCCAAGCTTCCCCTACACAATACACATTATTTTGAAGATGGTGGACTGCAAGCAAGGAAACAGCAAACAAAAAACACCAAGCAAAAAAAATGTTTAAAGGAGTACTTAGAATTACTTCACGTCAATACAAATAAGCTGAATTAACAGCCCTGCATCTCTAGTTTCGGTGAATTTAGCAATTAGGACATGATTTGAAACATGCAAAGAGTAATTTCAGATTTTCTTCTCCAATTTCAAATTTCCCTCCTACAGTTTAAACTCTCTCACCCACTGTCTCATTCACTTTCTCACTAACTATACAAATATGGCGGTGTGTAAACACCTCCGTTTTAAAAGTGTTCTTCCAATGAATTGAAAGAGAAGGCCAAGAGGTCCCTTAATTAGTTAAAAGATCGCAATGGCACTTGGGCAACAGTAACTTCCAGTGTTATTAAAAATGAATTGGTTAAATGACAATAAACGTAACATTGATTTTGCTTGTATAATTTTTCCTTGTTGAATACAATTTCGGTAACATCACGATGCCAAAAATTAATTTATCAATTACAACTGATTGTACATAGGGGAGAGGCAGGTTAGTTGATACGCAAGGTTAGTTGATACGTCCCACCTCCTGGTCATAGAAATGATCATTTGAGAAAGTGTTGGCATTTGTAAGAAGCAGAATAAAAAAACACATCTTCTCATGTTGGTCAATGTAGAATCAGAATCAAGATTTAGGAGAAAAGTCAAAAAATTCAAAAATCAATTTGTGCTGAAATCTTGCTTTTTTTTTTCTCTCGCTATAGTGAAGGATGATTCAGAGTAACTTAGTATGTGGATAAGGTGTGTGAAAAGGGTTATTTATGAGCTGTCAAAGATGACCTAGGTTAACCTGTGGTCCAGAGACCTGCTGTTTTCTGACATAATCGAGTGGATGGGTTTGTTGATACAGCAGATTGGTTAGGTTTTGTTGGCTGGCCTGGTCAAAATAACAACCCTGACCTATTAGTACAATCATAATGCTAGGTGTTACTCAGTAGTTTACGTGAAAAAGCTCTATAGATGAAGCTTAGGTTGAAATAATCATGTGATCTCCCAACAGGTCGACCATCAGATCCGACTCACAATGGTAGCAGATATGCATCCATGGGAACAGAAAGCAGATCGGTGAAGGCGTATGGTTTTATAGTAACCTACCAAGGCGGAATATGTTACTTTTTCTTTGCATTGTCCATCAGGGTTTGGTGTATCAACTAACCTGCCTGGGTGTATCAACTAACCTTACCAGGTGGGTTAGTTGATACGTTTGACATGACCTACTTTGATGCCATCTGGGGTAAAAACTAGCCAACAGAGAAAGTCAAGTTTCCCCATGTATTTGAACAATGTATTCCCCTATGCACATGACTATTCGTCATTCCAATATCATCGTCTGTTTAGCTTGGAGGCGAGCTTTTCTGAAAAACGTCTCAACTAACCTGCCTCTCCCCTACAGTTTGAAGTATAGTAGGCTATTATGTTTCAGGCTTTGCTGTTGGAGTCACAGAGTCAAGAAGTTTTCAGGGGTAGTCAGAATCTAAAATTAATGTGGTGACTCCCGAATCATACAAATAATTTTGCCACGACACCCAATGATATCTTACCTCCAACAATAACTTGACGATTTATAACACTGAATCATTGCGTTAAAGTTTTCTTTACTACAGGGGAACAAGAAGTGCAACGAAATGACCATGTGATTTGTTGCTCAAGTGGTCTTGTGACGAGCAATTTTTCAATGCCCCAGTGAACACTGAGTGTAAATATCTCCCAAGTTGAAGACCTTAATCCATAGGTGTTTGGAGCAACACCTTTTTTGTAGATAATGGATGGATTTATACAAGTTGGCTACCATAAGAATTCCCTGGGGAGGGGGGCTTGGAGGTTTCTTTTATAAATAATTTCATGCCTGGTTTTGGTGAAATAAATAAATTCTTTCTGAGTCCTCCCCCTAGGAATCTAATGGTCTCCACCTGAAGTATACTATATTGAAGGACACCACTCGTCATAGTTGTCAATTGCATCCCCTTCATGGGACAAATCTCAAAAGATTTAGGAATTTAGAGAAGAGCTGTTTTACAAGAGCACCCAAAAAAAGTACACAACCATTTCCTAATTTATGTGTACCAGTACAACAACTTTGTCTATATATTTTACCAAATGCATTTTTCCCGGAACATAATTAATTTTAACTCGAAAGAATATGTTTTCAAAATATAGTTTAATTACCTATTCCTCCTGCCCAGTAATAACAGTATGAATAGGTGGTGACCTCTGTTGATAGTGCCCTGTGCTTCCAAGCGATGGGTCCCAGGTTTGATCCCAGCTCTGGGCAAGTCAACTGAACTTTCCTTGGACAGTAGTTTCAAATATCCTTCACCTCATTGCTGTGTCACATGCCCTAATTTCTTACTAGAGTGCACAAATACAGGATAAAGCTCCAATCATTCTGACTGGAACGTTCATTCATTCACTCACACAAGGAAGTTGTGCATCAGGGTAAACCACAAGCAGAATTTTTTTTGGGGTTAAGGGCACCATAACTTCCACTATAGTTAAAAATTAAAAATTTGGGAACACTGAAACTATAGCTACAAACTGACAAAGGCTAAACATTCAGCGATATGACCAATTATTTTATTTAAATGTATATATATATTATATTATTTCAAGTCATTAGTTCTCGAGATATATAAATTTGAATGATAAGATATAAAAAAATAGATGCCTCCCCCCCTCCATAAACATCTGTGCAGTGTGTATCAATTGTTGATGACAGTTGCTTCCAAGCATAAAATAATTATTTCATTATTGTATGAAGAAGGTGTTGTCACAAATTCATAGGAATACTCTTGAAGTGTGATACACAGAATTTGTTCAGCCAAGTGTGAAAATTTGTGACGTGGCAAAGCCACTTGAGCACCAAACACATTGTCATTTCGTTGCACTTCTTGTTCCCCTGTAGTAATAGCCGGGATGGCATAGAGCCGTTGCACTCTATAAAAAAATGTGCTGCTGGGCCATCCCAATCCACAAAATTTTGCCAGCTGTGCACTCTTGGAGTGGTGATTGCCAGACAACAGAATGGAGCTGGCAATTTTAAAATTTCCCACAAAAACTCTTTTTCTTGTTGCTGACATAACACTGCGACGCCCACTTCAGCCGACGGTGACCATCTTTGCATGTCTGAAGCAATAAAAAATAATTTACAATTAAAGCTCGTATTTTATCAGATTAAAATGATATCCAAAAGAAAGATTAAAACCATATTAAACTAATTGTAATGGTCAAATTTTCTTCGCTGTCAATTTACCCTCAATATACAAATACTATTTCATGCATTGGAAAACCTTTGTATTACACGTAGTAAGTATGTACTTCAAAAAAATATATTTTCGAAGTTTGATTCATTCCAAAGCAGATACAGTATCCTTTTTTAAGGGTACTTTTCTTGTTCATGGAATTCATGAGTTATAGATCATTAATTGATAAATTTTAAGTTTAGTACATACTTCCAAACTACAATATAATGGTTTTCCACTGCATGAAATAGTGTATATTAAGGGTAAATTGACAGTGAAGAAAATTTGACCATTACAATCAGTTTAATATGGTTTTAATCTTTCTTTTGGATATCATTTTAATCTGATAAAATACGAGCTTTAATTGTAAATTATTTTTTATTGCTTCAGACGTGCAAAGATGGTCACCGTCGACTGAAGTGGGCGTCGCAGTGTTATGTCAGCAACAAGAAAAGAGTTTTTGTGGGAAATTTCAAAATTGCCAGCTCTGTACTCTTGTCTGGCAATCACCACTCCAAGAGTGCACAGCTGGCAAAATTTTGTGGATTGGGATGGCCCAGCAGCACATTTTTTTATAGAGTGCAACGGCTCTATGCCATCCCGGCCATTGAAGAAACCTTTGCCACAATGATTCGATCTGTTCGGCAGGATGCTGTGAATCGTCAAGTTATTGTTGGAGGTAAGATATCATTGGGTGTCGTGGCAAAATTATTTGTATAATTCGGGAGTCACCAAATTAATTTTAGATTCTGACTCCCCCTGAAAACTTCTTGACTGTGTGACTCCAACTCCAAAGCCTGAAACATAACTGCTGTACTTCATATTGTACAACCAGTTTTAATTACTTAATTTATTTATGGCATTGTGATTTTTTGAAATTTTATTCAACAAGGAAGAATTATACAAGCTAAATCAATTTTACTTCCAAGCAATTCATTTTTAGTAACACTGGAAGTTACTGTTGCCCAAGTTCCTATTGGGATCTTTAAAGTAATTAAGGGACATCTTGGCCTTCTCTTTCAATTCATGGGAAGAACACTTTTCAATGGAGGTGTTTATGCACCGCCATTTATGTAGTTAGTGAGAAAGTGAATGAGACAGTGGGTGAGAGAGTTTAAACTGTAGGCGGAAAATGTGAAATTGGAGAAGAAAATCTGAAATTACTCTTTGCATGTTTCTAGTTCTCTCCTAATTGCTAAATTCACCGAAACTAGAGATGCGGGGCTGTTAATTCAGCTTATTTGTATTGACGTGAAGTAATTCTAAGTACTCCTTCAATCAGTTTTTTTTTTTGCTGCTTTTTGTTTGCTGTTTCCATGTTCTCAGTCCACCATCTTTAAAATAATGTGTATTGTGTATGCAAATGAGCTGTCCACCATTTTGAAATTATGTGTATTGTGGTTTATGTATCCAAATGAGCTGAGAGAATGGGACTACCGTCTTCAAGGAACAGCCATTGTGGAATAACTACAGACTTTGTGTGGCTTGAATAACACCCGGGTAGCCCGAGCTGCCCAGGAGTGACCAGGCTGTGCAGAGATCCTGTAGTCCCATACATAAGTCCGGAAAGGTCACAATGTAATATGAAGAAATATGGCAAATACTTGTCAGATCCACATTTGACCCTACGGGTGTCAACAGATCCTTGTACATATTTTTACTCTATATTAGTTTTTAGCCTAGCCGTAGTCACAATCTTAGATGTAGCCAATTATCCTAATGGCTTATTACAAAAAACTGTTCTTTTCACTACTCCAAAGGATTGTATACGTTTTTATATTATTCGAAATGGAGGTTCATCTGAACAAGAGGCAGAAAATAATTTAAGAAGAAGAAGATGCTGACCTGGAACTATTTCATGGTGACATCAGGATATATATTGGTCAGTTTTCTGACTTGGAAATTGATATAATCATAATAATAGGTCACAAGAGATGAGATTTCAATAGTTATATAAATTTACAACTATTTCAGTCGGATATATGGATGGGTAATCGATGCATAGATAAATAGATGTATAGATAGATAGATAGATAGATAGATAGATAGATAGATAGATAGATAGATTGATAGATGTAATAGATAGATAGATAGATAGATGTAATAGATAGATAGATAGATAGATAGATAGATAAGGGTGGATTTCATGGATACATTTTATGTATTTGACAGATCTTATTTCAAGAATTACATTGACAGATTATATGTAGATCAAATAGATAGTTCTAATACACAGATTAGTTAGATTACACAGATGTATCAAAAGGGTGTGGTAAGCCAGACCGATGTAAGTTGTAATTTGGTATTGAAAGTGTTTGTTTACATGCTGCAACATTTTTGGGTAGGGTTAGCTCAGTTGTAGCTCACTGGGTTGCCAATCGCTGCTTGATACGCTGGGTATTGGACTCTAGGGTCTGATCAACGCTCTCGCCGGGTCATCTAGGACAGCAGGATAAATCTAACGAGTTTCCATAGCGGCTGGGTGGCCAAGAATTGTCGGTCCAAAATCCTGATAGTCTTTGCTTGCCTGGGTTCAAACCTGGGGCAGCCAATTAAAGATATTTCAATGGAATTTCAAGATCAAAATTACAGATGGGTATCATTTAGATGAGATGTTAAGTTGGTGTCCCCTTTGATCATTTTCAAATAGGGTTAATGTGCAACATGTTCATGACTTGTGTTCTATTTGCATTGATCAACCACTGTGAGCAACCACTGCTCTTAAACGGAGGCACTTGTGCCTATCTATCTATCTGTCTATCTATCTATTTTAATATCTATCTATCTGTCTGGCTGTATATCAATGTATATCTGTATCTGAACAGTTATAGTAGTGTGGGACAAATCATCTGTTGGATTCATGGTGTGTACTTAAGACACTACACCTGGTTACCTCCATTTTGAACCCTTGGGTTCTTGTTTGAAATTTATTCTTTTGGTAATCAGTGTTTTTAAAGGCTGCTGATTTTAATTCACACCGTAATAAATGTCTATTTTGTTCAGCTGATGGTCGCTTTGGGTCTCCTGGTCATGGTGCACAGTACTGCACTGTCACCTTCATGGACCAGGAGACAGGTGACATTCTGGAGATGGTTACCCTGGACAAGAGGGAGGTCGGCCGGAAATCGACCTGCATGGAGAAGGAGGGGGTGAGGCAGGGGCTAATTAACCTTAAAAACCATGGTATCACCATCAAGGAATTGGTTACCGACGGCCACCTTGGCATCAAGGCCATGATGAGTATGTAAAACTTTGGAGTTATTCCAATATGTCATGACACTTGATTGCAACAATGACGCCATAAATCAATGCTCCAATCACACGAGAATCAGAATACAGTGCCGCCTGTAACTTAGTGAAACAGTTGATATTTTCCCATTGCCACAATGCTATTCCATTTTCATGAAAATGTGAAGTAATGGTAAAGACATCACAAATTTTTAGGTCAGGAAACTGACCCAAATTAATAACGCTTAAATTAATTTTTTTTTTCCTGTTAATACAATGCAATATGTGGTTCTACAATGCTGCACGTAACAGGATATCTACTTATTGTGAATGTGTGACACATTCAATTATTTCGAGGCATCTAATTGACCTCACATGGTTGGAGAATCCCAGTTTTCAGTGTCAACCATTTCTTCACTTCTTAATTTCAATTTGCAATTTTTACATCCAGAAGAAGACCAGTTTGCAGCTATAAAGCATTCAAACGATATCTGGCATCAGGCCAAGAACCTCTGCAGCAAACTGACACAGGTAATAAAATTGGTTCTATATATATGCAGATTAACACATATATATATATTTGTTCTTGAAGGAGCCTGAAAAAATGTTGGCCTATTTTTTCAAACTAGAGTGAGGCTAGGGATACAAACATACAGTTCCGCCTGTAGGTGTGTAAATTTGATGATGGTTTGCCATTGGGTCAATGCTGAAAGCTCTAAAACAAACTGATGGTGGGGCCAAGGATACCCATCTGATGAGAAGGGTGAACATCTTCCTAAGAGCACGTGATTTGAGAATAAATTTCTTTTGGTTGCGGTTGAATTGACAAAAACGAGTGATCGTGTTTGGTGAGATGATGCCTGTACGTCGTATAATATGGAACCGTGTAGCACTTATACATGTGTATACAATTTTTCTTCACAGTTTTTGAAAAATTACACTGTTATTTTTAGGCTGCACGATTTGTGGCAACGAAAGACCTGCAGCCTTGGATACCGGAAATCTCGAAATTTTTCTGGACATGCGCGGAGAAATCAAATGGCTCTGAGGTGGAGTTCAGGGTAATTATATTGATAAGATATTTTAATGTGTTATGTCATTAAAATTTTATTAATTTTGTATGAAGTAAATTGATACAATATGTATCAGGTATTTTGGTACCTGGACACATTTGTTAAGTGAGACAAAGTGCAATGTTCCACCTGCAGAAGTAACCACTCTTTGTGAGACGGGTCATTTTCCAAAAACGTGAACATCACTGTCCGCATTTCATTGAAAGCTTAGTGTGGCTCTTCTATGCATATTAGAGAAATTCAACCACCGGTATAAGGTCTCTATCAGACTCTATAATTGATTTGTTAAATTTTGTTTGACAGTTTTCTGGTGAGAGTTCAGCTGGTGTCAAACTAGATTGCAATCAGGATCGTCAAAGCTGGTTGTATTAATTTCCATTTCCTGACACTTACATTCTTTCAGCATGTTCAGTAGCAGTGTTATTTATGCATTTTACAGAAAAGATGGCGCGGCCTGATCCACCATGTTGCTGATGAGCATCAGTGGATGTTCGGGTCTTGCGAGCATGACCCCATCCTACAACATCCAGACAATTGGCTAAAACCCCAATCGCCAGCCCACCAGGCACTTGTCAGCATTTGTATGGACGGGAAGTTTCTCCATGACGCTGTGCCATACTTGGTCAACTTCAGGTAAGTACATTTAATGTGCAATACATTACTGGGTCAGTGTAAAACTGATCATGCAGACCAGACACAAAACAAACACAGGAGGGTACAGAGGAGCATTGCTTGTTTAATCAAGCTAATTAAGTCAATCAAGCGTAAAATGCGGACCAGATGCAGACCAAATCAATAAGCAAGATATAGAGACAATTATTTATTAGCTTGATATTTCAATAAAAAAATTATTTGATTTTAATATAATTTTTTTTATTTAAAACTATTTACACGTTTCGGCCTACAGGCAAGGGATCTGCGTATCCAGATATGAGCAGGCCAAAGTGCAGACCAAAATGCAGACCAGATTGCCGACAAAATACTGACCCTAGGATACTGACCAAATCATGCAGACCAAATACTGACCAAATACTGACCAGATCAGGCTGATCTTCAGAAATGAGTGCAGACCAAATACTGACCAGATCTGCAGACCAAATGCAGACCAGAGTGCAGACCAAATACATATCAAATCATGCAGACCAAATGCAGGCCAGGGTACAGAGCTTCCCACAGATTCTTATTCGTTCATACTTACCTGACCCCCTATTACAATTGAGACCTTCCTACCACCTTCGTCCCCTATCACTGCCCACAAAATAAAATGGACTCTACCAAGCCCATCGTCACGTGGGCCCTCACCCCAGCTCTTCAGTTCCTATTAAGCATGCGACGAGATCGCATGCATTACGCCTTCGTCAACCTTTTTAACAGTCTTTTTGACTATGATTATGGATGGAATTGAGTGTATTTCGATGAATACACCTTGGATTTACATCCGATGGACACTCCTTGTGTTCTGGAGTCGTTTTTACGACGTAGTTTGACATCGAAGATTTTCGCGCCACTCAGGCTGGTTGTTTATACCAACTGTCATGGCCGCCGGGCACCTTTATATCTCGGCGAGGCCGAACTAAATGGCTATTTACGCAGAGGGTAAGCGTATTTACACTAGTATTTCGATATAAATTTATTTATTTGAGTGTATTGGTTGTATTGACGACGTTGGTGAGTCGTTTTCGACCGTTTACCGTCGGAAATCGATCGTTGTAGTCGCTATATCGACGGGCGATAATGGAGGTTTTTAACATTTTCACTTAATGAAGTGAATGTATTCAACTGAAACACATTTTTAAATGACTTCCAGGGTTTGGTGCCCTTACTAAAGTACTTTTTTGAATATTTGGTGATGTTTTCACTTTTGTGTATTGCAGTTTCACCTGTGAGGCCAGAGCAGTCATCTGTCAAGGCAGACCAGACCTGGCTCTGATATGACACTACACAGGGGTAACAGGCTGACAGTTCCATGGATGGTTGGAATCTCAACACGAACAGCCTTAACGTGTCACTTTTCGGAAGATGGACGGCAGACACTTGAGTTCTGAGGGGAACCACTGAAGTCTGCTGCTGATGAAGCTACAGTGCATGGTGCAAAGCTAGCTGTCACTTCTTTAATTAATGAATAAATAAACAGGTGTTTATTGTCTCATGAACAAATAAATGATTAAACAGGGATGTTTATCAACAGTTCAGGTACGGTATAATTCATAGACACTGGTGTTAGTAGGCTGAGAAGCCTATCGCTTTACACATGCCGGAATATTGAGTGGTCACTACCCATCAGCCAGGGAGTGAACTCATGTCTAGGGGCCAGTTCTGTGGAATGAACTGTGTCACCCTTTGACTTGCGTATGCAGACCTAGTTATTGGAGCAATTTGCTACCCACTGGTAGGGAGCAAGCTCTTTGGTTTGTCAAGGGTTATGCTCTGTGGTTAAGGGCTCAATTACCCATTGACTTTCAGCTGGACACAGGTCGCAATCTGGTAAATCTGAAAAGGGTCCAAGAGGGTCTCCCCTGATATAATGAAGCCACCAGATTTTATGAAACAGATCTATTCCTAGGGTGAGGGAGTCTAGAATCTGTTGTGGAGTAAGAAATAAGCATGATAAAGAGTAATCTGCTTCTGCACAGACATGAGGGCATAACCTGTTTTAAATCATTAAAAGAGTTTAATTTTTGGCAATTAATTCTTCCTCTTTTGGCCTTTAAGGTTTTTTGGCAATTGTTAATTCAGGCATTTTATTTGGTACCCTTCAAATTATTAACGAAGTTGTTCAGTCACCATTCACCACCACTGTCCACCAGTGTTTTGGAATCCCAGAATGGTTAACAAGTATGTAAGGCTACATATTGATATATCTGTGTCGCCCTTCTAGTGTGCAACTAGATAGTGCTTACCTCATGGTACAAGGTCAAAGACCCTACCGGAAGTGGGAAACTTGGTGCTATAATTTCACAACTTAATTTGTGCAATCTCTCTATCCCTGAACATTGGTGGTCTTGGAAAGAGGGCTATGGATGGAGGACTTTTAGGAAGTCTAACCTATTCCTTGAACATGATAATTATCTGCTCTTCGGCTTGCCAGCAGGTTAGGCAGTCATAGTAGATGCGGCTTGGAGATCCCTGAAGCAGGGTGCCTGGTTAGCCTAAACTTGAGCTTAAGCATACTGGCGACCTGCGATGGGTCATGGAGGCTATGCAACATAAGCTGAATTTAATAAGTCATGCTAATGGGAATGGCTCCCTGATAGCATAGATCCGATGTATAGCCAATGATGTTGAGTTAGTACCCTCCCAAGAGAGGTCAAACTTGTGATTTTTGGCAGAACTATTGTAATCTCACTTTGGACTAAGCGCCTCAGGAGATTCGAAGTTGCAAATAACAACTAAACATTATATAAGTTATATAAAATTATAGAATTCCGGAGCTATTGGGGAAAATGAGCATCAATTCCTTACTAAGGATCTGGCTGTCATCTGGGACACCAGGCAATATTTCATGTTTTTGAATGGCAATTCAGATTAGTGTCAATGTGACCATGACTTCTTTTTGCGAGCTATCAAAGCTGCACATTAATGCTCCCTTGATGTAGAGTCGAGGCTGAAAGCATCAAACGACCCAATAGGGCTCATGGGACGGAAATGTGAGGCCTATGTAAACAGGGCTTCTCTATTATCCCCATGATTATTTCTTGCCTCAATGAATGTGAGAGCTCATGCCAAGCCTGTCTAGAGTCCATCAAGCTAATTCTTGGGACAAAGTCTCAAGCTGAGTATGGAGCTAACAAGTCTCTGAGCAAAAGAAGTTGCTTCTGGTCTTAATGTTTTAATGCTAACCATATAAGCATAAGTTCAGGTGAATTTAGCACAATATGGATATGGGATCAAAATGATGTTGAATTATTCAGGTACATCCTCATGCGTGACGCCCGAATGAGGCATGGGTCAAGAATTTGAAATTGGCAAACAATCCGAGGATGGTGACAACATCGTCAGAGGGAGCTTGCATAGAAGGTATTTTGGTTGACGGGCTTGCTACAAAGCAAAGGCTCTTTGAAGTAACACCGATACCTACATTATACTTAGTAGATATGTAGGAATTATGTTAAACTCTGCTGCTCAGTTATCTAGCTATGAGAGAACACTTGGTGCTGTAGATTGTTTCTACTACACACAAGTCGGTAAACAGCTGTAAGTTGATCAGAATTTCTGGAGATTGTATCTTCCATGGCTTATATTTCTGACGTCAGTGGCACGGTTGCCCACTGTTGGGACACCCAGTTTTCAATGTTGGCACACTCCAGAGTGATTTGGTCTCCGCTCACTTCGGTTGAAAGTACAAGTGATGACAGTTAACATCCGGCGAGAGGGGTCCAGTGAGACCCCCAGTTCGCCAGGAAATTACAAATGTACTGACCAGATAACCCCATGAAGAGGGAGGTCATTAAGATTGATTGGAACATGGCAAAATGACTGCAGGCATGTGTATTGCAGTCTTAAAAGTGCAGTAATCCTGGTCGATGAGGAATTAGTTGCCGAGCATTTTAACAATTCCAAGGAATGGGACGGATAAACCGTTCTGAGAAAGTAGGACACTGCTGTTACTTACTGCATTTGACTTGCATAGGAATGTGACAAGGTCCTAACAGTTATATAATATATAAGGACTCTGCGGATTTTTTGCCAGAAGCTTCTGTACCTTTTCTCAAAGGGTAAGACGCCCAGCTATTCAGCTGAAACATCTCATTTGGATGATGAGGGTGCCCAGCTTTGCTGCACCTGTGGATATTGATTCCATGAAGGTAGCAGGGCAGTAACTGACCGGTCTGAATTGCAAAGCACCAGCTAAGTACATTCTCATGTTGAGTGGCTTGTCATAGGCTCTGGAGGCCAATGAAAGTTCAAAACATCTTGGGAAATCCATTCAATTATTTCCATTAGTTTATGAAATCATAATACTCTCCTATGAGTTCTATCTCAGGTTATCGTGACCTTCACAAAGAACTTATTCTAAGTACTGGTTCTCTGGACTGCCAGGTCTATACCAGTTGGACTTAGGTGTTTAACTCCCTTTTGAGGGAGACTGGAAGTTGCTAATGGAGGCAACAGTGGCCAGAAACATCCGCCAAGTGCTGAATTACACTAGATAGCAAGCTGCCCTTGATATCTCAGTAGCACATAAACTGTCCAGTTTCAAGTTTATTTGGACCAAGTCAAACTTACGGCAGGCTGACACCCAAAGGGTGTATTTGCCTTTTTAACCATCAAATCACAACAATAATTCCAGACCGGTAACTATAATTTGAATATAGTTCCAGGAATAAAGTTGGTGTATATGTCGTTCATTTATCGAGCGAACCTGTCGAACTGTAGTTGTATGTTTGCAGTCCAGGTAATACCAGTTTTCACAACCCCAAAAAACCGATAAAGGACTTTGGTGTGAATGTCAGTCTCATTTCTCCCAGTTATGCACAGGATTGAGGAAATCCTGGCCAAACAAACGTATTGAACTGGGTTATATATATATGAGATGAGATACCATTTTGATGTATACAGCGTACATGGGTATAAATGACAAGAGGTATCTCTAATAGACTAGTTGTTACCTCCCCACTTGTAGTGTGGGGTACCTAGATGGGGCTAGTTATTAATATAGTATTATCACTATATATGGCTTGGTACTAACCTATGGTACATTCGTTAGCCACATAACAGAGCCATGAAGCGCAACATAACTGTGTCGCATGAATGGCGGACATAGCAGAGCCATGAAGCGCAACAACTGTGTCGCATGAATTGCGGATAAAAGGCAGCTGAGGAGTTCTGCTGAAGAGAACAAACCCGCTGGCGATGAGAACATGCTACAAACCCGGAACTAATAGTTCGAGAGGAATAAGACTAGATCCGCAATATTGTACAGTGGTCGTAGACCTACTGCCGGCATAGATCTAGGCAAGCTCACAGTAATTTTGACTGGTATCCAGAATGATCGCAGTCTTGTGAAATAGCAACTGTTAACTCCACATGGGTGTTCTGAGAATCATGGCTGGAGGCTTGTGAAACTTCGCTTAATACTCTAAAAGAGTCGGAAGGTCATCAACAGAGAATGTGATGACAACTCCAGATGTAATTCCACCCTTATTAGTCTCTGTACCCAGGGGTGGCTAAAAGTTCAAAGTTCCTGTCAATTATGTGTCCATACTTACTGTAGTCTCTAAAGTAGGCTATTTCATTCAGTTTCTAGGTTTAACTGGAGTGCACTGAGTCACTCCACACAATTTTTCATTGACATTGATGTCATATGATGAACTGAGTATACACAGACTCCACATTTTCCATGGGCAGTGGTTTCCTAATACGGAACAAATATACAGAGGTTGAGCAGTCCTGGTTAGGTGCAGGACAGCAACGTTAGACAAAGTATAAAAGGATGAGTCGACCAGTTCTTGAGTCGACCTCATGCAGGTTAACTGAGTTATGTCTGACATATACGGCTTGGACCGGTAAAGAATTGTGTAATATCCCTAATAAGCAGTGAGGTGAGGAACACAAAAATTTTGGACAGCCCATCAAGTTGTGGGCCATATAAGTATTGGGAGTTGTAATACCCACCCGCCTCCCTGAGGTGAGGAACACAAAAATTGGTGTTATTATGGGTTAAAAGTGAGTTAATGAATTGATCATTTCTCCAGGCTAATATAGCCATCCCACCACAAGGATAGCTCTGGTAGTCTATCTCAATTGTAATAGGGGGTCATAGTCTAGTCATAATATGAAAATATTGGGTGCAACCCGGAACAAATTGCAACAGAAGTGGTTCCAGTGGCATTTGGTCCCTAAATATGTCAAGAAAGACATACTAAAAGTCATGGAAAATCCAAATGGTGGAACACCCCCAAATTAGCATAAATCCAAGATGGCCGCCATAAAAATCAGGTTTTTTGCAAATAACTCAGAAACTATTAGATATAGACCCCATATGTGTATGAAACTTGAATATAAACTTGGGTATTGCGGAAATTTTGACACTATTCCCATGTCTCTATCTCTAATAGTTCTCAAGATATAGCATATTCAAATATCTCTGATTTTGCCAAAAAAAAGCTGTAAATCGCCAAACATGTCATTTGTGAGTCTTGATTCTGCATACTTGAAGTACAAATTTGACCTTACCTAGTAAGGATACAAAAGGATTAAATTGTGTTTAATTTAAGACCCCAATCACGTCTCTACCTCTCTTCAATCCCCTACTGTGCCTTATTTTGCATTTGGAAGTATTCCCTCGAAATTCCATTTATTTTGCTAAAATTGGCATTTTAGAGGAAAGAAAGTGCTTATTTCGGGTTTGAAGTGTACAAAATATTGTGGTTATGGAATTCAGCCAGTTCTGAGTTACTACATGTGTAATTCTAGACAAAATTTAACTAAATACTGATGATCACCCATAGAATCTGACCTAGACAAATATTTCCATACCGCATATTATCATCAATTAACATCAAGAGCGTCAATCAGTGCCCAGGACTTCAAAAGTTTACCGGCAATTTGTGAAGCAACTGTTTACTTCTCTGAGACAAATGGCATATCATTTTAAAGCTCTCAGAGAGATCTGTCGTCTATCTAACAATGTGAGAATCACACCTGTAACCAGTGATGTAGTCGAGGCTGGGATATCAGAGACTGAGGCATCAGCCTCCAAGACCGAGACCAAAGCCATCAAAATGTAGCCTCGAGGCCGGCCTCGAGAACCTACAACACTGGCCAAAGACACCCGAGACCGAGGCAAGCCAAGGATTTGGCACTGAGACAGAACCAAGGCTGAGATCAAAATATGGCTCCAAGACTGGCTATGAGACCTTCAACTGAGCCTCTAACCTCAATGGAAGTGTGCAAAATTGCGAAATTGGCTTAATTTACATGGCATGAGTGAAGGCCTGTTCATGGGCTATCTTTTGGAGTGTGTCCTGCTCATTCACTGAATTCAGTGTAAATTAAGTTGATTTAAGTTAATATAAGTTTAACAAATTTGAAAGTAATAGTTCCATGTATATGTATATATGCAGCTTTCCAAAATAAGATTCAGGAAAAATTCAAGGATTGCTCCGCATCACAATACATAAAGAGAAATTTTAGGGCGAAATGAGAGACTATAGTCTCCTCCTCGACAAATTGATTAATTACAAACAGACAAGTTTAGAAGCCAAGGGATTGAAGGGACTACATTACAAACTGGAAATGTTTAATATGGTAATAGTCAGAAGTAAAGGGCTATCCATAGACAAACAGAACCTCGTGGTTTCAGTAAAAGTAGTATAATTTAGTTGGAACAGTTTTTAGACTTTTAGATATGTATTTTTTGCCGACAACTCCGCATCTTAATTAGATCCAGAGCAGAATTATCTGCTTAATAGAAGCTGATTTTTCTCAGGCTGGGCTATATTAGTTCTAAGAGTTTCAACCAGAAAGTGAGGTACGTCATCAGTTTCTGTGAGCACTGAAATGTTTCTGAATATAGCTCTATGCAAATAGAAAGGTTTTTATAAGCAGAATAAAATAGGCTAGGCTGCACAGCAGCAGACCCACGGCTTTCAGCAGCTTTTCTGCCAAGAAGTCTGAATTCATTGTATTTTTAAATATTTATAGTGTAAATAAATCTCATCATATTTCATTAATAATATTGTATAAATCTATAATCAAGCAAAGCTGCAGGAACATTTTATTAAACAACTTCCAAAATTGGCTGAAACATCATTGGAGATTTGTTAAATTTTGGCAATTTTACCTTTATTTGTCGAAATACCATAAATTTGAACATGGTGATATAGCAAATGTATGCAAGGCAATCATATAACGCACTCTCATATATTTATTTTTGTTCACATTCAGTAGCTGAGCATAACATAAGAAGGAAAATGGTGAGGAAATGGGTATTTTCCTATTTTGTGCATTTTAAACTTGCCATATCAATACAAAAATTTGCAATAGACCTAATATGGCTGACTATACAAAAATTTGCATTCAACAGCAGAAAGGTCATAAACGTTACTTCCTAATATTTTTAATTTCAATTAGGGCTGTGTATCGACACGTGGTAGATCGAAATACAATGATCATATCGAAAAATGGACTCTTTGTTATGTTACGATACTGTCCTTTACAAACACGATCTTGCGTGGTAAAATTGTTGATCGATGTATTTTACCATGACTGTCAAGAAAGTGTTAAATATATGTATGTGAAATTGCCCAAATATAGATTTCTTGTGCATTGTAAGGTTTTGCATACTTAAAAGTGCAAATTTTTCAGCATATATCTTTAATGAAAAGTTGTTAGTGGAGATTTTCAAGTCATTATGATTACGACGATACATTTTGATAATCGAAACTGTGCATTGACGATATGTATCATATCAAATCTGTGCAACGATGCACAACCCTAATTTTAATAACTCTCTAAGTTTATCATTTAGTCATTGCCATTAATTTTTGAGGATCAAAAATTCCAAAATAAATTTTCAAAATCTGTAATTTGTTCGGTTTTTGAATTTTTATCAAAATTTCATAACATTGCCTCTCCAAATGAGCTAAGTAAATTAAAAGGTGTAATTTAAATGCACAATGTCGTATCAGGACCCTACTTCTAATTTTTTTCAGCTATATTAACTTAAAAATATACTTAGTTTACACAGAATTCAGTGATTAAGCCAGACACACTCCAAAAGCTAACCAATAAACAGGCTTTCACTCATGTTTTGCAAATTAGGAAAATTTCGCCATTTTCACACTTCTGTTAGGGTGAGAGGCTCAGTTGAAGGTCTCAAGTCCGGCCTCAGAGCCATGTTTTGATGACCTCAGCCTTGGCTCAGTCTCGGTTCCAAATTCTTGGTCTTGTCTCGGTCTCAGGTGCCTTTGGGCCAGTGTTGGAGGTCCTCGAGGCTACATTTTGATGGCCTCGGTCTCGGTCTTGGAGGCTGATGCCACGGTCCCTCGATATCCCGGCCTCAACTACATCACTAGTTACAGGTGTGATTCTCACATGATAAATTGATGATAAATATCTCTCTGAGAGCTTTAAAATGATATGCTGTATGTCTCAGAGAATTGAATAGTTGCTTCACAAATTGCCGGTAAACTTTTGAAGTCCTAGGCACTGATTGAAGCTCGTGACGTTAATCGATGATAAAATGCAGTATGGAAAAATTTGTCTAGGTCAAATTCTCTGGGTGATTCATCAGTAATTTTAGTTAAATATTGTCTAGCATTACACATGTAGTAACTCAGAATAGGCTGAATTCCATACTCACAATATTTTGTACACTTCAGACCAAAAATGAGCACTTTCTTTCATATAAACTGCCAATTTTAACAAATAAGTGGAATTTCGAGGGAATACTTCCAAATGCAAAATATGGCACAGTAGGGGATTGAAGAGAGGTAGAGACGTGATTGGGGTCTTAAATAAAACACAATTTAATTCTTGTTTATCCTTACTAGGTAAGGTAAAATTTGAACTTCAAGTATTCAGAATCAAGACTCACAAATGACATGTTTGGCGATTTACAGCTTTTTTTGGCAAAATCAGAGATATTTGAATATGCTATATCTTGAGAACTATTAGAGATAGAGACATGGGAATAGTGTCAAAATTTCCGCAATACCCAAGTTTATATTCAAGTTTCATACACATATGGGGTCTATATCTAAAAGTTTCTGAGTTATTTGCAAAAAACCTGATTTTTATGGCGGCCATCTTGGATTTATGCTAATTTGGGGGTGTTCCACCATTTGGATTTTCCATGACTTTTAGTATGTCTTTCTTGACATATTTAGGGACCAAATGCCACTGGAACCATTTCTGTTGCAATTTGTTCTAGGTCATTTCACATATTGACTAGACTATCAGGTAAGTATGAACGAATAAGAATTCAAGATTACCCGGTAGTCGGGATTCTTGAAGTGAAATACTTACCTGACCCCCAGCCTTTCCCCACCCTTCCACCCAAATTTAGCCTGGGAGAGAGAAGGACTTATGGTTTTTGCTTAATGCGGAACTGAAGAGCTGGGGTGAGGGCCCACGTGACGATGGGCTTGGTAGAGTCCATTTTATTTTGTGGGCAGTGATAGGGGACGAAGGTGGTAGGAAGGTCTCAATTGTAATAGGGGGTCAGGTAAGTATTTCACTTCAAGAATCCCGACTACCGGGTAATCTTGAATTTTAGCACTTTTGACCATGAGTCATAGTAACTGACGAAGTGTCATCTTCCCAAATTTAAAATCCATGGGAAACAGAGGCTGTTTGATTAGTCATGATGAAGAGAAGGGTATTTGATATGTCATGTAACTGATCTTAGAGTAAAATAATCTTGACAAATCATCAATATGATGATTCACGAAGTGCCATTTTCACAGTGCAACAGCCCACTCTGTTTGGATATCAGTTTTACAGACTGTAAACTAAAGTGGTGTTTTAATTGCAGTCTGCAGAAAAGGCTGCAAAAAGACGCTTGACACCACAAGTAAATGGGCCTTTAAAAATTCTGGCGGCCGGGTAAACCAGTTTTTACCGGCCCGCATGCCTTGTGAAAGGTCAGAGCGAGTTTTGAAGGCTGTTAGTATTTCCCTTGGATTTATGAAATTTGGTATAGCGATTCACTTTGGGGTCTCCTTCAAAATTGTTTTCCAAAATCCGAGATGGCTGCCAAAATGGCCGCCATATTTTGAATTGCCCTCTGTGACCTTAGTATTTCAATTAGATTTATGAAATTTGGTATAGGGATTCACTTGGGGGTTTCCGGCCACAAATGTTTTGAATTGCCCACTGTGACTTTAGTATTTGACTTAGATTTATGCAATTTGGTATACTGATTCACTTTGGGGTTCTCCTCAGAAGTTTTTGGAAAAATGCAAGATGGCTGCCAAAATTGCCACCATATTTTGAATTGCCTACTGTGACTTCAGTATTTCACTTAGATTTATGCAATTTGGTATAAGGGTTCACGTAGGGGTTCCCCTAAATCTTTAATGAGAAGCTGGACCCGCTTGACCTAATTTCCTGCTGTCGACCATTGATGTTTCGACCATCACTGCACAGAATTTTGAAACCTCTCTTGTGCTCAATTCGCTGTGCGAAATGGCCTTTGGCCGTTTCGCTACACCAATATTAGTTGCAACATCCATTAACTGACATCAAAATGTAAATTTGTTCAATCTGAGATAGGTTCCAACACAATCATTATTATTTCAGTGAAAAGTCAACATCTGAAATTCCTATTGTCCATGAAAAAGTTACAACATGCAGCATTGCTCAACTTGTTTTCACATGTGAAAATTTAGTAGCCCTCGGGGAAAACTCCCTTCCCCCATGTCATAAATTCTGAGTAGTCCCTTGGCTGTATGTTGTTGTTTTTTCATCTGCTGCTTTGTATCAATATTTCACTTGCATTACTATACATTATGTTTCAGACACACAGGGAACATCGAGGTGCTAAATTCCCTAATCCTCATGTACGCACCAAAGAGAACGGCATTTTCTCCTCCAGCGTATAAGGCTCGAAATTATTTGGCAGCGATGGACCATCAGGCACACAAGGATCGCCCAACATTGCGAAATGAGGATGGAGAGATTAGGTATAGCTTCACATTCGGTTTGATTTGTATGTTAATCATTTTTAATGGAGGAGTTTACATTTGGATGTGTATTGGTCAGTTTGCTGACTTGGGAATTTATGTTATCATAATACTAGGTCACAGGACATGAGATTTCAACAGTAATATGTAAATTCTTACTATTTCAATGAAATTTAGGGACGGGTGTATTTATGGATAGACCTAAATTAATATACATAGACAAATTGCTAGCTGAATAAATTAATAGTTAAATATCCCACAATAGGCAGTGAAGTTCTGGCAAAATACCATGTGATTCACACCATGTGGTTCATCGTTGTGAACCACATGCATCTCATTATCTGACGTTGTTGTGTAAACAATGGGCAGTGAAGTGATGACGTCACAATGTTTTGACGCTCTGATTGGTCGGTGTGGTTGCTAGGGATCTTTTTGCGGCCATTCAAACAAAATAGTGCCTCTTGAAATTATAAATTATTTTTACTGGAAGTCTATTTCGATTGTGGGATATAAATAAAACTTAATGGGAGTGTGGTTCACAGCAATGAACCTCACTCTTGTCAGGTCTGCTGCAGAATAAACACTCGTCCTTCAGACTCGTGTTGTATTCTTCCGCGACCTGACATTCATGAGGTTCATTGCTGTGAACCACACTCCCATCAAGTTTTATTATAGTACCGTTAGATAGATGGAAAGAGATAGAAAGAGACAGAAATAGACAGAAAGAGGTAGAAAGATAAATAGCAAGATAGATTAGGAAGATAGAAATATATATCTATAGAAGAATAGATAGATAGATAGATAAAGAAGGATGGCTTTCATGTATGAATTTTATGGATAAGATAGATTGCATGAATTAGATGGATAGATTATAGAGATAAAATAAAGAGCTTATACTGATTAGTGAGATAAGACAAAGATAAAACTTCTTTATTGGTCATTTGTGAAACAAGAATCCATGGATTCAATGACTGGGGACAGGCAGGAGTGAAGTTGAGACAAAAACTGGAATTTGTCCTGTAGGCCTAATGGCTGACAGAAGTCTTCCAGTGTAGAAGAACTAGTTTGATGATTGGGCAAAGGTAGATTAGACTCACATGACACTGTGCAGAAATAAAATAAGAGTGAATGGCATGCAGTCTTTTGAACAGTAATCCTTAAACATATCTGCAACAGCTTTGAAGCCATGGTAGTTGACTGAACTGTAATAGAGCCATCAAGTTGCATAAATTTGAAAATCAAATTCATTGACGAATTGGGTTGACTATTCATAAAAATGAACACGAATACGGAGAAACGAAGCTTGTTCAGGGAGAGAACATTGCCTCAGCTTTCTAAAAAGTAGTCTGCCATTTCTGTACTATCAGCATGCCTCTGCGGTCCAACGTCGGCCCGAAGCTGGTCCGTCGCTGCTGACATCGGACTGACGCTGGGCCGACGTTAGACCGCCGAGGCATGCTGACAGGGTAATCACAGATACTTCAGAGATGGGAATCGACCATTGACTGCTTTTTTATCAATCACATATTGATACATTATCCTGAATTGGTTTTAGCAGATTCCACAAAATAGGACTGAAATCAATCATATTCTAGAGTTGATCACTGATGTACTGTACAAAGGCTTCCAAAGCACAATTCATTTTGACAGCTGACACTTCACCAGTTGGCCAGACCATCAATTGAAAATGCATCAATTTTGTCAATGGCAATTAAGCCTCACACCTTCACCAAACAAGCCTCAAAGACCAATTCAATTGTCATTCAAACCATAAGAATTCAATCAATGACATTGCAATGCTAATCAATTGAAATTACTGCCATAGACAGGACAATTCAAGCAAACAGTCATGAGCTTGTCAATGCGTTCATGATGCTACTGCGCATGCGCAAATCACGTCTGCATAATCGTCTGATATTTCTATTTCCTGTCACTACGAAGCAGCAAAAAAAAAACCCAGAAAATGTCATGTTTTTCAAAGCCTGATACAGCCAAAAACGACGTTGTACAACAACATACATACCCCAGCGGCCTTGCCAATAGCATACTTGGCAATACCACATCAATTACAAGTACCAACACCCTCAATCAAATGCCCCAGGCTTTTCCCAAATTTCCCTGTCAAAGCCATTTTACTCTATTGACTGGGAGTCCCCAGTCAGAAATTAATACAGAATGAAATTGTTGGTGCAAAGATAATAGATTACACAGATTTATCAAAAGGGTTTGGTAAGCATGAGCAATAGATCGCAATTTGGTTCTTGTGTTGCAATTTGTGATTTGAATCCCACATTGGCGAGGTCATTTTTACTTGTGTTGGACAGTAGTTTCAATCATCCTTTGCTTCATTGCCATGTCCTCCTCCTGTCCTAGTTGGCCTGCATAAATAAAGGACTTACAGCCTCAGTCGTCCATCTATCTGTCCAATAATCCATGCAAATCTGACATGGGATTTCACATCATTTCAGCTCTTTACAAAGTCTAGATTGATAGATTGAGTTAGTAATTTTGGCAGTCTGCAAGTTATCTGGTAGTGGTATGTGGATTGACAGGTTTGTAGACCAGCATATTAGTGACGATAGATTGACAGATAGATAGGTATGGCAAGTGCAGCCCTCTAAGTGCAGCTCTGGGCGCTCACAAGGGTTGACTGATGAGATGGGATAGAGAGCGAGAGTCCTCAACATGCTACACATTTACCCAGTTTAAGGAATCCTTTACTTCCCCAGCACAGACACTGAATCATGGGGGGCGCCAATTAAAATCTCATCCAAACAACATCCAGCTGGCATTTTGCTCATGAAGGTCAACTGAATTTTTTTGGTTCCCCACGCCATCCTCCATGTTGTCAGGGGTGGTAAAACCACTAGCCCTGAAGACTGAAGCGTGAAGGATGCCCCACACAGGGTTTTGAACTGATGCAAGTCAAGACCTTCAGCCAGGGTGGCAGCAACTTTAACCACTGGGTTGCCACATGCTTTCAGTCCAACTCCTGAGGGTCTTTCCTTGCGGCTTTGCCTGGGTTCAAACCTGGGTCAGTCAATTTGGAATATTTTCAGCTTACTCTCAATATTATTACGTCTCGCACAGTTTTTCAATGTCAATTTGTTGACTATAAACCTCTATAAATGTTAACTATTACAGTGCCGCCTGTAAGTAAGTGAAACGCATGAAATGGTGCCATTGCATCAATGCTAAACATTCGCAGCAAAACTGCTTGTGGAAGCATGAATTCTCATCCGATGAGACAAAAACACATTGGGTCATAAAGGCCGATATGTGAGGCATGCGGGATAACAATGGCAGCCAATTTCCTTTGCTGTAGTTGGAGTTAGGTATGGGTCAAAGTCTTTGATAAGTAAGTGAAACACAGGCCCAATGTTATTTAATAGGGAAGAGCGGTTCACTTACTTATCAAAGACTCTGACCCATACCTAACTCTGACTACAGCACAGAAAATCGGCTGCCATTGTAGTTTGGTTGAGGATTTTTAGCATTGATGCAATGGCACCATTTCATGCGTTTCACTTACTTACAGGCGGCACTGTAAGATCAAAAAAAGTCCCAGTTGGGTGTCATTCAGAGGACATGTTAAATCATTGTCTCTTTCGATCATTTTCAAAAAGGGTAAACGTGCAATGTGTATACGACTCCGGCTGTATCTGCCATCTCATTGATCAACCTGTGATCACCCACTCCTCTTAAATGTCTGCACTGGTGCATACCATATCCATCCATCTAGCTATCTATAGATCTATATCTGAAAATACCTGTCTGAATGGTTAGGGCAGTGCAATACAAATGATCTGCTGGATTCAGGGGATGTGAACTTAGACACCACACCACCTCCATTTTGAACCCCTGGGTTCTTGTTAATGCTTGTGATGAGCAAAGAGACAAAATGGTGCTCTGAATATAGTTAGCCATGATATTTGTAATTTTTCAGGTACACACGAACTTACAACAAGAGGACCAAAAACTGGTCAGTTGTGCCATTAAAGGAAGAAAAGAAGTACAGCTATGTGGCTGATCTGATGCAGAATGCCTTGGACAGGTTAGTAATTATTACAATGAACTTAACAGGGATTTGTGTTGAAGTAGACTTTGGAGACACCAGCACCAAGCAATATGATTCTGCTTGATGTATGGTAGAATGCTACTCATGTATGACTAATTTTCATTCAATTTAATGTGTATGAAGAAGCTGTGAACAGTGTGAATTCAAAAGCATTTCTGTCAGTTTGTCAAGCTTATTTCAGTAAAGGCATACTTATAAACAAAATGAAACTTTTATAAATTGTGGGGTTTGACTTGTATTGGAAAATTTGAACCACACTTGATCATGTATACCAGACCGCATTTTGTGTGAATGTTCAAACAATTAGCTCTGCATATTCCTGATTGTACATCAATTTATGATTATTTATCTATCAATCAACCAATCAATAACCAACCAATCAATCAACCAATCATCCATCAATCTATCTATCTATCTATCTAAAATCAATCAACCAATCAATCAACCAAACCAATCAATCAATCATCAACCAATCATCCACCAATCAACCATTCAATAAATCAATCAATCTATCTATCTATCTATCCAAATCAATCAATAAATCAATCAATCTATTTAATTATAAATCTGTCAATCTGTTGGAGGTATATCTGTGTGTTCTCACAAAATGCGGTCTGAGATAGCCAGGTCAAGGCAATATACTTGTCCAAATTAATATTACCCATGGTTGGATGAGTTTCACTGAATGACTAACAGGTGATCTGTCAGAGACCAAACCTGTAAATTACAATATTTTCCACAGTTACTTTGTTTTAGTTTGGGTATGGATTGGGAACATGTCGAGAAATCTAATATGCCAAAATGGCCTCTACCAATATGGCAACCATTGTTGACTTTTCCATGCGGAACTTAGTCTTTCACTTAGTTATAATATTAGGTATACAGGTAATGGCTTGTGGCTGACAATCAGGCACACATTGATAGATTTCACATTAACAGACAAGCGTTGAAACCGCCTTCGGTTCTGGTTTATGGCTCTGTCCCTTTTCA
Organism: Platynereis dumerilii; assembly: GCA_026936325.1. Lineage (NCBI taxonomy): Eukaryota > Metazoa > Annelida > Polychaeta > Phyllodocida > Nereididae > Platynereis > Platynereis dumerilii. The sequence continues at coordinate 18,980,958 of JAPTHN010000011.1, forward strand.
ACTATGGATAACATCAGTGTCCTCATAAGGTCTCATGATACATCTCAGATGCTACTAGACTGCATCATAAACTATCTCAATCTATCTCTACCACCAATTGTCTCTGTCAGATTTCTGCTCTTGTCTAATTTCAACTGCAAATCAAATATGGTGTTCTGGGTACATAATTCCCAATTTATGACTGGGGTAGGAGTTTTGTTGGAAGCTGCCATAAAAAATTGATTCCCCCCCCCCCCTCCAACTTTCATGTTGATTCTTAGTAACCCCCATTTTAGGATCAATTCAGATTTTTCCGTACCCCCTCTTCCAAAATTTAGCTCCAATCCCCTCCCCATTCATAAATTCTGAACCCTACTAACGTTACATCTTAGGCTTTCGACGATAACGGTATTAAGGGTGGTATTTTTTCCTCAAAATACCGTACGTCAGGTATCAGAGATATCATGCCATGAAGTGTGTTGCTTCTTGATAATCAAATCTCAGGTGAGAGCAGGGCTTTGGAGTCGGGTGGCAATTAAGTTAACAAACTCCGACTCCCAAACTTTGGCTTTCTGAAAAGCTACTCTACTCCTGAGGAGGCAAGAGGCCTAAGTTGAAAAATCGGGCTACGTAGGCACGTCACAAGTATGGGGCTAGCGTTGTACGTAGTAAAACGCAGATGTGCCAAATTTGCGGAACGGCAGGCCGCAGGATCGGCCATAACAAAATGTGGATGGGGCAAATTTGTGAAACAAGCTGAATTCTATTGTATTTAAATTTTTTCAGATGCAGCAATGATCCATTGTCGATGCAGAGACAAGTGCCTCTACAGGACAATGACCCCAGAAACATCGCCAAACATCTGGCCCCAAAGTCTCCCCCTCCAGTCGCTCATCTGGTGGAAGCGCATCAAAGCCGAGGAATTTCTCAAAATCAGTGATTCACGATTGACATTCATGATTGGTTCTAGTGGTCAGTATTAACAATGTTACATGTATATTATGTTGATGGATGTATAATTCTTTTGCATTGAAATTGAGTAAGTTTTCTTCCTCAAAAGAAATTTTAACAACATTATTATCTGCAATGAAAAGTGAAAAATAAGAGTTGCTTTTAGGTGCATGTGCGATACTGTTATTAATTGTATATATATATTGTTGATATTTAGATTGTTTGCCACTATGAGCATAGATTGTTTGTAAAATGAAATAAATTTTGTGATGTCATTGTGTTAGTTGTAATCCATGTGTATTGAAAATCTTGATGGTCTGAGACAAATCTATTGAATGTTAACATATATGAACAAAATACTGTGAAATCATGGCTTGAAGCCTGTGTAGAGACCAGAGTCACTTGGATAGAGTGTTCGAATCTTCCATACACAACAGCTTGGGATCACTCTACGGTCACCTGCACGGAGCCTGCCATGCTGCCATGCTACATAGGCTCTGTAGCAGCCATGGCGTTTGGCCCTGTTATCCTCCTCATTGTGGGCCCCTTCATACTCCGCCTCGAAGAGGTTCCAGAGAGCCAGTTGAACGGGATCGCAAAGGAGATCCATGTC